>OY728126.1:363746098-368746098 GCA_963277665.1 Viscum album
ATATAAATATAATATATATATATATATATATATCTCTGTGTGTGTATTGAGAGTAATCTATAAAAGTTATGGATAGAAAATGAAATACCCCAGTCAAGGAGATGATAGGTCGTACGTACACAAGAAAGTTGTTTCCATTTTATCAAATGATTGAGATGAATAAAGGTAAATAAAATATTAACATCATATAATAATTTATATGTTATATATATCACATATTTATTTCAAACCTATATCCATTACCTTAAATGTAAAGTGTGAATGAATCACATTGCTTCACTAGTCGGTAGTCCACCGTACACACTAGCGACATTATCATATTACCACAGAATAAAAAGTAAGAGGTTATATGTGATATAATAATTCCATAATTATAATAATATCATAAATAAACATCAAATACATCATTATATCTAGATATGGGAGGTGGTTATGGAAAATTAATAACATCGATTCATGAGGTGTCAGTCCACCGTACACACTAATGAAGATTTTGTATCCCATTTGTTGTAAGTGGAGATGAATATGGGTTATTAAATTAAAATAATAACATATAATCATATATGAAATATTTTTTTTATTATTTTAACATATTTGGAAGATATTTTAAGGATTTATAATAATACGTAAAATAAAAACACATAGTTAAAAACTTTACCTCTTATTCGGACTACCTCTTTAGATTTAACATTAAGACTTCCTTGATTGGATTTATGATCTAACCAAGGAATATATTATTTTTGAGGGATTTAAGTAATACATTTGGAGAGATATTTTATGATCCAAATGGTTTTGGTTTTGTGAATAGGAGAAGAGAGGGGGTGGCCTTTTATAAGTTAGGTGAGAGGCACACTTTTAATTTTTGAAAAGAAAAAGGTGTAACCATGTTTTTATCATGAAAAAAGGCTCCAAAATGAGGCATTATCAAACCTTAGAGGTTATAAAGTCTAAATATGGCCATAAAATGGGTTTTTGGAAAAGTTTATTGGTCATTTCACTACTTATCTTTTTAGTTTAAACCCTCGGTAAACCTGTTTTTAACATTAACCAGGATAATTAATTTTTAAACTTTTTATTATTAATTGTAGTAAAAAATAAATTTGAAATTATTATATAATATAAATTTTTATTATTCAAAATTTGGAATCCATTTTTACAAATTACATTAATATAATTGGAAAATTTTAATTTAAAATTAATCTCACAATCAAGATGAAAAAGAAGTTTTCCAAAGATAAATGTTTCAAAAGTTTGAAATGTTTTTACATAGAAATTAAATATTAAATTGATTAAAATTAACTAAATTGGATAAATAGATATATAAATGAACTAATTTTACTTTTAAAATCATGTTAAAATAAATTTTAATATTTTAAATGATTTAAAAGAATTGACAATTATTAATAATAACCAGTATTTTTCACTTTTCATCAAAAAATTTATCTCTTCAGAAAATTATCAAAAATTAACTCAAAGATAATTTTGAAATTATGATTTAAAAAATGAATTTTATTTTTTTAAATAATTTTCTAAAATTGGAAAAAAAATAATTTTAAAATAAGTGCGCAAAAGGTAACAAAATAACTTTTTAGAAAAAATAAAATTTTTATACATAAAATTGTATTTATTCTTATCTATTGTATAGAAAACACATAAGATGATTTTTAAACATTTTATTGAATACATAATATAAAAACGTCAATAAATATCTAAAAAAACTTTTTTTTTAAATTTATTGAGGTAAATTGCGTTTTTGTGTATGAAAATAGTTTTCTATAAAAAGATTTTCTTTTCATTCAAATGGTTTTAATTTTCATTTAAAATTAATTGGTCACCAAATAATTCAATATATATATATTTGTGTGTATGTGTGTGTGTGTTTAAACCATATATTTTCATAATTTAGTTAATCCTATTAATACCCATCATTTTATAGGCTATGTTATAACTCTCATATTAAATAATAAAAGTTTAATATAATATCATGTTTCGTTTAAACTAGTCATTGTATGCAATTAAAGATAAACTCAGTGTTGCATGAAACAAATGATAAATTATGTGTAACTCATGCTAAACTTGGTGTTTCATGTAATGAAAAATATCAAAAATATTAAATTTATTTGAAAAAAACATTTCAAAGAATCTCAGGGTGTTAGATTTCTCACCTACCATTTCTCTACCCAACTCACCTATCTCACCTAAACCACCAAACACCCATGTGATTAAATTATTACCCCTTAAATAACTTTATTTTTCATGAAAAATACATATTTTTTTACCTTTAAAAGGATTTCACTCTCACCCATTATCTCATCCCACTCCACTACAAAGGCATTGATCATGACGTTCCCTTCCATTTCCCTATCTAAATTACTCCCAAGGAGTTAATAAGGTTATAAGGAGTCTTCCAAACCTTTAAAAAGTTACTTAATAGGGTAAGAGATTCTAATCCTCCAGTTTCCTTTTTAATTTAATTTATTTTTTAATAATACCATTTTCACATATTTAACTTATTTTAATATCACGGTATTATCACTCATTTTTTATTTTGTTAATGATAGAGTACTTATCCCCTCTCATTATATCCTTTTTCCGATTCCATTATTATGATGACATAAGGGTCATCATCCCACCCCTTCCATTTTTAAATACAAACCTTTATTATAATGCCTCCATGTTTGTAATTATATGTCACTATCACCCATATGAAATACCAAAAATACTATTTAATCTCATTAAATCCTTTTTCTAAGACTACATAGTTCCAAAAAATACTAAATTTATGTAAGTAAATATTATATGGTTTTCCTAGTAATGAAATCCTTGTTTGGGTACTAGCAAGTGGATATAGATATGGCATAATTTCACTTAGGGGTAATTACTCTAAAAATGGTTGGTTGAGAATTGAATCTGTCATCACTTTGACATAGGATATGTTGGACAATGAATTCACCCCCGTATAGACACTCTTGAGGGATATGATTTGGAATAATCACATTCTATTTATAAACCATGATAAATGATTTATGTTAAGATTGATTTGATCTCCTAGTAATGAAAATTATTTAACCCAATTAGAATCTTCCATGGATAACCATGCATATAAAATGTACACTCACAAATATTTTTTTAATGGTACATAATGTTACTTTGATGATACCCCACAAATTCCATATTGAATAAGGGATGTACTAATGGGAATCCAAATTATTCCATTTAATGGGAAGCATTTATTTTTTTAATTTTCCATTATATAGATAACCATGTTTTTATTCAGATAAAGGTTCCTTAGGGAATGGTATGAAATGTATTATTTACTATTATGGTGGATACGTTAGGATTAATCAAGAAATGGGAGATACCTAGAATTATATATCCCCTTGATGTATCAATAGGTCTCATGATAAAAAAACTTGGGTTTTGGTATACACCTCTCTCCATATCAGTGTAGTGTCTTGGAATGAGGCCTTGAAAATATATTTTAATGTCATATATTATTTATTTCACCATTATGAGATGAATTATTATTATTATCAAAGTATTCATTTATTTTCATTGATATATCATGCCTCCAATTTTAGTTGATTATGGATTCTTGTTTTTTATCTATTCCTACAATATCACTTGTGATATGTTTATGTTAAGATAGCCTCCAATATTTTCTACTCCTTAGTGAGTATCTAAGATCACCCTGATTTATTTTCCTTTACCCAGAAAACATGTATAATAACTATTTATAAATTTTAGGGATATGTTAGAAGGTAAATAATTTCTTCACAATGTGTTCATGTTGTATCTTAAGTTTTAAAATTCAATGCATGCGTATATCTTGTTATCCAAAACTACTAAGCTATTGTATCCAATAGAAACAATTGTATGTTTTACCAATAATGTAATATAACTACCATATATGGGTTCCTATAGTTTTCTATTACATTTGGTATCACAGAAAGTTTAGTAGGAATCCTAGGGATGAGGGTTTTAGGAATCTAGTTTGATTGAAAAAGTACAAGGAAAAAACCTCAATATTTCTAAGGATCACTCTAGAAAAATTAATAGGAATTTTATTTTACAATTCAATACCATGAGCTAATAATATAGAGATATAGAGACTAATAGGAGGAATGAAAAATGTATCAACACCTGTAATCAATGTAGGGATATACCCCATAATAAATTCAGTTAATATGGATTTGATGCTAATCAAATAATATCCATATTTGGGTAGTCGACCTAGTTTATTAAAAACAATCTCTCCCACATAGTCAAACTTTCTAATTCACGACATTTTGTAACAACGTCATAAATATTCATAGAAAAAACTCCATCATTCACATGAACAACAAATCCATTGGAAGTTGAACAACGTATCAAGTCCTTAGAGAATATCTTTCTATATTTGGGAAGTAATGAAAGGAAAAAAAATTCATCATGGCTATCTATCTTCTGAATGGATATATAGGACAATAGTGGTCACTAATCTAGAACATTGATGAGAGGTATGAGATAAAGTTCATGGTATGAGGAACTTTTAAGGTGGTATTCTATGAAAAATAGATTCCTCCTGAGAAAAGATAATAAATTTAAAGGAAGTTCCTCAATATTAGACTAAAGGATGAGTAAAATATTGCTGGGTATAAGGATTAATTTATAAGGTCATCTAAACATGTTATAAACCATGTACGTATACAATAGTAAAATACTAATTGTTTATTTAATGGGTTAGAACTGAACCTTTGATGTAAATTGGTCTCTTAGACCTTTCCATAGTATTAAGGATATAGTCTTGAGCCATATTAATATATAAAACGAGTCTTATAGTACATATATATTTAAGATAATTTGAGAGAAAAAGAAGTTGGTTGAGCATCGATGAAGAATAGTAAGATAAATGGGAAGAAAGGTAGGATGGGATTTCCCACATGTGATAAATGTGGAAATAAATTCCCTAGGGATTATAGTAATGGAATATGAGTTTTTTATTATTGCTAAAAAAAGTTCATAAAGATCATGAATGAAAAGGAAAGATATAATATATTAGTGTTTAATGATTAAACTATAAGTATAAAGGACATTACACAAACCAATGTCATAAACCTAAAAATATTTACCTTAGAATAGGATAAGAGAGAAAGGAAAATATTATGCAATTACTGTAAATAAATTTTATTTTCCTAATGATGTGGTGGTAGGTACCTTGATCATATCCTCAAATTTAGCTATTGTTTTATTTGATTCTGGATCTTCACATTATTGGATATCTTTTATGTTTTCTAAAAACCTAAAATATTTCCTTAGAACCCTAGTAAGGTAGTTATTAAATAAGACACCGAGTGGAAATATTATTTTAAAAAATATATGTTATCCAGTTCCAATTTTGATGTATAAACATACAATATTTACAATAATTATTATTATAAATATGGTTGGCATGGATGTAATCCTTGGTATGTATTTCCTTTTAAAGTATAATTCAAAAAAAAAATTACTAAGAGAAGAGATTACGATTCATGAAGGTGATGTGGAACATATTTTCTTTAGAGGGGAGAATTCATCATCTGAATCATGCCCAAATCCTTCCCTAGTAGCTCTCCATAATGAAATCCAAAGAATAGAAGAATATCAAGCATGATCTATGGATAAGGAATATTTCATATGAATAGAGGATATACCCATGGTATAAAAAATACAATGAAGTTTTCTAGAGGAATTACCTAGACATGCACCTAAACTTGAAGTTGAGTTCTCTATGAGACTCATTGTTAATGTAAGACCTATGTCGAAAACTACATATTGAATTAAACCACTATATTTGGTGGAGTTGAAGAAACTTCTATAGGATTTGCGTGATAAGGGGTTTATTCACCCTTGTATTTCTCTATGGGGATTCCCTGTTTTATTCATGATAAAGAAGAACAAGTCTATGATATTTTTCACCAATTAAAGGGATATAAATTCCATTACTATAAATATTAAGTATCATTTGACACACATATATGAATTTATTAATCAACTTATAAAATCCCAATACATTTCCAAGATTCATCATCACTTTGGTTATCATGAGCTATGGGTAAAGGAAGATTATATACCTAATAGGACATTTAGAACAAGGTACATACATTATGAATTTATGGTAAATCCCTCTCTATTGATAAATTCACTTTATGTGTTTATATATATGATGAATAGAGTATTCAAGGATTATCATGATAAAATTTTGGTGGTATTAATTAAAGATATATTAATATACTTTAATTTATATGAAGAGTATGAGAGTTATCTAAAAATAATTCTAGATATCCTTAGAAAAAATAATTATATGATAAATGTACTAAGTGTGAATCTTGGATTAATGAAATTTCTTTTCATGGCCATATTTTATACAAGAATATAATATCCATTTATACTTTTAAAAAGAACTGTAGTTAAATAATGACCTAAACCAAAAAATATATCCAAGATACATAGTTTCTTAGGTTTTAAAGGTTACTATTAGGGTTTTGTTTTAGATTTTCATGGTCGGATAACTGGTTAACCATGTTAACATGTAATGTAGTGAAATTCACAATGTAAATGGAATGTGATAAATGTTTTGAGTAGCTAAAGTGGAGACTAATTAATTCACTAATATTAACATTATGATCAGGTAAGTAAAGATTTTTAATATATAGTGATGCATAAAAGAAAGGAATTGGATGTTTCCTTATAAAGAATGATATGGTTGTTGTTTATGCATCAAGGAAATTAAAAATCCATGAATTGAACTATCCAACTCATAACCTTGAGATGGAATCCATAATCATTATTATGAAAATATGGATACACTACCTATACGGTTAAAGATGTGATATATATATACACACCACAATATTTTGAAGTATTTCTTCTCTTGGAAGGACATTAACATGAGGAAAATAAGATGTTTGGAACTACTCAAGGTCAATGATTTCTTGATACCCTACCACCCTTGGATGGAAAATAACATGGATGATGCATTGAGTAGGCGAGAATGTGGATTTATGATCATGTAGAGGATTAAAAAGGATCCTATAAAATGAGATCTAGTAAAGATGGATATGGTAATTCTTAGGTAAGGGGCTCTATCATTACTTTTCTAACCAATTACTAAATTATTGTTATTAGAAATGATAGAGAGGTCCCAATAGGATGATTTGGACTTATAAAAGAAGATTAAAGTAGTAAATGATGGTAAATTGAAATAATTAATCTATATATATGTAGATTTCATGTATAGAAATAGGTTATTCATTTAATTCATATAAGAGTAGAAGAGGGAACTACTTGATGAACCAAATACCTAAAATTTCTCTATACACCTTGGTAGCACAACAATGTATACGGATTTAAGAGAACATTTCTGGTGGGATGGTATGAATTAGGATATTATGGACTATTTTTATAAATTATTAATATGATAGAAGGTAAATTCTAAACAAGAAATATCCCAAGGTAGTTATGAAAACTCCTCATATACCTATATGGAACCAGGATAACATTAAAAAGGCTTTTTTAGAAATATGAAGACTCTAAGGAAGAGAAATACTATATGGTCCATTGTCGATCGCCAAAATAATTATAATATTTTCTTATAAATAAGAGAAGATATACCCCTTGGGTAACTTGATAGGATATATATAAATGAAATTATAAGTCTTTATGGGGAACCCCTATCAATTATATTTGATCATGACCATCATTTCAAATTAAAATTCTGGAAGTGTCTTAAATGGGCTGCCAAAATTGAGAGACATTTAATCACCATTTACCATCCCCAAAATGATGTGCAGTCTAAAATAATTATCTAGAAATTAGAAGAAATAATGAGATTATGTTCTATTTATTTCCAAGGGATATGTGATCAACCTCAAAATTCCATATAATTTTCATACACTAATAGATACTTTTCAAGCATCCATATGTCACAATAATGAAGGTCATAAATATAGTTAAATTTCATATTGGGGAAGGTCCCAAGATGTAAATTGTCTGATTTAATGTATATTCCATGATTTACATGATTTGGGATCCATGTACAATAAAAATTTTATGATGAAACATGACAGAAACTCCATAACCAAGAGGATCATTCAATTTAAATTTATAATGAATTTAATTGAATGGGATGAAAGTTTACCATGGTATTGAGATATTTATTCAATGAAGATGTTGATCTTCTGAAACCCTTTCATTCTTCTATTGCTTTAATTATAGGATATAATTATATAATATCAATAGTAGTGATCCACACATGCTACTTTAATCTTTGAATAATAATGATGGATTCCCAGATGCTATCATGGGAGATCGATTATCTTGTGGTGCTTCCATTAATCGCTTCAATGATTCCTTCAGGCTTAAATAATCTCCCTTGAAATCTCATTGCTGAGAAGATAAATGAGGGAGGAGAATCTCTTAGTCTTGAGAGAAGAACCCAAGAGGATCATTCATATTAAATCTATAATTAATTTAATTTGATGAGATAAAAGTTTACCATGGTATTGATATATTTCTTCAATGAAGATATTGATCTTCTGAAACCCTTTCAGTCCTCTATTGTTTCGCTTATAAATAATTTAATTTAATGAGATAAAAGTTTACCATGATTTTGATATCTTTCTTCAATGAAGATGTTTATATTCCGAAACCCTTTCAGTATTTTTTTATTTCACTTATAGGATCTAAGTATATAATATCTCTAACGGTGATCCACACATGATCCATTAATATCTGAACAATATTGATGGATTCCCAGATGCTATCATAGGAGATCGATTGTCTTGAGGTACTTTCCATAATCGCTTCAAAGATTCCATCAGGATTGAATAATCTCCCATTTAATCTCATTATTGAGAAGATAAATAAGGGAGGATAATATATAAGGCTTGAGAGAAAAAACCAAGAGGATCATTCACATTAAATTTATAATTAATTTAATTATATGAGATGAAAGTTTACCATGGTATCAGAGACATTTAATTAATTAATATGTTGATCTTATGAAGCCCTTTCAATATTCTATTTCTTCACCTATAACATCTAAGTATATAATATCTCTAGCGGTGATCCACACGTGCTCCTTTATTCTCCAAATAATGCCGATGGATTCCCATATTCTAGATTGGGAGATCAATCATCTTATGGTGATTTCCTTAATCACTTAAACGATTCCTTCAAGATTGAAGAATCTCTCTTTTTATATCATTATTTAGAAGATAAACTAGGAAGGAAAATCTATTAGGCTTGAGAGAAGAAACCAAGAAGATCATTCATATTAAATTTTCAACTAATTTAATTAGATGAGATGAAAGTTTACCATGGTATTGAGATCTTTATTCAATGAAGATGTTGATCTCCTGAAACACTTTCAGTATTCTCTTGTTTTACTTATAGGATTTAAGTATTTAATATCTCTAGCAGTGATCCACACATGATCCTTTGATCTCTGAACAATATCGATGGATTCTTAGATGCTAGCATAGAAGATCAATCATCTTTTGGTGCTTTCCTTAATCACTTATAAGGATTGAAGAATCTCTTATGTACTCTCATTATTGAAAAGATAAATGAGGGAGGAGAATATTTGAGGATTGAGAGAATAAACCCTAGATCATTGATCGGTCTTGAAATAAATCTCTAGGTTTTGGTGTGCACAATTATTCTCTAATTATAAATTAACCCTAGTATAATTGACATAAAAGAGTATTTATATAGTTATGTGTTAGGTTTAAACATTATTTAATTGTACATAGGCCCTTAATAACATATTAAACTATTAAATGACCCTATTACATGTAATAATAATTTTATTTTCTCATGGAGTGAATTAACTGGTGAAACACTAAATATTTTTTTACCTTATTGTATATTAATATTTATCATTACTCTACATCTTTTTCCACCCATCCTTGAAATTTTTCTGAATAACCAAATAAATATTTAATTAAATATTCATTCATTGAATAAATAAATAAATAAAATATTATATTTCCATATAATTAAATAATTACATTATGAATAAATATATATTTAATTTATGAAATAAATAAAAATTGCATAAAATTATACGTCATACTTGAGAATAATATTTATTCTAATAATTAAATTAAATTATAATTTAATTATATAAATGGAAGCACATATGATGTGAACCTCTAGGATTCTTCCTCATTGGAATTATGTGGGCTTTTCTAAAGTAAAAGATTACCCTCTAGTAATGAGTCAAGTCACCCAAGAGGAAGAAGTTAAATTTTCAACATTGATAACCACATACGAGAACACACTGTGTAATACAATCCCTTTTTCTTGATGTCTCATAATGCATGTTTCATACTTGTGTCCTACTTGAATGGCCCAAAGGCCTTATTGTTTATTATTATTAATGACAATACCCATTTTAAGGGATGAGGGGGAATGCTTACAAAGCCCAAAGACTTAAGTGACACATTACATGACCCGTAGGTCTTAGAGGAAATCATCCAAACAAGACAACTTCGAACTGCCCCTCCCTAGAGAATATCATGTTGTCAGCTCTCCACCTTCACATGGATGGTCAGATAGATGTCCTGTGTAGAGCTCCATAGGCCTAGTACCAATGGAAATTATATACCCTCTCAATCTTCCAAGTCCAGTTAGATATTCTATGGTGAACGAACCTTCTCTAAATCCTCATTTGAATCCTTGTTCCTTTTAATTTTTTTGGTTGAATCTATATTTTTCAAGTGTCCCAAAGGCCTTGAGGAGGCCCAAAGGCCTTGAGATGGCCCAAAGGCATTGATATGGCCCAAAATCATTACTGGTCTGAAGTTAAATTCTATTCAAAGGGCCATGATATTAACTTATATAAATGGATGGGAAAAATCTATCCTAGAATTATTTATTAATTACATACCAATTGTGACATACCCAACTTGTCCTACTTATTGTGAACATAGTAATTTATGGGTTTCATCAATACTTATAAGTACAAAATTCAAGATATATATTAATAATTATAATAAATTCTAAGGATAATTACACATACACATAAATAGGAATATCTAATAACCTGGAAACATGTAGAATTATTATTGGCGGTTCAATCCACATAATATCCTTTCTTAGAGATTTCAATGCAAGAGATTCATGAGATGAAGCACCACCATTTTAAAAGATCTCTCACTTTACAGTTGAAAAACTATGTTACCTATCATAGTTCATTGTTCTGAAAATATTAAAATTATTTAAGATATATCATCATCGCAACCCAAGGTTCTCATCATATTGGGGAAAAGAAATAACCTATTTTTTGTGACAGATACTCTAGGAAATTATCACATTAATGTCATGAATAATAATGATCAATATTTTATAATATATATTTAATGTTCACTTCTCTAAATATATTTGGAAATATAAAGTACAAACCAGTAGGATCTTAGACAAAAACTTCAACTAACTCCCACTTGGTCTAGAGCTATCTACTAATAAATTTTAATTCACTAGCTCTCATATAAAGATCACGATTCTAATGAGATAAGGGTTTTATTAATATATCTTCCAATATGTATTCCATGGAAATGATACTCACTTAAACTTCACCTCTCCAAGAAAAATACCTTAATAGATAATAATTTAAGAGTATGTGCTTCGTCCGCCAATGTGACCTTGGTTATTTGGAGAGAGCCACCATTATAGCATTATCACAGTAAATTATGAATGGGTCTTTAATAATAGGTACCACACCATGATCTTAGAAAAAATTCATATATCCATACCACTTGTTTTACTAAATTAGAATCCAGAATATAATCCAACTTTTTTATAGAATCTGCAACCACTAAATTCTTTAAGCTCTTTCCGATCACAGATCCTCTATTGATTATGAAGATATAAACCAACTATGACTTCATTTTGTATTGATATATTTGGAAAATATCATCTACATATCCCCTTATGACTAGATACTCATCTCCTCCATATACCAAGAACATATCCTTAGTTCACCTTAGATACTGAAGGATAGTTTTGATATCCATCTAATGGGGGTCTCCTATATTTTCATGATATATTCCCATGTCACTCAAGGAATAAGATATATCTAGACCAATACAAAAAATGACATACATGATTAACCCAATTACTGATGCATATGAAATCATTTTAATTCTTTGTATCTCTATATGTGTTTTAGGACACATTTTATTGGAAAGATGAATACCATGTGACATAGACAGTAATTCCCTATTATATTGTTCTATACTGAATCTCCTTAGTATATTGTTAATATATATACCATGACTTAGACCAAGTAGTTTCTTGGATCTATCTAGATGTATCTTGATACTAAGAAACTATACTACTTTTTCTAAGTCTTTTATAAAGAAGCATGTATTTAACTATGTCCCAATGGTATGTATGACTGGTATCTCAGTTCTAATATTTAAAATGTCATCAACATATACTATTAGGAAAATGACTACAATGACACTAAATATGTTTACAGACATGAGGATCATATTTATTTATTATGAAATCAAATTACATTATTGATTAATGTAAATAAATTTTACAGGTCTTGGATGCTTTCTTTAATCCATATATGGATCTTTGAAACTTTCATACTTTATTAACATTACTTGAGTTGTAAACCTTCTGGTTTTGTCATATATACATCTTCCCAAATTTTTATGTTATTGAAGGATGTTTTAATATCCATATTATAAATCTAATATTCATGGACTTCTACTATGGAAAGTAGAATTATAATGTATTTAAGAATCATGACTAGTTTAAAGGTTTAACGGTAGTCTATTCCTTGACATTTTTATTCCATTTTTCAACTAGTCATGCCTTATATGTATTTAATTGAGCATCCATATCCAAATTTTTCTTAAATATCCATTTTCAACCAATGATATTTACAAAAACTAGATTATCCACAAAAATATAGACTTGGTTTTGGTATATGGAATTTATTTCATAATTCATATATTTTTTTATATAGCATCATCTATGCCATTCACTTATTCCTTATAGGTTAGAGGAGCATTATTATTGACTAACAATGAGAAACCATACTTTGAAACTAAAAAACACTATTTTTAGGTTCTATAACCTCTCTTTTACTCCTATGAAGTACTTATGTATCTGAAATAGTTTCTTCCATGTTTATTTAGGGAACTTGTTCACATACAAAATCTTGTGTATCCCGTGCTTAGACTTCATAAAAGTCTATATCATTACCACTATATATTTTAGATATTTTCTCCATATCAAGGAACATTGGATGTATTTTAACTACTACTCATTTATATAACGGTTTATATAGGTAATATCCCCTAGTTTTTTTAGTGTATCTAATAAAGATACACTTTGTGCCCTGAGGTGCATGTTTTTTTCCTAAAGAGGCCTTAAAAAATGCCTCACATCACCACAGATGTAAGATTGAAAACAAAAGTTTCTTTTAAATTTTAATTGGTAGAGTATACTATAAATACCCACACTACTTATACATAGAGATCACATATTAATAGATGAATATTCATTACATAACATAATGATCTATGCTAGAGTCATATGGGTATAGTGCCTTTGGAAACATGGATACATAAAAAACTAGTTCATAAGTGAAATAAATTATCTCCTGCTTAGTTCTTCATAACTAGAACACTACTTATACATATAATATATAATACCTCTCTTAATAACATGGGGAAATAAAACTTAAGAAAGGGTGAGGAAAAAAACTCAGTTAGGTTAAAAAAGGGAGATATAAACATCAAATGAGTATAAGGGTATGAGAACATTAGAATAACATCTGAAAACCATGACCTGTATATCATATATCAAAAACTTGAGTCAAGAAATAAATATTGGTAGTTTATAAGACATGAATCATAAATAAATAAAATAACATGAGACATGAGATTATAACATTGGCATAAGACATAGATTTTTGGCATATACATAAGCATATAAAACCTTATGTTAATGAAACCCACTAATAATTATTAACATATTAGGCATGGGATAACCACCCATGTACCTATTTTGGGATGGTGATAACCTCCCATGTACCCTCATTTTCAGGCATGGGTTAACATCCCATGTGCTCTCTTTTTTGAGCTTGGGATAAGCCCCCATGTACCCTCTAAGCTCATAGAATATTAATCATTACCGAATGAATTGGATAAATATATAGGTAATAACCAAAACATAATCCATATATTTTTATTCCAAAAGATCATACAACATTAATAATATCACAACCCATAGAAAAGAAATGGGTTTTATAATCATTTTAACATAGCATAACCCATATAAAGGAAATAGATTTCATTATCATATCATCAATTCATCATAGATTAAACCATGGAAAATGAATTATTTTCATAAATATATCTTCACAATAATCATCAACCATCTAGATAATGAATAATGATAAAATAATTGGATCATATACCTATAAAAACATAAATAACGCGAAATTTTGTTATAATTGATGAACAAAAATTATATAAAAAGACCATTAAAACATTCTTGAGGAAAATATCCTTTCCATTTGGAAAAGAATTATTTAAAATATAAAAATTTCTCAAATATTAAATTTTATTTTTGAAATTAACCTTGGAATCTTTTAAAGTAATATTTAAATCATTGATAATTCATGACAGTGGAAAATACCATTCATGCTACACATATTAAAATGAATATTACTTTCACATTTTTAGTAAAAAGTCATGAAAGAATTATTTAGAAAATTAAAAGAAGATTAATTTTAAATCATTTTTAAAAGTAAAAAATGGTAAAAATTTTCATTAAACAATCACCAGAGAATAGTGAATACCTTTTTTTAGAAAACATGAACATGGAAGAAAAAAGGTTTTCGGGTGAAGATAGAAATAAATTCAGCTTTTCCTTAAAGAATTTTTTTTGGAATATTGAGTACCTAAAGAGAGGAAAATGGAATAAAAATAATAAATTTAAATAAATAACTATAGTATAAGAAAATTTATGAGTTTCTTGAGAGGTATATCATACTATATCATCAATGGAAACATAATAATAAAAAATCTTGATAAACAATGAGATTGTAACATAAAAATTTACCACTTCTATAAATTTTGAATCATAATCCCCATGAAATAAAAAAACATAAATGAATATGTATATACCATAATAATCATGATAATAATGATAAAATATATTCATAGGTAGTATATACATGACACAAAAGAAATAAGTGGTGAATATGGAATGTGTCCCACAAAAATAAAAGTGAGATGAAAAACCCCTTACCTTAAGTCTCAACTTATGTAATACACATTTGAAATGCCTAAATAATAAATATATGATTCTTATATATATATTAAAAGAATAAAATTATATATATCATACCATATATTATTATATTATGACCCTTTATTACTTGTTTATTAAAAATTCCTTGTTAAAATCACGTTTTGGGTAATAAATGCTTTGTTTTTCATGTATGTTTTGGTTTGGTATTATTGGCCCTTTTACTTTTAATATGGTTAAATATTATCCAGAATTTTAATTATTATATAAATATCATATATATTAATTATATATATTTATATTAATCAATTAAATTTAGAGATAGAAAATGAATTATATCGTTCTTAGAGACGGTAGGCCATACATACGCATGAACAATGTTTCTATTTTTTAAATGGATGTAATGAATGAAAAGTAAATATTAATTCTTATTTACAAAATATTTTTTTATCATTTATATCATATATATTAATTTAATATTTTTTTATTACCATACAAGTAAAAATAATATAAAAACACATCACATCGTTTCATAATGACGGTAGTCCACACATACACACAAGTGATGTTATCATTTCCAAATAGATTGGAAGGTAATTAGGTAGATGTGATATTATATATTAATAAGTATAATAATTTCATGAATATAGTATATAAACATTAAATAAATTATTATATCCTTCCATGAGAGGCGGTGATGTGAAATGAATTACATCAGTTCATGTGGTGGTAGTCCGATGTACACACGATCGATGGTTTCGTTTCCCACTTGATGGAAGTAAAGATAGATGTAGGTAATGAAACTAAAAAAATAAAATCTTAGTATATTAAATATACTTATTTTATTATATCACCTTTGTTAAATAATATTTTAATGAGTTATAGTAATAAAAAACCCATGGTTGATAACTATACATCTTCTTCAAAGAACTCCTTTAGGTTTAAACTTAAATAATTCATAAAAGGTTTTAATAATAAAACTAAGTCCTCTAGGATGTGGTAAGGGAATTAAATAATGGATTTTGGTAGGTATTTCCCGAACCAAATGGTTTTAGAAGTGTGTAGATGAGAAGAGTGCGAGTGCCCTTTTATATGTGGTGGAGCAGACACACTCATAATTTTTGAAAAGAAAAGGATATACCCATGTTTTAAGAATTAAAAATGGCCCCAAAATGGATCATTATTGAACTTTATATTTAAAGAGATTTAAATATTTAAATATAATATTATTTGGATAAGTTTTCAGTTCATTTAACCCTTATCGTTTTAGTTTAACCCCTGATAAACCCGTTTTAACCTCAACTGTAGTAATTAATTTTTAATATTTTTACAACTCATTTTGACATAAAATTAAGATAAACATGTTAAATAATATTAATTGTTATATTTAAAAATATGTAATATTTTTTTTAAATTCCATTCCCATAATTGGAATAGTTTAATTTAAAATTAAACCTACAAATGCGATAGAAAACTAGTTTTCCAAAGGGGAAATTATCAAAAGAATATAATGTTTTAGAATAAAAATTATGACAAAAAATTGATTATAATAAAAAAAATTGGATTAATAAATATATAATTTAACTTATTTTACTTTTAATAAAATCTTAAAATGAAATTTATATTATAAATTATTTAAATGAAAAATTATTTTTGAATAAAAATCATTAAATTTTACTATTCATTGAAAAATTAATCTTCGTAGAAACTTTTCAAAAATTCACTCAAAGATAAGTTGGACATGTAGATTTAAAAAATTAAGTTTATTATTTCAATTAAATTTTCTAAAAGTTTCAAAAATTACTTTTATTATTTTTTCATAAAAAGAAATAGGCATTTTTTGAGAAAATAATATTTTCAAAACATATAATGGCTTTACTAAAAAATACCCAATTTTTTATGAATATGATTTATTTATATAAAACCATTATAATTAATTTTTAAAATGTAGCTATTCCAATTCAATCATCCAATTTTAATGGAAAGGTTAAAATAATCATGTTTAAATAATAATATTAACAGTATATTATAGTTTGTTAAAACTTAGTGTTACGTGTAACAAAAGGTATCAATGAAATTTAATTGGTTCAAAATAATATTTCATAAAAACATTTGTTGTTAAATTATACACCCATTAAAATTAATTTCATCCTCAAAATATATACAAATTAGGATACTTGTGCCTCATCATATCCACAAATTACCACACTGCTTCTTCAAATTGGTGGCTTTGCTATAAAACTTGGACTAGATGAGTGGCCTTGTTTCGTAGTACATTCTCTTTACGATAAAAAATATACCTGTTATTCTTCATAGTAAAAATCATTTTCCATTGGTACGGACTTTGAGTTCCTTATATGTTAAGGATTAGGTATGTTCTTCCTTAGGAAAGATACCTAGAACACATAATGGACTTGAGAGAGGTGTTAAGTCAAAAGTCCTCCTTTTACTTTTATGTCTTGTTTTGGAAATCACAAATCTATTCATAATTGTTTATCGTAATGACTATTTTTATCATAATGACTATGTTTATCATATTGAATATGTTTATCGTACTGATTATGTTTATCGGACTAACTATGTTTATCATACTGAATATGTTTATTGCCCTGACTATGTTTATTGTACTGACTATTTTTATCATACTGACTATGTTTATCATACTCACTATGTTTATCGTACTGACTATGTTTATCATACTGACTATGTTTATCATATTGACGAAATCGTACTGACACTGTCAATCGTACTATATTTTGTGCATCATACTCACTTTGCATCATATCAATACATTACACTAAGTAATACTAATAGTTTTCTTTACTTCTATAACATGCATGTTTTTATCCTTTATCAAAACACATGTTTATATCAATTGTACTCACGATTATCATTTTCATATATCTTTTGTTTTAACCAAAACGATGTCGTGGAGTTAGTTATAAACTAATCAAAACAATGTCATGTTTCCTGTTTCAATATGACCGTTATAATTCTAGGTGTCCAAGTCCCTCCGCTTTCTCTGGAAAAATTTGACCATTGGAGGAAATATGACTATTGGAACCTAAGGCCTATAAATATAAGGTCATTTGATGTTGAGAACACAACTGAGAGACTTTGATCATTCCTTGATTCTATCAAGTTTTAGAGAGAGACTCTATGACTTCTCTCTTGCTTTGTACAAAAGCCTAGAAATTACAAAATGTGAACAACTCATTCCTAGTTTTTGTATTTCAATAAGTGATTAGTTTTTCTTTGAGCGACCGATCAGGTGATAACAATCAAGGGCTGCTAAGGATATGCAGATGGTGCTACCGATCTTCGTATCTAGGACTTTCAAGTTTTTGAATGATAGAGGTTCCAATTACCTGCAAAATCGAGGGCTTGCGGGGATAGCAAGATAAACTTACCGATCATCATATCGAGGTCTTGTGGGGATAGCAAGATAGATATAGCGATCATCGTATCGAGGGCTTAACAAGGTATTGGTAAGAAAAACCTCTTATCCTAGGTGAAGGGATACCCTTCTCTTTGGGATAAAATAATTATATTACTTTCACATTTCCCCTGCTTTTTGTATTAGAAAGGGAATTGTATTGTTTCATTTTTTCATTTCTTATTCAATTGTAATTGTTTCAATTACAATTATACTATTGCATATTGTATTAATAGATTCTATATGGTTTATGGTAGAATCTTTCACTATTGTATTACTCTGATTATTGTGTTCATTTTGAATATAATTGATTTACATTTCTTATCATATTACATCACATCATACCTTTTATATTCAAGGCAATTGTGGTTAATTGTATTTGTTTTGAATTGTATTAGTTTAATATCATTTAAACTAATTTCTTAAGTGTTTAAATACAAAGTTATTTAAACCTACAATTCACCCCCTCTTGTATTTTTCTATCTAATATACATATACATCAATATATCGATCCAACTAGAGGTTCAGTAGAAGAACCAATCGATAATCTACCATCCTGATACGATCAAGAATTTCAAAGTGATCGGTATAAACAGGGCCTAGTTTTCTATTATTTCCAAATCTCATTACCTTATTCCATTTATAAATTATTAGAACCACCTTGTCACTAACTTCAAATTATAGATCATGCTGAAAATTATCATCGTACATTTTCTTCCATATTTGTGATTCCCTTAAGAGTTTCTAAATGGTTATAAAATTCTCTTCCATTTCCTTATCTAGATTAGATCCCAATAGCTTTGTTTATCTAATTTCATTATAGTATATTGGATTTATACACTTATTTCCATAGAGGGATTCATAAGGATCCATCTGAATACCTGATTGAAAGATATTGTTGCATGAAATCTCAACTAGAGGAAGGTATTAATACCAACCACATTTGAAATGCATAGAACAAGATCTCAACATATCCTACAGGGTTTTAATTTTTCTATTAGAATAACCATCTATATTAGGATGATATCTAGTGATGAAACTCAAATTTATATCAAATGATTGTTTAAGGCTTCTTTATAAATTTGAGGTAAACTTTAGATCCCAATCAGATACAATGGAATTTGGTACTCCATGAAACCAAGAACTTCCTTTAATTTATATCATAAAAATACAATTCAGAGAGAAATATTATATTGTAGAGATAAAATGTGATGACATTGTAAGACAATCAACTAAAACCCATATAGAATTTTTCCGTTTAGATGTTTTGGGGAGTCTGAGGATAAAATCCATATTGATGTTTTCCCATTTCTGTTCTTATATGGGTAATGGTTTTGACATCCCATTAGGCTTTTCTCTATCATACTTAATTTAAAAACATAATAAGAACCAAGATACATATTCTATGATATCTCTCTTTTTTCTATCCCACCATAAACACACTTTCAAATATTTATACAAATTAATACTCCTAGGATGAATATAGAATGAAGAACTAACCGATCCTTATTCAAATATGGTATGGATGGAACACATACATGGTTTCTAAACCTTATCATTCAATAACAATAAAGGTTAAACTCAGGAATATTTATATCCTTCTTTTTTATCTCTATGTCTTCCTTATATGCCTCTTTAATATTCACATGGATATATGGTTGAACACTTATTTGAGAAATATAATATTTTCCCCATTTCTTAATAATTTCTAGATCTATACATTGAAAATCCAAAAATATTGGTTATTTATGATCCTCATCATAGATAATCTAGCATAATCCTTTTGACTTAAAGAATCAGCCACCTTATTCTCTTTCCTAGGGTTATATTGTATTGAGAAGTTCTAATGTTTAATCATCTACAACTATCTTTTTGAGTTTATATTCAAATCCTTTTGTGTGAATATATACTTTAAACTTTTATTATCATTCTATAAATCACAATTTTATTTGTAAAGATAATTCCCCAATATTTTTAATTCAAAAATTACCATAATGAAATCAAAATCATGAGTGAGATAATTTTTCTCATAAACATTCAATTTTCATGTTTCATACCTGTCACCATATCATTCTACATAAGAATGCATCCCAATCCATTCTTCGATGAATCACTATAGATTACATATTTTTCTTTAATACAGGGTAATGTAAGAATAATTTTACTAAATAATATTCTATTTAATTAATTGAAAATTTACCCACAATTATCTATATAGAGGAACTTAGATCCTATATAATTTAACATGATGAGTGGATTGAACAACAGTGAGAAATTTTCTAAAACAATTGATAATATACTAAAAAACCAGAAATATTCGGATCTAAATGACCATGGTTGGTCTATGCCAATGTTCAATAGTCTATGTCTTTGATGGATCCACCAATATACCATGTCTAGAGATTATATGAACAAAAAATGAAAGATTTTGTATCCAAAATTCACACATTGTAATTTTTTCATAAAGTTTCTCTTTTCTTAGGGTCTTCAGTACAATTATCAAGTGAACATCATGATCTTCCATGCTCATTAAATATATAATAATAACTTATATAAAGCATACCAAAGACTGATCAAGGTAATATATAAAGACTCTATCCATTAAATCTATAAATATTGTAGAGGAATCAATTAGACCAAATGGAATAACTATATATTCATATTAGTCATACCTTTTATAGAATGTTGTCTTTGGTATATCTTTCTTCTTAACCCTCAATTGATGATACACATAATGAAGGTGAATCTGGGAAAAGTATTGAGGTCCAAAAATATGGTCAAACAAATCATCAATAAAGGGAAAAGGATTATTTTTCTCAATTGTGATCTTATTTAGTTCTCGATAATCAGTGTAGAGTTAGATAAATCCATATTTCTTCTTAACAGAAAGGAGAGGTGCTCCCCAATGTGAAATAATTGTTTGAATAAATCTATTATTAGTATTCTCCTAGAGTCTCTTCATCAATTCTTACAACTAAAATGATTCTATTTTATAGGGAGTATTTGAAATAATTGTGGAAGTAAGTATGAGTTCTATTGAGAACTCAACATCACGATTCTATATAAGACTAGAAAACTCTTCTATAAAGACATAAAAAAACTCCCACATAATAGGCATATCATAAATATTGATATTTTCCCAAATTATATAATATAAAACCCCTTTTTAATAAGAATAAATACCCATACAAAGGATTATATATCCATTAGAAGTTACTTTTTATCACTGCACTGATAGATGATCTTAGGATGGATTGGAATATCAAATGTGAGTTCCATTCCTTATAAATTAATTGGTATTTATACAGATAACTAAAATCTATAAGGATCCCGACCCTATTTTACCATATATAGAAAATTAGTTTATTAAATTGGTATAATAAAAATGGAATTCACATGCTGAAGGACCTAATAGTTTAATAGTTTTTGGAAAACCAGATACAAAAATAATTTTTACATTACATCTAGAAATGAAAAAAAAACATAGTAACTCCACTGGAAACATACATAACTCCTAGATTGTCCCTGGAAGTCAATAATAATATATATATTTACATCACGGGGAAACATAAAACATAAAGGGTTCAATTAAATTCTTTGTAAGCGTAAGTAATACCGTAGAAGGTATCATAAAAATAAAAATTAATGCAAGTTGAATAACTAAAACACATGCCAATATAAAAAAATCCTGAGCATAATATGGTAGGAATAAAAGATAAATAAATAATTCCATAACCACATTAAAATAAATCATAGATATTATAGTAGTCAAATAATCAGATGAATTATAAATTAATAATATCCTAATGAGAAAATTAATATGCCAGACATCATAATCATACCATTGATGCCTTGACCAAGACTTCTGAAAATATATGGTTAAGGCCTCGACCATATTCCATTTCTTTTTTGAATCATGAGACCTATAGATGCATCAAGGGGATATAGAGGGCCCCAAACATCACTTACTAATTCCAATTCATTTATCATATTAATGGGGCTAAGCATAAATAATATATACATATGAAATGTAAATATCATTTCCCAATATGTAAACATAATCACTAACCATTATGAGTAGTATGGTGAATGATATCAAGATTAAACATATATAAAAAAACTGATCATAAAAAATTTAATAAAATATGGTATATTATAATAATAAGAGATAAATCTCAATAAATCATAGAATTCAATAGACCCGTTTAAAAATATGAAAAAACTCTAATAAAATCATTGAGGAATTCTTGAGAGAAATACCCCCTTTTCTTTGTAAAGAAGAATTATTTTGGAAAAATAATTTGTATTTTTTTTAATTATTTTTATAAAACTAGAGATGAAAAAATATATATTTTCATGAAAAATTGATTTTTTTACAAAAATAATGGAGTTTTGAAATAGATTATGGATGATACTTGAAAATGGGTAAGAAATATGGAATTTACCTTTAATCGAGTTTTCTTATCAGGAAGAATTGAGAAGGGAACCCTGTAAAACAAGTATTTCCCCATAAAATAAAGATAAAATGATCTAAATACATGATTTTGGAACATTTACATATAATATAGGATAATTATATAAAAACAATGAATAATTAAATTGGTGTAATGAGGGATAAATCATAACCCAAATGAAAATGGATGTTCGGGAAGAAAACCATACTTTATGTCCAAAAGTGTTTTACACTTGACCTTAATGTCCTGGATAATCAAATTAAATCCATTATATTAATTAATTATGAACCTTTTATTCATTTATTTTACTTATTTTAATTTTATTATGTCTATTTATGGTCTTTTTGAAGAGGTATAAGATACAATTTTATCATTTGGGAGCATTCATTTCCTTGGTATTCATTATCAGTTTACTTGTACATGAGTATGGATGTTCATGTGCAATGGGATATTAATGAAAATATAAAAGATTAAATGTTTATATAATTCATTTGGTTATTTGGTGGTGTTTATGAATCATTAGATAAGACATTCATGATAATCGTTTAGATTATTTTGGCGGGTTTTCAATTATCACAAACAGATTTTGTATTATTAATTAACATCATGTGTATATAATGGGTAAAAATGAGTAAATATACTATAATACATATTTTATTATATTTTTTAACCATAAAAATGGTTTTACGACCAGACTTAAAGGTGTTAATTGAAAATAAAAATGCATTATTCCTGATGTCGGTAAATTGACACATCAAGGGTGATGCCTTCATTTATAGAATAAAAGAGAGAAAGAAATGAGTTTGATTATGGATATTACATTAACATGATATAATTACAATATATAAATTAAAATTGAGTTATCATGAATCTTTTTATAGGGTATTATAGGGAAGGATAAGAAAATAAAAGAAATTGAGAAGAAAATAAAAGAAAAGTAAGAGGATTTTTACATCTTGAGTTCTTCTCCTTGAGAACCTCATTAAGGGGATTGGTTTTTCTATTTTTATGAAACAAAAGGATCTTGGACATGATGGAGGGTATTGGGAATATTATTGGTCAGAAATTGGAAAAGTTTAAAATCTTGTATTGTTTGAGGAGAAGGGGTAGAGATGGGTGGTATTTACAGTAGAGGGGAGGAGTGTTTTTTGAATATTTTATCTATTTGTATATTATTTTGGCTCAAGACTATGAATAGTTTGATCATTATCACCAAATATATTAAACTAATGAATTATAGTTCAATATTATGGGCTTACATCATCCATACATCATCTATAGCTCAATAATTCATATATTTGTTAAATACTGTAAATTAGTGTATTTCACTATTCACAAAAAATTCAAGTATTTTAGAAAAAACAAAAAAAAACCCCAATAATTTTTTTACATTTATAATTCAAAAATGAACTCTTTTTTATAAAAATAATTTTTTAAATATGATAAATTTAATTTTAATTAAAATCATTATTTACTTGAAAAATACAGATGTCAAATTTATAACTGATTTTATAACACTCTGAAAAATTAACTAAGGTCTCATAAAATAATCCTAAAATCACAAGACAATAAAATATTAATTTATGAATACATTTTATGAAAATATTTTTTATTTTAAATAATTTTATTACTTAGAAAATTTTAATTAAAATTTATGACATATAAAAATACCAACATTTAACTAATAATTTTTAAAATATTAATTTACTTATACAATGATATAATTATATCATATTACCATTTATAATATGAATAAATTTTATTTATACTCTAATAGGTGAGATTATTGTTTTAATGGACACATTACTATTTTTAACTTTCACATTATTATTTCAAGGATCACATTATTATTTATCAAAAATTAAACTTATTAAGAAAATTACCAAAAAATATAATCATAGTAAATTTTGATATTAAGATTTCAAAAATAATGTTTATTTTATCAAATATAAATAATTTAATTTTCAAGTGTTATATTTAAAACAAGTTCTCTATTAAAGTGTGGTAAAAACCATGTTTAAAAAAATATCACCTTCTTATGTTTAAAATAGAAGTTATTCTCATATTATGCCTCTAAAAATATTTTGGATGAATGTAAAAATATTTTATTGAAAATATTTCATTAATATCTTTCACTATTAGTGTTTAATTTAATTTATTAATATAAATTGTCAATACGGGCATAAAAATAGTTTTTATTAAAATACACCCTTTGCGTTCAATTGGTTTTAATTTTTTTATTAACTGGTAATATTGAATTAGTTTTATAAACATGTGTAATATATATTTTCATAATTTAATTAATCTCATTCATTCCCTCTATTTCCAACATCTTAGAGATAACTATATTATTTAAATAAGAATATTTAAATTATTTTTTTAGATGGTAAGCGGTTGAAGAATTTTTATTTAAAATTATGCATAATTTAAAATATTAGGGTGTTACATTCTAGCCTACTTCAATAAATTGAATCCTTGCAATTTGAAATTGTACATAAAAAATTCAGAAGTTGATACTTGAATTTTTTTTGTTGGAAACCCACATCAGAAGTAGCATTAATAAAATATCATCTTAATATGAGGGAAATGGGAATGTGAAGGTCATAAAAAAATGAGGCTATTGAATAAGAAAATGTTAGTATAGAAGAAAAATCAAACTATCAAGTTCTAATATAGAGTGATAGAGAACATGGTCTTTATAAAGTTAACAATCACAAATCTTTAAATTTGTGATCATTTAAAAGACTTTTGACTTATCAGAAAGAAAATAAAAAATATAATGTTTTTGTTCCAAAATATTTTTTCTAGATTTTATGGATTCTTTTAATATTTAGATAAGCCTTTGATAAAAATAACTTACTTATTAATTTACATTTCATAACCATAATATCATAATTTGGTTGTGATTTGATCTATTTTCAAATCACATCTTACACTGATAAATGAATGTTCAATATGATTTTTTCATATAGGAATAACTTTTAATTTATCATATGGTCTTTAAGTCTTTCTTTTGACCTTTAAAAGTTTACTGAACCAAGAAGGTTATTCCATGTTATCAATGAAAAATAATTTTGAAGGTTTAACTTGATCTATTCCATAAGTAGTTAATCTTAAGACTCGCTTAAAACATGTTTATTCACATTCAATTACCAAAAAATAGTAGGAAGTTCACTAAATTTATGAAATGAACATAACATAATATTCTATAAATAATGTAGATTTTAATCCCACATGCCAAATATATGAATACCTTGACACATTATAACCTTAATGAAAGCTTTCATGATTCCAAATCTGTACTAAAGAAGTATTGTAGTACAATCCTCATATATTTAATGATTTATATAACCAAATAATTATTGATAAAATACTCAAATAACACAATTCATGAATCCAAACATAGTAATATTAATCATCCCTCTTTTTTTAGGTAGTATCATAAGCTTTACCATGATCCCTATGCTTCTTCTGAGCTATATTACCTTGATGTTTGGGAAATTCATTTTCATAGTGCCCCATCTTCTTGCAGTTGAAGCATTTCACATTGGAAAATATTTTCTTACCCTTGTAATAATTATCATGGTGTCCTTTATCTCCACACTTGTAGCAAACTCTAATTCCTATTAAGCAAGTATAAGTGTGCTTCTTCCCACAATTACCACATGTGGGAAAATACTTCTTTATCTTATTTCATTTATCCAACATTTTTCTAGTTGTACTATTTTTCTCTTGCATCTCCCAGATTCCATAATACATAGAAAACTCTTTCTACTATTTGTTAGAACATGATATTATATCCTCATATAATGAGATTTTTATAGAGACTAGTTACCTTTAAAGGGATGGCTTAAACCCATCGAAGAAACGATCATTCTTACTCTTTAAATTATGTGCATTGATAAGATTACCATTATTCCGCTAGGTTCAATTTCTAAACAATTACATACACTATATTATATCATAACATTATGAAAATTAATGTATATTATAAAAACTAATGAATTACTTAACATAAATTTAATAATTTATGTGTAGATAATATCATAATCATAAACATGGTTTCTTTGGGGACATATATACTTTTCAATACTTCATACCGATTTGTAAAGAAAATATGAATTATATTAAGCATATCCCCTATGAGTGTCAACCTAGGTGTAAAGTAAGGAACATTTTCAAGTATTAGGTTATCTTGAGTCAGGCCCATGACACCTTGTCAATGTTGTTAACCCTAAGTACATCTATGCCAGAACCATGTCCACTTGTAGTATCTAGACATGGATGTACTTCTATGAAGAACCACACAATATTTACCTTATCAAAATTATAGGATTATCTTCTATCCTTATTCTCAAATTCTATATTAGGGTTATGTTCCCTAATCTATGTTTCTAAAATCTAGTTTCCAAGGTTTTAGCTAAACTTCCACAAATATCAACTACAAAGACCTCAACCCTAGTTTCCCAAATCTAGTGCCTTACTTTATTACATTATTGTATTAAAAAAGTAATTCACATCCCAAAAGACTTAATAGTTTATTATTTTTGAAAAAACAAACACAAAAATAAGTTTTACATTACAACTTGAATGAGAAAACGATATTGTAACACCACTTGAAACATCCATAACATCTAGATTATCCCTCGAAGTCAATAATAATATATATATTCACATCCCGGGGAAAACGAAAACATAATAAAGGGGTGATATGAGATGATAATTAAGGGTATGTATTATAGAATAAGGTATCATAAACATAAACATTAAGGAAAGGTGAATAACTGAAACATATGCCAATATATCATAATATTGAGCATAATATGGCAGGAATAAAAGATGAATAAATAATTACACAATCACATAAAAGGTAAACATGAATATTGTACTAGTTGAATAATCAAATGAATTATAAATTAAAAATATCATAATTAGGGAATGCATATGATGTACACCATAAACATACTATTGAGGCCTCAACCATGGCTTCTTAAAATAAATGGTTAAGGCCTCAGCCAAAATCCATTTCTATTTTGTATCGTGATACCTACCGATGAATCAATTAGATATAGAAGGACCCATAAATAATTTACTAATTCCAATGCATTCCTCATATAAAGGGGGTTTAACATAAACAATATGTACATATGAAATATAAATAACTTCCCCCAATCTATAAACATAATCACTAACCATTATGAGTAGTATGGTGAATGGAATCAAGATGGAACATCCAAAATAAAACTGATCACTAATAAAATATGTTAGATGATAATAATAATATATAAATATCAATAAATCATATAATTCAACATAGGTTTTGAAATATATAAAAATAATTGAATACAATCATCGAGGAATTCTTCATTGAAATACCCCCTTTTCATTGCAAAGAAGAGTCCTTTTGAAATAAATCATTTTTATATTTAACATTTTTTTGTATAAAACTAAAGATGAAAAAATATATTTTTCATGATAAAATTGACGATTTTTTAAAAATAATGGTGTCTTAAAAATATATTATGGATGGTAGTTAAAAACAGGAAACAGATCTGGATGTTCTATTTAATCGGGTTTTCTTATCAATAAGAATTGAGAAGGGAACCTTGTAAGACATGTATTCACCCAATAAAAGATTAAATGATCTGTATAATAGAATTTTGAACAAGTACACATAATATAGAATAATTATATTAAAATAATTAATAATTAAATTTGTGTAAAGAGGGAGAAAACACAACCTCAATGAAAAAGGAGGTTTAAAAAGAAACCCATACCTTATGTCTAAAAGTGTTCTGAACTTGACCTTAATGTCTTGGATAATAAAATTAAATCCAATAATTAATTAATTAATAAACTTTTCTAAATTTATTTTATTTATTAAAATTTTATTTTACTCATTTATAGACTTTTTTATGAGTTATAAGATTCAATTCTATCATTTAGGAATGTATGTTTCCTTGGTTTTCATGATCGGTTTACCTGTATATGAGTATGGATGTTCATATAAAATGGGAATAGATATATAGAATTGAATTTATGTTTTATTAATGATAATAAATATTATTAAATGGTTGTATAATTCATCTAGTTTCTTGGGTTGAGGATGAATCATTAGATAAGATGTTCATGATTATCATTTAGATTATTTGGGTGGTTTTTCGATCATCGTAAACTAGTTTTGTTTTATTAATTAACATAATGTGAAAATAATGGTTACAGAATTTTAAATAGGATTTAATAAATATTTTATGATCTGGTTTAACCATAAAAATGGTTTTATGACTATCCTTTAAGGTGTTAATGGAAAATGAAAATGCATTGTCCATGATGTAAGTAAATTGACACATCACTGACAATGTTTTAATTTATAGAATAAAATTGAGAAATCAAGGAGTTTTATGATGTATATTCCATTAACATGATATAATTAAAGTATATAAATGATAATAGAGTCATCATGTCTCTTTGTACAGGTGAGGTTATGGAGGGATAAGAAAATAAAAGAAATTTAAAATAAAATAAAATAAAAGAAAGATGTTTTTTACCTCTTGAATTCTCCTCCTTGTAAACATCCTTTAGGGGATCAATTTTGGTATTTTGTTGAGAAAAAAGGCTCATGGATGTAGTTTAGAGGATTATGAAGAGTATTGGGAAGATTATTGGGTAGAAATTAGAAAAGACTCAAAGCTTGGAAGGTGTGAGGAGAAGGGGTGGTGAGGGGTGGTATTTATAGTGGAGGAGAGGAGTATTTTTTGAATATTTTATTTATTTATTATTTTGGATCAAGACTATGAATAGTTTAAGAATTATCACCAAATATATTTAAATAATTATTTAAAGTTCGATATTATGGGTATACATCATCCATACATCATCTATGACTTAATAATTCATATATTTGTAAAATACCGTAAAATACAGTATTTTACTATTCATAAAAAACTCAAGAATTTTAGAAAAATACCAATAATTTATCCCAATCATTTTTAGAAATGTAGAATTCAGAAAATGATCTCCATTTTATGAAAATAAGTTTCTAAATATGAGTAATTTAATTTTCAATTAAACCTATCATTTACCCAAAAAATACAGATTTTAAATTTATAACTGATTTTATAACTCTTTGAAAAATGAACTATGGTCTCATAAAATTATCGTAAAATAATAAGAAAAAAATACAAATTTATGAATAAATTTTGTTATTTTTTTTCTTAATTATGAACTTTTAATTAAATTTTTATGACTTACAAAAATACCTACACTTAATTAATAAATTTTAAAATATTCATTTACTTATACTATGATATAATTATATCATATTACCATTTATAAGATTCATTAATTTTATTTATAATTTAATAGGTGAGATTATGGTTTTAATGGAAACATTACTATTCTTAATATTCATATTATTATTCCAACGACCACAATACTATTCATTAAAAATGAAACTTATCATAAAAATACCAAAAAATTTAACTAAAGTAAATTTTGATATTATTCTTTCAGAAATAATATTTATTTTGAAAAATGTAATTTTTTAACGTGTAAAAAGTTATATTTAACAAAATTTATTCATTAAAAGGTGGTAAAATTGCGTTTAAAAAAATATAGTGTTTATATGTGTTAAATTGAATTTACTCTCATCTTATGCCTCTAAAAATATTTTGGATAAATGTAAAAATATTTTATTGAATATATTTCATTAATATCTTTCACTAATAATGTTCAATTAAATTTATTTATATAAAATGTCATTATGGGCACACAAATAGTTTTTATAAAAATACTACTTTATGTTCAATTGGTTTTCATTTCTAATTAATTGGAAACCATTAATTTTTTTTATATTCATGTGTAATCTATATTTTCATAATTTACTTAATCTCAATCATTTCCACCATTCCCAAAATCTTGGGAATTACTATAATAATTAAATAATAATATTTAAATCATTTTTTAAGATGGTAAGCTTTAAAGGATTTATATTTAAAAATAGGTATAGTGTAAAATCATGGGTTATTACACAATCCATGCCTAATATAACATCAAATTAAACTAGAGGGAGAATAATTTGATTTTTATGAATCATATTCCTGTAAAATTCAACTAGAGAAGATTCATAGACTTGAGATGTGACCATTATACCATTAGGGGTTTTCACTATTAATTCAACAACTTATTATGTAGGATATCAATTAGAATTCATTGATACATTTTCTAATAAAAAGTAATTAATATAACTAATCTAAAATAGGTTAATTCAATATTTAATCATATATAATAATGCCTCATCTTTATATTTTTATCTTTTATAAATTTCTAAACCAAAAATCATTATCATGACCATAAATAATCATTAATCTAAGTAATCAATCATGAAAAATAATTCACAAGATGTCTAAATAATGACACATTATTTTCAATCTATGTAACCTTCGGTTTAACATTGGTCATTCATGGTCATCATCTATTCAAATCTTTAATGATGTTTCATAAAGTGTTTGTGAATTACCAATAAATGTTTTCATTCACTAGGTGAAGATTGATTCTAACTGAATGCACCCTTGTGATAGCTATTACTCCTTAGTATAACTATTTTAGATCCATATCGACAAGTAGTATCCATAGAGGGATGTAATTTGTTAGAAATCACTCACTCTATCATTCACCAAAATTCCAGGACATTTTACTATACTTTGTTAAAATCATCTTTTGATTGAAAAATACACTTATGGAAAACCTATTTTCATCACATCTATGGGTTTAATATTAAATTAAAAATTTCCAATCATGTGAATTTAATATTTTAAAATTGATTAAATATTTTTATTCATGATAATTTATATTATATATTAAGTTAAAATTAATGTTTTACCATAATGAATAGTGAAAATAGGAAAACTTAATTAGTGTGGTTAAGGTGAAAATAGGTTTACAAGGGCGTTAAACTTAAAAGATAAGTGTCCAAATGACATATTTTTTTATAAAAGATATTTTATTGAAATAAGTGGACCATATAATGTATAAATATTGATAATGATCCATTATTGATCCATTTTTATTGTAAAAAAATGTGGGTAAACATTTTTATTTTCAAAAACTACAAGTGTGCCACTCACCTCACTTATAAAAGGCCACCCACTATCTTTTATTATTCATATTTTAAAACCATTTTGGTTTAAAAAATACCTGACAAAATCACTTCAAAAATTAAATACCATCATCCTAGAGTCATTTTTTGGTTATAAAACCATTCTAGGAATACTTTAGTTATAATCCTAATGAGGTGGTCCGAGAAGAGGTAAAATTCCTAACTATGCATTTTGGTTTTGTTTCTTTTTAAACCCCCTTAAAATATTATTACACCATGATAATATTATAAAACCAGTATCTAATATAAAATCATGTTATTTTATTAATGTAACTACTTAAATCAGTATCTTCTTCCATCAAATGGGATACAAAATTATCATTCAAGTGTACGGCGGACTACCGCCTTACGAACCGATATCATTTGTTTTCCATCATTGCCTCTCATGACCTGTTTTAATGATGAAGGTAAAGTGAATATATTATATATTTAATATATTTATACTTATGGAGTTATTATATCATATTTACCATTTTTAATTTCCATTCCTTGGGGGATATGATATTGTCGCTCGTGTGTACGGAGGACCACCGCCACACAAAGTGATATGATTCGTTTTTCACTAACACTTTACATGGAAGGTAATAAGGATAATGTTAATTAATATATGTGATATAAAAAATTTAATAATTATATTAATGACCTATTTATCATTATTATAAGATAATATATAATTTTTATACTGATATTGAAAAATGATAACATCATTCGTGTACGTCTGGACTACCACCTTGATGAAGCGATATTATTTTTTTTCATCACCATGTAAAAATAAAGAAATATATTAGTATATTTAAAGAAAAATATTTTATTTATTATATTATTATAATTTTTTAAGATAAAATAATACATACCCTCTTTCTTGGATGATCATTGAAAAATGGAAACGTTACTCATGCATATGTACGACCCACCATCTCCGTGATTGAAATGTAGTTTATTTTTCATAACCATTTTTCATGATTGGTGTTAAAAGTATAATTTATAGATAAATATGATAATTATTTCATGATTATTATTCAGTTTATTTTTAAATAATGATTTCATTGACCATACTCAACACACCGAATCGGTTTTGAAATAATGAACCAAACATTCTCAAAACACCCGACATAGGCTTAACCACATAAATATCAGAATATGTCATTATAAATAAATTAAATAAATTATTTACATATAAGGTGTTAAAATTTTATAGGGTTATTAATAAATAAAATAATTGATATAATATTATTATAATGTAGTTAAATGACATACATGGAAAGTCTTTAATTGAGGTAAGGGTTTCTCATCTCATGTTTACTTCTATGAGACAAATTCCATATTGACATATTTTTTTTATTTCATGATGAAAATAATATAAATTGTACTAATAATATAATGAATCCTTAATACATAATGTTATTTTAAGTTTCAATTTTAATTAATTTAACCAAGGTTATTAACATGAAAGTTACCAAGTGGTAAAGAGTTTCTTAACTCAATTTCCTTTCGTTGGGTTATAAAACTTATTCATTGACTTTTCTATGATATTATTATGTGTGAATTGACGTATAAATTGTTTTATTAGGTATTTAAATTTTTTTTATGTATTTGAATTTGTTACATAAAATCTATCTGTTTATTAACTCTCAATTCAGTGATATGATCTTAGTAAGGGTTAATCATCCTAAATTACTTTCCTTGGGATATAGGTCTATGATATGTATCTATCATATTTATGAGGTATATGTACTGAAATGTTGGAATTTTATATCATGAATATAATTATTTTTATAATATTTAAACATTCATTTGAAGTTATTATTTCACAGGCCTTATAATTAAAGAGTTACTAAAGTGGAAAAGGCTTCATATAACAATATCATTTCTTTCAGGATTATTTATGTTCAAGGTTCTTATAGAAGAAATAATGGAATATTATTTTCATGAAAAAATATATTTTATTATAATTTATTTATAAATGTGTTTGACATGTTTAATTTCCATTCCCTCCTATATTGATTGAATTAACATCAAGAAAGTCATTTGTATGTGATACCGATCTTGTATTTTATTTAAGATCAGGTATATTTCTCTTCTAGATCCTTGTTTTCTAAATTTTTTTCTAATTTTTTTTAAAAATTGTTCTTTTTAAAAAATAAATTATTTCCTAAATATATTTTAAATTACTTTTTACCTTATTTTAAAATAAAATCTCCCAGCATTTTCCAAATGGGTCACTTTTGACTCCCTTTTTCAGAAGGTTTGAAAAGAATGTTTATTTTTAACATTTATGACATGAATGGATTTTCCCATAATCATTTCCTTTAGGTTACTTGAATCTTACTTTATATGTTTCCAAGGTTTTTTTTATAGAAAAATAATTTCAAAATAATTTTTAAATTTTTAGTTTTTAAAAATGATCTTTAAAATTAAAAAAAGTTATTTTCATAAAGTTTTTTGATTATTTTTTAATTGTATTTTCATTCATCAATATAAACAACTTTTTTTACTTAGTTTAAAATGGATATATTTTCTAGTGATACCATACTCATTATTTATCTAGATATATTAATATATATTCAAAGGGATTGACATTGAACATGTTTCTTTCCCATGAGTTAATCATGTTTCAAAGAGATTGTAATGGAACTCGTTTTCTTTTCCATAATTTAGTCATGTTTCAAAGATATTTTCATGGAATATGTTTCATTTACATGTGTAAATCATGTTATAAAGGTAATAATGATAATCTATATGTGTTTATGAGGAAATTAATGTTCTATATACCTTATTCATGATATAGTTTTTGGAAATTGTTTATGATGATAGATTGTTCTATTATAAACCAAGTACGGGTGGTTCCATTATAAATCAAGCATGGTTTGTTACATTATTTAAAAAGGATGGGTGGTTCCATGATAAACTAAATATGGGCGGGTCTGTTATAGCCCTTAATTGAATTGGGTACTATATATATGGAAGTCATCCATATTGGCTATTTCATTTGTAAGATTGACATGATGATAATGTTTCCAAGAAACCAATAAGTTTTATCTGTGCTTTATATGGGTTTATAATGTAACTTATTATCATGATTGATATCACATGGCCCACAATTATTGAATTTTATGACTCTTGATTTTTTAATGCCTTATTCTCTTTTTTATGTTTGATGATCCAAAAATTTATGGGTATAAAAATTATTATATTTTACTCATGAATTTTAATTATGTTATCATACCCTTAAGATATTATTATGCTTCCTGAGAACATTTAATTATTAATGGTCATGTTAAACATTACCAAGCATTTGAGATCACCCTTCAATTATTTTATATTTCCCATGTTATAAATATTTATGATGAAAAAATTATGTCTATAAGAGTCTCACATAGACTATGATGATGACCTAAGATGGAATATGAAAATCTTGGTATAGTGAGAGATTATTTCCATCTTTATGAACCCGTTGTTTATGAATCCTTGATGTTAATAGTTTTTCAAAATTCTATAAAACTCTAAAAATAAAATAAACTTGAGAATATAAGTGATCCAATATTTTATTTTTTATGTCATATGTTTTGGATAGTAAAAATTTGGTTACATTCATTAGTATCAAATATGGAAATCAAAAGTTTATGATTTCAGCACCGGATCCAAGTGTGCAAGTTTCGGGCTGTTATATCTGGTATCATTGGAAAGGTTTATATAACTTTATAGATTAAGATGTTTTCATATGAGTCTATATTAAGAGTTATGGATACTATCTTAGGTATACAATATTAAGTTTGATCATAATTTTGATGTTTTATTCACCCATTTGAGGTTTCAAATAACGATATATTAAAGCTATTAATGACATTTTAGGATGTTTTTTATTAGTAGTAAGTATATTTAATGCTATGGTTTAACATGAAGTGTGAATTTACATTTTTAGAACATAATTTTTAAGGTTATTATAACCTTTAGGTTTTATATGATCTTAGATATTAAGGTAATTATGGTGAAACAAGTTTTATCATATTGATAACCATTGGATTGAAAAGTGATTGATGACTAAGCGGTTAATGTTATTTCATAAAGAAATCACGATATTTTTTGTGCATAAGTTGAAATTTATGAGATAAACGTTTAGTTTAGAAAACTCTTTAATATTGATGTTACTAAGGTAGTTTGGGATATAAGGTTATTTACTTATGAAATTATTTAGTTTTAACTTTGGGTATTACTGTTGAATTTTATAGACTAATGTATTATTTCATTAAATATAGGTTTATTCATTATAAAAATTATCTTACTATATTCTAAACATTTTAGTTTTAGTTAATATATAAATATAGGTGGAATTGATTTATTATCCATTTTATGGTTATGTGGTCTTTAAAAGAATATTTTTGTGCTTCAGGGATGAAAAATTATTCTTGAATACTCATCATTTGGATAAAAAATGAGATTATGGTGGAAATTAGATAAAGGATAAAAATATACATTTAAAGTTAGTATATTTAACAATTTGTTTAGTATAGATGTTTAAATAATTCTTCAAATCTAGGAAAATGATCCTAAAACCAAAATTTAACCATAGTACCTTCATTTCTAATGAACTAATGGTCTTTTCACTCATCATTATTTTATGGTTTTGAGGTCTTTAACTTTCTATTGATCATCCAATTTCATATGATCAATGATATTTATCAATATCCATAATTATTTATACTTTTATTCCATGTCAAAATCTTTACTTCTCACCTCTGTTATCTTATTTTGAAACCTAGTATATATTATTCTAGATAACCTTTATATGTCCTTTTATCCCTTATCAAGAAGATGTTTTATTAACATTTTTTATTATGTGGGTTTCTTAAAAAAGTATTTTCAAATGTCAAACCTTTTATTACCAATATAATTTTCAAAATGTGATGACACAATTTATTAAAGTGGGTAGGATGTAACACTTTGAGATTTTATAAAAGAAATCTATACTCGATAGTGTATTCAAAACACAATATTAAGATTAAACGACCCACAATATATATAACCATTATAAACTAGATGTTAAATTGGTGGGTAAGAATAGTTTTAAATAATTTGGGATATATATATATTATACTCAATATAAATTATTGATAAATTCTTAGTAAATAATCAATCAATTTTTAGTAAATTAATTATATTCTTCAAATATATGTTTTCTTCAAAAATGATTTTTATTTATTTCCTTAAAAATATTATAATTATATTTTAAATAATATAGAAAATTTATTTGGTAAAATTAACTTCAATTTTTTAAATTAGAATATCAAAACTTAATTTTGGATAAATCTTGATATTTTTTGGAAAATATTAAATTTTCAGTAAATAGTGGAAAATTATATTTTTTTTGTAAAAATGTCATTTCTTCTCAATAAATTAAGAAATTAAAAAGTAAAATTATGTTTAAAATATGATTTAAATTAAAATAATTAGTTTTTAGTTATATTCTATATAATCAAAATCTTTTTAATTCACTTCATATTAGATTTTAGTAGAAGTTTTTCTTTGGGTTTAAAGACAAGATTTTTATGAAAACGGGTTTAAAGTGCATAATATTTATAGATTTTATTTTATTAAAATATCCCATAATGAGGAATTATTTAAATGAAATTTATATATTATATATAAATAAATATTAATTTATATCCAAAAAATTATTATTATTATTCATATAGTTAATATAAAATCTTCTTTTTCTTGAAAAATTCACTTCTTGAAAACCCTCTTTTTCGTCACATCTATGGGTTTAATTTTAAATTAAATTTTAAAATTATATGAATTTAATTTTGTGAAATAGATTAAATATTTATAATATGAATAGTTTATATTATAAAATAAGCTTAACTTAATTATTACTATAATGAATAATAAAAACAATAAAAATAAATTATCATGATTAAGGTGAAAATAGGTTTACTAGAGGGTTAAACTAAAAAGATAAGGGTCAAAATAACCTAAAAAATTGTATAAAATTTATTCTATTCCCATATTTCAGTGTTATAATTTATAATTCTTATTAATTATGCATTTATGATCTTTGTGGATTGTAAAAAATGTGAAAACACTTTTTTCTTTTAAAAAAATACAACTGTGCCACTTACCTCACTTATAAAAGGCTACCACTCTCCTCTAATATTAACACCTTCAATTTATTTAAAAACCCACAAAAAGTAATTCCTAAATTCCATGACCTCAACTTATAAAACTTTTTTGAATCATAAATACATTCTAGGAATACTTTAGGTAGGTAGTTTGAGAATAGGGAAAATTCATAACTATATGTTTTTGTTTTATTTCTTCTTAGACCGCATTAAAATACTATTAAAATAAGATAATATGATTAAAAGTATCTGAAAAATACTGATATGTTATTATATTAATTTCATAACCTAAAACCATTTCCACTTCCATAAAATGGGATATAAAATCATCATTCATGTGTTCGATGGACAACCGCCTCATGAACTGATTTCATTCATTTTTCATCATTAGCTATCAAAACTTTTTTTAATGATGTATTTAAAGTATATATATATATATATATATAATATTTATAAAATATTTATACTTATAGAGTTATAATATCACAGATACCTTTTTTATTTTCCATGTAGTGGTGGATATGATAACATCTCTCTTGTGTACGGAAGACTACTGCCTCACGAAGTGATATGATTCATTTTTCAATAAAGATTGACATGGGATGTAATAAGGATAATTCTAATGAATATATGTTATAGAAACTAAATAATAATTAAATTAATGGAATATTTTTCATTTTTAAAATATAATATTTCATTTAATTTCTCACACTAGAAAAAGATAATGTCTTTTGTGTATATGTGGATTGCAGCCTCAACAATGTGATGTGATTATTTTTTCATCACCAAAATCCAAGAATGATATATATAAATATATTTAAATAATTAATATGGTATTTATGATATTATTATCATTATTTAAAGATAAAATAATTCACACATTCTTTCCAAGATGATTATTGAAAAATGGAAACGTTACTCATACGTATGTACAACCTATCATCTCGATGATGTTAACATAGTTCATATTTCATAAAAATTTATCATTATTGGATTTAAAAGTAAAATTTATGAAAAAATATTATCATTATTTAATTATTATTATTCTAGATGTGTTAAAACGATGACCTATTTGACCATGGTCAACACACCAAATCTGTTTTCAAATAATGAATTGAACACCCCCAAAACACCCGACATGGACTTAACTAATTAAGTATTCAAATATGTCATAATAAAGAAATAAAATAAAAGATTTAAGTAAAAGTTTTTAAGCTTGTAAAAGATCATTAATAAATAGAATAATTTATATAATCTTATTATTTAAGAGTTAAAGGACCTGAATGGATTGTCTTGACTGGAGGTAAGGGTTTCTGCTATCAATTTTAACTCTGTCATACATATGCCATATTCACCACTTTTTTTGGTTTGTATAATGTCAATTTTACTTATAATATAATTAATAATCCTTAAATCATGGTATTGTAAGTTTATATTTTTATTAATTTATCAATGGTGATTGAATTGAAAGTTACCAAGTTGTAAAGAGTCTCTTAACATAGTTTCCTTTTGTTAGGTTAGAAAAATTCTTCATTTAATCCATTATGAAATGATTATGTGTAAATTTATATATAATATTTTATTTTATAATTACACATGTTTCTTAAGGTTTTAATTTTTTTACACATAATCTATCTATTTAGTAACTATTAATTCAGTGATATGATCTTTGTAAGGGTTAATCATCCCAAATTCCTTTCTTTGAGGCATATGCTTATTATATGCACCTATATTATTCAATAAATTTATATAATAACCTTTTTCATTGTTACATAATGTATCTAGTTATTTTAATGACATTTAAAGTTTCATTTGATGTTATTCATTCATGAGGATTATAATTAAAGAGTCACCAAAGTGGTAAAGGCTTTATATTATAATCTTCTTTCTTTCAGGATTGTATATGTTCAAGGTTATTTTGGAGGAAGTAATAAAAATATTATTTTCTTAAAACTAATAAATTTTATTATACTGTGGTTTTTAATTTTATTCACATGTTTAATTTCCATTTCCTCCCTTATTTATTAGAGATACATCAATAAATTCCTTTTTAAGTTATACTGATCTTGTATTTTATTTTAGATTTGGTATCTTTCTCTTCCATATCAATGTTTCATAAAATCATTTCTATTTTTTTTCAAAAATTTTGTTTTCTAGAACAATTATTTACTAAACCTATTTCACTTGATATTTTACCTTATTTAAAAAATTTTTAAAATAAAAATTTTCAGCATTTTCCAAATGGGCCACTTTTGACTCCATCTTTCCAAATGTTTGAAAAGAATATTTTTCTTAACATTTATGACATGGACATATTTTCAAGTCATCACATCCTTTATTTTACTTTATGTTTCCTTTATATGTTTCCAATATTGTTTTCAAAGTATTTATTTTCATAATATTTTTTGATTTTTTAGTTTTTAAAAATGATTTTCAAAATGAAAAGGTTATTTTCATAAAAATTGTTTTAATGATATTTAAATGTTATTTCCATTAATAAATATCAAAAAACCTTTTTGTTACTTATACTAAAATGGAGATATTTTTAATTGATACCATACTCATTCTTTGTCTAGATATATTTTGATTGTTTTAAAGAGATTGACATTAAACCTATTTCTTTCTACAGGTTAATCAATTTTTGAAAAGGTTGTTATGAAACCTATTTGTTTTCCACAGGTTAATCATGTTTCATAGATATTTTCATCGAAATTTTTTTTTTCAGGGTTTAATAAAGTTATAAAAGGATAAATGATCGTTTTTATGAATTTTTGATAAAATGAATGCCCTATATACCTTATTCATGATACAGTTCAAGGAAATTGTTTATGATTATGAGTGGTTCCATTATAAACTAAAAAAGGGTGGTCATGTTATAAAAAAATAATTATTGGTTACATTATTTACCAAGGATGGGTTGTTCCATGATAAACCAAGGATTTTTGGGTCTATTGTAACCCTCCAATGTATTGGGTGCTGTAGAGATGGAAGTCAGTCATATTGACTATTCCATTTGTAAGAGTGATGTGATGATACTATTTATAAGATACCAATAAGTTTTATCTATGTTTTATATGGGTTTATGATGTTTATTATGATCAAGACTGATATCAAATGGATAATTATTATTTAATCTGATCAATATTTCCTTTGTTAAATAATTATTCATTTTTTCATGTTTGATAATCCATGTATTGATGGGTATACATATTCTTATATTATACTCATGCACTTTGAGTATGCCATCATATTTTTATGCTCATATTTTTCTCTATGATTACATTCAATTATTAATTGTTACATTTACCTTTATAATTTTAGATCACACTTCTTATGTTTCATTTTCCCTAGGTTTTAAAGACTGAGGTTGAATGAATAATTTCTAGAAGGATTTCATATGTATGATGATGATGACCTAACATAGAATATAAAAAGATGGTTATAGTGGGAGACAACGTTCATCTTTATGAACCATTTGTTTATGAATCCATGATGTTATCATATTTTCTTAATTCTTTAAAACTCTATACCAAAAAGGTCCTTTGGAATTTAAGTGATCCAATATTTTACTTCTTATTTTTTATGATTTGGATAATGAAAATTGGGTCACTTTCATCTGTATCAAAGAAGAAAATGCAAAGTTTATGATTTCAACATTGTATCTAGGAATATAGGTTTTAGGATATTATATAGTTCTTCATAACTAGCTCCCTTATTATAAATTTCATAAATAATACCTTTCTTAATAACCTGGTGAAAGGAAATATAAGAAAGAGTGACCTTAGATTCTTAGTAAGGGAAAATAAGGGAGATATCTACATAACATCCGCATAACGGTATTAGAACAAGAGAATAATAATTTAAAACCATACCATGTATAGCATAGATCAAAAAATTAATTCATGGAATAAATATTGGCAGTTTAAAATATATAAATCATAACGGAATTAAATAACATGAGCCCTGATATCATAAAATTTGCATAAGACATAGATTTTTGGAATACATATAAGCATGGAAAGATTTATTTCAAGGTTAAAAAATAAGACATTATTAATAGTTTAAAATTTGGATAACCACCCATATATCTATTTAGATCTTAGTATAACCTCCCATGTATCTTCTTTTTTGGGCTTGGGGTAACCCCCATTGTAACATCTTTTTTGGGCTTGGGATAACCTCCCTTACACCCTATGATCCAATAGAACATTAAGTATTACCCTATGAATTGGAGGGATATATAGATCCCACATATTAAATAATTATTACATTTTTGTGCTAGAAGATCATAAACAATTAGTCATATAATAGTCCCTAGGAAAGAAATGGTTTCCATAAACATTTCATCATAGCACAACCCATACAAATGAATTGAGTTTCATAATAATCTCATCAAGTCATCAAATCATAAACCATGGAAAGGGAAATAGTTTCATAAGCATATATTCATCATAATTATAAACCATTTATATAAAGAATAATGATGGTATAATTAGATCATATCTCTAGAAAACCATAATCAACACCAATTTTTATTGTCAATGATGAACAGAAATTCCATAATAAGACCATTAAAACATTCTGGAGAAATATATCTTTATATTTCGAAAAAGAAACTTCAAAATCTAAAAATTTGTCCAATATTATAGATATTATTTTAATTGAAAATAAACTTGGAAAATTTTAAAGTAATATTTAAATAATTGAGTGTTCTTGATGGTGGAAAAAACTTTTCATGTCGTATATGTAAAAACGAAGATTCATTTTACAATTTTTGTAAAAATTCAAGAGAACATTGAATGGAAAACGAAAGGAAGATTTCTTTTAATTTTTTTTTAAATTTAAACATGGGTAAAAACATATTTAAAAAATAATTGGATAATAGTGAAAATTTTCATTAAAATATTTTTAGAAAACATAGACATGGATGAAAAAGGGGTTTTGATCAAAGAGAGAAATAAATTCAAGTTTTACTTAAAATCATTATTTGGGAATATTTAGTTCATAAAGAGAGAAAATTGAATGTAAAACACTTTAAATTTAAAAATATATATATATGATAAATAAATTCATGTGTTTTTTAGAGTTTGATCATAATATCTCATCATTATAAAAATAATCATAAACAATCCTGCTAAATAATGAGATTGTCACATTCAACTTTTACTACTTTAGTAACTCTTGAATAATAATACCTATGAAATAAATAACCATATATGTATTTTAATATTCCATAATTATCATGATAGTAATCATAAAATACGTTAATTGGTAGTATATACACATAAAATAAAGAAGTGGTGAATATGGAATGTGTCCTACAAAAATAAAAGCGAGATGAACAATCCCTTACCTTAAGTCTCTTCTTACTTTATAGATTTTCAAAAATACAATATAATAAATATAGTTTTATTATAAATATATTAAATAAATATAGTTATATATATCATACTATATATGATTTACTTATGACCTTTTATTACTTTTTTGTTAATAATTCATTGTTAAAAACATGTTTTGGGTAATAACTACTTCGTTTTTCATGTATGTTTTGGTTTAGTATTTTTGGTATGTTTAATTTGATCATGGTTAAATAATATACAGGATTATAAACATTAAATAAATATAATATATATTTATTATATATTTATTTATATTAATACATTAAAGTTAGAGATATAAAATGAATTACACATTTCATGGAGATGGTAGGCCATACATATGAATGAACACTGTTTCCATTTTACAGAAGGACAGAAAAAAGAAAATTAAATTTTAATTATCCTTTAAATTTTTTTTTTATATCATATAGATCATATATTTTCATTTAATCTATCCTTTTTACCATCCAAGTTAAAATAACATGAGAGACATATCACATCGCTTTGTGGAGTCAGTAGTCCACACATACACATGAGTGACGTTATCATTTCCCAATGGATTCAATGGTAAAAAATTATATGTGATATTATATATTCATAAGTAAAAAAATATAATTAATATAATATATAAACATTAAATCCATCATTATCTCCATCCTTGAGAGGTAGTTATGGAAAACAAATTATATCGGTTCGTGAGGTGGTAATCTACCGAACACATGACCGATGATTTATTTTCCCACTTGATGGAAGAGGATATAGATAAAGGTCTTTCCATTAAAATATTAAAATATAATAATATAAAAGATAATTATTTTATTATATAATAATGTTTGAATAATATTTTAAGGAGATTGAGGAAGAATTAAAATTAAAAGGCGTGGATAAAGACTATACCTCTTCTTTGGAGAACTCCTTTAGGATTACACCTAATACCTTATTGTCATGGTTTAATAATTAAAATAAGGAATATAGGATGTGGGTATTGAATAAAGGAATCTTCTTGGGTATGTATTTCTTAAACCAAATGGTTTTGTAAGTGTGTAGAGGAGAGGAGAGGGGTTTCCCGTTTATAAGTGGAGGAGATGAAACACTTGAAATTTTTGAAAAGAAAAATGTGTATTCACATTTAAAACAATATAAAAGGATCCAAAATGACTCATTGTAGAACCATATATGTGATAAGGTCTAAATATGTCAATAAAATAAGAATTTTATATGTTTTTAGTTCATTTTAACCCTTATATTTTTAGTTTAACCCTCGATAAAATATTTTTAAATTTAACCAAGATAATTAATTGTTATTGTTTTTACTATTAATATTGACAAAAAATTAAGTTTACATTATTAAATAATATTAATTATTATGATAAATAATATTTAACTAAAATTTATAAATTCTAATCACATATTTTTTAAAATTTTATTTTAAATTAATTAGACAAACGCGATGAAAAAGTGGTTTTCCAAAGAGAAAATTCTTATAAGTATAGAATTTTTTAATATCAAAATTACAATATGGAATTGATTATAACGAAAAAAATTGGGTTAATAATTATATAATTGAACTAATTTAAATTTTAAAATCATATTAAAATAAAATTGATCTCGTAAATGATTTAAATGAAAAGTCAATTCTTATTTAAAATCGGTAATTTTTACTATTCATCAAAAAATTAATCATTGGAGATAATTCTAAATAATTCACTGAAGGATGATTTAGTTGTTAATTGGTTTAGTATGTGCACTTTTTTATGTAATTAATACCACCAAAATGATAGTGAAATATTTATAGGACTCATCATTATCCTCACCATGTTCAAAAAGGTGTGATTACTCCTTTAACTCACACCATTCCAATGATTGTACAAAAAGAAGTGATTTGGGATAAAATCCCATACTACCATAAATAGTCAATGAAATATTTATTATGATATTCTACACCAAAATATGAGCATAATTTCTTAGTGTTCTTACCATGTTTGTTCTCAACCTTATTCTTTAATTCTTTAAATTTCTCAAAGGATAATAAATTGTACCTCATTAATTAGATATATCCATACCTACCAAAGTCATCATGAAATATTATACAGTATGAGTACCCAAATATTGATTTAAATATGAATGGTCTACACACATTAGTGTGAACCAACTCTAGAAGCTCTATTTCCATTTTACTTTTTATACTAAATAAAGATTTTGTTATTTTACCTTGTAAAAATACTTAATAAATACCTAGTGTTTATAGTTTGAATGAATATAAAAAAATATATTGATGTAACATAGTTAATAATTTCTCATTTACATGAACTATACATTGATTTCATATCTAGTTGTGTTATGAATCATGCGAATCTGATTTTTTATCTATTTCCAGCACTTGATTATCATAATCTAATACAAAAACAAAATTATGTAAATGCACCTTACCATATTATATGATTTTTTTATAAAAGAATAAAATTTCAATCCTGAACATGAAAACAAATACTTCTATATCTAATTTAGATATAAAAATAATGCTTTTTGTAATTTTGGGTATATATTAACAATTATTAAGAACCAAGATCACCCCCCTTGGAAATGTGATGTGGTAGTGTCAAATGGATAATACTACTAAGATAGACCCATTTTCAGCCCAGAATACACCTCACCCTACAAAAACATTAAAAATATACTAGGATCCTACACTTATATAAAAATGTGATAACCACATGTGTTATCTAATAACTGATTTGTTGAAATTGAATGGTTAATCTTGATAATGAACTTACATAAAACATGTCATAGATTACTTTCCACTATGTAGTTTTTCTAACAATGGTCCTTCTTTCCACATCAGAAATTGAAAACATCATACTCCTTCACTTCCATTTTGATCTTCCTCTTCTTGGAAGGGAGGTGTATAGTAGTCTTATAATTTGACTTAATATTTTTTCAATTTTCTATACCTTTCATTAATATTTGCAAGCTTTAATTCTTTTTCTTTCAAGATAATTAATGTGTGGAGATCTTAGAGTGAATTATATATATTTTTCATGATGAAATTCACAATAAAGTTTGAGAAATTTTGAGTAAGTGTGTTGAGAATGTGATCAGTGCACAATTCATCAGGTAGTTTAAACCCTAAAATTTCCAAAAACATAATGTTGATAATAATTTTGACTACATGAGGTATAGATTTTAAGCCTTATCCAAGTTTTCATATGAAAATTTACTTGTTGATATTAAAATACTAATATATTTATCTATAATTGTAAAATTCATGAAGATAACCGAGCATTTCATATAAATCCATGGTCTCATGTGATTTTTATTATTTAATGGACATGGAATATAACATTAAGCATTGAACATCAACCAAATAATCCAAGTGTTACTCATGGACAAGTAAATATTCCTTACTCTCCTTGATAGTGGGAAGATCAATAATGAGGGACTCCATCACAAATAACATTCATTCACGGTGTAGTACTATGAAATGTGCACATACCATTCTTGGAAGTCTATTCTAGTAAGGATATTGTGTTTTCATAGGATAGTTCGTAGGGTTATTGTTGCGGTTTTTGAAATATCCATTTGACTCTACAATAATTTAGTGAATATTTTTAGAACTTTATCTGATTACCAAAAGTGAGGTTAAATACATTTAAATATTTGTCTCCCATTATTTTATCAAGTACCAAAATCCATCACCCTTAGATATAGAATGTATAGTTATATATAAATTGTAGAGGAAAGAGTCATATACTGCATCTAATAACCCGAACAGGGATTGGTCAGTTATTCCACCATATGTAGGTTAGAAATCATTTACCAACAATAGTCTTGTTGCTACTTGATCCATTGATTAGACTCCCAAATCTAGAAACCCTTACTCAGGTTTCCTCAACAATTGACTCCAAGTTATATTAAGTCTATAAGGAACTACTCCTCTTTATATAAAATTATTAAGTCAACCCAAAAAATTCTTAAGAACTCCTCAATAAAAGTAATTGTCCCAAAAAGTGATGGACGAAAACTTAGTTATATGGTTTTATTCCCAATAAAGCACAACAATGATTAGTATTAAATAATATTATGTTTAGGGATTTTGTTTATTTTGCATAATATTTTCTTATTCTATCCTTTATAGGTGTTGTTAATATTATGTTGATTTTACTTATGGTATTAAATATGTTTTTATAAAATGTTTATGCATAATCCATTTATTTTAATTCCATTTTCATATTATTCCATTTATTTATGTGATCACTATCCTAAATCTATAAAATAAATTATAAAATAGTTATAAATAAAATAAATAAATTACATGATCATGAGCTCTGTCTAATGGTTAATTTATCTATTAGAAAATAAATCAACCTATAAACATAGGGGAAAACTCTTTGTCTCAGTCTTGGAATTAGATGAAATATCCAACCTATCCACCTATGTATTGTCATGGTTGGGTTTTCCTTATTTCCATATTGAATTTTATCCACTGCAAATCCACCGTGAACCAACTCCACGAACCATGGGTTAATCCTTTTATTACATATATTTTATAACTAACACATAGGTGAGGGGAACCAAAGGATTAGTTAAAGGTAATTTCAAAAAACAACATTGGACAAGTAGGTCATACATAATAAAGGAGTGAGGGATGACACACAGGACATCATATTTAATTTAGTAATAAATAATTGGAAAACCATAAAATAAAATAAAATAACATAAAATAAAACCAACAAAAAAATGGTCTAGTTAAAGATCATGACTTTTCATACACATTAAATGACTGTGAATTTAAAATAACTAGATGGTATTCATTTCAATTCATTCTTTGATGTGATAAAATATGCATGAATTAATTTGATTAATTATCTTATTAATCAATTTATTCAATTTCTCTTATTCCATCCAAACATCAAGGATATTCACACCCATTATTATTTTAAATCAAATAATTAATTTTTATTTTATTTATAAATTAACAAAATAGTACACATAATTTTTTGGAAGAAACTCGATGAGTGCTTGTCCAAACTACTCAGTACGGTCCCTATTGTATATAATGAACTCACATGACATATTGCATACATGACATGTTTTTTAATTTAATGGCATGAAATATAAAATTAATAATATAAGTAACACATGAAAATTATGTTTTTTATGATTTAATGATGTCGAGTCTTTAGTATACAATAACCATACATTACTTGTAGTTTTGATTATTACTTAAAATTAATTAATAATTTACTATAATATAATAACTAAATACAAGAATTTAATACCAATTAAATGAGTATTGAAACTTAGGTTGATGAGGTTTAATGGAGTAATAAATTAAATTTAATATTTTCATGTAAACAGGTAAAGTACACGTGTGGATTATGGAGTCTGGACACATGACATTTACTTTGCTTCACTGAATTGTCACAATATATGCCTAGGGACTCAGTGTGTACTTCACATGAAAATTTATGAGTTATAAAATGCATAAGAATAATACAAGTCATGTGTTTAAAGTTTCACAACTATAACCCTATAAATGTTATATATTAAATACACACAGTTTATTAATTACCCAATGTGTCTTGACCCCATGTTTTCCGCTGTGAAAACATGTGGACTACATGCATGATGAAACTATGAACATTGTGTAGTATAGAAAAAGCAAGTGCCATTATAGCTGGTCAACACATAGTGTATTTAATGAACATAAAATTTATTCATTACATGATGATCTAGAGTCCATGTTAGTGTCTTGGTGCAATGAAAAAGGATACATGACATGTAACAAATAAGTACATATCCTGTAATCATGTTTTATTTAGACATATTTCTTGTCACTTATGGATGTGTTCTACCATTGTGTTCATTGTTAATTATTAACCAATATTAGTTATATGAATGTGAAATGAAGTGGTTAAATAAAAGTACCAATGATGTATTAATAATTAATTAAAACTTAAAATGAAATCTATGTTTTAAATTTATAATGAGAATAATCAAATAAATAATTATAAATTTAAACATAACCACTTTGATACCCCTAGAAGGTTATAGATGTAGTAGAAGTGATTATCAATATTGGTCATGACTCAAAAATTTTTGAATTCAAAAAACATTCCATGATGTACATGATGTGGGGGCCATAAACAATGAAAATTTAAAAACATGTTGTTACTAAGTGGACCATTCATCTTAAATTTATAATAATTTTAATTTGATAAGAAACAAGTTTACATTAGTCTTCATACATTTATTCGATGATGATGTTGATAATATAAAACCCTTTGGGTCTTCCATTTCGGCAATTGTATGATCCAAATATAGAATCCCTCTAGTAGTGATCTACACATGCTCTTTTGATCTTGGAACAATGCTGAAGGAATACTAGGTGAAGGTGCCAAAAATTTATCATCTTGTTTTTCTTGTCTTGATCACTATATTGATTAATTTGGGCTTGAAAAATTATTCTTTCAATCAAATTATTGAGATGATGGAGGAGGATCTATCAGGATTGAGAGAAGAAACCCTAGAGAATTCTTCATTATTGAGATAAATATATAAGTTTCATTATGCATAATAATTCTCCAGTTATCAATTAACCATAACAAAACATGCATAATAGTCTATTTATAAAGTTAAGGGTTAATGTTAATTATTACTTAATTTTAAATAGGTCCTTAATAGTATATTAATACCTTAAATGAACTCATGTACGGTAATAATTATTTTATTTTCTCTTGGAGTATGCTATCTGAAACAATGATAAATATTATTTTTCCATCATGTAAATTAATATTTATCACCGGACCGCATATTGGTCCACTCTTCCTCCTCTACATTTATCGAGTACCCAAATAAATTTTTATTAATTATTTATTCATTCAATAAATAGATATATAAATATTATATACCTATGAAATTAAATAATTCCCTTATGAATAAATATTTATTCATCTTATATGATGAATAAATCCCGAATAAAATTATTCTTGAAACTTGATAATAATATTTATTTCAATAATTAAATTCAAAAATAATTTATTTTAGATTAATGGAAACACATTTAATAGGAAATGCTATAATTATTATGCATTAAAATTAGTTGGGATGATATAAAGTCTAGGATTACTGTCTAACAATGTGTTAGGGAACCCAAGAGGAAGATGTTAATGTCACAATGTTGAAAACCTCATAAAACTGTGCACTATGTAATATAATCCCTTTTTCTCAACATGTCATCATGAAAGTTTCATACGCATGTCACCAATCTTAATGCTTTATATATCATTCTTTTATTATCTATAATGAACACGTCTTTATCACCATGGATATTAAATTTATTTTGACAGCTTCATTTCAATAAATGGGTCAAGATATTAACTTCTATAAATGGAATAGAAAAATACTTCCTCAACTTATTTATTAAAAACATACCGATAATGAAAAACCCAATATATTCAATATATATTGAACATTTTCTAACATGAGTTTCATAAATACGTCTATGTATATGAGTTACACACACTCACATATAAGAATATTTAATGACATGAAAACATGCAGAATTACTATTAGTGTTTCAATCAACATAATCACACATATTGGAGATTACCAAGTGAGTACTCCATGAAAAAATCCTCATCCTCTTATTATCACTCTCACATGACAGTCAATAAACTAAATTCCCCTATTATTGTTCATCATGCTGACTATATAATAATTATTTAAGAGATATCATCATAACATTATAAAGATCTCATCATAGCGGCGAACTACTATGACCTATTTTGATGTAAAAGATACTCTAAGACATTATCATATTAAATTCATGAAGAATAATGATTAATATATGACAATATATATTTATTATTTACTTATTTGAATATATTCTACAATATAAAGTAAACATTAGTTGGTTTTGGGACACTAACACTGACACATATGAATTAGTATATGGGAAGTGGTGTTGTACTTGAATATGATGTGAAAAAGTGATAGAAAGAAATATATTTATACCATATCTTATGTAGGAAATTACTATTAAATTATAGAATATTCATTATCATATTATACTATCTAAGGGAAGACAAAAGAGTTATGTTGAGAATCAAGGGAAATACTTGGAATTTAAAGAAGGGGATCATGTATTTTTTAAGGTTTCCCCATGGAATGGAGTTTTAAGTTTTGGTAAAAGGTGGATTTAATATGTAGGTATCTTAGGACTTTTGAAATAATAGAGTGAATTTTATCAGTACCTTAGGGATTGGATATGCAACATAACCTTTCAAAATTATGTGATGTCTTTCATGTTTCATTATCTAAGAAATACATTCAAGATCCAATGCATGTGCTATAATCCTTATTAATATATTTTGAGATTGATTATATTATAATGATTATATTATCTAGATTCTTAACATTGGTGATAAAGTTTTGCAGAATTAGAAAAATCTATTAGTGAAAGTCATTTGTGGAAATCAAAAACTACAAGGGGCAGCCTAGGATCTTAAATAAGTTACAAGGAAGGAATGTCCATTTTTTTTTCAATAACTGATATAGAAACCAATTTCTAGGATAAAATAATTTTGGGGGTGTGGTTGGGGAGAATGTAATACCCAAAACCCCAATGTAGAAGGTTGATGCATGCCTGTCATAGAGTGAGGTAAAATCAAATTTTATTTTCCTAAAAAAGCACATAGTCTAACCAGAGCCATCTCACTTGAGGAACATCACAGTCAGCTCAATCACTACTTTTTTTACACCCAATCTAATTATTTTTTCTGTTTTTATTATTTTATTAAAGTAATAAAATATAGGGTTTTAGGTTTTAAGAAAATTCGTTAATAAAATAATATAATGGAGAATTAATACCTAAATAAAGATGCAGTTAGAATACATATTAGAAATAAAGGTCTTGGTCCTAGGGTTGGTCACATGGGTTCTTTCATTATTTAATATTTGTTTAAATTCAATTTGATAATTCATTTTATGATACCTAATTAATATATTACTTTCCTCCAACATATTGAGTTTGTGATTTTCGAATGCCTTCAATGCACCAAACTCCAACTTCTCCAATAGTGAAATAAGATAACACCTCAATCGAGAATGAAATTCCTAAAAGACCCGACTCCACCAAATGCCATTTTATCCCTTCAAAAAACCACATCACCCCCATATAGAGGTTTTTTCTGAGTGAAGGGATGAAAAAAAAATGAATCAAATAAAAGGAAATAAATTGAGATCAAATTCATAGTTTACTACCGCTGAACCCAATAAACTTACTCAAATACACCAAAAATAGAATAAAAATATGATGAATTAATGTGAAATAATTAAGAACACCAAAAAAATTCCCCCAAGACTAAGCTTCAGGTTAGTCAATTTCCATTGAAAAGTGAAAATAGACAATGATAAAAAGATGTAAAAGAGAGAATATGAGATTAGTGTTGGAAGAGAAATAGGGATGGAATAAGAAAGGGAACAATTGGATTAAAAATATGAATTCTTTACATGGTAAAAGAAAAAAAAAGAAAAAAAATCCTAAAGAAACAACATCTCTACAAAAAATTGAATTGAAAAATCATCAAGAACTGATACTCAATCCTCTAGCATAGTTTCTTATTTATAGGCATCAATCAACCTTGGGTGACATCAATTCCATCATAAATGGGTTACAAAGTCATCATAGTGGGTCTTGGGGTCATAAAATTGGATTTCTTCATTAATACGTAAAATATGCCTCATCTTAGTACACCCTAAGAGTTACTCATTTTGTAATTGTTGTACATGATATGCAATGTGTAGGATCATGAACCTTTTATGGACTGCATCATGGACTGCTTCATGATATGTATTCCTTCCAGTTACTCATTTTGAATGTCACTTACTTGATGTGTAATATTTTTTTCTAGATGGTTTCACTCCATTTGAGCAAGGTTCTTCATTTTTATGCTTTGATATTTGTTCATCATTGTACTTGACCATGTGGAAGCATCGATTTACCTTAAAAAATCTTATGTAGCGCCACACCACTTCATTATGAGACATAAATTATCTTCAACTTGTTTATTTCATTATTTTTGTTCATTTTAAAAAAACTTATGGTATCCTACTATAAATCACAAACAAAAGTAAATATTGAAAATTATAATCAACTGATGTGTAATTTTTTTCGTTTTATATACAAACATATTTTAAAAATATTACCCTATCATAGGTAAACACAATATATTGGACTATCACACACTACACACTCTAAAAAGAATTTATTCAAGTGTATATTTGAATGTTTTATTTATGAGTGTTAGAATTTTATTATAAATATTAATATTTTAACTCTTCAGAATGATAATTTCGTAAGAAGAAATTTTTGGATTTTTTTAAATAGATGATTATTAAGTGAATAACGAAAAATATAGTTTTTACCAAAATTGTATCTTCTATGACTTTATCATTATATTAGAATGACCGTAAGATTATAAAATTTTTTAAATGATAAATTATGTGTTTAATGATTAAAAAAAATATTTTTAAAAACTATTCTAAAATTATAAAATCCATCTTTAAATTTTTTGGAAGTTGAGTAATATTTTTCAATAAAATATTTTTTTTGGTCTTTTCTTTTAATTAAATATTATTTTGGTAAAATTCTAATATGGATTTCTTATAAAGATAAATAATAATAATTATTTTATAATAAAAAAAATTATTACATGAAAATAAAAATAATTGATATTTTTAACCTAAATACAATTATTAATGCTTAAAAATACACCCTTTTTTTAAAAATAGGTTTTACACAAACTAATGTTAAAATTAATTTTCTCCACACATATTGTTTTTTTTGATAAAATAGTATTTATATTTAAAATCATTAGTCTGAAATTATGTTACATGTATAATATTATTATTTTTTAATTTAAAATAATTTACTTATATTAAATATTAATTAAAGATGTAAAAGTAAAAAAATTATCTTCAAGTAATTATTTTTATGAGATTTTAAAATTTTCATCTAAATAAGTTATATTAATCAATAGTAAATTATGAATTTGATATGATGTCTTATCTTATAAAGAAATATAAAAACTTATTCAATTAGTAATTAATAGAAAATAAGAATAAAAAACTAACATATAAAATGGCATTTTCGTATAAAAATAGTTTTTATTGTATCCTACATTTTAATTTAAAAATTTATTTATCACACATAGAAATTGAATTAGATTAAATGGTGTCTAAATTCAGATTCAAAATTTAAAAATTTAGTAAAAGGGGTTACTATATATATTTTTTGTAACAAAATAATTACCATGAATAAGTATTTAATCGAGATTAACAAGGATAAAGATGGTTAAATGAAGTATCTCGAATTTCTAATAATTAAATGGCCACTTACTCCTTCTAAAAATAATTTTTAGGTATAAACATAATTCGTACATGTTTCACCTACCATTTATCTACCTAAATCACCTTACTCACACCACCCACCTAAAACCCATTTGATTCCACGCATAACCCTAACATAAATTTAGTTTCCATGAAAAAACCCACTTTATCACCTATAAAAGGAACTCACTCCCACCAATTATCTCATCCCAATCCACCTTACAAGAATTTATCATGAATATCCCTTACCTATACCTCTCTAAATACCTCCCAAGGAGTTCCTAAGGTTATAAAGAGTTATAAAAATCTATAATAATCTACTTATCATGGTAAGGATTTCCAATCATTATCTTTTATTTTTAATTATTTTTTTTTGTAATAATACAATTTTCACTATAAAGACCCTGACCCTAGTAGCCTAAAGTCAGTGGTTAATTTATTAAATTGGAATAAGATATAAGGAATCATATCACGAATGAACTAATAGTATAATAGTCTTGGTAAAATAGATACATACTTGAATCCTGTATTAGGATTGAAAATATAAAACAAAACATAGTATTTTCTTTGAGTACACCATTATTTACTTTACTGTATCCTTAAATATTAATCATAAAACACTTCTAATATTCTTGAGTAAAGGAAACATAAGTAGGGTTTGAGATATAATACATAGTAAGTGTATGTGTATAGTGGAATCTATCATTAATAAATAATTCATAATCAATATGGAAAGATAAATAATTTAAACACAAGCCTTTGAATCAATTACCTGAGCATACTATGACAGAAATAAATGATTATAAAATAATACCATATTATTAATACATTAGATTGAAAATTAACAATATATATTCTAACTAATCGAATAATAATAGGAAACATAAATAACTAATCTCATAATAAGGAATACATAATTCCAGGCATCATAACCATACCATTAAAGCCTCGTGATAAGTCATTTTACATAAATAGGTAAGACCTCAACAAAAAACCCAAGCTAATTTGCCTCATGATACCTACCAATGCATATAGAGGATATAACGGGACCCTCCCACCACTTAATAAGTCCAATTAATTCTCTATATGAAAGGGGTGAAATATAATAAACATAAACATTCATATTGAAAAAATAGCTTAAAAAATGATAATACATTCCCCAATCAATAAACATAATCATTTACCATTCAGAGTAATATAGTGAATGATATCAAAATAGAACATCCCCATTTAAACCATTCATTAACTATCCATATAAATAATAATTATGGTATCATTAAAATATATTCCCAATGAAGCATAAATAAAATGGTGGAGTTTGGCATTGATTAATATAAATACTATAAGAATATCATTAAAAAAATTCTTGAGGAAAATATCCTTTTCAGTTTAAAACTAACTTTTATAAATTAAAAATTTTCAAAATTTCTGGAAATAATTTCCTTTGAAAATAACCTTTTAAATTTTTTGAAGGAATGTTAAAAAATATTATGGTGGTTAATTTTGTATAAGTTAAAAAAACATTCTCTTAACGCTGTTGTAAAAAAGGTTAAAAAATGCCTAGTTCTGTAAATGATTAGAAGATTAATTTAATTTAATTTTTCTAAAAATTTAAACATGGGTAAAATTATATTTAATAAATAATTTTAATAATTTTTAAACATTATTTAAAACATTTTAGAAAACATGGATATATAAGAAAAAGTGTTTTTGACCGAAGAGAGAAATGGAGTTGTTTTTCGTTGAAGACATTATTTTTGTATCATTAGTTCTTAAATTGAGGAAAATGAGATGAAAATATTTATTTTATAGATATAAAAATAAGAGAAGAAAATTCATGAGTTTCTAGAAATATAGATCATAACATTTCATCATTATAAACTTAATCATCAATAAATGGCCATGGGGTGTTAGGCGAGTGGTACCCGTTGGTTGTACCCATCGCTCTCCGTGGGAATTGGTGCAGGCTCGAGTCCTTCCGAACTCAAATACTATTCATATTATGCATAGGGTGATTCAAATCCATTCCTTAGCTGAGGAGTGTGGAGAACACCTGATCTTGGTCATCCCCCCGCTAGGAGTCGGTGTTAGCAACCCACATTTGGTACATGAGCCTCAGCCCAGTTGGTGAGGACTCTTTAAGTGCATCCAGGTGACCCAAGATCAAGTCCAGGAAGAGGCATAATTTTTAGGTCACTGTATCAGAATTGTAGCAGTATTGTAGTGGGGACAATAATATTACTATAGCAGGAACTGTAGTAGGTACTGTTTGGCAATGTATCATCCGAGAATATTCCCCCGTTTGAGTGTTCGGGCCACTGATTTGGTCCCCGAGCACTTTAAGGCCTTCAGGCCACCCAGAACATTGGGTCAGTAAGGTCTTCAGGCCACCTCAAGGCCTTCAGGCCACCTTAATGCCTTCGGGAAACCTTAAGTGCAGATGTAAACCAGACAACCTATAAGGAACAAGTTATAGAAGGAGGATGAGTAAGGAGCGTTCACCATAACAGAAGCTAAAATGATTGCAAGAATGAGATGGTACGGAACCTGCCATTGGGACAACCCAATGAATGCATGGAAAAGCCTAGCCGAATAGCCATGCAAAGGTAGAGAGATGATTTCATGATGAAGATTCTTGGGCAGAGCAGTTCCAAGTAGTTAGTCTGGGTTGTATGTAATGTTTGAATCCTATGGTAAATGAATTCATCTAAGGCCTACGATCCTTGTAATACTTATTCCTAATGGCCTTGTAAGGGTTCCACCTCACCCCTTGAAAGTTGGATTATCAAAATCAATAAAAAACGAAGGCCTTCGGGCCATTAGAATAATCCTGATAAAAAATGAGATTGTAACATAAATAGTTACCACTTTGGTAACATCTAAATTCATAATCCCCATAAAATAAATTAATTTAAATAAAAAATTAAATATAATTAATATAAAGGTATTCATGATATAACATATAAAATGTGTAGTATATACAACACATAAAATAACAAAGTGGGTAATATGACACATGTCTCATAGAAGTAAAAATGAGAAGAGAAACCCTTACCTAAGGTCTTATTTCCTTCATACGTGTTCAAAACTCCAATATAATAATTATTTCATTATTATATATATATATATTAAATAACCAAAATTATATATATTATACCATATATTATTTTCTTATAACTTTTTATCACTTTTTTATTATTAATTATTTGTTAAAATCACTTTTTCGGGTGATAATTGCTCAGTATTTCTTGTATGTTTTATTTTAGAATTTTCAGTCATTTTAATTTTATCATGTTTAAGTCATATAATTATTGTAAACCATGATATTAATATAATTTATAATCATTATATATGTAATTATACTAGTCCATAAAAGATAGATATGGGAAATTATTTACACCATTCATGGAGACTACCGTACGTACGCACGCATGGATATTATTTCAATTTTTCCAACAGATGGAATGTAAGAAAGTTTAATAATGTTTTACCTTTAAAAACCATTATTATATCAAATATTATATATATATTCATTAATTATATCCTTTTTACCATTCGTTTCAATATAAAATGAAAAAAAGTTGAAATCGCTATGTGGAGGCGGCATTCCTCATGCACACACGAATGATGTTATTGTTTTCCAAAGGATTAAAAGGAAATAATTTTCTTGTGATATTATAAGCTATAAGCATAATAATATTATAAATATCATATAAATGTGTTAAATAAAATGTTATGTCATGTCGTGGTAGGTGGTGATGGAAAAAAAGTTACATCGGTTTGTGAGACGGTAGTCCATCGTACACATAATCGACGGTTTTGTTTCCCATTTGATGGAAGAGGATAAAGATATAGGTTATTAAATTAACTTAATAACATCAAAATATATATAATATACTATTTTTATTATTTTATCACATGTAGATAATATTCTAGGGAGTTATAAGAAGACGTAAAATGAAAACGCATGGTTAGGAACTTTACCTCTTCATCGAAATTACCACTTTAGGTTTATAGCTAAAGACTTACTAGATTTTTTTATAATAAAAAAGGAATCTTGGATGTGATTAGGGATTTAATGAATATTATTTTACCTATTTCCTGAATAAAAATTCTTTGGGATTGTAAATAGGAGAGGATAGGGGGTGACATTTTATAAGTCTGGAAGATGACACACGTATAATTTTTGAAAAAAAGGTGATACCCCCGTTTTTGACATGAAAAAGGATAAAAATGGTTCATTATCTAACTATAAATTAGATAAGGTATAAATATGACCATAAAATATAAAATTTAAATGTTTATAGTTCAGTTTATCTGTTATAATTTTAGTTTAACCCTAGGTAAACCTATTTTAACCTTAACCGTGATAATTAATTTTTACTGTTTTTACTATTAATTATCACAAAAAATAAGTTTAACTTATTATATAATATTAATTATTCTTATTCAAAATATTTAATCCATTTTTACAAATTTCATTAAAATATGTGAAAAAATTATTTTATAATTAAACCCACAAACCCTATGAAAAAGAGAGTTTCCAAAGAGAATATTTTCATAAGAATATAAAGTTTTATTATAAAAAATAAAAACTAATGCGATTAAAATGACCTAAATTGTATTTATTATAATATAATTGAACTAGTTTTACTTTTAAAACAATTTTAAATCAAAATGGTATATATAAATGCTTTTAAAGAAAAGACAATTTTCAATAAAAACTAGTATTTTTCAATATTCAATGAAAAATTTAACTTTTCAGAAAATTATAAAAATTAAATATAAGAAAATTTTTATATAAAGGTTTAAAAAATCATGTTTATTTTTTATTATAAATTTTCTTATAGTGGTAAAAATTAATTTTAAATGATGTGTGCAAAGCGCGATGAGACCGCCTTTAAAAAATATTTTTTTTTCAGAAATTGTTTCATTTTATTTCAAATGATGATTATTTTATTTATAATAAAATGATAACCATTAAATTTATTTTATACATGTGTAAAAAATAATGTTTTCATAATTTAGTTATTCTGATTCATACTCACTAGTTTTATGGCTAGGTTACAATGGTATACTATTTTACAGTTCTTTTACACTCGAGGTTGTGTGTATCGCAAGATATCGAAGTTCTTAAATTTAAACAAAGAAATTTCATAGGTTGTTTAAACTTGGTGTTGTGAATTTAAGATTATATCAAATATATTGTTCATTTTTTAAAATCTTGTGGTGTTTCATTCTCCCCACTTTCGATAAATTGAATCCTCACAATTTGAAATTTCACTTGAAAATCAAGGTTTTTTCATATAGAAATGACTTTATTGAAAACCCACATCATAAAAAATAAGTTCACAAAACTTCAAAAAATATGGGAAGGGAAATATGATAGGTCATTTAGAATAAAACATAACTTGGTTTCTAAGTAGGATAACATTGGTGGGAAGTGAAGATATAGAGATGGAAGAAAAGTGTAATGCCCAAATAATGATGGAGGTTGATAGAGACCATTGATCACAAGAACACGAATGATCATGAGAAAGTTAAAAAAAATAAAACCATAAATCTATGATGAGTGAAATGACTATTGGTTCATTAGAAATGAAGGTAATAGATTAAAACTTTTGTATCAATATTCTTTTCCTAGAGTTGATATATTATTTTACTATCAAGATAGAAAACACTAGAAAATATTCATACTTTATATAATTCAATTATAAAAAGAACAATTTAATCCTTTGGTTATAATTTTATCAATTTAAACTTTAGTTCTTAAATCAAAATATGAATATCTATTATAAATTTTATATTCTTAAAGCACTAAAATTTACTTTTAACAGACCATAAGAATTATAAATGAGTGACAATTCATTATATATATCCCTAACCATTTACCAAAACCAAAATGACTAGAAAAATTTATCCAAAACAATTAATTAATCTCTAAACCTCAATAATAACACCTAAAAATCAACTTAATGCATTCCATAAGTTTTTATTAGTAAATTTTTAAGGAAAAAAATATCATACTAACCAGTATATCATGTAGGCTAGTGGTAGGCACTGCATCTTTATCACTCATCGGTTGTGGATTCAAGCCCCACAACCTCACCTCATGTGATGGGTTGTCACTCTTCTTGTGGGATGTCATTTTTCCAAAACTATATTAATATAATTCCCATAGAATTTTGAAATTTTAATAACCCATAATTATCTCAACATCAAATATCAGATAAAACATAAATTTTACTAATAAATTTAAACTTATGTTCATAAAATATAAAATAATTTATCCTTAAATAACCTTTTCACTAAGACATTTACTAAACCAATTCATTATATTTCTATAAATTCCACCCAAAATATCGTTATACTTGATAAATTAACTTCACATAAAACCTCAAAAGGGATGTTTAGGACCTTTAACTTATGATTAAACTTAAACTCATAAACCAATGAAGGTATCCATAAATCATGTATTGATGAATACATATATGATTCCCAAATTAACACAATCCTTAGATGTTTCATGATTCTTATAACCAAAAAACCATTGTTAGAAATACTTTTATAACATAAATATTGAAACCAAACACATAATGAATTTAATCATTTCACTTCAGCTGTATAAATAGAATAAGATTGAAGATGAAATCTTGTATTATTATGAGGTATATTTCATGGATTCCTGGGGAATTTATTTCCATAGTCATCCATCACCTTAAAGTTATAAAAATGAACATTAGTGGTTTCTTTCTTACCAATAATTCACCCAAATGATGGCCTATATCTCCAAACATGAAGCAAAATACCATTACCTTCAAGAAATACTAGAGTGTAATGAATCTTACTTTCCCAAATTTATTTTTAGAAATTATTTTTGAAACTTAGGAGCCTAGGCATTGAGATAGTGTGCGATTCTGAGGCCTGTTGTGACCATAAAAATTCATTGAAAAATGTTACATTTTTGATAGCACATATGCATGGATTTCTTTAAAAAGTGGAATATCTTTTAAAAAGGTTCCCACATTAGAAATCCAAGGGAATTGTTGAGATCAGAATGGAGTCTTTACCCTAGGCATGACCAATCTTTGGTCGGTGATAGTTATCTAAAGAAAAATTCACAAAAGGATTTACCATAAATAAAATTAATTTATTTTAAAATCCTAATAACTCATGAATAATGACTCATATTAGAAATATGAGACCACCAATGAGTTTTTAATGTGGTGTTTTCACTAGGAGAGGGCTAACATCAGTCGATAAACACTTGCATCAGAGATCATTCTTAAACGATCTCTTATGGAAATCAATCCTTGATAGTGAAGAATCCATACTTTAGGTAGGGTGTTTGATTTCTGATTTATTTTCCCCATTATTTCTTTCCTAGATGAACACTGTTCAATTCACAAACAAATTGATCCACGATTCGATCATTGTTGTGAGATGGGAAATTATTACAGGATTATCTGGAGATCTGTTTATCAACTTCATTTATACTTTGAATGAGAATGAATCGAGTCTGACATGAACAAAGTCCAAAGTTCATTCTTTGGTTGTTCTTGTGATTTATTTCCACCATTCTTGGAATTATTCTCCATTGTAACCTCGTAATCATGGATCAATTTGTTGGGAGGCTATTAATACGATTAGACCCCCAAATTGGAGGCAAGAAAAAACAAAGTCTAGATTAGTGTAGCTCGAAACCTGATGACTAAAGAGGAGATTCTGTTTTAGAAATTAGAGCATTAGTGGAAGAAAGATGGACTACAAAAGGAAGGTCACCGGCGGCGGTCACCGCATGAGCTGGACCGAACTGGAAAATGGACCAGGTCAGGCCTGGACGATGGGGTAGGCCAGCCCTAGCAAGTAAAGGCCATGCCTAGTGAACCAGGTTGATCATGTGGACTAGGTCAGACATGATAGATTGGGCTAGACCCTGCAGGTTGGGGCAGACCCAGGTCGGACCGAAGCGGCTGGGCCATGCCACAGTCGGTAGTGGTAGTTGAACCTGAGCCGCAGTAGACCAAACTCTTGTGTGGCTATAATAAATGGGGTGAAATTGGTAGCTCGAGTTGCTGAAGGGTAGTCGAATATGGGGGCCATTGGACTGAGCGGTCGGTGGATGAACCACATGGTCGGTTCATGACCTAGTGAACACCCTTTTGAAAATTTCAAATAACCATAAATTTCAAACTGAATGTTCTTTTGACGATACATCTATGGTGTTGGGACAATTATAATGAGATAATCATTTCATGATATCCTTAGTGGGGTTTTGGGCATGTTCATAAGATCTAATGGATTTAGGTGTGAGTTATCTCAGAACAGGCACATTTTGAGAAAACTTTTATGTGGCTGGATGTGACCTAGAGACTGTATGTCTTTAAGAGACTGCGTGTCTTATAAAGTCTATGTGTATTATGTAGGATGTGTATCTTACAAATACTATGTGTCTTTTTGTGATTACTTGTCTTATTGTATTGAGTATATCTATATGTTTTTGATATATTTTATATAGACATATATCTCTATAAAGCTGACTGTGCTTTTATTCATGGAATTCCTTTGTGGTATTCCTTGGTGGTATTCCTTCATGGTATATAATTTTTGGTATTCCTTTATGGTATATACTTTGTGGTATTTATCCATGGTATTTATTTTATGTAAATCCTTTGTGGTATTACTTCATGATATTTCCTTTTTGGTATTTCCTTTGTGGTATTCCTTTCTGGTTTTGGGGTGTCCTACTCAGTATTGTTTTACTCACTCCTGTACGGGCTTTGCCCATACGTTTCATGTCTTGTAAAGACGATTGAATCTTTGAAAGAGTTCCAAGAAAACCAAGATCATACAGTTCCTTGTGAGACTGGACAAGCTGAGGTGTGTTCCGATAGCTTTTTTGATGATATCCCTAGTACCTCTTAATTTAAAGGTTGTACTTGTGGTTCTAGACTCTTTTATTTTGGTGGGCTTGTTTTGACCATGTTTTATTTCTCGACCTTTCACTATTTCACTCTGGTTATAGAATATATTTGTTTCCATTCATTTTATACATAGTTGTTTTACATTTCATCATTTGTGTCTTGGAGATATGTGTTTGGTATTAAAGGAGGTTCGTTCTACTTTAGGAACAGGATTCTGTGAGGTTGGTTTAGGGAAATAATGTTAAGTGTTTCGAGTTTAGATTTTAGGATAGGAATTTAGTGTTGGTGTGGAGGATGATGTATTCATACACTGGGACTCTGTGCACATGATTTTCAACTCGGTACATGAAAATAGTGGTTTCAAGGGAAAATAATGGTACATGCATCATAGAGAAATGAGTTGTGTCTTCTATGTCCTTCTTGAGTCATATCTCTAGATATACTCTATTGACTATGGTATATCTTGTTTTATTATAGAATGTATCCTTGAAGAAAACCATCTAGGATTCCATTGCATTATCACGAGGGTGATCCGCCTAGAGACGAGGCATCGATACAAGGGCATGTACTAGAGATAGCACCACCAGGTTGTTTACCAGCTATACCACCAACCGTTGAGTAGTAGATACTACCAGCACTACCGGTTGAGGATGCATATAGACTGAGAAAATTGCACGAGTTTCAAAGGTAGTGGCCTCCCTAGTCTCAGGGTGAGCTATACGCCTAGGCAGTTGAGGATTGTATGGAGGTAGTTACCCGTGCTTTCTTCCTTGTGAGGATGCCTTACGACCAGATGATAGTCCTTACCATGAGTCATTTTTTGGGATATATAGGGAGATGATGTAGCTTAGTGACCTATAAACACAATGATATGAATCTATCTTAGGCAGAATTCGAGCATCTCTTCAGAGAGTAGTTATTTCTAGCCACATTGTTGTCGGTCTGCATAAAAGAGCTTCTGCATCTGCAAAAGGGATGTTAGACTGTAGTGGAGTATTTAGAGAGATTTACTGATATTTTGTGCTACTCTACAGATATCGTATGAGACTCATTCTTCAGGGATATGACCTTAGAGTAAGGATTACGTTGGTAGATCAGGTCATCCATGATATCCCTTAGCATTCCAACTTATGTTGGGGTACTTGAGTGAGCCCTTATAGTGAAGAGATTTATAGTAGAGTAGGCACCAGTAGTGGGAGATACCAGTAGGCACTTGGAAGCTGAGACCTTAGCAGAAGGTAGCCAATGATAGTTATAGGTACCTAATCAGCTCCAGTTATTCAAGAGATAATCCAAGGGCATAGAATCAGTAGTGCAAGGCTCCTAGGGAATCTCGAGTCAACTGAGGGGTATGCTGTGTCTCTCGTGCGACGGTCTGGGATATCTGGAATGAGATTACCCAACCCATCGTACGACTGACCAAGAGATGGTAGAGGGGCCACTGAGGTAGAGGTGGAGGTAGGATCATTGTGTTCCATAGGGTGGTGGATGTTTTAGGGGAGCAGGCAGGGTGAAAAGAGGTGGTCGGAGGTTTGAGCTATTACCACCACCACCCCATAGTGGTCTACGACAGGCTTAGGGAGCTAGTGGATTGGGATGCAGCCAGCTACATTCGATGGAGGCCTATAAACTTGAGGGTCTGTGGATGATTAGAGGTATTATTTGTGGCCTTTTTACCTTAGCTGCAGTTTTGATAGACATAAATGTCAGTCATTATTTTCTTTCCACAAACCTTGTTTGATACTTGGAGATTACATTTGAACCAATGACTCAACCCTTACGCTTAGAGACTCCTATGTAAGTATATTGGATGATCACACAATGGTACCGATAGTGCAAACATACTATTGTAGGTGAGAGTTTCAGTTGGGATCTCTTTTTAGCAGTGTTGAGGCCTTAAGATGTCATTATCGATATGGACTGGTTATCCACAGTTCATGCTTAGATTGAATATTTTAGGCATAGAGTGGGGTGTTTCTGTAGTGATGGGACCTGGTTTTCCTTTATTCATAAAAATAAAATGTAATCATATTAGGATGGAATCACACATAGGAGGGTGCAGCCGATCACTCATCGGTTGGCTAGCCTAACCCTCGATGCAGTGGATGATTTAAGTCCACAATTTCAAGGAGTGGTGGAAGAGTATGAGGATATATTTCCTAATGATGTTCCACGGATAACTACCCATAGTGAGATATAATTTTCCATTGATCTATACCCCTATATGATGCTGATATCTACACTTTCATATCGGATGGATCCCGTAGAGATTCGTGAGTTGAGGGTGCAATTTGAGGAATTACAGAGGAAGAGCTTCATGAGACCCAATGTTCCACACCAGGTAGCCCAAGTTTTATTTTCCAAGGTGGAAGATTAGATCTTGAGATTATGTGTGGAATTATGGCACCTGAACAAGGTGTCTATGAAGAATAAGTGTCCACTACCAAGGATTTATGACCTCTTCAATCAGTTAAAAGGGGTTCAATGGTTCTCTAAGATTAACCTCAGATTTGGCTTTCACCAGCTATGAGTATGAGATGATGATATACAAAATACGAACTTCAGATCTCGTTATGACCACTATGAGTACTTTGTGATTACATTTGGCATGATGAACTGCCTGACAGTCTTTATGGGACTCATGAACTAGATCTTTCAGCCTTACTTAGACAGGTTCATGGTGGTCTTTATTGATGGCATCCTAGTGTACTCAGTGTCTGAAGAGAAGCACGCGAGACACTGAAGGACGGTCCTAGACACACTCTGAGAACAATAGGTTTATGGGAAGCTCTTGAAGTGTTATTTATAGATTCGGGAGGTCCATGTTTTTTTGTACAGATATTTTTAGAGGCTGGAGTTGCAGTGTATCTAGCAAAGATTGAGGTGGTGCTTGCTTGGGAGCCACCAAAGAGTGTTACCAAGGTGTGGAGATTCCTTAGTTTGGTTGGGTAATATCATAGGTTTTTACCCATACTTTACAGAGTTCTAGAATCCTTGAAATATTTTACATGAAAGGGAAACCTTTATTGTGGAAGAAGAAGTTATAGGAGATTTTTCAGCAGTTGAGGTAGATATTGAAGAGCGCTCCCATCATGAGATTTCTAGAGGAGGGTACTGAGTATGTAGTGTTATTCGATGAAATAGGAACTAGGCATGGTTGTGTATTGATGAATTGGAAATATGGGGTTGCCTATGGTTTATAAAATTTGAGACCACATGAGAAGAACTACGCGACCCATGATCTTGAGTTAAAAGTGGTAGTCTTCACATTAAGGATTTGGAGACACTACCAGATGGGTGAGTGGTTTATCGTCTAATCTTACCATAAGATTCTCAAGCATATTTAACTTCAAAAGGATCTAAACTTGAGATTTATGCAATGGATAGAGTTTCTCTAGGGATATTACTTTGATAATGTATATACACCATATAAGGTGAAGATGGTGGAAGATTCTCTCAGCGAGAGATTCAGTTCAATGTTTTTGAATGATGCATTAGATCAGTTGGCCTTGTTAAAGATGTACTTTGTGGATGGGGATGGAGAAGCTTACCTCCAGTCAATGGTTTTCACCCATCCACTCTTATAGAGATTTAGGGATGTACATCTTGGAGATACCAACTATGAGACTTTACATGCTTAGATGTCCACATGATATGCCCCTAATGGATATTTGAAAGGTGGGGAGCACGTCGTTCTTTTTAGAAAAATCACAGTAGTACTGGTGGAGTTGTGAGAGGAGGGTTAATGGAGTTACATACATCCCCTTTAGAGGTACATACTGATGCGACGAAGATGTACTAGGACTTTCGACATTAGTTTTGGTGGTCGAGGATGAATATAGGAGTTGTTGAGTTTGTTTCTCGATGCCTCATTTGTTAGTAGGTGAAAACTAGACACTAGGTTCCAGCGGGTTTGACTCAACCCATTGAGGTGTTGTAATAGAAGTGGGATGGGATATAGATAGAATTAGTGTCAGGTTTACCACATACGTCTAGGGGACATGATACCATCAGGGTGATCATTAAACGACTCATCAAGTTGGCCCACTTCCTAGCTATTCAGGAGTAAAGTTTAGTAGAGAGATTAAGACACCTCAATGTGTAAAAGATAGTTCGAATCCATGGAGTTCCATTACCGATAGTCTCAGATCCTGATGCTCTCTTTACATCTCCATTGTGGAAGGGTTTGCAGGGGGCATTTGAGACTCAGTTATGCTTGATCACAATGTTTCACCCACAGATGGATGGCCAGACAAAGAAGACCATACAGGTTCTGGAGGACATACTACGAGCTTACATGTTATATTTTTTTCCATAGTTGGGAGGATCACCAACCCCCGGTGGTGTTTTCGTACAAAAATAGCTACCAATACACCATCAGTATGATAGTATTCGAGGCCTTGTACGGGAGAACCTATGGTTCACCAATTTGTTGGACAGACCCAGGTGAGTCAACACTCATGGGCTCGAAGTTTTCATAGGAGACTATAGAGAAGGTGTAGATCATCTAAGAGTAGACGAATTCTACAAAGAGGTGACAGAAGTCTTATAATGATAGGCGGTTATGGCCTTTGGAGTGAAAGGAAGGATACTACATGTTCTTTAGGGTCTCACCTCGATGGGGATTACAGAGATTTGACCAGGGGGACAAGAAATCTCTGAGGTTCATTAGACCTTTTTTGATACTTTGTAGAGTTCTCAAGGTAGAATACTGCTTGGCTTTATCACCGCAGTTAGATCTGGTACACGACGTCTTTCATGTTTCACAACCAAGGAGGTACGTGCATGACCCATCACATGTCATTGACTGGGGTTAGATAAACATTGCGGAAGGGGTGACTTTTATAGAGCACTCGATGGAGATTAAGGGTCCGCATGAGAGGATCCTTTTTGGGTGGTCAATTCATTTTGTGCATTTCTGATGGCAACATGAGAATCTCTAGGAGAGGACATGGGAGAAGGAGAATTAGATTTGTGCTCAGTACCCTCATTTTTTTGAGTATCCCTTTGTTATGGTTTTTAGGGATGTAAATACCTAAGGTGGGGAGAACGTAATGACTAATATTTTTCCTATTTTTTTAAGAAATTAATTGGAAATATTTTGAGACCATGAACTAAGAAGACATGAAATTCTGAGGTACAGTGTGTCCAGAAAAATTCATTGAAAAATATTAAGTTTTTATTAGAATGTGTGCTTGGATATACTGAAAGAGTGGAATAACTTTTAAATGGGTTCTCGAATCATAAATCCAAGGGCAACGTTGAGCTCATAATGATGGCTTTACCCTCGGTGTGATGTAACTTTGGTCGGTGCGGGTCATCTAAAGAAAAATTCACTAAGGACGTAACCATAAATAAAAAAATTGAATAAAATTATTTTATTTTAAAATCCTAATAACTCATGAATGATGACTCAAATAGTAAATCCAAGACCATTATTGATTTCTTAATATGGTGTTTTCTCTATGTGAGGCCTAACTTCTACTGGAGTGGGTCGGCTGTGAAAAATAGTTTTTGGATGTTTTAATGAATAAAATAAACTCTGCATTAATTTTATTTTAATGTTACTTAGACAGAGTGATGATTTTTATTTTAAATAAAAATCTAAGAAAGGACCCAAGGTTAGGTGAATTACCCTATAAATTCCCTAGAGGCTTTGGAGATAATCCTTATAGAATTCTCTCAGCACTGATGAAAAATATAAGGACCCGACACCTATTGCCCGAAGCTGATACCTTATTTGATTACATTGGCATATAAATAAGTAATATGCATCTCTAAGGGCATAATAGTTCAGTATTATTGGAAACAATATATGTACATAAGTTCAAAATTACAACTTGAAAAGAAATACTACATAGAAACTCCTTAGACAACATCCATAACTCCTAGGTTATTTCAGCATGTCATTCATAGTAAAGTTCATCATGTCCTGAGAAAATGAATCATAAGAAATGGGTGATATCAAATGCTCAGTAAGGGTAAGAAATATAGAGTAAGATATATATATATATATACATTAGGTAAGTTGAATAACTGAAAACATATGCCTTTAACAAAAACTTGAACACATTATGGTGGAAATAAGACCTGAGTAAGTAATGCCATAATAAAAAATAATCATGGGTATTCTACTAGTCAAATAACCACATGAACCAGCAATACTATCTTCATAATGAGGGAATTCATAATGCGGGACAACATAACCATACCATCAAGGCCTCGTGCCAAGACCATAAATAGTCATTTTGTCAAGACCTTGTGCCAAGATCGTAGTTTTTATCATGAGACATACCAGGGAACCGAGGGGATATAGAGGGCTCCACCTAATGCTTAATATGTCCAATTAATTCCTCATATTAATTAGAATAAACTTAAACAACATATATATTCAAATTTTTATTAATATATGAAATGCAAATAAATTTCTCCGAACATTAAGCATAAACACTAACCATTCATAGTAAATTGGTGAATAGTTTTAAGATAACACATACACAACCAAAATAATCATAAACCATTAAATTAATTATGGTAGATGATATCATGGAATAATAATCTGAATAGTACATAAGAATTAACAAGAGTTTTGAAATAGATGAAGAAACACTTATAAAATATTCGAGTAAATCTTGAGAAAAATACTCTTAATTTGAAAAGAAGGGTTCATTTGGAAAAATAATTTTATAAAACCAGAAGTGAATTAAGATAGTATTTTCATAATAAAATGAGTTATTTTATAAATATAATGGTTTCCAAAAATATATTATAGAGTGCCCTTGAATATCGGTAAAAATTAGAGAAAATCTTTTGGATTGAGCTTGTATTTCAGAAACAATTTTGTAAGTTCCTTTTAAAACGTGTAACCATCCATAAAATAAGGAAAGATTCTAGTTGGTAAACATATATATAACCAAAAAAAATAATTTTTTATGAGTAAATAATAATATAAAAGAGTTTCATTGGGATAATTAGACAATAAATGTAACCCGAATGAAAATGGAAGTTTGTGTGAAAAAACCATTACCTTAAGTACGAATGTGTTGCACTCTTGAACTTAAAGTCCTGGAATATGAAATTAGACTTATTAATAACTTAATTAAGAACCTAATAGACATGTATTTAGTTTATCATAATTATTTTTAGTTCATTTATGTTCTTATTGATTATATTGAATTCCGTCATTCTGGAGTGTTTGTTTTCTTGATTTTCATAATCAATTCACTTGTTTTTAAGTAATGGAATTCAAGTTGAATGGTTGTAAATCACCAGAATTAAAATTAAATATTATTTATGAACATCTATAATTTTTAATGGTCATTTATATCATTTGGTTACATGTAAAGTGGTTGAATCATTAGATGATAACCACTTTGATTATTTGGCGGTATTTGGATTATTATGAGATAGTTTTGTCATATAAATTAATAATATGTACATATACTGGTTACTGAATATTAATTAGGTTATAATAAATATATTATAGTCTGGTTCAACCATATAAATGGTTTCATGATGAGTAATGAAGGATAAATTGAAGAACGAAACTTTGTCGTCCAAAAAGGTTATAAATGGGAACCTCATGGACATTGATTTTGTTTATAAAAGGGAGTGAGTGAGAATATTAATGATGTTTCTTACATTCACATGATATAATTAAAGTATATATACGATACTAGATTTATCATGGTCAATTTAATAGTGGATGTGAGGATACAAAAAGAAAAGAGATGAACTTGAAAATAAAAGAAAAGTTGAGAGATCCCTTATGAAAAGTCAGCAACCTAACGACGTCGCTTAAAATTTTATAAAATGAATTGATGAGAGAAAAAGGGTATCTAATAATATGGAAATAAAAAGTAATGTAAGAGGAATACATAATATCAAACCCCAACATATGAGAATGGAAATTCAAAAAGATAACATAAAAGAAGTGTCGACTAAAAGAGGAGGGTGAAGGATTCCCTTACCTTGTAGAGTAACTCCTAGAACTTGAAGGTTGGGACCTTGAGGGATTATGAGAACATTGGGAGGACTCATTGGGAGGTAACAACACCAGAGATTCTAGGATGAGTGATTTTTAATGAAAGAAAACGAATGTATGAGTTTTTATTTATAGTAAAAGAGAGATAATTTTTTATTAATTTAAAAAGACACCTCATTAGTGGTTTTTGAAAAACCTTGGGCTAGACCATGGTATTTGACCTTGGTTTTAGCCACTTGGGACACCTCATGTCATATTTTACTGTACCCAAGTCTACCAGCCTTTTATTTTAATTATTATGTCATTATGATGTCATTAAACTATAGAAAACTAAAAACTATATTTTTATTATTCATGAATAATTCAAGTATTTTAGAAAAATACCAAAAATTAACCCCAACCATTTTTCAAAGTGTAAAATTAAAATATAAACTCCATTTTTCAAAAATAATTTTCTAAATATTATTAATTTAATTTTAAAATAAAATCATAGATAATTCGAAAAATAAAAATTTTAAAGGTATACTTAGTTTTATATCACTTTGAAAAATTAATTAAGATCTCATTATCTTATTACATTATGAAAATAAAATAATATCGTTATTTACTATTCATAAGGGTCATATTACTATTCATAAGGGAATGTTACTATTCACAAAAATCAGGTTTGTTCTATCAGACTCCAAATGGATTACTAGTCACAACTCTAGATGACCGTTTTTTGAAATTCAAAACATAGAAAAGGAAAAGTTATATTTAAAGGATACATTATAAAATGCATTCAATATTTATTTTCAAAACCTTGGGGTGTTACATTCTCCCCTCCTTACTAAAATTTCATCCTCGAAATTCACAAAATGTTACCGAAAAAGATTCAGGTTTTTCTTCAACATAAGCTCCTCATGCTCCCATGTTGCTTCCTCCATCTTATGGTTCCTCCAAAGAACCTTTACCAGATGAGTCGTCTGATTTTTCAATACTTGTTCTCTTGTATCAATAATATAGATAGACTCTTCACAATAAGACAAATCGGTCTCTAGTTATACTTCTTAATAGGTTAGTACATGTGTTGGGTGTGGCATGTATTTCCTTTACATTGATACATGGAACACATTGTGAACTTTGGAGAGATTTGGAGGTATTTCCAAATGGTAAGCTACGACTCCAATTTGATCCAGAATTTCAAAAGGTCCAATGTACCTGGGACTTAATTTTCCCTTCTTACCGAACCATATAATACCCTTCCATGAAGATACCTTTAAGAAAACATGATCTCCTTCTTGAAATCCCAAATCCTTCCTTCAGTTATCAACATAGGTCTTTTTCCTACATTGAGATGTCTTAATATAGGTTTGGATAATCTTCACATTTTCCAATGTTTCCTCAACAAGTTCTGGGCCTACGATATTTCTCTCACCAATATCATCCCAACATGTTGGTGTACGACTCCTCTTTCCATATAATGCTTCATATGGTGCCATCTGAATACTTGAATGGAAGCTATTGTTATTGGAAAATTCTACCAGAGGTAAATATTGTTCCCACATACCTTGAATGTCAAGTGAAACAGACCTCAACATGTATTCCAAAGTTTGAATAGTTCATTATGATTGTCCGTCAGTTTGTGGGTGGCATGCAATACTCAAACGAAGATCAGTATCTATGGCCTTCTGAAGACTTTTCCAGAATTGTGATGTTAAATGGGGATCACGATAAGAAACAATTGATAAGGGTATACCAAGAAGTCTTACAACATCATTAATATATAGTCTTTCTAAAAGTTCAAGTGGTAAATCTTATCTTACAACAAGAAAGTGTGCTGATTTTGTAAGAGGTTCAACAATGACCTATATCGTATCATTCTTTCTTGGAGTATTTGGTATCCCCATGACAAAGTCCATTGTAATATCATCCTATTTAAAAATAGGAACAGGAAGGGGTTTCATGACTCCTCCATGACGTTGTCTTCCATCCTTCACCGGTTGACACACCAAACATCTCGACACATAATCAACAATCTCCCTCTTCATGTTTTCCCACCAAAAATGTTTCTTTAGATCTCTATAGATATTTGTGCTATTAGGGTGTATAGAGAAATTAGATCTATGAGCATCATCCAATAGTTACCTCTTTAGTTTAGGAATAGTGGGAACATAAATCCTCTTTCAGAATCTCAAAATTCCACCTTTATATACGAACTCAATCAACTTTCCATCATTTAATGCTTTAATTTTCTTTTGAAACTCCTCATCATCATCCTAAGAACATTTTATCCTTTCTATCAAAGAAGGTTTGGGAACCATTTGAAAAAGTTTTCATGTGTTACATCCCTTGATAATTACCATATCCATCTTTACTAGATCCATGAACAAAGGATCCCTTTCAACTCTCATCTTGTTCAGAATTCCGCGGTCCTTTCCACTCAAAGAATATTCCACCTTATTTGCCTTCCCTGGGTGGTAGTGTATTATGAAATCATAATATTTGAGTATCTCAATCCATATCCTTTATCTCATGTTGTTTTATTTCTATAAAAAGATATATTTCAAACTCTTATGATCTGTATATATCTCACATTTTTCACCATAGAGGTAATGTCTCCAAATCTTCAGAGCAAAGATTACCTCTACTACCTCAAGATCATGAGTTGGATAGTTTTGTTCACGATTTTTTAGCTGCCTATATGCAATTGTAAATCACTTGATCATTCTGTATAAGGCACAAAAAAGTACTTTCTTTGATGCATCACTATAGATAACAAACCCATCATTCCCTGATGATAGGGTTAGGATTGTAGAATTCACTAACCTCCACTTTAATTCGTAAAAACATTCTTCGCATTCTTTTTTCCATATGAAATTAACCTCTTTTCATGTGAGCTTGGTCATTGGGTTGGCTAAATGGGAGAAGTTATGAATGAAACACCGATAATAACCTACTAAACCAATTAAACTACATACATCAGTTATGTTCATTAGAGTAGTCCATTCATGCAAAAACTTTGTCATCGTAGGATCTACAAATATTACATAATTAGAGACAATGTGGACCAAAAAGGATACTGATTAGAGCCAAAAATCACACTTGCTAAACTTCCCATATAATTCATTTCTTCTAAGAGTCTTCCGAATAGTGCAAAAGTGATTTCCATGATCTTCATAACTTTTAGAGTATACCAGGATATCGTCAATAAAAACCACTCAGTAGTCATTAAGATATTCCTTGAAAACAATATTAATTAGATCCATGAAAATAGATGGTGCATTAGTCAGTCCAAAATGCATTACTGTAAACTCATAATGCCCATACCTAGTTCGAGATGCTGTTTTTGGAATGTCTTCCTTCCTCACAAGAAACTGATGATATCCAGATTGAAGATCAGTCTTTGAAAAATATTGTGCTCTATGCAATTGATCAAATAAATCATCAATGAAATATAGGTGATACTTTTTCTGTATTGTTATAGCATTGATCTCCCTATAGTCAATACACAACCTCATAGACCCATCTTTCTTATTAACGAAAAGAACAAGGGCTCCCCACAGAGAAATGCTAGTGCAAATAAATCATTTATCACTCAATTCCTCTAGTTGTTTATTTAGTTACACTAACTCCACAGTGTCCATTCTATAAGTTGTATTTGATATGGGCCTTGATCCAAGAATTAAGTCCATGGAAAACTCAATTTCCCACTCTGGAGGATGTCTAGGTAAATCCTCTGGATAGACATCAATATATTCTTGCACAACAAGTACATCTTCTATTTGACCATTCTTCTACTCACCCATAGTTATTGCATTACCTTCCTCCCCAATAATTGAATTTAGTAGACCTGCTAGGGGTGGATCTAGATGAGAATCTGATGGTGATGTTTCTTCCCTGAAGATAAGGTATTCTCAAAATTTTTTGTAACCTCCTTTTTCTTGCAATAAATATTTACATCATAATTTGATAGCCAATTAATACCAAGAATTATATCAAATTCAGTCATTGGTATGATTATAAGGTTAGAAACTAAATCCCATTTATGTGTTATGAGGGGGACTAATTGACACGCCTTTGTTGCAATGATACATCCACTAGGGGGTTTGACTAATAACTCCTTTATTAAATCAAATTGGGAATATCTAATTTTCTTAAAAAACTAGGAAGATATAAATGAATGAGACGATACATAATAAAATAAAGCATTGGATAAGTTTGATGAAATGTTCAAAATACCTGCCACCATGTCATTAGGGACTTTAATATCAGATGTTCTGATCGTATAAGCTTGTCCCTGCTCCCTTTTCCTTTTCTATTGCCTGTTTTCTTGATGCTTTGGACAATCATTATCATAGTTCCCAACTCCCAAAAATTATAACATTGATCATTAATAAATTCTTTCTTCCCTTTGAAATAACCAAAAATATGTCCATTCTATCCATATTTGTAGCATACTCGTTTCCCCTTTAAGCACGAACAAGGGTGTTTCCTTTCACAATTATCACAGGGTGGAAATTCAACTCTTCCCTTCTTCCATGTTTCTTTATTTCCTTTCCCAGAGTTTTCAATATCCATCTTCTTATCTTTCTTCCCCTTAAAGTCACAAGAATTATAGAATTCATTTTCTGTCTTGATAACACATAAAAATATATCTTCATATGATGAAAACATTTGGGTGACCGGAGCCCGTCGGAGGAATAGCTTTAGGCCACCAAAGAATCGATCAATTTTTATCCTCATATTTCATATATAATCCAAAACATGACTTACTAACCTTGTGAAGTTAGCTTCATACTTTGAAACATTATCATCTTCCTTTTTCATCAAATTAATAAAATTTATTTCCATATCCGCTTGTTGTTCATGAGGAAATTATTTCTCAAGGAAGATTTCTTTAAAGTCCCTCCATACTATCTCCTATATTTCTTCCTCCTCCTTTGTGTTTTGGATTAATGACCACTACTGATTCGCATCTCCTGATAAATGATAAACATCCATGTTGACTTTATTTCTTTCATTACATCCCAATGTGAGAAATGTTTTCTCTAGGGAACTTATCCACTGATCAGCTACAAATGGGTTTGTAGTCCCATTTAATGATAGTGGTTGTTGTCGCATAAAGAGATATAACATAGCTCTTCAACGTGGTGGATCTGGATGATCCAAATGGGTAAATTTATTATTCATAACTTAAGAAAGTTATCCGAGTATAGTTATAAGTTTCTCATCACCCATCACATCACCAGAGCCAATATCATTATCTTGCATTAGAGGGAAATCCCTATAGGGGACACACATGTTTGTGCGTTTTCCATTCCATCAACTAGGCATCATTTCTAAATAATGTCATACAAAAAATTAGGGTATGAATCATAATGTTAAATCTTAACTTAACAAAATACATAGCATAAATTGACATCCTATGCATGGATAATCCCATAATCACAAAAATGGTTTCTTTGAGGAAAAATTTACATTTAAATCCCTCATAATTTCTTTTAAAGAAAATATGAATTATCCTAAGCATATCCATCGGGAGTGTCAATACCAAGAGTGTAGAAAGGCCCATTTTATGTACTATGATACCTCAGGTCAAGCCTGAAACTCCTTGTCAGATCTTTCACTACTAGGTACATCTGTGCCAGAGCCACCACTAACTATTTGTATCCAATCAGGGATGTATTTTATAGAAATATCCACATAATCTATTCCTTACAAAAATAGTAGGACATTATTTAATTTGTATCCTCAAATACTATCTTAGGTATTTTTTCCCTAACCTATGTTTTATAAATCTAGTTTACATGTTTTCTACTAAACTTCCCTTGATACAAACTGTAAGAAACCAACTCTAGTTGCCCGGAGCCGGTGCCTTATTTGATAACATTGGCATATAAACAAGGAATATGCATCCCGAAGGACTGATTAGTTTAGTATTATTGGAAACAAGATACGTACATAAGTTCAACATTACAACATGAAAAGACATACAACATAGACCCTCCTTAGATAACATCCATAACTCCTAGGTTATTTCAACATGTCATTCATAGTAAACATTAGCATGTACTAAGAAAATGAAACATAAGAAATGGGTAAGCTCAAATTCTTAGTAAGGGTAAGAAATACAATGAAAGATATATATATATGTATATACACATTAGGCAAGTTGAATAACTAAAAACATATTCCTTTAACAAAAACTTGAACAAATTATGGCGGAAATAAGTGCTGAGTAAATAATGCCATATTAGAAAATAATCATGGGTATTCTACTTGTCTAATAACCACATGAACCAAAAATACTATCTTTATAATGAGGGAATGCATAATGTGGGACAATATAACCATACCATTAATGTCTCGTGACAGGACCATAAATAATCAATTTGTCAAGGCCTTGTGCCAAGACTGTAGTTTGTATCATGAGACCTACCAGTGCACTGAGGGGATATAGTGTGCCACAACCAAAACTTATTATATCAAATTCATTCCTCATATGAATAGGGATAAACATAAAAAAATTATACATTCATATTGAAATTAATATATGAAATGAAAATAACATTCCCCGATCATTAAGCATAAACACTAACCATCTGAAGTAAATGGTTGAATGGTTTTAAGATAGAACATCCACAACCAAAATAATCATAAACCATTAAATTAAATATGTTAGATGATAACATGGGATATTATTCCCAATAATACATAATAATCAACAAGAGTGTTGAAATAGAAGAATAAACTCTTATAAAATATTAGAGTAAATATTGAGAAAAATACTCTTTTCTTTGAAAAAAAGAGTAATTTTTGAAAAATATTTGTATAAAACCAGAATTGAAGAAAGATAGTATTTTCATAAAAAAATGAGTGATTTTATAAAGATAATGGTTTCCAAAAAAAATTACAAGGTGCCCTGGAAAATAGGTAAGAATTAGAGAAATTCTCTTGGATTAGGCTTGTATTTCGGAAACAATTTTGTAAGTTCCTTTTGAAATGTGTAACCATCCATAAAATAAGGAAAGATTATGTTTTTTAAACATAAATATAACCCACACACATAATTTTTTATGAGTACATAATAATACAAAAGAGTTTCATTGGGGTAATTAGACAATAAAAGTAACCTGAATGAAAATGGAAGTTCGGGTGAAAAAACCCTTACCTTAAGTCCAAATGTGTTGCGCTCTTGAACTTAAGGTCCTGGAATATGAAATAAGGCTTATTAATAACTTATTTCCAAACCTAGGAGACATTTATTTAGTTTATCATAATTATTTTTAGTTTATTTATGTTCTTATTTATTATATTTAATTTCATCTTTCTAGAGTGTTTGTTCTCTTGATTTTCATAATCAGTTCACTTATTTTTATGTAATGGAATTAATGTGGAATGGTTTTAAATATAAAGAATTGAAATTAAATATTATTTATGAACATCCATAATTTTAAATGTTCATTTATACCATTTGGTTACATGTAAAGGGGATGAATCGTTAGATGATATCCACTTTGATTATTTGGCGGTATTTGGATTATTATGAACTATTTTTGTTATATAAATTAATAATATGTACATATACTTGTTTTTGAATATTAATTAGGTTATAATAAATATATTATTGTCTAGTTAAACCATATAAATGGTTTAATTACTAGTAATGAAGGAGAAAATGATGAATGAAACTTCGTCGTCCACAAAGGTTATAAATTGGAACCACATAGACGTTGATTTCATTTATAAAAGGGAGGGAGTAAGAATATTGATGATTTTTCTTCCATTCACATGATATAATTCTAGTATATATATGATACTGGAGTTATTATTGTCATTTGGATAGAGGAGGTGATGAGAGAAAAAGAAAATATATGAACTTGAAAATAAAATAAAATTTGAGAGATCCCTTATGAAAATTCGGCAGCCTAATGACGTCACTTAAAATTTCATAAAATGAATTTATGAGATAAAAAGAGTATCTAATCATATGGAAATAAAAATTAAAGTAATATTAATACATAATATCAAACCCCAGACTATGATAATTGAAATTCAAAGAGATAACATAAAAGAAGTGTTGACTAAAAGAGGAGGGTGAAGGATTCCCTTACCTTGTAGAGTAACTCATAGAACTTGAAGGTTGAGACCTTGGGGGATTAAGGACACCTTGGGAGGAATCCTAGGTAGGTAAAACCACTATATCTTCTAGGATGATGGATTTTTAATGAAATAAAACGAATGGATGAGTGGGTATTTATAGTAAAAGAGAGGGATTTTTTTATTAATTTAAAAAGACACCTCATTAGTGGTTTTTGAAAAACCATGTGATTGCCCATGGTATTTGCCCATGGTTTTAGCCACTTGGGACACCTCATGTCATATGTTACTGCACACAAGTCGACCAACCTTTTATCTTTATTATTATGTCATTATGATGTCATTAAACTATCAAAAACACAAAACTGTATTTTTACTGTTCATGAAAAATTCAAGTATTTTAGAAAGATCCCAAAAATTTAACCCTACCATTTTTCGATGTGAAGAATTCAAAAATGAACTCCATTTTTCAAAAATAATTTTCTAAATATTATTAATTTAATTTTTAAATAAAATTATAGTTAATTTGAAAAATAACAATTTTAAAGGTATGATTAGTTTTATATCACACAGAAAAATAAATTCTGATCACATTATCTTATTACCTTAAGAAAATAAAATAATATCATTATTTACTATTCATAAGGGTCATATTACTATTCATAAGGGTATGTTACTATTCACCAAAAATCAAGTTTGTTCTATCAGACTCCAAATGACTTACTGGTGACAAATCTAGAGGACCGTTTTTCAAAATTCTAAACATAGTAGAGGAAAAGTTGTATTCAATGGCTAAATTATAAGATTAATTCAATATTTATTTTCAAAACCTTGGGGTCTTTCAACAGACAGCAGGATCAAAGACTGTTCTTGACGGATCACCCACAATAATCAATCCTCAACAACAAACAATCCATATCCCCGGTAGGGTGTTTGATTTTTGATTTGTTTTCCCCATTATTTCTTTCCATGATAGATGTGGTTAAATTCAAAAATAGATTGATTGGAAGTTCAATCGTTGTTTTGGGATGATTTATTGTAGCAGGATTATCGGGAGATTATTTTATCCTCATTGTTTATCCTTCTAAAAAGAATGAATCGATGCAGACAAGAACAAAGTCCAAGGTTTGTTATTTTAGTTTTTTTTATTATTTATCTCCCCCATTATTGGTTTTATTTTCCGTTAGATCCTTGTGATCGTGGCTGGAATTTCTGAGTGGCTCCAAATGCGATCGAACCCCTGTATTGGAGGAAAGATGAAACAGAGACTAGATTAGTGTATATTGGAACCCAAAGATAAGAGAGATGTTTTCTTTTTAAAGATTAGATCACTGGAGGAAGAAAAATAGACCATGTAAGGAAGGGAACTAAAAGAGAACAATGGAGGCCGCAGCATGCGACCACATGAGTTGGACCGACCCAACAAGTGGACCGGGTCAAGAGAGTGGGATGAGCCCGTGTGATGGTCCTAGACGGTGAGCTGGGCCGAGTCAATCTGTTGGACCCATTTCAGACCAAGGTGGACGGACTAGGCGATGGTCAATCGAGATGTCACACATCTATGACAGCTTTGGCTCATTCAACCACCATGGAAGCTCAAGCTGCCATGTGGAGGTCGGCCTTGGGGGAGGTCGACCACATGGTTAGTACAAGGCCCATTGAAACCCCCTTTTGAAATTATCAAAAATCCATAACTTTGAAACAAAATATCTGTTTGATGATCCGTTTACAGTGTTGGGAACCTTACGAAAATACGGTCACTTAGAGATATCATAAGTGGGTTTTGGGGGTGTGTGTATAATACCTAATGGCTTGAGGAGTGCGTTCTCCCAGAATGATCATGCTTTGATCAAAAAAGTTTATGTCTCACTGCGACCTAGAGACATTGTGTATTATAGAGATTGTGTCTTATGGAGAATATGTGTCTTATGGAGACTGTATATCTTTTGTAGAATATGTGTTTTTTTGGACTTTTTGTCTTATTGGATTGAGTGTATCTGGATGTTCTTAATATATTTTCTATAGAAATATATCTATGTGGAGCTGAATATTCATTCCTTCATGGTATTACTTGGTGGTATTCCTTTGTGTTATTTCTTTTGTGGTATTTCTTCATGGTATTTCCTTTGTGAAATTCCTTTGTTGTCTTCTTCCATCATAGTATTTACTTTATGGTACTTATTTGTGGTTTTGGGGTGTCCTACTGAGTATTGTTTTACTCACCCCTATAAGGGATTTTCCCACACGTGTTATATATTGTGATAAAGATCGAATCTTCAATGGATTTCAAGGAAGACCAAAACCAGGTGGTGCCTTGTGAGACTGAACAATCCAAGGTGTGTTCCAATATATTTTCTAATGAAAATACCAGTACCTCTTACAATAAAAGTAGTATTTGTGGCTACATACACTTTTATTTTTGTGGGATAGTTTTGTACCTACTTAATTTACAATACTTTAATTATTGTACTTTGGTTGTGGTATATACTGGTTTGAATGCATTGTTTACTTAGTGATTTTACATTTTTGTTTTTGTGGCTTGGAGATGTGTGTGTGCGTACATGGACGTAGGAAAATGCGTCCCATTTGTGAGATATGCCTACTTGGTGCCAGTCACTAGCCCCTATCCTATTGGAGGTGGGCTTGGGATAGTCACAGAACATGCCCCTCTAGGAAGGGTCGTGACCTGGATTTTTTCTTTCCACAATTATCACATGCGGTAAAATCCTTCTTTCACTTCTTCCCCTTATTAATTTTTACTCTACCATTCTCTTATTATTTATCTTCCCATAAAATCCATTATAATTGGAGAATTATTTATTTGTATTAATAGCATATGATACTATATCCTCATATTATAAGAATTTCTGGTAGACTAGTGACCTTGGAAGTATTGGATTAATCCAATCAATGAAATGATCAATCTTTCTCTTTGGATTATGTACATAGTCCATATCATGCCTTTATAACCTTGAAAAGTTGTCTTCATACATGGTAATGTTTTCTTCTTCCTTTTATCTTAGACTTAGAAATTTTCTCTTCATATCCCCCCATTTCGCACGAGAGAAATATTTTTCTAAGAAGAGTAACTTAATATCTATATAGTCCATATTTTCTATTTATTATTCTTCCTTAGTGTTTTTAATCAATTAACACCATTGATCCACATCCACTAAGAGATGATAAACATCCAATAAAACCTTCTCTATTTCATTACTTGACAAAGTGAGAAATATATTATATAAGGAACTTATCCATTGATCAGCTAGAAATAGATTTGTAGTTCCATTGAAAACTAGATTTTGATGATTCATAAAGTGGTCTAACATAGTTGTACCACATTTTGGATCAATAAGATGATCCATATGGGCAAGGTTATTCGAAATAACCTAAGTCTGCTTCCCTAATATAGTTATAATTAGATCAGTTTTAGCTGTAACTATAGCTCCAACTTCATTATATTCCATATGAGGGAAATCCCAACATGGATTACATGTATTGATATAGTTCCCATTTCTTCTTCTATGCACCATTTCTAAGAAAGATTATATACAGTATATTAGATCATAACATTATAAAACACAATTTATAATCCTAGAAATACTGAAATACTTAACATAAATATAAAAATATATGCATATATAATCTTATAATCATAAACATGGTTTCTTTGGGAAAATTTTCAAATCATAAAAATATTTTCAAATCATTAATAATTGTTTCTAAAGAAAATGTAAATTATACCAAGCATATCCCATGTTAATTTCAAACTAGGTGTGTAAAAAGACCAAATTTTTTGCACCAGGTGATGACCAAGTCATATGTCAATGCACCCTTTTCGAAGCTATTACCCCTAGGATAAACTATTCCAGAGCCACATCTATTTATAGTATATAGAAATGGATGTATTTATAGGAAAACCATATAATATATACCTTAACAAAACTTTAGGATCTTATCTTATACTTATTCTCAAAGTATATCAAAGGGTTATGTTCCCAAGTACATGTTTTCCTAAATCTAGTTCATAATGTTTCTACTAAGATTCCACTAATACAAACTCTAAATTACTTGACCCAAGTAGCCTAGAGTCAGTGGTAAATTTATTACATTGATATAAGATAAAAATAATAACATTAAAAATGACTGAATAGTTTATTAATATTAGTTAACTAGATACATACTTTTATATTATATTAAAATTAAAAAAAATAAAACATAGTATTTTCTGGGAATATACCATTATTCCCTTTAGAATATACCATCATATCAATAATAAAACACTACTTGGAATCCTAGTGAAAGAAAATATAATAAATGGGTAATATATAATGCTCAGTAAGAGTATGTGTACAGTGTAATATATAATAACTAAATAGAGAACAATCAATATAGAAAGTTAAATAATTGAAACACATACCATTCAATAAATTTGTTGAGAATAATATGGTAGGAATAAATGATGTTCAAATAATTCCATATAAATAATAACATGGGATTGAAAATTAACCATGGATATTATAACCAATAAAATAATCACACAGAACATCAATAACCAATCTCATAAAACTTCTTAAAAATAAACATTATTTTTTTTTCTTGATAAAATACTTCTGGAGATATTCTTTTCTATTACCCTTCCTTATACCCTGTAATTTTTTTCAAAACATGGGATGAGCATTAAAATCGCACTAATGGACATAAAATAAGGAAAGAAACCATTAATCCATGAATATTTAAAACTCAAGAAAACATTTTCACAAAAAATCACATTTTACACACATAAAACATAAAATTTTAAAAATACCTCATAAAACCATAAGATTCATGAAAAACTTTTTAGAAATCAAAAATAATAATGGTAACTTGTATCATCTATATCATACTTACATTATAGCTTTCATAGCTATATAGAGAGTAACCTTTATGGTTACATTTTGAATACCCATCACAGTATATTCTCTAAATATCTTTTGAGAAACCCAACTGTTTAACTCCATATCATTACCTAATTCATTGGAGATCAATCACGGGCTCACCTGCCCTCATTTTATCATAGAACCACCTATACCCATAAGTAATTCCCAAGAACCATAACATAATCATAACACATAAAACAAGAATAAAAGAAAAATAGAATTTCCACATTGCATCCAAAAGACATCTTTTCAAGAAATTGACATAATCAATCCCTTTTCAAAACCATTTTCAATACCAAAGTACATGAAAATGTAATATGATATTTATTTTTCTTTAAAAACATTATGGATTTTATAGGAATCCAAATATAAAATAATGGCCATGGTGGGAGAAAGGTCATTATCGCTATGTACGTTTAAAAAAATTCCTTTTGTCATTTAGTAAAATGATTTGTAGAAAAATATTCCTTTCCAAAACCTTTGAATGAAATTAAAAGTCAAAGGGGTTAATTATATACTATATAAAATAAGTTTGTGTATATTATTAAAATATTACTCAATGAAAGTATATTGAGATGAAGGCCCTTACCTTGAGTCTGAATCGTCACGTACACTCATTATATTTTTGAATAATAAACTTATATTATTTTATAATTGCCTGAGAACCTTTTTCATGTTAATTATTTATTTTATATCACTTATTACTATGTTATAAAAATTACATAATTATTTAAGTTCATATTAGATGTTTTGTCGATATTCTGTACTTGAGTCGAAAATGAACATGTTATGAAGTAAAATTTCCATGTGGTCATAAGTCCATAGTCTTCATAATATTAATCATGAAATAATCATAACTTTTATACATTAATCATAATTTTTAAATCAAATCATTAATTATGGCTATGAAAAATAAACAATATCATATTCATGGAGATGTTAGGTTGTACGTACGCATGAGTAACATTTTCATTTTTCATTGATAATTATGAAAATAAGGTAACTGTTATTTTATCTTTAAAAAATAATTATAATATTATCAACATCATAAAGATTATTTAAATATACTTATATATATCATATAATTGATGTGGTGAATAAAAATGATTCACATCGCTTCATAGAGGTGATAGTTCACACGTACACATAAACGACATTATCATTTTTATGTGCATGGAAGGTAAGAATATAATTTAAATTATTATTATTTTAAAATTATAAATAAGTCATGAATACAATATGTAAAAATTTATTTCATCATTATAACCGGTCTTGATATATGATAATAAAAAACAATCTATATTGGTTCTGGAGGTGGTAGTCCACCGTACATATGAACAAAATGTTCATTTCCCATTTGATGAAATTGGAGATGAATTTAGGTGATTATATAAATATAAAAACATCTTAGTATATTGAAGATATTTTATTTATTAGTTCATCTTTGAAGATTAAGATTTCGGGGAAGTGGAAGAAGAAATAAAACAAAAACACTTAAAAAACGATACCTCTTCTTCGGTTGACCTCATTTGAGAACACCTTAAGACCTCTAAGGAGAGTATTATGCCTAAAATAAGGCCTCAATAAAATGGGGATAGATTATGGGAAGTGTTTTGGTCAAATATTTTCTAAACCAAAAGTATTTGGAGGTGTTAGTATTAGAGAAGAGTGGGTACCTTTTTATAGGAGAGGGGAGGGGCACCCTTGGAAACTCTTAAAAGATTAAATTAATATAAACTCAATTTAGGTTCCAAATGGTCCCTAAATAATTTATCTCAAATATAAGATTATTTTTTGTCAAATAAAACTCATCCAATTAAAATCATACTAGTTTTTAATATTTTTTTAAGCCTTATCATTTTGGTTTAACCCTTTTTAATCATATCATGATATTATGTTATTTACACTTTATGGGTTATTGTAATTACCATAACATGACAAACGACCAAAAAAATGCCATTTATGAAATATTTGGGCATATTATAACCATTTTGAAGAATATTAGATTTTTCTAAATTTAATATCATTTAATAAAATATTTTATATTTTAAAATATCAATAGTGTCAATCTTGACCTTATTTATTAGTCAACTTTTAAAAAATATTATATCAGGAAGATAAGTTAGAAAAAACTACTTTAAATCACACAAAACATGTTAAAATTATCCATAAAATTATTTTATGGGATAGATTAAGTCATATAATATTTATTTTAATATTTATAATATCATTTATCCTATTCATTCATTAATTAATAAATTACTACATCATCTTTGTGTCACCATTTAATTTAATTATTTATTTCCTAAAAATTATTAATAAAATACCATGATTTATGTAATATTTTAATATTTCTGAATAATATTTATAATCGAAGAGATATTTTTTATAACAATATATTAAAAAAAATAGTTATGAGAGACATTATTATGACATCTTGGTGTTTATTTTAAATAAAATGTTTATAAGTATCAAAATCACATCCAAATGCCTCAAATTGGTACTTAAATGGACCCAAGAATGATAATGGTTAGGATAAAACCATAAAATCAAATTAGGACAAGTTTTAGTGTAGTTTTTTATTATTATAATATTATTTTTAACTTTAATTACTTGATTTACCCTTAATTGTGGGAATTAAAATAATTACTAAAGTTACTATTCATAATGTCAAAAAAATAAAAGGAACTATTTACATAATTTGAATATTATGATTCTAAATATAGAATGAATTTTTCCAAATTCAAAACATTTAATTTGTAGTAATAAAATAGAAATTAATCCCTGTTATCAAAATGAGAAAATGAGTTATTTAACAATAAAAACCAACAAAATATTGACATGCGTTTATATCTAATTTAAATATGAAATTACTTCCATTGACTTTTTTTTATTAAATGACAAAAAATTTATTAAATTATACTTTAAAATCCATTGAAATTATAATCTAAATATATAACTAATTTAGACAAAAATGCAATATTGTTTCACTATTCATTAAAAATGAATTTTATCAGAAAAATACCAAAAAAATCTACCAAAGTGAATTTTGATATCTATCTTATAAATAAGAAGTTTATTCTAAAAAATATAACATATAAAAGTGATAAAAACTATATTTAATAAGGTTCAACATCAAAAGGCTGCAAAACTACCATTTTAAAATTTTAGAGTGTTTTATACTTAAAATTGGATTTATTATAATTTTAGACCTCTAAATTGTATTAGAAGAAAGTAAAAACATTTAATAAACATGTGTAAACATAACATAGGAAGTTATGCTCATTTTATCCAATACAATTACTAGATGTTAACTAAAATTTAAAACAATAATATTAAGAATGTATTATTTTTCTATTTATCTTAGTCTTGTGTGCAACATAAGATTTGACAGAAACCCATTGTTGCATGTCAGGTACACTATCAAACATAGTATCACCTTTAAAATAAAATTAATATCTAATTAATAAATATTGAAAGATATGAAAATGAATTATTTTATAATTACTTGGGATGTCACATTCTCCCCCTTTAGAAATTGCATCCTCATAATTTTAAATTTGGGGTCTGTAACAAAGGTATTACTTTTCAAAATAAATTTATTAAAATACCACATCAGGAAAAGTTTCAATAATAATTACACTTTAAAATCAATAAAGGGAAGTAATAAAGTGACTTGATATAACACAAACCAAGATTCCATATAGGAAAACATTGATATAGAAGAAAAACTAACTATCAAGTTTTGTTGGAGAGTGATAGAAAACATTTCTCAAGAAAAGTTATCAATCACAATAATATAAATTTGTGATTGATTAAATAGTATTTGACTTAATTGTATGAAAATTAAAGAGAAAACGTTTTTTAAGATTCTTTTCATAATGTTATGGAATTATTTTACCACCAAGAATAAGAACAAAATGAAATACACATTCTTTACAGGTATAGTTTCATTCTTTAATCAATGTCCACCACAAATTCATATTTTTCTCCAAACAATGAGTATTCAAGATGAATAAAATTATATATAATCACATAATATACAGAATATTAAATATCCATTTCTCTAATTTTGAATCATTAACCAATCCAAAATGGTTAGTAGAAGATCAGATAATCCCCCCAAAAAGAATAATACTTTATAAGTATAAGGGATACTTTTAATCTCCAAAATTCAATAGTAATACCCAAAGTTCAACATAGAACATTAAAAAAATAATTTTCCATAAAATTACTCAAAATAATCCATACTAATATTGAAACCCAAAATGTAGAAGAATTTGATCACATAATATTCTAAGATAAATTTTAACATTTATCTCCAAATAACATCAACCACTCTTAATATCTCATACAAAAAAGTAATTAACCTAATCACATATTCTCCATGATTGGTAAATCATTTCCCTAAATAACTTGAATCACCTTATCTCCACAATTAAAATCATATATTCTTCCAAAATATAGTCAAACAATTACTCATCAATTAAAATACAATAGTATCTTATTTACCTTAATCATATAAAGTTCCCAAAAATAGTGAACATATTCCAAAATAACATTTATCACTTAATCACTAAATCATTTTCCAAACCCATGGTTATGTTTTCAATAAAATACATGTATACCAAATAAAATTATTCTTTATCCATAAAATTATTTAACAAAAAAGAATAAGTCATACTAACTAGGGAATTTATATAGGAAAATGGTAGGAAATAAAGCCATGTCGCACTTCGGTTGTGGGTTCGATTCCCACAGCCTTGTCTGACATGATGGGTTGTCACACAGTCTTAGTTTTTTCCTTTTTCAAAAACTGTATAATTTTTATAACATTACCAAAATGTTATAAAGTCTTAAAAAAATAACCATACCAAGTTTTAACCTTAATTTCCATCTCATACATTTCATTTTACATATGAAAAACTAATAACCCATGTCACAAACCAAATCTGGTTGCCCTCAAAATTGGCACCAAACCCAGCCCACGACAAGTCTCAAAGGGAGTTCCTGATCCCCACATACTGGTTCAAGTACCTGGGTATCATTAAATGAAAGCTGAGAATGATTTACCTGAGTTTATAAACATAAAACGATAAAAAAATCCAATAAACAAAATATGGATTTTTCAAACCAAACCAAATGTTACAAAATTTTAGAATTTAGTTACACAATTTTAAAAAAATGTTCAAGGAAAATTATAAAGGTACAAAAAAAAATGATAGCCCAAGAATCTCTTCATGGAAAGAGGCACCACCCTCAAGCTACCTCCACAACACTTCATCATGGAGGAACACTAAAAACCCAATCCATTGGCATAAAAAGCTATACCCAGACCTACGACAAAAATAACCAAGCCTACTTACACCCAAAGGTGTAAGTAGGGTGTGATACAAAGAATAGTAGGATAGAACCACTAAGAGATTCTATGTGGTAATCATTCAAAGATAAAAATCTTGCATGTTTTCATAAACATGAGATGATATTAATAATTTTAAAGATATATAACTTTAAATAAATATAGTTTTCAAGTGGGTTACTTTAAAGAATCAACAATTTAAAAAAATGAAAAAGCTACTGAATTTTCTAGCCAATAATACCGTATGTCGACAGTAAGCACAAAGTATCCAATGAGCACAAGAAATGAGAAATAACCTCTAGGTACTAGCTCACTATGGGCCCCATTTACCTTGTATCTTAGAGAAAGTAACCATCACAATATTCATTCTCGTGAACATGAGCCACTAATAGGGAGAATACCCAAAACCTAGTGGTTCCCCATCATCATCATCATCATCATCATCATCATATTTTAGTTAGTGTTTTCAGCTTCAAAATTTCTACGTGAAACTGAGGCCAAACCCCACAGAATCACTACATACTAGCACACATCCACCCACCTAGATACCCGAGTTTCCCTTTTGTGCTCAAAAAAGTTCAACAAGCCATGAAAAATAATTTTCACATGAAAATAAAAATTCCACATCACACATTAACTAAATATCCCACATGTATATCACACAAGTCACATAAAACTCCTTTCACAAGAACAATTCATTTTTGACATCATACTCACACAAAACATCCCACAAACGTGTTTCACACCTTTCTTTCCATTTGATAAAACATTTCAGAAAATTATAAAACTTTCAAAAAAAATGTTTTACATCTTAAATTACCACTTTACCTTTTAAAAACCCATCTTAGGTGAAAACACTCACAAAAATAGTACATGTACATCCTTTTCCCACTTTTTTAACTCAATAAATCATTTACAATTTTCATAAAACAATCCCAAGGGGTATAACCATGTTTTTCACACAAAACCCATTTGAATACACTCTTTCCAGGCCAAAATCATTCCAATACCAATCCAAAACCGAATTTTAATCCCTATAAATATTTATTAAACCACTATCAAGTTCTATAAAACAACCTCAAATAATACCACAAAAGATACACATGAAGACACATATTTTTATAAAACACTTTCAAGAAGTATAATAAGGTTTTACACATAAAACCAATTCAAAAACCCCCCTTTTAGACCCAAAAGACACTAAAGAATTACCAAACTAGAATTTCTATCTCCTTTCAACAACTAATAAACCACTTCCATATTTTATAAAACTACCACAAAAGAAATCACATGCGTTACAATTGAAAAGTACACAATTTCAAACAAAAATGCAATTTTAATACTAAATGCTATGATAATGCTACCAAAAATGGCTTTCACACCACAAAAAACATATTATGAACATGGTAAATTAATAAATCAAGAAAAAGAACTCATAAATAATTGGTTACACATGGAATCACCTACAGAAAGTGTCAAAACCCTCAAATCTTTGTGTGAAACATCAACCAATCCACCGCAGCACCATAGGGGAGTGAAATACAATCTAAAATTGAAATATTTGACCAACAAGATACCAAATAAAACCCTAGGTATGAACCCTAACTTCTGTAAATTTTAGAACTTCCTGAAAGAGGGAGGAAACCCTAAGGAGAAGGATGTAAGTGAAGATAGAAACACTTACTTAAAGAAATCTTGAAGATATCAGCCTAAATTAACCAATAGTAAAATCTTGAAGTAAATAAAATGATAGGGAGGATTAAAGGAGTCATATTAGGTCAAGTGGGGACTGAATTTGGGGAAAAGAGTGAAAATTGAAGGAGTTATGAAAGAAATAGTTTACCTCTTCATATATCAGCGATTTGAGAATGATTAAGAACAATATCCCTAATCCTCAAAAGAGATGAGATCCAAAGAGGTGGAGGAGAGCATGGGAGCGCTCCTTGGTTAAGTGGGATCAAGTGAGATTTGAAATCACCAAAAAAACATAAAAATGGAATGAGATTTTAAATAAAAAAAAAAATATTTTAAAGTTGGGAATTGGATTTCTTGTTGGCCCAACACCTTAATAAAAAACCCAAATCCATCATTATTATGGATTTTTATAGGGTCCAAATTAATATGGTGGTTTTAATATACTAGGTGATTCCAATTGGGAAGTGGAAGGAGTGTAAAATGTTGAAAAATTAAGGAGTTATAAATGAAACAAAAATATTTTTAAATTGGAAAATGGGCTCACGGTTTGGCCCAAATTTTAAAAACCATACATTTCCACCAAAATGAATGGGAAACACCCAAACCAAAGAAAGAATGGAAGTTAAATTAAAAATAACTTTAAAATAAGTCATGGATGTGACAATTATACCCACTATAAAACTTTCTTCCCACGAAAAGACACAATAAGGCCAAAGACAAAAACCAAACCCAACCAAAAGGCCAATATGGACTTTTTTGCCAAGTTTTTCCCACCCCCAAAAGGCGAAAACACCTCTAATTGATCAAACAAGGAAGGAATACTCTAAAAAAACATACAAAACTTCCTAAAATAATCAATTATATTAAAACTACATTCCAAAAGAAAACTCCTCAATCACTATCTGAATAAGACTCAAGAAGTTTAACCAAACGAACAACAACATCGAACAAGGTTACACTGACCTTACTTTAACTAAACTGTTGGGCGCGGGAAAATCCCAATGTTTACCCATGGAAGATGTTGGTAGTTAGATAGCTCTGGAATAGAATACCTACAACCAAGCCAAGAATAAGGACCAAACTGAGTTACTGATACAAGGAGACCCAAATGGGCTCCCCACCATAAGAGAAAACCAAAAATTTCACAAGATTGAATAGAGACGCTAACAGGGGTTGGCCCGAACAGTGTCCCATGAATAATGGGTAGAATCTCATTATATTTTTAGAAAATAACATACATGTGACCCATAGTGGGTCTCCCTACCATAATAACCAACCATGTAAACTGACGAGCACGGTCTGACACGAAAAGACCCAAAATTGAAAGAGTTGGAACGACTGCATGGTTAGTCCGCACGATTTGGGAAACCGTGCACTAACCATGCCAATAATTTTTTCCAAAGGGGAAACTTCACATGGTTACTTGATCCAAGGCACAAAGCCCCGTGGAGACCATACAATCGCTACTGTCTCTTATCACACAGTTCCCTAGGTTGGTGCACAGTTACTACTAACTGTGCACAAACAGTGCACATTAATCTTCCCAACCAAAATTTCATTATTTTCTCTAAAAGATAGAATGATACCAAAGGGGGAAAGTATTAAATAAAGGTAAAACATGAAAATGAGGTCATCCCACCTCTACCATAAAATGCAACAAATAGAACAAGATGATGACACCAGAGGATTAAACTATTCCCATCTTTCATACTGAGGACATGAATTAAACTAAAGGTTTTAATGACCTAGGGATTTCCCTGACTATGTGCCTAATTCACTTCGGGACCTATGGGTGGATCTCAAATGATTTAGGCATCCTTGGCCTCGCAGTCATACTTTTGAAAACCCCGAATGAAATTTCTTATTCCGGTGCCACAAACAACTACACCAAGATCCTAGATGAGTTCAACGAGACATAACACACCCTGACATCACTTTACCATCACCCAGTATTTTTCCAAAAAAGTCTTAGAAGATTCACACACAACAACACTTGTTTCTTCAGATTAGAAATGGAAATAAGAAAGGACATATGGAAACACCTCCCTCTAAATAAAGGATGTTTAGATTTTTTAAAGGGAGACACACTTCCAAAAATATGATACTCTTAGAGGATTGTACAATCTTCTCCTTTCAGTTAAATGAGCACATGAAATCAAAAGGCATCGCTAAACATGGCCATTGTGACTGATAGAAAAAAGAAAAAGAATGAGATCTTATGCCATGTCCCAAAGAGCACACGATTCTAGAAAATAGCAGCAATATCCTCTCTTGACTTGATTTTCCACATGAGAGTCTTAACATCAGCCCTCGCTTCGAAGAGACTACCGAAAGACCCAGAGGCCCTCTTAGATAACATCTAACACTGTCAACCCCGAACTACTGTCACCTTTGATGACTCAGGTAACTAAAGGAACAAGGTCTCTTTCAACATTCCATGAGAACTCACCAACTACAAGAGGATACACAAAACCAAGAAAGGAAATGGTGTAGACTCAATCTACAAAGCTCGAGAAACATATTACTTATATTGATCAACTGAATGATCTTCCATTAGAGAAAAAATTTGGGATGCACTCCAGTCTTGTATTAACTCTTAATGGGGATGTAACTTATCCAACGAGAGAACCCAAGGACCTGACCAAGATGGTCCATTGGTCAAGATGTGCCACAAACATGAACGGAACACATGATGGGAACCACCATAAAGGCTTCCCAAACTTTTCTCATAAGAGACCACTAACCAGCCCTTCAACCCAACATACCAAACAAACACAAACCAAAAACACCTTTCAAACAAGAGGGGTTCCTAGACTCAAAACATTCCACAACAACACCATTTCCAAAAACACATAAGAGACACCATCCCAAACTAGTTATCAAGACAACAAGTTTTCCTTTAAAATCATCACTTTGAAAATAAATGGTTCATCGATTATTGTATCCACCAATGGTACCCCATGGGCCTCGCACATGCATGTTTCAATGCCACACCGGGAACCCTCTTCATATCCATCCCATCACTCATATAGTCATTCCATTAACCATCCAATATACCATAAAACCGCATGCATGTGGTTTCTAATAGAAATTCCAAAGTTCAAAAAAAAATTCTTTCCACTTTTCAAAACTAAAACAGTCAACCAATACTTCCTTTTTCTGAATACCATTAATCAATAAATCAAAATCTCAATCATTCAAATGAAAAATCACTTTAAATTAATTTAAATTAATTTCAAAATATTTATGCCCATTTCAAAAAACTTCCAATTTCATTCCAAACTCTATCTCATAAATCCATATTAAATTGGGAAGTCAAATCTTCTCATTTAAAAACATGATTCAAAAATTTCATAAAACATTTCAAATGATATCTTGTTACCAAATAAAAATCCATTTCTAACCTCCAAAAATGACCTCCAAAACATTACATCCCATTAAAACACCTTTAAATTGTTTAGAAAACTCTATTGGAAACACTTTTTCAAAACCAAATTTAACATAGTTCCTACTTTCAAAAGAGTTGTAAACACACCATTTTCCAATTCATAACAATTTTGAAAATTCAGTTCCACCATTTCACAAATCAAACCATTCCCTCTTTATTAGAAAATTATTTCACAAAAACTTTATGCTTCTTAAAACCATGTCATTTTTTCTTTAAAACCAAACTTCCAAGATTTGAAAACTAAGTGGCACAAGACAATGAGAGAGGAAACTAGTTTAGGTGCGCGACTTAGACATATGGGTGGCGGATATATTCTAATAAATTCACCATCATAGAGATTTTTATAATGAAATATCCTCATATCCACATTGCTTTCCATGCCCTACAATCTCACTAAGACCATTAGCTCAACTCTCTTTTAATTTCCCCTAATCATCATCAAACCAAGAAAACCAAAGGACTCAGATAAAACCCAAATTCTCCTAGAGACTTGAATCATGTCAAAAGGTATGATAGAAATTAACCCTATTGTATTAAGAATTTCAGGCCTCAAAAATCCTACGTCCAGACTATCCCGAATCTTCCCCAAATAACATGACCCAAGAGAGTGAACCTCCTCTAATACCATTTTGTCATGAACCGAATCTAATCGCTGTAAAAAATGGCACCAAACTTACCCCGAGACAAAGCCCGAAGGGCATTGCCGATCCCCATGGGATAGAATAATTACCTAGGTATCATAAAATGAATTTTTGGAATGATTTACCTGAGTTTATAAACATACAATGATAAAAAATCCAATAAACCAAATATGGATTTTTCAAACAAAACCATCTTTTACAAAATTTCAGAATTTAGTTACACAATTTAAAATATTTTTCAAAGACCATTACAAAGGTAAAAAACCAAAAATGACATCCCAAGAACCTCTTCATGGAAAGAGGCACCACCCTCAAGCCACCTCCACATCATTTCATCATGAAGTACTGCTAAAAACCCAAACTATCAACACAAAAAGCTGTACCCAAACCTACACAAAAAATCATGTCTACTAACACCCAAATGTGTAAGTATGGTGTGAGAAAAATCCCAGTTGGATACCACCAATAATAGATTCCACGTGGTAAACATTAAAAGACAAAAATCTTGCTAGTTTTTATAATCATGAGATGATACTAAGAGTTTTTAACAGATGCAACTTTAAATAAAAACTGTTTTCAAGTGGGATACTTTAAATAATCAATGATTTAAAAAAATTCCAAAGCTACTAAATTTTCCAGACAATAATACCATATGTCGATGGTAAGCACAAAGTATCCAATGGGAACAATAAATGTGAAATAACCCCTAGTCACTAGCTCACTGTGGGTCCTTGGTAACTCATATATCGGTGAAAATAACCATCACAATATCTGTTCTAATGCACATGAGCCACTATTAGGGAGCATACCCATATCCTAGTAGTTCCCCCAAATCATAATCATCATCATCATAATTTAGTTAGTGTTTTCAGTATCAAACTTGCTATGTGAAAGTAAGGTGAAACCCCACAGGATCACTAGCATACTAGTACATGTTCACCCACCTAGATACTGGGGTTTCTCTCTGGTGCTCAAACAAGTTCAACAAGCCATGAAAAATAATTTACACATGCAAATACCACTTCCACATCACACATTCACCAAAAATCACACACGTATATCACACAAGTAACACAAAACTCCTTTCACAAGAAAAATTTATTTTTCACATCATACTCACACAAAACCGCCCACAAACGCGTTTCACACCTTTCTTGTGATTTGATAAAACATTTCAGCAACTTATAAAAAATTCTAAAAAAATGTTTGACATCTCAAATCACCACTTTACCTTTAAAAACCCCATATTAGGTGAAAAAATTCACCAAAACAGTACATATACATCCTTTTCCCACATTGTTTAACTCAACAAATCATTTACAATTTTCATAAAACAATCCCAAGGGGAGTAACCATATTTTTCACACCAAACCCATTTCAAAACCCAATTTTGAAGAGAAAATCATTCCAATACCAATCCAAAAAAGAATTGGAAACCCTATAAACATTTAATAAACCACTACCAAGTGTTATAAAATCACCTCGAATAATACCACAAAAGATACACATGAAAACACACATTTTCATAATACACTTTCAAGAAGTATAACAAGGTTTTACACATAAAACCCATTCAAAACCCCCATTTTAGGCCCAAATGAAACTTAAGAATTACCAAACTAGAATTTTTATCCTCTGTAAATAACTAATGAATCACTTCCATATTTTATACAACTACCACAAATGATATCACATGAGTTACCATTGAAAAGTACACAACTTCAAACAAAAATGCAACTTTAATACTTAATGATTTTCTAATTCTACCAAAAATGGGTTTTTAACCACACACAACATATTATGTACAAGTTAAATGAATAAATAAATCAATCTAACTCATCAATAAATTCTTACACATGGAGTCTCCTACGGAAAGTGTTGAAACCCTCAAATCTTGCTGCGAAACATCAACCACACCACCACCGCACCATTAGGGAGTGAAATACAACCTAAAACCCAAATATTTGACCAAAAAGACACCAAATAAAACCCTAGGTATGAACCCTGGCTTCTGGATATTTTATAACTTTATGAAAGAGAAAGGAAACCCTAAAGAGAAGGAAGTAAATGAAGAGAGAAACACTTACTTGAAGAAATATTGAAGAAATCGGCCTAAATCCACAAATAATTGAATCTTGAAGTAAAACAAAACTGGTAGGGAGGTTTGAAGGAGTAATATTAGGTTATGTGGGGACATAATTTGGGGAAAAAGAGTGAAAAATGGAAGGAGTTATGAAAGAAACATTTTACCTCTTCATATCGGGGCGATTTGAGAATGATTGTGAAAGATCACCCTAATCCGTGGGGTATATGATCTCCAAATAGGGGAAGGAGATCTTGGTAGCACTCCTTGGTTATGTGGGATAATGTGAGAGTTAAAATTACCAAAAAAACATAAAACGTAATGAGATATTAAATAAATAAAAAAATATTTTAAATCAAGAAATGGGCTTTTGGGGTGGCCAAACACCTTAATAAAAAACCCAAATCCATCATTATTATGGATTCTTATGGGGTCAAAATTGACATGGTGGTTTTAATATATATGGGATGTGAATTGGGAAGTGTAATGCGTGTAAAATGATGAAATATTAAGGCATTATAAAAGAAACAAAATTTATTTTTAAATCTGGAAATGAGCTCGTGGTTTCGCCCAAATTTTAAAAACCCACTATTTCCACCAAAATGAATGGGAAAACCCCAAGACAAAGTAATAATGGAAATTAAATAAAAAATAACTTTAAAATAAGTAATAAATGTGAAAATTATTCCAACCATAAAACTTTCCATCCTAAAAAAGCCACAACAAGGCCAAAGAAAAAAACCAAATCCTACCGAAAGGCCAAAATAGACTCCATTGCCAAGTTTCACCCGCCCACCCAAAGGGAAAACACCTCTAATTGATCAATCAAGGAAGGAATACTCTCACCAACCAAAACATACACCACTTCCTGAAATAATCAAATATATTCAAACTATATCCCAAAATAAAACTCCTCAAACACTATCTGAACATGACTCAAGCAGTATACCCAAACAAACAATAACATCGAACAAGGTTACACTGAGCTTAGTTTAACTAAACTGTTGGGTGCTTGCCAATACCAACATTTACTCCTAGAAGATGTTGGTAGTTATATATCTCTGAACGAGACTACCTACCCCCAATCCAATACCAAGGACAAAACCGAGTTACTGATATGGGGAGACAAAAATGGGATCCCCACCATAAGAGACAACTTAAATTTTCTTGAGACGGAATCAGGACACAAACAGGGGGATTCCCAAACAGACTCCCTGACATAATGGGTAAAACCTCATTATATTTTTTTCAAAAGAATAGAAATGATACCCATAGTGGGTCTCCCCACTACAAGAACCAACCATCTAAACTGACTGGCAAAGTCTGATAGGAAAAGACCCCAAAATTTAAAGAGTTTGCATGACTGCACGGTTTGTCTGCATGGATTGGGAAACTGTGTACAAACTGTTCCGAGCATTCTATCCAAATGGGGAACTTCAAATGGTTACATGGTCCTAGGAGAATGGACTTGTGGAGACCATGCGATAACTACTAACTCTTATCACATGATTCCCCAGGTTGGTGCACAATTACTACTAACCATGCACAAATAGTGCACATTAATCTGCCTAGCCAAAATTTCAATATTTTATCCAAAATATTGAAGGAAACCAAATGGGGAAAGTATGAACTCATGGTAAAACATGGAAACAAGGTCCTCCCAACTCTACCACCAAACTTTCAACAACTGGAACAAGATTATGACACTAGAGGTTTAAAATATTACCATATTTCATACTGAGGATAGGAATTAAAGCAAAGGTTTTAATGACCTAGGGATTTCCCAGACCGTGCACCAACTTAAGTCCAGGACCTATGGCTGGATCTTAAATGATTTAAGCATCTTTGGCCTCACTATCAGGAATTTTGAAAACCTTGAATGGAATCTATTCTTATGGTGCCACAAAAAACTACGCCGATATCCCAGATGGGTTAAACGAGACATAACAAAATCCAACCTCACTTTAACATATCCCAACATTTTACTGAAACAAGGGCTTAGAAGATTCACACACATCAACCCTTGTTTCTTCAGATTAGAAATGGAAAGGGTAAAGGACATATGGAAACACATTCCTCTAAATAGATGATGTTGAGATTTTCTAAAGGGGACACACTTCCAAAAAGAGGATACTCTCATATGATTGCAAAACCTTCACCATTTAGTCAAACGAACACATGACATCACAAGGAATCAGCAAACATGACCATTATGACTGATATAAACAAGACAAGGAATGGGATCTTATGCCAAGTCCCAGACAACACACTATTACATAAAATGACAACAATATCCTATATTGACTAGATTTTCCACATGGGTGGATTAACATCATCCCTCACTTTGAAGAGACCAATGAAGTACCCATAGGCCTTCTTTGAGAACATCCATCACTAACAACCCTGAACTACTGTCACCTTTGATGAATCAGATAATTTAAGGAACTAAGTTATCTTTCAACCTTCAACATCAACTCTCCCACTACAATAGGATATACAAAACCAATCAAGTAAATGGAGTATACTCAATCTAAAATACTCAAGAAAAATATTCTTTATATTGATCAACTGGAGGATCTTCCAACTACGAAACAATCTGGGATGCACTTTAGTTGTGCATTAACTCTTAATGGGGGCATAACTTATCCAACGAGAGAACCCAAGGACCCAACCAAGATAGTCCATTGGTCAAAACATGTGACACACTAGAATCTAACACATGATGGGAACCATCATAAAGGCTTCCTGAACAATTCTCATAAGAGACCACTAATCGGCCCTTCAACCCAACATACCGACCAAACACAAACCCAAAAAACCTTTCAAACAAGAGAGTTTATTGGACTCAAAACATCCCACAAAAACACAATTTCCTAAAACAAATAGGACACACCATCCCAAACTAGTTATCAAGACAACAAGTTTTCCATTAAAATCATATATTTGAAAATAAATGGTTCATCGGTTAGTGTATCCACAAATGGAACCCCATTGGCCTCACACATGCATGTTTCTGTGCCACACTGAGCACCCTCCTCATATCCATACCAACACTCATCTAGTCCTGCCATTAACCATACATCATCCCATATTACCCCATGCATGTGGTTTCTCACAGAAATACCAAAGGTCAAAAAAAATTCTTTCCACTTTTCAAAACCAAAACAATCAACCAATACTTCCGTTTTCTCAAGATTGCTAACCAAGAAATCAAAATCCAAATCATTCAAATGAAAAATCACTTTCAATTCATGTACATTAATTTCTAAACATTTTATCCCATTTCAAAACACTTCCAATTTGAGGACAAACTCCATATCATAAATCCTTATTAAATTGGGAACTAAACTCTTCTCATTTTAAAACAAGATTCCAAATTTTCATAAAATATTAAAAATGATCTCTAGTTACCAAATAAAAATCCATTTCCAACCTCCAAACATGACTTCCAAAACATTCCATCCCATTAAAACACATTTCAATAGTTTAGAAAACACTATTGGAAACACTTTTTCAAAACCAACTTTAATATAGTTTTTGCAGTCAAAATAGGTGTAAACACACCAATTTCCATTTCAAAACAATTCTAAAAATTAAGTTCCACCAATTCAAAAAATAAAACCATTCCCTATTTATTATAAAACCATTTCACAAAAACTTTACACTTCTTAAAACCATGTCATTTTTTCTTTAAAACCAAACTTCCAAGATTTGAAAACTAGATGGCACAAGACAATGAGAAAGGAAACTAGTTTCAGTGCGTGACTTGGACATATGGCTGGTGGCCATATTAAAATCACTTCACCATCACTAAGAGTATTCTAGGGAAATATCCCTGACTCCACATGAATTTCCAGGCCCTGCGAGCTCACTGAGACCATTGTCCAAACTCTCTTTTCATTTCCTCTAATCGTTATCAAACCAAGAAAACCAAAGGATTAAGATAAAACCTGACTTCCCCTGGCGACTTGAATCACATCATGAAGTGTGCTGGCTTGGAACCCTACTATTAATCATAATGTCAAGCCCTGAAAATCCTAACTCCATACTATCCTGAGTCTTCCCCAAATAACATGACCCAAGAGAGAGAACCTCCTATGATACCATTTTGTCACGAATCGAATCTGGTCGACATCAAAACTGGCGCCAAACTCAATCAATGACAAGGCCTAAAGGGCGTTCCCGATCCCCATGGGCTGGAAAAAGTTCCCAAGTATCATAAAATGATTTTTTAGAATGATTTACCTGAGTTTATAAACATACAAAAATAACTAAATCCAATAAAAAAATATGTATTTTTCAAACCAAACCATCTTTTAAAAAATTTCAGAATTTAGTTAAACACTTTAAAATAATCTTCAAAGACCATTACAAAGGTAAAAAACCTAAAATGACAGACCAAGAACCTCCTAATGGAAAGAGGCACTGCCCTCATGCCACCTCCATAACAATTCATATGAATGACCTCTAAAAACCCGAACCATCGGCACAAAAAGTCGTACCCAAACCTACGAAAAAAATAACCAAGTCTACTTACACCCAAAGTTGTAAGTAGGGTGTGATCCAAAGCCCAGTAGGATAACACCACTAAGATATTCCATGTGATAAACATTGAAGGATTAAAAGATTGCAAGTTTTCATAAACATGAGATGCGATTAAATTTTTTTAATAGATTCCACTTTAAATAAAAACAGTTTTCAAGTGGGTTACTTTAAAGAATCAACGATTTTAAAAAAAAATTCCAAAGCAACTAAATTTTCCAGTCAATAATACCGTATGAATATGGTAATCACAAAATATCCAATGAGCACAAGCAATGAGAAATAACCCCTAGGCACTATCTCGTTGTGAGTCCCATCTACCTCGTATATCGGTGAACGTAACCATCACAATATCTGTTATCGTGCACACAAGCCACTAGAAGGGAGCATACCCATAAACTAGTGGTTCTTCAACATCATAATCATCATCATAGTTTAGTTAGTGTTTTCAGCGTCAAACTTTCTACGTCAAACTGAGGCCAAACCCCAAAGGAACACTAGCATACTAGTATACGTCCACCCACATAGATACCCAACTTCCCCTCTTGTGCTCAAACAAGTTCACAAAGCCATGAAAAATAATTTTCAAATGAAAATAAAACTTCCACAACACACATTGACCAAACATCCCACATTAATATCACACAAGTCACATAAAATTACTTTCACTAGAAAAATTCATTTTTCACATCATACTAACATAAAACAGCCCACAAACATGTTTTATACCTTTCTTGCAATTTGATAAAACATTTCAGCCACTTATAAAACATTCTAATTTTTTTGACATATTAAGTCACCACTTTACCTTTCAAAAACCCATATTAGGTGGACACACACAACAAAATAGTACATGAACATCCCTTTTCCACTTTGTTTAACTCAACAAATCATTTACGATTTTTATAAAACAATCCCAACAGGTATAACCATGTTTTGCACATAAAACCCATTTAGAAACCCTCTTTCCTAGGAAAAATCTTTCTAATACCAATCCAAAATAGAATTGGAATCCCTAGAAACATTTATTAAACCAATATCAAGTGTTATAAAATCACCTTGAATAATACCACAAAAGATACATATAAAAACACACTTTTTCATAAAACACTTTCAAGAAGTTAAGAAGGTTTTACACATAAAAACCATTCAAAAACCCCCTTTTTAGGCCCACATGACACTAAAGAATTAAAAAAATATAATTTTATGACCTTTTAAACAACTAATAAATAAATTCCATATTTTATAAAACTACCACAAAAGATATTACATGAGTTACAATTGAAAAGTGCACAACTTCAAACAAAAATGTAACTTTAATACTAAATACTTTTCTAATGCTACCAAAAATAGTTTTTGCACCACACACAACATATTATGAATATTCTAATTTAATAAATCAAGCAAAATAACTCATCAATAATTTCTTACACATGGAATCACCTACATAAAGTGTCAAAACCCTCAAATCTTTGTGCGAAACATCAGCTGCACCACTGCCACACCATAAGGTAGTGGAATCCAACCTAAAACCCAAATATTTAATAAAACATATAACATATTAAACCATAGTTATGAACCCTAACTTATATAAATTTTATAACTTCATGAAAGAGGGAGGAAACCATAAGAAGAAGGAAGAAAGTGAAGAGATAAAAACTTACTTGAAGAAATATTAATTAAATCAGCCCAAATCCACTAAGAGTCAAATCATGAAGTAACCAAAACTAATAGGGATGATTGAAGTAGTCATATTAGGTCACATGGGGACTGAATTTTGGGAATAAGAGTGAAAATTTTAGGAGTTATGAAAGAAAAATTATACCTCTTCATATTTGGATGATTTGAGAATGATTAAGAAAGATTGCACTAATCCGCGGGGAAGTTGAGCTCCAAAGAGTGGAAGGAGTGAATGGGAGCATGCCTTGGTTAAGTGGACTCATGTGAGAGTTTGAATCACCAAATAACCATACAAATTTAATGATATATTAAATAATTTAAAAAATATTTTAAAGTAGGAAATGGGATTTCGGGCTGGGCCAACACCTTTATAAAAACACTCAAATCCATCATTATTATGGACTTCTATGGGGTCAAAATTGATAAGGTGATTTTAATATACACGATGATGCCAATTGAGAAGTGGAGTGAGTGTAAAATGTTAAAAAAATGAAGTATTTATAAAAGAAACAACATTTATTTTTAAATCTAGAAATGGGCTTGCGGTTTTCCCCAAAATTTGAAAACACACCATTTACACCAAAATGAATGTGAAACCCCCAAATCAAAGCAAGAATGGAAATTAAATAAAAAATACGTTTAAAATAATTCATGGATGTGACAAACAATAATTAACTCCAAAATATATAAACTCTAAATGTTATCCATAATTATTTACAGAAAAGGAAAGATAATTCTTCCTTGAATAACATTTTCACATAACAAACTTCAGGGTTACACATACATGAAAAAAGTATTCCAATGTATTCCCATCATCAAAATTTCATTAATTTTTTCAAACATTTCATCATCCATATAACTAACATAACTCTAAAATTCCTAAAATGTAGAAATTTTAATCATCCTGTATTTTTAATGATCCCTTAACCATTATTTTTTATTCCTTAATACTTATTTCTTACAAAAAAAACTTGAATAATGTACTAAGATTCAATAATGTAAAACCATGAGACAAGAAATAATACACACCTTATAGGTCATTTTTAGTTTCTCCATATTATATTTGAATGGCATTGGGTATTTCTAAACTTATATTTGTACGGTCCCCATGATCCCATTCACAAAACTTTTTTGTAGGACATTGGTTTTCATAATGACCATACTCTCTACATTTAAACAATTCAATTGATAACTATAAATGGACTTATTTACCTATCCTGGAGTCAAATGAATGCTTCCTTTTTCCATGTCAATTTATTTCTTTATGACCATCATTACCAGATATATAACAACTTCATATCCCATTAAAACATTTTCCTAGGTATTTCATTCCACATCCTTGACAAATATGTTGTTGAATATAATTAACTTTATGATTATTACCTGAACTTACACAGGGATGCATTTCTATCCTATATTATGCATTAGAAAAATCACCATGGTTCAAGCGGTCAATCATGACTCCCGAAAGTTGTTTTAGAATGACCACAAGAGTTCTCATTATAGATCCCATTTTATTCAGTTTCTTATTTAGAGAACCACCACATTTTACTTCATATCCATTATTACTTTGGTTCCTATTGGATACATCTATTTACTAAAACCAAAAAAGGTTTGTGTTATTATAAAAATAAAATCCACATATAATATCGTATGAGGAAGATAAAAACTAAGATATATTTATTCATGCTATCTCAAACTCATTTAGTTTATCTAAAATAACTACAACTCTTTATATTATGCTAACCATTATTGTCATATAAAACTTTCCACTTATGCTTAAATAAAACCCTAACCTCTAAAGTTATCTTAACTGACTACTAATACCAACTATAAAGTCCCATCTATAAAAATTAAATAATATTGAGTTTTAATCAAGAATTTACTTTCTTTCTCATTGAGGATCTTTTCAGGATAAGTTTTTTGAGAATTAGGCCATAACTATTTCCTAAAAACTAAAATTTATACAATTCAGATACAACTAAAACAATATCAATTTCTACCACAATATAAAACTTTTTAAAAATAAACACGATTTATTTTTTTGATAAAATTATTATTGACGTCTTTCTTTCTATAACCGATCCTTATAACCTATAAAAACATTTTAAAAACATGATATGAGAACAAATATCTCTGTAAGGGATATAAAATAAGGAATGAAACCATTAATCCATGAATATGTAAAACGCATGAAAATGTTTTCACAAAAAACATATTTTACATCCATAAAACATAAAATCTTTAACATAACTCATGCAACCATAAGATTCTTGAAAATTTTTTTAGCAATAATAAATCATAAAGGTAACTTGTGGCATCTATATCATGCTTACATTTTATCTTTCATAGCTACATAGGGAGTAACCTCCATCGTTATATTTTGAATACCCAATTAAGTATATTCCCTAAATATATTAGGAGAAACCCAATTGTTTAACTCCATCTCATTACCCAATGAATTGAGAGCTATCAAGGTCTCACCCACCCTTGTATTATCATGGAACCACCCATATAAAAATGCAAAGCCCAAGAACCATAACATAATCATAATACATAAAACAAGCATAAAGGAAAAATATATTTCCCATATTACAATCAAAAGATATAATTTAATGAAATTGAAATATTTAATCCCTTACCAAAACCATTTTAAATACCAAAATACATGAAAAGGGAATATTGTATTTATTTTTCTTTAAAAACATTACATCTTGTAGAGGAATCCAAAGTATCAAATAATGGCTATGGCAGGGAAAAGGTCATTGTCATCGCATATATTAAAAAACAATACTTTTTTCATTTACTAAAACTTTTCATAGAAAAAAAATTCATTTTCAAAGACTTTTAATGAAATTAAAAGTAAAAGGTTTTAATTATACACCATATAAAATAATGTGTATTATATTATCAAAATACGCCTCAATGAAAGGAGATTGAGATGAAGTCCCTTACATTGAGTCTAAATCATTAGGTATGATAGTTATATTTCTAAATAATAAACTTAGATTAATTTCTACTTGTTTGATAACATTTTTGGATTTTATTATTTCTTTTATATCTCTTAGTACTATGTTATAAATATTATATAATTATTTAAGTTCAAATATGATGTTTTGTGGATATTCTGTACTTGAGTCGAAAATGAACTTGTTATAAAGTAAATTTTCCATGTGGTCATAATTCCATCATCTCTATAACAATATTTAGGACATAATAGTCATTTTTATACATTAATCATAATTTTTAAATCAAACCATTAATTATTGTTATGAAAAACAAATAATATTATATTTATGGAGATGGTAGGCTATACGCACACATGTGTAACGTTTTCATTTTTCATTGATCATTATGAAAATAAGTTAATTATCATTTTATCTTTCCTGAATGATCATAATATTATTAAACTAATAATAATCAATTTAAATATACTTATATATTTAATATAAGAAATTTGGTGAATAAAAATGATTCACATCGCTTCGTGGAGGTGATAGTTCACACGTACGCACAAAAGACATTATCGTTTTTATGTGCATGAGAGGTAAGAAAATAATTTGATATATTATTATTTTAAAATTATAAATATGTCATGAATATCATATATAAACATTTTTTTACCATTATAACTAGTATTTATAGACATTATTGAAAAATGAACTATATCTGTTTGCGAGGTGGTAGTTTACCGTACACATAAACGATATGTTCATTTCCCATTTTATGAAATTGGAGATAAATTTAGGTGATTATATAAAATAATAACATATAAGTATATTTTTTATACTGTATTTATAATTTTATCTTAGAATAAAAAGATTTAGAGGAGGTGGAAGAAGAAATAAAACAAAAACACTTAAGAAAACGATACCTCTTTTTCGGTTGATCACCTTTAAAGAACCCCTTAACACCTCTAATGAGGGTGTTATGCCTAAAATAAGGACTCAAGAACATGAGGAGGGATTATAAGAATATGTTCTTGTAGATCTCGGATAATCCAAAGTCTTTGATGGTGAGAGTATTACAGAAGAGTGGGTACCTTTTTATAAGAGATAAGAGGGGAACCCTTGGAAACTCTTAAAATATTAAATTAATATAAATTAAATTTCAATTAAAAATCATTCAAAAATAATTTATTTATAATATAATATGAATTGTGTCTAATAAATATCATACAATTAAAATTAGACAAGTTTTTAATATTTTTTTAATCCTTATATTTTTATTTTAGCCCTTATTTTACCCTTTTTAATCTTACCATGATATTATGTTATTTACACTTTATGGGTTAATGTAATTACCATAACACATAAAAAGACCCACAAAAGTGAAATTTAGGATATATTTGGACTTATAATAACCATTTGGATGAATCATATATTTTTAGAAATTTAATATCATTTAATAAAATATTTTATATTTTAAAATACTAATAGTTTCAATTTTGACTCTATTCAATAGACTTTTAAAAAATATCATAATAGCAAGACGAGATCAAAAAAACTACATAAAATCAAAAAAAAAAGTCAAAATTATCCACAAAAACATTTATGAAATAAATTATTTCAAATAATTTTTATTTTAATATTTTTAACATCATTTTTTATTCTTTCATTAATTATGAAATTACTACATAATATTTGTGTCAGCAATTAATTAAATTAATTATTTACTAAAAAATTTAAATAAATTACCATGATGCAGGTAATAATTTTATCTTTATAATTACTATTTATAGTCTAATAGATAACTTTTATATCCCCATATTAAAATTGTTTTAGTTATGAGAGACTTGATTATGACATCTTGGTCTTTATTTTAAATAAATTGATTTTAAGTATCACAATCACATTCAAGTGGCTCCAAGTGGTCCTAAAATTTACCTAAGGATGATAATGGTTGGGATAAACTCATAAAAGTAAATTATGACAAGTTTTTTGGTAGTTTGATATTATTATGATATTATTTTTACCTTTTTTTACCCGATTTACCCATAACCGTGGTAATTAAAATAATTACTAAAGTTACTATTCATAATGTCGACAAATTAAAAGGAACTATTTACATAATTTGGACCATATGATTTCAAATATGGAATTCATTTTTCCAAATTCAAAACACAAAAGTTTTTTGTAATTAATTTAAAATTAATCCCATTGTCAAAACGATAAAACAAGTTTTTTAAAAGTAAAAACCATCAAAATATTGTGATGCATTATATCTAATTTCAATGCGAAATTAATTAAAATAACTAAAATTGGATTAAATGATAAAAACATTATTTAATTATACTTTAAAACCCATTAAAATGATAATATACCTATATAATTAAATTAGATGAAAATAAAGTTTTGAATTAAAATTTAGTATTTTTTCACTATTAATTAAAAAATGAATTTTATTAGAAAAATAAAACAATTCAAAAAAAGTAAATTTTTATGTCCCGATTATAAATAAGAAGTTTAATTTATAAAATTGAATATATAAAAGTGACAAAAACTATATTTAAAAAGAGTTCTCCATCAAAAGGTAGTAAAACTACATTTTAAAAATATTAGAGTGTTTTGTAATTAAAATTGGAGTTATTCTCATTTTAAACCCCTAAATTTTATTAAAAGAAATTAAAAACATTTAATAAATTTTTTTAAACATAATGTTGGTAATTTTTTTCATTCTTCCAATACAACAACTTGGTGTTAACTACCATTTGAAATAATAATATTAAAAATGTATTATTTTTTGTTATATCTCACCCTTGTGCACAACATAAGATTTCATAGAAACCCATCGTTTCATTTTTGGTATTATATCAGACATAGTATCCCTTTTAAACTAAAATTAATATCTAATTAATTAATATTAGTAGATATGAAAAATTATTATTCTATAATTACCTGGGATGTTATATTCTCCCACCATTTGGAAATTATGTCCTCACAATTTTAAATTTGGGGTTGGTAACTATGGTATGACATTTAAAAATACCTTTATTGAAATACCACATAAAAAATAGTCAATAAGAATTCTAATTTAAAATAAAGAAAGGGATATAAGAAGTTCAATTGATATAACACATACGAGATTTCCATGTAGGAAAACACAAATATGGAAGAAAGACTAACTATCATTTTCTGATGGAGAGTGATAGAAAAAATTGTCAAGAAGAAGTTATCATTCGAAAAACCATAAATTTGTGACTGATTAAATGAAATTTGACTTAATAGTAAAAAAAGTAAATAGAAAATGTTTTTGTTTTAAGATGATTTTCATAAATTTGAGGAATTGTTTTACTTAAAATAAAAACATAAGTAAATATACTTACTTGAAAAGTAGAGTTTCATCTATTAATAAATTTCCCCTAAAAATTCATCTTTTCTCTAAAAGATGAGTATTAAATATGAATAAACTTCTATAGAATCACATGATCCAAAAAAGATTAACTATCCATTTATCCTATCTTGTAACATTAACTAATAAAAAATGGTTTGTAGAAGATTATATAATTCCCAAAAAAAGAATAATCCTTTATAAGTATAAGGAATACTTTTAATCTCCAAAATTCAACAGTAATACCCAAAGTTCAACATAGACAATTATAAAAATAATTGTTCATAAAATTATCCAAAATAATACAAACTAAGATTGAAACCCAAAAATAAAAATAATTTGATCACATAATATTCCAAGATAAATTTTAACATTTATCTCTAAATAACATCAACCAAAATTAATATCTTATACCAAAAATTAACTAACCTAATCACATATTCCACATGATAGGTAAATCATTTCTATAAATATCCTGAATCACCATACCTCCACAATTAAAATCATATATTATCCCAAAATATAGTTAAACTATTAATCCTCAATTAAAATACTATAGTATTATATTTACATTAATCATATAAAGTTCCAAAAAATAGTTAACATCTTCTAAAATAACATTTATCATTTAATCACTAAATCATTTTCGAATGCCATGGTTATCTATTTGATAAAATATATGTCTACCAAATCATATTATTCACAACGAATAAAATCCATTAACTGAAAAGACTAAGTCATACTATCTAGGGGATTCATGTAGGCTAATGGTAGGAGATAAATCCTTATCGCACTTCAGTTGTTGGTTCGATTCTCATAGCCTTGTCCGATATGACGGGTTGTCACATGGTCTCCATTTTTTCCATTTTAAAAAATTGTATAATTCTTATAACATTGCCAGAATATGATAAATTGCTCAAAAATAAGAATAGCATGTTCTAATCTTAATGATTATCTTATACCTTTCATCTTATATCCAAAAATTAATAACCCATAATTACCTGCAAAATATATAAACCCTAAATGTTATCCATTATTATATACACAAAAGGAATGATAATTCTTCCTTGAATAAATTCTTCACAAAAAAAATTTTGGGTAACACATACTAGAATAAATTCTTCCAAAAAAATCCCATCATCAAAATTGCATTAATCCTTATAAACATTTCATTATCCATAGATCTAACGTAACTCTCAAATTCCTAAAATGTAGGCATTTTAATAATTAAGCCGTCTTCATGATCCCTTAAACATGAATTTTTATATCTTAATACTTCTTTTATATAAAAAAACTTGAATCATGTCCTAATATTCAATAATGTCAAAACATGAGACAATAAAAAATCCATACCTAATAGTTCATTTTTATTTTGTCCATATTATATTGGAATGGCATTGGGTATTGCTAAACTTATATTTACATGGTCCCACTCATCCCATTCACAAAACTTCTTCGTATGACATTGATTTTCATAATGACCATACTATCTACATTTAAAAAATTCAATTGATAACTCAAAATGAAATTCTTTCCCTTTCTTAGAGTCAAATGAATGATTCCTTTTTCCATGGAAACTTATTACTTTGTGACCATCATTACCAAATATATAACAACTTCCCATACCTTTAAAACATTTTACTAGGTGTTTCTTTCCACATCCATGACACATATGTCATTGAATAAACTTACCTTTATTATTATCACCTGAACTTCCAAAGGGATTCGTTTCTCTCATATATGATGACTTAAAAAAATCACCAAGGTTCAAGTGGTCAATCATGAATCCTGATAATTGGTTTAGAACAATAGTAAGAGTTATCATTGTAACTTACATTTCATTTGGTTTCTTATTCATAGAACCACCACATTTTCCTTCACATCCATTATTACTTTGGTGCTTGCTGGATCCAACCATTTACTAAAACCAAAAATGTTAGTGTGTGTATATCAATAAAATCATCATATACTATCTTATGAGGAAGAAAAAAACTGAGAAATATTTATACATTTTGTCTCAAACTAATTAAATTTTTCTAAAACAACTATGACTCTTTATAATATGCTAACCACTGTGGTTATATACAACTTGAAACTTATGCTTAAATAATACCCTAACCTATAAAGTTATCTAAACTGACTACTAATACAAACAATACGGACCCAAACTTAAACATTACATAATCTTGTGTTTTAATGAAGAATCTACCATTTTTCACATTAAGGATCATTTTAGGTTTAGAGTTTTAGAGAATTATGCCATAACTATTATATAACAACTAAAATATATATAACGTAGATAGAACTAAAACAGTATATGTTTCTTCTAGAATATAAAACCTTTTAAAATAAACATGATTTATTTTTTTGATAAAATTATTCTTGACATATTCATTTCTCTTACCCTTCCTTATACCCTATAATAAATTTTAAAATCCTGGGATAAGAACAAAAAGATAAGTAAGGGATATAAAGTAAGGAATGAAACCATTAATCCATAAATATTTTAAACCCCTTAAAATATTTTCACAAAAATTATATTTTTCACCCATAAAACATAAACTCTTTATCATAACTCATGAAACCATAAGATTCCTGAAAAAATTCTTAGAAATCACAAATCATAAAGGTAACTGGTGTCATCCTTATCATACTTACATTATAGCTTTCACAGCTATATAGGGAGTAACATTCATGGTTACATTTTGAATACCATTCACAGTATATTCCCTAAATATCTTAGGTTAAACCCAACTATTTAACTCCATCTCATTACCCAATTCATTGGAGAGCTATCTTAGGCTCACCCACTCTAGGATTATCAAGGAACCTACCATATACATAAGCAATTCCCAAGAACCATAACATAATCATAACACATAAAACAAGTATAAAGGAAAAATAAAATTTCCACATTACAATAACAGGATATCATTTCATGAAATTGAAAAAATAAATCCAGTCTCAAAACCATTTTCAATACCAAAATACATGAAAAGGGAATATGATATTTATTTTTGTTTAAAACTATTATGGCTTGTAGAGGAAGCCAAACATCAAATATTGTCCATGGTGGCAGAAAGGTCATTGACACCGCGTACATTAAAAAACATTCCTTTTTTCAATTCCACATAGAAAAAGATTAATTTTGAAAACATTTGAATAAAATAAAAATTCAAAGGGGATAATTATACACTGTATAAAATAAGGTGGGGTATATTATTAAAATATTCCTCAATGAAAGGAGATTGAGAAGAAGTCCCGTACTATGAATCCTACTCATCATGTACAATCATTATATTCTTGAATATTAAACTTAGATTAATTTATAATTTCTTGAGAACATTTTTCAAGTTTATTATTTATTTTATACCACTTATTACCATGTTATAAAAATTGCATAACTATTTAAGTTCATATTAGATGTTTTGTCGATATTCGGTACTTAAGTCAAAAATGAACTTGTTATGAAGTAAATTTTCCACGTGGCCATAATTCCATCATATCCAAAATATTATTCATTACAAAATAATTACTTTAACACATTAATAATAATTTTTAAATCAAAAAATAAATTTTGGTAATGAAAAATAAACAACGTTATATTCATGGAGATGGTAGTCCATACGTACGTAAGAGTAACGTTTTCATTTTTAATTGATCTTTATAGAAATAGGGTAATTATTATTTTAACTTTATATTATAATAATAATATTATTAAAATCATAATAATAATTTAAATATACTTATATATATTATACGAGTGATGTGGTGAACAAAAATGATTCACATCGTTTCGTGGAGATGATAGTTTGCACGTACACACGAACAAAATTATCATTTTTATGTGCATGGAAGGTAAAAAAATAATTTGAAATGTTATTATTTTAAAATGATAAATATTTCATGAATATAATATATAAACATTTATTCCATCATTATTACTAGTTTTTATAGATAGTGATGAAAAATGAACTATATCGGTTCGCGACGCGGTAGTCCACCGTACACAAGAACGAAATGTTCATTTACCATTTGATGAAATTGGAGATGAATTTAGGTGATGATATAAAAAAATATCAGTATATTGAGGATACTGAATTTATTATTTCATCTTATAAGAAGAATATTTAGAAGAAGTAGATGAAGAAATAAAATAGAAACACTTAAAAAATGATACCTCTTCTTCGGTTGATCACCATTGAAGAACACCTTAACACCTCTACGGAGGGTGTTATGCCAAAAATAAGGCCTCAGGAACATGGGAAGAGATTCTAGGAAGATCTTTGAGTAGATATTGTCTGAAACAAAGATCTTTGGTGGTGCGATTTTTAGAGAAGAGTGGGTACCTTTTTATAGGAGTGGGCATGGGAACCCTTTGAAACACTTATAATATTAAATTAATATAAATTAAATTATGGTTTCAAATGGTCCCAAAATAATTTATTTCTAAGATAAGATTATTTTTTGTTGAATCCACATAATCCTATTTAAATTATAAAATTTTTTAATAATTTTTTATCATTTTTTTTGGTTTAACCCTTTTTACTCATTTTAATCTTAACGTGATATTACCATAGTAAGTCAAAAGACCCCAAAAAGTTCCATTTTTACATATATAGACTTATAATAACCATTTGGATAGATATTATATTTTTTGGAATTTAATATCATCTAATAAAATATTTTATATTTTAAAATTTCAATAGTGTTAATTTTGACCATATTCATTAGTTGACTTTTAGTAATATCATAACAGGAAGATAAGTTCAAAAAAACACATTTAAACAATTAAGAAAATGTAATAATTTTCCATAAAATTATTTTATGACCTAAATTATGTTATATAATATTTATTTTAATATTTATAATATCATTTAACTTATTCTTTCATGAATTTAGAAATTATTAAATCATATTTGTGTTAGCATTTAATTTAATTATTTATTTTATAAAAATTATAAATAAATTACCATGATGTAGGTAATCTTTTTATATTTATAATTAATTTTTATTGTATAATATATCACTTTTATAAGCCCATATTAAAATTGTTTTAGTTATGTGAGACATGATTATGACATATTGGTCTTTATTTTAAATAAAATATTTATAAGTGTCATGATATCATCCAAGTGGATCAAAGTGGTCCTAGAATAGACCCAAGGAGGATCATGTTCAATAAAAACTCATCCAAATAAATTAATACATGTATTAGGGAAGTTTTATATTATTATAATATTATGTTTACCTTTAATTACCAGATTTATCCTTAACCATGACAATTAAAATAATTACAAAAGTTATTATTCATAATGTAAAAAATATAAAAAAGCACTTATTTAAATAATTTTGGTCTTATGATTAAAAATATGGAATCTATTTTTTCAAAATTTAAAAACACAGAAGTTGCAATAATTAATTTAAAATTAATCCCCATTGTCAAAACAAGAAAAATGGTTTTTTAAAAGTAAAAACCATTAAAATATTGACATGTATTAATATCTAATTTCAATGTGAAATTACATCCATTGAGAAACAATGGATTAAATGATAAAAATTTATTTAATTATACTTTAAAACCCATTAATATTATAATCTAACTATATAATTAAATTATACGAAAAGGTAGTTTTGAATTTAAATGCAATATCTTTTCACTATTCATTAAAAAAATGGATTTTATCATAAAAATACCAAAAATTCAACAAAAATAAATTTTGAAGTCCCACTTATAAAGAAGAAGTTTAATTTTTCAAATAAAATATTTAAAAGTTTCAAAAACTATATTTGAAAAGTATTTTCCATCAAAATGTAGTAAAACGACCTTTTAGAAATATTAAAGTGTTATATACTTAAAATCAGATTTATTCTAATTTTATGTTTCTAAAATTTATTATAAGAAAGGAAAAAAATTTAATAAACACGTGTAAACATAATATAGGTAGTTCTATTCATTCCTAGCAATACAATGGATAGGCATTAACCACCATTTAAAATAATAATATTAATAATGATTTATTTTTGGGTATATCTCAGTTTTGTGTGCAAGATAAGATTTTGGACAAATCCATTGTTGAGTTTTGGGTACACCATCACACATAGTATTCAAATTAAACTAAAAATAATATATAATTTATAAATATTAATATATATGAACAATTATTATTCTACAATTAACTAGTATGTTACATTAGGTACATAAACTAGTCCATAAAAGTTATAGATGGGAAAATGAGTTAAACCGTTCATGGAGATGGTAGTTCGTATGTACGCATGAACATTGATTCTATTTTACAAAATATAAAACATAAAAAAATCTTAAAAAAATCTCAACATTAAATTAACATTATTATATAATTTTTTTCATTTATATTTATTAGATATATCCTTATTGCTGTCCATTTCAAAATAAAATGGAAAACATTTCTCATCACCATGTGGAGGTAGTAGTCCACACATATGCATGAACAACATTGTTGTTTTCAAATATATTTAATGCTAAGAAGATATATGTGATATTATAATTCCATAAGTATATTAATTTCATAAATATCATAATTTTTTTAATTCCATCTTTATATGTATCCATGGGAGGCGGTGATAGATAACAAGTTACAGGAGTTCGTGATGTAGTAATCCACTGCACACACAATCGACGGTTTCATTTCCCGTTTGATGGAATAAGAGATGTATATATGTTCTTAAATTAAAATAATAATATATAATTATATAATTTATACTGTTGTTAAAATGTTTATCATAGTTGACGAATATTTTTGAGAGTTATAAGAAGAAGTAAAATGAAGACACATGGTTAGTAACTTTAACTCTTCTTCGAACAACCTCTTTAGGTTTATAACTAAATCATTCCAAGATTGAATTTTTGATAACAAAGGGCCTCTAATATGTGAGGAGAGATTTAATTAATATATTTGGGTAGGTATTAACCAAAACAAAATGATTTTATAGTGTGAAGGAGAGAGGACAAGGGATGACCTTTTATAGGTTGGGAAGAAGACACACATGGATTTTTTGAAGAGAAAAAGTGACCCCCATGTTCTTCACATTACAAAAGTCTCAAAATGAATCATTATATAACCATGGATGATATAAAATCGAAACATGGCTATAAAATTTGAATGGAACTAGTTTCTAGGTAATTTTATCCCTAATAATTTTAGTTCAGCTCCATAGTAAATCTGTGGTTACCATAACCACGATAATTAATTTTCAAGGTTTTAATATTAATTATGAAAAAAATTAAGTTAAACTTATTATATAATATTTATTTTTTTATTCCAAATAAGGAATCTATTTATCTAAATTCTATTCATAAAAGGGGTAAAATTTAATTTAAAATTAAACCTATTAATGTGACTATAAAGTGGTTTTCAAAAGAGAAAATTCTCATAATTATAGAAAGATTTAATATAAAAAATAAAAAATAATTTGATTAAAATGAACCATATCATATTTATAATAATATAATTGAAATAATTTTTCTTCTAAATAAATTTAAATCAAACTAGAACTTTTAAAATTATTTAAAAATAATAATTCAAAAAATTGATTCTCAATCTTTATCTTAAAATTAATATTTTCATAAAACTATAAAAAATTCACTCCAAGATATTTCTAAAATCATGAATTCAAAAATTACGTTAAATTTTTTAATTAATTTTTTCTAATAGTGGTAAAAATTAATTTTTAATTATGTTTTCAAAGTGCGCCAAGACCATATTTTATAAAAATATAGTTTTTTCAAAAAACATTTCATTTTTTTTAAACTGATTCTAATTTTATTTGTAATTAATAAGTAAGCATTTAATATATTTTATACATGTATAAAAAATATAATTTTAATAATTTATTTTTTCCCAATCATACCCACCAATTTAGAATATTTTTTTAAATGTATACTATTTTATTTTTCTTTTAGACTCAAGGTTGCATGTATAATAAGCTTTAAAAGATATTAAATTTAAATAAATATATTTCAACTGTATTAAGATCAGTGTTGCATGTCACATACACCATCGAACAAAATATTTTTCTTTTTAAAATATTTAAGTGTTACATTCACTAATTTACTTGTATTTAGTTTTAGGGTATTATCTTCAATTTGATTTTTCGTCAATGATACACTATTTGTTCCCTATCTTTATAAATTTTCCATACGTTGTTATTATACTAACAGAAGGTTTATTATTCCACCCCATCTATTTTCATTGAATTGTTTTTATAAAATCATCACGATTGAAGTTCTAGGGAATTTTCTCCCATTATATATATAATGATATTTCCTATAATTAATGCCTCTTTATTTTCCATCATAATTCCCAAAAATACAAAAAAAATTTTAAGTAAAAAGTGTATGGTTTTCCAATCAATGAAATCATTTTTTGGATACTTGAAATTGGATTTGGATATGTACAAATTCTCTAAGGGGTAATTAACCTATAAAAAGTTGGTTGAGTATTCACTCAATCATTAATCTAATATAGGATGAGTGTGACTAAGAATTCACACCTAGATAAACACTTCTAGGGGATATGATTTGGAATATTCACATGTTCTTTATGAACAACGATGGAGGATTTTTCCTACCATTGAATAAGTCTACTACCAATGAAAACTATTGAACCCAATAACTAACTTCCATGGATCACCTAATACATAAAATATTCAATCAACACTTTATTTCTTTTATAAGGCTACTTTTTGTTACTTTAAATATACTCAACAACTTCTAAGTTGATTAAGGGAAGTTCTCCAAAACATCCACGCTATTTGATGGAATGAGGAAGTATTTGATTTCAATATTATTCAATATATAGATAAATATATTTTTTATCCATTGGTTCCTTATAGAATTGTATGAAATCACTTTACGACTCTTTTGGGGAATGAATTGGGTAATTAAGTGATGGATAGACCATAAAATTATATATCCCCTCAATTCTCAACATGTCTCATGGGACAAAATACCTTGGGTTATGGGTTATACATCTCCCCATATTAGTATAGTTTCTTAGAATAATGAATTTATCATATGTTTCAATGTCTTTAATTATGAACTCTAATACTAAAAGTTCAATGATTATTTTTATATATGTTTTCTTTTATTGTCATTGATATAGAATGACCTCACTTTTAGTTGATTATGGATTGATGTTGTTTATTCATTACTGCCATATCATTTGTTCCATGTTTATATTAATATATATTAAACTATTTTCAACACCTTATTGAGCATTTTAGCTCACCCTTATTTTATTATTTCTCTAGGAAAACTAGAGAAAGACTTTGTGTAATTTTCATGGATATTATAGAAGTTATAATAATGTTATATCAAATTTTCCATGATATATCTTATGTTTTAAAATGTAATGTATGCATGTAACTAGTATTACAAAACTACTATATTGTTAGATCCCTCTGAACCTCTTGTATTATGTACTAATAATATAATATAACTATTAAATCAAGGTTTAATTATTATAGGTTATTACACCAAGGGCCTTGAAAAACTATGTAAAAATGAGTTATTGAATGAAATAACACCTATAAATATTTAATTCAATGAAGAATTTATTCTTCATAAATATATGAGATTTTTTTTAAAAATTATCATTTAAAACATCTCATGAATTAGAGTACAACCAATTTCATTATTTTGTTCATACTAAGATGACCAATCATAGTGGATTCTCTACTTTTCACTTTCATTGATAGATTTTATTGAAAATTATGGATCTATATTCTTAAAAAAAATCAGATGTGTTTGAGAAATTCAAAAACATTAAATCCTCCATTTAAAAACAAATGAGAATAAATATTAAAGTAATGAGAATTGATAATGGGAAGGAATACTTTTCCAATAATTTCATAAAATGTAGTGAGTCTGAATGAATCATCAAACACTAGAATTTTTGGGACACTCTCTAATAAAATGGGTGAGCCAAGAGAATGGACTAGATAATTTTGGAGTAGGTTTGAAGCATTCTTGCATTCTCACTACTACCCAAAAGTTTCTGGGACAAATTATCATATAATGTTCTCTGTCTCATTAATATATTCCCTTCTACAAGTAATATTTTTAAATATATAATATAATTAAGCTAAAATTTACACCATTATTATAAAAATTTATTGACATTTAATTTTAATACATATTACCACATTAAAATGGATAATCATAAACTTGGAGAACTCAAATGAATATTGATAAGATATACTATAGGTGTTAAAGGGACATAATATTATAGTTCATAAAACCAAAAATTAAAAATGTATAATTATCCATGGTATACTTCCCATGAATCGACCTCTCTTATGTCCAAGTGTCCCAATGATGCATGTTTTAATACACCTCAAATTGAGGGTCTTTAAAATGTACATCCAACCCAATTTGAGGCTCCCACTAAGTCCTCTCCACGTCATCCTCATCTTAAGTCCCAAACTCATACCCATTCATGATCTAATTATGAGTCGGATAGTGATCCCTCTAATTGTTCCAATGATTTCTAGCTCACTATAGATATACCATGGAGGGTAATTAGGCATCCTACTCATTATAACTATTATGATATAGTCACATTTTCCTTTAATATTTCATGGGATTATATTACTGAGGATTAATAAATATATAAACAGGAAGATAATGATATTAATTCCAATCATTGGATAAATTATATGATCGATGAAATTAATTCCCTGTGAAATAATCACACATGGTCTATTATTGACAATCCTTTCAATGCTAATGTTAAAGATTTTAGTTGGAATTTCCAAAGGAATGAAAATAACACTACACATAATAAAATTTAATATAATTCTATATTATCATCCAAGGGACTCCTTCAATGTGAGGGAATTGATTACTATTAAATTTTTATAATATTGTTAAACAATCATCTATTATATTACTTCTTGTTTTTTTACTTACCATGCCATTCATATTGAATATCTTGATGTAATTTTTTTTTTCATTTTGAAAACGATAAGAAATTATATATGTATCTTATCAATGATTTCCATAATTAAATAATTAAAAATCAGGGATGTTATCTAAATAAATCATTATACGGTATAAAATAAGACTCACGAATGCGGTATAAATTTTTTTATTCCTTCATGATTTATAATCAGTTTAATAGGAGTAAATATGTTACATGTGTTTATTTTAAATATTTTAGGAAATTTATTATTTATTTGAATGTTTTATATGGATTATATGTTAATTATATGAAAAGACATTAAAATCATCACTATTGTGAAATCAAAATTGAAGGATGTATTTGAAATGAATGACCTTGGTAATTCTAAACATATTTAGGGAATATAATTTTTTATAGATATAAGTATGAAAATCATATACCTACAATAACATGATAATATTTTAATAATTTTATATATATATACCTATTTGAATCCATTAATCTAGTTTCTGTACCATTTTTATAACTCTTCAAATTATCATTGACACAATCACCAACAACTAAAGATAATTTTCATCACCCAATAAAGACACTATATTATTGAATTTTTTATAGTATCTTGTATTGAATGATTTTAACTAAACCTGATGTAGACATTTATTTTTATTATTTAATTATGTTTATAGAAAATATGGGTAAGATACATTATAATACCCTCAAATGGGTTCTTGAATATATTTATTTTACATATGAATTTCCTATTTTCTATGATAAAAATATCAATTCTGATGAAATTGTACCTAGATTTGTTGATTTTGATTATGTAGGGAACATTTCCACTTAGAAGTACCTCATAAGATATTTTTTCTCTACCCATAGAAGAATCATTTAATTAAACGAAATATATAGTCTGCAGTGAACTTATTAACCACAAAGGCGGAGTATATTATTGTAATTATGGCTATCAAGGTGAAAATTTTCCTTAAAAGTTTAATATTTTAAATTTCTTTACATATTTCTATTATTAGAGTTTATAGTCACATCCAATATATTTTTAACTTTTCAAAGAATATAGTTTTCCATGGTATACCTAAAAATATAGATATTTGATTACATTTTATTAGAAAAATTATTTATATTGGAATGGTGTGTGTCTATAAGATACACACATACAATAATCCAGTTGTTAGTTAGACTAATTATATGAAATCATCCATGTTAAATAACTATATAAATATTTTGAAAATGGTTCTAATTTAATAACATTAGATATAAGAACATACCCAATTTATTTTTAAATGGGGGATATTTTTGAATTTTGATTTACTAATAAACTACCTTTTTTAACTATTCCATTTATAATATATAAGTATCATTAAATTTAAAAATCTTATGATGAATTGTATTTATGGTACATGATTGTACCTCTTTTGACTTTATTTCTAGGATTCTATTTATTTTATTGGGTTGGGTTATTTCCTTGGTGTTTAACATACTTTTTTATACACTTTCCCATACCCATGTATATAATATTTTTTTCACATGAATCCTGTCAAGCGTCGATTAGTTTTGATGTGAAAACTCATCTTGACCACCCATACATACTTGATGTGGAAACATCACACTACATGGGTTTTTTAATGGTTCAATGGATGTTATGCATGTTAGGAATATTCATTACCAACACAATCCATCATTTTTATAACACATGAAATCATTAGGTATCCTTCACTACCTCATTTGAATTAGATAGAAATCCTAGTGTTTGATTATAGAATAATCTTGGAGTTTCTACTGAGATGTTTCTATAAGTCATCCATTCCTTAGGATGAGTTCCTTTATCCTGAGAAGAATTGATCCTAAGGAAGAAGACATGTTGAGATATTATGCTCATATTCCATCAAGGAACATATTTTACACACATATCTAGATCCAGAAGTGAGAACATCTTAAAATTGAAGTTTCATAAAATGTAAACTAAACAAAGGTAAGTCAAATAGGATTTTTTTTATTTCAAACTTTTTGTTTACTGTAGTTTTTAGTCTTTGAACATTTACTATTTATTTTTTCGTTTGAATTTTTCTTTTATCCCATATTTTTGAGATTAATAAAAATCGTGAGTATGTTTGATGTTTATTCCATGTATGCAAGAAAAAAATAGTCCTAAGCATGAAAAATAACCGTGTTCTCCTCTAATTTTTATTTTATTTCTTCGTTTCAGGTTGTTTCTCATCCTGAATCACCAATATTGTGTTCTTATTTCTTGTTATGTTCTCATATTCTTATTCATTCTTTATTTACATGAACCTAATTAAAACTGATCATATATCCAATGATCATAGACCAATCTTAAGGGAGTTCCTCTCAATTTAATCCCAAAAAATTATTAAAAAATTACTATTTTAATACATATAAATTTCATTATAATGTAATTATATTTTATTCAATAAAATAGATTTGAATTTCAAAGTACTATAAATTTTCTTTTTTAGAATTTAAAAAACATTTAGATTTCTAATGATAAGAAAAATTTTTATAGTACTAACATGCATCAACTACCTTTTTGTGATATAAAAAATTAAAATACTGCCATTTTTTCATTCAAAAATTATTCAAAAAAATAACAGAAATACCATGATAAGATCATAAAAATTTGATTCTGTATAGATTAGAATTCCATGACCGAGGCCTAGTGCTCCCCATGTATTGGGCTAGGTGAAACATAATCTTTTTTTTATTAAAAGTATAGTTTTTAACCCCTATTATAAAATAAACAATGAAGAATATTGTGGAATTTGAAGATTCTTAAACCAAAGTGGATCTTAGTCTTAGAAAAACACATCATTTTAATGATCTGAAAATAAGATGAATTATCACAAATAATTTTTAATTAAAACCTAATAGATAGGGTCGAAATATTAGTGAATTTGGTTCATCCAAAGGATTTATTCAGAGCATGTGCCTGAGGAACCACATCCCTATGGTCTATAACTCAAACTTGGTTGAAGGTCAAACATTATAAGATTTTTTTTACATACATGGTGAAGGGTATCTTTATCATGCCTTCTTCATATTAGAGAGACTTTACATTAATACTTGAGGTCTTCAACATGAAACCATGTTTTTCTAAGCTCCCTATAATTTCCAAGTTCTTATACCTTGGAAAAGTTAATTTATCACTACCAAGTGGAACCTTGAATTTAATGATTTATTAGTGAAATTATTTTTACCCCAAGAAGATTACTTATCCAATGTTCTTTTATACAACCCATGTGTTTTAAATAATATATAAATTTTATGATTTACTAATAATCAAGTTATGAATTTATATCTAATCAAAAAATATATATTATAAAATTCATATTTTATTATTTAATGTTACAATTTAAGATAAATGTTTATTTGGATAATCATTATACATTTATAATTATCATGTTTACTTTAGAACATAAGAGATTATTTATTTAAAATGTTAAATATGTTTCCTTATAATGATTTATTATATATTAATTTTTTAATTATTATATTATTTATAATTCAATTTTTTTATCAGTTTTATGGATTTATGTTGGAATTTATCAATATTAATATTATAGAAATTATCATGGCATGGTATGAAGTATGAAAATGATATTTGATTTTAAAAGAAATATTTATATATAAATTTTTTTAAAATATTATGAGTGATAATTTTAATGAAAATAATTAATAATTTTAATGAAAATATTTATTAATTATATATTTAATTTTAAAAAATAATTTCATATTTTTAACTTTCTTCTAAAAATTATATGAAATGTATTTTGTTAATAATTTATAAAAAAAAGATATGAAAAAAGTAGTAAATGTAATTTATAATAACTATTTTTGATAAAACAATCAATGTAAAATCCTATAAAAGATATTATTATTTTAAATTATATTTTAATACAATTTCATGTTTGATTATTAATTTTAATATTATCATTCAAGGTGATTATATGTTTAGTGATACATTTAAAATTTAATTCATTTTAAAAACTAAAAGTTCACAATCAAATTGAATTCAATATCTTATTTATTTATAAATATGTGAAAAATTAAGTAATGTTAATAATAATAAAATTTAATTTTTTATTAATATTAATTACTATATTTATCAATTCATATTCACAATAATAATTTTAGGTAAATTTTCAATCAAAAAAGTAATAGTTTTATTCTAACTAAACTATTTTCTATAAATTATACAGTTTTATTTAAAAGTTAAATTTATTAATTTTAGAACTTTAATGTGATAAAATCAACTTCATTTTTTGATTCAACACTTCTGAATTAGCTTAAGGTTAATTTTTAGGATTTTTTGAAATAATTTTTTGGTGAATTTTGAAATCACCATTTTTACGTATATCATAATTTTTACGATATTATTATTATATAATCATGTGATAAAAATTTATAAAAAGTTTTTATCTATAAATTATATATTTAAATAATGAAATAATTAATTTAAAATTGTTATTTTGATTTTATAAACCTATGTTTGAAATTTTGAAGCCTATGTTATGTTTAATTTAAATAAATAAAATTATTTTTCAGTTCTTTATATTTAATTAGGTGGTTTAAGGATTAATTTTGGTTTTGGAATGGATATAATATGAAAGAAACTTCACTTTTTAATATTAAACGAGTAAATTAATAAGAATCATCAATTCTGAAAACTATTATGCATAAATGATAAAACTATCAAATACATTATTTAAAATACCCCTCCCCTTTGACTATATAAGCATCCCACATTCACCCATTTATCCTTACTCTCAAAATAATTTACTATGCGAATGATACAACATAATACCAATCTACCCACACATCACCATGTCCCAAATCATTTATACTTTTAATAAAATTATTTAGTGAATTTTTTAAGTTCAATCAAAAGAATGCGACTCAGAAGCAATTTAAGGGTTCTTAATCACAAACATTCAACTTTCATTTGAGATTATTTTATTTCGATATTCTTTAAAAAAAATTTCATTATAAGGAACCAACCTTAAAAATAAATTATTATAGTTATTTTAAAACTGTAGATAATATTATTGTCCCAAATATCTTTTAGGTCTAGAGTTTTAGAGAATTAGGAATAACTCTTAAATAGTAAACCCATACATTACAAATGGACACTTATACTCAGTATCAATTTTTTCTAATAGGGTAAACCATTTAGAAAAACATGTTTTATTTTCATGATATATCATAAAAAGTTTCATCAAGACATCATCATTTTCCCTAACATTCCATAAAACCCATGAAAAGTTTTTCAAAAATTGGGATGATCACAAAATCTTATAAAGGAAAAAATCATCCGTCCAATGAAAACATTAAAACCCATTAAAAAAATTCTCTTAAAAAATCATTAAAAAGAATAGAAAAATCACTTAGGTGCCTTGGGATATCATTGATATATAACTAGTACATTTAACCTTACAAATGGAATAACCTTATGGTCAACATCCATCTCTAGAGTACCCAATGTGTTGTAGAAATATAATGAGGCTCACTCGTCATATCTTAAGCTATAATGTGGTCAACCCATCATATCTTGAGGCATAATGGGGATAAAAATATAATATCTTGAGAAATAATGGGTTCAACCCATAATAAACAATGTACAAGGAACATATCATGGATAAAAAATTGAAAAATCTTTTCAACACATGAGAAAAAAACATTCAGATATAAAAATACCTTTTTTTTGTAAAAATTACTTTTAAGATATAAAATCCGCACACATAATAATGAAATAATTTTATTAAAAAAAATATAAAGCTATAAAATAAATATTTAAAGTAATAAAGTGAAATGAAATTGATAAAAATCACTCATTATGTATATGTTAAAAAATAATTTCCTTGGACATTTGTAAAAAGTGTTTAAAATGGAACTTTAAAAGAGGATTTTTAAAATAAATTTCCATACATGAAACCCGAAAAAGATCCCTTTTGAAAATATTTTAAAGAAATTAGAAATTTAATATTTTTTTAACATTAAATTTAATTTAAATACATTCATAAAAACCATTTTTAAATCATTTAAATAAAATATAAAGATAAATTATTAAAACATTTAAAAAGACATTTTAGTTAAAGAGTCCCTTGAAAATATGATATTATTGAAGTGAGTATTAATAAAATGAAATGATTATTTTTATCCACTATAAATCCATATAAACTAAGTGTAAATACAAAATAATATATTAAAAATTCATTTCACACATAATATTGGGATTACTCAATCAAGAAGTAAAAGTTTTACCCCAATAATGGATATTGGTTTAAAAATTCCCTTACTACTTAATAATCAGTAGAATCATATTCTAAATGGAAGAGAAATATTTAACAAAACTTTAAATATGCTGAGAATAAATAAATTCATTATGAAACATGTCAACTGAGAGTTATATAAACCTTATAAAATAATATCAGTGTATAACATCAAAATATGTCTTAATGGAAGAAAATTGAGGCGAAGTCCCTTGAATTGATTCCTATTTATCACGTATGTTATATTCCTGAAATTAAAATTATGTAAATTATTTACATTATTGAAACATTTTTCATTTTTATTATTCCTTTAATATAATTTTTTACCACACAATAACAATTACTTAATTATTTAAGTTCATGTCCGACATTTTAATGATATTCGGTACATGAGTCCAAAATGACTTGGTATGATGTCAATAGTAAAATTGGTCATTATTAAATAATATTAAGAATAATATTAATTCTATAATAATCACTTTTATACATCAATAATAATTTTAAATCTATCAATTAAATATGAATATGAAAAATAAATAACGTTACAATCATGGAGATGGTAAGTCATACTTACGCTTGAGCAATGTTTCCATTTTTTAATGATCATTTTGGAAAGAAGGTTAATATAATTATAACTTTAAATAATTATAATAAAATAATATATATCATATTATTTCTTATAATATGCTTGTATATATTATACATGTGATATGGTGATGAAAAATGAATCACACCCCTTTGTGGAGGTGATGGTTCACACGTACGCACGAACAACGTTATCATTTTTCCATGCATGTAAAGGTATGAAATTAAATTATATATTATCTTTTAAAAATTATAAATATTTCATTAATATAATATATAAAATCTAATTTCATAATTATAACTAGTATTGAGAGATGGTGATCAAAAACGAATTATATCGGTTTGTGAGGCGGTAGTTTTCTGTACACATGAATGACAATTTTTTTCCCATTTTATGAAATTGGAGATGGATTTAGGTGATGATGTTCACATAATATCATCTCAGTATATTTGTTATACAGTATTTATTATTTTATAATTGTTTAATTATATTGTAAGGAAGTGGAAGAAGAAATAAAACAAAAACACTTAATTAAAAATGATATGTTTTCTTCAAACAAACTCCTTTTCATAACACCTTAAGACCAAAAAAGGTGATTTTATGAATAAAATAAGAGATATAGAACGTGTTTAGGTATTTTATTAACTAATTTGGGTGGATATTGTTAAAAAAAATAGATTTTAGGTGTTAAGAAATGATAAGATTAGGTTCCCTTTTATAAGAGAGGGGAGGGACACTCTTAGAAATCTTTAAAATATTAAATTAATATTAAATTATTTTTATAATAAAAATGGATGAGAACTAATATATTTATAATATATTTTGATTATAGGTCTATATAATTTTATAAAATTAAAATCATATATATTTTCACTATTTTTTAATCTTATCTTTTAGCTTTAACACTTATTTATCCTTTTTAATTCTTACAGTGATATAATGTAATTTACAAATTGATTGATAATATAATTACTATAAAATAAAAAATACTGATAAATGAGTCATTTATGAAATTATTATACTTATAAAAATCATCTTTCCTATTTTTAAAATTTTATTAGTTTTATACGATTTAATAAAATATCATTTATTTTAAAATACCATTAATGTGAATTTTGAAACTATTCATTAGTTGAATTTTTAAAAATATCATAACAAAATTTTATATCAGAACCACCTATTTTAAATCGTAAATAATATGTAAAATCCATCCATAAAATTTACTTATTTAATTAATTATCTCAAATTATATTTATTTTAATATTTTTTATATAGTTTATTTGATATTTACTTAAATTTAACAATTAATTCATCATTATTGTGAATGTCTATAATTTAATTTTATCTTCCCTAAAAAATTAAAATAAACTATAATAATGAATATAAACATTTTATATTTACAAATAATATTTATAGTCTAACATTTCTCCTATATAACCCCATAGTAAAATATTTCACTTTTTAAAAACAAGAGTATGTCAAAATCAAATTTTCATTGAATTTAATACTATAAATATATTAAAGTCATCCAAGTGGCTCCAAGAGATCATTAAATAGGAAAAATGAAGATTTTTGTTGATAATAAATCATCCAATAAAATTTGGACAAGTGTTAGGGTAATTTTAAAATATATATATTATTATTTTTACCTTTAATTACCCGATTTACCCCAAACCCAAGTAATAAAAAAATATTACTAAAGTAACTATTCATAATTTCGAAAAAATAAAAGGTTACTATTAAAAAAATTTATACCTTATGATTCCAAATATTTATTTAATTCTTTATAATAAGAAAACATAACTAGATTAAATTAATTTAAAATTAATCATGTCAACAAATTGACAAAACAAATTTTAAAAATAAAAATGTTCCAAATGTTGAAATGTTTTTATATCCAAATTAAATGTGAAATTTATTACAATTACCTAGGTTAGATTAAATTATAAAAATTAATCTAATTATACTTTTATACCATTTCAATATATAATTTAACACTATAAATAAATTTGATGAAAAAACAGTTTTTAATTAAAATGAGGTATTTTTTCACTATTCATCAAAACACGAAACTTATCAGAAAAATATAAAAATTTAAAAAAATAAAAAATTTATATTTTTATATAAAATAAGAAGATAATTTTTAAAAATATAGTTTTTAAAATTAGAAAAACCAATATTTAAAACAATTGCGCCCTCAAAAGGCGGAAAACCTACCTTTTTAGAAAAATATGACTTTTATGCATAAAATTGGATTTTTAATATATAAATTATAGAAAGAACATAATATGAATGTTAAAAATTATATTAAATAATATATATATATATATATAATTAATATAATCCAAAAATATTTATTTTTTATTGGTAGAAAACATATTTGTGCACATTTAAATAGTTTTTCTAGAAAAACATTTCCTTTTATTTTAAAAAGAGTTTTATTTTGATTTATAATTAACTAGTCCCCAAATAACTAATTATATATATATTTTTAAACCATATTTCTATAATTTAATGAATAGTTTTCATTCCCACCATTCTAGTGGCCAGGTTACAATGATATCATTTAAATAATAATATTTAATTATTAATTTAAGATCGATGTGGTGTGTCATGTACCGCATCGAACATAGTATTTTTTTCTAAAAATAATGATGTTACGTTAATATTATAACAATAATATATATAAATTTTATAATGATACAACTAATCCATTTTATATGAGTGTATACTAATTCCCATTCACCAAACACGTTTCATAACCCATTTATATTTTGAAATAACAGTTTTCATAATTCTCTTTTCATTTCTTATATGGGATTATTATGGGGTAAAGTACTTGAATAATCAATTTAATATAATTACATGACTTCATTTTCAAGTTATTTTATTAATTTTTAATCTTTTTGATAATATTTTACCTATTACCTTTCATTAAAACATAGTTAATAAGTCGTTATTACTTCAAAATGAGGGGTTTTCAAATATGGTATTTTTATTTCATATTATCCTATTTATTTTTCAATAATAAATGTAAAAAATAAAAATGTATCTTAAATAATTTTTTTTCATAATCAAACAAATTTTATAACAATCACTTATTTACTATGTTTACCCTTCTTTAAAACACATTTCAAAAACATCATTCACTTTGGTGGTTTTACACAACCTATGTGAACGATGAAGTTTCATGGATTTAGGACTCTCATGGGTATTCTTAAAAATTTATTTTATGAATAAATATATTATTAATACTCAAATAATTTTATTATTATGATTTTATAATGGAAAATTATTTATTATAACAATGAATGTATCTATAAAAAAACTTGGTTACTTTTAACCATAACAAACAAGCTTATTAGGGATGTTTTTTTGGGTTGGTAACAATTGGATTTCCTTTATAAATTTCATAATAATACATTTATATGTACCCAATCACTTTACTATTTTAGAGTATAGGAAACCACTTCACTAATACCATTGACTATTATAAATATAATGAACTCGTTTGGAGATTATGAATCGAACAGCCACAAAATGAATTATTCAAGCTTTACCGATTTGTTAAATGAGAAAAACTTGATAATAAGATATTATAATAAGGAAATAAACATGAAATTCATTCTAAAACAATCATATAATTAATATAATTTTATTGTTCCAAAAATTAGTAGATTCATGTGGAAAGTTAGGACTCAAGGTAAGGGATTTTTTAATTCAATTTCCTTTATTAAGGTTTATCATGACTTCATTGACTATATTATGATAAGATTATGTATTCAATGAAATATGATTATTTTATTCTATATTTAATTTTTTAATCTCTATTTACTTTTTTTTACATAATCATTTTATTGATTAATTATCACCTCACTATTAGGATCATTATAAGGGTATCTCATCCCAAACCATTATTTTTGACACAAGTTTCATTTTATGTGCATATTTCTATTTATATAGTGTATATAATAACTATTGAAATATTTTTTCCTGAAGTGATATTTTATAAAGATATTTAGCTTTCATTTTAATTATCCCTCTTTTACGAGATATTGATTCAAATGTTATAAAATTAACAATGGTTTTCTTGATCTCCATCTCAATTTATTAAGACATGTTTCATGTTTTTCACTATGAATTATTTTTCATGTTGTACTTACTACCCCATGAATGTGTTTTTAAAAAAATATCTCATGAAAATATGTTTTATTGAATTATATTAAATTCCTTCATTCAACATATTTTTGAATAAAACATTACCAAACTTCTAAGGGTTTCTTATCTCAAACATCATTCATTAAAATATGTTATGATTAATAAAACTATATGAATTTATAGGGTTTATATACTAACTATTGATATATAAATTCTCCCTTTATACTCATGGAAATTTAATTTATTTCTAATTTTATGTATTTAAGAGGATTTTTGTTTTTAAAGGGTTGTAAAGTGTTTTATTTAAAAACATTACTTTAAAGGCTTGGAAGTATTTTACCAACTTATTTCCATCCCATATCCATATCCTTGAAAATGTTTCAAGAATTTTATTCTTTATACTAAAATGTGTGATTAAACTCATTTTAAACTCTCTTTTACATTGTACTAAAATATTTTAATGGTATTCTTATTAATGTTTTACAAATGGGACACCTTTGACTCTATTTAAATAATGATTGAAAAGAATGTTTTTATCATTTAGGAAATGAATGAATTTTCCCATCATCATGAACTTTCTTCTTTATAAATATTATTTTAGATGCTTACATGGGGTTGTGAAGGAAACATTTACCCATTGTTTTGTGAATTTTATGTTTTTTACTGGTCATCAAAATATAAGGATATTTATTATTATTTTTAAAATAATATTTTAAAATGATTTTATAAACGAGTTTTCATCTATTTTGACTTATTCTAAATGATTCCAATGCTTCACTATGGATATGCTCTAATGATAACATCCAAATATTTTCTATGGATAACTTATGTTTATTTTTATAAAGATATTTTTCATGAACACTATTTTTTCCCTAAGTTAATATATTCATGAATGAAATAATTGTGGTTTCTATAATTTTTATGATGAAATTAATGTACTATGTAATTTATTCATGTCATGGTTCTAGGACATTATTTATGGTGATGGGTGAGATTAATATAACTCCTAATCATTAGTGATCCTGATATTTGTATCCAATTAATTAAGTAATATGATATAGTTAACTATTGTAAGTTACTCCTAATAGATATATTGAAACTAAATGTATTTTTTATTACCTTGTAAGTGTGATAATAAGTGTGATTATAAGTGTGATATGTAGATAATTACTCAAGACATTGACACAATTTTTGTAGTTTTTCATGGAGTTGTAATGGGGTTTTAAAAGATATTTATTTCACACACCTCATGATTGTTGAACCAAATTAATATTATCTTATGTTAAAGATTTATTCCATGAATAATGTTTTATTATCCATGTTTTAATGGATATGAATTATTTTATGTTTTGATCATGCACTTTGATTATGTTCTCATACCCTTATGATCATGTTATATTCACTAATGATACTTAAATGTTTATGTTATTTTTCCCATTATTGAGAATTTGAGATCACCCATGTTAAATTTCCCTTTCCCTAAGATATAAGTAATGATGTTAATAAATTTATGTCTAGAAGAGTTTTAAGTGTGTAGAATTTTTTGGGAGATATTTAAGACGTATAATTAAATAATAAAATTTACGTATAATAGGAAAAATGTAATTTATGTGGGAAGAAATGCTATTAGACACATAAATAGTTTTTCCCAATTCTCTAAAACTCTAAACCTAAAAGGCCTTAGGTATGTAAGTGGATCAATTTTTACTTTTTATTTTGTAATTATAAATTGTTAAAAATGACGTTCATCTATTGGTATCAAATGCATAATTGTTAAGAGTATTCAATTAGCTCTAGATCTTGGTGTACATGTACGATGTTAGTTCCTTGATGGTGATATAAGATGGTCTAGTGGGTGGTGGATAGACCATATTAAAATTTTAATGAGATTAATTAATTATTCAAATTACTTATTTTTGTTAATTATCAAGAGATAAAATACAATGGAAAATTAAATAATGAATAGATGTATATTTTTAGTAGTTCAGTCCAAAGTGGACATATTCTACTCTTACACTTCTATACTCTTTGAGAGATGTGTTATGAACTACCTAATTTTTTAATGGATATAATAACCCGATTACAACATACTTTTTCAAATGGAAGTATAAATAATACACCTAACTTTTGTGTGGTGAGTCAAAACACTTACAACCTTATATTAGACACTGGTATTCACACCTAATTGGTCTTGAATTTTTAGTTTGAGAGACAAAACCTAAATACGAAGAATGATTTTTATAGGAAAATCATAAACCAAGATTAGAGTACAAGTGAGATAGTTAGAAATAATTAGATCAAACTCAAAAAGAAATAGGAAAATGATGTCTTAGAATATTGATGAAACATATTCACTAGTCTTTGAGAATTTTATCAACTCATCTCATTAAATATGTAGTAGTCAATGAATATAAGGTTCATATTGAGATATTTTCTGGTATATGTATCTTTGTTCACACTAGATCAGTTGAATCACACAACTGTTCAAGAAATGGAATTCTTATATCAGAGGATTTCATTATATTATTATCATATCTCATAATTGATATCATTTTTTGAATTCATATCAATTAATTTAAATAAGATAAAAACTAAACACAAAAAAGTAATTTATTAAAAAAATTCAAATTTAAATAATACAAAATTATTAAAGATAGTAAGAGAGAAATAAATTATCATTCCACAATTACCATCGATATTATATTACTAAAGACTAATTCAAATCGATTTAAATTCATTATTATTAAAACAAAAATATCTTCATAACAATAGTTCCAGAAAATCCCATAAATATCAAAAAATTTCTTCAGTATAAAATTTAAATATGAATTTTGAAGAAACTCATTCAATGTTTATACTAATACACAATTCTTTAAAAAATAACGATAGTGCATTAAATATTATAAAACAATTTTAAATATTTTTTTTCACTAAATATTAATATATAAATGAATAAAACAGAGTATTATTAGAATTTCTATATTTTATAAAAATAAATAAATTGCTGAATAGATCATGGAAGTCGAGAGATCCTGAGGAATTATACCACGTGGTTGATCTAAATAATATGATGATGTTTCACAAAACATAAGAAGGGATGTCATACTCTTACATCATAACATGTGGTCATATGATATATCCTATGATCAGCCATACATATGGTAACATTCAGCCTTATAGTAAAAAAAAGTTCCTACAAAAATTAACTTTTGGTAGCTCATGCATCAAGATAACTTCAATGACCTGAAGAATTTATATCTTATAAATAAAAAATTTATGAAATCTATATATTCAATGATTCACTATCCATGATATTCGACCATTATATTACCTCGAGTGATATTATTTGTAAGCGAACAATTCCTATCATCTACTAATAGAGTTGCATATACCTAGAACTTCATTACATTAGTAAACATATAATTAATGGATTAATATGTAAAACCCTACAAGATTAATGTTTATCAATCCATGTACATATGAGTTTCAGATTATATTAGTGTCTTTAGGGCATGTTGCATTGTAGGTCGAGCAGAATGTTAGCATGAACTAGGTAACTTCAGGGAAGGATGAGTTTACTCATGTGGTACCATTCATGATCACTATGTGTTAGTAAAATATTATTCGATATGTGTAATATGAAATCTCTTCACATGGTTAGTGGAAACTCGTGAGTTAGGAATTTCTTCCACATCTGGTTATACATTCTATCTTTTGGACAATGAAAATGTTAACTAGAGATCACAATATGATAGGTCAATAATCTTAGATTTATAGTAGGATGAAGACCAAGAATTTATTCACTTAAGAGTATGTAATCACTGTATATTCATATTAATCATATGATAGGATGAAAAATAGATGCATGGTAGGTTGAATTACCCTAGAAAATACCCGTATAAGAAAAATTGAAAATCTTTTTTAATATTTTAATCATATGTATTAGTAAATTTTTTACTCTCTAAAATTCATATTCAATATCAAATGTTGTTTACATATATTTATATAATTTTATTTTATTTCTAATGAATTATATAAATCCAAAATCAAACTTTATTATTGTTATATATCATCAAAAAAATAAAAAATATAGCATAAAAACTTTAGAAAATATAATTAAAATATTATAGATACTTTGGCCAATTTTTAGAGTATCTAAATATAAATTTCTTCCACCTAAGATGTTAAATGAAATATAGATAATTATATTTTCCTTAAACCACAAAAATATGCATACACTTATGATGTTTATGATAGATTTATCATTGAAAACAGGTTGATAAGTTTTTTGGAAACAAAAATATAATCGAAAACATATAGAAACTTCTGATAAAAAATGTGAAAATATAAAGACGGATTCATACATCACTATAATTTAACAAAATATAGAAACTCTTATTATATTTCTAAAAAATTGAATTTTAAAATTCTTCTACACATATATCTTGATATAATGAAAATATAGTAAGCTATTAAAAACAAAATTATATGGTCTTAATTCACTATATATGGAATATATAATTTCATGTATTATAAAAATAATACATGGAGAAATTAATTATTCGTTAAAATAAAAATAAGTTCATGTAATGTATATATAGAAAAAATATATATTATTATGAAGAACATGTTTGAGGTATAATTATAGTTATTATGAGGTATTATAATATGTCAAAACATAAAATATAAACAAATAACTCCAAGCTCCCAATAAACCCCTATTTAAAAATTAAAAACTGATATAATATTTAATACATTTCTCCACCTTTTTAGAAATTTTCAAATATAAAATATAAAGAAACAAAATACAAGTTTGTTAACAACAAATCTGAAAAAAAATCAATATTAAATTTGAAAAAAATCTAAGTAGAAAACACATTAAAATAATATTTTCAATGTAAATTTATAACATATAATGTTAAAAATTTATTTTCTTTATTTTTTTGAAGTTCGTTGGTTTAGAAAAAATATCAAAAAATTAGTCTGTATTTGAAAAAATTCAAGAATAATAACCCCTTTATTTATTTAATCTATAATAAAATAAAAACACATTTTAATATTATTTGTTCTAAAATACATTAAGGGGTTATTTTGAAATAGAAATCCAAAATTATTTATCATAATAAATTTTAATTATTTCCAAATTAAAACCATATTAAGTTAATGTTTTTAGTATATAATGATTGTGAAAAATATTAAATAGCATAGATATATTCAATTTTAGAAGTAGAGAAAGAAACTAATTTTTTTTCTTAAACTCCAAAAAACTAATATTTTATTAAGAAAATAAAACATACCTTAGGTAGTATTTATATCAAGTTTTCATCCTATATAATTAGAATAAGAATAAATAAAAAAAATTAAAATAGTTCTCTTTATCATAACATAGTCCACAATTAATAGTTACTTTAACATATTTAATAATTCACTTAATATAATTTATTTGATATTAATTAGGATTAAATTGAAATATTTAATACAAACCAACACAAAACATAACATTATGTATAAAGGTAGTAAAATACAATCATCTTCCTATAACATCACAAATTCTACATCCAAGTATGTTCTTTGGTTTATTTTTGTTCCTCTTGATTTTCATATAGATTCATGATTGTCCTTGATTATTTGATCCATTCTAGGGAATGAGGGTGCATTATGGTTAAATTTTGAGAGTTAGAGATGTCTCCAAGTGTTAGGTTCTTGATTGGGCATTAGACCATAGTTGTGAAAACTATAGGCAGTCCACTAGCTAGCCAATGAGACCCACTATCTAGCCAGTGGCATGTTAATAGTAGGTGATTATTATAGGAACCACCTAGAACATTAGGTGGTGCTTAAAAATCCATATGAATTCAACTAATATCCACTGGATTGTTGATGGATTCTAGTGGCTAGATAGTGACACTAATCTGGATGAGAAATGGTTGGGAAATATCATAATACAATTTCCTAAAACACCTGTTTTAAATCTAAACTCCCTTCCCTAATACTCCATGAGATCCCTATGACATTGTAGGATATTTTGATGAAATTTTATCCCATCGAACCTTGAATTGTCACATATTAGTGTGCTAGTTTGATCATGTAATCTTTTTAGGTAAGTGTATCCTTGATCCGATTGTGAATCCCCCTTTCGTCATGTATCTCCTTTTTCATGGACCATGGTTCCTCATTTTCTTGATGGATACAAATATATATTTGTGTATTATGTTTCTTGTATCCCCTATTTATAGGTTTTATCCCTTTTTTTCACTGATTGTGGATACCTTTATGTGTGATTTTTGATACCATGATTAAGGTAGGTGGTTTCATAATATAAATCCTATCAATTAAAACCATTTTTTTAATTTGAAATATATTTCCAAGTGATTTTAAAATTATAATTTTAGACTCCTGATAAATGATTTCAAATGGAATGGTGTGTGTGATGAAAGTGTTTGACAATATATTTTGAAATAAAGTGTTTACATTCAGAAAATGAACATGAATTTATATAAATGATTTAAAGAATGAAATTGATGATGACTCTTGTGAAATAAAGTCAAGGAATGTTTTCTAAGATTTGAATGAGATGATTTTTTTTTAAAATAATGAGTTTTTATGAAAACCATATGATTTTTTAAAATGAAATTGTATTTTGAAAACATGATTTGTGGATTCTTGAATGATGATTGATGAAACTGATTCGAGATGGATGATTTTACCATTGCTTGATTTACTTGAAGCACATAGGATCCTAGGTAGTTTAGTGGATATTTCAGGACAAGCATAAAAGGATTGTAATAGCTCTATCTAGAATTTAATTGATGATGACAATGATAAATAAAATTTGATGTGGGATGGGAGTTCATTCGTTGGGGTGGAATCCTATTCCATATTGGATTAAGATCAAGGGAGGTTTGTACACCTAGAAACACATTTCACTAAGTTGTGTGAGGATCCTTGATCCTTGACCTAACTAACCCCAATACTGATAAACATAGTTTTATTATAAAAAATGAATTATACAAGAAATTTTTTATAAAATGATTAATTCATTCCCATTTGATGGAAAAGTTTATTCATGCATGTTTTACTCGTTCCAATGAAATCATTTGAAAATCCTGTTTATTTTAAATTGTGAAAAATATTTCCTTTCAATGTTATAGTTAAAATAATGAATATTTTGTATGTTTTATATTGAATTATTATGAAATCTACAGGTGTAATCCTATGGGGCTAGTGTTTCTCACACCCAACGTATTCCTTGGGTGTTTGTAGACTTTGTCTTTCTCGGTCTTAGAAAAGGGAAATCACTACTTGTATATAGTGGTTGATATTGATACTTAAACATTGGGAGTTGATGGGTATAGGTGAAGTATATTATCCACCATTTACATAGACATCTCAGTGATGTTGTTATCATTAAAAACGTGATGTTTTACATTTGTTTTTAGGTTTTGTACTTTTTTACCTTGTGGAATTTTACTCTGGATGAATATTTTATAATACTGACTATTTATGTTGTTTTATATAATATCTTGTAATTTATGGGTTTTCTTATGCTGAATTAATTCCTTTTAATCATTATTTTTATTCCCATGTTCTAGTTTCAATCCTGTGGGGATTGATAACATACTTCAGGATATGTCAGGGTTGGACTAGGTACCACTTTAGCTGTCTATTTGGATTGGATTGTGAAAAATTGGAATCGAATTGAGGTTTAGTCTCTTATTTCATGTAATTATTCATTTTATGATGCCTTGGTATACTTAATATAAGATTTTCAGGATATAAATACTAGGTTACATGTGAGTTCCTAGAGAGATATCATCATAACGAGTCTTAAGTTACCATGAGTGGTTGAGAAAATGGGTCACTAAAGAATAAATTAACCTGGTTCTAGACATTTAAAAAAGCATGATATGAGATTATTTTTCATATGTTAGGTTTTAACTGATAGATTTTATGTATTTATGTCTCTTTATTAATGTTTCTTTTTTGTCTATTGATGTCATTTGGTAACATGCCCCTAAGAATAGTTTCAACTAAGCTTTAATAGGGTGATGATGAAAAACTATAGTATGAAAACCTCTAGTTGACTAGAAACTAAAAGATTCAATATTGAATGTGGTCCAATCTACGGGATAATGGATCACACCAATCCCCATTCATGATATAGAGGTGGAACCTAAAATTCATGATAATAGAGATCGATCCCAGGAGTTTCCTCATCATAAATCACCATCTTTATATGGAATGAATGATCCTCATGATAAAGAGGATTAGTTGGGAAATATTTAATTACTATTTAAGTTCTTGGAGATTCTATATTCCATTATGGTGAAGCATGCCATATTCAATCATGGGGATTTTATCTATGGTGGTAAGATGATATATTTTTGAAGAAGTGGTATGGGGGTTGGAGTGGAAAGACATCAAGACTCTTTTAATAGAACATTTTTATCTATATTAGTTGGTATTATTGAAGTCCATGATGTTTTTAAACCTTTGAAATTTTTATTATATAATTAATTATTATGTCAATTATTTTAATGAACTTGCTTAGTTCTCATCTAAGATGGTATTAAATTGGAATTTGAAAGCTCTAAGGTTTCAAATAGTTTTTCAACCATATATCTAATCTCAAAACATTAGGCTAAATATAACATATTATATTGATGTTTTGGATAAGGATTTCATGAATGTAATTGAACTATATGATAAGTCAAGGTTTACTGGAGTTTCTCATATTCTTAGTGGCAGTTTTTGTAGTTCCTTTAAGGGGAAGAGAAAGTGGAATGTGAATTGTAGTGTAAATAGTTGTGATGGTAATCAAAATTTAAAATATACAAGATCATCATTAGTTCATAGAAAATACCCACTGACTAGTTTCTAATATGGAAATACTTGGCACTCAAAAAATGGTGTCTTGGAGGCGCAGAAAATTTAAAGTTCATATGGAAGTTCATGTAACTTGTAGAGGTTTTTACATTTTTCACCACACTACATAGTGGTGTGGGTCATCATTATATAGTGGATCTTTAGTGTAGTTAGATACATAAAGAAATATTGGGTTCCATCTACATGTATTAGAAATAAAGCTACTTTATGAAGTGGATGAATCTCTAGTTGGAAATGAAACGTGTCTTACAATTGTGAGAGGTACCATTTCTATTACATCAAATTTGGTGAATAATTTATTCGATAATGGTGCCTCTAATTATTTCATATCAACCCACACTATATATCTGTTTAATATTTCAATATACCTCATGCCTTATGTGATGGAAATTTTAATGCCTATTGGGATTAAGAGAGAGAGGGGTATTTGATTCCTCTTTCCACAACAATTTCTTTCTTACTTATATTTATATACAATTCAGTTTTAGTTTAAATTAATTGATAAATATTAATGATATTTTATTGTTTTATTATTTTATGGAAGGAATTTTTTTTTCTAAAAATGGGAAAAGAGGATCAAGATTGTCACCAAAACTATACTTTCCATGATAGGGGGTGACCATGGGATGTTTACAAGTATTATAACTAAACAATAAAGAAAAAAAGAGTTAAAAGAGATGGAAAATATTCATTCATGTTTTGAATGATCTATTCATGGTGTAAGAGTTGATGAAAATAATGAAAATAATATAAAATGTGAAAAAAAAATCATCAGGAGGAGGAGCTCAAACTTTTATTGCGTGACACTATATGTCACGCCATAAATCTTGGGGACATGATTTTTTAGCAACATCAATATTTTAATTAATGAAGGTATCTGACACCTTATGACTCAAAACCCCCATGTAACCATAGTACTCAATTAGGAGAATTCAGCTAACACATTTATGGAAAATTAAATCCATCATTGAGTATGATTGATGCCAATATATACAAGACAATTTGGAATTTTGGGGGACCATTATTTATGGAGGTGAAGTGGTGGATATGGACCTACCATTTCTTTTTTTAAATTCCTTATTTATTTCTTTAATTTTTATTTATTAAATTTCCTACCTTTCATCTATATACTCGTTTACCCTTCACATGGAAGGGTAAAATTTCTGAGTGATCAAGATAGGGAATCCTAGACCACTTTTTAATGCTTCAATTTTTGTTCCTAATTTTATAAAACCATTTATATCTTATATATTTTGGTTTCAATTATCTATTTTATGTTTTTAATACTAATTTTGACTATATTAGGTTTATATTCTGTTAATAATTATTTTCCTAGTTGATGATACAATATTTCCCTCCACTTAATTTTAGTCTTTATTTGATGGAAAATGATAGGGTGAGGTGGTAAGGTGCTCAGTGATTTCCCACATGTGTTTGAAGTTGGGATTAGAACTAATGGTTATTAGGAGAAAATAATATTGAATAAATGATTTTTTTATTTAATAAATAGGAAATACTACAATCATATACAAATAGAAATTTGGTTAGAACAATCTAATATTTTATTTAGGAATATTATCACCATCACCATCTATCCAAGAGGGAGAGAGGAAGTGATTGTGGAATCTCTCTCTTACCAGCCCAGTAGAAAAAGATTAGTAAAAATTATAAATTGGGATAAAATTATAATAGGTCTACCCAAGATATAAATTTTCACCCTCTTCATAAATTAATTTAAAATAATCTAATATATTTTATTTTAAGACACTAAATTCTCTAACCAAATCAATATCATTTTATTAAACAACTTTAAGAGAAACAAAAATTTTCTCATGAACTCCAATTTAAGATACTACCTAGGTTAACCTCTATACTATATTTTTTAAATAAATATATATTCCATGCCACATGAAAAGGAGTTCATCAAACTTGGTACCATTTATGGGGAGGTAAACAATTTATCATTGAATGAAATGAAGTTAAAATGACCATTTAATTGATTTTAATCCTCGAATTGAATTAATTATAACCAAATTAAGGAAAATTAACTTAAAAATAAAATTTTAAAACATAATACTTACAAATTCAAGTGACACTCTAATTTTTTACTCTATACTTGAAAATATGGATGGAAATCCCAACAAAAAACTCAAAGATATGTGTGAACCACAAATCACTAACCAAAAATATCTCCTTGATGTTGTTACATTTCAAATGATTTTTAATTTTGAATTAACATGATCCAGGTGGTTCAAAAATCTCATGGTATTATAGGTGAATACATAAATATACATATACAAGAATTATCCTATGCATTCACAAATTTAAATACCTAAGGAGTCACTGAAGAGAAAGTCAAATGGAGGGCATTCCCCTTTTCACATAAAAGGGGATTCTAAGCAATAGTTGTAAAATATAAAACTAGGAGAATGAAACAACTGTGAGGATATCAAAATATTATTTATGAAGATATTATTTCCCAAATTTGGGAGAATGATGATTATAAATGAGATCTACACCATCCTCCAATCAATTGAAGATACTCTCTATAAGTATTAAGAGAGGTTCAAAAAGACCTGTGCTATTTCCCCACGTCAAAATATTGAGTAATATGACTTTATTATGTTATTATAGCAATACGTTATCAATATTGATTGAAATATACTTGATGTCTCGTCTAGAAGAGATAGAATAGGTAAATCACTAACAGAAGCTTGAGGATTGTTTGAAAAGATCACTCAAAACTCACAAAAATTTAGCCTAAGTGTTACATACACACAATAAATTATCAATTTAATAAATCTTGATTCATCACCTTTACATGAATCCATAATTAAATAAATGAAAATTTTACTATTACAAGTGGTTGTAAAGAATACGGGTGATAAAAAATCTCACCTTAGGTATGTTGATAATGTTCATCACCCAACCACTTTACTTATCAATGTGATGAGATACATGGCATTAACAGATTTTCAGATTTATTCTGACCAAGTAAATTCCAATAGAACCATGTTTCACCCCATTTTATAAATTAATAACCATATTTTACCCCATAAGAAACAATAACAGAACCCACCATAATTTAAATAACCCAATAAATAACCATATTGGTAGCAAGCTTATCATCCACCCCCTATCCAACATAATTCCAACGAGAATACCTCGACTAGTGCACTATTATCTAAAAAAAATAAAGAGAATATATTAAAGGGATGAAAAAGCTATAAAATATTTTTCAAGTAAGTTTGAAAGTATCATGGACATGATATACCAAAATCCATGAAAATTTCTTACTCAAACAGTTCTGAATCAAACCGATGATTTAAGAAAAATTATAATAAAGAGTGGTAAAGATATTATGCCCCATGAACCCAAATAAATTCAATATGTACCAAAAGAAATAACTATTTGTAATTATAAGTAGAATTATGAAAATCAACCCAACCACTCAATAGAAGAGTACAAGAAGAAAGAAGAAACAATGACAAGGTTTAAGAAGTAAAGACTTAAGAAACCCTTATAAAGGAAACAAAGGGAAAATAAGAATATTACCATTCCATTACCTTCTCACTTTATCCATTCAAAGAATATTAATAAATATAAAATTCAATGAGAATTTAAATATACCTTTCATAAATTTGAAATCATCATCCCACTCTTGGAAGCCATCCAAAAAATCCAAAAGTATGCAAAATTTCTGAAGGAACAATACACCAAAAGTTATATACATGATTTTAATGAAGGAATAATATTAGGAAGAATTATATAAGCCCTTATCACACAACTAATTCCATAAAAATTTGATGATCTATGAAAATTATATATTCCCTACACTATCGTTTCTTTATATATTTTTGATGATTTATGTGATCTTGGTGATTCTATAAATATTATGCCTCAATATATTTTTTCATTATTAAAAATAGGATACCTGAATCCCAAAAGTGTGGTGGTCCAATTGGTTAATTGATAAAAAAATTTACCAGTTGGAGATATAGAAGATGTACTTGTAGGTCTAACGTCCCAGTTCTGTGTTCTGCCCATAGGTGCCCCATACCCCGTTGGTCACATGGCCTCAAACGCATTTCCCCGAACACTAGAGGCTGCCAACTAGCAACAAGGGACTTGGGTGTGATAATAGGGAAACTATGACCTCATTGGGAGAGCATCCACAATGAAATAAAAACTAATAAACTGTTGAAGAAGAAAAATACCATACAACAAGTAAACAATAGAAGACTGAAAGTAAATAACAACTGGAGCACATATATAAATGATGCTTGTCACATATGTCTAAGAAATCATCCAAACAAGGAAATATTATGGAAATAAAATACTTAATCAAATGAAAAAGAAAACTTGTAAACCCCAACAACATGGCAAGCCACATTGTGGTCCCATGCTCTCAAACTCCACAACAATCAAGTTCCTGATGATGAACAAAACTTTCCCTTATCTAAAAATGCAACCATATAATCTGTTTGTGTCTAAAAGCATGACCCAAACTGGGTGTGGGATGAATCCTAGTAGGAAACAACCACAAGATCTATGCCTAACTATCAGTGATTATATATAGTAGGTAAAAATGTAAATGAATCAAAGAAACTAGGAGTACATAAAAGTAACCAATCCTAAAATTTCTATTTATATTCATTAGAATTTAATGTTCAAAATTTAATCAAGTATGTATCACAACATGTATCTCATAAGACTACCTAATATGACAAAATCCAAGCTTGTTCTCGACCTGACAGATGTGTCACAAACATTCAGTATTTACATTAACCCTTTGGGTATCACACACAGTCTAACCCCTATAGCCTAGTAATGAAATAAAAAGGCAAAGACACTCTGAGGAGGAACTCACCGTCAATTCCCCATATGGTCTTTCCAAAATAACTAAAGACTCTATGGGGAAGAACTCAACATCAATTATCCATATGGTATCATAATGTAAACTATGTACACTATAAGGGAAAACTCACTTTCAATCCCCCCTGTGTTCTCGTAGCGTGAAATATAATAGAAACTCTGAGGAAGCACTCAACATCAATTCCCCCTATGGTCTAACTACACCAGGTTCTCACAGCCCCATGCAATTCAATCATGCATATATGATATCAATAATCCCAAGGTAATCTCAAATACTACATGGATAAATAAAACCAATACACATCACAAGCATTTAACAAGTAGAAAAAGGCAAACAGTTCCATCCTATCAATAAAGGCAAAGAAAACAAGGCATGCCTCAAAGGAAACCTAGATCAAATGGGACTAAACATTCAAACAAGTAATTGCACCCATGGGGTGTTCCTTAAACATGAAATTTCATATAATATCACATCAAGAACCCCTAATCCGGAAAAAAATATAAGTCAAATTAAATAGGGTTTAATTTCCTTAACCTACAATACCTGAAACATGGGTAATCAACACGTCAGAATATAAAACTCAAAGATAAACTTTGAAAGGGAAAAAAACACCTACCTAGACTTTGTATGATCGATATAGTTGAACCTCAACCTTTTAATCAACCTAGAACATCTTATATCTACAAAAACATCAAAAAAATTCTACCCTGAATAACTCGAGAGAGAGAAGAAATCAGGAGGAGATGCTCTATAAGAAGTAAGGTCTCATCGGTGGGATTCCAATGCACCTAATGGTGATCGAATCAGACCTCATATGGAGAAATGGTGACTTAGAGAATATTTTTCACTCTTGGTTGCTCCTGGACGAACCAAGGCCAGAAGAAGATGTTTCTGGGGATTAGACGTGACCCTGGTCTAATTAGTCAAATAAAAGAAAAGGTACACAACAAGTATTGTTAATGAACATATAGTGTATTTTCCTTACCTATCCCCCGACATTAGAGGTCGACCTCATCACCCCACATGAAAATATCTCACCCATTAAATTACCAAGACATGGCTATATGCAGTAATAGGGTACACAGTATGTACTTATAAAATTTCCAAATTCTCCCATTTTTTCTCAAAACACCCTAAATCGAGATCCATACCTAATATGAAGATCTGGGTTCTTACATAGGAGTAAGATTACTAATTTCTCAAGACAAATTATATTTTCTCACCATGGAATAAGACAAAGAATCACACCATTAAAAAAATTATTTTTGAAAGACCATTCTTGGAGATGGTAATGAAAACCAACAATTTATATTAAAGAACACTTACCATAGTTCTTGGAAAAATCATAGTACACTTCAATATTAATTAATCCCCAAAAAACCCATCATGAAATTATTCACTCTATGAACTCTCCCATGAATAATGTATATAGCATATTAAATATTCAGTCATGATATGTGAATTCTTATCCTTAGGAGATCAACTTTCAATTGAAAAAACCACAGACCACGTGAGTACCAAAAACTAGGAAATTCTGATTTCTAGTTTGAAAATCAGGTAAAATATGATTCATTCAATGATTTATTATATAATAAAAAATATGACATGATTTCTTATATACATGAGATTTAATCCTTAGTATTAGGAAACCTTAATTCAATCTCATATATTAACCACCACTTAAATATAGAGATAAAACCACTCTAATGTTATTTTAAGTATGGATACCTTATTAAAGGATAGATATTACCAATCATCATTAAAAATAACCTCTGAAACCCCAAGAGAATACTCTATATGATCTTCTAAAAAGAAACATATAATCAATAGGATGGAGTTTTGGACACATCTCAAGAATCAACCCCAAAGTTTGCTCTCATAGAAGGTTGTTAGAGGGAGTTTCTTTACCAGTTAGACAACCCTAAATAAGAATTAATTAGATCAGTATATAGGAATTAAACAAATAGATATAAAATTGTTTAGTAGCTGATATCATTTAACTAATCTCTGAATCAAAATAGGTTAACCATATTCATGTAGTTACTAAGAAAATCAATCTGACTATTGTCAAGAAAGAACAAATTAAATTAATTCCAATGAGAGTAAATAATATTTTGAGAGTGTAAATTGATTAACAGAAGTTAAATCAAGACACTAAAAATAATAATTTAGTATCCCATTCATCAACCCAATTCTATAAAATTTGATAGGAAGAACACATTACTTTTTATTAGATGGATTTTTAGGATAATTTCAGGGAATAATTACCCTATAAGACCTTGAGAAGATGATATTCACATGCCCTTCTGTAATTGTTTTTTCTATAATTATATGAAATGTAAGAACCTGGATCTTAGTTCAGGTATCTTTTCCATTTTTCTGGAGTTTTTAAGGAAAATAAATTTTCTAGAAATTTCAGAAGTACACGCCGTGTACTTTTTGAGTACACACTATGTACTCTGTTCGGGCTCGAAGCTGTCTGCTGGCTGTGTCCGGGCCACACACACGGTGTGTAAGGCTGAGGTAGAGGCTGGTTAATTCGGAGTACGAAAAAATTGAAGTACACACCATGTACTCAAGAAGTACACGCCGTGTACTTTATTTTTTTCATTAAACGGACCGGGGTCACGCCTAACCCCTATTTCCATCTTCTTCTCCAGTTTTTAACTGTCCGAGAGCGACTGTACGACCGGATCTTCGACGGAGTCCTGCCTTGCCGTCCGTTCTCCGATTAGAGCACGGTCAGTTGCGTTGGAATCGCAACGGTGAGTTCTTCCCTCTTCTTTAGCCTTGTTTCTTGATTCCTCCTCATTTCTAAGTTATCGTGGGATAAAAGTTTTATGCGTTTTCTCATATCTACATTGTTCTAAGATGAATCTATCATTGAGGTTCACGTATATCGATCTACTCGGATCGAGGTAGGTGGTTTGTGCCTTTCCGTAGAAATTTGATGGATATTTTGTGAAATTTCCACCAATACCTCTGAATAGGGTATTGTGTGTTTCCTGTTTTTCCCTTGTTTCTTGCCTTCTTTGCTTGATTTCTTTAGTAGAGGTTATTGCTTGTAATTAGAGTATTTTGTTTGTGATCAGTTTGCTTTCCATGATTGTTCTGCCTGTTTGGCGTTAAGCCAGCACCATGCCTAGTTGTAGGATTGTGGACTATTGCCTTGTTTGTCTATTGAGCCTTAGTTGATAGCTAAGTAGTTCTCGAGGTTTACTTGGATGATATAAACGTGCTGAGTATGTTTAGTTATACTCAGGGCTGTGAGAACCTAGAGTAGTAGGCCAAAGGGGGAATTGACGGAAGGGCTTCTCCAGAGTGTCTTTTAATCATGATGCGAGACCAAGGGGAGAATTGATGGAAGGGATTCTCCAGAGTGTCTATTAATTACAAAGTGGGCCATAGGGGGAATTGACGTTGAGTGCTTCCCCAGAGAGCCTTTAACCCGATACGAGACTATAGGGGGAATTGATGGTGAGTGATTCCTCAGAGAGTCTGCATACTTACATAGCTGAAACAGAGGGGTGAGACTGTGTGTGCCTCCCAGAGGGTTGCCAGTACGGAGAGGTTGAATTATAAGGGTTAGACTGTGAGGGCTACCTAGAGGGTTACCTGTTTTCTTCTTGTTGCTGACTGCTTACTTGTGTGCTTTACTTGTTAGAACTGTGGATTTTAGCTGCTTGTGCTTTTATGTTTACTACTTCTTATTTTATTACTGCCATGTATTCATTGACTGTTAGGCACAAATCTTTGGGTGATTGCCTACTGGGATTGTATCTCACACCCTATTTGGGCCATGCTTTTGGGCCCAAGCAGACTATGTTTCTGCAGGTATAGATAAGGGAAAGCACCCTTCTACTTCAGGATCTTGACTGCATCAGGAGTTGGGGAGCATGGGACCGAGCCGTGGCTCGCGATGCTGAGGAGATTATTTTGTTTTTCTTTTTCACTTGGTTTCATTTGTATTTTAGCACATTGTTGTGTTTGCTGTTTTCCTTAGATACTTGTACCTACTTCATCATTTTTATCATAGTTATATATCTACATTGCTTCAGTTGTTCGGTTTCTATTGCTATGCATGTCATTTACTACTTCCGCTGTTTATTGTTGTTTTCTTACCTTGTATACATTACCGAATGATGGCATAGTTTCCCCACCGACTCACCAAAGCCCTCGCTGCTAGTCGGCAGCCTCTGGCATTCGGGGAAACGCGCTTGAGGTCATGTGGCGAACCGGGTACGGGGCACCAGTGGAGGGGCTCCGGACTCGAGACATTACAAAGTGGTATCAGAGGAGTTATTTTCTCTTGTCTTACTGTTTGGAGACCTTATATAGGTATAGGATGTATTCGGTACTTGGAATTAAGTTGTGCTCGGGAGTAGCTAACCCGTGTGCATGGAAAATCCATACTACCTCGTTAATTACAGTTTTCTGGTTTTGAGATTTTATGGTTGTTATGTTTTCACCTAGAGTGATTCGTATGACTTGTGTTGTTATTGTTTTGATATTTTGGTTCTATTTCTGTTGCAACCCGATGAGATGAGTGTATTCCATCTCATGCATCATATAGACACTTGTAGGAATCACATTCCATGCATTCTTGCCATGCCATCTAGGGTGCATTAGCGATTGCATGCTATTGTGATAGACTATGTGTAGATTATGCATGCTGTTGTGATAGTTGCTTGATATATTCTCTACTGTTATGTTATAAAAATTGTTTGTTATGTTCCTTGCTTAAAATGAACCCCAAATTTTGGTTCTTGAGGTGTTATGGGCCCTCACGGATCAGAATTTGGCACCTTTTTCGCCTTGTTTTTAGTGTTTCTGGAAACCTGTGCAGTTTCTGAGCTACTGCATAGAAAAAACTAGAATACACGGCGTGTAATTTTTGTATACACGTCGTGTGGTTTTCAGGCCGTGCCACTGACCGTGTGAGCAGAACACGGTGTCGTGGGAGTAACTTTGGGAACACTCCGTGTACCAGTGGTACACGCCGTGTGAGTTCGAGGCCATGTACCCGACCATGTCACTAACAAAACGGGCTGGGGAAGCTCGGGTAGCACACACTGTGTCCATAGGGAACAACCCATGTAGTCTTTTCCAGGTACCCGGCCGTGTCATGAACCAAATGGGCCGGCGTTACCTTCCTTTCCACACGCCGTGTTTGTTCGGAACACGCCGTGTAGTCTTTCTAGGTACCCGACCGTGTCACGAACAACATGGGACGGTGATGCCTTCGCCTATGCATGCCGTGCTTGTTCGGAGCACGCAGTGTAAGGTCCAGCCGTGTAGACGGCCGTGTACTCAACAACACAGACTGCCGAAGCCTCGTCTAGTGCACGCCATGTTTTATTCGAACACGCCGTGTAGTCTCAGGTTGTGTCGGACCATGTGGGTTAGACGTGTAAGGAGACTCGGGCTGGGGAATAGTTTTCAAGTACACGCCGTGTGTTGGGGGTCAACACGCCGTGTAGTTTTAAGTGTGCATGACTTATAGGGTGAGAGTACACGCCCATGTCAGTGGTTTAAGAAGACACGCCGTGTAGTTTTATACACGCCGTGTAGTCGTGTTTTGCAATCTTGTGTGTTTTTCTTCAACTGTTCTATTTTGTACTCTTGTGTTCCTTGTCCTCCTTTTCCCTGATCTTAGGTGTGATTTTGATCTTTCAGAGCCATGCCTCCGAGACATCCTCCGGTCGTACGTTTGTCGTTAGGCAGTGATCAGATGTCAGACAGGGCTGATCAGGGACTTCCTGTCGATCCCCCAGCCGAGCCAGCCTTGGCACCAGTTGTTGTACTAGTTGTGGGCACCGATGCACTGTTCAGGGAGGGTTTCATGAGGATGATGTCGGCCTTCCTGGGAGCACCGCCTCCTGCCTCGTCTATGGTATACTTGACACGGGTCTTTCAGCAGCAGCATCCTCCCACGTTCTCAAGGTGGGAGGACCTCAGGCTGCAGAGTCATGGATGGAAGCCATGCTGACTATCTTCGAGCATCTGGAGACACCTCCAGAGAGGCGGGTCATGCTCGCCACCTACATGCTCCGAGACTCCGCCAAGAGGTGGTGGGACGTGATCTCATAGGCGGGTTAGCAGCATGCTATGTCTTGGGAGGAGTTCCAGCACGTGTTCTACGACTACTTCTTCCCGGAGACCCTGAGGGCCGATCGAGCCTAGGAGTTCATGAGATTAGAGCATGGTACTCTATCTGTCATGGAGTATTCTGCCCGTTTCACTGAGCTGCAGCGTTTTACACCCCTTCGGGATGGGAGTGGGGTGTTCTTGGCAAGGAAGTTTGAGGATGGACTCAGGCGGGAGATCCGCTCACAGGTGAACATCTTCCAGCTGACTTCCATTACTTGCATCTTCAACCAGGCACTGATTGCAGAGCACAATCTGAGAGACTTCGGAGCTGCGATCCAGGGTGGTTCTGCTTCCAGAGTCAGCTTTCCTCTAGATGACAGCAAGAAGCACCATAGGAAGCCTATGCGCGGTTATGCGAGGAAGCGAGATGCATCATCATGCAGCCAGGTGACATGCTACCAGTGTTACCGGATAGGGAACACGAGGCCACAGTGCCAGAGAGACCCCATGGAGTGCCGATCATGCGGCAAGATGGGTCACCTTCAGCGTTTATGCCAGGTTTTCTCACCAGCAGCAGGTGACCGGGGTTCTTCCATGACTCCTCATTCAGGAGCAGCCCCACCAGTCTCCCACCAGTTAGGGAACTGGAGTTCTTCTGGCCGTTCGGGTCGAGGTGGTGGTTGAGGCCGTGGCAGTCATCTACCAGTCCATCAGCACCAGGAGGGAGGTTCAGCTCAGAGTGGTCAGTCAGGGGCTCAGGGCCACGGTGCGATCCAGTCTTTCGCCGTGGAGCAGACTTATCATGAGCAGGATCCCGACCCTTCTACTGTTCGAGGTACGGTTTTAGTAGCCTCAGTTTTATCTTCAGCCCTTTTTGATACTGGTGCTACACATAGCTTTATCTCTATTGATTTTGTGGAGAGACTTGGACTCTGCATCTTTTCTTCTACCGACTCATTGAAACTAGACACACCCTTGGGAACAATGACATCTACTGTACGCCAGTGTAGAGAGTGCCCTCTTGAGGTTGCAGGGTATCGCTTCTTATGGGATCTCTATGTCCTAGAGACGATAGGCTATGATGTCATCCTTGGCATGGACTGGTTGATTCTCTTCCGGGCAGTCGTCGACTTCTATCGCTGTAGAGTCAGTTTCATTTCACTAGAAGGTGAATATTTCCTTCATAGAGGCGAATGGGACGTTCAGGAGAGTTGGGCAGGACTCGAGCATCTTGGGCTAGGATGAGTGACTGCCCAAATTGCTAGTAATTATCCGGATGATTAGGTGACTCCACGGTTGGACTTCCCTCCAGTGGTGGATCGCTTCAGGGATGACTTTCCAGAATACTTTTTGGGATTGCCTTTGGAGTGTGACGTAGACTTCTCTATTGAGCTCGTTCCAGGAGAGGAACCGGTGTCCATTCCTCCATATAGGATGGACACACCTGAGTTGTAGGAGCTCAAGAAGCAGTTGGAGGAGCTACAGGCTAAGGGTTTCATCCAACCCCGTACTTCTCCTTGGGGTTCGCCTGTCCTGTTTTCAAGGAAGGCAGACGGTACCGTTCGGCTTTGTGTGGATTATCGGATGCTGAACCAGTTGACGGTCAAGAACCGATATCCCTTGTCACGGATTTATGACCTTTTCAATCAGCTTCAAGGATCCCATGTGTTCTCAAATATCGACTTGAGGTCCGGTTATCATCAGTTGTGCGTTAGACCATCAGATATACCTCTAACAGCCTTCAGGAGCAGGTACAATCTTTATGAGTATACATTCATGCCTTTCGAACTCACGAACACACTTGCAGTTTTCATGTCACCGATGAACCGAGTTTTCCATACTTACTTGGACTCCTTCTTCATGGTCTTCGTGGACGATATCTTGGTGTACTCTCACACTCGGCACGACCATGCCACCCATCTTGAGATCGTTTTGAGTACACTGAGAGAGAATCAACTTTATACTAAACTCTCGAAGTGCCACTTCTGGATGGATCAGATTAACTTCTTGGGCCATGTCATCTCAGAGGCAAGAGTATCTGTGGACCCAGAGAAAGTGAGAGCTATAGTTTCCTGGGAGCAGCCGAAGAACGTGTTTGAGGTACGAAGCTTCCTAGGGCTGGATGGATACTACAGACGCTTCATTTATGACTTTCCTCATCTAGAAGCACCTTTGACAGGTCTAACCAAGAAGGGGGCGAAGTTCTTATGGTCAGATTCCTGTGAGTCAGCCTTTCAGCAGCTGAAAGGGAGGTTGACGTCAGCACCGATACTAGTCTTTCCAGAGCCAGGAAAGAGGTACACTGTTTACTATGATGCTTCAGGTATTGGGATGAGAGATGGGCTTATGCAGGGAGATAGATTCGTTGCGTATGGGTCTCGGCAGCTGAGGCCACATTAGAGGAACTACCCTACACACGATCTAGAGTTGGCAGCTGTTGTTCATGCCTTGCGCTGTTGGAGACACTATCTTCTGGGAGAGCACTATGTGGTCTTCAATTACCACAAGAGTCTCAAGTATATCTTCACTCAGCGTGATCTGAATCTGAGGCAGTGCGGGTGGGTTGAGTATCTACAGTCTTTTGACATTGAGCTTGCCTATACGTCGGGAACGAGCAACGCCGTGGCAGACGCGTTGAGCAGGAGAAATCAGATTCAGGTAGTTCAAGAGGCCAGTAGTGAGTGGCAGCTGATGGATATGTTCTCTGAGATGCATCTGGAGGTGCACAACAGACGGGGACATACCTTTCTATATTCTATATCTGTTACCACCATGCTACTTGATCGGTTAAGGATGAGGCAGCTATCAGACTCGGAAGGATTAGTCCTGTGGGAGAGTGTGTCAGGCGGGGACCCTCTTCCTGGATGGACAGTGGGCGAGGATGAGATATTGCATTTCCAAGGACGCGTATGGGTGCCTGCAGACATACGCTAGGAGCTGATGTGGGATTTCCATTCCAAAGTTTGGGCAGTTCATCCTGGCATCACCAAGATGTATCGGGATCTTCATCGCCAGTACTGGTGGCCAGGTATGAAGAAGGATGTTGCTGGTTTTGTCATTAGATATTCTACTTTTCAGCAGGTGAAAGCAGAACATCAGCGACCAGTGGGGCTCTTACATCAGTTACCCATTCCGGAGTGGAAGTGGAACGATGTTGCGATGGACTTCGTGACTGGGTTGCCAAGGTCACCACGAGGGAACGATGCTGTTTGGTTTGTCGTCGACAGGCTTACGAAGGTTGCTCACTTCTTGCCGATCAAGGAGACCTTCAGTGTCGATGATCTGGGACAACTTTTCATCAGAGAGATCGTTCATCTGCATGGAGTTCCGTGCTCTATTGTTTCAGACAGAGATGTGCACTTTACCTCTCGGTTATGGTAGGGACTTCAGAAGGCCTTGGGTACACAGGTACTTTTGAGTACAGCATTCCATCCCCAGACAGATGTCCAGTCTGAGCGCACAATCCAGGTGTATGAGGATATGCTCCAAGCTTTCATCCTTGACTTTGGAGGTTCTTGGGAGAAGCATATTCCTCTGGTGGAGTTCGCTTACAACAACAGTTTCTAGGTGACCATTCAGATGGAACCATACGAGGCTTTGTACGGTAGGCCATTCCGATCACCCTTATGCTGGCTAGAGGCAGGAGAGGCAGCTTTGCTGGGACCTCATCTTGTACAGGAGGCTTCAGAGCAGATAGAGCTGATTCGGAAGAGGATGGCTACAACACATTCTCGGCAGAAGTCTTATGCTGATCAGCGGAGATGACCTCTAGAGTTTGAGGTCACTGATCAGGTTTTCCTACGTGTCGCACCTAGGTTAGGACACAAAAGGATTTGGAGACATGGTAAGCTTTCTCCACGGTACGTCGGGCCGTTTGAGGTTTTAGAGAGAGTGGGGCCGGTCGCCTATCAGTTGCAGCTACCTCAGAGGTATCAGGCCATGCATGACGTCTTCCACATCTCTCAGCTCCAAAGTTACTTTTCAGACCCGTATAATGTCTTTCATCCTGAGGAATTCGAGCTTGAAGCGGATGCGTCGTTCGGGGAGCATCCTATCTGGATTGTCGATCCTAGTACGAAGGTTCTCCATGGGTGGTCTGTTCCTCTAGTACGAGTGCTATGGAATCACGGGCGAGTACAGGACGAGACCTGAGGGAGGGAGGCCGATGTACGGTCGCAGTGGCCAGAGCTGTTCGAGGATTCTTCTTCTCCACCTCGTTAGGGAAATTCGAGGATGAATTTCTTTAATGGGGGAAGTTTGTAAGAACCCGGATCTTCGTTCAGGTATCTTTTCCCTTTTTCTGGAGTTTTTAAGGAAAATAATTTTTCTAGAAATTTCAAAAGTACACGTTGTGTACTTTTTGAGTACACACCGTGTACTCTATTCCGGCTCAAAGCCGTGTGCTGGCTGTGTCCGGTCCACACACACGGTGTGTAAGGCTGAGGTGGAGGACGGTTAATTCGGAGTACGAAAAAATTGAATTAAACACCGTGTACTCAAGAAGTACACGCCGTGTCCTTTTTTTTCATTAAACGGACCGGGGTCACGCCTAACCCCTATTTCAATCTTCTTCTCTAGTTTTCGACCGTCCGAGAGCGACCGTACATCCGAATATTCGATGGAGTCCTGCCTCACCATTCGTTCTCTAATTCAATCACGGTCAGTTGCGTTGGAATCACAGCAGTGAGTTCTTCCTTCTGCTTTAGCCTTGTTTCTTGATTCCTCCTCATTTATAAGTTACCTTGGGATAAGCATTTTTTGGGTTTTCTCAGATCTACGTTGTTATAAGAGGAATCTGTCGTCGAGGTTCACATATATCGATCTCCTCGGATCGAGGTAGGTGGTTTGTGCCTTTCTGTAGAAAGTTGGTGGATATTTTGTGCAATTTCCACCAATACCCTTGAACGGGGTATTGCGTGTTTCCTGTTTTGCCCTTTTTGCTTGCCTGCTTTGCTTGATTTCTTTATTAGAGGTTATTTCTTGTAATTAGAGTATTTTTTTGTGCTCAGTTTTCTTGCCATGCTTGTTCTGCCTGTTTGGAATTTTGCCAGCGCCATGCCTAATTGTAGGATTGTGGACTGTTGCCTTGTTTTTCTGTTGATCCTTAGTTGATACACAAGTATTTCTCGAGGTTTAATTGGATGATATAAATGCACTGAGCATGTTTAGTAATACTCAAGACTGTGAGAACCTAGAGTAGTAGAACAAAGGGGGAATTGACAGAAGTGCTTCTCCAGAGTGTTTTTTAATCACGATGCGAGACCAAGGGGAGAATTGATGGAAGGGATTATCCAGAGTGTATATTAATTACAATGCGGGCCATAGGGGGAATTGACGTTGAGTGGTTCCCCAGAGAGCCTTTAGCATGATACGAGACTATAGGGGGGAATTGATGGTGAGTGATCCCCCAGAGAGTCTGCTTACTTACGTAGATGAACTAGAGGGGTGAGACTGTGTGTGCCTCCCAGAGGGTTGCTATTACTTAGAGGTTGAACCATATGGGTTAGACTATGAGAGCTACCCAGAGGGTTACCTGTCTTCTTCTTGTTGCTGACTACTTACTTGTGTGCTTTACTTGTTAGAACTGTGGATTTTAGCTACTTGTGCTTTTCTGTTTACTGCTTCTTGTTTTATTACTACCATGTATTCATTTATTGTTAGGAACAAATATTTGGGTGATTGCCTACTGGGATTTTATCTCACAACCTGATTGGGCCATGCTTTTGGGCCCAAGAAGACTATGTTGCTACAAGTATAGATTAGGGCAAGCGCCCTTCTACTTCAGGATCTTGACTACATCAGGAGCTGGGGAGAATGGGACCGAGCCGTGGCTCGCGATGTTGAGGAGATTATTTTGTTTTTCTTTTTCACATGGTTTCAGTTGTATTTTACCACTTTGTTGTATTTGCTGTTTTCCTTAGATACTTGTACCTGTTGCATCATTTTCATCATAGTTATATATCTACATTGATTCCGTTGTTCGATTTCTGTTTTTATGCATGTCGTTTACTGCTTCTGCTGTTTATTGTTGTTTTCTTACCTTTTATACCTTACCAAATGAGGGCATAGTTTCCCCACCGACTCACCAAGGCCCTCACTGCTAGTCGGCAGCCTCTGGCATTCGGGGAAACGCACTTGAGGTCATGTGGCGAAACAGGTACGGGGCACCAGTGGAGGGGCTCTGGACTCGGGACGTTACATGACATTGGGGTTATAAAATGATTTAGTTACATTTCAATGGTTCATGCTAAGAATATTATCAGATCATATTGAAGAATTCCAAGATTTATTTGTCAATGAATTTACTATATTTGGTAATTTTTTTAGAGAATTTCTTAGGAAGTATAGAAACAATTTTAAAAAATGTATTAAAAGAAAAATTGATTCAAATTTTGAAAAGTATCACATAATGGTTAAAAAAGTAATATTATTAGGAAATATAATTTCAAAAAAAATATTAATTAAGGTAGACAAATCCAAAGTTGAAGTGATAAATTCATTACCATATCCAACATGTGTGAAACATGTTTGAAATTTCTTAGGATATGTAAGATTATATAGAAGTTTAATCATTAATCTTATTAAGAGAATTACTTCTCTAAAATAATTTTTATAAAACCAAAAGTCATAATATATGCCTCTAGTTCATTAGATTCTACTCAGCTTGACTACACAATCATAGAAAAGGAGTTCCTTGCTATTTTTTTCTTTAAATAAATTTAAATCTAATTTTATTAGGACTAAAGTAATTGTGTTTTCTGATTATTTAGCCCTTAGATACATTATAAAGAAGGAAAATTCAATGAAAATACTAGTAATATGGATGCTACATTGTAGAAATTTTACATGTAGATTAAAGATAAGAATGGAACTGAAAATAATGTCACTGATTATCTAAGTATATTAACCAATACCACTAAAGAATAAATTATTGATCAAAATATGTAAAATGATCATATTCCTAGAGAAACAATCTAAATTTTGGGTGGTTAAGTACCATGGTATGCTGATATAGATAACAATTTAGTGACTTATCAGGTAAACACTACTCTTAACCCCCACCTAAATCACAAACTGAAATATGAATATAGATTTTATATTTAGAAATATACATTTTTGTGGAACATTTGAAATGAAAAATTCATAAGAAGATATTTAAAAATTATTTAAATTAAATAAATATTTTTATTTTTTCACACACTAGATAATGGAGGCCACCTTGGGCCCCAAAGTTTTCCAAAAAAAGTTTTAAAATCTAGAATTTATTGGCCCACATTATTTAATCAAGAACATTATTTTTTTTAGGAAATGTGGAAAATTATATCTTTCTTGAAATATATCAAAACAAAAAGAAATTCGTTATGAACCCATTATCTTCTATGAATATTTTGAATTATGGGGTGTAGAATTCATGGGATCATTCCCAATTTCATTTGGTAATTATTATATTCTATTAGTTGTATGTTATGTTTCAAAATGGGTGGAATCAAAAGACACAATGAGTGATGATACTAAAGTTTCCTTTGATTTTGTTAGGTCTAAAATATTTTATAGTTTTGGTGTACCAAGTGTCATAAAAAGAGACTGATGGACTTATTTTTGTAACATTATAATGGATTAATTACTAATAAATTATTCTCCACATTATAAAATATCAACATAATACCATCCAGAACTAAATGGGCAAGCTGACGTTTATAAAAAAGAAATTAAAATAATTCTGGAAAAGAAGTTCTAACCTAATGGTAATTGATAGAGTCAAAGTTTGGAATATACTTTTTGGGAATACATGACATCCTATAAGGAACCAATAGGAATGATACCTTACATATTTATTTATTGGAAGAGCTACCACCTCCTAGTGGAATTAGAACATAAAGCATACTAAGCTATAAGAGAGTTGAATCTGGACCTTGAAAAAACTAGGAAACAAAAAAAATTATTTCTAATTGAGGTAATGGAAATAAAGGGAGAATATTTTTAAAATTCCAAATTCTATAAAGAGAGAAAAAGGATGTCTCATGAAACCAAAATTCAGCCATGTAACTTTTAACCGAAAGATCATATGCTGTTATAAAACTCCATAATTAAGCTAATGTAAAGAAAACACCATTCCAGATGGGAAAGTCCTTTTATTTTTACTAATGAATAGACTTTTGGTGCTTTTAATATTATAAAGTAAGGAGAAGAAAAAAAATTCACAATAAATGGTCACATGATGACAACATAACATGGGAACTTACCTCAAGAACTATTATAGGATATTACACTCATTCAAACTAATTATCAGTGAAGAACCACCAAGATTTTCCTTTCCTTAACATTTGGTTAAATTTGGTAATTCCATTTAAAATATTATTACCTAAATAATCCATAAGAATATATTATTTACATTTTATAAATTAAGTTCAAGGGAGTGAATCTTGTAGGCTAGGATTTATTTTAAATAATTATTTTTTAGTTGATTCAATTATATTAACCAAAAGTATTTTTGGGAGGAAACCTATATTATTTTTCTTTAGTTAACTATTCCCATCATATCATTTTATGTATATTTTAATAGGCTTTCAGTTTAAATTGTTATAATTCTTATTTTTAGGTCCATCAACATGGGAAAATGATAAGAAGTGAGATTAGAGAAACTATTCACTATTCTCATTTTAAAGAGGGAGTTCATGGTGTGAAAATGGAATTCATGTTATGAAAGTAGAATTGATGTCATGAAATGATGTATAATAGAATTTATATAAAAAATACATGGGAAACCAAAATCTAAGTATCCTAGTAAGGGGATTATGAGGTTAAATTCTTTATTTATTGTTTACTTCCGATATTTTAGAATTCAAAATTTATTTTTATTCTTTAAAAAGAAATTTCATGCACCACTTTGAAATATTATACTCTAGTATCGAACTAAGAGACATAAGTTTTTTAGGATAATAATTATGACATATTCTAAATTTCACCATTGACATAATTATATGGGTGAAATTAAAAATTAAAAATTAATGTTATGCATGATGGGATGAATTTGAAAAATAATTATTTTTGTAAACGAGTAGATTCTTATAGATTAAATTATTTTTTATATTTAGAATGTTTCAAATTTCTGAAATTTATATTGATTGGTTAATTATTTTTATACATTTACATGCAAAATTGTCTATATAATATGTCCCCATTCCTTGTAGTATTTCTAAACTATTATTTCACATTATTTCTATGGTTTATTTCTTTAAAGGAACATTTATGTATTCTTCTAGAACTTTATTGGTATATTTTCAAATCTATGGCCGAACAAAATCAATTTTAATATAATTGAATCATTGTATTGTTTAGAACATTATCCTTAGATCCCCTTGATAATGATTCATTCCTTTTTTCCTACAGAATCCATGAATTCACTTTTTAGGGAAAATACACATTTCAAGCCTATTATATCGTTTATTACACTACCATCAATGTGTTTAATGATATTAAACAGACTAAGTGTGTCAGAGAGGTTTTCAATGGTAGAAGAGGATGTACTAAATTTAGTATACATTATAGGGGGTTTTCATGTTATTTTAGGAGAGTCCATGTTACCTTTCCTTTAAAATATTATTCACCTCTCTCGAAATAGAAAAAAAGAAATAAAAGAAAAACTTTAGGTTGTGTGTTGAGAGGATAAAAAATAAAAATTACTAGACCAGTGATCATAGGGTCATTTGTGGTTAGGTGGGGGATGTGGTATTTTTTTAAGGAAAAATATCAAAAAAATAGAAAAAGTAAAAAAACAATAGATTGTGATTCATTTATTATTTTTACTCATATCATATTCTAACATTGAGCACTGGGAGTCTGGAGATGTTATATTCATCATTGTAGGGGTATTTTATTAGGCTAAGATTTTCCTAAAATGAATAATGATTAAGATTCAAACCTCCTTTTTAGCCTTATTTTATTTATTTCCATCCTACATTAAGCCTCAGATACATTTGAAACTTAATAAAAAGTCATCATGACCAATTTTTATCGCTATAATTATATGATTTAGATGCTATATTCCATGAAATCCTATGGAAAATTACATATAATTAAGGTATAGGAACATCTATATTACATTAATTACCTTAAGTGATAAGTTAAAAGAATATAATGTGATGTAAATTGATTTTTTCATGCACATTAAGGATTAATTAACAAATAAAAGTTGATAGAAGGAAGATAATTGTTTTCTAGAAAGATGGAAAGTAAACTTCACTATTGGATTTCATTCTTTGAATAATAAATAATGGTATGAATTATTTTTTATGGAATATTAAAGTTTATTTTCCATTGAGATACATTTATTTTTAATTCTACTGAAATTTAAATATTAGAATAATGAAATTCCCTTATATAGTTGTTGAGATTACACAATTGAGGTAAAAAAGTTATAAGTTTAAGGAAATTAACCGATCCATTTATTGCTTGCTTATTTTGATATCAAATTAATAGTTTGTATACAATAATTGATCAATCTTTCTAATATTTTATTGTTTTATTAATTTATGGTAGGATGGAATAAAATTTTGAAAATGAGAAAATAGGACCATGATTTTCATCATAAGAATACATTCCATGATGAGGGATGATTATGGGATGTTTACTAGACTAAGAACTGAATAATAAAGAAAAAAAGCATTAAAGGGGACTGTAGAACATCATTTATATCATCAATGGGCTATTAATAACATGAGAATTGAAAAATATCATGATGTGAATATGGAATGTGAAAAAAAAACACTAGGAGGAGGAGATTAAACTTCTACTGTGTACTATTATGTGTCATGCCATGAATTTTTTGAATGAAATTCTTCAAAAATATAAATCTTTAAATTAGTGATGGTATACGAAAACTCATGACCTAGAACCCCTAGTAATACCTAGTATTTATTATAGATGAGTCAATTAATGTATTCAATAGAATTTAATTCCAACCCCATATGCCCTTGATACATATAAATACAAGGCCATTTAGGGATTTAGAGAATAATTCTTGGTGGAGGGTATGTTCTCGACATGGACCTACAACTGCTTTTACTTTCCTACCCTATTTATTTACTTTTTAATCTTGAAATGTCTTACCTTCCCACTATCTTTTGGGATAACCTTCACATGGATGGGAAAATTTTATAAGTTATCAGGGAAGGGGTGGCTTGACCACTTTGTAATGATCAAGTTTTAAGGAATAATTTTATAAAACCCATTTTTCTTTTGTAATATGGTTTCAATTATCTATTTATAATTTTTAATTCCAAAGGTGATTATATTAGGTTTAGATTATGTAAATAAATTTTTACCTAGTTGATGATCAAATATCTTCCTCCACTTAATTATGACATATATATGATTTAATAGGAAAGGTTTATGTGGTGAAGCGATCGGTTTTTTTATTTTTTGCGTTAAAAGGCATGGGCCGGGAAACAATGCGGGTGATGGCCCAGCCCACGAGTGGTTACGTGGTCAGGCATGCAGTGGCCCGAAAATCCCCTACCTTCCCCAGGCCCACCCAAGGGGTGAAGCCCAGTTCCCCAACGGGGGCTGGCACCGCGTAAACGCTTGGGTAACCGGCGTGCAATCGTGAACCGCGTGTGGTGAACATGCTTTTTATAGCATACCCCCTACCTTCCCCACGATCAGTTATTATCAACACATTTGTGAATTTGTGGTTTCCACTATTAGTTATTAGGGAATAATAATACCCTATCAAGGATTTCCAGAATTAATAAATGGTACCCACTTTAATTCTCACACATATAGAATGGAGGGTATACTAATATAATATTTTATTTAGGAATATTCTTACCCTCACCATCCGGATAAGTGGATGAGGGGAATAAATCATCTAATCTCTCTCTTATAAGCCTAACATAAAATAATTGGTAAAAATTAGAAACTATGATATAATAGAAACATCTCTCTCCAAGCTTAATTGGATAACCTTTTACTCATTTATTTTAAAACATGTAATTTAATTTCTTTCAAAACTCTAAATTCTCCAGTCAAATCAATATCATTTTATAAAACATCATAAAAAGAAACAAATAGTTTTGGACTCACTCCTCTTTAGTTGAATAAAAAAGTTAACCACTATAACCTACTTAGGAAATAAATTTATTTTCCATTCGCAATTATAAGGAATATGTAACCCCTCTTATGATTTTTCTTATAATAGATCAAGATCGTCTGTGTCTTTTATGGTTCTAGAAATCAACCTCTAGTTTTATTCCTAGAATGGACTAGTTTTTTTCTCATAAAGATTATATCAACTGCTATCATTTTGGGGTGTACTTTACTACTCTTGATGTATAATTCCATGTTTTTCAGAGAGAATATAACCATAGGGTTTCATAAGAAAAACCTCATATTCCAGAGTTGGGTAGGATGATCTCATTTCATGATGTTGAACTATATTAGGTTGCCTCTTACAGTGAATTGCCTCTAATAACTATTGAATTTATGAAAGTGATTCTATCAAATTTTTTTATTCCACCATCAGAGGTAGATTTAAAGTTATATATTGACTTTGTGTTAGGTACATATACCACATATATTCCCTCATATAGTATAACACTATCTAAACTGAAGTAAGTAATGAATCAATCTGATGACTTGATGACTAAAGGCTTTATTCGACCTAGTTTGTCACCTTGGGTGACCCCAGAGATTTTTTCCAAGAAGTCCAATGGAACTATTCTCTTGTGTGCTGATTACTGGAAGATCAAATTGTTTATCTACAACAACAAGTTTCTATTTCCCTATATTAATGATTTATTTAATCGATTGAAATGGGTGAAGTGGTTCTATGAGATTTATCCTTGTTCTGGATACCAGTAGCATAATGTTAATATTTTTTTATCCTAAAGACTATATACAGGAGAATTTATATCCACTATGAGTTTATTATTATGATATTCAGCTTTATTAATTCATTTAATATAGTTATGACACTAGTGAAAATTATTTTCCACCAGTATCTTGACTCTTTGATTACGCTATTCATGGATAAAATCTTTATTTATTAAAAAATAAGGATCATGTGCTTCGGTTTATAGAAGTATTGTACATCTTGATAAATAACTTACTTTATGAAAAGATTTAAAAGTGATAATTTGGATTAAAAATGTGATATTATTTGGGAACATATTATCAAAACAAGGTTTCTTAGTTGATCTTGAAAAGTTAAGAGCTATCATTTCATGGTAGGTACTGAAAAATGTCTTTATGTTTTGAAAATTCATGGCTTCTAAGGTTATTATCATCATTTCATGAAATATTTCCCTGATATAGACTCTATATTAACTTATCCCCACTCATAAGGGAGTGAATTCAAGTTGGGATTTGAAATTTTATATTTATTTTATTGAGTTAAATTGGTGTTTTACTTTATCTCTAGTGTTGACTATTCCAAAGGTCAGGCTAAGCTATGTGGTCTTTTGTGATGCCTTAGGTTTGGATTTTGGTGGATTTCTCATACATTATGGACATGTTGTGGCTTATTATACTCAATAGATTTTGAAACATGATAATAACTATCCCACTCATGATTTAGTACTCACAGAAATGTTGCAGACCCTTAAGAGTTGGTGGCACTACCTTTTTCGAGAAATGATTACTATTTACTCTTATTTAAAGAGCTTAAGATAAATATTTTCATAAAAATATTTGAATATCTAATATAGGTGATGCATGGAGTGCCTATATTATTTTGATATTGAAATTTCTTACATCCTTGTGAATGGTAACATGGTTGCTAACACCCTTATTATGAAGTTTCTATCCTAGGCTCTAAAGGAATCATCATAGGTGTGTAATCTCATAGATCACTTTGCTATAATATTGGTAGTATTCCAAGAGTATGAGAAAAAGTTTACTAGAAATATTTATCAGTTGACACTATATATTATTGAGATGATACACCAGGAGAATAAACTTTATGATGGGTTTAAAATTATCATGAATTCTTTATATGGTGGTGTGAGAATTCAATAATGGGCTCTATTAATAGAGGGTATACTTTGATTCAAGAAATGCCATATCATTTTGTTTCCTATAATAAAGGCTATAATGGGTGATTTTTATCATTCCAAGTGGGAGGTTTACATAGGCATTATGGATATGCTTTATGATATTATCTATTAATTTTAGTATCCTGGTATAAAATGGGACATCACTGACTTTGTTTCCTATTTTTATTCATGTCAATAGATCCATACTGAGAATCAAAATACTTTTGGTTTTCTATAACCCCTCCCCATTCCAACTTGGAAATGGGATGAAATATCAATTTTTTTCATTTTTAATTGAAAAAAAAATCCTTAAAAAACAATACAATTTGGGTGGTGATTGATGTGTTGAAAACATTATATCACTTAATTCCAATCCTTTATATAACCAAAGTTGAGGATTTAGAAAATCTATATGTGGATGTGATTTTCAGTTTTCATAATGTCCCATCTATCATTATTTCCAATAGAGATCTCTGATTCACATCATGGTCTTAGAGAGGCGTTTGGGAGGGTAAGAGATCCAAGATGAAGTTGAGTACAACATAAGACCGTCATACTAGTGATCAAAAAAATGGTCTATAATTATTATTGAAGACATGATTAATGCTAATCTCTTTAACATTATAGTTGTATGGGATTCCCATTTAGTGATAGTGAACTTTACTATTACAACAGATACCTTTTATCCATTAAAATGGCACCATTTGAGGTGGTAGAAACTATGATTTCCATGTATTATTTTTGGATATTATATGGATTATTTTTTAGATAAGTTGCTGAGATGGCATGGGATTATGAATCCTAGTATACCCAGAATAAATGTTTGAATAATATTAAATATTTTAAATATCATGTGTGAGTATATTTACTAAAAAAGTGTAATAACTTATTAATTGAGTCTTGGATCAGAAATTTGATTCCACTGTTGAGTTCAGAATGCAGGTTTTGTGGTAGGCATGATATAAGTTTGGAACACGTCTGGAGATCGGGTTGAGACATGGTCATGGGTGAATTCTTAAATAAATTAATTCAAAAAAATTAATTTTCATAATTTTTCACTTTACCTAATTATTTCTTTATAGAAATTCTTATGGAAGATTTACAAGGTTATTTGTATAACCCTAGAAATCAAGGAGAGTTATTGGAAATCATGGAAGAACTTATGTTGGTAGACGACAACCGGATCGAGGTATGTCGATCTACATGAAACAGAATCTGAGAGTGACAACAAAAAAAATGATGAAGTTTTCTTATTAATCATATATCAATATAAATCAATTTTGGATGATATTTAGTTTGGTTTTCTTCCCTATTAATTATGTCTATGATGAACACAAATCAATCAACGAATGGATTGATTCACGGATCAGTCATATTTTGGGATGGGTTTTATTTATGGGGTTTGTTGGGAAAATTATTTATATTACTTATCTATTCATTTTTCATTCTGAAAAAATAAATTGAGGCCAACAGAAGCATTAGATGGGGTGCCTTCCTCTTTTTTTTTGATTTCAAAATTCTTCCCCCATTCTCCATTCATCACTAGAATTTACATTGTCCCACAATTGAAAAAAAATACCCATGAATCTATCATTGGGCACCATATTCTTGAAAAAAATGGATTGATAACATGGATCGTGGTTGTATTTGATGATAGATCGGGACCTGAATAAAATAATGACGAATTTGGATCTGATCATAGGTTTTCATGAATGGGATTTGGAAAAATGACAAAGGCGTGGCATCAGGTTTCATTTTCTAGAGAATTGAAAGTTAGAATTTAGACATCAATAGCAGCAAGTCTGGTGAAACCCTAGATCATATTTTCCATGGGGGCGATTGAAGATAATGGCGATAGATTAATGAAGTTCCATGAGAAACCAATGAGTTTACAGAAATACTGATATAAATGTCATGCATTTTAGGAACACACGTCGGGTGAGACACCAGGTGGGATGGATAGGGTTTCCAAAATGGAATTAAATATCACACAGTGTGTGAATCCATCAATTGACATGTGACTTGAAATAGATGATTGAATTATACCTAAGAGGGTAAACAACACAACCAAGAATGCACGATCATGAAAACACCGTGTACTTTGACACATACATACCCATTCCAAGTGTACACAGGTAGAGACATGTACATGGATATGGTTAGAAATACATGAGCATGGACACATCATATACTTTGACATTGAAAAAGGCACATGATTTTATACCCAGGAAGGACCTGGTGTTGAAGGGACACAGCATGTACTTCTAGTATATGCCTTGTACTCATTCAAAGTTGTCTCAGATCCCTTATAATCTTCATCTTAGACAAGTTTTGTTAGGGTGTGTTCTCTCTATCCATTCCCTGAGGGCAAGTGTGGAATCCAGTCTTATACATAGGATAATGATCCCTTTAGCAAGAATTATTGGATAGATTTGTTTTAATCCTTCCATGAGGCCCAGAGTGAAATCCTCTATCATATTCTTTCTATATGTGGATTTCCTAATAGCATCATGACCTACACTACATGTTTTCTAGTCCTCTATTTAATAGGTTATAACAAATTTAGTTTTTGATATACCCCATGGCCTTGGGTGTAATCCTCATTTGTGTATTGGTATCTTTATACTTTTAGTGTATACTTCTTATGGTGGGACCCAATGAGGTGTACATCTTTAATAGGCACCATTCATTCTATCTAACTTATGGAGTTTATTTTTTCATACGAGTGCTATTTTTATCCTTCGAGCAAGAATCCAGGGCTAACAATATGATTATTACATTACCTTGAAAATGTGTGTATTTTATGAGTATATATGAATATTCTTGTTATATGTGTTGTTGAAATATATATGTTTAGAGATGAATATTTTTCTTATTGTTGTATGCTCAGTGTTTTTGGGGGTCCAAACTAGGTATTTTTATACTCATCCATGTTCAGGATTTTCCTGCACGTGTCATGTCTTGTGCAGATGATATAACTGTTGAAAAAGTTTTATAGGGACAAAGAATATGTGGTGCTTAGTGATCCAGAGATACCATGGTGTTTCCCTACAGTTATCTTAAAAACAGTACCCATATATATTTTTAGGTTAGATTTGTTTTCAAACTCTTTGTGGTGGGATTGTGTATGGGCCTATTTAATTTCCATTACTTGTTGTCATACTATGGTTTTGATATTTAGATGTATGTGTGCATGTTTTATTAGTTGTTTAACATATCTACATTTTATGGTATTAGGGATGTGTTCATGTGTACATGTAACTTAGGCCAATGCCTCCCATGTTAGTGATATGCCTACTCGACGCTAGTCGTCAGCACGTGACCTATTGAAGGCGGGCTTGGGGAGTCATGACACAAGCTCTATTATGACTGATCATAACAAATTAGTATTATATGACTTAGTTATAAATTAGGACTAATGTGTGAGATTGTTTTGTTTGTAACAAGTTTAAGTGTTTTGATTTTGGGTTTCAGTATAGGGACTCATGTGCTGGTGCGATGACGGACATATCCATACACCCAGAATCTGATCACCTACCTTTCGACTCAGTACACGAGGACACTAGTTATAGGTAAAATAATGGTACATGCATTATATATGAATGATTTGTGGTTTCCATTTCCTTATTGAGTCATTTAACCAAATATACTTGTTGACCATGGTTTATCTTATTTATTTCAGGATTCATTTGTGAGGTATTACAGCTAGAATTCAACATCAAGGTCATGATGATGATCTTATTAGTGAGGATGCATCAATACATGGGCCTTTTAAGTAGGTGTTAACTCTAGTTGGAGCACTAGATGTACCATGACCAATTATGTAGTATATGGTACATGTAGTACCAAAAGATTAGGTGCAAAATAAATGCATACGTCACAAGTTTAAGCGATAGTGACCCATTAGGTTCTAAGGTGACCCTCACCCACAGGCGGCTGAGGATGGTCTTGATGCAATGAAGTGAGTTTTTTATCTTATCAGGACACTCAAATATTAGATGGTGGTTCTAGAAGCAAGACTTCTCTATGGATTGGCAGAATGATGGAGGGGTTTAGTGAACCTGTCATATGATGAGGTGAATCTACCATAGTAAAAGTTTGAGTTCCTTTTTATAGAGGAGTTATATATATCTATTTTGAGGGTTTAATTCATCTAGGAACTTCTATAACGTAATTATAGTAGTATTATAGTGGCTGTGTATTCATAGAGGTTCACCAACCTCTTTGGAAACTTGATGGATAAGGGTCTTGATTAGTTCTTCTGGGATCAGACCATTGAGTGAAGACTGTGTTGAGGCATACAAGAAGGTGTTATACCTCTGTGCATTCTTACCTATATAGGGGTACTAGAGAGATATTTGGTGGATGAGATTTTCCTGACTGAGCAGATGCAAACAATGGTTGCTAGAATTGGGATCACCTGAGTAGTGACTTCAGCAGCAAGTATCCGATTTTAGTCTCAGGGAGTTGAAATGTTAGGAGTTTTATGAGGAGTTACTATGATATAGGACCTATTGTTATGGTCTCAAATGATAGGGCTTGTAATCCCAGGGAGAGGTAGTGCTACACATGTGGTGGAAGGTGACATCTTGCATGAGATTTTATGACCCACCATATGAATGGAAGTGAGACAGTTGACGGGTCACTAATGCAGAGGTAGAGGCATGATTATATAGTTACATAGGGATGTGGACATGGAATAGGAGCTGGGTGAGTAGTTGAATGTGGTAGATGCTTTGACTTGTTACCACCACCACCCCCTGGTGGTCTACACTAGGCTCATGGAGCTGTAGGACAAGGGCGGAGGAGGCTTCTGGAAGTTGAGGAATATTACACAGTAGCTCTGGGAATGATATGAGGTAAGATCTATGACTTTTATACTATAAATACAGTACTAATAGTCACAGGTTTTGTCATTACTTTATTTCTACATATTTGGTTCGAGACTTAGAGATTTTGGTTCTGCGCTTGGATCGACCCTTGTGATTGGAGACTCATACTGGATATGACTAAGCGATCACAATCGTTTTCTAACAGCGTGACTTGAATCTTTGAGGTGAGAGTTTATATTGGGATCAATTTGTAGAAGTGATGATGCCTGATGACGTCATCTTAGGTATGGACTGGTTATCTATAATTCATACCCAGATTTATATTTTCTGGTAAAGGATAAGGTTTGTCCATAATTATGACACTAGGTTTTCCTTTGTGGGTGTAAAGGAAACCCATGCAGTTGAATATGGGCTCATTCATAGGTGGGTGAATCCGATTACTCATCAATTGGATAGAATGTCCCATAGGGAAGTGGATGTTATGAGTTTTTAGTTCCCTATAATGGTGACAAAGTATGATGATGTCTTTATTAAGGATGTTTTCGGCATACCTCCCTACCGAGAGATAAACTTATACATTGATTTAAACTATAGGATGAATTTGATGTATGTTCCACTATATTAGATGGATCACATAGAGCTTCACAAGACAAGGGTGCAGTTGAAGGACTTCTAGATGAAGGGATTTATTAGATCCATTATTTCAACCAAGGTATCCCTAGTGTTGTTCTCCAAGAAGGAAGATGGGTGTTTGAGCTTATGTGTGGATTACCATCACCTAAACTAGGTGATCGTAAAGGGAAAGTATCTACTACAGAGGATAAATGAAATTTTTGATTTGTTGAGAGGGGCATGATGGTTCTTGATGATTGACCTCAGGTCAGACTATCACTAGTTGTTATTACCAGAAAATAATATACTGAATACAACATTTAGATGCTACTATGTTTAGTATGAGTACTTGGTGATTCCCTTAGGCATGAAGAATTTTATATATGTGTTCATGGACGAATTTTCAGCCTTTCGTAGACCATTGCATGGTAGTCTTCATCGATGATGTATTTGTGTACTTGGAGTCTGAGGAGGAGCATACAAGACACTTGAGGATGATCCTAGACATAATTCAAGAGCATCATATTTACAGTAAGCTCTCGAAGTACCAGTTATTGATTATAGAGTTCCACATTTTTGGATATGATTTCTCAGTATATGGTGTGGCAGTGGATCCAGAAAAGTTTGCAGCATTTTTAGCTTAGGATCCACCTAAGAGTGCGATGGAGGTCAGGATATTACTTTGGTTTTCAGGCTACTATCAGAGATTCATACCTATTTTCTATAGGATATCAGCTGTCATGATAACTTTTAATCAAAAGTGGTAAACTTTCATATGGAGGGAGAGGTGCTAGTAGGATTTTTAGAAGTTGATATGGAGGTAAATAAGTGGTCCAATCTTGAGATTTCCTGAGGGGGGTGTTTATTACACAGTGTTATGCGATGCATAAGGAAATGGGATTAGTTTTATTTTTATAAATAGTCAAGAAGTTATTGTCTTTACTTCACTTCAGTTGATACCACATGATTGGAACTACATGACCAAAAATATTGATTTAGAAGCAGTAGTATTCACACTAATGATGTGGTGAAAATACCTGATGGGTGAGTAGTTTATTATCTATTCTGAACACAAGAGTATCAAGTATATCTTCTCATAGAAGGATCTATACTAGATATAGATATGATATCTAGAGTTTCCCTAGTATTATAAATTAAAAACTATCTATACTCTTGGGAAGGGGAATGTGGTTGCAGATACTCTCAATATGAGATATTGTTATTAGTTATTGAATAAGGAATCATAGCAGTTGGTCTTATTATAATTATCATTCTTTCATGAAGATTAATCAAATTACCTCTAATTAATCATTTTTACCCTTCTAATTTTATAGTGAGTCAGGGAGGTCCGACTTCGGGATGCTGACTATGAGACCCTATGTATTCAGATATCAACTGGACATGCTGCCGAAGTATTTTCTGAAGGTGGGGAGAATGTAGTTATTCTCAAAGGGTGAATGATGGTACTCGTGGCATTATAGGAGTAGGTTTCTAAAGAGTTTAATATATCTCTTTTTTAGGCACATCAATGTTTGTCAAAAAAGTACTAAGGTCTTTAACGTTAGTTCTGATGGACAAGGATGAACAAAGGAGTTACAAAGTTTATCTCTCGATGCCTTACTTGTCAGAAAGTGAAGGCTTAACACTGAGTTCCATAAGGTTTATCTTAACCCCTTGAGTTGATAGAGTGTAAGTGGTAAGGGATATCCATGGTCTTCAAGATAGGGTTACCACATGCACCCAGGGGACATGATTCCACTTGAATAATAATAGACCGACTCAACAAGTTGGTCTAATTTCTAGCTATTTGAGAGAATATTTCAGTAGATATATTGGGACACCTTTATATCCAAAATATATCATGAATCCATGTACTTACCTCGATGATAATTTTTGACAATTATTCTCACTTCATATCTCAGATATGAAAGGGATTACCAAAGGCTTTTGGGACTCAACTACATCTGATCATGTATTTTTACCCCTAGACCAATGACCTGACTAAGTAGACCATTAAGGTTCTGGAGGACATGTTACGAGCTTTCATGATAGATATTGGATGTAGTTGGTAGGATCATCTATACTTGGTGGAGTTTTTGTGCAATAATATCCACCATTCCACCATTGGTATGGAACTGTTTTAGGCCTTGTATGAGAGACCTGTTAGGTCACAACTTTTCTAGACTGATCTAGGAGAGTAAGCACCTATGGGGCCAGAGTTGGTCAGAGCCATTATAAAGAAGGTGAAGATCATCTAGAAGTGGATGAGGAGTACACATATCCATCATAAGTCCTATGATTACTCATGATGGAGGCCTTAGAGTTTGAGGAGGGATAATATGTGTTCTTATGGGTTTCATCTCTACGTGGATTATACAGGTTTGGTTGGGTAGGAAATCTATCTATGAGATTCATTGGTACTTTTAAAATATTACATAGAGTTAGAGAGGTGGAATAAAACTTATATATACTTCTATAGTTAGACTAGGTACACAAAATCTACCACATGTCACAACTGAGTAGGCATGTGCACAATCAGTCATACGTAATTAACTATGAAGAGCATGAAATCATGGATGCTGCTAACTTTTCTGAGTACCTAGTAGAGGTCGAGGATCAGTGTAAGAGGATACTTTATGGGAAATTAATTAGTTTAGTGAATTTATAATGAAAGTATGAGAATATTAAATAGAGAACCTAAGAGCGTGAGGCTCAGATGCGTGCTCAGTACCAACATATCTTTGTGTAGCCTATGTTTTGAATTTTCGGGACGTAAATCCCCATTTTGGGGAGAATGTAGAGACTCAAATTTCCTATTTATTATTTTTGGATACTATATGTATTATTTTAGGGAATAGTCTCTAGGAATTCGTGTGATTCTATGGCCTACTATGCTCAAAATAATTTTTTGTAATATATTAAATATATTAAATTGCATGCACAAGCATATTTCATGAAAAAGTGGAATAAATTCTATATAGTGGAGAATATTAGAAACTGATACAACCATTTAGTTAAGAAAATGGGTTTTACCCTAGGTGTGATATAACCTTCGAGTTCCTTGGGTGTTTGGGTTGAGGGATAGTCATGGGTGAATACTTAACTAAATTAATTTAATAAAATTAATTTGTTTAATTTTTCACCCAATATAATAAACACTTTATAAAAATAGTTATGGAATATTTTTAGGGTTATCTTCATAACCATTAAAATCAATAAGATTCATTTGAGAGTGTTGAGGAACTTCCATTGATGGACGACATCTGGATCGAGGTTCATCAATCGACATGCAATAGAATTAGTGGATATCACCAACGACCATGACACAACTTCATTATTCATTAGTGATCAATATGAATCGATTTAGGATGATGTTTTATTGGGTTTATTCCGTATTATTTATATCTATGATACACATAAATAAATCGATGAACAAATTGATTCATGGATCAGTCGTATTGTGATATGGGTTTTGTTTATGAGGTTCGTTGTCAAAAATATTTATCTTCCTTATATCTTCTCTTGGATTTATAACAGAAACAAATCAAGCCCAACACAAACATTGACCGAGGTTCATTATTTGTTTTTTTTTATTTTGAAATTCTTCCCCCATTCTTCATTCATCATAAGAATTTCCTTTGCCCCGTGGTTTGAGAAATACCTATGAATCAATAGTTGCACACCCGATTATTAGAAAAACAAATTGATATCATAGATTATGGTCTGTATTTAATGGTAGATCATGATATAATGATAATAAAAAATGGATCATGACTATATCATAGGTGTTATTGCATAGGTTTTGTATGACCTATGATGGCGTGTCTTTGAGTTTTTTTCCTATGAACTGAAATCCAGAATCGAGGAATTAGCGGTCGAAAGGCCGGTCAAGCACAGATCCGAGTTCCATTGATGTGATTGATGGTGGAAGAAATATATTTGGGAATACATGTGAGGAACCAATGGGTTTTTTTAAATCTTGATATAGACAACATGTATTTTTTTAATGAACATTGTATTGGACCCATGGTGTGGTGTCTAATTAAATATCACACAGTGTGTGACTCCGTCACAGGGAATGTGACTTGACTAGGAAACTCAGCATGTACCTAGAAGGGTACAGAGAAAATTCTAGGAGTAAACAGACATGGAAACACCATGTACTATGATATATACATGGCCATGGAAGGCATACATGGGAAGTTCCATGTACTTGGATGCAATCAGAAGTACACATGCACATACATGCCTTGTAATTTGCACAAAAATAGGCACATGTTGTGATACATGGGTAGGACCTATTGCTTAAGGGAAACATTGTGTATAACTACTATACACCATTTACACCGTCAATATAGGGTTGGATCCCTTTTCCTCTTCATATTGGACAAGTTTCATTAGGGTATGTTCCTTATCTACATTTCCTGAGGGTTAATAGGGAATCATTTACTACACATAGTATAGTGATCTCTTTAGTAATAATTCTTGGAGAGAGTTGTTTTAATCATTTTATGAGTCCCGAAGTGAGATACTATATAATAATATTTCCTTAGTTGGAGTCTTTGTATCTTTTTGACTGACATGATGTGTGCGTCTATCCTATACTTAGTGGGTTATTCCAAATTTAGTAGTTGGTATACGTCACGACCTTGGGTGTGATCCTCATATTTGTATAATTCTTTTTAGACTTTCTATGAATAATTATTATGAAGGGACCTAATAATTTGTATCTATCATTTGGATTCTACTTATTCTATCTATCTCATGGAGTGTGTTCTCCTAGACGAGTTCTATGTTGAACCTTCGAGCACGAATCCTAGGATTAAATTACAGTTGTGACATTAACATGAGAAAATGTTTGTTGATTATATCTAGATTTTATTATTATATGTAACAGAGACATATACCAATATAAACTTGAATATTTTTCTTGTTGTTATATGCTTTGTGTTTTTAGGGCGTTATAATTGGTATTATTATACCCAAACCTCTCTAGGATTTTCCCACACATGTCATGAATTGTGAATATGATCGACCTTTTGAAAGTGTCTGAAAAAGACTAGGACCAAGTAGTTATTAGTGTGTCGGATAAATTGAGGTGTGTTATTTTGGTTATCTTAATAGCAGTCCCCATATATTCTTTCATGTTTGACTTTTTTTCAGACTCTTTATGGTTGGATTGTAATTGGACCTGTTTACTTTCCATTACCTTTTTCTATTCTATGGTTGTTGTATTTAGATGTATGCATGAATGGTTTATTAGTTTTTTTACATTGTATCATTTTATGGTCTTAGATATGTGTATGTGTGTATACGTACCTTAAGATAAGGCCTCCCATGTTAGTGATATTACTACTTGGTGCTATCCACCATCCATGACCTATTGGAGGCGGACATGGGGAGTCCCAAAACATGCCCAATTGGGATGACTCATGATAGAGTCCTTATATGGATATCCTTTTGAATCTCTACTATATTGGTTAGAAGTTAGTTAAACTTCATTAATGAGACGTATCTTGATCCCATAGATGAAAATAATGATCTAGAAATTTTTTAGAGTTTGGTAATAGATTAGAGATGGTATAATTATTATGTGGATAATATTATTTATGACTTGTAGTTCTCATTTGGTGACCATGTGTTCTAGAGAGTTTCACTATGACTTGGTCACTCGTATATTATAAACAAGGGAATTTGAAACAGATATATGTGGGACCTTTTGGAATGGTTGATCAGATTTGAATGGTGGGTTACCATTTTTTCTTTCCACCATAATTGAATTAGATATATAATTTATTGAATGTATCATTTATCAACAAATATATTATGGAACCATCTCATGTTTTGAGTTGGGAGGACCTTGATGTGGAACCTAATATGACTGTGACTAACAAACCAATACATATTGTTGATTCTCATAGGAAGGTTCTCTATGGTAAGCCCATACTTTTGGTCTGTATTCAATTGAATCATAGTTAATAAGCTCATGGGAAATGGTAGTGTTAGATGATGATGATATGGAAATGAACTCACCTATTTGTAGATCAGTGTTATTGGAGAGGATTTATGGGGGTAGAAAGCATTTTTCCGAGGAGACATATAGCAACCACACTTATTCTTTCAGCCATATTTATTGGTTTATTTTTGTTCATATTAATTTTCATGTAGATTCATAATTTTAATTTATTTTTTGATACTTTATAGTGTTTGGGAGTGTTTTTTGTTTCTATTTTTTATAATATAGAAGTTGGAAAAGTGTTGGGTGCTTGAGAGGGTATATGCGAATAGATTGAGAAACTATAGGCATTGCACCCACTAGCTAGTGAGACCCACCAGCCAACAAATGTCATGCTAGCAGTAGGGGATCCCTATAGGAATCCCAAAATTCAGTTTATGGAAGCACTCCGACTGGCCGATGGTGTTTGCATAGTCCCAATAATTATTCTTAGCTCCACTGGATAGCTAGTGGTAGCAATACACAAGCTAGTGATTCTGATATAGGTGAGAAATGGAATAGTAGTATCATAATTTTATATTCTATTAAATTCAAACTCTGATCCCTCAAACCCCATTCAACCCCTATGACCTTATAGAACCCCTTTATGTAATTTTTTTACCTCTAAACATTAACATTATTGGATTTATGTTCCCATTTAAAAATTTAATATCTTTTGTTAATTGTAGCATTGATTTGATTGTGAATTCTTCATTCCTAATGTATATCCTTCTTTGAGGGATGTGAACCGTCATGTTGTTAATGAATATAGATCTTAATTTCTTGATTATGTTTTTAGGTTCCCCTATTGAATGGTTCTTCCCACTTGTCTCTTGGATTATGGATCCTTTGTTGGGTGGTTAAAATACTGTGATTATGGTAGCTGGTTTTATAAGGCAATTATAATTAATTGAAACCATTTTTTCATATCTGATTTGAAATAGATTTCAATTTTATTTATAAATCACGATTTTAGAGTCTTGATTTTTTTCAAATGTAATAGTGTGTATCATGAAACCAATTTGATAATAGACATTGTAATAATGTTTTTATTTTTAAAAAATGATTTTAAATGTAAATAAATGATATAAAGAATGAATTTGATGATGATTCTTAAGAAATAAAGGTCTGGAATGTTTTATGATATTTGAATGAGATGAATTATTTTAAATGTACTGAGTTTGAATGAAAAACATTTGATTTCAGTTTTTTAAATGAAATGTTGTGTTGAAAACGCGATTTGGGGATTCTTGAATGATGGTTAATAAAATTGATTTGAGATGAATGATTTTTCTATCGATTGATTTACCTGATGCACATGGGAACCAGCTTATGAAGGTTGGTATTCCAACATGATCACTCTAGGAATGTATTGGATCTACCTAGAAACATAGTGATGATAAAAACCCTAAATAAACTTTGATTAGGGAAAAGAGTTTATTCATTGGGGTGGAATCATATTCCATCAATGCCAAATATCTAGGGAAGTGTGCACATGAGGAGTTTTATTTTAATAAGATGTTAGAGTATCCTTGATCATTAATATAACTATCCTTAGGCATTATAATCATCGATATATGGTAAAAAATAAATTATACCTTCCAATTATATGGAATGATTTATTCATTCATACATGAGGGAAATTCTTATTCATGTCATTAAAATGATTTGAAAACCATGTTAAAAATAAATTGCGAATAATACAACCAAGAATTGTTCTTTTTAAAATTTTATATATGTGGTTTGTTTGATATAGACTATTTACAAAATATTTGGCTATAATGTCACTGGCCTACTGTTTCTCACACACTAAATATGACTTTGGGAATATATAGAATTTTTTCCAAGTCTAGGAAAAGTAAAAGTACATCTTAGAGATAGTTGAAATAATTGATAGTGAAACACTAGGAGTTGGTAGAAAAAGATTGATTATGTGATCCATTAATGACAAGGAGATATCAATGACGATTTTACCACTGGTTACATTATGTTTGATATTCTATTTCAAGTTTTATACTTATCTACATTGTGATAATTTTCTCTTGATGATCATTTTTCCATACCGATTATTCATGTAATTTTACCCAGTAGATTTTATTTCATGGGTTTTCTTTTGGAAAAATTATTCACATTCATTTTTCATTTGATGCCCTGGAACTTGCAGCTAGGTAATTAGGATCAAGAATTCCCTTCTTTCCATGTTAGGGCTAGCTCAGTTACCAATATAGTGGGAAATATGGGTTGTTTCATTAAACCTAAAATCACGCCTTTAAACATGTTAGAATATAAAATTTTACTAGAATTATCCAAATCTAATTTAAAATAAGTAATAATAGGGGTTTTATAAGTTTTAAAATAATATAAAACAAAATTATTAACCAAATATGCAACATGTTTATATTGATTCAAGAATATCTCACAATTTATTTGATTAATTGGAAGAAATAAAAAGAATTTAATTTCACCCATTACACTCATATCAAATTAGAAATCGATAAAATCAGAAAATTAGTTACAAATTAATTTACTTGAAGAGCTAAAAAATATCATTTACATAGATTTGAACAATTAAAATATATTTTAAAAAACATTTATTAATCAATGTAGGTTCTACATAACCTTTATTAATTTTTTTTTTCAAAAAAAACAATGTTTTTATATCATAGAAAATATGAGGTGTTTTATTAGGACTATATAAAGATCTTGATAATTTTAAAAAAATATTATGAAAATTTTATTTTTAAAACTAGGTTGTTGGAAAAAATAAAATTCTTAACAAATAAAACCATTTAGAAATGCACATTTATCACCCATTAAATATAATTTAAAACATTGAAAAGACATAAATGATAACATAATTCTAATAGATTCAATTATAGAAATATGATAAAAATATTATTCAAAATATATACCTTATTCTTGAAAATAACTTTGTGCCACATGCCTAAACTTATTCGTAAAAAATTATCCAGATTCATCAGTTTTATTTCTAAAATTCTATTTTTCTCAATAACATGATTATATAAAGGAGTTTTATCAAAAATTCATAAATTATTTCTATATATATGATTAATCTCATATTTCATAATAATAATGAATATTTAATTATTCAACTAATTAAAAACATCATTTGGTACCAAAACAGAAACATATGATGAATTTGCTTAAAATTTCAAAACATATTTTATAGTCTTAATACGAGAATCAAAATTTACAATTTAATTATGACCATAGTATTCTTTGTGAATTTTATAGGATTTATTTACATTATGAGAAGGAGTAGGATCCCCCAAAATAATTACATTATCTTGAGGTTTATCTACACCAATAAAGACAGAATAAGAATTAATATGTACCTATAGATAATTTAAACAAGTAATCATGGATAATATAAAAGATAGATTCCTTGAAATAATGGTCTTAGTCTGAAAAAGATATTGAGGAAACCATAAAAAATATTTATTTGAATAATTAACTTTTATAAAATATTTTAATCATGTGACATATAATATAATTCCTTTATATCTTCTAACATGTATAGAACCCTGCCCTAGTAGCCCAGAGTTAATAGTAACTTTATTACATTGGCACTGATACAAGATTTGAATCCCAAAGGACCAATAGTATTAACAATTTTGGAAACTAGATTACCTACATGAATCTTAAATTACAATTTTAAATATAAAATACAACAAATATTATCTTTTGAGAACATAATTACTATCCTATATTAACCCTACATATCTGTCATAACAAACTTCATGGAATCTTAGAGAAAAATAAAAAATAAGGGGTGTGATGATATTCTTAACAAGGGTATACATACATTTGAATCTATCATAAATTTTTTTAAAGGATTATGTAAAGGGGAATAAATAAAATACTTACCATTAAAACATAATATTGAGAATCATATGGAAATAATAAATGATAATCAAATAATGACATATAAATAATAAAATAAGAGTGAATAATTATCTATGGATATTATAATAATTTAATAACCACATGGAATATAAATAAGTAATCTCATAATGAGGTAATGTATAACACGAGATGATTGAAATATATCATTGAGGCCTCGACCAAGAAATCTAAAAATAAATGGGCAAGGCTTTCGCCAAATCCCAAAATGGCTTATCTCGTGAGACCTACAGATGAATTGAAGGGATATAGTGGGAACCTCCCATCACATTATATGTCCAATAAATTCATCACATGAATGGCGTGAAACATAAAAAACATATATATATGAAATGTAAATAACTTTCCCCAATCTATAAACATAATCATAAACCATTCTGAGTAATATGGCAAATCATATCAAAATAGAACATCTATAGTCAAAATGAACATAAACCATTTATTAAAATATGGTAGATGATATCATAATAGATAATTCTTAATGAAGCATAAAATTAAACAATGGATGTTTACATAAATGAATATACTCTAATAAAATCATTAAAATTTCTTAAGAGAAATGCACCATTCATTTTACATTAAAATAATTTATTTAAAATTATGAATAAATTTAGAAAAAAAATTTTCATTGAAAACATCCTTTTGAACTTGTAATGGAAACTTCAAGACATTATTGTGCAATGATGGTGGAAAAATCACCTCATTCTGTATAAGTTAAAAAAACATTCCTTCAGTATTTTTGTTGAAAAACTTATAATATACCTCGTTTGGAAAACTAAAAAAATATTCATTTGAAATAATTTTATAAAATATAAAAATGGGTAAAATGAATTAAAAAAATTGTAGGATAATAGTAAAAACCTTTTTAATTTTTTTTATAAAACATATAAATTGAAGAAAAATGTTCCACAGTGGAGACTTAATCTTCAACAACCCCAAATAATAATGAGATTGTGAAATGACACATACCTTAGGTCTGATTTCCTCTGTATGTGTATGAAACTATTTTATTGTGTTTTTAAACATAAAATTAACTTATAATACATTCTTAAAAATATTTATAATATCATATATGATCCCTTTTTAACATTTTATGACTCTTTTATTAATAATATTTTATTCATTCCATTTTTCAGGTGTTAATTAACATCATTTATTAGGCTTGTTTTGTCTTGAAGTTACTAGTTATCTTGAATAGGATATATATCCAACGTCTATAAAATAATATTAATTTCATAAATGTCATATTTAATCATTAAATATTTTTTGTACCATTCTTTAATGTTGATCATATATAATGAATCACATCTCTTCGTGGAGATGGTAAGCTGTATGTACACAAGACCGACGATATAATTTCCTTAGTAGTAAAAGGGTAAGGAATCAGATGTTAGATTAATTATAAATAATTGATTTAATTTCATAATTACTATATTGATTGATGATCTTCATAATTATACCCATCCAAGTAAATTGGTGATTTAAAACAATTTACACCATGATGTGGATATGATAATCCATATGTATGCACATGTGGTGCTATCATTTTTCAAAGGATAAATAAATCATGGAATAAGGTTAACCCATAACACAAATAATATCTAATAATATACGTGATACTATATTTATTACTTTATCATCAATACAACTCAGAAGGAGTATATATAAGAAGAAATTAACATTGATGAGTTGGTAAAAATGATTACCTCTTCTTCAATGGGCTTCATTTTGATATATTCTTCAGGGATATAGGGTTGGTCTTTCTGGAAGACCAAGATATAAAAAACTTGTATACAGACGTTTTTAAGAGAAATGGACAGTTTTTGGTTGATCTATAAGGCAGAAGGTTTGGTGAATAAGCGAGTGAGGAGGTTCCCTTTTATAATTGAGGTGAGGGGCACTTTTGGAAGCATTCAAAATTTTAAATTAATATAAATTATTTGTGAATTTAAAATGGATATAATGTTATATGTTAAGAATATAATATTAGGATGTCTCTAAATTATCCCATCCAATATTTTTTGGAAAATGTTAGGTCACATTATTACCCATATATGTTGGTTTTAACCTATATTTAATCCATTTAACTCTTATCATGACAAAATTTGTTTTTACTACTTATGTGTCATTATAGAAACAATAAAATGAAAAATTAAACATAAATGGACCATTAATAAAATTTTAAACCCTATCCAAATAATTTTTCCAAATTTTATATTTCTATAAATTTCATATCATGTAAAAAATATTATTTTTTTAAAACGTCATTAATGTGAATTTAGATTCTATTCATTACTTGACTTTTTTAAAATACCATAACAACATGATATCTTTCATCGAACTATTTTAACACATCAATACAATATCCAAGTCATATATAAAATGATAATGTGACATTAATTATTTAAAATTATATTTATTTTAATTTTTTATAATCATTTATTTGACATTTCCATTAATTAAACAATTACTACATCATCATTGTGTAAGCCTTTAAGGTAATTATATATTGAATAAAAATTAAAAATAAATCAAAATTATGAATATTGTTTTTATTTCATATTAATATTTATAGTTGAAGATATATTCTGAATAAACACCTATTAAAAATGTAATACTTATTAAAAACATGAGTATTCTATATTTGACTTTTCATAAAATAAAATACTATAAATTTTTAAATTCAATCAATTGGATCTAAGAGGCCAAAAAATCAGATCGATGATCATTTTTTTTTGATAATAACTCAAAGAATAAAATTATGACACATTTTAATGTAATTTTGTAATATTTATAATATTATTTTCACCCTTAATTATCCGATTTACCCTTCACTGTGGTAATTAAAATTACTATGTTTACTATTCATATTGTATAAAAATAAAATATACCTATTTACTAAATTTTTTAATTCTGATTCAAAAAATGGAATCCATTTTTTAAATATTCAAAACACATATGTTTCCAAAATTAATTTAAAATTAATCACATATATGGGGTGAGAAAACTTGTTTTTAAAGTGAAAGAATTCAAAAGATTGAAATGTTTTTATATCCAAATTCAATGTAAAATTGAATCCAATGACATAAATTGGATTAATGGATATAAAATCGTTCTAATTATATTTTAACACCAATCAAAAACAGAACTTAAGACAATAAATTATTTAGTTGAAAATGTTCTTTTCAAATAAAATTCAGTGTTTTTCACTACTCTACGAAATTGGAAACTTATTAGAAGAATACCAACAATTCAACCAAATTAAATTTAAAATTATTATTTAAAATAATAATTTTATTTATTCTAATATAATTTATAATTTTTTTAGAAAACATATATAAAACAAGTGCGTCATCAAATGGCTAGAAAGATGTATTTATAAAAATTTATATTTTATGCAAAAGAATTCATTTTATTTCTCTATCATGACTAGAAAAAATATAGTATAAATTTTAAAAATTATATTTGATATATTATATATAAATTTATTTAATATCAATCAATTATAACAATTGATTTAATTTATTAGGATAAAACATAATAGTTTTTTTAAAAAAATCCTTTATATTAAATTGATTATTATATTATATTTATAATTATTTTGAAATAAATGAATTAAATAATATTTCATTATTAGATTGTTAATCCTATTAAGAACAAAAAATTTAACTACTATTATATAATTTATTTTAAATAATAATATTAATAGTATATCATTGTTTCATTTAAGCTCAGTGATGAGTGAAATGTAGACTTATCGAAGAAGTTAAAATTAAAAATTGACATAGCATAAAATATTGGTTTTTTACATTCCACCCTACTTCAATAAATTACATCCTATCAATTTGAAATTTCATTAAAAATTAAATGGTTGATACTTGAAAATTCATTTTTGGGAATCCCATATAAAAAATAAGGATAATAAAATATCCTTTTAATTAGAGGGAAAGGGAATTATGAAGGTCATGAAAAAATTATGCTTTAGAAAAGGATAAAATTACTGGGAAGTAAAAATATGGACATGGAAGAAAAATTGAACAATAATGTTTGAATGAAATTTTTAGAGAACACGGTCATTAAAAAGTGATTCATCCCAAAAATGTAAATTTATGATCAAATTAAAAGACCATTGATTTCTCAAAAACATAATTAAATTGAAATATTTTTTGTTGAAAAATAATTTTCCTAGAGTTTAGGAATTATTTTACTATCTAGATAAAGAAATAAATAAAATTTACTTTATTTATTTTCATTTCATTATATTTTCTTTTTTTTTGTGATTTGATATATTTTCACTTCATTTCTTAAAACAAGAGTTGGATATTCGCGATGAATATTATGCCTGGAACAAAATTATCAAAATATCCATAAGTATTTACTTTTACCTTTAAATATTATAAGAAAAAAATGGTTATAAATTTTTATCCAATATGTTAAATCATACTTTATCAAAAATAAATAATATCTAAAGTTCAACTAAATTTATTCCAAAAGTTGTTAATCTTAATAATCTTCTAAAATAGGTATGTCCAAATTCAATGAACACAGATTTAGAAGAAAGGTCACTAAATTTCAAAATTCAAATTAACATTATATTATTTAAACATAATGTATCTCTTAATCCCATATACTAATTATATTAATAACGTTTTCACCTTAAAACTTAATGAAAAGCAAATAATTTTTGAAACATGGGACATTCATTGTCCTTTTATCCATCTACAATAATGACATAAGGCTGGTGAACTTTCTCTCCAGACTATAGTAATGACATAAGTTTTATATTTACCCATTTGCTTCTTATGAGCTATATTTCATTGAAACATGGGATATTAATTTGTATAGTGTCCCATATCCTTTTAGTAGAATCATTGCACATTTGTAGCTTCTTTATTTCACTTACAATCACAAGCCTGGTGAACTTTCTCTCCAGACTTTTAATAAACTCTCACTCCCATTAGGCTTGTACCGAGGTGTTTTTTCGCACAATTATAACATGTGGGAAAATTATTTTTTCCCATTTTCCTTTTATCCATCTCTTGCTCCATCTTTATATTATTCTCTTGATTTCCCTTAATGCCATAAGACTTAGAGAATTATTTCTAGGTCTTGAAAGCACATGAGACTATATATTCATATGATGAGAAAGTTAGGGAGACCAATTCCGTTTAGAGGAATGGATTTTACCCATCAAAGAGATGATCAATATTACTTATTGGGTTATGTATTTTTTCTACATCATGCATTTTTAACATTGTAAAATTGGCTTCATATTTAGAAATATTATCACCATCCTTTTATCTGAAATTCAATAATTTACTCTCCATATCCACTCTCTATTCATGGGGGAAGTATTTTTCTAAGATAATTTCCTTAAAATCATTCTATTATATGTTTTCTATTTCCTTATATTCCTTAGTGTTTTGAATAAATGGATACCATTGATCTGAATCTCGAGAGAGATGATAAAATTCCCTGAAAACATTCTCACTTACCATAATTCCAAAAGAGAGAAATATATTTTATAAGTAACTTAACAATTTCTTATCTACAAATGGATTTTTTGTACCATTGAATGATAGAGGTTGTTGTATCATGAAGTGGTGTAACATTGTTATAGAACATTTTGGATCAGGCTACTCCATATGGGTAAGGTTATTATTTATTACCTAAGGTTGTTATATCAGTACAATTAGATGTAATTCATCACGAGTTGCATATCCAGATCCTATATCATCATTAATTGTAGGAGGGAAAACCATATATAGATTACTTATTTTTATATGGTTTCCATTACTTCCATTAGGTTCCATTTCTAAAAAAATGGTATGCACTAGATTAGTTGAAAACATTATGAAACATATTTTATAATTGAATAACTAGTGAATCACATAACCTTAATTGAAAATTTTGGTATAACTAATATATAAATCATAAGATATATTTATTTTTATATATATATCCAAATTCTGTCATAGGGGTTTATTATCTAATATATGTTTTACTAAATATAGTTCCCAAGGTTTCTACTAAACTTCCTCTCATTACAACTCTAATGACCCCGGATCCAGTAGCCCAGAGTAGGTGGTTACTTTATTACATTATCATAGATAGAAAATTCTAATCCCAAATGACCAATCTGTTTAGTATTTTTATAAACCATATTAAATACATGAATCTTACGTTACAGTATATAATATAAAATAAAATATAGGAAATAATTTGAGAAAACAACTATTATCCTTGGTTAAACATGCATATCAGTCATAATATATTTATTAGAATCCTAAGGAGAAATAAAACATAAGAATTGGGTGAGATCAGATGCATAATAAGGGTATAGATACAACGAGATCTATCATAAATAAGTATAAAAATTTATTGAAAGGTAAATAACTAAAAAATAAAAAATTTATACATAATATTTATGATATTAATGAAAGAATAAATGATAATCAAATAATTCCATATTAATAATCACATGATAATGAAAACTTATCCATGCATATTTTTCTAGTAAAATAATCACATTGAGTATCAATAACTAACCTCATAATAAAAGAATTCATAATGTGGGACATCTAAAATATTCCATCTATGCCTCAACCAAGACTTATGAAAATAAATGGGTAAGGAATCAGCCAAATACCAATCTGTTTTATCTCATGAGAACTATCAATGCATCAAAGGGATATAGTGGTCCTCTCCCATCACTTATTAAGTACAATAAATTCCTAATATGAATGGTGTGAAACATGAAAAACAAATACATATGAAATGTAAATAACTTCCCCAAACCAGTAAACATAATCTCAAAACCTTCTGAATAATAGGTTGAATGGTATCAAAATTTGACATCTATAGTCCTACTAATCATAAACTATTTAATAAAACATGGTAGATGATTTCATAATAGATCAACATTAATCAATAATAAAATTAAAAAATGTATGTTGACCTAAAATAAAAATAATATAATAAAATCATTGAATGTTCTTGAGAGAAATGCCCCTTTTTATATTGAAATAATTTATTTAAAAGGACACACAATTTTAAAAGAAAAAATTTTCAATGAAAAGAAACTTGTAAAATTTTAAAGGAAGCTTCAAGTCATTAAGGTTTCATAATGGTAGAAAAATATTCTCAATCCTCATAAGTTAAAAAATATATCCCTTCCATACTTTGTTGAAAAAGTAATAAAGTAGCTTATTTGGAAAATAGAAAAACGACTCTTTTCAAACCATTTGATAAAATGTAAAACATGAGTAAATAGCATATAACTATTTGTTGGATAATAGTAAAAAAAATTGAAAACATTTTTAGAAAACATGGGCATGGAAGAAAAATTTTCCCCAGTGGAGACTTAAACTTAAACAATCCCAAATAATAATGAGATTGCGAAATTACCCTTACCTTAAGTCCTATTTCTTCCATACATGTTCAAAAATCCCATATAGTAGTTATAAACATACTATTATATTATATCAAAATCATAATAGTATTTATGATATCATACATGATACCCTTATCGGATTTTCCCACTAGTTAATTAATAATATTTTATTCATTTCATTTTTTCGAGTGTTAATTGCTATGTTTTCTCATGCTTATTTTGTCTTCAAAATCCCAATTATATTGAATAAGATATATATCCAACATCTACAAAATAATATTAATGTCATAAATATCATATTTAATCATTAAATACATTTTTTAACCACTCTTGAATGTTTATTATAGATAACGAACCACATCACTTCAGGAAGATGGTAAGCCGTATGTACGCACGAGCGACGATATGATTTCCTTAATGGTAAAATAGTAAGATGTTTTTGGTATATTAAATAAAAATAATAAAAATAATGTCATAAGTACTATATATATACATTATTTTCCTAATTATACCAATCCAAGTAATGTGGTGATGGAAAAGAAATTGCACCATGGTGTGGAGATGGTAAGTCATGCATACATACACGCGATGCTTTAATTTTCCATAGGATTGATAAATCATGGAATATGGTTTACCAAAATAAAAATAAAATATAATAATATATATGATACATTTTTTATTACTTTATCATGGAAACAACTCATGAAGTGGAAGTAGAAGAAGAAATAAACTTATATGCGTTGATAAAAGGATTATCTATTCTTCAGCGAACTTCCTTCAGATCTCTTCTTAAGGGATCAGAGGTTGATCTGTTTGAAAGAAAAAGATCTAAATAACTTAGATAAGGAACTTGGGAAGAGAAATGGTCTAGTTTTTGTTGATCTATAAGGCTCAATTTGTCTTGAAGAAGTGACTTGGGAGGTTCCATTTTATAATTTAGGTGTGGGGCACTTTTGGAAACTCCTAAAATATTAAATTAATATTTTTTTTTTCAATGTAAAATGTATAAAGTGAGAGTTATTTCGAATATAAGATGAGTATAGGTATAAATAATCTCATAAAATAATTTTTTAACATGTTTAGATCGAATATTTAACCATATCTTTTGGTTTTAACCCTTACTTATTTCCATTAACTCTTATTATGACAACATGTATTTTTACTCCTTAAGCGTTAATATAGTTACTATAAAATGAAATAAGAATAATTAATGGATCATTTATAACATTTTACACCTTATATAAATTATTTTGTCTCATTTTATATTTTTATGTATTTTATATCATTTAATAAAATATTATTTATTTTAAAATGTCATTAATGTATATTTTGATACTATTCATTACATGACTTTTTGAAAATGTAATAACAAAATTATATATTAAAAAAATATTTTAAATAATAAAAAACATATGAAATTAATCTATAAAATTCATAGTTGGAATTAATTATTTAAAATTATATTTATTTTAATAATTTTATAATCATTTATTTGATATTTCCATTAATTAAACAATTACTACATCATCATTATGGAAGCCCTTAAGGTAAATATTTATTTCATAAAAACTAAAAATAAATCACCATGATATAGATAAAAATTTTAGATTCCAAATTAATATTTATAGTCAAAGATACATTCTGAATTACCAAATATTAAAAATGAAATACTTATTAAAAACATGAGTATGACATATTTGACTTTTCTTAAAACTAAAAGTATTAATGTCAACCAAGTGGATACAAGAGGCCCAAAATATATTACCAAGGATTATTTATATAAAAAATAACTCGCCAAATAAAATTAGGACATGTGTTATGGTAATTTTATAATATTTATAATATTTTTTCCCTCAATTACCTTATTTTCCATTAACCATGGTAATTAAAATTACTATTTTTACTATTCACATTGCCGAAAAATAAATGGGACCTATTTATTGAATTTTGGACATATGATTCGAAATATTTAATCCATTTTTAAAATTTAAAACATATAATTGGATAAAATTAATTTAAAATCAATCTTATATAAAGGGTGAGAAAACTTGTTTTTAAAGTGAAAACGTTCAAAAGATTGAAATGTTTTTATAAAAAAATTCAATGTGATACTGAAAAAATTAAATAAATTAGATTAAATGATATAAAAATTATCTAATTATTCTTTAAAACATATTAAAAATATAATTAAACATTATAAATTATTTAGAAGAAAAATATATTTTCAATTAATAATTTGTATTTTTTACTATTCACCAAAACATGAAACCTATTAGAAAAATAGTAAAAATTAAACCAAAGTAAATTTTAATATTACTATTTCAAATAATATGTTTATTTTGTCAAGTATAATTTTAAAAATTATAAAAAAATATTTAAAACTAGTGCGACATCCAAATGAAGAAAATTGACTTTATAAAAATGAAGCTTTTTATATATAAAAATTGGATTTATTTCTCTATCAAGGCTAGAAAAAATGTAGGATGAATTCTAAAAATTATAATGGATATATTATATATAAATTTAATTAATATAATTCAATGATAGTAATTACTTTAATTTATTATGATAGACACTATAGTTTTTATGAACACATTTCAATTATATTAAATTGGTTTTTATATTTATTTGTTATTAATTAGTAACCAATGAATTCAATAATAAGTTTTTATAAGATATTTAATCATATAAATAATAAAAAATTTAATTTCTAGGAGATAATTTTATTTGAAATAATAATAATAATTGTATATCATGGTTTCTTTGAGCTTGGTGTTGTGTGCAATGAAAGCTTATCAAAGAAGTTATATTTAAAAAGAGAGATACCATAAAATGATGGGGTGTTACATGAAAAATGAAGTATTATATTTTCTAATTTTTTATTATATCCAAATATACTATTATTATTTTGTTTCATCATTAACATCATGTTATCATATTAAAAATTTTTGTTGGGTGAAATTAGATAATGTTTTTAAACAAATAAATTCTATCATAAACCTTTCATTTTTTTTGTGAAAACAATAAATATATGATAAAATTTTCATTTTAAGAAGATAAAATATTTTTTAAATACTTAATTTTATTATATAATATTTTTATTTTATAAGTATCTCATAATATTTTTACTTTATTTTTATCAAAATTTGTAATGCCTAAATGATCATTCTGAAAATTTTAATTTTTATCAAAAAATTATTCTATATGAGGTTGTTCAGATTAAGAGTAATAATATCTATAATAAAAATAATTAATAACGTCAATATTACTTTTAGCCATCATAAAATGGTTATCCATTTATTTTTCATTTCAAATTTTATCACTTGAATCGAATTATTCCGTATAAATCCATCCATCAGTCATTACATCTTTATCCCTTTTATTATATTTATTATCTTTTCTCATATTCTTTAACTTTAGAAAATTGGGCTTTACATGTTTTTTATTTCTACACTCATAACATGCGAGTTTATAAAAAATCATTATAATTGGTTTACCATTCTTCTCTTGATAATCCTTGTCATTATCCTTCTTAGATAATTTATTGAATCCACTAGTTCTATTCATAATTTTATAGATAACTTTAGTGAAATTTTATATCTCTTTATTTATTTCTTATGATTTAGAATCATAAGAGTTTTTGGAAATTATTATGTAACGTCCCGAACCCAGATTACACCCAATAATGCTATGAGCCTGGTTTCCCATATGGCCTCAAGCGTATCTCCTCAAATGATAGAGGATTCCGACTAGCAGTGAGGACATAGGTATGATTGTGGGGAGACTATTCCCTCATTAACAGAGTGTAACACAATAGAATAGAATAAAAACTCAATTATAGAAATGGTAATACCATGAAAATGAAGTATACAATGAAAGACTGATAATATAAATATCTATAAGTCATATCATACAAAAGATGTTGCTAAAAGATACATGTTCAATAAAACATCCAAACAAGTCACAAGGATATGTGTTATAATCGAAAATCCAAAATTAAAAAAAGGACAAAAGTATCCTAGTAGCATCACATGCCTCAGCTTGGTCCCCTACTCTTTTGATCATAAATAGAATATCATGTACCTATAGGAGGGAACTTTACCTTTTTGAAACCTGAATTCATATAATCTATTTGGGCATAAATAATGACCTAAACAGGGTGTGAGAATAAATCTTTGTAGGAAAATACCAAAGGTTTGTGCCAATCTATCAGCGCATATATATAACAAGTAGTGTGAATAGTGAAAGTAGTAATTTGGTAAGTACTCAAGGTAAATAGTCCTACAATAACTAGTTTTAATTTAGATTCCATTTTTATTTAATTTATAGTTAAATTACATCAATTTTTATAAGTCTCAAGATCCAGACTAGGCCCGATGATCCCCTGTAGAGTAGTAAGCACCACAGATTCCTTAGAAGGCCATCAAGGTAAGTATAGGTAATGAAAAAAAATCACTCTTGTGCTTTGGATTGGTATACAGATCATATACCATTAAATATAAAAATAACCTCAAGCCCATCCTTGATATTCCTAAATTGGAATTCAAGTATAACTCTAGGTGAAAATCCACCAACACCCTACAAGTCCTTCCATGGAGACCCTCATATTGTAACCTAGTATCACTCTAGGTGTGGTATAACCTATGTCACTGAGCCCTTCTTTGGAGGTCCTATAGGAATCCTAAGTAGCACTCATTATATAAACACTTCCTCTTGAGCCCATCAATGTAATTCCATAAGGAAGAATGATTCAACCGACATGTACATAGCCTCTTTGAGCCCATCCATGGCTTCCCTAGTTTACTCATGGCTTAACATTGATTAAGAAAACCATTGAGAATATACAATTCATTCCGGAGAATCCAAGGTTGACTCAAGGGACCAAGGTAAAATAGACATATAAGCCCATCCATGTAATTCTATATAAATCCATGATTCACCCAATGCTATTTACCATTCAGCCATAAAAGGTTCAATTAAGAAGTCATGTTATGGTCAAAACTATTATAATTTAACATCTCACCTCTAAGGGTGTCTCAATCTAGGACCAACCTAAAAATATTTTCCTATCACTACTGACATGGGCATAATTCATATGAGATGTCTATCAAGTAATCTAAACCATTACAAGGCCAGAACGTAACCTAACTAATGTGGGCAGGTTTACAATAAGAGGAAAAAATTCCATACATACTTAAACATGCATATGTAATTACATGGGTCAAAGGAGAAAATAACTAATCCCAAACCCTTATCCAAAAGTAATTCCATCTATCAAAATGGGAATCCATTTTAATTAACAAATTCATTTTAAGAAAACTAGGAATGGGAAAACAAGGCATACCTCATAGGTATCTAAAGACAAACAGCTAGAATGTGGTCAAAATAGGAACTCACCCATGGGGTGGCCCTTATTCTAGGAATTGAACTTATTACATGATTTTAATCACCTAAAAGAATACCTAAAAAATAATACCTAAAAAATAATAAGAAATAACAAGTTAAATTTATAAATTAATGAGACATCCCAATAATGGGAACACAACACTCTGACATATATAAACAGCTTGACATTCAATGAAAATCACATGACCACCTACCTTAGACCTGTGCTAGATAGCTCATCTAGTATGAAGCACTAATTTCCCCTAGTTTGGGAGAAATCTGAAGATTGGAAAATGAATGGGATATTATGGAATATGATCCTAAATTCAAATAGTTCAATTGATAAAAATAATTATCAAATATAGATTAAAAGGAATCAAGGCATTACAATTGTTGACCCTTGGAGATTAATGACATTCGAAATGGAAACCGGACAGAGAACCTAGATCATAGCCTAGCCTAGGTACCTTAAAAGGGAGCTCCAACATTTGGGTTGTACATTTGAATAAAAAACCAAAAATGGTTTTAAAAATAAAATTTTAATTTTAGTTAAAATAAAAATATATCTAGTAGGCTGACACAGTTTACCCACACAGTTTCCCAAACCGTGCAGAAATCGTGTGGTATCTCTCTGTCAATTGTTTGAAACATTTCAGACTTAATGAATAGCCATGCTGCTCTAACTGTACGGTATCCTCAAAACATGTGGTAGCTACTTCCCCCTCATAAAATAGCTTAACCTTGAAACCTACCCTGCACAATTTGACCTAACGATGTAGCAATCCCAAAACTAAAAAAATTGGATTCTGGGCTTCCAATGAGCCCCAGACACCCTCGAACCACCCACAAACTCAATAGGAATCTTCATTAGGTCATATACATGTAATTTATCATAGAATTTATGGAAAAATCATGATCTGTACCTCAATGAAGAACAATGTTCTAGCAGCTTCCCCATTAAATCAATTCATCCCTGAATTTCTATTCCAATGGTGGTATAGATGTATCTGAGAACAATTTCATCCACTACGATTGAACATCTACCTCCCTATCCTAGGTCTTATCTTGCACTTGATCGTACTAAAAAATATCCCATACAAAAGGAAAGGACCACCCTTGGAGAACCATTATGATACAATCCACAATACGTATAGGATTATCTTCAAAGGATGGATCTGCCTATAACTCAACCTCCTTGGTTGAAAAGAATGAGACCTATCTAAATAGTAACATTGCAACTTTGAAACATGGATGAATTCATGAATAGACTAGTAACTCTAAGGTAACTGAAACTGATAGGTAAACGACCTGACCCTCTCCATAATCTCAAATGAGCCAACATATCTCGGTGAAAGCATTCACTATATCCTAATCCTCTTGTGTCCTATCCATAGTGCAACACATAAGAAAACATGATCCCTAACCTTATACTCTAGATGTAGTTTCTGATGATTGAAATACGTTTTATAATGAGACTACACAGTATCCATCTACTTCCGAATCAAATGAACCTATTTAGTGGTCTCTTAGACAAGGTGATGTCCCATCATAGCTAACTCTCCTACCTCAATCCAACACATGGCTGATCGACATGACCTACCATATAATGCCTCATACAACACCATCTGAATAATAGTATAGAATCTATTATTTTAGGAGAACTCCACTATAGTAATATGCTTCTTCCATGAACAACTTAAATCCAAGATTCATTCCTAAAGCATGTTCTCAAGCACCTGTATCGTTCACTTTGACTGACCATCTTTCTGGCAGTGTTAAGTTATGCTCAGAAGAACCTGTGTACCCAAATATCTCTATAGCGCTTCCCAGAAATGAGAAGTAAATCAGAAATCCCTATCTAAAATGATAGAATAGAAAACCCCATGTAAACATATAATCTCATATATGTAAAACATTTCAAGTTCATCAACACAGAAGGTTTTTGTGATCAGTAGGAAATGTGAAAGCTTCGTGAACCTGTCAAAAACAACACAAAAAACATCATTAACTCAAGGTGACCTTGATAAACCCATCACAAAATACATCGTGACGTCATTCCATTTACACTCAAGAATGGGTAGCTGCTACAAATTCTGGCTAGTCACTATTGTTCTGCCTTCAGTGGCTTACATATGGAACATCTCATGACAAAACCAATTACATCAATTTTCATACCTATCCAACAATACTAATGATTTAAATCCCAATACATCTTGGTGACACCATGGTGCGCTGAGAAAACAGAGGTTTGAAAGTCCCTCATTAGATCCTCACACATGTTTGCTGAAACCTATACGTGTCCATGTAAAAACAGAACCTCGTCCTCTCTTATGGTCCAACTAGGAGGAGGTTACTCACCTATAATACTCTATCATAGAACTAGGCCTTTGGAATTTGATAGTTGCCTCATCATCACTCATTCCAGTAGGGTAGAGGTAACACGTAAGGATGAATGAAACTTTTTCCCCTGACTGTCATGAACCTCTAAGTGTATCTCAAAGAATAAATCCATAAGCTTCTACTCAATATTGGCCTACTACTCTTCCTACACCAGAGTCCTCCTGCTCATAGCATCGACCACAACATTGACATTACCAGGAATATAAGCAAGCTCAGTGTCGAAAGACTAAAGTTATTCCACCCGCATTTGCTATCTCAGATTCAAATAAAAGTGGTTAAATATATACTTATGTATTTTTATGTTCTTTTTACACCCCAAAACTTTCTCCCAGTAAGTAATGTCTCTAATATCATAGTGCATCAACAACCACAACCAACTAGAGATCATACGTCGGTTAATTCATCTTACATGGACTCAACTACCGAGACCCGTATGCAATGAATCGATCCACCTACATAAGAACTACTCCTAGCCTAATACATGATGCATTTTAGTACATAGTTTAACTGTTGAATGGATCTGAAAAAATCATCCTCATCGCTGAAGTCAATCTCCCTTTCATCTCCTAAAAGGTCGTATCGCAGGAATCTATCCATATATACTTCAAACCCTTTTTTGTCAAGCTTGTAAAGGACACTTTTAAACATGAGAATTCCTATATGAAACTATTGTAGTAACTAGCCATCCCTAAGAAACTCTACACCTCAAAGACGTTCTTGGGATGCTCTGAGGAAACTACCACTCTCCCCTTCTATGGGTCCACTGACACTCTTGTCTCTGAGATGATGTGACCCAAGAAGTGAATCTGATCCATCCAGACATGGAACTTTGTGAGCTTAGAATATAAATAATTCTCTATTAGTGTACTCAATATGATCTCATGATTTTGGATATATTCATGTCGATGATGAGAATAAACCAAGATATAATCCATGAAAACCTCAAAAATTGATTTAAGATAAGGATGAAACTCACAGTTAATCAATTCCATGAAAACTGTTGGCATTTTCATTAGATTGAATGACCAAACAAGATACTCATACATAAAATTCCTACAAAAAAATTTGTTCAAGTAAATTTTGATCATCTAACATTCCCTTGATGATAATTGGATCTTAGGTTGATCTTTGAGAAAACGTGAGCTCCACAGAGCTGGTTAAAAAGATCATCCATTCATAAAAGAGGATACTAGTTTTTATCAATCAACCATTTCAATTTTTGATAATCCACATATATCTTGAGGGTACTATATTCCTTTTTCAAAAAAGCACCGACAAACCCCATGTAGAAGTATAAGGTCAGATGAATCCTTTTGCCTCAAAATCTTCTAGCTGCCTCTTGTGCTCTTGAAACTCCATCATAGCCATCCTATAAGGAGGAATAGATACTGGTGAAACTTCTGGAACTAGCTCAATAGAAAAATCTACCTCTCTCACCAGAGGTAAACTTGAAATGTCACCCATAAAGACATCCCAAAAAAGATCAACTACTGGATAGAAATCTATATGACATGTTACCTGGTCATCTAGATACAAACTCACAATATGAGCTATCATGTTGACTAACCCATGATGATCGGGTTCAGGTTAGCTTTCCTAGACATCCCATTCACCTTTTTGTAGAAACTATCTTCCCTCTAGTGACATGAAATTCACCCTACAGTGATATCAATAAAAAAGGATCGAAAAGGGAACAAAAAATTCCATCCTGAAAATGACATCAAAATTGGTCATCTTTGGGACATATAGATCCCATGAGAAGTGAACAACACCAAAATCAAGGGGAAACTCCTTGTACTGAATCACACCTGCCATTCTAATCCCTAACTGAGTGTTTAGCATCATCAAGTTATTAAAAGTAAAAATAGAGAGCCCAATGATATCCAAAACGGACACATCCACAAAACTATGTGAAACCCATGTATCAAAAAGTGAAGAAGATAAAACAGAGGATACTGGAATAGTACATATGACAGTAAAATATCTAGGATCCTATTCTTTTTGGGTTTTTTGGACTCAAATGTCTACCCTGTGCAACAACCCTGAGACACTACCTGGCTACCTTGAGCTAATCCGCCCTGTTTTCCCTACAAACATGTGGTCTGGCTACAACGACCACGACCACCACCTCTACCTAAAAAACCTGATGCATTATAGTTCCCTAACTAATGAGAAGCTGCATACCCTGTTCATGAACATGATGATGATGAATACTATATCTCATTAGCTAGTGGTGGAAAAGATATACCAAAATGCCGAAGATGGACCATATTTCTGCAAGATCAGCACTCAACTAGGTCCTGCATACATTATGGACTCATATGCCCCAGACTATCACACTATTAGAACCTCAATTTTATACCTGAAGAAACATTAAAACTGCTCACATCACTATGAGGAGCTCTGGATGACACTTCCTATTGCCTATCGAGACAATACAAGACCTAGGTGCCAAATTTCCCAAACTCACACCTCCATATTACCTCTGATTATGCTTGGTAATCAGTGTCTAATTCACTATAGAAGATATAGAAATCAACCTGAATACATTCACCTATAATAAAAGGCCATACATGAGACAATCATAAAACCTCTCAGCCTTTGATAAATCATCACCCATCAGAATAGGTGCGAATAACTGGAGCTCAGTAAAACGTGTTAAGTAGTCCATTAATGATAAAGAGCCATACTCTAGATGCATAAAATCGTTATATTTATCATCCCTCAGCATATCATGATATTATTAGTTATAAAATACTACATTTTAATATTTCCAAGACATATCCCAATGATTCTCCATCTAAGTAGTCACATCCCACCATCTCTTGGAAGAATTACATAGAATATAAGTTGCGATATTTACCCTCCTTTGAGGAGGTGTCTCTAGATGCACGAAGATCGAAAACATGACTTCTAGACATGACTCTACAGCCTATGGTCCACCATCTCCATAAAATGTGGGTGGATTCTACTACTGGAATACTCACCTCAACTCAGCAATAGAGTTGGAAGGTTTTGGTTCTCCCTAAAAGGTTTGCATGAACCTCATAAAGCCTTTGTCGAACTGTGCATCAACACCTGCATCTGGTTTAACAACTAATGAATCAATTGGTAGGATTGGAGGATCCACTACTAGCCCACGTCCTACCAACTCTATGGTATAATCATCCCCAACCTCCAGGAATATAGCTGGAAGTCATCATAGTGGCACGACTCTATAAGTTCCAGTATGCACCATAGCCCTAGATAAAAAAAGTCACATCTCAAAAGAACATAAAAAATAGGATAGGTCAAAACCTTCCTCCAAGAACTCACCCATCTGTCTACCCCATGGTTCAGGTCAAGGTGTAAACAATGAGAATAAATATCGAAAGACCACTACTTAGGTCAGGTCTTGTCATGTTCTCCAAAAAGAGTAATATCATTTCACTTTTTTTTTCATATTAATTATATATTTTAAGCTCAGTACACATTAAAAAATAGAATGGGCCCTCATTTAAATCTTATCACATTCATTTCTCAAAGGGTAACCAATGGTATACCAAATGATGACTTATGGGGTCCCATACTCTCCACGAATAAATTATTATAATCTAAGTATAAAACATAGTATAACAATTCAATATAAGGAAAAACCATGATCCACCAAATTTCGATCTAAGAGTGTGCATACACCACATGGTACAAATTTTGGAATCCATCCAATTCGAACCATAGTATATACCAATACACCTATCACAACAAGAGGAATATCTTTCATGGTACATATCACAATAGCATGCAATATATAATTCTCATTGATGGCCTGGTAGGAATACATGGCACTAGATTCTAACAATTGCCTATATGATGTATGAGATGGCATACCCTCATCTCATTAGGCTTCAAAATAATATAACCACAATAGTATATATAATAAAAACACAATAAAAGTGTGTAACCCAATAGTGAAATTGAATCAATTATAACAGATTAAAAATTCACAAATCACAATTCAATTCAATGAATTTTTTCTTTTCCCTATATGCAGGGTAACTACCTCTAGACATAGATTATTACCAAATCCCATTTCAGTTCCATCACATTCCATTGTCTCCATAATAATAAATCAAACCCAAAAAGTTCTTATGATAATGCTTTTTAAAGTACTGAACATAGATTCCAACCGACCAAGCTACAATATTAGCTTTCCAATAGCCTCAATCACATCTCCCCAAACACCAAAGGCTATTGACTAGTAGTGAGGCCCTATGTGTGATAATGGGGAGGCTATTCCCTCATTATCTGAGTGTAACATAGTTGAATACAATAACAACTCAATAGGGAAAATAGTAATACCATGAAAATAAAGTATACACCAGAAGACCAATAATATAAATATCTTGAAGTTGTATCATACAAACAATGATTATAAAAGTTAATGTTTTAAAAAATGTCCAAACAAGTCATAAGACTATGAGTTGTTACAAAAAATCCAAAAGTACAAAAATGAAAAAATATCTGAGTAGCATTGAAATATTGGGATTGGTACCCTACTCTCCTACTCCTAAACAACATATCATGCACATGTAAGAGGGAGCTTTCCCTTATTGACACCTGTATTCATATATTCTACTTGGGCCCAAAGATTGACCCAAATAAGGTGTGATACTAAATCCCAGTAGGAAACCATCCAAGGTGTATTCTAATATATCAGGTAATATATATAATAGGTAGTGTGTAATATAGAAAGTAGTAAGCTAGGATGTACTAAAGGTAAACAATCCTACAAGCACTGGTTTCCATTTACATTACACTTCTATTTAATTTACAGTTCAATTACATTGATTGTTATAAGTCTCGAGATCTGGCCTAGGCATGAAAATCCCCCATAGAGCAGTAACCACCACAGATGCCCCATAAGGCAATCTAGGCATGTATAGGTGATGATTGAAATTAATCTTGTGCTTTTGGCTTGACATTTGATTCATATACCATTCAATATCCAAACAACCTTAAGTCTATCATTGACATTACTAAAGTAGAATTAAATTATCAATCCAAGTGTAAATATACCAACACCATACAAGTCCTTCCCTGGAGACCCTCATAATGGAACCCAATATCACTCTAGGTGTGGCATAACCTATGTAACTAAGCCCTTCCTTAGTAGTCCTATAAGGATGCCAAGTATTACTCATGATATAAATCCCACCTCTTGAACCTGTCCATGGAATACCATAAGGATCCACGATTCAATTGGCATGTACATACCCTCTGTGAGCCCATCTATGGCGTCCCTGGTTCACTCACGGTTTTACAATGATTAAAAAACCTATTAAGCCCATCCAAGGAATTCCAGAGAATCCAAAGTTCACTCAAGGGACTTTGGTAAAATAGATATCTAATACCATCAATGGAATTCTATTTTAATCCTTGATTCAACCAATTCTATTTTCCATTCAACCATAATAGGTTCAATTAACAAGTTCTTTAGGCATGCTAGGGTCAAAACCATAAGCATTTAATAACTCAATACTAAAGGTGTCTCAAGACAAGACCAACCTCAAAAGCTTGGCCTATCACTACACACAAAAGAATAATTCATATCACAATTCTATCATGTAATATAAACATTACAAGTCCTTAACATAACCTAAATCACATGGGAAGGTTCAAAATTGGAGAAAAACATTCCAAACATGCTTAGAAATGCATAGCCATTCACATGGGTGAAAGGGGAAAGTCACTAATCCAATACCCTCAAAAAAAATTAATGCCATCTATTAAAAAAGAAATCCCATTTAATTAAAAAATTCATTTTAAACAACCTAAGAATGGAAAACCAGGCAAACCTCAAAGGTATCGTATACCAAATGGCCATAAAGAGGTCAAAATGGGCACTCACCCATGGGGTGGCCCTTATTATAAGTATTAAACCTATTACATTCTTTTAATAACCTAATTAATCACCTAAAAAACAATAGGTAATAATAGGTTCAATTTATAAATTAAGGAAACACCCCAGTAATGGGTGCGCAACCCTTAGACATATATAAACAACTTGACAATCAACAAAAAGAACATTACCACCTACCTTAGACCGGTGATAGACATATCATCCAATATCAAGCTGTGATTCTTCCTGGTTTGGGATAAATATGAATAACAGATAAAGAATGGGATATTAGGGAATATTAACCTAAATCCAAATAATGTAATCGATTAGAAAAATAATTGAATATGGATAAAAAAGAATCGAGGCATTACTGTTGTGGATCCTTGGAGAAGAATGATGGTTGAAATGGAAAACTAATGGAGAAATGGGATCAAATCCTAGCCTAGACACCTCAAATTGGAGCTCCAAAATTAGGGATATCGATTTGAAGTGAAAACCCAAAATGAATTTAAGAATTAAATTTTAATTTTAATTAATATTAAAAAAATCTAGTTGGCCCGCATGGTTTACCCGTACAGTTCCACAAACTGTGAAATATCTCTCTGTAAAAAGTTTGCAGCATTTCAGAGTTACTGTACAGCCATGTGGATCCTACCACATGTTATCCCCAGACAGTGTGACAACTACTATCTCCCCTCGCATGATTAGCTCAATCATGCAGCATACCCCACACAATTTCTCCTAACCACGTGGCAGGCCCAAAACTCACAAAAAGTTGGGATACAGGCTTCCAATGAGCTCTCAACACCCATGAGCCTCTCACAACCTCAAAGAGAATCCTCATTTAGTCATATTTAAGTAATTAAAAAAATAATTTATGGAAGACTCATGATCCTTACCACAAATAAGAACTAGGTTCTAACATATTATATTTGATTTTAATGAAACAATTTTTTTCTTTAAAGCCTCATATTTAATAATTTTATTTAAATCAATTTCACATTGAAGTAAATATATGATGATTAAATCTAACATGTATTTCTTAATGTTTTTAATTTTATCAATTGACACTTTATTAACATGAAACTTCTTGGGTACATCTCATTGTAAGTGTTCAACATGCACAAATGTCACTTAATTTTCTCTCTGGGAATTCATTCAATTCACAAAACTTGTGAATTAGTGGAACATTAAGTTTATAATTTCATATTCATATGTATTGAAATCATATTACTCAGCCTGAATCATTTTTAACTTAATTTTAATTAGTTTATCTATGAAAAGGTGAGTAACTTGCATAATATTTTAAATGTCAGTAGTTGTCTTAAAGGTAGAAACATGAGTAAACAAACAACTAGTAAGAACACAATATTAATTTTTTTTCTTTTTAATTCAAAAACTATTTTCAATATTTGTTTCCTATAAGAGTATTCAGGTCAATATCTTGTTGTTTATATGGTTTTACCATAATTGATATGTATTCTATGCTTAACTTCTTGAGGTATGCCTCCATTATATATTGTTTATAACTATAATCATCTCCCTAAAAGTGAGGTGGATTTCAAGGAATCCATATATCAGTTACATTCATTCTTTCCATCATATATTTATCATTTTAGATATATCTTTATCTCTATGATGATCATGGTAATACAATAAAATGTAAAAAATCGTCTCTATATCTAGGAGGAACAAGTTCTTAATACCTGGTGTTTGATACTAAAAAAAGAAAATGTAGAGATAATCTATCCTTAATAAGGTCTAAGTTATGCAACTAATTTTTTGGTCCAAAATTATTATTGAAGATAGTATTTGGGTGGGGGGGTGAAGAGACTAGATTAAAAAATTATAAGAGATGAATTAATTATATAATTTAATTATTAGAGTAATTTTCAAGAAATACAACATAGTGGAAAGTTATAGAATAAACACAAGAATTTTTATATTAGATTATTAAAAAGTGGGAATACTCTACTCATACTCCATTATACTCTTTGAGAGATGTGTCATGCACTACCTGATTTGTAGGGGGAATAATAACTCGATTAAAACCTACGTTTTCCGGCGGAATTATAACTAAGACACCTAACCTTTTGTGGGGATTCATTACCATTACAACTTGAATTTTGGCAGTAGGATTCAAACCTAAAGGTCATGAATTTAGAGTCTTCAAGTCAAAACATGAAGATAGATAATTCCTTATTGGGAAAATAATAAACTAATATTATAGTATAATATAGATAGAATGAAAGAGTTAGATTAGAATAAAATACAATTTGACTAGTGAAGCTGTAGAAGACTGATGACACATAGGCATGGGTATTTTCATAGCTGATGAGTATGTCCTTTCAAATTAGTAGTAATTAAAGAATATTATGTTTCTCTTGAGATATCATCCAATATATTTATCATTTTTTCAAATGGTTAATTGAATCAAATTGCACCTTAAGAATTTTGAAGTCCACATCAAATGAATTTTTTAGAGTAATTTTGCATCTCATCACCAATTTCATTTTTAATATTTCTTGATTATTTAAATAAGATAAAAACTAAACAAAATAAAGAAGTTTATTAAAAAAATTCAAATTCAAATAATATATAATTATCATAGAGTGATAGAATTATCATTCCATAATTATTGTTGATACTAAAGACTAATTCCCAAATATTTGAATTTATAATTATAAAAACAAAAATCTCTCCATAATAATTAGTCAATGAAATATCATAAATATCATATACTTTATTTAGATAAAATTAAATTTTGATTTTTGAAAATCTACTTTTATATTTATGCTGAAATTTAGTTATTCAAAAAAATAATGAAACTTCATTAAATATTTTAAAAGAAGTTTAAAAACATTTTAATTCCCTAAAATCAATTTAAAATTTAATAAAATAATGAAATCAACTCAAAAAATATAAATTTAATTATTATAAAAATTTAAATGTGAAAATATAAAATAAAGTAAATTTTTATTTTGAAATAAATGAAATATTATAAAAACACATTTCATATATTCTATATCATTAAAATTAATTAATAAAATAAAAAAATCATTCCAAACACTTAATATATAAATGAAGTAATTCAGCATCCCAAATGAAAGGAAAAACATAATATTCATAGAGTTTCAATATTTTAGAAAAATAAATAATTTTTTGAACTTACTGTGAGTGTTGAGTGATCCTAATGAATTATATCACTTGGTTATTCTGAATAATGTAGATTCAATGTATAAAACACAAGAATAAATGACTTATTATTACATAAAACTATGTGTTCACATGAATTATCATGCATTTATTTATAATTATGGTAGCATCAAGATATATGGTGGAAAACAGAGTTCAGGCGGTACCCCACGTATCATATTAGCTTTAGTAATAGTGAAGACTACATATCCTATAAATCAAAATTTAATAAAATCAGCATTACAATAGTTCACTATCTTTGCTATTCAATCATTTCATGGAATCAAGTGATACAACATGTATGCGAACAAAACCTATCATATAAAAATGGATTTTCCTATAAGTAGAACTTCATAACATTAGAAAACATCCAAAAAATGATTTCCATGTACAAAAAACAATCTTTTTGTTTTGAAATTTTTGAACCTAAAACTTACAGGTTGTATTAGTGGTTGCAGGTCATTTATCATGGTAGGTTAGGAAGTAATATAGGATTTTAAAGGTAGATTCATGGAATGATAGTTTATTTATTAGGTTCTATTAGTGATAACTCCAAGTTTGTTCAAGATGATTTTAGATAGGAAACAAGCAATCTATTTATAAGTCCATAGAACACACATGAAACATGGGTTTCTTCCTCATGTGGTCAGATGTAAAAGATTGTAGTCGATGGAAAGGTTCATGTTAGGTAACAATATGGCATGGAAAGAGGATTAGATTTATGGTAGGTTTATGACTAAAAATGTGATCTCTTTAGAGAATGACCTAACAATAGCTTCAAGTTTCTCATATGTTAGGAAGAAAAAATAGATGCATAGTAGTTTGAATTACCATGAAAAATACTTACGTAGCTAAAACTGAAATAATGTATCATCTTTTCATCATAAGATTCAATTAATTTTTAGACATTATAAACACCATATTCAACATTTTTTCATTTTGATTTTATATTTGGATAAGTTTATGATATTTCCAACGAATCAAAGAATAACTAAATCCGACTTTAGTATCCTGATATTTCATCATCAAACAATTACATCTACAATCTCAAATCTATAGAAAATATAATTGTAATGTTGAATAAAATTATATAAAATTTTATGGAATCTAAATATACATTTTATCATTACTTTAATTTGAATTAATTATATACTGGTATCTCAGATTTCAAACACATTAAGTGGTGTGAAATTTTGAGGTATTTAGCTAGAATTATCTTTGAATAATTGAGGATAGGTAAAATTTAGTAAATGTTTTATAACCAGAAACATCAAACAAGTATGTCCAAAAAATTATTACATCTAGAGATTGATTCATAAGTTTTCATAGTTGAAAAAATAAATATTGTAATCTTAGATTTATTCAAAAACAGTGTTATCAAAATTACATTGATATAACTCCTGATATAATAAAAATAAATTTATATATTAAAAATGAAATTATATGTTTTTTATTCACTAAATATGGTATTTTTAATTACAATTTATAAAAAAATAATTAATCTATAACATAATTATCAATTAAAAAACCATCTCATGTAAAGTATATATAAAAACAAATAATTTATTTTTCTGAAGATCATGCTAGAGTTTTAATAAAAATAATTTATAGGTGTTTTAATATATCAAAAGATAAAATATAAACACAAAATATAAAACTCCCTACATCCTATGCATTAAAAGTTTTTTTCAGAGAAAGGGTTTAGATAACATTACTATTTATGAATGTATCAAATTAAAAATAATTTAAGTGTTATGGAAACCATCATGGGTTAAATAGTTCGAGGACAATAATAAGCTTAAAAGCATTGATATCCTTTTGAGTTTTAAAATTATGGAAGTTTTAAGGTGATTAATGATATTTTAGGAGACATTTTATTTTTTTAATTGATTTTTCTTTTATATGTAACCCTTATTATTAACCTATGATCTAGTATAAATTTTATTTATGAATAATTCTATTACATTTTAGGATATATAATATGAAAGGTATAAGATAATATTTCTGATTAATAAATCATTTATTGTTATGGGAATTATGGTTAATTGTGATATATGGTAAGTTATTTGTGTAATTATTTAATTTTACATGTTGGTATTATTGATGAAATTTTGGAGATTAATTTATTATTTCATTAATGAAGGTTTATTCATTTTGGGTATTATCTTACCTTATGTTAACCATTTTGGGTTCAATAAATAAAAGTGTCATATCATTGTATCCTATTATGGATGTCACGATCTATTAGAAGATACTTTTTATGATTTAGGCATGAGAAAGATTCATCTTGGACATACATAATTTGGAATATGGGATGAAATTGAGGTGAAAATTGTATGAAGCATGCAACCAAAGGATGATATTGAATTTATGGATTTTAAGTATTCAAGTAGGTATATTTTTCTCATGTTCTCCACCATGATGGAAAATAATCCTTCAAAATACAGAAATAATATCTTAATATGAAAATAAGTTCCTTTTATAATCATTTCAGATGAATTTATCATCTATTCTTCTTTTGGAAAATGAAATTTTTATTCAAAGCATTTTCCCTGATAAATTTTTTTCAAAAAATAATAAATTTTTTGATATTAATCCTAATCCTCTTTAGTGATGATTTCTCTAACATGTACATATTTTTACTTACTACCAATGTTTTAATTATTTGGGAACAAAATTACATATTATTATTAGTTTGATTTATATTTTCCTTTTCCACCCTTCAAAAATATGTTTTATTATCCCTTTTTTCGATTTAGTTTTTCAATAATTATATGTTTAAATATTAATTTATTTCATATCATAAGATTTGTCTTTCACTCCACATTTACCTTAAGTAACCATCATTTTCCTCTTAGAGGTTTTATTATTGGGGTTTATTTTGAAAATTATTACATTAAAAAATAACTTTTAACTATAAAAAATGGATTTTGAAAATATTTTAATAATTTTTATCATTACACAAACTCTCTCTTACTGAACTCAATAGAAAATTATAAGGAAATAATTTTTTAGTGGGGGAAGAATTTGAAAACCATACTAATGTTAATAGTAATTAAATATATTATTTTATTAATATTAATGATAATATTTTATGGATTCATGTTAACTATAATAATTTTATCTAATTTTTTAATAAATATAGAAAATGTTTTATTTTAACTAAATTATTTTATATGAATTCTACGGTTTTATTTAAAAGTTAAATTTAAAATTTTTATAATTTTAATTTGATAAAATGAAATTTAGTTTTTTATTCATCACATTGAAATTATTATAGGGTAAATTTTAGGAATCTTTCTAAAAAAGTTAATTTTTGCGTAAATTTTGAAAATACCTATTTTACATATACAATGACTTTTATGAAATAATTATGCTGTAAGAAATGATTAAAGATTTTTTAAACTTTTTTATAGAAGAAATATGTATTTAAATATTAAAATAATGAATTTAAATTTATTATGTTGAATTTATAAACCTATGTTTGACATTTTGTAGCCTAAGTTATATTTTATTCTAATTGAAAAAACATTTTCTATCCATTATTTTTAATAAGGTTTTTCGTGGATTCATTTAGAACTTTTAATGGTTAACTTTAATATTTTTTATAATAAACTATTATTTTCATAGGAATCACCACTCTTAAAATATATTAGGCCTAAATAACGGAATAACAAAACAATTTATTCAAAATACCAATCCCCTTTGACTCTATAAGCAACCCACCCTCACCCCATTATACTCACTATAAAAACCATTTACTATTCCAATTATACACCAAAATACATCCCTAAATATCATTTCCCAATTCCCTAATATTTTTTCATTTACATGAACTCATTCAATGAAGGTTTTAAGTCCAATCGATTGAATAAGACTCTAGAGAAAACTAAGGGTTCTTAATATGAAACCTAATACTTTATTTTGAGATTATTTTATCATGATAAAATTTTACACCAATTTAATATTCAATATTTTTATATCACTATTTTTATCATCAAATTGATTCATTTATTTTGAGTTTTTACTAATTCGCTCTTATCAAACACTTTTTATAACTCCTTTCTCCATTGAAATAACAATTTTTGTAAATCTATGTTTTTATTTATCATATCAGATTATTATGTGGTAAAATACTTGAAAATTTAATTTCTATACTACTAGGATTTAATTTTCAAGTTATTATCAATATTTTTAAAACTTTTTTGATAACACATTACCAATTTACTTTCATAAAACCCATTTATAAGTCGGTTTTATGTCAAACTATGGGGTTTTAAAGAGATTCTTGGAATTTCAAATTATCTTCTTAGTTTCTAAACAATGAAATAAATAGATTATAATTTATCATAAATTAGTATTTTATTTATTATAAAATTTATTTTTTAAAACATATATATTTACCATACGTACCCTTGTTTTAAAAAATTTTAAAAATTCATTCATTGTGGTGGGTTTTCACAACCTATGTGAACGATGATGTTTTCATAAATTTAACACTATTATCAGTATTCTTAAAAATTGACTTGATGAATGAATATAAAGATAATATTAAAGTAATAATAATTTTATTATTATATAATGATAAATTATCCCTTATAGTAATAAAAGTAATTGTAAAATAACATTGTTATTTTTAACCATAAAAAATAGACTTACTAAGGATGGTTTTCAAGATAGTCACAATTTGATAACCTATTGAACTTCCTAAAAAATAGAATTATAATGACTCTATAATTTGAATATTCTATTGTTTATGAAAACATTTGACTATGATAATTTTAATATTATAAACATAATTAACTTATTTTAAGATAATGAATTGAACAACCCCATAATGACCGATTTGAACTATTTTAATTTATTATATGAACAAAACATGACAATAAAGGATAATAATAAGTGAATGTAATTAAATATATTCTGAATCAATTATATAATTAATATAAATTTATTATTTAGGAATTTATTTTATATACTATTCATGTCATGACTCATGGTAAGGGGTTTCTTAACTCAATTTCCATTTAATCGGTTTTATCACTTCTTAATTGACTATGTTATTCTAACAATATATGTGTAACCAATGGATAATTTATACTGAATTTTCACTTTTTATTTGGATTTATATTTATTATAGATATTCACTTCATTGATTAATTATCACTTCAATTCTAGGATCTTTATATTGCTTTCTCATACCCAACTTCATTTTTTGAGACACGTTTAATTTTATGATTCTATTTCTATTTATGTGGACTATATGTTTCCCATTGAATTGTTAAATCATGAATAAATAATTTACCATTATAATTTATGTTCCTTTTTAATTTCTCTCTTCGATGAGGTATTTATTCAAATGTTATAAAAGGTTAATGGAGTTTATTAAGATATATATTAATTCTTTGAGACATATTTAATATTGTGCACCATGAATTATTTTATAGTGTGTAATTACATAAGGTTCTAGGTATAGATGAAACACTTGGGTGAAAAAAATTACCAAAAATTAATTTTTGATTTCATGAATCATTCCAAACAATTTATGTGAAATGAATCCATGACTAATAAATTTTTATATTGAATATTGACATAGAAAAAAACATTTAACTAGATATGACCTTTCTATGTTTAATTTATAATTAATTTATCTATTATTAGAATAAAATGGTTACCTCATATTAGGTAATTTCTTCAAGGATTATGTTTATCATCCATAAAAACATCGAGTATTACCTTCAATATGTAAAGAGGATCTAAGAGTAGGATCCATTTAATTGTGATCCATATATTCTCCTTTGACCTCTGAATGACGTCAATTGATTTCTAGGTGATAACATTATGAATAAATCATGTTGAATAAATCAACTAGAATTCTTTAAGATCGTTCAGACTTGTTGGAGTTCTTCTCAATTTTGAAAATATCAGTTGAATAATTCGAGAGAGAAGTCTGTTGTGTTCCATGATTATAATTTCTCAGTTGAACCTCCATAATAGATATAAACATCTATTAATAGAGCTAGGGTTTAGATTAAAACATATTTAATTTCAAACCGACCATTAAATAATATTATAATCCTTAATAAATCTCATGCTAAATAATAATAATATTGTTATTTTATTGTGTGGGCTCACTCATGTAATGATAAAAATTATTTGATAGAATTGTAAATTAAAATTTATCACTGGAAACAATCTTAGTATGATCAAAACCTTTAGTATTCATAAAATACCCCAATATATATATATAATTAAATTTTTTATTCATAGATAAATATTTTAACCATGATCCATTTAATAAATATTTATTTAAATTTTAATAAATAAATCAAAAATTTTATCAACAATCCTATGAATAAATATTTATTATACATTCAGGTAACTAAATAAATTATTTATTAATGAATAATTAATTAATTATTACTTTGATAATATTAATGGTTAATAAAATTTGACTAATTATTCCATGGTCTCCCAAATAATATTTTCCATTAATTAAGATCAAATATAGTTTAATAAAGATCTCTAGAAACACTTAGTGTGTGGCCCTCTCAGATCCTTTCTCATTGAAATTATATGGGCATGCTTAAAGTAAATTATTAATATCAAGAAATGGTTCATGGAACCCAAGAGAAAAAACTAAATGTCACAATTTCGACAACCACATTAAAACACATGCCACAAAATATAATCCATTTTTCTCAATATCCCACCAAGTAGGTGTTACATCTATGTCATCAACCCATATGCTGGATATGTATTTTTTTGAGTATCTGAGAAAAAATCATTTCACCATATCATTGAAATTTAAGGTTATAGTTATATTTCAATTAAAGAGATTAGATATAAACTTCCATAAAGATATAAGGGTAAAACCCATCCTAGATTTATTATTAATAACATGTCATTGATGATTCACCAAATATAACCTTTTTAATATGAACTTATGGTGTCACAATTTTGGTTAGTAAATCTAAGTGAGTGATTTATGACATGCATTAATGATAATATTAATGTTTAAGGATCATTAAACATGATCAAAAACTGGGATATCTGATGGCACAAAAACATGTGGAATTCCTTCCGGCGGGTCTATTCTCATAACTCTCCATCATATATATTACAAAGTGAGAACTTTATTAGAAGAAGACTCATTCACTTATGAGTTTATACACATGAAATTTTATATACTATGTGCTCTTTTTTAGTATGTTATATTACTATATAACTATGTTTAAAAGATATGATCATAGAATCTCATGTTTATTATCATAGATGGGAACTTTTATGACCTATTTTGATGATATAGATACCCAAAAACATTATCTAATTAATTTTATGTAGAATATAAATCAATATATGATAAGTTAATTATATTAATATTGAATCCTTTGAATATAAACACAATATAAAGTACAAAGTAGCAAGCTTTAGGGAACCAAATCCACTAAAATCTCACATATAGAAGAGCCGACTTCTAATGACTGGTTACTTATCACATTTTATTCATTCTTCCTTTGAGTATGGATATTGAATTTGGTCCAATCATATTTCTATGAATATGGTTATTAAATACATATTTATTTGTGGTGAATTTGTTTACTAAAATTTTACTACCTTGATAAAATCCTTTATGTAGTTATATAATCAAATTTCCACCTCTTGTTACCATGTTAGAATATTGAAATTTTGATTAAAGTAATCGCTAAGGATTAAACTCATAATGGTAAATCTATTTCATTTGATAAAACCCAAAACTAAAAAAATAAATTACTAAAACACTTCTTAGGATACATGAGAAGACGAAAAATACTCAATTATAATTGTTTCCTTTTTAGAGATACTATATCTAGCAGATCTAAGTGTAAACAAATTTTCAATTTCCTCAATTACTAATATTTCCTTTTTTCTATACACCGTGAACTCATTCTGTTTTATTTTTCTAATTACTGTCAGATTAATCTTAGTGAAAGTTGATGTAGCTATGTTGGATCTATTTTTATATTAAACTTCAATTTATAATGTACTAGTACTATCAAACATCAGTACATATCATAGTATATGAGAGAAATTCATTGAACTTAATCTTGTTAAATTATTTATATCACAATAATACCATAAAAATGAATTTTTTCAGTACATTATTAATTTATGTATTATGGAAATATTTTTCATACCCATGGATATATTTTTTAGATCTTATTACCTAGAAAAAAGTTTCTACTTTAAGTCATAATTGGAGAAAATAAAATCCGTATTCTTAACAAACTGGTAAGTGAAAATAAATTTTTCCATATGTTATCAACATATCTACCTAGAAAACATATAGTTCTCCCACTATCCAAATAAGAAAAAATTTCACTCCTTCCTTTCTAAACAAATTTTACTTGATCACTATGCATGATGTATTCATGAATTAATTTAGGTAATCTAGATATCTTATTGTAATTTATTGATGTCACTAAACCTTTTAGTTATTCCTAGTAGATATATTCCATATGAAATCCCTTTTTTAAGATTCATATAGAAATATTATATAAGGATTACTCTAAATAACTTGGTGTTGACAATTTATAACCCAATATTATGATAATAGAAATATTCAGTGATAAGTAAAATTCAATTTTAGTTTAATAATGACGATTGGTGTATTGGTTGTTTCACAAAAAATAACATTAAAAAATAAATCATGATTTATTGGTATTATATTATACAATCCATGTCACCTTTCTCATGAATACTCACAAATAATATCAAGTATTATAAACATTAAAACTATAAAATCATTGAATCCTAATACATGGATTCCATTACATAAATTTATACATACTTTTCAACTATATAATTTTACAATTTTCTGATTCTTTTTTGAAATATTTACTCTAAAAGAATAATATATGTATCACCCACCATATGGGACATAGAATCCTCTTTGGTTATAAATTCTTTAACAATATGTGTCTCTGGAACTACTCCTACCACTATGATTAGGGGACTATAATATTCTTTTGCCAACCCATGTTCATCTAGATCCTTAACCCATATAAGATAATTATTATCCCACTATCTTTAAATAGACATACTTCCCTTATATAAACATATCTGATATTTACTATACATTAATATCCATAGTTCCTATTGGATTATTAAATCAAATGTACCTTAGTGTTTTGATGTTCGTTTCTAGATAATGACAAATTTTAACAAATAGTTTAAGACAAACTCTTGTGGTAGTATAGTAATATATTTTTATCATACACATTTGATATGATATCCATTGTGAAATATAGTTGGAATATGGTTAGTGGTTTTACTTCTATTTTAAAGACATGCCTTGGAAATAATAATTTAAGATTTATAATATATATTCATATCATCCTAGAACTTCCTTTTACTAAAATAAATACATTGATGTATATAAAGAAATTTGAGTCCAAGAGAACCTTTACTCCATATATATGTAGAATGGTTACTTAGAAAATATGCTTCTCTAAAAATTCATCTAGAAGATTCCTCTTTATTTTCTAGGTCCACTCATTTACATCATTCATTATTTATATAATTTCTTGAAGTATTCTCATTTAGTATTTGAAGTTAAATTTCATATTTATAATAGTTTACATATACATGTTGAACTTACTCTAAAATATCTGTGATGTACCTTTATTTGAAAAAGATTTGTTTATCTAAAACATGATAAGGATATTGTTTGTATATATATTATCTTCACTGAATTGAGACTAAAACACTTTTATTGGTATAAATTAGTCAATTAATTTTTGTTTAATTTTAAATAGAATTATCTTTACACAATTAGTTAAGAGTCTTATATATTATATTCATCATTTATTTCAATGGATATTTTTTTATTGAAGAGTTGCTAAACTGTTAGTTTTGTATTAAAGTAGCATAAAAAAATAATTCTAAAAAAATGATATAATTTCTCATTGTGTCAAGCTATAAACTGAGATAAAATTTTTGGAAATATGTATTACAAACTTCAATCAATCCAATCTAGAAATGATAGGTAGTGATATCACTTGGCTAATATAAGAATCTCCATTTTCATCTCCTTTTGTGTTAAATCAATAACCTTTCTATTCATGTTAATTTCCTATATTTAAATACATGAATTTTGTAAGAATATTATATTAAATGCACAAGCAGTGAATAGAAAACTAATGAATATAACTGATGAGGATGAAATTACTTTCCTCTTTGATTCATTGCAATTTCTTTTCTAGTGTAAATTCCTTCCACATAAGAAGCAAACAAAATCCAATTTATTCTTTTGACTCTGAATCTTTTGTCTCTTTGAAGGAAACTATAAAGGATAATTTTAATTTATATCAACCATGGGGTCATTGGCCTTATCTTCATTTTTTTACCATCATGGGTATAGAAACATGTTTTAATGAATCGTTATCCGCTTGGTGAAGTATGAACAAAATATTCCTAAGTGAGTTGTCTATTGCATTTATCTAGGATTGAAAAAATGAGGATAAAATTTGTGGTAAGTATAATAAAAAAAATGTTAATGGATAATGTATTATCCATGTAGATTCATAATTTCCCCAAATGATCAATATACTATAGCATTTTTTAATTCATGATTAGTAGGTAGATTACCATCTTTCTATTTACACTGATATAGTACATTGACAATATTATTTATTTCCATAAATTCCTTCTATTTATTAAGATAATGGAGGTGAGATATTATGGGGTAAGGATCCAGGTCTTTATATTGTATCATTAAATATATGTACATAATTGAAAACATAATACAACATATAAAATAAAAACCTTCAACATATCCCTATTAGGCTTCCTTTTCACCTTCTTTGACCTTCCTGGGTGGCTGAACAGAAATAGGTGATTACAACACATAATAAGTTCTTTTATAATAATGCAACACATAAACGATTTCACCATGTTTGAAATTTTTTATTTTTAATGAAATACATTGAGTTAAGAAATTATTACACTTTTAAAGGTTTTTCATGCCATTATATAAAATAATTAAAATCAATGATTATTAACTTACATGATTATAATTCATATAATACATAATTAATTTAATTTAATTGAGTATCCCACTATTTTCTCAAGTCCCAACATCCCTCACCGTTGGACTTAGAATATCTAGTTTCTTGGACATTCAAGTTTAAAGGATCCATATGGCCATTCGTATAACACCAATGAGGGCCGGTTAAGCTACTTGAAGGTATTTTGGTTGGCATGTATTTTCCAACTATGAGTTTGTATGTCATTGAGCCATTGTGTGTACTCGCCAATCATAAAATCATAACTTTTATTTCCTCAACACTTTCCTCCATGTTACATAAAGTCTTGTCAGGGTCACTTATCTTGAAGCAAGATGGTTTTATAAACCCAATACGTTTATAATAACTCCATGATAAAAGAAATTGTCCCAATGAGGGTGGTCAAACACTTTGTTATATGGGTTTCATTATTAATAATGTAATGGAAGGCCAAGTAAAATGTAATATATATTTGATATTTCTTATTTATTATGAATAATCATTATCTTGTTTTATCTTTTACGCATGTTGTCAATGTTAAGTGGATTTTACTTAAGTGATTAGTCATGTTTGGATAAAACAATTAAAAATTATCCATTTCTTTAAATTACTTCGATGAGAATGAGTTCATTTATTTAATTGATCTTAGTATTCATCCAAAAAATTAATAATGCATAAGACAAAAATAAATAAATGATCTTATCATGTGATTATCTAATAGTTGATTTATTAATTAGACAAAAAATCAACCTTTATCATTGGGAAAACTCATTATGCCGGTCTTGGTATGAGTTACAGAATTCCACCTAACAACTATGTATTATATGGGTTGACATCATCTTAGTTCCATATTGAACCAGCTCTATAAACATTGAGATACATAATTTATTTCAAGAATTAATAACTCACTTGTATCTGAGGGGAAATGAAGGATTGATAAAGGGGAATTACATAAATCACATTAGACACACTAATCCTATATAATAAAAGGGAATGGATTAATAATAGTCCATAATATTTAATTTAATAATTAATAATTGTAAATAAATGAAATAAACTAAATTAAAGAAAACAAATGAATACACAGGTCTTAGTCAAGCTCATGAATAGTCATACACATGCAATGTACTATGAACTATCAATTTGGTTAACATTCAATTCTATTTGTTCTTTATTTTTAAGTTAAATAAAAATGAATTAATTGATTAATAATTAAATAAATTAATCCCTTTCATATTGATAACCATCTGAATTATCTTAGAGGTACCCATCATTAAGACATTAATATAAAATAAACATCATGTCTAATAATTTTATATAATTACAATAAATGAATTTTCCATTTAAATTCTTTAAAACCATTATTAAATTCTAATACACATCATGTAAAAATAAATATATTAAGGTTTTATTGAATGAAGGAATTAATTAATATAACTAAATTATATCATTTATTGTTAGAAGGAACATCTTGTACTATTGATATATACATCATGTACATTATTTTTTTTGTACCCAGGATACATGCCTGGGGATTCAATGTGTAACTTAGTTAGACTACATGGTTCATACAAACAAGATACACATCATGTGTTCTTATTTCCATGTGATTGGGATAAATTCTTGGGGATTTGGAATGTATCTCAGGGGATTACATGATGTGTAATCATGAGATACACACCATGTGATACAAATTCCATGTGTCTATGAAACACACTAAAGGACTTGGCATGCTCATCAGATGTGAGAATACAAGATGTGTACATTTTAGCTACACACCGTGTATCTCACATACTATGTGTTCACATAACTTTCCAAAGAAATCAGTGTGATTTTTTTGTTCAAATTAATGAACTACATTCTTTATAAGTTGTTTTCATGTCATTGTCTTCATTAATTCTGGAGGTTATGTATTTGACCAAATGGTTTGCATGAATTTCATTGTGAAATTATGTAGAATACAAAACATTAATTCCAGCTACATGCAGTGTACTCTAACCTATTGTGAACCATATTTGCTCAGTTTACATGTAGTGTGTAAGAAATACAAAATTTTCAATTACTTATTGTAATTCAAGTAATCTTGCATCACATCCTGATGCAGTGCACTTGGGTACACGACATGTACACTGGCTACATTCTGTGTAACCCTATCTTACTAGCCATAATTATTTGAACTTCCCAATAGAATATTTATTCAGTCTTCATCTATACTTAACATTTTATAAAAATAAAACAATGAATGATGATATTTAAAATCTTGAAGTAATGTTAATTAAATATTGGATTAAAGAATTAATATTACTGAAAATGAATTATTTAACCTATAAGGACCCAGACCCTTATTACTAAGAGCTAGTGACTTATTTTATTACATTGGAATATAAATATGGATTTTTTATCCTGAAGGAACTAATAGTTTAGTATCATTGGAAAACTAGGTAAATTCATAATAGTTTCATTATAATTTGAAATGAAGTACGAAATATCAACTTCCATTGAATCACACATAAACACCTCGATTAATCCTAAAAAACATTCATAATATACCACTTCAAATCCTAGGGAAAATTAAAACATACTAAAGGGGTGAGTTCAGATGTATGGTAAGTGTAAGGAATACATTAGATGAATAATTAATAAGGCATGATGAATAAATAAAAGTATACATTCCATTAATACATAAACTTGAGCATGATATGGAAGGAATAATAGATGAATAAAAAATTCAATAACAAAAAACAACCATGGATACTCTAACAGTTGAATAATCACATGGAATATCAATTATTAGTTTCTCATTGAAGGAATTAATAATTTCAGACATCAAAATCATACCATCAAATCCTCTACCAAGACACCATATATAATGGGTAAAAACCCAAGCTAGTTTGTCTCATGAGACCTATCGATGCATCAAGGGGCTATATCAGGACCAACCATCACTTACTAAGTCCAATTAATTCCTCATATGAAAGGGAATAAACATAATAAACATATACAATCAAATTTGAACTAATATATGAAATGTAATTAACTTTTCCCAATTAGTAATCATAAACACTAACCATTCAAAGTAATATGGTGAATGGTATCAAGATAGAACATCCACATTCAAACTAATCACAATATATTCAATAGAATATGGTATATGATATGATAAAATATTAATCCTAGTTAAATATAATAATAAATATGGGTTTTTAAATAGATGTAAATACTCTTATAAAATCATCGAGTAATACTTGAGAGAAATACCCTTTTACTTTGAGAAGAAAATTTATTTTGAAAAAATAATTTAAAAAAAAAAGTGTTCTAATATTGTTTTTTCAAATAAATGAGTAATTTAATAAAAATAATTGTGGATTAAAATATATTATAGAGTGCACTTGAAAATAGGTAAGAATTCAAGAGGTTCCCTAGAATCGGTGTTGTTTATCAAGAGGGATTTTGAGAAAGATCCATTAAAAACATGAAACTACCTAGAAAATAAAGAATAATTATAATTGGTACATATATATAGAACATGAAAAAATAATTTATGAAGAAAAATTAATAATTTCATTTGGGTGTAGTGAGAAAAAGTGTAACTCAAAATAAATTGGAGGTTCAGGTATAAAACCATTACCTTATGTATGCATGTGTTTTGCACTTGAACTTAACATCTTGGAAAATAAAATTAATTTCTTAATTAATTAATTAAAAACCTTATCTACATATATTTGACTCACTATAGTTTTATTATGTTCATTTATGTCATTATTTATAAGTTATAAGATTGAATTTTATCTTTTTAGAGTGTTCGTTTCCTTAATTTCATGATTGGTTCACATGATTATAAGTAATGGAGTTTGTGGAAAATATGTATAATTACATAGAATTGGAATTTAATTTTATTAATGAACAAAAAATAAGTGTAATTATTTATGTACTATTTTTCCATAAATGAGTATGAATCATTAGATAATTTATTAATGATAATCGTTTTGCTTAATTTTAGTGGTTTTTTGATCAAAACGAACTAGTTTTGTTATATTATTTAATATCATATATATAAAATGGTTATAGAACCTTAAATAATATATAGTATATATTTTATAATGTGGTTCAACCATAATATAGTATCATGACCATCCGTGATGTATAAATTTATGAACAAAAGTTCTTTGTCCCCGAAGGTCGTAAACCGACTCATCCAGAAGATGATTTGTTTTTAAAATAAGAGAGAGAGAGAGAGTAAGTGGATTGATGTTGGATCATCTATTAACAATATATAATTCTGGTATATAGATGAAATTGGATTAATCACGATAAATTTTATAGAGGAGGTGAGGAGATAATAATAAAATAAAATAATTTGAAATGAAATTAAATGAAATAAGAAGAGAATTTCCCTCTTGAATTAACCAATTTGAGAACCTCATTAATGGAAGGGGTTTCGGTATTTTGGAAAGACCAAGAGCTCATGGAAATTGGTAGATACTAGGGAATAGTATTTGGGTATAACTTTTAAAATATTCAAGGCTTATAGAAGTGAAGAGAAGAGGGGGTGAGGGGTGGTTTTAATTGTGGATGAGAGGGGTGATATCTCATTATTCTATTCACTATTCTATTATTTTGATCAATACATCCAATATTACTCATTATTTTGACTATATAATGTAATAAGTGCATGTGAGTTTGAAACAATGGATATTACATCAGTAATGTTTCATGGAATAGTGTATTTAGCTTATAATGTTTTTATACAGTAAATTATAGTATTTAACTATTCACTAAAAATTCAAGTATTTTAGAAAAATATGAAAAATTAACCCTAACCATTATTAGAAATATAGAATTAATAAATTAAATCTATTTCATGAAAATAATTTTCTATATTTGTGAAATTTAATTCTAAAAATAAAATCATTGTTTACTTGAAAAATACAGATTTAAATTTAAAAATGATTTTATAACACTTTCAAAAAGTAAATAAATTCTCATAAATTAATCCTAAAATCATAAGATAGAAAAATATTAATATATGAATCCATTTTATGAAAATAAATTTACTTTTAAATAATTTTATTTATTATAAAATTTTAATTAAATATTTTCTACTTATAAAAATACCACCAATTAAATATTAATTTTTACAATAATCACTTAATTTTATAATGAGATAATTATATAATACATTCACTTATGAGATGCATGAATTGTATTTATACTTTTATGGGTGATTTTGCTATTCAATAGACCAATTTACTATTCATAAGGGTCATATTACAATTCTTAATGACATGTTACTATTTCATCAGTATAGGTTCCTTAATTTCTAGAAATACCTCTTATTTATTTTATTATTCATTTATAATGATTTTATTATGTTCTCCATGTTGTTTTATATGATTCATACTATATTAAATAAACATAAGAAGGGAAATTTCATTAATAGAATTTTGGGTCATTACATTCTCCCCTCCCATAAAAATTTCGTCCTTGAAATTTCCAAAATTTCACCTCACAAAAAGATTTGGGTAGTTATTCATTATAAGCTCATCATGATCAAACATTTCCACTTCAATTTTATGATTTTTTTCAAAGTACCTTTACTAGTTGAGTCATTTGATTCTTCAACACCAGTTCTTTAGTGTCCAGAACCTGGATAAGCTCTTTACAATAGGATAAGTCAATTTCTGATTCGATACCTTTAGAAGTGAGAACATGTGTTGGGTCTGGCATATACTTTCTCAAAAATGATACGTGGAACAAATTGTGTTCTTATAAAGTCTAGGTGGAATCTCCAAATGATAATCCATGAATCGAACTCTCTCTAGAATTTGAAAGGATCCAATGTATCTGGGGATCGATTTCTCTTTATTTTTAAATCTTATAATACCCTTTCATAGAGATACTTTCAAGAAAATGTGATCTCCTACATAAAAGCACAAATCCTTCTTTTTATTATCATCATATCTATTTTACCTACTTTTATATCCTTTGATATGGGTTTCAATAGTATTTAATTTCATTATTGTTTCCTAAACAAGCTATGGTCATACAAGATCTCTTTCACAAACTTCATCCCATCATGTTTGTGTACAAAATCTATTTATATAAAACACTTCCTATGGTGCCATTTGAATACTATAATGGAAACTATTTTTATATGAAAAATCAACCAACGGTAAATACTAATCCTACATACATTGAGAATCAAGCGAGAATGATCTCAAAATGTATTTTAATATATATATTTCCCTTTTTGACAGCCCATCAGTTTGAGGGTGAAAATCAGTACTCAAATGAAGCTTAGTATCCAAAACTTTTTAGAGACTTTTTAAAATTTTGATGTAAATCATAAATCGTGATCCAGAAAAATTATGAAAGGTGCTCCATGAAGTCTCACAACATCAATAATATAGATCTTTGCAAGGTGCTCTAGTGGAAAATCATCCTTATTGTGAGGAAATGTGTAGATTTGGTACTTCAATCAACAATCAACCATATTATATCATTTCTTCTTGGATTTCGTGGTAATACAGTGAAAACATCCATTGTTATTTCATCCCATTTCCATATAGGGATAGGTAGAGGTTGTAATACACACTTAGGATGTTGTCTTTCTGCCTTCACCTGTTGATAGACTAAACATGTTGATACATAATAATCAATTTTCTACTTCATATTATCCCACCAGAAATGTTCCTTCATATCTATATACATCTTAGTGCTACTAGGGTGTATAAATAAATTTTAACTATGTGAATAATCTAGTAACTCCCTTTTTATCTTGATTATAGAGATAACATATATCCTCCTCCCAAATTTTAGAATTACACCCTCACACATGAATTCTATAAACTTCCCATCATTCACATCATTAATTTTCTTTTGAAGATTCTCATCATGACACTAAGAACTTTAAATTATTTCTAATAAAGATGGATGGGAAACCAATTGAAAAAGTAATGATGTATCAACTTCCTTGATAATTCACATATCGAGATTTTCTAGATCCATGTTCACAAGATCCCTTTAAATCCTTATTTTTAGAACTCCACGACCCTTCCTGCTAAATGCATCAACTAGCTTAGTTGCTGTCCCTGGGTGACAGTGTATTGGAAAATCGAAATCCTTGAGTAGTTCAAGCCGTATCCTTCACCTCATGTTGAGTTCTTTATGTGAGAATATATATTTTAAAATATTATAATCCATATATATCTCACATATTTCTCCATATATATAGTGTCTCCATATCTTCAGAGAAAATATTATAGCTGCTAACTCAAGATCATGAGTAGTATAGTTCGGTTCATGGGTTTTCAACTTCCTTGACGAAGAGGAAATAACTCTATCATTATTTATAAGGACACAATCATGTCCTTTTTAGATGCATCACTATAAATAAAAAAATCCACCATTTCATAATGGTAGAGTCAATATTAGAGCATTAACTAAAATTTTCTTTAATTACTAGAAACAATCCTCACATACTTTTTTCCATACAAACTTAACCCCTTTACATGTAATTTTTGTTAATAGGTTAGCTATTAGAGTGAAGATCTAAATGAAAAACAGATAATGAATTTCTAAAAAAATAAATCTACGTACCTCGGTTATGTTTTCTGATGTAGGTGAAGAGCCTTTGTGGTGTTTTAACAATGTTTTTTATTCCTTGGAAATTAACTTTTTTGTATATTATTGTTTTTGTTATCTAGGAATTGGATCCATGTGCATTAGATTTAGATCATTGGATTGAAAAGAATCAAAGTTATATTTTATTGGTTTCTAGGAGTTTTTCTATGCTAAAATATAATAAATTATTTAATTTCTATGTTAGAAAGAAAGAAGATTCTGAGACAGAAGTTGTTGGTGGAAGAAGTCCTTTTGTTGCTGAAGTTGTTATTTTAAGCAAGTTATATCAGGATTTAGAACGTTTTCATACTTTCTAAACAGAATTATATGATTCTCTTCTAATCAAGAAGTTATCACAAATCATGAAAACATTCATGATAAAAGATTTTGAAGAAATGGTGAAGATGATTGATTTAGATTCATAAAAAATAAATGAAAATCAAATCTTGCATATTCAGATAATCGGATCCAACATTATTGTTCTGAAAATTGGATCCAGCATCTTTAGAAAATCCGATCCAGAATTATTTTTCTAATAATAGGATCCAGCAACTTTAAAAAATCAGATCCAGCATATCTAGAAAATCGAATCTAGCATATTAATAAAATCAGATCTAGTATCTTCAGTAAATCAGATCAAGTATATCCATAAAATTAGATCCAACATATTCAAAAAATCAGACCCAACATCATTGTTTTGAAAACCGGATCCATCATATATATAAATTAGATTCACTCAAAATAAAAATTCTATAAGTTGAGGAGGTAAAACAAAGAAATTAATTTTTTCGTAAATATCACATAAATTTAAGAAGGTTTGATGAAGTCAAAGTTGATGTTTTAAATGTGATTGGTTTGTGATGTTTTGAGATTTAGGGAAGCGGAAAAGTTTTCGAAGTTTCCCACCATTGGTTTTCAAGTTACCTATAAATACTTGCTCAGATCATTAATTTATTTTCAACTATCAACATATGTGGAAAATGAATAACATTGGAGAAATTAAAGTGAAAGTTCCCATCTGATTGAAGAAGAACTGTATTGAACATTCTATTAGATTTTGAGTTTTGCAGATAGTTCTAAGAAAAACTGATCTATATTTTTCTGAAAATTGGATATAGTATTTTCTTCAGAAAAACAGATCCAACATTCTGAGAAAGTTTTATTTATTATTCTGAGAAAATTTGATCCAGTATTCTGAGAAAATAAGATCCAATATTCTTTGAATATTACAATCAGTATTATAAGAAAATCGAATCTAATATTCTGAGAAAATTTGAACCATTATTATAAGAAAAACAAAACCATAATTATGATAAAATTAGATCTAGTATTCTGAGAAAATTATATCCTGTATTGTGAGGAAATTGGAAGCATTATACTGAGAAAATATGATATAGTATTCTGAGAAAATTAGAACTAATATTATGAGAAAACCAGAACCAATATTCTGAGAAAATCAGAACCAGTATTCTAAGAAAATTAGACTCACCATTCTGGGAAAAATGAATCCCATATTATGAGAAAACTGGATCCAGTATTTTTTTTAAATCAGATCTAGAATTTTGTAAAAATAGGATGGAACATCATTGGGTTGAAGGAATTGGATCTCGCTAAATCGGTGTGAGGATTTGAATTATGAAATTATAGATTAGTTTCAACATTATTTTTAAACATTTTTTTGGACCAGTTGTTTTATCAGAAAAAATTGTAAAATAACACGAGTCAATATAATATTTCCTATCAAGAGATAGAAGGTGTCTAATGGGAGTTGGTACTACTTTTATTTACTTCTTCATAATAGTGTATTTCTATAGGCCCACCGGAGTGGATATAGTAAGGACATAGGTTCTCACACTGAGGCTGAACATTATAAATCTTGTATGTTTTTCTTTATTTTATACTTTTTAATGAATTAGTATTACTAAAATATAATAAGGAAATAAATAATAATAGGTTATAGGGGTTAATTTTCTAAATGTTTTGAAACTTATAAAAAGTGAACAACTGATTCACCCCCCTTATCAGTTAGTATTCAAACCTTGGAACATCAATTGGTATCAAAGGGTTCAAGTTACCTTGTTGAATCCATATCATAGATAATATCAATTCTTCCAACAATAGATAAATTCCTACATTTGATGGAAATGTTATTATGGATGAAAAAATAGGATGATTCTTTATTTCCTATATCTTGGACTAGAAGTTGTTGATGAATCTATTATGTGTTTTCCACCTATTGACAAAGATTATCCTATGAAATTTTCTAATAAGCAGAATATAGAATTTTATGGAAAGGATAGAAATGCTAATATCATATCCTTATTAGAATATTTTTATGAGAAGGTAATAGGTCTCAAAACATCAAAAATTAAGTGGGACAAGTGGGAAAGTGTTTTTGAAGGGAATACAAAAGTTAAGGAATAAAAGCTAAAAATCTGGCACAATATGTATAAATACATAAAAATTAGATATTAATAAACAATTGATGAATACTTCACCAGAGTAAATGAAATTATTTTCAACATCAGATGTTTTATAAATGTTTTTTAAGATTCTACAATTGTGATAAAACTTATGAGAAACTTTTTTGATAGGTTTTATTCAAGATTTTTCTCTTTATAAGATAAGGACGATTTATCTCCTGATGAATTTCATAACTTTATTATTTTTTATGAAATGAAGAAAGACCCAATGTTTAAAAAAAATATTAAATAAGAAATATATTTTGAAGCTATGATAAATATGAAAGTTTAAGATGTTGAAGAAGAAGATCATCGTGTGTCTGAAGATACAGAGGATGATGATCTGGATGAAAAAATCGTGTCTCTTATATCCAAGAACTATTAAAGAGGAAGATGAATGTATGTATATAAAACTATAATAATTTTTTTAGAGTGTGGTGGATTTAGACACTTTTCTATTAATTTCCCCAAGAATAATGTTGGAGAATATCAAGATTATTTCAATGAGAAATCTTGGTGGAAGGAGTGCAACAAAAATGAGAAATAAGAAAAGTATTCTAACAGATACAAGAAGAATTTTACTAGAAACAAAATAAGTATGTTGAGTGTGAAATGTGAATCAGAATTGACAGAAAACAATTCATCTAGAAGATGAATATTCAGAAAAATTTAGAACCTTCATTTCAAAAGTTGAGAATATAAAATATTTTTTAGACAATGATAAATTTGGTGAATAATTTTATATATAGTTTCAGATCATAACCAAACTTGTTTCATGTCTTAAGAGAAACAAAACTCTCATGAAATAAATTAGAGTAATGAATAAATATCATGAAGAAGTTACCGATTAAAGAAAATATGTCATCAAATAGGAGGATGAATATATTCAAGATATTTGAAGTCACAAACATAGAATACTAGAATAAGGAAATATGGTTGAAGATCTTAAAAATAAGCTTGAAGATAAGAAATAATAGGTTAACAAGTTGAAATCCAAACTTATTAAGTCCGAAAGTACATTGAGGAAGATCATTGAAAACTTCAACAATGATTTGGAAGTAAATGATGATAATTCTAAAGTTACTAAGAAGGATTAATACTATAATTAGGTGAAATATTCTCTTTACAAAAATAATGTTCCATCTCTTTATTTTAACATTTCCGGTTCCATGAAAAGTTTTTGGAAATATTAGGTGGAGAAAGAAAGTGAGAAACCTATAAATTCTACAAAATTAAAAAACCCTCTGAAAATAAAACATGGTCAATGTCCTCGACATGTTGGAGTTGAAATAAGTTACCAACCTCAAAAAAGTTTCTATAGAGAAAGAACTATCTTGAATAGAAAATCCATATTTTATGGCTACTACCAATGTTTTGGAATGTATGGGAACATAACTTATAATTTTTGGAACAACTTATCTTTATCTAGAATAAAATTTGAGAAAAATCTAAGAAATAGTGAAAGAATAATGAGTAACTTTCCTAACTTATATGAAGTTGAAAAGATGAATTCTCATGATTTTAGAAGATTTCCAAAAAAAATCAATTTAAATTTCTGGAAGAATTTTGTAGAATATGAGATCAGTTTGGTCGTCATGCTAAAAGATGTATGAAAATACTTGAAGAAAAAGTTTCTTATGGTATAAAGGAAAAGAAATCTGAAAAGAAGAAGGTTAAGGAAAGATATTTTATTATCAAGATAAAAATTAAAGGAAGTAATTAGAACAAACCATGGATACTAGCTAGTGTTTTTACTTCATATATGATCAGTGATATATAAATCTTGGAACATGTTGAAATTAACGATGGAGGAGTAGTTACTTTTTTCCATGATAGTTTCTTAAAAATCAGAGGAATAAAAATGACCAATATTGAAGCATAGAAATTGAAATCTAAGGGAGTTTTAATTTTTTATGGGCTAAAACACAATATAGTGCAATTCAAATTTGTGATGAAAAAAAGGAAGTAATATTCATAATAGATTATTGTGTCATCAAAAGTGTAAAAGATGGAAACATCATTCCAAAAGGAGAAAGAATCAGTGGGAATCTATTTCAAATAAGAGAATTCAATAAATCATTTTACTTGAGTGATAAGGATGAAAACAATTTGTGGCACTGAAGACTTGGCCACATCGGGAAGAAAAACATGAATAAACTTTCTAAAGTTGATATTGTCGGAAATTTTTTAGAATTGAAAAGTAGAGATGAATACGATTGTATTACTTTCTAGAAATGAAATATTACTAAAAAAATTCATAAAAGATATAAGATTTAATCTAATAGACCACTTTAGGTAATTTATGCCAATTTATGCAGTTCGATGAGATATCAATCAACAAAAGGAGACTTGTACTTTATCAATTTTATTGATGATTTCACTCGGATGACAAAAATCATGTTCATGAAGAACAATACAAAGCCATTGAAATGTTCAAATTCTTCAAAAAATATGTTAAGAAAGAATTGGGGGTTTCCATAAAGAAGATGAGATCAGATAATGGTACATAATTCAGAAACAATAATTTTGAAGCTTATCTACTAAAACATGGTATCAAACATCAATATAGTGATCACTATACTCCATAAGAAAATGGGTTGTAGAAAGAAATAGTATAAGCTTGGTGGAAATGGGAAGAAGTATGTTATCAGAATACAAAATTTTAAAATTATTTTGGAGAGATGTTATTAGTACTACTGTACATGGTCAAAATATATTCTTGTTGAGACTATAAACCAACATGAATCCTTATGAAAATTTTTATAACAAAAAAGCTTTACTGAAATAATTCAATGTTTTCTGAAGTCTATGTTTGGTGAAAATTAAAAAAATCAATTTGGGAAAGCTTGATGAGAAAGCTACGGGAGGAAATTTCATGGGTCATTCCCCAAATGGGAGAATTTAAAAATATTGGAACATACTTTCAAAAAAGTTGGTGGACTCATATGATGTGAATGTAATTGAAAATCAAAGTTCCTTCACAAAATTTTATAATAATTACAAGGAGTATAAATTGGCGGTTTCCAACAATAGTGAATGTAATTCATAACATTATTATACATTTCAAAAAAGTATTAGATTTCTGATATCTTTATGAAAGAAACGTTAAAGTAAAGGTTAGTTGAATATAGTCTTCAAATTCATGTTTAGCTTCCACCTATGTCTCCATAAACCTCATAAGTAATAATCCCCCCCACTATGCTTCACATTATGTTGAAAAATGGGGTGAGTAAGTAACAATTTTTTTACTTTGTAAGAAGTTTTTACTTAGCCTTCTTTTATAAATCCCAATATATGGTTATCATATAAAGGGGGAGAGAAAAAAATTATAGGGGAAGAGAAAAGTGAGAGAATGAAAATGAAGTGATAAAATAATGAATGGAGGAGAGAAAAAAGTGTTAAAAGAAAAGTGAGTAGAGTTATCTTTACATGGATGCAAAAGTTTCTTGTAAAAAAGGGATAAAATTACTTCAAAAACATTACTTTATCTATTAGTGTAGTTTCTGAACACACTTTTTTGAGAAAGGGTATTTTTTGATAAATGAAAAAACTTGATTTTTTTACAAAATATGAGTTGTGAGAAAATTTCTATGAGTTGTAAAAGTTATTAACAAGGTTTTTTAACTAATAAAATGGTGGAGATTGAAGAACCATTGTAGTGTTTTAACAAAGTTTTGTATTTGTTGAAAACTAATTTTTTTGTATAAGAATGTTTTTTTCCATGAATTGTATCCATGTGAATCATATTTAGATCATTAGATTCAAAATAATTGGAGGTAGAATTTATTGGTTCTTGGGAGTGTGTCTCTATTGAAATCTGAGAAAGAATATAGTTGTTGATTTGGAAAGAAAGAGGTTTCTGAGATAGAATTTGTTCGTTGGAAAAGTCATTTTTTGATGAAGATATTTTTTTTGAAGAAAGTGAATCTAAGAGTTAGAAATTTTTCATACTTTATAAATAAAAGTAGAAGTTGATTTTATAATCAATAAGTTCTAATAAATAATAAAACAAATTCATGATAAAAGGTTTTTATAAAATGGCGTAGAGTTATGATTCATATTCACTAAAAAAAATAAAAATTGGATCAAGAATATTCAGAGAATCAGATCAATCATTATGGTTATGAAAATAGGATCCAACATCTTTAGAAAATTAGATCAAGCATATTCCAAAAATCAGATCTAACATATTCAAAAAATTGATTCTAGCATCTTTAGAAAATCATATCAATCATATTTGGAAAATCAGATCCCGTATATTTAGATAATCGGATTCCGTATCATTTTTCTGAAAATATAATCCAGCATATACAGAAATAAAATTTACTGAAAAGGAACATTCCAGAAGATGGGGAGGTCAAACTTGAAATTAAAATTTTCATAAATATTAGTGAAATATAATGAGGTTTGATGAATTCAAAGTTGAAGTTTTAAAATTTAAGATATTTTTGAGTGTTTGAGATTTATATTAGTGGGAATGCTTTCAAAGTTTACTGCCATTGATTTTAGTGTTTCCTATAAATATTTTCTCATTTCATTGTTTCATTTTCAACTTTAAAAATACATAAAAAAGGCAGATAATTGGATAAATAAAATTGAAAGTGACCATGTGATTGAATAAGAACTATTTTGAGAATTCTATTAGAGTTTGAGTTTTGCTGATAGTTATGAGAAAAATGGATCAAAAATGTTTTCAAATTAATATCTAGTATTATCTTCAAGAAAATTAATCCAGTATTCTGAGAAATTTAGATCCATAATTCTGACAAAATTTGATGCAATATTCTAAGAAAATCAGATCTAGTATTCTGAGAAAATATGAACCAGTATTCTGAGAAAATTATATCCATTATTTTGAGAAAATAGAAACCAGTATTATGAGAAAATAGAAACCAAAATTCTGAGAAAATTGGATCCATTATTATGAGAATATTGAATGTAGTATTATGATAAAATCAAAACTTGTATTCTGAGAAAATCAGAACCAATATTCTAAGAAAATGAGAACTAGTATTTTTAGCAAATCAGAACCAGTATTCTGAGAAAATCAGAAGCCGTATTTTAAGACAGTAGGATCTAACATTTTGAGAAAATTAAATCCAACATGATGAGAAAATCAGATCCATCATTATACAAAATAAGATCCATCATTATAATAAAATCATAACTATAATTCTATGGAAATTAGGTCCGATATTCTGCAAAAATAGGATCGAGTATCATCGGGTTGAGAAAATCATATCTAAAAAAATCATAGTGAGGATTCAGATTGGGGAATTCTGGATCATTTTCAATAATATTTTTTTTGGTGCAATTATTTTATATGAAAACATTTTAATCTAATGGAATTCAGTATAATCATTCCTATCATGAGACAGAAGGTGTCTAGTGGGAGTTGGCACAAGTTTTATTCACTTTATCATAATAGTTTATTTCTATATACCCATGAGAGTGGATATGTTAATGATGCAGGTTCCCACACAATGTTCGGACCATTTAAATCTTGTAGGATTTTATTTCTTTCCTACTTTTTCTGGCATGATCATTTACTAAAATTTGATAAGGAAAAAAATCCTAATAGGTTACTAGGGTTAAGTTTCTCAATGTTTTGAAACTTATAAAAAGTGAAAAACTGATTCAACCCCCTTCTCAGTTGTTATTAGATCCTTGGAACATAATTAGGCCATTCCATAACTACCTTTTTATTTTCGAGATAAAATAAATTCTATCCTTATAGAAATTAGGGCCAATAAAAGAATCTGTTTGAAGCGAAAATTCAGACTTTCTAAACATCCAAAACAACTCATTTCATCTAATAGTTTTTAGAATAATGTGCAAGTGATTCTCATGATATTTGTATATTTTTTATTATATTAGGATATCATCAATAAACACCACAACAAATTTATAATGATATTCCTTGAAAACTCTATTCATTAAATGTATGAAAACATTGGGTGCATTAGTCATTCCAAAATGAATAATTATAAACTAGTAATGCCCATAACTTGTTCGAAATGGAATCTTTGGAATATCTTCCTTCATTACATGAAAATGATGATACTGAGATAAAAGTTCAATATTCAAAAAATGTTGGGTTCTATGTAGTTGATCAAATAAATCATCAATACGAGGAAGAAGATACTTGTTCTTTATCGTAATAGCATTAATCTCCCTATAGTCAATGCAGAGTCTCATAGATCTATCTTTCTTCTTGACAAAAAGAGTAGGATATCCCCATAGAGAAACACTAGGGAGAATATACCCATTACTACTCAACTTCTTTAGTTGTTTATTTAGATCCACTAATTCCACTATGGCTATTCTATAAGGTGTATTTGATTTAGGCCTTGAACCGAGAATTAAATCAATAGAAAATGCAATTTCCCACTCTAGAGGATGTCGAGTTAATTCATTTAGAATAAAATAATTCTATTATTTAAAAATAGGTACATCATAAATTTGAAAATTTATTTCCCCACCCATATATATTTCTTTCTATTCCTCCCAAAAAATTTAATTTAGTAGAGCTACTAGGTGTGGATCTGGATAAGAATCAGATGAAGATTCTTCTTCTCTAAAGATAAGGGACTCTACATCATTATAAATTTTTTTAACTTCATATTTATTACAATATATATTCACATAATAATTTTATATCCAATTAATACTGATTATTATATAAAAATCAATAATGGGTATGATGATAAGGTCATTAACTAAAGAACATTTATGTGTCATAAAGGGGACTGATTGACACATATTTTTTTGTAATGATAGTTCCCTTGGGAGTTTTGAATCGCAACTCATTTATTAAAATTAAAATGTAAATGTATAATTTTCTTGGAAAACTAGAAAGATATAGAATAACGAGATAACACATAATCAAATCAATCATTGGATAAGTTTGAGGAAACAATTAAGGTACTCGCCACCACATCAATAGGAACATCAACCTTAGTAGTTGTGACTACATAATATTGTCCCTTCTCCCTTGGACTTCTATGGGGAAAGTTTTCTTAACAATTTGTAAAATTAGTTTCATAATGTCCCATCTATTTTCAATTTTATCATTGAAAATTGGCAGCTTCTTTCTTTCCAAGACAGTCATGGGATTGGTGTCCTTTTCCTTCACACTTGTGATAAACACCCATACCCTTTAGGAAAGTGTTGGGGTGTTTCTTCCAACAATCATCACATGATGGAAAATAAAATCTTCCCTTATTCCCTTTTCCATATTTCCTTTTACATAGTGTTATGAAGACCTCTACTTCTCTTGAATTACTTTAAGGTTATAAGACTTAGAGAATTATTTTTTTGTCTTGATTGCACATGGGACTATATCTTTGTATGATTAGAGAGTTTGGGAAACTAGTTCTATTTGGGGGAATGGTTTTAAACCATAAAATAATAGATCAGTATTTCTCCTCATATTATGTGTGTAGTCTGATTCATTCATTTCTAGCCCTATAAAGTTGGCTTCATACTTAGAAACATTCTCATCCTCATTCTGTGTTAGATTCAATAATTGAATTTCCATATTCGCTTATTGTTCTCAAGGAAAATATTTTTCTATAAAAAGTTCATTAAAATACCTCCATTACATAGTTTCAATATCTTCCTCCTCCTTTTTCTTGGAATTAGTGATCCCCATTGATCTGCATATCACGATAGATGATAAATTTCCATGACAACCTTCTCCATTTTGTTACTTACCAAAGAGAGAAGTATCTTTTCTTTGGAACTTATCCACTACTCAACTAAAAATGGGTTTATAGTCCCATTGAATTATGGAGGCTGTTTTTAGATAAAGTTGTCTAACATTGCACTTCCATGGTGTGGTTCAGGATGCACCATACGAGAAAGGTTATTGTTCATAACCTATGTCGGTTGTCCCAATGTAGTTATAAGTTTCTCAGCACTAGTCGTAGATTTAGAACCAACATCATTATTTTGCATAGGTGGGCAATAACTTCATGGGATATGCACATTCATGCAGTTTCCATTACATCCACTGGTAACCATTTCTAAATAATGGAATAAACTAAATTAGGTTATGAATCATAATTTATAATGTCAAACTATTTAATTAAATAACGTAAATTGAAATCATATGCATGTCTAATCTCATAATTATAAGAATGGTTTCTTTATTGAATTTTTTACAAGTAAATACTTTGTAATGGTTTGTTAAAAAATGTGAATTATAGTAAGAATATCCCCCATGAGTGTTAAACTAGGTGTGTAGTAAGGCTTGTTGTTGTGTACTAGGTTACCCTGAGTCTAGCCCGAAACACCTTGTTGGAGTTGTTACTCCTATGTACATCTGTGCTGAAACTACACCCACTTTTAGTTTCAAGACATATATGTAACTGGTAGGAATATCCACATAACCTATACCTTACTAGAATTATATTATGTTATTGTATAATTATCTTCAAAGTCTATCTTAGGTAGTTTTCCCCCTAATCTATGTTTTCTAAATCCAGTTTCCAAGGACTACACGAAAATTCATGGATACCAACTGTAAGGACCCAGACCCTAGTTACCCAGAGCTGGTGCCTAATTTTGTTACATTTTCAAAAAAAATAAGGAATTAATATCCAGAATGAATGAATAGTTTATTAGCATAGTAAAACTAGATACATATATAATAGCTTCATTACAACTTAAAATGAAATAGAACTTATCAAAATTATTTGGAATCACACATAAAATCCTTGATTATTGTTGAAAATAATTCTTAATATAATTATTCACATAAAGGGGAAAAATAAAACATAAGAAAGGGGTGACCTCATATTCTTAGTAATGGTAAGTAATATGGCTGAAGCATAAGTAATAAGGCATGGTCAACAAATAAAAGCACACATTCCATTAAAACCTAAATTTGAGCCTAATATGGAAGGAATAAAATATGAATAAAAAATTTTATAATAAAACATAACCATGAATACTATAATTTTTGAATAATTAGATGGACTATCAATTACTAGTTTTATAATGAGGGAATTCATAATTCTGGACATAATAATCATATCTTCAAGGCCTCATACAAGACATTATACATAATGGGTAAAAACTGAAGCTAGTTTGTCTCATGAGACCAACCGATGCATCAAGGGGATATAAAGGGCCCCAAATATCACTTAATAAGTCAACATAATTCCATGTATAAAATGGGAAAAACATAATAAACATATTTATTCATATTAAATATAAAAAATGACATGTAAATAACTTTTCCCAATCAGTAATAATAAACACTTACCATTTAGAGCAATATGGTGAATGATATCATGATAGAACATCCATATTCAAACTAATAATAAAACAATCAATAAAATATGAAAAATTATATCATAAAATATTAAATAGAATTAAACATAAGAATAAATAAGAGTTTTCAAATAGATGGAAATACTCTTATGAAATCATTGAGTAATACTTGAGAGAAATACTCTTTTACTTTGAGAAGAAGAGTTATTTTTGAAAAAACGTTGTATAAAACAAGAAGTGAACTAATATAGTTTTTTATAATAAAATGAGAGATTTTAGAATAATAATTGTGTCTTAAAATAAATTATAGTGTTCAATTGAATATAGATAAGAATTTGAGAAGTTCCCTTGAATTAGGCTTGTTTATTGAGAAAGATTTTGAGAATGATCCTTTTAAAACATGAAAATCCCCATAAAATAAATAAGGTTTATTATTGGTACATATATATAGAAAATTCAAAAAATAATTATTGAATAATAATTAATAACATCATTAAAGAGTAGAGAAAAAAAGTGTAACCCGAAATAAATTTGATGATTGGGTAGAAAACCCTTACCTTATGTCCGAATATATTATGCACCTAACTTTAACAACCAGAATAATAAAATTATATCCATTAATTAATTAATCCAGAACAATTTCTATATATATATTTGATTCACTATAGTTTTATTAAGTTCATTTATGTCCTTATAGATAGGTAATAATATTGAATTCCATTATTTCAGAGTATTCATTTCCTTGATTTCCTGATTGTTTCACTTGATTATAAGTAACAATGTTAATGTAAATGGGTATAATTATCCAGAATTGTAATTTCATGTTATTAATGAGCAATAAGAAGGTTAATTGGTGTTATTTATAATTATTATTTTTCCAAAAATGAGGATGAATAATTAGATAACATATTAATGATAATCATTTAGATTAATTTTAGTGTTTTTTCATTCATAATAAACTAGTTTTGTTCTATTATTTAATATTATGTATATACAAGGGTTCCAAAACCTTAATTAAGATATAATAAATAATTTAAAATCTGTTTAAACCATAAAAATGGTATCATGACTAAACTTGAAGTAGAGATTCAAGAACGAAATTTCATGGTCCATAAAGGTTGTATATCATCACCTCTTGGATGATGATTACATTTTTAAAATAAGAGAGAGTAAGAGGATTGATGATGGATAATACATTAACATGATATAATTCCATTATATAGGTGATTAATTAGTTATCATGATCATTTGAACAGATGAGGTGCGTATATAATAATAAAAGATAATAATTTAAAATGAATTTATTTGAAATATGTAAAGGATTTACATCTTGAATTAACCTCCTTTTGAACCTCCTTAAGAAAAGGGTTTTTGGTATTTTGGAAATAACAATAGCCCCTGAATGTGGGTAGATACTAGGGAAAAGTATTTGGGAAGAACTTTGATAAGATTCAAGGATTAGAGGGGTGAATAGAAGGGGGTGGGGAGGGGGGGGGGGTTATAGTGGATGGGAGGGGTGATTTCTCATTATTCTATTCATTATTTATTTCAAGACAACCAATAGTATTGAATATTATGGCTAAATACAGCAACAAGTTCATGTGAGTTCAAACAAAGGGTTCTTACATCATCCATGACTCAAGTAATAGTGTTTGTAGATTATAATGTATTTATACTATAAATTACCATATTTTACTATTCACTAAAAATTCTAGTATTTCAAAAAAATACCAAAAATCAACCATAATAATTTTTCAAAATGTATAATTCAAAGAAAATCTATTTTATAAAAACAATTTTCTAAATATGTGTAATTTAGTTTTTTAATAAAATCATTATTTACTTGAAATATACAAATTTAAATTTATAATTTATTTTATAACACTTTTAAAAATTAATTAAAGACTCATAAAAATATCCTAAAATCATAAGAAAGAAACATATTGATTTATGAATCCATTTTATAAAAATTAATATTATTTTAAATAATTTTATTAATTATAAAATTGTAATTAAATATTTATGACTTATAAAAATACCACCACTTAAATAATAATTTTTAAAGTATCCACTAACTTGATAAAATTATATCATACATCCACATATGATATTCCTAAATTTTATTTATACTTTCATTGGTGAATTTAATATTCATCCAGCTGATTTACTATTCATAAGGGTCGTATTACTATTCCTAAGGGCAAGTTACTATTTCTTTGGTATAGGTTCATTAATGTCTAAAAATAACTCTTATTTATTTTATTATTCATTTATTAAGATTGTATTGTGTTTTCCACAGGATTTTATATGAATCATACTATATAAAATAAATATATGGGAAATTTCATTGATATAATTTTGGGTCATTACATAACCACTATTATGGATATAGATCAATAGTCATATAAATATTTAAAAATTTGAAACATGACCACTCTACTACCACTTCAAGGTTCTGACTGCCACAGAAGTGTTAGGGTGGGTGAAATTACTAAGACAATTTTTTATATTTGGTGGATCATTTGAAATATTATACCTAACATGAACACCATGACCATAAAATGTCTCCATTGAATATTGGCATAGAGGAAAGCCCATAACCAGAAAGGGAATTTCTATGTAAAATTTAGAAATAATTTATTTATGACCGGAAGAAAAATGTTACGTCATCTTAGGAACTTTATTTGATGATGATGTTGATCATCCGTAAACCCTTATTGGATTACCTTTGTTTCGTAAGGATGATCCAAGTGTATAATCTTTCTAATTGTGATCCAAAAATGCTCCTTTGATCTCTAAATTCCACCAATTGATTTTTGTGTGCTATCATGGTGAATCAATTTTCTTTCATTATTCATCTCGATCACTCAAGATCCGTTGGGATTAATTAAATTATTTTTCTTAAGAATATTAGAGGTGTAATTTAAGAGATAAGTTTGTTGTGTGCATTTATTTTCAATTATCGAGTAACCCTATAAAAAAGACATAACCATCTATTTATAGATCATGGGTTTATAATAAAATATAATTTAATTTCATATTGAACCCTAAATAATATTCATAATCTTTAAAAATACTTATGTCAAAAAATAATAATTATATTATTTTCATGGTGTGTGCTAACTCATGTAATTATAAAATTATTTTACTAGTATGTAAATTTAATTTTCTGACTAGAAAGGATCTTTATCCACTCCAACTCTTCTATATTTTTTAAATACCTTAATAAATATATAATTAATGATTTTATTCATATGTAAATATTTTATCAACAATCTTGTTAATAATTATTTATTAAATAATTAATAAATAAAATTAATATTTTATCAATAATCTAGTGAATAATTGTTATTATATATTCAAATAACTAAATATATTATTTATTAATGAACAAATAATTATTTATTACCTTGTGAATAGTGTCGAAAAATAAAACTTGAAAAAAATTATTCATGATTATCATTAATAATATTTATTATTTTAATGAAATTCAAATAAAATTTAATCCAGACTAATAGAAATACATAGTTTTTGACCATATAGGATCATTTCTTATTGGAATTAGTCGGTTTTTCCAAAAATTCAAGATTTTTGTCTAGCAATGGGTCAAAACACCCAAGAGAAAGAATATAATGACTCAATATTGAAAACCACCTATGAATGCTTAATATGTAATATAATAAATTTGTCTTAATATCTCATCAAGATGGTGTCACATATGTGTCATCAATTTATATGCTTGATAAGTCTTTCTTTGACAATCTGAAATATATATCGTTACACCATATCCATTGAAATTAATAAAACAATTATATTTCAATAAAAGAGTTGAGATATAAACTTCGATAAATATAGAAGTGACTAGTCCATCCTCGACTTTTTATTAATAAAATTTAGTTTTTGACCCACCCAACATACCCATATTCTCATGAACATATGGAGTCATTTTTTTGGTTAGTTAATCTAAGTGTGTGAGTCATGAAATGCATTAATGATAATCCCAAAGTCTAAGGACCATTACACACATTCACAATTAGGAATATCCAAGGATAGAAAAACATACATAATTATTATTGGATAGTTTGTTCTCATAATCTCCCATATTGGAGTTTACCAAGTAAGAAATTCATGAGAAGAAGCCTCATTTTCTTAGGTGTACTCAGACCCGAATGTCTATATATTATGTACCCTATCATAGTATATTATATGAAAAAAAATTACATTAAAGACATATCTTCATAGAATCTCATGGTTCTCATTATATTGGGGAACTTCTATGACCTATTTTTATATGATAGATACCCAGAAGACATTATCACATTAATTTTATGTAGAATAACAATCATTATTTGATAATGTATTTATATTAATATTCAATCCTTTGAATACATGCATAATATAAAGTTAAAATTAGTTGGTTCCAGGGAAAAAACTCCAACACTTACTACCCAATGAATGTGTTTTGACATATTATTTCATTGAAATCATGTGTTTTAAAAAATTATATTAACTTACTTCATTTAATGGAATTTTGATTCAATAATTACCAAATAGTTACGAGTTTATCATCCAAATAACTGTTTTTCGAGAAACATTTTTATTGACAAACCTATATTCATTTATATAGTTTATATACTACCACATAAAATATAACAACTCCATTTTTAGTCATAGTATTTTAATTTCTTTTTTGAGTTTTTTTAAATGGGTATTTGGTTTTAATGGGTTGTAATGGGTTTTCTTAAAAAATATTAATTTAAACATTTTGAAGACTTTTACAAAACTCTATTCCACCCATATACATGTTATTTTAAATAAATTCAATATTGATTTTTTTATACTCAAATTAGTGAGTAAAGTTATTTTAAACTATCTTTATATTTCATTTAAATGATTTTAAAATAAATCCTTATAACATTTTACACATGAGTCACTTTTATCTCTCTTTAAAAAATTTTAATTATTATTTATGAAAAAACATTTATTCTGACTGTTATCACTATTAAACTTAATAAATATTGTTTTATAAGTTTACATGAATTTTCAAATGAAAAACACTACCTATTATTTAGTGAAATTTTATTTTTTATGTTTATCAAAAGAAAGAGTAATTCCTTTATATTATCAGAAGAATATTTCTAAATGCTTTTATACAATAGTTTTTCATTTGTTTTTAAATATTCTATATGATTCCAATGATTCACAGGTAATATTATCTAATGTTATATTCTATATATTTTTATATAGATGACATATGATAGTATTTTTAATGATATTTTTTCTAAAAACCATTTCTTTTACACAAGTTAAACAAGTTATAAAGGTAATAATGGTCGTTTTTATGGGTTTTATAATGAAATGAAAGCTATGTATAATTTTTTCATGTTATGTTTATTGTAAATTGTTGAAGATGATTTGTGATCCTAATATAGCTCATGATTATCGATGATCGTAATATAACTCTCCAATGCATTGTGTAATGTGACAAAGCTAACAATTTTAAGTTATTCATAAGATAAATGTTGGAAATAACCATAAAGTTTATTCATTTATAAGTGTGATTATAATTTTGATAAGAATATAATTTTCCAAGGCACTAATACATATTATCTATGATTTCTCTGTGTTTAATGGTTTTTTTAATAAATGTTGATTTCTCATGCCTGAAGATTATTGAATAAAATGAATCTTGAATTATGATAAAGATTCATTCCAAGCATCATATTTTATGATCCATGATTTTAAGAGTATGAATTCTGTTACATTATTATCATTAACTTTGATTATGTTCATGTAACCTTATAATCATCTTATGATATATTCAAAATGTTAATGATCATGTTGACCTTTATTGAGCATTTTAGATCAACCTTCTTATGTTTCCTTTTCCAAAGGACATGATTAATGCAGTTACAAATGTTATTTATAGAACAATTTCATGTGTGGATATTTTTATAGGATATGTAGAGGAAATATCATGGAATAATAAAATCTAGGTAGAATGGGAAAATTCAATTTTTGATGCAAAGAAAAGGATTTAGTTAAAAAACTAGTTCACCTTAATGATGTAAAAAAATAAACATAAAATCTATTAGGTATATAAGAGACCCAATATTTCCTTTTGATTTTGTAATTATAGATGGATATAATTTAGTCACATCTATGAGTGTCAAATCTAGATTAATAAAGAGTATGTTTTTAGAACCATATTTGGGTGTATGTGTATAGGGAATTACATTTGGTATTTGTGGATGGTTTTATAAAATGTTTATGTTAGAATTTCATTATTTGAGGATAATTTATGAGTCATGGTTTCTATGGTGTGTTCAAGAATATAAGCTATATCATAGGATTAAATATTAATATACCCTTTTGAGGTTTTAAGTGATTACAATGGTAAGGTGATTAATGGAATTTTAGGAGATCAGATAATTTGTTATAATAGATGATTGATATATATTTAACCCTTATGATTAACATGTGATCTATAGTAAATGTTTTTTTGGAAATAATGCTATATGTTTTTAGAGATATAATATGAAAGATGTAAGGTAATATTTTAGGTTAATATGTCCTTTAATGTTGAGGTAGTTATGGTTAATTGGGATATAGGATTAGTTATTTATGGAATTGTTTAATTTTCACATTGGGAATTATTATTGATATTTGGAAGATTAAATAATTATTTATTCGTATGACGGTTTATTTTTTTTGGATATTATCTTGACTTGTTCTAACTAATTTTTATTTAGTAAATGGAGGAGGAATACATTTTCATCCATTTATAATACTGATAATCGCATAAAAGTTTATTTTTATACTTTAGGAATAGTAAATATTCATCTTGGATATTAATCATTTAGAATATCTATAAAATATATATATAATATATTTTAAACACACAACGAAAGGATGAAATTGTGTTTATAGGCTTCATAAAATCATGTAAGAATATTTTTATAATTTTCTCTATGTTTACGGTAAAAGAATCATGAAAACTATAAAAAAATTGGTTTGAAATGATTTTTTTATTTTTTCATTTAATTATGTTATCTTATTTCACTGGAGAGAATTATATTTTTATTCAATTCTTCTTCCTTAATGCTATTTTTTCTTAATAGTATAACTTTGTTGAGAATAATTCCCATCATATATATCATCACTTATCTTCCATTTATATATTTTTACTTCTCTAAAAATTTCTTGTTATAAAGAAACCTTATTATATGTTATTACATGTGACCTTCATATTTCCATTTTACATGTTACAAAAGAATATTTATTATCCCTTTTTATGATCTGAGTTTTTAATAAAGATATGTTTAAATATAAAAATTTTATTCCCTTTCAGGATCAAATGTTTTGTATGTCACTCAACATTTCCACTATATGAGCATTATTTTGTTTTTAAAGGTTTTATTTCTGGGGTTTATTTAGAAACTTATGATGTTCAAAGACCTCCATTAAATACTAAATATTGGTATTTGAATTTTTTTCCCTAAACCCTTTCTAAATAAACTCAAGATAAAATTATAAGGACACAGTTAAATAAATGTGGAATAATGCGACAACCTAGGTAATGTTAATAATAAAAATAATCAAGTTTTATTAATAATAAAGAATACATTTTTTAGAGATATATATAGTATGGCAATTTTATATATTTTTTCAATTTAAAAATAAACAGTTTTTTCTAACTAAATTATTTTCCATGAATTATATGTTTTTATTTACAATTTAAATTTAATAATTTAATAATTTTAATTTGATATAATGAAATTAATTTTTGCGTCCATCCCATAAAAATTAGATTAGGATAATGTTTTAATATTTTTATAAAAAAAAATTTATTTTTGTTTGAATTTTGAAAATTCCATTTTTATTTTTACAACAAATTATATAAAATAATTAAGGCATAAAAATTTATAAAATGTTTCTAATGAATTTTTTTACTTAATCAGTATAATAAATATTTTATTTGTATTAATTTATATTTTTAACCTATGTTTGAAATGTTAAAGACTAATTTATATTTTATTAGGACGAAAATTATTTTCAATTCTTTACTATTAATAAGGTCGTTCAAAGATTCCATTTGGTTTTGGAATGTTTCTAATGAAAAAGAAACATTATTTTTTAATAATAAAATAAAATACTTAAAGGAATTTTCACTCAAAAATCTTAGGCCTAAATGGTAAAATAATTAAATACTTTATTCAAAACACCCCTATCCTATGACTATATAAGCACCCACTTTGATCCCATTGTCCTAACTCTTAATATAAATTCCTATGACACATATCTAATACAATAAATCTCTACCAATCCTTACCCAACTCTCTAATATTTTGGAATTTACAAAAATCCCTCTAATGAGGGTGTCAAAATAGATTAAACGATAGAAATTCAAGAGAAAAGTAAATGTTTTTATTCTCAGAGATACCACATTCATTTAAGATTATTTTATCATGTTCTATTTTAAAAATAAATTTAATATTATCTAATTATTATGTATTTATTTTGTTATTATCCTTTTTATTCATTTTTTATTAGTGTCTACTCATTCCCCCTCATTGAAATCTTTTTGAAACCCATTTATATTTCTAAATAGTCATTTATATAATTATCTCCTTTTATTTATTATATGGAATTATTATTGCATAAACTCATTGAAATATAAATTTAATATGATAAAATGATTTATTTTTACTATAATTATCATTATTTATAACTTATATTTATAATATATTACTAGTTTAGTTTCAGAAAATTTATTTCATAAGTCATTATCATGTCAAAATAAAAGTTTTTAAAAGACGATCAATTTATTTTATATTATCCTATTACTTTTTCCATAATGAATGTAATAACATATAATTTATCATAAAATAGGGTTTAATGTTTTTTTTCATAAAACACATTTATTTAATATGTTAACCCTTTGTTTAAACAATTTTTGAAAACATCATTCACTGTCGTGGTTTTATGCGACCTAGATCAATGATGATGTTTTCATGAAATTAATACTCTCATGGGTATTATTAAAATTTTATTTTATTATTTAATATATAATTATTATTCAATAAAATTCATAATTATATTTTTTAATGTAAAATTTCATTTTATAAAATAATAAAAGTAAATGTAAACAAACATGGTTAGTTTTAACTATAAAAAATATTATTAAGGATGATTTCAAGATGGAAACAATTTGATGACCTATTTAACTTCCATAAATCTATAATTATATATGAAATATACCATGGATATTTTTGATTTTGTGAAACCATTCTCTAATATTTTGAGCATTATAAATACAATAGATTTTTTTGGAGATTATGAGTTGAACAACCCCCAAAAAACCAATGGGAATTGCAACGATTTTTTAAATGAAAAAAACATGATATTAAATGATAAAAATAATGAAATAAACATTAAATATGTTCTAAATGAATTATATAATTAATATAATTTTATTATACATGAAATTAGTGGATGTACAAGGCAAGTCCAAAATTAATGTATGGGGTTTCTTTACTCAATTTTCATTCCTTGGATATTAAAACTACTTCATTTCTTATGTTTGGAAAATATTATGTGTGTTATGAACTCATATTTTTTATTCTATATGTAATATTCAGGCTTAAGAGCAACCAAAATGGTGAACCAAGCTGGTACACTACATGTCCTCAAGTGTGCCTCCCCGTATGTTAGTGGCTATCGACTTGTAGTGAAGGTCAAATGGTTGTAAAATGGGTAGACTATACCATCATGATTGGAGTGGAAAAACATCATATACATTAAATATACAGAAAAAGTATATGAATATTAGTGTAGTGGAAGATAATCAATAGTAACTGGTAGTAAATAGAAAAGGACTAAATAATCCATGCACAAATATTCTATAATGTACAAGTAGTAAATAGTAAAATAGAAGATAAAAATAAAATAAGAATTATAAAGTTAAAACAAAAAACTCAAAGTATATGACCATGATCACCCTCAGAGATGTCTTAGTCTTGTGCTCCAAATATCCCTTGTACATCCATAACAACACACAACAAAGTCCAAGTCCTTACATGCAACCAGATTATATCTTTTCAGGAACCAAATGACGGCCCAAAAAGGTGTGAGATATACTTTTTAGGATACCACCAATAGTGTGGAATGAAATCCATTCCATTAATATATAATAAATTAGTGTGTAGGTATATCAAAAGGAAGGAAATTTATTAATTGATAAATGTATAAAAGTCGGGAGTAGGTTCTTCAAGGAAACTTGGTCGACTATACCTACATCAACCTAAGCCAAAATCTCTTTAAATAGATATGTCACAAAATATATAAATATACATATATGGATATGTCTATATATTTACGAACTATTTACATTACAATGTATATATACATATATATAGATACATAGTACTAGCTTGGACTCATTGCCTAATTATAGATTCTTGTATATTCACAAGAGTCTCACTGAGTAATAAAGGAATCCATGCCAGAGTATCATGTATAATTTAGTACTCTATTCTAAGTATCATAAGTAATATTGGTCGCCATGATGAGTAAGCATGAATAATAATGGGAAGGGTCATTCCCAATCTCCTTAATAACGGGGTGTGGAACATCAAAATAGAAACCCAAGTGATTATAATTTCATATCCAACATCCTCAACCAAAGAGAATTTATAATCAATGTCCACAACCATAACTAAGGTACCTCTATAATAATCCCGTATAAGGTAATATCTCTTTCATAGTGATCCCTCATCCAAGGAAATCTGTAAATATGAACCTAACATTCCTCATGATGCAGTGTACCTTTAGTAATATAATCCATTTAATAATTAATTCCAGGCCATGAGTTCATCCATGCAATAATATATATCATCAATATCAAACAATTAAATTTCAAGCATAACTATTAATATGGTCCATGTACATAACCATTCCATATTATAAAAAATAGACAAGGGATACAATTCATTTTTAAACCAGGAGGACTTGTTAATAACCCATGCCACAATATCAACAATCAAAACTAATTTAGTAAATATTTTTTATTTTAAGATAATAATCATAAAAGGAGGTTTTATTATAAAACATATCATGGTTGAAAAATCACTAAATTAATTTTAGTTTAATCATCTCCTCCACAAGGGGTATTTTAATACACCTAAAAATGTGTTTTAAAGTGAAATCAGATCATATTAATCACAAGAAACCAATAATTTCAAATATAATTTAATCAAACACACCCTATTAGGTGGTTCAATTTGTGGTCATCAAACTTTAAACATTTTAAGGGTATAAGGATCATCACTTTCATGGTATAATAATTTATTTTAAGAAATTTGTTATTCTAGAAGAAACATGATGAAATTACGGAGTGCAGAACAAAAAAATATCATATAAACTTGAGAGAATATAAATAAATGAAAATTGAACACAAACCTCATTGTTAAGATGCCTAACTTTTCTATTATAGATATGTTATTCAAGATATAATGTCAGAATAAAAAAGAATAATTAAATTTTCTAAAAATAAGGGATATTAGCTTTCATAAATATATCTGCAATGATGGTAAGATAAATGAAGAAATGAAGAATGAGGAGTCATAAAAAAATATAGGGCTAACCAACATGATTAAAGGGGCTTGATTACGAGCTCAAATATAGGAGGACCCACCATGGGGAGAAGAGGATAGGTGTGTATGTAGGAGGCCTCCTTGACAAATAATAAAAAAAAGATAAAACCACTTAAAGGTTTTGATGTAAAATATTTATTTCCCCCTTTAAATAGATTCATGTTTAATCCAACTGGTTCGGATAACCATATTCAAACCAAGATTCTCAATATTCCCAAGATCCACACCCCACATTGTTTGGGATAACCATGCACTAACTGTGTTCTTATACTGGTTAAGTTGTAATAGCTCTGTGGGGTAGGTGCAAAGTTTGGAAAACCATGTGTTTCTAATGTTCCCACCTTTTAAATAAATTTTATACCTATCATATGGCTATATACCCAACATTTCATGGTTCAAAAAACAATTAGATACCCCCCCATAGGGCTATATAGTTTCTCTTAAGGGACTACATAGTTTAAAAAAACTGTGCACCCTGTTTGCCTCTCCCATAATGTGAGTTTTTAGAGCCTAATGCTCCTGAAACTAATCCAAACCTTCAAGAAATCACTAATGACTTAAAACACATCAAAATAATAATAATTTTAAGTGTTATTATTCTTATATTTATATTATTCCTCTCAATTAAAAACTCATTCCGTCCACCAAAAAACATAATTAAACTTCTATTGTAATTTTCAAGTGGCTCAAAACATAGGATGTTACAACATCCCCAATTTAAAACTTCTTATCCCCAAAAATACTTAGGGAACAAAGAAACATCATCTGACCTAATTGAGTTGTGAATTCTCACTCAAATCGATGCATTTCATTTCCAAAACACCCAACACACCATTAAGAGCCATTTTAAGAATACAGTTCTTAAACTTCTAATACTCAAACCCACACATATATTTAAAACTGAATCACCATGAAAAAACTTCCTCTATCCCATATAACCCAAGAAACAATCACATCACCCACAATTTTATAAATTTAAAATGGAATCTAAATCCCAATCGACCCAATTTATCTTTGATTCACTATATTTTCCTTTAAAATCCTATATATCCATAAATTTAACCCATATCAACCCATCGAGATGCTAAATGTAGTTTCCTACTGATCACATATAACTTCTATTGGAACTCAACTTTAACCACCTCCAGTAAACTAATTTCATGAAAACATAGCATAAACTAACGAAATGTCAATTAAAATTAAATTCAAAAGTCATTATCCTAATAAATAATAATATGTTTCCAAGAATACTCATCAAATCCCATACCCAACATCGAGTGACATATCCTGACTAAACCATCTCCTAATAAAAATTTGTCATCATGCTATAACACCATCATCAATATTATCCTAATCTAACCTCTATGTATTTTCATAAGGTACTCTAGGATATACACCCACATTTTTATTTCAACCAAATCTATAATCAAACATGTATGTGGAATTAATCAAGGGTTTCATTTGTATATTGTTTCATTTATTTAACAATATATGATTTATAGAACGAACATCAAATGACCGATCTCAAGGTCCCTTGACCTTTCATACTTGAGTTTATCTTACCAATGATAGAAATTATTCTCCTCACCTTAGTCTTATCCCTTTAATTTCTCTAATGAAATGAAAAAGATGATTACTATAGCTAATGAAAAGGTATACTGGCTAACATGGATAAGATAAAAACCAGTTATCCTTAAATCTAATGTAAAAATCACTCATCACTTATTCCCACACCCTAATAATAGTTTCTGTGAAGTTCCTTAATTTAAAGTTATAATGAGTTCACCACCCTTAAAGGGCCACTAGAATACTATGCACTATGAGACTCATTTTAAAACAATCCTCAAGAGAAACTTCGAAGGGGTTCATCCATCATTCCAAAAAAATCTTTTTTGTTATATAACTTGTTGTAGATTTGACTCTCTCTCAGTATACTTGTGGGGATGTCAAGTTTATGGGAATGATGACATATAGACTAGAAAAAACTAATATTTTATTGATATGCATGTATAGATATATCGGGCTATGCTATCATCACACATGATTCATTTTCCTTATTCAAAAGTAGACACAATTTCTCCCAAAAATGTGTGTTGTTTTTCAACAATGATTAAATTGTACAATGAAAACCTAAAACTCTATCCCCAAGGTAGACATAATCATAGGAAATTCCTTTGAAAATATTTCTAGTTCTCTAGGACACTTCTTTGAAACCATCAGCCCATGGCTCACATCCAACCATTCACTGATGTTCAATTTTAAATTTTTACCAAATTAAAATGTCATGAAATAACTTATTATTTTCAGCTAGTGTAATATCTTATAACACTCATTTTGAGACTCAAATCACACTACTATGGGTTTTCCATCAATAATTCCAGGCCATCCTTGCTATACATAATGTCAGTTACTAAAATTCTAGGAACTCCCATGGAACTCCTCTTCAAGTTCAAGGAAGCTACCCCTTCCACGATTTATTAAAAAAATTCCAAATCAATGAGTCATTTTCTAAAACTATATCATCAATATTGAAAAAACTAGCCAATTGGGCTAGGATCCCTAACTATCATACCTATTATATCCAGTTTTGATAAACAAGAACTCAAGGGGATCTTCAAAAGGAAAAGGAACCACCATACATAAATCCAAAGAATAGATCACCTAACAATCCTCATAATATAAATTAGTTTAAGAAAAAACTCAATGCCTTTAAGGAAATCATAAACCATGGTCCATTATTTCACACATGTTTCCCTTAATTAAATCAAATACAGCTGACCTACTAGGGTCCGAGTCAAAGTTATGGGCATTTAAGTATACTACCAAGCCACAATGTCTCTTTAACAAGAAATGTAAACCATGCATGAGCATTAGTTACATGATATATAACACATGTATAAACAATTTTTTAGAAGAGGTTAAACAGAAATAGGTAAGGAAACAATGATATACAAGGGTGGGAATGGAAATATAAAAAGATTAAGAGATGAAATTAAATATGTATCTATATAGGGTAATACCCCATAAAGGTTCAAATCATCATACCACCACCCATCTACCCTCAGGAGTCGTTTCATTTACTAAGAGTTCTTCGATACTTAAAGGATCATTGAAATACATTTAACTTTCCTTGAAAATTAGATCAAAGGTCAAACAATTTCTCATATTTAAGGGAAATAATACATGGATAGACCTTCATTTTAATTTAAGTTGTAGAATTTAAAACTATTTTAATAACTAAAATTGTTACTATGATATAATAAATAACAATTTGGTTTTAAAAAATATAATTAAACTAATTAATATTTTAAAGGGAAATGCCCATGTTCTCAATAAATGCATTTCTCGAGGAAAACTAAGCAAACATTTACATAAGAGTCCTTTCTAAGAACAACTATACAAGGTTTTATTTAATTTATTTAACCAACTATCATTTATTAAAATGGTTAAATCAATTCCTATACAAGGGATAACAAATACATGATTTGAAGGAAAACTATACTAAAATCATTATTTAGATAGCACCATGAAACATTAGTAGAAAATTATCTTATATTTTTTATCCATTTTATTTATCAATAAGATATAACAATTCGGATTAGTTAAAGAAAATTTAAATTATAATATATAAAGGAATACAAAATTTAGGTATCAATTGGAAATTTAATTAACTAACACCACAAATAAGTATAGTTGAAATGTAGATAACAAGTCATTAATAATTAAAAGGGGATTAGTCATGTAAGATTCCACTATAAATTTATATGCAACACCATATAATAAACTATATAAAATTTAGATAACCATCCCATTTATCATAACATACCCACATGTGGTTATGTACCATGGCATAAAATAATTAAATGTGACCAATGAGGTCCCCATCAAGTCAACCTGGGATAAATTAGACGGGTTTCCATTACCAGTTTATGGAGTCAACACTCTATAACTTATAGTTGAAATACCATGTATGTTTAACCCAGTAATAGTTAGTTTTCCAAAAATATATACGTACCCTTGATGGGTTTATCTAATAAGTAACATGACCCAACTAACTTATTTGGGTACAGTTGTTCATTTAATAATTTAATTATATGGGTCATCATGCCCAAAGTGATAAAGGTACATGACTCTTAAGTCACAATTCAACATGCAGTTAAAATAATTTATCTACTATAAAAATTGATATTAATAATTTTTACCTCTATGCATCCCAATTTATTTAGATGAATTAGAATTCAAAAATTATAAAGGTACTTTCCTTTATAAGATACAATTGAGATTCATGTAATGACAATGTAGATTTTATCTTTGATTTTATAATATATAAATTACATCTATGATGGTTCAATTATACAGGGAACCATTTTATATTTTATAAATTACCATTCAATTTTCATATTGGACAATTGGTTCCCATTTAATTGTAACCATTAATGGACCATCTTGTGAAACCCATGGTTTTTTTCTCAAACATGTCATAATTGGTTAGTTAAGTAGAATGACACTATCAAGATAGTTGAGAAATAACCATTTATGTTGATGCATACGATTTATTTAGTTGATCATATATTACAATTATAGAAAATAATCCTATGATAGAGTACTAATACTAGATACATAGAAAGAATTGTGGAAACTACTACAAAAGAATCAATTATCAGGTGATCAATAATACAGTTTATATGGCATGAAATATTCATGGATTTTGAATTTGGATGTTCCTATAAGGATGAATGAGTCCATACATTCTTTCCTTACTATGATAAGGTTAAAAATACAGAAATCAGTAAATCAATAACTAATGGAAGTTCATTAGTCACCTGAGGTGAAATAATAATCATCTGTAATATAGAACAATAGTATCATCTGAGACAACATGAACTTTCCCTCATGCATGGGTTAGAGGAACCAAAAACCAATCTATTTACAATGTTCTAACACATACCTAGTCACTAGTATACTGTCCCAAAACATTAAGACAAAAGGAAAGAATGTATTTGAAACCAATTTGTAAAATCTCGACCCAGGATCCACTAAAATAGTTTCCCTAGTGGGTTCGCTCTGTTGCCTCAGGCATATATCCCTATACGCTAAAGGATAGTCACGTGTAGAAATGGTCTAATGGTGGTACAATGGGGGAGAGTATACCATCTTGGTCAGAGTTTCATGGTGGTATATATAATAAATAAATTGATGAATATTATAAAAAATAGATCAATAAAAGATAATTAATAGTAACTGGCAGTCAATAATAAATGAATAAATGATCTATACATGAATATAGTACAATGTAGAATAAATAAATAGTAAAACAGAATATAAAAATACAACATAAATAATAAGGGAGAAAAAAACCTAAGTCTTTCCCCATGAGCATCCTAAGTGATAGCTCAATCATATGATCCTAAACTCTTGTAGACACACATAACAGAACACAACAAGGTCCAGGTGATAACCTAAAACTTGATGACGTTTGTTCATGATCAAAATGGAGGCCTGAATAGGGTATTATATATACTCAATAGGCCACCCAAAAATGGTTTCTAATGTAATTTAGTCTATGAATATTAAATAAATCAGTGTGTAGGTATACCAAAAGTATGGTAGTGTAGTAATTAATAGATGTAAACAAGTTGTACTTGGGTTACATAGGGACACTTGGCCGAATATACCTTATTAAGACTAATCCAAAATGTCTCTAGATACATATGTGCCCATATATATATATATACACAAATATACAATCATGAATATATGTATGTATATAATTTCACTATATACATAGAAAGAAATGTAGCTATTTATATAGATACATAGAAATAACCTAGACCTGAGGTGTAAGTCAAGCATCCATATGTATTCATAAGAGTCTCATAAGGTAATAAGGGATTCCATGATCAAGTATCATGGAAAATTTTGGACACTATACCAAGTATCACAAGTAGAAAAGACTTCATAAAGAGTAATCTGGAATAATAATGGGAAGGGTCGTGCCTAATATCCTAAAATAGAGTGTGTAGAACATCATGTCTGACAAACCAACTGATGTGAAGGCTATGCCCAACATCCTTAACCAAGGGGGATTGAAAATATATATCAATAACCCTATCTAAAGTTACTGAATAACAATATTGTATAAGGTTGTATCACGATGAACCCATACCTAAGGTATTCCATAACGAGGAACCTAACAACGCTTAGGGCACAACATAACTTTATTTTTATAATCCATTTTGAAATTAATTTTAGGCCAGAGGTTTATTCATGGAAGAATACATGTCATCAATATCACACAATTAAATTTTAAGAATATATGTTAAAATGGTCTTTGTGCATAACCATTCCATATTATTAAACTCAGATAAGGGATAAAATTCCTTTATAAACAAGGCGACCATGGGAAGTACCCATGCCATAACAAAAACTGCCACCCATAATTTAATCCATAATTTTCATTTTAAGACAGTACACCTCAAAGGTTGTTTTATTATAAAACAGAGCATGATTTAAATAACACTTCATTCATTTTAGTTTAATCATATCCTCTACGTGGGTAATTCAACACACCACAAAAGGTGATTTTATGTGAAAGAGTAGTACTATAATAATAAATTACCTATAATTTTAAATATAATTTAATTGAACTCAACCTATAGGGTGGTTCGGGTTGGGGTCCTCAACCACCAACCATATTAAGGGTCTAAGGATCATCACGATCATGGTCTAAGAATTTTAATTAAATACATTTTTTTGAAGCATCTTATGAAATACCATCATGTGGAATTAGTAAAATATGGAAAATAAAATATACCACCAAACTCATTATTATGATTCTTCATTCATATATTATTAAGATTTAATTTAGGTTGGAATTATAGAAATTGTAATAATTTTCAAACACCTAGTAAATAGGGAAAACAATCTTGAACAATGATAGCATCGAAGATGGAAATATTATCAAAGAAAGTAAGAATAAAGAAGTTATATACTTACCAAGGGATAGACAAATGATGGATGACACTAAATTAAATGATCAAATGGATGATAAAAAACTATGGGGAGATGAAGAGGATATGTCCATGGGAGGTCTCCTAGGTGAATTTGGAAGAAAACAAGGCCCGTAAAGGGTTAGAGAGAAAAATTTTCATTTTCCCCATTTAATGAGGTTCATGGTTAAGATGCATGGTTTGGAAAACCATTTAGGAACCATTTTCCTCACAAAACCCAATAGCCACACCCAAAATAGTTTGGCCACATGGTTTGGGATAACTTTGCACCAACAATACTGTGTTACTGGTTACGTGTCACTAACCCTGAGGGCTAGGCGCATTGTTTTGAAAACAATGTGAAGCTAGAACACACACCTCTAAAACTTACTATATACCTCTCACATTCTTATGAACCCAACCTTTCTTAACTTAACAAATGGTGTGATCCCCCTTATAGGGCCACATAGTTTCTCTTACGGGGCCATATGTTTTAAACTAACCATCCACCCAGTCTGTTTGTCATAGAAAGAGAGTTTTAAGATCAGGAAGCTCATCAAACTGATATAAAATTTTGTGACACCTCTGAGGCCTTAAACAATAACAAAAAAAATATACTTTTATGTGTTCTTATGATCAGATTTACATTTTGAGGCACAATTTAAGATTTGACCCATCTGTAAATGAAAAAAATTGAAATTATATTAGATATTTCTAGTAGTAAAAATAACTATATGTTAAACTTCATATCCCATTAATTTATTAGTATTTAATATTAATATAAATAATCACTTCATGGATTAATTTTCAATTCAGTTTTATAATCTTTATAAGGGTTTCTCATCAAAAAACATCTTTTTTTGAGAAATGTTTAATTTTATTCTCCTATTTCTATTTATAGGTTCATATACTTCTTATTAAAATATTATATCATGAATAAATAATTGATAATTATACTAAAATTTAATTTTTATGTAATCTCTTTCATATGTTATTGATTCCATTGTTATAAAAACTGTATGTATTTTCTTGGTCCCAATTTTAATTCCCTAAGACATATTTCATGTTTTTCACCATGAATTCCTTTGTATAGTGTACTTAATTCCCCATATATTTATTTTTATATTTAATTCCATGTAAATAATGTACTTTTTTTAATTATATTAAATTACTTCCTTCAATGTATTTTTTATTCAAGCATAACCAATGTTTCTAGTGTTTCTCATCTCAAAAATATTTGTTTGAGAAATGTTTAGATTGATGCACCTATATTTATTTATATGGTTTATATATTTCTTTTGGACATATTATTAGTCACTTTATACTCATGAAATTTTAATTTCATTCACATGTTCTATTTATCAAAGGGTTTTTGATTTTAAATGATTATAAAGGGATATCTTTAAAACAATTCATTAAAGGATTTGAAGTATTTTACCAAACATTTTTTATTCATATCCATATTATTTAAAATTATTGAGTAATATTCATATTTATACTCAAATTAGTAATTAAAGTCATTTTAAATATATTTTAATTTCATTTAAATGTTTTTAAAATGAATATTAATGATGTTTTCCGCATGGGTCAATTTTGACTCTTACAAAAGTTTGAAAATAATGTTTCTTAAAATTTAAAACATTCATAGATTTACCTCCAATATGGATATTTTTATGTATAAGGATTATTTTATAAGTTCACATGAATTTTTAAAAGAAACTCACTACTTATTTTTTTTAAATTTTATCGAAAGAAAAAGGTATTCCTTATGGTTTTAAAAAGAATAGTTATAAATGATTTTATAGAAGAGTTTTTCATCTTTTTAGACATATTGTAAATGATTACGATTATCCATTTTGGATATAATCTAATGATTCCATTCATATATTATCTCTAGATGGATAATGATGTTTTCTAAGGAGATTGTTAAGAAACCCATTTCTTTTCATTGAGTTAATCTTATTTTGAAGGAAATAACAATAGTTTCTATGATTTTTAGGATGAAATTAAAGATTAATTCACTTAATAACATTATTAAATAAGTTATGAATGTATTATAATTTTTATACAAAATTAATATTTAATTTTTTTACCATTTCTTAAATAATTTTTGAAAACAACATTCACCATTATGGTTTTACACAACCTATGTCAATGATGATGTTTTCATTTAATTAATTATCTCATTAGTATTATTAATAATTTATTTTCTAATTTAATATATCCTTAAAAATCAGTTATTTTTATGATTATTATTATCTAATGATAAATTAAATAGTATAACAATGAAAGTAGATATAAACAAACACTGTTATTTTATCCATAAAAAACATGCATATTAAGGAAGGTTTCATGAATGGTAACAATTTGTTGACATATTTTTCTTCCATAATTATAAAATTATGTAGACGATATACCTTTACTCATATAGATTAAATAAAACTATTGAAATTATACCTTTTATTATATATATATAATAAATATATTTGGATATTTGGAACCGGATGACCCCAAAATGATAAATGTAAACAATAATGATTTTGTAAATGAATGAAATAAGATAATATAGAATAATAATAAGTTAATGAACATTAAATATATTATATATATAATATACAATTAATATAATTTTATTGTTGTGGAATTTAGTGGATGTATGATGTAATCGAGGAAATAATGTATGAGGTTTCTTAACTTAATTTCCTTTCATTGGGTTTTATAACTACTTAGTTAAATATGGTATACGAAAATTTAGTGTGTGATAGACTATAGAATTTTATTATAGTTTTTACACTTCTTATATGTGGATTTATATTTTTTTCATGTAATCACTCCATTTATTAATTCCCACTTCAATTTTTGGATCTTTGTCATAATTTCTCATCCAAGACTTCTCTTTTTGAGACATGTTTTATTTAGTGAAAATATTTTCATTTATATGGTGTATATATTTCCCATTGAAATATTATATCTTGAATAAGTATTTGATCATGAAATTTTAAGTTCCTTTAGAATAAATATCTTTTATGAGGTGTTTATTTAGATGTTATAAAAGTTTCAAAGATTTTCTTGTTCCCAATTTCAATTATTTGAGGCATTTCTCATGTTGTGCACCATAAATTATTTTATGTGGTGTACATAATTCCCCATTATTTTTTGACATATTATTTCATGTAAATCACGTTTTTTATAGAAATATATTAAATCACTTCATTCAATTACTTTTGGATTGAAGAATTAACAATGTTTTTAGGGTTTTTTATCTCAAACTTTCTCATTTGAGACATGTTTTGATTAATTCATATATATTCATTTATATTATGTATATATTTCCTATTTTCATATAATGAATTTATTTATACTCATGGTATTTTAATTTATTTATAAGGTTTTATCTTTCAATGGTCTTTTAAAGGGTTGTCTTGAGTTTTCTTGAAATAATTTACTTTAATTGTTTTGAATTCTTCTAAAAAAATATTCATTATCAATATCCATATTCACTAAACTGTTTCAAGAGTGTTATTTTCTTGTAATCAAATGAGGTAATTGAATTAAAACTATATTTGAATTTATCTTAAATGTTTTTATGTAGAATCTTCTTTATTTTGTTCAATATTTTACAATTTTTAATCTCTTTTCAAAAGATTAAAAAGAATGTTTTCTAACATTTACATAATGAATGTATTTTCCCAGTATCATGAAAATTATTATTCATTAATATTATCATAAAAATTTACATGATTTTTCAAATTAATACCTTTACCCATTGTTTTTTATTTTTTGTTTTTTAACATTTATGAAAACAAAAATGTATTCATTATTATTTTCATAAGAAAATATAAAAATGAATTAATATATGTGTTTTTCATCTATTTCAATATCTTATAAATGATTCAAATTCTTCATTAGGTATATTTTCTAATGATTATACCCCCATTTTTTCTTTAGATGGAATATGATGATTCTTTATATATGTTTTAATGAAACCCATTTATTTTCCCTAATATAATCAATCTTGGAAGGGAATGATGGTAATTAATATGAATTTTGTAATTAAATTAAAGGTTTATATATATATATATAAATTATTCATGTTATTTTATTTGAAATTTTGAATGATGATGGGTGAGACTGATATATCTCATGATTTTGAGTGAGACCGAAATAGGTCTCATATGAAATGAGTAATGTGAAATATTTAACAATTATAAGTTACACGAAAGAGATAATATTGAAGTTACCACGATGGTTATAATACTGTAAGTCTTTTTGTAAGTGTGATATGAATATAATTTCCCAATATTCCAACCTTGTTTCTCTAAGAATTCTATGAGTCTTACTAGTTTCTTAGAATAAAGATTTATTTCACATGGCTCATGAATGTCGAATTTAATGAATATTGTATTATGCTAAAGCTTTATGACATGATTTTTTTTATGTATTACAATTTAACATTTATTATGTTTCAATGGCATTATTATCACCTTATTCTCATAGATGATATTCAAATTTTAATGTATATGTTTAACCTTAATGAGAATTTTAGTGCACATAACTTATGTTTCATTTTCCCCATGATATAATGAATTATGTTAAGAAAGTTATTCCTATAAGTGTTTAATGTGTTTATATTTTTATGTGATATTTTTAAGACTTATCATGGAATAAGAAAATATAGTTATAATAGGAAGAATTCACATTTTAAAATAAATATATGTGTTTAATTACATAAATTGTTTTTCCAAATTCTCCAAAACATTAAACCTAAAAGGTATTGAACATATCCGTGATTACATATTTCATTTTTATATTGTAATTATGGATGGTTAAAATTTATTCACATCTTTTGGTATAAAATCCAAAATTGTAAAGAGTTTATTTTTTACACCAAATCATGGTGTATAGGTTTTGGGAGTTACATTGGGTATTAGAGAAATGATTTAGATAACTTTAGAGGTTTTGATATTAACATATGATGAAGATTTAAGAGGCATGGATATAATCATGGGTTAAAGTGTCTATGGTTGATAATAATATTGAAAGAGTATCTACCCTTTGGAGGTCTTAAGTAATGGTAATTTTAAGGTTATTGATGATACTTTGGGAGATGTTTTATTGGGTTTCAATATACTATTAAGTTATATATAATCTTTAGGATTAACATTTTATCTTGCATAAATTTTATTTGGGATGAATAATATTACATTTTTTTAATAAAATATGAAAGGTATATGTCAAAATTTTATGTTAATTCATTATTTAAGAATAGGATATATATGTATAATTTGGATATAATATAATTTTTTTTGGAATGATTTATGTTAAACTTTGGGTGTTATATTAAATGTTGATTTTCATACTTTAGGGATAATTATTATTCATCATGGAGGTATGGTTCAGAGACACCCTAAATATATTCTCACCGGTTCTAATACCCACATGAAAAGAGTATACCCGAGATGCTAGGTAGAGAACTTCGATGAAGTCCCTATTATTGTTTCTGAACATGATAATGCTTCCGTGGAATCCATTCATGTGGAATTAAAGATTCGTGGGGCTGTTTAGACTCTCAACCCCAAAACTGCATCAAGATATAAAGGCTTCCAAATTTTATTCTATAATGGGTCATGGAACATGGTTAGGAATGATCTGGTGCTCGTAGTACAAGATTTATTACCTGGGGTTATCCTTCCCTATGTGGCATATTCAACTATAATGGTTCTCATCCCCAAGAATAAATATAATTAATCTCTTTAGCATTTCCATCACATCGGTATGTGAAAATTCTAATATAAATTCCTAGAAGGTTTGATAAAAAATACTCTCTATGCACCTTACTCGATGGATTTCAGAAGATAAACAAAGATTTTCCAAGGGGAGATCGATCCAAGGTGAAATAAGGATTTATTAAAAAGTGATCTTAGATATAAATCATATGACTCTAGGATCTAAATTTCAATCAAACATGACATGGATAAATCATATGATATGATTTAGTCGAAATTCATACTCATGGTTCTCACATGAATGGGTTTTTTTATATGGGCCTCGAAACTCATATGTAGTGGTATCCAGTTCCTATAGATTTACATGTCCTTCATGGGAAGGAATTTAAAATTATTCAAAATAGTTGGTGGGGGTAAGTCAAGGTGAATGAATTTCCCCATTCTTATTTATCCTAACCCAAGAATCTCGTAGTGAAATCATCTGGAAAAACATCTCAATAAGAAAAAAAATCCCCCCATATCCATTTAGATATAATAAATCAGTATCTCTCAAATAATTTTTATAGAATACACACTCATATTTTCTAATTAAAGTAATAAATCCATACATGGTATCTACAATATCCTATAGGATTACTCTATATTTAGTGTAAAACTGGTGAATTTAGGGAAATTTTGTATTTATTTTCCCCTTGATGATCGGATAGACGAGCTAACTATTTATTGAACAACTTGGGAATTTATAAAATAAACTTATTTATGGAATATATTGGTGATTTAATTTCTATTATAAATATTTGTATCTTTCTCTTTGATATGGTAGTAGAAAGGATCAACTGATTCCTCATAAACTGGAAAACCCATTTCCATTGTTTTGGAGGTAGAATCACCTTGGATAATATTGTTTTAACTTCAATACCCATGCATGTTTTTTCCATGATCAATGTTTTCAAAGGAATTATCTTGGGTATTAAAAAAATTATGGCCTTGTTCATTTGGGATGCTCAATTCATAGGAAAACCTCACTAGATATCATAGAATTGGATGGAAATACCTCTAAAGGATGGTATAATTAATGTCAGAAGTATCATCTCTAAATTGAATTATTTTCATGAAAATGTGAAATGGTAGGCTCTTGAATGTCGAGCACTATGGGGAATATTTATGGTAGAATAATATAGAAGTGATATTTTAATGAATAGAAGGATTCCATATAATTTACAACTAATTATCTTACCCTACACCACAACCTCTAAATTTATACTCATTGGATTTTTGGAAGGGGTGATATCAATTTTTGTCACTGCAACTTGGCTAGTATCAAGCCTAGTTCTCCTAGATGTCCAGCTCCAAAACTGACATTTATATAAGCTTGCTATACCTGATCATTATCCATGTAGTCCTAGACCCTAATCAGTGTGATATATTAAATCTAATCGAACTAACCTCAGAACTGTATAAATGTGTTTTTAATATTTCTTTATCAGTAACATTCCCCATGAAGGACTACCGAATAGTGATGATGGATTTTATTGAGTTGGACCCTGGGGGAGAGACTTTATGGTGTAAGGAGATCCCTATGAGACATAACGTTATCACTTGGAACATTAGGAACCCATCTCTCCCCATATATGATAACATTAAATGTCTTCTAATTCACCCTATGTCTAAGTGAACTAGTTATGGTGAACCATGGGAAGATACCTTGAATCACGTCTTCCTCGAAGGAAGATGTTCTTTCACCATGTGGAACTCACTAAACACATTCATTGGACCACATATCATGGCCTCTTTAGGTGTTTATTTTCTCTACATCCTTTTTTTGGGAGTGGGAACTTCTATTCCTAATAATTAGGATCATACTCTAATTCCTACAACAGGCTACTGGTGCATCTGGATGGAAAGAAAAAATACACATCAAGATGGAACCCGTTGAATGAGTATCACTCTATTCTTCATAACTAAGGACCTCTTGGTTGATCTTTCTTAGCTCTTATAGAACTGAGAGGATTCCCTCTCCTTTTAAGAACTTCTTGATGGGATATACCCTCACCACAAAACCCTTATTTTTTATTATGGATGATGGGTCTACTGGTTCCCCCATGATTCTGGTCCTAAACTCAATATGGATGGCTCCTACATCATGGTAATTATGTGTGTGGGGGGGGGGGGGGGGTCACGATCTCAGGGGATCCATCATCATTTCATTCACATCCTACATTATAAGCTTTCAATCCCTCTAGTGCTAATTTAATGTGATTCTTATATGTATTTTCATGTTTATTTAGGAAAATATTGATCTTATGAAGATAAAAAGATAATCTTCTACTATTCATAATTACTTGCATGGATATGGGTATATCCTCTAGTAAATATTCTATCTAATACAAATTTTTTTGATTTTTATCAACAACCACTCAAATGTCCTTAACACTTAGTGATAGGGGAACAAATTTTCTAATTTTGTTACTTCTGTGGAAATAGAAGATGATTACCTCACATACATATCAAGCTTGGGATACTTTACCCATGAGGGAGTCAACATTATAATAGATGATGCACTAAATTTCCATTATTTTAGACCATAATAGATCATTATGGTGTCACAATTTCATTTTTACACCTTATACATTATCTTCTTCTGAATAAAAAATAAATAATTATTTTTGGTTGTTTATGGATTTCTGGAAATCATATAAGTTTATTTTTCCCGTCTTTTCTGTATGTATGGTAACATTATCCCTCAAAAACATGAAAAGAGATATTTAAATGATTTTTTTTCATATTATAACAAATTATGAGGAATTGATAGTCCGTTCTCCCATTGGGAAAAATGAAATTTTTATTTGAAGCTTCTTCATTCATGAACTTGTTTTGTTTAAAAGTATTACATAATTGGGAATAAATACCATCATATTTAGTTGTGTTTTATCTTCCATGTCCAAATTTTTATTTACCGTCAATGTTATATTTTTTTGGGAACCTTATTTTCTATTATTTTTAATTTCATTCATATTTACCTCTTCCCTATTTCAAAAGAATGTTTTATTTTCTCTTTTTATGTTGTGGGGTTCAAATAGTGACATGATCAAATATTGAAAAGGACTTTCCTTTCATGATCATATTTTTAATATTACAATAAAAGTTTTCCTTAGAAAACCATTATTTCCTTTTTCAAGGTTTCATTTTAGGGTTTCTTTTGAAAATTATGATGTTTAAAGACTTATTTTATGTAATATTTTTTTTCAAAATATTTTAATTAATGTTATAATTTCATATACACTTTCTTACTGAACTCAAGATAAAATTGTTAAGAAACAATTTACTAAAGGGGGAAGGAATATGAAAACCAAATTACTATTAATAATTTGGAAATATCATGTTTTATTAATATTAATAACTAGATTTTATAGGGTCATATTCAATATAATAGTTTATAGTAAATTTTCAAGCAAAAAAAAGAAATTATTTTTTAAAACTAAATTATTTTCCTTGAATTAAATCATTTTATTATAAAGTTAAAATTATTATTTTTAGAATTAAAATATGATAATATCAACTTCATTTTTGAATTCAATATGTCATAACTGGCTTATGGTTGTGTTTTGGGTTTTTTTTAAAAAGTAGATTTTTGGGTGAATTTTGAAAATACTATTTTTATATATATTTAATATTTTGTGACATCATTATGATGTAATATTGACATAAAAATGTTTAAATATTTTTTCTACAAAAAATTTTAATTTACGTAGAAAAATAATTATTTTAAATATATTAATTTTAATTTATGAACCAATGTTTGAAAATTTTAATCCAAAGTTATATTTTATTCGCATAAAAAATACATTTTTTTACTTTTAATAAGGTGGTTCAAGGATGAATTTTGGTTTTATAATGGTTATAATTTAAAATAACATTAATATTTTTAATAATATAACAATAAATTCAATGAAATCATCACTTCTAAAAATTATTTGTTCTAAATGATAAAATAATCAAATAGTTTTAAAAAAAATACCCATCCCTTTTTACTATATAAGAAACACACATTCACCATTTTATACTCATTTTGAAACACATGTAATATTCTAATGATATACCCAAATACCATTATATCCATCCTTTTTCACATAACGAAGGTCCTATAAATGAAAAAAACCCATCCACCAAAAGTGTTTCACTCAATTGAAAGAAGGTGACTCAAAAGTAAAGGGATCTTATTTCTACACCATCTAGTTTGTTTGGTATCATTTAATCATGTTATTATTTTATTTTATTTAATATTACTCCATTATTATATATCCATTTTATCCATTTTTATGAATTTATACTAATTCCAACTCATTTAACCCTCTTCATAACATATTTCTATGTTTAAATAACAATTTTCATAATTATCTCTTTTTTATTTCTTATGGGGGATTCATATGCTATAAACTCCATGAAGCATAAATTTAATATAATACCATAATTTATTATTCATGATATTATAATTAATTTTATCTATAATTGATAAGATATTTCTAATTTCGTTTAATAAAACAAATTGAAAAAGTTTTTATAATGTCAAAATGTAGGTTTTTCAATGATGATCATTTTATTTAAAATTATGCTCTAAATTTTTCAACAAGGAAATTAATTATTAAAAATTTATCTAGAAAAAAATTTATTTGTTATTAAATTTATTTTATAAAATGTATATATTGATTTTTTTACCCTTATTTTAAACAATTTTCAAAAACATCCTTCACCAGGGTAGTTTTACACAACCTATATGAAGGACGGTGTTTTTTACTAAATTTAATACTCTCATGGGTATTAAAAAAAATTTATGATTGAATATAACATTAATATACAATTAATTTTATGTTTACTATTTTATAATGGTAAATTATTAATTATATCTATCAATGTAAATGTTAACAATCATGATTATTTGTAACCATAAAAAATAGGTGTATTAAGGAAAATTTTCAAGATGGTAATTAGTTGATGACCTATTAAAATTGAATAATTCTTGAATTATATGGACCATATCCCTTAAATATTTTTTTATTTTATTAAGGCATTTAACTAATACATTGGACCATTATAAATATAATAAACATATTTGGATATTATGAATCGAACAACCCCAAAATGAATGATGAAAACTGTACCAATTTCCTAAATGAACAAAATATGATTATAAAGGATAATAATAAGAGAATACAAATAAAATATATTTTAAATAAATTCTATACATAATATTATTTAATTTTCCAGGAATATAGTTGATGTATGAAAGAAGTGAGGTCCCATGTTAAGGGGATTCTTAACTTAATTTTCAGTAATTGTGTTTTATCACTAAATCATTGAATATGTTATGCCAAGATTATGTGTGTAATGAACTATAATTGTTTTTTATTTCTAATTTTAATGTGGATTTAATTTTTTTATACAAATTCACTTTATTTATTAGTTCACGCTTAAATTAAATGATCTTTGTATGGGTTTCTCATCGGAAAATTTGGTTTCGATGACATATTTTATTTTATCAGAAAATATAATTTATATTATGTATATTATTCATATTTAAATATTATATACTAAATAAATATTTGATCAGGATATTTAAAGCTATTTTTTATGATCTATATTTCAATAGGTATTGGTTTAATTTTTATTATAGTTGTAATTATTTTCTTGGTCTCAATTTAAATTCCTTGATACATATTTCCTATTGGGAACCATGCATTATTATATAAGAAATAATTCCTACTATATTAATGTTTTTTAAAATTTAAATATGTGTTTTACATAATTATATGAAATTCAATCATTCAATGGCCATTTGATTTAATAATTACCGAAGTTTTAAGGATTTATCTTCTCAATGTTCCATCATTATGGCATGTTTTGATTGATGAACCTATATTCATTTCTATTATCTACAAAATACCTCTTGGAGTATAGTTAATATATTTATACAGATATTATTTTAATTTATTTCTCATGTTCTTCTTTAAAATGTTTTTTGGTTTTAATGTTTTCTATAGATTTTCCTAAAAAATGATACTTTAAATTTTTTGATGTCTTTTAACAAAAACATTCCCCCAATATTAATATTATTTATAATGTTTCCATAATATTCTTTTTTAGAAATAATATAGTAATTAATTTCATTTTGATATATCATTTAGTTTATTTTAATTGGTTTAAAATTTAATATTCTTAAAATTTTCAAAAAAGGTTACTTTTGAATCTCTTTAAAAAAGTTTGATAACAAGTTTGTTTTAACATTTACAACCTTAATATATTTTCCCACCAGCATGATCATTGTTCTTTATAAACAATTATTCTAAATGATTACATGGTTTATCAATGGAAAACATTTACCCAATGTTTTTTGATTTTTTAGTTTTTTATTGGTTATAAAAGGAAGATGTATTCATTCTTTTTTTCGAAGGAACATTTCTAAATGATTTTATAAAAGATATTTTCATCAATTCCAACATTTTCAAAATAAATATAATGATTCAATAGAGATATACAATGACAATACAAGCGCTATTTTTTCAGTGGATGGCTAAAAATTATTATTTAAAATATATTTTCATGAAACCCATTTTATTTCCATGGGTTAATCAATTTATAAAGGGATTCATGGTTATTTCATGGTTTTTTATAATAAAATGAAATATCTATATACTTTATACAAGTCATGGTTTATAGAAATTATTGATCCTGAAAAGATATCCTCATAAATATCATAATGATGGATGTGACATTGAAAATGACTGTTATGGATATTCTTTGCAAATGTGATTATATATGTGATATAAAGATAATATACTAAGACACCAATATGTTTTATATATAATTTATATAATTTTTAGTAGTTCTATTGAAAGGACATTGATTTCCCATGTCCTGGGATTTTTTAATCATATAAAACATTTCTTATGAAAAATATTTATGCAAAGAATCATGTTTTATGATCCATGTTTTGATTATTATGAATTTTATTATTTTATTATCATATAATTTTACTAAATTCACATACCATTTTAATCATCTTATATTCACTGATGATATTCAAATATCAATTATTATGTTTAACCTTACCAAGGGATTTAGCTCATCATTCATATAATTCCTTTCCCACAGGACATGAAGAATTATATTAATAAAGTTTTTTATTGAATTATATCATGTGATAATAATTTTATAGGATATTTTGAAGGCTTATCATGGAAATAAAAAAATTAGAGAATAATTGAAAAAAAATTCATTTGGATAACAAAAAAGATGTTTATTTACTTAAAGACTAAAATTGAAATTTATTATTAAGTCAAGCACGGGAAGACCCAAACCCAAGTCCCTAAACAAGAAAACAAAAACATAGAATTTATGAGGTTCTAAACCTAAAAGGTCTTTTTTATGTAAGAGTCTAAATATTTTCTTTTGATTTTGTAATTCTATTTAGTAATAATTAAGTCACATTTGTTTGTATGAATGCCAGAATCGTAAAGAGTAATTTTTTCCATAGATCCAAGTGTATGGGTCTGGGGAATTAAAAAATATATATATTTTTGATGATCTAGTTGGGATATTAGAGATTTAAGACCCCTCATGAAATGAATTGATAAATGGGTAGTTGAGGTAATCTCACGTGAGCTATGGATGATTTTGAAATGATCTCACATTGAGGAATGGTGTTCTCTAACAGTTGATATTCTATACTATAGAAAGATGTTTATATAAACCTTTTGACACCCATGATTAGATCACTATATAGTAAATATACCTGTTTAGAACATGATATTAAGAATACCTATCAGTACACTATATGATTGCAACTTGTTGCGAGGGTCTATGGTGTTATCGTTAGGAGACTGTGACATCATATGAGTGAATAGAAAAAATAATAGAAATAAAATTGAATAAATAATCATAAAAACCAATAGAATAAAATAAATATTTCATTTAAAGTGAAAAAATAATAAAAATACCGTAATCTATAATGAAATAAACCATCATTAATATAAAATGTGTTTGATAAACCGCACAAAGATCAGTCATGGGTAGATCATATACAACCTAGACTAAATATAAATAAAACCATAATAACCACAAACTAGTCCCAAGTCTTGACCTATTCCCATATCCTTATTCATACCATGACATATAATTGAGCTAACCAACACTTTTATCCTTAACTACTTTCACTTATGATCATGTGGTCTACTTGGGTACTGATGTTCTTGGGCCTCGTGATGAGGGTGTTAGTATAACATAGTTGGAAACCACTAATAATGACCATAAAAAACTACTAAATACCATTCATGTATATTGTGATATTCTCAAAATAATCATACAAACAACTAAAATCATAATAAATTAAAAAACATTTATCCTTGTGTTTTAAGGCAACACCCAATGTTTACTATACCTACTTTAGCTAGTATCATATCTCTATAGGAATATCTAATAATTATACCATCACATTCCATAATCATAAAAGGGATTAGATCACACCCTGTATAACCATCTTGAATCATATCATTATGTGGATCAGGTCCCACCCCATAAAACCATCATATATCATTATAATAATGGTATTAACACCTTCCCCATAATACCATCCATCATATATAATATCATAGGGGAGAGGGTTAGGGCCCACCCTATAATACCATCATATTTCTTATCATAGAGGGTATTGAAACCAACCTTGTAACACCATTATATATCATATCATCAAGGGGATTAACACACACCCTATAATTCCCTCACATTTTATATTTTAAATGAATTTGGTTTATAACCTATAATACTATCTTATATTATATCATGGGGTGGATTAGTGCCAACCCCATAATACCATCACATATCATATCATTATATGATTAATTCACACCTCATAATACAATAACATATCATAATTTTTGGGTGTATTATCATACATCCAATAATTACATCATATATTATTTCATTGGGTTTGGGATATGAATTACCATGCACTCGTTAATACTATTATATATCATATCATAATACATCATTGGAAGGAATAACACCCACCCTGAAACAATCTCATCTCATATATCATAACACAAAAACCATTTCCAATGTTCTTATCTAAAGCTCAGAACCCAATACCATCATCTAATTTATACCCGACTACAACCGAGTTATACCCACATTCTCATCATTTTCATAATCAATAAAAAAACTAGGTCACCCACTATAGTCCCCTAGCTCACATCAAGATCCAAATACCCCTCATGGGTTTCTATATCTAAATCCCATATCTAGGGTCAAATACAACCACTTATGAAAATAAATTATATATATATATTAATTATCACACTATGTTATAAACAGTCATACAAAAAATGACACATAAATAGAAAAAATTACCATAATGGAGTCCACCTCACTTCCCACCTTAAATATAGTTTGTATTCTCATAATGAACTGATATATAAATTATTTCCATAACACCCATAATCAGATAGACATATATTCTATTGTAGGAGAGACATTTACTCTACATACAAATCCTATATAAAAGAGTCTATAAGGTAAATTAATATTTCAAATGGCATATCCCTAGGCTAAACATCATCATATATAACACTTATCTACCCATATAAAATTAAGAAATCCTATAATAATGCATAAAATGATTAATTTATTCCATTTGATTCACACCCCTCGTGGGTCTTTACATCACATAACATAAATTTATCATTGAACCATTATTCATCGATGACATTGGAATCAATCCAGTGTCCATGAGTACATTGTGGCCCAAGACACATTCATTACACTCATGTGATTTTTAAAATTAAACAATCCATTTATAAATCATGGTTGATCACACACAATTGTTGAGGCCTGATATCACATTCCATATAAATAAAAGTATATAACATTAGGATATTTTTAGGGAAACATACCTCATTCAGATTTATTATAACAATATTGGCTCATCCACCACTTCCTAAGATCATCCTAGAATTGAAAACCATCAATCATTGTGATAATTCCTTAACACCATCAAAATATATCAAAATTATATATAAATAAATTAAAATTATTTTACACATCAAATCAATATTTTTTCCCAAATTAAACACTTTTAACACAATCATGAAATCAGTTACATGACAATATTCCATGAAAAACTCCTTGATCAAAGGGAGAACATCACCACCAACATCCACTCAGAACTCTAACTCATGAAAACACAAATATAAAATTTTAACTAATATATAAAATTAATCCTAAACTATTAGAAATAGACAAATAAATCAATGACTGATATACCATAATGGAATAATAAGTGGGATAATGAATTTATCATCATGGTACCTCCAATATGAAATGAAAAAAGGCCCAATATATTGGTTTGATTCCACTATGATCTAGTGGATAATAATTAAAACCATACCCAAAATGAAATAAATCAGTGGTATCTCAGGAGGAGGAATAACCAATAATTTAATTATAGAATCTATCATTAAATTATAAGAAATACCATATTCTTTTTCCTTTAACCAAAGATACAGAAAAGAGATAAAAACAAGGGTTTGACCTCCCCTTATCCGTACATCTAAAAATTAGAGTAAAATGACAAGAGTTTCAAATTTTAAAACCCAAAATAATAATATGACCTTAGAATTTTAAAAATTGACTGTAGATCCTATCATGACAAGACATCTTTCCTATAAATATTGCACACTCCTCCCTGCCCAATCCTAAAGATTTTAAATTCTTCTCTTCATGATGATGCGCAGTTCCCCACAAAATAACCTTCCCCTTTTGGGAGCTGATCATGATGTGAAATCTCTATTCACGATGTATAACTCCATAGCTAGACATTCATGATGTAGCCCTTACCTTTTTGTGCAACACCATCTCTCTTGAGTATTCCTTATGGTGTGACTCAAGTTTCACATCTTGACCTGTAATCCTAATCAATTTGTAAATATCTAGAACCCTTAATTTCAATGGAATCCTATTACATTACCTCCAACTCTCCATAAAGTACCATTTTTCAGCGAAGATCAACCTTTATGGGATAATTTTCTTCTTCAAAATTATTCTTCTATAACTCTCATTCATGTAATAATTTTTTGGAAACTCCTTATATGTCCCAAATTCCGTATTCAGAAAATCTCTCAAGAAATATTCTTCTAAAATTGATTACAATACGATAGATCATTATTTTGAGATCTATGTTAATACCTACTTATAAAAATATTCTTCTACAATATATTTTTAATTATATTCTAATATTCTATAAAAAATCATATATAAGTTATCTAAGAACCAATTAAAATTTTATGATCATAATGAAACATAATAAATTTACATTTATCAATAGATTTCCCCCAATTTCAATTTTGAATCATATTTTTTGGAAGTTATAACACTTATACAATATCTAATTATGGATCATAACTTTCAGATGTCCCAGCAATTATATATCACCCTTTTCCATTCTATAACAAAACATTTTATCAAGTTTAGGGTAACCCATGCAAACCCTAGAGTATCACTATTATGAATTAAAGTATTTTACATATAAAAAAAATTCACATCATATGGTAACCCTGATGTATGATAACCCTTATGCATTACTGGGTGTCTATTAAATTTATAATTTTATAACCCACACACACGATCTCTAGATAATTATTACATATCCTAGGGCATCACCACATATTGAAGTTATGTTCCCTAACATTAATTGAATGAGAAGTTGATGAATCTTATGTATTATAGGGTCCTCCAACACCTATCCAATTCCATATGAATGGGAAATAATTACACATACAAGGTGACCTATATGTATTAACCCTTAAACACATCCACAAAACATAAAACTATTGAATGTAGTCATATCCTATAACATCCCCAACTTATAAATTACAAATCATGACCTGATTTTTATTATTATAATCAAATACTCCCCTCTTATCTTCATTTGACTATACAAGACCCATCATTTTCCTTTGAAAAGATATATAAACTTATCTTAGAGAGTTTCCTACAGTTAAAATTATGATCTGATTCCAAATTCTCATAATGCCTCCCTATATGAGACTAAAAATTTAATTTTTGTTGTTTTTTATCAACCTTTGAAATGTGGATCATTATAATATCCTCCTCATAATGCTTTACTTTCTTAAGAATTTTCCTTGTGAATTATCTACGGACCGTATCAATCACCAAACCTTAATGTATAACCCAGTATTATATCCCTCACTAGATATGGTCATGCTGATATAACCATACCCAAATCATGGTAATATTCATGAATTTCCAATTATCTAATGCTACACACCACTAGTTGGCCTAATTAATAAATACAATCCCATCACTCACCCCATGTCACATATAAATATTACAAAACCATCATTATTAAAATACATAGTAAAATTTATTATACTATATGAATAAAATAAGGCCCTCCTCATTGTTTTACATGGAATTTGGTACATGATCAAGTATATTATCCAATAAAAACTGACCACCAATATTCACAAGCCTTGCTCATATTTATTGAATAATTCTATATCCCAATCCTTATTATAGGGTCCAATGATACCATGTTTCTTTATGAAACTATTTTACAATTCTATTGAGAATATTTAACCATACCCTTAGTCTATATAGGTATAACTCCGTGTTAATGACCATTTTTATCATTACATGACTACCACGTTCTATCCCAATATGTTCCCTAACTATTCAAGATAGAATCCCATAATCATGTATGTGGCCTACTCATTATAGTTATGGAACTCTTTAAATTTTTTACCATCACTTTAAGCTGCTTAATACCTTGTTGTTTTACAAGACCCAATGATCATGTAACTTCTTTCCACTTTCACCAAGACTATATATTATCCTTAAAATGAGCTATTCACCTCAAGATATCCACAAATTCCTAACCCATTGGTCAATCCATCAACATAACACAAGTATCCCATGTCTCTCACTAGCCACATCCTAATGCACAAGTTCCAATGGACATATAAAAAAATATTTTATAATGATGACTCTAATACAAATTACTACATATTTTTAATATAAAAATACATTATTCATAATCGATATGTCTATAGGTATAGTACTTTGATTGGAATATATACATAATACATCAAATTTAAAATAAAAAAAATTATTTTTATTTAACTATTCATAATATAATCTTAAATCCGTTTGAACTTATATTACATAAAAAGATACCCTTAAATATAACTAAAGGAAAAGTGTGGGCTATAAACCCTAGTAAGGTAACAAGCATGATAACGAAGTATATCATATGAGAAAATAAGTATGACATGACATTATAAAAGGGGAGGATATTGTATAATAACCTGGAATAAAATCATAATGAAGATGATATCATATGTTCATAGCATTATAAGATTGTGAAAACAATATAAAACATGACATCATAAGCACAAGTCAAGGTTCACTATCCAGATAACATAACAAAGTGGGATATGAAAATTGGTTGTACACCATACATGGTATCACATGGGATGGAAATTTTAGAAATTCATTAAGGGGATAAATAATTATAGACTCACTAATCATATTATGCTACATACATTCATATGTTCTTCACATAAGGAAATTAAATCCTAATGAAAATATATAATTGAAAAAACTCATTAGAAGTATTTGGGTTACATAATCTTGTCACAAATTGTAAAAAATGATATATCATAAATATTAAAAATAAAACAATGGATTAAATATTTTTTGACGTTAAAAATTTAATAAATAATCATAGGTCATTAATATAGGGTTTATGTGAATAAAAATTCAAAATAAGGGAGTAGAGACCTAAGTATTGAAATAAACCTATTAAACATTGTTTTGAGAAAAATAACTTTAAATAAGACAAATGCACAATGTTTTCTATAAAAAAATAAATAAGAAAATATTTTTTATAATATATTATTCATTTTTTAGAAATATTAAGAGGGAAAATAAATGAACAACATGACACATGAAATTAAATAAGGAAGAAAAAATTTTCTTTATCCGTATTTTCATTAAAGTGATGATTGGGAATAGAACTTTTAAAAAATGATTATCGCCAATAATTAAAGAAAAAATAAACAAGGTTTGTACATAATATATATATATATATATATAGATTATATTGTATGCTAATGTGATGAATGTTATGACAGAGATAGGTAAAGTGGGAGAAATCATAACCTAATAGAAAAAGACAGTGGTCACAAATTCCCTTTACCTCAGGCCCCAAAAAGTTTTGTATGTGCATTTAACTTCATAAATAATAAAAATAAATTTATTAAATATATGGTTTAGAAATTTCACCATGTATATAAAATTTATCGTTACACTTTTATATCGAATAATTAAAATTTTCCTAAGTCATTATGGCTATCTTTACCATGTCATGAGTGTTTCTTTCATAGTTCTATGGTTTCTTTGGTTTATTGATAATGATTGATATTATTTTCCAATGAGTAAATAACTCTAGAAGTTTTTAGTTTTTGAGTAAGCATCATTGTAGTGACAAAGAAAATATTATAGTTTAATAGGTGTTCCAAACAATGTTTCCAAATATACATGGCGTCTTCAAATTCTTATCTTGGGATTTTAAAATAACTGTGGTCATTGATTGTTAGTTTCCTTAATACAACACCCAATTTACCTCTCTAAAATATTAAATGTGTCAATATTATTATATTTTTTCTTTAAATGTTTTTTAAATATTTAATAAATTTTTTTATAATATCATCTATATTTGTGGTTGATACGGGTTTGGATAGGAAAAAATATATAAATAACCAAGAAACAAAATTTATGTATTAGATGATGGTATAATTCATATTAAAATATAATTATAACATTAATTTAATAAAGTATCAATAGTTTTTAAATTTAAAAATAATAGGATGAAAATAATTAACAAGGAAATTGAATGTTTTAAGTCTATGTAACTTAATTTTATCAATGAGACGACCTCCTTATGATTTCACCTCAAGGATTCTAGGAAAAGTATTTCGATAAGAACATGACCTGAAAAAACTAGATATGGGACTTTGACATGTAATTTTAGTTTACTTTTATGTAGGTATTAGGTTATAAGTGAGTATAAATTTGGTGGTGGATGGTGGTATATATATAAGGGAAATATAATTGTGTTTTAGACCAAAATATTAAAATAAAATATTACATATTCAAATACTGACCAAACTTGTGAATAAATAGTACGGGGATTGTGATATAATATTAAATTAAGTATTAAAAGTTTCAATTAAATTATAGAAAAAATAAAAATATGCTCATATATACTATTTCAAAATATAGTACTTATATAGTATTTTACTATTCAATCCTGTATTTTATTATTTATGAAAAATATAGAAACATATCCCTAACTTAATTTTGACATGATGGATCCAAAAATGAAAACCAATTTTTTTAAACATTTATCTATATTAAAAATATAATTTTCAAATTCAATCGATTTTTATTTAAAAATAATAATTTTTGTGGAACAATCAAAATTTTGACCCTATGAAAAATTACTTATGATATTATAAAGTTATATTATTCTTTATGTAAAAATAAATAGTATTTTTAAATATATTAAAAAGAAATTTAAATCTATTGAAAATTTTAAATTTATCATTTAAATTTATTTTAATGAAAATAAAGCATATATGTTTTCTAAAAAAATTGAATCATTCATTATTTATGTAAAATATTGACTTTATCATATTAAAAAAAATTATTTAATTAAATTGTGATAAAAATTTCTTATATATTTATTTCTTAAGATACCTAATTATTATTCTATTATAATGGTCATATTCCTAATTTTTATATATCCTTTAGAAATCCTATAAATAGTTATTATATTAATCATTCATCATTCAGTATAATTACTCTCAATGTCCAATATTCATTATTTTCATAATCTTGATTTAATTAAAAATGTTTTTTATCTTTTTAAAGTCTACTTACATGTGTAATAATTCTAGGAGATCAAAAAAATACAAAAAATTTATATTCTATTTGTTTTAAGTGTGTTTATTGTCCCATAGTAATATTTTTAGTTTTATGAAGTATATTTATTCTCTAAATACAATGTTCTCAGTTAATTAAAAATGTTATTGTCAGTTTATATTTTGTGGTCTATGTGTTTAATATTATAATATAGTTTTAAATATGACATACATGTTAATTCAAAAGGAAAGTTCCATAAATAAAAGTCTCTATAATTATATTCATATATCCTTTAAAAATTTGATCATTGAAATTTAATTTCACACAGAAAGATGAAACAATATGTGGGTACTTTTTTTACATCATTTTCTCAGGTTCCCATTTTTCCTCTTTATACTTATGGTTTCACCAAGTCACTTTGATAAGGTGATTTTTAATGTTCTTGGAACATTATCTTTATGTTCCAAGTTATTCAATGGATGCTCCTCGTAAGAGAGATCATGATATAGCTATACGAAATCAATATTTAGTTCATTGGAAGGATGATATATGATCTTATTTAAGAGTGATATATATAAAACTTGTTATTCACTTGGCATAATTTTGGTGGGAGTTCAAATCAATAGGTAATAACTCTAATGGAAGTAAGAATCACAATGGGGATAATGTATATGGGAATCATAATCCCCTTATCCTTGAACATCATGACTATCTTCTATTGACATATATGAAGTAACAAATTATCTCAAACCTAAAATTCTAGGTCTCATAAAAAATTATCATGATATTTGATATGTCTAGTTTCTAAAACATTGATGTATTGTTGAATGGCCTTGAAATTATCTAATATTTCCTTAAAAAGTTATTGTATCAATATTATAAATTATCTAAATTCATCCCAACTTGTTGGATTTCAACATTTTTTCCATATAGGGATTTATAAGGATCCATTTGGATGCTTGATTTTGTTCAATTACTCTATGATAACTCCACCGAAAGAATATATTGAGCCTTACCTCTTTTAAATTCTATATATTCGTCATTGTGAAAGTATCCAAATGTTTTACAAATTTATTTTTACTAACCATATTTCAAAGGATGATATTTCATACTGAAGTGAAGCTATATGTGCAAGGCATGTTGAACACTTTTCAAGAACATTTAGGGTATCAATGTATCTATATCAGATAAAATCGATAGTGGTGGTCCATATAGCTTGATGGAACATATATCATTTCATGTTGATCAATGGATAAGTTATATAAAATAGTTATGAAGTGAAACGTCCTTATAACATGGTCTACTATAACCCTTATGAAACTATTTCACTTAGAGGCATTTAGAAGAACACAAAATTCATTTAAATATATTCTCCAATTCCAATGTAGTAATGGGTAATTTTTTGTCTTCCTATTTTATAATTACATTTTTTTACATAACTTTATGTTTTACCAATCACATTGATGTATATTCAACAATCTCTTTCTTCATTTTTTCCAACCACTATTTCTCTTGGAGATCTATGTACAACATTTTACTCCCTACGAGGATGAGAATGATTATTTATAAGCATAATTATATAGGTCCTTCTTTTTTTCATGATATTATGTTACATATAATAATGTATTAAGTCTCAAAATTAATTCTTTAGCACTATTGAAATATGAGGCTTTCCACTTCACTTTATCATCCACATTATTTTGTATCATCATATCCTCACTCAAATATTTCTTAATACTCTCTTAAATATATTATTTAAAAATAATTTGTGTAAGTTAAGATATTGTTCCATCCTTTACTATTCCCATTTCAATCTATTGATTGTATAATAATATTTAATCCTTCTCAATATTCATCTCATATAATGTGTTATGATCTTTTCTACTTAGAATATATGCATCTTTATTTTCCCCCATAAGGTGGTCATGGATTGAATAATCATAACCCTTGATTAGCTCTAACCATATTTGACATATCATGGGACCTCTTTTTTTGAATATATATTTTATGGTCTCTTTATATGTATATTTAACACACTTCTATCCATAGATATAATACCTATAAATATTAAATTTGAAGATTTCTACATATAACTTTGTAACATGCATTGGTTAGTTTTTCTCATGCATCATCAATAATGTTCAGGCAAGGAAAATAACTGTATCATTTTACAGGAGAACACAACCAAAGTCCTTGTTTTATGCATTACTTTATATAAAATATATTTCCCATATTGAGATTAGTGTGAGTACATGTGTAGTGATTAGACTCTTCTTCAAATATATGAAGCTCTCTTTAATTTTATTAGTCCAGAAAAAAAATTAATCACTATGTAGTTAGTTTGGTTGGTTGATTTTTCAATTGTGATAATTACCTAAAAAATCGTTGATAATAACCCTATAATCCATGGAAAATATTAATCTCCATTATAGATATTGGTCTTGTCCATTATATGATATATTTTGTTTTATTTTAGGAATCGACATATATCCCCTTTATTTTGATAACATGGCCCAATAATGTTACTTGATCCATCAAAAAGTCACACTTACTATAATTTTCATACAAAATTTCCTTTCTCGAAGTCCTCATAATGATAATAAAATTCTCATCACATTCCTCATTGATTTTAGTTTACATATGATTATCATCTATAAATACCTACAATAATCTGTTGAAGTAATATCTAAATTATTTATTCATCAATTACATGAAAATTTATGGGGAATGTTTGAGTATAAAAAGAATTAATAGGAAATAAAATTTTCTATATATTTTATAAATGGTTTCTTTGTGAATATCCTCCTTCTTTAACAACAATTGATGATATCCCAAATAAGGTTCCACTAAAAAACTTTCTAATCCCATCATATATGATCAAATATGTAACAAATACATGTTATGAGATATATATTCTTATTTATGATCTTATTAAGTTAATTCTTATCAATGATGAGATGCATTGAATCATACTTTCTTTTGAAAAAGATGATAGACACACCTCACGGTGAAGAATTTGGGTGTTTATAACCATTATTCAATGTCCCCGATAGTTTCCTCTTTATTTCTTCTAATTAAATGTGGGTTATTCTCTAGGGACTCAAGGATATGATCATGGAAGTTGGTATTTGTTCAATTGATAACTAAACCATTTTACTGGGTGAAAGACTAAAAAAATCTTTGAAGAATATGTCAACATATTCCCTTATAATGAACATGTCATCATAGATGGTCCTCTCTATTAACTAAATCATTTGAGATAGATATTATTTCTAAAAATAAATGAAATACCATATTGATAATTATTTTACAAAGGATATTAATCTTTCGAAATACACTTATATAGAATTAATGGATGATTTGGGATATGGAAAAAGATTTCCTTCTCCAAACAATTGATTTCAGCTTTATATAATGATAAACAATCAATTTATATTATAATATGAATTATACTATGGGAGAATAATATGGTTTTATATTAGATTATTCCACCATATGTTAATTAGAGAAGTGTTATATACTTGATATTAGAAAATCACCCACTTACTTTTTTACCTATCCTCCATGTCTGGATATAGTGTTTAAATATTTATACCAAACTTCTATTAAATGAATAAATTAATAGATACATAATTAAATAAGTCATTCATTATACTTGAATAAAATAAAAGTGTCTATATCACTAATATTTTTTCATGATCCCCCTTGTAGTAGTCATAAAAAATTTCCTTTTCCAAATTTTTCTTGGAGATATTTTTGGGTAGTTATCATTGGTGACCCCTGACATAGTGCACTGAATTTAAAAATTTCCATCTTCCTTATAGTTTAAACATTCGACTAAAAGTGGCAGATTGATCAGAACCATCCTTTTATCTATTATATTAGTTATCTTCTTCAGTTCCCTTCATTATTTAATATATTGATTCCCATATTTTCCACACGTTAAAAATCTCCATGTTCCCCTGTGTAAGTTTTTTTGGATACTTCATCACACACTTACAACATGTGATAAGTTTGATTTTATTCCCTTTGTTGAATTTATTCATTATTACTCTATAATTAAACTCTCTTATGATATTATTTTACCCACATCCCCACGATATCATTGGGAATCACTAATATCCTTATCAAATTTAAGATAACATCAAAAAATTTCCTTATTTCTTTCAAAGGCACAATTTTCTAAGGCTTTTAAATAATTATATTTATTCCACTAAATATTGGGTCAACATTAAATTCCTAGTTAATGAAAAAGACAGAAGAATTCCTAGTATTCATTAATATGATTTCCTTATAAGAAAAAATGTATTTATCATCCCTTTTCCTGAGTCCAAGAAACACCCTTTATAGTTGAGGAGTGGGACTACATGAAAAATATTAATTGAAAATATTCATTGATTTCTTCCTAATATAATGATTCAATGCATTCCTTGGGATCTATATTCTTAATAAGTCTCCACTATTAATGTACTTCTATATCTATCTATATAATAAATTACTAATATAACCTTCCCTATATTTGATTAATTGAGGATGATAAATATCTTCTTAGTAAAGTTAATTCATTATTCTAGGATTGATGTTTCAGAAGATACACTAAAATTGGGTGACTCTTTGTCACATAAATGAGTCAACCTATAAATTTTATCTCTTAGGATAAGGAGGGACTGCTGAAAGATGCATGTAATTATTTACAATATTAATAAATTTTAAATATACCTCCTTGAGATTTTTAATTCCAATCCAATCATATTGGGAATTTTATTTGAAAAATAATTTCATTGAGAAGCATAATAGTTATGCACATAGTTCCTCCTATTTTTATCAATTTTCTAAAATATTGTAATGTTTGGTATGATAATTCTCAAATCAATAAGCATGAGAGAATGAAAACTATTAAATTAGAAATAATAACTCATAAATGACCTATATGTCCTAACTTATGAGTTTCTATGTTTTGATCTAGGTTATTTATTGTGTATTTTCTATTTTACTTAACCTGATCACCGAATATAACAATACTATTAATTGATGAAAACTACATCAACAAAAACTAATATATATTATTCTTATATTTTAAACATGTAGAACAATTTTAAAATCCTAGATATATAAATTTCTTGTTTCATTGGGTGATTAGAAACATAATACATCAATTTCAAGATAATCCTCATCTTCTTTATTTTAATCTATATAATTTTCTATAAAATCAATTTGAAATTATATTTTTGAATAAGATACTTGGAGGTTTTACATAAAGGAAATGTGTGAGCTATAAATCCCAATAAAGGGAAAAGTAAGATAATGCAATATATCATATGAGATTATAAGAATAAGATTATATTATAAAAAATAAGACCATATATTATCACACAGAGCACTTGGAATCATGGAATAATTAAGAAAATACCATAATATCATTGAACTATAAGTATTTGGAAACAAAAGTGTACATTATACCATTAACATAAGTCAAGGATACCTCCTAAGACAAAATGAAATAATGTCTTATGATTTATTATATGTGAACCATATATGGTGTCTGATGAGATATCATTATTAAAAAATTCATTAGTGGGATACATAATTTCAGTAACACCTATCATATCATAATATTTATATGAATATGTTTTATATATAAGGAAATTATATCATATATAAAACATAAGTATGAGAAAACCCATAATAGGGGGAAAAGATACATACTCATCACTCAAATAAAAAATTATATATCATAAATATTATAAATAAAATAAGGTATTACTGATTATTGTATATTTGAAATTGAATAAAAAATCATGCTTCATGAGTATGGTGTTTATTTTAAGAAAAAATCATAAGAAATGAGTGGATAATTAGGTAATGAAATGATCTTATTAAATGATGTTTTGTGTAAATGTCCTCTAAATAAGAAAATTATCGAGTGTTTTCCTTAGAAATATAAATGAACAAGAATAGTTTTAAAAAAACTAGTTATTATTTTTAGAAATAATAGGAGGAAAATAATGTAAATAGTGAAATAAGAATAGAAATAATGAATAATAAACTGCCCTTTAATCATGATTTATTTAAATGAAATACCAAGAATTAAACATAAAAACAATCATATCCCAAGTAAATAAAGGGAAAATAAGATAATTACATATTTAAATAATATGTATAAGAAATAAATAGGATGAAAATATGAATAAAACAATGATAAATATATTTAATGAGAGGGAAAACATAATAAAAATAAAAAAGATTGTTGTTTCAATGTTCCATTACTTTGGGTCCTAAATTACATGGTATGTACATATTAACTTATGAATCATCAAAATAAATTTATAAAATACTTTATTTAGAACATTTTAACGAATATTTAATTTATTTTCACTCTTTTATGTTCATTTATAAATATTTTCTTTAGATATTACGTTCATGTTCTCCACCCTGAGGCTGTTAATTTCACAACTATGAGGCCTCATTGGTTTATAGATAATGACTGAAGTTGATGTAAAATGATTCTATAACTCTATAAGTTTATATATATCAACTATTCATTATAAAAAAAACTTCTTAAAAATATATATGTGGTTCATAATTTATTCAAATTTTGGTAGGAATTTACATACACATGTTTCGGTATGTTAAAAATATTAATATAATTGATTATTAATATCATTAATAAACCAAAAAATTTACCTTCAAATAATTTTAATCATTTGGTAAATAATATTTTTATTCATTAAATTATTCTTTAAACCATTCATGTATGGATATAATAGATGATTTATAACATCAACTATATATTTTGTTAAAACTGGTAAGGATGGAATAAATGTTACAAGAAACCATAAAATATATTTTATAAATTATATGATGATATAATTAATATTAAATGATCGTCATATAATTAATATAACTATGTATAAAATGTATATTAAATTTATAAATTGGTGGAAGAAAGGAATGTATGATGAAATTGAAAAATCTTAGGATTGGTAGCTTACATTCATCCTTGAGATAGCCTCAATAGTATTGCACCTTAAGTCTTATAGGAAAGGAATTTTAATAAGACCAGGTTCTCTATAACATAGATAGGATACTTAAGAGTGGTACTTTGATAGACACATGGATAGGTAATAAGTTATTTGGGAGGGGAAATTAGGTTTTGTAGGGTGATATTTATAATTGGAGGATATGGGTGTTTTTAAATAAAATGTTACAATATAATATTATGTATTCAAATAGTTACCACACATGTTATTAAATAGTAAGGGATTGTAATGAAATAGTAAATTTGATATAATATTATTAATATAAATTCAAGAAACCTCAAAAGTTGATAATTATAAACAATTATGAAATATGGTACTTATATGACAATTATACAATATTTTATTATTCACATCAATATTTTAATATTCATGAAATTTAAAAAAATATCTTAACCAAATTATAATGTTTTTATTTTAATAATTTCATCAATTAAATCAAAATAATTTTATAAAAATAAAATTTATATTTTTTATTAAATTATTATTTGTTAATAAATATAAAAAATAGTATGATGTGATCAAATATCTTACACATAGAAAAATTACATAGGATTTTGTAACATTATATTACTACACTCAATAAAATACCCATTTTTTATAAATAAATTTTATGAAAATAAAATTTTATTTTAAAAATGTAAATTTTCAAGTAAATTTATTTTAATGAAAATAAAAGCGTATATGTTTTACCAATAATATAATTATTCTTTATTTTATTCAAATATCAATTTAATCAAATTTAAGACTTTATTTTACTATATTTTCATAAAAATTTCTTATATTTATATTTTATAATACATTGAAATATTTTTTTAGTACTAAAGTTATGATATTTCCATTGAAAAATATTATTTATACATTCTATAAATAGCTCTTATAAATCATAATTTACAATAATTCCTTTAAATGTTTTATATTTTTGTGTTTATAAAATTAAATTAATAATGTTTTATTCCTTTTTTAATAATTTAGTTTGTGGGTGTGCTAATTATATGATACCAAAATGGTCTATATTTGTTTTTCTTGTTATTTTGTGTGTGTTTATTGTAAATTTTTTCTATTTTTAGTTTTATATGGTATATTTTTTATCCAAATATAATATTTAATGTTTATAAAATAAAGTATTATTTTATTATATTTTTTGGTGCAATTATTTTATACTACACTATATTCTTAAATATGACACAAATGTTGTATAATTATAAAATTACACATATAAAAGTTTGGGTAGTTACACTTTTCCATATTCTAGAGTAGCCTCAACTCTGGCCAAAAAAATTCTCAACATCAAGGTCAATGTCATCTTTTTATTGGCCAATAAAAATTGGGTTTCTCAAACTCTCCACTATTACATCATATATAATCACCATCCTTGTAATACTTTCCAATAATATCATCAATAACCCAAGGACTTAATCTATATAGTAATGAAACTATTATGTCCTAGTCACCATCCCCATATAAGCGCCACCCCAAGTTTCTAATAAAAAATACACATGGTATCTCCATTCCTATAATAAAAGGAATATGTGCTAAAGCTGTATATAACATATAGTAAAATAGGGATTGTTGTATGAAAAAAATATAGAAACATAATTTTATCTATGCGTATGTATATATTATATCTTATGATATATATATGTATCATAGGATATAACTTAGACTATTATATCTTATGATAGGAGATATTATATACTAACAACACTGATATGATAGATTTTACGACATGGTTAAGTCATAAGGTCTTGAACAACTTGATTCATTTATTAATAACTACCATGACTCATTGACCTATTCAATGTAGAATACAGGTCATATATCATTAAAAAGGGGAGATTTATGCTTGACTATTGCATATTATGTGACTAATAAAATCACTCATATATTTATAAAACATATGAGTAATTACATGGTTCCAAAGCATGGCTTAGAGAGAATATTTAATGCATATATAAATGAGGTTAGTCCTTGAGTAATGTTCGTGTGATTCTATGAAAAAAATTGTTTATAACCCATAGAATCACAATTCTCTCTTTCTTTTACCATCAACACCTCAATATAATAGCATATCATGAGGGTTTGATGAATACCTCTAAAAACATTTAGGAGATTCATATAAACATATAGATAAACATTAGAGAGAATAATAAATTGGTTATTCCTTATTGAGGAATATCAAACATATATTTAAGAATATATTTAGATGAATTTTGAGGTAAAATTTATAAAAAATAATTATTTATACTCATATACGGTTTTAGTTTTAGACACGTGTAGTTTTGGCTATTATAGTTTTCAAATTATTTATAAATTTAGATTAAACATTAATCTATGCTTAGAAACCTATCAGTGTTATAAAATACTTTCCATTTTATTAGATACGTTAAATAATGTGAGAAATGAATGTGTTTTCATGTTATAATTTCTTTTATTTTTCATGTTGTAAAATACGAATGATGTTTTTTTGATTGGTTGAATCATGTCTAAAAATAGGTGATATCATAAGCAGCGAATCAATAGAAACTCATGGTTTTAATATTATTATAGCTCATGATGTTGAGATATCATAAACTATTGTTTTGATGATGATTTTCTCAAAACTTTATGCATCACATTGAAATTATGACACCCCAATGAATCATAAAATATGCCTCATGCGTGAGGTTTTTCATACAAATACATAAGTTTTTACCATTCATAACAATTTACCTTTACAAAAAAACTAGAAAAACCATACATATAACAAATATAATATTTAATGATAGGATTATATATTCTATACGAAGAAATATAGTGTATAAAGAGTTAATTCACCTTTTTCCTATTAGTCATAATATATGATACCCACTTATATTGTAAAATAATTTTGATACATAAATTTTATTTTTCTTTAAAATTAAAATAATAATTGAATTTTAGTATTTCTAAATAGTTTTTAAACAATATAAATGGTAATTTTTTTATTTTTTATTAATTTTTAACGAATTTATTAATTATTTATTATAAAGTTTTTATAATTAATTAATAGTTTATTTGAAATATTTATTATTCAATATTGAAAAATATTAAATGTAAATATTAAAAATAATGTTTTCAAAAATATATGTCCTATCATATGATTCAAAAATAATGTGTTCATATGGAAATTCTGAGATTAATTTATAATGATTTTATAAATTAAGAAATAAGGAAAAATATAGTGTTAAATTTTGAAAATTATGAATTGTTCCGAATGATTAATATGAAATTCTCAAATTAAAAGATCATTTTTTGGAAATCATTTGAACCATATCAAAATAATTTTTATAAATGATATGATAATATTTTTAAATAATATTAATATATGACATTTATATTATTAAAAATGTTTATATAGTAGAAAGTGAAATATAAAATTTTGATATTTCATAAAATATCATATATCAAAATAAAATTCCATAAAATGAATATCATGAAGCAATTAAATTTTAAAAATAAATGTATTTTTTTGTGTTTATATTATTATGTAATGACTAAAATGAATTATAAAATTTTTATAAGTATTTATTTTTTAATTTTTCATGCATTTTTAATTCCCATTTAATTTATTGATACAATTTTTATATTATTAATTATAATGTAATATTTAGTTTATGAGATTAAGAGCTTCCTATAAATTGTTATACCATGTTAAGAATGGTAAAATAGATTTCGTTTTCATCTAACCTGACCTCATAATGTTATTAATGTTATAAAATTGAATTTATTTGTATAATATAGTTTATAATTATTAGGTTTTAGAGTTTTGATGAATTGGATTATTACTTTACTAAAGTATCCCCAAGTAGAGGGAAATTAAGTTGGACTTACCACAATCTTGGAGGATTATTCCTTATTCTAAAAATGTGGGGTTTGGCTATATATGGCCCATGGATTGCTTTTGTAGATAATATCAATGTTATATAGTTCTATACCATTATATGATGAGTTCAGATACTAAATTACAGAGATGAATTTGGTGATTTATAAATATTTTTGGATTCCATTTTAGGGAGAGTAAAAAAATTCATTGTCTACGTAAATATTTACACAGTAATTTGTTGTGAACATATTAATTTAGTGGTTGTAATAAGGATTCTAAAAATAAATTTTTATAAGTATGAATAAATAATGAGAATCACACAATAGAGAAAAAATGGAATTTCATATTTTTTTTGTTTTTAATATAATAACCTGTTGTTTAAATATGTAATTTTCCTTTAAATTAATACCATGTTTGATATCATTCACCCCACACCACACCTATTTTTTATAAAATGTAATACACTATAGATATATTCTTTATTTAAATATGACTATTCTAACCTAGTTGTTGGCTTGGAGGGTATGAATAGGAGTAACCACATTATCAAATATATGTTGAATTTTTTCCTTATTAAAATTTATTGATTCTTTATTTTTAAATAATATATAAATAAAATAAGAGAAAAACAATTAATTTTATGTTAATAAGTTCCCTTATTAATTTTTTATTCCTTTATGTGCTGAAAATCACAATCACATTTTCATAAAGAAAATTATATTCTCTGAGAATTTGTTTCTTAACAAATATTTTCATTCTATAAGAAAATTTTTATCCTTTCCATTGGGTTTAAATGAATTATTTAGTGTTTTCATAAACCAATACTAACTACATTTTTCTTAAACCAAAAATCAGATCCTTACCTACATCAGAACCTTATAGTTTCTTAGAATCTGATTTCCTTAGAATTGTGATTTCGATTTCTCCTAAAATAAGACTCTGATTTCTCTTGAAATCAGACTCCAATTTTTTATGAAATCATAATCCAATTTCTCCTGAACATAGACTCCCATTTCACCATAAACCAGACTCCGATTTATCCTAAAATCAAACTTTGATTTCTCATGAAATCAGACTTTGATTTCTCCAAAAACCCGAATCCGATTTCTCTTTAAATTAGACTCTGATTTCTCCTGAAATCATACACCGATTTATTTTGAAATCAAACTCCGATTTCCCCTAAAACTAGACTTAGATTTCTTGAAAAATAAGACCCTGATTTATCCTGAAACCTGACTCCCATTTCTCCTAAAAGCAGAATCTAATTTTTTTCTGAAAGAATTCTATGATTTATTCTAAAATCAGACTCTGATTTCATCTGAAATCAAACACTGATTTCTTAAGAAATCCGATTTTGAATTCTCTAGATATAATACTCCAAATTCTTATTTTTCCAGACTCTGATTTCATCCTTATTTATATTTCGAATTCCACAAAATTCTGAATCTAATTATCTATTATTTCAGAATCTGATTGTTTATCTTTTTAGACTCAAATTTTAATTTGATTAAAAAATCCAATTAAATGTATTTCTTATAGTTACCTCATTTATATAAAGTAGCGCTTCATTTTACCAGATCCTGATCAAATTAAATATTCTTAAACTTTTTTATGTTTATTAGACATAACAATGTTTACCATGTTTTCTTACATGAAACTATGTCATACAATCTGTTTCTAACTAACCGTTGGCTGAGTTACACATGTATAAGTCCCTGGGAGATTTAAGGAAAAATATGATAGTTGGAGGAGGGATCCTATCATTGGAACCTTTTTTTATAAATACCCATCCATTTAAAGAGCTCAAGACATTTTGACACACGTTGAAATATCTAGAGATTAAATGTTGTGATGCTATAAAGAGATTTCTAGAGAGAGAATATCATTCTTTAGTAATCAATAAACAACTTTTTCAGTCGTGAATAACTTTTTTATCCTAGTGTGACTCCTATTGTTGTTGTGTACAATCGAGGGATTCCAGGGAAAGGATGATAGAGGTACTGACTACCTTAAAGTTTGAAGTCTTATGGGGATAGGAAAATAGAGGTGTCAACTACCTTAAAGTTAGAGGGATTGCAGGGATAGTTATACAGACTCTGATATTCTCATCGAGGGATTACCCAAGTGTGGGTAAGATAGAATTTCTTGAAATTATAAATCAATGTACCTTTATCCAAGGTTGTTGGGTACCCTTCTCTTTGGGTTAAAATATTTCCTACTTATTTACTTGTCTTTGTTAGAAGATATTATTTCTGCTGCATTTTGTTAAAGAAAGAAAGTAAAAATTTATTATACATTATTATACTTATATACTCATAAATAAGATTCTATACACTTTAAGGTTGAATCATTCCCTAAGTAAACTTTTTTTTACGTTTTTTTGGATTGATATAATTGGATCTGTAACATGTTAGTTTCATAGTTATGAACTAAAGAGGGTTTTTGAATCTATCTTGTTTATCAATTTTAAACACGTATTTTCTTAAGGAAAAAATGAATTTTTTTAAACCTACAATTCACATCGCCCTTATAATTGTGCATCTACATCTATATTTTGATCCTAAAATTGGTATCTGAGTAGGTCTTTAAAATACATATACTTGCATATAAATTTTCTTTCTCATATTTTACATGCATAACTATATTTTTTTTCTTAAGAATGTTTTTCTAAATATTTATAAACTTTTTCTAATAAAATTTTTCTGGAAAATATTTTATTTGTATTTTCTTATAGAATGGTGGGAATTAATGTTGGTTCTATAGACAATTTAAATCCTAACAGACCACTAATTTTTTATGGTAATGATTATGAGTACTAGATATATAAGATGAATAATTTTTTTATATACACTAGAGTGGAAAACATTGTTGTGCTAATTGGTTCATACAAGATTCCAGAAAAGAAAATTAAAACCTTCAAAAATTAAGTAAAACAAGAATATCAACTAAACTACAAGGTATGAAATACTCTTTTATGTTCCATGACCTAGAATATCTATAGACAAATATATTCTTGTGAAGCATCCAATAATATCTAGAATAAACTTGAAGTTAAACACTTTGTAACTTCAAAATTTATAGAAACAAGAAGGGTTATGTTAAGACTTGAATACTGTGGATTTATGATTCCTTATGGAGAACCAGTTTGCAAAGTGCAACAAAAAATTATGACTATCACCAATAGTCGTCAATAAATGGTAGAAAAAGGATTTTATGATGAAGTTATTGTGGATAATATAATTTATATCATGCCCAATGAGTGGGAATATAAAAGGATAGCTAATTATGAGAATGTCACGACCCGTCCTTGGGTCCCGTGTCGTGACTACCCCAAGCCCACCTTCCATAGGACAGGGGATGGCGACTAGCACCAAGGCGTAAATCCCGGTAAAGGGAAGACATTGAATATTAAAAGAAAACAAAAAACACCACAGAGTAAGTAAGCGGAAAAGTTAAACACTAAGTAAAAACTGGTACAACATTAAGTGCGGAAAAGTAAGTGGGCTAGAATACAAACCCAAACTGAAAGTAAAGTACAACTCGAAAGGGAAAACAACAACTGAAATGTAAAGCCACAACGTCGAGCCGTCCACTAGAAGTACCACCTGAAGGGTGGGTACAGATAGACTCCACTGCTCCTCGGGTCCAGCCGACTGCTCCGAGTAAGTTCCGCCCAGTGGTCCACCTTCAGGTACCATCCTGCTCTGCAAGCCTCCACCACGATCAGCGTTGTCCGTCGTCTGTAACCAACACAATGTAGTGCGGGCATAGCCCGTGCAGGGGTGAGTATAAGCTACTCAGTAGGGACCCCGAGACCCCCGAAGGTCTCCCAGAATCCACAAAGGATAATCCAAAAAGGAAAGGTACAATCACGAAGTAACATCCAACACTGCTTAGGTATATGCCCATACATATACCTAAGTCATCAATTCTCATCCAGCTCCAACATTTGAGCCCAAGTACAAACCAGTCCACACAGGAAAGAAAAACGTAAACCCACACAAGATAGCATAACACATTCCACAAAGGAAGCAACACCGGATTCAGCTCACACAGGTACACATCATTTGTAAAGTAAGAGAGATGATCCGATGTAATCACTGATTCATCTTCTGGGACCCACGTAGGATACAAGCACTGTAGTCATCATCGGCGAACCCACAAAGGATTCTGGAACAATTGTCTTCATCGTAGAACCCACATAGGATTCCAGTACGATATTCTTCATCGTCGAACCCACGTAAGATTCCAGTACGATAGTCTTCATCGTCGAACCCACATAGGATTCTAGTATGATAGTCTTCATCGTCGAACCCACATAGGATTCCAGTACGATAGTCTTCATCATCAAACCCACATAGGATTCCAGTACGATAGTCTTCATCGTCAAACCCACATAGGATTCCAGTACGATAGTCTTCATCGTCGAACCCACATAGGATTCCAGTACGATAGTCTTCATCATTGAACCCACATAGGATTCCAGTACGATAGTCTTCATCGTCAAACCCACATAAGATTCTAGTACGATAGTATTCATCGTCGAACCCACATAGGATTCCAGTACGATAGTCTTCATCGTCGAACCCACATAGGATCTCTGCACAGTCGCCGTCGTCACAGTAGCAGTTGGAGCCAGCTCTAGGGTTCCCGCACATAGTAAGATCGTTCGGGAGGATCCGCTCCACGATCCGAGAGGCTGATACATCAACTGACACATAGTCTAGAGTTGATGTATCCAAAATTTCTATATCATCAACAGGAACTCAACGTCGCAGACGGCGCGTCAATCAGACGCCTGGTCTGAGAGTTATTGGATTTTTCGTCCAAGGGGCCCGGTTGTTTTTTAAGGAAAAACCAACCGGGCCGTACTCCACCTACGTCCAAACCTCGGACGGAGTATTCCAAAAGATCCGTCTCACTTAGAGGAATCCACCAAAGTTGACGACACGTCAATCAGACGTCCGGAGCTCAAGATATAAGCGTTTCCGATCCGAGGGCCCAGTTGGTTTCGTGTACGAACCAACCTAGACGAACCCAAAGTATTCTGAAACCTTGAGTACGATATACCGAAACGACCGTCTCGATCCAAGGATCTCATCTCCACTGATGGCGCTTCGTTCGGAGGCCCGTAGCTCATGTTATGAGCAAAAGACCGAAAAGGATCGGAAATGGGGGGTCTGGGCCCGGACCGACCCGGCCTGCCCCCCCTGGGTCGGCCCGAACCGGGTCGACCTGACCCGGGTCCGCCCGGCCCGGCCCGGCCTGGGCGCGACCCGGCCCTGCAGGTCGGCCCGACTCGGCTCGGCCGAGCGGCCGAGCAAGGGGAAGCCACGGGGGGCTTGCTGCCCCCACGTGAAGAAACGCCGCAGCCCCAGGTGGGGCTGCCTCGCCAACAGATGCGGCGGTCGGGCCACGTCCCTCCTCCCGGTTCTGCACGGCCCTGGAACCGGCTCGCCGCCGCGGCTGAAGCCGCGGTGGGTTTTGCCGTCGGCGCGCCGGCGCCGGCGGGAGCTTCCGTGGGCCACCAGACGTGCTCCGGTGGTCCGTTTTGTGTGCTGTCTTCGCCAGTGGTCCTCCTGGGACTCGATCTTCACTGCCAGGGCCTTGAATCGCCCTTACGGCCCCGTTTGTCATCGTCTGCCGTTTCGCGCACCAAGAACGAAAAGGTGCGGTGGGTTCAGACTTGTTCGTTAGTCTGCACCCACCGTGTTAGCAGTCTTAAAGATATTCACCCAACAATATTTAAACGACTGGGGATTTAATCACAAAGATTTAAAGAATCAAACCCCTACCTCTTCGTACGTGCGTTCTTCTCAGAATTGATCGTCGTAGAAGAAAAGAATCTTCGCGTCACGGAAAAGTGTCGCTATCGCGCGGTACTTGGCGTCGCGTCGACGAACTCTGAGGATTAAAAACTTACAGATTTAATTAAAATAATTAAATCCATGTTGTTGTTATAATCCATAAAGATTTTAAAAGGAGCGCAACCCCCTACCTTGTCGTTGTCGATCGAAGGTTGTCGTGGGGTTGGATCATCGCGGATGAAGCGTCTCAGAGGGAGATTCTTCGGCGTCGCGGTACAAGGATTCACGTCGTCGATCTCTGCGGGTTTGGCGTTCTTCGCGTTCTTCGCATTCTTCGTCGGAGGCCGGCGTTCTTCGCGAAAGAGGTTGAAGTTCTTCAAGCTCCTCCCAATCCTCTCAACACCACAAGCTTCAACAGAAATAAAATAAGAGTTATCTTATTTTATTAACGCACACAACACATTTTAAATTCAAAAGAAAAGAAACTAACAATTAATTCAATGAATTAATTGTAACAAAATAACAGCCCAATTAATGAGGCGTTAAGAATTTAAAACATGCGTCAGTTGACTTTCAATTAAAAAGGGTTTTCACGGGTGCGTTACTTAGGGGAAAGAAATGGTGGAGCTCGTGCGGGCCCCGCCTCACAAATATCCTACCAAGTGGGTAGGATATCTTTGGATTGCACCCAATCCATTTCAACTGAGCTTAAGTAGCTTAAAGTGGTCTTTAAGTGACCTTAAGTGAAATAAAATAAAGTTTGTCCCACCACTTTATTTTATTTCTTATCTTAACCCCAAAATTTAAAAAAACCACACCCGAGCAAATGCAACTCCGAAAGAGGCGTTTCTAACAAAATACAGGCGTTGCGATTCCATAGGTGCCCTCAGAATTCGATTCCAAGCACTGGTTCAAAAGTTAGAAAAACCCGATCGTTCGTTCACTGAACGTACCCGAGCCAAACTTCGAAAATTGATTCCGGGCACACCGGGCCTCGGAATCAGGTGCCGTCAGAAACTGAGTTCATGTAAAATTCCAAAGAAAATTAAGAAAAAAAAATTTCCTTGAAATATATGGGTCTTTGCATCACTCCCACCTCAGGGATTTACGTCCCCGTAAAGATACATCATAAACTAGGGGAACACGTGTGGGTACTGAGCACGCATCTGAGCCTCCCGCTCCCAAGTGCTCTCCTGGAGGTTCCCATGCTGACATATGATGTGCAGTAGAGGAATCGACCGTCCATGTAGGACCCGCTCTTGTCGATCCTTGATCTCCACCAGGACCTCCGCAAAAGTCACCCCATCATCAACGTCTAGCTCCCCATGGTCAATGATGTGCGTCGGGTCGTGCACGTATCTCCTCAGCTGAGATACATGGAAGACGTCGTGCACCCAGTGCAACTGAGGTGGTAGAGCCAGGCGATAAGCCACCTCGCCAATCCTGCTGAGGACCTGGAATGGTCCGATGAAGTGTGGGGACAACTTGCCGCCTCGGCGAAATCTCCGTATTCCACGTTGAGGTGAGATACACAAGAAGACGTGGTCGTCATCCTCGAACTCTAGTGGCCTCCGCCTTCTGTCAGCATAAGACTTCTACTAGCTCTGAGCTGTTCTCTTCCGCTCCTGGATGACTTGGACCTTTCTGGTCCTACAAGAGCTGCTGTGATTTCTTCTTTTCCGATAAGAGAAATCTGGTCTCATCTTACGGATGGACCACTTTCATTGCCTAATACAGTCAATCCCGACGTGGATGATACTAACCCACACCAAGGATGATGTCATAAGGCCTCAACGCTACTACCAGGAGATCCAACCATTACTCTTTCCTCCAAGGGTTGAGTCACACTATCGGCATCAGTGTGTGGTAACTGGGTCTCCTCTAGTAGGTATCTCTCAAGTGAGGGTCAAGTCAACAGTCTAAACCGGAACCTCTTAGTAACAACACAAGAGAGGACAGGAAAGTAAATGACACAAAAAAGGTGTCTTTTATTACTGCATCTCAAGTACAAAGACACAATGCATCTACAAACATACAACAACATAACTAAAAGCAACATGAACAAAAGTCTGCAGGTATGGAAATAGTCCCACTCTTGTCCACCTGCTCCCGGAGCTCCATGATCATAGTCCTCAACTGCCTGAAGCTGAGCTATACCATGTCCTCCTGTCCCCTGCGGTCGGGGTGGACCTCCTAGTGGTGGTTGTGGCAACACCCCGAAGCGTCGTCCACCTCCAGCTGCACGGCCAGCTCCTCTGCCTCGCCCACCTACTCCCTGCAGACTGTCATGGTCGAACTTCTTATTGGAAGGTCCCTCTACCGCCTGTTGTTCATCAGGAGGACGAGTCGGGCAGTCTCGAGCCCTGTGACCTTGCCCGCCACATGCGTAGCATTGCCTGCTCCTCGAGTAGCTGGCTCTCCTTCGTGTGCCCCGCACAACCGAATCATCACCCAGATATTGCCCATCTGAAGGTCTGGGACACTTGTACCTCTGCATCACTTGTCGACTGCCAGCTGTAGAAGACTCCGCTATGGGTCGTCCTACGGAGGGTCCTGCCACTGGTGCCTACTCGGCGAGGAAACTCCCTACTAAAAGGGCTCTCTCCAAAACCTCTACCTGCGTTAGAATGTTGAGGGAGATCATCGAGGCCCTGATCTCATGCCTCAGTCCCCGCTCGAAGGTCTGGGCCTGGAAGAACGGATCTCGTACCATATCGGTGGAGTAGCGAGAGAGATCAGTGAATCTCGCCGAGTACTGGGCAACTGTCATGCTGCCCTGCCGCAGCTGTAGTAGCTCCTGGATGCGTACCACACGGAGGGTGGCTGGGACGAACTCCGAGCAGAAGATGCTCTCAAAGTCCGTCCAGAGGAGAGATGCCTCATCGTGCACCAGGAGCATCAAGCTCCACCATCTGCCTGCCGCCGCATGTAGGAGGCTCACTGCGAGGATCACCATGAGGTCAGCTCGTGTCCTCACTAACCTGAAAACCCGTAAAACTGCCTCCAGCCAGTCCTCGTCTGCCTGGGGGTCCGTCTCCCCGCGGAACCTGGGCGGTCGCTGGCGATGGAACTCATGCAGTCTAGTAAGGCTACGTGCATCGTCAGCGGCTGGGGCTGGTAGCGTCGGTGGCTTGGTGGGTATTGGTACCGACGGTGCCTCAGCTATCCAAGGGCCCTGTACCGAGTCCTCATTGCTCGGTGGGCTCTCGCCATGCACAATGCTCGGAACCCTAGCTGGCTGTCGTCGTGGGGCCATCCTGAAAAGAGACAGGTGTGACACGGTCAGAACAGTGTACCTGGGGAGCCGACACAAAGTAATCACAATGAAAACTTGAAACACTAATGCAATCAATGTTTTCATGCATTAAGTCGGAAATCAGAAGTCAGGGTCCTCGTGTACGGATACTTCGGCCGCTGCCCCAACACTGGACTCCCTGGACTGATAACCACACCCAATACGCTTAACACTATTCCTTCACATAGAAAAAGATCAGAGTCCCAAGTTCTGTGGTAGAACCGAACTCCTCTAATACCAAGTTGTCACGACCCGTCCTTGGGTCTCATGTCGTGACTACCCCAAGCCTGCCTTCTATAGGCCAGGGGCTGGCGACTAGCACCAAGGCGTAAATCCCGGTAAAGGGAAGACATTGCCTTTGCAAAGTAAACAACAAACACCACAGAGTAAGTAAGCCGAAAAGGTAAACACTAAGTAAAAACTGGTACAACAGTAAGTGCGGAAAAGTAAGTGGTCCAGAATACAAACCCAAACTGAAAGTAAAGTACAACTCGAAAGGGAAAAAAGTAACTGAAAGGTAAAGTCGCAACGTCAAGCCGTCCACTGGAAGTCCCACCTGAAAGGTGGGTACAGATAGCCTCCAAAGCTCCCCGGGTCCAGCCGACAGCTCCGAGTACGTTCCACCCAGGGGTCCACCTCCAGGTACAGTCCTGCTCCGCAAGCCTCCACCACGATCAGCGCTGTCCGTCGTTTGCAACCAACACAACGTAGTGCGGGCATAGCCCGTGCAGGGGTGAGTATAAGCTACCCAGTAGGGACCCCGAGACCCCCTAAGGTCTCCCAGACTCCACAAAGGATAATCCAAAAAGGAAAGATAAAATCACAAAGTAACATCCGACACTGCTTAGGTATATGCCCATACATATACCTAAGTCATCAATTCTCGTCCAGCTCCAACATCCGAGCCCAAGTACAACCCAGTCCACACAGGAAAGCAAAATGTAACCCACATAAGATAGCATAACACCTTCCACAACGGAAGCAACACAGGATTCAGCTCACACAGGTACACATCATTTCTAAAGTAAGAAAGATGATCAGATGTAATCACTGATTCATCTTCTGGGACCCACGTAGGATACAACTACTGTAGTCATCGTCGTCGAACCCACAGAGGATTCCAGAACAATTGTCTTCATCGTCGAACCCACATAGGATTCTAGTACGATAGTCTTCATCCTCGAACCCACGTAGAATTCCAGTACGATAGTCTTCATCGTCGAACACACATAGGATTCCAGTACGATAGTCTTCATCATCGAACCCACATAGGATTCCAGTACGATAGTCTTCATCGTCGAACCCACATAGGATTCCAGTACGATAGTCTTCATCGTCGAACCCACATAGGATTCCAGTACGATAGTCTTCATCGTCGAACCCACATAGGATTCCAGTACGATAGTCTTCATCGTCGAACCCACATATGATTACAGTACAATAGTCTTCATCGTCGATCCCACATAGGATTCCAGTACGATAGTCTTCATCGTCGAACCCACATAAGATTCCAGTACGATAGTCTTCATCGTCTAACCCACATAGGATCTCTGCACAGTCGTCGTCGTCACAGTAGTAGTCGCAGCCAGCTCTAGGGTTCCCGCACATAGCAAGCTCATTCGGGAGGGTCCACTCCACGAGCCGATAGGCTGATACATCAACTGACACATAGTCCAGAGTTGATGTATCCAAAAGTTCCGTATCGTCAACAGGAACTCAACGTCGCAGACGGCACGTCAATCAGACGCCCAGTCTGAGAGTTATTGGCCTTTTCGTCCCAAGGGCCCGGTTGTTTTTTAAGGCAAAACCAACCCGGCCATACTCCACCTGCGTCCAAACCTCGGGCGGAGTATGAAAAAAGATCCGTCTCACTTAGAGGAATCCACCAAAGTCGACGGCACTTCAATCGGACGTCTGAAGCTCAAGATATGAGCGTTTCCGCTCCGAGGGCCCGATTGGTTTCGTCTACGAACCAACCCAGCCAAACCCAAAGTATTCCGAAACCTTTAGTGCGATATACCGAAACGACCGTCTTGATCCAAGGATCGCATCGCCGCTGCCGGCGCATTGTTCAGAGGCACGTAGCTCATGTTATGAGCAAAAGACCAAAAAGGTTCAGAAACGGGGGGTCTGGGCCTGGACCGACCCCCCTGGGTCGGCCCGAACCGGGTCGACCCGACCCGGGTCCGCCCGGCCTGGCCCGGCCTGGGCGCGACACAGCCCGGAGGGTCGGCCCGGCGTGGTTTGGCCGAGTGGCCGAGCGAGGGGAAGCCGCGGGGGGCTTGCTGCCCCCGCGTGAAGAAACGTCGCGGCCCCGGGTGGGGCCGCCTCGCCAAGAGATGCGGCGGTCGGGCCGCGTACGTCCTCCCAGTTCCGCACGGCCACAGAACCAGCTTGCCGCCGCCACCGCCTGGGGGCCGGCCGCTGCCGGCCGCCGCCTCCGGCCGCCTGCGCTTCCGCGCCGGCGTGGCGCGCCGGCGAGAGCTTCCGCGGGCCACCGGACGCGCTTCGTTGGTCCGTTTTGCATGCGGTCTTCACCAGTGGTCCTCCCGGGACTCGATCTTCACTGCCAGGCCCTCGATTATCCTTTGCGGCCATGTTTGTCATCGTTCGCCATTTCGCGCACCAAGAACGAAAATGTGCGGTGGGTTCAGACTTGTTCGTTAATCCGCACCCACCGCGTTAGCGGTCTTAAAGATATTCACCAAACAATATTTAAACGACCGAGGATTTAATCACAAAGATTTAAAGAATCAAACCCCTACCTCGTCGTACGTGCTTTCTTCGCGGAATTGATCATCGTAGAAGAAAAGAATTGTCGCATCACGGAAGAGCGTCGCTGTCGCGCGGTACTTGGCGTCGCGTCGACGAACTCCGAGGATTAAAAACATACAGATTTAATTAAAATAATTAAATCCATGTTGTTGTTATAATCCACAAAGAATTTAAAAGGAGCGCAACCCCCTACCTTGTTGTTGTCGATCAAAGTTTGTCGCGGGGTTGGATCGTCGCGGAAGAAGCGTCGCGGAGGGAGATTCATCGGTGTCGCGGTACACGGCTTCGCGTCGTCGATCTCCACGGGTTCGAGGTTCTTCGTGTTCTTCGTGTTCTTCGCATTCTTCGTCGGAGGCTGGCGTTCTTCGTGAAAGAGGTTGAAGTTCTTCAAGCTCCTCCCAATCCTCTCAACGCCACAAGCTCCAACAGAAATAAAATAAGAGTTATCTTATCTTATTAACGCACACGACACGTTTGAAATTCAAAATAAAAGAAACGAACAATTAATTCAATGAATTAATTGTAACCAAATAACATCCCAATTAATGAGGTGTTAAGAATTTAAAACACGCGTCAGTTGACTTTCAATTAAAATGGGTTTTCGCGGGTGCGTTACTTAGGGGAAAGAAACGGTGGGGCTCGTGCGGGCCCCACCTCACAAATATCCTACCAAGTGGGTAGGATATCATTGGATTGCACCCAATCCATTTCAACTAAGCTTAAGCAGCTTAAAGTGGTCTTTAAGTGACCTTAAGTGAAATAAAATAAAGTTTGTCACACCACTTTATTTTATTTCTTAACTTAACCCCAAAATTTAAAAAAACCACAGCCGAGAAAACGCAACTCCAGAAGAGGCGTTTCTAAGAAAAAATCGGCGCTGTTATTCCATCGGTGCCCTCGGAATTCGATTTCGAGCACTGGTTCAAATGTTAGAAAAAACCGCTTGTTCGTTCACTGAATGTACCCGAGACAAACTTCTAAAATTGATTCCGGGCACACCGGGCCTCGGAATCAGGTGTCGTCAGAAACTGCGTTCTTGTAAAATTCCAAAGAAAATTAAGAAAAAAAATTTCCTTGAAATTTACTGGTCTTTACACAGAATAGGAATGTTTCTAACATCACTTTTGATGTATTATTTAGAAATCATCTTCAGCATGAAACATGAATGAAGAGAGATGTTAAAATTAATAAGAATAATAATAGTAATGGAAGAATTGATTTTAATTCTAAATCATTATCCAAGTCTCTGGAAATTTTAACTAGATCTAAAACTATGAAAACTATTGTAGTTTCTGAATCAAGTGACAGTGATTAGTCTGAAAATGAACTAGCCAATCTTTCTCAAAGGATGAACAAGATTGTGGGAATGAAATATTTTTAGTACAGATATAAGAAGAAATACAAAAGGTAAAAATTATATTTAGAAATAACTTGTTATGAATGCCAAGGGTCTTGACATATTATACCTGATTTTTCCATGCTCAAGATAAAATAAAGAAAGGATAATCATTCTGAATGGAAAAAAAAGAAGTACTACAAATATAAGTCTATGAAAGTACTAAATGATAATGACACCTAGAGTGCCAATGGTGGTGACTCTTTATATGCATCCTCATATTATGAATCTTTTGGTCAGAAGAATATTAGTCTTATGTCTAGATTACCTATTGAAAATTAATATCTTTTTGATATGGTACACAATTCTGAATATTTAACAAATATTCCCTTAAATGATAATTTTCATAATGAAGAATATTATGAATCATTGGATGAAGAATCATCCTCATCAGAAGATAATACTTTACCGTCATTTGAAGAAGTTTCTAGATTTGTTAAAATAATTGATAATTAAAACTATAATATAAAAAATTAGATAGGGAATGAAAATTCTATAATTTCCATTTTAATGAAAGAAGTATCAGATCATTCAAATGATCTTGATAAAAAAACCCTTGATTTTGATATTTTTTATATAAACCATAAGGAATTTAATTCTGGGAAGCATAAACATTCTAATGATCTTGAAAATGATATTTCTAAGTTAAATGTTTTAGAGAATAACTTAAACTCAAAGACTAATGACTATGAGGGTAAGAATTTTTTTATTACACTAAAATATGAAATATATTCCTTAACGAAACTTTTATCAAATTTCAATTCAATAAATAAAGAATTAGTAAAATGTATTCACAACATTGTACTCTCAGGAATAGTTCTGGATTTGGTTATACTCATTCAAACCCAGTTTTTAGTCAGAATTATTTTTTCCCCAAAGTGATCCTTTTTTGCACTATGTGTTAATATCATGGATATTGTTAGAAAAACTGTTCTTTAAATAAATCCCAATCCTTTGGTTTTCATAATGACTATTTATCTTTGAAAATGTGGATACCTAAGATTTTACTTTCAAACAATTCAGAATACTATAATGTTTGGATTATACAAGTCTAACTATATTATTTTTAGGGGATTAAATGAAGCAACAACTACAATACATGGTACATGGATAATGGATTTTCACGGCACATGACTGGTAACAAAAACTCATTTAAAAAGATTATCAAGACGAATTGATGAAAAGTAACATTTTGAGATAATGATAAGGGAGAAAGTTTTGGTATATGTAATACTTTTCTTCTTGGAAAAGCTTTAATTTCAAATATTTTATTTGTTAAATGTCTTAAGACCAACCTTCTAATCATAATACAATTATGTGATGAGGGTTACCTTATGAATTTTAGGAATAATAAATTCTTAATAAATAATTCCAATGAAGATTATATTCTCTCTACCCATGGGAATGAGAATGTTTATAAAATTTACTTAGAAGACCATATGAGCCATGTTTTACCGTGCCTTAGTCATTACACTAATGAAGCTAAATATGTAGTAGCTAGAAGTTGTTATGGTCAAGTGTTGTGGATGCAACACACACTCACAGACAATGGCATGAGTTTTACCAAAACATAGATAGTGTGTGATAATACTAGTTCCATTTCCCTATATAAAATCCCTACACATCACTCTCTTTAAAAGCACATAGATATTTGTAATTACTTTTTTAGGATCACACACTAATAGAAGATATTATTTTACAATTTATTGAAATGCAAGAAAAACTTGCTGACATTTTTAGAAAATCATTACCCTCTGATAGATTTTAATACTTTAAATAGAATTTAGGAATGATAACCATAAAGTAATAAGTCATAGTATCTTTTTATTGAAACATATATCCTTACATTAAGATACATATTTTCATAGAGGGAGTACATATGTTTACTATTTTATATTTCTTTAAAATAATTTCCTTAAATGTTATTTCAAAACCTAAATTCTTTTCCTTTACCTAATAAACTTTTTCTAACCTTAGGTCTTCAAGAAGAACCTTATCAATATTGAAAATTCATTCTATGTAATCAGGAAGTTATGTTTCCTTACATAAATATTCGTAATTTCATTTTTTTTTCTTGCTGGTATTTATATCTTGATTTAAGAAAAATTTATCTGATTCACTTTCCTTAAATATGATTTTCCCTTAAACCCTCAAAAGATTAGAACTTTCAAAATCCTTCTTAGTCATTATTATCAACCATTAGATCAGATCAATCTAATCTCAACTGTTGGATTGATTCATTAATATGAACTGTTGTAGTGAAGCCTATAGAAAGGACCCCCTATTCATGTCCTACATTGGCTATCTTAGAGTTTTTTCACTAAAGCTCTGCCACTCTTCAAATCAGTAATTCAGTTTTCTATATTCCCTTAAGTTACAAATGTCTCTTGAAGTTTCATAAAAACTCTGATGGACTCTAAAAAGGAACTCAAGGACTGGTTAATTTACCAAGAATGGTTGGTGGACTCAAATTTCTTTTTCAACTATGATTCTCTGATTTCAATAATCAATACGAAGAATGGATGGGAAATTATTTGTGTTTACAAAAAATAATAATCAGGATCTAGTTTATCCTGATCACCATATATAATTCCGTGATACAATTAGTTTTTATAAATAACGAGGAAGAGAGATGTGTTTGTTCAAGGGTTATGGAAAAACTTATCCTTTATCTTTAAATATAGAAACTAGTATTCTGTAGATTTTCTATGAAGGAGAGGCTATCATTTGTTCTCACAAATTACCAAACAAGGATGGTACTTTTGAAAAAGTTAAGGCAATTGAGTGACTTGGCATTAACGAAGGTAATTCTCTAAAGATTAATCACCAGACAACCAAATTTATTTTTCTAGCCATGTGGATATAATGTTTTCTCATTTCGAGAAAGGGAGAGATGGATTCCCATAAGAAATGTGATATCTTCATTATGAATATATTGGTAAATCTAAGGAAGATAAACATCATCATGTACATTCTGTTGACCATTAACAATATCAGTAATGGCACCCTAAAGTCTTAGATTATCATTTATCCAGTAATTTTATCAAATATAATTTTCCTTTTCCTATAATCCTTCAAAATTCTATACAGATCAAAACCCAAAAGTTTTCAAGATAATGTTGTTGAGTGATGATACTCTAAGAAAGATGAAGATCGGTTTTAATACAAAGACAGAAGTGTTTTTTGATCTTCCTGAGAGTGATTTTCAAGCTGCTACTAAGAAAGAAGAAGTAGGAGAAACATCCAAGCAATCCCCAAAGGAAAGAAAATATAAATAATTTGAACTAAAATAGAAAGCACCACCTCTAGAATCGATATATTCTCTACCCAAGGTGAAGAAACAAAAGTCATTCTATGATGAAGCGATAGCTAAATGGAGAGAGTGGAAGAATTAAAAGAAATAAGGTGATGTTGTTTTTGGGTTAGACCCTGCTGAGGTAAGGCCTTGATGATTCATGCTGTTTAGGATCCTGAAAACAGAGAAAGAGAGAAATAGTTATAGAAGAAAATATTAGAATATGAGATTGTTCAATATTTTATTAATGATACAGAGAAGGCATCTGATCAAATTCAGGTACCAGAATCCTTTTTTCAAGAGTCAGTTCTAATAGAAAATCTGGAAAAGAAATATATTTCAATTTTGGAACCCATTTTGGAAGAATAAGTAGTTTATCAAGAAGAAGAAGAAGAAGAGGAATATGAAGATGAAGTTATAATCAAAATTGTGTAAGAATATTAGGAGAAGGAATTTCCTTCTGATTTGTTGTCAATCTGAATGTCCCCAGATGAATAAAAAATATCATTTTATATGATCAATAATTTCTAAGAAATGAAGATGGTCAAGATGAGGTTCATACTTCTTCATATTATGAGAGTAGTAATCATGATTTTATTCATCCTGATGATGATAAGAAACATGGTGATAAATTTGGTGCTGGTAATGATAGAATAATTCATGTTTCTGATACTGATCATCAGACTTAAAAAATTTAAAAGGAAACATTTAAAGTTGACAAAGGAAAGCAAGTGATTGTTAATTTACTAAAGAAAGCTAAAGTTGAAAAATAAAAGAAGAATGTTGTTGGACGATAAAAGAGGAAAGCATAAGAGCAAGATAAAGTTTCATCACCAACTAAGGGTTCTACTATAGAATCCTCATCTACCTTAGGAAAATATTATTTGGTTTAGTCCTTAAATAATCTTGTGAATACCATTCCCTTATTTCCAAGTATTGACTCTAGATTTCAATTTCTTCAACAAACAATCAATCAAAAGCTAGATTCAACAAACCTTCTCATGGAAATATTTGTAAAACATGAAGATAATTTTAAGACATTTTAAATTGGTTATGATGCTCATAGTATATCATGTAAAGAGATTACCATGTGGTCTATGTCAGTGATTGATGATCTAAAAATCATGGAGGATTTCTATGATTTAGTAATGGATGACTTTGATAATTCACATAACAAATTCATGAATTTTTCAACAAGTCTATCATAAAAGATGAATTAAGTGAATGATTCCCGTATTCATGAAGATAACGACATGAATGGAAAGATGAATTATTTTTCTTTAAATTTGAAAAGGGAAAGGGAGCTCATGTAAGAGATGGATAGAAAATAAAAAGAGCAAGAAAATGTGGTAAAGTCTGAAGACAAAATTATTATGTTTCAAGAGGAAAGAATCAACGTTATTGAGAAGAAGAATTAGGATCAGGATCAGTTTATCAAGATGTTTGAAGATGATCAAATAAAGCTAAAGAAGTTGAAGCACCCTAAAAAATATCATGCTAAAGGAAAATAAGGATGAATGATTTGGTAAATTATGATCTATTCTTGAAATTTCTTTTGAAATTTCTTTTCCATCTTAATGAAATCTGTTATCCTTCAATCATATTGTTTGGTATATTCCTAATCTTTCAGGTAATTTTTTTTCTTTCCCTCCATTCCTTTTTCAAAATCACAAGGGGGGGGGGAGAATGATAAAAAAATATTAACAATGAATATTTTCAAGTAAGGATTATATTAGTAAAATAATATATTCTTAAGAAAGAAGAATTAATTTCTCTATAAAAGAAAAGAATAAAATCCTTAGGTATTTTAAAACCTAAAGAGGAGTTAGTACTATTAATTGTGGGTTAAAAATAAAGTAATGGGAGACAAGAATTTCTTTTATGATAAAAAATGAAACTTCTTATTTCCTTATATTATTTTACGAAAATTTGTTTGTGCTTTCTAAAAAGGGGGAGATTATTGAGTCAATAAGTTTCCATATAAAATCTCTATTCTTTTGTGTCTTCCAAATCCCAAACACATTTTCGTAAGGAAAATTATCTTTTTCTAAGAATTATTTTCTTAAATAAAATTTTCTTTCTCTAGGGAAATTTTTAACCTTACCATTGGGTTTCAATGATTTATTTTATGTTTTCTTAAATCAAGACTAACCATATTTTTCTTAAACCAAAAATCCCATCGTTACCAAAATAATAACCTCACAGTTTCTTTAGAATCTTATTTCCCCAAAATTGTGATTTTAATTTCTCATGAAATCAAACTCCGATTTACCCTAAAATTAGTCTCAAATATCCTTAGAAATCAGACTACGATTTCTACTAAAATCAAACTCTTATTTCACCTGAAATCTGACTACATTTTCTCCTAAAATCAGAATCTGATTTCTCTTGAAATTAGACTCTGATTTATTATGATATCTAACTCCAATTTCTCCTGAAATCAGACTGATATTTCTCCTCAAATCAGACTCCGATTTCCTCTGAAATTTGACTCTGATTTATTTTGAAATCAAATTCAGATTTCTTCAAAAATATGATTCAAAATTCTCTAGGAATAATAATTTGAACTCTCATTTTTCCAGACTCCGAAATATTCATAAAACAGATTTTGGATTCCTCATAATTTATACCTTGATATTCTATTATTTCAAAATCTGATATTTCATATTTTTAGACTCTGATTTTCATTTTTTTTAAAAATCTATATTTTTCCTTATTTTTATCTTATTTCCTTAAAGAAAAATTTTAATTTATCTGATACTAAAAAAGTTAATATTTCTTAAATGTGTTTAGGTTTCTTAGACATAATGATTTTCCCATGTTTTTTTACAATAAATTATTTCATACAATCTTTTTCTAACTAATCATGGGCTGAGTGACAGGTTCATAGATCCATCCAAGATTTAAAGAAAAATATGACCATTGAAGGAGGGAGATGACCATTGGAACATTTTCCAATAAATACATATCCATTTTAAGAGTTTTAGAAATGTTGACAAGGGTCGAAAATTATATAGATTACATGTTGTGGTGTTGTGAAGAGATTTATAGAGGGAGAGACTCTCATGATTTGTGTGATATGTGAACATCTTGTTCAGCCATGAATAACTTGTTCATCCTAGTTTGACTTTAATTTTTTCTATTTACAATCATGATGTTCCAGGGATATGAACACATAGTTACCAACTACCTTAATGTTTGCGCGCTTTCAAGGATAGGAAGACATGGGTGCCAACTACCTTAAAGTTCGAGGGCTTGTAGGGATAATAAGAAAGACTCTGATATTATTATTGAGGGATTAAAATGGTGTGGGTAAGATATAATTTCTTGAATATATAAATGAAGGGATGTTTATCCGAGGTTGTTGGATATACTTCTCTTTAGGTTAAAATATTTTCTACTTGTTTACTTTTCTTTATCACAAGCTTCAATTTCCTTAGTATTTTGTTAAATTAAGAAATTATAACTTTCTTATACTTTATTAAAATTTTATTCTCTAATAAGTAATATTCTATACACTTTATGGTAGAATCCTTCCTTATGTAAACTTGTTTTATGTATATTTTTTGGATCCATATTATCTGATCCTTAGCAAGTTAGTTTCTTAGTTAAAAACTAAAGAGGGTTTGTGAATCCATATTATTTAACTTTGTTAATCATAGATTTTATTGAAGAAAAAAAATAATAGTTTTAAACCTACAATTCTACCCCTCTTGTAATTGAGCATCTACATATAAATTTTTATCCTGCAATTAAAACTATAAAAAGGTCATTTTTCTATAAATTAATGTTTTACTTACATTTATTATTTTAATTTAAAATATAAATTCAAGAAATTTATATATTTTATTTGATTAAATGGACATAATTTTTGATATAGTCATAAAAATATATATCATGGGTTTAATTTTTCATATTTTTTCTAAAATGATTGATTTTTGGGAAAATAGATAAAAATTTATTATTTTTAAAGTTTCATTTATTTTAAATTTATTTCCACACTAAAATTATATTTTGGATTATTTTAAAGTAATAATAGACATATTTTATTAAAATTATCCAATTAATTCAATATTAATCAACATTATACAATATTTTTGTATAAAATTAATTTTATGCTTAAAAAGTGTATTTTTCTATAAATTTCTTTTCATTAGGTTTCAAAAAATTATATTAAAATTAATACATACCAATTATAGAAATTAAATTATAGAGAGTTGATTCTATATTCTGCATCAAAATAATCAAATTATGTTATAAGGACAATTTTATTTTTGTTCATAATCAATAATGACCACTCTATGAATTTATCATCATATTAATGGATAAAATTTGTAAAAAGTGTTAAATTGAGGGTTAAAGACAAAAGTATCACAAGAAATCATCTAAAAGTGAGTGTATGAGTTTATTCATGACCTCCCATGGTATTATAGTCACTAATGGTAAAATTTGGAGCCACATCCTATGAATATGATTTCTTTTATGTGAATAAAATTTTATTTACTAAAATATCACTTTCTCTGAATTGATATATTTTCATGATATAAATATAGATAAAAATAGTATATCAAAAATATAGATTAAAAAATCAAAGATAAATGAGAAATATTTATGGTATTAGTTTATTTTCAAAATTTGGTGATAATAGAATTTCCTATAATGCTTACACATCGTTGACACATCATTATGTAATGGGAGAAAAGTAAAAGTAAGTAGTTTTAAAAATAAAAAAAATGTCAAGTTTATGATAATTTATACTATTCCATGAAATTTATTAATTTAAATTAAAGGTAATAAAATAAGTAAAAATTAAAATTCCAAGTCCATTATTATCTTGGAGTCTTTAAATTCAAATAATGTGAATCATCCCAAAAATTACTTAAAGGATATTTAATGTAAAATAATATCTTTTAAAATGAATTACAAATAATAAAAATCCTATCACGATTCAATTTTATAGTAAATTAATTGATAATAATCAATATTTTAGATTTATTAATAACCTATCTTGTTTAAATTAATTTTTTCCTTAAATACTATGTTTTTATGAAAACACCTTTGATTTTTTCGTATGAAAAAAACTTAATATAAAACCTTAAAATAAACATATGAGTTTAGTTTTATCTTGAAAATATACTAGAATCCATCTTAGAACATCCAAAAAATGTCCCTAAGTCCATGTAGTAATCAAAATTCACTTCTCTAAATATTCCAAGGCTAGTTGAATAGTGGTGTTTCCAAGACTAGGGTAATGGTTTAGAATCCTCATTCAACTTTCTTAATTATGATTCATTATCTTGAAACCATATGTAACCTTAAAATATTTTTATACCATGATTTTATATATAGATACTAAATTATATTTCATCAATTAATTATGGGGTATCACTTATTACCTATCAACAAACTCTCCTCTATAAGCTATTATTATGCCAAATTATGGGGTTTTCAGACAATGTCATTTCATTTCAATTATCTATATACATTTAAAATAATGAAATTAATAACTCAAATATTTATCATAAATATTTTTTCTATATATTATCTACCATATGTTATAGAACTAAAATATTTAATAAGTGAACCTTATTTGTAACACTTTTACAAAACATCACTTACCGTATTGGTTTTACATAACCAATGTGAACAAAGACGTTCTTTTCAGAATTTAATCCACCCATGGGTATTCTTAAAAATTAAAATTCTGATTAAATATAAAAATAATATTTAATTTATTTTATTATTTTGATTTTTTAATGGTAAATCGATTATTAGAATCTATTTAAATGAAAACAAAATAGTTATTTCTGACCATTAAAAATGTAGTTACTAAGGAAAGTTTTTGGGTTGGTACCAAATTTATGACCAATTTTACTTCCATACTTCTCAAATGATATGAAAAAAATTACTTGTCCCTTTTTGACTTTATAAAACCATTTTTCTAGTTTTTTATTAAGGATTTTTAATTATTTTATTGTTGGTATTTTCCTGTGTGGATGGTTTTCCATTTTTGGTTATTGGATTTCATGTTTCCAATGAATGGAAAAGTGTTTTTATTATAAAATAAAAAATATATTTTATAGAAGGGATACTTCTAATCGAATAAAAAAGATATATGTTCTGAATAAATTATATAATATATATAATTTTGTTATTCAGAAATTTTGAAGATAGATGCAGAAATTTAGGGCTCAAGGTAAGGGGTTTATTACAAAAATTATTTTTATTAGGATATATTCATTATTTATTTTCTATGTTATTCCATCATTTCAGGTGTAATAATCTATGGTTAGTTTATTTTGTATTAACATTAGTTTTATGTGTGTATAATTTTTTTTCAAAAAATATCTTCATTAATTAATTCTCACATCAATGTTATGATCTTTGTAAGGGTTTCTTATCTCCAATATCCTTCCTTGAGATATGTTTCAAATGTAACACCATGTTTTATATTATAGGGGGTACTTAGTATGTAACAACAAAGATTTTGATAATTGTTTTCGAAATAATTTCTCTTTTCAATATTGTTTATTTCACATGGAACTAAAAATAGTTATATATATATATATATATATATTAAAACACTAATTATAACATTCATTTCACACACAATACCAACTTGGATTTCTCAATATGCAATACCAACTGGGCTTGCACTACAACCAATACTAACTTGGCATGTGATGCACACAATAATAAGTTTATTTGAAACATATTTATATATATAATTAAATAAATGTGATAATTATAACCAAACCATTAAACATATTTATTGTAATATTAATAAATACTTTCCAAATATTGGTTATATTATATATATATATATATATAATATTTATAAATAAAGAAACGATTTTTGGTAAGGACCTTTTTTGTTAAAAATACAGTTCTCTCAAATGAACCACTTTTAATAATGAAAGTAATTTTAGACACATTTAGAAATTTAATTTTATAAAATAAACTTTTTTTTTGAATTCATAATTTCAAAATTAGACTAGGGTTAATTTTTGGGATTTTTCTGAGAAAAATTATTTTTTGATGAGTAGTGAAAAATACACTTTTTTAGTTAAAAATATCCCTTTTGTCTAATTAATTATAAACTATAAATGATTTTATAGATTATTTTGAAGGTAAAATTATATAACTAGTAAATATATTAATAAAATTTAATTAATTAGAATAAATTTCACTTTAAAACTGAATAATAACATCTTAACAAACATGTAAACTTTTTCCAACTTTAAAACCATGTTATTTCGTCCCATCTCCGGGATTAGCGCTAATCTTGATTTTGCCACTTCAAAAAATTGGAATTTCAAAAATTATACATAAAACACTTTATTATGTCTAATATTTAGAGTCTAATAAGAAAATTATAATTTTTTTACCAAAATATTATTAAAAGTGATTAAAACTAATCCCAGCTGTTAAGGGAAAATTAATCTTAATTAGGGATTAAACCTTAAAATTAGGGTACAATATGACGTATAAACTTGTCCAAAACCCATTTTCAGTCCATATTTCGGCCATAAACTTCCATTATATATTTTTTTTGGTTTGGTAAGATTTCTTTCAGGTAAGAACATGTGCACACCTAATTTGTTTCAAAAAACTCAATGTGAATCCTTTTCCTTCCCTATAAAAGGACACTGCCTATAACGATTCCTCACACCTATAAAACCTTTTAAGTTTTTAAATTATATTACCAATAATTATCCCAAAAATAACCCTTCTCCCCTGACACCACCCATGGGTAGAAAGCTTCCGAATGAAGCCTTTTCGCACAAACCAAAAAAAGTTTCCCGATTTACAGGTAACATCTTCTCTCAAGCTCCTTTCCTTTATTTCCATTATCCACACCTTAAAATCTCTTTATTATATTAATTTGTGAAAAAAATATTATCCCAAATATACTTGTATTTTTTATAAAAAATTTCTTACCTACACTTACACACACCACCATCTAGTGGATGTGGAACATACTATTTCCGTGTATGGAGAACTACTGCCCCACAGAATGATGATTGTTCATTTCTACTTTAAAACCAATAATGGTATCCATTATGATAAATAATATATTTATATATGTAATAAATTATTTCTATTATTTATTTAATATTGTTTATTCCTTCTACAACACACATATTTTTACATTACAATTGGTGTTAATATTATAATATTGTTTGAGGAAGTGTGGACTACCGCCCCTCAAAGAGATATGATTTATTCACACACCACATGGAACATATTAAGTATGGGTTTAGTTAAATTATATTATATATATAATATATTGTTATAAGATAATAATTATATATATATATATACATATGTTATTTTTAAACATTATTTTAATACGAAAATAAAAAAGCAAAAAAGAGGTCATGCGTACGTATGACTTACCTTCTCCATGAACGGTGTATTTTTTTTATTTATAAATTATTATAATATGAATATAATGGATAAATATTATATTTATATCATTTTATTAATTCTGTAATAATGATATAATTATAAGTACCAAAGATGTAATAAATTAGGACACATGCGAAGAACAAAGTGAACATTACCCGAAGTTAAACCTCAACATAAGATGGTTAACAAGAGGGTAATATAAGGTTATAATAAAACCATATATAGTAATATATATAATAATATTCCTATATAAAAGATATATAACAAAACTATATTTATTATACAGGAATCTTGTATGAGTACAAAGAGAGTTAAGACAGAAGGTTATGGGATTTCATCTCACTTTTAATTTCTCAAAGATACAAGCTATGTTCACCACTCTTTTCTTTTGTGTGGTGTATATACTGGACATGATTTTATTCTTTGTGTATTGTAATTAAATTTATGGGTATTCACATTCCCATTTTATTATCCTTCTTTCATGGGGTTTAGGTTTCAATAGTTACTAAAATGGTAAAAAATGTTTTGTCCCAATTTTCCTTCTTTGAGACTCATGTTTTGTTATACACCTAAACATTTTTTAAGGTGCATATACGTCCATTTTAAATTCCATATAATGAATATAAATACTTTAATGATATTTTAGGATTCATTTTACTTCCTTTACTTACATGTAGAGCAAGATCCAAAGATACCAAGTCATAAGAGTTTATAGAGACAATCCCATTGCTTTCAGAGATTGTCTATGTTTATGATATATTTGGTGAAATAATATTATAAATATCCAAATAATATACATGAGTTTCCTTATACTCAATTATTTTATGATATAATCTTGTAATGGTACCATTTTATACTTTCTAGTTGATAAGTTAGTTAAGTGTTTTTAGGAAATCTCGATATTACTCTCTCTTTAGACAGAAATATATGTTTTCTAAAAAGAGTTTCCAAGAATATTATATCATTCCCATATAATATATAAGAGAAGTTTTTATGATTTTTTTATTTTACCAATCTATTAAAGGGAATATTCTTATTGATTTCTAAAAAAGTTACTTTTCTATCCTTTTTACCATGAAAAAGGAATGTCCCTTTGACCTTGTATGACATGTATGAATTTACCTTCCATAATTTCTTCAAAGTTCCATTTCGATTGTTAAAATGGTTAGTCTTATATAAAATTTTTTAAAAATAAATTTTCAAGTGAAATTGTTTTCAAAATGGTTTTAAACTTCTTTTATATGTTTTCATAGAGAACTGTTTTAAAAATGTTTTCATGTCTTATTTGCATTGTTTCAAAGTGATTTCAAATAAATGGTTTTCAAAATGTTTTCAAGGTTATTTTATATGTTTTTTAGAAAAATGATTTTCAAAAAATCATCAATATTACATTATAAGTTTTCAATATCTTTTTAATGAAATGTGTTTTCAAATTTTGTCAATCTTCTTTTATATGTTTTCAAGAAAAATTATTTCCAAAATGTTTTCATAATTTCTTTATAAGTTTTCAAATTATATTCGAAGAAATGGTTTTGAATCCATTCTCCTGATTTCATTAAAAATTTTCAAGTATTTTCAAAGAAATTACTTTTAAAAATTATTTGAAGCTTATTTTAATTGTTTTCAAGGAAAAAGGTTTTTGAAATGATTCCATGTCTCTTTATTCTTTTTGAAGGTATTATATAAGAGAATTATTTTCAAATGGTTTTATATAATAAAAGTAATATTTCTAACAAGAAATGATATTTTACTTAAGAAACATTTTTAGAGTACATTTCAAAATTATTTTTCATCTAGGATGAAATCCATTTATGTTACTCATGCCTTTCTAGTAAATTATCTAAAGGTTCCATTCAAATCCTTTCTAGGAATGCGTTATTCTTAATTTCATGGTATTTATGAAACCCATTTATCCTTCATTGTTTATATGTATATGAAATAATTTTCTCTTTTACGGGTTATTCTTTAGATTTTTTTTCAAGGGTTATGTTTATGTTGAAATGATTATGAAACATGTTTATTTCCATAAGTTAAGATATGTTTACATGTTTATGATACCCATTTCATTTCATGGTTTATGATATATTTGTTTATGATCTTGTGGAACATGTATGTATGATTTCATTATGGCATGGGTGTGACATATGTCTCCCTCTAATGCATTGGATAATGTCGTATATCTCATGAGATAGACTCTGATGGTATGAGGATTGAACTCATACTACTAAGATGGTCTTGGGAGTGAACCGTGACTACTAAGATGGCCATGGGAGTGAACCATGAGTATTATGATGGTATGAGGAGTGAAATCATGCTACTATGATGACCATGGAAATGAACCATGACTAATAAGATGGTCTTAGTAGAAATTCCTTAAATACTATTGACATCATTATATTTTTATTTGTTTTCCACAATTCCATGTTTTATTCCTACTTTATTCTTTCATGGATTGTGATCTCCATTTAATTATGATTCATGTCTTATGAACTTCCAATATTTATTACATGATCACTGTTATCATCTTCGATATTTTGGGTATGATCTTCTGTTTTCAAGATCACATTATCATACCATTATGATAATGTTTTTTTACATGTATCCCATGTTTACCCTTACTAATCATTTGAGCTCTGTAGAGAAACTAAGCTTGACGTACATGGACATTACATTACTTTTGCGGAATACTTAATACATAACAGAAACAAACACACAAGGACCGTAATAGTTTAGTGTCTTTGGAAACTTGGAACGTAATCTTCTAATCGTGGTGAAAGATCTTTAACATCTCCCATAAAGATCTTCCACTTTTTGTTTCCTGACCTAAAACCTTTCTTTTGATCCTGGGGAAAAATGAAACATAAAAAGGGTGAGCTCAAATGCTCAGTAAGGGTAAGCATGGATAAAATAAAACATACCATATACATTGGATCTTTAAAACCTGAACATAATGTTTAAATATTAAAATCTTGAGCAACGACATAAAACATGGAAGTACATAAGGCATAGATCATTATGGAACATAAACCATGATAAAATAGAATGGGAATAAAACATGTAATTGTGGCATCCATTAAGCACATGTAATGATTTATATATTAGCCAAGGCATTGCTTCCAAGACCATCTTAGTGGACAAAGTCCCATTCTGAATTGAGTTCACTCCTCATTTCAGTCCTGTAACACTGAACCAGATTAACTTACCGTTCCAGCCATGTCTATCTCATGAGATATAAAATCTTTACCCAATTCATTGGAGGGAGATATAGGTCCCACCCATCTCTTAGTGAAATCATTCTTACTTGTGCCACAAAATAAAATTAAAACATTCATCATAACCCAAATAATAAAATGGGTTTCATAAACATCATCCCATCATCACATAATCTATATAAAAGAAATGGATATTTCATCATAAGAAAATTGAAACCATGTAAATCATAGAGACATTATACTTGAAACATACACATATGAAATAATTTCATCTTAGATAGAAAATGTTTTTGATAAAACACTTGAAATGAATTCTTGATGAAAATATCCTTTCTTCTTCAAAATGAATTTCTTTTCACAAAAAATCAAGCAATTTTAAAAGAAAAGGATTTAGTTGAAAATAGTAATGAAATATTTCGGAGGAGGCTTCATAAAAATAAGGCTTTATAAAACCGTAAAAATCCATTCGTGACGTATAAGTTAAAAAAACATTCTTCTCGTACTTTTACCGGAAAAGTCAAAAAGTACCTTGTAACGTAAACAAAAGAAAGATTCCTTACATAACATGTAGTAAAAGTCAAAATGGATAAAAAGAACATTAAACATACATAAAAAAACTTTTACAAAACATAGACATGGATGATAACAATAACCCCAGTAAATACTTACGTATAAGCAATCTCGGATAAAAAAATGAGATTTGCAAAATTATCCCTTACCTTATGTCCGATATGCTTCGTATGTATCCGAACCTCCTGTATAATGATTTAAATAATTTCATTGACTTATTAAAGAATCATATTAATTGTTATGATATCATATATGGTTCACTTATGACATTATATTACCCGTTCTTTTATAAATTCCATGTTAAAGAGTGTTTTGGGTAAAATCGTTTCTTTTGTCGTCCGTGTTTTGACTTGTAATTATTCATATGATTACTTAGATCACGATTACATAATTCCAGAATATAAAACATGATTTATATATAATATATATTTAGAATATACATATATATAATAGATCGATAAATGGAAAGAAATACACCGTTCATTGAGACGGTAGGCCGTACGTACGCATGAACACTGTTTTCGTTTCCTTATTGAGTTGAATGGAATTAAGTAGATGACATACATATATACATAAATCCAGTAGATTTATAATTTCATATATTTCATTATTATTTCTTATATATACTTTATAATCATTCTTAAATGGTTAACATGGAGAATGAATCTCATCGTGTCGTGGAGACGGTAGTCCATACGTACGCACGAGCGATGATATCGTTTCCATAATTATTGAATTGAAATGGAGTGGATGATACAATATATCAGAATCAGTATGATGTTATAATAACTATGTATAGTTATTCTTTACTCCATTATACCCATCCATGTAAGGTGTTGGTGGAAAAACAGATTACACCACGGCGTGGAGACGGTATTCCGTACGTACGTACGCGCGGTGATTTTGTTTTCCGTAGGATGGATAGAAGGTGAAATGGGGTTGTTTAATATTTATAATAACAAATATGTATATTATTGATACTGATGTTATTAATTTATAATGAAACAACTAAATAAGAATAAGTTGAAGAATAAATAATCTTGAAAGAATCGGGAGAAGAAATTACCTCTTCTTCGATACGCCTCTTTGAAACCTCCTCTTAGGGAACTAAGATTGGTCTTTAAAGTAGAACAGAACCTCTAGGATGTTTCTATGGAAGTGGAGAAGATAATTTGTCAGGGGTTGGCAGAGCTTGAAGGCTAAAATTGGTGTGAGGAGGAGAGGGAGGAGGTTCCCTTTTATAAGGGAGGAGAGGGGCACCTTTGAAATTCATAAAAATATTAATTTATAATAAATCTAACCCCACTTAAAAACCTCCAAAAATGACTCATATTAGAATATTACATGAGTTAGGGTTGTAATATCATCAAAAAAATCAAATTTAGACATGTTTGGATCTTATTATAAACCTTATCATTTTGATTTATCCTTATTTAATCTATTTAAGTTTATCTGTGGTAATAAAATTCTAAATTTCAAATTATAACAAATAATTACTTATTTGTTGTGAATTTTCCATAATTGTTTACTTTATAACATTATAGACCATATAAATTTAAATTTATAATTTTTAAATATTTTTGTGATTTTTAAACAATTTTATAATATGTTATTTTTATAAAATAACAATAGTGTCAATTTTGACACTATTTATTTATTCCAATTTAAATAAAATATATACAGAATATATGTTCGAACTAAAAGCTTTATTAGATTCATAAAAGGTCATATGTATCTATAAAATTAGTGGATCACATTAAATAGTTCATATAATATTTAATTTATTATTTTTAAAACCATTTATTTGGTTTATCTCTTAATAAAATAATTACTACAACATTTTTGTATAATTATTTAATATACTGATTTGTTGCATAAAAATTTGAAGTAAAATCCTATGATTAAGATAAATATATTACCTTTCACAATAATACTTTGACTCGAATTTATCATCTTAAAATCACAATATTTAAATTGTTATATTTATTAAATTATGAAGGTGACAACTTTGGCATCATTTAAAATAAAATAATACAAGTGTCATAATAACTTTTATAAGGATCGAAACAGTTATATATTAGGTTATTGGATTCTTATGGTGTATATATACAGTAAATATAAGTTTTGGTCAGGTTTGGGGGCCTTTTTATGGGTATTATTATTTCACTAAAAACTATATTACTTATTTTCCACTTAATAAATAATTTCGGTATCATTAATGTATCACAATTAATGACAATTATTTAATCCCTAAAAATTCTAAATAAATTATCATGATGTAGATAATTTTATTATATTTCTGGAGACTATTCATGTTTGAAGTTTTATGATGTTTATCACTAAATTAAAATTATTATACTTATAAGATTTAAGAGAGTGACATGTTGTCACTTTCTTTGGTTTTAATAATAAATAAATTATTTTCATGGTCAAAAGTCCATAAAATGAATCTAATCCGACCGTTAGTTGATATGTGTTTACTTTTAGCCATCAAATAGAATTTTGTCATATGTTAGGGTAATATTATAATATTATATTAATCTTTAATTACCCGATTTACATTTAACTATGGTAAATAAAATTTACCGTAGTTACTATTCATAATTCTCAAAAATAAAAACTAGCCTATTAACATAATTTGGACCCACTGATTCCAAATATGGAATCCATTTTTTCAAATTCAATACACATAAGTTGCAGAAATTAAATTAAAATTAATCACATTGTCGAATGAAAACGGGTTTTTGTTTAAAACATTGCAAAAGATTGAATTGATTTAACCTACGAATTCAATGTAAAATCAATGCTAATGACATACATTATATTAAATGGTAAAAATATATTCTATTTATACTTTAAAACCATTCAATATTATAATTTAACCATATAAATTATTACGATGAAAAAAGTTGTTTTTCATTAAAATATAGTGTGTTTTTACTATTCATCAAAATATGAAAGTTACCTGAATAATATGAAAATTTTATCCAAAGTAAATTTTTATTTCATTATTCCAAAGAAGAATTTGATTTTGTCAAATTGAACTTATAAAAATGTCAAAAACTAGATTTAAATTGGGTGCGCCATCAAAAGGCGGCAAAACTGCATTTTTTGAAAAATACTTATTTTACCCGAAAAATATATTTTTTTCTTATACCATGTTCTAGAAAATGTTTAAGATGAATAATAATTTTATATAATAAAAAATTTAGTTAATAATATTCATAACGGCTAGTTCATAATAATATTGTAATAATATATCGTTGTTGAGTAAAACCCAGTATTGCGTACAACACACGCTATCGAGGAAGGTCGCGATTGCGTGTAATGGAAGCCAAGTCAGGGTTGTGTGTTGTGAAAGAATCCTTCGTTGTTTCGTATAACAGAATCCAACCATATTTCATTTATACATTGAATATATAAATATATATATACTCAATGTTGTGTAGAATAACTATTATCAAAATTGTGTGTAACACGATCCAAGAATAGTGTTGCGTATACTGCAAGCTAATACGGTTTTGCGTATAGTGCAAGGTAATCTTGGTGTAGCATACAACACAAGACATTAATGAAATTAAAAGTATATTTTTCATAAAATCTCGGGGTGTTACATTCCACCCCCCTTAAAATGAATTTTCCCTCGAAATTCGTTGGGGTTATAAATGGTTTACTACTTGAAAGTTTGTTTAATAGAAACCCACATCATAAAAAGGAATACCAAAACATGGCTTTAAAAACTAATGTATGAAATGTAACAGTTACCCAAATTAACTCATCAATGAGTTTCCACGTAGGAGAACATAGGTGAAAATATGGATATAAAAGAAATATCTAACTATCATGTTCTGATGGAGAGTGGTAGAGAACATGGCTATGAAAAATCCAACAATCAAAAAGATATTGATTTGTGATGATCTAAGGTACCATCTGATTCATCGGATATAAGGGAACTAGGAGAACCTTTTTGGTTTTCAATATCATTTCCCTAAAGTTGATGAATTAAAAGAAATACTTGCATGATTTTGGTACAATCTCACTGTTGTTCGTGAATTTAACAATTTCCACTTCATCCCTTAAAGAAATGAAGATGAATTTGTTATTCGTGATGTGTTAGCAGATCATGTGATAGAATTATGGGTCATTCCATCTCTTTCAAACAAAAGTTTAGAAAAAGTTATAAGTCCATCTTATGGTTAGATTAATCATATATGGTTCCAAAAATGAACTTAAACTTCATATATTATACCGCTTAATAAAATAAAACTAGTTTCTACTAACCAGAGACTTCCTGTAGGCCAGTGGTAGGCGATAAAGGCCAGTCGCACTTCGGTTGTGGGTTCGATTCCACAGCCTTTTCCGACGCGATGGGTTGTTTCCCATCCTGCAGGTTGTCCTTTTTCTAAAACTAAATTACTATATCATCCCATCAATAATATCGAAAAAGGATCTATCCTTAAACAATATTAATCTTATGTCCAACATAATCCATTCCAATCTTTAGGCTTATCCATAATATTGCATTCCATTGTCATATTATAGTGAAAATGATTACCAGAGATTTCATATAAGAAGCATGTTGATACCATCGTTGATCCCCATATATCATAAGATATGTCTTGTTGATCACATTACAAACGTTCGAAGGCCTTAATCATGTATTCTCTTGAAAAATGAAAACCCATTGAAATTTAGTGAAAACATGAATGCAGTTAAAAGTCAACACTTTCCACATACCAAAATCCTCAAAATTCTATATACTCAAACCGTGATATCACTTAGTCCTTATATCAATCATGAGCTCATGAATACAATAAAACATCTCATTATCTTCTTATTCCTTCATTATGCGCATATCATCTACTTTACAAAAATATCTGAATAACATTCAATGGTTACTAGTACCATTCTACATATACACTCAAATACTTTTAGGAAAACAATAGTGTAACAATCCTTAGATGATTTTTTATTCCATAGTACCATTAACTATACAACATAACTCTCGATAAACATACAATCATTCCACTACCTTCTAAAACAACCTAATGAGCTTCAACACTTCTTTTAGCTCATATATCATTTGTAGTCTCCTCATCATCATCCACATAAATACTACCCATATGACCATTCTGATTCTATTCATGATATTTTCCATTAGGGCATTATATTTCATAATTCCCGTACATTCCACATTTAAAACATCTAATCATTGTTGATGTCATAGAAATACCATTATCATTGTCTATGGTGTTAACTGAACCTTTTCCTTTGCACTTACTGGCTTTGTGTCCTTCTTTTCCACACCCAAAGCATCTTCCAGTTCCTTTGAAACAATCTCCATGATGCCTCTTCCGACATGATTTACATGAGGGAAATTGAACTTTCTTTCCTCTATTATCATCATGAAACTCCATCATTCTCTTATTATCTGAGTCGGGAAACATACCAAAGTTGAGATTATTGATCATATTATGAGATTGCTGATTAGGCATAATAACGATGTTTGGACTTCCAGATCCTATTTCATTTGGTTTCTCATGAAGAAAATCATTCCATTGTCTGTCATATCCTCCATTATCATGAATCTTCTTATTTCCAGCCATTTTCTAAAACCGAAAAAGAATAGTCTGAGAGGCAAATATCATGTTAGGGAAAACAACATAGTAAAGGGGGATCACCCTCAATATCTAACATCTTAGGTTAAATTCTAAGATCATTACCGTAGTTGTAGGACTATATCCTATACGTATTCTTATCCTTAGGTACATCCCTAGATATACCTTAGAAATATCTCTAGGGATCTCATTAACGTTTTTCGCATCCTAGTTTCCAAAGGTTAACTAAACCTTTCCCCTGATACCAACTGTAGAGAACCTAAGCTTGATGTACATAGACATTACATTACTTTTGCGGAATACTTAATACATAACAAAAACAGACACATAAGGACCGTAATAGTTTAGTGTCTTTGGAAACTTGGAACGTAATCTTCTAATCATGGTGAAAGATCTTCAACATCTCCCATAAATATCTTCCACTTTTTGTTTCCTTACCTAAAACCTTTCTTTTGATCCTGTGGGAAAATAAAACATAAAATGGGTGAGCTCAAATGCTCTGTAAGGGTAAGCATGGATAAAATAAAACATACCATATACATTGGAACTTAAAAACATGAACATAATGTTTAAACATTAAAATCTTGTGCAACGACATAAAACATGGAAGTACATAAGGCATAGATCATAATTGAACATAAACCATGATAAAATAGCATGGGAATAAAACATGTAATTGTGGAATCCATTAAGCACATGTAATTATTTCCATAGTATCCAAGGCATTGCTGCCAAGACCATCTTAGTGGACAAATTCCCATTCTGAATCGAGTTCACTCCTCATTTCAGTCCTGTAACACTGAACCAGATTAACATACCATTCCAGCCATGTCTATCTCATGAGATATAAAATCTTTACCCAATGGATTTGAGGGAGATATAGGTCACACCCATCTCATAGTGAAATCATTCTTACTTGTGACACAAAATAAACATAAACCTTCATCATAACCAAAATAATAAAATGGGTTTCATAAACATCATCCCATCATCACATAATCCATATAAAAGAAATGGATATTTCATCATAAGAAAATTGAAACCATGTAAATCATAGAGACATTATACTTTAAACATACACATATGAAATAATGTCATCTTAGATAGAAAATGGTTTTGATAAAACACTTCAAATGAATTCTTGAGGAAAATATACTTTCTTCTTCAAAATCAATTTATTTTCACAAAACATCATGCAATTTTAAAAGAAAAGAATTTTCTTGAATATAGTAATGAAATATTTTGGAGGAGGCTTCATAAAAATAAGGCTTTATAAAACCATAAAAATCCATTCGTGTCGTATAAGTTAAAAAAACATTCTTCTCGTACTTTTATCGGAAAAGTCAAAAAGTACCTCGTAACGTAAACAAAAGAAAGATTCCTTACATACCATGTAGTAAAAGTAAAAATGGATAAAAAGGACATTAAATATACATAAAAACACTTTTATAAAACATGGACATGGATGATAACAATAACCCCAGTAAATACTTACGTATAAGCAATCTCGGATAAAAAAATGAGATTTGCAAAATTATCCCTTACCTTATGTCCGATATGCTTCATATGTATCCGAACCTCCTGTATAATGATTTAAATAATGTCATTGACTTATTAAATAATCATATTAATTGTTATGATATCATATATTGTTCACTTATGACATTATATTACCCGTTCTTTTGTAAATTCCATGTTAAAGAGTGTTTTGGGTAAAATCGTTTCATTTGTCGTCCGTGTTTTGAATTGTAATTATTCATATGATTACATAGATCACGATTACATAATACCAGAATATAAAACATGATTTATATATAATATATATTCAGAATATACATATATATAATAGATCAATAAATGGAAAGAAATACACCGTTCATGGAGACGGTAGGCCGTACGTACGCATGAACGATGTTTTCGTTTCCTTATTGAGTTGAATGGAATTAAGTAGATGACATACATATATACATAAATACAGTAGCTTTATAATGTCATATATTTCATTATTATTGCTTATTTATACTTTATAATCATTTTTAAATGGTTAACATGGAGAATGAATCTCATCGCGTCGTGGAGACGGTAGTCCGTACGTACGCACGAGCGATGATATCGTTTCCATAATTATTGAATTGAATTGGAGTGGATGATACAATATATCAGAATCAGTATGATGTTATAATAACTATGTATAGTCATTATTTACACCATTATACCCATCCATGTAAGGTGTTGGTGGAAAAACAGATTACACCACGGCGTGGAGACGGTATTCCGTACGTACGCACGGCCGATGATTTTGTTTTCCGTAGGATGGATAGAAGGTGAAATGGGGCTGTTTCATATTTATAATAACAAATCAGTATATTATTGATACTGATGTTATTACTTTATAATGAAACAACTAATTAAGAAGAAGTTGAAGAAAAAATAAGCTTGAAAGAATCGGGAGAAGAAAGTACCTCTTCTTCGATACGCCTCTTTGAAACCTCCTCTTAGGGGACTAAGATTAGTCTTTAAAGTAGACCAGAACCTCTAGGATGTTTCTAGGGAAGTGGAGAAGATAATTTGGTAGGGGTTGGCCGAGCTTGGAGGCTGAAATTTGTGTGAGGAGGAGAGGGAGGAGGTGCCCTTTTATAAGGGAGGAGAGGGGAACCTTTGGAATTCTTAAAAATATTAATTTATAATAAATCTAACCCCTCTTAAAAACCTCCCAAAATGACTCATATTATAAGATTATATGATATAGGGTTGTATTGTCATCAAAAAATCAAATTTATACATGTTTGGAACTTATTTTGAACCTTATCATTTTGATTTATCCTTATTTAATCTATTTAAGTTTATTTGTGGTAATAAAATTCTAAATTTTAAATTATAACAAATAATTACTTATTTGTTGTGAATTTTCAATAATTGTTTACTTTATATAATTATAGACCATATAGATTTAAATTTAAATTTTTTAAATATTTTTGTTATTTTTAAACAATTTTATAATATGTTATTTTTATAAAATAACAATAGTGTCAATTTTGACACTATTCATTTATTTGAATTTAAATAAAATATATACAAAATATATGTTCGAACTAAATGCTTTAACAGATTCATAAAAGGTCATATGTATCTATAAAATTAGTGGATCACATTAAATAGTTCATATAATATTTATTCTATTATTTTTAAAACCATTTATTTGGTTTATCTCTTAATAAAATAATTACTACAACATTGTTGTATAATTATTTAATATACTGATTTGTTGCATAAAAATTTAAAATAAAATCCTATGATGAAGATAAATCTATTAAATTTCACAATAATAATTTTAATCTAATTTATCATCTTAAAATCACAATATTTAAATTGTTATATTTATTAAATTATGAAGGTGACAACTTTGGAATCATTTAAAATAAAATAATATAAGTGTCATAATCACTTTTATAAGGATCCAAACGGTTATATATTAGGTAATTGGATGATTATGGTGTATATATACACTACCAATAAGTTTTGGTCAGGTTTGTGGGCCTTTTAATGTGTATTAGTATTTCACTAAAAACTATATCACTTATTTTCCACTTAATAAATAATTTCTGTATCATTAATGTATCACCATTAATGACAATTATTTAATCCCTAAAAATTCTAAATAAATTATCATGATGTATATAATTTTATTATATTTCTGGAGACTATTCATGTTTGAAGTTTTATGATGTTTATCACTAAATTAAAATTATTATACTTATAAGAGTTAAGAGTGACATGTTGTCACTTTATTTGGTTTTAATAATAATTAAATTATTTTCATGGTCAAAAGTCCATAAAATTAATCTAATCCGACCCTTAGTTGATATAGGTTTACTTCTATCCATCCAATAGAATTTCGTCATGTGTTAGGGTAATTTTATAATATTATATTTACCCTTAATTACCCGATTTACCTTTAACTATGGTAAATAAAATTTACCGTAGTTACTATTCATAATTCCCAAAAAAAAAACTAGCCTATTAACATAATTTGGAACCACTGATTCTAAATATGGAATCCATTTTTTCAAATTCAATACATATAAGTTGCAGAAATTAAATTAAAATTAATCCCGTTGTCGAATGAAAACGGGTTTTTGTTTAAAACATTGCAAAAGATTGAATTGATTTAACCTACGAATTCAATGTAAAATCAATGCTAATGACATAAATTATATTAAATGGTAAAAATATATTCTATTTATACTTTAAAACCATTCAATATTATAATTTAACCATACAAATTATTACGATGAAAAAAGTTGTTTTTCATTAAAATATAGTGTGTTTTTACTATTCATCAAAATATGAAAGTTACCAGAATAATACGAAAAATTTATCCAAAGTAAATATTTATTTCCTTATTCCAAAGAAGAATTTTATTTTGTCAAATTGAACTTATAGACTTGTCAAAAACTAGATTTAAAGTGGGTGCACCATCGAAAGGTGGCAAAATGACATTTTTTGAAAAATATTTATTTTACCAGAAAAATTTATTTTGTTCTTATACCATGTTCTAGAAAATTTGTAAGATGGATAATAATGTTATAAAATTCAAAATTTAGTTAATAATATTCATAAATACTAGTTCATAATAATATTATAATAATATATCATTGTTTATTAAAACCCAGTATTGTGTACAACACATGCTATTGAGGAAGGTCACGATTGTGTGTAATGCAGGCCAAGTCAGGGTTGCGTGTTGTGAAAGAATCCTTCATTGTTTCGTATAACAGATTCCAACCATATTTCATTTATACATTGAATATATATATATATACTCAATTTTGCGTAGAATAACTATTATCAAAATTGTGTGTAACACGATCCAAGAATAGTGTTGCGTATACTGCAAGCTAATAAGGTGTTGGGTATAGTGCAAGGTAATCTTGGTGTAGCACACAACACAAGACATTAATGAAATTAAAAGAATATTTTTCATAAAATCTTGGGGTGTTACATGCTCACCCCTTTTATGTTTTCTTTCCCCCTAGGTTGTGATGATATGTACTATTTTTTATATTTTTAATAAGGGTGCTAGTCAGGTAAAACATAGTGGGAGATAATATTAGTCATATATGTACCAGTGTTTATGTTTCCATTTTTCCAAAGGCACTATACAAACTACAGTATTTGGGAATCTGTTTGTTTATTGTTTATTTTTTCAAAAAATTTAATGTAATGTTAATGTTTGTAAAGAAAGGTTCACTATATTTGGTATCAGAGATAAGGTATAATTAACCTTTAGAAACTAGGATTATAAAACCCCAGTGAGGTTCCTAGGTAAATTTCTATGTATTATATAGGGATGTCTCTAAGTGTAAGTATAAGGATGAGTTGATAATTATTAAAATAACCTAGAATTTTGGTAAAGGATAGAGTGAGTGGTTTTGAAGCAACACATCTCTATATAGATACTACAAGTGGATGTGGATCTAGAACATATGTAACGAGGCGTAACAAATTTGACAAGACATTACAAGAATGACTTGGGGTAATTTGGTACACGATAATAGGCCTTACTTCACACCTTGCCTAAAACTCCTAGGGGATATGCTTTGGGAGTTTACAAAATCCTCATGAACCATCATGAAATATATAGATATAAGTTATATATGAATAACCTGGGATAAACCCAAGGTTTTATAGATTATATAATGTTTCTTGATTTAGAAATCCTATAAGAAATTATTTTAATGACTATGTGTTTTTATACTATGACAAGTAATGCTCACAATATTCTTCTGGTTTTAGTCAATGGTAGGAATGAGAAGGAACTCGATTAATGATGAATGTGATGGAAACTTTTCTTTTGATCATTCAAGTGTGATTATCACTGGAGTGAAATATATCATGATCATGCCAAATCAATTTTCAAGAATCATATTTACTAAAGTTTACCTTAACGAACTCACGGAATCAAAAAGGAAGAGAAATAAGGAGTTCACTGAGAGATTAAGTAATGAAGACCATGGAGAAAAGATATTTCATTTTACATTATGTCAAGAATGTGGAAAGAATCACATAAGTAAATTTCTTCTATGAATAAGAATATTTTTTGACTTTGGAAAAGGACACAAATCAAGTGATTGCAAGGAAAAAATAAAGTCTTCGGTTAACATAATTGAAGGGAATATTGGTATTCATAAGGTATTATTAGTTGAAAACTGATTTATATGTTTAAATTATGTGAATTATAAAAATTTATGTCCAATGTGTAAGGCTTTTGAAGAGAATCAGAATGGAGTTACAAGTAATGGTAATCTACTAATAATGAAGATACCACAAATAACATATCAAATCTATATAATGTTCTTCCAATGTTGTTTACATTAATCATAATAAGAATGATTGTATTGAGGTTTAGGAACCTAAATAAATGGTTCATATTTCATATTATAGGAAAGCGGTATTAAGGAATTTGTAGAAGAAGCCTCAGTAATGGTTTAAGAATAAAGTTGGTTTAATGAAGTATTTTCAAATCCAATGATTATGTTATATGAATCAAGATATGTGTATGTATTTCATTATAAGTTGTAATTAAGGACTTAAAAGGATATGATGAATTTTCATGAATACTTAGAAATTTTATTTCATGGAAGTGTGGCATTTTGATTAAGTGATGGTAACGCTTAATTAATGAATGGCGTTGAGATAATGTTGTTTGGATAAATATACGTGGGTTATAAATAGGTAAATTGGATGGTAAAAAATATCATAGTTTTGTTTATTGAAAAAGTGATCTATTTCATCAAGGATTAGGTTTAGAACTTCTTAGATTTAATGGATATGTCCAGTAATCTTTAGAATAAGGAAAAATGAATGATTTCCAAAAGGATTTATGGTAATTAAGTTTTTTACAATGTTTCAGAAGAATATAAGATAAGGGTATTCCCATGTTTGTAATGTGAAAACCAAGAGATAATTTGTGTTATACAGGGGAATCAATGTTAAACTAATTTTATGACTCTCTTTCTAATGTTTTGGTGTTTTACCTTTTAGAAGGTTTATAAGGTTAATTGTTCATCAAAAGTTTTAGTTAAGCTTTGAAGGAAGTATTTGTGAAGTATGTTTTTTATTGAAATGATTGGATAAAATAATAATCCATGATTAAAATTATTTCAAGGATGTCCATGTTTTATATTTTGTGAATAATAAATCATTTATGTTGGTTGACAACAAATCAAGTCCGGTAAGGCCATAGGTTTTGAACCCATGATAAAAGGATGATAAGGGTTTCACACCTACCACTAGCCTATGCGATGTCATAATTAATGTATATTTATTTGTAATGAATAAATATTTATGATGAACTATTGGTGTTATTTTTTATTTTTATTGAGTAATGAATGTTTTTTAAGGGAAAAATTGTCAGACTTCTTATCCTCTTATGGGCCTTAAGATCTATTAAAAGAGTATTTTAGTGATCTATTCATCAAAGTTAATTTCTGGAAATTTATTACATGCGGTAATTGATGTATTAAACTTTTTTAAAAGAACAAAACAATAATTAAAGTTTGTTTATATAAATTTATCAATAACTACTCAACATTTAGTAAGTGATCAAAAAAATTGTTGTCTCAGTACCTTAATTTTCATTGTGTTGATGGACCTTTAAATCACCACATATTTTTGACTTTGAGGCCCTCAAAAATCATTTGACCATTAATTTTTTTTGTTATTAATGACATCAATCACTCCATATGTAAATTTATGTTTTTACACCATGTCCAATATTTTCCCCAAACCCATGTTCCCCTACATGGAAGCCCAGTCATATATTACATTGGGTAACCATTGTGGTTCCAAATTTCCCTTTTTAAGGGTTGTTTTAGTATCCATTTTTATGATGTTGTTATCTATTAATGAAACATTCAATTATTAAACCTTTGATAACATAGAAAAATTTCAAGGGTGAAATTCATTTTAAGGAGGGTAGAATGTAATACCCCCAAGATTTTAAGAATTTTTTGGAATTTATTTCTCTTTTCAATATATTTTATTTCAAATGGAAATATAAATAGTACATTTTATAAATATATATATTAAAAATACTAAGTCAAATATTACATTCAAAATAAATACCAACTTTTCTTTCACTACACGCAATACCAACTTGTCTTTCACTATAAGAAACACTCACGTGGCGTACGATGCACGCAACACCGAGTTTATGAAATATATATATATATATATATAATTAATTAAATGAGATAATTATAACATAATAAATAAGAATATTTATAGTAATATTAATAACTACTTTACAAATATTGGTTAAAATTTCATTATTTAAATAAAACATATTTATAATGAAAGAAAAGATTTTTGTTAGTCTTTTTTTGTTAAAAATATAGTTTTGAATAAACCACTTATAATAATTAATGTAATTTCAGACGCATTTATAAATTTAATTTGATAAAATAAACTTCATTTTCGAATTCATAATGTCTAGTTATCCTAGGGTTAATTTTTTGTATTTTACAAAGAAACTTCATATTTTGATGAATAGTGAAAATACTCCCTTATAGTTAAAAATGCATTTTTTCCTAGTTAATTATTAATGATAAATGATTTTATAAATTATTTTGTAGGAAAATTTATATAAATAATAAATATATTAATAAAATTTAATTCATTAAAATCAATTTCACATTGAATTTGAATATAAAATCTTAACAAACTTTTGAAATTTTTCATACTTTAAAACCATGTTATTTCGTCATGTCTATGGGATTTGAATTAATCTTAATTCTTTCACATCTATGATTGGAATAAAAAAACTGACATACACCACTATATTGAGTCTAATATTTAGATTCAATTAAGACCATGTTAATTTTTTACCAAAATGATTCATAAAAGCGATTAAAATGAATCACATCGGTTAAGGCTAAATTAAGTTTAATTAGATACTAAACCATAAAATTAAGGTCCAAAATGAACTAGAAACTTGTCCAATACCCACTATAATTACATAGTTTTTCAACAAGGCTACCATTATTGAGTTTGGTTGGTTCAGTGATACTTTTTTATGTAAGAACATGTACACACCTAATTTGTTTCTAAAAATTCCATGTGAGTCCTTTTCCTTCCTTATAAAAGGCCACCACCTCTACCCATTCCTAAAACCTATAAAACCATTTATTTCCATCCAATATCTTCCAAATTTTCCTACCAAAAGTTATTCCTTCTACCTTGATGCCTCTATTTGGGCATAAATCTTCTCAAGCAAACCGTTTGGCACAAACCAAAAGGATTTACCTGATTTTTAGGTAATGTCTTCTCTAAAACTTCTTTCCTTTATTTCCTTTATTCACCCATAAAAATATATATATTACATTATTATCTGAAAAAAATTTATACTAAATATACTATGATGTTTTAATTCATTGATTCTTACCTTCACATACACACATGTCCATATAATGGATGTTAAACTTACTGTTTTTGTATAGGTCTAACAACTACCTCACAAAACGAGGATTGCTCGTTTCTCCTTTACCACCAATCATGGTGGCCATTATGATGGAAAATATATTTATATATTTAATATATTATATTTATTATTTCTTTATTATTCTTTATTCCTTTTACAACACACTTCTTTTTTAACATCCACTTGGTGTTAATACGATAATCTCATATGAGGAAGTGGAGACTGCCGCCCCCTCAAAGCGATGTGATTCATTCACACACCGCATGAAACGTATTAGGGGTGGGTTTAGTGAAATTATATGATATATATAACATATTAATCCAACTATAATAATTATATATATATACATATATACATAGTTTATTTACATACTTTCTTTAAAGACGATAATAAAAACGGAAACAGTGTTCATGCGTACGCACAGGTTACCATCTCCATGAGCGGTGTATTACATTTTGGTCTTCTTTATAAATTATTATAATTTTTATATAATGGATATAAATTATATTTATATCATTCTCTACATTTTGTAATCATTATATAAGTATAATGACCAAAGATGTAACAAATTAAGACACATGCGAAGAACAAAGTGAATATTACCCAAAGTAAACCATAACAATAAATCATTGATAAGATGGTAATATAATGTTGTAATAAAACCATATATGGTAATATATATTGGAATATTTTTCTTTAAAATATGTATAAAAAAACTATATTTATTATATAGGAATCTCATATGAGTATGGAGAGAGTCAAGACACAAGGTAGGGGGATTTTATCTCACATTTAATTTCTATGAGATACAAGATATGTTCAGAACTCTTTCCATTTGTGTGGAATATGTAATGACCATGATTGTATTATATGTATATTGAAATTAAATTTATGGTTTTTAATGATCCAATTTTATGATCCATCTTTCACATGGTTTATATATCAAAATTTACCAAATAGATAGAAATTCTTTTGTCTCAATATTCCTTCCTTGAGACTCACGTATTGTTATGCACATAAACTCTTTTTCAAGGTGAATATACTTCCATTTAACATGTAATATAATGAATATATATTCTCATGATATTATATGATTCATTTAACTTCCTTTACATTAATGGAGAGCAAGATCCCAAGATACCAAGTTATGAGAGTCCATTGAGACAATCTCATTGCTTTTCGATATTGTTTTTGTTTATGATCCCTTTGATGAAATATTGTTATCTACCTCTCAAGAATATTAATCAATTTACTTATAATATGTTATTTTATGATATAATCATGTATTGGTACCATTTTATACTCTTTTGTATATAAGTTAGTTATGAATGTGTTTTTAGGAAAGCCCAACTATACCCTCTCAACAAACAAAAATATATGTTTTATAAAAATAGTTTCCACAAATATTATACCACTCCCATATAATATATAAATAAAATTTTACCTTTTTTGTCTTTTACCAAAATCTTCAATGAATTATTATTGTCTCTTTCCAAAAAATAAACTTTTATATCCTTTTTACCATGTAAAATGAATGTCCCTTTGACCACGTACGACATGTACGGATTTACTGGCCATCATTTATTCAAAGATCACTTTGAATTGTTAAAATGGAAAATGTTTAAGAAAATGTTTTTAAAATAAATTTTCAAGGAAAATTATTTTAAAAATGTTTTTAAACATATTTTATATGTTTTCATGGAAAACTATTTTCAAAATGTTTAGAATTCTTTTTAAAAAGTTTTCCAAGTGCTTTCAAAGAAATGGTTTTCAAAAAGATTTTAATCTTATTTTATATGTTTTAAAGAAAAATGATTTTCAAAACATTTTCAATATTTCGTTATAAGTTTTCAAAGTATTTTCAATGAAATGGTTTTCAAAACATTTTTAACCTTCTTTCATAAGTTTTTAAGAAAAATTATTTCCAAAATTTTTTCAATCGTTCTTTATAAATTTTCAACGTATTTTAAAAGAAATGGTTTTCAAAAAAATTTCATGATTTATTTGAAAGTTTTAATGTGTTTTCAAAGAAAATGGGTTTGAAAATGTTTTGAATATTATTTTAAAATTTTTAAAAGAAAATGGTTTTCAAAATGATTTCATATCTTTTTATACGTTTTCAAGGTATTTTCTAAGAAAATGATTTTCTAATGGGTTTATGTATTAAAAATAATTTTTAAAACAAGAAAGGATATTTTCGTCAAGAAATGTTTTGAGAGTATATTTAAAAATTATTTTCCATCTGTGATGGCATCTATTGGTGTTACTCATTTATTTATAGGAAATGATTTAAAGTCTCTATTAAAATATTTTATATGAATTAGTTATTGTTAATGCCACAGTCTTTATGAAAATAATTTCTACTTCATGGGTTATAAGCATATAAAATCCATTTATCTTTTATGGGTTATTCTTTTTAATATCACTTTTTTTCATGGGTCATATTTATGATGAAAAGTTTATGAAACCTATGTCGTCCCACAAGTTATGATATTTTTAAATGTTTATGATACCCATTTAATTTCATTGGTTATGATATGTTTATTTATGGTCATGTGGAACATATATGTATGATTTAATTATGTGATGGGTGGGACCTATATCTCCCTCCAATTTATTGGGTGAAGTTTAATTTCTCATTAAATAGACTATGATGGTATGAGTAGTGAACTCGTGCTACTAATTTGGTATTGGGAGTGAACCTTGACTACTAAGATGTCTATATGAGTGAACCATGACTACTATGATTGTATGAGGAGTTAACTCATTCTACTATGATAGACATGGAAATGAACTATTAGTACTAAGATGGTGTTGGAAGAAATTCCTCGGCTACTATGGAAATCATTAAATGCTTACGTGTTTTCCACAATTCCATATTTTATTCCTACATTATGAATTCATAGATTATGCTCTTTATTTCATTATGATTCAGGTATTATTAGTTGAAAATATTTATTCCATGATATATATTATGATCTTTGATATGCATGGAATGATATTATATTTTCTTGATCACATTCTCATACCCTTATGATCATATTTATGCTTACATGTCTCCCTTATTTAACCTTACTGAGCATTTTATCTCTCCCAAGTTTTGTTTCCTTTCACTTAGGTTATGATGATATGTACTATTTTTGATATATCTAAGAATATTGATAGTCAGGAAGAACCTAGTGGGAGATGATGTAGCTCACATATTTACTAATGCTAATATTTCCATGTTTCCAAAGGCATCATAAAAACTATGATCTTTGGGCATCTGTTTGTATATTGTTTATCTATTCTGAAAAAGTAGTGTAATGTCAATTATTTAAAGTGAGGGTCAATATATACAACAACATGAATATATTTGTTCACAAAAATTGATTTAGTTCATCATATTTATATAACCTTATGATGTTATTAATTTTTTTTTGGAATTTGATTATAATGTTAGTAATTCTATAAGGTTTATATTTCAATATCACTTTTAACCAGGATTGGTTATAATTTAGTCTTATTTGGGGGAATTATATAATATTTCCTCCTAAAAATAATATTTTAATCTGGTTATGTATGGTGTTTTAAATTATTCGTTATATTTCTCCCTCATTGTTACTAGAATCCAAAAAATGGGTTTTTATAAGAAAATACAACCTTATTTCTTTATTATATCTTGGAACCATTCTTTAATATATCAATATTATTTATTTTTGTTTTATGAATGTTTCTTTCAATACATTAATGATTTACAAATTTCAATTTAGCTAACTTGAATTTCTATTCAAATGCTTAAAATTAATCTCTAAAATGTTTACTAAAAAATTCGTTTTTGACATTCTTTACATTATCAGAAAACAAATCTCTTTTTAAAGGGTTTTAGAATGAATTTTTTCCCCACCATCATGAAAAATTTTCCCAATTTAAATTATTTTCCATGTTTCAATTCTTTTCCAAAGTAATATTTATTACCATTATTCTTTGAGTTTTTCAAAGGAGAATGTTATTATTATTTATAATGTTTTAATAAGGGGTTTTAGTCCACTTAGGTAAACATTTATCTTCAACTTCACATTTTTATTCAAAAGTAATGTTTATTCTTAATATTATATTATTTTAAATTATTATAAGAATAATGTTTTTGGTTAATTGTTAAAACCCAATAAAATGTATTTTAGAAGTAATATGTTACATTATTTTTGTAAATTTTTTAATAGAAATTATGTTAAAAAGTTTCTCTTCCATATTCGTCAATATTTTCCAAATGATGCGTCTTTATTGAAACACATTCAGTTATGATGAATTGATGGTAATATTATTGTCCATTTTAATTATAATCATTGATGAATTATATTGGTTGGAGTGTGTATAAAAAGAGGGGTTGAACTGGTTTCCCAATAAAAATTTCTATTAAAATGGATTTAAATATATTCCTCCAATTGATTTAAATATGAACTAGTTTTCAAATTGGTAAGATTATTATAAGTTTTAATCTTTTGAAATATTTCTTAAAATATTGATTCGAACTCAGTATAATTAATTATCAAAGAAACTATTACTTTTGAAATCAATTTACTTAACTAAAACCTTTTAAAAACAGTAATTAAGGGTAACTATGATATTAGCAATTTTTTATAGTTTGAAAATAGAATTATTTTTAAGTAATAGAGATAATATAAAAAAATAGACAATAGAATTGAATATAAGATGTTCACTCTCAGGCTGTGACTTTGCCCTTTACACTAGGAAATGACCTATTTCCAAGAATTTTATACAGAATAAACATTGATTCACGACCTAGATCAAGTATTATAGAATATGAAAAAAAATTATGCCACATAGGGACCTCTTATACATTTTACATGGGAATACAAAAGATATAAGGTCAAAACATTACCTCTACAACAACATGTTGGAAAGAAGGTAGAGATAGTATTGATAAGATATCATAGTATGTTCTTGTTTAAATCATGAGATAATGTGTGTAATAAATATAATTACATAGATTTATCATAATGTAAATGAAAAATAAATAGGCTGATAAAATAAATAATGAGAAGGGATGGAGTTTCTCAGTCTAATATTCTCTCCAACTCATGAATCCATGAATGTAATATTAATTTATTCTCAAGACCTATTTATGATTTTTTTTGGAAAATAATGTCGTAATGTATTTGTTCTTGACTTCAATAAGGAACTATATGTATGTCGTACTTAATATTCCTTACTCAAGTATAAGTACAATGCATGGTATTCTAGTTCATACAATGAGGTTTAACTCACTTCATGAGTGAAGATTTTTGTAGGGATGTATGTTCCACACATACACTTTTGTATGTCTATGTTATATAATAAGGGAGTCAGCTTGATCTTTTATCTGCAATAGAAAAAAAGATAATCTACCAGATCCTATTTTCCTCATACTACACTTTCAAACACTGAATTTAATGAATAGATTTCTAAAAATTAAGAACAATCATTAAAATAAGTGTGAGAATTAAATTCAATAAACTGAATGTTATAAATATTGAATTCAAAATAAGATTGAGATAATAGTTGTGAGACTTTAGAATGTGGATTCAGATTCTGGTGGTGAATCATCTTGTGGTGACTCTTCCTGTAGTATCACTTCTAGTAGAGCCTATTCTAGAAGAACCTCTTCTGGTAGTGAAACTTTGAGAATAATGATACTAATGGAATAGTGAGACACATTAGTGATGAGGCACACTTTTGGTGTCTTGATGTAGTGGGGATTCATTATAATGCTGACTCACGCTAGTGGTGAGACATTCTAAATCATAGCCAAGTTTTCTTTACAGTGGTTCCCCAAATCCTATGGTGAGTGTCTCCCATACTTAACTAATTTTTGATCCTAGTGGTGGGTAATCCTTGGTGGTGAGACTTATTTAGTGGTGAGACTTTACTATATGTGAGTCAACCTAGTGGTGAGTTATTATAGAGATAACAATAATTTATCCAAATTTTTTTCAAAGTGAAATGGTAATAGAAACCATAAAGATCATTAAGATAATAATAAAAAAGATATTGTGATCATTAAAACAAGGAGTTCAATAATCTCCCCCTTTTTGATGACCAAAAATCATTTCAAAAGTCTAAAAAATAGGCCTTTAACGGTGCTAAAAATTCCATTTATCTATGATAGAGAATCATTGGCAACTAGAGAGAGATTAAAAGTCCAATTGTTTTATCAACACACAAAATCACCGATAAAGGGGTATAATGCAGTTTGTTGTAACATTATATTGCAACACTGGTGTAGTGTGCTATAAAAGCGCACCGCACCACTAATAAAACAACTAAATCGTTAAAATCAAGTAAAAATATAGAATATAAAAAAATAAAACTTACAACCTAAATACAATAAAGAAATATTTTATAAACATTTTAAACTTTTCTTTATATAAATAAATAAGTAAAAATCATTACATAAATTGAAAAACAATAGTCATCCTTTGTCATTTGATCCTAAAACTAGATTGAGATAAAAATAACCCAAATAAGAAAAAAATTATTATGTTAGTAATAATATAAAGAAATAAATTAATAGAAAGGGTTAATTTTTATACTAAACTTTGAGTCATAAAATGAACTCTGTGTATCAGATTGAGTATCATTTGATTCTTGCATGTCACACTATTTATTATTAGTCTTCAAGAATTATATATATGAAAATTAACTAATTATAATATTGAATTGATAATGAAAATAATTATGCAATTTTAGGTAGAATTAATTTAAAATAATCTAGTCTCATTTGATCAGTTTTGGAGATGTTATGTGTGTTTTAATCTAAAATGATACTTATTTATAGAATAGACACACTTGGAGTCATACCGATCACAACGTTCAACATATTGAGGTGTGCATGATTTTTACATGTCTCAAATGACTTATGGATCATTTTCTTAAAGTATCCATATAATCCAAATGTAGTTTCCTGGTTTTTGAGTATGTGAATTTTCTTTTTTAATAAAATGTCATTTTAAACTGGAAACATGCACTTTGACTCATATCAGTCACATCGTGTGTCAGTCTGACAAGATACAAATTCCTATATTTCAAAAATTACTTTTCAATTGTATTTTTAAATTATAAAGACAACCAAACATGTTTTCTTTTTTTAGTGAGTTCCATTTTTTGAACTAAAATGTCGATTTTAAAGTGATAAGGAACACTTTGAGTCATACCTGGCACATCATTTATTAGATTAAGGTGAGGATGATTCCTACATGTCAAAAATGAATTATGGATCATTTTTCTAATTTATAAATACAATATTAATTCATTTTATTAGTTTTCAAGTAGGTTAGTTGTCATTTTTACTTAAATTGATATAAATTTTAAATAAAAAAGACACACTTTAAGTCATATTGGACACATCATGTGTCATATTGAGGTGAAATGTATTCTCAAACACCCAAAATGGATTATGGATTTTTTTTCATAAAGTATGAAAATAATATGAATGTGTTTACTAAGTTTTGAGTTTGTATATTATTTTTTTAATAAAAGTTCATTTTAGACTAGAAACACAAACTTTGACTAATACCAATTAGATAGTGTATTGGTTAGACAAGATACCAATTCTTACCTGTCAAAAAATGACTTATTAATAAATTTACCAAATTTAAAAGAAAATCGGAGCATGTTTTATTAGTTTTCTATGAGTGACATTTTTTGAACTAGACTATCAATTTTAAACTGATAACCTACACAATGAGTAATATCAGGCACATCGTGTATCATATTGAGATGTGTCTCATTCCACCATGTCAAAAAATGAATTTTGTGTCATCTCCATAAAGTTATAAAACAATATAAATGTGTTTTCTCAGTTCTAAGTAGGTTAGTTGTCCTTTTTTATAAAAATTGATGTCATTTTTAAATTAAATAATGCACTTGGAGTCATACCAGTCACAACATATGTTAGAATGAGGTTTGGACAATTCTAACACACACCAAATATATTATGGATCATATTCATAAATTATAAAAAATAATTAAAAATGTGTTTACTTGTTTATAAGTACTTAAATTCACTTTTTACTAAAATGACATTTTAAATGGGAAACACACACTTTGACTCATACCAATCAAATTGTGTATTAGTTTGATTTAAAACTTATTTCTACAAATCATAAGTAAATTTTGAATCATTTTCCTAAAATATCAAGAAAATATGAATACATTTTAGTAGCTTTCAATGAGTGACATTTTTTACTAAAATGACAATTTCAAACTAATAAGAGATTCATTAAGTCATACCGATAACATCATGTATTATATTGAAGTGTGATATATTTCTACACACCAAAAAAAGACTTATGGATTGTTTCCATAAATTATAGAAACAATATGTATTCATTTTATTGGTTTTGAGTAGCCAAGTTGTCATTTTTACTAAAATTGATGTCATTTTTAAATAAAAATATCCACTTTGAGTCATACCAGTCACCTCGTGTATTAGATTGAAGTAAATATGATTAAAAAACCTCTCAAATGTATTATGAATTGTTTTCCAATGTTTCAAAATAATCTAAATATGTTTTATTGGTTTTGAGTACGTCGCTTGTTTTTTTTACTAAAAAGTCATTTTAAACTAGAAACAAATACATTGACCCATAATTATAACATAGTGTTTTGGTTTTACATGATACCAACTCTTAAACATCAAAAATGAATTATGAATTGATTTCCTAAATTATCAATAAAATTCGAGCTCATCTGCCCGGTTTTTAGTGAGTGGCAATTTTTGAAATAAACTATTGATTTTAAAATGATAACAAACACATTGAGGCACAACGATCACACCATGAACATAATTTAGGTTTGGATAATTGATACACATTCCAAATGAAATATGGATCATTTCCCTAAAGTATCAAAATAATAATAATATATTTTCTATTTTTTGAGTATGTATGTTCTTTTTTTTAGTAAAATTAATGTCAATTTTAAATAAAAAGAAGCACTTTGAGTCATACCGATGACACTTTATGTTATATCGGGGGTGGTTGATTCCTACACATCTAAATTCTCCAAAAAATACAGACTACCAATGTATCCACGTTTCCATTTTCTTTTTATGTTGAACATCCAATAATATTTATTGAATCGCTATTTTTAGTCAAAAAACCATTATCATTTTTTAAATTCATAAGAGTAGAGGAAGATCATGGGACCATTATATCATGATACATCATAAGAATGGGCACATGATATTCTTATAATCTTCCATATTGCAATAATAAAAAGTTTTTTAAGCTAAAATCATCAAATCAAAATACAGGTTTGGTAGCTCAATAATGAAAGGAAATGAAAATGGAAAATGTGGCTACATTGGAACAAATATTAATTTTAAATCCTTTTTGGATTGTTTTACATAGTTTAAATAAAAATATGACATCCCAAACGGTATGTGAAAATAACTAAAAAAGTATTAGGTTAAAAATATAAATAAATTAACTTACAAATATTAGATAAAATGATGACAAAATTAATTAAACAAGTAGTAAAAATTCTGCCTTCCTGATGGTTGTATGAATTATTGATGAATTTTCTTATTGTAATTATCTTAGTTGTGGGATCAATTCCCAATTCCTCATAAGCATGAAAAGCTTCAAAAAAACCACCACAACTCCAATAAACGAATCCACTAGTACAAGAAAAAATTATTATATGAGTATTACTAAAAATAAATAAATTAAACATAAATACTACAAAATACATTAATTATATGGATAATGATTTTATAATGCAATAATTGTTAACCATAAGGATATACTGACGGTAATGAAAGAATGATGATAAAAAACACAAATAGATCACTCCAAACAATCAGTCAATGAGTGAGGAGGATGAGTATAAAATAAGAAAAATTAGATTGAAGCTTTGAATCATTTAAGAGAATGTACAGATATCCTATTGGGTTTATACCTTATTCATTTTGTACAATAAATAAATAAATACAAAAAATATATTAATTATGAAAGGTGAAGGTAATAGATAATTCAAGTTAGAGAAAATCAATATTTGATTATTTCAAAGAATGTCAGCATGCTTTGAATAAAATGGGTAATTAAATTTAAAAATAGTTATAACTCCACTATAGTAGGTTTTATCTTATCAATTCATCCAAAGGTGAACGTTATAGATAATTTTCATCATCATCAGCTGATCTTCCGAATAGTTATCATTTCATTATGTGGTTTGGAACTCAACCTCCATCTCTTGTCGACATACACCTATGTTTCTTGAAATAATCAATGAAGTAGTCACCCATATAATGAATACTACTTAGAGTAGTACAAGAAATATAAAATAGATGGGGGATTATTCCTAAGAAACAAATTTGAATAATAAATTTTTGGGACGTGAATCTTATGACGAAGATAGTTTTACTCCATTGTGTTATCTAAAAGGGATAATGCCGACCATTTGTGAGAATTAAATGAATGGTAATGAAATATTCCTAAGGGTGAAACCAAAATCAAATGTTAATGAATGATCTATTTTTAAATAGATTAATGTAAAAATACATAGTGTTCATTATATGTGTGATGAGAGAAATGAAGTGATTTCTAAAAAGTATTAATTAGTGGGTTATCAGTTCAAAGATGGAAATGTTTTTTTCAACATAATGAAATAAAATAAAGTATTAAATAAATCAAAATAATTTTATTTCTAATTGGAAAGTTTTAGTTGAAAATTGAATGAGTTAGACTCTACAAAAAAACTCATTTTTTCCAAGTAGAGCATATGTCATTCGGAGAGGTTGAAAAGGATTATAATTGGATCCAATCTATTCATAATGATCTTGATCTGAATAATAACAATGGGACAAGGGAAATTGTTCCATGGCCGGAAGTTATAAATGTTATGAGAACCAAATGGTTATTTAGTAATAAACTCATTGACTATGGAAAATTATCTCTAAATAAATAATGGATAGTGTCTAAGGGGAACTCCCATATCAAAAAAATTTATATTTATGATAAATTTAATCCCATAGTATGGTTGGAAACTAATTTATTTTTTTGGAAATATTTATAAAAAATTAGTTAAAAGTATACCAAATTGATGTCAAATCTATGTTTCTCAATAGAGTTCTTAAGGGGGAGTATACATTGAGAAATGGGATGGGTTTATTATGGATGAAAATGAGATAAAGGTTCTCTAGATAATGAATTATTTGTATAAGATAAATAATTCATTGAGGACCTAGTATTTATGGTTGGATCAATACTTAAGAAATATTGGTTTTTAGTGATGTAGATTTGATCATGCCCTATACATCATAGAGAATGATCAAAGGATGTTGGTACTCCTATATGTTGAAGAAATAGTATAGGAGGATTGGAAAAAGAAATTTTAATATTTTTGTGGATCATATGAAAAGTGATATCAAGATTTCTATGATTGGTGAATCGAATTCCTTGGTTTATAGAAAAATCATGGAAATCGTAAAAAATTAACTTCTAAATAAAAAAATGAAAAGAGATTCCCAAGTGATTTGTGATGGAATATTTTAAACTAATTACAACACCCACTTCTATATGGATGAATTTTTCGAAAGATTATGTTTTCAAAGAGGTAGATTTCATGGAATAAAGGTATTGGGATACTGTTATACCTCAAAACATGATGAGACAACATTGGGTTTGATATATTTTAAACCCCATAATACCAATGTTTTCTCAAGGAGAGCCACATTCTACCAAAAAAAAATAATTTAATATATCATAAAATTAATGAATTTTTGGTTTTTGTATTATAGGATAGTGAAAATTGACTATTTGGGATGCACAGATGTGGGATGAGAGGCTTAGTGGACAACAAATAGAAATTAGGGATATCGAAAAACCATGATTTCATTCGATACTTCATTTCCATTAATCCTTAAATCGTTCGAGACATAGATTCATGTCTTGGAATAGTTGTACCCTTGATTATACCCTTGATTCGAGCTTGGATTCGATAATGAGGAGTGCCAACAGTAGGTTGCTTCCATGGGGAGCTTTATATATCATAAACTAGTTCGCGATGGCCAGAGTTCTTAAAATAGATTGTTAAAATTATATAAGTGCTTACAAAAAATTATTGATAAAGAAAGATTTTATCATTATTAATTTAATAAGCACTGATAAAATGAATCTTTATTAGTGTCTTTTAGTGATGATAAGTACTTATAATATTTTTTTTAAAATAACAATTTTTGAAAAAGTATAATTATTATATATAATTATAATACTTATAATAATACTCTTTATAAAATAATAATTTTAAAAATATTTTAATATATAAATATCTATTTATAATTATATAAATACTATTATTAAAAAATAATATTTATATCATTATATATAAATTTATATAAATTTAAAAATATAGTAAATATATTCATTATTTAAATAAATATATTATAAATTTATAATAAATTATTTATAATTATATAGAAAATATTTAAACGAATATTATTTGTTTATTTATAATTAAAAATGTATAAATATATTATATATACATTTATAATTATTTTTATTTATAAATATTTTTTTTCAAATGTATTATTAACATTTTTAATTAATATTTATCATAAGTGCATACTTTTTAAAAATGTGTAAAATTGATTTATTAAAAATGAGTACAATATTGAAAATTTGGATAAGTTTGATTAATATAAATCATTAAAAAATCTATATATATTATAATAAAGATGAATAAAAAATGAAAATATGAAAACAAATTAAAAAACATAAAATAAATAATATAAATTTATTAAATTCCCCAAAAGAAATTTGTGTGTGTGCATATATATATATATATATATATATATATATATATATAAATTCATTAATTAAGTATATATGGAATCAATATAATACGTTTGATATATGTTAAATTGAAAAATCAAATGATATTCAATTATGTCCGATACTCGATGCAATTAGTCATTATTTTTAATTCAAATTAATTTTAAATTATAAACCATTATTCACAAAATATATTACTATTTAATGTAAAGTATAAATAATATTTTGTATTATATAAATTATATTCTTATACATTCATATATATTTACATATTTAATATGTACTATTTATTAACATTATAAATAATTATTTAATTAACAAAATGTTTAATTTTTTTCTCAATTTACATATTTTTACTTTTTATTTGTTCAATTTTTATTTCACATATATCTAAATATTTAATATCTATTATTTATAATTTATATATAGTATAAATTTTTTTTTCATTTTTATATATAATTATTTAATTAAAATATTTTTTCATATTATTTTAATAATACCATTTTGATTTTTTATTTATTTCATTTTATTCATACTTTTATCAGTGCTAAAAAGAACTAATAAAAGATTATTTTATGGGCGTTAAAAATAAAGCAGTGATAAAGGGTGTCCTTTATCAACGCTAAAAATAAAGTGAAGATAAAGGACACCCATAATATATACTAAAAATATCTAATGATAAAGGTTGGATTTGATTAGTGCTAAAAAAAATATTCTGATAAAGGATGACTTTTATTAGCGCTAGAAAAAATACATGGATAAAAGGTACCCTTTATTATTGCTTGTTTTAACATTGATAAATGGTACATTTATCACCTCTTTTTCATGTTCTAATAAAGGCCAGTGTTGTTAAAGGATTTTTTTAGAAGTGTAATTTTATATATGAAATCAAAAGAGATTATATGGATATGGTAATAAAGATAAATAAAGAAAAAAGAGTATCCAATATAGAAAATAGATGGTATGAAAAAAATAAACTAAAAACATAGAGTATCGAAGGAAAAAAGATTACATATATCTGTAAGGGATTAAAGGAAAAGGAAGACATCACAAAGTATCAAAGGAAGGTCGATACATATATGGAAATAAATAAATATCACTCATAAATATATTCCCCATAGATCTTCCCTTTTAGGATTATAAAAAACTATAGAGATAATAGAAAAATCATAGAGAAAATAGAATATGGATATTTAGAAAGATTTCCATTTAGAAAAATTAATTAAAAATATATCCAAAAGGTTCAATAAAAAGTGACAAAAAAATATTCCGATCAAAGAAAAAAGGATTAATCAATGATCTTTGGGATTGGCTGAAGGGTCCAAAGGTGATTTCACCTTGTCCTTATTTGCGGTAGAAGGCTCAAAAATAGACATTGGGGGAACAACATGAATAACTGTAGGAACAACATTGATAACTAAAATAAGTTTAATATATCAGATGATTTTGTTTATGAGCTGTTGGAAATATTGTTTGGTAGATAGAGAAAACAATTGGAATCTAGCTGAAAAAGGTGCACAAGGATATTTGGTCACATCAACTATGAAGAATTATCGATCTATGGTAGGAGGAGTTGGATATGTGATGTCACTTGAATCACTTCATGGGATACAATAGTAGTTATATTCATATACAAGAAAGGTTTCATAAGGTTTATGAAATCCATGATAATATTGCCACCTCTTTAAATCAAACTAAAAAGTTCTTGTTTTTCTTCCATAAAACATTGGTGTGTGATAGTAAGAACTTTCAGTTGGTTTACTTGTTCCTTGAAAGCTTAAGAAACTTAAAGAATCCTAATATTTTCTATCAAGCACTTAATGTTATCATCCATATCATGATTGGTAAAAATACTAGATAGATAGTACTTGATAGATTTTGTTATAGTTTCTCAATCAGCCTTCATGTCCATTGCATACTCTCAAATTACAGTCATTTTCAAACTTTCTCAATATTTCCCCAGGTACGGAAGGAGTATCACCCAAAGAACTAGTTTTAAGAACACTGAGTTCTTCTCGCATGACATATCTAAATAACTCAATATAAAAAATAGTAGGCTGGGGATAAGAAGAACTAGAATCCACAGAGGTAATATTTTAAATCCTTATAAACAATGCTCCTAAATATTCTTCAAAAGATTATTTCAACTCCTCCATAATATATTTTAATGAATCCTAAACATTGGTCAACCTTCGGGTTTTTATTTGAAATTCCGGGATATAGTGCATCATCTTCGGTTGAATACGATGTATCACTAATTTAAAAAGATATATAACATCAATTTCAAATAGTTTTATTGTAAAAGTAGGTTTCATTCACAACTTGACATCAAAGTAGAAAAACATCATTTCACTGAATGCATATACATCACCTTTTGTGGCTTAATCAATAGGAACTAGTGGGAAAAAATGAGTAGGTATAGATGTATCTTCATTTGAATCAGACCTCTCTAACTCTATAGAAGCATCAATATAATAAATTAGTGATCCCTAAAGATCTTTTTATCCTCAAATATTATGTCCAAAATTCTTTGGTGGCACCCATACATACCAAAAAAATTTTCCCATTCTTCATACATAGGGTCTATAAAATGATCACTATTCTTATCAAAATTCCTAATAATTGAAGTAGAAAATATAGATACCACTACTGAAGGTACACCGAAAAAGTTCTCAATATTATTATATTCATTAATAACTTTCTAAACATTCTCAACTTTCATTATATCAACAATATATTTCTCATCATTAGAAAAATTCTCATCTTCTCAACAAAAACTTGATTTGACACAGTCTAATCATAAGAGACATTCACAGTATTTCTATAAATAGAAGCAAAAATACCTAAAGACTCTTAAAACATTCATATTTATACCCCTAAAAAGATTCCTTCTTTCCTTCTCTAACATATTTTTTTGTATCACCAAAAAAGTTGGGCACTTCTTCAGATTTACCACTAGATTCATGTGGAGAAGCAACGAGAGTTAAAGGGATTTATAAATCTTTATTTCTAATTATACCACTGAGACCATCATATAATGACCCAATATCATCATCATCATCATCACTATCATCTCTATTTCTATCCTCTTTTTCCTATTTATCTTATTCATTCGTATCATCACTATTTTCACAATAAAATTTAGAACTAATATTGAACTGATCTTCTCGAGTGGCCTCAGTCTCATCCTCTTCACTTCCTTCTTTTAATAATTTATCTCTGTTATGGAGTTTCCTAGGAGGACTAGGAGCTCAATATGTGATAGGAGGAGATCTAGGAGGAAGGTCAGCGACACTTCCCTCTTCCAATGAGAATTATTTATCCTCTTTATATTTAAGAGAAGCAATATATTATTCCACATCCGAATCAGAATACTCAATAATCTCATTAGGATCTATAGTTGGCTCAATAAGATCTCTCGGTCTACATTGGTGGTCAATGGGTAGAACTCATCATATAAATTATAATTATCATCTACCCATTGATTTTTCAATGGGTTAAAATATATTTTCATCCTTAGAAAATTATTCTAGTGATGAATTAACCACCACAATCCATAGATGAAACATTATCTTTAGAAACTAAACCTTTGGATTTTAACATGGAAGAAACAAACATGGGACATATAAATATTTGGACCTCAATGTTGGCTTATAGATTTATGTGATGTGAAGAATAATACATCTCCAAGGATTTATTTTTGTTCCTTTTTCATAAGACATAATAAACAAAAATATTGATACCTTAAAGTAGAAAAGTCATCATTTCTTGGAAACAACATATGATGGAGGAATTTATACAACTACCTGAATTCTCCTTCAAACTCATTGGAAAAATCAATACATAAAATTTCATTACCTTTTAACTGTGAAATATCATCTTTATAAAATATATCTTCTCAATATTTAGGAATCAAACCTTAATTGTCATTAAAAAAAATATTTATGTGGTTCTTTTAAATAATTAGCCCACTAATTTGAAGAAAATAAAATTTTGTGACCATTAATCATCATCTGCAACTAGTATTATTCTTATTCTTCATTACAAAATTTCACATAATGATAAAACTGATATAAAAACCCTGACTTAAATGATATATCATTTGAATATAACCATTTCATCCATCATTGATTCTATATTAATCTCATAACTAATGAATTACTTGAAAGAAATCATATATCTTTTATATCCTTCTCGGGTACTATAACTCTTTTTGTGAGCTCTAGGTTAACTTATTCAACTGGAGTAGGACAACTCGGTTCCCATTTATGATTCTTTCCAAGGCGTGACTTGACTAGAGAATATTTAGAAGGATTATCTACTTTGGATATGGAGGTCGACTCAGTTGTCTCATTTGTCTTAGTTTAAGGATAAAGGAAGGTAGAAAGGTCGGGTGAAAAAGATCACACATGGCTTGAGGGAAGAAACTGAGAAGAAAGAGTGAAGGTAGGAACTAGAAAAAGTATCACATTAATATTATTTTTTATTTTGTGGATCTAAAAGATCAAAATCAGAAATGAAGAAAAAATTTGAGTTGAACCATAAATTAAATAAAGTGTAAAAAATGAAATAATATAAAACGTATAGTTTAAAAACATAGAGGTGAAATTAAAATTGAAAAAGGAATGAGAATTGTAATGGGGAAAAGTATCATTAGTGATAAGTGACAATGGTGATGCATTCACAACGGTGATACATTCACAAGGGTGAGACATTCAAAATGTTGAGAAATTCACAATGGTGATAAAACATCAATAGTAAAAATCACAACTATGATAAAACATCAATGGTGATAAATCATAATGGTACGAAAACTTCAATGGTGAGTACTAGAAAATTAAACATAACCAAAATTTACTATTCCTAACTCATGTTTTATGCAATTTATTCTCTATATATTTAAATTCTTAGTAAATATGTCAAAAAACTGAAGTTCGTTACCAATGAATTCAAGAGTGATATCACATTTTTAAAATTATCTCACAAAAAGTGACGTCTTAAATCAATATGTTTGGTTATAGAATGTGATACGGGATTCTCAGAAATATCTATAGAATTTTTATTTTCATAGATTATAGGGACACAAATGGTTTGATATCCATAGTCTAGTATTTTTTGTTTCACCCAAAAAAATTCTCCAGATTTTCTACCTGCAGCTATATATTTGGATTTAAAAATAGACAATGCAACAAAATTTTATTTCTTACTACACCAAGATGCTTGTTACTTTCCTAAAAAAAGACATGTTCTAGAAGTGATTTTTTAATATAAAAATTTATTCCACAAAAATATATATCTGAATAACTAACCAATTAAAATTCTTTTCCTCTTTTTTTAAACAGTCCTAAATTAGTATTATATTTTATGTACTTAAAAAATACCTTTTACAACAACCAAGTTCGACTCTTTTGTATTTTCATGAGAATGATCACACATACACACACTAAACATAATATCAGGTTTTCTAGTACTAAGATACAGAATACATCCTATCACACCACTGTAATTGGTTTGATCCACTAGTGTCCCACCTTCATCAAGATCGAATTTACTGGTAGTGCTCGTAGGATTATCACTACTCTTATTACAATCCATGTAAAAAAGTTTTCTAATATCCATTGTATATTTAAATTGGTTGAAAATAATTCCTTCTTTATTTTAAAAAATATAAAATCCAATAAAGGACATTAGTTCACCCATCAATCACATTTTAATTTAATTTTACATTATTTATAAATATTTAGTACATAAAGAATTTGTTTAAGTTTCAAAGATAATACCATCTACATAAATTTTTAAAAATAAAACATCTTTTGAAATTAATTTCATAAAAAGGTTAGGATCAACTATACCTTTTGGAAAAATAAAATTGATTATCCTATTATACCAAGATCTATGGGCTCGTTTAAAACCATATAAAGCTTTTGTTAATTTCAAAACAAAATTTGTAAAATGGGGATTTTGAAAACATTAGGACTATTCTACAAAATCATCCTCTATTATATACCCATTTAAGAATACCCTGTTGACATTTATTTGATAATGATTTAAATCTAGATGAGCTAAATTTAAAATAATTATTATGGTAGATTCAAGTCTGGATACTAGTGATAAAGTATATTTATAGTATATTCCTTATTCTTAAACATATCCTTGTGTAACTATTCTATCCTTGTTTCTTACTATCATGCCTGATTTATCCACATTGTTTCTAAACATCCATTTCATCCCTATAGAAAATTATTCCATGGGTCTATCAAAAAAATTCAATACTGTGTTTCATTCTAATTTATTTAATTATACGTCTATTTACATTACCTAGAAGTCATCTATAATTGAATAATTGATGTTCATTTTTTCTAGCTATGAAAATAAGGATATATGTTTAAGCTAATATCATGGAGAAGCTATTGTCTATGTACCTCTATCTAGGACTCCAACTATTACATTTAAAGGATGGTACTTAAGGGTCCTATTATCTCTAGAAAAAGAGGGGATGGCCACGTAATAATTCTCTACAAGTTCACGTTCATGTTTGTGGAATTCAAAAAAACTAGATGATTTTTTTATTGGTTCTTGGAAAAATCATCTGGTTTGCAATTTATGTTCAATGAAGATAAATTATCCTCAAGATTTTCTAAGGTGGTGTTGGGTTGATGTGGATCTGCCTCATCAAATTTGACATGAACATACTCTTCCACAATTTTGGTCATTTTATTAAAAATTCAATAAGATTTAATGGAGGTTGAATAACCCAGGAATATTCCTTCATCACTTTTGGAGGTAAAGCTTTCTAGATTATTCTTAGTGTTAAGAATACACACTTTAAATCCAAAAAATATAATTTAATTAAACTTAGAATTTATATTATTCCAAATGTCATATGTGGACTCTTTCAAGATATGTCTATTTAAAAAAATTGATTATATAACAATATGGGTTCACAACCTCTTCTCTAAAGTATAGATGTTATTCATATTCATTTTGTATTGCATGGGCTATCCCTTTAAGAGTTCTATTTTTTTTATAGCTCCACTCTTCCATGGGGTTCTAGGATCATAGATGTTATGAATATATCTATTTTTTGAGAAATGGGATTCAAAATCTTGATTTTAAAACTCACAGACATGGCCATTTATTAGGGTCTTAATCATAATTCCACTTAAGTTCCCTACATATCTAGAATACTTAGTAAAATAATAACAAGATTCACTTTTTTATCTAGGAAGAATACCCAAGTACACATATAAAACTAATCTACTAGTATAAAAACATATAGATTCTCATTTATAATTGAAATATAGATGGTTCAAATAAATCAATATGAACCAACTCTAGAAGTTGAGAATTCAAAACTTCTTTGTTTGATTTAAAATAAATCTTATTCTAGTTCCCTTTTTCATAAGGGTTATAAACATTTTCATTTAGGAACTATAGTACTGGTAGATCCTTGACTAAACCTTTCCAGGTAAGATTCTTTAGTCATTGAATTTTATAGTGGCATATTTTTCTATGAAAAAGGCATGATTCTTTATGAAAATCACTCAAGTAATAAAATTTTTGAGAAATTAAAGAATTAATATCGAAAAGAAAAAATATTTCATTCCATAATTTAGTGAAAAATAAACCAACTTTCAAAAAAATAACATTACATGAATTGTTCTCAAATTTATCATGAAAACCACCTTCACACATTTGTGAAATGCTAAGAAAGTTATACATCAAACCATCAACAAACTATACTTTGGAAATTAAATGTTAATTGATGTTACCAATTTTTCCAAAACTGATGATTTTTCATCTATCATTATCACCAAGGTGACATGTCCACTATCAACAATTAATAGACTCTTGAAGCTAGAAGAGTCTCATGTCATATTCCTTGAACATCCACTGTCCAAGTACCATATACTTTTATAAGATGCTTTCAAGACACTTTCCTACAAAAAATCTATATAAGAAATGATTTTGGTACCCGGATTTTCATCGGTTTGGATGTGTTAGTAATGAGGGATTTAAGAACCAAATTTTTGTAATAGTATTATTATAAATATGATGAAATAATTTTTAAATAAATTATTTTGGTTATTTATAAAATAACTAGTAATTTAGATTTTATAATTAGACTTAGGAATAAAAATTCTCTAAATTATTCTTTAATATCCCAATTGGTAACCTATACCTATAAAATATTTTTGCAAATATTTTTTACCTAAAATATTGGTAAGAGTTTCTCTATAATTTCTAAACGTTGTGAAATACTTCTTCAGTTGTTCATTAGAAAATTTAGATTCTATATTGTGCTTTAAAAACTAATCATTTTTCTCTTTCTCTATATCAAGGTTATATTTAGAGTTAATATATTAGGCATGATACTTTTTTAGAACATTATATTTATATATTAGTTCATTAAAAGTTTCCTCAAGAATATTATAATATTAAATTTTTTCTTCTTGATACATATGATCTTTGATATGTTTACTTAAATAATGATCATAAATAAGAATAGATGATACAACAGGTACCTCAGAGAGATTATCCATAAAGCACATGTTAGCTCTATCAGACATCTCTTTCAGAGTAAAGTTAGACTTACTTGATCTATCTTTAGAGGAAATCTATGTTTCTTTAATGGATTTATTTAATTTTCTATCATTTTCTTCATATTAATTTTTAAATTTTAACTTTTGAAAGTCTTTCTTTACATGTACTATGTGTCAGAACACATAGAATTTAAATTCATTTGTATTATCCTATATTTTCCCATATTTCTTTTAGGTTTATCTAGAAGCACACTTTCCTTTATAAGTAGGCTTTCTAAACAAATTATTCTTCCTATAAGACTTTTATAATATTTTGGTTAGATGCACCATTTCCTCATCACTGTCAGTTGGTGACTCACTAAAACTAGATCATTCATATTGTGTATTTTCTTTTTCCTATTTATTTGGATGCATTATACTTGATGGATATTGAATTTATTTTCAGTTCATCATCCTCTTTTATGTTAACTTTCATAACTTCTTCATACATCAATAAAATTAAAAATTAATTAGTTAACTTTAAGTTTTCTAATATCAAATGACTCTCTAATTGAAACTAATGTACCTCTCCATATTATAGGAAGAGATATAATTAGACTCATAATTTAATCCATGTAATTAATAGATTTCCCAAGGATCTCATCATGTTCACAATTTCATTGAACCTAAAATACAATTCAGAAATCAGTTCATCGGGCTTCATCTTAAATGTATCATACTTAAAATTATATGTATTCAATCTCATCTCTTTATCATTGGATGTTCCTTCATGTGAAATAGCTAGTGTATCCCAAATATCAAATGATATTTTATAAACTAAAATTATAATGATTTCCCCATCTCATAAATCATAATAAATGCAATTCATTACATTAAAATTATTATTATAGGTTAGTATAGTAACAGTAGGCAAATATTTTATCTGATCCTTAGGTAAATCTTATATATATCCACAATAGTAGATCCGATCTCAAAACCCATACATTATATATGATTTTTTATCTTGATATTGCACATAGAATAATTATTTCTATTGAAACAAGTAGGTTTGTTAGTAGAAGAACTTTCTGGTTTATTATCCTTTTAAATAATTAAATGTAGAACTAAAAGAAATTTAACATCCTTAGAACACAACTAAAATCATAGTTGAAAAGGTTTTGAAAAACATTGAAACCAAATCCTGATCTTTAATACCAAATGTTAGTAAGATAGATCATCTCAAGAGGGGGAGAATTGATTAACCAATAAAATTTCTATTAAAATGGATTTAAATAGAATCCCATGATTTTTTAAATACATCCCAATTAACCAAAAGGGAAGATATTTATAATTTTTAATCTTTTAAATTATTTCTTGAAAGATTTATTAAGTCTCAGTAAAACTAATTCTAAAAAAATTAGTTTTGAAATAAAAATACTTAATTAAAACGTTATAAAAACACTAATAAAGGATAAATATCAAAATAGTGGGTTTTTATAGTTTAAAATAGATTTAGTTTCAAATATTAAGGATAATGTAAAATAAAATAAACACACAGCTAAATTGAATATAATAGGTTTAGTCTCAAGATGAGACATAGTCCTCTCCACTTGGAAATAACCGGATTTAATGAATTTTATATATAATATACTTTGATCCAAATCCTAGAACTGGTTTTACAACCGTATAAAAACTATCTAAACCACACATATACCTATTCTATAGTTTACCTGGGAATACAAAAGGTAACAGGTCAAAACCATACCTCTAACATAACATGTGGGAAATAAGGTGAAGGTAGTGTTGAGAAGATATTCATGTATCTTCTAGTTTAAATTAAGAGAAAATGTGTGTAATAATACCAGCAACAGACACTTATCATAATGTAAATGAAAACTAAAATGACTAAGAATGTAAAGGATAATAAGGGATAGATTTTCTCGTTCTAATATGATATGAAAATCATGACTCCTTGAATGTAATTTGAACTAAGGATAAAGATGTGTTTCATAGGTTTTTGTGGAACAAATTGTCTTAAACTCTTTGTTCTTGAATACATGAAGGAAATTGATGTATTTTGTTCTTCAGATTCCTTAATCAAGTGTAAGAAGTATGAAATATCTAATAGTTCTTACAATGAGTCTTATCTCACTAAATATATGTATCTTTGTGTGTGTCTTTATATTAAACTTCTACACTTATGTATATCTCTCATAGAGAATGAGGGAGTCTTCTTGACCTTTATCAGTAGCAACAAAAAAAGAGAATCTAATAGATTTTCTACACCATATACTTCACATTATAATACATAATTTAATTAATATCTTTATAACAATTAAGAACGATAATTAAAATAAGTTTGAGCACTAAATTCAAAAAACTAGAAGTTATAATTATTACATTCAAAAAATGATTGATATAGTAGTAGTGAATATTTAGGATGGTGGCTTAGAGATTAGCGATGAATTTTCTAGAGGTGACTCCTCTAGTAGTGCCTCTTTGGGAGATGCCTCTTTTAATAGTGCCTCATGTGGCAATGCCTCTTATGGTGGTGAAACTTTTTTAATGGAGAAAATTTTTAAATAGTGAGACACATTGGCTATGAGACACACTTGCACTGTCTTGATCTGGTAGTGACTCACGCCAATGATGACCCCGGTTGGCGATGATACATCCAGACACATACCCATGTTTTCATTCTAATAGTGACTCAAATCCGACTTTGAATGTCTCCCATAATTAGCTGATTTTGGATCCTAGTGGCGAGTCATCCTTGGCAGTAAGAATTCTTTGGCGGAGAGACTTTTATGGTAGTGATTCAACCCCAATTGCGAGTCTTTTATGAAATAACCACAATTTTTTTAATCTTCTTAATATTTTAAAATAGTAACAGAAAACATAATTCTCATTAAGATAATAATAAATAATATTTTTTGATCCTTGAAATAAGGAAGTCAATAAATTTACATCATTTCTAGCATTTAATTAACTATATACTCTTTACTCTACTAGGTAAAAGCACCCCATTTTATATAAATCATATTGTGGGTATTTAGCATGAATTATATCTCATTTATTAACTGTGTAACCTTTGAAAATACATATAATTTTTAGCTCCATATAGATAAATATGGATTTCTAAGGAAGGATGAATATGTAGTAGGGAGATATTGATATTTCATAATTTAGTTTTCAATTATGAATTTTTGTTTTTAAGGAATGTTGACTATGTATTTAATGGTTATTAATTTCATTTATATAATGAATGCACTAGACTTAGTAAGGGATGGGTGATTTGAGACATTAAATAGCCCCTTGTTTCATATATAGGTCTTTTGTGAAAAACAATCTAAGGTATTTGGCATTTGACTTGCCTATTTATGAAATACTTCGTGAAATGAGGCCTTAACAGTAATATTGTCTTGTCTATAATTATGCATTCTATCATTATGAAATCAGTTATTGTAATCCATGTGATCAATTATGATGTTATTTCATTGACTGATATATACCCCTTTCATGATGATTACTTATCTAACATATTTTAATATTTTTTATCTCTTCCATATTGTTTATTGCTTATGTATTCATGATATTTTCTATTGTATGCTTTCCATTCCAAGGTATTGAGCTCACCCATTCCTATGTTTCCATTCCCTAGGTAATAGAAAATTTCTTTATGAATAATACTTCCAGAAGATTATTATGAGTATATATTTTTTTGGATATGTTGAAGACTTATTATGAAATAATAAAATCTAGGTATAGTGGACAAATTTCCATTTGATGAGAAAGATATGTGTTTTTTAATGAAATGATTTTATTAATTCTCTAAATCTATAAAACTAAAATGGTCTTCAGTCTGTAAAAGACTCAATCATACCATTTATATTACAGTTAGAGAAGGTAAAAATTGGGTCCCATGAGATGATATCAAAATGAGTTTATAAAGATTATGATTTCACCAAATGATATAGGTGGATGGGCTTTGGATACTACATTTTACCTATGTTTCCTAATTATATTAGCGTAAGTGATGTTTTAAATAGGTTTTCAAGACATTTGTTGGTAACCGATGTTAAAATAAGTATTTCACCATGATCATTTAATAAAACATCCTAGAAATTAGTCACAAATTTCCAAATTGTAAGGGGTTTTCACATTTTTTTATTGTATAAAGGATGTGAAAACCCATCACCACATTAGTTATTGGAAATGGACGATGTAACAACTTATATTTCTCATTAGTCGTACAATAACCAATATAATTTTTTTCAATATTTAACATCATTTATACAATAACAGATGAGATTTTTTTTTAAATTAAATTCAAATAAAATTTCCCAATAGTTCAAAAGCACCAAAAAAGTCTGGAAAACAATAGTAAAAACATAACCAAAAAAAATTTGTTCAATTTTTTTTCATTTATAATTTTAAATTTTAAATTTAATCATTAAAATATATATTAAAAATAACCTAAAAAGTTTTCAAACCTATGAAATAATCATCCCATAATCCTTGTATGTTTTTTATTTCTCTCTAAAAATAAGGGTTATGTTCTTAAAAAATATAAAAATTAAAAGAAAATATTTTTACATGTATTATCAATAAAATTATATTATAAATTAAAGGAAGGGTTATGATGAAATTTAACCTTAAGGAATTTTTTAATCTTTCTGGTTTAATTTTTTTTAAACATAAATATTGTAAAATAATATCAACATTTCTTTACCCTTTATTAAAAATAAAATTATGGTTCAAATAGTTGTTTTCAATTAAAAATATCATTTTATGTCCTTAGTGCCATAATTTTTTAATTATAAATGAGAAGTCATATTTTCACAACCATATTTGATAATTGTCTTCATATTTCATATTGTATCTTTAAATCAATCCCATTCCATTTTGGAAAATTATATACATAAAATCAAATGGAAAGTTTTTATAATGTAAACTTACCCAAATAAATAAACATTTGTGTCCAATATGTTGTGAAAAGTTTCTCGCAAGACACCATTTATAGAGAAAAACTAGTAAACTATAATCTATTTTGGATAAAGAAAAAATCCTATAGTCACTAATATATAAAAAAATATAATGCGAGTTTTTATTCACATCATATAAATAACACTTAACTAAATCAGACTGACCATCCGCCTAAGAAGTAGAACTAATCCATGATAAGGTTCGAAGGTCCTTCCTGATCAACACAGGCTTGTGACAAGCACTCATGAATCAAGAACGACATTTGAGAATGATTTCTGCATAACATTTGAAATAACCAACATGGAACCTATGTACAAAGGAGGATAAAATTAATAATATTCTACAACATAAAAAAGGTGAAGAATGGTATAGAAACACCAAGGACTAAACAATCCATTCCCAAATATACACAATCTAGAAGTAAAATCCAATGTACTCAAACTGATGATAGATACTCCATGTGGTATATGGTAAAAATACCACCCTATCACCACCATATAATCGTGTAAAAAATACCCTTTAAGTCATGACATCACTAAAACACATTTCGATTTTCCACATAAAAAAATAGGGTTTACAGACACCTGAGTGTGTGTGCAAGGTGTGATGAAAACAGGCCCAATAGGATCCCGCTAAGTGTTCCATAACTAGTACTTATTAGATGAATCCCATTATTCTCAAACATAAAGATAAAATGAAATGATAAAAAATTAGTCAAATTTTATATAAATCCTAGAAATAAACATTTTTATCAATTATAAAACAAATTCATACAAACGGTTTTCAAATTACATTAAATAAAACATTTTTTCATTTATCAATGCATGTATTCAAACCCACATGACAACTAGGATTAATATAAATTACATTGAGAATAACACAGTTAAGGGCTAGTTAGGTTTATTTTATAGTGGTCAATCATTAATTTTATGATCTAAACTTATTACTAAAATGATGACCAAAGGATTAGATGCATATCTCAATGTTTTCCCCCTAAAGATATCATGTATGAAATTACCTAATGAAATGACATGGATAGAATAAGAACACCCCTATAGATGAACCCCCTAAAAAATCAATGAAAAGTCCCCATACCAAACCACCACTTAAGTACCCAATGCTCACTTTATCCATGAATAACAAAAGGTTTCAAAAGGGATCATAAAAATTCAATAAAAATTCAATTACCCATTTATATCATCAAAACCATGGTTTGAAAATGAGTTTCCATAGATGAAACACATGTATATTAAAATTATCCATTTTTTCAATTTTTAGTGGGGAAACCATTTCATATCAAAATCCATTACATATAGATTTTACAAATCAAATATCATGAAAACAAAAATTTAGAAAATAAGATTTGAATCCAATGAGAATGTGCAATTCACTAAACAAGGACTACATACAAAACCACCTTACTTGACACTTATTTCACAATATGTAAACAATATGATACACACTCTAACAGGAATCATAACACAAGATAAGGAAATATTATGCCTTAAATATAAATTCACACACCTTTGAAACCCGATTTGGCGATTACTTGGTCACCTAAGAAGAAAGTAGATAACATAACTCATTAAACACTAGATCTACACCATGAAAAAAATATTAGACATATAGAAACAAATTAAACAAGAAATATATGAAAAAATAAAGAAAAATCATACAAATAATAGGTTATATAGACACATCATTGATCCACTTCCAATATATGATAAAAAGGAGAAAAGAAAGAATACAGAATGAACTTACCAATTTTAACACAATAGATCAATCCCAGATTAATGTGCCTATAATATATGATTGATGGAGCCAATAATGATAAATTTAATCCATTCTAATATAACTGGTCAAATTAGGTGCACAAAATATGTATTAAGAGGTTAATAAAAAATTCGGTCAAAAATACAAAACTACCATTCATTATCACTATCAGTATAATTACATCAGTTGGTTGGTGGAGAGAAACTGGTAGATACAAGAATAATTTATATAGCGTTGTTTCCCTACTAGTTGGATTGTGGCCTTTGAAACCTTATGGTAGGTATTTCTGGAACCACTAGCCATACATTGGAAATTTGCAACCATCACTATGGTCTATCCACCTCCAAGTGTCACCAAACCATATCTAACACATCCTAAAGCAGAAAGATAACCCCTTACAATATAAAAACAAACATACCTTAACTAGGATGTGACAACTATCTCAACCACATGACTTTAATTACCTTGAAATTCATGAAGTAGATGGGTGATACAAAAAATAGATAAATTCACTACTACCTATTTGAAGTTTCATACTTACATATCCTTTGATAATCCGATATGTGATTCTATGGCAATTTAAAAAATTGGATCAAATTCCCATATAGAAAGTTTATTTAAGAGTAAATTATCCATAATAGATCCTTGAAAACTAAAAAATAGATCTCTAAAATATCTTCCTTCCATTTCATAATATTGGAGGGGGCATGGTGATATTATTTATATTGAATACATGAAATTCATCATGAATCATTGTCAATTGAGTCCTTAATTCAAAAGGATAATATAGATTTCCAATCCACTCAGTGATCCTAAATGGTTTAAAATATCTAATTTTATAGTTTTGCTACATCCCAAGATGATGGTGGCCCAACAAAGCTAATACTATCAATAAATACTAGTCACTCATAGATAATTCAATAAACTAATGTCTAAGATTAACTTAGGATTTCAAGAAACTCTCATATATCGCTATGTCTCTATGTATAACCAGAATCTTCACCAAAGTCTCATTGGAAATTCTTGATCGAATAAGAGAATCCCCACCCAAATTCAACATGATAATACGGTATTTACATGGTTTACCATATAGTTCCTTAAAAGGATTCATTCTTATATAATATTGGTAACTATTGTTATAAGAGAACACAACCAGTCTTCGATGGCTATCCCATTGTTGTCCAAAATCCAAGAAATATACATAAATAATATCCTCTGGAATTTTAATAACATCCTATATTTGAAATATGTCTAAATATGATAAGTTATACAAAACCTAATTTGAGTCTCCATTGGCACATAAAAATCCTTATAGAACTCATAAATAATCATAGGATCCATATTTAAAATGATAGAAGATGGAACACCATAAAAAAATATGATCCATCATAAAAATCGTAAACAAATCCTCAACCTTGTTAGATTTCTGAATTAGAATAAAGTTATCCATTCTAGTTAATTGATCATTAAACACCAAAGTTGAATTATTTCATCATGAGGTTTATTTCAATAGAATAGTAAAATACATAGACACCTCATCCCACTTAGACATTGATACCATAAGTGGATGAAGAAAACCCGATGTATTTTTGTTTTACTTCATAATCTATTGAAATGTATTACAATGAAACTCAAAATTAGCTATATTGTTCTTCATACTCAATCACTAGATTTTTTTTGTCATAATGCATCTTAATGGTTCCCAGGTGAATGGATCATGGAGAACCATGAAAATACTATATCACTAACATTAAGATATATAAAGGGATTATGAACCAGAATATGAATCACGGAACCCCATTATAACATTGAGAACACCCGATAATGGTCTCTACATCCTCCCTTGAACTCTTAATTAGGATAATATTCCCAAATAATTTTTCATGGAGATATGTCATTAATAAAACATTGAAAAATTCATACATGAGTCATCCTCTTAAGAATCTCGGTGTAACTGAGAAAAGGGACCAATGAGATTCCACTCCTCTGATTCTAAGATTACCTATGTAATAATTTCACTTCTATGATCATCGACAAGAATTCACCCCTTTCATGGGGTATAAGTGATGTGAAAATCATATTTCTAAATTTAATCCACCCATCACATATTCCTGAGGTTCAAATTTTTTTTTTGAGAAAAAATATAACTTAAACAGTTATGATAAGAGTAGATAGTGAACCTATCCCCAAATAAATTGTTCCGATAACACTTAAAAGATTTAATAATATCTGTGAGTTCCATATCACGGGTGATATAACTCTTATCATGTGACCGAAGTTGTTGAATGTCATACATCACTACAAGATCATCCTGCATAAGCACACATCCAAGACCTACACTTTAAGTATCAAAATGGAGCACATATACCAAACTATATTTTAGGAAGATAATGGCAATACCTAATGTAAACTTTTATTTAAATTCCTCAAAATAAGTATGAGAATTTTCAACCCACATTAATATCTTCCCCTTGTTATTTGGATAAGTGAATAATTAAGAAATATTTTGGAAGTCTTTCAAAAAAATTCAATAGTATCACCTAGACCCAAGAGGATTTTTATCTCAAATACATTACATGGATATTCATATTATAGGATAACCTTCATCATTTCATGAGAAACTATGATTCCATGTTTCAAGCATATATTCTGTAAGAACATCACTTCCGAGATCCGAAAATCACATTATGATATTTTATCACAAAGGTGGGAATTTATCAATATTTCAAAAACCTATATTAGATTAATATCATGATCTTTCTAAACTATTGAATAAATCATAATATCATCTACAAATACAATAACAATGGAATCAAGGTTTGGATGGAATGTCGGGTTTTATAGGTCCGTAAAATCTGTAAGAGAATTAATTTTAATTAAAAACATCACAATATATTCAAAGTATCCATACATGATCATAAAACTGGTATTCAAAATTTATGACACCTTGACTATAATATGATGATAACATGAAAAATGTTTATATTTGAAAACAATTTTCCCACTCTAAATGATCAAAAAAACCATCAATATGGGGAAAAGTATATTTATTCATGATCATCACCTAATTAAAATTATAATAATCAATTTGGAGATTATGGGATCCAAAATCATTTTAAAAAAAGGGTATAAGGGTTTCCCAAGATGATACATTGGGAAGAATGAAATATTTCTTTGATAGATCATTCAAATAGGCCTTAAGCTTCTTCAATTTAGCTTGTGCCATATGATAAGAATGAATAAATATTGGTAGAGTAACATAGAACAGATTAATATAAAACTGCACATACCTTTCCAATGGAATACTATATAAGTCATCTTATAAACTCTTGGAAAAGTAGCAAACAACTAAAAAATGATGATAAACACTAGATATCACACTAATCTTGACCACACAAATAGAATCCATTTTACTAATATTTGTATGAGAATGTTCTATATGACTAGAAATCATATTCCATTCCACCTAAACTGACTGGTGACTCCTGTATAAAATAGTGAATGTCATGACCCATCCCTCGAAGCTCGTGTCGTGACTACCACAAGCCCACCTTCCATAGACTAGGGTTAGAAACTAGAATCAGAAAGGTGTATCCCTAAAATGGGAAGGTAGTGCCTTTAAACATGTACAAACACATAATCCAAGAACACAATAAGTTGCAACCACAAAGTAAAACTAAATTAGTAGAGGTGTGTACTGAAAGTAAAGGGGTCAAAATACAAGCTCGACTGAAAGGTACAACTACAACTGAAAAATAGAAAACAACTCCTGGAATCATCCACCGAGAATCCTACTTGAAGGGTAAGTACATATTGTCTCCACTACTCTCCATGTTATCCAATATCCTCCATATACTGCCTACTCTTAGCTCCCTCAAGTCTCAACTGAGCATCACGTTCTCTGCACAAGACACAACAAGGTGTGGGTGATGCCCATGTAGTGGTGAGTATAACAATACCCAGTAAGGACCCCAAGACCCCCGAAGGTCTCTCAGAATTCCAAAAAGGGAGACCAAAAAGCATGATCTCAATCAGAAAGCACAAAGTAATAGACACAGATCAAACTAGGTATAAGTAAAGAACAGAAGTACATATGATTAGTTGAGAAGCTAAATCATCTTATTCTGTCGAGAGGCACTACTGCTAACCATATGGAGTTTGACCCACACAGGATCGATAGGTACTGACCCCTACTGACCCACATAGGATCTAACCCATATAGGATCGATAGGTACTAACCCCTGCTGACCCACACAGAATCTGACCCACACAAGATCGCTAGGTACTAACCCCCACTGACCCACATAGGATCTGACCCACAAATGATCGGTATGCGCTGACCCACACAGGACCGCTGAGTGCTGACCCACACAAGATCTGACCCACAAAGAATCGGTATGTGATGACCCATATTGGATCACTGAGCACTGACCCACACATGATATGATTATGTACGAACCTCCATGTGATTTGTCTCCAACCTCCACCTCACTATCAGCCATTGTATTTCGGCTCATAGTACGCTTGATTCTGGGAGAACTGCTCCTCAATCCATTGGTCATTTTTCAACCAGCATGACATCACATGAAGAAGTAACCCAATGATCCATCACGTCATAAGGGTTCCAATGAAATAGAGGGCGCATCCACCGGATGCCCGGTTAGTAAGTTATTAACATTTTCGGGATGAGCGTCCAGTTGGATCTGGAGTCGATCCAACCCAGTCATGCTCCAATTTTATCCAAAACTCTCGTGAGTATCTCAAAAGTAATGTCTTGCTACAAGGATCCCAGTGCCATATACGGTTCATCAAAATGACCTCCGGTTCGTAAGATATGGTCACTTAAGAATTTTAGGGCCCAAGAGGGGTTCGGGTTTGGTCCAACCTGGCCCGACCCAGTCTGGGCCGACCAGACCCAGCCCATCCATGTTGGGCTTGGCCAAGGCGGGATTGGACCGCTAGGCCACGGGCCTGTTCGGCCCGTCTGGTGGTACGACATGCTGGCGAGCATGATCTGCGGGGGTCACACGGTCCACTACTCCCGAATGGCTCAAAGTAACAGTTTGGCTCCATTAAGGGCGGTGCCAAGTGGTGCCGCCTTGTCACCCACAGGGAGAGGTTCCTAGCCTTCTCCACCACCATAGATTCAAAGCTGCGACCCTTCAACATGGTGCATGACGACACTCCGCGTCCACCTCCATGGCCAGACAAGTGCCGACCACCTTCTATAGCGGCCACATCCTGATGTCGCGGCTCCCCTCCACGGTGCACAATGGCTCTACGCCTATTTTCGCCACCATCGCTCCCTGGAGGATCTTCCGAGAAGCTCCAGTGATGCTATAAAGCTCTATTTCCACTCTCGTCTGCACCTATGGGCCTTCCAGACTACTGTCGTCACAGCATGACCCTCTATCTCGTATTTCCTTCAAATTGGGAAAAATGTTCCCGAAAAAACGCAACACAAACGAAGTGGTGGAGAGTCTGGGCCTTGTTTGTTTGGACCAAACCCTTCATGTTAGCATGATAACAAGAGGGAGAATATTTATCTATCATTAAAGAATAAATAAACTCATTTCAAACAAAAACACTAGCATGAGATCTATTGGAGGTGTCGCAGTTGTGGCGAGAAGAGTGTCCACATTGGATGGAGTCATCGATGTCCATCAATCCCTGATCTTTGATGCCTAAGCTTCCATCCTCTATCAGTGTATGTTGCTGCATAACTTCACTAGAGTTTTCCTTCACGAACAAGTCATTCCAAAACCCCACCCCAAGCTCCATTTAAATAGGAGGTGGATAGGGGAGTAACACAAAGTGGAATTAATGAGGTTCATTAAATGATTTAATGAACCTCTTTTGATTCACAATGGTGGAGTTACACATTTGATGAGTCAAGCCATTAATTTGAATGAAAATCCACCGGTCCCAGCACCGCTGCTCGTCCATTGGATAAAAAGATAAAACATAACTTGTTAAGTTGTTTTATTATTATTTTTCGGTAAAGTCCAAAATTTAACTTTTTTCTCCCAGCCTACCGAGGTCTACGTGAAGCTTCCCTTAAGAAAATATCAGATATGTGGATTCAATGGTGTCCTACAATTTCAATTCCAAGCACCAGTTCAAAAGATAGAAAACTCCACCTGTGCGTTTACTGAATGTACCATAAAAAGTTTAGAAATTCATTCCAGGAACACCAGGCCTCAAAATCACGCACTTTCAATTTTCCTAGACTCTTAATAATCCCAAATAAATAAAAAAATATTTCATGGAATTTTTGGGTCTTTACATTCTCCCCACCTTAAGTATGTTCATCTCCAATAACTATAAAAAAAACTGGGGAACAAATTGGGGTATTGAGCATGTATATGAGACTCCTACTCCCATGTTATCTCCGAGATATTCTCATGCTACCAATGAACTCGCACTAGAGGTATAGACCACCAATGTTGGACCCACTTCTTTCAATCCTCTATCTCCACAGGGAACTACAAAAATTCTCCCCATCATCGATTTCCAACTCTCCCAGTAGATAATGTGCGATGAATCATCCATATATCTCTTCAACTGTGACATGTTGAAAACATTATGCACCTGGTGCATCTGTGGGGGAAGAGCTAGATGGTATTCCACCTTATCTACTCTGATGAGGATATGAAAGGTCCGACAAACCACATAGATAGCTTGCCTCCCAGGACAAAACTCTGTAATCCCCGTTGGGGTGAGACTTGTAGAAAGACATGGTCTCCCATCTCAAACTCCAAGGATCTCCATATTCTATTATCATAAGACTTTTTCTAACTCTGTGTAGTCTATATCCTCTCTTGGATGATCTACACCTTCTCTGTGGTAGCTTGTACCAACTCTAGAAACATAAGTGCTGACTCCCCTAGGGTTTTCCAACAAATAGTTGATATGCATGGTCTCCCATACAAAGTATCAAATAGGGCCATGCTGATGGTGGAGTGATAACTATGATTGTATGTAAAATACACCAGGGAAAGGTGGTCCTCCCAAATCAGGCTGAAATCGAGGTCACAAGCACGAAGCATGTCCTCGATTGTCTGTATGGTCCACTCCATCTGACCATCTATATGAGGGTGGAAGGCGGTGGTTAAGCATAGATGAGTCCTGAACACCTCCTGTAGTCCCTTCCACTAGAAAGATATAAAATGTGCATCGTGATCTAAGATGATAGTCAATAGAACTCTATGAATTCACACTCTCTCTTGCACGTAGTGGCGTCCCAAGCTCTCTACTGATCCCAAATCTCGGATGGGTAGGAAGTGGGATGACATGGTGATTTGGTCAACGATCACCCAGATGTAATCTTGGCCCCTGGACGCATGTGGTAGCCCTGTAACGAAGTCCATGGATATACCATCCCACTTACACTCTTGTTACTCATGTGGTTGAGCTAAACCTACCAGTACCAGATGCTCAGCCTTTACTTGCTGACAAGTGAGGCATCAGGATACAAAGTCTGCCACTTTTTTATTAATCCCGGGCCACCAGTACTGACGCCGATTGTCCCGGTACATCTTTTCCACTCTAGGATTTACCACTAAAGTCGGTGTATGTAACACCCTCAACACCTCCTCCTGTAGTGTCACTAGTACCACAGTGCATCCTCTGAAAATGAAAACATGCTCCCCACCATCATAAAATCCATCAGGAGCTTGTCCTTAGAATATCTAAGCACATCAGGTCTCATAGTCTATGTCCCTAAATTGTGCCTCACTAACACGCTGAAGAAGTGGTGGAGTGAGAGTCATAGACTGAAGGTAAGTTGATCCATCTCTGTCCATAAAAGATATCTACAATGCGGCTAGCTTCTCTATCACCTCACTCAGCAACTATAGACTGGACCTCCTACTAAGTGTGTTTGCTACTATTTTCCCCTTCCTAGGATTATAGACTATCTCAAAGTAATAGTAATGGAGGCACTCTAGCCATAGTCATTGTTTTAGATTCAGGTCGTTCTGTGAGAATATATACCTCAGACTCTTGTGATCAGAGTAAATAGTAAATTGCAAAACCATCAAGTAGTGCCGCCCCATCTTTAGTGTGAAGACCACTGCTGCTAACTTCTGGGCATGGGTAGCGTAGTTCTGCTCATGCTGTCTCAACAGTCGTGATCTGCAGGCGATCACCACTCACTCCTGCATTTGGACACAACCCATTCCGGTCCCTGATTCGTCGCAGTAAACTACATATCCAACGCCCTCTTCTAGTATCCTCAAGATGGGAGAACTCATCAGTCTCTACCTCAGCTCCTAGAAACTCTACTGGAACTTCTCTTTCCACAAGAAAGGATGGACCTTATTTATAAAAGCTAACAAATGTGCTGCTACCCTAGGGAAGTTTGGTACAAATATCTTATAGTACCTAGCCAATCCCAAGAATCTCTGCACCTCAGTCACACTTATGGGAAGCTCTTAAGCAAGTACTGCCTCTATCGTTACCGGATCCACTGTGACTCCAGCCTCTGAGATAACATTCCCTAGGAAGTGGACTTCCCATATCTAAAATTGTCATTTCAAGATCTTTTCGTAAAGATATTTCTCTCAGAGTGTATCCCGTACAATTTGTAGGTCTATGTCATGCTCCTCCACTGATGCCGAGTATATCAAGATGTCATTGATGAAGACCACCACAAAGAGATCAAGGTATGGATGAAGGATCTTGTTCATCAGCCCCATGATCACTTCTGGAGCATTGGTCATGCCAAAAGGCTTCACCAAGAACTTGTAATGGCCATACCAACATCTGAAAGCTATCTTAGGTATGTCCTCATCCCGTACTATGAGATGATGATTGTCGGATCTGAGGTCTATCTTCAAAAACCAATGAGATCCCTTCAGCTAGTCGAAGAGATCATTGATCCTCGGTAGGGGATACTTGTTCTTCACAGTCACCTGGTTCACGTTACAATAGTCCAGACAAAGCCTCAATCTCCCATATACATTCTTGTCGAACAAAATCTTGAATTCCCATGGATAAACACAGGGTCTTATGAACCCATTTACCTAAAAATCCTCCAGTCGTACCCATAACTCCCGAAGCTCCACAAGAGCCATCTAATATTCTGGTGTAGATATTAGTGTCATCCCTAGGTACATGTTGATGTAAAAGTATACCACTCTGCATGGAGGTAGTCCTTAAACATCATCCAGAAATACATCAACATACTAGTCCACCACTACAGGATTACTCGGACTCCTCACGTCAACTACTCTAAGGGAGAGGCTAGCCAACTAATGATTAATTGTCTATACCCTCCTCCAAGATAGTCAATCCTGTGATGAAAAGGATTCATTCTCACTGTTGAAAGTAAACCTAATTCCATCCTCATGGACACACCGCACTATGGTCCTAAAATAGTCGATATGAGCATGGACTTTGGATAGCCAGTCCATACCCAAGATGATTTTCTAAGGCCTCGACGCTACTACTAGGAAATCCTAGCTGAATCTATCGCCTCCTAGAGTAAACTCACACTATTGGAACTAGTGTGTAATCATTAAATCCTCTCCTGTAAGAGTATCTAATTTCAAGGATCGAGCCAGCAGCTCAATCGGAATCTCTGAGCTCTGAACGAGTGTCATAGCAATGAAAGGGTGACTAGCACCTGTGTCTATATGTACTGCAGCTAGGGTGGAATAGATCTAGATCGTATCTCGAATCATCTCCAAAGCTCTGTGGTCATAGGCCTCTACTACCTTTAGATATGATCTCCTCTATCCACCTACTCTATGTGGTCGGGGTGGACCTCTCAATGGTGGTGGTGGTAGAACCTCAAATCGCCACCCACCGCCTAATGCATGGCCTGCTCCTCTGCCTTGTCTGTCGCCCTACAGACCTCCTTTCTCGAATATATGCCTCTTCCTCAATGGTATCTCGATTGTCTACTAATCATAGGCATGGAGGGTCAAGAAGTTATGAGCCATGTGTCCTATCCCGCTGCACGTGAAGCATAGTCTGCCTCTCAGCTGACCTTCTCTGCCTCATGAGCTCTCAACCTCCGACCCTGCGTCCTAGGGTCTTCCACCAGTGGGTCTGGCCCACTTGGACCTCTATGTCATATGTCTACTACCTATTGTAGATGACCCAACTACATATAATCTGGTGGTGTCTCTCACCATTGGTGCCTTCTCAGCTATTAATCTCTCCACCAACAATGCTCGCTCGAGCACTCCAGCCTACATTGGGATATTCGGTGATATCATCGAAACTCTAATCTCCCGCTGGAGACCCTGCTCAAAGGTATGGGCCTTGAAGAATGGTTATTGTACCATGTTCGTGGAGTAGCACGAGTGGTCAGTGAATCTTGCTGAATAATAGGCTACTGTCATGATGCCCTGCTGTAAGTGCAGTAGCTCCTGGATATGCACAGAGCATAGGGTTTCTAGAAAACACTCCTACCGGAAGAGACTCTCAAAGTCCATCCAAGTGAGGGTCAACTTTTCATGTTTCTAGAGCGCTAGGATCATCCATATCCCTTTTTTTACCTGGAAAAGGCTAGTAACTAGGATAACCATCTACTTTGTCAGTTTCTCAACCAAGCGAAAAAACTCTAGAAACAGCCTCCACCAAGTCCTCTGCTGCCCAGGGATCTCTATCGCCTCCAAACCTTGGAGGATATGTCTTTATAACTTGTGTAATGCACTCAGTCGGCGTGCATGGTCTGCTGGTGGGGATGGTGGCATCTGCTGCCTAATTGGTTGTGGTGCTACTGGTGCACTACCCGAAGGTGCTACCACAGTAAGAGGGCCACACACCAAAGTCTCATCACTCAGTGGGCCATCATCGTATACTCTCTCGAGAATCATGGATGGCTGGCTACATGGTGAAATCCTGATGAAATAGGTGTTCCATGGTCAATAAGTTATACCTGGTGATCTGACTCAAAAGAGAACAAAGTAAAAAACCATATCAAAACACACACAATCAACATTTTCATGCACTGAGTCATAAATCAAAATTCAAGGCCCTGTTGTATGGATACGTCAGCCGCTGCAGCAACACTGGACTCCCTTCCCTGAAACCACACTCAAAACACTTTACACTATTGCTATATTAAAAATATCAGAGTCATAGTTCTTCTGTAGAACTAACTACCTTTGATACCACTTTGTCACAACCCGTCCCCTGGGGCTTGTGCCGTGACTACCCCAAGCCCGCCTTCCATAGGCCAGGGGTTGGAAACTAGCACCAGAAAGGAATATCTCAAAAATAGGAAGGGATTTACTTTAAACCTTTACAAACACACAATCCAAGAACACAACAAGATTCAAGAACAAATTAAAATTAAATAAGTAAAGGTGTGTACTTAAAGTAAATGGGCTGGAATGAAAGACCAACTGAAAGGTATAACTACAACTAAAAAACAAAAAACATCCCCTAGAATCATCCACAGAGGATCCTATATGATGGGTAGGTACAACGCGTCTCCACTTCTCTCAATGTTAGTCAATCTCCTATGTATTCCACCTGGTCCTGGTTTCCTCAAGTCTCAGCCGAGCTGCACATCGTCTACATAACACAAAACAAGGTGTGGACGAAGCCCGTGCAGTGGTGAGTATAACGATACCTAGTAGGGACCCCATGACCCCTGAAGGTCAATTAGAATTCCACAAAGAGAACCAAAAATAATGATCTAAATCACAAAGAACAAAGAAATAGACATAGATCAAATTAGGTATAAGGAATGTAAAGAAGTACATATGATTTTTCGAGAAGCTAGATCATCTTATTCTATCGAGTGGCACTACTGCTGACCATACGGAGTCTGAACCACTCAGGATCGATAGGTACTAACCCCTATTGACCCAAAAAAGATCTGAATCACACAGGATTGACGGATACTAACCCCCGCTGACCCACAAAAGATCAGACCCACACAGGATTGATAGGTACTAACCCCTGCTGACAAAGACAGGATCTGACCCACACAGGATCTGACCTACACAGGATTGGTATGCACTGACCTACACAGGATCATTGAGCACTGACCCACAGAAGATCTGAGCCACACAATATCTGTATGCACTGACCCACACAGGATCTGACCCATACTAGATCAGTGCTGTTCCACACTGGATCTCTAGGTACTGACCTTTGTATGACCTGTCTCCAACCTCCAACTCAGTACCAGCCACTGGATTCACACTCATAGTATGCTTGATTATGGGAGAATGGATCTTCAATCCATCAGTAATATTTAAACTGGAATGATGTCCTACGAAGAAGTAACATGAGGATCCATCACATCATAAGGGTTCCAACCCAATAGATGGCGTGTCAACTAGACGCCCGGTCTGTATGTTATTGTCATTTTAGTACCGAGGGCCCAGTTGGATCCAGAGTGGATCCAACCCAGCCGTAATCCAGTTTTCTCAAAAAAAAATCTCATGGATTATCTCAAAAGGACTTTCTTTCTCCAAGGATCCCAACACCATAGACGGTTCATCAAACGGAAATTTGGGTCGCAAGATACGGTCACTTTAGTGTTTCAAGGCCCGAGAGGGGTTCAGGTCCGGTCTGACCTGATCAGACCAACCTCACCCAACCCAGTCTAGGTCGAACTAACCTAGCCTGGGATTAACCCGGCCCGACAAGGGTCTGAACCATCCCAACACAGTTGGGCTGGACCACTTCGGGCTTAGGCAGCTGGGTCACGGACCGGCACGGCCCGCCGGGAAGTTTCGCCCGCCGTCTGGCATGACCCGCAGGGGTCGCGTAGTTAGCTTCTCACAAATGGATCATAGGATATATTCAGATCCATTAAGGTTGGTTCCAGGTGGAGACGCCTTATCACCCTTAGGACCCACAGAGAGCGGGTCCCAACCTTCGCTACCGCTACGATTTCAAAGTCATGGCCCTTCAATGCGGCATGTGATAGTGATCCGCCTCAGTATATGTGGCCGGCCAAGGGCCGGCTGTATTCTGTAGTCATCACTGTGTGATGTTGCGGATCCCCTCTCTAGTGAGTGATGGTGCACCACCTAATGCCACCGCGGCTAGCCGATGTCAGCCACCGCCATCGCTCACCGAAGCAGGAAGATCTTTCGTGGGGCTTTGGCGATGCTTTGGAGCTCCGTTTCCACTCCCATCTGTGCCTACGGGCCTTCTGGACTGCCGCCATCATAGTGTGTCCCTCTGCCTCATGTTTTTGTCAAATTGGAAAATCCATACCCAAAAAACACAACGTGAACCAAGCGGTAGAGAGTCTGGGCCTTGTTTGTTTGGCATACGTCTTCCTGTGTTACCATGATAACAAGAAGGAGAATATTTATCTATCATTAAAGATTAAATAAACTCATTTCAAAAAAACCTCTACCTCAGGATCTATTAGAGGTGTCACGGTTGTGGCGGGAGGAGTGTCCACGGTGGATGGAGTCATCGTCGTTCATCAATCCCAGATCATTGCCTCTCGAGCTTCTATCTTCCATCAGTGGATGTTGCTCCAAAACTTCTCCATAGTTTCCTTTCATGAAGAAGTCATGCCCAAACCCCACCCTGAGCTCCATTTAAATGGGAGGGGAAAATGTGAGTAATGAAAATAGGAATTAATGAGGTTCATTAAATGAATTAATGAACCTATTTTAATTCACAATGGTGGAGTGACATAGTTGATGAATAAATGAATTAATACCCTTGAGAAGTCACAAGTCCCACCACCGCTACTCATCTGTTGGAGAAAAGGAAATAAAATAATTTGTTATGTTATTTTATTATTTTTTATCTGTAAATTCCAAAATTTAACTTTTTCTCCTAGCCTAATGCGGTTGATGTGAAGCTTCCCTTATGAGAATTTTGGGGTTGTGGATTCAACAATGTCCTCAGATTGCAATTTTGAGCACCAGTTCGAATGATAGAAAACACCACTGGCATGTTTACTTAATGTACCTTAAAAAAGTTTAAAAATTCATTCTAGGAACATAGGGCCTCATAATCACGTGCTATCAATTTTCGCAGACTCTAAATAATCCCAAATTAATTAAAAAAAGTAAATTGAATATTCGGGTCTTTACGGAGAAAGACACCCACTGATGATAGAAGTCAATATCGACCCTATTAGAAACCAACCATTTGATCATAATAATAACATGAAGGAGATTTAGATCAAGTAAAAATAATAATAGACTAACCTAACATTATATACATAGAGAGAACATGGATGAAATTAAAACCCCCTCTTTTTTTTGAAGATACTTAGTTAGCTATATAATATACACCATAAGTTACATTGGGATTTTAAAAATATCCCTAAAAACATATAAATATAAAAGAGAAGGTAGAACATTTATCAAAATGAGAATTCACCAATGTAGATGCAAAAAATATAGTACCTCTCACTGTAGCGGGGACCACATCAACTTCCACAAGAGACTCTTCTATTGTATATGTCTACTTCACACCAAAGGCATGTGGTTGAATCCCTATAATATATGAAGCATAATATTTAACTGAATATCCCTCTTTATATAATAAATCAAAACCATAATGAAGAGTAGATAGTGCCTGATCTAATGTTTGTTGGATACTATTGCCTCCACATGAATTATAGATCTTTGGAGGTGTGGGGAATTAACCCTTAGTTTACCCAATCCCGCCACATTGATTCTAAGTCAAATTAGCACTACTATATTTTTCTAATGTTTTTTAGGGAGCCCAATACTGAGAACTTACACCACTCCCACTTATATGGGCCACTTTCCATTTCATATTCCTCACATGTGAGACATTGACATTACTACTAGGTATAGGAGTGTACCCAACCACGCTGGACTTTTCTCCAGATAAATAACTCCCACTGTAGCCCTATCTTTTTCCCCCACCTAGGAGGTGAACATCAATATGAATCCTTATTAATTTATATTAGATTTCAAGACCATATAGAAACACTAAGACTACATATTTTCATTTTTTATCTTATAAGGAAAAATCTAGTGCTTCAATGTGATTTGAATATTCTATCACTAAGTGATCACTCAGATAAATAGTGAGAAACTTCATATACATTTATATATCCAATGATTCCAAGAATAAATAATGAAATAATATCTTATTGAATAATTTCAACTCTAATCAATCATGATGATTTTCCTAAACCATAGCATCCCACCACATCTTACAAGGACCTCAATTTTAAATGAATTATAATTTAACATTATAGATTTCTATGTCTCCAGGAAGTCAAAGATCAAGTGAATCTTATTAATTTAGTCCTATGTATCTTGAGGATTACACATCCACTTAAAGAATGGTGTCTTCTATTAGAGGAACTCTTGATCTCAATAATTTTCACCTCCAATTATCAATTTTAATTCACATTCTTGAGTCTATGAAGGTGGTATCTTTTTATCCCTTACTTGTATTATCCATAATATATGATCTACATGGTTTAGACATTAGAGTGGATTCCATTGAGGATAATTTCCCACAACATCCTTCTGAGGAACCCTATAAATTATTCTTTTTTGAATGATTCTAAAAATCAGAGAAAGAAATGAGATAATCAAATGAGGAAAAAATTAGTTTGAATAAATAGAATATAATCATTGAATATAGGTTATTAAAAATAATCACAAGAGGCACTTATCCCAATATCCGATAGGGACACAAGGGTTATTACAATGGGATCGTGCCACATACTCATGCATAACCTTCCCCTAATGTCTTATAAATCCTATCTTATATCTACCAAATATCTTAAAATATGTAAACAGTGATTATAACCTCATTTGATCCCATATTTTTATGAACTAAATTTTTTTCCGATCAACCTAATCACCTGAGATCATCTGTGATAAGGAACAGGTGGAAATTTCAGTCCCTAACGATCGGTGATAAACACCTTGGAATTAAGAGAAACCATTGATAATGATTTCTTACCATCCTGTGAAATAACCAACATGGTACATATATACATGGGATAAAGTCCATGTCTACTGAAACTTAAAGAAAACATCAAACAACATTTTTTTTCAATTTATATCAAAATCATGATAATCATGAATTTTTATTAGTTATAGTGCATGTTCATAAGAAAATTTCTAAATATACGTTAATGAAACCATTTTTCTATTTATCAAAGCATGCGACATAATATACACCATAACCAAGCATAATAGAAAGTCACCCTTCGATAACATTGGTCATGGATAACTAGGTTTCTCATAAAATGACCAACCATGACTATTTGACAACTAACCAATAATAACCCATAATTTTCATATATAGATATTAAATTTTAATAGATTAATATTAATTAAATATCATTACGATCTATGAAATAATTGTAAAGATTTAATGTCTTTGGAAACATTACTACATAAAAAACGATTCATAAAATATTTAAATCATATCCCATTTATTTCATCACAACTATAACTCTTCTTAAAAATATTATACATAAAACCTTTCTTCATATCCTGGGGAAAATAAAAAATAATAAATGGTGAGCTCAGATGATAAGTAGAGGTAAACATGGAAGATATCAATTGATGATCCTAAGAGAGAATAAGATAAGAATAAGGGTTTGAGAATGTGATCATAGAATTCAATAATCATACATAATAAGCCTAAAATAATTAATCATGAATCAGTGAATAATCTTTGGTTAATCAAAATACATAAGATATATAAGTGCAAAATCAACAATAATCGATCATGAGCCATTATAGAATTTTATAAAAATAAGATAAGATTGTGGAATATAAATAATCATATAAAATAAGTTATATATCCTAGGATCGCTACCAAGTTTATCATAATTGATGGGGTTTAATATGTATTCCATCATGATGGAAAAAGTTCTATAATGACCCCATAACTCTCCCCATTATAGTTATTATTACTTCATGAGGTATCAATCTTTTCCCAATGAATTTTTTGGATTAATAATTATGGTAACACTAATGAAAATATAATAATCCATTTATATAAGTGCTATCAGATCATAAAACATTAATGATATCAAAATATCATAACCCATGGAATGGAAATAAGTTTCATAAAAAAATCATAAAATAACAAATTTGAAATAAATGAGGATTTTAAAAATCTCATAATCATTTTCCGAAACCATTTATAGAAATAATAAGGATGATATAAAAAAATAATATCACCATTAAATCATATTTAACACCAAATTCAGTTATCATAGATGAAAAATTCATTTAAATATTACTATAATATTTATTGAGAAAATAACCATTTCATTTTGAAATCGTTTAATTTTTTTTAAAATAGTTATATAATATTATGGAATTAATTTTATTTCAAAATGACTATGTAATATTATAAATGAAGCTTCCAATCATTGACCGGTCATGATGGTGGGAAATTATGTTTATACCGAGTACATTAAAACTAAGTGTCCTTCCACATTTTTGGTAAAATTTTAAAAGTACCTCATTCAAAGAATGACCAAAAGATTCCTTTATAAAATTTCAATAGAAATTCAATCATTGGTGAAAATTAAATTAAAAAATAATAATATAATACTAAAATAATTATAGAGGAAACATGGAAATTGAATAAAAATATTCCATACCAATGAAGAAATAAATTCTATTTATCTTAAAAACATTTTCACAATAATTTTATGTACCAAAGAGAGGAAAATGATAATATTATATTAAAATACATTGAATAACCATAGGATATGAAAATGAAATTGGTTTATCATATAAGGATGATATACATTCCCTCAATAGAAATTCAAGCATAAACTACCCTAATAAAAATAATATTAGACCATATATCCCTAAACGATTTATTATCTTTTGAATCATAAGACCTAAGAAATAATAACTTCAAATTAAAACTTTAAATATCATGAAAAAATTATATTGATGGTATAAAGTTTCAATGGGTCTAAATATACAAATTACAAAATAATTTAGTAGTATAACATAAGATATTCCCCAAATAAGGCAATTCAAGATGATAAGATGTTACCACTTTGGTAAATTTGAATAAAAATTCCATGAAATAGTCAACATAGATAAATTTTTAAATTCCCATAAATTTTATAAGAATAATGATAAAAGTTACTCATGATTTTTATATTGACTACAAAATGTAAACAAGTGGTGATATTACATATGTCTCACTAAAAATATAATTGAGATATGAAACACTTAAAACATGTTATATTTTTCTTTGTATTCATTAAAATATCCTATATTATAAATATATATTTATTATAAACATATATTTATTATAAATAAATTATTTAACTATATTTATACATATCTAACTAGATATTATTTAATTATGAAATCGTATTACCATTTTGTTTATAATTCTTTTTGAAAATCCTTGTTTTTCATGATAACTGTATCGTTTTTATGTATGTTTCGATTGGATGATTTTTAGTGATTTCAGCTTGGACATGGTTTCATTATCTAAAGAAAATTAATAATTAGATAACTATCATATTTATTCATCATATACAATTTTAAAATTATTTATATAAAGAGGTGATGAAAAATTAAATACACCAATTTGTGAAGATGGTGGTCCGTACATATGCCTGACTTCTATTTCCCATTATTGATTGATGGATGAAAATAAAGGTGAATTATAATTCAACTTTTGAGTCATGAAGTAGATAGTATGATTCAAAAATGATGATGCACATGGCCTTTGTTCCATGTAATGTGCTCCATGCCCACTGGAACTTCAATCCATGTACTAAATAATTAAGGCTTGATGGGTGGACTATCCTAGGGGGATATACCCAAACTTTCCGGCCTATGTGTGTAGTGTGTGTGTGTGTTAAATGTGATTTTACCCCAAAGAACATAAAATATATAATTATTCCATAAAGTTAGTATATATTCATTATTTTTATCTTTATAACAATCCATGTAAAATGATTATGAAAATCAAATCACACCGCTACATGGAGATGGTAAGTTTTACGTACGTGCAAGGAATGTTTTCACTTTCCATAGGAAGGAAAAGTGATATGAATGGTTTTCAAATAATAATAATAAAATCATATTATATTTATTATAATCTATTCATTATTTTAGGATGGTTATAATAGATTTAGTGTAAGTATAATAAGAAATAAATTTGAATGATTTTATAAAAATGGTTACATATTTTCCAGAAGAACTCTTTTAAGTCCCTTTTTAGGGAGTATTATAATGGTATTTTTATAAGTAAAACATATATATATCATGTTTAGGGATGTTTATAAAAAAAATTTGGTTTTTGTCAAGCTAGGTCACTCAAAGTGTTGTAAAGAAGAGAATAGAGGGGTATCCTGTTATAAGGGAGGGGAAGGAAAGAAATGAAAATAATAAAATATTTAAAAAAAATAAATTCATTTTCATGTTCAAGTGGAACCATGTCGATATAATTTTAAATCTATGATAGGATATAGTTTATATAAAATTATAAAATAAATGTTTTATAGGATTATGTTGTATTTTAAATCCAATATTTTTATTTAACCCCTTTGTTAAATTTTTTTTCCATAACCTTGACAACAACCTTTTCAATCATAAAGGGTTATAATTTTAATTAAAATTTAAAAATTATTTCATAAATTGAAAATGGTTTAAATTTTATAAAAATTTTACTCCAGATTTTTCTATTTCAATATTTTATGATTTTAAAATAATTTAATAATATAATATTTAACATAAATTATCAATAATTCCTTTTTTGGGATTATCCATTTAATTTGTGTTAAAAACATTAATAAATGTATTTAATTTGAATGTAAAATATTTTATCCTCAATAATACATTATTATTAATCTTATAAGCCATGTGAATCCGGAATTCATCCAAAAATATTACATTCAATGTTTTTAATTTAATTTAAATTTATTTTTCTACTACTTCCACAAGCACTATGTCATCATTCATTAAGAGTTAAAGGTAATTATACTACTAACACAAATTAAAAAAATTTAAATATAATAAAAAAAATTAATAATGGTCATAATAAACTTTTATATTAAATTATTACAACTTATTATCTATATTTAATGAAATAAAAGAAATAAAAATATGATAGAGTGACATCTTGGAATTCCCTTTACATAAAACAATACAAGTGTCATTGTGGAAGGAAAATGGTACAAAAATGACATTTATTAATTATTATGATGAATACAGTCACATTAATCTCATATAATGAAATACAGAAACATTTTTTTATTGATTTGGAGACCTTATCTCATAATTTTAAACATATTTTACCTATTTATCCTTACATAGGTGAAAAATATTTACCACATATTGCATTCATAATGTAAAAGAATAAAAAAAGACTATTTACCAAATTTAAACCTCCTAATTAAAAATATGGTTTAAATATTTCAATATTCAATCTCTATAAGTGGTAGAAATAAATTTTAATATAAATAAGTTAAACTTAATGAAAAAATGTTTTTTAAAACATGCATTATTAATAATAAAATTTAACTTATATAAAAAGAATGAATATTTCTGATTAAAATAGAATTAATTAGATTATTATAAATAAAATGGTTCTTATTTCACTTTAATAAAATATAAAAAATATAACTGGACTTTTAAATTACATTATAAAATAAAAATCAATTTCAGTATTTGAAAAATCGGTATTTTTAACTATTATTATAAAAATAAACCAATTAAGAAAATCCCAAAATTAAACTTATGTTAGTTTTTATATTGTGGTTTCAAAATTTATTTTAATTTTATAAAATAAAATTTCTAAATGAATTAGAAATTAATTATAATTTCCCCACACAAAATGCAATAAAAATCATTTTTGAAGAAAATGCCTTTTTGATGCATAAAACGACCTCCCTAGAAAAAGTTCAAATTTTCATAGAATTAATCAATAAATTTATATTTATTAGGATAATTATATATATATTTTATATTGTGGTTTCCCATATTCAAACACAAAAATTCAATTACTAAGTTATAATGATCAATTTTAAGTAATAATATTTTTATAATATGTCTCAATACACTTAATGCTTGATGTTTCATATAATGAAAGCTATCAAATTGTTGGTATTTTAAATAGATTTTTTGGGATGATAAATTGTACCAAATTAATTAAATTAAACCTGCATAATATTATCTCATCCATCAAAGCTTTTATATTTATAAATACCTTTTTTAAAAACCCACATCATATAGATGGATAAGAACACTAATTTTGAAAAGGGAAAGTGGTAAACATAAAGGTTACCTGAAATAACACTTAATTGGGTTCCTATATAAGGATAACATTGGTGGGAAGTTAAAATTTTAAACATGGAGTAGAAAACTAATGTCCAAGGACTAATAGAGAGTAATAATGAACATGGCCATGAGGAAGTGACTATAAAATTATAGATCAGCGATTTGTGAAAAGACCATTAATTCATTAGAAATAATGGTAAATGGAATGTTTTTTTAATTCCAGATCCTTTTCCTAATGTAACAGTATTATTTTACTATCAACATAGAGGGAAAGAGAACATTTACTGAATTTATTTATTTCTATTTTCTATGAATAATTTCATACATTGGCTGTTCTTAAATTAATTTACACTACATTTATTAATCCATGAAATTAATATTCAATATAATGTTTTTAATTCATTAAGTACTATAATTTACTTTAAACAAATCATAATATATATAAAATAAGTAAAATTAATTCTGTCATTATCTAAATATATACAAAAAAATGGCTAGAAAATGTTATCCAATATAATACATTAATCTCTAAAAGAAAAATAATAACACTGAAGTTCAATATAGCCCATTCAAAAAAATAGATAACCCTAACACTCCTCTAAAATATTTATTACCAAATTTAAAATAAAAAAATAGTTTATCACATTTTTTTCATGATAAACTTTAATATTTATCCCAAGATAGCATGAAATAGATACAATGTCAAATACCAAATATTTAAATACCATGGTCATATATTCTCTTAAAACATGATAATAATTTCTCAAAATATTTTGAATCACTATAAAACCTCAATTAAAACATATATTATTCCAAATATTTTCTCCATCCAATATATTCCATAAAATTTAAAATATAATAAACTTCATCAAAGATGACCTAAATTACTTTGTCATTAAATCACAAACCAATTTCAAGGTCACCAATAATATCACATTTACTTTATCATGGTACATAATATATTTATCATAAATAAATTATTATCTCAACAATATAAATATATAAAGGGTTATATTTGCGTTAATCAAATTTTTTTAAAAAATATCTCTTTACCATAAATGAACTTTTCAAGGTTTTATATATCATTCAACATATTCTTAAATATCCTTAAAGAAAAAATATTGTATAACAATCCTCAAACATTTCATGGTTCATATTATGAAACTATTATTGATAAAATAGTTCTACAGTATAATTATAAAATCCCAAAACAAAATCAATTCAATCATTCTTCTTAACTGATTGATATACAAGAGAAATATCCTTTTTCTATAAGTTTTTCTCCATGTTAGAGAATTGATTCGGAAAATAATCATGTTACCTATATATAAGACATCAAATTATTTGGTAATTTATTGCTCTATGACTATCATTTCATCATAGAAAAAATATTTACCTTCTATTGATACATCCTCCTGGGTGATTCTACTAAGATTATTAACATGAATAAAATTTATCTTTCTTACTTCTATGTTTATGACTGTATAAACCTCCAAAAAGTACATTTTAATCTTATTTTATGTGTTAATAACCTCACTAATGTTTACATTGATAACCATATATCATGATATATGATTAGAAAAAAATAAAAATGTTTTACCTTCTAGATAACATTTCACTTTTTTTCTCATGAGGAATATCATTGAATTGTATATCACATTCCTCAATAAAATAAATCCTCATAGTTCTATCCATTGACTAAAAAAATTTGAGAAAAATTAATCATAGTAATAAATCACATAATCCTGAAAAATCATTCATTGTATGTTTAAATCATGACACCATATTTTCAATAAAATACACCTTATTTTTATCCTAGACCATCCATGATAATAATTTATTCATATCAATCATAATGTTTCATAAATAAAATGTTAAATAACTAAAGATTATCACCCGAGAGTATATAGAAATTGGTGTAGTCTTAGGATCACTCAACATGCACTGGGGATGATTGATTTAATACCCAATCCAACCCATTCAATATAAATACCATTCGGTGAATCTCTTCCACATCAACATCTAATTTCTATTGTGTAGATATAGATGTATTTTCTAGGAAAACCATACAATTCCTACTTCACCAAAACTTTAGGATGTTATCCTATATTTATACTTATCCCCAAGGTTTTCACCACACTTTTCTTTTCCTAATTACCAAATATTATATAATCCCTATTATGATGCGAACAATAGTGAAAAATACTTTTCATAAATATTTATTTCGTCTTATTAGATTAATATTAATTACATAACATTATGATCCATGGTAAAACCATAAAGGTTTAATCTCTATGGAAACATGGATACTGAACCAACAAGTTCATAAAACAAATCCCCATTATCCCACTTAGTTCTTCAGAACTAGAATCCTTCTTCGATATATAGTAATTAAAACATATATTCATATATTAGGTTAAATAAAAGATAATAAAGGGTGAGAAAAGATGTTCATTTTGGGTAAAATAGAAGATATCAATAAATCATCATTAAAAATGATATGTTAGAAACATCAGTATGAAAACATGATTATAGATTAAAATAATTATACAAAATAAATCAAATATATTTAATCATAAATCCTGAGATAAGTTTTTTTCATCAAAATACAAAAGATAATTGAGTGTAAAATCACAAATAATCAATAATGAATCATGTAACATATCACAAGAATAAGACATAAGTTTTTTGAATACAAATATGCATAAAAGATCATTTCCTTAGATAATGATCATTGTCACGACTATCATAGTGTATTGGTTTCACTCTCCATTCAATCGTACATTTTTTCTAAGATCACTCCCTAGAACATGATAGTAGAAAAAGTCCCTTACTTAACTCAGATCACTCCCCATTCCATTCATTACTATCTTATGAGAAATCCATAATCACTTAATGTATTGGATGGATATATAATTATGAGACCATCAACAGCTAGGTCCAGAAGGGACTTAGATACCCAGAGGGGGGTGAATTAGTGTATGCATATTATTTTATAAATTCTTCCTGCCCCATTAGATCTTGATCCATTTTTTACAAGGGACACTTCTTTTCTTCTTCAACATTTGTTGTGATCTTATCTTTACCAAATTTATCAGATGATGATTCATAGAAATTAATGCAAGAGAGAAAGTATAACAACCCTTATTTTTATTACACATTAATAAATTATCTAATTACATAAAATTAATAATAATATAACCCAAAATATTGATAAGTCTAGTGTCTTTGGGAATTAGGTACATTTTATTACAATATAAACATACCTTATAACATATTAATTGGAAACTTCTTTAAAATGCTTGAGCATAAAACTGCATTAGATAACCTGGGAAAATAAGAAAGAAAGGAGTGATACATAAAGCCTATTAAGGAAATAAATATGGAATGACATGAAGATAATAATACATGTTACTAATTGAAGATCAATGAGGCATAAAAGAACATGAATAATATGATGTGATATAACATGATAATCATAACATGGGTAATGGGGAAACAACATAAAAACCACTTCATAATCATATGTCAATGATAAACCACAAATACTTCATGGTGGACAAATTCCCATAAAGGAATTAGGTACAACCCAATACCATAATGATGTAAAATGATACAAAAAATTCCACAACGCATTGAAGCACTATATAACTCAGGTTGTACCCATCACATTTATTTCATTCTCATGCTTAAGTGTGCCACATTGATCATAAAACTTGGGTTCATTAATCATCAAAACTTATTAAAAAATCAAGTATTATGGAATGAATACTTTTAAGTCCCAAATAAAAAATTTATATACATAATAGTGAACACCCTAGATAAAAATGGGTACGACATTTACTATATAAATGGGCTGGCATGGAAAATCATGGTGAAAATTTGGCATCATAATGATTTCACATAAAAATTCATAAAATGGGTTGATGAGAGAGAAATAGGTCTCGCATAATTTATACAAAAATTTTATAGTAATAGTGAAATGTTAGGACATGTCCACACATTTATAATTAGAAAAAGAAAGCATATTACTGAAAATATGATTAAATAGAAAGAGAAAAGAAAGGATGCATATGTAATTTCGGCACGGTAATAGGTATACATGGGAGGGATTAGTGAGAGATAATGGGGTATCTCATAATATAGAAATAATAAGGTACGTATGGGGGATGTTTTAAAACATAACCCATAATTATTAATTGAAAATAAAATTTCATAACAAGATAAAAGAACTTGGATAAAGAAGCGAAAGAAAAGAACCCTTATGAAAGTTTGGCATAGTAACGGGTGTTCATAAGAGGGATTAATGAGAGTGAAAGGGGTATCTATAAACTTATAAATCATAATGGAAGAATGGGGTATGTTTTAAATCATACCCAATCATTAATAATAAAATAATAAAATGGAATAACATAGAGGAGATTCTTGAATAAAAGAGACAAAGAGAGGATCCCTTACCTTAAGAGTATGGCACAAAAATAGTAAAAGTGGCTTCTAGAGAGGATGGGGGAACATGGGGAGGATTATAGAGAGATTAAAGCATAGTAATGTTATTTTAAACGAATTTTTAGTAAATTTACATAGGATATTTGGTTGGTATATATAGGAAAAGTGAGGGATTTATTTAATATTTAGGTTTTAGATTCTATAAAATAAAACTTTTCAACCCACCAACATTCACATGGGGTTTTCCCAAAGTTACATCTAAAGTGGACAAGTTTTAATTATTTTATTAGAAAAATGGACTAACATAATAAAATATTACCCTTTCTTGTGTGGAGGTGAGTCACATGTTTACAGAAATGAATTTAAAATCATAAAATACATTATATATTTTTGAGGATTCATAAAGGATTAATAAAATTTATAAAATGAACTTAAAATAAAATTATTTTAATGGGTAAACATATATTTGGAAAAATATCCCCATTATAGTTTATATTAAATCATTTTTGGGTCATTAAGATGTAAAAAAACACAATTTATATTTATACTGTATTTAATTTTTACCCTAAAACTAGACTATCCCAGAAAATTGTAAAAAATTCACTATTGAAAATTTTTGACATTTTTATTAGAAAAATTATATTCATTTTATCTAAGAAAATTTAAATATTTTAATTTTCACATTTAAAATAACATTCGACACTTATTGAAAAGTGTCAGGTTTTTGACAATAATAGTTTTTGAACCCTTATAAAAAGTTATTTTAACTTTATAAAAATTATATGATCATTTATAATAAATAAAACCAATTTCATAAAAAAATATTACAAAAAATACAATTTATTTCAAAATTCTATTAATTCATCAAAAGAAATCCCCTAATTGAATTTTTATATTACCTAAAAATATAATTTGTGTTTAATTAAATCAAAATAGAAATCATTTATAAAGTAACAATAAAAATTAAAACAAATTCATTATTCATTAATATATATATATATATTAATATTATTAAGGTTTTGATACACATCCCTTTATTATAGTGATGTATGCTCTAAGATTAAGGTGTGCAATGGTGAGACTATAATGGGGTCATTTGATAAACAGGATTTGGTCTATGATCTCGATGAGATTAAACTTTTCCTATAAAAAGGTTTTCTCATTCTTATATTATAGGATATCAGATTGGGATTGGACATGGGAAAAACCGAGGGATGCTATCTCTCATATAATCTTTGATAAATGGGATTCATAGGGTAAAATCCTACTAGATAAGGACATCACTTACTTTAGGTCAATTGTATATGTTAAATCTTTATATTTATATTAATATTGTGATCACTGTTTAATGGAACCATTAAAAATGGTAATATTCTTAATGATATTTTATATCCAAATATAAAACTGAATAATTTTATTTGTTTTCTATAACCATATTATATAATAATACATTTAATTAAATCATAAAAGGAAACATTATTTATTACAGTTCGGGTCGTTACAATCTTCCCCCCTTGAGAAATTTAGCCCCCAAAATTTTCATTTCACCCCCTTAAAATAGATGAGGGTAATTATATCTCATCACCTACTTTGTTTCCCACATTTCTTCTTCAAACTTGCAGTTTATACCCAAAACATTGACAAGGTTCATTGTCTTATTTCATAGAACATTGTATCTGTCATCTAAGATCATCACTGGCTGCTCCTCATAAGAATGATCATTATAAAATGGCACCACCTCTAGATTGAGTATATGTAAGGGGTCAAGTATGTAATTCCTCAAGAGTGATACATGGAATACATTATAAACTCGATATAGGTTAGGTGGGAGTGTTAGTTGAAAGGACACCACATCGATGCGATTAAGGATCTCAAAGGTGTGGATATATCTTAGACTGATATTTCCCTTCTTACAAAATTTTATCTCTTTCAACCATGGAGATATAAATATAATGTATCCAAAATCAAACTCAAGGTCTTTCCGACCATTTTCATGATAGCACTTTTGTTTACACTGAGAATCCTTGATTTGCTACTGAATTATCTTAACATTTTCCACCATTTCCTTGACCATTTTTGGACCTAGAAGTTTACATTACCCTAATTCATCCCATCATGTAGTCATCCTACACCTATTACCATAAAGAGATTCCTTTGTATCCATTGGATGATATCATGGTAACTGTTGTTGTAATATAAATCAACCAGAGGAATATGTTGATCACATCCTCCTTTGAAGTCCAATGAGTATGCTCTCAACACATCCTCAAGTGTTTCGATATATTTCTAATGTTGGCCATCGTTTTGATGGAGATAGGTAGTGATGATGTTAAATTAGTATTTAGAGCATTGTGGAGACTTTTATAGAACATAGATGTGAAACATAGATCTTGATCGAATATAATTGATAGTGGTACTCCATACAGCCTGATTTCTTACCTACTGTATATCCATACAAGTAGATCTAGTATTAATTACTCTCAAATCACGATGAAGTGTGATGTATTTGTAATTCGATCCACCACAAACCATATAAAATTATTATCTCTTGATGTATTTGGAAGATCAGTGAAAAAGCCCATGGTGATGTTTTCCCATCTCCATGCCAATATGGGTAATGGTTGCATCATCCCATTGGATTTTTTCCTTTCCTCTTTCACTTGTTATCATACAAGATATATTTTTATATATTTTGTTATATCCTTTTTCATATTTTCCCACCAATAGTGATCTTGGATATCTTAATTCATCTATGTGATTCTGGGGTGGATGGAGAAATTTGACCTATGAGCATCATCCAACAACTCCTTTAACTTAGAATTTTATGGTACACATAGTCTTGAAAAAAATCTCTGAACACAAACATCAATGACATTGATATTCAAGGATTTCTCTTTCCTTATAACTTCCACTTTCTTTTGAATTCCCGCATCAACTCTATAAGAATCCTATAACCTATCTAAAAGAGATAGATGATAAATCATTTGTGAATGGATTTATGATATTCATTGTTTTATGATTACCATTTCAATCCTTTCCAAATCTAATACGATAAGATCCCTATATATTCTCATCAATGATATAATTTATGGATCCATTCTTCTTAGAGTTTCTGACATTTTTTTGATTTCCCAGGATACTAGTTTATGGAGAAATCATAGTCATTGATCCAATCTAACCATCTTCATTGGATCATATTCCTATATTTTTTTGGGTGTATATATACTTCAGGATTTTTTGTTTTTTATATATTTCACACTTCTCCCTAAAGAGAAAATTCCAAAAAAATTAAAAGGTAAAATCACTACACAGAACTCTAGATCATGTGTTGGGTAGTTCTGTTCATAAGAATTCTACCTCCATAAAGCATATGCAATGGATTTTTCATTTTTCATCCACACACAGCTCATTCCCTTCTTCTAAGCATTGATGAATACCACAAAAAGCTCTCCACTCATGGTTAGTGTGAGAATAGGTGTGGTGATAAGCCTACTCTTAATCTCATTGATGATTTCCTCACATTCATCATTCCATGAAATCCGGACTCCCTTATATGTTAGTTTTGTGAGAGGTTTTCATAGTCGTGAGATATTTCTCAAGAATTTCCCTTAACCATCCTTCAATTTATTATTTTTTGAAGGGTCTAAAGATATCCCATTACTTGTGATGATATACCCCAAGAAAGAGACATCTTTCAACTAGAACTCAAATTTTTTTACTTGGCATAAATCTTTTCCTTTCTCAAGGTCTTTAACACAGTATTAAAATTCTCCTCATGCTCTTATTTACTTTTGGATTATTTTATAACATCATCTATAAATACTACAATAATGTTTTCAAGGTAATTCTAAAGAATCTATTCAACAAGTCCACGAATATTTCTAGTGAATTAGTGAGCCTGAAAGTAATTACTATGAATTCATATTTCTTATACCTTGTAGTAAAATAAATCATGGGGATATCCTCATTCTTCACCCTGAATTAGTAATATCCTGATAGCATACATTTCATAGAAAAGTATTGTGCTCCACATAGTTGATCAAACAATTCATCAATTCAAGGCAGAAGATACATGTTTTTTTCTTGATCTTATTGAGCTCACAATAATCGATGCAAAGGTGCATTGGCCCATCCTTCTTATTTAAGAAGAGAACTGGTATACCCCATGGTGAAGCACTTGGGCATATGAAACCCTTATCCATATTCTCCTATAGTTTTTTCTCCAACTCCTTAACTTCTGAAAAAACCATTATATATGGTGTCTTGGATAATGGTAATTCCCTAGGTATAAGATCAATAAAAAACTCAACCTCTTGGCTAAGAGGAAGACCATATAATTCCTTAGTAAACACATCTTTATATTCCCTCATGATCACAATTTTTTCAAGGATGATGTTTTCCATATAATAAATCATTTTAGCTATATATTCTTTCTCATAGGTAAAAAATATCCATACTTTTGATGATGGTTCTAAAGTGGATTCATCCTTATCATTGAATTTGAACAGAATCTAAGGAAAATTCACAATATAGAGAGTGATTTATTTCCCATATAAATCCATGTTGGCTCTATATAGGGAAAGATAATCCATACCCAAAATTGCATCAAATTCCACCAAGGGAATTGTGATAAGGTTTTTTGGGAAATTAATGCCACAAACTTTGATAGGGGAGGATTTATATAATTGGGATAACATAATGTCTCCATATTTTGTGTTCACTAACATCTATACTTCCATTCATTTTGGTGGTGTTTGAATAGTTCTACTAAACATTCATGATATGAAAGAATGGGTAGGAGACGAATCAAAAAAGTATTTTCTCTATTCTTGAATAAATAACTTGCGTACTTTCCACCACTTCATTTTCGGTATTCACTTTTGTAGTAGTGATGGAAAACATTTTCCCTTTATTCGTTGGATGTCGTTGATTGAATCATATAACCCTTTTTGTAGTGAATAGGTTTGAAAAATTCAATGGTTCCTTGCAGTTTTAATGATGAACAATATGATGAGTATTGAATGGATCATTTATTTCCTCTATCATAGTAGTGGGTTTCTCTAGTTAGTAATCACTGGCTAGGTGACCTTCCTTCCCAAACCTAATGAATTACCTCATCCACTTAAAGAAATTTTTAGGGTGGTTCTTTCTGTAGCATTGGAAAGTGGGATGTTGAAACTTCTCAACGTTGTTAGATCTATCTATTCGACAACCAGAATTGATCTCCACTTTCTGCTTTTTATCCCCATGATACACCTAAGATTCTCTGATATCCATTTAAAGTTAGAGGGAACATATGAAAATTTACTCATATCTATCAACATCAAGAATTGCCAAATATTTCAATAGTCAAGGTTTTATCCCACTAAAGAAGTGGTGAACCTTACATTCGGGCATAACGATAAAGCCGAAGGCGTACTCTACAATTCTTATGATGTTTCCATCATATGCCCTGATAAGTTCGTCCAGTTTTTTTCATGATGTCCTGGAAATTCTTTTCCATATTAATAAATATGGTGCGTTGAAAATATTTATCAAAAAATATTTTCTATAAATACTTCCACAGATTTTCTTCAATCTATTACTCAGGCTTCATATTTTTGACCAATTCCAGCCATTGATCAACTTCACCCTCCAATTGATAAACATAGAAATAAATATTCTCTTTTTATGAGCAATGATTTATGCAAAAGATTATCTCAATATAGTTGATCCACTGTTTTATGATTAAGGGATCAGACGATCCATTGAAAATTGGAGGCCTTTGTCACATGAAGCTCTCTATTATAGCTTGTTCTATTTTGGGTGGATTTAGAAACTCCTCCTCATATAGGTTTCAATTAAAAACCTAAGTCATCTAAGAGTGTATGATCATGAAAAGGACTATTCCTACTCCCAGCGGGTTGGGTATCTCATTAGGACCATCATCACATGTCTCTTCACATTGATTGTTTACCCAATTACTCATATTTCCAGCCATTGTCTAGAATAAAAGGAAAATTAGGTATGATTATATTTAACTTTTAAACACTTAAATTTAATTTTGAGGAATTTAATTGATAACTTATAACTTACATGTATTTCCTTAACATATGGATTAATAATATTCAATATTTTTTATCCATGACCTATTTTATATCATATACTATTATGTGAATTTTTTTAATCCCATAATAATGGTTTATAATGAGATAATGAATTACAAAATCCTATCCATTGGGTGTGTCAAACTAGGTGCACTGTAGGGCCTGTAGTCATGTACCAGGTTACCCCAAGTTAGGCCTGGAACACCTTTTCAGATTTATTACTCCTAGGTACATCTATTCTAGTAACACCTCCACTTGTAGTATCCATATAGGAATGTATTTTCTTGATAAAACATTTACTCTATACTCACCAAAATTTTATAGATGTATTATTATACTTAGTCTTATCTTTATATATTTTTATAGATTTTTCTAATCCTAATCAAAAAAATAACCAAAAAGTTCCTTTGATTCCAACTATAATAACCCTTATTTTTTATTACACATTAACACATGATTTGATTACATAAAATTATACTTATGAATTCCTAAAATTTATACAATCCTAGTGTGTTTGGTAATTAGGTAAATTTCATTATAAATTTAAATAATAATTAGAACATCTTTATGGAAAACTTCTTTAACATGATTGAGATTAAAACCACATTGAATTACTTGGGGAAATACATAATAAAGGGGAGATCCATAAATATTAGTAAGGGAATAAAAAAGTCATAACATGAAGATAATAATAAATTTTAGATGAGATATATCAATGAGGCATAATGGAACATGAATAATCAGGCATGATATAACATGATAATCAGAACATGGGAAATGTAGATAAAACATAAAAAACTGAAACATAAGAATAAGTCAAGGATAAATTTCCCAATGTTCATGGTGGAAAAAGTCCCATAATGTAATCAGGCACACCCATGTCCCAACATGAAATATTAGGATACTAAACATTACCCAATGCATTGGAGAGCTATATAATTCTTGGTGCACCCATCACTTTTATTTCATTCTCATGCCTAAGTGTGCCACGTAGATCATAGAACATGGATTAATTCATGATCATAATTTATTACAAGATCAAGGAGTGTGGAATAAGTACTTTTAAGTCCACAATAAATAGGTATATGTGCATAAAAGTTAACACCATTGATAAAAAATGGGTAAGACATTCACTATATAAATGGGTTGTCATGGAAAATCGTAGTGAAAATTCAACAGCATAAAAACATTAGATAAACATTTATAAAATCGGTTTGTGAAAGAGAAATGTGTCTATCATAGTTTGAAAATTTTGTGTATCGTAATAGGTAGATGGGAGGACATTTACACACATTTATAATTAGATAACGAAAGTATATGATAATAAATAAGCTTTATGAAAACGAGAAAAGAAAGGATACGTACAAAATTTCAGCATGAAAAAAGGTATACATGAGAGGGATTAATGATAGAGAAATGGGTATATAATCATTTATAAAAAATAAGTGAATAATGGGGGAGGTAAAAAAACATACCCCATCATTATTAACTGAAAATAAAATGGAATACCAAGATAAATAAACATGGATAATGATGAGAAAGGAAAGAATCCTTACAGAATCTTAGCATTGTAATAGGTGTTCTTAGGAGGGATTAATGAGATATAAAGGGTTCTCTCACTATTTATAAATCATAAGGGATTTATGTAGGAGGTTTTAAATCATAACCCATGATTAGAAATAAAAAGGGCCATAACATAGAGGAGATTCTTTAATAAAAGTGAGAAAGAGAGGATCCCCCACCTTAAGAGTATGACACAAAAAGCATGAAAGGGGGTTCTTGAGATCTTGGGGGCACCTTGGGAGAATTATAGAGAGAGTATGGTAGATTAAAGTCATGATACCTGGATTTTTAGTGAAGATAATGGGGATCTTGGGTGTGTTTATATAGGAAAAGAGAGGTATTTCTTTAATATTTAGGTTTTGGACTCTACAAAATAAAATATTTCAAACCGAAAACCTCTACATGGTTTTTTCCAAAGTGGAGAGGTTTTAATTTTTTATTAGGAAAAAGGAATAAATTATTAAAATATTACTCTTACTTATGTGGAGGTGAGTCATATTCTTACAGAATTGAATTTTAAAAAAATACATTATATGTTCTGGACGATTCATAAAGGCTTAATAAAATTAATCAAACAAACATAAAATCAAATTATTTTAAGCAGAAAAAATTTATTTGGTAGATAATACTAATTATAGTATTTATATATATCATTTTAGGTCATTATTATGCCCTAAAACACACCGCATATTTATAAGGTATTTAATTTCTACCCAAAAATTAGATTATCTTAGAAAATTATGAAAAATTTACTATTGGATAATTTGAACATTTTAATTTTAAAAATAATATTCATCTTATCTAAATAATTTTATAAATATTTACAATTTCACTTTTAAAATAATATTATATATTTGTTGACAGGTTCAGGGTTTTTTACAATAACTATTTTTGAACCCTTGTAAAAATTACATTTCACTTCATAAAAATTGTATGGTAATTTATAATTAATAAAACATATTTAATAATAAAATTTTATTAAAATAATATTTATTTCAAAAATTCATTAATTCAAAAAAATAAATCACTTAATTTAGTTTTAATATTACCTTAAAATACAATTTGTGTTTAATTGAATCAGAATAAAAATCATTTATAAAGTAACAATAAAATGAAAAGAAATAAATTATTATATAAAATATACATATTTAAATTATTAAGGAATTGATACATATCCATTTATTAGAGCGTTGATTCCCTAAGAGTAAGGTGTGCAATGGTAAGACAATCATGGGGTCATTCGGCAAACACGGTCAGGGCCATAATCTCGACGATCTTGTACTTTTCCAGTAAAAGGATTATATCCTGCTTTAGTGGTTGGATCTTAGATTGGATTGGTCAAGGGAAAAGCCCAGTGATTCTATCTCCCTCAAAATCTCTGATAAATGGGATTTATAGGGTACAATCCAACTGGATAAGGCCATCACTTCCTTTTTCTGTGTTAGTTGGATTTGTTAAAGCCATATTTTTTACATTAGTCATGAGATCATTGTTTAATGGACAAATTAACAATGATAATATTCTGAGTGATCTTTTAAATAAAAATATATAACTAAGGAATTGTATGTGTTTTCAATAACTATATTATATAATTATAAATTTAATTAAATCACAAAGGAAAAGTTCATTTATAACAGTATGTGTCATTATAGAAAGCCTAAGGACACACTAATTTTTACTTGGTTCACCGCTACGGGATTATCTAGGGAGTAATCATCAATAATGTGTTGAATCAAAAAAATAAATAATATCACCAATTGTTTTTTTATGTTTGGTCACTCATTCCTGGGCTCACTACCATTGTAATGTTTGTGGAAGATGCACTATCTACCGAAGATCACTTCCCTCACACATACCTCTTATTCTCACTACATCAAAAGGAAATAAATATTAGAACAGAGGTCAATGAAAAATATCTTATATTTTTGATAGTTACGTCGAATGTTGATAGATTCCTTTAAACTTCATGTTCTCCTTTACATCCTTGTTGTGAGAATATCATCGAGCATCACCATTCCATGAGAGATCATAGAAACACCTCCTCACTTTGGAATGTTATTCAAGAGGTTACAAGGCATCCCTTTACTACCTTGAATATATATGTGAATAAAATCATTCTAAAAATATATTCTGATATTGGAGATCCTATATCTTCTTCTAATTATTCATTGGAATTCAGATATAACAATGATAATGTTCAATTGGTAACCCTAGAACATATCTCTTTTCACGATACCCTTAGAATAGTTTTACACATAGGTTTTCTATGAAGTACTATTTAGACTCAGTAAATGAAATGAACTTCTCCACATACTAATTGATTTGTGGAGAGTAATTTGGTGAACTATTTTTGTTCCTCCACAAACTAAACCATTCAGGGACTACCGTGCACCACATTTTCTAGGATTCTTTGCAAACTTCCTAATTACAGATTACTTTTCCATCATGGATGGATGATTCCCCATGAAACTCTTATCCTTTTTAGAATAAAATGTTCTGAAAACATCCCTTCAAAAAAATGATTTTCCTTTTCAGGTTCCCTACTTCATGAACTCAAATCCCTTCATGAACACATATCCCTTCATGAACATAACTTGTTCATAGAATACTTCATAGAATAACCCTACATGGACCAATTACATACTTAACAGAATTCATCCAAGGGTAATCATATTCGATAAAATTATCTCTAACTAATGATGTCATTAGGAGTCCTTTATATAGTATATGAAATCCCACATATCTTTCAAATCCTAACTAGCATAATCTTCTTTACAGATTAGCCATTACTTCATAATGTACACACTATGCGGTTCTCTTAGGACCTAATTACTTTGAGTCTCCCTTTTAATCATCATCCTCATCCTCAAATAAAAATCCCTTCGAAGAGAATATTAACTCGCCGTATTTGACCACAAAAGATGGGAAACCCATTAACTGATATTTCTATGAGTTTGGTATAACACATAAACCTTTAATGAAACCTTAATTTTCTATATTTAAAATAAAATGATGATCTCCCTCATCGACATTATTTTTGGTTCACATGGCATAGTTTCTATGAGGATTTCTGATTTTTTCATTTCAATTATGAAAACTTCTTAATATGTTTTTTGGTCTATGAACTCCTCTCTATGTTTTGGGGTTTTCTAGTAATTCAATGATGATATCATTCCATTTAAATTAAGAAATCATGACTTTGAGGCCCAAATGTTGGTAAACACTAAGAAACTACACCAACTTCAAGATATCTACATTCACAGAAACCATGATGGAATGTTGGAAAAGGTCTTTATAAAAAAAAACAACCCAAAACCCCAAAATGAAAACTTGAGATGTTTTTTCCCAAAAATTTCCCTCCATTTGTTTTTTTTACAAAACTTTGAATTTATCAAACACTTTTACCAAAAAAGTTTTCTTAAAATTTCAATTAGAGATGAAAGATTCATTCTAAACACACTCTAAGACCACATGAGTCATTATCAGTCTAAGAAATAAGTGTAGAATGAAGTGTTTATCAATGAAACAATTAATTCCCACAACATTCAGCTTATTTCACTATTAAACCCATCTGTTATGAATTATAACCTTTGATCCATCATATTTAGCATTATCAGATTTAAAAAACCCCCCTACTTTGTTTCTCCCGAATATCAGATTCTCCCCAAATATTGAGAGTGTTATTTTCTCCCCTTTTTCAATGAACCCAATGGTCACTTTTTTGGCTACAACATTGTAAATAACACATATATAGATATAATGGAAAAACACAATGTACCTCAGGGATAAGGGGTCCTATATCCAAATTTTTTCATGTGTAGGGAGTCAAATTAAATCCATGAGCCAGTCGATGTTTCTCAAATGCCTCTTTGGGTAATTACTTCATTAGAATGTATGAAACCTATTGTTTTTACAAACATACTCCAACTTCACAATGCCATGCTCCACCTTCTGCATAATAAAATGGTACATGATTCAATGTACTTCAACCTTGAGTGATTGAGTGGTTTTTCTAAGATTTATAGTAGTTGAATTATCACAATGGATACAAATTAGAGTCTTCACATCATTATCCCCCTTTATCATAAAATTCAATTATTTATTCCTCTATTTATGAATTTAATCCCACATAGTTATGATGTTCATTTATCATATTTTCAATAATATTCAAAATCATGAGTAGAAAAAATTATTTATTTATCTCCTAAAATACAGATAAAGATAAATTAATCTTTCTTTGGTCATGCAATTTTACATACCACATGAGACACCAAAGGTTGAAATCCAAACTATACCAGGATATGTAAACTATATGAAATTTCACCTTTGATTCCATTTACCAACTTTATATTTAAACTTAAATTATTTTATAAATTTTCAAGATCTGAGTCATTTATTTTTTATAGAAACCCACGATTCTATGATTTTTAGGAAGTATGATTAACACTTGGTATTGGGTCCTTCGAAGATTCTCAAAGTCTAATGATTCATAAATCTCTGTTTGAGAAAATATTTTAATCCAATAAACACCAATGTTATCTATTCCACTAACTCACTTCCATAGTTTCTACCCCCATGACTTCCCCTAATTATCCAAAGGACTCTCTTTTCAGACGATGCTATATCTCCTATAGTACATGTCACCAAATATCCCTGTAAACCTATAAATATTTGATATCTCAAATATATTCATCTGATACCAAGTTATATAAACAAAATAGATAATCATTAAATACAAGAATATTGTTAATTCTCCCCCAATAATTTATCTTTCATTGAAAAAATAACACTTAAAATGAGGTATGATAACAATGGTTGAATATTCACTATGACTTGGAACCACATGACCATTCAAGTATATATTTTACATTTTTTCAGTTTAACATCAGGATTTTCACCATATAATCTCCATTTTCTTATCACAGAACCTCCATATGTAAATATAATGAGGTAGAGTTGTTGTGTACCAACATATTTTGAGTATAATACCATAAGTGAATTTCAAGAGTTCAATTATTCTTTTGTCATTCATCTACATTCGACTTATGAAACTATTCCATTTCTTGACACGCACAACGCATTGATTGTATATACCCTTTAATCCTAAAAAACGTCCAAAAGATATTTGTAACATTTGACACACACAAATAGGGGTACCTCTAGAATCCTCAAGAGGAGGATTCTGGTCGATCCTAGTGGAATCACTCTATGATATTTTCTTGGAATGAATTGTACTTTTAATGGTTGTTTTAACTACCCATACAAATTCATCTATTATATCCATATAACTAGACATTATTTACCCACATGCTCAGTCATATTGTGATATGTTAGTTCTATAGGATTTCCTATCTTCAAAAATTGGGGTTTAATACTAGTGGTAAAAATTTATTTCTTTTCCACTCAACTTATATAGAATTTTTCACGATTATTTATCTAATTATGAATATTTACAAAGTACATCTAGTCTTATTTCTCACTCCATTATTGGTCATGTTCTCTAGCCACCACTTATCACCATGTCATATGGAAAATAATTTTTTTGTGGAATTATTTTATCAGTTTTATTTTATTAGTTATCCATGTCAACTCACCATAATTTGATTAGAGTGGGTCTTTAACTTAACATAAATAATTTTACTTAAAACTGGACCATTTTCATTTGCTTCATCTAATTCTATAAACACTTTTTTCAACATAGATGGTTTATTTCTATTATTAGATTTATCATTATACATCATTGGAGTTAGATACTACATGTAGAGTTCCTTTTCGATCACTTATTTCTTCCAGATACAATATCATTCAAAATTCATCTTATTAGAACATATAAAACATTCCCTCTTAAAATCATAACTCACGTCATCATTTCTCTATTTAGATGTTGATTAATAAAATGTTATTCTTATTTTGAAAGTAACCACTTATGTTTCATGACACATAATCATGGTGGGTCCTTATATTTAAAAATAATAGAATTTTATGGGTATTTTATTTTAATAGATTTATCCTTTAGACATTTAAAAAATATTATATTTATTCTCATATTTAACAATATTTCATTATTCATAATACAAAATATATTCCAAAAATTCAAAACAAAAATACTGAATATGAACTTGCATGCCATAGTAATAACACATGTTGTTATCAATTTTTTTATAAAACTTTTACTTCTATTTCAATATACCGTAATATGTTTCATATTTATGGAACTGTTCAGGGATCTTTTTATCTCATTTATGGTAGAGGTTTCATCATATCCAATACCAGCCCTATGAAGGTGGAGTGTAGATACCATGACATGTGTTGGGGAGGAGCAGTTCCATGTTGTCTTGTCTGTGTGATTCCCTATAAGTCCTATGGTTCATATAATTGTCTCTAAGACTTCAGGCCTTTTTAGGGTTCCACCTCACCCCTTAAAAGGTGTATTATAAAAAAATATAAGAAAAATGAAGGCCTTCGGGCCACTCGGTCATCTTGAGAATAATTATTCTCCCTCAATTCAAAAGCCACATCAACAATACTTTTATTTAAACCTATTATATTCTTGAACTCAATTTATTATACTTTTATATTAATATATTGAGACTTATATTCGTCTTTTAATTTCTCATTAAATTCCTTTTTCAGGTGGACAATATATACTACTGGACTTCTTTGAATTTCTTAATCATCCGTAGTTCCAACATCACTTTGAAAGACATGGCATTCATTCATTCTAATAGAATCATTAAATGGAGGGATAATATGAAAATAATATAGGCTTTCAGTTTCAATAAAATGAATCAAACTCCTTCCATATATACATCCACACTATTGAATTGCACAAAACATGTACTTCTTATGTGAAGTTCTTCACTTTTCCATGACACAATGGGATAAGTGTAGACTAAACCTTTAATTTAAAAAATTGAATGAACCAAGTCATTGAAAAGATATAATAAAAGAAACCAATGCTTGGATACCAATTGATAGGTCCAAAATGGACATAGATACACTATGGGGGGTGAATCTGGGTCTGTTTGTTGTTTTCAAAATTCTTCATGTATCACTAGATCTTGATCTCTTTATTATTAGGGTCACTTCTATTTTATCTTAAATATTAATATTAATATTACCCTTACCTAAATTATATTATTATGATTCACTAAATGAAAATAAATAAATAAATAAATAAGGATACAATGATTTTTTATATGGGTTTCCACTATGGGCTATCCCAAGGAGCATGAATCCAATAATGTGTTGGGGAACCAAAATAACTAATCTCACTACTTGTTTTTTTAGTCTAGGTAACTCCTACCTGGGCTTAATACCACTAATATTTTTGGGGTAGATGCACTATCTACATGGAATCAATTCCCTCTTACGCCCCTCTTATTCTCACTATTTTTTAAGGAACCAATTGGGTTGTAGGCCAACGATCGATATATTCTCTTGTTTAGAGTTGCAAAAAATGTAGATAGGTGCCTTTAAACATTACACGATCCTCCAAAAATATGATGTAAAAAAATCCTTGACCATCACCTTTCTGTGAGAGATAATGAAAATTCCTAATTTTGGAAATTTATACAGGATATTTCAAGTCTTTCTTTTACTACCTCGAATGTACTAGTGAATAAAATCCTTTTTTAAATATATTCTTGTACTGTAGATCCCATGTATTCTTCTTCTTATTTATAATTCAAATATAAAAATGACTTATTCAATGAGTAATCTTAAAATGTATCTCCTGATGTGAGAAACTTAGAATAGTTTCACACTTATGTGTGACATGATGTCCAATTTTCACCAGATAGATGAAATACACTTCTCTATGAACTGATTTTTTATGGAGATTAATTTCTCCAACTGTTTCTTTTCTTTTAAAAAATAACATAAAACCTTTTAGGACTACCTTGAATCATGTAGTGTGGCTGCTTTATGAACTTCCACCTTTTCAGACTTGTTTTCCTTTATAGACAAATGATTCCTTACGAACCTCTTATGATATGAGTACTACAGTGTCCTGCAAACAATCCTCTATAGAAATTATTTTCTTTTGTAGCCTACCTCTTTTGCAAACTCAACTCCCTTCACAAACTCATCTCCCTATGAGAACTCAATTCCCTTCGTGAATTCAAATCCTTCATGGAATACTTCATAGAATAAATCATGAAATACCCCTTAATGAACCACTTTCAGACTTAACTAAACTCTTCTAGTGATAATATTTTTAAATAAAATTCACTATAACTAATAATGTTATTAGGATTCCTTTATAAAAGGAAATAAGTACCAAAAAACCTTCCAATCACAATTACCATAAACTTCTTTTAGGAGTATACATCACCGCATACTATACACACTATGTGGTTCATATTTTACCTAATTCCTTTACGATTCCCTTTAAATCAGTATCCTTGTCTAAAAATGAAAATCACTTTACAGTGAATATTAAATAACTTTATTCAACCAAAAATGATGAGACTCCCACAAACAGATCTTTCTATGAAATTCTCATAGAGAATTACTTTTTTATTGGATGTAATTTATCAACATTAACCATAAAAAATGACCCCTCCCAGACTCCCATTGTTGTTTTCATAGCATAGTTACTATAAAAATGAATATTTTTTCTTTTCTTTTTGAAAACACCTTAAGTTGCATTGCAATCTACAAATTCCATTATACAAGTTTTAGTTCTTCAGTAATGCAATAGAGAACTCATTAATTTTTCAATAAAATAAATCTAGATTTTGAGGTAAAGAAATTTGGAAAGGAATGGGACACAACACCACCTTCAAGAAAACTTCTTCACTAGAAACCATGCAAAAAATTTCAACTGAATTTGTCAATAAACACAAAAAACACAAAAATTCCAAAATGACACCTGGAGATATTTTTTCCAACACCCATAATATAATAATAAACCATTCATATGTTTTTTAATATTACATAATTGAATTGGATCATTTTGAATAAAACCCAATTCCTAAAAAAATTATTAGAAAATAGAGAATGTGGCATCATAAGGGCATTTACATAATCTGGAATGCATAACACCTCGCACATCCAAATCAATAAGATGTGAAAAAATATACAGAATATAAAAAGGCCATCTCGATATTTCCTCCATAATTTATCTTTTGTAGAGAGCATATTCAACCTTGGTCAGACTCCTTGTAAACATTAGTGAAATCCAAGTAAGCTAAAACAAGAATTTATTTTAAAAATTTAGTAGAAAGTAAAAAAGGCCTTGTTCTGAAAATGAAAACAAGATTCAATTAATTTTTTTTGAAAGTAAAATTTTTTTAAAAATGACTTTAAATAATCATTTTAGAATACTAAAAATAGTATTGATTTTTTTTTAAAGTAAACATAGACACATAAAAAATCCTAACCAAATAGGAAACAATATTGGTTTTTTTAAAAACATTTTACCGATCATTTTAAGTAAAAAAGAGAAGAAAATTGTCATATTAACTAAAAATTTCATGATTAACTAAAGGATTGAAAAATGAAATTCGTTTTTTAGATGTGAATCATATAATATTTTTCAATGGAAATTTAAGCATAGACAATCCAGATTAAAATGAGATTGAAGAATAAATCCTTATCTACCTTGGTAACATTTGAATTATAAAAGACATTAAATAATTACATCAAATGAAACATTAAATATCAGTGAAAATAATAATATTAATGAAATAAAATTTAAAGTGGAATTTATAGAATCATTATAAAATAATATTGGTGTATAACATAACATATTTCCAAATGAATTCAATTCAAGAAGATAAACCCTTACCACTTTAGTAACTTCTAAATCAAAAACTCATGAAAGAGATAACCATAGATATAATTTTAAATAGTTCTTATTTTCTTTAGAATAATCATAAAGTTCATTAATGGGTGGTATATACACAACAAAATGTAATCAAGTGGTGAATATGGAATATAAATCATAAAAATAAAAGTGAGACAAGAAACTCTTACCTCAAGTTACATATTACTTCACACATGTTAAAATACCTTCTATATCAAGTATATATTTATTATTCATATATTATAGAATAATATTGATATGTAAATTTCCATATATTATTTAGTTGTGACATATTTCACATGTTTATTAACAATTCTTAATTAAAATTATTATTATGGCTGATAATTTATTTGTTTTCAAGAATATTTTTAATGGATAATTACAATACTTGAACCTTGGTCATGGTATCATAATATGAAGAATATTATTCATAAAATAAGTATCATGTTTATTCATCATATATAGTTTTAAAATTATTCATATCAAGTGGTGATAAAAAATTAATTACACCACTTCACCAAGAGGATAGTTCGTACGTACACAAGAGTGATGTTTCCACTTTTTGATGGTTAGAAATAAAAAAATGGAAATAATAATTTAACATAAAATAATGATATTTTATCATAAAAACATATATACTATTTTAATATATCCTCATTACCATTAATTCAACGGAAAAAAGAGAAAACAAATCACATTGCATCAAGAAGGTGGTAGTCCGTATATATGCATGAGTGATGTTAAAGTTTTTCATCTGATGGAAAGGTATGAGGTTTTAAAACATATTATAATTATAGAATTACTAATATGTCATAAATATCAATTATATACATATTTATAACCGTCCAACTAAAATTTTGATGAGAAAAATTACACTGCCACATGGAGATAATAATTCATATGTATAAACGAGCAGTGCTTTCTATTTACAAAGGATAGAAAGAGATGGGAAATGGTTTTCAGTTAATCATAACAACATCTTAGTCTATTTATTATACTTTATTCATTATTTTATGTTGGGTAAAACAATTTTTGTGGGACTAGGTAAATAATTGTTTTGAATGAATCAGTAAAATTGATAAACTATTCTTCATTAGAACTCCTTTACATACATTCTTAAAGACCATTGAAATGGTATTTTAAGAAGAAAAACCTATAATTCATTAATAGAAAATTTTATAAAATACATTAACATTTTTTTAATATATATGCATCAAAGTGGTGTAAATATGTGAAATTAGGGGTGTCCTTTTATAAGGTATAAAAATGATACACAAGTAATTAAAAAGAATATTTGAATACAATAAATATTTTTCATATTAATGTGGGTCCATGTGGCCAGAATTTATAATATAAGATATTGTATGGTTTAAATCCTATAAATAACTAATTTTTTGTTTTTTTGAGTGTTGTTTTAAAACATATCTTTTGGTTTAATCCCTTTGTTAACTAATTTTTATATTAATCATTGTAATAAATTTTTCAATCTTAAAGGGTTATAATTTTACTTCTAAGGTAAAAATTGGATCATAAATGACCAAGGTGTAAAATAGTCACAAATTTTTATTCCTACTTGTATTCAAGACATATTTTTATGACTTTTAACTTATATAGTAATATATTATTTAACTTCAAATATCATTAATTTCATTTTTGGGATATTCATATAATTTGACATAAAAGACAATAATAATGGTATGACATTAGAATATAAAATATTTTACTACAAAATATAAATTATTTATAACCATAAAATACATGTTACACCATACTTCACCCTAAAAAATACTTTTGAATTTTTCAAAATCATTTACTTTAATTTTGCTAATTCTTGCACAAGAACTGTGTTAGTGTAGTGTAAGAATTAATGGAAATTTCACCATTACTAAATATTTAAAATAAATGAACATTTTAAAAATAAACATACAATTTTGAAAATACAATTTTATATTTTTTCATAAAATATTTTTATCCTTATGTGAATATATAAGAGAAAGTAAAAAAGAAGAAAATGACATTTTGGAATTTTCTTTACTTAAATTAAAATAAATGTGACTATAAGAAGAAAATGGCACCAAAATTAATTATATTCATATTTAGCATGGATATTGTCACATTAAAATAATTAAATTAAATTAGGTAATGTTTTGTGTTTATTGGGTACCTTATCTCATAGTTTTAACTTTGTTTTTCCAATTTTACCATTATCATGGTGGCAAATATTTACCATGGTTATATTTATAATGGAAAACATAAAAGAGAACTATTTCAAAAATTTGAACCTAATGATTAAAAATATGTTATTAATTTTTAAATATTAAATCTCTTGTAGTGGAAGAAATAAAATTAATTATAAATTAATAGAACATAACGAAAAATAATTACCGAAAAAATGATATTTTAAGAAAAAAAATTAACTCATACAAAAGTGTTGAAAATTTATAATTCAAATGGAATTAATTTTATTAATATAAAATAAATGAATCATATGTAACTTTAAAACCAAATCAAATATATAACGTGACTTTTAAATCAATTAATTTATTGAAAATAAAAGAAAATATTTAAAAAATCTGTAAATTTTAATTTTCACCGACAAATCAATCAATTTTTAAAAATTGTAAAATTGTATCCTTAGTTAATTTGTATATTCTAATTGGAAAAATTATTTTCATTTTAAGAAATAAAATTACAAAAAAATTAGATAATATTATTAATTTCCATACACAAAATGCAATAAAAATAATTTTTAAAGAAAATACATATTGGAAGATTAAGAAGACTTAACTAAAATATAATTGTCTAATTACTAATAATTTATCAATACTTTTGTATTGATTTCTAAAATTAGACTTATATTTTATAATGATATTATTCATATTCATACCCTCCATTTTAGTGACTAAATATTAACTTTCCAATTTAAATAATAATATTTTTTAAATATATCTCAATTATCTTAGAGCTCGGTGTTTCATGCAATGAAATATATTGAGGTTATTTTAATTTTAAATTCAAATTTAAGGGTGTTAATTTTTTTCAATACATAATGAACAAAGACCTTAAGGAATAACCTTATGTATAATCCCCTCGATGATGTCATGTGAACACTTCCCCAGTGTACTAACATAGGGAGCAGAGAAACTCCCTGATGCGTGAACCGCACAAAAAATCTTAGAAATTTACCAACACCAGACTCCCAACTAAGAACCATGGGAACCCATTTTACATACATACCCAAAAAAAATTCAAATGGTCTTCTAAAAAATCAATTAAAAATTCTAAAACCCATTTCAAATTATCAAAGCCATTTTTCAAAAACTAATTTCCAAAAACAAAACATTAATGATTTCAAATAATACTTTATTTATCACTTTTCAATGGAAAAACCATTTTATATAAAGATAAATTACACGTGAATTTCATAAATTAGAGATCATTATACTTTTCATTTATAAAATAAGTTTTGAAACTAATGATCACATTAGGTTCATTAAAAAAATCTACATACAAAATCCCATACCTCTACACTTGATTCACAAACTGAAAAAATTGGCTCCACACTCCAAGAGTGACGAGACCATCAAAGAAGATATCATGAGGAAATAAACATTAGTCTCTATATCATATATGTAATATTTAGTTATTACAATGTCAATGTAGAAGAGCATAGATCATATACCTCTATGAACATGATATTTACACTACGCCTAAACAAGATCCTACCTTTGGGTACCAAAAACCAAAAAAATATTTGAGAAATATAGAATGAAAAATAATATGGTTAATAGATATGATAAAAAAAATTAGATCCCCTACTAATCCAAGAGATGGAGGATATGTAGAATGAATTTGATCAAATGTACCAATTTGAACCTAACAGATTGATCCAAGATCAAAGATCCAATCATAGATGATTGTGGTTTCTAAGAATAATAATGATTAGACAATCCTAGAGTTCTGGTAAAATTAAAGATGAAAAATATTGATTAGGAGGTTAATAAGGCCGTGTAGTGAAAATACAAAACCTCCTAATATTAACACTCTTAGAAGAATGACATTGGATATCTGGTGGAGGCCAACCAGCTGGTTGGTGGATATATGAATAATATTTATAGCCTAGTTTCTTCATCGAATAGCTGGTGGCCTCTTATGGTGGTTTTTTATAGAGCCAATGGTTGGATGGTGATGTTATGTAGTCACTCAAAAGTCCATGCCAGCCCAAGAGCTACTAAGCCATAACCGATATATCCTAAACCCCAAAGATATCCTCCTAAAACATAATATTATTCATACCACAACCCATAACAAACAATTGATGAATTTTATTATACCATTCAAAATAGGAAATCTCTAACACTGAAATGAATCATTTTGAAATATTTTTAAAATATATATTTTTTTCAGTATCTTTCATTGTCATCGTTATCAGTGAAATAAAATTTGGGTCAAATAAACCATATACTAATGTCATATCATACTAAATACAAATAATACAATTATAATAAAAAAAATATGTATTAAGTTTCACTAAATTCAAATAATTGGTTGAAATATTTTAATTTACATACATGGAAAATATATACATCCCGTTTATGCCCTAAAAAATTTCCAGTTACAAGCTCCATGAAATCTTTATTTAAAATCATCTTAATCATTAAATTTAAACAAATTTTACAATCCTTTAGAATCTTATAAAATCCCAATAATGAATATGAGTATGTTGATAATTTATAAAGTCAAAAATAAGTAATTTATAAATAAAAAATGTCCTGTAAATGTTTTTTTCTAACTAGTTTGTATTTAACTTTAAAGTATACATGAAAAAAATATAGATAAATTTATAAATTTATAAATTGTTAAATAGTTTTTAACAATAAAATTAAATAAAAGGATTTAATCTAAAAATAACTTAATGTAAATCTTTCTAACATGTATTGATGTAAAAAATAAAAAATGGATGATACGTTGTCAAATTGTAGTGTCCTAATATGTAGGAAATAATAATCGTGAGGGTCTATCAATAATATCCAACATTTTGACCTAAAGTAGATCCATCTATATCCATTGATGATGGATTATATCCCCAATATAACATATAATCCCATATGAAATCATATTATCCTTCATATCCTAAACATATAACTCATAATAGATGGGAATCTATGGAGGAGGAAGTGTATGATTTGGATATGCTGGTAAAGGTGGAAGACATGGATATGTTGTAAAAGGTGGAGTGGAATCTATTGCCTAGAATTGTCTTTTAAATATTGAAAACATCAAATATAACAAAACAGTATTCATTTCATCCACAATCGCATCCATCTCCAAATATTTAGTTTTTAATTCTTTTATTTTTCGTTTATTTTTCTTTTATTTTCATCCTATGTTTAAGAAGCTTCAAAATAAAAATAAAAAATTTATATGATACACTTGACTCATATCCTCATCCATGAATCAAGTGTTTCGATTTTTACAATTTAGTAAAAAAAAATATCATTTCAACCCTTAGATATGAATTTCCCCCATGTTCTCTACTCCTCAAGGGATTCTTATATAAAATAATGGAAAAATACATTAGTGAATCACAATTTATAAAGAGTTTAAATTACTTAAATAACAAAAATAACATAAATAAATTCATACAATCCTATCATATACACTTCTCAAATTATTTTTATGATATCTTCCAATTATTTATTCAGGCTATCTTCCATTTTCCATGTCTAGCTGGGGGAAATGAGTATCAACCTCTATAGATCCTGAAGACTTGACTCTCATTTTTTTTGAAAATTTTCATCCAAAAATTGTTATTCTAATATCGTATACCAACCACAATATAATTTATATGGGTATGTATTTTAGAATTGTATCTTCAAATGATATATCCATTGTTTCTCGAAATTAAGGATAAAAATATCATTGGTATTATCATTATTATACAAAAAAATTGTAAAATCCAATGTTTCACTTAGAAAAAATGATTCATTATGTCAACATTCAACAAATAGATGTGATGTATCTTAATATAGAAATAAATATATATCACATGGATATTTACTTTTTCTCTCTCTAAAAATCAAATCTAATGTGAGGGTTGTTTTAAAATCCCACCAATTTCTTAGTGGCCTAATATAAACCTTTATTCCTAACTTATATACTATTTGGTATATCAAATGTCATCACATAAGAATTAAAAAACTATATTTGATAAAAAATTCATTGATAAATTACCAAAAATTTCATCTATAATTTAGATATGTTTTCTTTGTTGGAACATCTCAATCACAAATCAAAATGTTGAATTTCGCCCAAACAATCATTGCAACAATAGTCTTAAATTGCATTGAATTTAGAAACATAAGATTATCATTATCATCAAAATCAACATATATCCTATGGACCTGGCTAAAGGAAACTGATAATTTTGGTAAATTCAGGATACCATGTTTACCAATCCTATAATAATTATATTCGCTTGTGGAAGTAAAGGATCTAGTGCCAAAGGATGAGGATGATCTTGAATAGAGGTATTTGTATGGTCCTCCCTGTAAGCTTTATGTGAATCAATTTTTTGATATGAAATTATCATAAAAATAAAAATTTAAAACTATTAGTATAAAAGTAAACAAATCCAACAGTTATGTATAAAATTATATAAAAAATAAAAAATTATAAAAACTTAAAAAAACTAAATAATTTTTCATTAATATTTTTCAAATAAGAGAACTGAAATGCAACCAACATTAATTGTAGATAAAATTAAATAAAAACTAGAATATTTTTTTAAAAAATCAAAAAATTATATAAAAATTTGAAAAAAAACTAATCAAAACACTATTTGTCACATTACCTAGATTATTTAACAACAATGTCAAAAAAATGATAATATTAATTTTATACTTATTTATTAGTTAACAATGTTAAAATTGTACTGAACGTATTTATTAAAAAATTATATAGACAAAAGATAATAATTCATATGTAAAAAATACGCACAAATACAATAGTTAAATATAGAGATTAATACTTCAAAAATAATACAAAAAAACTCAACCAATCATATCAAAAAAATTATCTTATTTTTAAAAATTTCTTTTTTTATGTAAAAAATAAAACTTATATATCTAATGTTTTATTAAAAATAAAAAGTTAAATAATAAATAAATATAATATACCTGTAATATTTAGAAAATACTAAGGGATTGTTTTTCCCATATTTATTCTTAATGATCGTTCAATATGTCCAAAATGATGTCTGCAACATGGTCATCAATAAATTTTAATAACATTTCCATATAATTAGGGATCTCATATAAATAAACATGATCTTGAAGTTTATCATCACTAAAATAATATATTTTTTCATTTAAAAAGATAAACTACTGCACATTTTATAGATCAATAACATTGAATTTTATTTTTCATGTGTTTCAATAATAAGGGGATCAGATGTTTATTCTATTCTATTTAGATTAACTAGGGTCATAATGAAATCATTAAGTGTGACACTATTTTTATTGATAACCCATTTTTAGTAAAACATTGTAACTCAAAATTCAATCCAATAAATCTTTTATATTTCTTTAACAACTTTATATTAAGAAATTAATGTATATATTGGGTTTTTGTCTTTAGAACCCAAAAAATGCATTTCATTTGGGAATACCAATACAATAATATTCTGAACTGCACTTATGGTTTCATGATCATTTTTATACAACGTGTAGCTATTAATATCTTACACAGAACATGTTATCAAATTTAAACATGGGATGCACACTAATCGTCTAATTGTTTTTGAGGCATCTGATCTACCATTTATAGTGTCTTCAAACCATGGGAAATAGTTTTTTGATGCTCATTAAATATCCACATATCATATTGATTATATTAAAGTGTATTAATTGATTAATATGAAATTTTATATCTAACTGAGAATAATATTTTATTCTCATGATGTTTAAGTTCACATTGTTTATCAATTATCCTTTTAATGATTTTACTTTCAATCCATCAATACCCTTTTCCCCAAAAATAACTTTTTCATAAATACATATAAGAAAAACTATGTGATACACTATAGACATGTTGTTTGTATAAATCACTATAAACCCCTTAGAAATATACTTCCCAATAATGAATGATTTTATATGATATATATTCTTAACATATATCTTCATTATCTTAATTTACCTATCAAAAAGGATACATGCATAATTGATATACAGGTCCATAAACATTTATTTAACACATGAAACAAACCATTAAATACACCATAATATAAAATAAAGATAGAGGAATGTACATTTCTAGTTGAAAAAGTATATAAACTACATCATTAATAAAATTTCTCATCGAATATAGATCAGTAAATTTGTTACAAATTGAAATTAAAAAATAACACACCTTTATGATAGTTATTATGATACATATGGGTAGTATTAAACACAATGAAGCTCATAGGATTTGTTTCATTATGACATGAAAGCAATGAAATTTCATTCCCATTAACAGAAAATATTTTAGTGATTTATTTACATTTTTATAATATACTGATGGTACTTTGATACCATAGAGGCACTGGAAAAACAAATTTCTTATATCCTAGATAATATATGAAATGTCATAGGTGGGCATGTTCATCATCTATTAGGAGTTGGATCTAACCTCAAATGTCTTCCCAATTACAGTTAGTATATTTTCGTATTCAACCAATAAATAGTATTTCCATTAATATTTTACTTTTTCATAATCAAACTATCATAGATACTCATCTCCATATACATGTAATCAATGTTATATATAAACTTGTGATATCTCCAATATGAAATATCAAAAAATATTGATCATTTTATCAGAATATTTCTATCATTACTAGACTTTTTTGTCTTTATAAATACGATATAAATATTTTGAGCCATCTAAAAATAATAATCATTTGAAAAATGTTTTGTAGAAATATAAAATTGCAATCGTCCATTGAATTAATTTTTTAATCGTCGATAAGATTGATCCATTGACAAAAACCTTCGATGAAAGATGTATACATTTTTCTTTCATATTGTAGTTGATAATATGAATTCCAATATTCATAAATTGGATAAGTTTTACTCCCCTTAACACTGTATCCAATTTTATTACTATGATGATAAGTCATTTATAGTGAACATAGTCATAGCGTGAAGTTGAAAATGATCCATTTTATAATAATCATACACTCCAGTACCTTTGTTCCCTAAAAGTTACAAATAATAAATTAATGGTGAGAAGAAAATATAAATATAATTTCTAGGATCTTTTGTTCCATAAATCATTAAAATCAACGTGATATATGTATGCTTCATACAAAATTAAAGAAAAAAATTATAAATTACAAATAAAATTATACATAAAATATGTTTTATACTTAGGCTACAATATTATTTTTTTTACCATCAATGCACATTCCAAGTATAAGATCTGTAACTTAATATCAAAATTTAGGAAACCATTGATCAATTTTTTCTAGTGTTTAAAATATACTAGATGACATAATTTTACATTACATATTCTCCCATCATCATGTCAGTTTAAACTTTTTTACATCATTTGAATTTTTAAATAGATACTTTAAATGAAGAACTATTAGAAGATACAATTAATTTAATTTTCTATTAATAATTTATTAAAATTAATTTTCTAATAACACGTATAAAAATTATATAGCCTTTGGTTACAAGAATAACTCCTAAAGGTTTCATTATAAATAAGGTATTTAGGGAAAGATTCAACAACATAAAAGATTTTGAACCCAAGGTAAGGGGTTTTTCATCTCAATTTCTATTATTTGAGTCATTTTACTAAATTTGATATTATTAATACACCATCACATGGATTAATTTTATATTATTTTATATATATATCATGGGAATCACAAAACCATTTCATTTTCATAATTTCATTGGTTTGGACCCTTACATTAACATTAAAAAAATGGTTTTTTTGAATGAATTTATTTTTACTAATTTATAATATTTCATCATTTAATAGACTATTATATTATTTTGGTTAATCTATATATTTATGGGTTTATATTGTATTTCCCCATATTTTCATCAGATTTATATTTTGTTATCGCAATATATTTGTTGATGGATTATTAAATCATATGTTATGATCTTCTAAATGGGTTTTTTCTATTTATATTTTCTTAGAATTAATAGAAAACTTTTATTATACATGAAAATTTTATATTTATATTTAACTATTTCTTGTTGATTTAATCATGCAATATTTTTTAGGAAATTTTCATCTGATTTACATTTTTTTTCTTCATGGATTAACCATTTTATTTTATTTCATATAAATATAATTCTTTAGAATATTTTTTATTTTATATATTGAATGTTCTATATATATATTAATATGAATTATTCAAATTTTTATATAAACATAATTTAAATTTAACATGTTCTCTATATCTTTATTGGTTTTACCAACTATTACCTTTTATTTTATTTTCAATTTGGAATGGATTTACCAATTTCATTTGATTTATTGGGGTTAACAATCATGTATATGTTTTTGAGATGAAATTAAAAATTATAATTGTGTTTATCATGTTATAGTTATTATAAGGGGAAAGGGATTTTAGGTGTCCAATGAATTTTTACCCTCCCAATGCATTGGATAATGATTTGTTCTTCTAATAAATTACACAGGAATTAACTTATGATGTTATTATATTACAAATTATTTGAATTAAATGGATAATTTATTCCTTATAAATGATAATGAGGTTTTTTGGGTGATATGAATGTGATTTTATATGAAATATTTATGTCAATTATTTTTTCTTTATTCTTACAGTTTAGTTTTCTTTATGAATATATTGGGATTTTATTAATGAATGTTTTCAAATTCATGATTGAATATAATTTTGGGATGTTATTTGAATTCAAGGTATCCTATTATGAAATTATTTTATTATGAAAACTTTTCTTATATATTATGGAAAAATAATTTTCTTATTAATGGTTATTTCTTACTAAGATAGATATTATTATCTTATTTTTTCAATGTAATTTTATATGTTTTAAGGATATATTGTAATGATAATGAAATCTTGTTATGATGATTTATCTTAATTGAATCAAGTGAAAAGGACATTTTTTATATTAGAAATGAACTCCTATTTGGTTTTAAAATAGTGGATTTATTATATAAATTTGTGGGTTATGTGTACCAATCTACTAAAATAATGAACTTAATGGTTTTATAAATTTTAGAGTTGTAATATTTAAGGTAAAACATATAATTATGGTATATTTGTGTCGGATACATTACATCACTACTAGATTTTCCTACCTCATCCTAGTATACTATTTATTTATTTTTCCTATAAGACCACCCAACCTCAACAATGAAAGATTAAAAGAATTTTAGTTTTTAAGATACTCTATCCAAATTCACCACCTAACATCATTGGATATATTGACATTGTATGATCAAATACCTATTCTGCATATGTAAAATCATTAACTAGTTCATTTATAGGCCCTAATGTCTAGAGATATAATGCATAAAATCAATGAATAGTTTATTTATCATTTATTCAATAGCCAACCATGTTAGGTATATTGACTTCCAACACACTCTTGGTATCTTCTTCCCCAGACTCAACCTAATATCCACACATGAATCTAATTCCTAAATTTCATTAAATAATTTCAACACTTTTAATATGTTTAGGTTATGGGTATCATAATTTTGGGTAGGTTTAGTGTAGTTAAAAACTAAAACACATTATTCTCCTCTTTTTATGTGTTTAGGAATATCATGGGATTCCCTCATATAAGTATTATCCAGATCCCCTTTTTTCAATCTTTTATGGGCTTTGGATCTTTCTTTGGTTGTCCAAACATAATTACCACATGTAATGGTTCATCCAATATAACCATAAACTAAAACTAATTGTTCTTATCTTATAAAAAAATCCTTACAATACTAATCCTTCAAACATGACATTAAAATATATGGTGTGACTAATTTTATGTATTTAAACTATAATACTCATTAACAATTCTGAGTTTCACAACATTATCAAAATAAATTAAACTACATGTTATAGATTCTTAATTATAAAAATACTAAAAGTATCATATTTCATGGCCATGTTTCATGCTCGATAATAAGGATTTAAACTATATTTTTGAACTATGCGGGTTTTGATTACATTTATAGGTATTTTCATGAATCCCTCAAGAGGTTCATTCCTAAAACTATTATAACTACCAACTCATTCCCAAAAATCTTTTAGGCCATTATTGCGGCTATCATTTATCCGTCAAGAAATAAAAAAATTTACATAATAGGAAAATATAGGATAGTGGTGTGACTCAAGTTATCTCATAGATAATAAATAAACATTAGTGCTTCTTTTCAATTAGTCTGGGTTCTGGTGAAGTTGAATATAATAAACCAATTGTGCATACTTAAGTGTCTCACCATAGATATTCCCTCTAAGTCACATACTAAATCTTGTTTCCATAAATTAAAAATTATCCTTCTCTTTATATCTCTAACCATAGATTTCTCAACCAATTACCCATATATAGTGCATATATCTCAAACAAAGTCATGGAATGGTCATTGTGTTGTCTCCTCTTTCCAAGAAAATTTTCATAAAAACTTGTAATCACTCTCAAATCCTCCTCACCACTCTCCTCTATATGAGAGATAATGAAGATCGAGGGAAAATGATTGAAAAAAATGAAAGGTGAATGTAAACAAAATAATATATAGTTAAGAAAGTAAATATATACTTACTAGGTTAAAACATTAATGTGTGATTGAGAAAGAGAGAAAAACTAATAAAAATATTATAATAACATATCATGGGTGGGGAAATATCCCTATATTTTTCAAAATTGTCTTATATTACAATAATTTATGTTCCATAAGAAGTAGAATAAAAATTCTAAACTATCCCTGTAGTAGTTAGTTTCATTCCCTTTTATACGGTAGGGATGAATGTTGATAATAATTTTGTAAAGCATGGATGGTATCCCTAAAATTATGAAATGGATGATATGAAAACATGGATTTTGTATAATTATATCATAATAATAAGTTAATTAAGTGTTCCATTGATAATAACATAATTCTCCAGTCCCTTAGAGATCATGCACCATAGATGAGTTCATTATCACCTTTATCTTATTTGACCAAGAAATGATAATGGAATATTCTCATGGACCCTCATTCCTAATTTTCTCTCCACATGGACCTTACATTGATTAATGTCTTAAATAGTATGACTAAAATATTACATAGATATATTTTTTTGTAAAATGAGTTCTTATGCATGATGACCCTTAAATTTCTTAAAGAGAGAATTTAATCATGCAAAATTCTATTTATTCCCCTATATACAATTGAACATGATTACAAAAAAAAACAAACATGAAATTCTATAATTGTGCACAACTATATTTTAAAAAGTGGAAAACCTTACATGAGACCCGATTCATTTCCCTTTTTCTGAAAAATGGAGCACCAATAAAATCACTAAGACTACCTCTCGTAGGTTCCCTGTGGTCACCCAAATTGCCTCAAACAGGTCCCTTGTAGTCTCCCAAACATCTCATATGTATCCAATGGAACTCTAAAAACTAGGAAAATTAGCATAACTAGTTATAGGGAATATCCCAAGTCATCAAATGAGATACCTATCAACTGAGGCTCATCACCTTGGTGATATATCACCCGAGGCTCATTACCCAGGTAACATATCTATTGGAAACTCCCAAACTGCCACTCCCAAGACATGTTTGGTTTCCTAGCTTGTGTCATCCACATAACCTACACAAAATAACTAACACACTTATGGATTTTCTGACTAGGAATCTATATTTTCTTATAAATAGAACCACTTGTCCATTGAATAGGGCATGATTTCTCCACTTCTGGAAGATATAGGGAGAGAAATATAGGCTATAATGCTTTTCAAAAGCCTCCTAAACATACCCTAGGTATCCTATGGAACTCTAAAATCTAGGATAAATAACCTAACTTGTAGAGAACCAAATCTTGACGTACATGGACATTACATTACTTTAGCGGAATACTTAATACATAACAAAAACAGACACACAAGGACGTAATAGTTTAGTGTCTTTGGAAACTCTGAACGTAATCTTCTAATCATGGTGAAAGATCTTCAACATCTCCCATAAATATCTTCTTTTTTTTAAAACCTAAATCCTTTATTTATGTCCTGGGGAAAAGAAAACATAAAAGGGTGAGCTCAGATGCTTAGTAAGGGTAAACAAAAGAAATATCAATCACGTCATATTTATAAGAACATATCTTTTGGAAATCTTAACCTGCAAAAGAGATCATAACCTCATAAAATGGGATCAATCATAGTAGTGAAATGTAATCCCAATAATCATAACTTAAAGCATGAAACTTTGTGGCATACACACATAATCATAGATAATCATTTCTTATTAGTCAAGACACATTGACAAGACTATCTTAGTGGACAAAGTCCCTTTCTGAACCGAGTTCACTCCTCGTTTCAGTCCTGTTTCACTGAACCGGTATAACCTACTGTTCCAGCCGTGTCTATATCATGAGATATAAAATCTTTACCTAATGCATTGGAGGGAGATATAGGTCCCACCCATCTCATAATGATGCCATTCTTATGTGTGCCACAAAATCATAAACCATACATCATAGCATAACCCATGTAATAAAAATGGGAATCTTAAACATCATGAAATCATAAAACAATTCATATAAGATAAAGGAATAAAAATAATTCCATCACAACATAGTCAAATCAATGTAATAATAGGTATAGAAACAGAACCCTTTATTATCTTAGATGGAAAATAATTTTGATAAAACACTTGAACTCCATTCTTTAGGAAAATATCCTTTCTACTTCAAAAAACACTTTTCCTTTCTTAACATGTCATACAATTATAAACTAACAGAAGTTGATTAAAAATAAAAATGAAAACTTATAAAGGATGCTTCTTGGAAATAATGTTTTAAAAATCCATTCATGTCGTATAAGTTAAAAAAACATTCTTCTCGTACTTTTGTCGGAAAAGTCAAAAAGTTCCTCGTACGAAAAACGACAAAAGATTCTTTTCATATACTTTTACTAAAAACTCACCGAAGGGTAAAAATGGATTTAAACAAATGTAGGTGGATGTAAATAATATTACATATTGATGAAACATGGATGAGGATGATAAAATACACCCCAGTAAATTTCAAAGTATAAACAATCTCGGATAAAAATTAGATTTTGATATTTCCCTTACCTTAGCTCCGATTTGCTTTGTAAGTGTCCAAACCTCTTGTATAATGATTTAAATAAAGTCATTGACTTATTCCAGAATCATACTCATTGTTATGATATCATATATGGTTCACTTATTAATTTATATTACCCGTTCTTTTGTAGATTCCATGTTGAAGAGCGTTTTGGGTAAAATTGTTTCATTTGTCGTCCGTGTTTTGACTTATAATTTTTTATATCATTAAATAGATCATGATTAATTAATTACAGAATATAAAACATGATTTATATATAATATATATTCAGAATATACATATATATATAATAAATCAGTAAATGGAAAAAAATACATCGTTCATGGAGACGGTAGGTCGTACGTACACATGAACGTTGTTTTCGTTTCCTTATTGAGTTGAATGGAATTAAGTAGATGACATAAATATATATACACATAAATCCAGTATCATTATTATGTCATATATTTCATGATTAATTATTATATATACTTTATAATCATTCATTAATGGTTAAAGTGGATAATGAATCTCATCGCGTCGTGGAGACGGTAGTCCATACGTATGCACAAGCGATGATATCATTCTCATGATAGTGGGACTGTATTGGAGTGTATGTATACTATTTAAGAATCAATATAACTTTAAAATAATCATATATAGTTATTATTTACACCATTATTCCCATCCAAGTAAGGTGGTGGTGGAAAATAGATTTCACCACGGCGTGGAGACAGTATTCTGTATGTACGCACGCGCGGTGATTTCGTTTTCCATAGGATGGATAGATGGTTATATAGGTCTGTTTCATACTTATAATAACATATAAGTATATGAGTGATACTGATGTTATTACTTAATAATGAAACAACCTAATAAGAAGAAGTGGAAGAAGAAATAAAGTTGAAAGAATCGGTAACGGACATTACCTCTTCTTTGAAGCGCCTCTTTGAGATCTCCTTTTAGGGCACTAATATTGGTCTTTGAGGAAGACCAGAATCTCTAGGATGTTTCTATGGAAGATTAGAGGAGAATTTGGCAGGGTTTGGCCGAGCTTGAAGGCTCAAAGTGGTGTGAGGAAGAGGGAGGAGGAGGTGCCCTTTTATAATGGAGGAGAGGGGTACCTTTGGAATAACTAAAAATATTATTTTATTACAAAGTCAAATTCGGTTTTTAATAGCTCCAAATTGATATATTTCAAATAAAAGGTGGGTAGGGGTCGAAATACTCTCATCCAATATAATTTAGACAAGTTTAGGTATCAATTTTAACCTTATCATTTAGATTTAACTTTAAGTTAGATAATTTAACTTTTACCGTGTCTTCTTGTTTTCTTACACTATAAGGTTAATAAACTTACTATATCAAGCCAAAAGAACCCCAATGTGTTTATTATTAATATATATAACCTTATCTAAGTAATTTGGAAGAACCTTAGATTTTTAGGAATACAATAACAATTAATAATATAATATTTGTTTTAAAAACTATTTTATGTCAATTGTGAAACTATTTAGAAATTGATTTTTCTAAAACTCATAACAGATTTATTAGTTAGAAAAAAGTTCATTAAATCAATAATAACATGTCATATTAACATATAAAATTAGTTCAATTCATAAAAATTCTTAAATTACATTTATTTGGGTATTTATAACATCAGTTATGTCAATATTTCATTAATAAGACAATTACTACATCATATTTGTGTCATAATAAATGATAATTATTTAATCCCAAAAAATTATAAATAAATTCCTATGATTTTTATAATTGTATTAGATTTCTGGATACTATTCATGTTCGAAGTTTCATGAAGTTTATCACTAAATTAAAATTATTATACTTATAAGATTTAAGAAATTGACATGTTGTCACATTCTTTGGTTTTAATAATAATTAAATTATTTTCATGGACAAAAGTCCATTAAATGAATCTAATCCAACCATTTGGTGATATGGTTCGACTTTTAGTCATCCAATTGGATTTTGACATGTGTTAGGGTAATTTTATAATATTATATTTACCCTTAATTACCCGATTTACCTTTAACTATGGTAAATAAAATTTACCGTAGTTACTATTCATAATTCCCAAAAATAAAAAGTAGCTTATTAACATAATTTAGATCCACTGATTCCAAATATGGAATCCATTTTTCCAAATTCAACACACAAAAGTTGCCAAAATTAAATTAAAATTAATCCCGTTGTCGAAAGAAAACGGGTTTTTCTTTAAAACATTGCAAAAGATTGATTTGATTTATCCTACGAATTAAAGGAAGAATCAATGCTAATGACATAAATTATATTAAATGGTAAAAATATATTCTATTTATACTTTAAAATCATTCAATATTATAATTTAGCCATATAAATTATTGCGATGAAAAAAGTTGTTTTTAATTAAAATATAGCGTGTTTTTACTATTCATCAAAATATGAAAGTTACCAGAATGATATGAAAATTTATCCAAAGAAAATATTTATTTCATGATTCCAAATAAGAATTTTATTTTGTCAAATTGAACTTATAAACATGTCAAAAACTAGATTTAAAGTGGGTGCGCCATCAAAAGGCGGCAAAACTGCATTTTTTTAAAAATAATTATTTTACCGGAAAAATTTATTTTGTTCTTATACCATGTTTTAGAAAATGTTAGAGACTAATAATAATGTTATAAGATTCAAAATTTAGTTAATACTATTCATAACGGCTAGTTCATAATAATTTTATAATAATATATCGTTGTTTAGTAAAACCTGGTATTGCGTACAACACACGCTATCGAGGAAGGTTGCGATTGTGTGTAATGCAAGCCAAGTCAGGGTTGCGTGCTGTGCACGAATCCTTCGTTGTTTCGTATAACATAATCCAACCATATTTCATTGACACATTTAATATATATATATATAAATACTCAATGTTGCGTAGAATAACTATTATCAAAATTGTGTGTAACACGATCCAAGAATAGTGTTGCGTATACTTCAAGCTAATACGGTGTTGCGTATAGTGCAAGGTATTCTTGGTGTAGCATACAACACAAGACATTAATGAAATTAAAAGAATATTTTTCATAAAATCTCGGGGTGTAACATTCTACCCCCCTTAAAATGAATTTCGCCCTCGAAATTCGTCGGGGTTATAAATGGTTGACTACTCGAATGTTTGTTTAATAGAAACCCAAATCGTAAAAAGGAATACCAAAAACAATCTTTAAAAACAAAATTATGAAATGTAATGGTTACCCAAATAAACTAATCACTAGGTTTCCACATAGGTGAAAATATGGATATAGAAGAGAAATCTAACCATCATGTTCTGATGGAGAGTGGTAGAGAACATGGCTATGGAAAAGCCAGCAATCACAAAGCCATAAATTTGTGACGATCTAAGGTACCATATGATTCATCAAGTATAAGGGCACTAGGACAACATTTTTGGTTTTCAATATCATTTCCCTAAAGTTGATGAAATTGGAATTAGAATAAATACATTCGTAATTTTTGTATAGTCTCACTGTTTGTCGTTCTTTGGACAATTTCCACTTCATATCTTAAAGAAATGAAGTTGAATTTGTCATTCGTGATGTGTTAGTAGATCATGTGATAGAATTATGGGTCATTCCATCTGTCTCAAACAAAAGGTTAGAAAAGTTATCAAAAAAATACGTAAGTCCATCTATAGGGAGATTAATCATATATGGTTCCTAAAATGGACTTATACTTCATATATCATACTGCTTAATATAATAAAACTAGTTTCTACTAAACAGGGACTTCCTGTAGGCCAGTGGTAGGAAATAAAGGCTAGTCGCACTTCGGTTGTGGGTTCGATTCCCACGGCCTTGTCCGACGCGATGGGCTGTCGCCCGTCCTGCAGGTTGTCCTTTTTCTAAAACTACATTACTATATCATCCCATCAATAATATCGAAAAAGGTCTTATCCTTAAACAATACTAACTTATGTCCATCATATTACATTCCAATCTTTAGGCTTATCCATAATATTGCAGTCCATTGTCATATTATAGTGAAAACAATTACCAGAGATTTCATACAAGAAGCATCTTAATACCATCGTTGATCCCCATATATCATAAGATATGTCTTGTTGTTCACATTACAAATATTCAAAGGCCTTAATCATGTGTTCTCTTGAATACCCATTGAACCTTAGTGAAAACATGAATGCAGTTAAAAGTTAACACTTTCCACATACCAAAATCCTCAAAATTCTATATACTCAAACCATGATATCACTTAGTCCTTATATCAATCATGAGCTCTTGAATACTGTCAAATATGTCATTTTCTCGTTTTCCGTTCATTATGCGCATATCAGCTTTTTTCCAAAAATATCTCAATCACATTCCATGGTTACCGGTACCATAAAATTATTGAAGACCACAATAGACCAATACATAAATATTCCAATACTCAACATTATTTTGGAATCCCATTACATAAACACTTAATCATTCCACCACATTGTTATCATATTCAACATCGCCAATGGTGATCGCATGTGACTTCCCTTTGTCCTTTGTCTTAAGTGGTTTCTTATGTCGATCATCACTAACCCTTGGATTAGGTCATGTATTGGCATAATGTCCCATCTCCTTTCACTTGAAGCATTGAAGTGTAGTAGGTTCATTCTGTGTATCCCTTCCTTTGTTTGCATCATTAGGCATCTTCTTCCCATCATTGCAGCATTCAAATGCCCGATGACCTTCCTTTCCACATTTGAAACATTTACTTGTCCCTTTAAGACAATCTCCACCATGCTTCTTTCCACACATTGAGAAAAAGGAAACATTCATCTTCTTTTTACCATTATTATGAGATTTCCCCTTAAACTCCATCTTTCGTTTCTTGTCAAAACTATGAGATGGATAAGTAACACCAAATTCCATTTCTACCTTGATATCACAATGCACAATTTCTTCATAGCTACTGAAGTCTCTTATAGCTAATTCCCTTCGAAGACTTGTTTTTAAGCCACTGAAAAATCGATCAACTTTAATTTCAGGTTGGATGATAAATCCAGATGCATACCTTTCAAGCCTTGTAAAATTCGCTTCGTATATACCAACAGATTCATCATCCTTTTGCTTTAGTTCAAGAAACTCATTCTCCATCTTTGTTCGAAGAATACGAGGGAAGTACTTATTGAAAAATAAGTTCTTGAACTCATCCCATTCCATGGACTCAATTTCATCTCTTTGCCTCATATTCTTGATAAGATTCCACCATTGATTAGCTTCATCTTCCAAACGATATACTGCTAAGATGACTTTATCATGTTCAGAACATTGAATAACTGAAAATATCTTTTCAGTGGTACTGATCCATTGTTCAGCAACAAGTGGATCAGAAGACCCACTAAAAGAAGGTGGGCGTTTCCTCATGAAGTACTCAATAGAATGTTGTTCCCTTATCTGCTCATTTGAAAGTCCAGAATGATTCATACATTGTGTAAGTATAGCAATAAGATTTTTCACTCCATTTCCCATAACATTTGTTTTTTCAGGAGGAAAACCATTGCATTGTCCATTTCATTTATCAACACGGTTTCTTCGGGTTCCAGAAATCATCTAAAACCCAAAAAGAATTGTGTGAGATGCAAAAATCATGCTAGAGAAAACAACATAATAAAAGGGGATTACCTTCAATATCTAACATCTTAGGTTTAATTTAAGATCGTTAGCGCAATTCTAGTACTATAATCTATACTTATACTTAACCTTAGGTACATCCCTAGACATACCTTAGAAATATCTCTAGGGATCTCACTATCTTTTTCGTATCCTAGTTTCCAAAGGTTGACTAAACCTTTCCTCTGATACCAACTGTAGAGACCCAAAGCTTGACGTACATGGACATTACATTACTTTAGCGGAATACTTAATATATATCAAAAACAGACACACAAGGACTATAATAGTTTAGTGTCTCTGGAAACTCGGAACGTAATCTTCTAATAATGGTGAAAGATCTTCAACATCTCCCATAAAGATCTTATTTTTTTTAAACCTAAATACTTTCTTTATGTCTTGGGGAAAAGAAAACATAAAAGGGTGAGCTCAAATGCTCAGTAAGGGTAAACAAAAGAAATATCAATCACGTCATATTCATAAGAACATATCTTTTGGAAATCTTAACCTGCAAAAGAGATCATAACTTCATAACATGGGATAAATCATAGTAGTGAAATGTAATCCCAATAATCATAACTTAAAGCATGAAACTTTGTTTCATACACACATAATCATAGAGAATAATTTCTTATTAGTCAAGACCCATTTCCAAGACTATCTTAGTGGACAAAGTCCCTTTCTGAACTGAGTTCACTCCTCATTTCAGTCCTGTTTCACTGAACTGGTATAACCTACCATTCCAGCCGTGTCTATCTCATGAGATATAAAATCGTTACCCAATGCATTGGAGGGAGATATAGGTCCCACCCATCTCATAATGACATCATTATTATGTCTTCCACAAAATCATAAACCATACATCATAGCATAACCCATGTAATTAAAATGTGAATCTTAAACATCATGACATCATAAAACAATTCATATAAGATAAAGGAATAAAAATAATTCCATCACAACATAGTCAAATAAATTTAATAATAGGGATAGAAACAGAACCCTTTATTATCTTAGATGGAAAATAATTTTGATAAAACACTTTAACTCCATTCTTGAGGAAAATATCCTTTCTACTTCAAAAAACACTTTTCCTTTCTTAACATTTCATACAATTATAAACTAAAAGAAGTTGATTAAAAATAAAAATGAAAACTTGTAAAGGAAGCTTCTTGGAAATAATGTTTTAAAACTCCATTCATGCTGTATAAGTTAAAAAAACATTCTTCTCGTACTTTTGTCGGAAAAGTCAAAAAGTACCTCGTACAAAAAACGACAAAAGATTCCTTTCATATCCTTTACTAAAAACTCACCGAACGGTAAAAATGGATTTAAACAATTGTAGGAGGATGGAAATAATATTAAATATTGATTAAACATTTATGTGGATGATAAAATACACCCAAGTAAATTTCATAGTATAAACAATCTCGGATAAAAATGAGATTGTGATATTTCCCTTACCTTAGGTCCGATTTGCTTCGTAAGTGTCCGAACCTCCTGTATAATGATTTAAATAATGTCATTGACTTATTCCATAATCATACTCATTGTTATGATATCATATATGGTTCACTTATGACTTCATATTACCCATTCTTTTCTAAATTCCATGTTAAAGAGCGTTTTGGGTTAAATTGTTTCATTTGTCGTCCGTGTTTTGACTTATAATTATTCATATGATTACTTAGATCATGATTACTTAATTCCAGAATATAAAACATGATTTATATATAATATATATTCATAATATACATATATATATATATAATAAATCAGTAAATGGAAAGAAATACACTGTTCATGGAGACGGTAGGCCGTATGTATGCATTAACGCTGTTTTCGTTTCCTTATTGAGTTGAATGGAATTAAGTAGATGACATATATATATATAAACATAAATCCAGTATCATTATTATGTCATATATTTCATGATTAATTATTATATATACTTTATAATCATTCATGAATGGTTAAAGTGGAGAATGAATCTCATCGCGTCATGGAGACGGTAGTCCGTACGTACGCACGAGCGATGATATCGTTCTCATGATCGTGGGACTGTATTGGAGTGTATGTATACTATTTCATAATCAATATCACTTTAAAATAATAATAGATAGTTATTATTTACACCATCATGCCCATCCAAGTAAGGTGGTGGTGGAAAATAGATTTCACCACGGCGTGGAGATGGTATTCCGTACGTACGCACACGCGGTGACTTCGTTTTCCGTAGGATGTATAGATGGTGATATAGGGTTGTTTCATATTTATAATAACATATCAGTATATGAGTGATACTGATGTTATTACTTAATAATGAAACAACTTAAGAAGAAGAAGTGGAAGAAGAAATAATGTTGAAAGAATCGGTAACGGATATTACCTCTTATTTGAAGCGCCTATTTGAGATCTCCTTTTAGGGAACTAAAATTGATCTTTGAGGAAGAAAATAACCTCTAGGATGTTTATAGAGAAGTGGAGAGAAGAATTTGTCAGGGTTTGGCCGAGCTTGAAGGCTCAAAGTGGTGTGAGGAAGAGGGAGGAGGAGGTGCCCTTTTATAAGGGAGGGGAGGGGTACCTTTGGAATAACTAAAACTATTATATTATTATAAAGTCAAATTCGGTTTTTAATAGCTCCAAATTGATATATTTCTAAGTTAAGGTGGTTAGGGGTATAAATCCTCTCATCCAATAGAATTTATACAAGTTTAGGTATCAATTTTAACCTTATCATTTAGATTTAACTTTAAGTTAGATAATTTAACTTTTACCGTGTCTTCTTGTTTTCTTACACTATAAGGTTAATAAACTTACTATATAAAGCCAAAAGAACCCCAAGTTGTTTATTATTAATATATATAACCTTATCTAAGTCATTTTACGGAACCTTAGATTTTTAGGAATAAAATAACAATTAATAATATAATATTTGTTTTAAAAACTATTTTATGTCAATTTTGACACTATTTAGTAATTGATTTTTTTGAAATTTATAACAGATTGATTAGTTAGAAAAAGGGTAATTAAATCAATAATAACATGAAATATTAACATATAAAATTAGTTTAATTCATAAAAAGTCTTAAATTACATTTATTTGGGTATTTATAACATCAATTATGTCAATATTTCATTAATAAGAGAATTACTACATCATCTTTGTGTCATAATAAATGATACTTAATTAATCCCTAAAAATTCTAAATAAGTTCCTATGATGTATATAAGTGTATTATCGTTCTGGATACTATTCATGTTCGAAGTTTCATGAATTTTGTCAATAAATTAAAATTATTATACTTATAAGATTTAAGAAAGTGACATGTTGTCACATTCTTTGGTTTTAATAATAATTAAATTATTTTCATGGAAAAAAGTCCATTAAATGAATCTAATCAGACCCTTAAGTGATATGGGTCGACTTTTAGTCATCCAATAGGATTTTGACATGTGTTAGGGTAATTTTATAATATTATATTTACTCTTAATTACCCGATTTACCTTTAACTATGGTAAATAAAATTTACCATAGTTACTATTCATAATTCCCAAAAATAAAAAGTAGCTTATTAACATAATTTGGATCCACTGATTCCAAATATGGAATCCATTTTTCAAATTCAATACACAAAAGTTGCAGAAATTAAATTAAAATTAATCTCGTTGTCGAAAGAAAACGGGATTTTCTTGAAAACATTGCAAAAGATTGATTTGATTTATCCTACGAATTCAAGGTAGAATCAATGCTAATGACATACATTATATTAAATGGTAAAAATATATTCTATTTATAATTTAAAATCATTAAATATTATAATTTAACCATATAAATTATTGCGATGAAAAAATTTGTTTTTAATTAAAATATATCGTGTTTTTACTAATCATCAACATATGAAAGTTGCCAGAATGATATGAAAATTTATCCAAAGTAAATTTTTATTTCATGATTCCAAAGAAGAATTTTATTTTGTCAAATTGAACTTATAAAAATGTCAAAAACTAGATTTAAAGTGGGTGAGCCATCAAAAGGCGGCAAAACTGCATTTTTTGAAAAATAATTATTTTACCCGAAAAATTTATTTTGTTCTTATACCATGTTTTAGAAAATGTGCAAGACGAATAATAATGTTATAAGATTCAAAATTTAGATAATACTATTCATAATGGAGTGCTAATAATAATATTATAATAATATATCATTGTTTAGTAAAACCCGGTATTGCGTACAACACACGCTATTGAGGAAGGTCGTGATTGCGTGTAATGCAATCCAAGTCAGGGTTGCGTGCTGTCCAAGAATCCTTCGTTGTTTCATATAACATAATCCAACCATATTTCATTTATACATTGAATATATATATATATATATATATATATACTCAATGTTGCGTAGAATAACTATTATCAAAATTGTGTGTAACACGATCCAAGAATAGTTTTGCCTATACTGCAAGCTAATACGGTGTTGCGTATAGCACAAGGTAATCTTGGTGTAGCATACAACACAAGAAATTAATGAAATTAAAAGAATATTTTTCATAAAATCTCAGGGTGTTACATACTACCCTCCTTAAAATGAATTTCGCCCTCGAAATTCGTCGGGGTTATAAATAGTTTACTACTCGAAAGTTTGTTTAATAGAAACCCTCATCGTAAAAAGGAATACCAAAAACAATCTTTAAAAACAAAAGTATTAAATGTAATGATTACCCAAATAAACTAATCACTGGGTTTCAACATAGGCGAAAATATGGATATGGAAGAGAAATCTAACCATCATGTTATGATGGAGAGTGGTAGAGAACATGGCTATGGAAAAGCCAGCAATCACAAAGCCATAAATTTGTGACGATCTAAGGTACCATCTGATTAATCAAGTATAAGAGCACTGGGACAACATTTTTTGCTTTCAAGATCATTTCCCTAAAGATGATGAAATTGGAATTTGAAGAAATACTTTCGTGATTTTGGTATAGTCTCACTGTTTTTCGTTATTTGGAAAATTTCCACTTCATCTCTTAAAGAAATGAAGTTGAATTTTTCATTCGTGATGTGTTAGCAGATCATGTGATATAATGATGGGTCATTCCATCTATCTCAAACAAAAGGTTACAAAAGTTATCAAAAAAATACATAAGTCCATCTATAGTGAGATTAATCATATATGGTTCCTAAAATGGACTTATACTTCATATATCACACTTCTTAATATAATAAAACTAGTTTCTTCTAAACAGGGACTTCCTCTAGGCCAGTGGTAGGCGATAAAGTCCAGTCTCACTTCGGTTGTGGGTTCGATTCCCATGGCCTTGTCCGACGTGATGGGTTGTCGCCCGTCCTGCAGGTTGTCCTTTTTCTAAAACTACATTACTATATCATCCCATCAATAATATCAAAAAAGGTTCTATCCTTAAACAATACTAACATATGTCCAATATAATCCATTCTAATATTTAGGCTTATCCATAATATTGCAGTCCATTGTCATATTATAGTGAAAACGATTACCAGAAATTTCATACAAGAAGCATGTTAATACCATAGTTGATCCCCATATATCATAAGATATGTCTTGTTGGTCACATTCCAAACATTCAAACGCCTTAATCATGTGTTCTCTTGAATACCCATTGAACCTTTGTGAAAACATGAATGCAGTTAAAATATCTATTAAGATGACTTTATCATGATAAGATTCCACCATTGATCATCTTCACCTTCTAAACGATATACTATTAAGATGAATTTATCATGTTCAGAACATTGAAGAACTGAAAATATCTTTTCAGTGGTACTGATCCATTGTTCAGCAACAAGTGGATCAGAAGACCCACTAAAAGAAGGTGGACGTTGCCTCATGAAGGACTCAATATAATGTTGTTCCCTTCTCTGCTCATTTGGAAGTCCAGAATGATTCATAGCTTGTGTAAGTATAGCAATAAGATTTTGCACTCCATTTCCCATAAAATTGGTTTGTTCAGGAGGACAATCATTGCATTTTCCATTGCATTGATCAACACGGTTCCTTCGGGTTCCAGCCATCGTCTAAAACCCAAAAAGAATAGTGTGAGAGGCAAAAATCATGCTAGGGAAAACAACATAATAAAGGGGGAGTACCTTCAATATCTAACATCTTAGGTTTAATTCTATGATTGTTAGCACGATTCTAGGACTATAACCTATACTTATACTTAACCTTAGGTACATCCCAAGACATACCTTAGAAATATCTCTAGGGATCTCACTAACGTTTTCGCATCCTAGTTTCCAAAGGTTGACTAAACCTTTCCTCTAATACCACCTGTAGAGACCCAAAGCGTGACGTTCATGGACATTACATTACTTTAGCGGAATACTTAATACATATCAGAAACAGACACACAAGGACCTTAATAGTTTAGTGTCTTTGAAAACTCGGAACGTAATCTTCTAATCATGGTGAAAGATCTTCAAAATCTCCCATAAAGATCTTTTTTTTAAACCTAAATCCTTTCTTTATGTCCTGGGGAAAAGAAAACATAAAAGGGTGAGCTAAAATTCTCATTAAGGGTAAACAAAAGAAATATCAATCACATCATATTCATAAGAACATATCTTTTGGAAATCTTAACCTGCAAAAGAGATCACAACTTCATAACATGGGATAAATAATAGTAGTGAAATGTAATCCCAATAATCATAACATAAATCATGAAACTTTGTGGAATACACACATAATCATAGAGAATCATTTCTTATTAGTCAAGACCCATTGCCAAGACTATCTTAGTGGACAAAGTCCCTTTCTGAACCGAGTTCACTCCTCGTTTCAGTCCAGTTTCACTGAAACAGTATAACCTTCTGTTCCAGCCGTGTCTATCTCATGAGATATAAAATCTTTACCCAATGCATTGGAGGGAGATATAGGTACCACCCATCTCATAATGATACCATTCTTATGCTTTCCACAAAATCATAAACCATACATCATAGCATAACCCATGTAATAAAAATGGGAATCTTAAACATCATGACATCATAAAAAATTCATATAAGATAAAGGAATAAAAATAATTCCATCACAACATAGTCAAATCAATGTAATAATAGGGACAAAAACAGAACACTTTATTATCTTAGATGGAAAATAATTTTGATAAAACACTTGAACTCCATTCTTGAGGAAAATATCCTTTCTACTTCAAAAAACACTTTTCATTTCTTAACATGTCATACAATTATAAACTAAAAGAAGTTGATTAAAAATAAAAATGAAAACTTGTAAAGGAAGCTTCTTGGAAATAATGTTTTAAAAATCCATTCATGCTGTATAAGTTAAAAAAACATTCTTCTCATACTTTTGTCGGAAAAGTCAAAAAGTACATCGTACGAAAAATGACAAAAGATTCATTTCATATCCTTTACTAAAAACTCACCGAAGGGTAAAAATGGATTTAAAAAATTGTTGGTGTATGGAAATATTATTACATATTGATTAAACATGGATGTGGATGATAAAATACACCCCAGTAAATTTCATAGTATAAACAATCTCGGATAAAAAAGAGATTGTGATATTTCCCTTACCTTAGGTCCGATTTGCTTCGTAAGTGTCCAAACCTCCTTTATAATGATTTAAATAATTTCATTGACTTATTACAGGATAATACTCATTGTTATGATATCATATATGTTTCACTTATGACTTTATATTACCCATTCTTTTGTAAATTCCATGTTAAAGAGCGTTTTGGGTAAAATTGTTTCATTTATCGTCCGTGTTTTGACTTAAAATTATTCATATGGTTACTTAGATCATGATTAATTAATTCCAGAATATAAAACATGATTTATATATAAAATATATTCATAATATACATATATATATAATAAATCAGTAAATGGAAAGAAATACATCGTTCATGGAGACGGTAGGTCGTACGTACGCATGAATGCTGTTTTCGTTTCCTTATTGAGTTGAATGGAATTAAGTAGATGACATACATATATATACACATAAATCTAGTATCATTATTATGTCATATATTTCATTATTAATTATTATATATACTTTATAATCATTCATGAATGGTTAAAGTGGAGAATGAATCCCATCGCGTCGTGGAGACGGTAGTCCGTACGTACGCACGAGCGATGATATAGTTCTCATGATCGTGGAACTGTATTGGAGTGTATGTATAATATTTCAGAATGAATATCAATTTAAAATAATCATATATAGATATTATTTACACCATCATGCCCATACAAGTAAGGTGGTGGTGGAAAATAGATTTCACCACAGCGTGGAGACAGTATTCCGTACGTACGCACGCGCGGTGATTTCGTTTTTCATAGGATGGATAGATGGTGATATAGGGTTGTTTCATACTTATAATAACATATAAGTATATGAGTGATACTTATGTTATTACTTAATAATGAAACAACCTAAGAAGAAGAAGTGGAAGAAGAAATAAATTTGAAAGAATCGATAACGGATATTACCTCTTCTTTGAAGCGCCTTTTTGAGATCTCCTTTTAGGGCACTAAAATTGGTCTTTGAGGAAGACCAGAACCTCTAGGAAGTTTCTAGGGAAGTGGAGAAGAGAATTTGGCAGGGTTTGGCCAAGCTTTAAGGCTCAAAGTGGTGTGAGGAAGAGGGAGGAGGAGGTGCCCTTTTATAAGGGAGGAGAGGGGTACCTTTGGAATAACTAAAACTATTATTTTATTATAAAGTAAAATTCGGTTTTTAATAGCTCCAAATTGATATATTTCCAAGATAAGGTGGGTAGGGGTCGGAATACTCTCATCAAATATAATTTAGACAAGTTGAGGTATAAATTTTAACCTTATCATTTAGATTTAACTTTATGTTAGATAATTTAACTTTTACTGTGTCTTCTTGTTTTCTTACACTATAAGGTTAATAAACATACTATATCAAGCCAAAAGAACCCAAAGTTGTTTATTATTAATATATATAACCTTATCTAAGTCATTTTTCCGAAACTTAGATTTTTACGAATAAAATAACAATTAATAATATAATATTTGTTTTAAAAACTATTTTATGTCAATTTTGACACTATTTAGTAATTGTTTTTTTTGAAACTCATAACAGATTGATTAGTTATAAAAAAGTTAATTAAATCACTAATAACATGTCATATTAACATATAAGATTAGTTTAATTCATAAAAATTCTTAAATTACATTTATTTGGGTATTTATAACATCAATTATGTCAATATTTCATTAATAAGACAATTACTGCATCATCTTTGTGTCATAATAAATGATACTTATTTAATCCCTAAAAATTCTAAATAAATTCCTATGATGTAGATACTTGTATTATATTTCTGGATACTATTAATGTTTGAAGTTTCATGAAGTTTATCACTAAATTAAAATTATTATACTTATAAGATTTATGAAAGTGACATGTTGTCACATTCTTTGGTTTTAACAATAATTAAATTATTTTCATGGAAAAAAGTCCATTAAATGAATCTAATCCGACCCTTAGGTGATATGGGTATACTTTTAGTCATCCAATAGGATTTTGACATGTGTTATGGTTATTTTATAAAATTATATTTACCCTTAATTACCCGATTTACCTTCAACTATGGTAAATAAAATTTACCGTAGTTACAATTCATAATTCCCAAAAATAAAAAGTAGTTTATTAACATAATTTGGATCCACTTATTCCAAATATAGAATCCAGTTTTTCAAATTCAATACACAAAAGTTTCAGAAATTAAATTAAAATTAATCCTGTTGTCGAAAGAAAACAGGTTTTTCTTTAAAACATTGCAAAAGATTGATTTGATTTATCCTCCGAATTCAAGGTAGAATAAATGCTAATGACATACATTATATTAAATGGTAAAAATATATTATATTTATACTTTAAAATCATTCAATATTATAATTTAACCATATAAATTATTGCGATGAAAAAAATTGTTTTTAATTAAAATATAGCATGTTTTTACTATTCATCAAAATATGAAAGTTACCAGAATGATATGAAAATTTATCCAAAGTAAATTTTTATTTCATGATTCCAAATAATAATTTGATTTTGTCAAATTGAACTTATAAACATGTCAAAAACTTGATTTAAAGTGGGTGCGCCCTCAAAAGGGGGCAAAACTGCATTTTTTAAAAAATAATTATTTTACCCGAAAAAATTATTTTGTTCTTATACCATGTTTTAGAAAATGTGGGAGATGAATAATAATGTTATAAGATTCAAAATTTAGTTAATACTATTCATAATGGGTAGTTCATAATAATATTATAATAATATATCGTTGTTTAGTAAAACCCGGTATTGCGTACAACACACGCTATCGAGGAAGGTCGCGATTGCGTGTAATGCAAGCCAAGTCAGGGTTGCGTGCTATGCAAGAATCCTTCATTGTTTCGTATAACATAATACAACCATATTTAATTTATACATTGAATATATATATATATATATACTCAATGTTGCGTAGAATAACTATTATCAAAATTGTGTGTAACACGATCAAAGAATAGTGTTGCGTATACTGCAAGCTAATACGGTGTTGCGTATAGCGCAAGGTAATCATGGTGTAGCATACAACACAAGAAATTAATGAAATTAAAAGAATATTTTTCATAAAATCTCGGGGTGTTACATTGTACCCCCCTTAAAATTTATTTCACCCTCGAAATTCGTTGGGGGTTATAAATGGTTTACTTCTCGAAAGTTTGTTTAATAGAAACCCACATCGTAAAAAAGAATACCAAAACCAATATTTAAAAACAAAAGTATGAAATGTAATGGTTACAAAAATAAACTAATCACTGGGTTTCCACATAGGTGAAAATATGGATATGGAAGAGAAATCTAGCCATCATGTTCTGATGGAGAGTGGTAGAGAACATGGCTATGGAAAAGCCAGTAATCACAAAGCCATAAATTTGTGATGATCTAAGGTACCATCTGATTCATCAAGTATAAGAGCACTAGGACAACATTTTTGGTATTCAAGATTATTTCCCTAAAGTTGATGAAATTGTAATTAGAAGAAATACTTTAGTGATTTTGGTATAGTCTCACCGTTTTTCATTCTTTGGACAATTTCCACTTCATCTCTTAATGAAATGAAGTTGAATTTGTCATTCGTGATGTGTTAGTAGATCATGTGATAGAATGATGGGTCATTCCATCTGTCTCAAACAAAAGGTTAGAAAAGTTATCAAAAAAATACATAAGTCTATCTATAGTGAGATTAATCATATATGGTTCACAAAATGGACTTATACTTCATATATCATACTGCTTAATATAATAAAACTAGTTTCTACTAAACATGGACTTCCAGTAGGCCAGTGGTAGACGATAAAGGCCAGTCGCACTTCGGTTGTGGGTTCGATTCCCACGGCCTTGTCCGACGCGATGGGATGTCGCCCATCTTGCAGGTTGTCCTTTTTCTAAAACTACATTACTATATCATCCCATCAATAATATGGAAAAAGGTTCTATTCTTAAACAATACTAACTTATGTCCAGCATAATCCATTCCAATCTTTAGGCTTATCCATAATATTGCAGTCCATTGTCATATTATAGTGAAAATGATTACCAGAGATTTCATACAAGAAGCATGTTAATACCATCGTTGATCCCCATATATCATAATATATGCCTTGTTGGTCACATTCCAAACATTCAAAGGCCTTAATCATGTGTTCTCTTGAATACCCATTGAACCTTAGTGAAAACATGAATGCAGTTAAAAGTTAACACTTTCCACATACCAAAATCCTCAAAATTTTATGTACTCAAACCATGATATCACTTAGTCCTTATATCAATGGTGAGCTCATGAATACTGTCAAATATGTCATTTTTTTGTTTTCTGTTCATTATGTGCATATCAATTTTTTTTCCAAAAATATCTCAATCACATTCCATGGTTACCGGTTCCATTAAATTATTGAAGACCACAATAGACCAATACATAAATATTCCAATACTCAACATTATTTTGGAATCCCATTACATAAACACTTAATCATTCCACCACATCATTGTCATATTCAACATCTCCAATGGTGATAGCATGTGACTTCCCTTTGTCCTTTGCCTTAAGTGGTTGCTCATGTCGATCATCACTAACCCTTGGATTAGGGCATTTATTGGAATAATTTCCCATCTCCTTGCACTTGAAGCATTGAAGTATAGTAGGTTCATTCTGTGTATCCCTTACTTTGTTTGCATCATTAGGAATCTTCTTCCCATCATTGCGGCATTCAAATGCCCGATGACCTTCCTTTCCACATTTGAAACATTTACTTGTCCCTTTAAGACAATCTCCACCATGCTTCTTTCCACACTTTGAGCATAAGGAAATATTCATCTTCTTTTCACCATTATTCTAAGATTTCTCCTTGAACTCTATCTTTCATTTCTTGTCAAAACTATGAGATGGATAAGTAACACCAACTTACATTTCTACCTTGATAGCACAACGCACAATTTCTTCATAGCTACTGAAGTCTTTTATAGCTAATGCCCTTCGAAGACTTGGTTTTAAGCCACTGAAGAATCGATCAACTTTACTTTCATGTTGGATGATAAATCCAGATGCATACCTTGCAAGACTTGTAAAATTTGATTTGTATATACCAACAGATTCATCATCCTTTTGCTTTAGTTTAAGACACTCCTTCTCCATCTTTTTTAGAAGAATACGAGGGAAGTACTTATGGAAAAATAAGTTCTTGAACACGCCCCATTCCATGGACTCAATTTCATCTCTTTGCCTCATATTATTGATAATATTCCACCATTGATTAGCTTCACCTTCCAAACAATATACTTCTAAGATGAATTTATCATGTTCAGAACATTTAAGAACTAAAAATATCTTTTCAGTGGTACTGATCCATTGTTCAGCAACAAGTGGATCAGAAGACCCACTAAAAGAAGGTGGACGTTGCCTCATGAAGGACTCAATAGAATGTTGTTCCCTTCTCTGCTCATTTGGAAGTCCAGAATTATTCATAGCCTGTGTAAGTATAGCAATAAGATTTTGCACTCCATTTCCCATAACATTTCTTTGTTCAGTAGGATAATCATTGCATTGTCCATTGCATTGATCAACACGGTTCCTTCGGGTTCCAGCCATCGTCTAAAACCCAAAAAGAATAGTATGAGAGGAAAAAATCATGCTAGGAAAAACAACATAATAAAGGGGGAGTACCTTCAATATCAAACATCTTAGTTTTAATTCTAAGATTGTTAGCGCGATTCTAGGACTATAACCTATACTTATACTTAACCTTAGGTACATCCCTAGACATACCTTAGAAATATCTCTAGGGATCTCACTAACGTTTTCGCATCCTAGTTTCCAAAGGTTGACTAAACCTTTCCTCTGATACCAACTGTAGAGACCCAAAGCTTGATGTACATGGAAATTACATTACTTTAGCGGAATACTTAATACATATCAAAAACAGACACACAAGGACCGTAATAGTTTAGTGTCTTTGGAAACTCGAAACGTAATCTTCTAATCATGGTGAAAGATCTTAAAAATCTCCCATAAAGATCTTCTTTTTTTTAAACCTAAATCATTTATTTATGTCCTGGGGAAAAGAAAACATAAAACGGTGAGCTCAAATGCTCAGTAAGGGTAAACAAAAGAAATATCAATCACGTCATATTCATAAGAACATATCTTTTGGAAATCTTAACCTGCAAAAGAGATCATAAGTTCATAAAATGGGATAAATCATAGTAGTGAAATGTATTCCCAATAATCATAACTTAAAGCATGAAACATTGTTGCATACACACATAATCATACATAATCATTTCTTATTAGTCAAGACCCATTTCCAAGACTATCTTAGTGGATAAAGTCCCTTTCTGAACTGAGTTCACTCCTCGTTTCCGTCCTGTTTCACTAAACCGGTATAACCTACCGTTCCAGTCATTTCTATCTCATGAGATATAAAATCTTTACCCAATGCATTGAAGGGAGATATAGGTCCCATCCATCTCATAATGATAACATTCTTATGTTTTCCACAAAATCATAAACCATACATCATAGCATAACCCATGTAATAAAAATGGGAATCTTAAACATCATGACATCATAAAACAATTCATATAAGATAAAGGAATAAAAATAATTCCATCACAACATAGTCAAATCAATGTAATAATATGGATAGAAACAGAAACCTTTATTATCTTAGATAGAAAATAATTTTGATAAAACACTTGAACTCCATTCTTGAGGAAAATATCCTTTCTACTTCAAAAAACACTTTTCCTTTATTAACATGTCATACAATTATAAACTAAAAGAAGTTGATTAAAAATAAAAATGAAAACTTGTAAAGTATGCTTCTAGGAAATAATGTTTTAAAAATCCATTCATTCCGTATAAGTTAAATAAACATTCTTCTCGTACTTTTGTCGGAAAAGTCAAAAAGTACCTCGTACGAAAAATGACAAAAGATTCCTTTCATATCCTTTACTAAAAACTCACCGAAGGGTAAAAATGGATTTAGAAAATTGTTGGTGGATGGAAATAATATTACATATTGATTAAACATGGATGTGGATGATAAAATACACCCCAGTAAATTTCATAGTATAAACAATCTCGGATAAAAATGAGATTGTGATATTTCCTTTACCTTAGGTCCAATTTGCTTCGTAAGTGTCTGAACCTCCTGTATAATGATTTAAATAATGTCATTGACTTATTCCAGAATCATACTCATTGTTATGATATCATATATGGTTCACTTATGACTTTATATTACCCATTCTTTTGTAAATTCCATGTTAAAGAGTGTTTTGGGTAAAATTATTTCATTTGTCGTTTGTGTTTTGACTTATAATTATTCATATGATTACGTAGATCATGATTACTTAATTAAAGAATATAAAATATGATTTATATATAATATATATTCAGAATATACATATATATATATATAATAAATCAGTAAATGGAAAGAAATACACCGTTCATGGAGATGGTAGGCCGTACGTACCCATGAACGCTGTTTTTGTTTCCTAATTGAGTTGAATGGAATTAAGTAGAATAAATACATATATATACACATAGATCCAGTATAATTATTATGTAATATATTTCATGATTAATTATTATATATACTTTATAATCATTCATGAATGGTTAAAGTGGAGAATGAATCTCATCGCGTCGTCGAGACGGTAGTCCGTACGTACGCACGAGCGATGATATCTTTCTCATGATCGTGGGACTATATTTGAGTGTATGTATACTATTTCAGAATAAATATAACTTTAAAATAATCATATATAGTTATTATTTACACCATTATTCCCATCCAAATAAGGTGGTGGTGGAAAATAGATTTCACCACGGCGTGGAGACGGTATTCTGTACGTAGGCACGCGCGGTGATTTCATTTTCCGTAGGATAGATAGATGGTGAGATAGGGTTTTTTCATACTTCTAATAACATGTCAGTATATTATTGATACTTATGTTAATACTTAATAATGAAACAACCTACGAAGAACAAGTGGAAGAAGAAATAAAGTTGAAAGAATCGGTAACAGACATTACCTCTTCTTTGAAGCGCCTCTTTGAGATCTCCTTTTAGGGCACTAAAACTGGTCTTTGAGGAAGACCAGAACCTCTAGGATTTTTCTAGGGAAGTGTAGAGGAGAATTTGGCAGGGATTGGCTGAGCTTGAAGGCTCAAAGTGGTGTGAGGAAGAGGGAGGAGGAGGTGCTCTTTTATAAGGGAGGAGAGGGGTACCTTTGGAATAACTAAATATATTATTTTATTATAAAGTCAAATTCGGTTTTTAATAGCTCGAAATTGATATATTTAGAAGATAAGGTGGGTAGGGGTCGAAAGCCTCTCATACAATAGAATTTAGACAAGTTTATGTATCAATTTTAACCTTATCATTTAGATTGAACTTTAAGTTAGATAATTTAACTTTTACCGTGTCTTCATGTTTTCTTACACTATAAGGTTAATAAACTTACTATATCAAGCCAAAAGAACCCCAGGTTGTTTATTATTAATATATATATCCTTATATAAGTCATTTGGCAGAACTTTAGATTTTTAGGAATAAAATAACAATTAATAATATAATATTTGTTTTAAAAACTATTTTATGTCAATTTTGACACTATTTAGTAATTTATTTTTTTGAAACTCATAACAGATTGATTAGTTAGAAAAAATTTAATTAAATCAATAATAACATGTCATATTAACATATAATATTTGTTTAATTCATAAAACGTATTAAATTACATTTATTTGGGTATTTATAACATCAATTATGTCAATATTTCATTAATAAGACAATTACTGCATCATATTTTTGTCATAATAAATGATAATTATTTAATCCCTAAAAATTCTAAATAAATTCCTATGATGTAGATAATTGTATAAGCTATCTGGAGACTATTCTGGTTCGACATTTCATGAATTTTATCACTAAATTAAAATTATTATACTTATAACATTTAAGAAAGTGACATGTTGTCACATTCTTTTGTTTTAATAATAATTAAATTATTTTCATGGACAAAAGTCTATTAAATGAATCTAATACAACCCTTAGGTGGTATGGGTCGACTTTTAGTCATCCAATAGGATTTTGATATGTGTTAGGGTAATTTTATAATATTATATTTACCCTTAATTACCTGATTTACCTTTAACTATGGTAAATAAAATTTACCGTAGTTACTATTCATAATTCCCAAAAATAAAAAGTAGCTTATTAACATAATTTGGATCCACTGATTCTAAATATGGAATCCATTTTTTCAAATTCAATACACAAAAGTTGCAGAAATTAAATTAAAATTAATCCTGTTGTTGAAATAAAACAGGTTTTTCTTTAAAACATTGCAAAAGATTGATTTGATTTATCCTACGAATTCAAGGTGAAATCAATGCTAATGACATAAATTATATTAAATGGTAAAAATATATTCTATTTATACTTTAAAATCATTAAATATTATAATTTAACCATATAAATTATTGCGATGAAAAATGTTGTTTTTAATTAAAATATATCGTGTTTTTACTATTCATCAAAATATGAAAGTTACCAGAATGATATGAAAATTTATCCAAAGTAAATTTTTATTTCTTGATTCCAAAGAAGAATTTTATTTTTTCAAATTGAACTTATAAACATGTCAAAAACTAGATTTAATGTGGGTGTGCCATCAAAAGGCGGAAAAACTGCATTTTTTTAAAAATACTTATTTTACCCAAAAAATTTATTTTGTTCTTATACCATGTTTTAGAAAATGTGCAAGATGAATAATAATGTTATAAGATTCAAAATTTAGTTAATACTATTCATAACGGCTAGTTCATAATAATATTATAATAATATATCGTTGTTTAGTAAAACCCTGTATTGTGTACAACACACGCTATCGAGGAAGGTCGCGATTGCGTGTAATGCAAGCCAAGTCAGGGTTGCGTGCTGTGCAAGAATCCTTCGTTGTTACGTATAACATAATCCAACCATATTTCATTTTACATTGAATATATATATATATACTCAATGTTGTGTTGAATTACTATTATCAAAATTGTGTGTAAAACGATCCAAGAATAGTGTTGCGTATACTGCAAGCTAATATGGTGTTGTGTATAGCACAATGTAATCTTGGTGTAGCATATAACACAAGACATTAATGAAATTAAAAGAATATTTTTCATTAAATCTTGGGGTGTTACATTACTAGTAGTAGTTGATATCCCAGTTCATCACCTGAGATATCTATCAACTAAGGCTCATCACCTGGGTGATATATAACCTGAGGCTCAATACGTGGGTGACCTAACTCCTAGAGACTCATGAATTTGGTGACCTATCACAAATGGTTCATGACTAGAGAGACCTATTTCCAGAGGCACATCACATTTTTTAATGTCCCGACCCAGCTCAGCTCTAAGACGGTGGCTAGACCGGTGCGTCACATGACCTCAAGCGCATCTCCCCAAACGCCAGAGGCTGCCGACTAGCAGCGAGAGCCTTTTTGTGTCCAAGGGGGAGACAATGCCCTCATAGGTAATAGGTATTATCACAGCGGAAGTAAAATAAATTAATAAAAAATAGTGGATGCATATAACCAAATAAACTATATGAAAAGGAAATAAATAATCCCAACTGAATACATAATAAATGCGGAAGCTGATAAATGAAACCGGGTACAAAAAAATTTCCTGCCATGATGTATGTCTAAAAATAAAGTATAGAAAATAAAACCCAAGCATGTTATCAACTAAAAAGAAAAGAAACAATGTGTGATAACAGCATCACAGGAAAGGCTCGGTCATCTGCCCCAGTCTCCATCCTAAGTAGCAACAATAAATCAATAATTGGAAGCAGTACACTTCCCTTTGTCAATACCTACAATCTTATAATCTACTCGGGTGTCAACGAAGACCGAGTAAGGTGTGAGATAAAATCCCAGTAGGCCGGAACCTGTGGTGTCTAAACCTTTCCATTTCGTGAAATAATAAAATATAGGGTTCCATTATATAACAATTGTAGATAATTTATCAAGTGCAATGAAATAAATAACTCGGCCCGAGTTCCAAGTGGTACCTATGCCTAATCACCTACTTTGTCCTAAGTAAAAATTCTAAGAGACATACCTATAAGTAGAACACACATATGCATATATATGAATCCTGGAAGAGTAAGGTAAAATAAGGAAGAGGCATACCTCCCATGCTTGTGCTTTAACTTGGGGTCTAAGTCATGTGTCAACTAGGTGTGCTTCAACATACCAGAAAATATCTCAAATCTCAAGAGACTAATAGTGACATTAATATAAACCTTCAGTGCATCAGTATTAAGGTTTAAGTTGAGTGTTGGAGTATTAGCCCATCCTAAAGGTATTGCTACGAAACATCCTTCAATTATTTAATAGCACTGAGCCCATCCACGGTAATCTTTCGAAGGACCATGTATCACTCGTGGCATGGATTTACCCCAAGTCCGATCCGATCTCGCAAAAAGGGGTCGGGCACCATCCGATAATGGATTAGCCACATTGCCAAAGGTTCCGTCCCGATGGGCCCTTTTCTAACTGGTACCACTCATACGTATTATAAATCTCGGGGAAGTCTCAGTCCAGAAAAACAAAGAACACCGCCCCCAAGAACATATAGGTAACCATTAGGAACGAAGGGTCTAAGCGTGTCCCTTAATACGTGACCCACCTGTAACGTCTTGTGTTTTGAACCAGATGAAAAAATGCAGGAAATAAAATATTCCATTAACTAGGTAGGTCAGTTTTAAAACCGAGCGTCATAACTTTTTTTTTCTGATAGTCAACATTGTGGAATTTATAGAATAAAAATATTAAGCTTATTTTATTAATATGTGTGTTTGTTTATTTAAAAAAATGAAATAACTCTCAAACGATACGTCCTATGAGAATATCTGAGACCACGGTTAGGTCTGGAAAGTCGGTTTTACCCTAGGCAGGGTATAACCTTGATTCGGATCGGGTGTTTGGCACCCCCCACATGATAATACAATCTTTATTTGTAATTAATTAATTATTCCGTTTTTATATAATAAATAATTATTTTCTCTCAAAGGGTGCATCGAATGAGAAATCCAACATCACAAATAGTTCTAAGACATGGGGTTTACCATTGGTAGGGTATAACCTTTGCGAGTGGCGGGAGTTTGTTCATATCACACCCAAAGATAATTTAACTAATTTAAATATTTTTTTGGCCATTAGAAATAATAATAATAATTTTATTAATAATATTATTATTTGTGTTGATGTCAACAAATGGAAATGCATTACCACAATTAATAAATTGTGTTGTGGTGTAAATAATAACTGGATAATATAATAAATATGACATTATTAATTGTTCCAATTAAATACAAATGTACAATCAATATTTATTTATTAACCGCTATCTTTTTTATGGTTATTTTTTTTTAATTTATTAATGGTGTAATTGATGGGTTTAATTAAATAATAGTAATTATTTTTATTATTATTATATTGGGAAAAAACATTGCGGTATATATATATGTGAGGTATATATATATGAGATTAAATATATATATATAGTTATATATACATGTATAGGTGTATATATATAAATATACATGTGGGTGTATATATATATAACATATATATACAGGGGCGGATATTTATTGTTGAGTTAGATAAAATATTATTAATTACCCACATAAATGCCTGTAACGTCTCAACATAAATGAAGGTGCAAAGAATTTATGTTTCAAGTCAAATATTTAAAGCGAACCATGGCGTGCGCCTGCACACCCTGTTGCGGGTCCCGAGCAGCTGTTAAAATTAATTAAATGTTTGTTCAGACTTTATGTAAAATATTACGTCGCGCCATAGTGCATTGTTAGGGTTAAAAATAATTAAAAATCATTACTATAAATTAATGAAATTTAATGAGGGGTAAAAATAAGTAATAAAATTGATAAAGTTGGAGAGAAATTAAAAATAATTAAAATGTGGTGAACCTATTTTAATTATTTATTTCATTTCTTCTACCATTTTATTTTTTTATTTTATTTATGTATCTATTTTTTATTATTTTCCATTTTCATCTCTTTACTTTCTTTTTGTTTATTTATTTTCCTCTCCTCCTCTCCTCATATCCTATGTGTGGCGCACCTCTCCTCCCTAGGTGTTGTGCACCACCTTCTCCTCCCTTCGGAAGATCGTCGCGCCAAAATTCATCATTCGTTTTCTTCACCGTCATGTGCACCGTGAACCTATCGGTAAGGCTTATCGCACGCACCAAGAATCATACGACCTCTTTCTCTATCCTTCACGCAGTTCGTCACGGAAGGATTTTACCCTATTTTGGGGTTTTTCTGAAATCTTTTGTTGTCTTCCATTTTAGGTCAAATCAAAGTCTACAGAGGATCATAGAATCATCTATGACCATAAGGTAGGAAATATACTCTTTTTCCCTCCATTTCATTGCGATTTATAAAAAAAAATCGTTGTGCCGTTAGTCAGTGCCTACCGACTTTGTGCAAATTCACCCAGATTCATTAAATAATTTGTTTTTCCTAGTTGTTGCAGCCATATTGATCATGAATTAAGTTATTTAATTTTTTGAAAAACAAGGTTGGACACCACTTGGGGCGTTCCGACATGGTCAGTATAATTTCCATTACCCCAGACTTTTAATTTATTTAATTGCATGTGTTTTTGCAACATATTTTTAATTGTGTTCAATTTAAATAATTAATTTAGAATAATTATGAATATTGATTTGTTGAATCATTGGTAGTTGGTTGTGTTGTTTTATTTATTATTAAAAAGTGTCGTATCTTCATTTTTTTCACAACCAATTTTGTTGTGTTTAATTTAAATAATTAATTTAGATTAATTATGAAATTTGAAATTGTTGGATCTTGGTAGTTGGTTTGTCTAATTTTTTTTATTTAAAAGTTCATTTGTCTACTTATGTTGATGCCGTAATTTGACTTGTTAATATTGTTATGATGAAATATTTAATTTGCACTGTGTGATGCACAGGTGTACATATTTGGTTTCAAGATGCAATTACATATGTTGATATCATATCTTTTTTCTATCATAACATTAATTAAATTTTGGACGGGGAATGGAGGTGGGTCCCATATTAAGGTTCACGCTTAGACCCTTCATTCCTGACAGTTACCTCTATGTGCCGGGGGGTGTTCTTGGCTTTTCCGGATCGAGACTTCTTTGGGATTTCTAATACTTTTGAGTGATACCAGTTCTAAAATGGAAAATCAGGAAGGATCCATTGGAAATGTGGCTAAGCCAGCCTCAGATGACACTCTACCCCTTTTTGCGAGATTGGGATAGACTCAAGGTAAAGCAATGCCACGAGCGATACTTGGTCTTTCAAAAGATTTCTTTGGATGGTATTGGTGGTATTGGATAATTGAAGGATGTTCTATAGAGATACCTTCAGGATGGGCTCAGACTCCAACTCTCAACTTGAACCTTAATAATGATGCACTTAAGGTTTGTATTATTTCCATTGGAGTCACTTGAGAATTGAGATATTCTTCTAATACATGGAAGTGCACCTGGTTGACACTTGACTTAGACCCAAATTTAAAGCACAATTTTGGGATATACCTCTTTCTTGTTTACTTTGTTTATTTTTCGGATTTTATACATATATGTGTAGGTGCATTCTGCTGACAGGTACCCTATTAGACTACCGGCTTAGGCTGAAGCAGGTGATTAGGCATGGGTGCTGTTTGGAACCTGGGCCGACTTATTTATTCCATTGCAATTGATTAATTATCTTAAATTGTAATATAATGGCACACTACATTTTATAATTTCCTGAAATGGAAAGGTTTAGAAACCTTGGGTTGCGGCCTACTTGGATTTTATATCACACCATGCTCGGGCATCATTGACACTCTAGTAGATTATATGATTGTAGGTATGGAAAAAGGGAAGCGTCCTGCCTCCGGTTCTTGATTGATTGTTGCTGCTTTGGATGGAGACTGGGGAAGAGGACCGAGCCTTGATCGTGAAGAAATTTTCTCACCTTGTTTCTTTTCTTTTTATTTGATAGCATGCTTGGGTTCTGTATTCTGTATTTTTAGTTTAGACATACATCATGGTCTGGCATTGTTTTTGTACTTGGTTTTATTTATTAGCTTCCACATTTATTATGTATTCAGTTGGGATTATTTATTTCATGTTCCTATAGTTTATTAGTTTATATTCTTCCTCTATTTATTATTAATTTTTTTTACTTCCGCTGAGATAATACCTATTACCTATGAGGGCATGGTCTCCCCCTTGTACACAAAAAGGCCATCGCTACTAGTCGGTATCCTCTGGTATTCGGGGAGATGCGCTTGAGGTCATGTAACCCACCAGTCCGGCCATCGTCTTAGAGGTGAGCCGGGTCGGGAAGTTACAAAGTAGTATCAGAGGTGGCATTTTTTCATTGTATTAATATTTTCGGTTGGTAGACAGGAGACTAGGAATGTGTTAGTGCTTGGTTAATAGCTGTGTTTGGGACTGCTCAACCCATGTATGGGAAATGACCAAGTGTCTAGGGTTAGGATTGTTGATAATTCTTTTCGATGTTTCAATTGATATGATTTCACCTCGAGTGATTGGTGTAATTTCCTTTGCTAATGAAGTTATGGAATTTATGATATTTTACCCTTGGCCTATCAAGGTAAGGATGAAAAATTTCATACATCATAATAGGAACATAATAATTCACATTCCATGCATAGTTTCATGCCATGTAGTTGAATTTTGGGTTTCCTTTTTATTCAAATTGTGTGCCTTGAATGTATTCCATGTATTGTAATTATTTAGTATGCCTTTTTAGATACCATGTTTTGGTGATATATTTAGTATGCTATTTTGTTTCCATGATGCCTATTTAATACCATGTTTTCCTTGTATCCTGATTCTGTGCCTATTAGCATGTCTCTGTGATTAAAAATGTAATGCTTCTGTGATTACAACATGTCTCTCTGTGTTAGATTCTTATAGTGACCTGCTTGCTTGTTTGTTATGTAATGAGATTCTTTGATAAAATTTATTGGTTTCCATTTAATGGGAGCCAAATTCCAAAAAATATAAAGTGTATAGTCACTTATTAGGTTGATATGCACCCATATATAATGGCTGATATGTGTTTGAATATGTTCTAATTTCAAATTAATTGGTTAATTACCTAATGGCACAACAATGACCAAGTAGGCTAGTTGGTGTATATTTCTTATGAGATAACCCAGTATGGGTGTTGTGATTTTAATAATTAATCAACTATTTTTGGGTATCATTCTAATGAACCCATGTTAGCTTAGTGGGACCCTTGTAGGTCTCCAAATCTTTTTTAAAATGAATTTATGTGATAGGTTGCCTAATTAAGGACAATATGTCAATTAATGCAAAAATTTCTAAAATAGATTTTTAAAAAGTTTGCTTGTTTTTTTTCCTTGAGGTGTTGGTTAAGAGCAAGTACCTTGTGTTTTGTTTTGAAAAATGGTACTTGATATTTTGATTAAATCTTTTGATGATTAAAGATTAAATTTGATTAAATATAAAGGTCTTTGATATGGATTATGTAGTGATGTACTCTGTTTAAGACCGTATTATAAGGATAGATTGAGTTTCTCCTTGATTTTATTTGGAACAGAACCTTTTGCATGTTGTTGTTCCTAGTCGGACCCCCTTGCTTAAAATGACTCCCTTGTTCGGACAGGTGGTCATGTTTTCCTTGACTTTTGTTTCGGGCTTGAGCATTGGTAATGCTCATTTCTATGAGGTTAAGTATGCCTTGTGAATAGTCAGTTGCTTCTTAGTTTGTTCGACCCTCTCTTCTCCACAGTGATGGATGACTTAGTACGTCGTCCTCCGAGTTAAAAGTCATCTTGCTTCTGTATCACCTTGGGGTAGTATGCGTTCACATACGTGGTGTCGTCAAGTGCTTAACGTTGTGATGAAACAGTTGGGTTCAGTGTAATCATAATGTATTTTATTGTTAAATGTGTTTTGGGTCATCTCTTTAGTGTAGTAACTTATGTGTTAAACGAATCAAGTTCGTGCCAATGCTCAAGATGACTTCCAGAGACTCGGGTGTTTTGACACAACGGTCATTTTAGTTGGTCTTTCTTGCTAGGTGTTTAAATGTCTCCCTTCTGCTAATCCTCTAATCCTCTTAGTGTACTCTTCCTTAAGTGATGAGCATGTTCCCTATTTTTCCTTCATCCTTGATGCACTAAGAGAGCATTGGTCTTATGCCATACTAAAGCTTTAAAAATTGTTAGGCATGTTTAGGGTGTTTTTCTCAGTGATTCACGATGATGCATAATTCTTATCAAGGCTTTGGTTAGTCTTGAGTGACCCTTGGATTTTTGTATATGAATTTCTAATGAACTCTTGTACACCATCCATTTCATCTAAGTTTACCGCCAGGACAATGCCACTCTGGGCTCAGTCAATGTTTCGATATGGGCATCTTTCCCTTGTACCAACATCTCACTCATAAACATGGAGTATGGAATACCTTGCATTAGTTTATTTCACTCATGTTGTGATGATCTGAGGTTACCCTATACTTGTTATTGGACTCAGTGATGCCTAAATCAAGGAACGTCACTGGAGGTCAGTTATGAACTTTGGTGGATGTGTTTGTGGTAAATGTGAGATACCTTTGAAGAAGAAATCATAGTTTAGTCTATAAAACACCTATCATCTAAACTGAGAACCTTATTAAATGGTCGACCGGAGTGGTTTGACTAGTTCTCTCTCTTTCTCAATGAAGCAGTCAGTGAAGAAACTTTTTTGGACGCGTCATCAGGTGAGACAAGTGCGGTTTGGGTTGACTAGAGATTTTTATAAAAATTTGGCACAACATTGGATTTAAGGGATATGGGGAATCGACCATTTTATCCATTTTAGAAATCAATTGAGAAGCATCAATAGAATTATTAAGGGTTTGTCTTCTATGGAATTTCAATGGAGGAAAGTGTCCTGACATAGAATTTTCCTCTTTCTAACATTAAAACCTAAGGTGGGAAGTAACCCTGGGCCAGAAGTTAATGAGATGATGACATGGTTGTGTCTCTAGCTGAATGTGTTTGGTTAGGTACCGTCTCAGTTTTTCAGTTAGAAAATGAGCATTGACTCAGACCTTAATATCTTAGGTATTGCTTTCCTAACTACTGTGTGAGAGTGTGTTGGGCATTTAGATACGCAACATGACCATTTGTACAAGACTGCATGACCCTGTAGACCGGGTGAAAGTTACGTTGTTCCTGAAGGCTTCTCAGGGTTGAGAAGTTCTAAGGTCATCCCGTGTTTTGAAATGGATGAAAAAATACAGGAAATAAATTTTTTCCATTAACTAGGAAGGTCGGTTTTAAAACCAAGCATCATAACTTTTTATTCTTATTGTCGACATTGTGGTGCTGATAGAATAAAAATGTTAAGTTTATTTTATTGGTAGGAGTGTATGTTTATTTAAAAAAATTAAATAACTCTCAAACGGTGCATCGTATAAGAAATCTGAGACCACAGTTAGGTCTAGAACACCGAGTTCACCCTAGGGAGGGTATAACCTTGATTCACATTGGGCGTTTGGAACCCTAATACATGATAATTCCATATTTATTTTTAATTAATTAATTATTCTATTTTTTATATAATAAATAATTATTTTCTCTCAAATGGTGCATTGAATGAGAAATCCAACATCACCGATAGTTTTCGGACGTTGGGTTTACCCTAGGTAGGGTATAACCATTGCGAAAGGCAGACGTTTGGTCATATCACACCCGAATATAATTTAATAGGGTTAAATATTTTTGTTGGCTCTTAGAAATAATAATAATAATTTTATTATTAATATTATTATTTGCGTTGATGTAAAAAATAGAAATTCACTACCAAAATTAATAAATTGTGTTGCGGTGTAAATAATAACCAGGTAATATAATAAATATGATATTATTAGTTGTTACAATTAAATAAATATGCGCAATTAATATTTATTTAATAACAATTATATTTTTTTATATTTATTGCTTTCATGTTAATAATGGTGTAATTGATGGGTTGAATTAAATAATTATTATTATTTTGATTATTGTTATTATTATTATATTGGGACAAAAACATTGAGGTATATATATATATGAGGTATATCTATATATATGAGATTAAATATATATATATATTTATATTTATATATACATGTGCAAGTGTATATATATGAATATATATGTGGGTGTATATATACATATATATAACAAGTATATACAGAGGTGGATATTTATTGTTGGGTTAGATAAAATATTATTAATTACCAACATAAATGCACATAATGTCTCAACTTAAATAAAGGTTCGAACCATTTATGTTTTAGTCCAAATCATTAAAGCGACCCATGGCCCGAGCCTGCGCACCATATTGCGGGTCCCGGGAAGCTGTTAAATTTAATATAATGTTTGTTCAGGATTTATGTAAATTATTTTGTCGCACCATAGTTCAACATTCGGGATCAAAATAATTAAAAATCATTAATGGAAATTTATGGAATTTAAAGAGGGATAAAAATAAATAATAAAATAGATACTGTTGGAGAGAAATTAATTATAATTAAAATGAGGTTGACCTATTTTAATTTTTTATTTCATTTCTTCCACCATTTTATTTATTTATATCCATTTTATTTTTTGCCTTTTTATTTTCTTTTCTTTCCTTTTTTATTTATTTTTTTTCTCTCCTCCTCTCCTCCTCCTCTCCTGTGTGTGGCCCACCTCTCCTCCCTAGGTGGTGCACACCACCTTCTCCTCCCTTAGAAAGATCGCCGCGCCTCTGTTCGTCATCGATTTTCTACAACGACTAGTGCGTTGTGAAACTCTTGATAAAAATTATCCCACACACCATGAATCGTAAAACTAACTTCTCTATCCTTCGCGCAGTTCGTCATAGAAGGATTTTACCCTATTTTGGGGTTTTTAAAAAATCTTCCATTTTCTTCCATTTTAGGTCATATCAAAGCCTACCGTAGATCATAGGATCATCTATGAAAATAATGTAGGGAGTCTACTCTTTTTCACTCCATTTCGTTGCGATTTATAAAAATGTATTGTGGTCCCTTTAGTCGGTGCCTACCATCTTGGTGAAAATTCACCTAGATTCATTAATTAATTTGTTTCACCAATTTTTTGCAGCCGTATTGATCATGAATTAATTTGTTTAATTTGTTGCAGAAAGGTCAGACACCCCTTTGGGCGTACAGAAGTGATCAGTATAATTTCTGTTAGCCCATAATTTTAAGTTATTTAATTTTATGTCTTGCATATCCTATTTTTTGTTGTGTTTATTTAAATAATTAATATAGATTAATTACGAATCTTGAATTTTTGAATCTTTGGTAGTTGGTTGTGCTAGTTTATTTATTATTAAAAAGTGTCTTTATCTGCATGTTCTTCACAGCCTATTTTGTGGTGTTTAATTTAAATAATTAATTTAGATTTATTATGAACATTGGAATTGTTGGATCTTAGTAGTTGGCTGGTATTATTTATTTATTTATTTAATAGTGCATTTATCTACTTATGTTGATGTGGTACTTTTCCTTATTAATATTTCTATGGTAAAATATTAAATTTTCTCTGTGTGATGCATGGGTGTACAAGTTTGGTTTCAAGCTGCAATTACATATGTTGATATCATATCTTCTGCTATGAAAACATTGCGGGATGGGATCAGATTCCAACCCCCAACTTGAACCTTAATAATTATTTACTTAAGGTTTGTATTATTTCCATTTGATTCACATGAGAATTGAGATATTCTTTTGATATGTGCAAGTGCACCTGGTTGACACTTGACATAGACCCCAAGTTAAAGAACAAGCTTGGGGTATACCTATTTTTTGTTTACCTTGTTTCTTTCTGGGTTTTACACATATACGTGTACATGCATTCTGCTGACAGGTACCCTTTCAAACGACCAAATTAGGCTGAAGCAGCTGATTAGTCATGGGAGTTGTTTGAACCTAGGCTGAGTTATTTATTCCATTGCACTTAATTAATTATCTAAAAAAATTTATATAATGGAACACTACATTTTATAATTGCACAAAATTGAAAGGTTTAGACACCTTGGGTGACGACCTACTAGGATTTTATCTCACACCCTACTCGGGTGTCCTTGACACCCAAGTAGATTATATGACTATAGGTATTGACAAAGGGAATCATGGTGCTTCTAATTCTTGATTGATTGTTGCTTCTTAGGATGGAGACTGGGTCAGAGGACCAAGCATTGCTCGTGATTCAATTGTCGCACCTTGTTTCTTTTCTCTTTAGTTACTAGAATTCTTGGGTTATGTTTTCTGTACTTTCAGTTTAGACATACATCATGGCATGACATTGTTTTTGTACATGGTTTCATTTATCAGCTCTTGCATTTGTTATGTATTCAGTTGGGATTATCTATTTCATTTTCCAGTAGTTTATTTTTTTATATTATTCCAATATTTATTATTAATTTTTATAATTACACTCTGATAATACCTATTACCTATGAGGGCATAGTCTCCCCCTTGGACACAAAAAAGCCCTCGCTGCTAGTCGACAGCCTCTGGCATTCGGGGAGATGCGCTTGATGTCATGTAACCCACCAGTCCAGCCACCGTCTTAGAGGTGAGTTGTGTCGGGACATTACACCACCTTTATTCCCCGCCCTAAATTTAATTAATGTTTTCACAGTAGTAGATATAATATCAACATATGTAATTACATCTTGAAACCAAACAGGTACACCCATGCATCACAAAGTGAAAATTAAATATTTCAGCATAGCAATATTAACATGGAAAAGTACCACATCAATATAAGCAGATAAATGCACTTTTAAATAAATAAATAAATTAGACCAACCAACTACCAAGATACAACAATTCTAATATTCATAATTAATCTCAATTAATTATTTTAATTAATCACAATAAAATAGGTTGTGCAAAACATGTAGATAACGAAACTTTTTAATAATAAATAAACAAGTACAAACAACTACCAAAGATTCAACAATTATAGATTCATAATTAATCTAAATTAATTATTTAAATTGAACACAACAAAAAATAGGTTGTGCAACACATGAAATTAAATAAATTAAAAGTTTGGGCTAACAGAAATTATACTGACCATGTCGGCACGCTCCAAGGGGTGTCTGACCTTGTTGTAACAAATTAAACAGATTAATTCACGATTAGTACATCTATAAAAACTAGGAGAAACAAATTAATTAATGAATTTGGGGGAATTTTCACAAAGACGGTAGGAAACGAATAACGGTACAACGGGGAATTTTTTAAAATCACAACGAAATAGAGGGAAAGAGATTATATGCCCTACATTATGGTCGTAGATGATCCTATGATCCATGGTAGGCTTTGGTTTGAAAAAAAATGGAATAAAATAGAAGATTTTAGAAAAACCCCAAAATAGGGTAAAATCGTTCCACGACAAACTGCGCGAAAGATAGAGAAGGAGGTCGTACGATTCTTGGTCCGTGGGATAAGTCTTCTCGAGAGGTTCACAGTGCACCTGATGGTGAAGAAAATGGACAATGAATAGAGGCACGATGATCTTCCAAAGGGAGGAGAAGGTGGGGCGCACCACCTAGGGAGGAGAGGTGTGCCACACACAGGAGAGGGGGAGGAGAGGGGGAGAGAAAAAAAATAAATAAAATGGAAAGGAAATAAAAGAAAAAGGAAAAAATAAAAAGGAGATAAATAAATAAAATAATAAAAATAAAATTGGTGGAAGAAATGAAATAAATAATTAAAATAGGTTTACCTCATTTTAATTATTTTTAATTTCTCTCCAAACGTATCTATTTTATTATTTATTTTTATCCCTCTTTAAATTCCATTAATTTCCTTTAATCCTTTTTAATTATTTTTTAACATGAATGTTGCGCTATGCCGCGACATAATATATTACATACAACCTGAAAAATCATTTAATTAATTTTAATAGTTGTCTGGACCTGCAAGAGGGTGCATAGACACACGCCCTGGGTCACTTTAAAAATTTGGATTAAAAACTTAATAGTCCACAACTTGATTTAAGTCGACATATTAAATGCATTTATGTAGATCATTAATAATATTTTATCTAACCTTACAATAATTATTCACCATGTATATTTGTGTTATATATATATATACACAGACATGTATATTCATATGTATACACCCATACATGTATATATAACTATATATATATATTTATATATTTAATCCCTTATATATAGATATACATCATATATATATACATCAATATTTTTGTCCCAATATAATAATAAAAATGATAATTAAAATTGTTATTATTATTTAATTCAACCCTTAAATGACATCATTTATATTTTAATGACAACAACCATTAATACACAGGATAAGAGTTATTAAATAAATATTGATTGTGTATTTTTATTTATTTCAAATAATTAATACTATCACATTTATTACATTGTACAGTAATTATTTACATAGAAATATGATTTATTAATTATGGATCTGCATTTTCATTTGTTGACATCAAAGAAAAAGTAATATTAATAATAAAATTATTGTTATTATTCCTAACAGCCAACAAAAATACTTAATCCAATTAAATTATCTTCGGGTGCGATATGAACAAACATCTGATGCTCACAAAGGTTATACCCTGCCTAGGGTAAACCCCGCATCCCAGAACTATTGGTGGTGTCCAATTTCTCATTCGACACACCATTTGAGAGAAAATAATTATTTATTATTTAAAAATCGGAATAATTAATTAAATAAAAACAAAGACGGTACTATCAAATGCGAGGGTGACAAAAAACATATGCGAATCAAGGTTATAGCCTACCTAGGGTAAACCCGATGTTCTGGATCTAACGGTGGTCTCATATTTCTCATATGACACACCGTTTGATAGAAAATAATTATTTATTATTTAAAAAAAGGAATAATTAATTAAATAAAAATAAATATGGAATTATCTTGCGTGAGGGTGCCAAAAACCTGATGAGGATCAAGGTTATACCCTACTTAGGGAAGACCCGACGTTCCGGACCTAACGGTGGTCTCATATTTCGCATATGATGCACCGTTTGAGAGTTATTTTATTTAAAAAAAACATTTATATCAATAAAATAAACTTAATATTTTTATTCTATAAACGCTATAGTGTCGACTATCAGAATAAAAAGTTCCGACGCTCAGTTTTAAAACCGATCTGCCTAGTTAACAGAAAAAAATTTATTTTTTGCATTTTTTTATCCGTTTCAAAACACGGGACGTTACAACCTTCCAACCTTAAAACGTCTCGTCCCCGAGAAGCCTTCAAGAACAACATAACCTTAACCTAGTCTACAGGGTCATGCAGTCTCATAAAAAAGTTCTTCAAACACTAAATACACATTCAATCTTTGGTTAGAAAAGCGTCACATAAGCCATTATGATATAAGCCAACACTTATTTTCCAACTGATACACCAAGACACTACTTATTCAAACTCGTTTATCTAGAGACACGAACATGTAATCATCTCATTAAAAATTTATTCGAAGTTACTTCCCACCTTAGTTTTTAATGTTAGAAGATGGAAAATTCCAGGTCACGACACATTCCTCCATCATAATTTCATACAAGATGCACCCTTAAGCATTCTAGTGATGCTTCCCTCTTGATTTCCGAAACGGTTAAAACGGTTGATTCCCCATTTCTCTTAAATCCCATGTCTAGCCATTTTTTTATGAAATGCCATGGTCGACACAAACCACACTCGTCTCACCTGACGACTTGATAGAAAAAGGTCTTTCGCTGACTGCTTTATTGAACAAGAGAAAGAACTAGTCAAGCCACTCCAATATACCATTTAAAAAGGTCCTTGGTTTATATGATAGGTGTTTATAGACTAAACTGTGATGTCTTCTTCAAAGCTATCTCACATTTACCACGATCACATCCACCAAAGTTCATACCTGACCTCCAGTGACCTTTGATTTATGCATAACCGAACCCAACAATAAGTCTAGGGTAACCTTAGATTGGAACAACAGGAGTGAAAGGAACTAACATAGGGTAGTCCATACTCCATGTTTATGAGTGAGACATTGGTTCAAGGGAAAGATGACCATGTCAAAACATTGACCAAATCTAGCGCAACATCGGCCTGGAATTCAAGTTAGATGAAACGGTTGGTGTAGAAGAGTTCTTCAGGAATTCCCACATGGAAATACAAAGGTCACTCAAGAATAAACAAGCCTTGATAAGAAAGACGTGTCAATGTGAAACACTGAGAAAAACCACCCTAACAAAGCCCAACAACTTTTAATGCTTTATCATGGCGTAAGACTGATGCTCTCTTAGAATATCAAGGACGAAGGCAAGATAGGGGACATGCTTGTCACTTAAGGAAGAGTACACTAAGAGGATTATAAGATTACCATAAGGGAAACATTTAAAAAACTGGCATAAAATCCCTACCAAACTGACCAGTGTGTCAAAACACCTGAGTCTCTAGAAGTCATCCTGAGCACTAGGACGAACTTGAATCTTTTAACATATAAGTCAATGTACTACATAGATGACCCGAAAAGTATTTAACAGTTCAATACTTGATGATTACACTAAACTCAACCGGTTCGTCACAACATTAAGTGCATGACTCCACCACGTATGTGAACGCATACTACCCCTAGGAGATATAGAAGCAAGATAACTTTTAACTCTAATGACAACATTCTGAGTCATTCATCGTTGTAGGGAAGGGAGGGTCAAACGACCTATGAAGCAACTGACCATTCTTAAGAAATGACTAAACTAATGGAAAAAACATTACCTGATGATCAACCCCCCAAAAAAGTCATAGAAAACATGTCCACCCATCTGAACAAGGGTGTAATTTTTTTAAACAAGGGGGTATGACTAGGGATAATGACATTTGAAAGGTTATATTCAAAAGAAACTGAAGGAGAACTCAAAATACCCTTATATCATGGTCTTAAACCGAGGACATCGCTAAAAGTTTCATATTCAAGAACTTTATATTTAATGACATTTAGTCTTTAAACATCAAAAGATTTAATTAAAACATTAAGTACTTTTTTTTAAACAAAACACAAGGTATATGATCTTAAACAACACCTCAAGGGAAAACGTGTAAGTTTTATAAAACTCCATTTTAAAACATTTTACATTAATTGACATCTAGTCCTGAATTAGGAAGCTTATCATATTAATTCCTTTTAAGAAGATAAGGAGACCTACATGGGTCCCACTAAGCTGGCATGGGTTTATTATAATGCAACCCAAAAATAGTTGTTTAATTATTAAGAGTCACAACACCCATATTGGGTTATCTCATAAGGAACATGGACCAACTAACCAACATGGTTCTAGTTGTGCCTTTGGGTAGTTAACCAACTGATTTGAAATTATAACATGCTCAAATACATATCAACCTAGATATATGGGTGGCTATCAACATATAAAGTGAATATAGAAATTATAGATTTTGGAATTTGGCTCCCATTCAAAAGAAACCAATAAATTTTAGCAATGAAACCAATTACATAACAAACAAGGTAGCAGGTCACCACAAGAAGCTAATAGAAAGACATGTTGTAATCACAAAAGCATAAAATTTTAATCATAGAGACTTGCTAATAGGCACAAAAGCATGATACAAGGAAAACATGGTATTAAATAGGAAGCATGGAAATAGGCTAGAATGAAAAATATATCACTGAAACAAGGTATCTAAATGGCATGCTAAATAATTAAAAGACATGGAATATATTCGAGGAATGCAATTTGAATCAAGAGGCAACCTAAAATTAAACTACGTGGCATGGAACTATGCATGGAATATGAATTCCTATGTGCCTATTATGATTCATGAAATGATTCATCCTTACCATAATAGGCCAAGGGTAAAATATCATAAATTTTATAAATTTATAAGCAACACAAATAACACTAAATCACTCATGGTGAAATCATATCAATTCTAACATCAAAAAGCATGAACAACAATCCCAACCCCAGCCACTTGGTAATTTCCCATACACGGGGTGATCAGTCCCAAGAACAGTTATTAACCAAGTGCCGACACATTCATGGTATCTCATATACCAACCCAAAATAGCAGGAAAAAGTAAAAAACCACATTGCAACATCCCGACCCAGTGCACCTCTAAGATAGTTGTCAGCCTGGTGCGTCACATGACCTCAAGCGCATCTCCCCGAATGCCAGAGGCTGCCGACTAGCAGTGAGGGCCTTTTTGTGTCCAAGGGGGAGACTATGCCCTCATAGGTAATAGGTATTATCACAACGAAAGTAAACAAAAATTGAAAATAAATAGTGGAAACATATAAACAAATAAACTATAGGAAAAGGAAATAAATAATCCCAACTGAATACATAATAAATGTGAAAGATGATAAATGAAACCAGTTAAAAAAACAATGTCATGCCACAATGTATGTCTAAACTGGAAGTATAGAAAACAGAACACAAACATGCTATCAACTAAAAATAAAAGAAACAATGTGTGACAACTGCATCATGAGAAAGGCTCGGTCCTCTGCCCCAGTCTCCATCCTAAGCAACAACAATCAATCAAGAATCGGAAGTATCACACTTCCCTTTGTCAATACCTGCAATCATATAATCTACTTGGGTGTCAACAATGCTCGAGCAGGGTGTGAGATAAAATCTCAGTAGGTCGGCACCCGCGGTGTCTAAACCTTTCCATTTCATGAAATAATAAAATATTGTGTTCCATTATATAACAATTGCAGATAATTTTGTAAGTGCAATGAAATAAATGACTCGGCCTGGGTTCTAAGAAGAACCCATGCCTAATCACCTGCTTCTACCTAAGCCAGAAGTCTAAAAGGAGTAATTGTAGGTAGAATACACATATGCATATATATGAAGTTGGGAAGAGTAAGGTAAAACAAGGAAGAGGCATACCCCCGAGCTTGTGTTTTAACTTGGGGTCAAAGTCATGTGTCAACCAGGTGTTCTTCAACATACCAGAAAGTATCTCAAATCTCAAGATACTAAGAACGACATTAATATATTCCTTCACTGCATCATTATTAAGGTTCAAATTGATAGTTAGCATCTGATCTTGTCATGAAGGTATTTCTACAGATCATCCTTCAATTATCCAATACCACTGATCCTGTCTAAAGAAATCTTTCGAAGGAACAAGTATTGCTCGTGGCATGGCTTTACCTTGAGTCCGTCTTGATCTCACAAAAAGGGGTCGAGCACCATCTGAGGCTGGCTTAGCCACATTGCCAACGGATCCATCCCGATGGGCCCCTCTAGAACCGGTATCACTCATAAGTGTTAGAAATCCCAGGGAAGTCTCAGTCTAGAAAATCCAAGAACACCGCCCCTCGACACATAGAGGTAACCTTCAAGAACGAAGGGTCTAAGCGTGACCCTTAATATGGGACCCACCTCCTTTCCCCACCCTGAATTTAATTAATGTTTTCATAGCAGCAGATATGATATCAACATATGTAATTGCATCTTGAAACCAAACACGTACACCCATGCATCACACAGTGCAAATTAAATATTTTAGCATAACAAACTTAACAAGGCAAAGTACCACATCAATAAAAGTAGATAAATTCACTTTTAAATAAATAAATAAATTTGACCAACCAACTACTAATATCCCACAATTCCAAAGATCAAAATTAATCAAAATTAATTATTTAAATTAAACACAAAGAATTAGGTAGTGCAAAACCTGCAGATAAAGACACTTTTTAATAATAAATAAACCAGAACAACCAAATACCGAATATTCAACAATTCAAGATTCATAATTAATCTAAATTAATTATTTAAATTGAACACAATAAAAAATAGGCTGTACAACACATGAAATTAAATAAATTAAAAGTTTGGACTAATAGAAATTATACTGACTACGTCGGCACACCCCAAGGGTTGTCCAAACTTGTTGCAAAAAATTAAAAAAAAATTAATTCACGATCAGTACGACTGCAACAACTAGGCGAATCAAATTAATTAATGAATTTGGGTGAATTTTCACAAAGCTGGTAGGCACCAAAAAATGACACAATAGTGCGTTTTTATAATTTGCAATGAAATTGAGGGAAAGAGAGTAGACGTCCTACCTTATGGTCGTAGATAATCCTAGGATCCACGGTAGGCATTGATTTGTCCTAAAATGGAAGAAAAAAGAAGATTTTAGAAAAGCCCCAATATAGGGTAAAATCCATCTGTGATGAATTGCGTGAAGTATAGATAAGGATTTCATATGATTTATGGTTCATGAGATAAGCCTTACTGAGAGGTTCATAGTGCACCTGACGATGAAAAAAATGGACGAGAAATAGAAGAGCAATGATCTTTTGAAAGGAGGAGAAGGTGGCTCTATGGCGCGATATAATATTTTACATAAAGCTTGGACAATCATTTTATTAATTTTAATAGCTATTCAGGACCCGCAACAGGGTGCACAGGCGCGTGCCCTGGGTTGCTTTAATGATTTGGATTAAAAACTTAAAAGTCCACAACATGATTTAATTTGACATGTTAAATGCATTTATGTAGGTAATTAATAATATTTTATATAGCCTAAGAATGAATATACACCATGTATATGTGTGTTATATATATACACACACACACACATGTATATTCATATATATATACCCACACATGTATGTATAACTATATATATATATATATTTAATCCTTTATATATTGTTATACCACATATATATATACATCAATGTTTTTTTCCCAATATAATAATAATAAAGAAAATTAAAAAAGTTATTTTTATTTAATTCAATCCATCAATAACAATATTTATATTTTAATGACAACAACCGTTAATACACAGGATAATAGTTATTAAATAAATATTTATTGTGCATTTGTATTTATTTCGAATAATTAATAATATTACATTTATTACATTGCGAAGTTATTATTTACACTGCAACATGATTTATTAATTGTGGATATGCATTTTCATTTGTTGACATCAATGAAAAAATAATATTAATAATAAAATTATTGTTATTATTTCTAATGGCAAACAAAAATAGTTAATCCAGTTAAATTATCCTCGGGTGAGATATGACCAAACATTTGATGCTTGCAAAGGTTATACCCTTCCAAGGGTAAACCCCACGTCCCGGAACTATTGTTGGTGTCAGATTTCTCATTTTATGCACCGTTTGAGAGAACATAATTATTTATTATTTAAAAATCCGAATAATTAATTAATTAAAAATAAATATGGTATTATCAAGTGTGAGGACGCCAAATACCTGATGCGAATCAATGTTATACCCTACCTATGGTAAACCCAACGTTCTGGATCTAACAGTAGTCTCATATTTCTCATATGACACACCATTTGAGAGAAAATAATTATTTATTATTTAAGAATTGGAATAATTAATTAATATAAAATAAATAGAGAATTATCATGCACATGGGTGCCAAACACACGATGCGAATCAAGGTTATACCCTTCTTAGGGTAAGCCTGAAGATTCGGACCTAACATTAGTCTTATATTTCTCATACGACGCACTGTTTTAGAGTTTTTTTGTTTTATTAAAATCAACAAACATGCGTATCAATAAAATAAACTTAATATTTTTATTCTATCAATGCCTCAGTGTCGACTATCGGAATAAGAAGTTTTGATGCTCGGTTTTTAAACTGACCTGCCTAGTTGATGGAAAATTTTTATTTCCTGCGTTTTTTCATCCGGTTCAAAACATGGGACATTACAAATTGGAAACCTATATCCAAAGGATTATCCCATTGATGACCTTTTCCTTGGGGATTATCACCTAGGTGACCTTTGTCCTGGTGATCATCAGTTGGGTGACCCATCACCCAAGCCTCATTACTTGGGAGACCCATAATCCAATGGTTCCCACCTCATCAAACTATATCACATGGATTCTTTATCTTTAACCACAACATTACCTTACCCAAGTCACCCACATGAGTATGTTTCCATGGAGGCCCCACCAATAATCATTATATCCACATGAACATGGTATTGGAAGCATCAACATACCCCATTTTGATCAAGTATTCCTTTAGTAGAGGTTTACTCCCACTTATCCTCCCCAACACTCATTGTCCTTAATTATTTGATCATGTATCTATTTGTTAACGAGATCCCAAATCCTAGGGGAACGATGATAGTCTTCCCATATGACAACTCATTTCATCAATACACCTAAATTCATGATTTTTTATATAAATATATATATAATAAGATCCAAAATGATTTAAAGGTACAAGTAATTTGGGTAATAAATACATATCATAATAACATAAAACAAGGATACAAAAATATTATTTTAAAACTCAAATAAAATACTTTAAATTCCATTGATCTTAGAAAACAACAAGAGAAAACCTAGGGATGTACATAATAAAGTAGTGATCTACACGACCTAGTAATGTAATAATCAAATCATAACATGATAAAAGTAATGAATGTTTGTTATAAAAAATTTCAAGGTTAAATAAAAAGGTGGGAATCATAAATATGAACATTGAATCATGATATAAGATGATAATAATAAAGAAATATAGGAATATGGGAATAATATAAAACATGAAATCATAAACTGAAATCAAGGATGACCACTAAGAAATCATAAAATAGTGTTATTACGAAAATATCCCATGCACCACAAATGTTATATCATTAGAATAAAACATTAACCAATGCATTGGAGGGCTATATAATTCCAGGACGACATATCACATTCACATCATGTACATGCATTAGTATGCCACATTGATCATACAACATAAGAACACCATTAATTAATTTAATCCCAAGATTTAGGAGTGAAGGTTATATTAATTTAATTCACCAATCAATAATGTAAAAGTACCTATAGAAAAATACCTTTGAGTAGAAATGGGATGGGTATTCCCTAGAAAAATTTTTGGCATGAAGAATCACATAACAATTTCAACAGAATAGTAAGTGTAAATTATGATTCATGGATGGATTTAATGAGACTGAATAATTTTCTCCCATTACATGAAACTTATAAGTAATGTTAAAGGTATATATGTAAAAAATTCCAACCTGAAAATCATATATCGACTAGAATAAAACAAATAAAGTTCCTGAATAATTTGGCGGAGGAGAGAACCCCCTTACCATGAGAGGGTGCATCTAAAATATTTGGAAAATCATCCTAATATCATATAAAAACCTCTGTAGAGATTTATAGAGTTATAGAGAGATTAAATTCATTATATATGGGGTTTTAGTGAAGATGTGTTGGAGTTTGGGTTGGAATTTATAGAGAAGGAGAGATAAAATCTATATTAATCTCTAAACATAGAATTTAGAATCCTTATTATAATATAATCAAAACCACAAAAAATCCCATGGGTTTTTATCATGGTTTATACCAAAAATAGTGTTTTAATTTTTTTTAATTCAATGGACCAAACATATTAAAATAATAACATTGGGGATGTAGAAGTAAATCATGTTAATAAATAATTTATTTTAAAACCATAAAATATAGTATTATTTTTGGATGATTCATTAAGTGTTTATAAAATTAACAAAATAACATTGAAAATAAATTATTTTAAATCGGAGAGATATATATTTATATATATTTGGTATTGAATGCATTTTATGGAATTTATTACATCATTATGTGTTATTATTATCTCACAATATGAAAAATATGTTTATTCCATCATTAATATCTTATACAAAAAAATTGGATGTCTTAGAAAATTAGGAAAAATTTACCATTGGATAATTTCAACATTCTGATTTCAAAAATAATATTTATTCTATGATTATAAAACTAAAAATATGATAATTTACACATTTAATTAGAAATTATTATTAATTATAAAATACTTGTTCTTTTATAATAATAGTTTTCTAACTAATATAAATATTACACTGGATTTGATTAAATTTAATTATCAATTTTATGTAAATATATATTATATATTTATAGTTTTACATGAAATTACTATTTATTTGAAAAATCACAAATTTACCCAAAAAAAGTGTTAAAAATATATTCTCCAAAACTAAAATTTTGGTTTCTTTGTAACAGAAACAAAATTCATCTACCCATATATAATTGTATATATAAAGTAAACATGGAAAAGGATAAACATAATAATTATTTTATAAAAGAGAAAATATATATAAATTCATAATACTAGGGACCAGATACACAACTCCTTACTATACTAGTGCACACCCTAAGTGTATGGTGTGAAGTAGTGTAACTTTATTGGTGTGGTTTGGAAAACATCATTTGGGACATGATATTAATAATATTCAACTTCAACTTTAAATGGTTTCATTTTTGTTTAAGATGTTAAATTTTATCTTGAACTCAGCCAAGAGAAAATCCCAATCATTCTATCTAACTTATAATCTATGATAAGTGGCCTTCATAGGGTATTATCCTATTATTCATGGCCATCACTTCTTCAATTTTTGTTAATTAGACTTTTTCACGACCCTTAATATATACTAATTTTAACGGTAATTGTAAAATTTCGATTTTATCAATATTAATGATACTTAATGGTATTTTAAATCTGACCAACTATATTTTATAATGGTCCAAAATAAAATAAGTAGTCCATGTTTTTCCAAGTCATTACATTCTCCCCACCTTCAAAAATATTTCCCATGAAATTTCATTTTGGACACTAAAATATATGAGGGTACTTCAATTTCATTTCCCCAATTGGTTCCCAATGTTTCATCCTCAAACACGTGGTTACACAATTTTTTTTACGAGGTGGGTATTCTTGTTTCATATAACTTTGTCTCTATGATCTATTATCTTCATCCAGTGCTCCTTTTATGAAATATCCTTCTATAAGGGTTCCACCTATGGATTCAGTGCATGTGAGGGGTCTGATATGTTCTTACTCAAGATGAATACATGGAAAACATCATGTACTTTGGTTTGGTTTGGTGGTAGTTCTAGTTGATAGGCCAATGATCATATGTGATCAAGGATCTAAAAGGGGAAGATGTATCTTTCACTAAGCATTCCATTCTTCCCTAACATCATGAATTTATTCCATATCGATATATAAGGGAAAAATTATTTATGAAACTATAGGTCTCATTGATGATTTTCATAAAAAAAAAATTTTACATTGAATGGATTTAATATGATGTTTAATGTTTTGAACTTTCCCTAGCAACTATTGGATAAGATCAGGTCCCAAAAGCTTCCACTCTCCTACTTCACCCTAGCATGAGGACTCAAAATCTATTTGAAAAGGTTATATTTGAATCCAAGGATATAAAATATTGTTATATGAAAACTATACTATGGGAAGGTTGTTATACCAATATCCTTGGAAATCCATTATACATGGCCTTCATATATCCCCTTGAGTTTGAATTATTCTTTTAGACTGAGATTTTTCCTGATGGTGATAAGAGGTACTAAAACTCTGCTCTTTATCCAATTCTTTCTGAAGTATTCTCCAAAACCTCATGTTAAACCACATATCCTGGTTATATAAAATATATAGTTTCCTAAATACAGTAAAACCAATACACTTTTGTATATATTGGTGTATTTTTTAAAAGATAAATCATTTTTAATAGCAATGAAATATTTTATCATTATATAGTGATCAACTATGATGTACATGTTTTCATTTTCATTAGATGTCCTGGGTAGTACTATGACAAAATCCATGGTTATTTCTTCCCATTACCATTCTGGTATGAGAAATGGTGAGATAATACCCTTAGATTTCAATTGTTTATACTTAACTTGTAGTCATACAAAAAATAGGGATACAAATTATTAAATCATTATCATTATGTTATCCCACCAAATGTTTATCTCTAGGTCTCTATACATCTTAGTGATGCCTAGATAAATAGAGAAGGATGATATATGAACATCATTCAGAAGATCCGTCTTCATCTATACTTTTTATGGGACACCTATTCGAGTTACATACCTTATAACTCCATCTCTAAAAATGTTGATCCCCAAAATATTTGATACCATTCATTGTAGCTCCTTTTCTCATTTTCTGGACTCCTTTATCCCCTCAAGAATGGATGGTTGATTAATTATTAAATCAAGTTAGGATGATGATCATTTTTATTATTCCCATGTCCATACTTTTCATGTATAAAATGATTCTACTAATTTTAATCCTAATATTTTATAGGGTTTTAAGATCCTTTATACTCAAATAATATTCCACTTTTTTCACCTTCATAGGATTAAAATGGATTGGAAAATCATAATAATTGATCAGATATAACCACCTTTATTGGAACATATTGATATACTTTTGTGTGAATATACATGAGAATTTTGTGATCCATATATTTGTAACCTATCTCCCGATGGGGATAAAATTTCCAGATATTTAATTGGAATAATAGTAAAATTGATTATAGATCATGTGTTTGGTAGTTCTTCTCATGATGTTTTAATTGGTGGGAGGTATCAGCTATAACGTTTTCATATTACAAGATTACACAACCCAGTATCTTTTTTAAGGACCCATATATATCCCTTTTCTATGAATACATGATCTTGTAATGTTACTTCCTCTATCAAAGACACACATTTTTTGTACATTACATATAACATTTATTTTTTAAATTTATTCAATGAATATTTGAAATGCTCAGCATGTCCCTCCTTTCATTTTGATTAGATTAGAATATCATCTATTATAACTAAAAAAATACGAGGTAATCCCCAAAGACTCTTCATTAATTCCATGAACATGTCAAAAACATTACTGTGTCCAAATGGTATCAATATGACCTTATAATGCCAATAAATTTTATTAAATATTGATCTTGTCATATACCCCATCTACTCCTATACTTGATAATATCCTAACCAAATTTACACCTTATACAATTACTAAGATCCACATATCTGATAGAAAAAAGTTATTAATCCATGACATAAGATACTTATTCTTTAAACAAATATTTTTCAGATCGTGATAATAAATGTAGAGAATAACTAACCAATCCTTCTACCTAAAAAAATAAGATTGACACACCCCATGATGAAGCACATGTGTGTATAAAACGTTTATCCATATTCTCTTATAGCTTCTTCTTTAGTCCTTTTTGTTCCATAATATATATTCTATATGCAGACTTAGAAATTGGATAATCTGTAGGTAAAAACTAAATTGCGAACTCAACCTCATGATTTGAAGGAAGACTAGAAAATCCATCATTAAACACATAAATATAATCCATTACAATGGAAATTTCATCAAGGATGATCTATTACTTAGTCTTAATTGTTTTTCCTAGATACACTTTCTCAAAATATAGTAATATCCATTCATGAGATGATTATTCCAGAGGAGATTCATCCTCATCCTTATACATATATAGAATAAGAGGGTGATTTATTTCTCTCATAAATTTATGTTTTCTCTAAAAAAGTAAATGAAATACTTCCCACCATAACATCTAAATCCATAAAAGTGAGTATCACATGGTTTGATTGGAAATTCTAACAATAAATATTGACTAGGGATAATTTTCATACATAGGAAGTAATAATTTATCCATTTTTCATTTTCACTAATTGATCCACTTCCATGTTTTGAGGTGGTTTTTGAATAGATTTACTAAACTTGTTTGATATGAATGAATGTGTAGAACTAGAATCCAGAAGTATATTCACTATCTGAAACTAAAAATCAAGAATACTTGTTACCCCATTGTTCATTAGATCCACCTCTAAAACTATGATAATATAACCTCTCCCTTTATCTCTATTCCATTGAGGTTGTTTTCATTGGTTATAATCAACAAACCATGTCTTAGTGCATTGACTCACATAGTGTCCTTTTTGTGATGTTGAAACATTGGACAATAGGTTGAGGGTTGACACCAGAGTTCCTTTATTCAATCAAATTGGCGGGTTTATACCATAAATATTTTATATCCAGGTGCACTTTCATCCCACACCTATATAATTTCATTATCTATTTCTTGAAATTATTGAGATTCATGATCCCTCACTTTTGAAAAGTGGTATGTTGGAATTTTTTCCACTATGATATTTCTTTATTTCTTCCCCATAATTAAAACTCATTCCTGTCTCTCGATATCCAGACCCAAGAAACATTTAAGACTAAATAATCTCCAATTTAACTTTGAGATAACATAAAAAATTTTCATCATTATTATATATTTCTTAAATTACCAATTATTTTCATAAACTCATATTTAACCCACCAAAAAAGTGGTAAACAATACTTTTTGGGTGAATGAAAGAGATAGAGGTGTATCATGAATGTATTTGAGGTTCAAATGAAAACCACTAATGGAATCCTCATAATTTATTTCAAGTATTAATAAATTCCTCACCATTTTAACTCAGATAGTGCGAGTAAAAAAATTAATTTTTTCCATAATTCTCTCTACTCAATCGTGTTAATATCCTCTTAGGGATTTGTATTCTTGATCAATTTTCACCATTAATAAGATTCTATACCCATAAAACACATAGGTAGTGTGAAGTTATATTTCTAATTGATTTTAAGGATGAAAAATATACTTTCAATGGATTTTATCTACTATTTAATGAATAAAATATATGAAGATCCACTAAAAATCATAGAACTTTATCAGATGAAGGTCTCAATTACAAATTACTCATTAATACGGGGATGTGGGTTTTCCAATATATTCTTCTTTCTATTCAAAAAATATATTTAATGGAATATTTTTATTATTTTTCTAAATCCATCTCTCGTGAGTTTGAGTATCTCATTTGGGAAGTCATTAAGTTTCTTATACATTGGTTGTTGACCCATCTCCTCATATTTGCAGCTATTGACTAAAATAAAGGTAAAATTAAGGATGAAAATTTTAAAAATATTTATCAAATAATAAAGAAACTATGAGAACTAAAGGTACAACAAATAAATAAAATAAATTTCTGAACTTATGAATTTATAGGCTTCAATACATGTTATCCATGGTCTATTTCATAACATAAAATTTTATTGTTATTTTTATTCCTTTCATGATGGTCGGAAAAATCATGTGATTTTACCAAAAATAATCTCATAGGAGTGTCAAACTAGGGCTGTATCAATGCCTCTTTGTCTTTAATAGTTTATGATCAAGTTGCTACCAATGTAGCATTTTCAGGATTATTACCCTTAGGTGGAACTGTTCCCGAGCTACATCAACTTATAGTATCCGAGCATGGATTTTTTTTGGAAACCACTCACTATGTACTTACAAAATTTAGGGATGGTTTCCTATGTTTTTTTATCCCTATGAACTTCACTAAGGTTTTAAAATCATAATTCTTAAATATAATAATCCCTTACTCAAATACATTCAATTATAACCCATATCTTTCAAATACCTTAATCCATGATTTATTACACAAATATACAATTAATAAAATACCAAAAGATTAAAAGTATTACTGTATTTGGTTAATTAGATACATAAAATAATAACTTGAAATAAGAATATAATAAAATTATTTTACAACTCTGAAACAAGACCTTATACTCCATTGATCATTTTGAATTGCATGGGTTAACATTGTGACATACATAAGAAGTCAGTGATCTACAAATCCCATCAAGGGGATAATAAAAGAATAACATTATGAATGTAATAAATGTTAGTCAAAAGAAATATCCATGTGAAATAAAAAGGTTAGAATCATAAATATGAATATTGAATTAGTATATAAGATTATAAAATCTAGGTAACATTAGAATGTTAAAACTACATAAAACAAAAAAATCATATGCATATGTCTAGTCAGACGTCCAAGACATTATAACATAGTGTTTATAAGATAACATTTCATGAACTATATATGGTATATCATGATACAAATAAATTACCCATTTCATTATATGGATATATATTTCTGATCCCACCCATCACATTCATATCATGTAAATGCACTTGTGTGCCACATATATCATACAACATAAAAATGAATTTATTATTTTTAACACCACAATTAAGGATTTCATGTTACAAAAATGGATTTCCACAAGTAATGAATGATAGGTATGACTATGTGAATACTCTTAATTGGAAAGGAAGATGGGTATTCACTACACAAATTTTTTTCATGTGAAATTGTAAGATAATTTCCACAGCATAGTGCCTATACCTAAAGATTCATGTAAGGGTTTAATGAGAGGGGGAAGTGGTATCCCATTACATGGAAATTATAATAATAGTAAAATTGATATGTAAAAACACATTCCAAAATGAGAAATTAGAAATAAAATGTTATAATACCAAGAAAGTGTATGCCTAAAGAGGAGGAGGAGAGAATCCCTATACCTTGGGAGGGATCTCCTAAAAGATTGGGAGGATTTTATTAAGATCTTTTGAAAACATTGGGAAGGAATTATGCGGATAGGGGGATCGGGTGAAAATTCAGGATCAATGAGTTATGAGTGAATAGGAGTAGGATTTTTGGTTGGTATTAATTTCAAAATAGAGGAGAATTATTATTATTTAATAAATTTAGGTTCTGGACTCCAAATGATAAAATAATATTAAAAAATACTCTCATGGGTTTTGACAATGGTTTTCACCAAAGTAGAGTGGTTTTATATATTTTATAATTCCATGAAGTAAACTAATTAAAATAATATGTTTGCTGATGTTAAATAGAGTCATGTCTATAAAGAATTGATTTGAAAACCATAAAATATAATACTAGTTTTGGAGGATTCATTATGGGTTTATAAAATTAATTAAATAACCTAAAATATTATTTTAAATGTAAAATATATATTTGGAAATTGGTTCCTTTTATAGAGTTTATTACAAAATTTTTGGATCATTGTGATGTCTGTATATGAACTATATATTTATATCGTATTTGTTTTTTGCACAGAAAATTGAATAACTTAGAAAATTATGATAAAGTCACCATTGAATTATTTTTATGTACTAATTTTAAAAAATAACATTTATTTCATCAAAATAATTATCTAAATATTATAATTTAATTATATAAATAGAAATACTTATTTATATTAAAATAACTTTTTTATGACAATAAAATTTCTTTCACCCTTATAATGATCACATCTGAATTCATTAAATTATATTATCATTTGAATATAAATAAATATTATTTAATAACAATATTATATGAAATTAATATTAATTTAAAAAATATTCAATTTCCATAAAGAGTGTTAAAACCATATATTTTCCAAAAATTCAGTTTTTGTTTTTTATATCAAAATATAATATTCTTCAACTGATAAATAATATTATATATAAATTAATAATGAAAAAGGATAAACATAATCATTATTTAATTTCAAATAAAACTTAAAAATTTATACTACTAGTTCCTAGATACATAACCCCTTATTACGCCAGCGTACGCCCTAAGGGTAGGGTGTGCTATAGTTTAACTTTCTTGGGGTGGTACAATGAACATGGTCTAGGCTGTGATATTGATAATCTTGATCTTATCACTTACATGGTTTTGATCAAGTTTACGTTTTTGATTTTTATATTGGTATTATTCAAGGTAAAATCTGAGTGACTCCACATCTCTTAGAATATCTGCTAAATGGGCTTCATAGGGTGTGATCCTATTGATCAAGAACATCGTTTCTTCCATATATGTCAACTAGACATTACCATAACCCTTAATATATATTAATATTAATGGACATGATACAAAAAAAAATATTATTAATAGTTATGATACTTAATATTATGTTAATTCAGGCTGATTATATTTTACAATGGTCTAATATAACTATTGTAGTTTATGTGATTTCCATAACTACATTACCCAATAAGAAATTTATTCATTGAAAAATGGTATTTTATTTACAAAATTTCAAGTTGTTATATCATGAATCATGGAGTTTCACTCAACGTTTTCATGATGCCTAAAACTTGATGCAAAGTTAGTGGAATTTGCAACTTATGTTTTCTAATCAGGTGATGTGTATGCCCCAATGGTGGCCCTATTAATGGAAGCTTCCCAACCCTATATTGAGATAAATGGAATCCGTCAAGGAGTAAGCCCCTAGTATTTCCTTCAAGACATTACAATCCTAATGAATCCATATTTGATACCCTACATGGTTTTAGAAATCAATATGATGATGCATACTAGTGGAATCCTGGATGGAGTGATCCCATATCCTTTCTTTTAGGTTACCAAATCTACATTCCCTCTATAGCCCCTCTCCAATCCATTAGAAAACAAGGAGTGTATTTATAATGGGTAGCCGCAATGTGTATACCCCATTCAAATACATTTATATACTTACATGAAATGTGTATAATCTTATGTTATCTCTTATTTCTCACACTAAGAATGAAACAAGTGATCTTAGAGATCTGTGATGATTATGAAATTCACATTCTATAAATTCTTCAATTACTAGACACTTTATTAGGTGTAATACTGGAATATAATACATTCTTATCAAAGGGAAGAATCATAAGGATAAGTTCCATTCCATCCATTATTATTATAAATTTACAAAAAATATGTCCCCATAGTATAGTTCTAAACTGTATAAACTGTATGACCAACACCCTTTCCACATGAAGTTAAACTACTTGGGATCACCCTCTAACATGAATTTAAACTATATCGCTCGAACTACATGGTATTTTATTCCGATTTTAGTGGGATGCATAGGATTACCCTTTTAGTTTTAAACCCATCATCATCAATCATCTACAAACCTTTACCAAATTTGTATTCCATAAGGATTGTCAGTTTAATAGGATATATTTTTGATAAAATAATTCCCCCGCTAGGAGTGTTATACAACTTCCAGGTCCTATTATATTATACTAATTGGGATATACACTCATTATGGGATGTCATCATAGCTCCATATTACATGTAATATTAACTTTCTCTAATAGGTTCATATTCACTTCAAGTCCAACCATAAAGTGTTTATTATATATAGGTACCTTAGAAACCATTTCTATATATCATTTTTCTAATATTCCGTACCACAGAATGTTAAAATACATGGATCTATCTTTCTCACAAGTCCTTAAAAGATATGACATTTCCTAGTATATAAAACCAAACTAAATGTTTTTTCCCTACTATAAGGTTATTTTGAGATCCTTCTTAATAGTCTTGATCCCAAAACAATGAACACCTACCACTTCCTTGGATAGAGGTAATGTCTAGAGTTCCTAATTATGTTGATTTAAACCAAATTTACTTAAAACCAATCTTCACAGAATAAAATTAAAGAGAATATATAATATATATAGATGATTTCATTATTGAAGAACCTCTAAAACAAATTGATATTCACCTCTATGTAATAACTCTAACATATACAGACTTTCACATTTGCATAAAATAATTTCTGGTTGAGTATATGTGGGTAACCAGTCCTACACTGGGAGTTGGGAAGAATTTAGTAACATAAATCAAATCTATATGCATGTCTTGGAATAGGAAATAACTCCTCTAATATTGTTCAATGATTATGAACTATAATTATCTCTACCAACATGAGTTCCTAAACTTCCTTAGTAGGGCACTATATTGGCATATTTCCTTTAGAAAGTAAGGTCGTAGCTTGTTAAAGATGTGGGAGTTGTTGGGCGGTTCTAGTTCCATGACTAAACTTAATTATAAAATTTACTAAATGAGAATAAATCCCCATACAAAAACAAAAAAAATTGGGTGCAAAAAATTCATTAACCAAACATGGATTCATCATTAAACCGAACAACTGAGTTTCCCACACATTGGGATTTTTTTTTGTATTATATGAAAAAAATTTGATGTGAATCCATTATCCAATGATGTAGTTAGTCATGCATGAAATTTTTACATGATATTATATATTGAAAACTTCTACTGATTATGTATTTTTTTGTCAATTATAGAAAAATAATTGTTTTAAATCAAAATAGCATCCTTTAATAATCAATAAAATTATGTATCAAATGCTGAAAAACAAAGGTCCTCATCAAAACATAGGTTTCTATCACTAACATGGTGTCTTTAGTACTAGGTGGTGATTTCACTAATAAGGTAGTACTAGCTAAACAATACTATCCTATTTTCATATTTTTCATAAGAATCCCTACATAAAATGAAGTGCCCCAACACTCTCCCCAACTATTTGTAGTTTTGAGTAATCAAACAAAACCTATCATCTTTTCAAAATATTTTGATATCCTCCCATTAGAACACAGTATAAAATCCATCATTTTTCTAGGGGTGGTGTATTAGTAGGTCGATAACAGAATCACTCAAATGAAGGAGTCTCCCCATTGGGATCTTACCAATAATCACCACCACTAATTCCATTGGAAAAAAATCCATCAGAAGCACACTAAGACAACATCATTTGTTTCCTAGTAGTGATCAACAAGAACACTTCTCCAAGTAAATTCCAACCGGGGAAGGATATTTTCAGCTATCAGAAGTAATTTGATGTCCTATATTTCACTATGGAATCCAAAAAAATATGATATTATGGTAAATAGGGAGTGGGATGTTATTGTTTCCTCTACACAATAATCATGTCAACACACTATGTTAACACCTGGAGGATCCTTTAAAAATATTTCAAAAATGAATAAGGGCCATGAACACACTCCCACCCTTGTATATGAATCACATCGAAATATTTTAGAGGAAACTAGAGGATAAATTTAGTCCACATTCCCACTCCAACCAAGGAATGGGAACATATTTCTATTGAAGATATAGAACCCCATAAACACATCCTATCAATAATGAAGGGGAGAGTCACATCCCAGCCAAAATTTTATATAATTATAAACATATCATAGAAGAGAAAATATTAAGGGGGGAACAAATATCACCCCCATCAGAGTAGGTCAACAATAATATTTTAGTGTTACTTAGTAGTAGGCTCACTTTTATTCACCCATTTAGGAGTGCCTTGAACCCACTCTAATGACGAATGAAAAATAGGATTAGAAACATATCCTAATTACAACTAGAGATTATTGGCCCCCTCTACTGACCTATTAAGGAAAAAACACATTCATTACAAAACTATAGAAAAATTTTAGTATATTATAACAATAATACAAGATCCACTGTTAATCAATATCTCTCAAAGTCTTTTTGGGTAGTGTTAATGTAGAGGTTAATGGAGGATTCTTTCCATGAAGTTAGATGAAGGGGGTTACTATGTTTGTTGAAGTAGAGCTTTACTAAGGTATGAAACACACCCTAATCAGTGGGTGTGGAGAAGGTGGAGGACTTTCTAAGAGGGTCATTCCCACAAAAATAGTCATGTTGAAGAGGGAATACCTAAAATGGAAAACTAATAAGGGACCACAAACATGGTGGACCCATGGTGGAATATCTATTTACCTATCCAAAATGCGTAATTCATGTAGTCACATCCATTTTTTAGGTTGTAGGGTTTGACTGGTGGACCTTCTATGAATAATGTATTCTATAAGGAGGATATATTCATGGTTCTAGGAATGTTATATTAAAACAAACAATTTATAAGAACCAAGACATGGAGAAGATTCCATGTTCAATGACAAAATTAGAAGGATGAGTACATCAGAGAGACTATACCATTTATTTTGGTGTGGTGGAAATGGGTTTGTTTTGTGAGACATGATATGCTCCATATACTATTGAAGAAAGGAGTTGTAGTATGTATGTTTAAATAATATCCAAGGGTATATATGCTAAAAAAATATTAGTGGTCATGGATTATAGGAAGAGAAATTTTGAAAAACGACCACAATTGGAGGCTATGAATGCGATGCTTGGTGTTTTGAGATAAAACTACCAAATGTTTTATACAAGGATATGGTGAATTTATTTTTGGAACTAGTTCTTTTAGATCTAAAAAATTCATGGTGTTAATTCCTTGATTTTATTGAAATTTTAACCACCATAGAACATTAGGTTTATGGTAAGTTTTTAAGGCCTTTATTCATATATTAATGTAATGAGGGAAATTAAATCTATATAGTATATTTAAAAATATGATCAAGAAAAGGGAAAGTTAATGTGAATATCTATATTTTTGAAATTCATTGATGATTTTAAAGGATATAAGAAGACGATGTTACTCTAGATATGATCGGGTAGATTGGAGGTTGAATAATGTGCCGTTCCAGAAGTTTTATTCTCTCATTAGAAGTCTGAATTTTATGTGATAAAGAGGAAAATCAATCTTTATGTATGTTTTTGTTATCATAGTTTGTATGAGATGAATTTTAATAAGTGGAGTGTTTAGTTTGTTGTTTAAGGAGGGTAGTGTGTTCTCCAATTTTTCATGGTAGTGAACTAGGAGCGTAAGTGAGACCGATCCATACTTTTTAATATAAAGATGTTGTATTTTAGTCAAATAAGTTCACATTAACATTTATATTTATTCTACTTAAATTTTCCCCAATAATATTGAACCATGTAAAATAACTCACACCATTTACTACTTTCATTAATTATGGAGAGGTAATAGATATAGAAATCAATGTGTCCCTAAAGGTGAGAGAACATAATCCATAGTTGAGGAAGTAACATTTTAATTATCTATAACTAGGAATCATCCACCTCTAAGGGAGAAATTCTCTATAAATATTTGACATGGGGTTTCAAAGGGTTGTTTATTATTTTTCTCTATTGGAAGCATATAGACAGTTTTAAACCAAAAAGGTATTCCCATCTTTGATGGAAGTAATTTATAGTTATGGAAAAGATTAATAAAACCCTATATTAGGTAATTAGGAATAAGTTTTTATAGAACAACCATTAATGAAATCACTAATAATATAGAGAATGAAACCACAATGGAGAGTGGTAATTGAGAATTGGATGTATCTTCCAATGCTACAAATTACTTGAGAAATGATAAATCCTATCCTATTTTTAAAATGGTACTTTCTTAAAAAACTATAATGTTATATGGGAAGCACTTTTAAATATTTATGAAGGAGATTAACGTGTTTGAGAGGAAATTTTTCATGTTCCCCAAATCCAATATGATGATTTAAGAATGAATTTAAAATATATAGTAGATGTATTTTTCAATCATGTAAATGTTCTTTTTAAGGTTTTCAAGGCCTCTGTGAAGTTATAAATGATTAAAATATCATCAATAGGGCCATTATAATACTCACTCTTCATTTTAATACCAAAGTATGAGTTTTGGAAGAAAAATATCCAAAAAATATTTCACTCGATAATTTTCATAATAATATTTTGTCATATGAGATGAAAATTTAAGTTAAAAATTTATGAATTAAAGGGAATACCCACAAGGTGTCATTTCATCCCATGAAAGAGTTTTCAGTAAAGTAAGATCCAGAAGTTGATGTGGTTATGTCAATCATGTCCACTAATATTAAGATATGAAGATGAAGGATTAAGGGGAAGCTTCTAATTTCTTTCTTCAAATGTGGAATGGTTGGGAATCTTGTGGATAAATTCTCTAATAAACATCAAGGCGAGGATGATGAAGATAGAAGGTCTAAGAAGATGCCTGAATATGTAAATGGTATAAATAATTCAAAATGGAGGTCCTTGAAAAGGAAAAATTTTCTTTCTCAAGAAAGTGAATTACAAGATGTTTAATATTTCATGGATTAAGTTTAATTGATGTCTATTGAAGATAATATAAGTGATGATATTTATGAAGAGAACCGAATATGTGTGGGAAAGGTGGATCCATAGAAAGAAAATGAGGAAAAACATGAAGAAAATGATGTTTCGATGTTCAATAAAAATAATACAACGGTATTTATTCCTAACTAAAATCTCTACATGCGACAAAAAAAGAATATAAGTTAATGTAAATGTAAGATATTGAAAAAATAAATTCAATAATTAATTGAAATTTAAGAAATCAAGTTGAAATAATACATATTGTTGAAGAAAAATCCCAAATCATTGATGATTTGGAAATAAATAAGAAATAAAGTGTTAAAATAATTAAGGATATCAGAGAAGAAATAATAAATTTTAATTGAATGTGTGAAGAACATGAATGATTTCTAGAAACTGACATGATGAAAATTAATTTTAATGAATCATCATCATGTCCAGGAAAAAGAATTTATAAGGAAAAAATATAACTATTCCACTGGTTAAATAGTTCAAAGATAAAATAAAATTATTGGTTAATCATGTTAAGGAGTAAAATAAAAAAATGGTAATTTTGAAACTGAATACACCTATTTGCCAGAATTATGTAGATATTCGACACACTAGAAACGAAAAAAAATCATGTGGTGAAAGAAAATTCAACTGTATCAATAGGAATAATGTTTTTTGTCGAAATTTGGGACACAATTACTATGCGTGATCTATTTACTAGAGGACATTCCTTAATCAATTTCAATCCAAAAATAAATGAAAAAAAATAGTCATTATTTTATTTTAATGGATATAATTGTTTTTATGAGAGATCCCATCATTAGTAAATTAATTGTGCGTCAAGGTTAGAAAAGTGGTCATAAAAAAATCATCGATGTTGATAAAATAAAAATCTATAATTTGCAATCAAAATCATATAATTATAAAATAGATTTTATGTATTGTTATAAATATAAGAGTTATTTGAGTTAGAAGTTAATAATACACATTTACTAACAACGTGGGTAAATAGAGGGAATTAAAAGAAAGAAAATGTTGCTATTTTTTAGGGAAACATATACTTTAGGTTCATAGATATTGAAAAATTTCTATACATAACACATGAACAGAAATAAATACTGTTGTTAGCAGGTTCCCTAGACCCAACACATTTTTGTACATTGATTTCTATTACTTGGATACAGTTTGATATATACATGTGTTTATCAAAACAAATTAGTATTAATACCTCTAAATCAACTATTTATTTTAAAATTCTAAGAGATTACATGTAATATACAAAAATTATAGAAGATATTGGACTATAATGAGAACCATGAGATTCCATGACAGTATTCATAAACATATTTCCTATAGTCCAGATACATCATGCTGAATATAAATAGATAGTGTGTGACTATCAGGTGATGGGGGGTCATAAGCATTGTCACTTACTCTCATGAAGTTCTCACTTGGGGATCTTGAGTAGATGATATCATGTGGATTGAACCACTAATAAGATCATCACATGTTAGAGGTGTCCTTGGTAGTTACAATCTATGAAAACATGTTATAGTCTCTTAAATGAGATTTTTATCAGTTTATACCATTTTTTATCTACTTTTATACAATATGAAAACCATGAAATTTATATTTTGGTGAGGGAGCCTGATTTGGGTGTACCACTTCTGGTATGACGTTAATTGAATAATCAAGATAAAAAATTTATTTCCAAGAGGAAGTGATATCTTTGGTCTAACTGAACATAATAGTAATTTGATCACAAATTCCATGGATATGGTAAAAGAAAGTAAGTATTTCTAGTAATGTGGAACTATAATAAATTAAGAGATGATAATAACATAAATTTCAAATATTTCATTATGTGATATCATGAGATAAATAGATTATATTACATGTAGTGTGTTCATAGGAGGTTGTTATTACTATAAATATTCCATATATCCTTTTGGGACATTTATGGGTTTCTAGATTTCACTCATAACTTATGAGTATTACACACTTATATTGAGATATGGTCTTAGAGGGTCAGACACTAAGAGTTATTAAACTTATGGGATTATTATAATGAATATGAGTATAAGACATAGTGGACCCCAACATAGGGTCTGAGAGATGCCTGGGTATAAAAAATCACCAAGAACTAAATAAATTCATTATTATTTTAGTTCATAATAATTATAGATTAATTTACTTATTTAATTTATTTACTGATACAAAAACATATATATGAGAACAAATTTAAGAAACTAATAATATTTAAACATTCAAGGATCTTTTAATAATTAGGGGAATAACTAGTCAAGTTAATGGATTGATTTTATCATTTAATTTATTTATTATGTTATGAGTAATTTAAAAAAATATAAATGAAGTTTATGATATTTTATGTTAGTTATAACAAGTATTTTTTAACTTATTTTTTGGGTAATACATATTTGAGGGCTCAAGATCCGATTCTGGAAATTTCTTACCTCACAATATAAGTAAGAGGCGGATCTCATTTGAAATACTATTCATCACACCAATTTGAGAGCCACTCCATTATCTCCACTATATCTTATAGAGAGAATAATCTAATCCATTTTATCAATCCATGTTTTCTTTTATGGATCGAAGGATTAGAATTGCATTGATCATCAATACATTTAAGGCATTATAAAATTTTCACGCTATCACTTGAATACCAATGATGTGAATTTCATTAGACTTTCAAAGAACGTGTGCAAGATTTATAATGATTAAAAGTCTATTAACTTGATTAATGCTTTGTAAATATGATTTGTTGTTAAAAACTATATCAAATAGAATGTGGTACATGTTGGATTAAATATTGAGATTAATTATTTCACATGTGATCCTCATCTTTCATACCTAAAATCATTTCACTATAGATGTAATTTTAATTCAATAAAGATATAAAAATTTATATTCCCAGACCATCATATTTTAATTCATGCCTTGGTACTAAAATCTTTCATCAGATTTGTAAAATGATGTTTAAAACCTAAGAAGATTAAATTTTCATTTAGATCATGTAGATGGCGGCATCAAAGTACTATCACATTGAACTGGTCTATGATCCGATCCTAGAAGACCAATTTATAAAAATATGATGATTCATTATAGATCAAATAAATATTAATATATTTTAAAAAAATTATATATATATATACATATATGTTTATGTTGGTATTTTTGTATTTTATATATTTTCCAGGCGAGTGTAGTGGCTATTTCTGATCATTTCAGAGTTCCTTATAGGTTTGGTTGGAAAGAACTAAACTTTATTGGGTGCCTCAAAATTCCAAAATTTATGTAATTTGAAAACCTTTGTTTATATCCTATAATAGGCTTATAAAAATTAAAACAAAAGAAGAAAAATTTTAATGGAATGTGTGGTGGAGGATGATCTTGCCTATAATTAAAATTTTTTTCTTTTATAAATGTAAGGTGGAGGGGGGATACTAGTCATGCCAAAAAAATATGTTAGGGTTTCTAAAACTCCCTCTCTAAATTAAAACAAATATAAAAAAATTAGAGGCCCTATTTTGACAATGCAAGAGAGTTGTTGTAGGTAACATATATAAAAAAACAAATATCATTTTTTATGTTTCTATCCATTTACGGTGGGTTATTCTTCCTTACTTCTCTATAGTTCACTTGGTGGTGCATAGTAAACCACAACTGACTATCCAACCCATACCCTTTCAGGACCAAAAATTTCAAAAAACCCCATTTAAGGTGGTTCCCAAGCCATTAGAGTGACAAAAAATTATAATTTTTTTGTTTAAAAAAATATAAGTTTTTAGAATGATTTAAAATTTATCATGAACTATATGATTAATATTATATGAATTAAGACTAATTAAAATATTTTAATTTTTTTAAATAATGTCAAGAAAAATTTATTTCATATTCAATTTTATTATGAATTTATTTTTTTCAACTGTTCCTGATAATTAACCGAGATATGTATAACCGAATTATAATTTCTTTAATTTACTATTGAATTTACATGCAATGATCATAAAAAATTTTCAAAGGTATACCCATAATATCTTGTCAATTTATTTTAATATGTGACTATATATCCATGGTTATTATTATTCATGTATTCATCATAGTCCCTAATACATATCCACATTTTTGAGGACATTATAAACACAGACCACACTGAGATGTGGTGGTACTCTAAATGAGATGTGATTACATTGGATAGAGGTGTGAGCTATGATATGTACTAAATAAAAATAATTTATTCAACAAATAGGTTCATAGTTTATACGTTTATGACAAATGCATCAAAAAATAGTAAATTCCGAAGATTAGACACATTTTCTTATTAATTTGTTCATGGTTTATTATTGTTTTAGGGATATTCATGTATACGTGATCACATAAAATGATAAACTAAAATTAATGGATTAAGAATAAATAAATATATGGTGAATTATTTATATTTAATCCATTTTGAATTTTTGATATTAATAACATATTATGAGCATATAAAATAGAAAATGATTTCATTCGTTATTTATTAATAAAACAACCAAAAAATATATTAATACATTGTGCCTACCATTTCTTGCATTTGAACAAAACTAGATGGATGAGGTGCTAGTAATCCCTATTTGAGGGCACCTTTTACTAAATTGGAGATCTTATGAGAGATATTGGTCAACTTAACTAAATCTAAAAGATAATATTTATCCCTAAATATCTTGTTCTGTCTTTAGATTCAATGTGTTGAGTAAATATAGGTTACGATTCATAGAAGATTGGAATTCACATAACACTTCAGGGAAACACGAGTTAATATAGATGGATATTATAAATTATACCATGAATCACTTTTAGTATTCATGTATCCATATCATAGACTATAAGGAGATGTTTCGAGTAACATTTCTACTAAAATACTCAAGTGAATGATTATTTCAATTCTAGTTGATAGGGATACTAGAGTTTGATAAAATATTGGAATACATTTAATGAATTAAATATTATTTTATTTTTAATCATTAATTAAGAGAAAGTACCAATATGGTAATTTTTTAGGTGAAATGGAAATCACCATGACCAACTCATTATCTCTGCGATCTAGAATGGTTAAAGAGAAAATCCTAAACAGACTTAACTTTCAAGGAGTGATCTAGATTCTTATACATAGTACTTTGATAAGAGAGGAAGCTTTATGTGATGGAGTCCCAAATTCCTTCAGAGTCACATCTCGTGAAAAGTATGTTCAATAATGGGAAATACAATAAGAAAATATATGATGCACTAGATTTATAGTGTATTATATTGTTATTGATTTTCAATCTACTATATAAAAAGAATGTGGACAAAGATGCCTAAAAGATGTTGTCTCATCTTCAAGAGATATATCAAGAGAGAGTAAGGCATGAAAGATACAAGATATCAAGTGAACTATATAGGTGTAATATCATATAATGGAATCTAGTAAAACATCATGTACTCAATATGATTGGGATCATAGAGCGAATTGAATCCCTTAGGATAATATTGATCCATGTACAAGAAAATGGTCTAATTATTTCTTATTATCCACCATGATTCTAATTTTTTATGTTAATTACTACATGAATAGAATGATAAATTCACCCCTAAAAATATTGGATTTAGTTGTCCAAGATGATAAGGATGCAAGGAAAAACAAATATTGGGTCCTTATTGTAAATAAAAGGTGGAATGGAATGATAAGGTGTCAAAGGATAAAGCCAAGCTGGAGACAATAAAACACCACCCTTCTAATAATTCTACGATATATAGGGAGGGAAATGAACTTGAGCTTTTCTACATAGATGTGAAATGAATGTTCACTAGAAAAGAATTACATGGGTAGGGAGAAGAAGAAAGGGGACATTCCATTCTTGGTTATTTTTATTATTAAATGAAATATTTCATTATCTATATGATTGTTATTGGATCAAATATGTGGATCACAAATTTTTATTGAAATAAAATAACCAAGTAGATTCTAGAAACATTCAATGGGAGTGGTGGTTCTAAAGTCCACATATAGCGAAAGACTACTCGCCTTGGTAGTGGGAGATTTTCATCTGACTTTTCCTAGTGGTCTGGTTCTTATGCAGTGAAACTATTATTATGTGCCTTTAGTAATAAGAAACATAATCTTAGTGTGAAATTCAAAAAATAAATATTTTATTTCACATTTTGAAATAATTTTTGTCTCTTTTATATAGATAACATATGTTATGGTATGACTCAAATTAACAATGGATTATATAAACATAAAATTGAAAACCCTATAATGGAAATCATTGACAAAAATAGTGAAAATTACACATATTATAGCAACCTATAACACTCGAATATTGGTTATGTAAACAAGAATCGTTTTTCATAAATTATAAAAAGTAGTTTATTTATACTCCACCATGTTAAATCCCTTGGATGTATTCCACTCACTTTTATAAAGAAAAATAACCAAATAACCCTTAACTAGTAAATGAGTAAGGGTCACTGAAATATTAGAATTAATTAATACTGATATATGTGGTCTATTTCTCATAGAGTAAAGAGGTCTTATTTCATAATTTATTACTTTTACTGATGACTATAGTAGGTATTAGTATATTTACTTAATGTGGTATAAGTCATATTCATTTGGAAAGTTTAAGGAACACCAACATGAAGTTGAAAACCAACATGGTAATAGAATTAAAAAATCTTCTCAAAACATGGAATAAATAATCTCAACAAAGAATTTATTGATCACCTAAATAATTGTCCGATAATATCCTAAATCTCTCATACTTATACAACTCAATATAATGTTGTTAGTGAAAGGGGGAATCCAACGTTATTGATATGGTCAGATCAATGATGAATTAGGAAACTATTCCATTATAATTTTTGGGATACATATTGTATAAAACAGTATATAACCCTAACAAAGTACCAATTAAATATGTAAATGGAAAACCCTATGATTTATGGTATGAATAATAACCTAGTATTTTAAACATATGTGTGTTAGGATATATGAATTTTTTCTAGAGTATACCTAGTGAAAAATTATCCTCTTAAAATTAAAAGTGAATCATTATAGGTTATCCTAATGAAACTAAAGGATATTATCAATATTAACCTTCATATATAAAATTTATTATAGAATAAAATTCCATATTTTAATAATGGGAATAGATTTCTAGTGTAAATAGTGGGATAAATATTAACTTCGATGAAGTTGATTATTAAGATATAAAAGAGTTTGAATACATAGAATCTCTCAAGATATAATTTAAAATAAATATTTTCCTACCACACAAGTACTACATAGCTCTACATGAATGGTTAAAAACCATAGTGATATTGTTTTCGTTTCTTTGAGTCAATTAACACATTCTTCTTTGAGAATCATGAACCTATTAACTTTAAGAAAGAAGTATATAGAAAGGATACTACTAAATGGAATGAAGAATTTAATTATATAGAGAAGTAGATGTATCAAAATAAATTTTAAATATTGGTAGAACCTCTATATGATGTAAAACTAATTAGGTTTTATAATAACCCATGTTTCTGAACTAGATGAAATTCGGTGGGAATTTGATATTTGGTGGTTACTGGATTGGTTGTTTTAAAAACATAATATTGTAACTTAATTATGAGAGTTGGAATATTTTAAATTGATTATTTTGGACTTGGTTGAAGGCTTGATAACATTACCAAGTGGCTTGATGAGTTTTGGGAGTGATGGACTGGGAAAAGAAGGTTTTAGCAGACCTTTAAAAGGTGCACGGTTTGTCAAAAACTGTGTGGCCCATAATAGATAACCATTCGACTTATTTCAAGTGGGCATAGGTTATCGCATGGGTTCTACATGGTTTTCCAAATAGTGCACCTAGCGCACATGGTTAGTGGTTCAAGAAGTAACTAAACACTATTTACCAGATGGTTAGCACATAGGTTCTAAACATTGTAGGACAAGCCATGTGTGGTGCTCTAGGTTCCCAATAAAGGGAACTCTGTTGGCACACAATCTGTAAAATTGTGCGTCCAAAACCATGCAATAATACCCTGTTATAAAAATAAAATATTTTTAATTAAATATAAAATATTTTGTCAAATGGGATTAAGGGTTTTCAATCCCCTTACCTTTGATAGACGAAGCATACACCCCCTTCCCATTTGAGTTGCATGACTCTATCCTTCGACCTCATCATGTTACGATGATTTCTCCAGATTTATTGAGGAATCATTGTCAGCTTGTCAAGGGGAGTTATTCTCCTCCCTCTAAAATTATTTTTCACTGATTTTGTGGAATATTAATCACTCTAGGACATTCAACTGAAAAACCAAGGTTGGGACAACACCAGATTTTTTTATTCTTTTGGTATTAAGGCATGCGATGGATTCCTCGGGACCCTTGGATTTTTGTTCCTGTATTTTTAACTGAAATAAAGGCTTATGGGTCTGTTTTTTCTTTCCTCCATCATTTTGGGTATGTTTACAAACCCACTATTTTGTTTCACACCTTTTTGAAATAATGTCAAGGAATTTATGAGTCCCTGGTAATTGTTGTGTAGTGCGTTTGACCCTACCATGTGATTTCAAGTCACCAGGTGTTAGGTGACATTACCAAAAGTGTATAGTTATGTATATATATATATATATAGGTACTCCCTTTATGTGTATATTCAACCATGGTAGTTAATATACATGTTTGACGATAGGTATGCCTACTTATATATATCAAAATGCATACGTATGTGAGTAGAGACTAGTATATGCCTATAAGAATATATGTAAGGATCTCGTTCCACATGTTTTTGAAAATGAAGATGTGTGTATAGTTTCTATGTGTTATTTTATGTGTTCAAAGATGAATATGATCAGTGGGGATAGAAACAAATCCTAGTTAGATTGATTCAAGAGTCGAAGTGTTCATCTTGGTTCCAAACTACGGTAGGATCTCAATCCTTGACCTCCTTATTTAAGAATGATTTGTGTGATTATTTAAATAAATTGAATTATGAGTTTATTTGATTTATGGAAGTGCATATCTTGAATAAAATTCTTAAAGGTGATAAATGAATTGTTGATGAATAAATGCATTTTTTAAAATAAAACCCCTCCAATGGAGTTGCACTGCCTCCAAACCAAAAAGTAGTGATAATTGTTACATCATGCTTATTTTTTGTTTTATTTTTTCATATAACTTATTATAGATGTTGATATATGGAATATTAATTCTTGGACCCATTGATGTTATTAAATGATGTTCCCCTCGTGATCTAAATGGGAACTTGTCCATGTAGTTATTATTAAGAATGTAATGCTTATTATATTTCATGTTGCCCATGTGGGTTATGTTTAAGGATATGCCGTGAAATAGATTATTAAGCTTGAATCGCCCCTTGGGTATTCTTTTTAAATGTAACTTCAATGGATTTGGCCTTGGAAACCCTTAGTTGTGCCTTTCTAACCCATGTCATGGGATGTTAAACATGAAATTCATTTGTAGACCAAATTGTGAATTTAATGGATTAATTGGGAAGGGATAAGTGAACATGACCCTTGAACCTTAGTATGCCATTGATTGATTAAGAATTATTTCCCTCTGTATGGATATTCCCATGTGAGTTTATACTACCACGCCATGTAGTAATTTATTGAGCCTAATAATCTCATTATTATTATACTACCTTGTGAGTTAAATGATAACTAAGCCACATGATAGCTTGATCAAATTATTAGGCTTATTATGTTGGAATTAGCCATGGGAGTATTTAAATGGGTTTTGAATTGTTGTCCATTATGAGTTATGTTGACACCATGATACACAATAAATTGATTAAGAATGGGAATCTCATTAACATTATATTCCCCCATGAGTAAAATTATGATAAGGCCATGCGTTAGTGGTTAAAGGATGCTTTTTGTTATGAGCTTGGAATGTTAAATTATTTGTTTAAAATAAATGAATTGATTAAATGGTTAAGATCCTTGGGTGATACATGGATTCATATTAAAATACAATGAATGGAATCAATTTCCTTGGACCATGTTTATACCAAGGGTGACACATGGATCTAATTGATGGATGTCATAGACAAACTCTTGATGTTTCACATATAAGATGAGTGATACATGGATTCATATTAGAATGCCATGGGTTGACCTGTAGGGGTTTTGGATTATATACTGCGTGATAAATGGATCCAATTAAATGTGGACTTCCATGGATGGACTCAATGGTAAATGATATATGTCATGGGTGATACTTGGTGTTTCCATATAGGACCTCCAAGGACAGACTTAGATGGCATGGGATTTATACCTCATCTAGAGTGATACTAGGTTCCTGAGATGTTCTCCAGGGATGGGATTTAAGGATGTTGGTTGATATTATAACTCAAGGAATACATGAATTCCAACATAGGAATATCAAGGATAGAATCAGGTTCTATATTGATTAATGAATGAAATTAATTAAGTGATGAATCTTCCAAGACAAAGCATAAGCTTGAATTTTGTCTTGTTTATGATTTATAGATGACATGGTTGGTCATCTTAACTATGTCTAATGGGGGATATCAGGTTATACACTGGGTCTTAAGACTTATTTAATTAATGAGTTGATGACTCATTTGAACATTGTAAAATAAATAGGTCTGACTATTTAATCAATGAATTTCCACTTAAATGAATTTAATTAACTTATTTTGGTATATATGGAAGTTTAGAATTTGTAAGTTGCTTACTTTTGAGTATTTCCATAATTATTATATAATTTCTTGCACTTATAGGTTTTCATATCACAGGTTGTATTTGGCTTGACACTATGGCTGATGGTCTACAGTGATTTATATCTCACACCCTACTGGGGTAACATTGGTGTGTGAGTAGACCAATTTATTTATAGGGCTATAGAACTTTCTTGTGTTTATTTCCTATATCAGGAAGTTTGGAACAAAGAACCGAGCTAGAGCATGAGATTATTGTGGAGATCTCCCTTGGGGATTTTCATTCATTTTATTTAATTTTCACTATTATGTAATGCATATTGTCAGTTCCTCTACTATCTCACATATCATCATATAACAATAATTAATTGTATAAACTAGCATTGGGCATATTCTTTATTCAGTATTATTATAATTTCCTTTCATTTTTTTGATTATTTATTTATAATGTATCTACTGATATATTAGTTTACTATCTGTTACCGATGTGTACTCTGCGTATGAGGGTATAGTCCCCCTACTAAAATACCTTTACACCCTCTCTAATATTCAACATCCTCTGGCATTCTGGGAGATGCACTTGAGCTCCTGTGGTGACCGTTCTGGCTACTGGTTTAGTGGTATGTCAGACCATGATGTTACAAAGTGGTATCAGAGTTATTATTCCATTTGTCTTACTATATTGGGATGGTATATAAGATAATAGGAGTGTGTCGACACTTTTTAAATAGTCATTCTTCGGTCTAATCACCCTACATATGTGGAATGAAAAATTAGCGAGGATTGGGAATTGTTATGTATGATATTCAATGTTACACTTGATGTGATTTCACCTTGGGTGAATGGTGTATTTTTTTATCATGGATTATATAATTATAGAATTTGTGGTAAATTTACCCTTGGGCTAAATGGAAAGGAAGATACATGACATGAATCATTATAGGAACTTATAAATTCACATTCCATGCCTATGTTATGACATGTAGTTTCATTATTAGGTTGTCTGCTAAGTATTTTTTTTCTTCCCTGAGTGATGTCATGCTTAGTTGTGTACCTATTGAGGTAATATTTTTGCATGCCTGATTATTTATATTATCTTTCTTATGATGTAATATTCTTAGACAATATATTCAATGCTTTTGTTCCTGTGGTAGAATGATAGTTTTTATGTAAAAATGGTTACATGATATTTAAATAGTGATTAAAATATATTATGATTTAGTAGCGGGATCTATCATGTATTCCAAGGAATGTACTAGGTTTGATTTTATACATTTATTTAATTATTGTGGGTAGATATCCTGCTAATAAAAGAGGGATACATTAAGAGGTAGTAAAAAATTTATTGAAGTACATATGATGTATAAAGGATATGTTCATAGTGTATGGGGAAGATAATAAACCAGTAATGAGGAGATACACTGATTCTATTTTACAAATATATCATGATGATGTAAAATGATAGACATTATATTTATTTTTCCAAAATAGTGTGGTGGTGAGATGGATAATGTCAATGAAACATATGGTTATAGAATCTATATAAGAAACCTAGTGTATAAAGGATTTTTATACAACTATGATGGAAGTATATATATGATAATTTGTCTCAAAAATTGGTGTTGTTCCAAGTAATATAGACCATGATCTAGTTTATTGTGATACTACTGTAGCATTGGTGCTTTCCATGTATCCTTGGTCACATAAAAGGATAAGTAATATACTTTAGAACATTCATATCCAAAGGGATTTTTCTCATAGAGGTGAAATAACAGTTAGTATAGTATCCACTAAAGATATTGTGGAAGACCCCCAGACTAAATCCATATCTCAACAGAAGCATGATTCTCCTATGTGATCTAAAATATAGGGTATCTATAATAGTTGGATCTTATATACATTTTAGATTTGTGAGTGGGTTCCATATACACAACTCCTTTATGTACATTTATTACATTTACATGTATATAGTTTTAATTAGACATGTTTTTATCTTATCATAGCAGTATTGATACTTTTTTGTTGACTATTTTGATGATAAATTATTTTGTTAAAATTTCATATCAAAAAGGTTATAGTGGTTCCCATTCTATACTGGGAAGATAGAGATACCATGGAATTAATATTAAACATATATCCTATATTCAAGATATATCATGCCAACATGAAAAAATGATATGTGACAATCTGGTGTTGGGGGATCATAAGTATTACAGCATATTCTCATGATGTCCACACATAGTGTTCATGAGTATATGAGATATTGAGGATTGACCTACTAATAAAAACACATCATGTTGGAGCTATTATTGGTAGTTCTTATATATGAACACATGTAATAGTATACTGATGTGATATTATTATTAGTTTATAGAATTTAATTACATAATTAAAAATAATAAGAAAACTGTGAAATTTATATCATTTCATGTTAGTGTTCATTGGGTATACCATTAGTGTGTGACATTTATTTAATGATCAATTTATAATTTATAGCTTCCAAAAGAAAGTGATATCTCAATCCTAGTTGATCAAGATGGTAGACCCTTAAATTATTCCATGGACATGGTAGAACAAGGTTGGTCCATCTTTTAATGTCAATATATAACAAATAATTAGTGTATGGTGACATAAAGCATGCATATTTATATTGGAGATATTATGAGACAAATAGATTAGATTGCATAGTATGTGTTCATAAGAGGTTTTTGTTTCTATGAATATTCCTTATCACCATTAGGATCCTTGATGGGTTGGTATAATCCACTACTAGTCCTAGAGTATGACTCAATGCTATCAAAATTAGGACCCAGAGGGCCACACACATAGCATATTTAAAATTCTGGTTCTATTAAAATTTATATGAGTATAGGAAATGATGGTACCCAGCATGGGTTTTGAGAGATTTAAGAGTATAAATGATCACCATTAAACAAACAAATACATTATTATGCTAGTATAGAATAATTAGAGTTGAATTTATATATTTAATGGATTTACTTGTATTTAAGTAAATAAATGGGAAAATATCCAATGAATGAATATTATTTTATTATTAAAAGTTCACTTAATATTTACAAGAATAACAAGTGCAGTTAATGACTCAATTTTATCACATAATATAATTAATATATTACAAGTAAGTGATAAAAATGTAAATTATGTTTATGACATGGTTATTTGGTCATAATGTATAATTTATGGCTTATTTAGTGTGTAATACATATTTGGTCGCTTTAAATCCATTCTTGGATATTTCATACCTCACTATTTAAGTGAAATTAGGCTTTTATTTGGCGTGATATTCATTACATGAATCTGAGAGCCTCTCTATAATCTCTCCCATAACCTAGAGGGAGATAAATCCAATCTAAGATATTAATCAAAGGTATCTTTCATGGATTGAAGGATCAGTATTTTGGTTATGGTCTGGATATAAAAAGTGTCATTATATCTCTACACTAGCACCCATATTTTGATAATCTGTGTTCCATAAAAATTTCAATGTATGTGTGGATTATGTAGAGGAATATTATGTTTGTTATTTCAAGATACATTCGATGATGATGAGTAGTTTTAGAAGGTACCCTCAAATTGAACAAAGTAATTGTTTGATTAAATTTGTTGTTTAATTCTTTAACTTGAGATCTTTAGCTTTCTCACCAACTGATGTTTCATAGATGATGATGTTGTAACATTGATTAAATGATAAAAAATTTAAACTACTGACACATTTACTTCTTCTGCGTGCCCTGATGCTATCAAAAATGTGGTTTTAAATAACAAGAACTAAAAATAAGATGTTGTTTCACAAACAATGAATGTATTTTTGATTTTTTCCCTAGAAAATATAAAATTAGAGGTAATGAAATCGGGGGAGATGATGTTATCTGAAGTGATCACTAATTTTTAATCTTTTTATTGTTATCAAATTGTGTGACGTTAATAATTAATTGGAGTTCACAAAAATGTTTGTACTATTAAAGCTAAAGATTATTCACTTATTTTATAGGGAATAATAACCAAGGGAAATATATACCGTGTTTAAGAGAAAAAATCATGAATATTTTACAAATAGGAGGAAAATAGGCCATGTAATAGACTACTTATCCATTGATCAAATAATCATTAGATAATTTGATAAAGAGTCTTGGAGCATGTTAAACTTACCATCTCACATATGGTCACACACATCTGTGAATGATTTCAAAAATGTAATATCATTAAAAATACATAAAATCCAATTAAGGTGAAGTCATTAAAGTTAATTAATCTAGTAAACATTAATTATTATTGGATTATATCACCTAATAAATGGAAAAATGTATTATGTTTTTTTATTTATTATTTTAGAAGTGTGGAATTAATTATTCCTATCACACACTAGATTTAGGTGTAAAAATGTATCACTATAAAACAAAGAATAGCTAAAATGATTGTTAGAGTTAAGGTTCAGAAATCATGAAGAAAAAAATTTGTTGAATTTAGAAATCATCAAATTGTGTAATATTTTGAGAAGCATTGAAGTTTACATCATGTTTCAGTTGTTAGATTACCCCCCAAAAAATGTGGTAGCGGATAAAAGAAACAACTTAATCAATAACATGGACCAATGAAATATTATAGAGAATTCTCTTCCAGAATGATCTTCAAATAAAGTTGTACTTTAATCCATGTACATCTAAAAAAGAGAATTCTTAAATCCAAATGATGGGAGAAAACTATATGATATATGGAATGGAAATAATCCATTACTCAAAATACTTATGGGAGTATAGAATGAAATATTTAAAACCTCAAAAATAGGTTTAGTATAATGTTTTATGATCCAGTTGATGGAAAAAAAATTATTGTTTATTCATTAAATAGAAATTACAATATGTTTTATAATAAGAAAATTTAAAGAGAAATGATTGAGAGCTTTGATGTGGAGGTGGTTAAAATTTGGAAAATGACTATAACACATGGAAAAATATCATATCACAACTAATAAATTTTCGGAATATGAAAGGGTTGAAGATGCATAAGGTTTATGGAAGTTTCATTGAATAAAGAGAACTCTAAAGATAACTTATATGAGGAATAAGATGTAATAATTTAATTAGGTTCAAGAAGATGAATGAGCATGGATGTAATCCCTGACGAAAACAATTTTTGGGGCCAAACAACTATATTTCAAATGAGGAGAATGAATTCATGTTATGTAGTCCTGATAAAAGTTTAATTTCATTATCATTTCTCACGTTGAGAATGGATCATGTGAGCTTATAACTGGGGATTATTTTCTCATTGTTACACATATTGAAAATATTTTTTTCAAATGAAAATTAATCAGTTATTGGGGTGTATGGAGTATTTTCAACAATTCTAAATGGATATATTGTTAGAAAAAATCCCTCAAAAGGGTTTTTGGGATCAATTTTTTGAAAAGGGTTTTAGATGATGCTTTTCGGGAAGTCAAATGAAGGTGCTTACCAAGTCTTATAAAGAATATATTAACTATAGATAGGATTGGACCCTCTTAAGTGGGCATGGTGATGGTGGAGGACTCTACAGGATGATCACATGCATAAAAATAGGTGTTTTGAAGAGAATCACCAAAAATTGGGAAACTGGGAAGGGGCCATTCCCATGGTGTTATTTGTGATGTAATATTAGTTTACCTTTCCCAAATGGGTAATGTAGCTGGAAATACTTTTTTTGGAGCATTCAGTTGTTGACAGGAGTAACTTTATTAATAAACAACTTCTACTAGGAGGCTAAGCCTATAATGCATGTTGTTTTAGAGAAAGAAACCATCATATATGTTCTAGTTTGTGTAGAGGAAGCAATGGTCGAGGAATGTAGTATAAGGAGGTGGAAATGGGTGAGAATATGCTATTTCACATGGAATAGGGAAGATTGGTTTATCAAGTGGGCCATGATCTTACGTATGGGTGTGGATCATGGATTGGTGGTTTTAATTTTTACCCATGAGCCATAAGTAGCTTCTCTATATCCCATATAGAGGTTATAGAACATAGAAAGGTAACATAGGAAAAATTGATTCAATAACAGGCTATGCTCATATAGGTCGACATTATGAGAAAAAAATACCAAATATTTTTCACTAGTACATGGTGCATATAATTTGGGTTCTTGTGTTTTCAAACTGGAAAACACTTGTTATTGAATCTATTATTTGATGGTAGTTGTAACTACCAATAAATAGGTGGTTTCTTGTCAATTTTTTGAATTCTTATATTCATGCATTTAAGGTATGCGGGAAATGGATTCCCTATAGTATATTTAAAAATAAATATAGCTAATGGGAAATTTAGATATAATTTATATAAATAATTAATATCTTGATGATTTGAAAGGGAAAATGAAAAGAGTGTTATTCTATATATGATATGGAAGATTTAAGTAGAAGTAATGTTTTTTTAGGAGATTAAATATCTTACTAGAAGTAATGATTTTATGTACTGAGGTGAAACACCACCCTTGGGGTATGGTTACATCATCCCCATGTATAGAAGAATAATTTCAAATAACTGGAGTAGCAACTTCATTATTGAAACAAAGCATTCACTATAGAAAAAGCACTACAAAGTAGTGGTTTATTAGTGGTAGTTCTATTAACAAGCATTAAATATATTTTGTTAATAAAATGTAAAATAGATAAAATTTAATAAAAATGAACTATATTTTTATTTTAACAATTATATGTTGTTTCCATTAAACTACCATTATAGTGTTAAAAACCCCAATTTCTCCCCTCCCTTGCTCCCTCTACACGACCCTGACTCCTATCCTCTTCCCCCGACCTCCCCTTCTCCCCTCCTGAGTGTGAGATTAACCCCATCACCTCATCAGTGACCCCTCATTCCTATAACCCTCTGACCTATATCCTCCATCCTTAGTGGCAACCCTGACCCCCATTACCCCCTCCTACCTCCCTCTCCACATCAACAATGTGAACCCCCCTCTGACCTCCATCTCCAAAATGGTTCCCATCCCTAGTGGTGATACATACCCTCATACTCTAACCTCCTTATTATAATCTATATTCCCTTCCTTAGCATCCTAGATATCCTCCATAGCTGCATGGAAGACCCCCCTTAAATGATATATCATCCTGCATATAATCATGATAAATTTATTATTGAGTAGAATTAGATGGAAAATCTTGGGTGATAAAAAATAAAATAGTTTTTTCCCTCAACATTAATGTTCATATGTAATTTTGGTTTATAATATGTTATTTTGATTTTGAAATTATTTATTAGGATATATAATAATCATTAATTATGGTTATGTTATATTAAATTTTAAAAAGTAAATTCAATTATGATATAAGTTTGTTATGGAATTTATATCATTCATAATTTCATGTTTTTTATTTTATATTAATGAATTCCACTTTATTTTATAAATTTTAATGCTTCCAATTTTTACATATACATAATTGAGATTATTTTCCACCTCATTAACAATTAGTGGTAAGTTTTGGTGTCACATATGGTTTTCTCACCAACCCAAGAAAGATATATTTATAAGGGATGCGAAAATTAGATATTAATCCATTATTAAATTTATTATAATGATTCATGTTTTATTAATATGTGAGGAATCATTTAGATTAATAAATTATATCAAAAAACGATAGAGCCTTTAGGGTTACATTTTACATGCATGATTGTAAATTATGGGTTATTGTAACTTGAACATACAACATACTTTCATTGAATTTATTTTAACTAACAATAATTTTAATATAAATCATTAAAGTGTATAGTTTTTTTTTCTAATGAGTCAAATGACTAATTTTTTTTATCATTTGATATGAATCAAACACTCCCAAATGTTTTTCCAAATATTTTATAATGTTTTTCCTCATCATAAAACCTTTTCTGGATCCCATCAAAGTAAAAAAAATGACTAAACATATTAAATGGTGGACCTTAAATGGAATTATGAAGTATAAGAACATTTAAAAACATAAAATTTGTCTATTTATCACTTTTATCCATCCAATAGTGTGTGAGATCCAAATAATGTATACTTTAGATTAACATTTTTAAAGGGGCTCTCTGTGTCTTAGTTAAACTATGGGAAATGGTTTGGACATTTATATATCTAATTTTTTAATGTAATGAACCCTACTCAGTTACGACACTAGGGAAGAACACACCTTTATATTTTTATCTAAAAAAATAATACCATCTAGATATGAAATATCATAAATTGATACATGTTTATCATATTTAATGTAGAGGATTTTTTACACCCTTCTATAATTAAATATTAATTGTTTTAATCATGTATCTAACAATGAATACCATGATCTTGAGACTTATTATAATCTGTATAAAAACTACCTTAACCTAATGAAATTAATTTTATCATTACGAAGAAAGATAATTCATCTTACAACTATTAATTTAAGAAGACATATTTTATATATTCTAGAAGATTCATGGGTTTATTTTGTGCTAAAATGTGGTGGTTATCTAATTTATGTAATTATTCATTTATTTTTGGGAGAATTAATAGTTTATTTTATTCATGTTATGATAATGGATGTTTAGTAATAAAATTTTATTATTTGATTCATCCCATTTTCCATTATAGTTCTGATGAAAGAGTCAATGTTAAAGTTGGGTAATTTTTAATTTTTATTATATATATTTGATTAAAAAATTATATCTTTATATATAAATGTATTGGGAGAATTAAATCCAATACCCATGGATAAAATTTTTATTAATTTACCATGAAACACGCCTCAATATTCCATGAGTTTGGAAGATTTTTTAGATTATGAAATTGAAAACCGATTAGTGGATAGTAGAATAAGGGATAGTTGAATAGAAATGAAGTATATGATCATTTTACATTGAAACGGTTTCTTAATCGATATGTATGTTGTATTTGGAATGGTGAATCAAATGTTACATAAAGTAAAAATAATTAAAATACTTTCAATGGAAAACAATGTGACCCGACATTGGAGAATTCATTACGAAATTTTAAAAAATATGAAATTAGTTTTTCTTAATATAATTTTCAGGATTTTAATAAATCAAAAACGCCTTTACTTGATCCAAAGTAGATTAACCATGCTAAGAACTTCAATGAAGAAAAATTGATTTATATGAATTAGTTTAATATTAAATTCAAGAACTATATGATTGTTGTGCCAATTATTAAATTTTTTCTATTTTTACATAAGTTGTATCAAATCAAGTGTCTCTATGAATTATTTAATAGGAAATATCCATGATTTTAGAGATTAGTCATGATTCTTTTATTTAATCTAAGATCTCTACATCATTCTATGAGATAAAAAATGTCATCAAAAAACTTGTACATGATTATACAATGATTCATAATGATTTAATTATTTAATGGGGTGAGGAGTCTGGTACAAAATAATTACCAATATGTCATACAAGTACATGGAATTAAATGAACAACAATGAAACCCAGGATGAAAAATAGGAAGAAAACTTCTAAAGAGGTATTTCATTACTTTCCTGTGAAACCATGCTTGCAAAGATTATTCGTATCATTTAAGACTACATACAACATGAAGTGGAAAGCTTAGGATAGTAACAATATCATATTGATAAATGAAAAATATTCAACGTTGTGGAAAATGTTTTATTTTCTATATCCTGGGTTTTCTTTGGATCATATGAATATACATTTGAGATTGTGTTCTGATAGTTTTAATGCTTTTGTAACTTTAAGTAATAATAATTGGATTTGGATAGTTTTTCTAATCCCCTATAAAATACATCCATGGATGTGTATGAAGAATACTTCTTTCATTATTTCAATGAATATTCTTGTAAACAAAATGACTGGAAATGACATTGATATATACCTTTAACCTCTAGTCAAATATTTGAAAAAATTATTGGATGATGGTGTGGAATCTTATTATGCATCAATAAGACAACTATTCAAAATTTATTCTTCTTTAATGTGGACAATTAGTGACTTTTCTTGACTAGGAAATTTATCTGAATGGATGAATCAAAGAAGATTCTTTTGTATAGTTTTTAATTTTGATTTTGAAACTCAATGATTACCACATAGTAGAAAATAATTTTTTTATATGTCATCATCTATTTCATGATTCCTCTCATAAATTAAGTTTTAAAAAGACTTGATTAAATGGATATATTGAAATGATAAAGTCACCAAAGGCTTTATCAAGTTCATAAATATATGGAAAATTAATTTATTTCATTGAAGAATTTTAAAATTTTCATCAGCATAATGAAGGGGGAAAAGGGTACGAGGAAAAATATCCAAAGATTCTGTAATTAAAATTGGAACAAGAAGAGCATATTTTACAAACTTACTTATTTGGAGTTTAATTTGAAACATCATAATATTTACATAATGTTTATTAAGGAGAACATATGTGATAATGTAATTTTTACAGTGTTAATGAGGAGGGTTAATTGAAGGATCACATTAATGTTCCTATGGATTTGGAGTCATTGAATATAAATAATGGTGTGGGGGATATAAGAATGCAAGTATCCTTCAACCATTTTTACAATAAAAAATCTTGAGAAAGACATATTCCTTAAAACATTGAAAAATGTAAAAGTTCCATATAGATATTCAAGTAACATATCAACATGTGTAGACATAAAACATCGAATGTTACATGGATTGAAATGTCATGAATCACATATTTTGATTGAGTATTTGTATCTATTGGATTTACATAATACTTTGCATAAAAATGTAACTGCAATTCTAGTTGAGTATTGTACCTTTTTCAGAGATCTTTTTAGAAAAAATCTAAATCAAACTGAGCTTTTAAAAAAATGAATGATTATTTTTGACAATATTTCATTTGGAGATGTTCTTTCCCCTTTAATTCTTTAAAATTATGAATCATTTCATTGTTCATTTGGATGAAGGCGAAAAACTTAGTGGACCGGCGCAATATCTATGGATGTATTCAATTTATAGGTATGTTGATTTTATTTATATTTTCATTGGAGAATTAGATTTTATCAAAAAATTGAATACATTTTTTAATATGTTTCTTATTATTTTTCATTGGGTAATTAGGTCATTGGAAATAGTATGTAAGGAATAAATCTCAACTATATGGCTCTATTGCTAAAGGTTACATAAGATAAGAGTGCTTGACCTTATCTTATTATAAGTATTTGGATTGTATTGATACTAGATAAAATCATGTTGGACATGATGTGGACCTCTCCGGTAATTTTAATTCTGAAAACTAGTCATCAATATTTCCAACTATTAGATGACTAATTGTAAATGGGTGAAATTTAACAATGACTATATCAGAGATTCTAAAATCACATTGATATGTGCTACTTAATAGTGTTATTCAGATCCATTTATTGAAGAATTTCAATTGTAAATAATGAGGCAACGAAGGGTTTGAGCTTGAAATGAGTTGAAATTAAATAAACGATTAATATGGATCTTTTCAAATGGTTTTCTTATCATGTAATTATATACTCATATTTATATTATTAACATGTAGTTATTTTTTCAATATTAAAGTAACAACTTATATATTTTTTTAAATAATGAATGTATAAAATTGAGTAGAAATATCTAATGACATGATGGTTTTGGTCAAGGTCCACTAAGTTAGGCTAAGAGATTTAATTCCTACAACATTCATGGTATTAGGTTTCATACAATTTATTGTGAAGAGGACTATAAAACTAAAAACAGTGGTGTATTTACACTTTTTGAGGTGGGATACAATGGGAATCAAAATGATATAATTGAATTAAACTATCATGGATCATTTTTAGTTTTCTTATTCAAATGCTAGTGGATCAACATTGATAGGGGTATAATGAAAGATTCCTTACATTTCAATTATTCTAGCATCTCTCACTGGATGGATACTGGGGAGTGTGAAAAGCATGATCCACTAATTTTGGTTTCACAAGGGAAGATGTCTTGTTGTATGGATTATAAAATACATGAAAGCTAGAGTATTTATTTGCACTTAAAGAAGAGAGAGTTATATGATATGAGAGATAAATATTAATTTGTACTTTGTGATAGTGAACAGCATCGACTACAAAACATTGAACCATTTTTTCTGGTTAATATCAAAATACTAGAACATGTAATATAGGGTGAAAATGAGTGACTCGTCATAATGTTTTTTTGATAAAAATGAATATAATGGAGGAAAATATATTTGAATTTATAAGTTGGTAATAAAAATATATTACAATTTCTCATTTATATGTGTTTCATAATTATATACATTATTCTTTTTTATTTTATATTTGTAAAAATATTTTAGTTTTGAATTTTGTATACATTTAACATACCTTAACCATTTGAAATGTATAAATTCATAGAATATTTTTTAGGATACTAGCTGATCAACATCTCGGAGCATGCCACCACTACAATCATCCTCTATGGATCCTAGTGATTCTGTTGTACACTAGACTACATGAGATCCATTCATTTCCCCATATGCCATTGGAATCACACTACCTGTTTCACCTATGATGATGGAATGGTTGGTCACCCACCCATCTTGGGGATATTAGTTATTTACCATTACTATTATGTATGTTATTTTTTGAAAAAATATTTATATTTTATTAAATTTCATAAATTCATTCTTCAAATACATAAAGACAACCATATAAGGCGTATAAATATGAACATGTAATATGTATAGGACATAAAGGACTTCAAGATTATCATTCAATTTGATGAGATTGGGTTACCTAATGATGACACTGTCAGAATGTATGGGCAGATTCTTTGTCAGTTTTTCTATGGGATGGTGATCTTTCCCATTAATAAAAAGTATTGGAGGCATATTCCTATAGCTTGGAAAAATGAGGTCTTTGATACTAAAGTAAAGTTAAAATTAAGTTAATATTCCTTGATAACTAACTTAAAATACATGAGTAAAATTTTATAATATACTTATAAAGTTTTATGTTTTTTGTAGATGTTTTTTTCATTTTGATGCCTCCGAATCCATTTCAAACCCATGGAATTTAATTTTTTTTTTCAAGAAATTGAGAGATTTTAAATGGAGATTATGTAATGAGTTTAATGAAACATCTTTGAGATCATAATAGATATATGAGAAATCTCATGAAGGCAATTCTCATGGGGAATGGAAGCTATTTTTTGATATCAATAAATATTCACCTCCTGAAGTAATTCCATATTTTATAGTATCTTAATAACATAAATATAATATTATATAATTTTTATTAATGTTTTTATTTTTTGTAGGAATTATCAAAATAATAATAATCATGTGAATCATGAGAAGCAATTCATTACTCACATCATGTTTTCTCTGAGTTTTTTGAGGAAAAGAATAAATTTAGTTTGTGTTTTTTCATTATTAATTATATTATTTAATTATAACTCAATGTTTTTTATAAATTGTTTATTTTTTTATGAAGTATAATTAATTTGGTCACTTTTCTAACCGAATAGAGATGTGGTTTAATTTTCATAGGAATTCCAATGGAAGTTTTGTAAATTACCCTACCAAATATGTTGGAGTAAGTAATTTTCATCCCCATTTCAAATTAATTCATTACCATAAAAACATAATAATGAAGAATATATTATGAAAAAATAGGACATAAACCCAATTAAATTGAGACATATACATGGATAAAATGATACCAATTTGGTGTCATTTGATAGATCAAACTGATCATAATTAATTGGGACTAAGGCTCTTTGTTGTTATAATATAATTTACATTATTTTTTTATAGTTTTGAAATATCATTTAATAATAATGAAAATTTTATTAATTATATAATATTATGATATATGAAAATTTTAAAAAATCTTTGAAAATATTTTTTTAGTAATAAGTTACAATTAAAGAAGCCTGGGATGTGAAACCTCCACAATCATCATCAATTTCCCAGAATTATGTAGTTAGAATAGTGTTAGGGAATAGGTTTTGGGCCTCTTTGGTAGGGTGCCTCCATCCATTACTGCTACACCTTGTGGGGTTTTGAGTAATGCTATTGATCAGCAATCACCAAGAAAAATTTCAAGATTGAAATAAAAAGTGAATGAATAATGATATTATTGGAAAACATAGGTTCAGTTTTGGTCGTATTTCCCTAAAATTATAGTAAAACTACAGTAAATGGAATTGTGAAATGTAGGAACTGAAGACAAATCATTTATAATTATGGTTTCCTCAGGTTGGATGTAAATGCATTTTTAGTGTTTTAAAATACTAAAACATTCTTGGAATAGTCAGAACCATAGGAAAAACTTATATTTCTTTGTAATCATGGAACAACCACTGATGAGTTATTTTTTATATGTACGTGTAAACCACATGTCAATATGATGTGCGGTGTAGTCGAAATTACTACGTAATCACTTATCAATGGTACAAAATCCTTTAAAAACTGTGTGGGAGGGATGGGGGTAAAAACAAGGAAAACAGAGTTATATTGATCTGAAATTTGGATAAAATGACCATAGAATGAATTTTGAAATATAGTAACGGAAGAAATGTTGTCACAAATTATGTTTTTTCGAGGATGTACATTAACATGTTTTTAGTTTTTTAAAACACTAAAACATGAAAATAATGGTTGAAATCACAGACAATGACTTCATATAGATGAGAAATCATGGTAAAAAACATAGTAGTTTTTTATCATGTACACACATACAACACATCAATCCAACATGTGTTGTTGTCATAATTACTCAGTAAACACTTCTTAAAGTTATAAAACCCTTTAAAAACTAGTGTCAGGAGGCCAAAACCCAGAAAACGATGTAGAAATACCCTAAAATCAAGGGAAAATGGTTGTAGATTGAATTTTGAAAAGTAGGAACCAATGAAATGCCATTCTAAATTACATTTTTTCTAGGATGGATGTAAATGAATTTTAGTGTTCTAAACCACTAAAATGTGCGATGAATGATAAAAACATATAAAATGACCTTATATTGATGTTAAATCATGTAAAAACCACAATTGAGTTATTTTCTATGTGTACATGTATACAAAATGTAAATCATACATGCGAGGTGGTCAAAATTATTCGGTAAAGAATTCATAATGGTAAAAAAGCCTTTAAAAACAAGTGAAGAGGGCCAAAAAAGGAAAATGGTGTTAGATTTTCCTATAATTAAGGCAAAATGATAATATATTTAATTTTACAATGTATAAACTAAAGACACATCATTCTTAATTATGGTTTTCCTGGGATGGTTGTAAACACTTTTTTAGTGGTTTTAAATACTAAAACGTGTGTGGAATGGTCAAAACCATCGAAAACGACCTCACATTGATGTGAAATCATAGGAAAACCAAATTTGAGTTATTTTTTATTTTTAAGCATAGACAAAAATGTCAATTTTATGTGTGATGTGGTTGTAATTACTCATTAAACACTTCTTAAAATGTATAAAAGCCATAAAAAATAAGTATCGGGGTGTCAAAACCAGGAAAATGACATCAGATTTCCCTGAAATCATGGAAAAATAACAAGATATTGAATTTAAAAATATAGTAACTGAAGGAATTTCATTCTCAATTATGGGTTTTCAACTATAGCTATAAATAGGTTTTTTTGTGTTTTAAAACACTAAAATGTGTGCTTAACAGTAAAACCCACAAAAAGACCTCATATTGATGTGAAATCATGGGAAAACCACCAGTGTGTTATTTTGAACATGTACTCATAGAAATAATTCCAATTATATGTTCATTTTAGTCATAATTACTTGGTGAACACTTCATAAATGTCTGAAAGCCTTTAAAAAAAGTGTCGAGGGGTCAAAAATAGACAAATGACGTTGAATTTCCCGGAAATTAGGGGATAAAAACCATGGATTGAATTATGTAAATGTGTTTATTTTTGTTTTAAAACAATCAAACATGAATTTAATTGTTATAACCAATAAAAAATACCTCACATTTATGCGAAATAATGGGAAAACCATCGTTGAATTAATTTTGAAATAGGCTACATACCATAACATCAGAGTCCTTAAAAAAATTTATTATGTAAATTTCAAGCACACCACCTATCTCTTTAAAAAAATTATAATATTTTCTCATCCCTATTTACTTTCAAGAGTTTAATCCTATGTTAAATATGAAATTTTATAATTTCACTGTGTTTTCAATTATATATTATTACTTATGTTAACATTTATTCAATTTGATTGAAAAATTACAAAATTTATATGTGACATTATAAATATATTCTATGTATTTTGTATTTATTATTTATTTTCCTAAATGTTCTAGTTTTCGTTATAGGTGATATATTATAGTAGTAGGGTTGATTTTTTTCATTCTGATCCATAAAGTTCATCAAAAGGTTGTCATGATTATTCATAGTTTCTATGGTATCTTAAATTTGTATCAATTATTCTATTATAATTGAGATTTCATATGTTTAGTTTTATTTTTTTGTTATAGAGTTTTTGATGACGTAGTCAGTTTCTATTGATGAGATGATGTGGAGGAATACTGGTGTAGTGGAGGTCGTGGTGTGGATATCTATTATTTATAAGTTTTTGTTGGACATATTTTATATGAATATATTGATGATCGAGGTATTGGTTGATAGATGTATGAGTTGATTGAGATTGAGTTTATGATGATTTTGTATGTATGATATGATGGGTTTATCATATATATATGTTTTAGTTATTTTCATTCCTATTTTTTTATTTATACATTTTCAACAAATATATATATTTTTAAATCTAATTTACAGGTGCTTCTTAGAAACCTTAGATAAAATTTTTTTAAAAAATATCCATATTGGTGTTTTAGATAAACCGGTGCCACTAATATATTTAATGAAGATTAGTTTCCTTTTATTTATATTTTCCTCATAAATTTTTTATAAGAAAACAACCACTAAATAAACAAGTAACTGCTGATAAATACTCCAAAATTATGTATAACTAAATCAGCTCTAAATTAAAGAAACCACATCTAAATGACTAGAGACCATGTAATACATGTAGGATTAAGTATATATATATATATATGATTAGGTGGTAGTTTAAACCACCTCTATTTCATGAAAATACCACTGCTAATTACCTTTTTCGTAGTGACTGAGTTGTCCAATATTTCATTGTAGTGAAACAGGAGAGCCATTGAGAGCACTCCATTTATTTTCTTATAAAGTATTTCACTTTTAGTGAATTCATTTCAAAAGAACATTACCATGCATGCTCATTTGACATATCCCAGTGTGAGTGAACCAAGTAAAACTCCCCATTCCATTTACTACTTTTGACTCACATTGAGAGGAAAATGTGGATAGAGAAATAAATGTGTTCCTCAAGGTGAGAGAAAAAGAACCATAAATGAGAAAATATAACTTTAATATTCTATACCCTGATGCACCTCTCTCTTAGTGAATAATTCTCAATAATTATCTAACAATCACCTAGGTGGGCCCCAATAATTGAAATTTGTTTCTATTCTCAATAAATGTCTCTTCCCACCCTATAGATAAAATCTATGAAGTGCCAGAAATGGAAATTCAATGTTCATAAGTAGAAGAACATCTATTCTTTACTCAACATTAGGGTTTTGAGGCCCTCAAACACCCAAAAATGAAAGCAAAAAATCCAGATAATTTTTCAAAAAATGAAAGTAATAGATTTACATGCATATGATTTTACTAGTAGAAGCTCTAGAGATCATCCAAATAATGATCACCATGAATTTCCTCTTTTTGGTAACACAAAATATTGATCATAGGAAATTTTATCATTATGTGCACCAAGAAAACCATACTCATATTAAGAAGATTAGACAACAAGAAGGTTCCCCCCTTTTCAATGTCCACCCATAAGGTCCTCCCTAGGTAATATTCTATAGGATTCCGCCTAGTATCCAGAAACTTACCAAAGATTGAATTCCTCCCAATTAATATATTGTATGTGATGTTCCTCCCCATAGTAATATTTAATTTGAGAAGGAATTTCCTCCCCTTTCAAATTTAACAATATGGCATCCATTATATCTTGAGTCCCATGAAAGGACGAGGAAAACTGTACCTGGTTCCTTGTCTCTAACATGCAATATCCTTTATCCTTCAAAAGAAATACTAAAGAAACATTACTTATATAAACCACCCTTACACTTCATAGCTTCCACTATAACATATATGATTCCAATAAAACATAATATCTAAAAAAAGTTAGAAGAGAAATGAAAACAATGGTCTAATCAAGTGAATGAATATCTCATAAAATACTATGATAATACATCAATTATAATGAAAAAACAATATATGGACAATATAATAGTCATCATCAATCCTATGTCCACCCCTTAGTATAGCATTCAAAAAACATTGGTAGAGAAATTTATACATCATATTATATGAAAATTATGTAGCAATATTCACCAAATAAAATAAATGTTCCATATATACAAAAGATACAAAAATAATTTCATGATAACTGAATAATTGCACTAGAATATTGACTTGGATACCATTTAGTCTTAAAACATTCTAAATAAGGAAACAACAATAGAATATTCTATATAAAGGCCTTGATAATTTAATCAATGTACATTTGATGATTTCTGATGCTCTATCTAATGTACATATCCAATGATGTGATGAATATAGATCATTACATTTCTCCTCGCTCCCTAACCAAAAAAATCTCATCAAAAGTGAAATCATACAATGCCATCACTTTGGTTCAACTGTCGAGATAATGGTCTATACATGATAGATGGTATACTAAATAAGGATATTATATGACCATATCTCAAAAACATCAATCTCGATTCAAGCGATCCATCAAAATAATCTTACATCAATAATATAAAAATATTTATAAATCCTCTAATTTGATAAAATAAAAACCTCATCAGGACTCATTGTCTTGTGAATCATGAATATCACATTCAAAACCTGATTCACATCTAACTCATGATTAGATGAAAATTCACATGATTAAGAGGGATGAAATGATGAAAATGTTAGTAGAAATTTGAGAGTAACCCCAACTCATAGGCTGGGTTTATTTTTTCCTCAACCTTCTCCTCACCATAGTAGTCGGTATTTTTCCATTTGGGGGGTTCATCAGAAGGAAAAACATTACTATTTTTCCCATTTCTTGAAAATAAATTCTCCTTGAGGATACCTATATAAATATATTCTGGGAATCTATTTGGTTTACCCTCAAAAAATAGTTCTTAGGGGATTCATGTAGGATAAGGTGAATCCTCCTCGAGGTAGTAAACCAAATGAACACATTAATAGTATGACCTATTAAGAGTATTTAGACATACCACTCGATGGAAAATACAACAACAAAAAATATCTTTTATCATTTTAATGATGATTTAAAACCAGTTACCCACTATATAATGAAAACTGTCATCTTCACTAGTCCTATAGATGAATAGGAGCATGAATTATGTGGAGAAGAATAATAAGATGGTGTTTTTGTTCATAATATGATCCAAACTAAAATAGATAACTAAGGTGTTCATACTATAAATTAAGGATAAGATAGAAATTTATAAATCCCACAAAATATCAATTTCCACCTCCCTATAAGGCTTCAAAACAATGAAAAGGGAAATACTTTGTCTATGTCCCGACCGTTACCAAAAGTAGTTGAAAGCCTTATGGTTGGGGAATTAGTATCTTAGTATAAGGTAGGAATTATGGAATTCAAGATACTAAATACTTAGTTACTCATAGTAAATATTCCTAATGGGTATATTCTCTTGGAATATCATAACATTAATCTTTAAATAAATCTCCCTGATCAAGAAGATAAATCTATATTAGAATGAGATAGGTAATGTCATCTAGATAATATGGAATCTTGATAACCAATTTAATTATATCTAATAGGAGAAATATTTTTTTAATTAACTCTATTAGGAACTATTACAAACAATTCCAGCTGAGCTACCCTTGGTCAACCCGCATTTTCTATCATCCATGAATTTGGTTATTCCTACCATGTTAGGATCTTCTTTTCCTCACCCATAATCAAATTACATCCAAATCAACCATCCCATTAGAACTCATTGATACAATTGGGTAAATTATTTCTTGAATATATGATATGTAAGGGTGGTGTACACCAGTATATCCATAGATAATTCCTTTCATTTAATGGGTTGATGCAACTCTTCCTTACCAAATTTTGGAAATTCTAATTTCAAAAATTTCAATGAAACTGGGGACACATAGAAATACATGATTTATTTATTCTATCAATTTTGTCTCATGTTGGGAACCCATGAGAATCACTAGGAATCCAAAACTCATATTCTTCATGAAGACTCTTCAAAAAATAACTTTTTCCTACTATAATTTTTTTCTAACCAGGACAGTTGTGAGAAGAGAAGACCTTCACTAATAATTCATTTATCAATTTTTCTATACATAATAAAATAAACTAATCATTGATATCTAAACTTAAATAAAAAATTATAATGATATAGTTACATGATTTATAGTTAGGTGAATAAGTTTGACCCACACCCTAAATCTACAACTCCCCTAAGTAGAGTTGTTGGGACTCTGTATAGAGAACCACCGTGATGAGATGAAAATTCCACTCATTCTATTAAAATATCTCTCTGGAATATAGGAATACACATAAGTTGATAAATAATTCGAATAATATATTTAGTTAACCAAATATAAGTCTTGGATAACACCAAGAGCCTAGGGGAAAATAACTAGCAAAGTATAAACTGCAATAATTAAAATTAATCCAGCTTCGACACTAGCTCCCATACCCAAGCCTAGAAATATCTCATGAAACATCATAATATTTTAAAATAAAAATATAAAAATACTTATGGGGATTGGATAATAGAGAATAAGTGGATATAATATTAGGATTATAAGAATAAATTACACTCCACATGAGATAAGCATGTACTAGGCTAGTTCATGGAAATTATAAAAAATGATTTATTTTTGGTTTACAGATCCTAGAGGACCTAATAAAGTTGGCCTCCATGTTCTTAAAAATTATTTCTCCTTCCACCACACATTATGGAACATTGACCGTGAGTTATTTTATTTTATTGAAATCATGAAAATGATGGTTTATTCTAGAAAAGTAAAATTGATAAAGATACTAGCACAATTAGAATGTTTTTAAACCAATGTAGTAGAATCAAGAGGATGGTTTTTATTTACAAGTAATGATGCATAGAATTTTGAAATCTAGATGGCCAAAAACCCGATAAATTGTTCTCATGCAATTCTTAGGGTATAACTGAATTGATTGTGTCCATGAATCCCTTTTTAAATGTTGAAAAACATCTATGATTCCATGTTCTCCTAAGAATCATTTGTAAGAAATCCAAATAAATCGATGTTGAAATACTAATGAATAAAAATATTAATATCTTCAATTTACTAATTTAGTATAATAACTATAATATTTTATTCCATGTAAATTACAATTAAATAATATGTCTCACCAAATAGAACACCCATCAGATAAATATTCAATTTTGAAATCCTTTAATGTAATTCACATGATGAATTTTTTCTCTCATGGAGAAAAATATTCATAAAAATATAATTTCTACACTTAAAATTTGAAAAAATTAGGGATAGTTTATCAAGGATGCTGGTGTCAAGGAATTTTCAGTCAAAACATATTTCCACATTTGGGACATATTTCTATAAAACACATATTTTCTTCCAGAACTCAATGATAAGAGCTTCAGTGCGATCCAATGGAGCATCAATCTACCTCTGAGTCATCTAGGGCTCAATCAAATATCATCATATTTCAAGACCAATTAGAAATCATATATTTATCAATCAATGTTAGTAAACAGAAATGAATGATCAATTTTAATCTTAAATGTTAAAATTATCAATAAACTCTAATTAGTTGAAATGATAGAAAACACTGACAAGTTTGTATCCCAAGTCCCTTGTCAAATAGTGTCCCAATGGTGGGGCCCTCATACCTTTGGCATAGAAATATTACATCTTGAAATTGTTGTTTGTGGTTGCAACTATTCGTTTACTCATGTATGTCCATAATTATAAGAGATCTAAGAAGAAATATAGGAGGCATTGTTAACCTCTCAAGTGTTTGAGGCTGAGGTCATCACTAAAAAAGTATACAATATAGATAATTATCTTTTATAACGTCATGAATTTTTCTATTTCACAGAACATTATAAGGAAATTTTAACACAGGGACACATCATACCGTTCTATGTATCAGAAAAAATGGATTAAATTGAAATATGATAAGTTTTCAATAACAATGGCTTTAGAAACAACCTCTTTCTAGTCCAACATCTCTATTTTTTGAGTTTCAATGAATCTAATTCCCCCCCTCTACTTTAAAACTTCTCGATTTAAAAATATGTGAGAAGTACACTCTTAGTAAAAAATCAAGAAGAGCGTTAAATTTTGGATTCCACATCTCTAAGTCTGGATAATATATTATTTGATATGATAAAACATTCAATTTCCAATTAGGTAGACATTGGGTTCATTAGCATATGATAGTTTCCTTATAATACCTTCAATGTATTTAACACAGATTTAAAGATAAAATCAAAATATTACATGGTCATAAGGATCCATTTGAGTCCTTTGAGTCTCAATACATATTCAAACGATTCTACCAAAGAGATGGATAATGAACCATTATTGACGATGCATCTCTATTTAGTGCTTATAATGGCTTGGAAATTACATATTTTATCCCATTTAATGATATTAGTAGTGTATATGTGGTTTCCATTGATCAAATTGTGGTCACATGTTCATATTTGGGTAATTATTTTTTAGTATTTTTGATATCAACAACATAAAATGAACCCAATAACATGATAGAAGTTTCATATCCTCTCAATAGAGATAAATTCCTTGGGGAAAATTCCCTTGATTTTTCCATAAATTCTCGAAAGAACCTAAATTCATCATATAGATTGGAAGAGAATCTTATATCACTAATAGTGCGTGGTAATGTCCCTACTTAATTTTCTAAATGATAGGATAATAATTATCATTCCTATTCAAATGACACTAAATAGGGTGGTGAATGAGATTTCATTGAAAATCATACCGATAATTCTTCTTGTATACTAACAACCATAAAATTTTGGTTAGCCTCCTCGATATCCATAAAGAAAAAAATTGACCTAACCATATCTTCTAGATCTAAAGATAATGTTTTATTACCCATTTATACTAAAATTTAAGAGGAGAAATAAGTATAATAGGGTATCAAATATTCCCCTATAACACTTGAGGAAAGTTTGTCCACCACTATTGATGAGAATAATAAAAAATCATGGGAATATAGAAATATCTAGGACACATGTTGATCATTTATTTAATGCCTTCAAAATAAAAATAGGTGTATAAAGATTTTTTTAAGAAAAAATGAGATGTGATACTCTATAATTATATAACAATTCGTGGAATTTATCCTGATATATCCACCCATGACTTGGACTTTCCAGATGATCCCCATGGTTACAAAAAGGTAGCCAAAAAAATAAACCCAACTCTTAATGAAAAGGTTTATGTAAGGGTTGATAAGCTTATCGAATCCAACATTATTTGGGAAATTCAATATCAGGAATAGCTTATTGAAATTGTCTTACTTAAAAATAAGAATGAATAGATCATATTTTCATCCACTAGAGGGAACTCAAGAAAAATTTTCAATATATTATTTCCCACTCACAATTACTGAACATTAGTTGATGAAATTGTAAACTGTAAATCACATTACTTTATGGATGTATATACATGATACAATCAAATCAAAATAGAACATGAAGAGGAAGAAGCCAATGAGTTCCTGGAACACCAATAAATATACTATTATGAAGTGATTACTTTTTTTTAAATAACATTGGCACAACATAACAATGCTACATGCACTATATATTCAAAAATTTATTGTGAAAGACCATTGATTGTTATGTTGAATATTTGGTGGTCAAATCCAAATATCATAATGATCATATTACTATTCTTGATAATGTTTCGAATATTTTACAACAACAAATCATGAAGATAAACCCATTTAAATTTGATTTTGTAGTCACCTAAGGAATGTTTCTCAACTTTATAGTACACCATATTAGCATTAACATTAATCCAAAAAAACCCAGTATATCCTTGACTTATAAACTCCTCAGATTCTCAAAGAGTTTATAGGGATTTTGGAATTACTTACATATATCCAATTATCCATTGTGAATATTTTAGGAAAAGTGTTTACCCTACATGAAATTAATTAATAATGGAGACATCTATTGATAGACTAATTATTTTCAAGAAACTTATAATATTATTAAGGTAAACTGTCTGATCCCACCAGTACTTATTCCACTAATTATGGGAAATCCAATCAATTTATATGTGACGGCCTTGGATAAATCAATAGGATGCTTTCATTAATATAAAAATAAAATAGGTAATAAAAATAGTGTCTATTGTATCATTATATCCATGATTAATATTGAGATTGAATATTAAAAAATTGAGAGATATTTATTGGGTTAATGTTCAATGTAGATAAGTTGAGGCACTACTTGCAACACTACGAGGTCCACTTTGTCTATCGTAATGACTTAATAAAATATATTCTCAATTATATCATGTTAACTAGAAATTTTCCATTAAATTTGAAATTCAATTTATACAGTAAAAACATGTCATGGGATTTGAATTAGCATAATTTATGTAAGAAAATCCTTCAACAAAAAGAAACCAATGAACACTAATAATCTTGATAAAGAAGTATTGAACGTTCAATACTTACCTATACATTAGAGATGTACTTTGAAAATATTCTAGAATCCCAAAAAGGAAGAGAATTTAAGATCCCAAACATAAGAGAGTTTGTTTTAAGTCATCCTCATATCTAAATCTAAGGTATTTTTTCTTTATTCCTTCTTTTTTTCAGAAGGTTTAACTAAAAATAGTTACAATACCATTCCATAATTGTGGGATTTTAAATTTCACTACAAATACTAGTAGTCCACCTAAAAATTATAAGTTATTTATAATTAGTAATCAAGTATAATAATGGAGGGTATTCTACTAAAAAGGAAGTTTTTGTTCCACAGATTGAAAACCATTGAAGAATAGTATCAGAATTCCCTTCATATCTAACAACAATACAGTCCCACATTCATAGAATTTACTTGTAGATGTATTGGATAATATAGCTATAGACTCGGCCAATCTGGACCAGGATGAAATAGACATTAGGATTACACATTTCTAGGTGGTGTGTCCATTCATTTGTAACCATATGGAGGAGATCAATGAGGTCAAATACACAATTTTAAAAGATTATTTTTTGAACAGATGGATTTCCCCTACATTATATTACCCCCAAAATAGGATTCATATGTTGGATAGAGAATAAAATTGATAAAAATTATGGGTAGTCAAAATCACCCATTATGATGACTCATGTTCTCAAAATATCCTCTATAAATATATATTCAAAGGAGTTATACTCAGATGAATTGAATGATGGGAAACTCTCACTATCTTAGAGTGAAACTTCTCTAACCCTAGTTACCTAGAATTGGTGGGTTATTTATTATATAGAGAATAGATTTTAATTTATTAGATTTTAATGATCATGGTTTAGTAGTCCTCATTATAATAGAGAAATTAAATTACAAAATTGAAAAAAAGTACTAGTATTTATTAAATTATTATAACATTGTTCAATCATACTATCACACATAATTACTTTGGGAAATAGGGAAACAAAGTTACCGTGGGGAGATTAAATAACCAGTAAGATAAAAACTCAAAAAAAATATTTTGTAGGATTATTATAGAATAATAAAAATCATAAGAAAAATTAAATACATAAAAAATGAATACATAAGTTTAGTCTATGGAATAAATAGAAATTCATAATCACATGGATCATGAAAAAATTTTGAATGATGGAGTTGAATAATGTTAGATATCAAAATAATTTCATCAAGACCCTATTCCAAAATACTATACATACAGGGTAATGACTCTCATGTTATCATATCTTATTTTTCATGAGTCACCTTCTAGTGAAAAGAGGATATATATAATTATGTTCCCCACCCATCACATAAAATTCCAATGAATTAAATCACATAAATAATAAATTAGGATATACAAGGAAAAATGTTAAAGGTTTAACAACTCAGTAACACATGGTACATTTTCCTAATGGAAATTATCATAAATGATCACCCCATTTGGGAAAAAAGAATATACATTTCATAAAAATATTTTCCCAAAAAATTATTTATTAATATTGTATAATTTAATTCCCTCAATGCATATAAGGAATAATTAGGGATTCTAAAATTTTAAAATGTACACTCAACTTGTGATTTATAAGAAATTATATCTTATGAGGGATTTTCAAAATGAAAAAATTTCAATGTGTTGAAGAAATTATATTTTCAATGGATTTAGAATAAATAAACACATACATTATATGACACCATATAAATTCTCTGTTTTGGTATGTAGAAAGTGTAATAATTAACCATGTCATATCCATCAGGAGTGTCAGTCTAGGTGTACAACAAGTACCCATTCACTATGCACCAGGATGGTGATTAAGATATACCCAACTAACACTTTTTAGGTTTATTACCCTAATAGAAATCAAATATAATACTATTTACACTTTTAGTGTCCACATAATGATGTATTTTATTTCAAAAATCACACTTTTTTATTTAAACAATGTATATGATGTCAATGTCTATGACAAGGTTTAGATATAGTAATGGATTGTGAATTAGGAACAATGTGTGTGAAATGAGTAGTAACATGGGTTAGATATATTATGAATGGAATATGAAATTACATCAACATAATATTGGTATAATGACTTGTTTATTATTGATGATATATCAATTTTAATTTAAATAAGAATCATCAAGGTATACAAAATATACCTTTTAGCATTTTAATGACTTAAAATGGATATAAAGTAAGGGGTTTGGGTAAAGATTCAAAGATAATATTCCAATGGGGAGTAAAAACATGGATACATATCATAAAATGAAGTAAAATGAAAATTTAAAATAGATTAAAAATAATGAAAATCAAATGAGAAATGAAGAGAGAGAATAGCAAACCCTTACCTCTCTTGAAGTTCTTAGATTGGAACATAAACTCAGATCCAATCAAACCCTTCATGAATGAAAAGTGAGAAAGGGGAGAGACTCCATGAGAGTGAAATGCAGAGGGATGTTTTTTTTGTAATAATTAGAGGAGATAGTGGGTATGTATATGTTTGGTGAGTTGAATTTCATGGAATATTTTAGTAATTATTTTATTATTCCAATTTCCTTTTGTGCCCTACTAGAACCATTATTCCCCACTACCACCCTTAATGACCCAATATAGTGTTTAGTTCCAAATTGTGTAATTGACTTTTTTTCAATAAATGAGCCATGATTACATAAATATGAGGTCATATATATCTTATATATTGTATATTACTATATTACACCATTTTTACCCTATTGTACTATTATAATAAAAATTAAAAAATTTCACCACTGGGAAATTTTGAAATACTATTATTGAATATCGATTTATTTAATCAAATGAACTATCTATTATCCTAAATTGAAAATTTTATTTAAGGTTGATACATTCATCAAAATAATGTATTTGATAAATAATCCTTTGAATTTCATAAAAAATTTACATTATAACACAACTCAACAGCTAGATATATGAAAACCCATATGTTCTGTAAAATTTAATTCATGATTTATTAAATAAATTCACACATCATAAAATCCAAAAAATAATTATAGAACTATAACCTTTTTAAAATTATATACATAGTAATTTATTCTAAAATAGGGATAGAACAACGTTAATTAAAAATCTAAGAACATGTACATAGAATCCATTTATGTTTTAATAATGAATGTGATAACCTGGGAATATAAATAAGAATGAGTTGAGATATACATCATATAAAGGGAATAATAAAAGAATAAAATTATGAGAGTCATACATGTAAGTTAATATATAGATCAAGTTTATAGAAAAGGATAAGAATCATAAACATGATCATTAAATCGTGATATTAGATGAAAAAATCAACGAAACATATTAATGTTGAAACAACATAAAAGATGGAATCATAAGAATAAGTCAAGGATAACCCCTGGGACATCATAACATATGGATCTTAGTATTATCTCGCATTAACTAAACATAGTATCTAATAAGATAATAATATTACTAAATTCATTGGAGGGATGTATAATTCTTGTCCTTCCATCGCATTCATATCATGTACATGCATTAGTGTGCCACATTGATCATAAAACATAATAAAACATTCCATAATTTTAATACCATGGTTAAGGATCATGGGTTATATACATGGATGTCCCAAATACATGAATGGAAGACAAATATAGGTGAATACCTTTGATTGGAAATAGGGATGGGTATTTACTATACAAATGTTTGGCATGAAAAATAGAAGGATAATTTCATCAACATAATGGGTGTACATAAAGATTCATGGAAGAGTTTAATGAGAGTTAAAGGTGGTATCTCATTAACTAGATATTACTATTATATTAAAATAGATTTTTAATAACATTAAAATAAGAACAATTGAAAATAAAATGGAATAATATAAAGAAACTGCTTGAATAAAGAGGAGGAGAGAATAATTTTACCACGAGAGGGTGATTCTAAAAGAATGGTGGAACTTATAATGATATTGGGAATTAATTAGGAGGAATTTAAATATTCAAATAGATAATAACATCAACCTAAATGGGTATGGAGTGAAGTGGAGTGGGAGGTTGGGTTAGAATGTATATGATAATTGAGGAGAAATCATTATTTGTTTCTAAACATTGATTTTGGAATCTATATGATAAATTAATAAAAACCAAAACCCTTAGCATTGTTCAATCATATGTTTTCTATAAAAGTGGAGTATTTTTAAATATTTTATAATAAAAACAATAAAACATTTTAAAATAACACCATTGGTGAGGCATAAGTTTGTCATGTTCATAAACAATTGATTTCAAAACCTTAAAATATAATATAGGTTATGGATGGTTAAATAAATTCATATGTAATTAATAAAATAACTTTAAAAAATATTATTCTAAAGTTTAAATATATATTTGTTCATTTATTCATTGTATATCATTTATTACATCACTTTTGAGCCATTATGATTCCATAATATAGACTTTTTATTTATTCTATATTAAATTTTTTTCCAAAAATTAAACTATATAAGATAATTATGAAAAATTCACCATTGTAAAATTTAGACATAACAATTTCAAAAATAATATTTATTTTATAAAAATATTTCTCTAAAAATATTTCTTTTCATTTTTAAATTAAAATCTTTTTTACTAGAAAATACTCATTTTTTACAACATTAAAAACTTTACAACTCTTATAAACACCACAGAAATCTTCCTTAAATTATATTATACTTTTTTAAAATAAATATTATTTAATCATATTATTATATGAAATCGATATTTATTTCAAAATTCTTGAATTTATTAAAAATAATGTTAACAATATATAATTTCCAAAAATACAATTTTTATTTCTTTTTATCAAAAAATATTTTTTACTGACTTGTATATTCTTGTATATATGAAGTAACAATGAAAAGTGTTAAAAATAATCATTATCTTTATTATAAAAAAACATAAAAAAATCATACTACTAGGGTCCATATACGTAACCCATTATTACACCAATATACACTGTAAGGGTATGATGTGCAATGATGTCACTTTCATGGGGTGGTTCGACAAACATGGTCTAGTTCAAGATCTAGATAAGATTGCAATTATACTATAAACACTTTTATCCATGTTTCAATTGCATGAATTTATCTTGTTCTTGGCCATTGTTAAATCACACTGATGACATCTCTCACAAAAGCTCTGTTAATTGGGCTTCATAGTGAACTATCCTACTGGTCGAGGCCGTCAATTATTCCATCTATATCCATTTGAAATTTTCATTTCACTTAATATATACTAATTATAACAATAATTTTATAATGTAATAATTATTAATAGTTAATATGCTTAATGTCCTTTTAAATATCACTTTCTATATTTAATAATGGTTTAGAATAACCGATGTAGTACATTGGTTTTATATATCTATATTACTTAATATGAATTTTATTCATTCAAAAATAGAATATCATTTATAAAATTTAGGTATGTTACACTCATCATCCTTAAGAAATATCACCATTTAATTGTAAATTCTTACACTAAAATTGATGAGGCTACATATATTTCATCAATTAGTTTGGTTCCCATGTTTCTTTCTCAAAGTTGGGGTTCCTCCACAACACTTTGAATGGGTCAGTAATATTATTTCATAGGAAATTGTATATATTATCTAATATCCTCAATGGATTATCCTCATATAAATGATAGTTCTATAAGGGAACCAACACTAGATATAAATACATGTGAATGTTATGGAATGTACTTTATAAGTATGGATACACGGAACACATCAGGAACTATAGGAAGGTTAGATGTGTGCGCTTGTGGATGGGACACATCTATAATTAGATTAATGATATAAAAGGGACAAATGTATCTTGGTTTAATGTTTCCCTTTTTCTCAAACCTCAATACTTCCATCCATATTAATATACTATACAACACCATAACTTTGACCTAAAACTCTTGGTCATGTTGATGATTTTCTACACAAGATTTCTATCATATTATTGATGATTTTAGATGAAATTTAATGATTTGAAGCCTCTCTATCATCAATTGGATAATATCCATTCTTATAATCTTCCACTCCTCAACGTCATGACAAGATGTTGGAGTATGGCACCACTTCCCATACATATCCTCATAAGGTTCTAATTAAATTTAACAATGGAAAATTTTGTTATATGAGAGTTCCAAGAGAAGAAGGTATTAATCCCAATATCATTAAAAATCTATTAAAAGTGATCTCATCATATACAATAGAGTTTGAATGGGTTTTTATACTTACCTTCCTTTTATGGTTGATAAACAATATTCAAACTATGCTCTATATCCAATACAGGTTGAGGGATTTTGTAGAACCTTAAGGAAAGCCTCATGTCATGATTAAAAATAATCAAGAGTGGAACGCCATGCAGTATTACCATGTCCCTTATGTATTTATAGGTGGATGTTCTAAGAGAGAAATATTCCTTGATAAAATTTAATACACTAACTTTTTAAGGAAATCCAGAAACACCCAGATGGTGTTATTTTATTTAGATGTCCTATGGAGTCTAATAGTGAAATCTATGTTTATTTCTTCCTATTTCTATACAATTTTAGAAAATTATTAAAATATAAACTTAAAATTTTATTTTTTAACCTTGAATTGTTGGCATACCAAGAATTGAGATACAAATTATAAAAATTACATCTTCATGTTAACCAACTAGAAGTATTTCTTATAATCTCTATATATATTAGTGATTGTTGGATGAATAGAGAATGATGATATATTCATATCATCAAGAGGTTACCTCTATAGTTCTGGTTTTTATGTTACACATATATGGGTTTTAAACCTCATAAACCCATCATTACAAAAGTTAAGCTCTAGAATATTACCTAAATTTTATTATATCTCTTTATTGTATTTTTGGGACTTCTTGATCCTCAAGAGAATGTATAGTTGCATAGTTATTTGAGGTAGGTTGGATGGTTATACTTTTATTATATTCATATCCATAATTTTCATGTCCATGTATATTTTATCTCTTTCAATACTAATCATAGATAGGGTTGTAGTATTTTACCTAATTAGATCATCTTTCAATTTTACACCATTCTAGGATGGTAATGGATTAAATAATCAAAATCCTTTATCAAATCTAGATACATTCATTAGTTCATATGGTTCTATTTTTGTGTGAATATATATTTTAGGATTTTAGGATTCATGTATATTTTACACTTCTCACAATATATATAATTCCTCTTAACTTCAATTTGAAGATCACTACACCCAAATATAGATCATTCATTCAATAGTTCTTCTCATCTATCCTTAATTAAGTTGTGGAATAAGCAATTAAATTGTCATATTTCATGATTTCACAAAAAAATCCTTTATGGATGAATTATTTTGTATAAAAAATACATTCCCATTGGTGGGAATTGTGATAAAATCTGTAGTGATTACCCTTTTTTTAACTCTTTAAATATTTACTCACCTTCAAAATTCCGTACAAACTTTACTCCCTTCTGATTTACCTCGGTTAGTGGTCCTGAAAATCATGTGATGTTTCTATAAAATCAATGATATTATCTTAGTATTACAAGGAAATTATATATCATTATCATAGATATTGGCCAGGGACAACCTTCAGTTGTCTTTTTCTTTGAAGGGTCCACATATATCCTTTTACTGGTGATAATATGCCCTATGATGGTTAATTTTTCTATCCAAAACATTTATTTTCTATAATTGTAATATAAATATTAATTTTATAAGGTCTTTTGTACATTATTAAAAGATTCCTCATTTTCTACCATGATTTTTCAGTAGATATGAATATCATATATCAAGACTACCAAAAATTTGTCAAGATAATACATATATATTTTATTCATTAAGTCAATGAAAATAGTAGGAGAATTATTGATGTCTAATGGAATCACTATGAATTCATAGTTCCGATACCTTGTATTAAAAGAAATTTTGGGTATCTCACATTTCTTCACAGCTACTTGATAATATCCCAAAAAAGGAACGATATTATTGAATTACATGGCTCAATGTAGTTGACCAAAAAATTAATCAATATATGATAGATGATACTTTTCCTTTATTTTTATATTGTTAATACCATGATAATAAATATAGAGGCACATTGAACAATCCTTATTATCGATGAAAAGGACTAGTTCTCCCTTGGGGAATCAGTTGGGTATATAATCCCTTTATCCAGATTCTCCATTAGTTTCTTATTTAGCTCATTAAGTTTAACCATATACATTTACTAGGAAAAGATTAATTTGTAAGATCGATTGGTAACTAAACCACACGATATATAGGAAGATTATAAAATTATTCAAGAAACACATCAACATGTAACCTTACAATGGGAATGTCATCAAGGTTGATCATTCAATTAGTTTCAATCATTTGAGCTATAAATGAGTTGTCATAATATAATAATATCCATGAATGATTTGATAATTCCAAAGGATATTCATTATCCTTTAACTTGAATATAATAAATGGAAAATTTTAATATAGAGGGAAATTCCATTTCTCATTAATTTATATTGGATTTATACAAGGAAGGAAAATTGATACTTAGAATAAAATTAAAATAATTTAGAAGGAGTATCACATGGTTTGTTGGTACGTTCAACCCACAATTATATGCATGGGAGATGTTATATACATGGGATGAAATAACATTCCCATTTTCCATTTTCAGAGATATCTATACATCCATATCATGAGGTGTTGTTTGAATAGTTTTAATAGACTTTAATGATATGAAAGAATTACTAGAACAATAATCATATAGGAAACATAAGGATCATGAATGGATAAAAAATATGTTGTTCACTATTTTTTTATTGTTAAAATCATTTACTACAACAAAAATAGACTTTGGTATTAGAATTTCAAAAGTATTAAAATACAAAATGGAAACTAAAAACATTTATGAGATTACTATAAATTAAAAATACTCTTTATCCTATAAATTTCTGGGTTTCAATATAATTTATTCATGTTTTATTTTCTAACATAAAATTTTGTGTTCATATTTATTCCCTTAATAATGGTTTATAATGAGATTTTTAATTCACCAAATCATATTCCATGAGCGAATTAGATGATTTGTACAGTAAGGCATATTTTTCCTGGACAAGGTGACGATTGATTTAATTCCAAATTCACCCATTTCAGGGTTTATACCATTGGGTAGAAATGAGTGAAAGACATATCCAATTTCAGCATCGAGAAATGGATTTTTTACTTATATACCACACACTCTATACTTTATTAGAATTTAATGGTGATTTCTTATCTTTAGTCTTATCTCTTTGTCTTTCACTAGGGTTTGCTTATCTTAACCCTAAAAAATAACTAGTCCTTTACCAAATACCCACTATGGAAACCCATATCTTTTATAAACAATAATTAAATAATTATTACATTAATAAACACATAATAAAATAACAAAATATTGAGAGTCCTAGTGTATTTGTGAAATTAGATACATAGTAGATTAACTTGAATGAGGTATATAAAAACACAGTTTAAAAATATCATAACATTCCCTTAAAATCAATTAAACTTCTAATACTACAAAATAAAATATAGGGATATACATAAGAAAGGGGTCAGCTATAAATAAAAAAAATAAATATCATACCAAAACATGATGAAAGTAATACATGTGTGTTGATAGGCATATCAAGGTTATATAAAAGGGGTAAAATCATAAATGTAAACATCAAATAACAATATAAGATAATACCATCAATGAAACATAGGAATGAATAAACAAAAAAACAAGACATCATAAGAATAATTCAAGGATCACCATTGAGATTTAACAACATAGTGTGATTAGGATAACATCTTATTCCCTATACATTATATCTCATGTGATAAAACATTACCCAATGTATTGGAGGGATATATAATTCAGAGCCCACTTGTCACATTCCTATCATTTACATGTCTTATCATGCCACATAGATTATAAAAAAATAGAATTACTTTCATAAATTTTAATATTTAAGTATGTATTAGGGGTTAAATAGATGCAGTTACCTAATAAATGAAGGTTATGTACATCTAGGTGAATACCCTGGAGTGGAAATGTGGATTGGTATTCACTATACAAATGTTTGTCTTGGAAAATTGGAGGATAATTTCTACAATATAACGGGTGTAGATAAATATTCATAAAATGGTTTAATGAGAGTTATTGGTGGTATATAATTACTTTGAAATCATAATATTGGTAAAAATATATATGAAAAAATTCATTCCAAATTGATAAATTAGATTCCAAATGGAATAATATAAATAAAGTGCTTGAATAAAGATGAGGAGAGAATCAACTTACCTTGAGTGGGTGCTTTAAAATGCATGGGATGAGGTTATTATGATCTCATGACCACATGGATAGGTATTTAGAGTGGTAGAGTGAGATGAAATTTTTGTTTAATGGGATTTTATTAAAGAGGAGTGGGAGGTCTGGTGGGTATTTATAGAAAGAGCGGATCATTATTTTTTAATTTCTAAAACTCGATTTTACACTCTATATGATAAAATAATAAAAACTCAAAACATTACCACTATTTATGAACATTTATTCTACAATAGGGGGGGTCATTTCAAAAATTTATATTCCCAACTACCAAGCATATCATAATAAGTCGATTGGTGATATGGAGGTGTTTCACGATCTTAAATAATTGATTTTGAAACCATAAAATATAATATTGGTTTTAGAGGATTCATTAAAGGTTTATAAAATTTAACAAATAACATAAAAAACGAATTATTTTAATGTGTAAATATATATTTTTTACTACATCCCTTTTAATCCATTTATTTAGAACTTTTGGGCCATTATGAGGTCATAATATAGATCAACTATTTATATCATATTTTATTTCACCCAAAAATTTGACTATCTTATATAATTATGAAAATTTCACTATTATAAAATTTTGATTTTATTATTTCAAAAATATCATTTAATATATCAAAATAATTATATCAATGTGATAATTAAAAATTTTGAACCAAAATAATCATTTACTAGAAAACAATTGTTTTTACGACAATAAAAATTCTATGAACTATATAAAGATTACATTGAAATTTTAAAATAATTATGTTATAATTCATAAATAAAAATATATTATTTAATAAAAATATTATATTAAACTAATATCTATTTCAAAATTCCATAAATTTTTAAAATTAGTATGAAAACTATATATTTTCCAAAAATAAAATTTTGGTTTGTTCATATCAAAATCTAATTTTCATCAAATAATATATAATTGTATGTTTAAATTAAAAATAACAAGGGATAAAAAATTTCAAAATATTATTAGAAATAAAATTTAAATATTTATACTACTAGGGTATAGATACATAACCCTCAATTACACTAGCATAGTCTCTAATGTAAAGGTCTATGTTAGTAGTAGTTTCTTAGGGTGGTTCAACAAACATTTCTTGGGTCTTGATCTTGGTAATATTGAACTTATTCCATAAAATGATTCATTTTTGTTTGAATTGTTGAGTTTTGGCTTAGGAATGGTCACAAAAAAATCCTAATGATTCTATCTCCCTTAGAAGATTCAATAATTGAGCTTAATATGATGTGATACTACAAATCGAGACCATCAATTCTTCTATCTGTATCAATTAGTGTCTATCATAACCCATAATATATAATAATATTAATTGTCACTATAAAAAATATATATTATTAATTTTTAAGGTACATTACAATCTTATAAATATGACCTTATTTATTTTATAATGTTCTAAAATAACTAAATTATTTCATGTGCTCTCTATAACTACATTAAATAACGAGGAATTTATTTATTAAAAAATAGAATTTCAATAAAAATGTTTCATGTTATTACAATATACCTAACCTTTAATCACACAAGAATTTTCCATATTGGAAAGGTATGTCGTGGTGTCACATTCATGGTGTGGGTTGGACAACATTGATCGGGTGGTGATCTCCTCTAACATGAACTTCTCCTGAAGTCAATTCCACTAGAACTTAACTTATTAGAGTTCTAAATGGGATTGGTCAAGGTTGAACCCCAAAATTGTACCTCATTCCCATGATCCAATAAATGAACTTCATAAGAGATGTTACTACTATTTTGTGGAATATTATATCTCATCTCAAGTAATTAGCATTCCTCATTACACTCATTATAGACAAATACGAACGGTCTATTCTAAATCACACTACCAGCAATGGTCATACCATACAATGGACATATTCACCAATGGTTTTTATTACCAATGTTCATAATGGCCGACAATCACAATTACTAATATTCATAACGACTAATGGTAATATTGATACATTCATATACAATAACATGTAAATCCATTCACAACATTGTTTAAGTTCCAACACCATTTCAACTTCAATGTTTGTTTTTTTCTTCTAAATAAAAATTTATCTCGTATAATAGTTTTTCTTTTTTGAGAATGATCTATATAAGTAAAAAATAATGATGTTGTATCACATTATTACATGATTCATGGTACTGGTTTTATATTTTGTTATAAATTTAATAACTTATTTTTTTATTGTATCAATATATATTTTACTATTATGATAAAATAATAAATGTGCATTTTGTAACAATATTATGATAAATGATTTATTTAAAATTATAAAATATTAGGTTTTACATTATCCCCCTGAAAGAAATTCATCTTTGAAATTATAAATCAATATACTACTAGATGTGGATAATACATTCTCATAGCATCATAGGGATCCAATGTTTCAACTTCCATAATATTATTCCTACAAAAAACGTTCACCAATTGAGTAGTTATATTTAACATCACATGTTACATTATATCAAGAATTTAAATTGTATATTCCTCAAATGATAATTCTATCTCCAATAAAATATGATTAATTTTTAGAACATGGGTAGGGTTTTGAATATACCTCATTATAAGTGATATATAAAAGATATCATAAACATTGGATATGTTTAATGGAATAGAAAAATAATATTCAACTACACCTATTAACACAAACATTTTAGGTGGCCCAATATATCTTTTAATCATCTTACATTTCTTCCAAAATATTATAACCCATTTTTAAGAAGATGTAATAAATAATACATAGTCTCCCACATATAATTCAAGTTCATTCATTCGACTGTCATCATAAATTTTCTGTCTACTTTGGGATGGTTTTATATTCTTTGAGATGGATTATAACTTCTTAGTTGTCTCTTTCACAAGTTATGCACCCAAAATATTCCTTTGTTTGAGTTCATCCCAGCACATTGGAGTTCAACATATCTTCCCACATAGGCATTAATAGGGTTCCATATTAATTATAAAGTGGTAACTGTTATTGTAGGTAAACTCCACAAGTTAGTGATACTAATACCAACTTCCTTGGAAGTCAAGATAGAATGGCCTTAGACTATCTAAAAAAGTCCAGATAGTATATTTATACTGCCCATCATTTTGATTGTAATAGGTCATTCTATGATTAATCTATGTATTTAAATACTTTTAGATACTGCTGAAAAATTTGGATATAAACATTTGGTCTCAATAAAATACTATTAATAGGTATGTTCTATGAATTCTCATACCATAATTAATATAAATCCTTGTAAATTGGTCCATAGAAGTGTCTTTTTAAATTGCAAAGAAATGTGCATACTTTTTGAGACAATAAAAAAAGACCCATATAATACTATTCCACATATATGTCATACAATGTCTTGTGATAAAATCCATATTAATATTATTCCCCTTTAACTCTCGTATATATAGAACATATGTCCTCTTACCAATCCAAAAAACTCCATCATCACCAATTCTAAACTCTAATAATTTCCCATTGATCAAATATTCAATTTTATTTTGTAGGGATAATCACTATATTGTCCTCTCATAATCATCTCTAATAAATATTTCTAAAAGATTAAATAGAATAATAATGGTTCTTTATCTTCAATTTCAACACTCATATTAAATTTGATTTTTAGAATATCCTCCTACTTAACTTTTAAGTGACATTATCCAAAAAGAAGATCAATCATTGAAAAGAATTGATCTATTTGAAGTTGACCAAAGAGTTCATCAATATGAGTTAATAAATACATATTCATTATATTAATTTCATTTATTTATCTACAATTGATGTATAATATCAATATCCTATTCTTCCTTTTCCTAAATAGCATAGGTGCTCCCTATGATGAGACACTCAGATGAGTGAACCATTTTTTTGTGTAGGTGTTGTTCTTGATTCTTCTACTAAACTATTTACACTAGATCCATCCTATATGGTGTATTGGATATTTGTTTCACATCCATGATGAGATCAATAGATATTTCAAACTCATGATTAGGTATAAAACGATGCAATTAATCATGAAATTCATCAATATAATCTCTCTTAACTTGTACCACTTATGTTTTTATAAAACCATTTACCACAAAGAAAGAATTCCATCCATGTTATCCCTAACAATTTCATTATACTAGCCTATTTGGGATTATTTAGGAAAATATTTAGGTAATTAAATATCTCCTCAAAAAACATTTAATTCATTACAGGCCTTAATGATTCTAAATAATTTCTCTTTATAACAAATTATTTCTTTATATTTGAATATCGTATCAATTCCAAAAAATAAAAAAATTATCTACCATAGGTGTGATGATAAGATTTTTAATAATACAACACCCATGAATCCAATTAGGAACTACCTATATTATCTTTGTTTCAATCAATTTACCACTTGGTGTTCTAAATTATAAATCAATCCATAGTGTATTAGCAGTGATTGAAAATTATTTTCAAACATATAAGATATAAATTAGTTCAAATATAAAATTAAATAATTTATTATCTAAAGTTGAATTTATAATCAAAGTATCTGTTATCACATCATTTGGAGCTTCAAATTTAGCTATTATAGTGTAAAAGTAAAGACCTTGATCCATAGTCCTTTTTTATAGATTTGTTTTCACTAGGGGAATTGATTAGAGTAATACCACATTTTTTTATTGTTGAATTAATTTAAATTAGTTTCCTCTATATTTCCTTTTCTCTCATGATCCAGATGACCTTTATCCCAATATTTAAAACATATAATAAATATTTTTAAATAGGTTATTGGATGTGTTGACCACTTTTATTACACGAAAGAAACTTTACTATTTTTTTATTTTCCTTCATTTAATCCCTTTACACATGGTTATTAATTATCCCCATCATGTTTAGTTTTCATTTCTAATAACAATATTTTGATAACTATTTTTTGGTTTTGATAGTTGTTGCTACTATCTCATTATATGTTGAGAAATTCATAGATACCAATGGTCTTTATTGACTAGGATTTAATCCTTCAAAGATGTTTAAATATTATTTTTAGGGCTTCATAGATAATTCAAAACATATATTAATAACAATTTTAAAATTCAATTTTATCTGGCCATAATATTTTCTTCTTTTTGTATCAGGTCAAATAATATCCATTTCATCTCAACAAGTTTGTCTTGAAGAAATTATTTTTTCCATAATAAATCTAACATGCCTATTTTTTATGATTTATATTTTTTTATTAAATTAAATTTATTTTTTATCATGTGTTACTTGTAACAAATTCTTTATCATTCATTTTATGTAACACAGATTTTAGCTTCTATTACATTCGGCCCTGACTTTCAACAAACAATGATATATTATTAATATAATTATTTAAATGAGAAAATTATAAAATAGATTTCAAAATTAGAAATATGAATATAAATAAATAATTTTTAAATACTATGTATAATATTTTTACACAAAGAAAAAAAAATTTAAAAAGTACTTTATTTTTTATAAAGTCTTTATATTCTTCAAAAATACTATTTTCCCAAATATTATATTAATTTATTTTTGTCAAAAATAATAGAATGGTTTTTCTAAACATTAATAAAATTAATATACAAAAATAACATTAATTTTTGAAATCATTATGTAAAAATTATCTTACAATGATTTTTTTATTTTTCCTAATAAGATTAATTGTTTGATGAATATTTAAAATACAAGTTTCTATTGAAAACTACCATTTGGTTAAGGAATTTATTTGGTTAATTTTTGATTTAAAATCTGAATAAAAGGAAAATTAGTTAAATAATATATCTATTAATCTATATTAGGTCATCAAAGTTATTTTCATAGTAAATTTTAATATAAAATATTTTTAAACTTTTGAACAATTTTTCTTTTAAAACCCACTTTCTTGTCGAATATACAAGATTAATTTTAAATTATACTTTTCTAATAATGTTAACAGATTATCAAAAACTATATCCCAAATTTTCAATAATAATAATAATATATTATATAATAATTTCAACTTTCTTTTTTACAATAATGAATATTAATAACAATAAATAATTATTTTCCATGGTTTATGGAAAAATAGATTTACCGAGGGGTTAAACTAAAACAATAAGAATTAAAAATGAAAAAAAACATGTCCAAAAACTATTTAATAGAAATATTAATACATTATATCTTTTAGGATTGAGAATTTTTTATTTTAGTTCCTTGTGGAAAGTGAGAAATGTGGGTATATATATTTCTTTTAAAAATTTGCAAGTGTTCCACTCACCTCATTTATAAAAGACCACCCACTCTCTAATCCTCTAAATAATTACAAAACCATTTGGTTCAGAATTAAAAACCCAAATACCTTAAATTCATACTTAATTTTATCATAGAATCCTTATTTTGGTTATAATTCCATCCAAATAATACATTTGGCGCAAACAAAAAGATGTTCTCCGAAGATGAGGAAATGTCCCTAATTGAGCATTTTATTTTTCATCTTTCAAAAAATAAAGAATTTATTATTAAACCATGGAAATATAATAAACATAGTATATTAAATATTCTATGATTTATTATGTTAAGTTCATGACCTATAGCCTTAAATTATTCCATCAAATGGGATACAAATTCATCATTCGTGTCTATGGCGAACCACCTCCTCGTGAACTGATGTTATTCTTTTTCCATCAAAAACTATCATATAAAGTTATAATGACATAATAAAATTTATATATATCATAAATATAATATTATTATACTTATATAATTATTATATTACATATACATCCTCACTTTTGATTATGTAAGAATGTGACAATGTCGCTCATGTGTACGAAGGACTACCACCTCGCGAAATAATGTGATTCATTCACACTTTACATGGAATATAATAAGGATACTTTTAATAAAAATATATAATATAAATTACATATAAATTAATCTATATTGGTAATATATTATGTAGATTTATTTCATTAAATGCATCTATAAAATGGAAACAATGTTGTTGCATATGTATGACCCACCTTCTCCGTAAACAGTGTATTTCATTTTCTATATCTAAATTCTATGGATTACTACAAAAAATATATATTATAAATATATTATAAATTTATATTCATTAAAATTAAAAATATAATAAATCCATAATCTAATTTATAGAACCAAAAATAACAAATCAATATATACATGAAAAATAAAGCAGTTATTGCCTGAAATGTGACTTTATGATGGAATTGTTAATAAACGAGTAATAAATTTTCATAAGTATATAATCCTAGAAAATTAATTTTATATGAGCTCAAATGATACATAATAGGTATTCCCAATACCAAAAAAGGGTACAGAAGAGTTTATCCCAAGATAAAAAAAGGTATACGGGAGGTTATACCATGCTTGAGTTGGTAAATGGGTGGGAATTCCAATTGTGACATGTTATGAATGTCATGGTCAGTAGCCTTGACATAAAATTTTCTATGATTATGTGCACCTAAATATATTTTCTCATCCCAATTTTATGCTCTCATGGATTATTTTCTTTGATCCCATTATGATTCATGTCTTTTAAAATTCCCTGATTTATTCCATGAATCATGTTTAGGATCAATGATATATAGGGAATGTATTTAATATTTTATTCTCTTGTTATCATAACCTTATGCTTATGATTTGTTGATATATACCTTATTTTTCATTACTAAGAATATGAAATCCCACTTTATTTTGTTTCATTTTCCAATATTATGATGAAAATATTATGTTAAATATGTATAATAAGGGTTCCAGTTTTGAAGGACATTATAGGAGATGAAGTATCTCACTTATGGATATGTTTTTTACATGACTGTGTTTCAGAATGAAATATACCTAAATGATTCTAAAATAGATCATTATTTTATTTATTTAATATTCACATGTTAAGATGAAATATTTATGTATGATAAACTTGGGTCTTTACAGTTAGAATCTATGAAATGGTATATTATCCATTGGAAACCTAGATGATTGGGATTTAGTGAGATCCCTATGTATATTTATAATCATATTACTTTGTACATGTATAAGGAAAAGTCTATTATTGAGTCATATTATAAGAAAATTTCCTAGAATTTTGGTAAAATTTTGAGAGAGTGGATTCTAAGAAATTAAATCCCTGTCAAGATTATAAAATTATATTTAGATCTGGTATAGATGTAATTAGGGGTATTAAATCTGAATATAGAACATTGATATGGAATTTATTTTCACATAGTAAATGAGAAAAATCCTTTCTATATACCTAGTTTGAAATTCTTGTCAGATGTGTTTTGGAAATTCATAACTCTTTATGAACCATCATTAAAGATTTGAATAATGACTTTGAATGAAATAGGTTATGACTAAGCTATCAATGAATGAAAAGTAGGAACAATAATTTAGAAATCTTATAAATGTTTTTTCATTATTAGGTGGTTTCCACTATGATTAGAGTTTCTCACACTCTGATATCTAGTTTTAATAAATGGATGGAACTCAAAGGATCCGTTTAATGCTAAATGCAATTTAAAATTCATCGATTTTACTTCTGATAAACTGCATGTAATGAGAGACAGTATTAAACTTATTTTTTTCTATGGTCACATAAATTTCTCAAGTTATGAATCATGCTGAACTTCTAGATGAGAAAAGGTTTAATGTAATGACCCAACCCCAGAGAGCCCAGAACCGGTGTATGCTATCAATTTACATTAGCATGATTATAAGGAATAAAATCTTGAAGGGCTGAAGATTTTAATAGTGTTGGTAAACTCTATAAAAATGAGTCTTGTATTATAAATGAATACACAAATTAAAAAATAAGTTTTTTATAAATAAATTAATAACTTAGAGTATAAATTTATTCCATCTAGTAAATCCTTTAATATATTTTATAGTTCAGTTATTGGATTCATGTGGAGTGAAATAAAATAGAGGTTTTAAATTCTTTGTAAGGGTAAAGTATAGAAGAATAAATAATGAATCGATGAGAATAACAATTATGGCATGGTAAATAGTAGAACAAACATACCATATAATCAAAAAATGAGAAGGAAGTTCATAAAAAATATAGAAAGGTAATAAATAGAAATACATGCCATTAAAATAAATATATAAATTAAAAATAAATATGGTACTGTACAAAATTGATAAAAATTTCATTTATTCAATGAACTAAAAATGAGATGTATCCGTAGATATGTCGTCAATAGATCTCAAATATGAATAATAACTGAAACTAAATGAGGTAAATGATTAATTATTGGCCTCCATTTTCCTAGGTATATGATCCATTACCATCAATAGAAAGATTACCTATTCCAATATTCAAAACTAATTCATCCCACGTGACTACTGATTCATTGAGGGTCTTTCATTAACTGATTTCCAACCCTTAGGGCTTTCCTTAAATGGTCCCCAACCCATATATTGCATGTCCAAAACATTACTCATATCGAGTAAATGATAGGCCTTTCCAAATATTAATATTTAAAAAGTATAAAAATTTATTAATATTTCAAAAAATAATAAAATAAAATTCAATGTAAATACCATATGAAAAATGGTATATGGTTTAAGAAATTATCATATCCATGAAAAAAGATTCTGATATATAAGGGAAATTCAATGTCAAATGATCCTAGGAAATTGAATATCTAAAGGGGACTAAAATGAATCAAGGAAGTTAATGTGAATACTATCCTTGGAAAATAAATCATAATCCTTACATATAAAGATTATAGATGACATCAATATAGCATATTCCTAGTGGAGTAAAACAAAGGGTTTCTAATTCAAAACGTTATAAAAAAAATATTTTAAAAACATTATTGATGAAAATATCATTTTGTTTTGAAAAACCTTTTGAAAATACTTTTATTTGAAAATAAATTTTGAAAATTTTTCTTTAAAATTTAAAATTTCAAACATTCAGAGGAAAATTGAAAGAGACGATGGAGATTAAACCCATATGAGTTGTACGAGGTAAAATGAACATTCCCTTTGCATGGTTAATGGTTAGAAAAATTACGTGTTCTGAAAGTGAAAATAATATTCCTTTGAAAAAATTGGTAAAATGAAAAAAGGGAAAAAATTTATTTAACAAATTATTTTAAAAAACTTTTGAATAAATTTTAATAAAACATGCTTTCTAGAAGAAAACAGTTTGTCTAACTAAAGATAGAAACAATGTTGAGTTCTATGAAATCACATTATCTAAAATATTTTTAGTACTGTAGAGAGGAAAAATGGTACTAAAAATTGAAAACGTTCCTGAATAACTTGAAGAGTGAAAATTAAAGGTTTTATTGAACAATATTCAAATAATTTCCTTGAATGTAAATACCATTGAAAGATCATTAAATCTTTTGTTGAGTAAAACAATCATTAAACATTCTAAAGTTTATCATACCACATTGAAACGTTTTAAATCATAATCCTCGTGATGCAATAACATTAAATGGAAGATTTAAATACCATGAAGATAAAATGGTTATTGATATAATATAAAATTGGGTAGTAGATACACCACACTAAATATGTATGTTGTGAACACGACATTTATCTCACAGATGTAAACAAATGAGATGAGAATCACTTACCATGAGTTTCCTTTTGAGTGAACGTCCTTTAAAATATTGTATAATAAACTGACGATAAATTTATACTTTCTGGAGAACATTTTTTAAGGTTTTTAATTACTTTTATTTCAATTTTTACAATGTTTTATACATCTACCTAAACAATTATGTTTACATGGAGTGTTTTGATAAAATTCTTTATATGTGTCAAAAATGACTTTGGTATGTCAACTATGGTCAAAGAAGTCAATATATAATATCTTTGGAATAATAATCATGAAGGAATTATGATATTTATACATTAATTATACTTTTATAATCAATCATTAAAAACGGTTAAGAAAAAATGAATCAACGTTATGATCATAGAGACGGTGGGATGTACGTACGCATGAGTAACGTTCCCATTTTTCAATGATTGTTATCGAAAGAAGGTAAGTGACAGAATATCATTCTATATTGATAATTATATCATAATTACCATGTTATTTTATTATATATACTTATATATAATTTTTTTGATTTAATAAGAATCACTTCATGTCGAGGAGGTGGTAGTCCGGACGTCCACGATCGATGTTATCACATTTTATGTGTGTGAAAGGGTAATAAATAAAATAGTATATATATATATATATATTTGTTTGTGTGTCTAGTATATTTCAAAAAAGATAATTGTTTCATGAATATAATATATAGTTTTTTTAAGTCACATGTTTTGTCTCGACTGGTCCCATAGGGTCCCATGTCATGACTACCCTAAGCCTGCTTTCACTAGGCTAGGGGCTAGTGACTAAAACAAAGTATAAATATCCTAAAAATGGGAGTCATTAGCATAGATTAACAATATTCACACACATATCCAAGAAAAAAATGATGAAATAAAAAAACTAAGTAAACAATGTATGGGGACCATTATATCCCACAACTAGAGTACGACATGAAGTAAAGTACAGTAAAGTAAAAGGATCCAAAAATAGTCCCACCAAAAAGAGTTTGTAACCACAAGTCCAAACAATAATAAAAGATGTAATGGGGAAATCAAATTAAATCTGCAAGAACACACCTTGGTCTATCTAGTCACACAAAGCACCGCCTAGTCCTGGCCTTCATGGAACTCTATCAAAAGGTCGATTTTCTGCACAAGACATGACATGTGATGGAAAATACCTTATAGGGGTGAGTATAAAAGTACTAAATAATACACCCTGAGACCACTAGGAAATACAAAAATTGAATACTAGAAAAGAATACCATAAAGGAATACCACATTGGAAAAAATTAATGGAATACCACAATAGAATACCACAAAGGAATACCATGAAGGAACACCATAATTGAATACCATGAGGGAATAAAACAAAGGAATACAACACATGATTACCATAAAGGAATACCATATAGGAATATCACATAATATTACCATGAAGGAATACCACAAAGGAATACGACACAGGATTAACACAATGGAAAACCACGAAGGAATACCACACAGGATTGCTACGAAGGAATTCCAGAAAGGGATTCCTCACAAAATTTTCAAAAAGTAATACCATGAAGGAATACCACATAGGAATACCACACAATACTAACACACATGATTACCATCAAGGGATTACCATAAAGGAATACCACACATGATTACCACAAAATAATACCACACAAGATTACCACAAGGGAATAACACAACGGAATACCATATAGGATTACTATGAAGGGATTACCACAAAGGGATACCACACAATATTACCACAAAGGAATACCACACATTAATACCATGAAGTGATTACCATAATGTAAAACCAAACATGATAACCAAAAAAGAATACCATAGAGGATTTTCACATAGGATTTCCATGAAGGAATGTATAGTTAGCTCTACATAGGTATATATATAAGGAACATATAACAAAGATATCCAAATATTCTCAATTAAAGACAAAAAATTCTAAAGGTAAGACACAAATAAATTACTAGCCACATGATTTTACTCAAAGCATGCTCATTATTGGAAAAAAAAACTCTTCGGTCCATGATATCATCGAAGACACTAATGAAGAGGTCTAGCTCTTTTGGGCCCCACCTAAAGAGAATTTATTGGTCAAGGAATACTATTATACACAGGGAAGGGATCCTACCCAGACACACTAGGGAATACCATGTACCAAATCAGGATCAACCCATAACATTGAGGATCCTTCACAAACACATTGGGGAATACCAATGACCCTACTGATGTAGCCCTCTAGATGGAGGACCAATGCCCTGCTTTTGGTAGTTACGTCGATTTAAAAAAACTCCACTATGGGTGATATAGGATTAATCTCCAGTACCATGAAGGCATATCATACACTATCTAGTACATGGCCTCAGCAAAGGATTTAAATCAAGTGATGTGGACATAATCCTGTACTTGAACCTCAAGGATAGGACCAAGGGAACACTCCCAACATATACTGGTCCAAACTAAAGACTCTCCACTTATCTCAAAATGACCCTCTCAAATTCAGGGTCTCAACACCATAAACATATCATTGATTAGATGCTCTATTTAGAAGTTATGGGAATTTTATGTTTTAAAGGGGGTCACTAGGCTTGTGGATCAGATGTATAGTCATTCCACTGACAGCCATGATCGACCAACCAGACTGGCCGGTCGTGGACTGACGACAAGGTCAACCCACCAGCTTTGATTGTCACAGTTGACCACCATGGTCAACCTCCCCTAGTTACCACCCCCACTTAGAAATCAGAGATACAGAAACTCACAATATACCATTGTAGTCAACCATGGTCTGGTCACCTCAGGTCCGACCCACCAACTTGGGTTGAACCAGCCCGTTGGACCCAACCCACTTGGCTCGACCCTCTTCGCCTAGCCCCACTCACTCCCCCTAGGCCTGGTCGGAACCTCCTACGTGGTCTCCCACTATGCCTCTTCCTCCCACAACATCACATAGCCTATTGCATGTGGCCTCTCCATCACCGTTGTCTCACGTAGTTTCCCCCCCCCCCCCTACACGCCTCCTCCGCACGAGACATCGCCACCGCGTGCCACCGCTACCACCACCAGTCATAGGTACTGCACTAGTGGTCACTTCTATGGACCACCAAACCTCCTATGATTCTTGAAAAGTTAAACAGTCATAGATCCAAGCTCGTTGAGTCAATGTGTTGTAGGATGAACACATTTCATCTTTCAATCTTCTTGAAAAATAGATCAAATCAACTTTTTTTGTGTCGAAGAACCCTGAAGAATGTGAATTTGGGATTTATACTTCATCTAAATTACTCTGTCTTCTTTTTTCCCCTCCTTCATTTCACCTCATTTAGGATTTTATGATGAAATATCTATGATATCAGATCATTTCACTAAGAATATGTTGTGCAAAGGTCGATTGATTGGGATATATCGAGTTGCAATCCAAATGAAGAAATCATGCAATGATTGATAAATCAGGGGAGAAAAGGAAATAAACCAAAGATAGGAAAAAATATTGATTGATGTTCATGTTGATATCAATCCATCCTTGTTATAATTACAATTGAATAGAAAAATAATATCAAAGATTAATCTCTCGTTAAAACCACACAATGATAATTCCCTCCCCGCAATACACACAATTTGTGAATCAATATGTTTGTCTATTGGTTGAGGTTCATTGTATAAATTAAGAATGTGGAAATTAACAACAGAAACACAAACCCTAACTTGATTTAGATTTCTCACTAATGAAGAACTATAATTGTGTTATTATCATAGGAAAGATCCTTCAAATCTTAGGTAAATCATTCATTGATCAATGATTTTTCGCCATCTCCTAAGAGAGAATCCTTAAAGCTCTCTCCAATGGTTCTCTATGGTTTCTAGGGTTATCTAAATAACCCTGGAAAACCTCCTTAAAATAAATTTATTGATTTTGATCCACCGTGTCAATAAAATAATTATTACTAAATTATGTTATTCCCGTCATGTCACATGATAGATTTTTCCCAAAAAAACCACACCGACTAATGTTAAGTAAAATATTAGAATAACACTAAATTATAAACTCATTGTTGGTCTTAAATTTCCAATCTGAGTAACAATTAACATGTATTTATGATTTGAAAATTAATTAATTTTATTTAATTAATTTATTTATGATTACATCATTAGTTTATTTTTCTAGAGATGGCCTACGCCGACCAATGATTGGACACACCTAGGGTAAATTCTCCATTATGATCTCAATGGTGCCCTCACATTGCTGACCTGGGAAACCAATTAAGAGTTATTAAACTTTTTTTTAAGAAAAATGCACGTGTGTTCTATTACAATGTTTGAATTTTTTTTAAAAATTTTTTTGGGAACACTAGTCCTCGAAATCACATGACATCTCAGCAACAGGTCTCAAAATAAATCCATATAATATCTAAAAATAGTACTTGTGAAAGATGATAGATTACATACTCCCCACCTTGGGGCTTTACATCCCCGAAATCCAAAAAATGGGATATTCAAAAATATGGGTGTAGTGGGCATGAATCTGATCCCCCCACTACCATGTTCTCTCCTAGATATTCTCATGATGCCACTGAACAGGCACCAAGGAAAATGATCCCCCTCGAGGGATCCTCTCCTAATAATCCTCTATCTTTATCCGGTATTTAGTAAATCTTGGACCATCCTCGATGTCCAGATCTCCCCATTCCATGATGTGTGATGGGTCATGCACTTATCTCCTCAATTGAGACACGTGGAAGACGATGTATAACTGATATAGCTGCAGTGGTAGAGCCAAGAAGTACAACACCTCACCAACTCTACTCAGAATCTATAAATGGATGAAGAATCCTGGTGATAGCTAGGAAGTGGGTTGACTTGGTTAGTTATTCAACAATCACCCAGATGACATCGTGTCCCCAAGATGTATGTGGTAAACCTATCATGAAGTCCATTGATATCCCATCTCACTACCATTCTGGAACCTTGAGGGGTCAAGCCAAACCTGCTGGAACCTGGTGCTCAACATTCACTTTTTGACATGTAAGGCATCAAGAAAAAAACTCTACAACTCCATTATACATTCCAAGCCACCCAAACTAACATAAGATGTCCTAGTACATCTTTTCTACACATGGATGTACTACTGAAGGGGATGTATCAAACTCCTTGGGAATCCCCTCCCACAATTCCCATGGTACTATTCAATATCCTTTGAAAAGAACGATGCCCTCCCCAACTTAAGAATATCCATTAGGAGAATTCCCTTTGGAAATATATGCACATCAAGTCTCATAGTTGGTATCCCCAAGATGTGCATCCCTGAATCACTATATGAGTGGAGGGGTGACAACCATAGACTGGAGGTTTGGTTACCTATCTCCATCACAAATGATAAATGAAATGATTCTAACTGCTCTAACACATCATTCAACAAATGCATACTAGATCTCTTTCTAAGATAATCTACCACTATGTTCCCCATCCTAGGAGAATAGAAAACCTCAAAATCAAAGTCATGGAGGAACTCTATCCAACAACTCTATCTTAAACATCACAGGATATACTACCACTCTGTCGACACTAGATGTAAATGAGGACACATAACATCCACTTAACCAAGGGTTGGGGTGTCCAATTAATGAGTAATATACTACACCCTCTAATGTGTGAGTCCATCCTATGCTGACCAGATTATCTTTTCATGAACTGGGAAAACCTTGTTCCACCACTACAAAAATACCACACTCTTCACCTAAAATATTAAATATGAGAATGAACTATGGTAACCATTCTATACCATGAATGACATCGTAAGGCCTTGAAACTGCAACGAATATATATCAACCAAAAATCTCACCTCCAAGAGTAAGGCCACAATGTTATCACTAGTGTGTGATCATTGGGTCTAATTTAGTAGAAGTCTCTAAGAGTGAGGGTTGAGTTAATGGTTCAAAAAAAATCTCTAAGTGTTGAACAAGATATGTCACAAGAAAATAATTACTAGAACCTATGTATATCATTATGGCAGATAAAGTAGAAAAGACACCAATCATAACTCAAATAATTCCTATAGCCCCTAGGTCATATGCCTCAACTGCATGTAGTTTTCCCTTCACCTATACTTCATATCCAAAAGACTTGTGTGGCCCTCCTAGGGGTGGTGGTGGTAACATGTTAAAACATCAACCACCACCTACTACTCTCCCAGCTCCTCTGCCACATCTGCCACTCTATAGAACTTTCTACTCCTATCATTATCTCCACCTCAATGGGCCATCCCCAATCTCGTTATCATAAGTACGATGGTTTTAAAATCTCAGGAGAGATTTTCACTAGCGTCACATGAATAGAAGTTCCTCTCTCTATGATGACTGGACCCAACCTGTTAGCCCTGAACTACAGATCCTCTATCCTGGGATATCAACTGGAAATGTCGCACATGTACAACTCCTAGAGACTGGCATTGGCTCCATGCTAGTTAGGTCTCTTCTCTTTCTTTCTCACTACTGAAAATCATGGGATTTATCCACTTAGAAAGAAAATTTTATCCACCAAAGCTTTCTCAATAACCCCATCATATGCAATAATTCTCAGAGGGATAAAACATGCTTGAATTTCACTACACAAACATCTGTCAATTGTGTAATCCATGAAGTACATATTTTGTATCATATCCATCGAGTAACTAGAGTTTATGGTATGCATCGATGAGTACTGATACATAAACATGTCGTTCTTTAGCATCTGTAGAATCTCTTGGATAGGCATAGCCCTTAACTTATAAGGTGATAAATACTCTCTAAAAAGGTCTTAAAACTATGTCCACAGAAGATTCATCTCTTCATAAGATCGAGTAACCAATCCTCACCATCACCCTACTAAGTCTTGTTGAGGGTTCGCTGCCAGGACCACCATTGGATCTGTTAGTGTCCTTACTAGATAGAAAACTCAGGTTACCAACTAAATCCAATTCCCAACCGCCTATGTGTCGAGCTCTCCATGGAAATAGATGGGTCTATGATATAGAAACTCATGAAGTGAACTCAGCCTGTACACCTCATCTGCTAATACTATGGGTACCATGTTTCTCTCTATAGGTGGTGGTATGGTTGTTGCACCACATGGAGATTCTATCTCTAGTACAAATCCCAATATCGATGCCTCATCAACCGGAGGATCATCCTCATGATTACACAGAAGAATCCTAGATGGTTGTCTACATGGAGACATCCTGAAATAAAACATGACTTACCATGATCAACTGAGTATATCTGGAGAGATGACTCAAGAAGGACATGAAAAAACAATTATTTTATGATAAATGTGCAATTTTTTCCCACACAACCAATGTTCGCATGTAGTGAGATAAAAATCAGGTGATCAGAGTCCTGGTGTATGGATACATCTGCCTCTGCATCGACACAGGAGTCCTTGACCAGAAATAAGAACACAAAAAATTTAACAGTATTTCCCCAAACCAATATCATAGACTCATGGTACTAAAGTAGAACCAACTTTTTTTGTTTTCACTCTATCATGAACCATCCCAGTGGGGCCCATGTTGTGACTACCCAGAGCCTACCTCCAATTGGTCAGGGGTTGGTGACTAGAACCAAGTAGGCATATCCCACAAATGGGAGGCATTAGACTAAATTATTTTTATGCACACACACATATTTCCATGCCACAATGATGACATGTAAAAACAGTATGTAAAAAATTCATGAAAACCACTATATCTCACAACCGTAGTACGATAGGATGTAAAGTAAAATAAAGTAAATAGGTCCCAATACAAGCCCACCAAAAAGTGTCTGTAACTACAAGTCCAACATATAAGAAATGAGGTACTGGGAGTGTAATCTGAAATCCACCAGAAGAAAACTCAGTCTATATAGTCTCATAAAGCACCACATGGTCCTAGACTGCATAACAATCTATCAAAAGGAAAATAGTATGCCTAAGACACGACACGTGGAGGAAAAGATCAGGTAAGTGTGAGTATAATAGTAATCAGTAGGACACCCTGAAACCACAAAGAAATACAAAAAATAAATACCACAAACTAATACCACAAACTAATAAAGTAAAAAAATACCACAAAGTAATACCGCAAAGGAATACCATAATGGAACACCAAAATAGAATACCACTAAGGAATACCACAAAGGAATACAAAAAATGAATACCACAAATGAACACCACACAAGATTTCCATGAAAGAATACAATAATGTAATACCATAGAGGAATAACACACATGATTAACACTAAGTAATGCCACAAAGAAATACCACATAGGAATACAACAAAGGAATACCATGAAGTAATACCACAGAGGAATGACACATAGGATTACCATGAAGGAATGCCATAAATGAATACCACAAATTATTTCCACAAAGGAATCCCACAAAGGAATACTGATAAAACACAATTTTATTGAATATTTTATTGATAATAAATGATATAATTTCCTCAAATTGGGATAAATATGTTCATTTATGAAATATTTAAAATTAGATCATTCATTTGAAAATTTGATGAAAATTAATGTTTTACCCTTTCAAAAGTTATTGTACTAATTCAAACATAAATATTTTAATATGAATTATTTGAACATAAAATTTTGTAACAGTGTTCCTAACCTAATTTTATGCAACTTTTATTCTGGACAAGAGAGCTAAAGAGTGCATTGGATGGAGTAAATGAGCCATTAACTCAATGGTGGTATGGACACGTGAGATTGGATATCAGTTTAGTGTTTGTGCAATAACATATACATCAGTGCATTTATTGAGCCCAAATTTTGAGAGGAGATTATCAAACCCAATTTCTTAAATATTATCCCTTTGGAAGGACTGATAATTCACGCTTTTTGGTGGTAAATAAGGCATGACAAGTGGGATTAAAATATTTGGCACAATATTCTCATTCACACTTGAAACCACTTTTAACCATGCCTCCCCCCCCCCACTCTATAAATATGTATTTTTCTAATCTTTAAGGGTTGGAACGTGAATTATAATGTTTAGGGTAGAGGAGAAGAGGTTCCACTCCAATTATCCAGGCAATTCAATAAGGGTAGCTCCTGAAGCAAGGAACCATTCGTCGAATCCCTCTTTTTCTTCCTCATGTTGTAATGTTTGTGTTTTCATAATAAACTTCTTTGTTCTTAATTTATTTCTTATCTTTTCTTCTATTATTTTCAATTTTATTTATCTATTAATATTCCTATTTGGTTTCGAGTTCAAGAGTGGAGATGATATTGGGTTCTACCCTTTCAATCCTTTACTCATGCAAAACGTCTCCATGATGACCACACCACCCCTAGAAGAGTAGTTTTCTTAGTGATCTGTCTATATTAGAACATCTTTATTTAATTATTTTGAATAATTGAACTAATTTAATTCAATTAATATCATCCATGAATTGATTTTTTAATTTAAATGAAACTAATCAAACAATTGATCAATTGACACAAAAACACATGAGGTTGATATTTTGTGTAAATTGTGATAGCACATACTTAATTGGTAATACAAGACATCACATGATAAGTTTTTAGAGTTCAAATATAATCCCTAAAATAAATTAATCCACATTTCGTGAGTGGATATTTTCTATAATTAAACACTGACCATAATCTAACCTTATAACATCAATCCAAGCAGGGTGCTGTGATTGCATGTTCAGAAGCTAGCATAGCGTTTAAGTAATATTATCTTCATTGTTATGTTAACTCCCATAGGGTTCAAGGGATAAAAAATTAGGGTATCATAATTAAGTGGATATTAATTTAAATTATAATGATGAATAAATAAATTAAGAGGTAAAGTTATACTGATTATGTATTTTAAATATTTTCTTAAAAAACATCTTCTTGTTGTGTCATTTTAATTGATCTTCATTTCAAAACTAAAAAACAAAAAAAAATACATTCTTCTTCCAGAAATTTTTATCTTGAATTATAAACAACAAAAAAACATATCCATTTAATTAGTATTATTAATTAATATTATTTTATTTTTAAAATACCTTTTATAAGTTTTTAAATTTACTTCTTCTTTTGAGAGATGACCTTGGTCAGCCACTCTATTGCACCTAAGTAACCCAAAACCAAACATCATTTGAAAGCGCCCATGACAGCACCTTTAAAATTGGCACCATTTATGGGGAGGAATGTAATTATTTCAACCATTTAGGTTTATTTATTTTATTTTACATTTTATTCTCTTCTTCTCTTCTTTCTCCATTCTTTACCCAATCTATGTTTTTTCTTTTTCTGTTATTTTCTTCTCCTTTTTGGACCATCAACTCTAACTTCTCATTTTTATTATGGTCTAGTTTTCTTCTTTTTATTATTATATTATTTATGAAATGAAATAATCCAATAGATGTATTATATCTTAATCCACATATTTAACATAGCCTTCGGCTCGAATCAGACATTCTTAGTCTAAAGAAGTTTCAACATTCAACCAGATGTAAAATTCCTCCACTCTCAAAACATTGAAATTGGAAGCAATTAAAATTAAACCATAAAACAAGAACCAAGGGATAAAAATAATGGAAATGAACTTAATAGAAATATCAGAGAGTTTTCTACACCGTACATTAACTATCAACCAAATTGTATTTCATACCAAAATCTCGAATCAGAATTCAAACTGAAATCTAGATTAATTCACCTTCTTCCAAAATTTCACAGATTATCTGGTGAGGACTCAAATAAACATTTAAAAGTATTTAATGTGGTATGCTTAACCTTGAAACCAAGAGATGTTTCTGAAGATCAAATCAAACTAGGAGCATTCTCATTCTCAGTTGATGGATCTTCAATGGATTGGATGAATTATTTACAACCTGAAGATGTAACTTGTTGGAACGATTTGAAATGTCTTTTCTTGGAGAGATTTTTTTCTAGCATGAAGGAACACTTCCCTGCATAAGGAGATCTCTAGGATCAATCAAGCCCAATGGGAGTCAATGTATTAGTACTGGGGAAGATTCAATAAGTTGTGTTCAAGATTCCTACATCACCAAATTAGCGAGTAACTCATCATCCAATACTTTTACGAAGGACTCACACCTATGGAGAGAAGCATGGTGGATGTCACGGCTGGAGGAGCATTGGTGGAAATGACACTAGTGGATGCATGTGCATTTATCGACAAGTTGTCACAAAGGTCTCAACAATTTGGTGATTGAGGTACACCACATGTTAGGGGAGTACATCATGTAAGTCCTTCCTCTCTTGAAAATAATATGATTGATACTAAGTTGGAAGAATTGACCACTAATGTGAGGCAGATTGCTTGGCCACAAAAGACATCCCAACCCACTCCTTCAGGGCCTTGTGGAATTTGTACTAAGATAAGTCACCCAACTAACTGTTACACGCAACTTCAAGAGACAGAGTATTGCACAACAGTATTCTTAGGGAGACCATATCAGCAGTAAAAACAGACATATCCCTAAAAGAAGTTTGATTCCTTTTCACCAGCATACAACCAAGGGTGGGAGGATCAATCGGGCATGAGGTGTGCATATGGACAACAAAAAAGGCCCCCCTTTCAACAAAACTTCTGGAAACCCCCACCTAACTAGAGAGGTTTCCAACAACCCCAAAATATATTTGATTCTCATGAATCAAGAAGTATACAATAAGGGAAATCTCAACCAAAGGTTGATTCTAAGATTGATGATCTTTTGAAGCAAATTGTTCTTATTAAACAGAATAAGTTGAAGAGTCAAGGTTCGGAACTGAGGGAGTTGAAGACTCAAATGAGCCAGATTACCACTGCCCTCCATGAACTTGTAATTAAGAACTTTTGAAATCTACCTTCTCAACCGACTCCAAATCCCAAGGGGATTGTTAGTGCCATCATATTGATAAGTGGGAAGAAAACAACTGATATGTCTGCACCTATCATTCCATCTGGATTAACCTCAACTCTGGAGAAGCCCCATTCCATACCAACTGATGAGAAATCTAAGGAGAAAGATAAAGGTGAGAAAAATATTGATTATGTTCCTCGTAAACCCCTTCCATTTCCAAATAGATTTTTACAAACCAAGAAGATGGATTAAGAGGGAATGAAAAATGATGTTTTGGACACATTCAAGTGTGTGGAGATCAACATCCCTCTACATGAAGCCATCAAACAAATCCCAAGGTTTTAGAAATTCTTAAAATAACATTGTACCAATCGAAGAGGGCTTAAGGGAAATGAGAGGATCAATGTGGGAAGGAATGTGTCAGCACTCATTACACTAACTCTAGAAATGCAAACAAAGTGAAAGGATCAAGGTATATTCACAATCCCATCCACCATTGGGGAGTTGCACTTTTCTGATGCTCTTTGTGATTTAGGAGCTCCTATAAATGTGATGACTCATTCTATATTCTCTTCTTTACAAGTTGGTGGGTTGAAGCTGACGAGAGTAGTGGTGCAGTTGAAAAATAGAGCTACAACTTATCCAGTGAGAGTCCTTGAGGATGTACTTGTCTGGGTAAGAGACATGATATTTCTAGTAGATTTCTACATTCTTAACATGGAGGATGATCAGGTAAGTTATCATGATCCCATTATCTTAGGTATACCCATACTCAAAACTACAAAAAAACTTTCGTAAATGTCAATAAGGGTACAAATTCCTTGGAGTTTGCCGATGAAGTTGTGATATTTAATGTTATGGACACTATGAAGTACCCCTCATAGGACCATTCGGCATTTATTATATCCCATTTTGAACCACAAAATAAAATCCCGATGGAATTTGATTGTCCTATGGTTTGGGAGATTATGAGCATTGGTTCTATTTTGATGTCTAAGAGTACTTCCACACCTATTTTGAATGTACAAGACTTTCATAGATTTGATTTTGAAATGGATTAATATTTTGTCTTTGATCATGTTCAATCTGATTATGAAATGGATGTGGAGTATGCTGATGAATTTGATGAGATATTATCTAATTTTGATTATATATATTCTGATACTGATGCTATTTGTCCACATATTTCAGTTCCTTCAAATTCTCCATCCATACATCACCCCCAAACATTGGAACTCAAGCCCTTACCACTAAATCTAAAATACTCATTCTTGTTAAGTGGTAAGAAATTACCTGTTATCATTGCTAACAATCTCACTTTTGGTCATAAAGGAAAACATTCGAAACTTTTGAGGGAGAACATTAAGGAAATTTGGAGGACCTTGGTGGACATATCAGGTATTAGACCCTTCGTTTTCATTCATATGAGTATTTAGTATGGGGCTAAACTAGTTAGGCATCCGCAGAGGAGACTCAATCCAACATTTGGGGAGTTTGTTAAAAAAGAGGTTGAAATTTTTCTCTAGGCGAGTATAATAAATATCATTTCAGATTCCTAGTGGGTGATTACTATTCAGTTTATGCCCAAGAAAAGTGGTTTTAATGTTGTTAAAAATGGAAAAGATGAATTATTTCCAATGAGGGTGGAAAACAGTTGGCGTGTGTGTATTGATTTTTGGAAACTAAATCAATCTACTCACAAGGACCACTTCCCCCTCCCATTTATTGATAAGATGCTTGAGAGACTAGCTGGGAATACATGTTATTATTTCTTGGATAGATTTTATTGATATTTTCAGGTTCCTATTGCTTCGTAGTAACAAGAGAAGACAACATTCACTTATCCATTTGGTACTTTTGCCTATTGAAGGATGCCATTTGGACTTTGAAATGCCCCACGTACCTTTTAGAGATGCATGGTGAATATTTTTTGAAATTTTATTAGGACATTCATAGAGGTATTTATTGATGATTTTATAGTGTAAAGATCCTCATTTGATGAATGTCTAAGTAGTTTTGGAAAGGTGTTGAATCGTTGTATTGAGAATAATCCGGTCCTGAACATTTAAAAGTGTCATTTCATGGTAGAGAATGGGATTTTCTTAGGTCATGTAGTGTCATAACATGGGATTTAGGATGATAGATCTAAGGTAGATGTCATTTCATCCTTACCATATCCTTTATTTGTGAGTGATTTTAGGTCTTTCCTAGGGAATGTAGGATTTTTTCGATGCTTCATCAAATATTTTAGTATGATTGCTCTTCCTATGTCACGATTACTTCAAAAGGATTATGATTTTGTGTTTGATGATTATTTTAGGACTTCATTTGTTGAGCTAAAGAAGTGTCTGACCACTCCACTGATCAAACAACCCCCACACTGGGAGCTTCCTTGTGAGCTCATGTGTGACACCTCCAACATCGCAGTTGGAGCTGTCTTATCTCAGAGGGTGGACGGATGTTCACATGTGATTGCCTATGAATTAAGGACACTGGATTCAGCCCAATCAAACTACGCAACCATGGAAAAAGAGTATCTTTTTTTCATATTCTCTTTAGAAAAATTTCGTTCATATTTATTGGGCTCTAAAGTAGTTGTTTTTTCTGACCATGCTGCTCTGAGGTACCTCTTGAAGAAGCCAGACGCAAAGCGATAGGCTAATCTAATGGATTCTCCTTCTTCAAAGATTTCCTACTGAGATAAAGGACCAGAAGGGGTCAAAAAACTTTTTGGAAGACCATAAGAGTAGGCTTACTCACACACTAGAGGATGACACCTTGTACAAGGTACCACTTCAGGACACTTTCCATGACGATCGTCTTTATTACATATCAGGTATGTATCCTTGGTATGTAGATTTAGTTAACTAACTTGTTGCCTTTGAAATCCCTACAAATTTTAAGAAAAATCAAGTCCAAAAATTAATGAGAAAGTCAAGATTTTATGTTTGGGATGATCCATACCTATTTCGCATGTGTAGTGACCATGTTACTAGGAGATGTGTTCCAGGTCATGATTTTGAGAATGTTCTACAATTATGTCATACAATTGCCTATGGTGGACACTTTGGACCCCAAAAATATCTAGGAATGTTTTAGACTCTTGATTATATTGTCCTAAAATATTCCATGATGCTCATTTGTATTGTAAGTCATGCTCACGTTGCCAATACACATGAAACATTTCTAGGAGACATGAGATGCCTCAACAACCCATATTATTCTGTGATATTTTTAATGTGTGGGAAAATGATTATATGGGTATTTTTCCTATTTTCTTTGTTTTTTTTGTATATTTTCGTTGCTGTTGATTATGTGAGAAAATGGGTAGAGGATAAGGCCACCATGACTGATAATTCTAATGTTGTTGTGGACTTTATCAAAGAATAGATGTTTTGTAGGTTTGGAGTACCGAAGGCCATCATTAGTGACCCAGGGACACACTTCTACAATTGTAATTTTTCTTCCATCCTTTGGATGTATGGGATGAAACACAAAACATCAATAGCATACAACCCCCAATCAAATGGTTAGGCTAAGGTTTCAAATCATGAGTTGAAACAAATTTTGGGTAAAACCGTGCAACAGAATAGGAAGGATTGGAGCAAGTGCTTGGATGATGTGCTATGGGAATATAGGATAGCATACAAAACTCCCATCGGTATGTCCCCATTTCATATTGTTTTTGGGAAAGTGTGTCATCTCCCCGAAGAAATTTAGCATCGAGCTTACTGGGCTATAAAGAAATGCAACATGGATTTGGCCCAAGTTTGAATCCAAAGGAAGCTGAAAATTCAAGAGCTTTAGGAGATTCGATTGTCTTCATATGAGAACTCAAGGCTCTATAAGGAAAGATAAAAAAACATATCATGAACAAATGATCCAGAAAAGATTATTTCAAGTTGGAGAGAAAGTCTTTCACTACAGTTCACGACTCAAGCTGATGCCTGGTAAGTTGCGTTATAGATGGTTAGGTCGTTTTGTTAGGACTACTGTTTTTTATTATGGTGCAGTGGAGATCACTCAAAAGGACACAAGAAGTAGCTTTATAGTCAATGGGAAATGTTTGAAGAAATATATTGAGGGACTTCCTACCATTGCAGTGGATTTCATCACATTGCATGGCCCCATCGTCACTTAAGCATATCAGGCTATTCTTAACCCTTTCACTTTTTTATTCTTTGTCCAATTTAAAATTAAACATTTCATGTTCATATATCATTTCATGGGTTTACATGGAAGACAATGTAATATTTTATGTGTGGGGGAGGGAACCATTTAGTTTAGTAATTTCAATTGTTTTTCAGTTTTTCAATGTTTTAAAAAAATTGTGTGTTTTTTAAAATTTTTGTGTGCTTTTGAAACTTTGGAGGTAAAATGATTGTCATCACCATTTTAAAATTCATATCAATAAGTAAAACAAATTGTCCCATGAAACCGAGCATAAATAACAGCTAAAAATAACTTTGTTTCAAGTTCAAATCATTAGTAATTTCATGAAAAGTACTCTGAATTTTGGATCCCATGACACATCTCACTATCTTTATATTTGAAATCACTTTCCAATGAGTCTTCTGAACCATTATTTTCATATTCTTCAAATTTACCTCACTTTTTGAGAGAACCAAACCATGCTTTATTTAACCAGAATTTGATTTATTCCTATCAAAACATGAGGGTTTGAGGTACTTATGTTTCAATTATTCAGGCATTGTTTTGGTATTTAATCCCCTATTTCAAGGAATCCTTTTTATAAGGGCCTACCTTGTACATTTAATCCTTGTAGCTCATAGAATCCATGAATAACTAGTTAGGTTAGCCACATTACAATCCAATTTTATCTATCCATCCAACTATTGAAGTGAAATTTCTTAATGTCACGACCCGTCCTCGGGGCCCATGTCGTGACTACCCCAAGCCCGCCTTCCATAGGCCAGGGGTTGGCGACTAGCACCAAGGCGTAAATTCCCAATAAAAAGGGAAGGCATTGCCTTTGTAAAGTAAAGAAACACCACAGAGCAAGAAAGTAGTAGAAGTAAACACTAAGTAAAAGCTGGTACAACAGTAAGTGTGGAAAAGTAAGTGGGCCACTATACAAACCCAAACAGAAAGTAAATTACAACTAGAAGGGAAAACAGCAACTGAAAAGTAAAGCCGCAACGCTGAGCTATCCACTAGAAATACTACATGAATGGTGAGTACAGATAGCCTCCTCTGATCCTTGGGTCTAGCCGACCGCTCCGAGTTCGTCCCGTCCAGTGGTCCACCTCCAGGTATCGTCCTGCTCCGCAATCCTCAACCACAATCAGCGTTGTCCGTCGTCTGCAACCAACACAACGTAGTGCGGGCATAGCCCGTGCAGGGGTGAGTATAAGCTACTCAGTAGGGACCCCGATACCACCGCAGGTCTCCCAAAATCCACAAAGGAAAATCCACAATGGAAAGATGCAATCATGAAGTAACATCCGACACTGCTTAGGTATATGCCCATAAGTATACCTAAGTCATCAATTCTCGTTCGGATCCAACATCCAAGCCCAAGTACAACCCAGTCCACATAGGAAAGAAAAACGTAAATCCACACAAGATAGCACAACACAATCCACATAGGAAAGCAAAACAGGATTCAGCTCACACAGGTATACTTCTTCGTATGATGATAGAGATGATCAGATATATCCACTGATTCATCTAAGCCATCGGACTCACAAAGGATCGATAGGTACTAACCCCCGAAATAACCCACATAGGATCTGACTCACAAATGATCGATAGGTAACTAACCCCCGCAAAGACCCACACAGGATCGGACCCACAGAGGATCTGTAGGCGTTGGCTCACACAGAACCGCTGAGCGCTGACCCACACAGGATCGGACCCACACAGGATCAGTAGCACTGATCCACATAGGATCGCTCAGTGCTGTAGTCGTCGCCGTCGAATCCACTGAGGATCTCTGCACAGTCGTCGTCGTCACAGTCACAAACGCAGCCAGCACTAGGGTTCCCACACACAGCATGCTCGTCTAGGAGGGTCCGCTCCACGAGCTGAGAGGCTGATACATCAACTAACACATAGTCCAGAGTTGATGTATCCAAAAGTTCTATATCGTCAACTGGAACTCAACGTCGCAGACAGCGCGTCAATCGGACGCCCGGTTTGAATGTTATTGGCCTTTTCGTCCCAGGGTCCATGTTGGTTTTTATGTCAAAACCAACCCGACCGTTGTCCACCTGCGTCCAAACCTCGGGTAGAGTAATCCGAAAGATCCCTCTCACTAATAGGAATCCAACAAAGTCAATGGCACGTCAATCGGACGTCCAGAGCTCAATTAATGAGTGTTTCCGCTCCGAGGTCCCGGTTGGTTTCGTGTACGAACCAACTCGGCCAAACCCAAAGTATTCTGAAACCTTGAGTGCGATATACCAAAACGACCGACTCAATCCAAGGATAACATCAAAACTAACGGTGCGTCGATCAGAGGTCCGTGAGAGATTGAAGAAAGGTTTCTCCATCTCTATCCATGAAGGATATCTGCAAAGAGGCTAGCTGCTCTGTCGCCTCCTCAAGTAGCTGAATGCCCGTTCTCCTGTTAATAGCATTGGCTACCATGTTCCCCTTCCCATGAGTATAGACTATCTCAAAGTCATAGTACTAGATGAACTCGAGCCATCATCGCTATCTCAGATTCAGGTCCTTCTGAGAGAAGATGTACCTGAGACTCTGATGGTCAGAAAAGACTGTAAAGTGCTCACCCATTAGGTAGTGTCGCCATGTCTTCAGAATGAAGACCACTGCTACTAACTCCAGGTCATGGGTAGAGTAGTTCTGCTCATGCGGCCTCAACTGACGTGATCCATAGGCAATCACTGCCCGCTCCTGCATCAGGACACATTTGAGTCTGGTCCCTGATGCATCGTAGTAGACTACGTACCCTACTCCCTCCTCAGGCAACCTCAAGATAGGTGTACTAGTCAATCTCTGTCTCGGCTCTTGGAAGCTCTGCTGACATCTTTCTGACCACACAAAAGGTTTCCCCTTCTTCGTAAGAGCTGAGAGTGGTGCCGCAACTCTGGAGCAGTCTGGCATAAATCTCCGATAGTATCCAGCTAGTCCCAAGAAACTCTGCACCTCTGTCACACTCCTGGGTGGTTCCCAAGCTAGCACTGCCTCGATCTTCGCAGGATTCACTGCAACTCCCGCCTCAGAGATTACGTGTCCCAAGAAGTGGACCTCACATATCCAGAATTGGCACTTTGAGAGCTTACCATAAAGCTGGTGCTCTCGGAGTGTGTCTAGTACAACCCGCAAGTGGAAGGTGTGCTCCTCCTCAGTCGTCGAGTATATCAAAATGTAGTCGATGAAGACCACAACAAATTGATCGAGGTATGGCTGAAAGATCCTATTCATGAGTGCCATGAACACTGCTGGAGCATTGGTTACACCGAATGGCATAACCAAGAACTCATATTGTCCATACCGACACCTGAAGGCCGTCTTCTGCATGTCCTCGTCCCGAACTCTGAGCTGATGATAGCCTGACCTAAGGACTATCTTTGAGAACCACCGTACTCCCTTGAGCTGATCGAAGAGGTAATCAATACTCGGTAGAGGATACTTGTTCCCCACTATCACCTGGTTCAGGCGACGATAGTCGACACAAAGTCGCAAGCTCTCGTCCGCCTTCTTGGCGAACAAAATCGAAGAAGCCCAGGGTGAAACACTGGGTCAGATGAACCCCTTGCCCTGCAAGTCCTCCAACTGTACCCGTAGCTGTCAAAGCTCAGCGAGGGCCATCCAATATGCTGGAGTCGATATCGGGATTGTCCTGGGGTACAGGTCAATATAAAAGTCTACCTCTCTACGAGGAGGTATCCCTGGAACGTCGTCGGGAAAGACATACGCATACTGATCCGCCACTGCAGGAAAACTAGGACTTCTCACGTCAACTGCTCCTAGGATGAGGCTAGCCAACTGATGAGTGATGGGCTGTCCTCTCCTCTGCGAGAGTCCATCCTGTGCTGCAAAGGCTCCCTTTTCGCCGGTGAAGGTGAACATGCTCCTGTCGGTGCGTACACATCGCACCTTGCGCCTAATACAGTCAATATGTGCATGGACTGTAGACAACCATTCCATGCCCAAGATGACGTCGTAAGGCCTTGGCGCCGCTATAAGAAGATCCCGGCCAAAGCTCTCGCCTCCTAGAGTAAGCTCACACTGCCGGCACCAGTGCATAAACGTCGAGTATACTCCCGTAGGAGTCTCTATCCGTAAGGATTGAGCCAACGTCACTGTCGGAATCTCTAAGCTCCGAACAAGGGCAGCAGCTATGAAAGAATGACTCATTCTTGTGTCTATAAGTACTGCAACAAGGGTGGAATAGAAACAGATAGTACCTAGAATCATCTCGGGTGCGCCGTGGTTGTAGGCCTCCGCTTCCTGGAGCTGTGCCTGTCTTTTCCCGCAAGCTCCATGTGACTAGGGTGGACCTCCTAGTGGTGGTGGTGGTAGAGCCTCAAAGCGTCGCCCACCACCTGCTGCTCGGCCAGCTCCTCTGCCTCGTCTGCCTGCTCCCTGTAGACCACCACGGTCGACCCTCTGCCTCTAACTGGGTGGTCCTTCAACCATCTGCCACTCCTCGGCCCGGCGGGTCGGGTAGTCACGAGCCATGTGGCCCTGCCCACCGCATGAGCAGCACTGCCTGCCTCTCGAAAGACTGGATCCACGTTATTTGCCCGGCATTGTTGAGCCAGTGTCCTGAGGTCATCTGCTTGAGGGTCGGGTCTGCCTGGACCAATGAGTCATCGGTCGACTACCTGCTGCAGAAGACTCTGCTACGTGCCGCCCCAAGGTAGGCCTCACTGCGGAAGAAGGCTCTGCAAGAAAGCTCTCGATCAAAAGGGCTCGCTCCAGTACTCCTGCATGACTCAGAATGCTGAGGGAGATCAGCGATGCCCTGATCTCGTGCCTCAATACCTGCTCAAAGGTCTGGTCACGGAAGAATGGGTCACATACCATGTCTGTCGAGTAGTGCGAGAGATCGGTAAATCTCGCCGAGTACTGGGCGACCATCAAGCTGCCCTGTCGCAGCTGAAGATGCTCCTAGATGCGCACCGCACAGAGGGTGGCTGGGACGAACTCCAAGCAGAAGAGGCTCTCAAAGTCCGTCCAGAGGAGAGATGCCTCATCGTGCACCTGGAACATCAAGCTCCACCATCTGCCTACTGCTGCGTGTAGTAGGCTCGCTACGAGGATCACCATGAGGTTTGATGGTGTCCTCATTAACCTAAAAACCCGTACCACTGCCTCCAGCCAGTCTTCGGCTACCTGGGGGTCCGTCTCCCCACAGAACCTGGGTGGTCGCTGGCGCTAGAACTCATGTAGTGCACTAAGGCGACGTGCATTGTCAGTGGCTGGGGCTGGAAGCATTAGTGGTTCGGAGGGTAGAGGTACTGCCGGTGCCTCTGATGTCAAAGGGCCCTGCACCGAGGCCTCATCGATCGGTGGGCTGTCGTCACGCTCAACTCTCGAAACCCTAGCTGGATGCCGTCGTGGGGCCATCCTGAAAAGGAAACAGGTGCACCACGGTCAGAACAGTATACCTGGTGAGCTGACACAAAGTAATCACAAAGAAAACTTGAAACACACATGCAATCAATGTTTTCATGCATTAAGTCGGAAATCAGAAGTCAGGGTCCTGGTGTATGGATACGTCGGCCGCCGCACCAACACTGGACTCCCTAGACTGATAACCACACCCAATACGCTTAGCACTATTGCTTCACATAGAAAAAGATCAGAGTCCCATGTTCTGTGGTAGAACCGAACTCCTCTGATACCAATTTGTCACAACCCGTCCTCGGGGCCCATGCCGTGACTACCCCAAGCCCGCCTTCCATAGGCCAGAGGCTGGCGACTAGCACCAATGCATAAATTCCCAATAAAAAGGGAAGGCATTGCCTTTGTAAAGTAAACAAACACCACAGAGTAAGAAAGCTGTAGAAGTAATCACTAAGTAAAAGCTGGTAAAACAGCAAGTGTGGAAAAGTAAGTGGGCCAGTATACAAACCCAAACTGAAAGTAAAGTACAACTGGAAGGGAAAACAACAACTGAAAAGTAAAGCCACAACGCCGAGCTGTCCACTGGAAATCCCACCAGAAGGGTGAGTACAGATAGCTTCCTCTCCTCCTCAGGTCCAGCCGACCACTCCACGTACGTCTCGTCCAGCGGTCCACCTCCAGGTACCGTCCTGCTCCGCAAGCCTCAACCACGATCAGCGCTGTCCGTCGTCTGCAACCAACACAACGTAGTGCGGGCATAGCCTTTGCATGGGTGAGTATAAACTACTCAGTAGGGACCCCGAGACCCCCGAAGGTCTCCCAAAATCGACAAAGGAAAATCCACAAAGGAAAGATGCAATCACGAAGTAACATCCGACACTGCTTAGGTATATGCCCATACATATACCTAAGTCATCAATTCTCGTTCGGCTCCAACATCTGAGCCCAAGTACAACCCAGTCCACACAGCAAAGAAAAACGTAAATCCACACAGGATAGCATAACACAATCAACATAGGAAAGCAAAACAGGATTCAACTCACACAGGTATACTTTTTCGTATGACGATAGAGATGATCAGATATATCCACTGATTCTTCTAAGCTGTCAGACTCACAATGGATCGATAGGTACTAAACCCCGCAATGACCCACATATGATCTGACCCACAAAGGATCGATAGGTAACTAACCCCCGCAAAGACCCACACAGGATCGGACCCACACATGATCTGTAGGCGCTGGCTCACACAGAACCGCTGAGCACTGACCCACACAGGATCAGACCCACACAGGATCGGTAGCACTGATCCACATAGGATCGCTGAGTGCTGAAGTCTTTGCAGTAAAATCCACTGAGGATCTCTGCACAGTCGTCATCGTCACAGTCGCAAACGCAGCCAGCATTAGGGTTCCCGCACACAGCAAGCTCGTTCGGGAGGGTCCGATCCACGAGCCTAGAGGCTGATACATCAACTAACACATAATCTATAGTTGATGTATCCAAAAGTTCCGTATCTTCTATAGTAACTCAACGTCGCAGACAGCGCCTCAATCAGACGCCCGGTCTGAAAGTTATTGTCTTTTTCGTCCCAGGGGCCCGGTTGGTTGTTAAGTCAAAACAAACCCTAACATACTCCACCTGCGTCCAAACCTTGGGCGAATTAATCCAAGAGATCCGTCTCACTAAGAGGAATTCAACAAAGTCGACAGCACGTCAATCAGACATCCGGAGCTCAAGTTATGAGTGTTTCCGCTCCGAGGGCCCGGTTGGTTTCGTGTACGAACCAACTCGGCCGAACCCAAAGTATTTTGAAACCTTGAGTTCGATATACCGAAACGACTGTCTCGATCCAAGGATCGCATCGCAACTAACGGTGCATCGATCGGAGGCCCATAGCACATGTTATGGGCATCAGACCAGAAAAGATTCGGTATTAAAGGGTTCGGGCCCGGTCCGACCTGATCCGATACCCCCAGGGTCGGCCCGAACTGGGTCGACCCGAACTTGGTCCGGGTCCGGCCCACTTAGGCGTGGCTCGGCCCAGTCGGCGCGGCCTGGCCCGGCCTGGGCGCAGCGCGCGTCGGCCAGGTGCTCGGCCAAACGGCCGAGCCGTTTGAAGAGGGGGGGGGGGGGCGCTTGCGCCCCTGGCTTGTAATCGCGACCCCTAATTAAGGGGGGCTGTTGAGCTGGCCGCCAGGGGTTCCAAACCCCCGACCTTCCCTTGTCTGGCCAGCCAGCTTCTGCCGCCACGGGACCAGCGATGGCCGGTCCCCCCTGCTCCGACACCGGCGGCCCGAAACCGGCCGCCGGTCACCCTGCTCCGCCGTGGCCCGGAACCGGCCGGTGTCTTGGTTCGTCCGGCGCGGCGCGACGGTTCCGCGCCCCTCCTCCGCGGCCCCGTTCCGGCCATGGTGTCTTTGGTGTTCTCCGATGTGGCGCGACGGCGTCACGTCCTTGTTCAATTTCACGGCGTGACGCGACGGCACCGCGCATTCCTTGCCGCACGATTCCGTGCGGTGCGACGGCACCGCGCCATTCCCGTTTCAACCAAAAAAGAAACCAACATGGATAAAGGAGGAGTTTTGGCCGTGTTTGTGCGGTCTGGCCCCCTATCGTTAATCGATAGAAATTGGTCATATTCCACGAAGAACGTCAAATTAGTAATCACGAACAAAATAAATAAAATAACCCCTACCTTGAGCGTAGCTTAAATGGAGGTTCGTCGAACGATGATTTGTCGCGGAATATCCGTCGCGGGAAGAGGCGTCGCGAATGAGACGTCGTGAAGGAGACGTCGACCTCCGAGGAATCCGGCGTTCTTCGCGTTCTTCACGTTCTTCGTGTTCTTCGACGAAGAGGATGAAGAAACTCAAGACTCCCTTAGCTTTTTCTCCCAAAGCTCTCAAGGGAATAAGACTCCAACCAAAAATAAAATAAGACAATAACTTATTTTATTAACATAACATAATTTTTGAAATTTAAAAGTTTGAATTAAAACACAAAAATAAATTACACAAGTTGTCATAATTTATGAAGGGTTATAGGAGGTTAGGGAAGGTGAAGGGGTAGGGTTCATGTGGGCCCCACCACCTTCATAACCTACAAATGGAAGTTGGGCGGTTTTCCCCAACTGCCACCCAAATCTCAATCCACTTAAAATAAAAATAAAAATTGTTGCATAATTTTTATTTTACCTTCCACATAAATTAACAACTTCTCTCGTGTAAACACACTCTAGAAATGGTGTTCCTACGCAATTATCGGTGCTACGGATCCATTGGTTCCCTCAGAATTCTATTTCGAGCACTGGTTCAAAAGTTAGAAATTCCCGCTCGTTCGTTCACTGAACGTACCCAAGCTAAACTTCGGATAAGAATTCCGGGCACACCGGGCCTCGGCATCAAGTGCCGTCAGAAACTGCGTTCATGTAAAATCCCAAAGAAAATTAAGAAAAAATTTTCCTTGAATTTTACAGGTCTTTACACTTAATCTAGTTGAACATAAGTGTGGTAGGGGATCTATCTTGTGTTGTGTTACCATATTCAGTGATACTTTGGGTGGAAAATTAAATTTTTAAGAGATGTGTTTGCTGATTATGAAAATATTTATATTGAAAGCTATTCCGTTTCTGGAGATTTCATGATATGTGAAGTTGTGCCTTTCTGGTGCTTCTAATAAAGGAAGAAAGTTGTGCCTATCTGGAGCTTTCAATAAATCAAGTTTGAGAAGATTGATATTTTTTCTGTCAAAATGTTGAATGGTGTGAACATTCCTTTATTTTTCATGAAGATGAAGATTAATTGATTCTATGGGGATTGAGGAGGATACCATATTTATGTAAAAAATTTGATTAATGTAATTTTTCTTCAAAAAGAGTCAATCCCTCTTCATTCAGCCTCAAAAATTTTCACATCTAAATCCTACCAACTGAAGGCCATAGAACAACCCTGAAAAGTAATCATGATAAAAAAATGTCCTTGACTCACATTAGGTGGCAGTGTTGATATTTATCAAGTCTATTGTGACCATTTTATGTGTTTTTATGAGAAAGACGTTGCTGAAAATTTTACATTTGTTCGATAAGAGAAAATTCAAGTGAGGTAAGTGTTTTGTGCATGGGAGGATAAATGAAGTGGAATTATATTGAATGATATAAATGGAGAAGTTGAAATAATAGTTTTATATTAGGCATGATAACTTTTTTTTTTCTTGTTTTGGAATTGTTGGATATCAAGGATATGTGTTTTAAAATTTTTTTTGATTTGATAATGATGTTTACTTGTCACAATTTTTCGGAATAAATGATATGAGGTTTTTCCTGGGACTATAAAAGGGTAAGTGTGGGGGAGTTGATAAAACACAATTTTATTGAATATTTTATTGATAATAAATTATATAATTTCCTCACATTGTGATAAATAAGTTCATTTATTAAATATTTGGGATTAGATCATTCATTTGAAAATTTGATAAAAATTCTAGGTTTACCCTTTTAAAATGCATTGTAGTATTTCGCATATAAATATTTTAATATGAATTATTTGAACTTAAATTTTGTGACAGTGTTCCTTACTTAATTTTACACAACTTTTTTCAGGACACCAGAGAAAAAGAGTGCATTTGGATACAATAAATGCCCCATTAAGTCAATGGTGGGCTGGACATGTGAGATTGGACATCACTTTAGTGTTTGGGACATATATTCTACATCCGTGAGTGGATTGAGCCCAAATTTTGATAGGGGATATAAAACCCATTTTCGAACATATTATCCTACTAGTAGGATAGCTAATTCAAATTATTTAGTAGTAAAGAAGGTTGTCAATTGGGATTAAAATATTTCGCATAATCTTCTCATTCACACTTGAAACCACTTTTAACTTGGCCTTCCCTCCACTCTATAAATATGTATTTTTTTATTTGTAAGGGTTGGGACATGAATTAGGAAGCATAGGAGAGAGTAAAATATGTTCCACTCCACTTATCCAAGCAATTAAATAAGGGTAGCTCTGGATGCAAGGATCCCTTCGTTGAAGCCCTCTTCGTCTTCCTCGTGTAGTAATTTTTATGTTTTCATAATAAAATAATTTGTTCTTATTTTGTTTCTTCTCTTTTATTTTGTTATTTTCAATTTTATTATTATCTTAATCTTAATATTTGGGTTGGATTTCAAGAGTGGAGACAATATTGGGTTCTACCCTTTCAATCCATTCCTCATGCAAAACGTCTCCACGATGACCACACCGCCCATGAAAGAGTTTTTTTCTTAGTGATCGGTCTATCATCTACCCTCTTAATTTAATTATTTCGAATCATTGAGCTACGTTAATTCACATAATATGACCCATGAATTGAGTTTTTAATTTATATGAAACTAAGAAAATAATTGACCAGTTGACACAAAAACATGTGAGGTCAAGATTTTGTGTAAATTCTGAGAGCACGAACTTAATCAGTAATACAAGACCACATGGGGTAAGTTTGTAGAGTTAAAATATAATCCATAAAATTAATTAATCCTCATTTCCAGAGTGGATATGTTCTCTAATTAATGACTTACCATAATCTAACCTTAGAACATCAATCAAAGCATGGTGTTGTGATTGCGTGTTCCAAAGCTAGCCTACGTTTTAAGTAAATTTATCGTTGTGGTTAAGTTAAATCACATAGGGTTTGAGGGTTAAAAAATTAGGGGATCATAATTAAGTGGATATTAATTTAAATTATAATATTTAATAATTAAATGAAGAGGTAGAGTTAGATCGATTACTTCTTTTAAATATTTTCTTTAAAAAATATCTTATTGTTGTGTCATATTAATAAAAATTCATTTCAAAACTAGAAACAAGAAAATACAATCTTCTTCCATAAAAAAATATTATAGATTAATAAATGATAAAAACCCCATACTTTTAATTATAATTCTTAATTAGTTTTATTTTATTTTAAAAATAACTTTAATAAGTTTTTAAATTTACTTCCTCCTTTGAAAGACGACCTTGGTCAGCCACTCTGTTGCACCTATGTAACCCGAAGTCGAACATCATTTGAAAGCGCCCATGATAGCGCCTTTAAAATTGGAATTATTTTTAGGGAGTAATGTGATTATTTCAACCATTTATAGATATTTATTTTACTTTACGTTTTATTCTTTTCTTCTCCTCTTTCTCCCTTTACCCAATTTGAGTTTTTTCTTCTTCTTTTATTTTCTTCTTCTTCTTTTTGGACCATCAACTCAAACTTCTCATTTTTATTATAGTCCACTTTTCTTAATCTTATTTTTATATGATTTATGACATGAACTAATCGCAAAGATCTCTTAGATCTTGATGCTGAGATTGAACGTAGCCTTCAGGCTTGAATTAGACACTCTTAGTCTATGGGATGTTTAAACATTCAACTAGTTGGAAAATCCCTCCACTCTAAGAACATTGAAATTGGATTAATTTAAAATTCAACCATAAAAAAAGAACCAATGGCTGAAAAAATGGAAATGAACTTAATAAAAATATCCAAGAGTTGGCTACACCAAACATTAACTATCAATTAAATTGTATTGCATACCCAAATCTTGAATCAGAATTTGAACTGAAATCTGGATTAATTAACCTTTTTCCCAAATTTCATGGATAGTCTGGTGAGAACCCAAATAAATATTTAAAATAATTTAATGTGGTATGCTCAACCTTAAAACCAATAAATGTTTCTAAAGATCAAATCAAACTAAGATCATTCCCATTTTGACTTGATGGAGCTGTAAAGGATTGGATGTATTATTTACAACCTGAAGATGTAACTTGTTGGAACGATTTGAAACGCATTTTCTTGTCGAGATTTTTTCCAGAATCAAGGAACTCTTCTATTCATATGGAGATCTCTGGGATTAAGCAAGTCCAAGGGGAGTCAATGTATGAGTATTGGTAAATTTCAAAAAGTTGTGTGCAAACTTCCCGCATCACCAAATCAGTGAGAAACTCCTCCTCCAATACTTCTATGAAGGACACACACATATGGAGAGAAGCATGGTGGATGTCGTGACTAGAGGAGAATTGGTGGATAAGACACCCGTAGCTGCACGTGCATGGATTGACAATATTTAAAAAAACTGTCAATAATTTGGAAATCGAGGTGCACCTCATGTCTGGGGAGTACATCAGGTAATTCCTTCCTCTATTAAAAATCATTTTATTGATAGTAAGTTGGAAGAATTGAACACTATTGTGGGGAATATTTCTGTGGCACAAAATAAATCCTAACCCACTCTTTCAAGGCCTTGTGGAATTTGTACTGAGACAAGTCACCCAACTGACTATTGACCACAACTACAAGAGACGGTGTATTGCGTTGCAGTGTTCCTAGGGAGACCATATTAGCAGCAAAAAAAGACATACCCATAAAAGAAGATTGATTACATTGTACCAGCATACAACCAAGGGTGGAAGGATCAATCTTACATGAGGAATGTATCTGGAAAACAACAAATTCCCCCCTTTCAACAAAAGTTCCAATAGCCCCCGCCTTACCAGTAAGGTTTCCAATAACCCTAAAGGAGATTTGAAGCTCAAGCATCAACAAGTCTTCAACAAGAGAATTCTTACCAAAAGTAGATTATAACACTGATGATATTTTGAATTAGATTGTTCTTAATCAATAGAATGTGCTGAAGAGTCAAGGTTCGAAGTTGAGGGAGTTGAAGACTCAAATGAGCTAGATTTCGTTTTCCCTCCATGAACAGGTAAGTAAGAACTCTAGAAATTTACTTTCCAAGCCTACTCCAAATCCCAAGGGGAATGTTAGTGCCATCACATTGGGAAGTGGGAAGAAAAAAATTGATACATCTGCACCTAAAATTCCACCAGGATTCACCTCAACTCCATATAATCCCCATTCCATACCAACTGATGGGAAATCCAAGGAGAAAGATAAAGGTAAAAAAATATTGATGATGTTCCTCTTAAACCCCTTCCATTTCCAAATAGAGTTACACAATCCAAGAAGATGGTTGAAGAGTCGATGCAGAAAAGAAGTTTTGGACACATTCAAGCATGTGGAGATCAACATCACTCTACTTGAAGCCATAAAACAAATCCCATGGTATGCGAAATTCTTAAAAGAACTTTTTACCAATCGATGAGGGATCAAGGGAAATGAGAGGATCAATCTTGGAAGTAATGTGTCAGCAATCATTACACCAACTCTATAAATGCAAACTAAGTGCAACGATCCAATGACATTCGCCATCCCCTGCACCATTAGGGACTTGCACTTTTCTGATTCTCTTTGTGATTTAGGAGCTCCTATAAATGTGATGCCCCACTTTGTATTCTCTTATTTACATGTTTTTGAGTTGAAACCGACAAGAGTATTGGTGCAGTTGGAAAATAGAGCTACAACATATCCAGTGGGTGTCCTTGAGGATGTACTTTTCTGGGTAAGAGACATGATATTTCTAGTATATTTCTACATTCTTAACATGGAGTATGATTAGGTAATATTTCATGCTCCCATTATCTTAGGTATACCCTTCCTCAAAACTGCAAAAAATATCAAAAATGACAATGAGGGTACACATTCCATGGAGTTTGGGGATGAAGTTGTGATATTTAATGTTATGGACTCCATGAAGTACCCCTCATAGGACCATTCTACATTTGTTATCTCCCATTTTGAACCACCAAATAAAAACCCCATGGAATATGATTGTCCAATGCTTAGGGAGATTATGATCATTTGTTCTATTTTTATGTCTAAGAGTACTTCAACCACTATTTATAATGCCCAATATTGTCTTAGATTTTATTTTTAAATGGATTCATATTTTTATTTTGATCATGTTGAATATTATTATGACATGGTTGTAGAGTATACTAATGGATTTGATGAGGTATCCTCTGATTTTGATGATGTATATTCTGATACTGATGCCCTTTTTGCACATATTTCAGTTCGTTCAATTTATCCATCTATACAATACCCCCTATATTGGAACTGAAGACATTAGCACTAAATCTTTAATACTCATACTTGTTAAGTGGTGGGAAATTACCTACTATCATTTCTGAAAAAAATTCTTTTGAACATGAATAAAAACTTTTGAATATTTTGAGGGAGAACATTAAGGAAATTGGGTGGACCATGGCTGACATATCAGGTATTAGCCTCTCCATTTTCATGAATAGTATTATTTTGGAGGATGGGGTTAAACCAGTTAGGCAGCCACAAAGGAGACTCAATCCAACACTTTTGGAGGCTGTTAAAAAAGAGAATGAAAAATTTATCAAATTGGGTATAATATATTCCATTTGAGATTCCCTGTGGGTGAGTCCTATTTAGGTTGTGCCTAAGAAAAGTAGTGTTACTGTTTTTTAAAATGAGAAAGATTATTTAGTTCCAATGAAGGTGAAAAACAGTTGTCATGTGTGTATTGATTATAGGAAACTAAATAAATCTACTCGGATGGACCATTTCCCCCACCCATTTATTAATCAGATGCTCGAGAGACTAGCTAGGAAGACACATTATTGTTTCTTGGACAGATTTTCTAGATATTTTCCTGTTCATATTGCTTTAGAGGATCAAGAGAAGAAAACATTCACTTGTCCATTTGGTACATTTTCCAACTGAAGGATTCCATTTGGAAATTGCAACGCCCTAGGTATCTTCCAAAGATGAACGGTGAGTATTTTTTCAGATTTTATTGAGACCTGCATGGAGGTATTTATGGATGATTTTTCTGTGTATGGATCCTCATTTGATGAATGTATAAATAGTTTAGGAAAGGTGTTGAATCGTTGTATTGAGAATAATATGGTTCTAAACTTTGAAATGTGTTATTTAATGGTAGAGAATCACATTGTCCTAGGCTATGTAGTGTCAAAACATTGTACTGAGGTTGATAGATCTAAGGTAAACATCATTTCATCCCTACCATATCCTTCATGTGTGTGTGATGTTATATATTTCTTAGGGCATGCATGTTTTATCACTGCTTCATGAATGATTTTAGTAAGCTTTCTCTTCCTATGTCACGATAACTTCAAAAGGATTCTGATTTTGTGTTTGGTGATTATTGCAGGACTTCCTTTGATGAGCTAAAGAAGTGTCTGACCACTCCACCGATCATAGATCCCCCACAGTGGGAGCTTCCTTATGAGCTTTTGTGTAATGCCTCCAACATCACAGTTAGAGCGGTCTTATCTCAGAGGGTGGAGGGACATTCACATGTGATTTCATATGCATCAAGGACATTGGATTCATCTCAATAAAACTGCACAACCATGCAAAAGAAGTTTCTTTGTGTCATATTCTCTTTAGATAAATTCTATTAATATTTATTGGGATCTAAAGTAGTTATTTTTTCCGACCATGCAGCTCTGAGGTACCACTTGAAGAAGCCAGATGCAAAGCCCAGGATAATCCTATTGATGCTCCTTCATCAATAATTTTATATTGAGATAAAGGACAATAATGGGATGGAAAAATTGGTGGTAGAACACATGATTAGGCCTCCTCACACACTAGAAGATGACACCTTGGACCAGGTACCACTTCAGGACACTTTCCACGACGATCATCTTTATTCCATCGCATGTACGTATCCTTGGTATGTATATTTAGTTAACTAACTTTTTGCCTTTGAAATCCCTGCAAATTTTAAGAAAATTCAAGTCCAAAAATTAATGAGTGAGTCAATATTTTATGTTTGGGATGATCCATACCTATGGAGAATGTGTAGTGACCAAGTTATTAAGAGGTGTGTTCCTGGTCATGAGTTTGAGTATGTTCTTCAATTTTGTCACACCCTTGCTTGTGGTGGACACTTTGGACCCCAATGGATAACTAGGAAAGTTTTAGACTCTTTATTTTATTTCCCAAGATTATTCCATGATTCTCATTTGTATAGTAAGTCATTCTCACATTTCCAACACAGGGGAAACATTTCTAGGAGACTTGAGATGCCTCAACAACCCATATTATTCTGTGAGATTTTTGATGTGTGGGGCATTTATTTTTTGGGTCCTTTTCCCAGATCCTTAGGTTTTTGGTATATTTTTGTTGCTATTTATTATGTGAGAAAATGGGTGGAGGCTAAGTCCACCAGTACTGATGAGTCTCATGTTTTTTGTGGACTTTTTCAAAGCATAGATTTTTTTTAGGTTTGGAGTACAAAAGGCCATCATTAGTGACCAAGGGACACACTTATGCAATCGTAATTTTTCTTCCCTCCTTATGAATTATGGGGTTACACACAAAACATCAACACCATGACACCCCTAAACAGATGTCCAGGCGGAGGTTTCAAATCCTGAGTTGCAACAAATTTTTGAGAAAACCGTGCAACCGAATAAGAATTATTGGAGAAAGCGCATGGATGATATGCTATGGGATTATAGGATAGCATACAAAACTCTCATCAGTATGTCCCCATTTTGTATTTTTTTTTTGAAAGCATTTCATCTCCCCATATAATTTTATCATAGATCTTATTGAGCTATTAATAAATTCATAATGGATTTGGCCCAAGCTAGAATCCAAATGAAGCGGTAAATTCAAGAGCTTGAGGAGATTTTATTGTCTTTATATGAGAACTCAAGGCTCTATAAGGAAATATCAAAAGCATCTCACTACAAAATGATCCATGTAACACCCAACCCCAGTTTCCCAGAGTCAGTGCATTATTACATAACATTGGCATGATCACAAAAGATTAAGTCTTGAAAGACCGATTAGTTTAGTAGCATTTGAAACACTAGATACATTCATAAGTCTTACATTACATCATAAAGTGAAAACTACAACAACATCTTGTCTTCAGAGTCATATCCCCTTAAACTATCCCTACAGGTCATTCATAAAATACTTCTTCACATCCTGAGAAAAATAAAACATTGAAAGGGGTGAGCTCAAATGCTCAGTAAGGATAACAATAGAGCGGAAACTCTCATAAATAAGAATAAACATTTAAGGCAATGTATAACTAAAACAATAACATTTTAAACTTGAACTTCAGCATAATATGGAAAAGATAAAATGAAATAATTCCATTTAATTATTCACATGGATATTCTACTAGTCGAATAATCACATGCAAAATCAATAACCACTTTCATAATGATGGAATGCATAATGCCAGACTATCATAACCACATAGTCAAGGTCTTGTGCCAAGACTACAAATAAGATTTTTTCAAGGCCTTATTCCAAGACACTAGTTTGTATCATGAGACCTACTGATGCATCGAAGAGCTATAGCGGGCTCCACCCGTCACGTATTAAGTCTAATGCATTCCTCATATAAACAGGTTTAAACATAACATTAACATTAATATTAAAACTAGCATTCAAAATGTCAATAATTTCTCCATAAACCATGAATGGTATAAAAATAACACATCCACAGTCAATCATATCACAAAAACTTCAATAAAATATGGAAGTTTTGTATCATAATAAATCAACATCAAATAAACTTAAAATCCATCAAAGGATGTTGACATAGATGAAATCAAAACTATTTGATACAAATATAGCTTTTTTGAAATCATTTAAAAGTCACATAATTATAAAATAAAAAATTTACTTTCAAAATATCTTTATTATCTTGTAAGGGAAGCTTCGAAGATTTCATACCTGCAGAAAATAGCTGCACCCACCGTATAAGTAAAAAGAGACATTCCTACCTTAATTCTGTCTAAAAGGTTAAAAAGGACCTTGTTTGAAAAATGAGGGAAATATTCCTTTATAAACTTCTTATAAAAAGGAAAAAAAGTTATAAATTAATTTAACCCATATTCTTTAAAATAGTAATAATGTTTTGAAATACATTTTTAAGAAACATGGATGTTGACGATAAAGAGGTCCCAGTAGATAATTACGTATAAACAACCTCGAATAATGAAGAGATTGTGAAGTAAACCCTTACCTTGTAATTTTCCTTGGTTGAGGGTAGGGTAACCTCCTATATATTGGTGAAATAATTGTTATTAAATTATAAAATAATAATATACTTTAATATGATATCATATATGATCTTTTAACATTGCTTTTTCAATAATATCTTCGTATTATCGTCGTTTCGGGTGTTAACATACTCATTTTATTTTATATGTTTTGTTACATAAGTGATGTTTGTTATATATAGGTTGTATCTTATTCATATCCAGAACGATAACAAGTCCTTAAAAATTATTTTTATTCATAAAATGAGAATTATACTTGAATGGATATGATGAGGAATGAATTTAATCGCGTTCGTGGAGACGGTAGCCCATACGTACGCACGAACGCAACTTCCATTTCATTTTTCATTTTAAAAGAAATAAAAAACAAATGAAAAATAGGTATATTGTTATTCCAGTATAATATAATAACTTATATGTGTTACTTAAGTTCATTAATACCATCTTTTATACGTTCTATGTATTGTACGAATGAGTCATATCACTTTGAGGGGGCGGTAGTCCGCACTTCCTCAAATGAAATTATCGTATATATATACAACATGAAACGAATAATGGAATGATATAAAATGGAATTAAAAAGATTATATATAAAATAAATATCATAAATATCATATTTAATTATATTTCCATCATAATGACCACCATGATAGGCGGTAAGAGATGATTGAACAATCATCGTTTCGTGAAGCTTTTGGTTGCCATCCACAGAAACATTATGTTCATCACCCATTAGATGGAGGTGTGTGTAAGTGTAGTATTAATAATTCTCATAACAATATACTAGTATATTTAGGACACTGTTTTTGTTACAAAAGAAAATAATAAGAAGAGTTTAGGGGTTGGAGAAGTAAATTAAAAGAAAAGAAGCTAAGAGAAATCGTTACCCTTAATTTGGGTAACTCCCTTTGGTTTGAACCAAAAAGGACTCTTGAAGTTCCGTATGCCTAAGGTAAGGCTTCTAAGAGGAGTATAGGGATGTAGGGAGATTAATTGGGATGTTTATGGATGATCCAAAAAAGATTGAGAGGATTGGGGAATTGGTTAGAAGTGGTGTCCTTTTATAAGGGGGAGGAGGGTCTATTTAGAAAAAACATAATGTATTAATTTATAATAAATTCATATTCGGATTATAATGGCTCCAAAGTTGATTATAAAAATTATATGGTTGGTATGGGTCGAAATCGTTTCAACCAATAGATTTTAGACAGGTTTTGGTCATAATATTAACGTTATCTTTTAGTTTTAACTCTTAGTTAATTAGTTTGACATTTACCATGTCACGTTTTATTTTTATATTATATAGTTAATAAACAAAATATATACATACAAGAGACCCCCAAGTGGTCCATTAATGATACAACTATCATGATATAAGTCCTTTGGCCTAACCTTAGATTTTTTGGAATAGAATATCAATTAATAATATAATATGTTTTTTAAAAACTCATTTATGTCAATTTTGACAATATTTAATAATTGATATTTGTTAAAGATTTAAATACTTTATTAATTAGAACCGAATTAATTTAAGCAATACTAACTTATCATATTAACCAATAAAATTCTTTTATGGCATAATTACTTTCAAATTATATTTATTTTCACATTTATAATAATAATTATTTGATTCTTTCATTAATAACGAAAATACTACATCATTATTATGTCATAAATAAATTTAATTATTCAATGTCTAAAAATTATAAATAAAATACCATTATTTAGGAAATATTTTTATCTTTCTAATGAATATTTATAGTCGAAAATATAACATATATAACCCTATGTGAAAATTGGTTTTCTAAAATCTATATGCTTATGTCATTTTTGTATTTACTTTAACTTAATTAATATAAAGTGCCTTTATCACCTACAAGTTGCACCATGGAGTCCCAAAATAGACCCAAAGATGCCCATGGTAAGACATGTATCAAAAAATAGGGTTAGGACACGTTATAGGGTAATTTAGTATTATTATTATAATATTATTTTTTAACCCTTATTTACCGTATTTACCCTTTAACCATGGTAAATAAAATATTTACTGAAGTAATTATTGAAAATGTCTAAAAATAAAAGTTACCTATTTACAAAATTTGGACCTACTAATTCTAAATATGGAATCTATTTTTCTAAATCCAAAACACCGAAGTGGCAGAAATTAATTTAAAATTAATTCCCGTTATCAAAACAAAAAAGCGTGTTTTTAAGAAGTAATATGTATCAAAAGATTGACACTTGTTTTTGTCTGGTTTAAATGTGAAATTATGTCCAATGACCAACATTATATAAAATGGTAAAAATATATTCTAAATATACTTTAAAACCACTCAAATTTGTAATTGATCACTATTAATTATTTCGATTAAAAAAGTTGTTTTTAATTAAAATTTAGTAATTTTCACTATTCATCAAAATATAAAAGTAATCTGAAAAGTAACAAAATTTTACCCTAGGCTAATTTTAAAATTCCGAAACCAAAAATGACCACCATTTTACCAAATTTAAAACCTATAAGTTGCATTTATTAATTTAAAATTAATTCCCGTTGTCAAAACCAAATGGCGTATTTTTAAGAAACAATATATATCAAAAGATAAAAACTTGTTTATGTCCAATATCAAAGTGAAATTACATAAAATGACCATAATTGGATTAAATTGTAAAAATATAATATATTTATACTTCAAAACCATTAAAATGTATAATTTAACACTATAAATTATTTTGATTAAAAAAGTTGTTTTCAGTTAAAATATAGTATTTTTCATTATTCACCCAAATATGAAAGTTGTTAGAAAAACACCAAAACATTATTGACACTAAATTCTTATGTCCTGATTCTAAAGAAGAAGTATTTTTTGTCAAATTGAATATATAAATGTTTCAAATATTGGATTTAAAAAGGGTTTACCATTAAATGGTTGTAAAAGTGAATTTTTTTTAAAAAAATACTTCTTTTATCTGAAAAAATGAATTAGTTCATACATTATTTATAAGATACTCATAATATGGATTCAAAAATTATAAGTATTATATATAGTTCAGAATTCAGTTAATACTTTTCATAACCACTTTTGAACGGCTAGTTTGGTAAGTTGTGGTGCACTTGAACTCGATGTTGTGTGTAATGCAAGTTAATGAATTACTTTGAAAAAATAACATACTGTGAAATCTTGGGGTGTTACATTCTTCCCTCCTTCAGTAAATAGCATCCTCGCAATTTGAAATTGTTTTTTAAATAAAAGGTTGAAAATAGAAAATACCATTGTGGGAAAACCCACATCGGAAATTGCATTAAAAAAATTTTGTCTTAATAATAGGAAAAGGAGAATGAAAAATTCACCACCAAATTAGTGATTCAGTTAGGAGAATATTGGTGGAAATTATAGAAACATAATTAGAGGAAAACGCAAATATTTATAGGGACTGATTAAGGTCATCAATCACAAACAAGTGTAAAAAATGAGGGCCTCAAAGCCATCAATCTATGATGCCTTAAAATATCATCGGTTCAACAATACATAAGGCATTTGGATAACACATTTTTGGTTTTAAGATACCTTCCCTAAATTTTATGGATTAATTCCTTCATTGGATGAGAAAAAAAATAATAAAACTAACTCATCTTTCAATCTAAAAGATAATAAAACTTAAAAATATTTTATTTATCATAATTGTATGGGGTCAAAAAAATAATGAATTTATAATTCACATATCAGACCCTTTAAAAAAACTACATTATTCAATCCAGGAAATCACGTGGGTCAGTGGTAGGTGATACAACCTTGCCTCCCTTCTATTGCAGGTTCATGTCTCGCGACCTTGCCGGACATGACGGGTTTCCACCCGACCTCTGGGTTTTCCTTTTTATGGAAATCCAAAACAAACCTTAACAATAGTATCAAATTTCAAAATTAATCCATTCCAACCATTAGAATTATCCAAAATAATTATATCCAAACTCTCAGTCCAAAGTTTATAAGGATGTTAAACATAATTAGGATTATTTTTTATAGGTAATAACATGTGAACGCCTTCATCGTGTGTTCTTTTACAACACTAAAACATCCTGAATTACCAAAATCAACCAACTCTTATTCCAAAATCACTACCTCATTATCAGGACCATATTAAAGATTACCTTTCCTTCAAACATTTATTTTCCAAAAAAAGGTTTAACTTTCTATTGAGTCACTTTTCATAGTACCATATAATCTCAAATCCTCAATGAAATAGTACTGCAGTACAATCCTTATTTATCTCCATAATTCATATAACCAGTACATCATTGGTACAACACTCAAATGAAATAATTCTTTAATAACAACATATGAACACTGGTCATTCCTAATCATCTGTGGTAGTATCATAACTTTATTAATATCCAATAGAATCATTTGGGGCATAATCTGATGATTTTAACATTGATTCGCCTAGTGTCCCCACTCCATTCCGATGAAGCATTGTACATTTGAAACCTTTTTCTTACCCTTGCATTCACATACTTGGTGTCCTTTTTCTCCACACTTATAACAAACTCACATTCCCTTCAGGAAAGTTCCAGGGTGTTTCTTCCCACAGTTATCACATATGGGAAAATTATTCTTTTCCATCTTCCATTTATCCATCTTTCTCTCTTCCATCCTTTTCTTCTCTTGCTTCTGTTCAAAGCCATAGGACTCAAATAATTTTTTACTTATCTTATTAACACATGATACTATTTATTTATATGTTGAGAATACATGGGTGACTATTTCCCATCTAAATGTTGTCCTAATACCGTGGAAGATATGATCCTTCTTTCTCCTGGGATCATATGTATTGCTGGAGTTCACATTCCTTTTACTGGGCGCCATTTCTATACAATGGCATACACTAGGTCTGTTTATGAATTGAAATGAATAATTACAAACTTGTAAAATACCTAACATAAATTGAACATTTTATGGATATAATCCATAATCATAAAAATGTTTTCTTTGAGAAGTATATACTCATAAACCCATCATAATGGTTTTTAATGAAAATGAGAATTATCCTAATCTTATCTCCCAGGAGTGTCATAACCAAGAGTGTAGCAAGGCCCATTGTTGTGCACCTGTTCCCATTCGAGTCTAGCTCAAAGCGGTGTTTTCAAGTTTTACCCCTAGGTACATCTGTTCCAGAGCCGCCTCTACCTGCTCATATCCAGACAGGGATGTATTGCTCGGAAAACTCACAAAATCTCTACAATACCAAAATTCTAAGAAGTTATTCTATACTAATCCTCAAAGTCTATCTTAGGGCTATGTTCTCTAATCAGAGTTTATCAAATTCTAGCTTCCAAGGTTTGTACTAATATTTTTATTATACCAACTGTAACGCCCCGACCTCAGTTACCCAGATTCGGTGCATTATCACATAACATTGGGATGATGACAAAAGTTCAAGTCTCTAAAGACCGATTAGTTTAGTAGCCTTTGAAACACAAGATACATTCATAGGTATTACATTACATCATAAAGTGAAAACTACGACAACATCTTGTCTTCACAGTCATATCCCCTTATACTATCCCTAAAAGTCATTCATAAAATACTTCTTCACATCCTAGATAAAATAAAACATTGAAAGGGGTGAGATCAAATGCATAGTAAGGATAACAATATAGAGGAAACTCTCACAAATAAGCATAAACATTTAAGGCAATGTATAACTAAAACAAAATCCTTCTAAACATGAACTTCAGCATAATATGGCAAAGATAAAATGAAATAATTCAATTTACTTATTCACATGGATATTCTACTAGTAGAATAATCACATGCAATATCAATAACCACTTTCATAATAATGGAATGCATAATTCCAGACTATCATAACCACATTGTCAAGGCCTTATGCCAGGAATACAAATAACATTTTGTCAAGGCCTTATGCCAAGAAACTAGTTTATCTCATGAGACCTACTGGGGCATCAATGAGCTATAGCGGGCTCCACCCGTCACTTACGAAGTCCAATTCATTTCTCATATGAATAGGTTTCAACATAACATAATCATTCGTATTAAAACTAGCATACGAAATGTCAATACATTCTCCATAAACCATGAATGGTATAAAAATAACACATCCATAGTCAAAAAAATCACAAAACCTTCAATAAAATATGGATGTTTTGTGTCCCAATAAATCAACTTCAAAGAAACTTAAATTCCATCAAATGATGTTGACATAGATGAAATCAAAACTATTTGAGAGAAATATCTCATTTTTTGAAATCATTTAAAAGTCACATAATTATAAAATAACACATTTAATTTGAAAATATCCTTATTACCTTGTAAGAGAATCTTTGAAGATTTCATACCGGCAGAAAATAGTCGCGCCCTCCGTATAAGTAAAAAGATACATTCTTACCTTAATTCTGTCGAAAAGGTTAAAAAGGACCTTGTTTGGAAAACGACGGAAAGATTCCATTATAAACTCCTTATAAAAATTAAAAAAATGTTATAAATGACTTTAAAACATATTTTCTAAAATATTTATAATGTTTTGAAATGCATTTGTAATAAACATGGATGTTGATGATAAAGAGGTCCGAGTAGATAATTACGTATAAACAACCTCATATAAGGAAGAGATTGTGAAATAAACCTTTACCTTTTACTTTTCCTTGGTTGAGAGTAGGGTAACCTCTTATATAATGGTGAAATAATTGTTATTAAATTATAAAATAATCATATAGGTTAATATGATATCATATATGATCTTTTAACATTGCTTTGTTAATAATATCTTAGTATTATCGTCGTTTTGGGTGTTAACTTACTCATTTTATTTTATATGTTTTGTTACATAAGCCGTGTTTGTTATGGATAGGTTGTATATTATCCATATACAGAATGATATAAAGTACTTAAACATTATTATTAATCATAAAATGAGAATTATACTTGAATGGATATGATGGGGAATGAATCTCCTCGCGATCATGGAGACGGTAGTCCGTACGTACGCACGAACGCTACTTCCATTTCATTTTTCATTTTAAAAGGAATCAAAACCAAATTATAAATAGGTATATTATCATTAAATTATAATATAATATTATATATTTTTTACTTACATTCATTAATACCATCCTTTATATGTTCTATGTATGGTATGAATGAGTCATATCACTTTGAGGGGGTCGTAGTCCGCACTTTCTCAAATAAAATTATCGTATATATATACAACATGAAACGAATAATGATATGATATAAAATGTAATTACAGAAGATTATATATAAAATAAATATCATTAATATCATATTTAATTATAGTGCCATCATAATGGCCACCATGAGAGGCGGTAGGAGATAATTGAGCAATCATCGTTTCGTGAGGCGTTTGGTTGTCATCCACAGAAACATTATGTTATTCACCCATTAGATGGAGGTGTGTGTAAGTGTATCTATAATACTTCTCATAACACTATCCTAGTAGATTTAGGATACTGTTCTTGTAACAAAAGAAAATTATAAGAAGATTTTAGGGGTTGGACGAGTAAAATAAAATAAATGAAGCTAATAGAAATTGTTACGTTTAATTTAGGTAACTCCCTTTGGTTTGAACCAAAAAGGACTCCTAAGTGCTTTCTTCATTAGGTGAGGCTTCTAGTAGGAGGCGAGGGATGTAGGGAGATTAATTGGGAAGAGGTTGGATGAGAAAAAAGTCTTTAGAGGTTCTATTAATTGGTTAGAAGTGGTGTCCTTTTATAAGGGGGAGGAGGGGCTCTTTAGGAAAAACTTACAGTATTAATTTATAATAAATTCATATTCGTTTTATAATGGCTCCAAAGATGATTATTCAAAGTATAAGGTTGGTATGGGTCTAAATATTTTCATCCAATAGATTTTAGATAGGTTTGGGTCATTATATTTACCTTATCTTTTATTTTTAACTCTTAGTTAATTAGTTTGACATTTACCATGTCACTTTGTAATTTTATATTATATAGTTAATAAACATACTATATACATCCAAGAGACCCCCAAGTGTTACATTAATGATACTCCTATCATGATATAAGTACTTTGGATGATCCATAGATTTTTAGGAATATAATATCAATTAATAATATAATATTTTTTTAAAAACTCATTTATGTCAATTTTGACAATATTAAATAATTGATTTTTGTTAAACTTTTAATAACTTTATTAATTATAAAAAAATTCATTTAATAAATAATAACATGTCATATTAACCAATAAAATTAGTGGATGGCATCAAAACATTCAAATTATATTTATTTTATCATTTATAATACTAATTATTTGATTCATTCATTAAAAAGGAAAATACTGCATCATTATTGTGTCATAAATAAATTTAATTATTAAGTGTCTAAAAATTATAAATAAAATACCATTTTTAAGAATTTTTTTAGATTTCTAATGAATATTTATAGTCTAAAATATAACATATATGACCCTATGTAAAAATTATTTTTCTAAAAGATATATGCTTATGTCATTTTTGTATTTACTTTAACTTAATTAATATAAAGTGTCCTTATCACTTACATGTGGCTCCATGGGGTCCCAAAATCGACCCAAATATTCCCATGGTTGGACATGTATCACCCAATAAGGTTATGATACGTTTTAAGGTAATTAATTATTATTATAATATTATTTTTTTAACCCTTATTTACCGGATTTACTCATTAACCACGGTAAATAAAATATTTACTGAAATAATTATTCAAAATGTATAAAAATAGAAGTTAACTATTTAAAAAATATGGACCTCCTGAATATAAATATGGAATCAATTTTTCTAAATTTAAAACACATAAGCGGTAGAAATTAATTTAAAATTAATTCCCACTATGAAAATAAAAAAGCATGTTTTTAAGAAATAATAAGTAACAAAAGATTAAAACTTGTTTATGTCCGGTTTAAATGTGAAATTATGTCCAATGACCAAAATTGTATTAAATGGTAAAAATATATTCTAAATGTACTTTAAAACCACTCAAATTCATAATTTATCGCTATTGATTATTTCATTTAAAAAAGTTATTTTTAATTAAAATTTAGTAATTTTCTGTACTCATCAAAAAAATAAAATTTATTCGAAAAGTACCAAAATTTCACCCTAAGATAATCTATATATTAAGAAACAAAAAAATGAATTATATTTTAACAAATTAAAAACAAAGAAGTTGAATTTATTAATTTAAAATTAATTCCCGTTGTCAAAACCGAAAGGCGTATTTTTAAGAAATAATGTCTATCAAAATATTAACACTTGTTTATGTCCAATCTCAAAGTGAAATTACTTAAAATGGCCCAAATTGGATTAAATTGTAAAAATATAATATATTTATACTTCAAAACCATTAAAATGTATAATTTAATAATATAAATTATTTTTAATAAAAAAATTTTGTTTTCAGTTAAAATATAGTATTTTTCACTATCCACCCAAATATGAAAGTTATAAGAAAAACACCAAAAATTTATTGAAACTAAATTCTTATGTCCTAATTCTAAATAAGAAGTTAATTATGTAAAATTGAATATATAAATGTTTCAAATATTGGATTTAAAAAGGGTTTACCATTAAAAGGTGGTAAAAGTGCATTTTTTTAAAAATACTTCTCTTATCTGATAAAATGAATTAATTCTTACATTATGTCTGAAAAACTCATAATATGGATTCTAAAATTATAATAATTATATTTAGTTCAAAATTCAGTTAATACTATTCATAATCGCTTTTGAACGACTTGTTTGGTAAGTTGTGGTGCACTTAAACTCGGTGTTGTGTGTAATGAAAGTTATTGAATTACTTTGAAAAAATAACATACTATGAAATCATGGGGTTTCACAATATAGAAAATAAAATTCAAGTTGGAGAGAATGACCTTCCCTACAGTTCACGACTGAAGCTCATGCCTGGTAAGTTGTGTTACAGATGGTTAGGTCCTTATGTTGTGACTGATGTTTTTCATTATGGTGGAGTGGAGAGCACACAAAAGGACACGAGAAGGAGTTTTATAGTCAATGGGAAATGATTTAATAAATATATTGAGGGACTTCCTACTGGTGTAGTGAATTTCATCACACTACATGACCCCACCATTACTTAAGCATATCAGGTTGTTTCTAACCCTTTCACTTTTTTATTCATTATCCTATTTAAAATTATACATTTCTTGTGCATATATCATATCATGGGTTCACATTGAGGACAATTCAATATTTTATGTGTGGGGGAGGGAACCTTTTAGTTTTGTAATTTCAATTGTTTTCCTATTTTTCAATGGTTTAAAGAAATTTATGTTTTTTTTTTCAATTTTTGGTGTGTTTTGGAAACTTTTGAGCTGAAATGATTCTCATCACCATTTTGAAATTAATATCAATAAGTGAAAAAAATTTTCCCATGAAACCAAGATTAAATTAATGATAAAAATAACTTTGTTTCAAGTTCAAATCTTTAGTAATTTTTTGAAAAGTACTCAGAATTTTGAATCCCATGACACATCCCACTTTCTTTATATTTGAAATTACTTTCCTAGGAGGCTTCTGAACAATTCTTTTCAAATTATTTACATTTACCTCACTTCTTGAGGGAAGAAAACCATACTTTATTTAACCAAATTTTATTTTATTCCTATCAAAACTTGGGGGTTTGAGATACTTATGTTTAAATTATTGAGTCATTTGTTTGGTATTAAAGCCCCTATTTTAAATAATCCTTTTTATGATGGCCTACTATGAACATTTAATCTTTGTATCCCTTAGAATACTTGAACTTCCTTTTAGGTTAGCCAAATTATAATCCAATTTTCCCTATCCAACCAACTATTCATGTAAAATTTCATAATCTAGTTGAACTTAAGTGCGAGGGGAGATGTCTTGTGTTGTGCTACCACATTCTGTGATACTTCAGGTTGAAAATTAAATTTTGAAGAGATGTGTTTTCTGCTTAAGAAAATCATTATATTTAAAGCTGTGCCTTTTCTGGAGCTTTCATGATATGTGAAGTTGTGCCTTTCTGGATCTTCTAATAAAGGAAGAAAGTTGTTCCTATCTGGATCTTTCAAGAAAATATTGTTTGAGAAGATTGAAATTTTTGCTACCAAAATGTTGAATGGTGTGAACATTCCTTTATTTTTCATGATGATGCAAATTAATTGATTATATGTGGATTGTGAATGAGACCATATTTAAGTGAAAATTATATTAATGCAATTTCTCTTCAAAAATATTCAATCCCTCTTCATTGAGCCTAATAATTTTTAATATCTAAATCCTACCAACTGAAAGCCACAGAACAAACCTGAAAAGCCATCATGATAAACATATGTCCTTGACTCACATCGAGTGGAAATGTAGGAATTTATCAAGCCATTGGTGACCCTTTTATTGGTTTGGATGATAAATACATTGATGAAAAATTGACATGTGTGTGATAAGAAAAAATTCATGTGAGGTAAGTGTTTTGTGCATGAAAGGATAAATGAAATGGAAATATATTGAATGATATAAATAGAGAACATGAAATAATTGATTTTTCTGAGGCATGGTAACTCTATTTTCTTAGTGTGGAATTGTTTTATCTCATTGATATGTGTTTTAAAATTTGTTTTGATTTAATATTGATGTTTACTTGTCACAATTGTTTGGAACAAATGATATGAGGGTTTGGCTGAGACTAAAAAAGGGTATGTGTGGGGGATATGATAAAACAAAATTTTATTGAATATTTTATTGATAATAAATGATATAATATCCTCACATTGTGATAAATATGTTCATTTATCAACTATTTGGGATTGGATCATTCATATGAAATTTTGAAGAAAAATTTAGTTTTAGCCTTTTAAAAAGCATTGTAGTATTTCACACAAAAATATTTTCATATACCCTATTTGGATGTAAATTTTTTTAACAGTGTTCCACATGTAAATTTACACAAATATTTTTCATAACACTAGATCTAAAGAGTGAATTTGAATGGAGTAAATGGGCCATTAAGGCAATGGTGGTCTGGACATGTGTGATTTGACGTCACTTTAGTGATTGGGCCATATCTTCTACATCCATGCATGGATTGAGCCCAAATTTTGAGAGGGTATAGAAACCAATTTTCAAACATTATCATTCTAAAAGTACAACTAATTTACGATTTTAGGTGGTAAAGATGGTGGTGCAAGTGGGATTAAAATATTTGGCATAATCTTCTCATTCACACTTGAAACCACTTTTAACCTAGCCTCCCCTCCACTATATAAATATGTATTTTTATAATTTTTAATGGTTGGGAAGTGCATTAGGAAGTTGATGGAATAGTATAATAGGTCACACTCCAATTATCCAAGAAATAAAATAAGGTTATCTCTTGAAACAAGGATCCCTTCGTGGAAGTCATCTTCTTCTTCCTCATGTTGTAATGTTTGGGTTTTCATAATATACTTCTTTGATATTATTATATTTCTTATCTTTAATTCTATTATGTTCAATTTTATTAGTCTTTTAATATTCATATTTGGTTTGGAGTTCAAGAGTGGATATGAGATTGGGTTCTACCCTTTCAATCCTTTACTCTTGCAAAACGTCTCCACGATGACCACACCGCCCCTGGAAGAGTAGTTTTCTTAGTGATCAGTCTATCTTATACCCTCTTCATTTAAATATTTTGAATCATTGAGATACTATAATTCATTTAATATGATCCAAAAATTTTGTTTTTAATTTATATTAAACTAAGAATACAATTTATCAATTAACACAAAACACGTGAGGTTGAGATTTTGTGTAAATTGTGAGTGCATGAACTTAATAGGTAATACAAGACCACATGGAATATATTCATAGAGTTCAAATATAATCCATAAAATCAATTAACCATCATTTACAGAGTGGATATGTTCTCTAATTAACCACTTACCATAATATATCCTTAGAACATCAATCAAAGTAGGGTGTTGTGATTGCATGTTCCGAAGCTAGCCTAGGGTTTAAGTAATTTTATCTTTGTGGTTAAGTTAACTCCTATAGGGTTTGAGGGTTAAAAAATTAGGGGATCATAATTAAGTGGATATTAATTTAAATGATAATTATTAATAATTAAATTAAGTGGAAGATTTATATTGATTAGGTATTTTAAATATTTTCTTAAAAAAACATTTTATTATTATGTCATTTTAATCGAACTTCATTTTAAAAATAAAAACAAAAAAATAAAATATTCTTCTATCAAACTTCTTCTAGATTTATAAAAGATAGAAAAACCCATCCTTTTAATAATTATTCTTAATTCGTTTTATTATATTATAAAAATACCTTTAATAAGTTGTTATATTTACTTCCTCCTTTGAGATACAACCTTGGTCTGCCACTCTGATTCACCTAAGTAACCCAAAACCAAACATCATTTGAAAGTTCCAATGACAGTGCATTTCAAATTGGCACCATTTTCGGGGATGAATATAAATATTTAAACCATTTAGATGTATTTATTTTATTTTACATTTTATTCTCTTCTTCTCTTCTTTCTCCGTTCTTTGCCCAATCTGAGTTTTTTCTTGTTCGTTTATTTTATTATTCTTCTTTTTGAACCATAAACTCAAACTTCTAATTTTTATTATGGTCCACTTTTATACCTTTTTATATGATTTATGACATTAAATAATCCCAAATATCTCTTAGATCTTGATCTGAAGATTGAATATAGCCTTCAGGCTTGAATCAGACATTCTCAATCTACAGGAAATTTCAACATTCAACAGTTGGAGAATTCATCCACTCTGAGAACATTGAAATTGGAAGCAATTCAAATTCAACCATAAAACAAGAATAGATGGATGAAAACAATGGAAATTAAATTAATATAACTATTCGCGATTTGGTTTCACCATACATTAACTATCAACCAAATTGTATAGCATACGCAAATCTCGAATCAGACATTGAACTGAAATTTGGATTAATTCACATTCTTCCAAAATTTCACGGATTATATGGTGGGGACCCAAATAAACATTTAAAATAATTTAATGTGGTATGCTCAATCTTAAAAAAAATTAATTTTTTTTATGATCAAATCAAACTAATAGAATTCTCATTCTCACTTTATGGAGCTGCAAAGGATTGGATGTATTATTTACAACCTGCAGATGTTTCTTGTTGGAACGATTTGAAACATCTTTTCTTGCATTTATTTTTTCTAGAATCAAGGACCACATCCATTCATAAGAAAATCTTTGGGATCAAGAAATCCCAAAGGGAGTCAATGTATGAGTATTGGGAAAGATTCAAGAAGTTGTGTGCAAGCTACCCGCATCACCAAATCAGTGACCAACTCCTCATCCAATATTTCTATGAAGGACTCAAAACTATGGAGAGAACCATGGTGGATGTAGTGGCTGTAGGAGAATTAGTGGAAAAGACACCAGTATATGCACATGCATTTATTGAAAATATGGCACAAAAATATCAACAATTTAGCGATTGAGGTACACCACATGTCAGGGGAGTAAATCAGGTAAGTCCTTCATCTCTTGAAAATTATTTGATTGATACTAAGTTAGAAGAATTGACCACTATGGTGAGGCAGATTTCTTTGGCACAAAAGACATCCCATCCCACTCTTTCAAGGCCTTGTGGCATTTTTACTGAGAGAAGTCAACCAACTGACTGTTGCCTGCAACTACAAGAGATAGAGTACTGAACAGTAGCATTCCCAGGGAGACCATATCAGTAGAAACAACATAGATATCCCCAAAAGAAGTTTGATTCCTTTGCACCAGAATACAAACAAGGGAGGAAGGATTAATCTGACAACAGATATGCATCTAGACAACAAAAAATGCACCCATTTCAACAAAACTTCTAGCATCTCCTGCCTTACCAATAAGGTTTCCAAAAACCCCAAAGAATATTTGAAGCAAAATCATCAAAATGTAAACAACAAGGGAATTATCAACAAAAGGTAGATTCTAACATCGATGATCTTTTGAAACAAAATTTTCTTAATCAAAAAAATGATCTGAAGCGTCAAGATTCAGAGCTGTGGGAGTTGAAGAATAAAATGAGCCAGATTTCCACTTCCCTCCATGAACTGGTAAGTAAGAACTTCAGAAATATACCTTCACAACCTACTCTAAATGCCAAGGGGAATGTCAGTGCCATCACATTGAGAAGTGGGAAGAAAGAAACTGATACATATGCACCTATGATTGCATCAGGATTCACCTCAAATCCAGAGAATCCCCATTCCATACATCTGATGAGAAATCCAAGGATAAAGATAAAGGTAAGAAAAATATTGATTATGTTCTTCCGAAACCCCCTTCCATTTCCAAATAGAGTTGTACAAACCAAGAATATGGCTGAAGTGGCGATGCAAAAAAGATGTTTTGTCACATTCAAGCATGTGGAGATCAACATCCCTCTACATGAAGCCATCAAAGATATCCCAAGGTTGGAAAAATTATTAAAAGAACTTTTTATCAATCGAAGTGGGCTCAAGGTAAATGAGAGGATCAATCTTGGAAGGAATGTGTCAGTACTCATTACACTAAATCTAGCAATGCCAACAAAGTTCAAGGATCAAGGGACATTCGCCATCCCATGAACCATTGGGAAGCTTCACTTTTCTAATGCTCTTTGTGATTTAAGAGCTTCTATAAATGTGATGCCTCACTCTGTATTCTCTTATTTAAAGGTCGGTGAGTTGAAGTCGATGAGATTAGTGGTGCAGTTTGCAAATAGAGCTACAACATATTCAGTGGGAGTCCTTGAGGATGTACTTGTTAGGGTAGGAGACATGATATTTCCATCAATTTTCTACATGCTTATCATGGAGGACAATTAGGTAAGTTCTCATGCTCCCATTATCATAGGTATACCCTTCCTAAAAACTGTAAAAAAAACAATCATAAATGTCAATAACGGTACACATTCCATGGATTTTGGGGATGAAGTTGTGATATTTAATGTTATGGACTCCATGAAGTACCCCTCATAGTACCATTCTGCATTTTTTATCTCCCATTTTGAACCACCAAATAAAAACCCCATGGAATTTTATTATCCTGTGTTTTGGGAGATTATGAGCATTGGTTCTATTTTGATATCTAAGAGCCCTTCCAAACCTATTTCAAATGCACAATACTCTCTTAGATTTGATTTTGAAATGGATTTCTATTTTTATTTTGATCATGTTCAATCTGATTAAGACATGGATGTGGAGTTTGCAGATGGATTTGATGAGATATTCTCTGATTTTGATGATGTATATTCTGATAATGATGCTCTTTGTGCACATATTTTACTTCCTTCAATTTATCCATCCATACAACACCACCACTACATTGGAACTCAATCCATTACCACGAAATCAAAAATACTCATACCTGTTAAGTGGTGAGAAATTACTTGTTATCATTGCCAACAATCCCCCTTTTGAACATGAAGAAAAACTTTTAAATCTGCTGAGGGAGAACATTACGGAAATCAGGTGGACATTGGATGACATATGATGTATTAGCCCCTCCATTTTCATGCATAGGATTTTTTTGGAGGATGGGGCTAAAGTAGTTAGGCATCCATAAAGGAGACTCAATCCCACACTTTTGGAGGTTGTTAGAAAAAAGGTTGAAAAATTTCTCAAGGCGGGTATAATCTATCCCATTTCAGATTCCCAGTGGGTGAGTCCTATTAAATTTGTGCCTAAGAAAAGGGTTTTTATTGTTTTTAAAAATGAGAAATATGAGTTAGTTCCAATAAGGGTGCAAAACAGTTGGCGTGTGTGTATTGATTATAGGAAACGAAATCAATCTACTCGAAAAGGACCATTTCCCCCTCCCATTTATTGATCAGATGCATGGGAGACTAGCTGGGAAGAAACGTTATTGTTTCTTGGATGGATTTTGTTGATATTTCCAGGTTCCCATTTCTCTGGAGTATCAAGATAAGACGAAATTTACTTGTCCATTCGGTGTGTTTGCCTATCGAAGGATGCAATGCCCTAGATACCTTCTAGAGATGCATGGTGATAATTTTGTCTAATTTTATTATGACCTTCATGGAGGTATTTATGGATGATTTTATTGTGTATGTATCCTCATTTGGTGAATGTATAAGTAGTTTTGGAAAGGTTTTGTATTGTTGTATTGAGAATAATATGGCCCTGAACATTGAAAAGTGTCATTTCATGGTAGAGCATGGAATTGACTTTGGGAATGTAGTGTTAAAACATTGGATTGGGGTTCATAGGTCTAAGGTAGGTATAATTTCATCCTTACCATATCCTTCATGTGTGCATGATGTTAGATCTTTCCTAGGTCATGTAAGATTTTATCATCATGTCATCAAATATTTTAGTAAGATTTCTCTTCAGATGTCATGATTATTTCAAAAGGAATCAGATTTTGTGTTTGATGATTATTGCAGGACTTTCTTTGTTGAGCTAAAGAAGTGTCTGACCACTCTACCTATCATACATCCCCCACAATGGGAGCTTTCGTTTGAGCTTATGTGTGACACCTCCAACTTCACAGTTCAAGCTGTCTTATCTCAGAGGGTGTAGGGACATTCACATGTGATTTCCTATGCATCGAGGACACTGGATTCAGTCAAATAAAACTACACAACCACCAAAAAGGAGTTTAGTGTTGTCATATTTGCTTTAGATAAATTATGTTCATATTTATTGGGCTCTAAAGTAGTTGTTTTTCTGACCATGCAGCTCTGAGGTACCTCATAAAGAAGCCAGATGCAAAGCCCAGACTAATCCAATGGATGCTCCTTCTTCAAGAATTTGATATTGAGATAAATTACAAGAAGGGGTCAAAAAACATGATGTCCAACCACATGAGTATGCTTACTCACACACACTAGAGGATGACACATTTGACCTGGTACCACTTCGCAACTTTGGTACATGTTCCTCGATGAGCATCTTTATTCCATCTCAGGTATACATCCTTGGTATAAATATTTAGTTAAATACCTTGTTGCCTCTGAAATCCCTACAAATTTAAAGAAACATCAAGTCCAAAAATTAAAGATTGAGTCAAGATTTTATGTTTGGGATAATACATACTTATGTCCCATGTGTAGTTACCAAGTTGTTAGGAGGTGTGTTCATAGTCATGAGTTTGAGTCTATTTTAAAATTTTGTCATACACTTGCATGTGGTGGAAACTTTGGACCCCAACAGACAGCTAGGGAAGTTTTAGAATCGGGATTATATGGGCCTATCTTATTCCATGATGCCCATTTTTATTGTAATTCATGCTCCCATTTCCAACACATAATCAACATTTCTAGGAGACATGAGATGCCTCAAAAACCTATATTCTTCTGTGAGATTTTTGATGTGTGTGGCATTGATTTTATGGGTCATTTTCCTTGTTCCTTTGATTTTATGTATATTTAGGTTGTTGTTGATTCTGTGAGAAAATGGGTGGAGGCTAAGGCCACCAGGACTGATGATTCTAATGATGTCATGGACATTGTCGAAGCACAAATTTTTTGTAGGTTTGGAGTACCGAAGGCCATCATTGGTGACAAAGGGACACACTTCTGCAATTGTAATTTTTCCTCACTCCTTAGGAAGTATGGGGTGACACACAAAACATCAACACCATACCACCCCAAAAAAATGTCAAGGATGAAGTTTCAAATTGTGAGTTGAAGTTTTTTTGGAGAAAACCATGCAGCAGAATAGGAAGGATTGGAGAAAGTGCTTGGATGATGCACTATTGGAATATAGGATAGCATACAAAACTCCCATCGGTATGTCTCCATTTCATATTGTTTTTGGGAAAGTGTGTCATCTCCATGTGGAAGTTGATCATCATGCTTATTGGGCTATAAAGAAATGCAACATGGATTTCACCGAATATGGAATCCAAAGGAAGCTAAAAATTCAAGCGCTTGAGGAGATTAGATTGTCTTCATATGAGAACTCAGGTCTCTATAAGGAAAGATCAAAAGTAGCTCATGAAAAAATGATCTAGAAAATAGAATTTTAAGTTGTACAGAAAGTCCTTCTCTACAGTTCATGACTGAAGCTGATGCCTGGTAAGTTGTGTTCCATATGGTTAGGCCCTTATGTTATGACTAGTGTTTTTCCTTATAGTACATTGGATATCACACAAAAGGACAAGTTAAGGAGATTTATAGTCAATGGGGAACATTTAAATAAATACATTGTGGGACTTCCTACTAATGTTGTGGATTTCACCACAATGCATGACCCCATCATCACTTAAGCATATCAGGCTGTTCCTAACCCTTTCAATTTTTTATTCTTTTTCCTATTTAAAATTATACATTTTATATGAATATATCTTCTCATGGGTTCACATTGAGGACAATGCAATATTGTAATGGTGGGGGAGGGAACCTTTTCATTTAATAATTTCAATTGTTTTCCTGTTTTTCAATGATTTAAAAAAAACTGTTTGTTTTTCGATTTTTTGTGTGTTTTTGAATCTATTGAGCTGAAATGATTCTCTTCACCATTTTGATATTCATATAAATAAGTGAAACAATTAGTCCCATGAAACTGAGCTAAAATGAATGCTGAAAATAACTTTGTTTCAAGTTCAAATCTTTTGTAATTTCATAAAAAGTACTCTGAATTTTGAATCTCATGACACATCTCACTGTCTTTATATTTGAAATCACTTTTCTATGAGGCTTCTGAACCATTATTTTCATATTCCTAACATTTACCTCACTTCTTGAGAGAACCAAACCATACTTGATTTAACCAGAATTTGATTTATTCCTGTCAAAACTTGATGGTTTGAGGTACTTATGTTTTAATTATTGTGGCAATTGTTTGGTATTAAAGCCACTATTTCAAAGAATCCTTTTTATAATGGCCTACCTTGAACATTTAATTCTTTTATCCATTAGAATCCATGAAAAACCTGTTCGGTTAGCCACATTACAAGCCAATTTTCCCTATCCAACAAACTCTGGAAGTGAAATTGCTTAATCTAGTTGAACTTAACAGGGGGGGATGTCTTGTGTAGTGATACCACATTCTGTGATACTTCATGTGAAAAATTAAATTTTGAAGAGATGTGTTTTCTACATAAGAAAATCGTTATATTGAAAGATGCGCCTTTTCTATAGCTTTCATGATATGTGAATTTGTGCCTTTTTTGAGCTTCTAATGAAGGAATAAAGTTGTGCCTATCTAGAGCTTTCAGGAAAATCATGTTTGAGAATATTGACATTTTTACTACCAAAATGTTGAATGGTGTGAACATTAATTTATTTTTCATGATGATGAAGACTAATTGATTCTATGGGGATTGAGGATGAGACCATATTTAAGTGAAAATTAGATTAATGAAATTTTTCATTAAAATGAGTCAAGCCCTCTTCATTCAACCTCAGAATTTTTCACATCTAAATCCTACTAACTGAAATCCAAAGAACATCCTTGAAAAGTACTCATGCTTAACATATGTCCTTGAATCACATAGCTTGGCGATGTAGGAATTTATCCATCCTACTATGACCCTTTTATGAGTTTGGATGAGAACGACATTGCTGAAAAATTGTCATTTGTTTGATAGGAGAAAATTCAAGTGAGGTAAGTGTTTTGTGCATGGGAGGATAAATGTAGTGAAAATATATTGAATGATATAAATGGAGAACTTTAAAAAATAGTTTTTTATGAGGCATGATAATTTTTTGTCTTGGTGTGTAATTCTTGTATCTCAATGATATGTGTTTAAAATTTTTTTTGATTACATATTGATGTTTACTTGACACAATTTTTCAGAATAAATGATTTGAGGTTTTGCTTGGGACTAAAAAAGGGTATGTGTGTGGGATTTGATAAAACAAAATTTATGGAATATTTTATTGATAATAAATGATATAATTTTATCACATTGTGATAAATATGTTCATTTATGAAATATTTGGGATAAAATCATTCATTTGAAAATATGATGAATATTCATGTTTTACCCTTTTAAAATGCATTGTAGTATTTCACACATAAATATTTTAATGTGACTTATTTTAACTTACAATTTTTAAAAAGTGTTCCAAACATAAATTTATACAACTTTTATTCAAGACACTAGAGCTAATGAGTGAATTTGGATGGAGTAAATGGGCTATTTATTAAATGGTGGGCTGGACAAGTGAGATTGGACATCACTTTATTATTTGGGCCATATCATATACATACTTTCATGGATGGAGCCCAAATTTTGAGAGGAGATATAAAACCCATTTTTTCACATATTATCCCCCGGGAAGGATAGATAATTCACATGTTTTAGTGGTAAATAAGGTGGTGCAAGTGGGATTAAAATATTTGGCAGAATCTTCTCATCCACACATGAAACCACTTCTAACCTAGTCTCCCCTCCACTCTATAAATATGTATTTTTCTCATTTATAAGGGTTGGAAAGTGAATTAAAAAGATTAGGGTAGAGTAGAAGTGGTTCAACTCCAATTATCCAAGCAATTAAATAAGGGTACTTCTTGGAGCAAGGATCCCTTCATCGAAGCCCTCTTCTTCTTCCTCATGTTGTAATGTTTGTGTATTCATAATAAACTTCCTTGTTATTATTTTATTTCTTCTCTTTTATTCTGTTATTTTCAAGATTCTTATTCTCTTAATCTTCCTATTTGGTTTGGAGTTCAGGAGTGTAGACGATATTGGGTTCTACCCTTTCAATCCTTTGCTCATACAAAACGTCTCCACGATGACCACACCGCCCGTGGAAGAGTAGTTTTCTTAGTGATCAGTCTATCTTATACCCTTTTCATTTATTTATTTTGAATCATTGATCTACTGTAATTAACTTAATATGATACATGAATTAAGTTTTTAATTTACAGGAAACAGATCAAACATTTGGTCAATTGACACAAAAACATGCGAGGTCGAGATTTTGTGTAAATTGTGAGTGTGCAAACTCAATCAGTAATACAAGACCACACATGATAAGTTTCTACAGTTAAAATATAATACCTACAATAAATTAATCATCATTCCTAGAGTGGATATATTCTCTAATTAACCACTGACCATAATCTAATCTTAGAACATCAATCAAAGCATTGTGCTACGATTGCGTGTTCCGAAGCTAGCATAGGGTTTAAGTAATTTTATCTTTGTGGTTAAGTTAACTCTTATAAAGATCGAGGGTTAAAAAATTAGGGGATCATAATTAAGTGGATATTAATTTAAATTATAATGATTAATAATTAAATGAAGATCTAGATTTATATCGATTACGTCTTTTAAATAATTTCATAAAAAATATCTTCTTATTGTTTCATTTTAATCAAACTTCATTTAAAAACTAAAAAAATATAATATTCTTCCATGAAAAATCTTATAGATTTATAAATGATAAAAAAACCCATCCTTTTAATTAGTATTCTTAATTAATTTTATTTTATTTTTAAAATACCTTTAATAAGTTGTTAAATTTACTTCCTCCTTTGAGAGGTGACCTTGGTCAGCCACTCTGTTATACCTTTGTAACCTGAAACAAAACATCATTTGAAAGCACCCACGACATCACCTTTAAAATTGGCATCATTTCTGGGGAGGAATGTAATTATTTCAACCATTTATAGGTATTTATTTTATTTTACATTTTATTCCCTTATTCTGTTTTTTCTCCGTTCTTTACCCAATCTTAGTTTTTTCTTCTTCCTTTATTTTCTTATTATTTTTTTGGACCATCAACTCAAACTTCTAATTTTTATTATGGTCCACTTTACTAATTTTTATTTTTATATGATTTATGACACGATCTAATACAAAATATCTCTTATATATTGATCCTGAGATTGAACATAGCCTTCAGGCTCAAATCAGACATTCTCAGTCTATGGGAAGTTTCAACATTCAACCAGTTGGAGAATTATTCCACTCTCAGAACATTGAAATTGGAAGAAATTAAAATTCAACCATAAAACAAGAACCAATGGATGAAAATAATGGAAATGAACTTGATATAAATATATGAGATTTGGTTGAACCAGATATTAACTATCAACCAAATTGTATTGCATACCCAAATCTCAAATCAGGCTTTGAATTGAAATCTGGATTAATTCATCTTATTCCAAAATGTCACAGATTATCTGGTGAGGACCCAAAAAAACATTTAAAATAATTTAATGTGGTATTCTCAACCATAAAACCAATAAATGTTTCTAAAGATCACATCAAACTAAGAGCATTCCCATTATCACTTGATGGAGATACAAAGGATTGTATGTATTATTTACAACCTGAAGATGTAACTTGTTGGAACGATTTGAAACGTCTTTTCTTGCAAAGATTATTTCCAGCTTCAAAGACCACATACATTCATAAGAACTCTAGGATCAAGAATTTCCAAGGGGATTCAATGTATGAGTATTGAGAAAGATTCAAGAAGTTGTGTGCAAGCTGCCTACATCACCAAATCAGTGAGAAAGAATTCATCCAATACTTCTATAAAGGAATCACAGCTATAGATAGAAGCATGGTGGATTCTGAAGCTAGAGGAGCATTAGTGGACAAGACACAAGTATATTCATGTGCATTTATTGACAAGATGGCCCAAAACTCTCAACAATTTGGTGATCGTGGTGTACCACATGTCAGGGGAGTACATATGGTAAGTCCTTTCTCTCTTGAAAATAATTTGATTGATACTAAGTTGAAAGAATTTACCACAATGGTGAGGTAGATTTCTTTGGAACAAAATACATCCCAACCCACTCTTTCTAGGACTTCTATCATTTTTACTGAGACAAGTCACCCAACTGAATGATGCATGTAACTACAAGAGATGGAGGATTTCATAGCAGTATTCCCAGGGTGACCATATCCACTACAATAATAGATATATCCCCAAAAGAGGTTTGATTCCATTGCACCAGCATATAACCTAGGGTGGAAGGATCAATCTGACATAAGGTATATATCTAGAAAACAAAAAAGACACCCCATTCAACAAAATATCAGCATCCCCCACTTTACTAGTAAGGTTTCCGTCAACCCCAAATAATATTTGAAGCTAAAGCATCAACAAGTCAACAAAAAGGGAATTACCAACCAAAGGTAGATTCTAACACTGATGATCTTTTGAGGAAAATTGTTCTTAATAAATGGAATGAGTTGAAGAGTCAAGGTTTTAAGATGAGGGATTTGAAGATTCAAATGAGCCAGATTGTCATTGCTTACCAAGAACTAGTAAGTAAGAACTCTGGAAATATACCTTACTAACCTACTCCAAATCCTAAGGGGATTGTCAGTGCTATCACATTGAGAAGTGGGAAGAAAACAACTGATACATCTACACAAATCATTCCAATAGGATTCACCTCAACTCTAGAGAAGCCCCATTCCATAAAAAATAATGGTAAGTACAAGGAATTAGATAACGGTAAGAAAAAGATTGATGATGTTCCTCCTAAACCCCTTCCATTTCCAAACAGAGTTATACAAACCAAGAAGATGGACGAAGAGGCGATGAAAAAAATAATTTTTGGACACATTCAAGCATGTGGAGATCCACATCCCTCTACATGAATCCATCAAAAAAATCCCAAGGTATGAGAAATTCTTAAAATAACATTTTACCAATCGAAGAGGGATCAAGGGAAATGAGAGGATCAATCTTGGAAGAAATGTGTCAGCACTCATTACACCAACTCTAGTAATTCCAAAAAAGTGCAAGGATCTAGGGACTTTCACCATCCCATGAACCATTGGGGAGTTTCACTTTTCTGATTCTCTTTGTGATTTAGGATCTTCTATAAATGTGATTCCTCACTCCGTATTCTTTTCTTTACAGGTTTTGAGTTGAAGCCGATGAGAGTAGTGGTGTAGTTGGAAAATAGAGCTACAACATATCCAGTAGGATTCCTTGAGGATGTACTTATCCGGGTAAGAGACATGATATTTCCAACATATTTATATGTGGTTAACATGGAGGATAATCAAGTAAGTTCTCATTCTCCCATTATCTTAGGTGGATCCTTCCTCAAAACTGCAAAAAATATAATAAATATAAATGAGGGTACACTTTCCATGGAGTTTGGGGATGAAGTTATAATATATAATTTTATGGACTCCATGAATTACAAATTCTATGACCATTCTACATTTTTTATCTACCATTTTAAACCACCAAATAAAAACGCCATGTAATTTGATTATTCGGTGCTTAGGGAGATTATGACCATTGGTTCTATTTTGATATCTAAGAGTAATTCCACACCTATTTTGAATGCACAAGACTCCCTTAGATTTTATTTTGAAATAGATTTATATTTTGATTTTGATCACGTTCAATCTGATTAGGACATGGCTGTGGAGTATGCTATAAGAACCTGGGTATTTAGAACGAGTCAAAATCTTGACCCTGTTTGAATTTTTGATTGGTTTCTAAGGAAACTAGAGAAAACAGGAAGTTTCTAGAAATTTACAGACTACATGTTGTGTACTTTTGAGTACACTCGCTGTATATGAAAGTGAGTGTCGGCCATGTTCTCACCAAGTACATGCCATGTGGTGACCGTGTAGAATTTTCATACTACATAGTGTGTAGTTTTAAATCTGCAGTGTGACCCCGACCGTGTGGTGGCTATACATAGCATGTAGGCATGTTGGACGAGTGGAACCAAGGACACATCGTGTTCTCTTTGGACACGTCGTGTAGTCTAGCCGTGTATGAGGGATATACAGGGTGTGTGGGTAAGTCGGCGAGGAAGAGAAGAGAAACATTGTACACGCCTTGTATCATGTGGTACACGCAGTGTAATCGTGTCTAAAGGTTCGGAAAGTAAGTCGGTGGAATCCTACCGTCTTATGAACAGTTAAATGAAATATACACGACATGTAGTCATGAAGTACATGCCATGTAATTTTTTTTTGTTAAAACGGGCACTAGCCTCGTTTTGAGGTTCTGGACAGAACCTCCACACCTAAGGCATTCGGATCTTTAGTCTCTCCCCAGTTCTTTGTCCGAAGTCAGATTCGATCATGGTTGGATGTGTTGGAACCCCCTCAGTAAGGCCTCGATTCCACTTTGTCCGTTTGTTTTTATTTTAGTTCTAGAACAAGTTATAGGGGTTTGAACGGTATTGAATCATTTTTAGATCTACCGCGTTTTAGATAGAATTGGCAGCTATTACCGAAGGAGTAGCGTCGTATGAGTCCCAGGTATGTGGTGCATACCTCATTTTGTGTTTTCGTGGTTGTTTGTGTGACACAGACTTCGGTGGATTTTCTGGTATTTTGAGCGGGACCCATTTTATCTGTTTTTTATAATGAATTGCTTATGGGACCTCTCGGATGCCTTTGGGTATGTCCGGTTACCAGTTTGTGTTAGCGGGCCTGGAGAGGGGTTGTGGCTCATCGGGAAAATTTTTCCAGGGAACGCCAAAATGGTTTTAATTGAAATATTAATGTGTTTAACTATTTAGTTTAATTTATTAAATCCTGTTATAATTGTTTGAGGCATTTAAGACCTCAATGCGGGTATGGGACAACACTTGGTACAATGCAATTCAACTGTTAAATTTGTTTTGTTGGTTTATGTTTTCTGTTTAAACATGTTATATATGACATTGCTGAATTGCATCTGTTGGACCCTTTTTGGGTTGTGTTGGGCTTGGCACGGTTATGCTTGAGTGATGTTGATCATAGGTTGGGGCTTTTCCCAGGTCACTTTGGGTGGTTTTGACCATGGGATTGGGCGTCATAGACATCAGTTTGAGGCAGTTGGACTATCAGGTTGGGATTGGCCCGGGTTACTTGGATGGTGAGGCCCTCATACTTGAGCGACATGGTCTTAGGGACATGAGGTGTCAGATGTGTGGTGTCTTAGGACTATTTTGGTGATTACCACTCACCCGAGACTTTGAGTAGTGTGCCCAAAGTGATTCTCCATGATGAGGTGGTTTTGACCACTCATGTGGGTAGAGGCCCCTGTAGTTGCGGTTAGTTATTTTGGTTGGGGGTTCTTGTCATAGAAAGCCACGGGGGAGGGGAGGAGCTTTCAGGGGATGGGCGTGCCTTTGGGACATCGGTACTTGAGACACAAGGTGTCAGGAGGCACATGGTGCCGGGTTACTATTTTGGGCGTGCCTTTGGGACGTCGGTACTTGAGGCACGAGGTGTGAGGATGCACATGGTGCCGAGTTACTATTTTGGGCGTGCCTTCGGTACGTCGTTACTTGAGACACGAGGTGTCAGGTGGCCCATGGTGCTGGGTTACACAACTGAGATTCCAGCGTTGGAGGAAGCAGGTGACACTCCATGGTGGCTGTTGAGCACCAGTGGAGTTTGTGTTTATTTGTTCATTGTACTGATTAACACTTTCCTTATAAATGCATGTATGCTTAAACACATATATTTGGTACGCACCATTGGGTGGTACCCTACTGAGATTTGTCTCACACCCCGCAGGGGACCCTCGGGACGCGTGCAAACTTTATGGATTTAGGTGCAGGAGAGAGGCCAGATTCAAGAGCTAGGTTACATTAGTTGTTTCTTGGAGATGGTATAGACCTTGAGGTCATGCCTAGCTGGGGTTTACTTTGTTTTATTTTATTTTCTGTATTGGCATGCTTACTTGTTGTAGCTACTGTTGGTTAGCCATTGTCACCTTTTTTATATTTAGTTGTGTATGACCCGCTTTGGATGCATGTTTAACTGTTCAGTTTTAGGTACATGTTATCAGCATGCTATTGTGTTTATTTCCACTGATGTTGTTGTATTCACTATTTCCTCTATTTATCTCTATTGACTATGCTTTCACTCCGCGGCTCTGGTTCGAGTCTAGTGAGTCTTCCTTTACACTGCATCTTTACTATTATACTCAGACTAGTAACCGTACTATGATCCTCCGAAAGGGTATAGCCTCCCCACTATACCTAATAGACCCTCGCTACTAGTCGGCAGCCTTTGGCATTCAGGGGAGGTGCGCCTAAGGTAGTAACACCCAACCCGTTCGGTACTGTTCGTGTGGCTAGTCCGGTCCGGGTCGTTACAAAGTGATATCAAAGGACTTCTTGACAAGGATTTAGTAGTCGTGTTTTCCTAGATACTAATGAGATTGAGACTTCCCTTTTTATTTCTGCTAGTTTTACTATTTGGGATACGGTAGACTGGAGATAGGTTGTTACTGGAATTGGGTTTCTAGCTTGTTTTTGGGTGCTTGCAGCCCCAGGTATGAGGGATGGACCTAGTTTCCATGGGTGGGAATTGCTGTTTGCTTTTTCTCGGATTATAGTTTTTATGATTTCCACCTGGGTGGCTCAGTTGATGTGTGATGTTGTTGATTGTGATATAAGACCCTTGACCAGGTATGGGATGGGAGAATTGGACCTTGGCTCAGTATAGAGAGGCTACTTTTCTTGGCTTTTGATAGGCACATTTTTAGGGTATTTCAATTACATAATTGCACGTATGCTTTGTGAAGTGATAATACCATTTGAATAAAGTCAATTTCCATGATTTATCTTCTTTGAAATGTGAATTGGTGAAATTCCTGATAGAATTTCTTGTTTATTGCAATGTGTATGTCATGATTTGTATTTTGTAAAATTGCATGTGCAGGATATGTGGGTCTGACTCCTATGAGAGTAGGCAGGTACTATGACTGAGGTTGTGTAACTGTCAGGATTGGGCGACTCGGTCGTTGGTTTTAGGCAACGTGAGTTGTTGGGATGGGCATGGCCCGAGGTACTTTGATACTTGGATCTGTTGAGGGCGGGTAAGGAGGCCATGAGGCCGGGATGCCGTGGGGCATGGGTTGTGGTGAGAGGGAGTAAGGGTAGTTGTTATGAACTACCTTTTACTGCTTTCCTTATCTACGTAGAATATATTATTAAAGATATATATGGGTTGTCTGGCCATTTATGGTATTCAACGGGTTACTCCTTCACGACTAGATGGAGCGTCAGACATGAGACGATACAACGCCACGGGATTAGGGTCTGGAATCGGTACAGGCAGAGCACGAGCCGCATGTACAGGCCCAGGGACAGGATCAGGCTCAGGATCCAGTTCAGGAAGGACAGCAACCGGGTTTGGCATCATTCGGGCCGTGGCTCGACGATCAGCCTCCAGCAAGCCCGACACGCGTCTTGTTGGGGATTAACAGAGGTGCACAGGGTACATAGCCTTCTATGTCGTATCTGACACAGGAGTTCTAGTCGCAGCACCCGCTTCTTTTTCAGGGTGAGTGTGGTCCACAGGGGGTAGAGAACTGGATAGAAAGTATGCAGATGATCTTCGAGCAGCACGACATGCCTCTAGGGCGGAGGGTCAAGCTGGCGACGTACATGCTGAGAGGACCGGCGAAACGTTGGTGGGACATACAGGTTCAGGCCCATAGGCACGAGGGACTGGCATGGAATGACTTCTAGGATAGGTCCTTTGAGAACTTTTATACGAAGACGCTGTGGGCAGAGATAGCTCAAGAGTTCTTGAGTCTTCAGCAGGGAGATATGCCCATCATGGACTACACAACTACCTTCAAAAAGTTGTCCCGTTTTTCACCTGGTATGGTGAGCGATGATGCAGCTAGGATGAGGCGCTTCAAGGTTGGATTAAGACATGCCATTCAGGTCCAGGTGAACATCTTCAGGCTGGGTTCCTTCTATGAGGTGGTTAATCAGGCGCTCATAGCCGAGGGAAACAAGAGATAGAAATCTCGCTTGGGAAGGACGACAGATTCGGGTGACGGTTCAGACAGCAGGAAACGAGGACAGGATGAGTTCTCGCATGGCAGTCAGGCCATGGATTCAGCTAGACAACCTCTTCAGAGTTCTTCAGTGATTTTCTTCAAGTGTGCAAAAACCGGGACATATTCGGGCGCAGTGCGATAGGCCTCCGAAGGAGTGCCGGGTATGTGGACAGGATATGCATCTGGAGAGGTTTTGCAAACAGCCTTCTCAGATAGCCAGCAGATAGGGACAAGGAAAAACTGCAGCATTTGGAGTTGGTTCAGGTTCTATACCTAGAGAGGGTAGTCAAGTATTAGCTATGCACGAAGGTCATGACAGAGACGGTGGGACCCAGATGAGGGGTCAGTGGTTGGTGATGGGAAAAACATCGTAGGGAGTTCAGGCGTCAGGCGACCATGTTTCAGGCAGGTGCACGCCGTGGAGCTGCCAGAGGCTGAGTAGGCCGGTGAACCGATGACAATTAGAGGTACACCGTGGTGTGGTCGTGATCTCCATGTTATCTTTTTGGCATGACCTATAGAGGCATGTCTATTTTGAGTGCACGTAGTGCACAAGATCTATGTGGACTGACTAGATGCTAGTCAGTGGGATTAGCACCATATCGAGTGTGTGATATATATATATATACATATATATATATATGAGATGTGTGGCATCTGGGCATCAAGGATGCAGGGTACTTGAGGTGCCTTGGGCATCGGGGCATCGAGGATGCAGGTTACTTGAGGTTCCAGGCACCAGGACCTCATAGAGGCGAACACCGATGCGGTACGGGATACGATGGGTGTCGGGAAAGACACATGAGCACCAATGTGGTGTAGGGGTGACAATGCTTCATGGGAGGACTATGCGTCTATAAAATAGGTTATTAAACCCTATTTTGTTTGAGTTTTGTTGGGTTGAGACCGGGTAAGTAGATTTCTAAGTTGGGGAGACCCCTTGAGGAATTAGCTGGAACCTTTGAGACCGGGGGAGTCTCGGTCGCTTTGAATGGAGTGTTATGTTTGGTGCCATCTCAGAGTTTCATTTGACAGCTCGGGGACGAGCTATGTTATGGTGGGGAGTTTGTAAGAACTCGTGTTTTTAGAACGGGTCAATATCCCGACCCTGTTTGAATTTATGACTGTTTTCTGAGGAAACTTGAGAAAACTTAAAGTTTCTAGAAATTTTCAGACTACACGCCGTGTACTTTTGAGTACACTCCATGTATATGTAAGCGAGTGTCGGCCATGTGCTCTCCAAGTACATGTTGTGTGGTGACCGTGTAGAATTTTCTTACTACACGGCGAGTAGTTTTAAACACACCGTGTGACCCTGATCGTGTGGTGGCTATACATGGCATGTAGGACTGTTGGCCGGGTGGAACCTAGGACACGATGTGTTCCCTTTGGACACTCTTTGTATTCTAGCCGTGTAAGAGGGATATAAATGGTGTGTGGGTAAGTCGGCGAGGAAGAGAAGAGAAACCTCGTACATGCCGTGTACCCAGAGGTACACGCCGTGTACTCATGTCAGTAGGTTTGGAAATTAAGTCAGCGGAATCCCACTGTCTTATCAACAGTTAAATGAAATATACACGGTGTGTAGTCATGAAGTACACGCCGTGCACGTTTTTTGTGTTAAAACGGGTAGTAGCCTCGTTTTGATGTTCTGGACAGAACCTTCGCACCTAAGGTATCCGGATCTTCAGTCGCTCCCCGGTTCTTCATTCGAAGTCGGATTCGGTCATGGTTTGATGTGTTGGAACCCCCTCGGTAAGGCCTCGATTCCAATTTTTCCGTTTTGTTTGAATTTAGTTCTATAAAAAGTTATAGGGGTTTTAATGGTATTGAATCTTTTATAGATCTACCGCGTTTTAGACCGAATTGGTGGCTGTTACCGGAGGAGTAGCGTCGTACAAGTCTCAGGTAGGTGGTTCATACCTCATTTTGTGTTTTCGTGGTTGCTTGGGTGATGCGGCCTTCGGCACGTTTTCAGGTATTTTGAGTGAGACCCATTTTATTTGTTTTTTATACTGAATTGCATATGGGACCTCTGGGATGCCTTCGGGTATGACCGATTACCAGTTAGCATGAGCGGTCCAGGAGAGGGGTCGTGGCTCATAGGGGCATTTTGTCTAGGGAACTCCAAAATGGTTTTAATTGAAATATTAATGTGTTTAACTATTTTGTTTAATTTATTAAAGCCTGTTATAATTGTTGGAGGCATTTTAGACCTCAGTGCCGGTATGGGACAACACCTGGTATAGTGCAATTCAACTGTTAAATTTGTTCTGTTGGTTTCTGTTTTCTGATTAAACATGTTATATATGCCATTGCTGAATTGCATCTGATAGACCCTTTTTGGGTAGTGTTGGCTTGTCCTGGTTACGCTTGAGTGATTCTGATAACAGGTTGGGGCTTTTTCCAGGTTACTTTGGGTGGTTTTGACCATGGGATTGGGCGTCATGGACGTCAGTTTTAGGCATTTGGACTGTCAGGTTGGGCTTGGCCTGGGTTACATTGATGGTGAGGCCCTCGGACTTGAGTGACATGGTCGCAGGGACACGAGGTGTCAGATGTGTGGTGGATTAGAACTATTTTGGTGATTATCGCTCACCCAGGACTTTGAGTAGAGTGCACATAGAGAGACTCCGTGATGAGGTGGTTTTGACCACTCGTGTGGGTAGAGGCCCTCGTAGTTGCAGTTAGGTATTTTGGTTGGGGGTGCTTGTCGTAGAATGCCACGGGGGAGGTGAGGAGCCTTCAAGGGATGGGCGTGCCTTCAGGAAATTGGTACTTGATACACAAGGTTTCAGGAGGCACATAGTGCCGGGTTACTTTTTTGGGCGTGCCTTCGGGACATTGGTACTTGAGGCACGAGGTGTCAGGAGGCACATGGTGCTGGGTTACTAGTTTGGGCGTGACTTCGGGACGTCGGTACTTGAGACACGAGGTGTCAGGTGGCACATGGAGCAGGGTTACACGACAGAGATTCTGGCGTTGGCCGATGTAGGTGACACTCTATGGTGGCTGTTGAGCACCAGTGGACTTTGTGTTTATTTTTGCATTGTACTGATTACTAATTTCCTTATAAATGAATGACTGCTTAAACACATGTATTTGGTACGCACCATTGGGTGGTATCCTACTGAGATTTGTCTCACACCCTGCACGGTCCCCTCAGGATGCATGCAGACTTTACGGATTTACATAAAGGAGAGAGGCCAGCTTTAGGAGCTGGGTAATGTCAGTTGTTGCATGGACATGTTATGGACCTTGAGGTCATTCCTAGCTAGGGTTTATTTGTTTTGTTTTCTTTTCTGTATCAGCATGCTTACTTTTTGTAGCTACTATTGGTTAGCCATTGGCGACTATTTTATATTCAGTTGTGTATGACCCGCATTGGATGCATGTTTTACTGTTCAGTAGTTGTTACATGTTATCAGCATGCTGTTGTGTTTATTTCCGCTGCTGTTGTTATATTCACTACTTACGCTGTGTATCTATATTTACTATGTTTCCACTCTGCGGGTCTGGTTCGAGTCTGGTGAGTCTTCCTTTCCGCTGCATCTTTAATGTTATACTCGGACTAGTACCCTTACTATGATCCTCTGAGAGGGTATAGCCTCACCACTATACCTAACAGACCCTCACTGCTAGTCGGCAGCTTTTGGCGTTCAGGGGAGGTGCGCCTAAGGTAGTGACACCTGACCCGTTCGGCACTGTTCGGGTGGCTGGCTGGGTTCAGATCGTTACATATGCTGATGGATTTGATGATCTATTCTCTGATTTTGATGATGTATATTCTTATACTGATGCTCTTTGAGCACATATTTCAGTTCCTTCAATTTCTCCATCCATACCAGACCCCCTATATTGAAACTCAATCCATTACCCCCAAATCAAAAATTCTCATACTTTTTAAGGGGTGAGAAATTACCTGGTATCTTTACCAAAAATCTCCATTTTAAACATGAAGAAAAACTTTTGAATCATTTGAGGGAGAATATTAAGGCAAACGGGTGGACCTTGGCTGACATATCATGTATTAGCCCCTCCATTTCCATGCACAAGATTCTTTTCGAGGATGGGGCTAAACTGATTATGTAGCCACAAAGGAGACTCAATCCAACACTTTTGGAGGTTGTTAAAAAAGAGGTTGAAAAATTGCTCAAGGCTGGTATAATCTATCCCATTTCAGATTCCCAATGGGTGAGTCCTATTCATGTTGTGCCTAAGAAAAGTGGTGTTATTGTTGTTAAAAATGAAAAATATGAGTTAGTTCCATTGAGGGTGAAAACTGTTGGTTTGTGTGTATTGATTATAGGAAACTAAATAAATCCACTCGCAAGGACTATCTCCCCGTCCCATTTATTGATCAGATGCTTGAGAGACTAGCTGGGAAGAAAAATTATTGTTTCTTGGATGGATTTTTTGGATATTTTTAGGTTCATATTACTCTACATGATCAATAAAATACAACATTCACTTGTCCATTCGGTATTTTGGCATACAGAAGGATGCAATTTGGACTTTGCAACACCCCAGGTACCTTCTAGAGATGAATGGTGAGTGTTTTTTCTAATTTTATTGAGACGTTCACAGAGGTATTTATTGATGATTTTAAAATGTATGGGTCCTCATTTGATGAATGTCTAAGTAATTTGGGAAAGGTGTTGAATCATTTTATTGAGAAGGATCTGGTTCTGAACTTTGAAAAGTGTCATTTCATGGTATAGCAAGGAATTGTATTAGGGAATCTAGTGACAAAACATGCACTACAAAAAATTCTGGTTTTTGCGCCTGCTGAAGCGGGCGACCGCCATTGGCGGTCGCTAAAGAAGGTATTAGCGACCGCCAATGGCGGTCGCTAATACGAAACTAAAATTCCAGCGCGATTTTTTTCCCGCGCGCGCTTCTTCTTCTTTCCCTCCTGTACTTTTGCCGCTGCAAATAATCACCGCCGCACGCCGCCCCACGCCGCCGCACGCCGCCGCATGCTCCCACACGCCGCCTCATGATGTCGGACGATTCTTCCCGCGTGACCGCCGCCCCACGCCACCGCCACCGCACGCTCCCGCCACACGCTCCCGCACGCCGCACGCCGCCGCACGCACCGCCCACCGGCCGCCGTGTGTCCGCCATAGCCGGTGGGGAAGGTCTGTGTCCCTGCAAATGCCGCGAGACGAGAGGAGACCTGCATGCGCCTGTTTCCTTGATGTGAAACAGTAGCGACCGCCATTGGCGGTCGCTAAAGGGCTTTACCGACGAAGCAACAGCGACCGCCAAAAGCGGTCGCTGGGCGGTCGCTAAATCCTTTTAGCGACCGCTTTTGGCGGTCGCTAAAACTGCTATTTGTAGTAGTGATGGTATTGTGGTTTATATATCTAAGGTAGATATCATTTCATCCTTACTATATCCTTCATGTGTGTGTGATATTAGATCTTTCCATGGGCATGCAGGATTTTATCAGTGCTTTATCAAAGATTTTAGTAAGATTTCTCTTCCTATGTCACGATTACTTAAAAAGGATTTTGATTTTGTGTTTGATGATTATTGTAGGGCATCCTTTGATGATCTAATGAAGTGTCTGACCACTCTAGTAATCATACATCCTCCACAGTGGGATATTCCTTTGAGCATATGTGTGACGCCTCCAACATCGCAGTTAGAGCTGTCTTATCTCAGAGGGTGGAGGGACGTTCAGATGTGATTTCCTATGAATCGAGGACACTGGATTCAGCCAAATCAAACTACACAACCATGGAAAAGGTGTCTATTTTTATCATATTTTCTTTATATAAATTCTGTTCATATTTATTGGGCTCTAAATTAGTTGTTTTTTTGACCATGCTGCTCTGAGATACCTCTTGATGAAGTCAGATGCAAATCCCATGATAATTTGAGGGATGATCATTCTTCAATAATTTTATGTTGAGATAAAGGACAATAAGGGGTCAGAAAACTTGGTGTCAGACCACATGAGCAGGATTACACATCCTTGGAGGCTAAGGCCACTAGGATTGATGATTCTCATGTTGTTGTGGACTTTGTTGAAGCACAGATTTTTTGTAGGTTTGGACTACCTAAGGCCATCATTAGTGACCTAGTGATAGACTTCTACAATTATAATTTTTCTTCCCTCCCTCGGAAGTATGGGGTGACACACAAAACATCAACACCATGCCACCCCCAAAAAAATTCCTTGGATGAGGTTTCAAATTGTGAGTTGAAACAAATTTTGAAGAAAACCCTACAGTCGAATAGGAAGGATTAGAGTAAGTTCTTAGATGATGTGTTATGGGAATATAGGACTGAATACAAAACTCCCATTGGTATGTCCCTATTTCGTATTGTTTTTGGAAAGTCTGTCATCTCCCTGTGGAATTTGAGAATCAATAGTTTTGGGCTATAAAGAAATGCCACATGGATTTGGCCCAAACTAGAATCTAAAGGAAGCTACAAATTCAAGAGCATGATGAGATTCGATTGTCTTCATATGAGAACTCAAGGCTCTATAAGTAAAGATCAAAAGTATCACATGAAACAATGATCCAGAAAAGAGAATTTCAATTTGGAGAGAAATTTCTTCTCTACAGTTCACAACTAAAGCTCATGCCTGGTAAGTTGCATTCCAGATGGTTAGGTCCTTATGTTGTGACTAGTGTTTTTCTTTAAGGTGTAGTCGAGATCACACAAAAGGACCGGGGAAGGAGCTTTATAGTCAATGGGAAACATTTTAAGAAATACATTGAGGGACTTCCTACTGATGTAGAGGATTTCATCACACAACATGACCCCATCATCACTTAAGCATATTAGGTTGTTCTTAACCCTTTCACTTTTTTATTCTTTATCCTATTAAAAATAATACTTTTCATGTGCATATATCTTCTCATGGGTTCACATTGAGGACAAGGAAATATTTTTAGTGTGGGGGAGGGAACCTTTTAGTTTAGTAATTTCAATTTTTTTCCTATTTTTTCAATTATTTTTAAAAAAATTGTGTGTTTTTCACTTTTTTGTGTGTTTTTGAAACTTTTGAGCTGAAATGAATCTCATCACCATTTTGAAAATCATATTAATAAGTAAAAAAAGTTTCCCATGAAATGGATCTTAAATGAATGCTGAAAATAACTTTGTTTCAAGTTCAAATCATTAGTAATTTCATAATAAGTATGCTGAATTTTGAATCCCCTGACACATCTCACTGTCTTTATATTTGAAATCACACTCCTATGAGGCTTCTGACCCATTATTTTAATATTATTTAAATTTACTGCACTTTTTGAGAGAACCAAACTATTTTGATTTAACCATAATTTGATTTATTCATGTCCAAACTTGAGGGTTTGAAGTACTTGTGTTTAAATGGTTAAGGCTTTTGTTTGGTATTAAAGCCCCTATTTCAAAGAATCCTTGTTATAATGGACTACATTGAACATTTAATCCTTTTAGCCCTTAGAATCCATAAGTAGCATGTTCATTTAGCCACATTACAAGCCAAGTTCCCCTATCCAACCAACTCTTGAAGTGAAATTTCTTAATCTAGTAGAACTTAAGTGTGGGGGGGGGAGTTGTCTTGTATTGTGCTACCACATTCTATGATACTTCAGATGGAAAATTAAATTTTGAAGAGATGTGTTTTCTACTTAAGAAAATCATTATATTTAAATTTGTGCCTTTTCTGGATCTTTCATGATATGTGAAGTTGTGCCTTTCTAGTGCTTCTAATAAATGAAGTTGTTCTTATCTGAAACTTTCAAGAAAATCATGTTTGAGAATATTGACATTTTTCTGCCGAAATGTTGAATGGTGTAAACATTCCTTTATTTTTCATGATGACAAAGATTAATTGATGCTATGGGGATTGAGGAGAAGACCATATTAAAGTAAAAATTAGATTAATGCAATTTTTCTTCAAAAAGCGTCAAGTCCTCTTCATTTAGCCTTAGAATTTTTTACATATAAATCCAACCAACCGAAAGCCACAGAACAACCCTAAAATGTCCTCATGATAAACATATGTTATTGACTCACATAAGTTGGCGATGTAGAAATTTATCAAGCCTATGGTGACCATTGAATGATTTTGTATGAGAAATACATTGCTAAAAAATTGACATTCGTGTGATAAGAAAAAATTCAATTGAGGTATTTCTTTTGTGCATGGGAGGATAAATGAAGTGGAAATATATTGAATGATATAAATTGAGAACTTAAAATAATATTTTTTTTATGAGGCATGATAAATTTTTTTTCTTGGCATGGTATTTTTGGATCTCAAGGATATGTGTTTTAATTTTTTTTTGATTTCATATTGATGTTTACTTGTCACAGTTTTTAAGAATAAATGATATGAGGTTTTTCCCAGGCCTGAAAAAGGTTAAGTGCGGGGGAGTTGATAGGACAAAATTTTATGGAATGTTTTATTGATAATATATGATACAATCTCCTAATATTGTGCTAAATATGTTCATTTATGAAATATTTTGGATTAGATCATTCATTTGAAAATTTGATGAAAATTCCAGTTTTACCGTTTTAAAATGCACTGTATAATTTGGCACATAAATATTTTAATATGACTTATTTTAACTTAAAATTTTGTAACTGTGTTAAAAACTTAATTTTATACAACTTTTATTCATGACAGTAGATCTAAATAGTGCATTTTAATGGATTAAATGTGCCATTAATTCAGTGGTGGTCTGGACATACGAGATTGGACATCACTTTAGTGTTTGTCCCATATATTCTACATACATGCATGGATTGAGCCCAAATTTTGAGAGGGGATCGAAAACCAATTTTCAAACATATTACCTTTATTTAAGGAAAGATAATTAACGCTTTTTAGTGGTAAATAAGGTGGTTCAATTGGAATTAAAATATTTAGTTGAATCTTCTCATTCGCACTTGAAACCACTTTTAAACTAGCCTCCCCTCCACTCTATAAATATTTATTTTTCTCATTTTTAAGGGTTTTAAAGTTCATTAGAAAGTTTAGGGAAGTGTAGAAGATGTTCCACTCTAATTATATTGGAAATTAAATAAGGGTATCTCTTGAAGCAAGGATCCCTTCGTCAAATCCCTCTTCTTCTTCCTCATGTTGTAATGTTTGTGTTTTCATAATGAACTTGTTTGTTCATATTTTATTTCTTCTCTTTTATTTTGTTATTTTCAATTTTATTCTTCCATTAATCTTCCTATTTGGTTTTGAGTTCAATAGTGGAGACGAAATTGGGTTATACCCTTTCAGTCCTTTGCTCATGCAAAATGTCTCCACGATGACCACACCGCCCATGGAAGAGTATTTTTCTTAGTGATCAGTCTATCTTATGCCCTATTCATTTAATTATTTTGAATCATTGAGCTATTTTAATTCAATTAATATGATCCATGAATGGTGTTTTTTATTTATATGAAACTAATCAAACAATTGATCAATTGAAACAAAAACACGTGAAGTCGAGATTTTGTGTAAATTGTGAGGACACGAACTTAATCGGTAATACAAGACCACATAGGATAAGATTGCATAGTTCTAATGTAATCCCAAAAATCAGTTAATACTAATTTCTAGAGTGGATATGTGCTCTAATTAACCACTGACGATAAGCTAACATTAGAACATCAATTAAAACAGGGTGTAGTGATTGCGTGTTCTGAAGCTAGCCTAGGGTTTAAGTAATTTTATCTTTGTGGTTAAGTTAACTTCCGTAGGTTTCGAGGGTTAAAAAATCAGGGGGTCATAATTAAGTGGATATTAATTTAAATTATAATGATTAATAAGTAAATGAATGGGTATAGTTAGATCAATTATGTCTTTTAATTTTTTTTAAAAAAACATCTTCTTGTTGTGTGATTTCAATCGAACTTCATTTCAAAAACAAATACAATCTTATTCCATAAAACTTCTTATAGATTTATAAATGATAAAAAAACCGCATAATTTTAATTAGTATTCTTAATTATTTTTATATTATTTTCATAATACCTTTACTAATTTGTCAAATTTACTTCCTCCTTTGAGAGGTGATATGGTTTCCCACTCTGTTCCACCCAAGTAACCCGAAAATAAAACATCATTTGAAAGAGCCCATGACAACACCTTTCAAATACCACAGAGGAATACAACAAAACATTACCACAAATAAATACCACATAGGATTACAATGAAGGAACTAACACAAAGGAATACCACACATGATTACCAGAATGTAATATTACATAGGATTACCATTAAGGAATACCACATATGATTACCATGAAGGGATTACCACAAAAAAATACCACATCGAATTACCACACATTATTACCACATAGGAATAACATGATGGAATGTATAGTAATCACTACACTGGTATATATCTAAAGAGCATTAAACATGAATATAGAGATATACACAATCCAAGACACAATGTCTAGAGGTAAGCCACAACCAAATTTACAGCCACTAGATTCTTCTCAAAGCATGATCATTCTAGGATAAATCACTCCTAAATACATGATATCATTGGAGACACTACTGAAGTGGTATATATCATTTTGGACCCATAAAAATAAAACAAATTGGTCAAGGAAGAATATGATACATTGATAGGTGATTCGTCCCAAACACACTGGGGAATACCACGCACCAAATATGGATCAACCTATAATGCATAGGATCCTTCCCAGACACATTGGGAATATCACTAACCCCAATAATATGGCTCACTAGATGGAGAAATAATTTTCTAATCTTTGTGGTTGTGTTGATTCAAAAAAACTCAACGAGGAGTCATATAGGATCAGACTCCAATACTATAGTGGGATACCATACTCTATATGGGACTCAAACTCTAGAGGGTATTACAATACAATGATCTGAATGTAATGTAGTACAAATATCTTAAGGAATGGACCAATGGAATGATCTAAACCTATACTGTTAAAAACTAAAAACTCACCACTTCTCTCAAAAGGATCGTCTCAACATCAGGGCCTCAACGTCATAGATGTCTTATTTATTGGGCACACCATTTAGGAGTTATGGACATTTGATAGTTTAAAGGTGGTCACTGGGCCTATGGACTGACCGCACAGTTTGTCCACAAACTTCCACATTCAACCACCTGGATTAGCCACCCAATGGACTGATAGAAGAATCGGTCCTGTAGCATGACTATTATGGTTCACTTCCATGATCAACCACACCTGCTGCCATGGTTACACAATAATTGGAGCTATTGTGGCTTACAATAAACTATTGTGGTTGACCATGGCACAAATTCAGCCCGGTCACCCCATGTCCAACTGGCCCGTTGGGCCCAAATCAGCCGACTTGGTTAGACCAGGCCTGCTGGGCTTGACCCACTCGGCCAAGACCGCCTAGCTAGACCCTCTCAACCTTGGCCAGACCCGATCCACCTGGGCCCAGTATGCTCTACCTATAGGGTCACCCGTCTTGCCTCTGCCACCCTAAACTGTCGTCTTCCTCATCCTATAGCCACCACATATAACCACTTACTACATCTCATGACCATATGGCCACTAGGTTTCTAATGTCTGACATGTCTACAACCACGACCGTCGCTAGCCTCCTCCATCGCACACGGCACCGTCACCTCCTGATGCCGCAACTGTCACTGGTCGCTGGTGTTTCACCAATGATCCCTTATACAGACCACCAATCCTCTTCTAATGCATAAAAAATTAATGGTCATAAATCCAAGATCATTTAGTCATTTAGTCACTATATCAAAACATTTAATCTTCATATTTTCTTGAAAAATGGCTCAAGTAGTCTTTCTTTGTTGTGTGCTAAAGAACACCAAAGAATGTGAATTCTGGAATTATCAATTATTTGAATCACTTTTTCTTCATCTTCACACATCCATCATGCCATAAAGATCCAAGATCAATGATATAAAATCGTTGCAATAACATTTGGGTGTGCGATGATCGATTGATTGGGATGTGTTGAGTCATAGGCCACACGAAGAACACCCATGATGAATGATGAATCGGGGGAGAAAAGAACAAGAAAAAAAGATAGGAAAGAACCTCTATTGATGTTAATATCAATCTCAATTAGTCTCCATTAGAGAAACAATCAAATAGTAAAATAATAACAAAGATTAATCTCTCATTTAAACCACACAAAGATAATATTGTTCCCTCAATACACACGATATATGAATCAATCTATTTGTGGATTCATTCGCATTCAATGTAGAAATTAATAATGGTTAAATAAAAAATTGAAACACACACCAAACTTTCATTCATATCAATCACTAATGAAGAACGATCGCCACATCATTTATATAGGAAGGATCCATAGAATCTATGGTGGGTCGGTCTTTGCTCCTTGATCTATCACTGTCACCTGAGGGACAATTCTAAAATCTATATCCCATTGATCTCCATGGTTTCTAAGGTAACGATACTAACCCTGGAAATTGTAATTAATAATATTTTTAAATATTTGTAGTCACTGTGTCAAAAAAATTTTATTAAATTATTTTATTCCCATTACAACCCATGAAATCTTTTTCACAAACAAACTGTGCTGACTAATGTTACATCGTTCATAGGGGAAATAGAATATTAAGAACTCAATGTTGTTCTTATATTTTCAATATGAGTCACCATTAATGAGTTATTAGGATTTAAAAATAAAATAATTTTTTTCAATAATTTTTTTCATGGATACATCCTTGGTGACTTTTTTATAGATAAACTAATCCAACCAACGTTTGGTTGCACTTAGAGTGAAGTCGCCACTATGAGATCAATAATAACATTGGAGTTCTTATATGGACCCATTTTTAGGAGTTACTGTTCTTTTTTAGTAAAACTGCATGCATGTACTACTAAAAAGTTTAATATTTTTCAAAAAACTATTCCAAGAACACCGGGCCTCAGAATCTCCCAACGACTCAGTGCATGGTCTTAATCAATCCATATAACATATAAAAATATTATATGGGAAATTATTGATGTTACACTCTCCCCACCTTGGAGCATTATGTCCCTGAAATCCAAAAACAAAGGGCTACTAAAAAATGAGGGTTCTGAGCATGAATTTGAGCCTCCCACTCCCATGTGATTTCATAGATATTTCCGTGCAGCCACCATACATGCACCAAGGGAATCGATCTTCACCGATGGATCCACTCCTACCGATTCTTGATCTCCATCGGGTACTCATCAAAAATCTCACCATCCTCAATTTCTATCTTTCCTCTTTCGATGACGTACGATGGGTCATGAAAGTCTATCCATAGCTATGACACGTGGAAAACGTCGTATACCCAATTTAGCTATGGAGGTATAGCCACACACTCCCTATCAGCAGTACGATGGGTTGTAAAATCTCAAGAAAGATGTCCCCTAATATCACAAGAATAGCACCGCCTATCTCTATGTTGAATGGACCCACCCTGTGAGCAATTAACTGAAAATCCTTTATCATAGGATCTCCTCTTGAAATGTGTCACACGTACATATCGTTGAGATTGACATCAGCTCCCTGCTACTGAGGTCTCTACTTATTCTTACACGTTGTTGAGATTCACTGGCTATATCTACTTAACCAAGAATCTTTCGACCACCAAAGCTTGATCAAGGACCCCATCGTAAGTAGGAATGCTCAGACAGATAAAACATGCTTAGATGTACCTATATAGTCCTCACTCGAGTGTTTGATCCTTGAAGTATAGATCATGTATCACATTCATTTAGTACATGGAGAGGTTGGTATGCCTCGATGAATAACCAGATACCGATATTTCATTCTACTAGAGCTATAGAATCTCATGTATATGAATATCCCTTTGATTATAAGGTGAGAAATCCTCTCTAAAAAGGTTCTCAAATTCTGTCCATGGATGATTGATCTCATCATAATACTAGGTAACGAAATTCCACCATCCACCTACTAATCCATGTAGAAGGATCACTACTAGTACCACCATAGTATATACTTATTGACAAGAAATAAAATATGGGTTACTACATTAATAAATTTTACAACAACCAATGTGTCGGGCTCATCTCGGAACCCAAGTGGGCTATACTGCTAAAACTCATGATGTTCACTCAACCTACAAACCTCATCCACTGGTACTCTAGGTACCATGTTCTTCTCTATAGGTGGTGGTATTTATGGTAAACCACATGTAGGTGCTATCTCTGGTACAAATACCTTTACTGATTCCTCATCACCCAGCGGATCGTCCTCTTGATTATGTGGTAGAATCCTAGATGGCTTTCAATGAATAGATATCATGAAATAAAACAATATGTGCCACATTTAACTAAGCATATCTAGAGATATCACTAAACAAGGACATGGAAAACAAAATCATTCCAATATTATGAATATACCATTGTTTCCCATGTAACTAGTGTTCTCATTTAATGAGTTAAAAAGCATGTGATTAGAGTCATAGTGTATGGATACATCAGCCATCACACCAACCCTAGAGTCTGTGACCTGAGATCCAAAATCAAAACACATAACACTGTTTCCCCAAAAAATCTCACAGACTGTTGGGCCTAATGTATAACCTAACTTCTTTAATACATGTATGTCATGAACTGTCCTAGAGGGGCCCTTACGGTGACTACTCCAAGCCCACCTCAAACATGATAGGGGATAGTGACTAACAATGACATGGAATGTCCCACAAATGGAAGGCAGTAGCCTAAATTACCTATACACATGCACACATCTCCAAGAAAAAAATGATGAAATGTAAAAAACACTAAGTAAACAATACATGTAAACCACTATATCTCACGAATAGAGTATGATAGGAAGTAAAGTACCATAAAGTAAATCATCCCAAAAAACAATCCCACCAAAAAGATTCTCTAACCTCATGTCTAACCTGTAAGAAAAGAAGTTCTAGGACTTTCATCTGAAATCTTCAAGAACACACCTTGGTCTATCTAGTGTCCCAACCCACTATTTGGAAATGGCCTTCCTAAAACTCAATTGAATGGTCGATTGTTTGCAAAAGACACGACACGTGTAAGAAAATCCCATGTAGGTGTGAGTATAACAATACTAAGTTTGACACCTTGAAAATTATAGAGAAATGCTGAAAAGGAATACCATAATGGAATACCATAATGTTATACCACAAAAGAATACAGTAATGGAATACCACAATGGACTTCCAAAAATAAACGCCACAAAGGAATACCATGATGGAATACCACAAAGGAATACCATAAAGGAATACCACAATGGAATACTACATAGGATAACCATGAAGGAATACCATAGTGGAATACCATAGAGTAATACCACAAAGGATTACCATGACATAATACCATAGTGGAATACCACAGATTATTTCCACAAAGGAATACCATGAAAGAATAATACAGAGGAATACCACACATGATTACTATAAAGGAATACCACAATGGAATGCCATAAAGTATTTCCACAAAGGAATACCAAGAAGGAATTTCAAAGAGGAATAAGACACAGGATTAGCGTGAAGGAATAAAACACAAGATTACCATGAAAGGATCACAACAAATGAATACCAAACATGATTACCACAAAGGAATACCACATAGTATTACCGAAAAAGAATTCCACACATGATTACCATTAAGGGATTACCACAAAGGAATACAAGACAATATTATCTCAAAGGAATACCATAGAGGATTAACACAAATTATTACCACACATGAATACCATGAAGGAATGTATAGTCATCTATACATAGTTATATGTATAATGAACATATAAAAAGGACATCTATATATACTCAATCCAAGATACAAATTATTGAGGTAATCAACAACCAAATTACAATCCACAAGATTCTACTCAATGAATGCTTGTTCCAGGAGAACTCACTTCTCAATCAATGTTATCATCAGAGACACTCATGATGAGGTATAGCTCATTTGGGCCCTGCCCAAAGAGAATGCATTGGTCAAGGAAGAGTATGATACACATAGAGAGGATCCTTCCCAGACTCACTAGGGGACACCACATCCCCAATCTAGATCAACGTGCAACATAGATGATCAATCCAAATCACACTAGGGATTACCATTGATCCTACTGATGTGGTATTCTAGATAGAGGAGCAACACGCCACTCTTGGTGATTACATTGATTCCAAACAACACTATTAGGGGTTATAGAGGATCACACTATATTCCAATAGAGGGATACCATACATGATCTGGGACTTGACCACTAGAAGGGATTACAATCCATTGATGTGGACATAATGCCTTACTGGACCCTCAAAGAAAAGACCAAAGGAATGATCTCAACTTATATTGTTCCAAACTAAAAACTCACCACTTGTCTTAAAAGGACTATATAAATGTCAAGGTCTCAACACCTTAGACATATCTTTGATTAGATGCTATATTTATATGTTATAGTCATTCAAAGTTTTAAAGGGGGTCACTGGGACTACGGACTGAATGCACGGTCAGTCCATTGACTACCGCGATCAACCACCCAAACTAGCCGTACAAGAGCTTGAGCTATCGTGGCTCAAGTTCGACTATTGTGGTCCATCATAGCTCAGCTCCATCCTAGTCACCTCAGGTCCAACCTGCCGAATTGGTCTGACCTGGACCTCTTGGTCTGACCCGAATTGCTGGACCCAAACCATTTTTCCTTACCCACCTGGCCCGACCCTCTTCACCTGGGCTCACCCCACTTCACCTAGGTCCAACCCACTCAACCAATGGAGTCTGCCGCTAGGCCGTTGTCTCCCCCATGTGGTTTTCTATTTCATCCCTCTACCACCAAATTCGTCCACATGTCGTGTCCCTCAGCTCCCCGCTTATAGGCTCATTATTTGTGTCCTCTCACACAACCACCACTACATCTCCCATTGTATACATCCACCTCACATGTAACCTCCACTACCGTCGTCGTCTGTATCACACCAGTGGTCCCTTCCATGGTCCACCATGTAAACTCTAATTCCTAGAAAACCAAATGGTCGCAGATTCAATCTCATTAATACATGTCATCAACATATTAACACATTTCATCTTCCAATATACTCATAAAATGGATCAAATATTCATTCTTTATTGTGTGCTGAAGAACACTGAATAATAAAAATTTAGGAATCTTCTGTTTTCTGAATCACTCTATTTCTATAATCACATATTTTTTATGTCGTGAGGATCCCATATCTATGATATCATATTATTGTGAAATGAATTAGGTGTGCAACGGTCGATTGATCGGGATGTGTCGAGTTGCAGTCCAAATGAAGAACTCCCATGTAGAATGATGAATCTAGGTAGAAAATCACAAGAATCAAAGAGGAGAAAGAACCTCAATCAATGTTTATGTTGATCTTGATTTGTCACCGTTAGAGTAATAATCAAATAGAAAAATAATCACAATTATTAATCTCCCATTAAAACCCCCCAAAGATAATTATATCCCCCAATACACACAATCTATGAGTAAATACAATTTTTTATTGATTCACATTTATTGTAGAAATTATAAATAGGGAAATAATCAACTGAAACACACACCCTACCTCGATTCAGATCGCTCTCCAATAAATAATGGTTTCCACGTTGTTGTCCTAGGTAGGATCCTTCAAATCCGAGGTGTACTAGTCATCGATCCACGATCTATCACCATTACATGAGAGAGAATACTGAATGATATCTCCAACGGTTCTCCGTGGTTTTTAGGGTTATGCGACTAACCCTGAAAATTATCCTTAACAATATTTTTAAAGATTGTCATTTATTGTGTCATCAAAATAATTTTTTTTAAATTAATTTATTTTTATTACTTTTGGTGATAGTATTTTAAAAAAAACCCACGCCGACTAAAGTTATGTCACACCCAAGGGAAAAAATGACAATACGAACTAAACAGTGCTCTCAGATTTCCAATATGAGTCACCATTCAATATTTATTAGGATTTAAAAATAAAATAATTTTATTTATTGTTACAACCTTAGTTACCTTTTCTACAGATGACCCACATCAATCAATGTTAGGTCGCACCTAGGGTAAATACACCATTCTTAGCTCAACAATTCCATCATATTTCATATTCAGACACCATTTTAAGACTTCTTTCATTTTTTATACTAAACTGTGTGTGAGTTCTGTTAAAATGATTAATATTTTCAAACAATTTTTCTTGGCACACCGGTCCTAAGAATCGCATGCCGTCTCAACGCCTGATCTCAAAATCAATCCATATAGTATCTTAAAATATTACCTAGAAAATATGATATGTTAAATATTTTGAACTGAATCAATCAGTTACATGTTTCATGTATAGTGTGAATTAATCACATCGCATCAAGGGGTGGTAGTCCACACTTCCTCAAATAATGTTAATGTATTAACTTAAAAATGAAAGTATTAATTGTATGTATAATAAAAGGAGTATTGAAGTATAATGAAATAATAAATATCATAAATATCATATATAAATAGTTTTTTTTATCATAATGACCACCATGAGAGGTGGTAATGGAAAAAAATGATCGATCATCATTTCGTGTGGCAGTAGTTCAACTTATATAGAAATAATATGATCATTACCAATTAGATGGATTTGTGTGTAAGTGTATGTTAATACCTTAGCATTAACAAATCCAATTATATTTAAGATAATGTTTTTGTTATAAAATCATATAATAATAATTTTTTAGGGGTTGAGGAATGGAAACAAAACTAAAAAATCTTATGAAAAGATGTTACCACTTAATTGGGTAACTCCATTTGTTTGCAACCAAACGATTCCTTGAATTTATTTCATCATAAGGAAAGGCTTATAGGATTAGGTTAGAGATATTGATGAGATTTTTTGGTAGAGATTTTTTGATAATAATTAGTTTGAGAGGTGTGAGGAAATGGGAGGAGAGGAGGTACTTTTATAGTGTACAAGGAGTGGCACTATTGTCATATTTTTTAAAAGGAATTTCATGCACATTTTTCATGTTTCAAGTGGATCCAATAATTATAAAATTTCTATAAAAGATATTATAGAGTCTAAATATGTCCCTAAAATGGGTCTTAAACAAGTGTATATGTCATTTTGGGCCTTAAGGTTAATGTATTTTTCCTTAATAAGTTTGTACATAATTTTATTAAATTTCACTAATATTTTTGGAGAAAAACAAAGTTGGTATTATTAGATATAAAAATTATAATAATTAAAAACATGGAATCCATTTTTCTAAATTACAATCGTAGAAATGGTAGAAATGGATTTAAATTTCTTCCTATAGGCAGGATGACAATGTGGGTTTAAAAATAAAAAATATCTGAAAGATTGCTATGTTTTTATAATCTATTTCAAAATTCAATTGATTCCAATGACATAAATTTTGTTAAATGATAAAAATATTATCTAATTGAACTTTAAAACCAACTAAATATATAAATTTAACTTATAAATAAGTTATACAAAAATGTCGTTTTGAACTAAAATTCTGTATTTTTAACTATTAATTAAAAAATGAAATGTTTTAGAAAAATATAAAAAATACACCCTAAACTAAATATTATGTTTTTATTTCGGGGATGATGTTTTTTTACATATTATATCAATTAATGTTTCCAAATGTATTTTTAAAATGAGTTCTCCATTAAAATAATGTAAAATTTCCTTTATAAAAATATAGTTTTTATGTGTAAAATAGAGTTTGTTCTTATCACTCACTTATTGAATCCTAATGGATTAATGTAAAAAATATTTAATTGAGTATAATATATATATATATGTATATATTACATTAATATCACTCACTAATTGAAATTAATTTAATCTATTAGTGTAAAACAATTTTTTTCACATAATAATTGTTTTTTATAAAAATATTCACTTTATATTAAATTGCTTGTTATATTAATATCTAATTAAATTGATAAAAATTAATTAATTATATATTTTTATGAAACCTTGTTTTAGTAAGTTAGTTACTAAAATTCATAACTACTAAATTAATGTATTTTTATTTCTCGTTACATTTTTATAATATAACACTATTCGATAAAACTATGTCTTCCATATAATGCATGCTGACTTGGTGTTGCATGCAACGAAATATATATAATATATTATAAATAGTAAATATATTATAAATTAATTGGATATTATATTACCTTACGCTCTTGGTTTCTTGTTTAATGCAGGATATCTAGTAGAAGGTTCTTTGTATTTTTTGGGGCGTCACATTCTTCCAACCTTATTTGAATTACGTCCTCACAATTTAAACTTCATATTAGTGATAGATTGTTTGATATTTCATATGTTTAAATCCTACATCATGAGAATGGTTTATAATTCATTTTTTATAAATTAGAAAATGAGAAGTAAAAAAGGTTACATGGACTACCCTGTAACAAGGTCCCTACGTAGAAGAACATCAATAGAAAATTAGAAATACATACTTGGAGGAAATGTGTAAATATATAGCGGGAGTGATTGAAGTCATCTGTGATGACCTGAAAAATTTCATGTAATGTTTTCAAAATTATTTTGGATTATTTCGAGTCTGCAAAAATTTACGGTGGGTGATTCTGAGACCTGGATTGCCCGGAATGAATTTCTGAACTTTTTTTTCGAGCACGTTCAATAAATGTGTGGGCAGAATTTTATATCTTTTGAACCGGTGCTCAGATTAAAAATAAAAGGGCACCGTTGAATCCGCAACACCGGGATTACCTTAAGGGAAGCTTCAATTAAACCACATTAGGTAGGGAGAAAATTTTAGTTTTTTCGACTTTTAAAGAAATAATAAAATAACATAAATTGTTATTTTATTTCTTTTTTTTCCTACCACCTATTGAGTGGCTGTAGAAGGGACTGTAGAGGTGGTTAGACTTTTAATTACTGGGTTTTAATTGCATTGAAACACTTTGATTGTGTAACCACCCCTCATGTAATTAATGAGGCACTTTAATTGCGTCTATTAATAGGGAACATTAATTACGTCAATTAATGAACCTCATTAATTCATCAAGGATTTTCCTGCCTTTCCCCCTCCTATTTAAATGGAGCTCGGGGTGGGGTTTTGGCACAACTTCATCAAGAGAGGAACCCCTAACGAAGTGATGCCATGCCTTCCATCGATGGAGAATAGAGGATTGACAGCGCTCATTGTAGGATCGATCCAAAGGTCGAAGAACGACGAACTCCAACACATGTGAACCTTCTCCTTCATCTGTAATACCCTCGAACGTGGAAGCCCCACCATCTGCGACATCCCCAACGAATCATGGGTTAGGGGTTTTTTTAATTTCAGAATTTTCCCTTCGATTCTATTCCTCATTCTTGTATTTATGGTAGGTTATTGAGGGGGATTTTAATGGGTATCAAAATTATTAAAATTTGATAAATAATTACCTCCCTCTTTTTAAAACTCTAATGCAGAGGGAGAGGTCCCAACGAACAAGGATCAGACCCTCTGTTGCTTGTCTTTTTGTTGCGTTCTTCAGGGAAGGTTTTCCTAATTCGACGGCAATGTGAGATAGAGGTTCACACTGTGACAACGGCAGTTCGGGAGGCCTGTAGATGTAAACGGGAAGGGAAACGAAGCTCCAGAGAATTGTCATAGCCCTATAGAAGCTCCACCGGCATGGAACTGGCGGCAGGTGATAACCGGCCATAGAGGAGTGCGGCACCGCGGTGGTCGGGTAGGCAGTCGGCAAAGGCCAGTCGTAGGACAGAGGGGGCGCACCGTCACACACCGCATTGAAGAATTCACAGATCGAATCCACATTGAAGTTGGGGGGACTCGCATCCCACATGTCCTACAAACCACGTGGTGCCTGTAATTGAAGGGGTCGAACAGGTCCTTTGAGCCGTTTGGCAGGCAGACGGTGCATCCTGCATAGGGTATGCCAGCAGGTCGGGCCGGTCCGCGGCCCAGCCCAACTGGGTCGGGTTAGACCAAGATGGGGTCAGGTCGACCTGAACTGGTTTGGGTCCTCCCAGACTAGTTCAGATCAACCCTAACTGGTTTGGGTCAGCCTAGACTGGGTTGGGCTGGGTCGGACAAGACACGAACCCCCTCTCAGGCACGAAAATGCTAAAAGGGCCATAACATGCGAAACAGTCATCTATTTGACATACCACTTACATAGTTAGGATCCTTGAAGCGAGATAATCCTTTTGAGATGCTCCATGAATTTTTTGGAGAAAGTTGGAGTATGTCCGGGTTGGATCGACTCTAAATCCAACCAGGCCCTCACCACTAAATGCCAATAACTAACAGACCGTGCATCTGATCGATGTGTCATATATTGCATAAATACACTTGTGAAAAGGCATCCATTTGGAGATACTCCAAGTTATTTTTGATGGTGTTTGATGTAAAACATTGGTTGGATCATACTTGAATCCAATTGAGCCCTTTTTACAGAAGTACTCATATCTCACAGACCGGGCGTCTGATCGACGCACCATCTGTCACTTTTGGACCCCTATGATGGGGTAGTCCCTTGGGTATGACTTTTGTCAGACTTTGAACCAGTTTAAATATGACTGATGGGTTGAGGAGTAGAATCTCCTGGAGATCAGGCGTGCTACGTGCAGGAATCTAGTGGCTGGGTGTGGCATGAAGAAGAAGAGCAACCAATACGAGTTAGCATCAGAATCTTCATAGTGGGATGATCTAGTTTTATGAATAATCATCCCTACATCTATATCAGTGACCAATATGGGTCATAACCAATGACCAATACGGGTCAGCACCAGTGACCAATACAGGTCAACACCAGTAACCAATACGGGTCAACATCTAGCGACTAATAAGGGTCATCATATATTGAAATATACGGGTCAGTAGTAGAGTTACTATAGATAGGATGATCAAGTTTGATTACTATTTGTCTCTATCCCAATAACCTTTAAGTTATACCATTATAGTGAGTTGTCTCATTTGCTTTGTGCTTCATGATTTATATCATGCTTGTGATATTACCTCTGTGGTATTTCTTGTAATTTTTTCCTTTGTGGATTACTGAGAGACCATTGGGGGTCTCAGGGTCCCCTACTGGTTATTTTTCTACTCACCCTTGCATGGGCTCCGCCTGTACGTGTGTGTCTAGTGAAGACTACTGATGCTCTGAGGCAGACATTAAAGGTTCGGAACTTGGTAGAGCTTGGTGAAATGGGAGAATTCAAGATACTTTTCTATGAATTTAGATGTACATCTACTACCCTCCCGGTAGAGCTCAAGGGTAGATGCTATAATTGTTTACTTTCTTTTCAGTTTCTATGGCTTGTATTCTAGCCCACTGTTTTTAGTTTATAGTTGTAATTGTGGTTTTACTTTACTCTCATGGTTATAGCTTAATTTGGTTGGTTTTTTACTTCAATTTTCATTTTTTAGTGTCCACAGATCTCTATGGAAATGCCTTCCCTGTTCAGAAAAATCTTTCAGGTGCTAGTCTCCAACCCCTGGCCTACGGAAGGTGGGCTTGGGGTAGTCATGTTCGAGCCCTGTGGGATGGGTCTTGACAAAGTTGTATCAGAGGGCGGTTAGTTCTACCAGAATATATAAGAGTCTAATTTTAATGTGGCAATGGTGTAATGTGTCTTGAGTTTGATTTTTAGTTTGGGGATTCCAGTGTTTGTGAGGTGGCTGATGTATCCATACACCAAGACCCTGAATTCTGTTTTCCAACCCAGTACATGAGAACAACGATTACAAGTGTTTTGAATTTTTTTGATCTTTCTTGAGACAGCTTACCAGTTATAACTTATGTACTATGGAGCATCTGTTTCTTCCAAGATGCCTCCATAAAGCCAGCCATCAAGGATTCCAATTAGTGATCTTGATAGTGTTCCACCGAGTGATGAGCTGTCGATACATGGACCACTCACAGTGATGTCACCTTCAGGTGGTGTACTAGCAGAAACACCACCCATTGAGCAGTATATGCTACCAGTGGATCATGCACATTGGTTGAGCACATTTCATGAGTTCCATAGGTAGAGTCCTCCAAGGTTTCAAGGTGAGACGGACCCCCATGCATCATAGGATAGGCTTGATACGGTTTCATGGGACTTTCTCTTAGTAAAGACACCCGCCGAGTAGATACCGATCTTGGCCGCTAGCATTCTTCAGGGCTCGGTAGGACGATGGTGGAGATTGAAAATCCATGTGCATGAGGTTATTACCCTCACCTGGCCAGACTATGAGAGCCTTTTTAGGGAAGAGTTTGTGCCAGCGACACTACGCTCTCTGCGTGTTTAGGAGCTACTGCATCTACAGTAGGGAAGACAGACTGTGGCTCAGTACTCAACGAGATTTATTGACCTCTCCTGATAATCCACCGACATGGTATGAGACCCTTAATTTAGGGCCCAGAACATTGAGCATGGGATCTGAAAAGAGATTAGAGTTGCGACCGTTTCAACATCCTGATGCAATATGGGGTGCTAGAGAAATCTTTGCTGACAGAGAGCTTCCTTGTCGAGTAGGCACCAAAAGTGAGATCCCCTACCAAACGATAGCTATCAGATTTAGCTACAGTAGGCAGTATACAGATGATGCAAAATCCCAAGTGGGATAGACCTTTCGGAGGGCGACCCAGGGAGGCAGGGTCAGAGGTGCGAGGCTCGAGAGGCCGAGGAAGCCACCTGTGAGGCATGGTCTATTTTTCTTGCGGGGGACAGGGTCACAAAGCTCGTGACTATCCAACTACCCATGTGGATGATCAGTACAAAATGTAGGGGCTAGTAAAGTAGCGTAAATAGCATAATCATGAGGTTTATCTAGGTGGTGGACAAGGTAGGGGAACAGAGCGTGCAACAGGAGATGGTCAGGGTCACTAGGGACCACCACCACCACCCCTATGTGGTCCACCATGAGCTCAGGGAGCTGGTGGATGGGGACAGGCTCAGCTATATGCAATAGATGCTCATGATCTTGAAGTCCCTGAGATGATACGAGGTATGATTTGTTTCTTCTCTACTTTAGCAGCAGTTCTTATCAACATAGGTGTTATCCTTTCCTTTTTGCAGACTTAGTTTGGGAATCTGAGATTTTGACTAAGCTTTTAACTCGGCCTTTGCATTTGGATACTCCTACAAGAGGAGATTCAGCAGTCACACACTGGTTCTAATAATTTTATCTTACTCTCAGAGGAGAGATTTTTAGATGTGATCTATTAGTAGCATCATTGAAGCCCTATGACGCAATTCTCAACATGGACTAGCTATCAGCAGTTCACGCACAGATTGACTGCTTGAGACATATAGTGCAATGTACGTTCAGAGATGGAGGCCACTTTTTCTTTGTTGGAGGGATGGAAAACCGAGTATCACAAGATGGACTTGTGCTCAGGATGGTGTAGCCGATTACATATCAGTTATCTTGCATGATCTTCGACATGGTGGATGAGGTGATTCCACAGTTCCTCACAGTGGTGGACGAGTATGAGGATGTCTTTCCAGAAGATTTTCGAAGACTACCTCCTCATAGAGAGGTAGACTTCTGCATTGATTTGAACCCAAAAACAACATTGATATCCACACCATCATATCGGATGGACCTAGCAGAGCTCTGGGAGTAGATTTTACAGATGGAGTACTTACAGAGGAAGGGACTCGTAAGTCCCAGTGTTTCTCCATGGGTATCCCCGATGTTGTTTTCCAAGAAGGAAGATGGAATTTTGAGGCTATGCATGGACTTCCACCACCTAAAACATGTGACCGTGAAAAACAAGTATCCTCTGCTGAGTATTGATGATATGTTTGGTCATTTTAAAAGAGAGAAGTGGTTCTCGAAGATAGACCTCGTGTTAGTCTATCATCAGCTCAGGGTATGGGACAAGGACGTACTGATGATAGCCTTCAGATGTCGATATGGCCTTTTCAAGTTCCTATTGATGCCTTTTATCATGAACAACACTCTAGTAGTGTTCATGGGGCTCATGAATAGGATCTTTCAGCCACAACTTGATCACTTTGTGGTGGTCTTCATCGACAACATCTTGGTGTACTCAGCATCTGAGGAAGAGCATGTTGTACACTTGAGGATAGTTCTGGACCCACTCTGGGAGCACCAGTTATATAGGAAGCTCTCGAAGTGTGAGTTAAAGATATGTAAGGTCCACTTCTTGGGACATGTCATCATAGAGGATGAATTTTAATTGGATACAGCGAAGATCGATGCAGTACTTTATTGGGAGCCACCTAGAAGTGTTAATGAGGTACAAAGATTCCTTGTATTAGGAGGCTACTATCAGAGGTTCGTACCCAATTTCTCTAGAGTACCAGCACCAATGACTACCTTGACTAATAAGGGGAAAAATTTCCTGTGGTCAGATACATGATAGTAGAGCTTTCAACTAGTGAGGCAGAGCATGACCAGCACTCCCATACTAAGGTTGCTGAAGGAGGGAACTAACTACATGGTTTACTGTGATGCATCAGGAACCGGACTCGGTTGCATCCTGATGTAGGATAATGCAGTGATTTATTATGGCTCATGATAGCTGAGGCCTCATGAGATGAATTATACGACTCAAAAATTGGAGTTGGCAGTAGTAGTACTCGCACTAAAGATGTGGAGACACTACTTGATGGGCGAGTGGTTCATTGTTTACTCAGACCATAGGAGTCTCAGATATATCTTCACATTGAAATATCTAAATTTGAGATAGAAACATTGGATAGAGTTCCTATAGGACTATGAATTTGAAATAGCCTATACTCCTAGGAAGGGGAATGCAGTGGAATATATACTTAGTCAGAGATCATGTTTGTAGCTACTAAACAAGGCTTCAAAGTAGTTAGCCTCTATTTAGATATCCTATGTGGATTGAGATGAGGCAGTCTACCTCCAGTCAATGGTAGTTTCCCCTCCACACCTTCAGAAAATCATGGAGGCGTAACATAGAGACAGCTACTGCGTGACTACATGTGCTCAGATATCCTCAGGCCATGCACCTGATAGATATTCTGAAGGTGGGGAGCATGCTATCCTTTTCAAAGGACGTACAGTTGTACCAGTGGTGCTATGAGAGGAGGTGCTGATGGAGTTCTATACATCCACCTTGGTAGTATATCCAGGCCTGATGAAGATGTATTTGGACCTCTGGTATTAGTACTAGTGGCCAGGGATACAGAATGTGGTGGCAGAGTTTGTTTCTAGATGCCTCACCTGCTAGCAAGTGAAGGCTGAGAACCAGGTACTAGCAGGCTTAACCCAACCCCTCGAGATACCAGAGTGGAAGTGGGAATGGATATAGATGGAATTCATGGTAGGGATACCACATAAATCCAGAGGGAATGATACCATCTGGGTGATATTTGACTGAATCACCAAGTCAGCCCACTTCCTTACTATTCAAGAGAAGGGTTTGGTAGAGAGATCGGGACGTCTCTATATTGAAGAGATTTTGTGACTTCACAGGGAACCTTCAATGATAGTCTCAGCCTGTGATGCAGGCTTCACATCCTAGTTTTGGAAGAGATTGTAGGAGGCTTTCGGAACTCATCTTCTATTGAGCACAACTTTTCACCCGCATATAAATGGTTAGACTGAGCGGACCATCTAGACCATGGAGGACTTGCTTTGTGCATGTGTCCTAGATTTTGTTCATAGTTGGGAGGACCACCTACCCATGGTGGAGTTATCATATAATAACATATTTCACTCAACCATTGGAATGACCCATTTTTAGGGGTTGTACGGATGACCATGCAGATCTCCCTTGTGCTGGACGGATCCAGGAGAGCCAACACTCGTGGGCCCAGAGATGCTATAGGCTACCACTGAGAAGGTGTATGTAATCCGAGAGAGGATTAAGACTGCAGAGATCTGACATAAGTCATATGTTGATTGGTGATAGAGACTATTGGAGTTCCAGGAGGGGGACCATGTATTCTTGTGAGTCTCCCCTCAGTGGGGACTATGGATATTTGGTCGAGGCGGAAAACTCTCACTGAGGTTTATCGGGCCATTCCTTATACTTCGTAGGATTGGCAAGGTGGAGTACCACTTGGAACTTCTACCACAGTTAGAGAGGGTGCACGACGTCTTCCACATATCCCAACTGAGAAGAGACGTGCATGAACCATCACACATCATTGACCATGGTGAGTTGGAGATTGACGGTGGGGTGACTTTTACAAAGTAAACGGTGGATATAGAGGATCGACATGAGTGGATCCCTCATGGGCAGTCAGTTCCTCTAGTGTGAGTTCATTGGAAGCACAAGAATATCTAAGAGAGAACATGGGAGCAAGTGGCTCATATGCATGCCATGTACCCCGCTTTGTTTTTGAAGCCTTGTTTGAATTTTGGGGACATAAATCCCTAAAGTGGGGAGAATGTGAAGACTTGAAAATTTCCATGTATGTTTTTTAAATTATTTGGGATTATTACGAGTCTGTGAAAATTTACGGCATGTGATTCTGAGGCCCGATGTGCCTGGAATGAATTTCTAAAATTTTGTTCGGGTATGTTCAGTAAATGTGCGGGCAGAATTTTCTATCTTTTGAACCGGTGCTTGGATTAAAAATATGAGGGAACTGTTGAATCCGTAGAACCAGGATTCACATAAGGGAAGATTCACTTCGACCATAGTAGGTCGTGAGAAAAATTTAGTTTTTATGAATTTTAAAGAAATAATAAAATAAAATAAATTGTTATTTTATTTCATTTTTTTCTACCACCTATTGAGTGATAGTGTCGGGGACAATGGAGGTGGTCAGAATTTTAATTATGGGGTTTTAATTGCACAGTTACACATTTATTGCATAACCTCCCCTCGCGTAATTAATGAGACACTTTAATTACATAAATTAATGAGGCACATTAATTACGTCAATTAATGAACCTCATTATTTACTCAAGGTGTTGCTCGCCTTTCCCCTTCTATTAAAATAGAGCTCGGAGTGGGGCTTTGGCGGGACTTCATCAAGTGAGGAACCCCTAACGAAGTGATTCCACAACTTGCATCGACGAAGAACAGAGGATTGACAATGCCCATTGTAGGATCGATCCAAAGGTTGATGGACATAGAATGCCAATACATGCAAACCTTCTCCTTCATCCACAATACCCTCGAACATGGAAGCACCACTATCTGTGATGTCCCCAATGAATCATGAGGTTAGTGTTGTCTATTAATTCAAGAATTTTCCCTCGATTCTATTCCTCATTCTTGTATTTGAGGGAGATTCTTGCAGGGGATTTTAATGGGTTTCAACATTACTAAAATGTGATTAATAATTACCTCCCTCTTGTTATCACACTAATGCAAAGGGAGTGGTCCAAACAAACAAGTCCTAGACCCTCCACTGCTTGACTTTTTGTTGCATTTTTCCGGGACAGTTATCCCAATTCAATGTAAATGCGAGATAGAGGGTCACGTTGTGACCACGGCAGTCCGAGAGGACCGTAGGCACATACGAGAATGGAAATAGAGCTCTGAAGCATCATCGAAGCCTCGCAGAAGTTTCGCTGGTGTGACACCGGTGCGGCAGAACCGGCGACCGGTGTCGGGGGTAGAGACGGCGGCCGACACTCACCAGTTGCAAAGGAGCACAACACCGCTCGGCATCGTAGCTGTTAGACAGGCGGCCGGAAACAGCCGGTCGTGGGGGCGGATGCAGTGCGCCATCACACACTGCGTTGAAGAAGTCTTAGATCTAAGCCATGGTGAAGGCAAGGGGACCTACATCTAGTGGGTCCCACGAGAAACGTGACGCCCCTGATTGATGTGGTGGAACGACTCCTTTGAGTCGTTCGACAAGTGAACCGCACGCCCCACGCGGGGCACGCCAGCAGGCCGGGCCGCATCACCCGGTGGGCCGGGCCGATTGTAGCCCAGCGGGTTGAGGCCGACATGGCCCAGTCCAACCGAGCTGGCCCAGGATGGTTTAGGTCGGGCCGGGTTAGACCCAGACTAGGTCGGGTCAACCCGGACCGGACCCGGGGCCCCTCTTAGGCCCAGAAACGCTAAAAAATCATAACTTGCGAATCAGAAGTCTCTTTGATGAACCAGATGTGGTGTTGGGATCCTTGGAGCGATATGGTACTTTTGAGATACTTCACGAGAGTTTTGGATAAAGTTGAAGTACAACCGAGTTGGATCGACTCTGAATCCAATCGAGCCCTCTGGACTAAAATGCCAATAACTAACAGACCAGACGTCTGATCGATGCGCCGTCTGTGTTATAAGGACCATTGTGACAAAGAAGTTCATTTGTAGATACTCTAAGGTAGTTTTGATGGAGTTTTATGTGCAACCTTGGTGGGATCAGACTTGAATCCAATCGAGCCCATTTTACAAAAATGCATATATCTCACAGATTGGGCGTCCGGTCAATGCGTCGTCTGTCACATTTGGACCCCTATGAAGGGGTGGTCCATTGGGTACGCTTTTTTCTAGACTTAGTACCGGTTGAAATATTAATGATGCCTTGAGGAGCATAATCTTCTGGAGATGAGGCATGCTATGTGCAGGAATCTAGTGGCTGGATGTGACAGGAATAATAAGTGTGACCAATATGGGTGAGTATCAAAAACTACAGAGTGGGATGATCTAGATGTATGACTAATCATCACTACCTCTGTATCAGCAACCAATACGGGTCAACACCAGGGACCAATACGGGTCATCACCAATGACCAATACGGGTCAACACCAGCGACCAATACAGGTCAGCCCCAGCAACCAATACGGGTCAGAACCAGCGACCAATATGGGTCAGCGTCTAGAGACCAATACAGGTCAGCATACAGTGACTTATATAGGTCAGTAGTAGAGTTACTATAGATAGGATGATCGGGCTTTACGACTGTCATCCCTATCCCAGTAACCTTGAAGTTATACCATTAGAGTGAGCTGTCTCTTTTTCTTTGTGCATTCTAATTTAGATCATCCTTGTGATATTACCTTTGTGGTATTTCTTGTGATGTTTTTATTTGTGAATTTCTGAGAGACCTTTGGGGGGTCTCGAGGTCCCCTACTGGGTATTGTTATACGCACCCCTGCATGGGCTCCACCCTCACATGTGTGTCTGGTGCAGACTACTAATGCTCTAAGGCTGACTTTGGAGGTACGGGACCTGGTGGAGCTTGTTGTAATGAGAGAAGTCGACATCCTCTTCTTAAACTTCATACTTACAGTTACTACCCTCCAGGTAGAGCTCCAAGGAATATGCGACAGCTATTCACTTTTTTTTAGTTTCTAGGGCTTGTATTCTGGACCACTATTTTTAGTTTATAGTTGTACATATGGTTATGCTTTACTCATGTGGTTATAACTTACTTTGGTCGGTGGTTTTCTTCAGTTTCCCTTTTTGAGTGTTTACAGATCTCTAATTCAATTCTTTCCCTATTCAGTAAATGCCTTCAGGTTTTAGCCACCAACTTTTGGCCTATGGAAGGCGGGCTTGGGGTAGTGACATCTGGGCCCCATGGGATGGGTCGTGACATCATCAATCACAAAAAAGTGAAGGATCAATTGAAATTTGAGGGCCTCAAAGCTATAAATTTTCAATGTTTTAAGAGGACATAAATTTAATATAAATTAATATATTAGGAAAATATTTTATTTTGATGCTATTTTCATAATGTTGGGATCTTCATTTACTAATGTATATTATAAAGAAGTATTATTACATGATAGGTTTCAATTTACTATGAACAATCCAAAATTTTAGTTGTGCCTGAATCACATTCTAATTCATCCATTTAATCCCATAAATTAATTAACAATAAATATTTTTATGCCTGGTTCACTAAAAGAACGTTTTAATGGATCGTAAGGCCCAGTTTAACTATTTGTCTCTAACTATTTTCTAAAAATAACACTGTTAATAGATTAATCTATAAACCTAAAAAGGAAACAATACTAGTTCATTATTAACATTTATTAGTCAAATTTTTTAACTAAAAATAATGGAAAATTAAACAGGACATTGTGTAGGTCTGTGGTTAGCGTGAAACCCTTATCGTTTTTATATCATTGGTTAATGACCTATGACATTTTCTGATGTCGATTGGTTGTCACCTTACTTATTGGTTTTCATTTTCTAAAACCAAATTATTATAACTCAATAATTAAATATGGTGGACATCCTTGAAAAAAGGTTAATCACTAAATAGTGTTTTAACAATGGTTTTCAATACAACCTCAATACAAAAATAAATCATCCATTTATTTCCACAAAGGTCCTTTCTTGTTTTAGGGTTAATCCATTATATCATTCATATGATTTCTATACCATGACCGCTTATCTTCAATCTAAATCACCTTAAGTTTTAAATAATTTATTTTTTGTCAAAATCCTTCATATTAGGTTTGTAAATAAAATATGAATTATCCAAAGCATATACCTAGAGAGTGTCAGACCAGGTGTGTAGTGAGGCCCATTGTCATATACCAGGTTACCCTAATTCTGGCTCGGAACAACATCAGTTATTACTACTAGGTGCATTTTTTATAGAACCAAATCCACTAATAGTATCCATATAGGGATTTATAGCTATGAAGACCCACATAATCGACACTTTACAAATATTAAAGGATATTCTTCTATACTTATCATCAAATTCTACCTTAGGGTTATGTTCTCTAACCTATGTTTTCCTAAATATAGTTCCCAAAGTTTCTAAAAAACTTCTTGTGACACCAATTGTTGTGACCCAACCCTAGGGATCCCAGATTTAGTGTTTTCAATTAATTACATTGGCATGATTGCAAGGAATAAAATCTGGAAGGACTGAAGAGTTTAGTAGTCTTGGTAAACCAGATACATAATAGAGTCTTGTATTAAAAATCAATTACCTAATTATAACATAGTTTTTTTCTTCTAAATAAATAAATAACTTTAAGGTTGACTTTATAATATCTAGTAAATCCATGCATATCTTTAATTGTAAACTTATTGGAATATAGATGAAAGAAACAAAATAAGGGTGAACTCGAATGGTCATTAAGGGTAAATTATAGCAGAAGCAATAAATAATTAATTAGATTAATAATTATATTATGGTAAATAGTGGAACACAGGTACCATATAATCTAAAAATTGAGGAGGAAGTGTATAAAAAATATGGAATGGTAATAAATGGAAACAGATTCCATTCAAATAACTACATTAGGAAAAATAAATAAGGAAAGGTAAGAAAATAAATCCCATGAAATTTAATCAGTGAACTAAAAATGATATGTATCTATAGATATGTCGACACGAGATCTCATGGATGTATAATAACTAAAACTAAATGAGGGAAATGATTAATTATTGGATAATAGGTTTTTAGGAACGTGGAACAATTTCCATCAAAATACAGTTTACATATTCCAATTTTCACAACTAATTTGTCCCATAATAATATTGATGCATCGAGGGGCTTTCAATAATTGGTCCCCAACACGTAGGTCTCACTATAAACGGTCCCCAACATGTGTATTTCATGTCCAAAAAATTCCTTGTATTGAATAAACAATATGCCTTATCAAATATTTATAATGAATAAAGAATAAATATTTACCAATATTTCCCCAATTAATAAAATATATTTCAAATTAAAAACCCTATGAAAAATGGAATATGGTTTAATAAATATTCATATACATGGAAAATGTTATTGATATATAGGAGAAGTTCAATGTCCAATGATCATAGGAAATTAAATATTTTAATGGGACTAAAAGGAATAGAGTATGTGAATGTGAATACTATCCTTGGAAAAATAATTCATAAAACAACCACTGGAATATAAGTATGTTATCAATTCAACATAGCCGATGTGGAGTAAAATAAATGTTTGTTTTTGTTGATGAATAGAAACCTTTTAAAAGTATATTTTAAAAACATTCTTGAGGAAAATATATTTTTGTTTTAAATAACCTTTTGAAAAATTTTTTTTTTTGAAAATCACTTTTGAAAATATTTTCATTAAAAAGAAACATTTTAAACAAGAAAAGGAAGCTTTTAATAAATAGTGCTTGGTAAATCTGTATAATCTATATGTGGAAAAAATAACATTATTTATGCATGGTTAAAGGTCATATAAATTCAATTTTTGGAAAATGACAAGAAGATTAATATGAAAAAATGTAAAAATAAAAGTGTCAAAATTTCTTTACCAAATAATATTAAAAACATTTTAATAAAGCCTGATTTTTTGAAGAAAACCGGTTCTTCATCTAAAGATAAAAACAAAGTTGGGTTATTTAAAAAACATTTTATAAAAAAAATTTGAGTACTAATGATTGAAAAAAATGGTACTGATAATTTAAAGTGGTCATGAATAAATAGTGTATATAATATTAATGGTTTTATTGAACAATGGCCATATAATTTCCTCTAATATAAATACAATCAAATAATAATTAAAGTTATTGTTGAGGAAAATAATCTTCAAGAATTCCAAAGTGTCCCATACAACTTTGAAATATTATAAATCATAATCATAATGAAGGAATGAAGTTAAATGGAAGTTTTTAATAACATGAAGTTAAAATTATTAATTATATAATATAAAAAAAGTGGTAGTAGATACACCACATAAAATATATAAGTTGTGAACATGAAATTTAACTCGCAGATGTAATAAGTGAGATGAGAATCTCTTACCATGAGTTTCCTTTTGAGTGAACGTCCTCTAGATTCATTTATAATAAAATTATGCTAATTTGAAACTTTTTTTAGAACCTTATTATTTTTTATAATTAATTTTATTTCACTTTTTACTATGTTTTATACAACTACTTAAAAAATTATGTTTATGTAGGGTGTTTTGACCAAATTCAGTTTATGTGTCAAAAACGACTTTGGTAGGTCTACTATAGTCAAAGGGGTCATTATATTACACCTACAGAATAATTATCATGACATAATTATCATATTTATACATTAAATATACATTTAAAATCAATCATTAAATATTTTTATGAAAAAATGAATTAACATTACGATCTTGGAGACGATAGGTCGTACATACGTATAAGTAACATTCCCATTTTTCAATGATCATTATGGAATGAAGGTAAGTTCCACTATATCATTATAGAATGAAAATTATATCATAATTAACATGTTCTTTAATCATATATATTTATATATATAATTTTTTTGATGCAATATGAATCATATCGAGTCATGGAGGTGGTAGTCCACACGTCCACGAATGACGTTATCACTTTTTTAGTGTGTGAAAGGGTAATAATGAAAATGATATATATTGTATATTTCTAGAAATGTAATTATTTCATGAATATAATATTTTTTATGTCTCATATTTTTAATTGAAACCATCCTTTATATGTTCCATGTATAGTTTGAACGAATCACATTGGTTCGAGGGCGCGGTAGTCCACACTTCCTCAAACGATGTTATCATATTAATGTAAAATGGAAGTAATTAATGGTAAATTTAATTAAAGGATTATATATGTATAAATAAATAATAGATATCATATATAAATAGACTTTACATCATAATGGACACCATGAGAGGTGGTAAAGGAAATAATGAACAATCGTCATTTAATAAGGTAGTAGTTCTTTGTACACAGAAATGGTATATTAGTTACCCATTAGATAGAATTTTGTTAATTTTTATATCAAAACCTTAATATAAAAACATTAAATTATATTTGGATACTAGTTTTTTCATACATGAATATAATTATATGGTTTTAGGGGTTGGATAATGGAAATAAATTAAAAAATCTTAAGGAAAGATGTTACCCATTAATCGGGTAACATCTTTTGGTTTGAACAAAAATCTTCCTTGGATTTAGTTCACCCAAATGGGAGGATTATATTGTGAAATTAGGGATTATTAAGATATTTTTTTTTCAAAAATTGTTTAAGACAAAGTGGCTTTATAGGTATGAGGAAGTGGGAGGAGAGGAGGTCCTTATATAGTAGAGGATGAGTGGCACTCGAGTAATATTTTTAGAAATAAATTCCATGCACGTTTTTCATGTTGATAGTGGATCAAATAATTTCAAAATTTTATCCAAGAGAATATAGGGTTTAACTATGTCCAGCTAATTCGTCTTGGAAAAATATATAGGTCGTTTTAAGCTTTAAGGTTTAGGTTTTCCCTTAATAAGCTTAATTTAACCGCAATTGTTGTAATTAATTTTTATCACATTCTCTAATAATGTTGGTCAAAAAAAATATGAACTTATTAGAAAATATAAATTATTATGATTCCAAATATTTAATCCATTTTTACAAATTAAAATTACAGAAGTTTCATAATTTATTTAAATTAATCACATAGGCGGGCTGACAATTGAGGATTTTAAATTAAAAACATCAGAATGTTTGCTATGATTTTATAATAAATTTGAGAGTGAAATTGATTGAAATGAAATAAATTATAATAATTGAAAAAAATATAATCTTATTAAACTATAAAACCAATTAAAAATATAATTTCATATTATAAATAAGTTAGATGAAAAATCATGTTTGAACTAAAATGCAGTATTTTTATGTATTCATTAAAAAATGAAATGTTTCAAAAAAACATATAAAATTAATCATAACCAAATTATTAGATTTATATTTCAAATATAAAGTTTATTTTGACCTATTGAATCAATTAAAGTGTCAAAATGAATATTTGAAATGGGTTCTCCATTAAAAGGTGGTAAAATTACCTTTATAACAATATAGTTTTAATGTGTAAAATAGAGTTTGTTCTTATATTATGCCTATAAAACATGATAGATGAATTAAAAAAACATTTAATTGAATATATAATATATTTATTAAATTTATATCGCTTCTTAATTTACGTTAATTTATTCTATTTTTGTAAAACAATTTTTTGAGAATAAATATAGGTTTTTTGTAAAAATAATAACTTTTTATTCAATTGCTTATTTTATTCATTTATAATTACATTTTAACCAATTAATTCATTATATATTTTTATAAACAATAATTTTCAAAATATTGTAATTACTATTCATAACTACTAATTTGACAAATAATTTATATCTCATAATATTTTAATAATATATTATTGCTTGATAAAACTTGGTCTTGCATGTAACACATGCTAACTCAATGTTTCATGAATTGAAATATATAGAATCTATTTTATGTATTAAATATATTATAATGTATCTTGATATTATATTTCTTTACTTGGTGTTGTGTTTTATACACACTATCGAATATAAGGTTATTACTTCTTATTTTCAGGGTATCACATGAGAAAAATGTTCTCTTGAGTCCTTCATGAGGCAACATACACCCTTTTTTAGTGGGTCTATTGATCCACTAGTTGCTGAGTAATGGATCAATTACACTAAAAATATATTTTACAATCTTTAGTTTTCTATGAATGAAAAATTCATTTTGGATTTCTATCACTTGGAAGGTGACTAGATCAATGGTGGAACCTTTTTAAGAATATGATTTGAGAGGATTTAATTGAATCTATCGAATGGGATGAGTTTAATAAGGTATTTTTCTGTAAGAAACTTCCTTGTATTCTATGAAAAAGTATATACAAGGAATGCATTGTTCTAAAATAGGATGGTGAATCTATTGGTACCTAAGAAGCTACTTTTATAACATTTGAATTATATGATTTTGGATTAATAATCATTCCAGAATGAAATATTGGTTTATAATTTCGTTTTTAAGACCTATTCTTCAAAAGTTATAGGTTATAAAAGAAATTAGTTTCTATAAATACGTCATTCTATGTGCACTAAAGGGAGAAAAGGTAATTGGGGATTATGACCATTCCCATGGGTTTGATATGAAAAGGAAGATCAAGATTCATGATAAAACTAATAAATCACTTGGTAGAAAAATAATAAGGTCACCAAAATACTAGAATTTTGGAAATAAGCACTCTAGTGAATTCTTGAAAGGAAAAATACGGTGTTAAAAGTGTGGGATGGAAGGACATAGAGAAAACGAATAAATATGTGATGTCAATAGATCTGTCAATGAAACAAATAAATAGAGAGCTCAAAAAAATTAACCACCCACAATCAGGTGTTTGAAGTGAAAGTTTTTTGTGAACTGTGAGAAGAAATGGACCAATATAAGGGTTACTATGGATGTTAAGATACAAAAAACTCTAAATACAATGTAAATAGGGAAAGAATATTCAATAAAAAATGATACGAATCATTATGATTATGTCATGTTATGTTCTACTCTTTAGTTGGGAATTTCGTGTTTTACATCGAATGAATGATCCCTATAAAAATATGATTGTTCATATTTTTGATAAATTTCATTTGATTTTCTCCCTCAACAAGGATTATAGAGTAATAAAACCAATTCTAATATTCTATCAGTGGAAGGATGAACTCAATATTCTAGTAATTGTTTTTGTATAAGATAATTGCTTATATAAGGAATAAATAGATAATTAACTTTTAAAAGTGTATATGTCTCCTTTTAAGATTAACTTAATAGTTATGGAAACCATCATGGGTTTATGAGTTTAAGTAAAAATATAACTTCAAATTCATTGATACCCCTTTTGAGGTTTTTTGTAATGAGATTTTATTATGATTAAGGATATTTTAAGAGATATTTATGGAAATAAAAAACTTTAGTTTTTTATATGTTTCAGTGAAAAAATTATTTTAGGAGGAATGAATTTACACTTTTTGAAAATATGATTGGTGGCACTAGTATGTATTAGGGTTTATCATATCTTTAACGTTGAGGTAATTATAGGTTGTAGTTTATCACCTTAAAAATTCTACACGCATCGTTTCTAACAGAGTTGATTTCTCCATAGATACACTTTCCAAAATATACATTAAGAAATTGGTTAGGTTTAATGGAATAACATATTCAGTTTTATTTGATTGGGATATAAGCCTATCCTTGATGTTTTCGAGAAGTATTAAGTAGGCCATGGATATAGATCTATGTCTCAGCACTACGTATCATTATCATACAAATGGTCAATTTGAGATAACAATAAAAAACATAGAGGATATGGTAATATATTATTATATTTATTACAAATGTTTTGGGGATCAAAACCTTCATATAGTGGACATCTCTTATAATAATAGATTTAACTTGATCATTTTGATGGCTCATTTTTAAATCCATTATGGAAATAAGTGTAGAAGTACAACATGATGGAATGAAGTTGAAGAAAGAAATATAATCGGAATTAAGCTAGCTTATGAAATGTAAAATAAGGTTAGATCTATTAAGAATAATGTAATGGAACCATGATGTTGATAGAAATATTAAGTTGATAATCATCATTGAGATCTACAATTTTAAGTTGGTTAGAAGGGATTTCTATAAATTTATCTATTGAAGAAAGAAAGGAAATTAAACCCTTGGTATATTAGTCCCTCTAAAATTATTTTTCATATTACTACCATATCATATCTCTTAGAACATCCATTAAAACTATCTTAGGTTCATGAAGTGATCAATGTATCTCTCATGATAAAGTAAAAACCCAATCCTTCACATGTACTAAACTATGAGGCCATACCACTGGGGTAAGATATTTCTTATAAGGAATAAATATCAAAGATTCTAGGCCTTATAGGGAAAGTTATATGAAGAAATAAAAGTGACCCATTTAATATTTTTTTGTGAGATAACCAGTTTGAAGAAGGTACATGGGAACCTAATGAAATAATGAGGTAGAAGTATCATTATTTTTTTATATTGGAGTGATGAATTTGAAGGGAGAAATTCCTTTCAAGGGGGTAGAATGTAACATCCTGAATTTTTATGAATTGTTATTATTTTTATTAAATTAAATTTCGATGATATATTGAGTCACATGCAACACTATGTTTACCTTTCTTTTCATTCAACATACAGTTTATATTATGTTACACATGACATTAAGTTTTAATAAACCATAATATATTTTTAATATTTTTAATATAAATACAACCATTATAACCAAGACATTAAATTTAGAGTTATGAATAGTTATAAATTATATTCCAATATTATTCATAATGGTTTTACATAAATTAAACATATTGATAACAATGTATATAGATTTCAACAAAGTATTTAATGTTTCGAAACTACTATAAAAACTAGTTTTAATTTATTATATTAAAAAATAAGAAAAATAATATTTTAATATTTTAGAAAATTATTTTTATAAAATAAAAATATTTTTTGAAATAATCATTCCAAAATTTTATTATGCGGATTTTTGGTATTTTTTCAAAAAGATTAATTTGTTATTGAATAGTGAAAAGTACTTATTTTTATTCAGAATGACTTTTCATTTAATGAATTTATATGGTTAATTTTTTGATTTAAAATACGTAAAAAATTAAAATTACATTAATTATATATCAATTAATCTAATTTATGTCATTGGAATAAATTTTATTTTGTATTTTGATATAAATACTTTTTAATCTTTTGACCATTTTCTCTTTTAAAACCATCTTTCACGTCGTGTCTGTGGGAATAATTTTAAATTAAATATCTCCACTTATGTAAATGGAAGTTGAAAAAATAGATTATATATTTTTAATTGGAATTATTAATATTATCTAATAATTACAACTTAATTTCTTATTATACCAAATTGTAAAAAGAGTAGAAATTATTTACAGCGGTTAAGGTAATAATGGGTTTACCTTGTGGTTAAAATAAAAAGATGATGGTTAAAAATGACTCAAAACTTCTAAAAAACAAATTTTATTCTAAACAATTTACCTTATAAATTATAGGATATAAAATGGATAACTTTCATACATTTTAACTTGTGAATAAAGTTGTTACACATTTCCCTTTAAAAAATACAAGTTTGAAGCTCACCATACTTTTAAGAGGTCACCTCAACTTCTATCCACTTCATACTTCCAAAACACTTTGGTTAATCCAATAGATAGCCAAATCCACTACCTAATTACATAATTGCATCCTATAATCCATATTTTTGTCATAAATGTATCATAATAAGCCTTTTGGTTTAAACCAAAATAAGTTTTTTGAAGATGTGGTAACATCCATAATCATGAATTTTATTTTATTTAATCATACTCCTACTTAAATTATTATCAAACCTTAACGGTATAATAACTAAATTATTTTCAATATATTTATATAGAGACCCGAAGCATGACGTACATTGACATTACATTACATTTGCGGAATACTTAATACATAACAAAAACAGACACACAAGGACCGTAATAGTTTAGTGTCTTTGGAAACTCGGAATATAATCTTCTAAACATGGTGAAAGATCTTCAACATCTCCCATAAAGATCTTCCCTTTTTTTACCTAAAACCTTTCTTTATATCCTGGGGAAAAGAAAACATAAAAGGGTGATCTCAAATGCTCATTAAGGGTAAACAAAAGAAATATCAATCACATCATATTCATAAGAACATAACATTTTGGAAATCTTAACCTGCAAAAGAGAGCATAATTTCATAACATGGGATAAATCATAGTAGTGAAATGTAATCCCAATAATCATAACTTAAAACATGAAACTTTGTGGCATACACACATAATCATAGAGAATCATATCTTATTAGTCAAGACTTATTGCCAAGATTATCTTAGTGGACAAAGTCCCTTTCTGAATCGAGTCACCCTCGTTTCAGTCCTGTTTCACTGAACCGGTATAACCTACCATTCCAGCCATTTCTATCTCATGAGATATAAAATCACTACCCAATGCATTTTAGGGAGATATAGGTCCCACCCATCTCATAATTAAACCATTCTTATTTGTGCCACAAAAATCATAAATCATACATTATTACATAACCCATGTAATAAAAATGGGAATCTTAAACATCGTGACATCATAAAACAATTCATATAAGATAAAGGAATTAATAAAAATATTTCCATCACAACATTATAAAATCCATGTAATAATAGGGATAGAAACAGAACCCTATATTGTCTTAGATGGAAAATAATTTTGATAAAACTCTTGAACTCCATTCTTGAGGAAAATATCCTTTCTACTTCAAAAACATTTATCCTTTCATAACATGTCATAAAATTTTAAACTAAAATAAGTTGATTAAAAAAAACTTGAAAACTTGTAAAGGAAGCTTCTTGGAAATAATGTTTTAAAAATCCATTCATGCCGTATAAGTTAAAATAAACATTCTTCATACTTTTGTCGGAAAAGTCAAAAAGTACCTCGTACGAAAAACGACAAAAGATTCCTTTCATATCTTTTACTAAAAACTCAAAGAAGGGTAAAATTGGATTTAAACAATTTTAGGTGGATGGAAATAATATTACATATTGAGGAAACATGGATGTGTATGATAAAATACACCCCAGTATATACCAAAGTATAAACAATCTCGGATAAAAATGAGATTGTGATATTTCCCTTACCTTAGGTCTGATTTGCTTCGTAAGTGTCTGAACCTCATGTATAATGATTTCAATAATGTAATTGAATTATTACAGAATCATATTCATTGTTATTATATCATATATGGTTCACTTATTACTTTATATTACCCGTTCTTTTGTAAATTCATGTTAATGTAGCGTTTTGGGTAAAATCGTCTCATTTGTCGTTCGTGTTTTAACTTGTAATTATTCATATGATTACTTAGATCATTATTACTTAATTATAGAACATAAAACATGATTTATATATAATATATATTCAGAATATACATATATATAATGGATCGATAAATGGAAAGAAATACACCGTTCATGGAGACGGTAGGCCGTACGTACGCATGAACGCTGTTTTCTTTTCGTTATTGAATTGAGTGGAATTAAGTAGATGACATACATATATATACACATAAATCCAGTAGCTTTATAATGTCATATATTTCATTATTATTGATTATATATACTTTATAATCATTCTTAAATGGTTAACATGGAGAATGAATCTCATTGCATCGTGGAGACGGTAGTCCGTACGTACACACGAGCGGTGATATCATTTCCATAATTATTGAATTGAATTGGAGTGGATGATACAATATATCAGAATCAATATGATGTTCTAATAACTATGTATAGTTATTATTTACACCATTATACCCATCCATGTAAGGTGGTGGTGGAAAATAGATTACACCGCGGCGTGGAGACGGTATTCCGTACGTACGCACGCGCGGTGATTTCTTTTTCTGTAGGATGGATAGAAGTTTAATTAGTGTTGTTTCATATTTATAATAACATATCAGTATATGATTGATACTGATGTTATTACTTCATAATGAAACAACCTTAGAAGAATAAGTGGAATAAGAAATAAAGGTGAAAGAATTGGTAACGGAAATTACCTCTTCTTTGAAGCGCCTCTTTGAGACCTCCTCTTAGGGTACCAAAATTGGTCTTTGAGGAAGACCAGAACCTCTAGTATGTTTCTAGGGAAGTGGAGAAGAGAATTTGGCAGAGTTTGGCCGATCTTGAAGGCTCAAAGTTGTGTGAGGAAGAGAGGGAGGAGGTTCCCTTTTATAAGGGAGGAGAGGGGTACCTTTGGAATAACTAAAACTGTTATTTTATTATAAAGTCAAATTCGGTTTTAAATAGCTCCAAATTTATTTATTTCGAAGCTAAAGTGGGGATGGGTCGAAATCCTCTCATCCAATAGAATTTAGACATGTTTAGGTTTCTATTTTAACCTTATCATTTAGATTTATCATTAAGTTAAATAATTTTACTTTTACCGTGTCTTCTTGTGTTCTTACACTATAAGATTAATAAACTTACTATAACAAGCCAAACGAACCCCAAGTTATTAATTATTAATATATATAACCTTAACTAAGTCATTTGGCCGAACCGTAGATTTTTAGGAATAAAATAACAATTACTAATATAATATTTGTTTTAAAAACTATTTTATGTCAATTTTGACACTATTTAGTAATTTATTTTTGTGAAAATCATAACAGAATGATTAGTTCGAAAAATTTAATTAAATCAATAATAACATGTCCTATTAACCTAGAAAATTAGTGTAATTCATAAAAAGTCTCAAATTACATTTATTTGGGTATTTATAACATCAATTATGTCAATATTTCATTAATAAGATAATTACTACATCATCGTTGTTTCATAAATAAATTAAATTATTTAATGTCTAAAAATTAAAAATAAAATACCATTATCTAGGAAATATTTTTATCTTTCTAATGAAAATTTATAGTCGAATTTATCTTATGTATAACCCCATATTAAAAATGTTTTAGTAAATAAACTTGGATTTTAACTCTTTTAACCCTTCTTTAAATAAATTAATAATAAATTCCCTAATCTAATCCAAGTGGGCCTGAATGGTCATATTTTATTCCTAAGTTTGTTTTTGGTCGAATTACACTTCTCCAATAGAATTAGGACATGTGTTAGGGTAATAATAATATCATTTCTACCCTTAATTACCCTATTTACTATTAACCGTGGTAAAAAAAGCAAAAAGTTACTATTCACCAAAAAATTATTTTCATCTCATTGAACCACATTTTAATCCTTGATATTAACTGTGTCTCTCTGATTTTCAAAATTCCACTCACAGAAGCGGTAAAATTAAGTTTTATGAAAAATTCAGTTTTTTTAACTACCACTTAGTGGTTTCACTATTCATCAAAAAATGAAAGTTTCCAGAAAAATAACAAAAATTCAGCCTAATCTATATTTGATATTAAGAATTAAAAAATGATGTCTATTTTACAAAATTCAGAACATATCAGTTGCATTAATTAATTTAAAAATTAGTTCCCGTCATCAAAACAAATACCGTGTTTTTAAGAGATAATAACTATCAAAAGATTGACACTTGTTTATAATTGGTTTAAATGTGAAATTACATCCAATGACCAACATTGTATTAAATTGAAAAAATATATTCTAAATATACTTTAAAACCAATCAAATTAATAATTTATCACTATTAATTATTTCGATTAAAAATTTTGTTTTTAATTATAATTTAGTAATTTTCACTATTCATCAGAATATGAAAGTCATCCGAAAAGTACCAAAATTTCACCCTAAGCTAATTTCGATATTCCGAATCCAAAAATGAAGTACATTTTGAAAAATAAAATTTACAAAATTTCAAAAAGTGGTTATTACTATTCATAACGGCTAGTTTTAATAATATTTTAATAGCATATCGTTGTTTAGTGAGACTCGGTATTGCGTACGACGCAAGCTATCGAGGAAGGTCGTGATTGCGTGTAATGCAAGGCAAGTCAAGGATGCGTGTTGTGAAAGCTCCTTTTGGTGTAGCGTACAACACAAGTCATTAATGAAAAGAATATTTTTCATAAAGTCTCGGGGTGTTACAATTTATATGTTTTCCTGTTAATTACATAACCTATATCCATATCCTATTCAATCAAGTATAATATACAATGATCATTCTTATGTACGGTGGACTACCGCAACGTGAACTGAAGCTCTTAATTTTCTATTAGAACCTCTCACAGATAGATATAATGATTTATTAAATTTTTATATATGGTATATAATATATTATTATACTTCTTTAATTATTAAATCCCATATAAATTATCACTTTCCATTATGTGGGAATACAATAATGTCGTTCCAATGTACAAAGAACTACCACCTCATGAAGTGATGTGATTCATTCACACTTTACGTGGAAGGAAATAAGAAATGTTTTAAAAAAATATTGTGATAAATATGATGTAAAAATTGTTATATAATGGTAATAAATTATTTATATTTATTTCAATTCAATTTACCATGAAAATAAAAGTAGCATTAATGTGTATGTAAGGCATACCGTCCCCATAAATGGTGTATTTTATTTTTTATATATGACTTCTATGGATCACTATAAACACATATATAATTAATATATAATATATTTATATAATTTTTAATACAATTTAGATGATATAATCATGGTTTATTTATGATTAAAAAAAATTAAAAATCAAAACAAAAATGATAAACAAATTAGTTATTGCCCGTAACACGATTTTCTCATGGAATTGTTAATAAACTGGTAATAAAAGATCATAAATAAGTAATATATAGTATTATATATAGTTATATATATATATAATTATGGTTAAATAATTTATTTATAATAAATTCATATTTATTATAAAAGTGTTTTGAATGTATATTATGTAATTTGAAACTTAAGGTAATTGATTTATGTCTCACTTTTGCTTACATGAGACACATTCCATACTAAACACCAACTTCTTTTATATAGATTTTATAATATGTATGAACCAATTTTATAATGAATAAAATGAAAATTATTTGGATTTATAAATACATTTTAGTATCTATATTTCATGGGTTTTCAATTTCAAAATCTACCAATGCAGTAAGGGATTTTTGCCAAAAACATCCTTCCTTGAGACACATGTTAATTTTTTAACCTATCTTCTTTTATGAGTTATATATACAAAACCATTGATAAAAAATATCATGAATTTATTTTTTATCATTATATTAATAATTATTTAATGTTATTCATTATTGGATGGAACAATTCAATGATACCGAAGGGGTAAGGATTTTATAGTAGAATATCATCATTTATCAGGATCATTTAGGATTATGTTTCTGATGATGAAATATTATAATAAATCTCCCAAGAAACTCATGAAATTTATTATTTTAAGGATATTTAAGGATAATATATGTTTCCATTAATTTTCATATCTTTATATACAGAAGATATCAAAATAATATTTTTAAGAAAAACCAACTTTATTTGTCTCTTCAGTCGAAAACCGTTTCTCCTCCAAAACCAGGTTTTCTAAAAATGATTTAAAAAATGATTTCAAATTATCTGATGTATTTATTGAATGCATTTTTACCAATTTTTAAATTTATAAAAAATAATTTTAAATGAATATGAATTTTATTTTACAAAAAATGTAGCTTTGGATTTTACTAAAAATAGGAATGGAATCTTTCTTTTAACGATTACAACATGAATAAAATTTACCACTGTCATGAAAATTAGTTTATATGAAGCTTCCATTATAGGTTTTAGATATTATTTTAAATGAAAATTATTCTTAATATATTTTATGTTTTACAAAAATATTATTTTATGTGTAAAGGATATTTTTCACAAGAAACATTAAATGCGATTTTTCTTTTAAAATAATTTTCCATCTAAGATGACATCCTTTAATGTTACTTAATACTTATTGGGGATATAGTCTAATTATTACATGTTTATCCTTTATATAAATGTTTTAGGTTTATTATGAAAGTATGTTTACGAACCTCGATTCTCTTCCACATATTATACCATGATAGAATCCTTATGAAACACACTTCATTTTTCCCGAGTTATGATATAATGTAATGATGATATCATTATGAAACCCATTTCTTTTCATGTGTTTTGATATGATTAATTATTTATGATATGTGTGGCACATGTATATTGTATTTTCATTATGTGACATGTGGGTATTATATTTCCGTCTAATTAATTGGGTAGATATTACTGTTATATGTGCTCAAGGAGTACATGAGGGATTATCCCAAGAATGAAATAGGGTACACAAAAGGTCATCCCATGCCTAAAGGAAGCTACATAGGAATTTATCCATTTCTTTAATTAGGTAAATGTGTGTTTATACCAATCATAACATGTTATTAATGTTTTGGTGGGTATTGTTGAAATAATATTTACTATGATAATGTATAAACCAAAAATCTATTTCTTATGGTGTTGTTATGGTCTCAGGGATCATGTTTTTTGATTAAATTATTATTAGGGTATTATTAAATACAAATATTTATACCAATACTCATTTTTATGATCCATGATATGTAGGGAAAGGTTTTAAAATTTTATTCTCATGTTCTAAAACCCTTATGATCTTGTTATATTGAAATCCCCTTGTTTACCTTTACTGAGAATCTAAGATCACCCTTTATTAAGTTTCATTTCCCCAGCTTGTGATGAATTGTATTACATATGATATTTCGAGAAAGGGTGAAAAGTAAGAAGAATATAGTCAGACATGATGTATCTCATATAGAGATTATTTATTTATGTGTCCATGTTTCTGAAGGTAGTAGACATAAATGTTTCCGATTTCAATCATTATGTAATATAATGAATAGTCTATTATTAAGATTTAATATTTATGTATGAGAATATTGGTTATTTACATAAATCTCCTTAAATGTAGTCTATTCCATGCTCTAAATTTTATCTACTTCCATATTATTTTTAATTAATTACCATCATTGGTCAAAATCACATCTTATAGGATACAAGACCATAGCGAATTTTTCTCTCTCAAAGAAACCTAATTGAAAAATAATTTATATAGAGACTTAATCCAGTTTTTTCATCCATATGATTAGTTATACAATTGAAATGTGGTGGTTTTAGCTCATAAAATGATCCAATTTGGTTGATCTTAGTGGATGGGTAATTGTCTTTTCAAGGTGAGAATGTTTATTTATCATCACCAGATTCAATTATCCAAGAAAAGTACTAATTTTATTCGAGTACATGTTAACTCCATTATCATGATTATTTTGATAGTCATCACATTGTTCATCTTTGTTATACTGGTTAAGGATTATTCTAGTAAGTACCACTATCTTTAAAAAAAAAATATTAGTTAATTTGTAATCATCTGACATGAATTATATAGTATAATATCCAAAAAAATAGAATAATACCTATAATTTTTTAGTGGTAAATTATATATTCCCTACATAATTATTCTTAATTATAGTGAATTGTGTTTCCTCTAAACCTTAATATGATATAAACTATCAATATCTAAACCCTAGTTTCCCATAGATGGTGGATTTTTTATTTCATGGAAAACAATGTAAAATATATCAAAATACAAGGATCAACTGTTTGTAGTCCTCAAGAGACTATATACATTACATTGAAACATTACAAAATAAACGTATAATTGTTTATTTCAAAATTTTATCCTTGTTAAATCATTGTATCCCAATTAATTACTCATGGACATAGGAAAACAATGTAAATATTCTGAGCATAAATTATTAGTAAGAAAAAAATGTATAGAAGAAGTTCATAAAGAATACATATAGAATATACAAAATCCTGATTAAAATTGAATCCATAACATATAATACAAAGGTGTAATCCAATGAAGAAAGTGAAAAAAATAAAATCACGGATCAAAAAAATAATATGAGTGATGGAATTACACTATTATGAACCTTATAATAATATCCCCACGACCTAGTTCTAAGCTATTGTACATAAAGGTTAATGACATTCCCATTACCTGATCTTAGTTTTCCCATGAGAGATAATATTGACTGGAGGGGATATATAATTCTAATCCCCACCCATCACATAAAAGGATAATTCATTCCATCATATAATAAAAAAATAGAGTCAATACATGAAATATTTTCAAGGTTGAATAATATAGAAATTAATCTAACATTTTCCAAAGAGAACATTTCATACATGAAATTCATGTATGGAACAATAGAATATAAAGGTCATAAATATATTTCCAAAGTAAATTAATTAATAATAAGGCTCCAGTTAATTCCCTCAATACATATAAGAAATAATATAGGATCCAATTTTTTTAAAAATTACACACAGTATGTTATTTATATGAAATTATAGAAGATGTAAACTTTATAAGAATAATGATTTTAAATGCATTTAAGAAAATTTAGTTGCAATGGTAGAAGAAAAAATCAATATAAAAATTATAAAACACCATATAAATTCAAACTTCTAGTTTATAAAAATTATAATAATTATCCATAACATATCCCATGATAATCCCAAACCAGATGCATAGTAAAATACCATTCACTATGAACCAGGATGATGACTATCATATATATGGACAAATTTGTTTTGGTTTTGTTACCTATAAATTAATCAGATCCAAAAACATATGAAATTTCAGTATCCATACATGGATATATTTTCAAGGAATTTCACACACTCTTTACTTAACTAATGTAAGTTATTTATTTCCCTATTAGGAGGTTTATGAATAATAATGAATAAGGAATTGGGTATAATTTGAGTGGAAGAAATGATACATGGAATCTATTTTTTAATAATGGAATATAAAATGACATAAAAATAACAATGGGTTACTGAACTGTGTATTAATGTTGATATGTCAATTTTAATTCAAATAGGAATTCAAAAGTGAGAGAAAATCAATCCATACTTACACATAATACTAACTTACAATAGGGGTATAAAGTAAGGGGTTTGGGTAATTCTTCCACGATAATAGTTTAATGATAGATAATAAAGTGGATATATAACTTGGAATAATATAAAATGAAATTTTAAAAGTTATTAAAAATAAGGAAATTAAAAAATAAAATAATGTGATGGAACTAGGAACCCGTACCTCTATTGATATTATATTATTAGAACCTACAATCAGATCCAACCAAACTCACCAAAAATTAACATAGTGATAGGAGAGATACTACTTGAGAGGAATATGAAGAGGGAAGTTTGAATTTTTTGTGTATGAATGGAAGTAGGGGTGTGTATTTATAGGAATGGTTAGTGGAATTTCATGTAATTATTTAGTAATTATTTTTTTATCCCACATTCCTCTAGTCCCCCACTATAAACATTGTGCTCCACTATGACCCTTAAGGCCCCAATAAGTTGTTTAGTAACAAAAATAGTGTAATTTTTCTTACATGTATGAGATGAGTCATGAATAAACAAATATGATGTCATATATACCATAATTAGTGAATTTTACCATATATATCCATTTTTTACTATATTTATCAATTTTAATTAAAATTTATAAAATTTCACCCCTAGGATAATTTTGATATCTGGATTCCAAATATTCAATACATTTCATCAAACTTTTTTGTATTTTTACCAGCATTTTACATTTTATTTTCGGATAATATTTTATTCAAAATAAATCATAAGAGTAAACACCCCTAAAATTTCATTAAGAATTTACCTTATATAACTAATTAACACATAAATACATAACCTATAGTCACACAAAAATATTCCCTATGGGTTATGTGTGGAATGGAGTAACTTTTATTATATGGTTCAAAAAACATAAATTAGGTCGTGATCTCCACTAACATGAACTTCGCCCATTAATGGTTCTGCACCAACTTCACTTGATGGATTTCTTCATGGGATTAGTTAATGAAGAACACTTATGACGTTGCCTGCTTCCCAAGATATAATTAATGAAATTCATAAGGTATTTTAGAACAATTAGAAGATATATTTCAACCTTTATTTGATAATTGGAATTCATCATTACCATTAATATAGACTAATCATAACAGTCTATTGTTAATATATATATATATATATATATATATCACCAATGGTCATAATTTCAAACGATCATAATGGATAACAGTAAAATTGATCATGGTCATATTTACCAATGGCCATATTGATCCCAATATGAACATGTAACGTCCTGACCCGAGTGTCGTGTGATGGTTCCCAAAGGTAGTTTGTCACATGACCTTAGGTCCCCCCCTCACACGGAAGAGGCTTCCGACTAATATAAAGGGTTTAGTAAGTTAGTTATGGGAGACTATACACCATTGTATTAGAGTAAAACACCAACTGATTAAAATAACAAATTCAGGGAACATAAATGAATAGAAAAATACCAAATTCATAAGATAAAAAAAATAAAAAATTCAATATTCAATTTAAAGGGAAAATGATATTCTGATATAAGTATGAATGTTCCTAAAATGAAACAAAAAAATAAATACAAAATCAATTCCCAAGTAGGTCTTGAATTACATCTTGTTACCTCATCCAAGCCCCAAACCCAATCATAAATCTAACACAGGTCCCTTGACATTGACCTGTCCTACAGTAGTGAAGTCTATTTGGGTACCAATCAAGAAACCAGAGTAGGGTGTGAGTATATCTCAGTAGGCCACCACCAATAATTTCTAAAACATGTCCAGTCAAAAAATAGTGTAAGTGGTTCTATAAAAAAATGAATAAAATGAATAAGTAAATAGTTATCACATTATCATTTATTCTTTGTGTAATCTTATTAACTATGGGGTTCTCAGGGATACCCGTACCTCTACACTAGATTTGGCTCATGCCGGAGCCTGACATGATCTTTATGTAATATCATATCCTAATACCTACTTCGACTTGTGCTAGAGCTCATAGTATTAAAATGTGATATGAAATCTCAATACGTGATTAGACTCATTCCAAAGTTCAAAGTATTATCATGTGAGGCCATATATCTAAGTGACTATTAGAATTATTTAAATTAAAACATAAATTTTGAAGTTACTAATAAGAAATTCATAGGTATGATGACCATGTTACCATTCTTAATTCTCATTAGAATGACCATGTTCCAATTCCTTTACCCACAAGTACAATGACCATATTACCATTTATAATTCTTAATTGAATTACCATGTTCCCATTCCATTAATCACAAGTACAATGACTATGTTAAGATTTATAGTTCTCAATTTTGAATGATCATGTTCCCATTTTATCACAAATAATTAATTCATAAATAATTATCCACATCAATTCCATTACCAGTACAAAAGTTAGCTAAATACATTAATATCATTAATTAACTCCACAATTAATGAAGTATGCCAATCTAATTAATTTATTCATCAATTAATTAATTAATAACACAATTCATATACCATAATTTGTTTTCCTAAATTCACCATCTCATTATAAATCTCAATTATTCATAATTAACTCCATAATCAATTATCTAGATCACAATATCAAGGCATATAAAAAATTGAATATTAATTATCTCAATATAGCCAATTCAATATCTCATAATTAATCCCCTGATTGGTTATCTATATCTTAACCCCTAACTCTCATAATCAATTTCCTCTAATAAGTCATGCAATAGGGAAGCCACTTAGTCTCTTGATTAGTTCCTCAATTAATCATTTAATTCAACAATACTTCAATAAAAAAATTGGTCAACCTAATTAACCCAGTTTAGTAATTAAATTGCTAAAGAATGCTATAAATTACTAATTTTTTATACATGCTTCAAATCAGTGACTATAAGAATTAGATTTTAGAGAAAATAACTCAATTCATTGATAGATGTTGGATTAATAGAAATCCCCAAAATCTGAGCAGCAGAACAATGTAGATCTGAGTTCTAGATCAAAATCCCTAAATCAAGATCAAGGATATCATGATCTAATGAATATAGATATAGATCTACAATCCTAGATATAGATCTCACCAAAAAGGATTAGATCTAAAGAAATATATAATAAAATCCACTAAAAGGTTATGTAAATAGAGAGGAAAAATGAGATAGGCATCTGGATGAGATCCATATACTAGGAGAAGAAAATATATTTGATTCAGGATTTGAATCTTGAAGAACATAGGTCAGATGGCCTTGAAACCCCTCTATAAAGCTCAAGAATAACCCAAAAAACGTTTAGTCCCATTTCTAGTTCGAATAAGAGGTGTTTAAGGGGTTTTGGGATTTTAAAATAAATTTCAGGGTGTCACATGGTTTTTCTGGGCAGGGGTGCACGATTAGGTAAACCGTGCACAAACCATGTGGACCTCACTATCTAGGTTTTCAAAGTTACCTAGGTCAGGGTGCTCAATTTTCTATAATCATGCGCCAACTATTCACAACACCATTAACTCAAATTAATCTTAATATTCCACCCAAACACACACTAATTCATAACTCCAATCATAAGTTCTTTAAAACAATAAGAAGTACCTGAAATTTCACCCCAGATAACTCCAGAAAATGTGGGGATCTTAGAAAATATACACCTTACAATAGCTCATCCTTGAGTTTTACATCCAAATAATTCTAATAGTATAATCCAAAATGATTGGGCTATTGAGCCCTCATATCTACTTCCATTTTCCATGTTTACTCTTGAACACATCAATGTATTTAAAACACACAAACTATTGGAATGGTACATCCCTGAAATAGTTTCTCACTGCGATCCAACACACCTATCATTTTCTCCTTAAAAGAGGAATCTATAAATATGTTGTTGATGCTCTCTCTTTTTTTGCTGACAGGTGAAGCATCTTTTCAAAAACCCTGCTATATCCTTTTTCATGCCTTGTCACTAGAATTTTTATCTTAGGTTATGGTACATTTTGTTCACACTTGGAAGAACTTCCCACTTCAAGGAATGAAATTCTCAATTGAGATACTCTCATATTTTCTTAGGTACAAGAACTTGATTCTTTACATATATGATCTCTTCCTCATCAATAATTTAGTACGAAGGTGAATCTCTACCTTCAATTCTTTCCATTAAGGCCAAGAACTATAGATCCTCATACAGTCTATCCCAGATCTATCTCAAAAGTGTAGACTCTATTAAAACTGAAAATAAATTCATCTGCTCCTGACTCTCCCAAAACACAACATGCATTTTAGTCATCAAAGTCAACATCTTCCACTATGAAATTGACTTATGATCCATCTGAGTCTGATTTTTCCTGCTCAAGGCATTACCCAATCTATTTCCTTTCTCAGATGTATATTCTAGTTCAAAATCAAATGGCTCCATATATTCTACTAATATTTGATGCTGAAGATTCAAACCATGTTGTGAAAATATATACTTCAAGTTCTTATGATATGTATAAATTGTATACTTTTCTCAAAAAATGTAGTTTCACCAAAACCAAAAATCATAAATCACTACTTCAAAATCGAGGTTGTGGGTAGGGTTGTTCTATTCCTATGGTCTCAACATGCAAGACCCATACACCACTACTCAATCCCCTTGAATCAACATAGCTCTAAGTCCAATTCCAAAAGAATCACAATAAACCCTGTAATCCTCACCTAAATCAGGTAGGAACAAAACTAGTACCGCCATCAAACACTTCTTCAACTTCTGAAAAGAATTATCACATTATTCCATCCACTAAAAATTTATCCCCTTATTGGTCAAGCCTAAAAGTGGTGTGGATAAATGGGAAAAATTATTTTATGAATATCATATAATATCCAGCTAACCCCAAAAAGCTTCGAATATCGAAAATATTCTTGGGATGCTCCCAAAAACCCACTTCTTGACCATTCTCTAGGTCCACTACCACACCTTCTTTGAATATTATGTGCCCCATGAAGTGTACCTAGTCAATCCAAAACTTTCACATAGATAGCTTGGCATATAATCGGTTCCCTCTCATTGTACTTAGGAAGATTTCAACATGTTGGGAATGATCTTAATCGGTCTTGGAGTACACCGAGATGTTGTCCACAAACACCACCAGAAAATGATCTAGATACATATGAAAGATCCTATTCATCAAATCCATAAACACAACTGGTGAATTTTTCAATACAAACGAAATTACGAAAAACTCGTAAAGGACACACCTACTCTTAAAAGCAGTCCTCATTATATCAGAAGTCCGAACTCTCAACAGATGATACCTTGATCTCAAATCAATCTTTGAGAATATACAAGCTCCCTTCAACTTGTCAAATATATCATAGATACATATAAGAGGATATCAGTTCTTCATAGTCAAATTTTTCAACTTATTATAATTCAAATAGAAATGTAAACTCTCGCCGTCTTCTTTGTGAACAATACCAGTGATCCCCTAGGTGATATACTTGTACATATACATCCCTTGTCCAAGAATTCTGTCAACTGAGTCTTGAGTTCTTAAAGCTAGTCAGTTCCATTCTGTATAGTAGAATAGACACTGTCTCAGCCCCCAACATGAGTTCAATAGTGAATTCCACATCTCTCTCAGGTGGTATCCCTAATAAGTCTTCAGTAAATACATAGTTCCACTATGTGGGGTAGGATATATTTCCTAAGACATGCATCATCAAGCAATATAATAGGACCTTGGGTTGTGAGATCCCATAGTTTTTAAGTAATTGGACATCCTCGGCCAACCTGGATATCCCACTCTCCTTGGCGAATGTAAAGATCACCATTACAAGATATAAACATTACTGTCCTATGGTAATAGTCTATATGGGATCGTTATGTTACTTGGTAGTCCATACCTAAAATTACATCGAATCAGGTCATATCAAGAATATAGAGATCCCATATAAAACGATATTCCCCAATATCTAGTGAACATATCTTTCATATACATATGTTTGTAGACCATATTCCCAATGACATATCGATAGTCATTACTATGCTAATGAACTCCACATCCCAAATCAAACAAATAACAATTTTTGTACATATGAAGGAATAATTGGCACCAATATCAAATGTGTAGCTAGAAAAGGATAAATCTACTAGAATAGTACCACTCACTGTTGATGGCCTAGCCTTCCTCTGCACAAGTGTAGGTTGCACCACATGTAACTATCCTTCCCCTATTCCCTGTGATGTTTTATGACTCCCCTGAGTAGAACCACTCTCTTGATAAGGCTACTCTTTCCCTATAATTCCATTTCCACTAATGTATAAAAAATAATTCAAATGATTTATTAAATTTAATTTTTACCCACGTTTAACTTTTTTTACAAAAAAATTAAAAAGGAATATTCATGTCATTTTCCAAATGAGGTATTTTTAACATTTTACCAATAATGTGAAAGGAATCATTATTTTAATAAAGTTAGTATTAAAATAATTTCCCACTACCATGAGAACTCTTCCCTTTGAAGAATATTTAAATTTTTACCTGATTATTTTAAAATATAATATTTTCACTAATATTCTATAATTTTTTATTTCATAAAAGTGATTTTTATAGTGAAGATGGTTTTTCCTCAGAAATGTTTTGAAGATATTTTTATGGTATTTCTATTCTTCAATAAAAAAATACTTATTTTATTTATGCTCCATGGGGGATACATTATAATAATACCACCATTATTATCTCTCTAGATGGTTTATGATTTTTACTATGGAAGTACTAATTTTATACAATTTTTCATATTACTTTGGATGATCTATGATTATATTTATGATTTGGGAAATTATAAACATTTTGTATGATAGTTTTCAATAAAAGTCTTTTTGTTGATTAGCTTTATTTACTAGGGTAAATTATTAATATTTTATACAATATTGTTTAAATATAGATTCTTACAAAATTATTTTCTCCCCTATAATATGTGGAACGAATTTTACTTAGTAAATAATGAGTAGAACCCATTTTAGCCCCATGAAACATCAGAAGGTCTCTTAAAAAAAAATTATTTGGTAATTGGATGAGTCCATAACCATTTATATAAAATGACTTGGAATAATTCCTTGATCTTATAGCTTTGATTCCTAGAATTATACATTCACTTTTAACTATATTTTTTATCGATATCCATGTGATTATTTGATTAGTTATGATATACATGTATAAGTTTCAATATCGTGGGATGATTTATATTACATTATTTGATCATAATTCATTGCCACCATATTTATTATTAATGATTAGGTTATTGATTAAAATGAATATGTTTTTAGTTCTCAACCTTGACATATTATTTTTCCTTATGTATTCATGATAGTTTCTGCTCTATGCATACCCTTCCTAAGCATTTGAGCTTACCCCTTTTCTATATTTCCTTTCCCTTGGATGCCAGGAATCATATTATGACCAATATGTGAGGATATGGTTAATGGAATAGTGTTTCTATTAATTAAAATAAAATGATTTATTTTTTAGTTTTAAAAATGTAATGTGGAATTTGAGTATATATCTATAATTCTAATAATAACTATTCAATATTTTGGGGTTTGATAACTTGTATCTCGAACCAATGTAATAAAGTTACCAATTACTAATTCCCACTAGGTTTGGGGTATTTAAAACTTTGGTTAAAGGAAAGATAGTGGATAATATTCCCTCAATTAATCATACATTGGATGTGACGACACGAGCCCAAGCTACCGAACTCTGCTCATATAAATGTTGTGTATTGTTTTATAAAAAGAAACTGAAATGATACTCAAGATTTAATGCATAAAATGAAATTTTACTGGTATATGTTTTGGAGGATTATAAAAACCTTACAACATAACCAAATTGTAAAAAATAATATAAAATAAAGGACTTCACATGTGCTAATTCTTTAATTGAATTGTATGCCACTAAAAACTCTTTTAAACCTCGGTAAGGGAATTCATACACCTGAAGAGTCCTCCACCAGAAATGTGGTTAAAAATTAAATTATTAATATATTATATATTCATTATATAATTATTCATAACATTCGAAAAAATTAGATAGAAAAATGAATTACTCTATTCATGTAGAAGGTAGATCGTATGTATAGTTGACAAAGATTTTAATTTTTTTGACAGACGAAATGAAGGAAATGTAAACAATATTTATAAATAAAAAAAATTATTATATAATATAAATCTTATATGTGTATATAAATTTAATATATATTTAGTACCATCCATTTTAAAGAAAAATAGAAAACATATCACATCACAATGTGGAGGCGGTAGTCCACACATACAAACAAGTAGCGTTATCATTTTACAAGAGATTGGATAATAAAATTGTATATGTGATGTTATAATTTAAGAAGAATAATTATGTCATAAATATAACATATATATATATTAAATATATCATTACATCCATCCTTTATATGTGGTGATGGAAAATTAATAACATCAGTTCGTGAGGTGGTAGTCCACCAAACACATGATCGACAGTTTCGTTTCACATTCAATGGAATAGGAGATGTATATATGTTATTGAATTAACGTAGTAACATAAAATAATATTTAAGATATTTTTTCTACTATTTAAAAAAAATCTAATATTTTAATTATTTATAGGAGGAAATATTACAAAGATACAAGGTTATGATCAATACCTCTTCTTCAAAGATTCTTTTTATGTTTATAACTAAAGCATTACTACATCGGTTTTTTGATCAAAACAGGGAAAACATGTCATAAGTAGGTCATTAGTTAAAGTATCTATATAGTTATTGGAAAAAAATAACATTGGATGTGTGAAGAGGAGAGGATAGGTGTTTTATTTTTATAGGAGGGGAAAAGGACACACATGGAATGTTTTAAAATAAAAAAAATACACCCACATTTTAAAAATTATATAGGATCCAAAATGGCTCATTATAGGACCTCAGATAAGATATGATTGAAATATGGAAATAAAATAGTAACTGGAAAAGTTTTTAATTTATTTTAACCATTATATTTTTAGTTTAACCCATGGTAATCATGTTTTAACCTTAAACACAATAATTAATTTTTAGCATTTTTACTATTCATTATCCCCAAAAATTTAGTTGACCCTTTTAACCAATATTAATTATTCTTATTAAAAAATTGAAGGAAATTGTGATAAATTATAATCCCGTTCATGGCAGGATTTAATTTGAAATTAAACCACCAAGGGAAATTAAAGAATTGTTTTCATAAATAAAATTGTTATTAAGTATAAAAGGTATTTATCTCAAAATTCAAATTGATGTTTATTAAATTGAAATAAATTGTTTTAAAAATAATACAATTTTACTAATTTCAATTTTTCAATATTTTATTTAAAACGTAATGGTTTAAATTCATTAATCGAAAAGGTGGTTTTCAATAAAAATCAATATATTTCACTATTTATTGAAAAATTAAGTTTTTTAGAAAATTCATAAAAATTAAATATAATATAATGTTGAAATTATGATTTGTAAAATTATTTTATTATTTTAAAATATATATTATAAACTTGGTAAGAATTAATTATAAAAAAAGTACAAAAAATGCGATGAAATTGTTTTTAAAAAATACTATTATAGCATAAAACTGGGTTTACTCATGTCTCATACCTTGAACAGATATTAGAAAAATGATAATTTTTTGTTGAAAATATAATATATATAATTTATTAGAATAATTCACAAATTGTTATTAATTTAGTTTAATAATATAAAATCACATTTTTGACGTAAAACAAGTTTTATGAAAAATATTTCATATACTTTAAAATATTTTCTTTTATTTATGATCAATTGATAACAAGGGAAATTATTTTATATATGTGTAAACCTTGTAAAACTCATAATTATATTAGTATTATTTATTCCATCCAATTTAATGGATATATTAATCTAGTATTCTATATTTTAGTTTATTTATAGTTGGGGTTGCATATATGAAAAGCTAATGAAGAGACTGAATTTATATAAAAAGTATACTGCAAATCCTCATGGTGTTACATCCTACCCTCCTTCAATAAATGTTTTCCAATAAATTTGAACTTGTTTATATAAATCAGGTGATTGAAATTTAAAAATAACTTAGTTCCAAAACCACATCATGAAATGGGTTAATAAAAATTCATCTTGATAAGATAGAAAGGGTAGTATGAAGGTCATTTAGAATAAAAAATAACAAGGTTTCCTATAAGGAAACCATTATTGGGACATAAAAACATAGACATTAAATAAAATAATAAATATTTATGTAGAGTTTTTGAGACAATTGACCACATTAAAGTGAATTATCAAGAGAAAGTTAATGACCATAAAACCATAAATTGATGATGTGTGAAAAATGAAATTGATTCACAAAAAATAAAGGTAAATGTATAATATTTTTATTTCAAAATACTTATCCTATTATTGAGAGGTTCCTTTATAATAAAGATAGATAATACTAGAAAATATACTTATTTGAAATATTTTATTTCATAATATATTTTCATCCTTTGGTTATTCTTTGGTAAATCTACACTTCATTTAATACTCAAATAAATGAATATCCAGAATGAATTTATCATGCCTAAAGAACTAAAAATAAATTTTAACAGTTCATAAGATCCATAAAATAATGAAAATCCATTCCTTATGTCTCTAGATATTTTACAACAACAAAATAGTTATCATTATTTTTACTAAATAAATTAATCTATAAAACCTGAATAATAACCCTAAAGTTTAACTTAATCAATTTCATAAATATTTTACCTTTAGAATCACCCAAAATATTTTTTACCCAAATAAAATTAAAAAATGTATATAGAAGTTCATAAAATTTACAAAATAAACTCAAAATTTTATTCACCGCAAAAAATAAAGTAGCACATAATGTCCCATAAAAAATATGTGAATACCTTTTTCATTAAAAACATAATGAAAAGATGCATGATTGAAAAAATAAAATAACATATTATTGGATATATTACCAAATTCAAAAAATGAAGTAAACTCTATCAAAGATAATATAAAGAATTAAATCACTAATTAATGTCAGGGACACCAATACTATCCAATAAACATCTCATTATCATTATTATATTAGCATTGTGCATATATTATTACTATATTCTAGCAATCATGTGTTTTCAAAAAATATCAACTATTCGTTGAATCACATTTTTTGGCTATCGACACTAATCAGTATAGGATTTCAAATCCTTAATGTAAAACTACTATAGTAAAATCCTTAAATATTTAATCAATATTAGAATGATAATATCATTGATAAAATACTTCTAAAATATAAATCTTGAATCCCAATATACAAGTACCTCAGTCATTCCACATCAGATATTATAATAGTATAAGATTGACCTGATCCTTTAGCTTTTGCTGAGTTTTATTACCTTGATTCTTGGGGAATTAATTTATGTAGTGATGTATCTCTTTATAGTTTAAAAACTCAACATTAAAATTTTCTTTAGTTCCCTCTCATTCACATGTTTTATGTTATTTATCTCCACACTTAAAAAATATCCCATTTCCTTCAAGAAAGAACCGGGGTGTTTCTTTCCACAATTATCACATGTCAAAAACCCTTCTTTCCCTTATTCCCCTTATCCATTTTTAATGTTTTTATATTCTTCTCTTTCTTTCCTTTTAATAACTAATAGTCGGATAACGTTTTCTCTATATTGATAGAACATGACACAACGTCCCAATTTAATGAGGACGTTTGGGAGAGTAATCCCATTCAAAGGGTTTTCTTTAAAACATAAAAAATTGTTATTTACACTCTTTGGATTATGTACATAGTTTGAAACATGCCTTACTAACCTTGTAATTTTTTCATGAACTTAGAAACATTTTCCTCTTTGACTTGTCTTATAATCAATGATTTTCTTTTAATATCCACTCATTGTTCATGAGGAGTATATTTTTCTAATAAAATTTCCTTGAAATACTCCCATTCCAGTATCTCTATTTTCTCCTAAAGTTTTATTAAATGACCACCATTGATCAAAATATCCCAAGATAAGACAAACTACAATTACAATTATCACCATTTCATTACTTCCCTACAAAATAAATATATTCTCTAAATAAATTATCCATTTCTTAGTTATAAATTGGTTGGTAGTCTTATTAGATTATTGAGGTTTATAACAAATACTGTGGTATAACATTTTTACACCACATTGTGTGTCATTAAAATTCTCTATATGAGAATGGTTATTATTCATATCCAAAGTTAACTACCCTAATATCGTTATAATTATTTCATCTTTAACTACAACAGTTTATATAAAATCATTATCTTTCCCATTAGAGAAATCCCTACATGGACTATGTTCATTGATAGGTTTCCATTCATTCTAATTAACACCATTTATATAAAATCGAAATTAATATATTTTATCATAACATTATGATTCATAATGTATAATTTCAAGAATATTTGTCATAAAATTTAAAAAAATTTAATAGATAATCATAGAATCATAATCATAGTATATTTAGGAATATACTAAAGTCAAAGAAATACTTTAAAGTTACTCATAATGATTTTTAAATAAAATTTGAACTAAACCAATCCTATTTCTAAGGAGTGTTAAGTGAGGTGTGAAACAAGGCCCTATGTTATGCACCAGTTGACAATCGAGTCAAATCCAAATGCACAATTTTCAGATTTATCAACCTAGGGGTAACTGTATGAGAGTCTCATCCACTTATAGTATCCAAAAATGGATTTAATAATAAGAAAACCTCATAATCCTAACCCAACCAAAACATTTTGATGTTATCCTATACATTGACTTATCCTCAAATTCAGTCATAATGTTATATTTTATAATATATTATTTCCTAAATATAGTTCCCAATTTTACAATGAAACTTTCTGTGTTACCAATTATAAATTACCAAGACTTAGTATACTAGAGTGGGTGGCTACTTTATTACATTTGTGCTAGATGCAAGTGATCACATCCCAAAGTACTGAATAGTTTAGTATTATTGTAAAACTAGATAAATACTTGAATTTCACATTATATTTAAAAACTTAACAACGAAATATTATATTTTCTTTGATAAAACCATTATAACCTTAAGAATATCCCAATATATGAGTCACAATACAATTTATAGAATACTGGGTAAAGCATACATAAGGAAGGGGTGAGATCAGATACTCAGTAAGGGTACACATACAACCGAATCTATCATGAATAAATAAGGAATATTCAACATGGAAAATTAATTAACTAAAAAGACAAGATATTTAATCAATAAATTGAGAAAAAATTGTAATATGTAGGTAATAAATTATTTCAAGTTATTCTATAAAAATAATCAAATGATCTTGATACTTATTCATACATACCATATGTAATCAAATAATCCCATGGAAATTAATAACTAATCTCATTATTATATAATTCATAATTCCATGCATTATAAAAAACTATAAAGGCCTTATGGAAATACATATTACATAAATGGGTAATGGATTTTCCAAATACCCAAACATGTTTGTCTCATGAGATCTACTAATGCATCTTGAGGATATAGCAGGCACCACCCATCACATACTATGTCCAATGAATTCATCATATGAATGGGGATAAACATAACCACTAAAACATTAATTTTTAAAAACACATAGGAATTCTATATAATTATCCTAATGAATGATTATAATCAATGTAAAAATTCATATTGAAAACTCACATATGAAATGTAAATAATTTCCACAACTAATAAGCATAATCATAAGCCATCCAGAGTAATATAGATCACGGTATCAAAATAGTATATCACCACTAAAATTTATCATAGTTTATCCATATAAATAACAAGGATGGTGTAATGACAACATATACACAATGTGGCATAAGTAATACAAGGGTTTTCATTGATGAAAATAAATACCATATAAATCATATTAAAAACATTCTGGATGATAATACCCATATCATGGTAAAAAGAACAAATTAAAACTAAAAATTTACAAAATATTTTGAAAGAAATTTTCTGTAAAAATAATCATGGAAACATATAAAGTAAAATTAAAATAAATTAGTGGTCATGATGATGGAAAATTATAATTATGTTGACTATGTTAAAACAACGATTCCTTTCACGTTTTATGTGAAAAGTAAAAAAAAAGTACCTCATTCAGAAAATTATATAATGGTTACTTTTAAATAATTTTTTTGGAAATTAAATCATTGGTAAAAATATATTTATTAAATAATTAAGATTATTTTTATGAATTTTATGAAAATATTTTTAGAAAACATTGATATTGAAGAAAAATGATTTCCGACTGAAGAGAAAAAAATGTCAACTTTTATTAAAAACATTTTCTCAATAATTTTAAGTGCCAGAGAGAAGGATTGTAATATTACTAGAGATGATCAATAATAATAATTGTTTAATAAAATTCATGAGTATATTGATAAATAGATCAGAATATTTTATCATCATAAACTTAACCATAAATAATTTTAATAAATGATTAGATAATAATCATAAAACCCCATCAATTTTGGTAAATTTTGAATCATAATCCACATGAAATAATGAAAAATATATCATTAATTATATCCCATTATTTCCATGAGAATAATAATAAAATTATATCATGGGTTTTATGTACACTGCACAAAAAAACAAGTGGTGTACAAGGGATGAGTTCCACAAAAATAAATATTAGGCAAAAATCCCGTACTTTAGGTTTTATTTCTGTTATACGGGTTAGAACATACTATATAATAAATATATATTAATTATAAATATATAAAAAACCATAATCATTTATACAATACCATATATTATTTCTTATAAATTTTCATTGCTCGCTTGTAAATAATGTTTTATTAAATTAACAGCCCATGGTGATAGATGATTCATTTTCAATATATGTTTTGATTTTGTAGTTTTGTTACATATAATTTGATATTGGTACAATAATATACAAAACAATAAAAATTATATAAATAAATTATATATTAATTATATATTTATTTATAAGAATACATAAATTCTAGATAGAATAATGAATAATACCATTCATAGAGACAGTAGGTCATATACACACACGAGTACTATTTTTATTTTTTTGATAGATGGAATGAAATAATGGTAACTATTATTTAACATAACATGGAATCATTATTATATAATATATATAGTATATATTAATTAAATATATTATTATTTTAATTCATTTCAAAATGAAAGAAAAAATGTATCACATAGCTATTTGGAGGTGGTATCCTAAACTTATACACGAGTGACATTTTTATTTTCCAAAGGATTGGATGGTAAGAATTTAGATGAGAAATTATAATTTTTGAAGTATAATTATTTCATAAATATCATATATATAAATTAAATCCATCATTACATAAATACTTTAGAGGTGGTGATGGAAAACTAATTACATTGGTTTGCAAGGCTGTATTCCTCTGTACACAAGATGAATGATTTTTTTCCCATTTGATGGAAAATGGGATTTATATAGGTTATTAAATTAACATAATAAAATATAAGAATAACTAATATACCGGGGTTAGTATCTTAGAATAGTTTAAGATGTTTTTAATGTTCTATGGGATGAAATAAAATAAATACACATGGTTAATAACAGTACATCTTCTTCGATGAACCTATTTATATTTATAATAAAATCCTTAATAGAATGGTTTTAGGATAAAAAATGGACTATATTTCATATTTAGGGATTTAATGAAAGTATCTAGGTAGATATTGGAAAAATAAATTGGCTTTTTTGTGTGAAGTGAATAGGGGAGGGGTTCCCTTTTATAAATGGTGGAGAGAACACACGTGGAATTTTAGAAAAATAAACGATATAACCATATTATTAATATGAAAAAGCTCCCAAAATTTATCATTATAAAAATTTTCATGGAACAGTTCAAAATATTCCCATAAAATATTTATTGGACTAGTGTTTGGACACCTCAACCCTTGTCATTTTAGTTTAACCACCCTTAGTAAACCAATTTTATCCTTAACTGTAGTAATTAAATTTTAATCGTTTAATATTAATTTTTGGAAAAAATTATGTTGAAATTATTTAATAATTTTAATTGATATGATTCAAAATATGGAATACATTTTTTTAGATTAAAATCACCGAAGCGGAAGATTTTAATTTTAAATCAAACTTGTAAGTGCCATGAAAACATATTTTCTAAAGAATCATATTTTAATTATTTAAAGTTTTTATATAAAATGAAAACATTAAATGAATTATAATTACCTAAATTAGATTAATATTAATATATTTGAACAAATTTTTCCCTTTTTACATTTTAAAATAAAATTTTACTTTGTAAATGCTTTAAATAAATTGTATTTTTTCAAAAAAAAAACAATACTTTTCACTAATTATGTAAACATTATTATTCTTAGAAAATTATAAAAAATTAAAAAAAGATACTTTTTAAATTATGAGTTATAAAATTATTTTAATTTTTTAAATTCACTTTCTAAATATGGTTACAATTAATTTTATAATAAGGTAAAAAACATTAGGTAACTGATTTTAGAAAAAATACAGATTTTAAGCATAAAACTTGTATATTTTTTATCCTATTACTAGAATTAATATTAGATGAACAATATTTTTTAATGAATATATAATATATAAACTTCATTAAAATAATTCATCAATATTTATTATTTGAATTTATTAAAATGAAAACACATTGCGTGCATAAATCCAATTTTTAGAAAATAATTTATTTTACTTTAAAGTGTTTTTTTATCTAATTGATTAATAACAGTTGAATTTTATATATATATGTGTGTAAGACATGTAATTTTAATAATTTATTTATTCTTATTCATACTCAACAATTTAATGGCTATGTTATTATACTATACTATATTATCGTTTTTTGGACTCAGGGTTGCGTATATCGCAAGGTATTGAGTAGATTGAATTTATTTAAATAGAAATTTATCCTAATTACTCAAGATATTATATATGAATATTTGATTTTGACTCAAGGGATGTTTTTAATTTATATTTCAAACATATATAATGGAATACAAGGTCATTATTAATTAGAAAATAGTCTTACAAATGCACAATCCGGGGGGTGATAATAGTGCCCCTCATCTATTGGTCCATCTTCAACCAAAGGTGTCATGACACCCTAGTAGTTTCCTCTATTTGAAAATCCATTAGGGTAAAAATCATTTTGTATTTATGTGGTCAATACAGTTGTGAAAAGTTGATGGGCGCATAATCTTCAAAAATGATATCAATATTAATATTAGTCACCCGAAAGATACCCCTAGATGACATTTTGTAGGAAAAAATGACATATTTGGAATCATCAACATCCCTGATTGAATCAATACAAGGTGTTCCATATAGAAATAATTTTTATTCACCATGTATATATAAGTAATTAGGTGTGGTTTCACAAGTAATTGAAAGTGGAATTTTTTTAGAAACAACTTGTATGAATAGTCTGAACTTGCATCATGATATCCCCATGGAATTGAGAATGTTATAAGGAATAATGTGGTCCTATGTCTAGCTAGAAATAATCTAAAATTTTCTGGATATGTGAAAAGGGGACTTCGCAATGTGTAAATGTAGAAATCACCAATTTATCATTACCAATAGTTGTGTATTGAAACACACTGACTTTCCCATTACTATTTTGGCCACCAAAAAAATTACTCAGACAAATGTTGTTGTTGTACTCACACATTTGGAGGAGATACCCACATTTATACTTGTAATTCACACTACAAAATTATCCAAAAAAATTATTATTTGGGTGATATTATATTCCCACTTTCAATAATTACAATGCTTAGTCTCTAACCAATATATACCAGCAGATCCTCTTTTCTGGATGGAAGGACTATTTCTGGGAACCTAAATTTGAGTTTTTTTTCATGTGGGACCATGAAATAATTCATCGAAGACTAAAAAATGATTTTATACCTGGGACTTGGGCGATTCACTATGAAATACCTAGCTATTATTAATAGACCTGATCTAGGTTTGAAACTCAATGGAGGTCTCCACATTTAGCTTGACTGTGGAAGAAATCATCATACATGGACCCAAGGACTTACTATCCAGAGATTTGTTTAATTTACTATAAAATAATTCCCAAATTTCTATGTGTGAGATGGATTTTGTTGGATTGATAAATCCATTTACTCAGAATCTCATGGATCGTACCATTTTTTTATAGACTTGCATCTGATAAATCTAAATTAATTCCAAATTTTAAAACATATTGATCATGTTCTTAAACTATCCATATGTTACACATACCTAGTAGGACCATATACAATCATCATTTAATCCTCCCAGATTATAATGGTCCCAATAATCATTCTATCCCTTATCCTGAATAATTATGGAGTGGTTAAAGATATAGGAGGATAAATGCATCTTAGATTATGTTATGAGATAACTTTTGTTCAGAGGTGTGTTATTATTTTGAAGCACACATGATAAGTTGTAGTTCATTCAGTGATATAATATTCTGTTACTAATATTTTTTCCCCACTCATGTTGGTGTATACAACGATTCATGATATTAGGAGAAATGATTTTGGATGAGTGAAATCAGTATTGTTTATAAGTCCATGTCTAAATAAGTGAAACATATCCCACATTGTGTTTTCATAATGATTGTTTTTCATGATGTTGGATGAGGTCATTAGGGAGGGCACTTTGTAACTAGAGAACACATTGTCGGATTTATAAAACATAATATTGATAAGACTAGGAACTCCATCATCGAATATAAATATTGAAAGATTTTGTAATTATAAATATAATAGGGCGTTGAAAAATATATCAGTATTATAAATAAAAAAAGAATACTTATAACCCATAATATGGGAATGTGTTGGGTGCAAAGGAAAATAGGTGAGAATTTATAAATGTCAATACTCCCACCCATGTGTCCTTTCCTAGATGGTGTGTCACGACCTATCCCAGTGGGACCCGTACCACAAATCCCCATGCCGGCCAATAATAGGTCAGGGTCTGGTGACTAGCACTGAGTTTTCATATCATTAACATCAGAGGAATTTCCAATGTACCTATATGCATACAGACAAATAGAGTAAATGGGTGGAACCCGAATGGAAAGAAAACTCATGTGACCCTTCTACACACTGTGTTCTCTCTTTTTTACATGACATATTCTAAAAACATGGGATGTTGTACAAGGGAAGTACCTAGGGTCATGTACCATGGAGTGTGACCCTATTACACACCGTGTTTACCATTCTTCATGGATTTAACTTTGTGTCCACTGTATCTTGGACAAGTTTTTTAAGGTTTTGTTCCCTTGATCGTTTTCCATGAAGGATGGTGGGTATGGTTTCTTACTCATAGGAGTATGATCTCATCAGTTGGAATTTCTACATAGAGTCACTAGAATCCCCCTCGAGAGGCATATGGTAGGATAATTAATTACTTCTTCCTTCTATAGGTAGATTCATTGGTATTGATGTGACCAACATCACTATGAATTAATCCTTTACATAGTCGGTTAATTTAGATGGATTTGTTTGTAACACCTCATGGCCTTGGATGTGTCCCTAATCTATTTTATCATATATTTTTTTAGATATATCAACATATCTATCTCATGATGGTTTCCAAAGAACAATGCTTCTTGGATGGACGTCATTAGTGCTATCAGACTTAGGAGTGTGATCTCCTAGATGAGTGCTTCTTGTAATCTTGGAACTGAATCCCTAGTGTTGGTATGTAGTGGTTGTTACTTACCTCTAATATACATGTCTTAGTTTGAGTATATTTGGATATTATTGTTATATGTGTTCTAGAAATATACTATTTTTAGTTGACGGTATCTTTCTTTGTGTGTTGATTTTTTGTTTCGGAGTGTCCTACTGAGTATTGTTATACTCACCTATTCAAGGGATTTTCCCACACATGTTGTGACTTATGGAAATGAGAGACCTTTTGATGGAGTCCAGGGTGGATTAGGATCTTATAGAGATTTGTGAGTTCAGGAAATCCAATGTGTTCCTATAGCTTCAAGAAATATTCCCATTGCCTGTTTTTTTACAATATGGACTTTGTAGTTTATAGTCTCTCTCATTTTGGTGCGGTTGTATTATGTCCTTGTTTACATTACTGTATTTTACTTCCTGTTGTACTCATTTGGTTTGGATTTTGGTATGCATGAATTTGTTTCTTACTGGTTTTTACATTTCAATATCTGTGGGCATAGATATGTGTGCATTTGTACAGGTAAATATTAAATTCTTCCAATGTTAGTGATATTACTACTCAGTGCTAGTCACCAGCACGTTACCTATTGGAGGTAGGCATGGGGAGTCATAGCATGTGCCTCACTTTGACGTGTCATGATATAGTGGTATCAAAGGTGTTCAGTTTACCTTAAAACTAGGAGTCTGTGAGATTTGTTTGGGGAAATGGTGTTAATTGTTTAGAGTTTGACTTTAATGCTTGGGACTTTAGTGTTAGTGTGGGAGGCTAATATATCCCTACACCAAGACTTTGGAAACCAGATTTTCAACTCGGTACATGAGAACACTGGTTAATAGGAAAATAATTGTGCCTAAATTGTATAATAATGGGCTGTGGTTCCATGTCCTTATTGATCCATATCTATATATATACTCACTGTCTGAGGTAAATCTTGTTTTCTTATAGGATTCACCCAAGACATATACCAGTTAGGATTAAGTAGCTCGATCATGAGGATGACCCCCTCAGTGACGAGGCTTCATTATAGGGACCAGTTTCTATGATTTTACCTCCAGGTGGTTCACCAATGAGATCTCCACCTGTGGAGATACCTGTGGTTCCTACAGTACCAGTAGATGTGGAGATCATGCTAAGAGTGTTTCAAGAGTTTTAGAGATATATAATCCTCAGGATTCGAGGTGATTTGGACCCATAGGTGGATGAAGACTTGAATGAAGAGGTGACCCATGTTTTCCATGTAGTTAGGAAACCAGCTGACTAGATAGAAACCATGGAAGAAATCCTTCTACTTAGATCAATAGGGTGATGATGAATTTTGGGTATATAGGCTCACGAAGAAGAAACTATTTCATGGATAGAGTTTGAGTGCCACTCCAGAGAGGATTTTTCACTAGTTATGATGAGTGATGTGCATATACTGGAGCTAATTTAGCTCCAACATCGTTTCTTGACTATGGATGATTATTCATTGAGGTTCACCAAATATTCTAGGTACTCAATGAATATGGTTAGAGATCAGTACTTTAGGTATTAGAACATCGAGCATGGTTTTTGTAGAGACATATGATCCAACATTATTCCTCTATGCATTCTGAGAAATTATGAGGTGCTTGAGCATGCTTTGGTGTTCAAAAGCTTCTTGGCTGAACATGTACAACTAGTAGTTGTCAACAGTGGATAAGCAGGTGCATATACCTTGGAAGAAGGGAGTTGATGTCATTCTTAGAGATCAGGAGGTAGTGGATTAACCACTGAGGTATATATAGTGATAAGAGAAGGAATATACTTAGGGTGAAAAACATGGAGGTGGGGCTGGGAGAGCATCAGGAGGGGGTGGACATTATTACATGTTACCCCTACCACCCCTAGAAGGTCCACGCTGGGCTCATAGAGCTGGAGGATAGGATCAGGGACATCAGCATGTGGTTGAGGCATATAACCCAAGGGATATAGGGATGATTCTAGGTATAATATTTGGATTTTATATTTTATATTCCATACTGATTGAAATATGTTCTATTCATTCCTTCCTCACCACATATATTGTAGGAGACCTTGAAATTCTAGTAGAACCATTAACCCGGCCCATAAACTTGGATAAACCCAATAATGAAGACACACTGATCCCACAACTAGGCCGATGGTGTGATTTGACCATTGGAGGTGAGAGTTTCAGCTGAAACCTCTTGCTAGAAACTTTGAGGCCTTACGATGTCATCCTTAGTATCAACTAGTTATTCATAGTCAATGCCCAGATTTAGTGTTTTAGGTGAAGGGTGTGGTATTATTGTAGTGATGGAATGAGTTTTTCCTTTATTGGATAATGGGAAACCTAGAAAAAATAGTATGGAATCATGCATTGGAGGGTGCATCAAATCAATAATCTCATGGCTAGATTGACCCTCGGTGTAACAAATGTTTTGAGTTTCCAGTTCCCAGAAGTAGTAGTAGTTTACGGGGATGTCTTTATAGAATATGTTCCAAGATTATATCCTCACTAAGAGATATACTTCTACATTGACTTACACCCTGGCACTACACTGATATATACACTAGAATATTATATTTATCTCATAGAGATTCTTGAGAAGATGGTTCAGTTGGAGGACATGTAGAGGAAGGGCTCCGTGAGATGCACTGCTTCACCCTATGTGTCCCCAATTTTGTTTTACAAAAAGGCTGATTGGATATTGAGTTTGTGTCTCTATTACCATCACATGAACCAAGTGACCATTAATAACAAGTATCTAGAAATGATTATTGATGAAATCTTCGATCAATTGAGAGGGTCATGATGGTTCTCAATGGTTGAACTCTAATCAGGCTATCACTAGCTGTAGGTAAATGATGTGGATATACAAAATAAAACTTTCAAATACTGCTACATTGATTATGAGTACTTGGGGATTCTATTTGGCGTGATGAATTTCCCCACAATGTTCATGGGACTCATGAACCAGATCATTCAATGTTACTTAGACCAGTTCATTGTCGTCTTCATCGATGTTATCCATGTGTACTCGGCATCTAAGGAGGAGCAGTCAAGACACCTAATAATTCTTCTAGACATACTATGAGAGCACCATATTATTTAGAAACTCTTGAAGTGATGGTTCTGGATTCAGGTAGTCCACTATTCGGGACTTGTTATCTCAGCGGATGGAGTGGTAGTGGACCCGACCAAGGTGGCGGTAGTTTTAGCATGGGACCCACCTATGTGTGTGATGGAGGTGAAGAGTTTCCATGTGTTGGAAGACTAATACTGAATATTGATACCTAATTTATCTAGGATATCATCACCCATTAAATCTTTGACTCAAAAGGGGTATCCATTTTGTGGATAGAGAAGTGCCAGAAGGATTTTCTACAGTTGATCATAGTTTTACGAGAACTCCAATCTTGAGATTGCTGGAGGAGGGTGTTAAGTACATAATGTTCTATGATGCATCATGAACCAATATTTTTGTGTAATGATTTATATTAAATCAGTGATTTCCTATTGTTCATTCTATTTGAGGTCATGTGAGTAGAACTATGAGACCCACAATCTTGATTCGGCAATGGTAGTGTTTGCATTGATGATGTGGTGACACTACCTAATGGGAGAGTAGTTTATCATCTACTATGATCACAAGAGTCCCATGTATATCCTCTCTCTAAAGGATGTGAACTTGAGGTAGAGGTGACAGCTAGAGTTCCTGTAGGACTATGACTTTGAGATTATCTATACTCTTGGAAAGGGGAAAATGGTGGTAGATTCTCTCAGAAGGAGATCTAGTTCATAGTTGCTGAACGAGGTATCAGTGTAGTCGAACTTTTTATAGTTATCATTTGTGGATGGAGATGGAGTATCTTTCCTCTATTCTATGGTTTTAACCCCTCCACTCTTACAACGAGTCATGGAGGCACAACCTAGGGATACATATCACAAGACCCAATGTGCTCAGATGTCTGCAAGACATGCGCCTGATGGAAATTCACAAGGAGGGGATCATGTCATCATTTTCACAAGATGCACAGGTGTACCAGTGGAGTTTCATGGGGAGGTTATGAATGAGTATCATATTTCCCCTCTGTTAGTACATCCTAAAGTGGTGAAGATGTACCAAGACCTCTGACATCGGCTTTAGTGGTCAAGGATAAAAAAGGTAGTGGAAGAGTTCGTTTCTCGATTCTTTATCGGCCAGTAGGTGTAAGCTAAGCACTAGGTTCCAGTGGGATTAGATCCACCCCTTGGGATTCCAAAATTGAAGTGGGATGGGATATAGAGGGCATTTGTGACAGTTTTACATGTACGTCTAGGGGACATGAGGCCATCTGGGAGATCATTGACCGACTCACTATGTCGACCCACTTTCTAGATATCCAGGAACATGGTTTATATAGAAAATGGGATGCATATATGTTTGGGTTATATTTTGGGTTCATTTATTCCCATAAATGATAGTTTTTGATCGTGATGCTCATTTTACATGTCGGTTATGGAAGGGATTGTAGGAGTCAATTGGGTCTCAGTTATGCTTGAGCAGAGTGTTTCACCCCCAGAAAGATGACTATAGGGAGCAGACCATTCATGTTATGGATGAAATGCTGATGGCTTGCAAGTTTTACTTCATCCATGGTTGGGAGGATCACCTACCTCTAGTGAATTTCACATAAAACAACAGCTACCATTCCATACTTGATTTTTCACTATTTGATGCTTTGTATGGGCAACTGATCCAATCACCAATTTACCTGACTAAAGTAGGAGAGTCAGCACTCATGGGCCTGGAGTTTATTACAGATACTAATGAGAAGGTGCAAATACTTGAGGAGTAGATTAAGACTACACAGATCCATCAGAAATATTATACTGATAAGTGGCTGTGAACTTTAGAGTTCGGGGAATGAGACCATGTTTTATATCGAGTTTCACCTCGATGGGGATTGCAGTGATTTGGCTGGGGAGACCAGCTATCTCTGAGTTTAACATCCCTTTTCAGATACTATGTAGAGTTTTTGAGGTGGCATACTTCTTAGTTCTAACCCCATAGTTATACTGGGTACATGACATCTTCCATGTGTCAATGCTGATGAGGTACATTCATGAACCGTCACATGTCATTGACTGGGGAGAACTGGACATTGAGGATAGATCAAATTTATCTGAGTACCTAGTGTAGATCAATGATTTATAGGATAGGATCATTCTTAGGCATTTGATTCCCATGGTTCGTGTCTCGTGGAAACACATGAAGCTCCAGGGCAACCTATGGGAGTGGGAGGCTCAGATTCTTGTAAATTAACCACATCTTTTTGAGTAGCCTTGTTTTTTATTTTCCATGGATGGAAATCCCTATGGTTGGGAGAATTTAATGCCACAAATTTTGTATGTTTTATTTTTAAATATTATATGAAATTAATTCGAGATCAAGCGCTAAGAAAACTTGTAATTCCATGGAATAGTGTGCCTGAGATAAATTTTTGAAATATATTACATATATTAAATAGTGCAGGAAATGTTTTCTTGAAAAAGTGAAATAACTTCTAAATAGGTAGCCAGATTATTAATTCAAGGTCACCTTTGTGTTCATAGTAGCGATTTTACCCTATGAGAGACCTAACATTAGCCAACATAGGTTGGATGTGAATTTTAGTTTTTTTGTGTTTTAAAAAATAATATAAAATAATAATTTATTTTATTTTACTGATTCATTGAAACTCGGTGACATTTATTTTAAAATAATTATTTAGGGAGGGATCCAGGGTTAGGCTCATAACCCTAGAAATTCTTTTAGGCTCTAGAGAAAACCCTATAGAAAGCTCCCAATGATAAACAATGACGAATATTGGATCATAGTTCCATGAACACTATTTTTTATGAATCTTTCCAACAGTGGTGATGTGATGATCTATCCTCTTCAGTGAACAATACAACCTCGACATTGGGAGTGTTGTTTGGATTTATTTTCCCCATTCATAGATTCATTAATGAACATCGACCAGCCAACGAACATGTTGATTCGTGGTTCGCTTTTTCTTGTGGGATGGTCTATGATTGCAGGTTTTTTATGGTTTTGATTATTGAGAATTGATTTTATTTTATTTATCATTCTTATGGAATGGGTCGATTCTTTAATGAACAAAAATCAAGGTTCGTTCAGTGGGTTGTCCTTCATCTTTTTCTCCCCTGATATTCTTCGTGTATTTTGAGTTCTACATGGTTTGAGAATGATCAATCGTTACACCTCCATTTAACAGCTCAATGATCCTAAATTGAATATCTAGTAGTGGGATAACTTAGAGGAGGTGAAAATATAATGGAGACATAAATATCTAAGAAATTCAAGAGATATAATTCTTCATGAAATTTTTGTGTGGGTGATTTGAATCATTTTTTGTATCCAATTAAAATCCTGAAACCCACCGATTTGGTGTTTTAATGGCGAGATGACCTTGGATATCTAGTTTTGAGGTGAACAGAGCATTATATTTAACACTATAGGAATGGACGACACATTTAAGGTAAGAAATAAGGTTATGGAAATTTACGAAGAATGCATCGTGTAGTTCGGTCAACGTGGCTTGTGGACCCCACAGAACATTGACTACTATTTCTAGAGGAATTCAAGTGTCACATAGTTTGTGACACTGGTCACATGATGTGTGGGCCCTTCCCAAAAACTAGGCATGTATCTTGGGAAATACACGGACATAGGGTGAAGTACATGGGTTACCTACTTGGGGTGTACCCCACCAAATGACTTGGAAAGGACCAAGTACATGGTCTACCCCTTGTACTGGTAAATGGGAAGAGATAAAATGGTTTACAAAGTGTACTAGAACACAACCAGAGTACACAAGTGGACCCTAGATAGAAGTACATGATGTGTGACCCTTCTAAATGTCATGTACTCTCTCTTTAAACGACTTTATCTAACGACACAGGTCATTGTACACGGGCAGTACCTGGGGTCAAGGAATATGATGTGTGACCCTAATACACACCGTTTATAAATTTATACATGGGTTGAATTTCATTTCCATTGTATCTTGGAGAATTTTCATTAGGGTTCTTTCCATTGATCGTTTTCCCTGAAGGTTGGTGGGTGTTGTGTCCTACTCATAAGAGTAGGATCCCTTTAGTGTAATTTCTAGATAGAGACATTGGAATCCCCTCCAAGTTTCATAGAGTAGGATCCACTATTGATTTTTCATATGATAGGTAGAGCCCTTTGCATTGAAATTAACAACTTCACTAGGTGTAGATCCCCTACTTAGAATGTTAATACAAATGGAGTTTTTGGTATCACCCCATGGACCTAGCTATGAATCAAATCTGTTGCATCACATCTCTCTTCAAATCAATCAGAGTATCTCTCTCATGAATGTTTCCAAAAAATAGTACTTCTTGGAGGGACATCATCATTGATATCAAACTTAAGTGTGTGTTCTCCTAGATGAGTGCTTCATGAAATCTTCGAATTGAATCTCTATTGTTGGTATGTGGTGTTTGTGACTTACCTATAGACTAAAAATCTTGGTATGAGTATATATAGATATTCTTGTAATATGTGTTCTAGACATATACTATGTATAGTTGAATGTATCATCCTTTGTGTGTTTCTTTTTGGTTTCAGGGTGTGCTAATAAGTATTGTTATAATCACCCTTTCATAGGCTTTGCCCACAAATTTTGTGTCTTGTGCAGACAAGAGGCATTTTTGTGGAGTCCAGGGCATACCAGGACCATATAGAGCATTGTGAGTTCATGAAGTTTGAGTTGTTCCTATGGCTTTGACTAGCACCCCCAGTACCTATTTTTTTACAGGTTAGACTTTGTGGTTTACAGACTCTTTCTTTTTGGTGGGCTTGTATTCTAGCCTAGTTTAATTTACTTCACTTTACATCCTATCATACTCTATCTATCAGAATAGTGGTATGAATGTATTTGTTTCTTAGTGGTTTTTACATTTCAGAATTTGTGGGCTTGGAGATGGGTGTGTGTGTGTGTATAGGTACATAGGAAATGCCTCTCAAGTTATTGATATGGCTACACAATTCTAGTTACTAGCCCCAACATATTAGAGGCGGCCTTGGGGAGTCACGACATGGGCCCCACTAGGATGGGTCATGACATGGCATCTATAGGGTATCCCCTCTAAGTCCCCCTCACTAAAGTTGACTCGCTAAGGCCCCCCTTTCTTGGGTGACACCGCTAATCCCCTTAAAAATAGTAGAATCACTAAAGGGAAGATACTATATCACTCACCTTAAATCATTGATGGAAATAAGGATAGGAAATGAAAATAAAATCACACACTCAAGTGATGAGGGGACCTCCCCTATTTTTAGGGATGTTGGATTCCATGCCTAGTCTCACTAGTGAAGCTGTCTGAGCATGTCCACCACAACACATCAAGAATGGATAGTGTGAATCATTGAGTGTAGATATCATATAAAACTCATATTAGATAGTTTGTATTTCCACAACCACATCAAAGAGAAGGTCATGAATACTATTGTCCACATGTCACAATGGTTGTGAGGGTTACCTCAGAATATGATCCTCATTCATCTTCTCAAATCCCATATTGAGGGGTGATTTTTTTATATGTCTCTTTTGAAGACATAGTGGGAATAAATAGGAGATAAAGAAATTCCATGGGAAGTCCCAATATATCAACCATGTTCCAATCTAATTGATAAGGCTGCTAAACCCATGTGCCAGTGGTCAACTAGATTTCCTCTCCCAAGTTGCCTATGGTCACCCAATCTTCCATTCGATGGTATCCTTAATTATCCTAATCTCTATTTCCAAGGTCTAATATGAACAATACCTTAATCATTGAATACTACTCCACCAAGTACTCTATCATTAATGATAAATATTCCCACTTGGATATTGAATATCTTAAAAGATACCAACTTTATGAAAAGAGATTGATCCTTGTTGATTATTATTGATTTGGCCTTGATCATTTTGCTTAGGTATCCTATGGAACTCTAACACCATGGAAAAACATAAATAGTTCCAAGGTTTATCCAAGATCACCGCCTATGTGACCTATCGCCTGGGGCTCATCACCCAGGTGACCTATTATCCAGGGCCCATCACTTGGGTAACCAGTCTCCCAAGGACTCATTACTTAGGGAACCTATTACAAAAGGATTATCACCTAAGATATTTATCACATAGGTCTCATCCCATGTGAGACTAATTGATCTATGTTGATAACCTAGGTAGTCAAGCGGTCGACTGTCATCACTTGTGCGACCCATCATAAAGGTATCTTTATCTGGGTGACACATCGCCTAATGGTATGCTCCTGGGTGTCCTATCACCTAGGGTTTATCATTGTAATATTACATTTCCTTACCCAAGCCATCAACTTAGGAATTTTTTCAATGATGAATCCCCTACAAGAACTAGATATTCTTTACTAGGTTATCAAGAACATTAGTATACCCCTATTAGGTCATGCATTCCAATTATAAAGGATATATCCAACTTTTTCTCCCCTTGTATTAGGGAATTCAGGATGTTTGTGATCTTACATCACCATTGTAAAGAAGGCCCATATTTTCAGGGAAATGGTGGTATTATTCCAAGATTATGTACATCCACATACCTATTTCATGTTTTCAAAAATGTGACACAAACTTGGTTGAACCCATACCATGTATTTTATAATCAATGGATGAAAAATCTGTAATGGTGACCCTATTTTTAGTATCCACCCCACAATAAATAGGTAATAATGAAATTACCTCTAGAGTAAAAACCTATTAATATTTTCTATATGTTACTTTCCTCTCATATATATATTCCTTACCCTTACTTAGTTTTAAAATAGGAAATAAGATGAATATAAAAGGAATACCACATAGTGTTAGCCAATTTCCATTCTTATAGGACACCAAATTCCATCTTTAATTCATATAACATATCTCATCCATCTATGGAAATTGAGTGGTTTCATAATGGGAAATCTAAGTGTGTAGTACCTGTTAAAATCAACTGAAACACTATCATAAAATTTGTATAACCTATTTATATACCTTTTTCCACACCGAGTATGAATGTATTGAGAATAGAGATCTACGATGATTATTCCATCAACATTTTAGAAATACCTCCTTGATGGGCCTCCTACATAGGTGTATGACCCAACCATATAACCATATTATCAAAGGTAATATAGATATTCATAAGTCCCACATAATACTTATCTATTTCACCTTTTATGAAATATATGTACCCCCAAAATGATGTTACACTGTGTGGAAAATGTCTTTATCACATGAAAAAAAATGTCTTGTCTTGTCTTGTTATAGGACCTTAAAATCCATCAATTTAACAAAATGGAATTTGATTAATGTTTTAGTGAGGTACATAGGTCAAAATATAATGTTAAAACATAACAATATCAATATTCTACCCACCATTCAAAAGGAAATATTCCCAATTGATCATCTCTTTACTATGCCATATTTCTAATAAAATCATGAACCTACCAAGATTGATATAGTCTTTATGAGTCCTATCATCTAATCCTCAATAAGAAATAGACATGTTACATGTAAGATAAACTCATAATTATATGGAAATATTGAATTTATGGATAACCATAAAGGGATTCTCACATGTAAGTCCCATACTAGCCATTTCTATGAATATTTTTCCTAGAAGATTTGACTGCATGATGTTATACTGCAAGGATTTGTCCGTGTCGCATGACCATAAAGGGCATGATGTATCTTATTTAGTTAAACCAAACACTGTGGGTTCTGATTACATTTATTCAAGTACATTTTAATCCTATTTAACAAGATCCACCCCCACACCATGTTGACCTACAACTTCCCTATATGGAGATAAACTACAGAATTCCCAACCATATGGAATTAAACCAGAGTTACATAAAACTGGATATCATCAAGTAATAATACGGGGGTCCAATGATACGTGTACATGATGTAATTAAGGAAGAAAAAATGATACATACATATGATCAGATTGATTTAATACCTCAAATAAGTGAGGGAGTGCACATATACATATGATAATAACTGATTTCTTATATCGTGGTACTCTATCTTATACTGGGATTCCAGAATGTTTTTTTACATGGATTAAATACATAATAGAGTCCTATAATAAGAAATAACACCCCAAAATATGGTGTGATGAGCCCTACCTCCCATCCTCTGGACCAACATGAGTTCCTCAACTTCATTGGTAAGTCAGCTGAGAGACCACTACTATTTGGAAAGTAGGTTAGTAGCATTTCATGAATGTGAGATCCATTGGGTGTTTATGATTCCATAAGTGAAAAACATTAGAAACCATTAAAAGTGTGAATATATCCCTATACGTAAATAAGAATATTTTTAGTAAAAACTCATTATACATTATTTTTCTGTAATGTGAGGTATGAGATGAAATTATCATCATATGTGACCACCTGTATATTATTCTGTAGGTGAATTTCAATAACATATGACCAATATATGATTTTGAGAATGTGATTCAATGAATATCATGAAACATATCAACCACTCTAATCATTCAAATATTAGTCATTAGATATACAATTTTTCGACTATTACCAAATGAAGGTGCATTTTAATTACTTTAATGAAGTAACTTTCTCACATTAAATCTACATTGCTAGAAAATAATACCTTTTAATAATATATAGAATTATTTAGTATGAACATTATCGTACAAAAATAAAAAGTAAACAAAACAAATGTATTCATATGATCTAAAAGACTTCAAAAAAATTAATTTATTAAAATTAATGATTTAGTCATTTTTATAATAAATTAATGAACCAGTGAAAAAATGAGAAGAAAGTTTCTTATTTTGAATTAATTAATTATATAAAAAAACTCTATACAAAATCCTCAAATAAATTCACATTTTTTTCTCAATCACTCCCATCAAGTTAAATAAATTTTTACCCAGGTTCACAAGGGTCCCACTTTTCATGTTAATATTTTGTATCCATGATTGCGAAAGGAATTAAATTTAATGGAACTTATTTTCAAATAATTTGAACCTTCATTTATCCCTCTATATTGGGATCCTTACCCCAATGATATATTTCAAACATCCTTGATACAATACAAAAGACGTTGTCCTATGCAAATTTTCCCATCTTCATCTTGGTGTAAAATTTACACTACTTAAGTCTATTCTTGTTTAAATATTAATAACTACATTATTTATTATTTTTATCCCTATAATTTTCTAAAAAACATTAAATTTATTAACAGTGTTCCTTTTTATTCATAAAATGGGGTTTTAATCATCATAGAACATCAAGTGGGATAAAAATTGCTTATTTTACTCATATTTTAATTGAATTATATAATGATATTTTTAGTTGGATCACTAAGGTGTTGTTTTTCAAATATTAAATGTGTCTTAGTATTTCCTATAAAATACCTAATTCCATATGCCTAAATTTTTATCTCATTAAATTCTTTCCCATTAATAATCCATTACCCAGTTCAAAAAAAAATGTTTTCATGGATCCAAATAGAATTGTTTATTTTTAATTGGGGAATATGAAATATTGATTTTATGAGATTTTAATTTCATTATAACACTATATACATGCCAAAAAACAAATAAAATTGAGAAAATAATATACCACGTATGCAGCCTCATCCCCTCACCACTCTTATCTTTAATATTACACATAATTAAATCATTTATGATCTTCTCAATGTAAATATGATTAATGATTATAGTGTAAAAATAAATTATAAATTATAAAGACTATATGATGGTATTATTTCATATGAAGTGAGGATATTGTGCCCCTCTAGGGGTTACTTCCAAAAACATTTCATCATATATTTTCAACTATATCCTATTTAACTTGAAATCCTTTGGTGATTATATTATTTTTATTTAAACTGTAAAAAATAAAAGTATATCAATCATATTGAATAACCCAACCTAATTAAAGGAAATTTTACCTAACATTTGATTAAATTATAATGAGAAGTGTAACACTTTATTGCCCACTTGGAATTCCATTTGTTTTGAATAATTTTTTATTTGGAATATGTGTTCATTTTTTCACAATAAATAATATATGTATTCCTTTATCCTCAACTCAACAATCTCCTCCATTTTATATTTCCTTTATTTTAAAATTTTAAAAATTTATAGGTTTATGTGTTTGAAAAATCAATATTCCTTGTGCTTTAGCTCAATATAAATGTGATAAAAATTACATTATTTATTCTATAAGGAGACATACTAATGGGTGTTTGGAATAATGTTTTGTATTTCCATATCATATCAATTATTTTTTGTTAGGTTAAAATATCCTTTATAAAAAAATTCAGTTCCATGTCATAAATCATGGCATGCTCACTTTTTTATTGGTGGTAAGCAGTGTAAGTATTTTGTTATACTATATTCCTTTTAATGATTTATTATATACATATGTTATATAAAGGTGTTTTATGATCAATGATTGATGCCTATGGTAATTAAAAAATGTGAAAATAGTCAATTTGAGACAGTCTATAATAACACAAATTTCATCCGTTTGAGTATCTTGGACCTTAATCAGTTTAGAGTCATGATACAAAACTAATAAAATATTGGCAAAAACAAGAATAATTGGAATTCACCCCGTAAATTATACTCCCAAAACATGAAATATTAAACAAAAAAGATAGTGGTTTTCTAGGGGAATTTCTTATCATTTTGAAAACCCTCTAATACATTAGAAGTTTTTACTAAATTTTAAAAAAATATGGCATCATCAAAAATTGTTGTTCAAAAAAATATCCCCCTTATAGATTTTCTATCTATGTTTTTAAGTCAAAACAACCTCTATATATTAATGTTTAAAGAACATTTGGAACAAAAGTTGCGTAATCATATTTTCTACACCATCATATCACTAAATAACTACATATGATCTTAAATTTTGGATCATACCATTAATATATTTTTGAATCAAACCTTAATTATACATATTTATTTTTATAAATAATGGAATTTACCTATGATTTGATAATGTATTTTATCATGCCTATGCACCATAAAACCATTCTAGTGATACCATTGAGTTCCTCTCCTTGGATTTAATCACTCAAAAATATTCTTAGTGGTATTTAAACTATAGAAATATTGGAATTCTTACTCATATAGGTCATATCCATGTTCAAATAATGTCTATTTTACTTAATTTATATATTTATTTGACAAAGAAGAAGCATTCACAATGTTATCCATGGTTTTAAATTATATTTATTCATTATGAACCTCATAGATGCTAGGTAAGAGTAAAATGTTACTTTAAAACCAATTAAATGAGAAAAAAATTAAATAAGAAAACTATTTTTAAAAACTATATCTCAGTGGTTTTATGGTAAAACAGAGATGAATCTATATTATGTGAAGAACATGCTATCAAAAATGGGTATCCGTCAATCATATATGATAGAATTTATCATACTACTTGCTTTACCACATCACAGAACACTTAAACATTTGTATCCAATGTATGTGGTCTAATGATAATGGATATAAGTAGGCTCAATACATGTTTACCAAAATCATTCATTCATGATTCATAAAAAATCAATATCTTTTTTAGGATTATTTGATGGTGGTAATGCACTATTTTTCTAAAGTATCCAATAGAAGACCTAGAAAAGGCTGCATGACCATGAAATAATATTATAGTTTTTAATGTTTTTGTGTACAATTGTTAAGATAAGAAATCATCCATTTCCTCTTCCACATCAATCATCTCTTTAGAAAAGATATGACCCGAAAAAATACATTTTTTCCATAATTTGGATTGTATAAAATGAGAAAACCCATTTCCTTTTACTTTACCTCTTTAAATCCTTTTCTATATTATCAAGAAAGATATTCAAAAAAGGTTTAATAAATGGTAATTTTATCATGAAATGCCCATATATTGCTTATAATCAGGTTTGAAAAGATTTTTAACATGCAACTCTGGAATATACCCAAGTTTATTAATAAACCAAAAGGAATCCTATGGTGAGAAAACATACCCGGGGGAAAATTAAATGTGCTATTTTCCTGATCATCTAGTGTAATGTGGGCTTATAAATAACCAATGAAAAGATTAAATAAAATAGTAGCGAACCTTCCCATATTTTTAATTGATTAGTTGATTTATAAAATTTATGAAGTAGTGGTATTTCAATGTTACATTTTTTTGGTTTTAGTAATCAATACATACCCTTTATCTTTTTTAAATCTATGTGGGAACCATTTCTTTATTTTCATTCATAAAAAAATTTCTTTATATTTTTTCATGTAATTTAGATATGGTTTACCTATAAAGAGTCTAAAAAATGTTAAATAATACCTACTAAAAAAATATATTCAAATTACATTTTAAAAAAATTCAGTGGTGTTGTGTTTATCCATAATTTATTCTACCTCACTAGATTTTAATCACTACTAATTAAGATTTTTTATTTTCAATTAGAATGAGTAAATGTGGGATTATTTCATTATGTTAATCCAAGGAACATATCATTATTTTTCAAAATGATCAAAAAATTATATTCATGATTAGATTATATATTATTTGATCTATCAGGGGAAGAATATCATGATCCATGACATATGAATATTTTAGATTAAATGAATTTAGTTTTAATTCCAATTCAAGTGGTTATTCTCAGGATGGTATCAACTCAATTTCCCTCATATTAAAAACCATTTTTTTCAAAAAATAATCTCTAGAGATAGATTTAATAAATGAATCTATATCATCAATATAATTTTAATTTTACTCATGTTAAAAATATTATTACACAAGTTATGTTAAAGATTCAATTTGTTTAAAAAAAGTGTTATACGAGGGTTTTTTTCACATAAAAACTTCACTAAAAGTAAATATTTCTTCTAAAATCCTTACATCCCCATATAAGTAGGAATGGTTTTATTAGTGGGAATGAATGAAAAACTATAAACCTTTAGATTAAATTTCATGGTGTCTAAGATGTTAAAGTTCAATGTGTATTAATAAAATTTAATAGATAGGGTCCCTTCATAGACATTTATTATGGTGTTTATTATTTTTTGGAATATCCTTCATTGTATTATAAGGGAATGTGTGATATGTGTTTCTTACTATAGGTTTAGGACATAATCATAACCTATTAAAATAATCCCATTTTCATTATGGGGATACAATCCAAATATTCCAAAGGATATGCAGTAAATACTGTGAGGAATCAAATTAATTTATTCTCTAATGTCATAAAAAGATTTCAGAAATTTTAGATTTCCTATAGTTGTGTGAATATTTAAAGTATCTATATCCTTCAATTTCCTACATAAATATGGTTATATTGAAGAATAAATATTCTATATTAATCTTATACATTCATATCCATCCATCCGCACTCCCTTTGTACAAAAGCCTTTGCAAAATTTCCTATTCCTTTAGATTTAGTTGGTTAATTATTCTATATGAATGTTTATCTCAAACTTATTGAAGTTATAAATCACATATTTTATCGTAGACTCGGTTTTAACTTTCATTAGTGGAATTAATCTTGAATAAAAGGGAAAAATGGTTAGTTAATATCTTCCTTATTGTATTCTATGTTGCCATCCATCATTGGTTGTGCCTTAATAGGTCTCTCCTTTTAATCCCTCGTATTTTTTATTAATATTGAACTGGGTTTTTTAGTTTAAATATTGGTTACTAGTGTTGAATCCTCTATTTCCTATAATTATGTTCCACATCATAAAGATATGGAACATACACTTCTATTTGGGATAATAATTGGTTTTTATAGTAGATCACTTAATCATTGATTTACCATTGTGTTTAAGGTAGTAAGAAATATTCCATGATATTTTTTTAAATTCCATATGCTATGAATATTGGGTTATAGTTATGGGTTTTTAAATACATTTTTACTAAAAAAAACTTTCATATAATGCATTCCATAGATTAATTTTGATTTTGTTCTTATGGTTGATTACTTTTTAAGGGCCAAGAATTTTTTTGTAACTATTTGAATAATGGATGCTTGTTTTTCATTCTGAAAATCTATGTGAAATGTATTTTTTGTGAAATTTGGTTTCTAGACCCATATTTAACTACTAAATACATCTTGAAACCTTTTATTTTTCACTAATTGTTTTATTTTTCATTGGTACATAACATCACCAATTTATATTTCATGCAGTTTTGGGAAACAATTTTCTTAATATCATAAAGACTTCCACACATGGATGACCAATGGGGGAATTGGTGGTTCATTATTTTTTCTATTTATTAAAAATTTTCTCACAAAGTGGTTAGTTCTTTAGTTATATATTAGTTATAGGGAGTTGTAATTTATCACCTCATGCACACCACTAGTAGTGGTCCTTCTACTAAACCAGTAATAATTCAAGGAGATCATATTTATCAACTCATTAGACATAGAATTATATTTTCCTCTATGATCCCCTTATTAAGAAACATCCAATAGATTTTTATCATTTTTTGAAGGATTATGTTGGATGAAAATAAATAATGGTGATATTCAATGGGATAACGTTGATAGATGGAACGCAACTTCTTGAACCTCTCATAGTGTTCATAGAGATTTTCTCTATGAGATTTCATTATACCATATATATCCGTGTTTAGTTGTTTTCTTATCAAATAACTAAATAATATATGAAGGAAGTTTCTCTAGATCTCATAAATTTTTTTAAACTCTCCCATTATTTCTTTTTATATCAATTTCATAGCCACTCCCTATAGAGAGAATGAGAATTACAACAACTTGATATCACCATTTGGTACTCATGTATTCTTGAAGAAGATCCATATATTTCTATACATATTAAAATTATTTTTGAGATCTACACACTCTAAACGATGGAAATTAAGAAAAAAAATTAATCAATCCTTATTTTAACATAATGTATCCTTGATTATTTTTTTAAACTAGATACTTATTTTAAAAATCAATATTTAGTACAAAAAAAATTATTGCTCCTTTTCTTTTTCGGTAGACCCTATTTTATATTGTGAAAATATAATTAAACTATAGATAAAATGGTAATGGATTTAGAGATTTTCAATGAAGTAGTAATAAAATTTTGATTCAATTTTTCTATTAATATTGTCTTTTAAACTATTTCTGAAAAAGTAATCAAAATATATAGATAATTACCAAATATATGATTATAACTAGATATAGTCATTTAGTTTAAATTAAAAAAATATGAAAAAAAATTGAATGCTGAGGATCACTTACAACCCCATGATTTTTTTTAACTTCTAGAAAAAAACTATGATGGGTTAGTCAAGAAATAAAAATATGATCCTTAGAAAAATAGCGTTTAATAGTGTGACTTAGGCTTTGTTAGTGGGATTATGTAATCCATAGGGACTCTTTTGTTTGAGTGAGGGATCAATTGAGGTGGAACATAGTGAACCAAATGTGTGTAGTCAAATGTATGTAAAGAAATGGTTCAATAATTTTGATATAGTGACCTAAATATGGATATTACATCAAAATAACCATGTAAATCATGATGAACTCAATTATGAACTCAAAAAACTCTCTCCCAAATGGATAAAACCTTGACCGATTAACCTTAATTAAGGTATTAAACACAAGTAAAATCTTCTAATGATCACAAATTTTTCCTATTTCATAGGAAAAGTGATAAAATACTCTAATCACCCATTAATAATCCTCACCACTCTCCTCCATTTGATAGAGATGAAAGATCGATGATAAATGCGTAAAATCCATAATAATGGAAGGTAAATGAGTTGAAATGCAGTAAAAAAACAAAATCTAATAATTATTATATAAATCAAAATAAAATTCTTGTCATCATGTGTAACAGATAAAAAATGTCAAAAAATTATAATTAAATATCTAGATGAGGGAGAAATATCATTGTCTTGGTCATAAGAGGCCATGTGTTGCATCACTACTGTTTCAAAATATATGTAAAGAAATTAAGAATTGCCCCCATAATAGTGTGTTTCATTCTATTTTTTAAGGTAAGGTTGAAAGTTCAAAAACATTTTTTTGAATCAGGGATAGTCTCTACATACGTTCAGAAATATTTTTCTCCTTCATGTTGATGGTATGAAATTTTTTTATGAACAATTGAATGATGTGTTTCCATAATTCCAATAGAATGATCCTCTCTCTTGATCTCAAATTTTGTTCTATCCTTGTATTGATTATTTCTTTATCTCTATTTGGTTATGAAATGAGATTAAAATGTCCTCATCATCCTTCAAACATCATATGAGAACAACAAGGCCATTCCCCTAATCAATGGATTTTAGAGGTTGTCCCAAACATTATTAGTGTTTTTATAAGTATATGCAGTTATTGTTTATGGGGAACCGTGAATTTATGGGTGGTTAAATTTAATCATCTAAAGAATTACAGTAAATAATCCTTTTTTAAATGATTTAGGTTCTAATGAAAACCATACATGTAATTCTATACATAAACATAGCTCAATTTTCTAAATGTGAACCCTTATATGAGTGATCTGAGGAACAATAAAATAATACTAGTATTACTAAAAAAATTATTCAGTTATAGGTCCCAATTCTATAACATATAAGAAACTAAAAAAAATTTTATATCACTAAGAGGCTTTAACCATCACATAATGTAATGAAGTAAAATACCCACCACACTACGTCTAGTTTTTTATTCATGGTCTTGGAAATATTTCACACCACTTATAAAATATTATTTATACTAGTGATATCTCAAAACTAAAAGATCATAATGTGAGTAAAACATAACATAATGACTATTACTTATCACCTTATTTTTCTTTTCACTCTAATATGCAGCAGGATGCATGACTATCATTTAATGTGAGTGTTTATCTATCATTTCACATATTTATTTTAATAACAAATAACACATATATGGTTTTTATGTAGTTATTTACTAAGTCTCACACAATATATGAACCACTCAAATCATTCTTATATAATTTCTTTAACATGTATTTATTCTCCCACATCCTTTAATAAGTTTATTTTAATAACATTTAGGGTGATATGTATAAACTTTAATGCTATGTCACAATTAAAAATACCCTTTTAATATTCCACAAATTTAGTTGGACAAAGAAAATAATTATATAAATAAAAATTAAGTAGAAATACTATTCTATTATGTTTAAGATGAAATAAAAATCAAGTGATTGAATAAAATTCGTGAGTTGTGTCTTTTAAAATAAATTATAAAACCAATTAAAATCAAATAGAAAACTATTTATTTTGAATTAAGGGAAAATAATGGAAAAAAAACATTAAAATAATCAACAAATATTCTAAACTTTGGCTTCATATGAATCCCTATATAGTATAAATCCTTAACATAACAATTAGATCAATCATAGAAAGTTTTAAAACCTAATGTAACGTTCAATCCTTCTTGAACAACACCAAATTTTAGTGTAAATATAAACTTTTACGGATGATATTTAAACCCAGTTTAACATTTAGGCATTCCAAGATTAAAACAAATCTCTAGTGTAACCTTAAATCCATCATTTATAGTACTAAATTCCATAGTAACCCTTTAATACATTTTTTATGACACTAAAATATAACATATTCTTTTCAAATTACTAGATAAAAATAAACTTTAGTTGGAACTTCCATATTCACAGATGACAATAAACATATTTGTAACCCTCATATCTTCTTAGATGACAATATACTTTATCCAAACCATTCATATTTCTAGATGAAAATAACTTCTAGGGTGACCATTGTTTATTCATGGAAAACCAGAAGCTCCTATGTGACATGTTGGGTTTGTTGATGGAAGTAAACTCTAGAATAACATTCAAGAATTCCCACATAGTGAAAAATAAATTATAATCCTCACTTATTGAAGAAAAACTATAGCCTCTAACATTACATTTCATTTTACATGAAGAAAACAAACTCCATCATGACTCATAAGTTTCTTAAGGGAACTAGTAACTCTAGTATGACATTATGCCTTTCTATATGTAATTAAATTTAAATTTTTCTGTTAAATATTCCATGATAATGATAAACTTTATCATAACCCATAGTATTATATAATAACATTAAAAATCATTTAATTCTTTAATACATCATCGATGTCATTAAATTCACCAAAAACCATTAATATCTTATTAGTGACACTAAGAACCATGGAATATTTTTAATCCTTCCATGATGAGAATAAAATCTAGAATCACATTTTTAATTCTATGATGAAACTAAAATTCAATGTAACCTTCCATCATCATAGATTAAAATAATCTCCATCGTAACCCTCAATGTCTTCTAAATTGGATTTAATTTGTGCCATGAAAACATTCAAACATTTTTATATATCATTAAATTATTGTGTTAATAAATATATTTCATGGAATGAAAGAACTAGAATTTTTACTAGTGTAATAAGCATAGAATGCTATGTGCCTTTAGTATAGTATAATTTTATTTTGTGTAGTGTCCCCCATATTCATATTCATTTTTAAGTTACTAAATCATTAATCTAATAAATGGAACAGAATAATTCAATGTAATTAACTTAAATTATGAATGAATGTAATGAACCAACCTAGTTTACCCTCAAACACATCACCTGACCCGATCTGTCACATACCCGAATGGCGTTCCTGATCCCCATGGGCTGGTAACAAGCACCCGAGCATCGAACAAGAAAACCGAAGGAATGATATCACCCAACTTGAACAACTTCATGGCATACATATACAAGGAAAGAAATAAAAATTAGAAGGCTAAAAAAATATATATGTGCCATAACTATAAGAAAATATCAAAATCAAAAAATACTATAACAGAAGCTAAAACCTCCAAAAGACAAGTCTAACTGCAAGGGATTCAAAACCAACAACTACTCCAACGACGTCATGGATGAACTCTAACCATCTCGCCATCAGATACTCATTCCAGATGACACGAACCTCATTGCCTCACTGTAGTGCCTTGACATTCCCTACACTAGAAGACAAATAATGATCTACCAACCACTAAAGAAGTGCGCAAGGTGTATGCTAATAGGCTCAGTAGGATCCAACCCAAGTGTTCCATAACAAGTCTCTACATAAAAAATCTTGTAATCTCCTTTTTAAAATAAAACACAGCATGATAATCAATAAGAGGTTTTATAGAAAACAAGGTAAATAATTTCTGTTTCCACGGTTTTAAACAAAATAAGGTATATCATTTTCCAATGTATATATCCATATTGTTTTTCACAAGAATCAACATTCATATCAAGGCTAACTCAGAAATCCAAGAATTATAAACTAGAAGAACATGTATCACAACACTAAGGTATAATACAGGTCTAGGTTATAGACTACTCAAACCAAAATAATCAAGTGCAAGAAACTAATCCTAGAATAACAGGCCTAGGAAGTAGATGAATACCTCATTAGTAAACCCCCAAAATGTCAATATCAGTCCCCTAGAACAATAGTCCTAGTAAATATTGGAGACCCCTAAGACAAACCACCTTGATAATCACAAAAAATGTATGATGGCCTCAATATAAAATTTCCACCTAAGTACTAAAGGTAACCCATGCGATCTTTTTCACAAACCCATTTAATTGTCTTGAAAACCATTTAATACCATCTATATTCCATTTATCAAAATCTAAGGAAAAATATTTTTCTTTCAATACCCTTTTTCAACACACGCAACTATCATTCCAATTTCATAAATCAATTTATAAAGAAATTTGAAAAGTATAAGAAGGAGGTTCATTGTCATGGGCTAGAGATGGAACCACCTACCAGAATTTTCAGGTCGCACACACCCGTAATAGAATCCAAAACCAAGAACGAAACCCAATAGCACCAACAGAGATAGTAGGATCCAATCCATTACAATATTGATTCAATCATATACACAAAAGGTTGGAAAAAGAGAGGAAAACCACATACCTTGATGAAGGATTCCCACCACACCACAACAGATAAAGGAAAAAGGCCTCTAGAATGAGATCTCACAATAGATCTAGAAGAATATGATTAGAAACATCCAACTTGGATCAGTGGATCCAATAACACAAGTTTAGGGTGGTATCACGATCAATCTCAAGGAAGAATCTGAGAGAACACTTACCGAGAGAGATGCACTATCAAAAAACGATGAATCGGAGTTGATCGGATTGATTCAGAAGGTGATATGCCTATGAAAAAATCATAGGGAGAGTCTAAGTTTGAGAGCTTTGATGATTAGAGAGAAAAAGACTGTCCAAAACTCCCAAACACGTGACTTTAATCTGAGCGTGGGCTGGGTCATGACGCTAACCCCTTGATGATGATGTGAAGGCCATTCTAGATAAGTTATGATGAAAAACCCATCGCCTCAGATTAAAAACTGATATTTTCACCCTACACGACGTTTACCCATCATTCACTATGTGATCAAGCTCACAACGTGACCTCCCCCTTCACGACATGGTCTCTTAGGCCAGGAAATGAAACTTGCACAAAGTACATGACATTTACTTCGGGTATATGATGTGTACCTATTTTACAGTCTATATTAATCCTAAAAAAACACATAAAATAATTTTAAAACTATAAGGAAACTTAGAATGAGGGAAAACTAACCCGGTCAATGTAAGATGATGTTCCAAAATCCCCACCATAAATAATTTCCATCCTTGGGAAGTCATGTGAAAGATGTATCCTCTGGAAAGAGATGAGGCCATTGCTCTATCATCAATGACTCTCATTCCCAAGTGTCATGAGAATCCAATCCTTGTTTCCATAAAATTTTGACCAACGAAATCAACTTCCCACAAAAGACTTTCATATGAGAGTTAGCGATCTCAACTAGTTTCTCCAAAACAGAAGCATCTAGATCTAACTCAATTTTTTCCCAACATAGAATATGAGCGGGGTTAGGGTGATACTTCATGAACTGAGATATTTAAAAAAACATCTTGAATGTTTGGCACCTGAACCAGAAGTTCTAAACAATAGGTAACATTCCCAAGCCATTCAGTGATCTCAAACAATACAATATATCTTGGATCCAACTTTCCATGTTTTCCAAATCGATGGTGGCCCAACTAAGGATAAACATTCAAGAAATCATGGTCACTAATGGAAAATTCCATAGGATGATACTTCCGATCTGAATATGATTTCTGCCGACTTTGGACTGTAACCAGACGCATCTGCACCTCTTGAATCTTTTTCAACGTCTCATGAACCAAACTTGGTCCAACCAAAGCTACTTCGCCCACCTATACCCAACAGAGATGTGATCCGCATGAGCGACCATACAAAGCTTCAAAAGGATCCATTATGATTGATGACTGGTAACTGTTATTGTAAACAAACTCAACCAGTCCTAGATGCTTATCCCACGATCCATTGAAATCCAATACGTAGGAACAAATCATATCCTCTAGGATTTGAATTATATGATCCATCTGGCCATCTATGTGTGCATGGTAAGTTGTGCTCAACATGACATGAGCACCCATTTCCCCTTGAAGACTCCTTCAGAACCTTGAGCTAATCCTAGGATTCCTATTTGGAAGAATGGTATATGGACTCCCATGTAACCTCATGATCTCCTGCACATACAACTTACCTAGATCTTCCCCTTTAGTGGTATATTTAATTAGAATGAAGTGAGTAGACTTCATCAACCGATCAAAAAACCACCCAGATATCATTTTTCCCTTAGGGTGTCCATAGAAACCCAAAAAAATCCATGGACACCTCATCCTACATCTAAACCATCACTCGAAGAGGATGAATCATACAAGAAGGTTTCATGTGCTCGGACTTTTCTATTGATAGGTGTAATATTAGGACACATAATCTATGATATCATGCTTCATACACGGCCACCAAAACCGTCATTTCATGTAATAAGAAAACTATGTAGTTCCTGGATGAGCATGCCATGAAGATATATTACAATCAAACAAGACTAAACATCTCATTGATTCTGGGATGAAAACTCTCTTTCTGAAGAGAAGTATGGCATCTGAAGAAGGAGACCAACTAAGAATGGTATCCTAACCATATAGGTTTTATCAGAACTTCCGAAACTCATCATCTTGTTGTTGAATTTTCAATATAGACTCTAGAAGAGATGATGTCAACTGAACACTTTTCCAAACCATACCTGATACATCCTCCTTAGCATCCTTGTGAAGCTCAGAGAAAATCTCCATAAGATTCCACTCTTCCATCAATTCCAGAACAGCCTGTGAAGGTACCTTCCTACTTAAAGAATCTATAACTACATTACATTTCCCCAGAGTTTAGGCATTGTCAAAGTGAAACATTTGAAGGTATTCTACCCATCATCTCTGTCTAAGATTCAAGTCCTTCTGGGAAAAGATATAGCTCAGACTCTTATGATCAGAGAAAAACATGAACTTATCCCCAAAGAGATAGTACCACCAACACTTAAGCACATGCATCATTGTAGAAATCTCTAAATCATGAGTGTGGTAGTTATTCTCATGAGACCGAAGCTGAAGAGATCCATAATCTACCACATGATCATCTTGTATAAGCATACATCCCAAATGAGCACCTGATGCATCACAGAACACTATATACCCCTTACTAGGTTCGGGTGAGATCAAAATAGGTTCTAATGTCAGAATTCATTTTGTAAAATTGAAAGAAGATAGACAGTTTTCATCGAATGATAATTTTACTACTTTCTTATTAAGAGTGGTCAAAGGTGATTATAGCTTTGAGAAGTCATTAAAAACCCATAAATAGTATCTAACCAGACAAAGGAGGCTACATATCTCAAACACATTTTGTGGTTCCTTCTAGGACAAAACAACTTTTACCTTATCTAGATAAGCTGATAATCCATGCTAAAAAATTTTATGCCCCAAGAATTTCACTTCTTGAATACAGAAATTGCATTTTGAAAGCTTGCCATATAGACTGGGATTTCTCAGATTCTCCATAAAAAAAATCATATGGTGCTTATGATCACACTCAAACTTTTAATGAACCAGAATATCATTCACGAACACTACCACATATGTTTCAAGATATTTGTGAAATATCTGATTCATTAGTTCCATAAAAACATCAGAAGCATTAGTTAGACTGAAAGGCACCATAAGATATTCATAATGTCCATACCTACTCCTGAAGGACATATTTGGTATATCAGACTCCCAGACTATGAGCTGATGATAACCCAATCAATGATCGATCTTCAAAAACAAATTTTATCCCTTCAACTAATTAAACAAATAATATACATTAGGAAAGGGATATTTTGTCTTAAACATTTCCTAGTTTAACTTCTGATAGTCCACACATAAACAAAGTGAACCATCTACTTTCTTTTCAAAGAGCACAGGGGATGCTCAAGGAGAAACACTAGGGAAAAAAACCATTCTCTAACAGGTCGTCCAACAGAATATTGAGTTTTTTCAGCTTTGAAAGTTCCATATGATAATAAGACAATGATATTGGCTGCATACTAGGCACCAGGTCAATCGTGAACTCTACATCTCTCTCTAGAGGTAGAAAAGAGAAGATATATGGGAAAACATTAGGAATATCTCAAACAACAACATAAAGATACTCAATAAAAGAAACATCATTTGTCTCAAACACAACACCAACCAACAAACTCATGATCTATGGGTGGAATAGTCCTGTATGACCAAACCTTGGGTCCCACTCCCCCTAAAACACATGAGAGATCCCCTCAGTAGCAAGAAACAAAAAACACCAATGATAACAATCAACCTCATCTCAATGAAAGACAATATAATACATACAAATAATGACATCAAACAAATCCATATCAAGAATGAGAAAATCCTAGAAAAAATCTATTTCATCTATTGTGAATGAATAAGAAGGACACCTGAACCCCTTCTCTTTCCTCTTACAGAGAAGTGTCACTAACTCCATTGTAAAGGGTATAAGTTATATTGGAAGTGTAAGAAAATCAACAAAATGGGTAGATATAAATTACTGGGAGGCACCAATATCAAATAAGGTTGTATCTAATAAATCTGCAATAAGGAGAGTACCACTCATTGTTGTTGGACATTCATCAACCTCCATTGGACACTAATCTACTGTGTGTAAATGCTTCACTCATAAGGCCTATGACTGGAGCCCTGTAGTCTTGGAAGATTCTGAATACACCACAGTAGCCTTTGGAGATGTATAACCCTTACCATAATGAGGCATATTCATAGCTTGATAGAAACTCTATAGATGACCAACACGTCCAAATCTATTTTATGTCTTGCAGGCATAGTATAAGAACGTTTGGTGTGATCTCTATCATAGAACTGGTATCCAGTTAGAGAAACACTGTCATATGCAATAGACGGTGTGGAGGAGGCTCACTACTGAGACCCACCTCTAGCACTTCTACGACGGTCCTACCACTTCTTCTTACTCCCATGCATTCCACTAATGTTGTCACCATTTGGAAGAGAAGAGGAAGTAACACCGACCTTTCATGCCTTGTCCATCTATTCCATCATTTCATTATTCTCTACCTCTATAGAGGTAGAAAGCTTCAACACGAACACCTGTGATCTAATGTCTTGTCACAAACCCTATAAGTACTTCTAAACCTTTGACTAGTCAATACTTACCATGTCATGAGAAAAACAGACAAGTTTAGAAAACCTGTTTGTGTAGGATGAAACTGAAATCTCTCCCTACTACAATGATAGAAACTCCAGAGATTTTTCCGACATCAGAGACTGTGGAAAAAACTGCTAAAAGATCATGGTTTTGAAACCCTTCCAATCCAAGACCACATGTCTGTCTTCCTAGACCATAGAGTCCCACCACTGCTTATTGGAACCCTCAAGTCTAAATGTTATGCACTTCACCCTAATATTCTCAGGTGTCTCCGAGAATTCTAAGATTAGAACGATCATGTCCATCCAATCCACCACCTCTTGAGGTTATGTCATCCATTTAAATGAAAGTTTCTTCTCATACATGAACTCCCATGATTGATATATTTCTCCTCATGCTCTTGGATGTACTTAAACCACTTTGATCTGAACTCATGGAACATCCTAATCGATAGCACGAAGTGCTCATATGATAGTCTCAATGAGATTCTGATCCATAAGTGTATTTTCTTGAGGAGCATCAGCTTCACATTCCAGAGGAACTTATGGAGGATGTCTCATAGTCATACTACTACATACTAAAACATGAGAATGATCAGACACATAACAAATCCCATTTCAAACTAGAAAATCCATAAGTAGAAACTAAGATTTAGAAAGAAAATACCAACACTAGAGACACATATCCAGACATCCCAGGGTAACTTGAGTCTCTATAAGACAAGAGTTTTCCAAGAACCCATCACAACATACCTCTCAAGTCCCAAAAATCCTCTGTCTAGTCTAACTGATATCCCAACAAAAGATTCTTGAGGATAGACCTACTCTGATACCGAACTGTAACGAATTGACTCGGGTTACCCTCAAACCCGACACCTGACCTGATCCATCACATGCTCAAAGGGAATTCCTGATCCCCATGGTATACATATACAAGGAAATAAAGAAACAATAGAAGACTAACAAAAAATATATGCCATAACTATAATAGAAAAATGGAAACAAAACAACTATAATAGCTGCTAAAAACTCCAAAAGACATGTCCAACTACAAGGGACACAAAACCAAAAGATAATCATATGATTAAATGGATGAACTCCAACCATATCACTATCAGCTACCCATCCCAGCTAACATGATCCTCACCACCAGACTGTGGAACCTTGCCTTTCCCTACACTGGAAGACAAATAAAGTTCTATGCCACACCGAATCAGTGCACATGGTGTGACCTAACATGTTCAGCAGGATCCCACCCAGGTGTTTCATATCATGTATCTCTATAAAAAATCATGTATGCTCATTTTTAAAATAAAACAGGGAATGATAAACATAATGAGGTTTTATAGAAAACTTGGTAAATACTTTCCTTTTCCACAGTTCTAAACAAAAGAAGGTATATCATTTTCCAAATAATATTTCCATATCATTTTTACAAGCATCAACATGCATATCAAGTCTAACTCAGAAAGACAAGCAGTAAAAACCAGAAGCATAGATATCACAACACCATGGAAAACTACAGGTCTAGGAAGTAGACTACTCGTACCAAAATAACCATGTGCACAAAACTGATCCTAGAACTACAGGCCAAGGAAGTAGGGGAATACCCCATGAGTAAACCCCCCAAAATGTCAATATTGACCCCTATAACAATAGACCTAAGAAACAAAGGAATTACAAAGACAAACCTCCTTGATAATCACAATGAAATGGACAATGGACTCAAGTTAAATCATCCACCTAAGTACCCAAGGTAACCCATATTCTCTTTTTTCACAAACCCATTTCAATGTATTGAAAACCATTTATAATCTTTTTATCAAAATCTAGGGGACACAATTTTGCATTGAAAAGCCATTTTCAACACACAAAAATCATTATAATTTCGTAAATCAATTTATAATGAAATTTTCAAATCAAAACAAGTAGGTTCATTATCATAGGCTAGAGACAAAAAAACCTACCTCAATTTTCAGGTTGCACATGCCCACAATGGAATCCAAAACCCAGAACAAAACTCAATAGAAGCAATGGAGAACCTAGGATCCAATCCACGACAAGATTTATCCAAACAGTAACACAAAAGATCAATAGAAGAGATGAAGACCACATACCTTGAAGAAGGACGCCCTCCTCACCACAACCAACGAATGAAAAAGGCCTCTGAAATAAGAACAGACAACAGATCTAGAAGAATAAGACTAGAAACATATAACTTGTATTAGTGGATCTGATAATGAAAGGATAGGGAACTATTGTAATCAATTTCATGGAATAATTAGAGAGAACACTTACCTGGTGAGACACACCGTAGAAACAAAAATGAACAAGAGCCGATAAAATCAATAAGGAAGGTGGGATTCTTATAAAAAACACCCTAGGAGAGTCTATAGTTGAGATCCATGAAGATTTGAGAGAAAAGGACCGTCCAAAACTTCTGAACATGTGACTTTAATCTGGGCATGGGTTGGGTCATGACGTGTACCCCTATGTCACGATGTGAAGTCCATTATGGAAAATCTATGCTAAAAACCCATCACCTCAGATTAAAAAAGTAATATTTCACCCTACACGATGTGTAACCATCATTCGAAATGTGTAAAAGCTCACAATGTGACCTCCCCCTTCACAACATGGTATCCCAGGCCACGAAATGCAACTAACACCAAGTACACGATGTGTACTTCAAGTACACAGTGTGTACCTTTTCTGTAGTCTATAGTAAACCCAGTAAAAAATCACATAAAAGGATTTTAAAACTAGAAGGGAACTTAGAATGAGGGAAAACTAACTTGATCAATGAAATGAGATGTTATAATGAACAACATTTTATAAACATTTTTTAAATCCACGAGTGTGATCCAAGAGAGAAAATAATTTTTAGATGAGATTATTGGCCCTCCCATCATATCATAAGGTGGGGAAAAATATGCACTAAATCAAATAGAATAATGTTGTCACTATGTCATGGTTGTTGTTTAATCATGGAAATTAACTCCACATTATGATGTTTGTGAGATTGGTTTAAGATATCAATATAGATATTCATCATGAGAAATTATCAATTATTTTAGTCAAAAAATAAATCATGTGTGTAGACTATAACTAATCATTAAACGAGTTTCAATATTCATATTAATCAATCTAGGGGATCCAAATGAGTTTAGTCATTATAAAATATAGAGAAAATTAGAACTAAAATTATCATTTTAATTTGATGCATATGTCATAGATAACTGTTTCCAATCATTTAATTATATGTGACAAGAGATTATTTCCATATAACATAAACCCTTCAATAACATCAATTATATATTTTCATAAAAAATTTATAGAACACTATTTGCATAAATTGGTAATATAATATAATTTTTTTATTCAGGTTGATATTGAATATTAATATATAAAATATCTAGTTAGATGTTGGTTTTCACAGTCAATTAAACTCACTATAAATAATGATCAAATTATTGGATAATGACGTATGAATTGATTATTATTTTGTCATAATGATTTTATATTTTTTGGATCGTGGTTATAGATTTCATGTTTTATTCCACTAATAATATTCCAAAATATATTCCATTAATACTATTATTAATATTAGAGTAATTATTGGAAATGATTGATATGATAAATATCTATCATGATTATAGAGAACCTAGCTAAACATACCTTAATTTTATATCATTGAGATGAAAAAAATTACATTTCATAAATAACATTAATAATATCCTAGGGATCAATAGGTTGTGTTTCATTGAATACTATATATATAGTCATGCTATTTTATAAGGCTAGTGGTCACTGATTCTTATGTCTAATATACTAGATCATCAAATAGATTTCAAACAGAAAAACACATCCTCATTTCTTTGGGAATGAAAACATAAGAAATAGGTGAACTCAAACACTCAGTAAGTGATGACTAATCATTTTCATAAAGAATGAGTTCCCAAGAATAATTGAAACACATGAACATAAGGGAAATATCATAAAATCTTGGGTGATAATAAAAAACATAAGTGATCCTCAAAGTACATTGTATATTAACTTTAACCAAAAAATAAAAATATGAATGAATAATATATATAAAATAGATTAATATCATTTGACATAAAAATGAATCATGAGAGATTAGGATCATAATCAATATGATGCTTTAACTATTGAATAAACACGAGCATACAGAACAAATTCTCTCATGAGTCACACACTAGTAATCATGCCTATGGTGATACTTAATTATTCATACATATAAATCACTTTCATTAGTCACACACATACACCCAAACTTGAGAACAACTAAATTATTATCATGTGTATATATATATCAGGTGTTTTAAGCGTCTACCAGATGCATTGGAGGTGATATAGGACCACAACCATCATCATTCATACTTATGAGTGCCACATGAAAATCATTAACTTATAAAATGATGAAGAAACTATATAAATGAAATGGTTTTCATACAATGTTTAGATGAAAATAATTACCTATTCATAATGATCAACCATAAGTAAAAGTTGGTTTTGTAAAACTTTTAATTAAATGTCATTAATCATTCATTTATTGAAAAACCCAAATAAATAAAATTTGGTTTTACAATATTTCCATTTAGGATAATGACATGAAATAAATCAATTGATATAAAATATATGATCACACAAAAATAATTATATAATACTAGAAAAATGGAGGGTGAATCTTGAAACACAACTCCATTGAAAATTGATCCTTTGAAAGATAGTGAGGAAAATAAAAACTAAATCATAAAATAGTTTTTTTACCTTTTTAATCATTGACATAGAAGTAATAAAAACTAGTACATTTTTAAATGTTACCTTCATTTTATTATAATAGCTTATAATAATACACTTCATGGATGTGGTTTTGAATAAGAAAACATTTTTACAATGGTGTATAATGGGGAAATAATTTAAAATTGAAAATTAATTGATCATAGGGAAATAGAAATCTTGATGAAAATGTATAACCCAAAGGAAGATGAATGATTTAGAAAAACCCTAAATCTTACCCTGGATTAACAAATATTTGTTTTGACCTTCTGTATCATTAATATAAAAATATTAATCCACTTTTTAAGAAACTAATTTCTATAAATTTATATATAATATTCATTAAATAACTTATATATTACATTTATATAATATCTTTTCTTCATCTATTTTTAATAGTCTTGAATTTTTTGAACTAGGTTCATAAAAGCAGTGTAACTCTTCTTGTATCATCCATAGTTCATCAGTAACAAACAATTAAAGGTACTAAAATAAATATTATATTAACACTTATAATTTTATAATTTCATTATATGTTAGTTTTGGGTATAATTCTTAAATATGAAATCATCAATGAGAATTTTTTGATGATTTATAATGAATCGGTTTTGGTATCTTAATTAAGGAGTTTAAAACTACCTTTACCATTTTGTAAACAAATTAAAATATTTATTTTATTAATAATATACCATTTTTTCAGTAATATTATTCTCATATTCATTCATGATATTATTTTATTTCATTGTTCAATTAGGTGTCTAGACCTACCAAAACAAGAACATACCATAATTAATTTATGCTTGAGATGATGAAATTTATTTGTTTGGAATAATATCATTATTATATAATAATCATGAATTTATATAGATAATATTAAGATTTATACATATATTTTATTATGGTTTCATAAATAATAATGAAACTATATGAAAATTGAGAATTGTAACTTCATGGAGGTGGATATCCACACAACACGTGAATAAAGGTATAATTTTTCCCAATAGAAAATAGAGAAATGTGTGTATTTATGTTACAATAATTTTAATAACATAAATGTATAATAATAATCCGAATTTTAGAATTTTAAGATGGTTTAATGAAATTTTAAGAAGGAGAAGTGCACATAATGAAATATAAATGAGTAAGGAATGGTTAGAAAATTATACATCAATTATTGGATTACCTTCTTTGCAAAGGGGTTAAACCATTGAGGCATTTTATTTTAAAATGAAAAAACTTTTCAAAGATGTCTATAAATGTTTAGGGAACCATTAGGTAGAGTTTGATCCAATCTAAGTGGGTTTTAGTGTGAGTGGATGTGATGAGATGAGTACCCCATTTATAAGTGAAAAAGAGATGACAATTCTATAAATACCAAGATTATTTTAATAAAGATAATTCACACTATGGGTATGTACCACAAAAACATAATAAAAATTTATTGGTTAAGGTATAACTTTAAGAAATTACTTAATGAACTGTTCACATATATGTTTTTAATATATTTTTTGTCTCTCTTCACCAAACGTTTTTACCACATTTCTGTTTTACTGAGGTAACTAGTTTTTACCTAAGTAATTTAACCTTTGGGGTTCAAAATAAATTATTAATTTTTAATTAATTTGGAACTAATCATTATAAATTTGACTTTTTTAATTTTTATTCTATAAGTGATTGTCTTGACCCGTCCCCTGGGGCCCATGTCGTGACTACCCCAATCCTGCCTTCCATAGGCTAGGGGTTTGTGACTAGAACCAGAGAGGTGTATCCCTAAATGGGAAGGCATTTCCTTTAAATTTGTATAAAAAAATAGTCCAATAACACAACAAGATGCAACCATGAAGTAAAAGTATAGTATTAAAAGTGTGTACCTAAAGTAAAGGGGCCAGAATAAAAGCCCAACTGAAAGATACAACTACAATAGAAAATAGTAAACAGCTCCTAGAATCGTCCACCAAGAATCCTACCTAAAGTGTAGGTACAACTCATCTCCATAGCTCTCCACGTCAACTATTACCACCATCCACCTTCAGGTCATAGCTCCCTGAGTCTTATTCAAGGTTTCCCGTAGTCTACACAAGACACAATAAGATGCTAGTGAAGCCCATGCAGGGTTGAGTATAACAATACCTAGCAGGGACCCCAAAACCCCCAAAGGTCTCTCAGAACTCCACAATGGAAAACCACAAGCACGATCTCAATAAAAAATAACAATGAAAAAGTATCAACTCAAACCAGGTAAACAACTCAGAAATCAGAAATAAAGATGATTAGCCTAAATCTATATCATTTTATTTTGTTGGTACATTTCCAAAACTGAACCACAAGGGAGTTACTCCATTGTCAATTTACACAGGGTCGTATAACGCTAATCCATGATGAGCCTCTCTAAGGCTGCTCCATGTCGGGTCACACACTACTGATCCACATATGGTCGCTAGAATTCTCATCCACACAGGGTCTCTAGAATTCTGATCCACATAGGGTTGCTAGTATGCTATTCCACATAGGGTCACTAGATGCTGATCCACATAGGGTCTCTAAGATGTTAATCCACACAGGGTCACTAAAATGCTCATCCACACATGGTCTCTATGAATGTTGATCCACACAGTTTCGCTATGAATGTTGATCGACATAGGGTCTTTATGATGTCGATCCACACATGATCACTAGATGCTAATCCACACTGGGTTGCTACTTAGATGACAGCCATCCATAGGATTCCCCGTACCCAGTGCGATTGAGTTCTATAGTATGTGATCCTTTGGATATTGGTTATTATTCAACTAACATTAAGTTTCAAAAAGTAGTAACCCAAAGGACCGTCATGTTTTAAGGGTTCCAACGCAATAGATAGCGCATCAATCGGACGCCCAGTATGTGGGTTATTGGCATTTTAGTGCGAGGGCCCACTTGGATTCGGGTACAATCCAACCTGGACATACACCAACATTCTCCAAAACTTAGGTGGAGTATCTCAAAAGGATTGCCTCACTCCAAGGATCCCAACACCATAAACGGTTTGTCAAATGGACGTCTAGTTCGCAAGATACATCTCATTAAGAAAAACTGGGACCTAATGGGTCTCGGTCCGACCTAGAACAGTCTGAACTAGCCTAGGGCAGACCAGGTGGGCTAGGCTGCAGTGGGCTCGGCCCCCAGGCTGGGCCCAGCTCGGTGCACTGGAGCGTCTCACGAGTCGAGTGGCTTCCCAGCGTCGTGAATGGCTCAAAGAGTCGTTCGAATCTTTAATCAATGGCACCATGCTACTCCACTACATGGTTCGAAGGACCCGCGGTGAATGGGTCCCTCTCTTTCGCAGCTTTGATTCCACAGCCCCTTCACCATGGCACGCGATGGTGCACCTCCTTTACAATGTGGCCGACCGAGTTCTGGCCACCCCTTCGGGTCTGCTGTGGCACCAAGCGGTGCCTCCCTCTTCCGCGGATGGCAGGTCTTCCACAGGCCACTGGGTGAGATCTGGTGGTCTGTTTCCCCTTTTACCCATGCTTACAGGCCTCCCAAGATGCCTCTATCACTACACAACACCTATATTCAAGGTTCTATCGAGTTTGAAATTCATCCCTCGAAGAGCATGACAAGAATGAAGCTGCAGGGGGTTGAGGCCTTGTTTGTTTGACTCGCACCCTCCATGTTAGCATCTTAACAATTCGGCAACAATTTATTTATCTTGAACTCAAAGAATTAAACCATGAAAAATCCCCCTACATTGAGAATCGTTGAAGTCATTTCGGTGGTGGAAGGAGAATCTGTGCTTTGATAAAGCCGTCGATGTTCGTCGTTCTCGATTTTATCCCTCTAACATCGCTGTCCAAGCTACCGTTTATCATCAGTGGAAGACTCTACAACACTTCTTCAGAGTTTCCTCTCTTCCATGCCAAAATTCCACGCCTGAGATTCAATTAAATAGATAGAATAAACAACTGAGTTTCACGACATTAATGTGGCTAATTTATAAACCTCATTTAACACTCCAACTTCGAGGTTACAGAAACCAAGAGTCAAGACATTATATGGCTTTACAACACAGCAGTCCCGCCACCACCGCTCAACCACTGGAGAAAATTAAAATAACCATTACATGTTATTTTATTATTGTTTTAAAAGTTTAAAACATATCATTTCTCCCGACCTATTGCAGTTGATGTTAAGCCTCCCTTAAGTGAATCTTGGTTCTATAGATTCAATGATACCCTTGGATTTCAATTCCAAGCACCGATTCAAAAGTTATAAAATGTCATCTGTACATTTTCTGAATGTACCTTAAAAAAAGTTCAAAATTCCATTCTAGGTACACCGGGCCTCAGAATCAAGCGCCGTCAATTTTCGTGGACTCATAATAATCCAAAATAATTAAAAAAATACATAGAATTTATTGGTCTTTACATTCTCCCCACCTTAGGGATTTTTCATCCCCGAAAGCTATAACAAAACTAGGTAAACAATGGGGGTATTGAGCATGTATCTCAGCCTCTCACTCCCATGTACTCTCCTGGAGATTCCTGGGCTACAAAAAAACTCACCCTAGAGGAATAGACTACCCATGAAGGACCCACTCCTGTCAATCCTCTATATTCGTCGAGAACTCTACAAACGTCGCCCCATTGTCGATGTCCATCTCTCCCCAGTCAATAATGTGTGATGGTTCATACATGCATCTCCCCAACTATGACACATGGAAAACATTATGCACTTGGTACAACTATGGAGGAAGAGCTATATGGTATGCCACCTCACCAACTCTGCTGAGGATCTGGTAGGGTCCGATGAACCTCAGATAAAGTTTTCTACCCCGACCAAACATCTGTAATCCTTGTCAGGGTGAAACCCGTAGGAAGACATTGTCTACCTGCTCAAACTCCAAGGGTCTATTTATCCTGTCCGCATATGACTTATGCCTACTTTGTGCAGTCTTCATCTACTCCTGGATGATCTGCACCTATTCCATGGTAGACTGTAGAAACTCTGGAACCATAAGTGCCAACTCCCCTGGGTTTGTCTAGCATAGAGGTGATCTGCATGGTCTCTTATACAAGGGGTCAAATGATACCATGTTGATGGTAGAGTGATAACTATTTTTGTATGAAAACTCTATAAGTGGTAGGTGGTCCTCCGAACTACGGCAAAAATCGTGGACAAAAAAATGAAGATTGCCCTCGAGTGTCTGTATGGTTCGTTCTGTCTGACCATATATCTGAGGATGAAAGGCAGTGCTCAAGTGTAGTTGAGTCCCGCATGCATCCTGTAATCCCTTACACAAATGGGATGTAAAATGAGCTTCGTGATCTGAGACGGTTGATTATGGAACCCCATGAAGTCATACAATCCCTTGTATGTAGAGACATCCTAAGCTCTCTACTGATCCCTACTCTCAGATTGGTAGGAAGTGGGCTGATTTGTTGATTCGGTCAACGATCACCCAGATGGAATTGTGGCCCTTGGACATACATGGTAGCCCTATCACGACCTCTTGCTGAGTGTGTCTGCTACCACATTCCCCTTCCAAGGATTGTATACTATCTTAAAGTCATAGTCCTAGAGGGACTCTAGCCATCTTCGTTGTCTCATGAACAGGTCCTTTTGTGAGAATATATACCTGAGACTCTTTTGATCAGAGTAAACAGTAAACGGTTCACCCATCAAGTAGTGTTGCCACATCTTTAGTGTAAAGACCACTACTGATAACTCTAGGTCATGTGTATCGAAGTTCTACTCATGTTGTCACAACTATCTTGAGCCGTAGGCGATCAATAATTGCTCATACATCATGACACCACCTATTCTAGCCCCTGATGCATCACAGTAGACTACAAACCCAATGCCCTCTTCTGGTAGCCTCAAGATGGGGGAATTCATCAATCTCTGCGATAGCTCCTGAAAACTCTTCTATAATCTCTCCATCTACACAAAGGGTTGTCCCTTCTTTGTCAAAGCTGACAAGGGTGTCTCAACTTTGTAAAATTCAAGTACGAATCTCTGGTAGTACCAAGTCAATCTCAGAAAACTACGCACTTCGGTCACACTCCTGAGTGGCTCCCAAGGAAGAACTTCATTGATCTTCACTGGATCCACTATAAATCTATCCTTTGAGATAACAAGCCCCCTGAAGTGGACCTATCGAATCCAGAACTAGAACTTCAAGAGATTTCCTAAATCTGGTTCTCTCGGAGTGTATCCAGAACTATCTACAGGTGTGTGGCGTTCTCCTACTCCAATGCTGAGTATATCAAGATGTAGTCTATAAAGACTACCATGAAGAGATTGAGGTAAGGTTGGATGATCCTGTTCATGAGCCCCATGAACACTGTCGGAGTGTTGGTCATGCCTAAAGGCATTAACAAGAACTCATAATGGCCATACTGACATATGAAGGTTGTCTTCAGTACGTCCTCATCCCATACCCAGAGCTGGTGATAGATTGATCTGAGGTCTATCTTCGAAAACCATCGATCTCCCTTCAGCTAGTATAAGATTTCGTCAATCCTCAGGAGTGGATACTTGTTCTTTATAGTCACCTGGTTCAGGCACCGATAGTCCAAAAAAATTCTCAAACTCTCATATGCCTTCTTGGAAAACAAAATCAGGGATGCCCATGGAGAAACATTGGGCCCTATGAACCCCTTCCTCTACATGTCCCCCATTTGTACCTACAACTCAAAAATCTCTATGGAAGCTATTCAATATGCTGGCATAGATATCGGTGTCTTCTTGGGGTACAATTCGATGTAGAAGTCTACCTCTCTACAAGGCTGTAGTCCCAAAACATCATTAGGAAAGACATCAGAATATTGGTCCAACAGTATAGGATAACTTGGAATCCTCATGTCAACTTCTACGAGGGTAAGGCTATCCAACTGATGAGTGATTAGCTTCAACCACCACCGAGAAAGTCCATCCTATACTACAATGTTTTCCTTATCACTAGTGAAGGAAAACCTAATCACATTCTCATGGACACACCACACTTCATTCCTAAAATAGTCGATCTGGGAATGGACTGTAGATATCTATTCCATACCCAAAATGACGTTGTAAAGCCTCGACACTGCTACTAGGAGATCCCAGCTGAATCTATCGCCTCCTAGAGTGAGCTCACACTGTCTGCACCTGTGTGTAATCATCTAATCTTCTCCCATATGAGTCTCTGATCATAAGGATCGATCCAACGGCTCCATCGGAATCTCCGAGCTCTGAATGAGTGTCATGAAAAAAAATAGTGACTAGAACCTATTTCTATAAGTAATGCAGATAGGGTGGAATGGACACAGATCATACCTCTAATCATCTCTAGATCACCGTGGTCATAGGACTCTGCCGCCTATAGCTGTGCTCACTCCTGTGCACCTGCTCCCTATGGTTGGGGTGGGACACATGGGGGAGGTGGTGGTGATGCCTCAAAATGTCATCCACCACATGCTGCATGACCTTCCCCTCTGCCACATCTGCCACCTGGTGGACCTTCTTGCTTGAATCTCTACATCTTCCTTGGTGGTCCCTTAACTGTCTGTTGATCATTAGTATAGAGGGTTAGGCAGTCACGAGCCATGTGGACCTGTCTGCCACACATGAACCAAAGTCTGCTTCCCAACTGACCCCCTCTACCTTACGAGCTCCACACCTCTGACCCTATGTCTTGGGGTCGTCCTCTGGAAGGTTTGGTCTACTTGTTCCTCTACGTCATATGCCTACTACCTATTGTAGATGACTCGACTACCTGTCGCCTGGTGGTGTTTCCCACCGCCGGTGCCTGCTCATACAATAAGTTTGTAACGACCCAGAAATTTCAAGGAAATTTTTTTCAAATACTTTGGAATTTTACGAGTCTGTATATTCTGACGGTGCTTGATTCCGATGCGCGGTGTGCCCAGAATCAATTTTAAAATATTATCTTGGGTACGTTCAGTGAAAGAACGAGTAGGTTTTTCTAAAATTTGAACCGGTGCTTGGAACTAAAATCTGAGGGCACCGATGACCTCGCAGCGCCAGTAATTGCTTCAGGGGGCACTTACCGTAGTTGCATTCGCAAAAGAGGAGAAGATAATTTTTGGGGCTTTGTTCAAGAAATAAATTAAAATTGTCGGAACAAAATCTTTATTACTAAGGGAGGTTACTCCCTCCCATGGGTAGTTAAGGGTGGGTCCTGCAGCCACTTAACTACCCAAGTGTGGGTGTTAGAGAGGTGGGGTCTGCACGACCCCCACCATTTAATTCTCTCAAAACCCATTAGTAAACCCCCCATCAATTTGACAAACCTCCTTTTTAATGTCTCCTAAATCCATTAAATTATGTCAACTCATAATTTAATGTGGAACCTTTCTCTTTCCCCTTTTTAATTTAACCACCAACGCTTTCAATAATGGGGGAAAATTATCCCTCTCTTCCTTACATAATTGTCACCGCGTTTTATTTAATGTGGTGAGTTATTTTGGGGGAGTTTCTTGGCCTGAATAATATAATAAAAGGTGGAACCTATTATTTTATTAAGGAGGAGAAGTTTGTTTTGCGACGAAGAATGCCGACCCCCGACGAAGAACGACGAAGAACATCGGTTCTTCAGAGATCGATGACACGCCACCAATCCTCTTCCCCGCGGCCAGAGAGGAGACGCTGCTTCCTCCTCGGCGCACCTCAACAACGCCTACGACTCGCTTCTCTGCGACGCCCTGTACCGTGACGCCAACGATCTTCTTCCTGGTTGAGGTAGAGGATTTTGGAAATTGTATGTTCTTTCTCATGAGAATTATACCCTGGTGCTTTGTATTAATTTGTTTGGTGGTTCTTAAAAGCTCTGACGCGGTGGGTGCAGGATAATGAACAAGCTCGGCTCACCACGTCTTTGTTCTTATTGTTCGGAACAATTGGCGATGGCGAAGCGAGGCCGTATTGGCGATTGGAGGCCTTCGCAATAATCTACGGGTCCTGGGGGGCCGCAGGCGCATTCAGGAGTATGAACGGACCAGCGGAGTGGCTCCGGGGGCCCGCAGACATCTCCGGCGGCACGGGTCGCCGGTGCGGTGGAGCCGGTGGCCAGTGGCGGCGGCCGGAGGTGGCAGCGTGCCGGCAGCAGGATCCGCCGTGGCGGCAGGCGGGTGGATCCTGTTGTCCCACGGGATCTGGAGGAGGACGCAGCACCTGACACGTCCATGGAGCGCAAAGGTAGGGAAACGCGTCCCCCCTGCTCGGCCCACTGGATGAGCCAGCGCACCCCCCCTGGCCGGGTAGGGGCGGGTCACGCGGACCGGGCTGGGCCGTGCCTAGCTGGGCCGGACACGGACCCGAGTCGGGTCGACTCGGATCGGGCCGACCCAGTGGGGGTTGGGTCGGGCCGGGCCGAGCCCAGACCCCCCTCTTCGGACTGTTTTCAGTCATTTTCCCATAACATGGGCTGCAGACCTCCGATCAATGCATAGTTAGTTGCGTTGGAATCCATGGATCGAGATGGTCATTTTGGTATATTGAACTCAAGGTTTCTGAGAACTTTGGGTATGGCCGGGTTGGTTCGAACACGAAACCAACCGAGCCCTCGGAGCAGAAATGCTTATAACTCGAGCTTCGGACGTCCGATTGACGCAGCGTCGACTTTGTTGGTTTTCTCTTTGTGAGATGGGTCTTTTGGCTTACTCCAATCGAATTTTGGATGCAGTGGGAGTACAATAGGGTTGGTTTTTACTTAAAAACCAACCGGGCCCCTGGGACGGAAAAACGAATATCTCTCAGACCGGGCGTCCGATTGGCGCGCCGTCTGTCACGTTGAGTTCCTATTAACGAGACAGAACTTTGTGATACATCATCTTTGGACTTCGTGACAGTTGATGTATCGACCCCTTAGTTCGTGGAGTGGACCCTCCTAGAATCGAGCGTGCTGTGTGCGGGAACCCTAGAGCTGGCTGTGACTGCGACGATGATGACTGTACTTGGATCTTCTTAGGGTTCGGCAGCGAGGACGATTGTACTTGGATCCTCTATGGGTTTGGCAGAGACGATGACCATACTGGGATCCTCCGTGGGTTTGACAGTGATGACTACTATTCTTGTATCCTATGTGGATTCTGTAACGACCCAAAGTTTCATTAATGGAAAATGCCTCTTGATCCAATTAAATGTCTCTTTATGAAAAATGTTTTTATAAGATGTCAACTTCTTTGGTTTTATGATAAGAGTTGTGACCGTTACTTTTATAGTCGTTGAACAGTGATTCATGATTAGTATAAATATAAGGCTTTAACGAACCCAATTTTTACTCAGACAAAGGAAGTGATGGCCTCATCCAGTAGAATTTACCCATACGAAGCCCATTTGTCGGAGCTCGGAAAAGAGGTGGCATCCTTGGGCTTCACCCTTGACCAAGCCCAAGCTGAGCATCATTATGTCAAGCTCGAACGTGACCGTCTACGGGAAAAGTGGACGTTGATTGAGATTACCACTCGAGCGATGTTATCCGAGCCGCCCCAAGAGTCTGTTACCATCGCACACCTTACCCTTAGTTCTTATGCGGATGTTTTAAGGGGTTATGTAACAAATAAGAAGTACTATGTTCATGTACATTATTTTTTATATAATAATGAATATAATTTCTAGTCATTTTTGATACATTGTAAATAGTTTTTGAAATACAAATTTTGTTTTTAGTTATTATTTAATTAAGAATTCAATTTTATTAAATTAAGGGATTTTTGAATTAAATAATATTTTAGTAAAATATTATTATTAATATTAAATGAATTTTTATTAAATATAAATTATCTTATAATTTTATGAATGCAATTAAAATTTTTATTAAGGTTTGAAAGCCATTTCTGTCAAGACACATGAATTTTCGATAAATGTTGGTTTTTATTTTAAAAGTGAAAATTAACATATTTAGAATTTTTTTAGCTAAAATAAATGTCATTTCTGGATTCAGGATGTCGAAATTATCCAACGGTGAAGTTTTCATAATTTTCTGAGATAGTCAAATTTTTGGGTAAAAATTAAATACCATTTAAAAATATAATGTGTTTTATGACATCATAATGACCCAATGGTGATGTAATAAGATACCATAATCCTTATGTTCGGCCAATATATGTTTTATCATTAAAATAATGAGGTTTTGGGTTTGTTTGACTTACTTTTCAAAGCATTAATGAACCCCTCAAGACATATTCAACACTTTGCCTTTTTGAATTAATTTAAATAGGAGTGTGACTCACCTCCACATAAGCAACCCTAATATTTTAATTAGTTCGGATCTTGTCCTTGTAAAATATTTTTTTCCTCTTTCCTTTTCCAGAAACCATGGGCAAAAACCATGGGATGGTTTTTGGTTTGGATTAATTTAATATACGGGGTCCCAAACCTAAATAATAAAGAATTCTCTCACCTTTCCTATATAAACTCACCCAAGATCCCACTTTCTCCTCACTAAAATCCTTTGGAGGTCGTCCAACCTCTACCCTACTCCTTCTAGAATCCTCCCAAGGTGCCCCAAGCTCCCAAGAAGCCTCTCACAACCCTCTCTCTAGCCTTTGGAAGCACACTTCCAAGTAAGGGTTTTTTCTTCCTTTCTCTTTTTTGTTAATTTTCTTTAAGTTGTATTTCCCTTTTAATTTAAATGATGAATGTTGGGGTATGGTTTTGCACCTTCCCAATACTGACCTCTTATTGTTTTAATGATGGGATACCCCTTTCTCTCTCATCTAATGCCTCCCATGTACACCCGTTACTATGCCGAAATTCCGAAAGGAACTTCTCTCTCTTCTTTTACATTCAAAAAATAATTTTGTATCATGAATCTAAATTCCATTTCAATTTTTGGTACATGTATCTATATGACCTCCTAACTATCCATTACATGTAAATATGATGAGTAACCCCTTTCTCTCTCATCAACCCTTTTTTATGAATTCTTATGTCACGTCGTTACGCTGCCGAAATCGCACTGATTTTCTAAGCTGATGACATTGTGTAGTGAATACCATGCCCATTTCTCCATCAAGGGTATTCACCTTTATGCACATTTACTTATTGATTGTAATGTTTTATGTATGAATTCAAAATTTCTTTATCGTGGAATAAATGATTATGTTTTATGAATCCATGTTTTATGATCCATGTGGCACACTTATGCATGAAATGAAATGTTTAAGAAGGGTGCACCCTTATAGCGCTCCAATGCATTGGGTAAAGTATAGTATCATGATCCGTCAAGTGCAATGAGTGTGGACTAATTCTAATTCAAGTGCAACGAGGTTTTACTCGTTCTTCATGTGCAATTAGGGTTTACTCATGCTCCATGTGCAATGAGCCTTGGCTCATGCTAATTAAATGTTAATTGTTGTTGCCACATTTCCATGTTATGATTATCATGCTTTATCATGCCTTTATGTTCATGTTTCCTTTATTCTTTATTTATATGCCTATTGTCTAACATTTATTGTACTCCCCATGTTATTCAATGTGTACTCCCTTATTGGGCTTTATAGCATACCCATTTCTTATGCATGTCCTCAAGTTATCCCATGCAATGCTAAGTACGAGGGAACGTAGTGGTCATGTAAAGGATGTTTTCAATAATGATGTTGTATCTCATGTTTTATGTTTTTATGTAATGATCATAAGCCCCAAAGACACTAAACCTCTCGATCTTCTTTTTTGTATCAAGTGAAGTTTTATGTAATGAATCATGTTTAAGTTGTAATAAAAAGCAGGGTTGTCATAGTTGGTATAAGAGGATAGGTTTAGTTATTTTTGGGATTAGGAAACCCTAGTAAAGCCTTAGATACAAGACTAAGTATAATAAAAATATCCCTAAGTTTTGGTAAATACTAAGTAAGTGGTTTATCAAAAAAATACATCCCTGTCTGGATACGAGCAGGTAGAGGCGGCTCTGGCACATATGTATCCTAGGGGTAAAACCTGAAAACACCACTTTGAGCTAGACTCGAACGGGAACTCGTGCACGAAAACGGGCCTTGCTGCACTCTTGGTTACGACACTCTCGGGGGATATGTTTTGATAAATTCACAACCTTGGAATGAACCCTTATTAAGGGAAAAATTCGCCTAAGAATATATGTTAGAAAGTAGATCCTGAAAAGCCTAGATCGAATCCTATAGACTCATGAGTTGAAGAAATTAATGTTTATTTATAATTCATAAACTTTTGTCTTTGGATTACACTTTATGTGTTACCCATAACTTTCCTTTTTCCAGCCAATGGCCGGTAATAGGAGGACTCGGGCTAACAACCGTTGTGATGATCAGTGTGATTATTGTACTAATGAGATGCCCAATCCAATGGGAGCGAGAATCGCAAACTTTATCACACTTCTCTCTCAGCTAACTGAAGTTTTGAATAGAAACACGGGTCAAGAGGAACGTTCAACCCCCCCTAAGAAAGAACAAGTTGCTATCGAGAGCTTCATGAGACAAAGGCCTCCTACTTTTAGTTGATCATCTGATCCCACGATCGCTGAACAATGGATCAACTCCATTAAAAGATCTTCTCCATCATTCAATGTTCTGAACAAGAGAAGGTTCTCGTGGCGGCTTATCGTATGGAGGGTGAAGCTGATCAATAGTGGACGTTGATCAAAAATATGAAGCCTGAGGAGGAGATCGAGGCTTTGGAATGGAAGGAATTCTAGAAGATGTTTTTCGATAAATATTTTTCGTGCACCCTCCATCTTAAGATGGAAAGGGACTTCCATTACCTCAAGAAAAAAAGATGAAGAATCTGTGGGAGAATACTAGGTAAACTTCACAAGGCTTGCACGATACGCTTCCGGCATTATCGTTACCCCTGAATGCAAGTTTGACCGCTTCTTTGGTGGGTTGAAGCCTAGCTTGCGGAAAGCATTAGCGATCCATGACTTCGACAGCTATGAGGAAATTGTCTGATGTGCCCTCAAGGTCGAAATGGAGATCGGAGAATCACATGGGTATCATGGGGACAAGAAGCGTAAGGTAGACTTCAATGCTGGGGGTCCGATGGATAAATCCAATGGCGCTAAGAAGTTCCATCACCCACTTTCCAAAAGTGAGGAAAGAAGCACCCTAAAAATTGCCTTAAGAGGACGAGAAAATGCTTCAGGTGAGGAAGAGAAGGGCACCTAGCTATTAACTGTCAGTAAGAAGGACCTGCGGCTGCAATAGAGGAGAGGAATGCTCCATTCGAACCTCAACATGTTGTTCAATGCTACAAATGCAAAGAACCTGGTCATTTTGCAAATCAGTGCCCTAATCCAAGGGTTATCGGTGGCAACAAACTACCTCCAAAACAGAAAGGATGAACTTTTTCCAACACTTCTGCCGAAGTGAACCCCGAAAACGAAGTGGTGACAGGTACGCTAGTGATTCATTCAATAATAGCGAACGTACTTTTTGATTCAGGTTCTATGCATTCTTTTATATCTCGAAAGTTTATTAGAACAATCCGAGCACCACCATGAATCATGGAAGTAAATATGTCGGTGAGTATGGAAAATGGGGCAATCATTGCATCCCATGAATATAAGTCCTCCCCTGTCATATTCTGTGGATTGAAATTCCTAACGAACCTCTTCATACTCCCTCTAGTAGAATTTGATGCAATTCATGGCATGGGTTGGCTTTCCTTATATAGAGCCAACATAAATTGTCGGGAGAGGGAAATCACCCTCCATATGGAGAATCGACCCCCGATTCTTTACAAGTGTCAGGACGAAGATGAATCTCCTTTAGCTCTATCATATCAAGCATGGATATTACTGCCCTATGAGCACGCGTATCTGTCTCAGATGATTGAGTCCAAAGAAGAAACCATCCTTGAAGAAATGCCTATTGTGAGGGAATTCGCAGAAGTGTTTCCCGAGGAACTGCCTGGTCTTCCTCCAAGAAGAGATGTTGAGTTCCCAAATGAACTTATACCTGGGGCGCTACTAATATCCAAGACTCCATATAGAATGTATATTGTTGAGCTTGAATAGCTGAAGAAACAACTATAGGAGAATCTGGATAAAGGGTTTATACGCCCAAGTGCTTCACCATGGGGTGCACCAGTCCTCTTCGTCAAGAAGAAGGATGGGTCAATGCGGCTCTGCATCGATTATCGTGATCTTAACAATATCACGATAAAGAACAAGTATCCACTCCCAAGAATTGATGACTTGTTCGATCAGTTGCGTGGAGCACAATACTTATCCAAGATGGACTTGCGGTCGGGATATTATCAAGTAAGGGTGAAGAAGGAAGATATTCCCAAGACTGCTTTTCGTACAAGATACGTGCACTATGAATTCATAGTAATGACTTTCGGACTCACCAATGCTCCATAAATATTCATGGACTTGATGAATAGAGTCTTTAGAGATTACCTTGACAAATTTGTGGTAGTCTTTATAGATGATATTCTAATATACTACAAAACCAAGGAGGATCATGAGGAGCATTTATGAACTGTACTAGAGACTTTTCGCAAGGAGTAGCTCTATGAAAAGTACAGAAAGTGTGAGTTCTGGTTGAAGGAGGTCTCATTATTAGGCCATATCATCAAAAGCAATGGGATATCTGTGGACCCCTCCAAAACAGATGCAATTGAGGGATGGCCGAGGCCAACATCGGTAACAGATATCCGTATCTTCTTGGGGTTTGATGGATATTATCGACGATTTGTGAGAAATTTCTCATGATTGTCCAACCCTCTTACCAAGCTAACTCGAAAGGGAGTATGGTTTTCTTGTAGTGGTGAATGCGAAGAAAGCTTCAAGGAGTTGAAAAAGAGGCTTATCACTGCACCCGTGCTCACTTTATCCACAAGTGGGGATCTTTTGATGGTATTAAGTGATGCTTCAAAGAAGGGCTTAGGTTGTGTGCTGATGAAGAATGATCAAGTGATATCCTATTCCTCAAGGTAGTTGAATATCCATGAGAGAAACTATCCAATGCATGATCTAGAGTTGGCGGCTGTGATCTTTGCCTTGAAAATCTGGCGGCATTATCTCTATGGAGAGAAATGTGAGATATATACTGACCACAAGAGTCTTAAATATATATTCACACAGAAAGAGCTTAATATGCGCCAGATAATATGGATAGAGCTCATCAAGGATTATGACTGTTCAATACATTACCACCCTGGGAAAGCGATCAAGGTGGCGGATGCCCTAAGTAGAAAGGATCCAGCGATTCTATCAATGATGAGAATTGAGAAGGATCCAATCTTCTTAGACTTGATGAAGATGGACGTGGGAATCATAAATAAGGGAACATGATCAATCCTTTCACAAATGACTGCTCAACCATCTCTTTTGGAAAGGTTAAAGGATGCTCAAAAGGATAATGCGGGAATTCAAGAAAAAGTGGAAACTATCAAAAAGGGAAAATCCTCGGAGTTTAATGTTAATGAAGAAGGAATTGTGTGGTTTGGGAAAAGACTATGTGTTCCATCAAGTCCGGAGCTGAAGAAAGAACTTTTGGATGATGCACATAGTTCAAATTTCTCTATACACCCAGGGAGCACAAAGATGTATCGAGATCTCCGAGAAAACTTTTGGTGGGATAATATGAAGAAGGAGATCGCTGAATATACATCAAAGTGCCTGGTGCGTCAGCAAGTGAAGGTCGAGAGGCAGAAGTCTAAGGGGATGATGCAACCATTGCCCATACCAGAATGGAAATGGGAGAACATCACCATGGAATTTGTCACCGAACTTCCTAGGACATCCAAAGGCAACAATGAAAGCTGGGTTGTTGTGGATTGTCTTACAAAGACTGCACACTTAATTGCTATTCAGGAGGATTTATCATTGGATCAACTGGCACAGATATATATCAGGGAAGTGGTAAGGTTTCATAGAGTACCACTATCTATTGTGTCTGACCGAGATCCAAGATTCACCTCTATGTTTTGGAAGAGTCTTGAACATGCTCTGAATACTGAACTGAACTTCAGTATGACCTATCATCCTCAAACTGATGGCCAATCCGAGCGGACTATCCAAACACTTTAGGATAAGTTGAGAGCGTGCTCAATGGACTTTAAAGGAGGATGGGATCAACATCTTCCTCTGGTTGAGTTCTCTTATAATAACAGTTTCCACTCGACCATCCAAATGGCACCATATGAAGCCCTATATGGGAAAAGGTGCAGAACACCGGATGGGATGAGGTCGGTGAACGTAAGCTGATTGGACCAGAAATGGTCGAAGAAATGGTGGATAAGGTGAAAACCATTTAGAAGCATATCAAGGTAGCCCAGAGTCGATATATGAGTTATGCAGATAATCCTCAACGAGACCTTGAGTTTAATGTTGGATACATGGTGTTTTTATGCATATCTCCGTGGAAGAAGGTCATGAGGTTTGGAAAGAAAGCGAAGTTAAGTCCAAGGAACATCGGCCCCTTCGAGATTCTTGATCGTGTTAGGGATGTGGCCTATCGACTAGCACTTCCACCTACTATGGCCAAGGTGCATGATGTCTTTCATGTATCCCTCTTAAGGAAGTACATACCGGACCCTTCACATGTACTCTCTTTCGAGGTGGTACAATTGGAAGATGATCTTTCTTATGAGGAGGAACCAGTAAAGATCTTATATCATAGAGAAAAAGTTCTACGAGATTAGACAATGACCCTCGTCAAGGTATTGTGGAGAAACCACAAGTTTGATGAAGCGACTTGGGAGTCGGAGGATATGATGAAGCTGAGTTACCCACATTTGTTTTAGTGTGGGAAAAGGAAAATTTCGAGGGCGAAATTTCTTAAGGGGGGAATATTCTAACGACCCAAAGTTTCATTAATGGAAAATGCCTCTTGATCCAATTAAATGTCTCTTTATGAAAAATGTTTTTATAAGATGTCAACTTCTTTGGTATTATGATAAGAGTTGTCACCGTTACTTTTATAGCCGTTGAACAGTGATTACATGATTAGTATAAATATAAGGCTTTAACGAACGCAATTTTTACTCAGACAAAGGATGTGATGGCCTCATCCAGTAGAATTGCCCCATATGAAGCCCATTTGTCGGAGCTCGGAAAAGAGGTGGCATCCTTGGGCTTCGACCTTGACCAAGCCCAAGCTGATCTTCATTATGTCAAGCTCGAACGTGACCGTCTATGGGAAAAGTGGAAGTTGATTGAGATTACCACTCGAGCGATGTTATCCAAGCCACCCCAAGAATCATTCACCATCGTACACCTTACCCTTAGGTCTTATGCGGCTGTTATAAGGGGTTATGTAACAAATAAGTAGTACTATGTTCATGTACATTATTTTGTATATAATAATGAATATAATTTCTAGTCATTTTTTATACATTGTAAATAGTTTTTAAAATACAAATTGTGTTTTTAGTTATTATTTAATTAAGAATTAAATTTTATTAAATTAAGGGATTTTTTAATTAAATAGTTTTTTAATAAAATATTATTATTAATATTAAATTAATTTTTATTAAATATAAATGATCATATAATTTTATGAATGCAATTAGAATTTTTATTAAGGTTTGAAATCCATTTCTGTCAAAACCCGTGAATTTTCGATAAATGTTGGTTTTAATTTTAAAAGTGAAAATTAACATATTTAGAAATTTTTTTAGATAAAATAAATGTCATTTCTGTAATCAGGATGTCTAAATTATCCAATGGTGAATTTTTCATAATTCTCTGAGACAGTCAAATTTTTGCGTAAAAATTAAATACCATTTAAATATATAATGTGTTTTATGACATCATAATGACCCAATGGTGATGTAATAAGATACCATAATCCTTATGATCTGACAATATAAGTTTTATCATTAAAATAATGATGTTTTTGGTTTGTTTGACTTACTTTTCAAAGTATTAATGAACCCCTCAAGACATATTCAACACTTTGCCTTTTTAAATTAATTTCAATGGGAGTATGACTCAACTCCACATAAGAAACCCTATTATTTTAATAAGTTAGGACCTTGGCCTTTTAAAATATTTTTTTTCCTCTTTCCTTATCCAGAAACCATGGGCAAAACCATGGGATGGTTTGTGGTTTGGTTTAATTTAATATAAGGGGTCCCAAACCTAAATAATAAAGATTTCTCTCACCTTTCCTATATAAACCCACCAAAGCTCCCACTTTCTCCCCACTAAAATACTTTGGAGTTCATCCAACCTCTGCCCTAATCTCTCTAGAATCCTCCCAAGGTTCCCCAAGCTCCCAAGAAGCCTCTCACAAGCCTCTCTCTAGCCTTTGGAAGCACACTTCCAAGTAAGGGTTTTTTCTTCCTTTCTCTTTTTTGATAATTTTCATTAAGTTGTATTGCCCTTTTAATATCAATGATGAATGTTGGGGTATGGTTTTGCACCTCCCCCATACTTCCCTTTTATTGTTTGAATGATGTTATACCCCTTTCTCTCTCATTTAATGCCACCCATGTACACCCGTTACTATGCCGAAATTCCGAAAGGAACTTTTCTCTCTTCTTTTACATTCAACAAATACTTTTGTATCATGAATCTAAAATACATTTAAATTGTTGGGAAATGTATCTATATGACCTCCTTACTGTCCATTACATGTAAATATGATGAGTAATCCATTTCTCTCTCATCAACCCTTTTTTATGAATTCTTATGTCACGCTGTTACGTTGCTGAAATCGCACTGATTTTCTAAGCCAATGTCATTATGTAGTGAATACCATGCCCATTTCTCCATCAAGGGTATTCACCTTTATGCACATTTACTTATTGATTTTAAAGTTTCATGTATGAATTCCACATTCCTTTATCGTGGAATAAATGATTATGTTTTATGAATCCATGTTTTATGATCCATGTGGCACACTTATGCATGAAATGAAATGTTTATGAAGGGTGTGCCCTTATAGCGCTCCAATGCATTGGGTAAAGTATAGTATCATGATACGTCAAGTGCAATGAGTGTTGACTCATGCTAATTCAAGTGCAATGAGGTTTTACTCGTGCTTTATGTGCATTGATGGTTTACTCATGCTCCATGTGCAATGAGCCTTTGCTCATGGTAATTCAATGTTAAGTGTTGTTGCCACATTTCCATGTTATGATTATCATGCTTTATCATGACTTTATGTTCATGTTTCTTTTATGATCTATTGATATGCCTATTGTCTAACATGTATTGTACTCCTCATGTTATTCCATGTGTACTCCCTTACTGGGCTTTATAGCTCACCCTTTTCTTACGCATGTCCTCAGGTTATCCCATGAAATGCTAAGTACGAGGGAATGTAGTGGTCATGTAAAGGATGTTTTCAATAAAGGTGTTGTATATCATGTTTTAAGTTTTTATGTAATGATCCTAAGCCCTAAATACACTAATCCTCTCGATCTTGTTTTTTGTATCAAGTGACGTTCTATGTAATGATTCATGTTTAAGTTGTAATAAAAAGTAGGGTTGTCATAGCTTCGGCAGCATTAGACTCTGTACTTGTATTCTATGTGGGTCCGGTAGAGTAGCTGGTCTTGTATCCATAGTGGGTCCGACAGCTTAGCTGGTCTTGTATCCTATGTGGGTCTGACATCTTAGATGAATCAGTGGCTACATCTGATCGTCTCTATCGCCTTACAAATTTTATACCTGTGTGAGCCGAGTCTTGATTCTCAATCATTATTATTGATGTGGTTGACTTGCTTTCCTTTGTGGACTGGGTTGTGTTTTTCCTGTGTGGACTGAGTTGAGCTATTCTTTTGGACTGGGTTGTGCTTTTCGTTGTTGATATCATGGTGCTTGGAATTTTGAGATGATCTGTAAGTAAGGACTTAGGTATATGTATGGGAATATACCTAAGTAGTTTTGTTGATACTTCGTGATTGTATCTTTCCTTTGTGGGTTATCCTTCGTGGATTCTAAGAGACCATCGGGGGTCTCTGGGTCCCTACTAAGTATCGTATTCACACCCCTGCACGGGATATGCCCACACTACATTGTGTTGGATGCAGACGAAAAACATCACTGATCGAGGTGGAAGCTTGTGGGGCGGGATGGTACCCAGAGATGGTCCACTTGGCGGGAGGTACACGGAGTGGATGACCGGACCGAGGAGCTGTTGAGGCTATCTGTACCCACCCTTTAGGTGGGAGTTCCGTAGGATGGCTCAGAGTTGCTGCTTTAATTTTCTGCTGTTGTACTTTCTTTTTAGTTGTACTTTACTTTCAGTTGGGTTTGTATTCTGGCCCATTTACATTCCAGCACTTACTTTTCTACTCAGTTTACTTAGATTTTACTTCATCTTGTTTACTCTGTGGGGTTTCTTTTCTTATATAAAGGCAATCCCTCCCCTTTTACCGGGATTTAGACATTTGGTGCTAGTCGCCAGCCCCTGGCCTATAGGAGGGGGGCTTGGGGTAGTCACAACACGGGCCTTGAGGACGGGTCATGACAAATTGGTATCAGAGGAGTCTGTTCTACCACAGAACTCAGGACTCTAATAATTTCCCTCTCTTTGGAGGAATAGTGTTAAGAGTATTGAGTGTGGTTTTTAGTCCAGAGAGTCCAGTGTTGGTGCGGCGGCCGACGTATCCATACACCAGGACCCAGACTTCTGATTTCCGACTCAGTGCACTAAAACATTGATTGCATGTGTGTTTCAAAAGTTTTCTTTGTGGTTAATTTATGTCAGATCACCAGGTATATTGTATTAACCATGGCGCACCTGTTTCTTTTCAGGATGGCCCCACGATGGCAGCTAGCTAGGATTCCGAGCGTTGTGCGAGACGACAGCCCACCGAGCGACGAGGCCTCGGTGCAGGGGCCCATTACTGCGGAGGCACCGGTGGTACCTATACCGGCTGAGCCACCAATGCCACCCTCCCCAGCGGCGGAGAGTGCACGCCTCCTGAGCGCATTGCACGAGTTTCAGAGGCAGAGTCCACCCAGGCTTTGTGGAGAGACGGATCCTTAGGTAGCCGAGTATTGGCTGGAGGCTGTCGTTAGAGTTTTCAGGTTAGCATGGACTCCTACAGACCTCATGGCGATCTTACCACGAGTCTCCTGCACGCAGCAGTAGTTAGAAGGTGGAGCCTGATGCTCCAGGTGCACGATGAGGCATCTCTTCTTTGGATGGACTTCGAGAGCCTCTTATGCTCGGAGTTTGTTCCGGCCACTCTCTGCGCGGTGCGCATCCAGGAGTTACTACAGCTACGGCAGGGTAGCATGTCAACAGCCCAGTACTCAGTGTGATTTACCAACCTCTTGTGCTACTCCACGGACATGGTACGAGACCCATTCTTTCAGGCACGTACCTTTGAGCTGGGGCTGAGGCATGATATCAGAGCTTCGACGATTCCACACTGCATCCCGACTTCGGCGGGGGTTCTAGAGTGAGCCCTACTAGTGGAGAGCTTTCTCGTCGAGCATCCATTAGCCGCAAGACCCACCGCAGGATGGAACAGAGAAGAGTCTTCCGCAGCAGGCAGTCGACAGACAACGCATGGGTCCAATCGGACCAGGCCGTCATGTGGGCGACCTCAGGACACGGGTTTGGCTGTGCGGGGAACACGGCACCGAGCCAACCTTTCGAGTAGCAGACAATGCTATGAATGCTGTTGGCAGGGTCACATGGCTCGTGACTACCTGACCCGCCATGTAGATGAGCAGAAGACAATGCATAGACCTCTGAGGAAGAGGTAACGGTTCGACCGTGGCGGTCCGTAGGGAGCAGGCGGATGGGGATGAGGAGCTGGCCGAGTAGTGGGTGGTGGACGATGCTTCGAGGATCTACCACCACCACCCCTAGGAGGTCCACCCCGACCACAGGGAGCTGGCGGGCAGAGGCAGGCTCAGATCCAGGAAGCAGATACTTATGACCACGGCGCACCCGAGATGATTCGAGGTACAATCTGTGTCTACTCCACCCTTGATGTAGTTCTTATAGACACAGGTGTGAGTCATTATTTTATTGCCACTGCCCTTGTTCGGAGCTCGGAGACATTGACGAAGCCGTTGGCTTGATCTTTGCGGTTGGAGACTCCTACGAGAGCAGACTCGACGATTATGCACTGGTGCTGGTAGTGTGAGCATACTCTTGGAGGCGAGGTCTTCGGCTGGGATCTTCTTGAAGCGGCGTCTAGGCCTTACGACTTCATCTTGGGTATGGAATGGTTATCTACAGTCCATGCCCAGATCGACTGTATTAGGTGCAAGTTGCGGTGTGTCCGCAGGGATGGGACCAGTTTGACCTTCACCGACGAGAAGGGAACCTTCGTAGCACAGGATGGACTCACGCAAAGGAGAGGGAAGTTGATCACACATCATTTGGCTAGTCTCATCCTCAGAGCAATAAACGTGCGGAGTCCGAATTTTCTTGTAGTGGTGGACCATTATGGAGACGGTTTTTCTAACGATGTTCCAGGACTACCTACTCGCTGGGAGGTAGATTTCTACATAGACATGTACCCTGGGAAATCCCCGATATCCACCCCAGTGTATCGGATGGCTCCCGCTAAGCTTCGTGAGCTGCGGGTACAACTGGAGGACTTATAGGGGAAAGGTTTCATCCGACCCAGTGTTTCACCCTGGGCTTCTCTATTCCTATTTGCCAAGAAGGCGGATGGGTGCTTATGAATGTGTGTTGATTACCGTCGCCTGAACCAGGTGACTGTGAGGAACAAGTATCCGCTTTCGAGGATTGACTACCTCTTTGATCAGCTCAAGGGAACACTTTGGTTCTCAAAGATAGACTTCAGGTCAGGCTATCATCAGCTCCGAGTTCAGGACGAGGATGTGCAGAAGATGACATTCAGGTGTCGGTACGGCCACTATGAGTTCTTGTTAATGAAATTCGGTGTGACCAACACTCCAGCAGTATTCATGAGTCTCATGAACAGGATCTTCCAGCCCTACCTCGATCGGTTTGTTTTAGTATTCATTGACGACATACTGATTTACTCGACGACTGAGGAGGAGCACGCCTACCACTTACGGGTTGTAATGGATACACTCCGAGAGAACCAGCTTTATGGTAAGCTCTCTAAGTGCCATTTATGGCTTCGAGAGGTCCAATTATTGGGGCACATCATCTCTAAGGAGGGAGTTGCATTGGATCCTGCGAAGGTCGAGGCAGTACTTACTTGGGAGCCACCCAGGTGCATGACAGAGGTGTGGAGTTTCCTAGGTCTGGCTGGGGTCTATCAGAGATTTGTACCGGACTTCTCCAGAGTTTCAGCACCACTTACAGCTTTGACGAAGAAGGGGAAACCCTTTGTGTGGTCAGATAGATGTCTGCAGAGCTTCCAGGAGCTGAGACGGAGATTGACCAGTGCGCCCATCTTAAGGCTGCCAGAGGAGGGCATAGGGTATGTAGTTTACTGCGACACATCATGGGCCGGACTTGGGTGTGTCCTGATGTAGAATTGGGCAGTAATCACTTATGATTCATGGTAGATGAGGCCACACGAGTAGAACTATTCCACCCATGACCTGGAGTTAGCAGCAGTGGTCTTCGCCCTGAAGAAGTGGCGACACTATTTGATGGGAGAGGGCTTTATAGTCTACTCTGACCACTAGAGTCTCAGGTACATCTTCTTAAAAAAGGACCTGAACCTGAGATAGTGGCGATGGATCAAGTTCCTCTAGTATTATGTCTTTGAGATTGTCTATACTCCTAGGAAGGGGAACATTGTGGCTGATGCTCTCAGCAGGGTATCGGGCATTCAACTACATGGAGAGATGACAAAGTACTTAGCCGCTTTGCAGATATCCTTCGTGGATAGTTATGGGGAAGCCTATCTTCAGTCCCTCACAGTCACTCCTCCACTACTTCAGCAGGTCAGAGAGGCACAATGTGGGGACGTGGACTGTGAGATGCGACATGCACAGATATCCTCAGGACAGGCACCTGATAGATTTTCTGTAGGAGGAGAGCACGTCATCCTTTTCAAGGGACGTACCATGGTACCAGTTACACTACAGGAAAAGGTGCTGAGGGAGTTACACACATCCCCTCTAGTGGTACATCCTGGAGTAGCGAATATGTACCAGGACCTTAGACGTCAGTACTGGTGGTCGGGTATGAAGAAGGCTGTGGAATGATTCGTTTCTCTATGCCTCACTTGTTAGCAAGTGAAGGCAGAGCACCAGGTACCTGTTGGCTTGGTACAACCCTTAGAGGTCCCAGAGTGGAAGTGGTACGGGATATCCATGGATTTTGTGATGGGGCTTCCACGTACTTCCAGAGGACACGACTCCATTTGGGTGATTATAGACCGACTATCCAAGTCGGCCAATTTCTTACCTATCAGAGATCAGGGCTCAGTAGAGAGCTTAGGACGTCTCTACATTCAGGAGATCGTATGACTTCATGGTGTGCTATCATCTATCGTCTCCGATCGAGACGCTCACTTTACTTCCCGGCTTTGGAAGGGATTGCAGGGGGACTTTGAGACGCAGTTATGCCTGAGCACTGCCTTTCACTCGCAGATAGATGGCCAGACAAAGAGGACCATTCAGACGCTCGAGGACATGATCTGTGCATGTGTCCTTGACTTTGGTCACGGGTTGGAGGATCACCTACCCTTGATGGAATTTGCGTACAACAACAGCTACCACTCCACCATCAGGATGGAACCTTACGAGGAACTGTATGGCCAACCTTGCAGATCACCTCTATGCTGGATTGACCCTGGGGAGTCAGATCTCGTGGGACCAAAGATAGTTCTGGCTACGACAGAGAAGGTGCAGATCATTCAGGAGCGGATGAGGACTGCTCAGAGCCGACAAAATTCCTATGCTGATAGGAGGTGGAGACCACTAGAGTTTGAGGATGGAGACCATGTTTTCTTACGGGTCTCACCTCGACGTGGATTACAGAGACATGGCCGGGGAGGCAAGTTATCTCTGCACTTTCTCAGGCCTTTTTAGGTCCTCAGAAGGGTAGGCGAGGTGGCTTACTGGCTGGCCATTCCACCTCAGTTGCACCGGGTGTACAACGTCTCCCACGTATCTCAGCTGAGGAGATACGTGCACGACACAACGCATATCATTGATCACGAGGACCTGGACATCGATGATGGGGAAACTTTTGCGGACATCCTGGTGGAGATCGAGGATTGAAAGGAGCGGGTCCTACATCGATAGTCGATACCTCTGGGGCGCATTCGTTGTCCGCACAGGAACCTCCAGGAGAGAACATGGGAGCAGGAGGCTCAGATGCATGCTCAGTACCCTCATTTTTCCCCTAGTTTTTGTTGTAGTTTTACTGGGACGTAAAGCCCTAAGGTGGGAGTAATGTAAAGACCAGGAAATTTCTATGATTTTTTTAAATACTTCAGAATTTTACAAGTCTATAGCTTCTGATGGCACATGATTCCGAGGCCCGGTGAGCTCGGAATCAATTTTCAAAGTTTAGCTCGGGTAAGTTTAGTGAACGAACAAGAGGGTTTTTCTAACTTTTGAACTGGTGCTCAGAATTAAAATGTGAGGGCACCGATGAACTCGCAGCGCTGTTAATTGCTTAAGGGGGCACTTACCGTAGTTGTGTTCGAAAAAGAGAAGAAGATAATTTTTGGGGGTTTGTTTAAGAAATAAATAAAAAATGACAGAACAATTTTTATTACTAAGAGAGGTTACTCCCTCCCATGGGTAGTTAACGGTGGGTCCTTCATCCACATAACTACCTAAGTGTGGGTGTTAGAGAGGTGGGGTCCGCATGACCCCCACCATTAAATTCCCTGAAAACCCATTAGTAAACGATCCATTAATTTGACAAACCTCCCTTTTAATATTACCTAAATCCATTAAATTATTTCAACTCATAATTTAATGTGGAACCTTTGTAACACCCCGAGCTTCCATGATACGCTTCTCATTTAATAATGCAATAGCTTGCATGGTACGCAAGTTCGAGTTCTAACACACTGCGACTAATCAATGTAGCCGTTATGAATAGTAATAACCACTTTTTAAAATTATAGAAATTTTATATTTCAAAATGGACTTCATTTTTGTATTCGTAATATCGAAATTATCCTATGTTTAATTTTTTGTAACTTTCTGAGAACTTCCAATTTTTTATGAATAATGAAAAATACTTAAAAACAACTTTTTAAATCAAAATAATTTATAGTGAAAAATTATACTATTTAGTGGTTTTAAAGTATAATTAGAATATATTTTTACCATTCTATCCAATGGTGGTCATTAGAATTAATTTAACATTGAAATCGGACATAAACAATTGCCAATCTTTTGATATAAATTGTTTCTTAGAAACACGACATTTTTTGTAACAGCGGGAATTAATTATAAAATTAATTAATGCAACTTATATGTTTGTAATTTTTTAAAATAGACATCATTTTTGAATTCGGAATATCAATTATAGCTTAGGGTGAAATTTTGGCTTTGTTCTGAAAAACATCAATTTTTGATGAATAGTGAAACCACTAAGTGGTAGTTAAATAACTGATTTTTCATTTAAATTAAATATTACCACTTCTGTGATTTTATTTTCAAAAATCCGACATACATGGTTGTCATTAAGAAGTAAAATGTTGTTCAATGAGATCAAAATAATTTTTTGGTGAATAGTAACTTTTAAGTTCTTAATCGCGATTAGAGGTAATTAGTGTAGTTTAAGGTAAAAATAATGTTTTAATAATATGAGATGAGCTTGACACCTGTCCTAATCCTATTGGATGAGACATGGCCGACCAAGACAACCCATGGGTCAACTTGGGGACCCCATGGAGCCACTTTGGTTGGAAAATGACATTAATATATATATATTTAATGTTAAAATTAAATTGACACAAACATGAGTTGTTTTACTAAAACAGTTTTTAAGTGGGGTTACACAAGTCAAAATTTTGATTATAAATATTAATTAGAAAGATAACAAGATTTCCTACATCATAGTATTTTTTTTATAATTTTTTGACATTAAATAAATTAAATTAATTATGACATGATGATGATGTAGCGATGACCTCATTATTTAACGATTTAAATAAAATGGAAAGATATTGTAAAATCCAAAGCGTACACTTGTCAAAAACCTATTGGATGAGTATATTTAGACCCTTATCATCTTATCCTCGAATTATATAAGTGTGGGACCTCTAAAATCCGAAGCTCATTTTATAATAAAGTGACTTTTCTTTAGTTTCCAAGAGTGCCCCTCCTCCCCACTTATAAAAGGCCCCCACCTCTCCCACCTCATTCACACTTTCAAGCCATTTGGCTCGGCCAACCTCTACCCAAATACTCTCCGAACTTCCCCCTCTTACTCCTAGAATCCTCACTTTGGGCAGAACTCTTCCCAAGGAAGCCTTTGGCTCAAATCAAAAAGAGTTACCCGATTTTGAGGTAATGTCTTCTCTAATGTTGTTTTGTTTTATTTTTCTTCTCCAACCCCTTAACTCTTTTTATTCATTTATTTTGTAACAACACCAGTATCCTAAATATACTAGGATGTTTTCATAAGAAGGATTAGAGCTACACTTACACACACCTACATCTAATGGTTAAAGAACATACGGTTTCTGTGGATGGCGAATTTCTGCCTCACGAAACGATGATTGTTCAACACTCATATAACACCTTCAAAGGTGGCAATTAAGATGTCACTATTTTCATATATGATTTATAATATGTTTATGTTTTACTTATGCTTCTGTATTTCTCATTTATGGAATACTTTATGATTTCCATTATGGGTAAAACGCGATAATTTCATTTTAGGAAGTGCGGACTACCGCCCCCTCAAAGTGATTTGAATCGTTAATGCCATATGTGGGATGTATAAAGGATGGATTAAATGGTATTATACACTATATTATACTGTAATTATATTATAAATTTATATCATTATGATTTCATTCCATTAAATACGACATAGATATGAAAGTAGCGTTCATGCGTACGACGGCTTACCGTCTCCATGAACGGTGCATTTCATTTCTTACCTCTAAATGTTACGTGACATTATGAATGAATGTATATACTGTATATATATGATATATATAATATCTACATCATGAATATAATTCTGGATATAATGGATATTTCACCACATGAACAACTTGTAATTATAAGAAGTTTATTTTTGACTCAAGTACCAAAGATCGACAAAACGACCGTTGTTAACTTAAATAATTAAATAATGTTCATAACATGGTAATAAGTGATATAAATGGAATAATGAACATGAAAAAGGTTCTTAAGTAAATAGAAATTAACTCTAGTTTATTATTCAGGAGGTTAAAGAACGGTCGAGTCAGGACAGAACGCAAGGTAAGGGAACTTCTTAACCCAACTTCCATTCTTTGGGTTAATCTCCTACTTTCAAATTATGTCATGATATTATTATGTCTAATTTTGTATTTTTACTTTCTTTATGTGTACCTATAGTGAATACACATAATATATCTATTTTATTTTAAAAATGATCTTTGTATGGACTTCGTCTCAATCTCCTTTCATTGAGGCATATTTGGTTTTATACACAAATTTCTTTTATACGGTGTATAAACCACTTTGACTTTTACGTTTATTCAAAAGTAATCTTTTTTATACGAAGCATTTACTAAACGACAAAAGGGAATTTTTTTGTCGTACGTATGCGGCGACAACGACTTCTCCGCCGCCATGACCACTATTTGAGTTTCGGCTTCCTCTACAAGCCATCATTTTTTTTAATGAAAAATAAATACAATTTTTTAACTTTCTTTTATTTTGGTATTGAAATTGGTTTTGAAAGCGTTTTTATTATTTCAATGTGTTGTATTGAAATCTTGTGATTGAAATGTGGAGATGTTATGTTTCCTTTATCCATGTTTTATGTGATACGATTATGTTATGGTTTATGATATGTTTAAACCTATTCATATGAGGAATGCATTGGACTTAATAAGTGACGGGTGGAGCCCGCTACAGCTCCTCGATGCATCGGCAGGTCTCATGAGACAAACTAGTGTCTTGGAATGAGGCCTTGACAAAATCTTATTTGTGGTCTTGGCACGAGGCCTTGGCTACGTGGTTATGATAGTTTGGCATTATGCATTCCATCATTATGAAAGTGGTTATTGATATTGCATGTGATTATTAGACCAGTAGAATATCAATGTGAGGAAGTGAATGGCATTATCTCATTTTACTTTTGCCATATTATGTTGATGTTCAAGTTTAAAAGGCTTTTGTTTTAGTTATACATTGCCTTAAATTTTTATGTTTATTTATGAAAGCTTCCGCATTATTGTTATCCTTACTGAGCATCTGAGCTCCCCCCTTTCAATGTTTTAATATTTTCCAGGATGTGAAGAAGTATTTTATTAATGACCTGCAGGGATAGTCCGAAGAGGATAGAAGTGTGGACGATGTAGACTATGTTATTATAGTTTTTCACTTTATGATGTAATGTAACGTTTACGAATGTATCTAGTGTTTCCAAGGCTACTAAACTAATCGGTCTTTCGAGACATGATCTTTTGTGATCATGCCAATGTTACGAAGTAATGCAACGACTCTGGGTAGCTGGGGTCGGGGCGTTACAGTTGGTATCAGAGGCAGTTTAGTACTAACCTTGGAAGCTAGATTTAGATAAACTCTGATTAGAGAACATAGCCCAAAGATAGACTTTGAGGATTAGTATAGAAGAACTTCCTAGAATTTTGTTATTTTAGAGATTTTGTGAGTTTTCCGAGAAATACATCCCTGTCTGGATACGAGCAGGTAGAGGCGGCTCTGGCACAGATGTACCTAGGGGTAAAACCTGAAAACACCTCTTTGAGCTAGACTCAAACGGGAACTGGTGCACGACAACGGGCCTTGCTGTACTCATGGTTACGACACTCCCGGGGGATTTGCTTAGGATAATTCTCATTTTCTTTACAAACCATTATGTAGGGTTTATGAGTATATAATTTTTCAGAGAAAACATTCTTATGATTATGGATTATATCCATAAACCGTTCAATTTACATTAATTATTTTAAAAGTTTGGAATTATTCATTATAATTCATAAACTAACCTAGTTTATGTCATTGTATAGAAATGGCGCCCAGTAGAAGGAATGTGAACTCCAGCAATACGTATGATCCAAGGAGTAAGAAGGATCGTATCTTTCACGGTATTAAGACAACATTTCGAAGGGAAATAGTCTCCCATGTGTTCTCAACATATGAAGAAATAGTATCATGTGTTAATAAGATAAGTAAAGAATTCTCTGAGTCCTATGGCTTTGAAGAGAAGCAAGAGACGAAAGGGATGGAAGAGAGAATGATGGATAAAGGGATGAGGGGAAAAAAGAATTTTCCAATATGTGGTAATTTTGGGAAGAAACATCATGGAACTTGCCTAAAGGGAATGGGAGTTTGTTATAAGTGCAGAGAAAAAGGACACAAAGTGCGTGACTGCAAGGGTAAGAAAATGGTTTCAAATGTACAATGCTTCTTCTGCAAGGATTGGGGACACTACGCAAACCAATGTCCAAATCATCAGAGTATTCCCCAAATGATGTTATTAGATAATAATCAAGTTATGATACTACCATAGATGAGGAGTAATGATTAGAGTTCTTATGTTGTTATTAAAGAATTTTTTATTTTGAGTTTTGTATCAATGATGTACTGGTTATAATAATTATGGAGTATATAAGGATTGTACTGCAGTACTATTTCATCAAGGACTTGAGATTGTGTGGAACCAAGAAAAGTGACTCCACAGTAGGTTAAATTTTTGGAAAATATATGGTTGAGAGAAAGATAAACCATAATATGGTTCTGAAACCGAGATAGTGATTTTGGAATAAGACGTGATTGATTTGGATAAATTATATTGGATATTCTTAAATTCCTTTAAACTGATTGATGATTTGTATACATTTTTTGATAGAAGGAGTATATCTAGTATTCTAAAAGGAATAAGGGATCATGTTAATTCAGTATGTTTAAAAAGAATACATGATGAAGCTGTTCACATGTTGTTACATGGAAAAAAGTATCTTCATTATATTTACCTTCCTTATAAAATTTGGACTGTGAGTTGGACAGAAGTATTTTGGATAACTATAATGGTTGGAATGGATTAAGTTGATCTTTGGATAGTATTGTTTAAGGTTAAAAAATTTATGAAGATTATTTTTGGAATATTATAATACTATAGTTTTAGGAAAAGGACAACCTACAGGGTGGGGCATAACCTGACGCGTCGGACAAAGCTGCAGGAATCGAACCCACAACCATAGTGCGACAGGCCTTTATTTCCTACCACTAGCCTACAGGAAGTCCCTAGTTATTAAAAAATAATTTTACTAATCTAAATGGTATGTGTTAACATTTGGAACCTTACACAATTAGGATAAGTATAATATTTTTGGGTTCTATTATCTTTTTGAGTGAAAGGTGAGTTGAAGGTTGAAACTCTAATTGTCAAGAATAAATATATATATACCTATCTGTTATTCAATGAATAAATTAATTATTAAACTTTAGTAAAGGGATATTAAAACAAAAAAATGTGTTACCCTAATACCTTATGTCTTGTTGAACTGATGATATTTTAAATCAACATAGATTAAAGGCTTTGAGGCCCTCAATTTGACAGTTGATTGTGATTGATGACCTCAATCACTCCCTACAAATATTTACGTTTTTCCTCGAATTATATGTCTCTAATTTCCACCAATGTTCTCCTTATCGAGATCATAATTTGGTGGTGACTTTCTTATTTCCATTTCCCTCTTATTAAGGCTAAATTTTATTAAACTTATTTCCGATGTGGGTTTTCCACAAAGGTATTTTCTATTTTCAACCTTTTATTTTCAAAGAAAAATTTCAAATTGCGAGGACGCAATTTATTGAAGGAGGGGAGAATGTAACACCCCGAGCTTCCATGATACGCTTCTCATTTAATAATGCAATAGCTTGCATGGTACGCAAGTTCGAGTTCTAACACACCGCGACTAATCAAAGTAGCCGTTATGAATAGTAATAACCACTTTTTAAAATTATAGAAATTTTATATTTCAAAATGGACTTAATTTTTATATTAATAATATCAAAATTATCCTATGTTTAATTTTTTGTAACATTCCCAGAACTTCCAATTTTTTATGAATAGTGAAAAATACTTAAAAACAACTTTTTAAATCAAAATAATTTATAGTGAAAAATTATACTATTTAGTGGTTTTAAAGTATAATTTGAATATATTTTTACCATTCTATCCAATGGTTTTCATTAGAATTAATTTAACATTGAAATCGGACATAAACAATTGCCAATCTTTTGAAATAAATTGTTTCTTAGAAACACGACATTTTTTGTAACAGTGGGAATTAATTATAAAATTAATTAATGCAACTTATATGTTTGGAATTTTTTAAAATAGACATCATTTTTGAATTCGGAATATCAATTTTAGCTTAGGGTGAAATTTTGGCTTTGTTCTGAAAAACTTCAATTTTTGATAAATAGTGAAACCACTAAGTGGTAGTTAAATAACTAATTTTTCATTTAAATGAAATATTACCACTTCTGTGATTTGATTTTCAAAAGTCCGACATACATGGTTGTCATTAAGAAGTAAAATGTTGTTCAATGAGATCAAAATAATTTTTTGGTGAATAGTAACTTTTAAGTTCTTAATCGCGATTAGAGGTAATTAGTGTAGTTTAAGGTAAAAATAATGTTTTAATAATATGAGATGAGCTTGACACTTGTCCTAATCCTATTGGATGAGACATGGCCGACCAAGACAACCCATGGGTCAACTTGGGGACCCCATGGAGCCACTTTGGTTGGAAAATGACATTAATATATATATATTTAATGTTAAAATTAAATTGACACAAACATGAGTTGTTTTACTAAAACAGTTTTTAAGTGGGGTTACACATGTCCAAATTTTGATTATAAATATTAATTAGAAAGATAAAAATATTTCCTACATCATAGTATTTTTTTTATAATTTTTAGACATTAAATAACTTAAATTAATTATGACATCATGATGATGCAGCGATGACCTCATTATTTAACGATTTAAATAAAATGGAAAGATATTGTAAAATACAAAGCGTACACTTGTCAAAAACCTATTGGATGAGTAGATTTCGAACCCTTATCATCTTATACTCGAATTATATAAGTGTGGGACCTCTAAAATCCGAAACTCATTTTATAATAAAGTGACTTTTCTTTACTTTCTAAGAGTGCCCCTCCTCCCCACTTATAAAAGGCCCCCACCTCTCCCACCTCATTCACACATTCAAGCCATTTGGCTCGGCCAACCTCTGCCCAAATACTCTCCGAACTTCCCCCTCTTACTCCTAGAAGCCTCACTTTGGGAAGAACTCTTCCCAAGGAAGCCTTTGGCTCAAATCAAAAAGAGTTACCCGATTTTGAGGTAATGTCTTCTCTAATGTTGTTTTGTTTTATTTTTCTTCTCCAACCCCCTAAACTCTTTTTATTCATTTATTTTGTAACAACACCAGTATCCTAAATATAATAGGATGTTTTTATAAGAAGTATTCGAGCTACACATACACACACCTACATCTAATGGTTAAAGAACATACGGTTTCTGTGGATGGCGAATTTCTGCCTCACGAAACGATGATTGTTCAACACTCATATAACACCTTCAAAGGTGGCCATTAAGATGTCACTATTTTTATATATGATTTATAATATGTTTATGTTTTAATTATGCTTCTGTATTTCTCATTTATGGAATACTTTATGATTTCCATTATGGGTAAAACGCGATAATTTCATTTTAGGAAGTGCGGACTACCGCCCCCTCAAAGTGATTTGAATCGTTAATGCCATATTTGGGATGTATAAAGGATGGATTAAATGGTATTATACACTATATTATACTGTAATCATATTATAAATTTATATCATTATGATTTCATTCCATTAAATACGAAATAGAAATGAAAGTAGCGTTCATGCGTACGTACGGCTTACCGTCTCCATGAACGGTGCATTTCATTTCTTACCTTTAAATGTTACGTGACATTATGAACTAATGTATATACTGTATATATATGATATATATAATATCTACATCATGAATATAATTCTGGATATAATGGATATTTCACCACATGAACAACTTGTAATTATAAGAAGTTTATTTTTGACTCAAGTACCAAAGATCGACAAAACGACCGTTGTTAACTTAAATAAATAAATAATGTTCATAACATGGTAATAAGTGATATAAATGGAATAATGAACATAAAAAAGGTTCTTAAGTAAATAGAAATTAACTCTAGTTTATTATTCAGGAGGTTAAAGAACGGTCGAGTCAGGACAGAACGCAAGGTAAGGGAACTTCTTAACCCAACTTCCATTCTTTGGGTTAATCTCCTACTTTCAAATTATGTCATGATATTATTATGTCTTATTTTGTATTTTTACTTTCTTTATGTGTACCTATAGTGAATACACATAATATATCTATTTTATTTTAAAAATGATCTTTGTAAGGACTTCGTCTCAATCTCCTTTCATTGAGGCATATTTGGTTTTATACACAAATTTCTTTTATATGGTGTATAAACCACTTTGACTTTTACATTTATTCAAAAGTAATCTTTTTTATACGAAGCGTTTACTAAACGACAAAAGGGAATGTTTTTGTCGTACGTATGCGGCGACAACGACGTCTCCGCCGCCGTGAACACTATTTGAGTTTCGGCTTCCTCTACAAGCCATCATTTTTTTAATGAAAAATAAATACAATGTTTTAACATTCTTTTATTTTGGTATTGAAAATGGTTTTGAAAGCGTTTTTATTATATCAATGTGTTGTATTGAAATCTTGTGATTGAAATGTGGAGATGTTATGTTTCCTTTATGCATGTTTTATGTGATACGATTATGTTATGGTTTATGATATGTTTAAACCTGTTCATATGAGGAATGCACTGGACTTAATAAGTGACGGGTGGAGCCCGCTACAGCTCCTCGATGCATCGGCAGGTCTCATGCGACAAACTAGTGTCTTGGCACGAGGCCTTGACAAAATCTTATTTGTGGTCTTGGCACAAGGCCTTGGCTACGTGGTTATGATAGTCTGGCATTATGCATTCCATCATTATGAAAGTGGTTATTGATATTGAATGTGATTATTCGACCAGGAGAATATCAATGTGAGGAAGTGAATGGCATTATCTCATTTTACTTTTGCCATATTATGTTGATGTTCAAGTTTAAAAGGCTTTTGTTTTAGTTATACATTGCCTTAAATTTTTATGTTTATTTATGAAAGCTTCCGCATTATTGTTATCCTTACTGAGCATTTGAGCTCACCCCTTTCAATGTTTTAATATTTTCCAGGATGTGAAGAAGTATTTTATGAATGACCTGCAGGGATAGTCCGAAGAGGATAGAAGTGTGGACTATGGAGACTATGTTATTATAGTTTTTCACTTTATGATGTAATGTAACGTTTACGAATGTATCTAGTGTTTCCAAGGCTACTAAACTAATCGGTCTTTCGAGACTTGATCTTTTGTGATCATGCCAATGTTACGAAGTAATGCACCGACTCTGGGTAGCTGGGGTCGGGGCGTTATAACCTTCCTCTTTCCCCTTTTTAATTTAACCGCCAACACATTGAATAATGGGGGAAACTTCTCCCTCTCTTCCTTACATAATTTTCACCACGTTTTATTTAATGTGGTGAGTTATTTTGGGAGTGTTTCTTGGCATGAATAATAGAATAATAGGTGAAACCTATTATTTTATTAAGGAGGAGAAGTTCACTGTGTGATGAAGAACACTGACCCCCGACGAAGAACCCCGGTTCCTCGGAGATCGACGAAATGCCACCAATCCTCTTCCCTGCAGCCAGAGAGGAGACATCGCTTCCTCATCAGCGCACCTCGACGATGCCTATGACCATCTTCTCTGCGAATCCATGTACCGCGACACTGATGATCATATTCTTGGTTGAGGTAGGGGATTTTGGAAATTTTATGTTCTTTATCATGAGAGTTATACCCTCGTGCTTGGTATTATTTTATTTGGGGGTGCCTAAAAGCTTTGACGCGGTGGGTGCGGATTAACGAACAAGACCGACTCACCGCTGCTTTGTTCTTGTTGTGAGGAACAATTGGAGATGGTGAATCGAGGCCATAATGGAGATTGGAGGCCTTCATAGTAATCTAGGGGTCCCAGGGGGGACCGCAGGCGCATTCGGGAGCAAGAACGGAGCACCAGAGCGGCTCCGGTGGCCCATAGAATTCTCCGGCGGTGCGGGTCAGCGGTGCGGCGACGCCCCAGTGCGCCAACGGCAGGAACTTCCATGGCGGCAGGCAGCCGGATCCCGTGGCCGTACGGGATCCGGAGGAGGACGTGGCGCCCGCCGCGTCCGTGGAGCGCAAAGGGGGGGGGGGAATGCGTCCCCCCTGCTTGGCCCGCTGGCCGAGCTAGCACACCCCCTGGCTGGACCGGGGCGGGTCGCGCGGACCGGGCCAGGCCGCGCCCAGTCGGGCTGGACCCAGACCCGGGTCAGGTCGAACCAGTTCGGGCCGGGCCAGGCACAGACCCCCCACTTTTGACTGTTTTCAGTCATTTTCCCATAACATGGGCTGCAGACCTCCGATCGATGCACCGTCAGTTACGTTGGGATCCTTGGATCACGACGATCGTTTCGGTATATTAAAGTTAATGTTTAGAAGAACTTTTTGTACGGCCGGGGTGGTTCGAACACGAAACCCATCGGGCCCTCGGAGCAGAAACACTTATAACTCGAGCTCCGGACGTCTGATTGACGTGCCGTCGAATTTGTTGGTTTCCTATTTGTGAGATGGTTCTTTTGGATTACTCTACTCGATATTTGGACGTAGCTAGAGTATGGTCGTGTTGGTTTCAACTTAAAAACCAACCGTGCCCTTGGGATAGAAAAGCCTATATCTCTCAGACCGGGCGTCCGATTGACGAGTCGTCTGTCACGTAGAGTTCCTATTGATGAGATGGAACTTCATGATACATCAAATCTAGACATCATGACAGTTGATTTATAGAACCCTTGGCTCGTGGAGCAGACCCTCCTGGAATAAAGCTTGCTGTGTGCGGGAACCCTAGAGCTGGCTGCGACTGCGACGATGACGACTACACTTGGATCCTCCGTGGGTTCGGCAGCGAGGACGACTGTACTTGGATCCTCCATGGGTTCGGCAGCGACGACGACCATACTGGGATCCTCCATGGGTTCAAAAGTGATGACTACTATTCTTGTATCCTATGTGGTTCTGGATGTATTTGACTCTGTACATGAATCCTATGTGGGTCTGGTAGAGTAGCTGGTCTTGAATCTTTAGTGGGTCCGACAGCTTAGCTGGTCTTGTATATTATGTGGGTCCGACAGCTTATATAAATCAGGGGTTACATCTAATCATCTCTATCGCCTTACGATGTGTATACTTGTGTGAGCTGAGTCTTGATTCTCAATCATTATTATTGATGTGGTTGACTTGCTTTCCTTTGTGGACTGGGTTGTGTTTTTCCTGTGTGGACTGAGTTGAGCTATCATTGTGGACTGGTTTGTGCTTTCCGTTTTGGATTGTGTGGTTATTGGGAGTTGGAGATCATATGTAACTAAGGACATAGGTATATATATGGGCATATACCTAAGTAGTGTTGTTGATACTTTGTGATTGTATCTTTCCTTTGTGGTTTATCCTTCGTGGATTTTGAGAGACCTTCGGAGGTCTCGGGGTCCCTACTGAGTATCGTATACTCACCCCTGCATGGGGTATGCCCACACTACATTGTGTTGGATGCAGACTATGGACATCACTCATCGAGGTGGAAGCTTGTGGGGTCGGACGGTACCCGGATGTGGACCACTTTGCGGGACGTACACGGAGCGGACGACCAGACCGAGGAGATGTGGAGGCTATCTATACCCACCCTTCAGGTGGGAGTTCCGGAGGACGGCTCAAAGTTGTTGCTTTACTTTTATGCGGCTATAATTTATTTTTAGTTGTACTTTACTTTCAGTTGGGTTTGTATTCTGGCATATTTACTTTCCAGCACTTACTTTTGTACTCAGTTTACATAGAGTTTACTTCAGCTTGTGTACTCTATGGTGTTTGTTTTCTTATATAAATGCAATGCCTTCCCTTTTACCCGGATTTAAACTTTTTGTGCTAGTCGCCAGCCCCTGGCCTATGGGAGGCCGGCATGGGGTAGTCACAGAATGGGCCCCAAGGACGATTCGTGACAAATCTCTCTACCAATAATGCTTACTCGAGCACTCCTCGCTGCGTCGGGATTTTCAGCGATATCATTAACGCTCTGATCTCCTGCTAGAGACCCTAATCAAAGGTCCAGGCCCTGAAGAATGGATCTTGTACCATGTCAATAGAGTAGCATGAAGGTTAGTGAATCTATACAAGTACTGGGATACTATGAGGTTTCTTTGTTGTACGTGAAGGAGCTATTGAATACGTACAGAATGTAGTGTCGCTAGAATGAACTCCCCCTGAAGAGGGTCTCAATGTCCAGCCAGGAAAGCATCGGCTTTTCAAGAAACTAGAGAATCAAGATCCACCATCATCCTATCAAGCCCTAGAAAAAACTAGAATCTAGGATCACCATTTTCTCTGCTGGTGTCCCAACTATGAGGAAAAATCTAGCCACAGCCTCCAGCCAGTCCTTAGCATCCTGGGGATCTATCTAACCTCGAAACCATGGAGTCCTCTATCTCTGGAACTCATGAAATGCACTACATCTGTGTGCATTTTCCGCCAACAGGGAAGGTGGAAACTGCTACCCAATGGGTGGTGGTGCTGTAGGTACACCACCTAGAGGTGCTAACACAATAAGAGGGCCCTGAACCGAAGCCTCGTCACTCGGTGGGCCATCATTGTGAACTATCTCATAAATTCTGGATGGCTATCTATGTGGTGGTATCCTGAAAATAAATAGTTGTTCCACGTTTAACAAGTTATACTTTGTGATCTAACTTAAAAGAGATCAAAAGTAAAAACATTTCCAAAACACTCACAATCAGTGTTTTCGTCTACTGAGTCGGAAATCAGAATTCAGGGTCCTGGTGTATGGATGCGTCGGTCACCACACCAACACAGGACTCCCCAAACTAAAAACCACACTCAAAACACTTAACACTATTGCTCTATTAGAAATAGTAGGGTCCTAGCTCATTGGTAGAACCGAGTCCTCTGATGCCACTTTGTCAAGACCCATCCCCTAGGGCCCATTATGTGACTACCCCAATCCTACCTTCCATAGGATATAGGTTGATGACTAGAATCAGAAAGGTGTATCCCTAAATGGGAAGTAATTACCTTTAAATATATACAAACGCACAGCCTAAGAACACAACAAGATGAAACCACAAAGTAAAACAGCAATAGTAAAAGTGTGTACTGAAAGTAAAGGAGCTGGAATACAAGCCTAACTGAAAGATACAGCTTCAACAGAGAACAAAAAATAGCTCTTGGAATCTTCCACCAAGGATCCTACCTGAAGGGTAGGTACAAATCGTCTCCACAACTCTCCACGTCAATTGTCACTGCCTTCCACCATCAGGTCATAGCTCCCCAAGTCTCAATCAAAGATGCATGTCATCTGCACAAGACAAAAAAATCTACGGGTGAAGCCCGTGTAGGGGTGAGTATAACAATACCCTATAGGGACCCCGATACACCTGAAGGTCTCTCAGAATTGCACAAAGGAAAACCACAAGAATGACCTCAATAAAAATCACAAAGAAAAATACTCAACTCAAACAAGGTAAACAACTCAGAGTTCAAGAATAAAGATGATTAAATTAAATATATACTATTTTATTCCATTAGGATGTTTCCAAAATTGAACCACGAGGGATTTGTTCTATTATCAATCCAAAAAGTTTCGTATAACAATGATACATGATGGGCTGCTCTAAGGATAGTTCTTGTCGAGTCGTGCACTACTGATCCACATAGGGTCACTGGAATGCTGATCCACACAGGGTCTCTAGAATGTTGATCTACACTGGGTCGCAATTATGCTGATCCACACAGGGTCTCTAGATGTTGATTCACACAAGGTCACTAAGATTCTGATCCACACAGGGTCTCTAAAATTTTGATCCACAGAGGGTCGCTATGAATTTTGATCCACATAGAGTCACTATGAGTGATGATCCACATAGGGTCTCTATGATGCTAATCCACACATTCTTGCTAGTTGCCGATCTACACAAGGTCGCTACTCAGATGAAAGCCGACCACAGGATTCCCCGCACCCGGTGCACTTGAGTTCCATATTATCTACTCTTCTAGATATCAATCATGCCTCGACTGCCATGAAGGTTCAAAAAGGAGTAACTGAAATGACCTCCATGTTATAAGGGTTCTAATGCAATAGATGGAATGTTAACCGGACACCCAGTCCGTGAGTTATTGTCATTTTAGTGTTGAGGGCTAGATTGGATTCAGGTACGATCCGACCCAGCTATACTCCAACTTTCTCCAAAACTCAGCTGGAGTATCTTAAAAGGACTCTCTAGCTCCAAGGATCCCAACACCACATACGGTTCATCAAATAGATGTCTAGTTCGCAAGATATAACTCTTTAATAAAAACTGGGCCCGAATGGGTCTAGGTCCGGTCTGACCTAGTCAGACCGACCTAGCCTGGTCCGAACTGGCCTGCGATCCCCCAGTTGGGCTGGGCTACGGTGGGCTCGTCCCTCTAGGCTGTGAACCTGCCCGACCCACACTGGATGGGCTGGGCCACAGTGGGATCATCCCGATGAGCTGCAGATCAGCCTTGCATGTTGGGCAATGCAGCCTGGTGTGCTGGCACGACTCACTAGCCGGGTGGCCACCCAGCTCTCTGAACGGCTCAAAGAGTCCTTCGTATCTTCAATCAGCAGCACCACATGGCCCCACCATGTGGTCCAAGGGACCCGCGGGGTGCGGCACCCCCTCCTACGAAGCTTCGATGTAATGGCCCTTTCACCGCGGAGCGTGACGACACAATGCCTTGCCAATCCGTTCGAATGAGTGACAGCTGCCCCTTCGGGCTTGTCATGGTGCCAAGCATGCGCCACCCTCTTCTGTGGTTGGCAAGCGTCGGCCGCTTCCTTAACTGCCAGTGTCGGTCGCCAGTGCTGCACTGGCGGATCTTCTGCGGTACACTAGGTGATATTCGGTGGTCTGTTTCAACTTTCTCTCAAACCTACAGGCCTCCAAGTATGCCGTCGTCATTGTGCGACTCCCAAATTCAAGATTCTGCAAAGTTGGAAATTCGTCCCCCAAATATCGCTACAAGAAGGAAGAGGTAGAGAGTCTGGGCCTTGTTTGTTTGTCTTTCTCCCTCTGTGTTAACATCGTAACAAGTAGGTAATAATTTATTCATCTCCAACTCAAAGAATTAAACCATGACAAATCCCCCTACATCAAGAATCGTTGGAGTCATCGTGGGGGTGGAAGGATAATCTATGCTTTGATTAAGCCACTAATGTTTTTCGTTCCTGGTTCGATCCCTCTGACATTGTTTTCCAAGCTCCCTTTCCTTGTCGGTGGAAGATGCTACAACACTTCTTCATAGGTTTTTCTCTTCCATGCCAAAAGCCCACACCCGAGCATCAATTAAATAGAACAAAGAAACAACTAAGTTTCTCAACATTAATACGGTTCATTTATGAACCTCAATTAACATTCCAACGTCGAGTTTACAAAAACAATGATCCAATCCATTAAATGGATTGAAAACACAGTGGTCCCACCACCTCTGCTCAAACGCTGGAGAAAAATAAAATAAAAACTACATGTTATTTTATTATTGTTTGAAATGTCCGAAAATTATCTTTTTCTCCTGACCTACTACGGTCGAATTTAAGCCTCCATTAAGAGAATCTTGGTGCTATAGATGAAACAGTGCCCTCAGATTTCAATACTGATCACAGGGTCAATATTTATAAAACGACACGCATACGTTTACTGAATGTACTGTAAACAACGTTCAGAATTTCCGTTTCTGGCACACCAGGCCTCAAAATCAAGCACCGTCAATTTCTGTAGACTCGTAATAATCCAAAATAATTAAAAAAATTACATGGAATTTTTGGGTCTTTATAGTGATAAAACTAAATTTTAATATACAGTATTTATAATGTATTAAATAAAATATTTTGAAACAAATATAACTTATGTACTTAGATATCAAATATTGGTTTGAAAATTTAAAAAAAAATTAAATTATTTAATCCACTTATAAATAAATATTTTTTTTAGAGATAATTTTAATGAATTAACAATTCATACTCATATACTAATAATTTCAGAGATGTCATTTTATTTGAAAAAAAATATTTTTCACTATTTACCAAAAAGAAATATTTTTGGAACATCTAAAAAATTAATATTAAGTCCATATAAGTTCAAAAATGAATTTAATAATGCCAAAATAAAATCCTTAAATTTATAAATTCACTCTAATATGAAATGAAATAAATATTATGAAAACTATTTGTATAGGATATCATTTTTTATATTAATTATTGTTCTAACATTAGTGTTAATAATTAATATAGAAAAATTGATAATATAAATTTTATAAAATAATTTGTTTGAATTAAAAATATTTTATTAAATGAATATTCATTGTTATTTAAATTGTATTAAAATAATACACTATTTCTAAAGTATATAATAAGTATTTTTCCCTCTTATTGAACGACTTCTATACATTGATCAATATCTATTTCGATAAAAAAAATTGTGTTATTATTGGGGATGGTGATATGTTTTGGAGCATAATATCAAAAATAATGCTTAATTATGTATAAAACATTCACTAAAACCTTGGTTCATTACATTCATCTTCACATGAAAATAATTTATTCCTCAAAATTTTATTTCTAGGTTGAAAACAAGTGTGGACAATTTTTCTTCATTACATCTTCACGTTCCACATGGACTTCTCAAAAATTTGATTCCTTTGAAAAAATTTGACCAGATGGGTGGTCTTATTCCATAAATAATTTACTTTTTAATATATCATTTCTATTGTTTATTCCTCATATGATACATCACATTCTAATTTCATAGCTTCCAAGTTCAGTACCAGTGATGTGTCTGTTATGTACTTATTAAAAAAGAGATACAAGGAATTCATCATGCACTTGGGAGAGGTGTGGTGGGTGTGATAAGTGATTATCTTCAACCTAGACACTATCAAGGATTAATAAGGGATTTATATACCTTGGTATCATATAAAAGTTCTTCCCAAATATAATAACACACATCCAAGGTGATATCCAGAGGAACACCTTACCACAAAGTTCAAACTCTAGATCTCATCGATGGTTATCTACATAAATTTTATATCAATATTGTGATAATTTCATATGTTTTGGAATGATTTAAAAAATCCTCATCATTTCTTTAGAAATTATCAGACCAATTATCTTCCTCTCACCTACTTTTTCTAAGAATATTGGAGTCATATACCTTTTCCTAAAACAATTCTCATGTGGTTACATATATTTTCAAGAATGAAAAATATTATTATATGAAAACTATATAAATGGAAGGTGTTGATCAAAAAACCAATAAAATAAAATAAAATAATATCCCAAAATATCATCCAATGTTTAAAGATTCTTTTCAGATTGGTTATCTTTATAATGATGACTAACAGCATTGAAAATAATATCTATCTATAAAGCTTTAAGAATACTTATCCAAAACCCCAAGTTAAACCTTGGATCCCATTAAGATATAATAGATAGTTATAATCCATGTATCCTTAAAACTTCCCATATGTATGTCTTTCTGATTTGGTTAAGATAGATTTTTTTTTGGAAATAAAATGCTCTAACATAGTATTGGTAGTCAACTATAACCATTTAAAATTAAGAACTTTAGATATTTTGGGAGTCTTATGAGGAAATATATGGTTATATATTAAAATATCAATTCTATTATGTGTAATGTTTATAAAAAGTCCTTACATTTATGTTAATTATATTTAGCTTTATATCACACCAGAATTGAGATATTTATTATATGATATCCCTCATCATGTTATCCTAAAAGATGTTTATTTTGTATCTTGATATATCTTGATTATTCCCATATTAATAGAGAAGGATGAGATATGAGAATAATTAAAATTTTCTCTATTTAGTTATGGTTTTTATGGAGCACATATCAAGGTTAAAAACCTTATAACTATATCATTATCTTAGATGAACTATAAAATACTCACTACCTTTATCTATAATTGTGTATCATCTTTATATTCATTATTTATCTTTATATAAGTGGATTGTTGAGAATTCACTTAGTAAAGGTAGGTTTTTGTCACCCTACATTATGAATTTATGATTTACCATTTTTAAATACAAGAATATTGGGTCTAATTTAACCCTCATCATAGATAATGTAACACAATCTTTCCATCTTATAGCATTATCCTCCTTGTTTTTAATTCTCATGGTGGTAAAGTGTTAGGATGTTATAGTATTTGATTATTTCCGACAATATTCTTTTATGTATATTTATCTACTTTTTGTGAATATATATATTTTTAAAACTGTTGTGGTTGGTATAAATATCACACTTCTCTCCATAGAGATAAATCCACCATATATTTAATGAAAAGATCATCACTGTTAGATCTAAATCATGCATCTCATTATTTTTCATGTTATCTTTTAATTATTGTGAGGAAAAATAAATTATATTACCATTTTCATTGGGAAGAATCATAATCCATTTTTTAAATTATAATTGTATATTTAAAACCCTTCCATGATATAGGGTAATATAAGTACAGGTGATGTGAACAATATCTTCTTTAGTTCCATGAAACATTATTTTCATACCTCCATATAAAGGAACTTCAGTCCCATATTTGTTAAATTTTTTAATAGATTTTATATACATGATAAATTACTAAAAAAGCATCTAAATTATCCATCTAACTAAAGAGAACTATAGATCTTGGTTACTGTGGTCAGTCTGGGCCATTGCTCAAAAACTACAATCTTAGATGGATCTTGAGATATGACCTTTGTAGAGATTACATGACCCGATAATGATACATTATGCATCCAAAATTTACACTTAGCTATCCTGGAATAAAATATTTCCCTGCTTAAGGTGTTCAACACAATCCATATATGTAACGACCCCAACTCAGGTAACCTGATGCTGGTGGTTACTTATATTACATTAGAATAAAATACAAGGAATCACATCCTAAATAACAAAGTAATTTAGTATTATTGGTAAAGAATAACCATATTTAAAATACACATTACATTTGAAAATATAAAATACACATCCTTTTTCTTTGAGAATTCAATTATTTCTCATTATGTATCCCTAAACATCCATAATAAAATACATAGTGGTATCTTGGGGAAAATAATTAATAATAAAAAGGATAGATCAAATACTTAGTAAGGGTAATAACGTAGTGGAATATATCATGAATAAAAAAGAATAAATAATAAGGAAAGATAAATAAACAAAACACATGAAATTTATTCTATAAAACTATGTATAATATGGAAGAAATAAATGATAATCAAATAAATCCATATTAATAATCAAATAAGATCAATACTTATCCATGGATATTCTAAAGAAATTTCATAATCACATGGACATAAACATAAAATATCATAATGATGGAATTCATAATTACTAACATTGGATATATACTATCAAGACCTTTCACAAGAAACATTAAATTCATTTGTAGAAACATGATTAATTTCACCAACCGAATTACCTCATGATACCTATCGATGTATTGTGGGGATATTTATAACTGGGACCCACATGTCACATATTAATTCCAACACATTCAACATATTAAAGGGATGAAGCATAGTCAACAAAAATATTCATATTGAAAAACTAATATAGGAAATGTTAATACTTAACCAAATCAATTAAAAATAATCATAAACTATCTAGAGTTGTCACACCCCAACTTTTAAGTTTACTTTTATTTTAATATTTCTTGGCTTTGGGTTCTCTTGTTGAGACTTGAGCTGAGAGAAGGTCAAAAAAATTTCCTCGTTTAATATTTTTATGGGGTTTCAGACCCGTGCGCGGTCACCACGTGATTGGAGGTAGCCACATAGTCACCCCAGGTGCTTTGCAGGTACCCATGTGGTCTAGGTTGAGGCACGCAACATATGCATCGTTTATCAAGTCATGCGACGAGTGCATGGTTACCCTATCTTCAGAATAAGATAAATAAATGGGTTAAGATTTAAAAATAACGTTCGACAATAACAATAATATTATTGTTGTTATTTTTATTATTATTCTGATTATTATTAAGAATATTAATATCATTAATGATATTATTATTTGTATTGTTATTGTTTTTAAGAAAAGTAATTAAAAAATATTATTAAACTTAAAATTATTATCATAATGGTATTATTATTATTATTGTATTATTTTTATTATTGTTATTATTTGTATTATTATTGTTATTAATATTAATATTATTATTATTATTATTGTAATAAAAAAAGAAAAAAACTAAACCTAAACCTGTTAACCCGGCGGCGCCATCCTCCCCTAACCCTCCTCGCGGCTAATTTTTTTATCTGGGTTTTTAAAAAATTAAAATTTGATAACAGGGGTTAGGGTTCGAATATTTTTAAAAATGGGTCCGGGATGCGTGAACCCCGTTCACGCATCACTGACCCCGGGAAGATGCGTGAACGGGGTTCACGCATCTTAACCGCGCTGAAGGATGCGTGAACCGCGTTCACGCATCCTTCACGAAGTTGATGAAGGATGCGTGAACGGGGTTCATGCATCCTACAGTAACTTTTTTTTAAAATTTTAATTTTAATTTTTTGTTTTGTTTTGTTATATATATATATATATACACACGAACAAAACATAAAATTCAGCAGAATTTATCAGCTATTTAATATCCAGCAGAACTGCCATTACAGCAGTCTGGATTCTGATAGAAACCATCACCCAGGGCTCTCTTTTATAAGAGGGCTTGCCCAGGAAATCATACTGCATTTCCGATGTGGGATTCAGGTTCTCTTTTCCTGCACAAAACATTCTGCATTTCCGATGTGGGATTCTGTTTCAAGTACGTGACTTTGAAAGACTGTAAAATACAAACTATGCGACCAATATAAATGAAACTTAAAACATGGATTAAACATATAATAAATAGTTGAAAATGAAAAGAATTTCGTAAAAAGGGTTGATGAATAATAATTTATAAGCTTTCAAAACCACCAACTTGAAACTTAAAAAAGTTTCAAGTACGTGACTTTGAAAGACTATAAAATAAAAACTATAAGACCGATATGAATGAAACTTAAAACATGGATTAAACATACAAGAAATAGTTGAAAATAAAAACAATTTCATAAAAAGTGTTGATGAATAATAATTTATAAGCTTTCAAAACCACCAACTTGAAACATAAAAATGTTTCAAGTACATGTCTTTGAAAGATTATAAAATACAAACTATATGACCAATATGAATGAAACTTAATATACAGATTAAACATATAAGAAATAGCCATGTGCTTCCCCTCACCCAGAGCATGTCTCACCACTACGATCCAGACGACAGGTCCCCATTGCCCTGACATGCCAGCCTCCCCCACCCAGCTACTCCACCCGACCTCGCTGCTCCCAAACCTCACCCCCGCAGGAGCCACTGCTCCCCTGCTGACTGCCGCCCTCGGCACACCCCGGCCCTCTTCCTCCCACCTCTGGTCCACCACCACCCTTGACACCAAGCCTTCTTGCCTTCCATGCTCTAGTAGGCCATCGTGCCCCCCGTGCTCTGGACTTAGTCGTCAAACCCTCCAGTCGGCAGCCTGCCTCACCCCCTCACTCTCGACCACTGCCTTCCTCCAGCGGCCCTCCGTGGCTTCGGCCGGCAGCCACGATCTAGCCCACGCTTCTATCCACCTCACCCCACCGCACCTCCAGCTAGGCCGTGCTCTAACCCCCTCACGGTTTCCCTTCTTTGTAACCCCACAAAACCCTCTTCCCACCTTGCATTAGACCCCGCCAGCCTTCTCGCACCTCCTTCATGCTTCCTCTCCCGCTACAGTCAGTAGCTACCTCCTATGGTATATTTATTTATTCATTCATTTATTTATTTATTCTTTTATTTATTTATTTATTTATTTTCCCTTCATTGCATCTTTGGTGTTTTTATTTAATTTGGAAAAATCTTAATCTTGTCGCGGGTTGTGTGTCGTGTGATTTTTTATCGCACTTCAGCATGCGCGGTTAGTCAATGAGGGATTGTTCTACCTTCTGTTAGTGTTTCATCGTGCTCTCATGCCATTGAGGTAGGTGAATCCACGTTTTCCTTTCGGATTAAGTACACTTAATTCATGAGATTTTTTAATTAAATTTTTGACTTAGTTCACACATTCTTAATGCACTTAGTTAATTTTCTATAGTGTTTTCAAGGTGGCCAGTTTTGATAGAAATAGTTTTGAAGTACTTATCTTGTAATATTTATGTGTGCTTATGAAAAAGGTGTTCACTATATGTCAAATGTTGTTTTGATGATATTTTATGAATGACACGCACCTTCAATATACTCTGAAATATGTTGTAAAAGTGATTCCGATTTGAATGGATTGTTTAAAATTTATTCAATCTATTTATTGGATTATTTATAAATTATTTATTCTGGTTATATATGTTTTTAAAAAAATTTTGGGCTCATTATAAATTTTTTTTATAAATTATTTGGTATGTTTATTAATTTTTTTATAGATTTTTTCATCTGTTTATAAAATTTTTAATGAACTGTTTGAAATTGAAAATGAAAAAGATGTTTTTTAGTGATATACATGGTAATTTTTTGTCTATGTGAAGCTAAAGGTATGATTGGAAACAATTGTTTTTTCCAAGAAGTGTTTTTATTGTTTAAGTAATCTGATGGCCCATTTGGTACCATCGACTCAAATGATTATGCTTGTATGAAATTTTAGAAATGATTCTGTTTAAAAATTGTGTACCAACTTAACAACCTTATTGTTTGTGGTAAATCGTTTTAGAAAGGTTTTGTGATTATAAGGAAATGGTTTTTTGGTTTTAAAGTAATGAGTTGGGCTTTTTAAACAGTGTTTTCTTTAATGCATAGTCATTTGCCTTTGAAATGTGTTTTGACGTGAGTGTGAAAATGGTAAAGGATAATTTAGAAGTGGTTAATGGATTTGGTGTGCAATTTGGAACTCAAGGACTTGTTTGGCACTATTGACCCAAGGGAAGTGTTTGTACTAAATTTTAAAGGAAATTGTGTTTTGGAGAAAGTGTATGCTCGATTTGAATCTTTGAACATTTTATAAAATGGTTTAAATGTTAAATGGTGTGACGGAACAGTTGGAACTTTGTTAATGTAGAATGATTGAATGTGTATTTTTGGGACACTCATGTCTAGGGTAACCCTTTATGGGTTAATGCATAAGAGTCATACATGTTTGGGGAAGGGAAGTGTGGTGAGATGAGTCACTCTTTCAAGGGTCTTCCAACTTACAGAGTATTAATATAACCACCATGGGTTCCTGTGCATCTTTTAGATGATCAAGTGACAGTTTCTGATCAACCCAAATTAGACGGGTTGGTAACCCTGGATTTTTTGTTAGGCCAGGCAAGCCTTGCCACTGGATTGGTCATTTTAGGGTGACCAGTTGGTTATAGATTTATGAGCTTCACTATATGCTGACAAGTGGTTTTGAAACCGATTACATCTAGGGGACTTCTAGGGATTTTTAGGATCACCCATGGTTTTTCTTTTTCATTTCTTGTTTACTTTTAGCTATTCTGGTTTTTCCATCTTATACTATCACCTATTTCTTTTAGCACTACCTTGTTTTCGTTATTTGGCTTTGGTTTGTAAAATTGTAATTCGTTTCGGAAATGACACATGGTGCGCATTGGTTTTTTTAAATTGGTAAACGATATTATCTTATTAAAATATGGAAAACCTACTTTTATAATTGTATTTCATACTTGTGTTAATGGATTGTTTTAGGAAAGGAGATTTTGGATTCAATTGTTTATCTTGGCAACCCTACTGAGAATTTTAATGCTCACTCCTATCTTTATCATTTTATTGTAGTTTTCCTTTGCTCAGGTTTTCTTGGAAGAGTTGCTAATTATTTGAGAAAGGTCGGCCTTTGGTTGGGAGGTGACCTAGAAGGTCACGTCGAGGTATGTTGAGTTGTCTCATTTATTTCTTTTCCACTACTAATGTTCAATTTTAATATTCTATTTATTATTGGTTATTTATTTATATTTTTTGGGACAAAATGTTCCCAGTGATAAGGTTTTGATGCACATGACTATTTTTCAGCCCGTGGGGATCAAGAATGCCCTCTGAGACTTGTCACGGACCGGCTTGGGTGACCAGTTCAGGGTCGGCTAGGGTTGGTTCATGGAAAAATGGCATCAGAGAAAACCCTTGTATTCTGGGGTTTCCAATAGATGTAGATCTGGATTTTAGAGACTCTAGAGGTTGGTATGGGAAGGACTTCTTGAATCCTCACATGTTACAAACCTCAAGTCGCTAGGGATAGTTCTGGAATTGAGTCCTTGCCTCGTTTTGGTTTGTTTCAGATTGAGGGATGACAACGAAGGCAATCCGATGTTACATCATGATTTCACATGGAGTAGTGACCCATGTGGAGTCTAAGTATGTGGTTTAAGTTCCTCCTACTTGTTGACTCTTACTTGGGGCATGTACCACTACCATGTTGCCAAGTTAATAATGACTACTAGTCCCTCACTCTGGTAGTTTGATGCAAGTTAAGTGTCATCTTTGATCTAGTTGGTGTGAGTGTGCTTCTTAAAAATGAAAAAGGGTTTTTGAAATGAAAATTATTTCATTTTAATGGATTTAAATACATGAAATGAGTTTTAAAACTAAATTCTATTAGTCTAAAAATTTGGTGTCTATTTGGAACTGGTAGAGAAATGGTTTGGGTGCAACCTCGGGTACTCTTTCTGAATGTTTTCAGATGTGAGGAAATGCATGGAATGTGTGTGTTGGTGCATGTAAATTAAAGCGGCTGAAGACATGTGAAATGGTTCATGGGATTACTGTGGTGTGTGCTTGGAATTAAAGGCATGAACTTGTTTTTCTAAAGTGATTAAAAAAAGGAAATGTTTTTTGGGACATTGAATTTGGTTTTAAAAGTGGGTTTGGTATTTGGATTGTGGCCTTTAAAGAAGGCGGTTTTGAAATCTAAAATGAAAAATTGATTTTTGTGATGTGTTTTTATTTTTTTGGTTTTTGAGATGGTTGTTTTTGGATGAAAGATCTTTCAAGGATATTTTTTTACATTGATATTGTTTTTGGATTGGTGTTTTATATGTTGTTCAGAAAATGCTGCCCAAAAATGTCCCTAGAGTTTCTAATAAGTCATGCCCAGTTTTTTGTCCTTCTTGGACATTGCAAATACTTCACGGTGATTGGGGTCTGTTATAAGTAGTAGAGTGGGTTGAAGAGGTTGAACGTGTCTTCAGGGTATTGGTAACTCCCGAAGCTCTCAAAGTGCGTGTTGTTTTGGGACTGTTTGGTGGTTTGGATCTGGATGAATGGGAGTTGTTCACCCTGCCATTACTGTAAGTTGGGAAGATTTGGGATGTCTTTAAATCCATATTTTTCTGATGGTTTATACCTAAATAGGTGAAGATAAAGAAAAGGGAAGAGCTCATGCATTTTCAACAATTCCAATAGATGATGATGGCATATATTTACCATTTCAAGGAGCTTGTGTCCTTTTTTCTGAAGGTAGCATCCCAAGATTTGATAAATACTTCTCTCTTCATCGGGGGTCTTCATCTAGAGATCAAGGAGCATGTCCTCCCTTATAGGGACCATCATTTTGAGAAGTTGGTGGATGATCTGTTTTTAGCTAAGTTGGTCTCTGGAGCGCAGATGGTTGAAATCCAATGTATCTGGTTTCTTGAAAAGGTTCCCTATCTAGAGAACATGGTGTGCCAAATGAAATGGTTTCTAAAGAGTCCTCTATAGTGGTCCCGACTTCCAGTTTTTCGGACCGTTCAGTGGTGTGCCACCAATGTGGCCCATTCGGGCACGTGAAGTGGTCATGTCGCATCCCTCTGAAGACGTTCCATCATTGTAGGTGCCTGGGTCATCTAGATAAGTTTTGCAGAAATAATCACCTGAAGAAGATGTTTTAACCACAAGAATTCCAATTCCTGACTGTGAGGCAAGGGATGCTTCAGCCATCAGAGCCCCAGCCACTTTTCTCGGGGTGAAGCTCACACACAGTCAGGAGTTGCTGAGGGTGTGAAGCCTCGATTCAGGTTTTGTGTTCCATGTTGGTGGTGGACCATTTAAAGTCTTTTGGTTCTTGTTTCTCTAAAATTAAATTTTTTATGTTGTTTTATGTTCATTATTTTGTCGTGGAGTTATGACAGACATGTTCTATTAAAATCCAAACTCTTTTGTTTATGTCATTATGGTTTTTTGGATCATGTGTTTTTCTTAAAATTATGCTTGTCCCTTGTATGAGTTAGTCCCAGTTTAGCTGTATTCGTTTAGAGATGTAAGTGCTTGTGCAAGACTAGATGTTTGCAGTTATTCTTGAGTTTGCTGCTTGGGATAAGTTCTTCTCGGTGGGTTTTCTCTAGTGTTGGTGGTTTTCATTCTGGGTTGAGAGTTTTAGGTTTCAGTGAAGGTGTTGTTTTCTCGTGATGTCAAAGTCAGTTTGGATTGGTTGGGAGTTCCTGCATCCCCCCCTTCTCGGGTGGTATATTTGGGTGTTATTTTTCTATATCATTTGAGTTCTTATAGTGGGGAGAACCCTCTCTTGTTCTCATGTTCTCTTGAATTGTAGTTTCTTTCGGTTTCAATCATGCATGGATTCTCGTTTTGTTTATTGTTAGGTTGGGTGACTTTATGGGGGCATAAAGTGTCTGTGGTGGGGAGAATTGTCACACCCCAACTTTTAAGTTTACTTTTATTTTAATATTTCTTGGCTTTGGGTTCTCTCGTTGAGACTTGAGTTGAGCACTGGTCCAAAAAAATTCATTGTTTAATTTGTTTATGGGGTTTTGGGCCCGTGCATGGTCACCACAAGATTGGAGGTAGCCGCGCAGTCGCCCCAGGTGTTATGCGGGTGCCCATGTAGTCTGGGTTGAGGCGTGCAACATACGTGTGGTTTATTAAGTCGTGCGATGAGCGCGCGGTTACCCAGTTTTCAGAATAATATAAATAAATGGGTTAAGATCTAAAAAGAGAGTTCGAAAATAAAAATAATATTGTTGTTGTTATTTTTATTATTATTGTGATTATTATTAAGAATATTTATATCATTAATGATATTATTATTGTTATTGTTATTGTTTTTAATAAATGTAATTAAAAGTTATTATTAAACATAAAATTATTATCATAATGGTATTATTATTATTATTGTATATTTTTTATTGTTAGTATTTTTCTTATTATTTTTTTATTAATATTAATATTATTATTATTGTAATAAAAAAATTGAGAAAACTAAACCTAAACCTATCTACCCGGTGACGCCCTCCTCCCCTAACCCTCCTCGCATTTACCCCCTGCGCGCGGTGCTTCACCCAACACCCCCCATCACTTCCCCTCGCCTTGTGCACGTCTCCCCACCGTGCACGAGCCGGCAAGTCCCCGTTGCCCTCGTGCACTGGCCTCCCCTGCCTAGCTACTCCACCCAACCACGTTACTCCCCAACCTCACCCTTGCATGACGTGGCCGCTTCCAAGCTGATCGCCGCCCGCGACACACCCCGACCCTCTTCCTCCGACCTCCCGGACACTACCACCCTTGACACCCGACCTTTTACCTTCCACACTCTAGTAGAACATCGTTCCGCCACCCACCCTTGTGCTTCGGCCTCAGTCACTGAACCCTCCAGCCGACAGCCTGCCTCACCCCCTAACTCCCGACCACCGCCTTCCTCCAGTGGCTCTCTGTGCCTTCAGCCAGCAACCGCACTCTAGCCCCCAACATTATCTACAATGCCTCACCGCACCTTCGTTCAGGCCGTGCTCCGACCCCCTCACTGTTTCCCTTCTCCGGCCGCCTGGAAAGCCCACTGCCCTCCTTGCTTCGGACCCCGCCAGCCTTGTCGCACCTCCTTCGCGCCTCCTCTCCCACTCTGGCCAGTAGCAGCCCCCTCCACTATATTTATTTATTCATTTGTTCATTTATTTATTTATTTATTTATTTATTTATTTTTCCTTCATTACATATTTATTGTTTTTATTTAATTTGGACAAATCCTAATCCTATCGCTGGTTGTGTGTCGTGAGTTTTTTTATCATTGTTCAACATGCACAGTTAGTCCGTGAAGGATTATTATACCTTCCATCAGAGTTTCATCTCACTCGCATAACATTGAGTTAGGTGAATCAGCATTTTATTTTTGATTAAGTACACTTAATATATGAGAGTTTTTAAATAAATTTTTGATGTAGTTCGCACCTTCACAATGCACTTAGCTAAATTTTTATAGTGTTTTCAAGTTGGTCGGTTTTGACAGAAATAGTTTTGAAGTACTTTCTCTTGTTATATTTATGTGTGATTATGAAAAAAGTGTTCAGTGGATATCAAATATTGTTCTGATGATGTTTTAAGCATGACACACAACTTCGATATACTATGTAATAGGTTGTGAAAGTGCTTCCAGTTTGAATGGATTGTTTAAAATTTTTTAGTATGTTTATTGAATTGTTTATAAATTGTTTTATATGATTTTAAATGTTTTTAATAAATTTTTGGGTTCATTATAAAATTATTTATAAATTATTTGGTATTTTTATTTAATTTTTTGTAGATTGTTTCATCTGTTTATAAAATTTTTAAGGAACTGTTTGATATTGAAAATGAAAAAGTGGTTTTTGCATGATATACTTGGTATTGTTTTTTCTATGTGAAGCTAAAGGTCTGATTGGAAACAATTGTGTTTTCAATGTGGTTTGATTTTTTATGTAATGTGACAGCCCGTTTGGTACCTTTAACTCAAATTATGATGTTTGTATGAACTTTTAGAAATGATTGTGTTTAAAAACTATGTACCTACTTGACAACCTTATTATTTGTGGTAAATTGTTTTGGAAAGTTTTTGTGATTATAAGGAAATGGTTTTTTGATTTTAATGTAATGAGTTGTGCTTCCTAAATTTTTTTATTTAAATCATTGTTGTTTTCCTTTGAAATATTTTTACGTGATTTTGAAAATGGTAAAGGATCATTTGGTACTTGTAAAATGATTTGGTGTATGTTTTGGAACTCAAGGGATCATTTGGAACTTTTGACCCAAGGGAAGTGTTTGTACTCACTTTTAAAGGAAATTGTGTTTTGGCGAAAATGTATGGCCAATTGGAATCTTTAAATATTTTATAAAATGGTTTAAATGTTAAATGGTGTGACGGTCCGGTTGGAAATTTGTTAATGTAGAATGATTGAATGTGTATTTCGGGGCACTCCTATCTAGGGTAACCCTTTATGGGTGAATGCATATGATGCATCCGTGTTTGGGGAAGGAAAGTATAGTTAGATGAGTCATGCATGCAAGGGTATTCCTACTTAAATAGTATTAATATAACCACTGTGGGATCCTGAGAATCTTTTAGATGATCAAGTGATGGTTGATGATCAACCCAAAATAGATAGGTTGGCACCCCCTAGATTTTTTGTTAGGCCAGGTGGGCTTTTCCACTGGATTGGTCAGTTTAGGGAGGCCAGTTGGTTATAGACTTAGGAGCTTCACCATACACCTACAGGTGGTTCTGAAACTGAGTACGACTAGGGGTATTCTAGGGATGTTTAAGATCACCCATAGTCTACCTTTTCTTTTCTTGTTTAATTTCATATATACTTTTTTTCCAGCTTATATCGTCACTTGTTTCTTTTATCACTGCCTTGTTTTCCTTGTTTGGATTTTGTTTGCAAAATTGTTATTTGATTCAGAAATGACACGTGGTGTGCATTGGTTTTTTTAAATGGGTAAATGATATTGTTTTATTAAAATATTGAAAACCTACTTTTATAATTGAATTTCAAACTTGTGTTAATGGACTATTTCGAGAAAGGAGATGTTGGATTATGTGGTTTATCTTGGAAACCATAATGATCATTTTAATGCTCATGCCTATCTTTATCATTTCAGTGCAGGTTTCCTTTGCTCAGGTTTTCTTAGCTGAGTTGATCTTTATTGAAGCAAGGTCGTCCTTTAGTTGGGAGGTGACCTGGAAAGTCACGTGGAGGTATTTTGAGTTGTCCCATTTATTTCTTTTTCGCTACTAAAGTTCTGTTTAATTATTCTATTTATTCTTGGTTATTTATTTATCTTTTTGGGCCAAATAGTTCCTAGTGATTAGGTTTTGATGCCTAGTATTAGTTTCGAGCCTGTGGGGATTGGGAACACCCTTCTGGACTTGTCGAAGACCAGCTCAGGTGACCGGTTCAGGGTCGACCGAGGTTGGTTCGTTACAAGAGTAATATGGTGAATTGTAATTAAATTGTACATTTTATGTATATCTTATCCTAAATCACCCAAAGAAAATAAAGAAGGATTATATCAATAAAACATATCCTTAGTGGAACTTAAGTACAATAAATATTTGATGTCATTGATGAATATGAATATTTTAAAAATGGAAGTAAATTTTTTTTGATGAAAATAACGTCTTTATTTTGAAAATATATTTATCAAAAAGATCAAAAAATATTTTCGAAACACATTTATTTGAAAAGTATCCATTAAAATATGTAAAATATGTTTTAAAACATTGATTGGTCCTAACGGAGGAGAATTCCATTCATACTATACATGTTAAAAAATTATTTCTTTCATTTTTTTTACAAGTTAAAATGGGAAAAAATTTATTTAATTATTCATTTGGAAATGATTAAAATAATTTTAGAATATTTTTTCAGTAGAAATAGATTTTGATGAAATATTATTTTCGACCGAAGAGAGAAATAATTTGTGAATTTTTATAAAAAAATGTCAATAATTTATAGGTACCAAATTTTAAAAAAATGGTAATATTTTTTTAATTTTCGTTAATAAATATGTAAGAAATTTTTTTATTGATTTCAAGAAATATATATCAATTAATTCCCTCTAGGGATACTTGAAGAAAAACAATCCCGGGTAATGTTGATACTGTGAAATAAACCATAACCAGTTTTGAAACATCTGTATCGTAATAAATATAAAATAAAAAGTAATAAAATGAAACATTAAATAAATTTAAGATAAAACTATCCATGATAAAACATAAAAAATTCTTAATATATATATCACACAATGGAATTTTTGGTCAATATGACATATGTTTCATGAAAGTAAAAGTAAGATGAGAAACCCTTACTCTATGTTCGACTTCCTTAGAATGTGTCCAAAACTCCAGTATAATAAATATTATTTCATTATAAATATATTTTAGATATTAAGTAATATACATCATACCATATATTATTTATTTACAGTATTTTATGACTCATTCATTGACAATTGATCGTTTAAATCACTTTTTGGGTGATAATTGCTTCATTTTTCATGTATGTTTTTGTTCAATAATTTTGGTTCTTTTTTAAAGGTGATGGTTACATAATATTAATAATTTTAAAAATAATAAAAATATAATTTATTTTAATTATGTAATTATTTATATTAATCTAATGAAGGTATATATTGAGAATGTATTTCATCATTCATGGAGACAGTGGGACGTACGTATGGATGACTTCCATTTTGATTTTTCTCGACAGATCGAAAAAAGAAACTAAATATAAATTAAATGTTAAAAAATAATTTTTATGTCATATATATAATTTATATTAATCTAATAAAAATTCATTACAATACATGTAAAAATTAGATGGGAAACATTTCACATCGTAACGTGGAGAAGGTATTCGACACCTGTGAATGTATGACAATATTGTTTTCCAAAATATTGAAAGGTAAGATGTTAGATGTGATATTATATTTAAATATTTAGGGATATATCATAAATACCAAATATATTAATTAATATTAACATTAATACCATTCATTTAATGTTTAAGAGAAAAATAACTACATCGCTTTGTAAGGCGTTAGTCCGTCGTACACACGAGCGACATTATCGTATCCCCCACAGAATGTAATGAATAAAGTTATATGTTTTGTAATAAATAAATTAGTATAATAATTTCATAATATAATATAAACATATTAAATCCACCATTATATAAATCCCTTAAAGGTGGTGATGGAAAAGAAAATTACATCAGTTCGTGATGCGGTAGTCTGTTGTATACATGGTGGACAGTTTCGTTTCCCATTTAGTGGAAGTGGAGATGTATATAGGTTATTTCATTAACATGATAACATATAAAAATATAGTAGATATATTTTTTTATCATATTATAATATTTTAATAACTTTTTAAGGAGGTTTATAATGAAATAAAACAAATATTCATGTTTAAGAATTTTACCTCTTCTTCAGAGATATTCTTTTGGTTTACACATAAATATTTCATAAAAGGGATTAATAAAATAAATTTTTCTCTGTGATGTGGGTAAGAAATTAAATAAGGTATTTGAGTATGTATTGGATGAAACTAAGGGTTCTTGAAATGTGAATAGGTTAGGATAGTGGTGTCCATTTATAAGTTGGTGAGAGGACAGACATGGAATTTTGGAAAATAATCAATTACACCCATGTTTTTATGATGCAAAAATCCAAAAAAATGGGTCATTATAAAAAATAATATGTTATAAGATCAAAATATATCCATTAAATGGGGTTGGAACAAGTTTTATGTCATTTTAAACCCTCTTCCTCTTTGTTTTATCCCTTAGTAAACTCATTTTCACCTTAATTATGAGAATTGTTTTTTATTGTTTTCAGTTTTAATTATGGTAAGAAATAATATTTATCCTTTTAGATAATATAAAATTTTATACTTCAGAATCTGGAATCCATTTTTTTAAAATCAATTCATATATGTGGTGGAATTCATTTTAAAATTAAACCACCGACACAACGAAAGGGTGGTTTTTGTAAGTGAACATTTTCATTACTATAAAATGTTTTAATATCAAAATTAAATATGAAATTTATTAAAATGACCTAAATTTTTTAAATTATAATAAAAATCAACTAATTTAATGAATTAAAAATATAATTAACCCTTTTAAGTAATTTTTATGAAAAGGGAATTTTAATTAAGAATCCTTATATTCTAATATTAAAAAAAAATTAGTCTCTTAAAAAAATTCCCCCACACTAACCGAAATATAATTTTTACATGTAAATCTAAAAAATTCATTTTATTTGTTACAAATAAATTTTATATAATTGGTAAAAATTACTTTAAAAATATGTTTATAAATCCTGAAAAAACTGACTTTTAGAAAAATATTGTTTTTTAAAATACATTTCTTTTTTTATTTAAAATGAATCATATTTTATTTTAAATTAATATTTATCTATTAAATTTATTTTATAAATTTTTAAAACATATATTTTCATAATTTAATTTTTATTATCCATACTCATCATGTTAATGAATAGGTTATAATGGTCATTATTATATAATAATATTTTAATTGAGTATCTTGTTTCGTTTAAAATTGGTGTTGCATGTTAATAAAGATATCAATGAAATTGATTTTTTTAAATAATAATATAATAAAGTATTATGGTGTTACATTCACTTCTAATATTGAGGTTTCATGTCATATACTCTATCAAATATGATATTCCTCTTTTAAAATAATGGGGTGTTATATTCTACCCCTTAAATAAATTGCATCCTCACAATTTAGTCATAATCTTGGCAATGAAGGGTTTGAGGTTAAAAAATAGATTTCTTAAAATACCATATCATGGTAAGTTTTAATAAAACATCCTCTTGAAAAGAGATGAAGGTAATCACAATTTTCATATAAAATATTCACATAACTAGGTTTCGAAGTAGGATAACATAGGCTGGATGTGAAGATATGGACATGGAAGAAAAGTGTAATGACCAAATAATAATGTAACATGATTAAGGTCATTGATCACAAGAAATTTAATGATCAATATAATATAAAAACAACAAAACTATAAAGTAGGGATAGTTAACAATAACATTTATTCATCAGATATGAAGGTAACAACATATTGTTTTTGATTCAAGATGATTTTCCTAATGTTAAGGGTTTCATTTTCCATCTGAACCATGAATATATGTAAATATACATAACTGATATCATTCTATTTTATTGGAAAAATTTATACTTTTTTGTGCTTCAATTAATTCATACATCTTCTCATACTTGATGAAATTAATATCCAATAGGTTGTTTTATTCCTGAAGTACTAAAATTAACATTTAATAGATCGTTATCACAATAAAAGAAATTTCATTCCACATATATCTAGATATTTTTGAAAACCAAAATGGTTGGTTAAAGTTATCCAATGTTATATATTAATGTATAATACCTCAATAGTAACTCCTAAAAGTCAACATAATCCATTTCTTAAATGGTTAACCTTACGACTTGTACAAAATATCTATGACCAAAATTCAATATCCTAAAAGTTTCAAATGATGTCACTAAATAATAATTATATTCCAATAAAAAAATTAAGTTTCTCTTAATGTCACATTAAAAATATATCAATACATTGTTCACTATAAAACAATGATGAAAACATGATTGGTTATAAAACTAATATCATTGTTTGTCAAATGTATTCCCTAAATCCAAACTAGATTTCTACTCTATATAATATAACATAAACAATAAAATAGATTACCAATATCATGTTCACCAATACTATCCCAAAAAAATATAATTATCATTATCATCTCAACATCAATCAAATATTAAGGGTTTCCTAACCTCAATAATGTGTTTTCTAGAAAGTTTAACTTTCCCCTGGATAACATTTCATGGTCATCAGTACCATTCAACATATTCTCTCAAATACTTAATGAAAATTACTAAATTATAGTAATTATACATTTCATAATTATTAAAAAATAATTTCATCAATAAAATACTTCTATGACATAATTCTTTAATCTAAATACACAAGAACATTAATCATTCCTCCTTGGAAATAGTAATATCATAAGATTAACTTTGATCCATCATCTTCTTCTGATGTATATTCCCTTGATGCTTGGGGTATGAATATTAAGCCATATCCTTATAATTTAACCACTAAAAATATGAAACACCATTCTTTCCATTGAAATCACGATGATGATATCCTTTATAACCACACTTAGAGAAAACTTCTCTTCCCTTTCAAAAAGTTCCATGGTGTTTTTTTCATAATTATCACATGTTCGAAAATCCTTCTTTCCCTTCATCCCCTTATTATTTTTTCTCTCTTCCATCCTCTACTTCAATTGATTCCATTCAAATTAATTATACATAGAGAATTATTTATATGTATTTATATGACATTATTCAATTCCCTTGTATGATAATAGTGTTTGGGAGACTAGTTTACTACAAAATATTAGATTTATCACATCAAAGAAAGTATCATTCTTACTCATTTTATTACATATATTGATACGATTCTTATTCCCTCCAAAATGTTAATTTTCAAAACAATGGAATATGTCAGATTAGTTCATAACATTATTTTTTATATTGTATATAATTCCAAAACTGGTGAAACACTTAACATAATTTTAAAAATTTATGCATGGATACTATCATAATAATAAACATGGTATCCTTTGGAAAGATTCCAAATCATAAAACTATTTTCAAATCATTCATAATTAATTAAAAATAAAATATGAATTATACGAAAAATATTCCCCAAGAGTTTCAAGACTGGTGCATAGTAAGGACCATTGTTGTATACCAGGTAATTCTTGGGTTAAGGGTGATGCTTATTTTTTAGGATTATTACTCATAGGTATATCTATTCTAGAACTAGGTCAAATTTTAGTATCAAAATAGGTAAGTATTTCTAGGAAAAAATAACAATCTATAACTTACCAAAACATTAGTGTGATCTTAAATACTTATCGTCAAATTTTTTCATAGGTTTATGTTTTATAATCTATGATTTAATAAATATTTTTCAAATTATTTACACTAAAATTCCACCAATTCAAATTGTAAATCCACAAATATAATAACCTGATGTCGGTGGTTACTTTCTTACATTGGAATAAGATACAAAATTCACATCCCAAAGGACCAAATAGTTTTTTATTCCTAGTAAATTTGATATATATATAAAATTCACATAAAAATTGAAACAAAATATGTGTTTCATTTGATATTTCCATTATTACTCATAGCATATCACTATATATTGATCAGAAAACACTTCATGTTATCCAAGGGAAGAAAAACCAAAATAAATGGGTGAGATTAGATACTCAAAAATTGTAATAATGTAGAGGCAACTATCATGAATAAATAATAATAATTAAAATGTAAAGGTAAACAACTGAAACACAAGTCATTTAACTGTTAAACTATGAAAAATATGTAATATATAAATGAAGACCAAAAAATCCAGTTCCCATAGGGGCATAGTAGAGTGGTTACGACTATTGTTCCCTGACCCCGAGGTTTTGGGTTTGAGTTCTCACAATTCAATGCCTAATATGCCTTTAATAAATACTCATGGACCCTCTACCCCATTGGGAACTGGACCAAGCCCAAGGTTGGCCACCTTGGTCCTCGCTAGGGATATGTGGGATAAAGGTGGTGCATGACCACACCGATAAATCATTACCTGGATACACATTTCTTCTTGGATAAAAACAGAACCTTCATGGCTGGGGTTTCTCTAGAAGACCACTTCATGGGGAGGGGGTTTCTGGATGTGGAGGGTCTAAAAAGGCCACTCCATGAGATTAGATTTTTAAAAAAAATCATATAATCAAGAGACATATACATGGATATTTTAAAAAATAAAATAATCTCATGGAAGTAAATAAATAATATCATTATGTGGGAATGATTATATAAGACTTTATTGACAAACTCTTAAAACATTTCATAAAACTCTTTAAATATGTGAGTAGAAAACCATCTAATTTGGAAAACTGATTTGTCTCATGAAACCCATTGATGTATCGAGAGGTTATCAATTATTGTTCCCCACCCATCACTTACTAATTCCAACACATTATTCACATGAAATGTATGAAAAAAATCAATATGAATATTTTCATTAAAAAACTAACACATGAAATGTTAATACTTAATCCATTCAAATAAACATTATCATAATCCATCCGGAGTAATATCTCCAATTGTAAAAAGATTTTACATCCTCATTCAAACTAATCATAGGCCATTTAATGAAATAATACATTTGATACCAATGCAATTTATCCTTAGTGGTTCATAAGAACAATATTGTGTTGACTTTATTTATGAAAATAAATACCATAAAAATGTCATGAAAACTTGTTTTTTAGAAAATAACATTTTCAACATTGAAAATAATTTTAAAAAATATATATTAAGAAAATATTTTGAAAATAATATTATTTGAAATATACATTTTAAATCCAATAAAATAAAATTCAAAACATTGATTAGTAATGCCACTAAAAAATTATTTTCATGCCGGATATGTTAAAATAAAAATTCCATTCACATTTTTAGTAAAATCCAAACCTACCTAATTTTGAAAATAGAATTAATATTCCTTTAATATTTTTATAAAAAGTAAAAATGGGTAAAAATTTCTATAATAAGAAATTTATTAATGGTTAAAAACTTTTTTAGAAAAAAAATGGAATTTGAAAAAATAGGATTTTCGACTGAAGGGATAAAAAAGGGTAGATTTTATTAAAAACATTAACTCAGCCATATTATGTACAGAAGATTATAAACATGGTAATATTAAATTAAAAAGTTAATTAATTACATGTTTTAAAGAAAATATATTGATTTTATAATTTAAATATCAAATAATTCCCCTAAGGAAGACATTAAAAAAACCCAGAATAATGATAAGATTGTGAAATAACCCCCTACTACATTGTTAAATTCTAAATCATAATCCACATAAAATAAATAATATAAAAATAAAAAATTAAATAAAATTAATATAAATAGATTCCTAATTTAACAAATCAATGGGGTAGTATATTCAGAACACAATGAAATATGTTGTGAATATTACATATGAATTAGGAAATTAAAATTGATACAAGAAACCCTTACCTTATGTATTACTTCATTCATATGATTCTAAAAATACTTTGTAATATATATAAGTTTATTATAAACAATTTAATGAACCAAAATTATGTACCTTATACCAAATATAATGTACTTAAGATCTTTTTGGTAATTTTATATTGAACACGGTTAAAGTTTCTATATAATTTTAACCATGATATAAATATATATATTTACAATATTCTATTAGTTTTAAAGATATAGAAGGGATTAAACCATTCATGGAGACGGTATGACGTATGTATACATGAATGTTGTTTCCATTTTTCTAGATGGGTGGAACAAAAGTAGAATATATATTAATTAATATTTAAAAAATATTTATTATTTAATATATATCATGTATTTTAATCAAATAAATCCTTATTAACACCCATGTAAAAATTAATTGAGAACAATTTTACATTCCTATGTAGAGGCGGTAGTCCATATGTATTCACAAGCGACATTATTGTATTGTAAATAATTGAAAGAAAATAATTTTGATATGAAATTATATTTAATGAAATGTGTTTTTTTTCATAAATATAATATATATTAATTAAATTTTTCTATGCTACCTTTCATGTAAAGTGTAATTGAGAATAAATCACATCATTTTGAGAGGTTGTATTTTTCTGTACTCACAAGAAACATTATCATATCAACCGCTAAACTAAAACTAATAAGGAATATGTGATATAATAATTCCATAATTATAATAATTTAATAAATATTATATAAAAATGTTAAATCCATCAATATATCTGTCTATTAAAGGTGGTTATGGAAACAAAATTATATCGGTTTGCAAGGCGGTAGCCCGCCGTACACACGATTGATGGTCTCTTTTCCCATATTACACAGGTGGGGATGGGTATTGATTATGAAATTATCAGAATAACATATAATCAAATTTTATATACTTTTTTTTAAATTATCACAGTTTAATAACATTTTAAGGAGGTATAATAAGAAATAAAACAAATATTCATGTTTAATAGTTTTACATATTTTTGGGAAACCGTCTTAAATTTTATACATAAATCCTTATTAAGATGGATTACTAGTCAATATAATGCATCTATTATGAGGGGAGGAAATTTTAGAAGTTATTTGGGAAGGTTTTTTCCTGTAAAATTATTTTTTAATTATGAATAGGGGAAGAGAGGGGTGGCCTTTTATAAGTGGGGGAGAGGACACACTTGTAATTTTTGAAAAGAAACAATTACACCCCCATTTCTATAATTAAAAAATATACCAGTTTGGGTAATGATAAAAAATATAGGCTATAAGTTGAACATATGTCCCTAAATGGGATATTGTATATGTTTTAGGTCATTTTTATAACCTATCATCCTAGTTTAACCCCTAATAAAGCCTTTTTTACATTAACTATGGTAATTAATTTATACAGTTTTCATAATTTATTATGTTAAAAAAATAATTTTACCTTAAATAAAAATTAAAAAATATTTATTAAAAAACAGTTGCTATTTTTATAAATTAAATTCATAAATATGAAAAAATTCAATTTAAAATTAAGCCATAGACACGATAAAAGAACAGTTTTCCAAAGATAAAATTCTAATTATAATAGAATGTTTAAATGTGAAAGTTAAATAATAAATTGATTCAAATTACCTTGATAAGTTAAAATGTAATATAATTTCACTAATTTTAAAATTTTAAATTATAATTTATCCTTTTAAATAATTTAAATAAAAAGTTTGTTTTTGTAACGCCCCGACCCCAGCTACCCAGAGTCGGTGCATTACTTCGTAACATTGGCATGATCACAAGAAAGATCAAATCTCGAAAGACCGATTGGTTTAGTAGCCTTGGAAACACTAGATATATTCATAAGTTTTACATTACATCATAAAATGAAAAACTACTACAACAACATAATGTTCCAAAATCCACACTATAATCCCCTCATAATATCCCTGCAGGTCATTCATAACTTACATCTTCACTTCCTGGGAAAAATAAAACATCGAAAAGGGGTGAGCGCAAATGCCCAGTAAGGATATCAATATAGCGGAAACTTTCATAAATAAGAATAAACATTTAAGGCAATGTATAACTAAAACAAAAGCCTTTTAAACTTGAACTTTCAACATGGTATGGCATAAATAAAATGAAATAATGCCATTTACATATTCACATGGATATTCTACTAATCGAATGATCACATGCAAAAATCAATAACCACTTTCATAATTATGGAATGCATAATGTCAAACGTTAATTTCATTGTCTAGGCCTCATCCCAAGACCTAGGGGTTACTTCTAACCGGAACCCAACCCGGAGTGCCTCTAATAACCGGACACCAACCCGGAGTGCCTCTAATAACCAGACACCAACCCGGAGTACCTCTAATAACCGGAGACCAAACCGGAGGGCTTACTTTTACCAGTCCCTAACCTGGAGGGCTTACTTTAACCAGTCCCCAACCTGGAGGGCTTACTTTTACCGGTCCCCAACCCGGAACATACTTGTCTAGCACATTAATCTGAAGAAAAGTTTGAAATATAACATAAACATTCGGATTAAAACTAGCATACGAAATGTCAATAGTTTCACCATAAACTATGAATGGTATAAAACAGCACATCCACAGTCAAACATATCACAAAACCTTCAATACAATATAGAAGTTTTGTATTATAATAAATCAACTTCAAATACGCGTAAAATCCATTAAAGGATGTTGACATAGATGAAATCAAAACACTTTTTAGAGAAATATCTCTTTTTATTTTGAAATCATTTAAGATCCATATAAAATAAAACATTTTCTTTGAAAATATTCTTATAAGCTTGTAAGGAAAGCTTCGACGATTTTATAACGGCGGAAAATAACCGCACCCGCCGTATAAGTTAAAACATTCTTACCTCAATTCTGTCGAAAAGGTTAAAAAGGACCTTGTTTTGAAAACGACGGAAAGATTCCTTTATAAACCTCTTATAAAAAGTCAAACAAGGGTATAAATGACTTTAACCCATATTCTTGTAAATAGTAAAAATGTTTTGAAATACATTTCGAAGAAACATGGATGTGGATGATAAAGAGATCCCAGTAGATTATTACGTATAATACAACCTCGGATAATTAAGAGATTGTGAAATAACCCTTACCTTGTACTTTTCCTTGGTTGGGGTAGGTTAACCTCCTGTATAATGGTGAAATAATTGTTATTAAATTATACAAGAATCATATATATTAATATGATATCATATATGATCTTTTAACATTGATTTGTTAATAATATCTTAGAATTATCGTCATTTCGGGTGTTAACTTACTCATTTTCTTTTATATGTTTTGTTACATAAGTCATGTTTGTTGTATCTTATTCATATCCAGAATGATATCAAGTCCTTAAACATCATTTTTAAATCATTAAATGATAATTATACTTGGATGGATACTATGGGGAATGAATCTCATCGCGTTCGTGGAGACGGTAGTCCGTACGTACGCACGAGCGACAATATCATTATTTTGATATTAAAATAATATATAATTGGATAGTATATCATATATACAGAATCATTATCATGTTATATTTATTATTTATATGAGTTGCACATCATTATTATACCCATCCAAATAATAATATACTGAATAACAATTACACCACGACGTGGAGACGGTAAGCCATACGTACACACGTATGGTGACATGTTATTCAAAGGGTGGATAGAATACTGACTATGGTTCTGCCATATTTATAATAACATCACTGTATATGTGAGATACTGGAGTTATTATTTTAGAATGGTAAGAACAATGAAAGGAGAAGTGGAAGAAGAAATGAACTTGAAAAGGGGTGGTGAAAACATTACCTCTTCTTCGGGTTCTTCCTTTTGATTTGATCAAAAGGGCTCCTTAGGTTGGCTTTCTGATCGAACTAAGGCCTCTAGGTTGTAGTGAGGGATGTTGGGAGAGTATGTGGGCAGAGTTTGGCCGAGCCAAGTGGCTTGAGAGGTGTGAGGAATGAGTAGAAGTGGTCTCCTTTTATAAGGGAGAGGAGGGGCTCTTTAGGAAAGAGTGAAAGTATTACTTTATAATATAATTAAATTCGGTTTGTAATGGTCCAAAAATAATTGAGGTCGAAGATAAGATGACTCATTTTCTAAATAACATCAACCAATAAAAATTGGACAGGTTTTAGATAATATTTTAATCATTATAATCTTATTTATTTAAATGATTTATTAATGAGGTAAACATTGCATCATTATTGTGTCATTAATAATTTAACTTATTTGATGTCTAAAAATTATAAATAAAATATCATCATGTAGGAAATCGTTTTAGATTTCTAATGAATATTTATAATCGATAATCCAACATGTATAACCCTATGTAAAAATTGTTCTTCTAAAAGATGTAAGCTTATGCCATTTTTATTTTTATTTTAACTTTATTAATATAAAGTGTCCCTACCACATACAAGTGGCTCCAAGGGGTCCCCAAATTGACCCAAGGATGCCCATGGTCGGGTATGTGTCCACCAATAAGGGTAGGACACGTTTTAGGGTAATTTTGTATTATTATAATATTATTTTTTAACCCTTATTTACCGGATTTACCCTTTAACCATGGTAAATAAAATATTTACCACAGTAACTATTCAAAATGTCTAAAAATAAAAGTTACCTATTTACACAATTTGGACATCCTGAGTACAAATATGGAATCCATTTTTCTAAATTCAAAACAAAGAAGTGGCAGAAATTAATTTAAAATTAATTCCCGCTGTCAAAACAAAAAGCGTGTTTTTAAGAGGTAATAACTATCAAAAGATTGACACTTGTTTATGTTCGGTTTAATTGTAAAATTATGTCCAATGACCAACATTATATTAAACGGTAAAAATATATTCTAAATATACTTTAAAACCACTCAAATTCATAATTTATCACTATTAATTATTTTGATTAAAAAAGTTGTTTTTAATTAAAATTTAGTAATTTTCACTATTCATCAAAATATGAAAGTTATCCGAAATGTACCAAAATTTCACCTTAGGCTAAATTTGATATTCCGAATCCAAAAATGAAGTCCATTTTCAAATATAAAATATATATAATTTCAAAAAGTAGGTATTACTATTCATAACGGCTAGTTTGATTAGTTGTGGTGTGTGTTAAAACTCAAGGTTGCGTACAACATACGCTACTGTATTATTCAAAGAAAGCGTACCGTGGAAGCTTGGGATGTTTCATTTTAAATTTTTGATGTCCCCATTTAGTCAAAAAGTTTAATATATTGTATTTAAAAAGGGTTCACTATTAAAAGTTGATAAAAGTGCAATACTGAAAATGAATTTGTTCTTGCATTATATCTAAGAAACTCATAATATGGAATCTAAAATTATAAGGATTATATAAAGTTTAAAATTTAGATAATACTATTCATAACCTCTTTTGAATGGATTTTTTTTTGTAAGTCATGGTGTGATTGAACTCGGTGTTGCGTGTAGTGCAAGTTATTGAATTATTTTGAAGAAATAACACACTATGAAATCTTGGGGTGTTACATTCTCCCCTCCTTCAATAAATTGCGTCCTCGCAATTTGAAATTGTTCTTCAAAAATAAAAGGTTGAAAATAGAAAACATATTTGTGGGAAAACCCACATCGGAAATTGGGTTACTAAAATTTAGTCTTAATATGAGGAAAAGAGAAATCAAAGGGTCACCACCAAATTATGATTCTCGATTAGGAGAACATTGGTGGCAATTAGAGACATAAAATCGGAGGAAAAACGTAAATATTTATAGGTAGTGATTGAGGTCATCAATCACAAACAAGTGTATAATTGAGGTCCTTAAATTCATCAATCTATGATGATTTGAAATACCATCGGTTCAACAAAACATAGGGTATTAGGATAACACATTTTTGACGTTTCAAAATATCTTAGTTGAAATCCCACATCGAAAAATGAATTAATGAGGCCTCTATTTAAAATAAAGAGTGGAAAGTATGAAGATTACAGAAAATAACACATACTAGGGTTCCATGTAGGAAAATATGGATATGGAGGAGAAATCTAACCATCAATTATCTGATGGAGAGTGGTAGAGAACATGGCAATGAAAAGGCCAACAATCCCAAAGCCATAAATTAGTGATGATTTAAGGTACCATCTAGGACAACATTTTTGTTCTAAGTTCCTTTTCTTAATGTTGTGGAATTTAATTATGAGATTGGCTAAGATCATAAGGAGATATACTTACTTTATAATTAGATTTTTATCCATTAATAAATTTCTACCACAAATACATCTTTCACTCTAAAAGATAATAGAAAAAAAAATTCTATTTACACTATTCGTATAGGTTTCCAAAATAATCGAATTTATAATTCATCTATAAGATCTTTTAATAAAAACTACATTATTTAATCCAGGACATCTCGTGGGCCAGTGGTAGGTGATACACCCTTGTCGCCCTTCGGTTGTGGGTTCAAGTCTCGCAGCCTTGCCGGACGCGACGGGTTGCCACCCGACCTCCGGGTTGTCCTTTTATGGCAATCCAAAATAATCAAAACTAGAACTATCCAAAATACTTCTGTCCAAACTCACAGTCCAACATTTATAAGGAATGTAAACATAATATAGATCCTTTTTACCCCGTAATAGAATATGAATACCTTCATCATGTATTACCATATTCCTTATTGATTCCATTCATGCTCCCTTATTCCATATAGAATGCTGGATATACTTCATTAATCCAAAAATGTTTTAAACCCCAACAATGATGGAATATTCAAATCATTAATTAGTTCCAAGGTAGTCAAGAATATCCAATATAATTTTTCCAAAATAATCATGTATTATTCGAAAATCACTACCTCGGTATCAGAACTATATTATGGTTTATCATTCTCTCAACCATATATTTTCCAAAAATTTATCCTGCTATTGAGTCACTTTTCTTTGTTCCACACCATCTCAAATCCTTATTGAAATAGTACTGCAGTACAATCCTTATATACTCCATAATTATTATAACAAGTACATTGTTGATACAACACTCAATTGATATAATCAACATAATAACTCTAATCATTCCTCTTCATCTGTGGTAGTATCATAACTTGATTATTATCCAATAGCATCATTTGCGGCATAGTCTGATGACTGGGACATAGGTTCGCGTAGTGTCCAAACTCCTTGCAAATGAAGCATTGTACATTTGAAACCATTTTCTTACCCTTGCAATCATGTACTTTGTGCCCTTTTCTTCCACACTTATAACAAACTCCCATTCCTTTCAGGAAAGTTCCAGGGTGTTTCTTTCCACAGTTACCACATATGGGAAAATTCTTCTTTTCCCTCTTCCCTTTATCCATCTTTCTCTCTTCTATCCTTTTCTTCTCTTGCTTCCCTTCAAAGCCATAGGACTCAGTAAACTCTTTACTTATCTTATCAACACATGATATTATTTCTTCATATGATGATAATACATGGGAGACTATTTCTCTTATAAATTCTAGCTTAAGACCATGAAAGATATGATCCTTCCTTCTCTTTGGATCATGTGCATTTCTGGAGTTCTCATTCCTTCTACTGGGCGCCATTTCTAAACAATGGAATACACTAGATCAATTTATGAATCAAAATACATAATCCCATACTTATAAAACACTTAACATAAATTGAACTATTTATGGATATAATCCATAATCATAAGAATGTTTTCTTTGAGGAAGTATATACTCATAATCCCTTCAAAATGATTTGTAAAGAAAATGAGAGTTATCCTAAGCATATCCCCCGGGAGTGTCGTAACCAAGAGTGCAGCAAGGCCCGTTGTCGTGCACCAGTTCCCGTTCGAGTCTAGCTCAAAGCGGTGTTTTTGGGTTTTACCCCTAGGTACATCTGTGCTAGAGCCGCCTCTACCTGCTCGTATCCAGACAGGGATGTATTGCTCGGAAAACTCACAAAATCTCTACAATACCAAAATTCTAGGAAGTTCTTCTATACTAATCCTCAAAGTTCATCTTAGTTCTACGTGCTCTAATCAGAGTTTATCTAAATCTAGCTTCCAAGGTTTGTACTAAACTTCCTCTGATACCAACTGTAACGCCCCGACCCCAGCTACCCAGAGTCGGTGCATTACTTCGTAACATTGGCATGATCACAAGAAAGATCAAATCTCGAAAGACCGATTGGTTTAGTAGCCTTGGAAACACTAGATATATTCATAAGTTTTACATTACATCATAAAATGAAAAACTACTACAACAACATAATGTTCCAAAATCCACACTATAATCCCCTCATAATATCCCTGCAGGTCATTCATAACTTACATCTTCACTTCCTGGGAAAAATAAAACATAGAAAAGGGGTGAGCTCAAATGCCCAGTAAGGATATCAATATAGCGGAAACTTTCATAAATAAGAATAAACATTTAAGGCAATGTATAACTAAAACAAAAGCCTTTTAAACTTGAACTTTCAATATGGTATGGCATAAATAAAATGAAATAATGCCATTTACATATTCACATGGATATTCTACTAATCGAATGATCACATGAAAAAATCAATAACCACTTTCATAATTATGGAATGCATAATGTCAAACGTTAATTTCATTGTCTAGGCCTCATCCCAAGACCTAGGGGTTACTTCTAACCGGAACCCAACCCGGAGTGCCTCTAATAACCGGAAACCAACCCGGAGTGCCTCTAATAACCGGACACCAACCCGGAGTACCTCTAATAACCGGAGACCAAACCGGAGGGCTTACTTTTACCAGTCCCTAACCTGGAGGGCTTACTTTAACCAGTCCCCAACCTGGAGGGCTTACTTTTACCGGTCCCCAACCCGGAACATACTTGTCTAGCACATTAATCTGAAGAAAAGTTTGAAATATAACATAAACATTCGGATTAAAACTAGCATACGAAATGTCAATAGTTTCACCATAAACTATGAATGGTATAAAATAGCACATCCACAGTCAAACATATCACAAAACCTTCAATACAATATAGAATTTTTGTATTATAATAAATCAACTTCAAATACGCGTAAAATCCATTAAAGGATGTTGACATAGATGAAATCAAAACACTTTTTAGAGAAATATCTCTTTTTATTTTGAAATCATTTAAGATCCATATAAAATAAAACATTTTCTTTGAAAATATTCTTATAAGCTTGTAAGGAAAGCTTCGACGATTTTATAACGGCGGAAAATAACCGCACCCGCCGTATAAGTTAAAACATTCTTACCTCAATTCTGTCGAAAAGGTTAAAAAGGACCTTGTTTTGAAAACGACGGAAAGATTCCTTTATAAACCTCTTATAAAAAGTCAAACAAGGGTATAAATGACTTTAACCCATATTCTTGTAAATAGTAAAAATGTTTTGAAATACATTTCGAAGAAACATGGATGTGGATGATAAAGAGATCCCAGTAGATTATTACGTATAATACAACCTCGGATAATTAAGAGATTGTGAAATAACCCTTACCTTGTACTTTTCCTTGGTTGGGGTAGGTTAACCTCCTGTATAATGGTGAAATAATTGTTATTAAATTATACAAGAATCATATATATTAATATGATATCATATATGATCTTTTAACATTGATTTGTTAATAATATCTTAGAATTATCATCGTTTCGGGTGTTAACTTACTCATTTTCTTTTATATGTTTTGTTACATAAGTCATGTTTGTTGTATCTTATTCATATCCAGAATGATATCAAGTCCTTAATCATCATTTTTAAATCATTAAATGATAATTATACTTGGATGGATACGATGGGGAATGAATATCATCGCGTTCGTGGAGACGGTAGTCCGTACGTACGCACGAGCGACAATATCATTATTTTGATATTAAAATAATATATAATTGGATAGTATATCATATATACAGAATCATTATCAAGTTATATTTATTATTTATATGAGTTGCACATCATTATTATACCCATCCAAATAATAATATACTGAATAACAATTACACCACGACGTGGAGACGGTAAGCCGTACGTACGCACGTATGGTGACATGTTATTCAAAGGGTGGATAGAATACTGACTATGGTTCTACCATATTTATAATAACATCACAGTATATGTGAGATACTGGAGTTATTATTTTAGAATGGTAAGAACAAAGAAAGGAGAAGTGGAAGAAGAAATGATCTTGAAAAGGGGTGGTGAAAACATTACCTCTTCTTCGGGTTCTTCCTTTTGATTTGATCAAAAGGGCTCCTTAGGTTGGCTTTCTGATCGAACTAAGGCCTCTAGGTTGTAGTGAGGGATGTTGGGAGAGTATGTGGGCAGAGTTTGGCCGAGCCAAGTGGCTTGAGAGGTGTGAGGAATGAGTAGAAGTGGTCTCCTTTTATAAGGGAGAGGAGGGGCTCTTTAGGAAAGAGTGAAAGTATTACTTTATAATATAATTAAATTCGGTTTGTAATGGTCCAAAAATAATTGAGGTCGAAGATAAGATGACTCATTTTCTAAATAACATCAACCAATAAAAATTGGACAGGTTTTAGATAATATTTTAATCATTATAATCTTATTTATTTAAATGATTTATTAATGATGTAAACATTGCATCATTATTGTGTCATTAATAATTTAACTTATTTGATGTCTAAAAATTATAAATAAAATATCATCATGTAGGAAATATTTTTAGCTTTCTAATGAATATTTATAATCGAAAATCCAAAATGTATAACCCTATGTAAAAATTGTTCTTCTAAAAGATGTAAGCTTATGCCATTTTTATTTTTATTTTAACTTTATTAATATAAAGTGTCCCTACCACATACAAGTGGCTCCAAGGGGTCCCCAAATTGACCCAAGGATGCCCATGGTCGGGTATGTGTCCACCAATAAGATTAGGACACGTTTTAGGGTAATTTTTTATTATTATAATATTATTTTTTAACCCTTATTTACCGGATTTACCCTTTAACCATGGTAAATAAAATATTTACCACAGTAACTATTCAAAATGTATAAAAATAAAAGTTACCTATTTACACAATTTGGACATCCTGAGTACAAATATGGAATCCATTTTTCTAAATTCAAAACACAGAAGTGGCAGAAATTAATTTAAAATTAATTCCCGCTGTCAAAACAAAAAGCGTGTTTTTAAGAGGTAATAACTATCAAAAGATTGACAATTGTTTATGTTCGGTTTAATTGTAAAATTATGTCCAATGACCAACATTATATTAAACGGTAAAAATATATTCTAAATATACTTTAAAACCACTCAAATTCATAATTTATCACTATTAATTATTTTGATTAAAAAAGTTGTTTTTAATTAAAATTTAGTAAGTTTCACTATTCATCAAAATATGAAAGTTATCCGAAATGTACCAAAATTTCACCTTAGGCTAAATTTGATATTCCGAATCCAAAAATGAAGTCCATTTTCAAATATAAAATATATATAATTTCAAAAAGTAGGTATTACTATTCATAATGGCTAGTTTGATTAGTTGTGGTGTGTGTTAAAACTCAAGGTTGCGTACAACATACGCTACTGTATTATTCAAAGAAAGTGTACCGTGGAAGCTTGGGATGTTTCATTTTAAATTTTTGATATCCCCATTTAGTCAAAAAGTTTAATATATTGTATTTAAAAAGGGTTCACTATTAAAAGTTGATAAAAGTGCAATACTGAAAATGAATTTGTTCTTGCATTATATATAAGAAACTCATAATATGGATTCTAAAATTATAAGGATTATATAAAGTTTAAAATTTAGATAATACTATTCATAACCTCTTTTGAATGGATTTTTTTTTGTAAGTCATGGTGTGATTGAACACGGTGTTGCGTGTAGTGCAAGTTATTGAATTATTTTGATGAAATAACACACTATGAAATCTTGGGGTGTTACAGTTTTCATTAAAAATATGTTTTTCCATATTTATCAAAAAAATTATCCTTTTATAGAATTTCTAAACATTCACCCAAATATAAATGTGAAATGTAGAATTAATAAATTATTTTAAAAAAAAAATTAAAATTGGTAAAAATTACTTTTAAATTATTCTTCCAGAGCGAGACTAAACGGTATTTTAGAAAAATAAATTTCTTAAAAAAAAATTTATTTTTATTTTAAAATATTATTATATGATTTATAATAAATAATTATAAAAGGAATAAATTTTATTTATGTTTGAACCATATTGTTTTCAAAAAAAAATTATAACTATATGAACTCTCTATCTTAACAACTAGGTTATAATAGCCATGTCTAAATAATAATATTTTAAAAGTGTATCATGTTTCATTTAAACCTAGAGTTTAGTATTACACAAACTATCGAAAAAATTGAAATAATTTAAAAATAAATATATCATAATGTATTATTGTGTTACATTCTCTTCTAAAGTTTGTATTACATTTTGTATATGTAATCAAATATGATGTTCTATGTTTAAAATCTCAAGGTGCTTCGACAAATAATCCTTATTATATTCATTTCTATTATAATATTTTAAAATATCATCTATAAATACAACCACAAAATTTTCAAGGTTATACAAAATGAAACTACTCATTAAATCTATAAATATTTTTAGAGAATCAGGAGTACCAAATGGATCCAATATAAATTCAGAGTTTCCATACCTTTTATTGATATTTATCTTAGGAATATATTACCTTTTGACTCTTAACTAATGATATAGAGATCTAAGTTAAATCATTGAGATGTATTGAGTTCCTTAGAGTTGATCAAACATATTAACTATATGGCAAATTTGATACATTTTTATGATGGTTTTATTATTCTCAAGATAATCAGTATTGAGACATAGTGATCCATCCTTATTTTTGACAAGGAGGTCTAGTTCACCCCATGAGGAAGCACTGGGGAGCATGAATCCCTTATCAAGATTCACTTCAATATATATCTCCACTTCCTCTGTTTACATAGAGTTTATTCTATAATAACTATTTGATATATACATGGGTCAAGTTATTAGTTCAATAAAAAAAATCAACCTAATGTTCATGTGGAAGGAGAATATGTTCATTTAAAAGTATATCAGTATTTTCCTATATAATAAGAATGTCATCAATGTTGACTTCCTCCCTGATTATTTGTATTATAAATCAGTTGTTTTTATGTATCAAGATATATATTACAAAAATTTCCTTCCAATTGAAGTTCATAATTATTCCTTGGTTGATGCTTGATAATTTTATGCTTTAGAGTATAAAATGTGATCTGCTTTCCCTAGAATTTGATAAATGGTTTAGGCAGGTAAAAGAAATCCATGGACAAAATTATATCAAATTACGCTAAAGGAAGAATAATTAGAATAGTAGGAATTATTCACTCTAAATTATCAATTAAATAGGATTTATATATTCCAAGAATGATAATTTTTACACCAAATGATTTTATAAATAGTTGAATATCCATTTTTTGAGGTTGTTATCCATCATTTTTAGAAAATTTGTACGAAATAAAATAATGTAATGAACAAGAATAAAATAAGGTATTGATATATCATGAAAATAGATAAAGTTTACATAATTTGAGTTCATTATCATAATCAAACTCATTAATACTGACTGAAAATTCCATTCCCTAGTCCCTCAGTTTAGAAGGTTTCTAAGACATATTTTATTTATTGGATAGAAGGCAGGGGAATTGATGAAAAATAATGTCCAAAAACCATGTACTTGAAGCATTATTGTTCTGGTATATCATTTTCTGGTACCCTATCCTTATTTTTTGTGTTATTCATACTCTTCTCCATAATTTAGTAGTTATCATCTTACTGTCCTACTTTACCAAACCAAAAAAAGTTCCCTAATACCTTGACAAAATTACCTAATTTTATTTTCCATACACATTTGGGAAGTAAGGGGTTGAAATTTCATCACACTTGTGTATTACAATCAGGTTATCCTTAGTATTCCACCTTCATTTACCATTATATTGAGTATTTAGATACCTTAAAATATATTTAAACCTTAACTAGAAATTAGAAAAATTATTCATTTTTTCCAAAGTATATTTTGTCTAATGGACTTAAGGACTTTTTTTAATCCATTGAATAAATGATCAATTTTAATTTCAGTATTAGATATAAAAACAGAGGCATATATCATAATCCCTATGAAGTATTCTTCTTATAATTCAATATAATCAGCATAATTTACATTCAACTCTATGTATTCTCTAAATTATTCATGAAAAGTGTTCATGGAAAAAACTTTACAAAGAGAAATATCTTAAACTATTCCAATTCCATTGAGTCTAATTTCACTTTTTTGTGGTGTTATTAATGAGAGTCCACCATTAATAATTCTCTCCTTTTAAATGATAGGAAACCAATACATCCTTTTCATGATCTAAACATTTAATAATAGAAAATATCTCTTATGTCATAGGATTGCATTAATAAGTCGATTAGATTATTCACAAAATGGGTATAGATGTTGTCTTGTGAAGGATTCAATATAATTATTCTCATTAGTTAATTACGGAGATAAACTTGGTTTTTTAAATTATTCATTGATTTCAATAAGTGGGTGATAATTTCGATGAGGTTTTGTATACTTTACCCCATCCCATTTGGTCAATCATCAGGGGAATTATTGAATTTCCCATCACACCCATTATTATTATAATTTTTCCATACTAAATTAGTTCCATTAATAATAACAATTCAAGGATAAGAATGGTTTATCATAATATAAAAAATTATCAAATAAATAATTAATTTAAAATAACATATGTACCACATCATAAAAAATTTATAGCTTAAATATAGGTTATTTATTATATATAAGATTAGGTCCTCTAACCATACCATAAAGATTTGATCTAGTCCTTCACAATGGTCAATAAAGTTTGAGTGAATTCCCAATTCATATCTCCTAGGAGTTTCAAACTAGGTGTGTAGTTAGGATACTTTTTCATGGCCTAGGTGGTGATTTAATTATCACAAAATATTACATTTTCATAGTAATTACATCTAGGTAAAATAATGGTCAATCCTGAATCTACATGAAGTTTCAAAAAAAGTTTTAATTTCATAGAGAACCAACCAATATCTAATTTAATAAAACATATAGATGTTATCTTATACTTAGATTCATCTCTATATTTTCCAATATATTTTCATAACACTGTTTCTCAAAACAATCTTCTCTATTAAAAAAAATAACTAAACCTTTTCACTGATACCAAATATAGCATCCCAAGCTAAAAATTACATTAGTTTACATTATTTATATGATAAATATTATTTTCCATTAATAAGAGTAATAATAACCCAGTGATTAATTATTTCAATTTATTTGGATAATAGATATTTAATCATCATATTTTACAATTCTTGGGATCAATTATTCTTAAAATTTCAATACTAGACCATTTTCGAAACATTTTACATGAAAAATATTCATCATGAAATAGGTATTGTGGACATAATAAATACATGAGATCAAATTATCATTATGGGATGGAAATAATTTCATTAATAATTTTATCTTAAAAATATGTGAAAAATCAGCATAATATAATTATCCCAATGACATGCGTGATAATCAAAAGACACAAATGAGATTCAAAGTAACTGTCATAAGAAATTAAAGCAACAAAATATAAACATTGAATTATTATAACAATAACAACGGTTAAAGTCATTTAATATAAACCTGAATAGTGAGGTAATATGATCATAGTGAATATAATCCACTAAACCTAGCATAAATTTATCATAACATAACATTACTTTCTGAAGATAAACATTTCTACCCATTATTTGTGGACAACTTAATTATACCATTATATATGTCAGATTTTTGTGGCACAAACTTGTACCCACACTTGAAAATAACAAAAGGGTTCCATGTATATATATAACATTGGATTTAAACTTTTATGTGATATAATGGAGGGTTATATAGGACCCCACCCATCATTATCGACACATAAGAGTTGTACTTGAAAATAATTCAATTATTACATCCTAATGAGCCCATTGAAATAATCTAGTTTTCATAAATTTTTTAAATGTAAATAATTTAGTTTTCATAAAGAAGAAATTGAAGTAAAATGTGTTTTATAGAACTTTTAATTAAAATTAATTCACCATTCATATAAAAATGATCCCATGTAAATAAAATTGGGTTCCCTAATATTTTAATAGAGTATATCAACATTAAATAAATCCATTAATATAAAAATCTTAATCAACCTAAAATAATAAAATAATAATAAAAATTGGGACTGAAACATGAAAAGTATCCATTGCAATATTATAATTCTGATTATAGAGAGGAAAATAAAATCCAAATAACAAAAGAGATTTTTTTGAAATCATTTTATAATTATTGATGAAAATTCCATAATAATGAGTGTCTTTTAAAAAATGCATATTTTTTTCTTAATAAAAAGTGAAAATAAAACACAAAATTGATGTGGTTTTGAATTAAAAAAATTACATAGAGATATAAGAGTGAGAATCATTTTATATGGGAAATTTAGTGAACACATAGGAAATAAAATCCTGAATAAATTGTATAAATCAAAGGAAGAATTTTGAGTTACCAAAACCCTCACCACTAACCTTAATTTATGTAGATGTGATTTAACCTCTTATATCATAAATGTAAATTTATTAATAACCAATTTAATAAACGTATTCATATAATCTTCTTTTTATACCCTTCATTAATAATATTTTCCTTTATGTATTTTATTGCTTTGAATTGTTTTTCAAAATATTCTTTTAATAATATTGACTGTTTTGAACTAGGTTCGTAAAAAATCTTTGGATATTTCTTCATATTTAAAATTTAATCATTAAAAATCAGTAACAGTAAATTAATTACTTTTTTCTCTAGATCCACAATCTTATAACTTCATTCTATGGGATATTTGGTTATATTTCCCAATATGATATCATAATTGAGAATGTTTTAGTGATTCTTAATGAATAAGAATTGGTTTCATAATTAGTGGGTTTAATACTAACAATTCACTTCTATAAATAAAGAAACATATTATTTTTTTATTTATATCATATATTTTTATTAATAATTTTATCATATTCAATAATTATATTATTTTATGTTATTATTTATGTAGTGATTATAAGGACCCAAACAAGAGGATACCCTAATTAATGGATGATTATAATTTTGAAAGTGGTTTATTGTTTTTCATAATATCAAAACTATAGAATAAAAATGGAATAATTTTTATAAATTTTTTTATAAGATTTTATGATTTCTTAAAAAATAATAAAGAATATACATGAAGAAAGATACATTAATTCATAGAGTTAGTAGTCCACACAACACATGAAAGACAATTTTAATTTTCATAATAGAAAAGGAATAAAGGTTGTTAATTCTTATACCATAATAATAATAAAATAAATGTAAAATTATTATATCAATACTATAATTTTAATATGGTGTAAGGGAATTTTAGGAAGAATAAGTGGATCTAAAGGAATAGAAATGAGAAATGAGTGATTAAAAATTTATACCTCAGTTATGTGATTATATCCTTAACAAATGAGGTTAATCAATTGAGTGACTTTATTTTGAGAAGAACATAACCTCTTAAAGGTGTGTAAGAATTTTTATCACAGTTGTGTAGTGTTTTGGATGAACTAAGTGGGTTGTGGTGTGAGGGAAGGTGAGGAAGGACTTCCCCTTTTAAAAGAGAAAATAGATATCTTTTTGTAAATAATCAATTTTTTTATAATGGGTAGTCACTCTCAAGAAAAGTATACAAAATTTTTAAAATAATTTATAGTGGAATAAATTTGGTCTATCAGGTCCCCATGCTCCTATTTTCACAAATTATTTAATCATGTTGTCATATTACCTTCTTTTTTAATACCCCTTTACACATTTTTATTTTTATCTATGTAAGTACATTTTACTAATGTAATTTTTCCTTTCTGATTGAAAATAAATTAGTCCATATTAGATAATTTGGTCCCAATGATTTCACATTTTAAATAAATTTTATTATATTAAATTCTATATTTTAAAAATAAATTTCAGAATAATTATTTTATAATGTATGAGAAATATTTTTTAGAAAAAATATAACTTAATTTTTAACAGCTTGAATAGGTTTTTTTATATAGAAATAAAATTTATTAAAATTATTATGTAACTTGTAAAGAAATATTTTATCTTATAAAATGTTTTCATAATTTTTATGGTCATATTTATACATAATTAGTTTTATAAAAGTCATTTTATTTGTAAAACTGAATTTTTTTTTATTCAAATAAAATCATTATTTTTAGGAAAACCATAAAAATTTATCTTAAGTCATTATGTGTTGAAAATAACATTTAATTTTTAAAATCAAATTATAAAATCTTGAAATTTAAATTAAAAAAACGTAAAATATTTCAAAAAACTATATGATATAAGAAATCATTATTTGGTAAAATAACTATTCTTCTTAAATTTTTAATAATATATATAAATATCAAATATGAAAAATATCTATAACACAATGGACATAATTTTTGAAATAATCTTAATGGGGACATTGATTTAATAACATGATCATAATTATCTGTACCTGTTTGTTCGATGAATACTATATATCAGTCAATTTATATTTTAATAAAAATATTTTGAGTACGTTCGGGTTTGGTGTAGCATGTGATAAATATATCAAACATAAAATATATTTAAGTTGTAATACTTCACATAAATCTTAATCCTCTGTATTTTAAGACCAAATTAGCATCTCCCCACGAACCATGGTGTTTTGTCTTCAAAATGGACAACATTGTTATTGATTTTTATGGACTGTCCTATAGTTCTTTTGGAAATGGATGATAAATCATAAAATTTATGTCTTTATGTCATATTATATATCAATATTTTTTTTTAATATCTATAGAATGAAAGTATATTGGTATCATAGAGAGATATTTATGCCATGTTTAACCGGATTTTGTGCCATGGTTGTGCGAACTGTAATGATTTAATCTAAGAAGGGTATTGAATAGCCATTTTGGGACTAATAAAGATCCACTAAAAATTAAATTGATTTTTAAATGAATTTTTTATGATTACTATTAATAGATTTGTACATAATGACTACCATGTTATGGTTCAAGCATTTTTTTGTACTTTATAACTTAATTTTTTTGATAAAATTCATAATATAAAGTTTTTATGCCATGTTAAAAACTTGAATTAATTAATTATTTAAATTATTCATATCTATTTATTCATGTATAAAAGTGTTTTTTTGTGATAAGAATTTTCTATTTTTTAGATTAAATTTTTTAAACATATTTTTATAAAATTTTCATGCCATACTAGGTATGATAACATAATATATAATTTTCATATAACATTAAATTAGTCCATAATGAATTTTTTTTTGATGAAACATGAGGTTGATAATATTTTATAAATATTAGAATTTTGAGTTATGATGTAATTAAAATCTATATTGAGTAATGTTTCTTTGGGAATAGTGATTTTTGGTTATACATCCCATTGGTTTGGAGGCTTATTCCATAACAATAAATGTGATGGTTGGATATTTATGGATTTATTCTTACACATTTATAAGTTATTTAAATTCTTATAAATCTAAGATTTTATTTGAATGAGTCCATATATTTTTTGTATGAGATGTTTTTTTTTTGATATTTTTAACAATTGTTTTCTTCTATTTTGTTTGTGAGTGATAAAAATACCATGTTTTAGGGTCAAAAATTAATATGGTTTGAAAATATCTATTTTTTAAATTTAATAAGTATTATAGAACAAAATCATTAGATGAATGGGTACATAATAGAATAAAAAATTAGATAATAATGATTTCATATTATTTAATATTTATTGACAAAATATACATAAGATGTATATTTATTTAGGAGAATTTTGTGTATATTTCCCCTAAAATACGTGTGTGAGGTTCATTATTAGGAAAATACTACTCATGATCACAATAATTCATTACAGTTGACCCTAAATGTATAGTGCCAATGAATTATCATGTGTAAGGAAAGAAAATTGAATGTGACACTATGATTTAGGTTATTATATCTTATGTAAGTATTGAGAAACAGTTGTATAGGAATCCCTAAGAATTATGTTAGAAAAGGAATAGATTTTAATGAGTTAATATTATTAATCAGGGTAAATTATTTTCCATCCAATTATCTAAGATTCAAATATGATATGATATACATGATGTTTTACGGGATATAATTATGACTTATTTACATTCTTAACTTTTGTAAGTCATTTATATTTATGGGTCTTATCTCACAATATGGATATGGTGTATAGGGTAATTATTTATTATGGGAAAATATTATTCAAATTTTGTTAAATTTACAATAAAAAAAGGATATTCACTATAGAAATTCCTTTATTTTATATTATAACATTCATGATGTTTTTTATTTTGATGTCTCTTATAGGTATGGCCTATGAAAAAACTATAGATTTTTATACAAGTTTGAAACCTATTTTCAATGATAAGAATTATAAGAATTTATATTTGAATCTTAGAGAATCTAGTTTAACAAATTATGAATCGTGGGGAATTGATATTGGTTATGAATCACAATTTTGATCTAATAGACACATACCAAGAAATAAAGAAGAGTCAAAGAAAGGTGATGTAGATCATTATGTTTTCAATGAGGAAAGCTTTTCTACATTATGGAAATACTATTATGATACATTAATACTATGGGAATTAGTTATTAAATTGAAAATATATTATTATTTTTCTTTGTAAATAAAAAATCATTTTTGTGTCATGTTTGGGAAAGATGGGGTTTTCACTGTTCGTTGGTAATAATATTTGTTATATATAAAAGAATAGAATATTTTATGCCATTGAGAATATGGTGAATTTTTTATATATTAAATATATATATGATCCAAGATATAACATAAATAATATGAAGTTTAATGTTTATAATAACACCACATACATTCTAAATAGTAACCATAGACGAAAAAATGATAAACACATTTAATGACTCCATTGAGATAGATTATTTGATTCAATCAACTATAAATCATTTGATACATGTGGATGTTATTTATTTAGTTGAAGGAACAAAGAATCATTTGGTGGAAAAAATGAAATATATAGTGCATTAGTTTATCTTATACATAGTGATTTATGTGACCTAAAGATAAATCAATAAAGTGGTGGGTGTAGATATTTTGTAACCCTTATTGATGACAGAAGTTGGTATGGATACGTGGTTCTACTAAGACAAAAGATTAAACTTTTGAAAAGTTTGTAGAGTTTCAGAATAATGTATAGAATCATATGGAAAATGATATTATGGTTCATTGATTCGATCAAGGTCGTAAATACTTATTCCATAAATTCTCTAATCATTTAATCAATTATGGATTTTTTTACAACTCACTCGTCCTAGAAAAAGGATAATGGAATAGTGTGTCTTAGTGGAGGAATCATACCATGTTTGAAATGGTTTGACCAATGGATTGTCATAATTAACTTTTTATATCATTTTAATGATATATTATAGAAACTATCACATACATACTTAATTATACTTTATAAAAAAAATTAATGGGGGAACCTTATGATACTTCATATGAGAAACATTCCTATATGTATTTTATAATTATTTCGAGTTGTGAGTCATATGTAATATATTATGAGTCAGATAAAAATTACAATAAATCTTATAAATTATATTTTTTATAATAAAAATGATACTTTAAGATATTAGTTTTATAATTTGACTAAACACAATGTCTTTTTTTCCAACATTGTGTTTTACTTGGGAAGTTTGACATTGATCTAGGAGTAATTAGGTGAAAAGATGAACCAAGAGAAGCTTAAGAACAATAAAAATGAACTTATATTAACAAAGAGGTTGTTATAGTTTTATAAAGATATGTAAAACAATAATCGACTCAGGTAACAAAAGAACCTCACAGATTTGGTGGGATTTTTCAGAAGCATGAGAGATATAGATTTCTCATTGAAAATATAATTGTGTAACATTAATAGTTGATGAAAATAAATTTTATTTAGAGTTAATTAATAGTTATTATTAGTATATGGATAAAAGAAATAAATATGAGATGAACTACATGAACACATTCGTTATTTGGAAGTTGGGGTATGCACTTGAATTGGTCATAACCAAATGGTTAAAGTGTGCTTGCTGAAAAAATGGACATGTATTATAGAGTGTCTCCATAAAATAATTAATCTGACTAAAGGGTTATATGAAATATCATGGCATTGTATTTGAAGAAATATTTTTTTCTGGTTTTTATAATAGTGTCCCTTAAGATATTTTGTTTAACAGTATCTCATCATTATTCTGAGATATATCAGATCGATGTCTAGACCACATTATTAAATAAGAATTTTTTTGAGGATATGTATATGATATAATAAAATGGTTTTAAATTTCTATATGAGTCTACTCTGATTTTCATGTTTCAATGGCCCATTTATATATTGAAGGAATATTATTAAAGTTATAAAATCTAGTCAAATAATGTAATCAAGGAGTTCGGTTTCATAAAAAACATTAATGATTCTCTTCTATACAAGTGGATTAGATTGATTGATATGGTATTTATGAAATTACATGTCATGACCCCATCCATATAAAGATACCTCAATGAGTTTAGAGAGATAATAACCCTCGAGTATGACCTCAAATAGACTATGGGATGTTGAATAACATTAAGGGTATAAATATATCACCAAATGGAAGGAATTACCCATAATTATAATATACGATTGGAAGATAAGATGAATCATACACAAGAAAATACATGGAAAAAACATAAAAATAAACCAAAACCATCCCACATGCGTGTATAAATAAAAAAAATATAGAAAAAACACTCCAATTTAATTTCCAAAAAATTAATGCTAAATTAGTGACACAACAACTATCCTATGGTTCAAGCATGTAATGTACAACACAGTACACATAGTTCTCCTAGAAACCTGGAAAATATTTATATACATAGGGTGAGAATATAGGTATAATCAGTAGGAAAACAATATTCTCCCATGCCTATATGAAATTGGAATACTAATGCACTAGTGAGAAAAACATTAGAACCAATAGAACCAAAAAAGGTCAGTTATCCACCCCATCCCCACCAATTAATATTAACCAACTGTTGAAAACCATATAATATAATATAACATGAGGCACATTAATAAAGGGTGCCCCCACACTAATTTACCACTAGTATTCCACTCTCACACCCCAACATCATATTTCTTGGAACACCCTTCTCTTCCCTATACCACACCTCCCCATGAAAAAGGTCACATCACATCACACACATAAACACCTGGGTTCACCACCCCACAAGGACAGACAAATCACATATCACCCAAAAACACCTAGTCCATCACAACAAAATCTTAACAAGAGTTGTAGGGTATCATGAAAATGATGAAAATAAACCTCATTCCCTCCTCTTACCATGCATGGACCCCACAATAAGCCACATCATCCAATGTCATCCTACCTGTAAACACCTAATCTATGTCACATATCACCCAAATACAACTTGTATAGACACTCTGCAAGCAAGACCACAAAATATCTTCCCAAAATACACATAGGATATAAAAACACCATCTAGTTAACTATAATACCTATAGCCATCACATCTTGTGAAATATAGACCTTTCCATGAAGATAGTGAGAAAGAGCAGGTACCAACCATCTGTTGTCGTCATCCGATGTTAAGAAAAACACCCCCACATGGCTATGTGGGTGTCAAAATGTTGTTCTAAACATGGGTGGCGTTTGTTTATAAATCAAATGGAACATAAATTTATATAAAAATAGATACACACATAGGCCCATCCTATGGGTTCGAAATAAAAAACTAACCAACTCGCTACATTTCCACTTTCACTACCACCTGTAAATTCATAACCACACACAACAAGATATAAGGCACACCACATCACCAAGTAAATACATTATTCAACCCATTAATTTAATTAGTAATAACCTTCCATATGTAACCACACACCCATTCATTTATTTATTCATTAACAATTTCTATACAATTAACCAAACCAACCCCTGTCAATTTCAATCCTTATTAAACAATAATTTATTCCATTGTGATATGGGCTTCTAGAAAAAATAATTCACATGAAACATGCATCTTACTATCCCCATTATACCATAACCTCAACACCCCACAATAAAGGCCATCAATACATCAGATCACCATTCCAAGCTCATGTAAAAAATACTCCTCAATCAGCCACAAATCATATCACAAACAAATATTGATACCCCATAATCATGGCAACACAACACAACATATAAAAATAATTTTATAGATTTTAAAAAGGGTATTTTATCACATTATAATTTATATTACGGTTATTATCAAACAATCCAGAATCCTAGGGAAACCATTTCATTAGAAAAATATTCGTTGTAAACAATTTTATTTTTTAGGGTGATATCACCAAAATCAAAATACAAAAACTATTAAAAACATATCATCTAGTGAAAAAAATCTCCAAATAACCACAAAATTCAGTGGGGAACCAACCTAGTAAAATCCATCATATTATAAAAATATCAAATCTAAAAATCATATGGATCATTCCCCTTTCCCATTTTAATATTAATTAACCAATTATTTATCTTTTATTAATCAAACACATGCACCCCCATCAATGAAAAACAATAAAACCCACCCACAAGACACAAAATAATGAGAAATGAGGAATTATATAGATTAAATAAATTTCCGAACTCACTATGCATTGCATGTGGAAGAAATAAATGTAGATAAACCAAAACAACACATGGAAACTGCATATCAACCTACAGCACACACACAGATCATCAAATCACAAAAACAATCATGTCCAAAATGAAAACTGCACTACCATATCTAGTTCATGGAAGATTAAAAAGAGAGAAACACCAAAAATGGAAGAACATATCACATAATTTAAATGGGGATCAACTAGTAACAATTTATCCAAAATGGGAGAAGAGTGCTTGAATGTATCCTCGAGGTGCCTAGGGTTCTTCTAAAATGAGAGGGGTAATGGGTACATCCAAATGAAAAGATTCAGGTAATAGAGGAATTTAAAACCTAATTCCTTTTAAGTTAATGGTATGTAATACATTTACACAATGTGTAAGTGAAGTGTTTTCTAAAATTTTGGATTTTACTAAAAATTCATCCACCTCATCATTTATTTATTACACATTGTAGATTTCATTCATATGAATTGTATTTATTTGATGACCCCTTAGATGATTTAAAACCCATTAATTCAATGATTGTACATGCTATTAGTCACCTTTACGTGTTGATTAAAAATTACCTGATGTCAATTCCTTACTAAGGTACCATGACAACACTAGCCTCCACAAAATTATCATGGAACCTCCTCAAAACACCTCCAACCACCAAAACTATAAAATTAACAACCTGGGAAGGAACATACAATTAAATTAGATACCACTAAATTGATTCTTTACATATATAATCCAAAACCAATCTTATAGAGAAAGGGATCTAAAAAACCACTTCATGACATACCTCTCAAAGATCTCCTCATACCTCAAATAATACCACTAGCCAAATATGCCGAACCATAAAGCCACAAAACAACTTTCACTACTGAAATACCACTAAACCATATCATCAAAACCATATAACCTCAAAATAGTCAAAACAAAACTGTCAAATCCAAAAAACTCCACTAGCTCAAACATATAAATAAGGAAACTCCGTCCTTCATTTTAGGATACGATCCACTATGGTCAACACTGACTTGAACACATGGGTTTAATTGAATCACGTGGTAATTCATCTCAATAAGAAATTTGGTTCTACCATATTCATATGTCAAAACTTTTTCACACATCATACATCAAAAAATAAGGAAAATAACTCATTAGATAAAACAAAAAGGTCTTAAACATCACATCATCTAGGAAAATCCAATAAAAAACAAAAATCCAAATAGCTCTGGGTACTAGGAAAAAATCATTGTCTCTTAATCCCAAGTACTATACTCTAGGAAACCATGAATCCACAATAAATGAAATATATAGTGGTCTATACACCCATTTCCTTCTCTTAGAGAGCCTGGATCTCTCTTGGATGATCCATGAATGTCACATCATCTTCAGTATCCAACTATCCTCATTCAATGACATGGGATTCATTATGATGATACTGATGAAGCTGAGAGATGGGAAAGACATCATGGATCCTATCTATCTACAATGAAAATTAAAACCGATATGCCACATCACCAACTTGAACCAACATCTCAATGATCCCAAAAAACTGAGGAGAAAGCCTACTCCCTCAGTCAAATATCGACTTCCCACATTGAGTGGAAACCTTAAAGAACATATGTTTCTCATTCTTGAACTCGAAAAGCCTCCTATTAAGATTAGTGTATGAATTTTTATAGTCCCACGGTGCTCTCATCCTCTTATAAAAAAGATATCCCTTCTTTGTCATTCTTTTCACTACATTGGGTCTGAAAACTATTGTATCCTTAACCTCCATCCAACACAATAGATAATGAAATGGTCTCACATAAAAAGCCTCAAATAAATATACACTAATGAAATACTGATATTTATTTTAATAATAAACCTTATCCAAGGAAAATTGTCATACCCATGATCTTTTGAAGTCTAAGATGCATGTGCACAACATATCCTTCAACTTCTGGATATTTTTCTCCATTTTCCTATCTATCTAAGGGTGGTAAGTAGTAAAAAGGTATAAATTATTTCCAAAATTAAAATATAATCCTATATAGAGTCATGAGTTAAAACATGCATCCTGATCCAAAAAAATGGACCATACAACTCCATGAAACTACACAACCTTGTCCACATACCTCTTAGCTAAAGAATCCATTATGCATGAATCCTTGATCGATTTCATCAACTCATCCATTAGTATCCAGATAAAATCAAGGCCTCCTTGAGCTCGAGGTATAGTTTTAATAAATTACATCGATATATAATACGATTTCCACTTGGGAACATCCAATGGATGTAAGAAACCACCAGAAACATGATGCTCGACCTTTATCTATAGGAAAACCAAACACTGTTCCTCAAACCATGCCCCTAACCATTTCATCCTAGGCCAAAAAAACTAAATACTCAATCAAGATTACATATTGGACAGCCCTATTTAAATCACAAATGGTGAACTATGAAACTCATGAAGGAATCCATCACACATCACTACTGGAACTAAAAACATCCCATGAAACAACTTATTATTATAAACATCTTCCAAATATCTCTCCAGAGGATCACCATATCCTATATGACCTCACATCACCTATAACAATGAGTTTTCCCATAGAGACTCTCCCAAATGATGCACAATATTAAACAACACCATCGTCTAAGAGAAAACCTCTACCATCATCTGCCCTTTCATATAAGTTCATGCCTTATAACTACTCCATTGATCTCCTTGCATCCCTAGACTCCCAAGAAACATAATTCCCCGAATTAATAATGAAAGAATCGCCCAAAAAATTCCCCTTTATGGAGGTATTAGAGATCTAAAAAATATAATCCTATAGAAACTACTTGAACCACATATACCAAATATTAGATCTTGTAAATAATAGATAAACCTCAAAATCGTATGAACAGTAAAGGCCAAAGATCATTCCCTAATGAGGTAATTCCTCCACAAATTCGGTGAAAACACAACAGATACTAACTCTAGATAATGGGTGGAATATTTATGCTCATGAAGACTTAACTATATATACTAATAAGAGATCAATTCCCTCAATTTCATCCACACACGTCCTAGTCCTATACATGAAGTATCACAAAAAACCTCAAACATCACACCCTCCTTTGGAAATTGAATCTCTAGAGCATAGAAAACCCCCCCTTCTGTTAACTAAACACCACCTAGTACTATTAATTCCACAAAAAATCATGATACTTCATGATCCATACTATCAATGGGGATACGCCTTAATGGAAATATAGAATGACCCTACAATATTAACCTGCAAGACCAAGGAAACTTCAATCCTCTTCCACATTATTGGGTACTAACAAAAAAGTTACATCATAAAGCATTGATGAGTCTACTATCACACCCTTATAGGACACCACATGCTCATGGAAATTCACTTATAATTTCTGAAACATATACTTGTATAACATTCCATAGAGATGGTGTTGTCAAAGAACCTGAAAGATGGCCCATAGATGATCATCATACAACTTCTTTGACATTGAGTATATCAATAAGTATTTGATGAAAATGACTAAAAATTAGTCTATTAAATCAAAAAAATGTATTTTATAAGTCCCATGAACACGTATGGTGTGTTTGTAACACCAAAAAACATAACTACAAATTTAATGTTCCAATACCTACACCTAAAGGAAGCCTTTAGGATATAACCCTCCTTTACCATCAACTAGTGATATCCAAAACATAGATCTATATTTGAAAACCAACTCTCCCTCTCAACTAATCAAATATACCATATATCCTCGGATGAGGGTAACAGTTCTTGAATGTCACGTGATCATACCTCTTATAGACTATTCCCAACCTCATATTATGATCAGTCTTCTTGATGAACAAAAAACGAGCACCCCACTGTGAAAAACTTGTCTAGATAATACCCTTAAACATCATATCATCTATATAAATAATTTACTCCTGAAACTCAAAGGGCCCATTTTATAAGTATCCATTGAAATCATATAATCACAAGGGTTTAAGTATATCCTAAAATCAAATTCTTGTTGAGGGGGTAGAATCACAACTTCCTTGGAAAAAACAATCCAAAATTCCCCAATGACCCTAGGGACCCCCACTATACCAATATCTACGGATTCCACTAAAAACTCATCCACTAAATAAGAAATGGTCTCTACACACAGACTAAAGACCTGAAAACCTCTCTCACCAAGAAAAATCACACTATATTCATCCAAATATCAGAACATTAATATCCTGTGAAATATATCAAGAATATTATGTAAGGAATACAACTAGTCATTTGTGAGGATAAAATTATATGGATGCATTTTTATTAAGAAATGATACCCATGGAGCTAATGTATACCTATAATTATTCTACACCTTTGGCACACATCAAACAAGTTGGTCTAGTCTCCGACTTGAAAATTCAACACTAGGGGAATACAGTGCCTTAGTACACCAAGTATGAAAATATATACTAGATTGGGTGTAACAAAGGAGTTTGAATATCTTGAATAAATAAAGGCATAAAAAAGGTCCTAAATATGATAAAACTTATCATGATCACTGGACCCTCTTGGACAACCACCTACATTGTGTATAGCTAACTATGACCATCTCTTATACCTCTTTACTGACAACCACATCCATGATTACATTCCAGTCGAGGTACCTAAATAGATGTTTCATATGGATGTTGACCTATAACTTCTCCAAATCCCCTTTATGGAGTGGTTAACATGTTTTCTTTCCACTTCGTATATTATTTATTAAAAAAATAATAGGAAATTCACTTTTGATTGATATTGATCTTTTATTTTTTTAGATCTTGTATATCTCTCTTACTTAACTATGTTTTCTTATTTTTTATGAAATTTATTTTCTGAAAATAAATAATTTCATAAATAGATTTTACATGATATTTTAACTTTTTTGGAAGGATTATAATTGAAATTTAATAATGTTTTAGAAATGGGTTACTTTTAACTCCCATTTCAAAATGTTTTGAAAAGAATATTTGTTTTTAACATTTATGACATGAAGGAATTTTTATTCATCATGTATCTTATTTTACTTGAGGTTTTATTTATATTATTCTATGGTTTTTTTCAATGAAAATTACACTGAGTGTATTTTATGAAATTTTAGCAGTTTTCAAAATGAAAATGTTATTTTACTTAGAGTTATTTTCATTCAGATTTTAATGGTATTTCTTTCCATCAACACTGATAACAATTGTTGTTAATTATTATTTGATGGGAATATTTTATAATCTTAGCATTCTATTTCTTTCTCTGTATGTATTATGATTACTTCAAATTGATTTTTATGAAACAATTTTCTTTTTTATGGGATAATCACTTTACAAAAGGATTTTCATGGAACCCATTTTTTCATGATTTAATCATGTTTCAGAAATATTTTAATGGAACCCACTTATTTTCCATAGGTTAATCAAGTTTCAAAGAAATTATTAAGATAAAAATTAATTTTCAATGAGTAGATCGTTTTATAAAAATAATGATGGGTTTTTTCTATGATTTTATAATGAAATGAATTATATATTTATATTATTAATGAAATACTTCTTGGACACTGATGATGATTCATGGTTCTGTTATAAACCATGTATGGGTGGTTATGTTATTAAATAAGAATGGTAATCACCATTATAAACCAATGAAAGTGTGGTTTAATCATAAACAAAGGAAGGGTGGGTACGTTATTGACCAAGGATGGGTGGCCCCGTGATAAACCAAGGATAAGTGGGTCCATGATAGCCCTCTATTAGATTGTGTACTCTATAAATAGAAGTCGACCATACTAGTAATTCCAATTGTAGTAATTATTTTAAGATAATTTACCATGATACCATTTCATGTTCATTATGGATATAATGGTCATAAGTGGTTTTGATGATCAACATTGACATCAAACGGCTCAAGATTATTGATTTTGATGGCTCTACACTTTGTGAAATGATTGTGAAATTTTATCATGTTTTATGATCTTATTATTGATGGAAATGAATATTCATTTATTATGATCATGAAATTTGATTATTTCATCATATCCTTATTCTTTTATTATGATCAATGATGACATTCAAATGTTAATTCATTTGTTTACCCTTATTGTGCATTTGAGTTCACCATTATTATGTTTCATTTTCCCCCATGGTTTCAATAAGTATGTTTAATGAATCATGTCTAGAAGGGTTGTATAAGGATGATGATGATGAATTAATGAGAAATAAGGGAAGATGTTTTATATGGGAGAAATGATATTTTAAAGTCATATGTATTGTTAATGTAAGAGTTTTTCCAAATTCTATAAAACACTAAACCTAAAAGTTACTTCAGAATGTAAGTCATAAAATATTTCCTTTTCATGTTGTATGTTTTAGATGGTGAAAATTGGGTTAACTTCATCGTTATCAAATCCAAAAATTTAATATTTATGCATCTAGAATGATTTTTGAGATTTTGGTTTTAGGTCTTTTATAATGGGATCATTGTAAATAGTAACACATATTCTATTTTCCAATAAAAAAATGATTATATATGATCTAAATATGGTCTCATGTTTTTCCTTAAGGGTGAAGAAATTAGATGGTAATTTTAAAAAATAAATCCTTAGAAGAATTGGAAATTGCCTTATAATACATCATTACATTAGATGTTCCAAAAGAATCATGTTGGATCAATATGTTAATTATTGAAAATGATATACCATACCAAATCATTCAGTAATTACATGAATTAATGAGAATATTACATTACGACACATTACCAATACATTTTAGGTTTAGAGTCTTATAGAATTAGGAAAAACATTATCTAACAAAAATATTTTCCATTTTAATTAATATACAATTTTTTCAAATATGTGAGGAACTTATTAATCCATAATAATTCTTAAACATCTTCTATAAATTATTCATATAAGATAAACTTCTAGAGACATCTTATGTTTTACTTTTATTAAAAACCTAGGGAAATAGAATCATAAGAAATGGGTGACTTAGGGGCCTAGAAAGGGTAATCATAAATGGTAACATCCAAATTTCATAAACAAGTATAAGAAGAAAATATGGGTGTAATCATGATACATATAAAAATCAACAAAAAACAAATAATTGATCATAAATAATGGAATATTAATTGGAAGAGTATAATAAATGTGTCAAAGGAGTGAAAATATGAGTCAAAAAAATTATGCATGGGAGATTAACACAATCATAAGAATAATAATAAAACTATAAAGCATCTTTCATATTTAGAATTAACTTTTATAAATGATAAAAAACATTCATCGGACACACCATGCTTTCACATTCCCATGAGTAACTAAAGAAATACTCACATATACCTATCTTATGAGGTATAAACTCTTAAAAAATCATTGGAGGGTGATATAGGATCCTAATTGTCATCATCTATACCTTGAAGTGCTACTTAAAATCAATCACTTACAACATAATACAAAAACTATAGAAATAAAATGGTTCCCACAAAAAAATATAATTCACATTTATAGCTTGATGAAACTATGTAAAGAAAATGGATTTCTTATGGACCAACATAAGAAAATAATTAACAATTCCATCAATAATCATAAAATCATAAACCCAAGGAATGGAAATGGTATTTCAATAGTATAGATAAAGGGTATATAGTAATGTAAATAATTTCCAAAAGTTAATCGATGTATATAATGACCCAATGTTTTACTAGTGGAATTCCCTTATTATAATTGTGTCTTATAGTATAATCATATAATATTACAAATAGAGCCCAATAAAATACATATAAATAATGAATCATTGAAATAAAAGGTATTTATTGAGTTAAAGAACATATAACAACGAAATAGTAACGTAAAATTTGGAATAGTAATGTGAACCATGTGAATATTAAACTAGACATTTGAATACCAACATTAATAATGAAAGTATAAATAAAATATATCTATCTCATAAGTGACAATATGATAAAATTATAACATGGTATAAGTAAGTAAATATTTTAAAAAATATTAATTAAGTGTTGGTATTTTTATAAGACATGTATATTTATTTACAATTTTATGATAAATTTATTAAATTCAAGGAGAATATATTTTCATAAAATGAATTCTTAAATTATTAAATTTACGTATTATGATCATAATATAATTTTAAGATACCTTAATTAATTTTTCAAAGTGTTATAAAAGCAGTTTTAATTTTGAAATTTGTATTGTTTCATGTAAGTTATGATTTTAATTAAAATTTAAGTTTAATATATTTAGAAAATTATTTTAATAAAAAGGAGTTCATTTTTTAATTCTAAACATCAAAAAATGGTTGGGGTGAATTTTTGGTATTTTTCTAAAATACATGAATTTTTGGTGAATTGTAAAATATGATAATTTACTATAAATGCTAAATACATGAATTATGAGGTAATTAGATGATTTATGGATTATGTAAGGCAATTATATCTAACTCACATGCACTATTTAATATTTTTCACAATAATTAATAAAATTGATAGTCTTGAGAAAAAATATTAAACTAATGATTAAAACAATGGGAAACCTCTCTCTCCTCCACTATAAATATCACACCTCTTTACATCTTCTATTCACTACTCTCAAGCATTGTGGCTAGTGAAAATTCTCCTCAAATATCTCCAAAATCCTATATACCATGTCTATAATCCCTTGGTCTCTTAAAAATACTAAATATTCTCCATTAATGAGGTTCTCAATGAAGATATATTCAAGAGGTAAATTCCACTTTTATTTTCATTCAAGTTCCTTTCTTTATTTTTCTTTACTCACCTACTTTCATAAAAATGTTATGATAACTCAACTAACTTAGATTTAATGTAATTTTGTTATGATAATTTAATAATTAATCATCATCTATCCTTTCCTATCCTGTTGTACTAGAAATGAAAACACCACCCGAGATGTGTCAATTTATCACATTCAAGGACAACTGGTTTTCAATTTCTATTACCATATTAAATTCTTATCATTAAACCATTATTAGGGATGAAAAATAATGTAAAATATGTACTATTTTAAATTTAAGGTTCGGTAAGCTTTTGTAGATATGATATTAATTTATAAATAAAAATGTGTTTGATGTGATGAAAACCCCTCCAATTAACCAAAGAATTTATCATTGATGTTTTATATATTGATTAATCTTCACTAAAAATAACCAAATTAATTTTATAACCAATTAATCAATTTAATTTTAAATAATAACATTCATATTAAATTATGTACAACATTCCCATATTTAATGTTTATCCTTACATGTATATAAGTAAACCAATAATGAAATCCAAGGAAACAAACCCTCCCAAACAAGGAAATTGAACCTCTTAACCCATAAAAAAGGTTATTAATGAACTTAATAAGGTTTTATTAATTCCCATAAATGAATAATAGGTTCTGGAAATACTAATTCATGAATGTAATTTAGAAATCTAGGACAATAAGATCAAGTCAAGGACACCTTTAGACTTTAGGTAAGGGATTCTACCAGAACCTCTATTATTCCTTCTGGTTGGTCTGTCTTTATTTTTACCCAAATAGAGTAATATATTATTTTTATTAAAATATTATAAATGATATTTTTATTCTCTAAAATCATGTATCATGATCCATTCATCTTTTTCATTAAGTGATATACATATTTTTAAATGATTCCCTCCTCAATACTTCCTGACATGCAAACCTGTTTTAAGGGAAATTCCTAATTTCTTACCCATTTTCATGTAGACTCTATCATCTGTTTTAAGACATGATTGTTTTTATAAAATCATTATTTTTATAATTAAATCCTTTTTGGTTCACTTATGGTTTTATATAAATTATTTTTCCCTTTTCTATTTTTAAAGGCTCTTTAGTATTTTCCTTAAAACCGCACGAAAATATTTTAATGCTAAAATTAATTAAATACACTTCTTACATGTTATAACTGTTGGATCGAATATATAGATATGTATGTCTATTAGATGTAACAATACAAGAGGGGGGGGGGTGAATTGTAGGTTTAAAAACCTTTTTTTTTAGCACTTATGAGATTAGTTTAAATGATCTTAAACTAATACAAATACAAACACCCACAATTGTGTTGAATATAAAAAGTATGATGTAATGTAATACTAATGAAATGTAAAAAATTTGTATTCAAGATGAACACAATAATCAGAGTAATATAAAGATGAATGATTCTACCTTAAAGTGTATAGAATAAATCAATACAATATGTAATAGAATGGATGTAATTGAAACAATTACAAATGTATAAGAGATAGAAAAGGAAACAAAAAAAATTTCCTTTCTAATACAATTAGCAGCGGAAATGTAAAAGAATTACAATTATTTTAACCCAAAGATAAGGGTTATCCTTTCACCTAGGATAAAAGGTCTATCTCACCAACACCTTGGTGAGCCCTCGATACGAGGATCGGCACGTCTGTCTGCCTATCCCCGGCAGCCCTCGATACGAAGATCAGCACGTCTGTCTGCCTATCCCCGACAGCCCTCGATACGATGATCGACACGTCTGTCTGCCTATCCCCGGCAGCCCTAGATACAATGATCGGCACGTCTATCTGCCTATCCCCGGCAGCCCTCGATACGATGATCGGCATGTTTTTCTTTCAATCACTTGAAAGCCCTCGATATGATAATTGAACGCACAAGGCAGATGAGAGAAGTCACAGTGTCTCTCTCTAGAATCTTGGTAGTTCACGAAGTCTCTTCATTCATTTCTTCTATCATCATTATTCTTTCAGCTTCAAATGACCTCCTATTTATAGGCCTCGGGTTTCAATGGTCATGTTGCCTCCAACGGTCATATTTCTCTGAAAAACTCAGAGGGACTTGGACACCTGTCATCATAACGGTCATATTGAAACAGAAAGCACGACATCATTTTGATTAGTTTGTAACTAACTCAACGACATCGTATTGGTTAAAACAGGGTATATATATCTATGATAAGCAATGGTACGATTCTTATGAAACAAGTGCTTTTGACAAAGTGCCAAAATAAGTAATGATCATCTGAATAGCAGAGTCAGTACGATACGATTGACAGAGTCAGTACGATCAGTATTGTACGATATGATATGGTCAGTACGATTAGCATGATTAGTACGATCAGCATGATCAGTACGATCAACATGGTCAGTTCGATCAGCATGATCAGTACGATCAGCATGGTCAGTACGATCAGCATGATCAGTACGATCATCATTGTACGATACGATAAACATGATAGAAGACAATTGTAATTTCCAAAATATAATAGAATACATTTGTGATTTCCAAAACATGATATAGAAGTCAAAAGAGGACTTTTGACTCAACAATAACTTCTGTCTGAAATCACTTACCATGATATATGCCTATTTACCCTTATCAATGTCTTTGTATGTTTTAATTAATTTCTTTTAGGGACACTTGTATGATACACCCATCTATTATGATTTATGAAATGATTATGATATACATTTCATTCCATGGGTACCCATATATTTATGTATGATTGATTATGTATAATTATATATGTGGAAAGCATACTTGAGAACAATTTATGTTGGCTGGAACCATATAATGCTCCAATAAATTGGGTAATGTCGAGTTTCATGAGACATTATGTGCAATAGTCTTGGCCGTTAGCCTTCACCCATTGTACCATCTGCAATAGTTTCGGTGGTTATCCTTGACATGTGATCCTCTATGTACAATGATCCTTGACTCATTCTAAAGTAATGTTTTATTTATATTCCACATTACTATGACTCCATGTTTATATGATCCATCGTTTACATGTTATAATTCCATATGGTCCATGTTGTTTTTATATCATTATGTTTTTCCTTCTAACCCATGTGTTAAAGCTTTATTATTATGTTTATTACATTACTAGGATTTTAGATCATTCCTTTTTTAATGTTAACCCCAGGTTATCCTATGAGGATGTATGAGCATAGTTGGATTTAGGATCTCCTTATGATGATTATATAAATAAATGTTTTATTTAGTCCAATGTTTTTTTGTTTCATTTACCTAGTCTTCCAAGATACTAGACTTAATGATCCCTAGATTTTAATATGAGGCTTTGTTATACTTAAAATCATGTAATGATATATGTAAAAGGCTAGTGTCACTATTATTGGTATCATAGGACGACCTAGTTAGTTTTTGGAGATTAGGAATAGAGACCTTTGGTAAGAACCTTAATGGTGAGACTACGTAAAAGAAAGCATCCCTAAATTTTGGTAAGTATAGAGTAAGTTGTTTATCAAGAAAATACATCCTTGTATAGATATGAATAGGTTGACGTGGCTATGGCACATATGTATCTAGGGTTAAAACCCAAAAACAACTCTTTAACCTAGACTCGAACGAGAACTGATGCACGACAACAAGCTTTGATTTACTCATAGTTTGACACTATTGGGGGATATTCTATGTAAAATTCATAATATCCTTACAAACCGTTGTTAAGGGAATAAATTTTTTTTGCATAATAATATATGTTCAGAAAAAAATAAAGGATAACCAATATTTAATCCTAGAGAATCAAAATCTTGGATATAATTTTCCTTTAAGTGTTTATTCTTTTATGATTAATGTTTCCTTTTTATGTATATTATCTAAGTATTCAATCACCCTAATTGTATATTCTTTTTCATAGTTAATGACGGGAAATAGAATAATACAATACAACAATAACTTATGATAGGGTATGTGAAGATTTCCCTTACGATATTCCAAATATGATGAGATCGGGTGCTCAAAATTTCATGAAAACACTTGCTCAGCTGGCTCAAGTTATGAATAATAACTTGAAAAATGGGGAACTACCTCCACATCCAAGGAAAGATAATGTTTCCATTGAATCCATCATGTAGAAAAGAACTCCCATGTTTAGTGGATCTTCTGATTCCCTCCTTGTGGAACAGTGGATAAACTCCATTGAAAAGATATTATTTATCCTCCAATGCTCAGAAGAAGAGAAAGCCATGTTAGAGGTCTATCATTTTGATGGGGAAGCTAATAAGTGGTGGAAACTAATCAAGAATACAAACTCCCAAGAGGATATTGATTTCATGGATTAGGAGAAATTCATGAAAATTATTTTCAATAAATATTTTCCCAGAACCCTCTATCTCAAGATGGAAATATATTTCTTAGGACTTAAGTAGAAGGAAGATGAGTCCATCAGGGAATATGAAGAAAAATTCACAAGAATTTCAATATATTCCTTTGGTTTTTTCATGAAAATCAAAAGCAAGGTGGATCGCTTCTTTAGAGGACTAATTCCGAGTCTATGAAAAGCATTGGTGATTCGGGACTTTGACAGTTATGAGGAGATTTTATTTTTTTCCCTAAAGGTTGAAATGAAGATCGAAGACTCTCAAGGGAATCGTGGGACTAGTGAAAAAAAGTGTAATATGAATTCTAATATGGGTGGTTTGGAAAATAAATCCCATGATGAAAAAAAATCAAACATCCCACGCATCAAATTTGGGGGATGAAGCATCCTGGGAATTGTCTAAAGGGAACCATGAATTGCATAAAATGTCGGAGAATGGGACATATGGATAAAAACTATTAGAGGAATATGAATATTCCCACTAATGTGGAAGAATAAAGGAATGTTTATATCAACACTCACCTAATAGTGAAGTGTTAAAACTGCAAGGTGCATGAGAATTATGTGAACAATTTCCCTATGCCAAGGGTTTTTGGAAGAAATCAACACCAACCTCCAAAGAAACAAGGAAGGGATCATGCTTTCACTACTGTTGAGGTGGAGTAGGACAATGATGCGGTGAAAGGGAAGGTAGTTACTCATTCATGAATAGAGAACATAGTATTTGACTCTCATTATATGCATTCTTTCATATCTTGCAAGTTTAGAAGAACTATTCTAACACCACCTCCAAATTTGTAGGATAAGTTATCTATGAAATTAGTGAATGGGAAAATTATTTTTTCCAAGGTTTATAACTCCTAAAAGGTAAAGTTTTGTGGACTAAACCTCCCAATAAATCGTGTCATACTTCCGTTAGTGTAGTTAGATGTTATCTTGGGCATGGATTGTCTATCTTAATACAAATCCAACATCAACTGTCAGGAAAGGGATATCACTTTTCACATCTTGAATCATCTTCCAATTCCTTACAAGTTTAAGGGGGAATATGAATCTCCTTTAGATTAATTGTCTCATGTGTGTATATTAATTACATATAAGGAAGAACGTATAGCAGAAACTATTAAGATAAATGAGATGATACATCTCAAAGATATTCCCATTATTAGGGATTACACTAATGTATTCTTTAAAGAATTGACTAGTCTTCCTCTTAATCGATAGGTTGATTTCTAAATTCATCTTATTTCTGGATCCTTAAATATATCAATGAGATGTTATTTAGTATCCATCATTGAGCTGGAAGAGCTCAAGAAGAAGCTACAAAAGAATATAGCTAAGGGTTTTATATGCCCGAGTGATTCACCATGGGGTGTTCCAGTCCTCTTCATTAAGAAGAATTATGGATCAATGAACCTCTAAATTGATTACATTTAGCTCAAGAAAATCATGATAAAGAACAAGTATCCCCTATCACGGATAGATGACTTGTTTGATCAGCTTCATGGGGCCAGTTATTTCTCTAAGGTGGTCCTTCGGTCGGGATATCACCAATGAAAGGTAAGGAAGGAAGATATTCCCAAAAAACTTTTTAAAAAAGTGTGGACTCTATGAGTTCATATTTATTCACTTAAGACTCACTAATTCCCCATATAAATTCATGGATTTAATTAATAGAGTCTTTATAGATTCTCTAGAAATTTTTTTAGTCTTTATCGATGATATCCATATTTACTCTAAGAGAAAGGAGGAACATTAGGAGCATTTGAATATAATGATGATGACTTGGAAAAGGGAAAATATTTATGAAAGGTACATTAAATGTGAGTTATTTATGGTGTTTGAATCATTATTGGGTATATTATAACTAGAACAGGAATATCATGGACCATTTCAATACAATAGCAATTGAAGAGTCACCCATGCTAACATCTTTAATGGGGATCTGAAGTCTTCTAGGTCTAGCTGGTTATTATCGACAATTTGTGAAGAACATATCACAACTGTCAAAGCCATTGACCAAGATGACATGGAAGGGATGAAGTTTTTCTAGACTCAAAAATGTGATGACTATTTTAAGGAGTTGAATATGAGGTTTATCACTGCGCCAATACTCACACTCCCAACAAGTGGAGAACTCTTTGTGGTGTACAGAAATGATTCAAATAATGTTTTAAGAAATGTGCTGATACAAAATGATAAATTTATAGCATACTCATTGATTTTGTTTAAAATCCATGAGAAATACTATCCCATGAATGATCTAGAGTTGGCAGTTGTGGTCGTTACTTTGAAAAATCTGGCGGCATTATCTCTATGAGGATAAGTAATAGAGATATATATTTATCACAAGATTCTAAAATATATATTAACATAGAAACTAGTAATCTGTGATATAGTATATGGTTAGAGATCATCAAGGATTATGACTACTCAATCCCCTACCACCCCCGTAAGGAAAATATGTCGGTGGATGCTCTAAGTAGAAAGGATCCTACATCTTTATCAATGATGAGAATTGAAAAGGATACAGTCTTCTTATATTTTTCAAGGATAGACATGGGAATAATTAAGGGAGGAACAAAATCAATCCTTTCTCATATGGTTGCTCAACCATCCATCATAGAGAAAATAAAGGATGCTAAAAGAAAAGATGTGGAAATTTTGAAAAGGGTGGAAGCTATTAGAAATGGGAAATAATCTGAGTTCAAGATTGATGAGGAAGGACTTGTATGATTTTGGTCATTATTATATATACCATATGATCCAGATATAAATAATAATCTTTTGAATGATGCACGTAGTTCAAACTCCTCTATTCACCCAAGGAGCACTAATATGTATTGAGATATCCCAGAAAACGTTTGGTGTGATAACATAAAGAAAAGGATTTCTGAATATACATCAAAGTTACTCATATATAAAAAAGTGAAGGATGAAAGATAGAAGTCTAAGGGGATGATGAAAACACTACTAATACAGATATGGACGGGTGAGACATCATCATGGACTTTTTCACTAGACTTCTAAGGACATCCAGAAGAAACAATAATATATGGGTCATTGTGGAATGTCTTTCAAAGATAGCTCACTTTATCTCAATTAGAGAGGAATTCTCATTGGATAAAATTTCACAAATATATATCAAAAGGGTGGTAAGGATGCATGGTGTACCACTATCTATTGTATCTGATATAGATCCAAGAATCACCTCAAAGTTCTGGAAAAGTCTCCATCATTCTCTAAGAATTGAACTATACTTCAGTGCGGCCTATTATCCTCAAACAGATGGTCAATCTGAGCTAAATATTTAGACATTAGAATACATGTTGATAACATGTTCTATGGACTACAAAGGAGGGTGGGACCAATATCTTCCACTAGTTGAATTCTCTTACAACAATAGTTTTAACTCCATCATTTTAATGGCACCATATGAAGCACTCTAGGGGAAAAGGTGCAGAACACTATCATGTTATGATGAATTCAGTGAGAATAATCTTCTAGGACTTGAAATAGTCTAATAAATTGTCGAGAAGGTGATAATCATTCAGCAGAATGTAAAGGCATCCCATAGTTGATAGAATAATTATGTAGACAATTATTGACGAGACCTTTAGTTCAATGTTGGAGACATGGTATTCCTCTACATATCTCTATGGAAGAAGGTAATGAGATATGGAATGAAAGGAAAGATAAGTCCCAAGTACATCAACTCCTTTTATATTCTTGATAGATTCGAAAATGTGGCCTACCGATTAGAACTTCAATATACCATGTCTAATGTACATGATGTCTTACACGTGTTAGTCTTAAAAACGGACATACCAGATCCATCACAAGTACTATCTTTTGAGGTGGTAAAATTGGAGAAATATCTTTCTTATGAGAAGAATCCAGTGAAGATCTTGGATTATAGAGATAAATTTATACAAAATAAGACTACTCACCTGGTGAAAGTACTATAGAAGAACTATAAGTACAAAGATGAAAAATAGAAATTAGAGGAGGAAATGAAGGAAAAGTACCCACACATATTTATGGCTTAGAATGAAAAATGAAATTTCGAGGACAGAATTTAATAAGGGGGGATAATATAATGAACTAATGTTTTATCAATGGAATTACCATCTTATAATTGTTTCTTATAGTATAATCATATACGATTACAAATAAAACACAATAAAAACCATATAAAAAAATAATGAGTGAAATAAAAGGTATCTATTGAGTTAAGGAACATATACTGACGAAATAGTGACTTGAGATTTGGAATAGTAATTTAACCCTTATGAACAGTAAAGCTACCAATTGATTAGTAACCTCACTAATTGATTTATAAATAAAATTTATCCATCTTATAAGTGAAAATGTGATATAATTATATCATAGTATAAGTATGTAAATATTTTTAAAACTATAAATTATGTGTTCGTATTTTTGTAAGTCATGTTAATTTAAATACAATTTTATGATTAATTTAAAAAATTTAAATGGAATATATTTTCATTAAAGGAATTTATAAATTATTATTTTTATTTCTTATGATCATAAGATAATTTTAATGTCTCGTGTTTTTCAATCTGTTTTAAATTACAAAGGTTTTCTAATTTTTTTCCATGTATTGATGGGTTAATTTTTAAACTATGCTCTAGAACATTATTCCGAGTGTTGGAACACCTAAAGGTGTCATTGTTGGACTTGTGTAATCACCCGATAATTTTCACCGGTGTCTCGATGAGTCTCAGGAGCACCGAATTTGGAAAATTCCACATTAAAGGATCAATATCGGTTGTGCACGGCTCTGGTCTAACCCGTGAAGCTTATCCAGATTAGTATTTTATTTACTTTAATTAAATAATATTGAATGGGAGTTTTTTTGTTTAAATAGAATATTATGTTAATAATAATAATTTAATTATTATTATTATTTTGGTGTCTTAAATTATTTGGATGTCAAAAGATTTAATTGCATGATTAATGGTGTGTAACATTTATGTTAAAATATTTTAATTGAATGATTAATAGGGTGTAACACTTATATGAAATAAATGCAACTTTTGGGCATCTCAAAGAAACATCTAATTAAATAGGAGTTTCAGAATTATTGAAGAAGAAATATTATTAAAGTGAGGTTTTTTGTTATATCAAAGGTTTGAGTAATAATATCAAGATTATTTTTATTATGGTTTAATGATTGTTATAATTATTATTAATTATGGTTGTTATTATTTTATTAATTATAATAGTAATAGATTTGGGAGTTTTAGTTAGAATTGAAAAAAATGATTGTTTAAATCATAATAAAAACGAGGATGTAATTATTTATATTATTGAGTTAATTAATTAAATTCAAGTAAAAGGATAATTTCATTAATTGTGGGAATTATATTTTCTAGATTTATTGGAAGTCATGAATTTTTAATTAAATGGGGAGTTTTAGATTTAATGAGATAAACTTTTAATGGTGACAATAATAATAATGGTATGACTATTATTATTATCGATATAATAATAATAGTCATTACTAATTATTGAAATTAATTTATAGGTTTTATTAATGTTTTAAGTTATAGGTTAGAAAATAAATTAAATGGAGGACCCTTCTCCCTTTCCCCTATGCTAATGTACGCACCCCCCCATGAGGCACGATTCACATGAGGTGCAAGATTCCTCCATGGCGCAGCCCTCCTCCTCCATACCACCTGTAGTGCCCCTCCAAGGCTGATCCAACCTATGGCGCACCACCTGAAGCGTGACCTACTCTTGGTCGAACCCCCTGCTAAAGCACACAACACCCAGGAGCACCCCTGTAGCAGCGTAACCCCCCTCTTTGGCGTGCCACCCCTCTCCCAGACTCCAATTTTCATGCAACAATTCCTTCTGAACTCTTCATGAATCTTGTCTACCTCGTCAAGGTGTGTATGTTTGCGTATAAATCACGATTTTCATCGGCCATTTAACTCCTCTCGCTCTCATTGTTTTCTCGGTCGAAACAGTAAGGTTTGGGTTTAATCTAATTGTTGTTCTCCGCTATTTTTAGGGTATGAAAATGTTGACCTGGGACCCATTGGTCCATAATCTGGCATTTTATTCCAAGGGCAAGGTGGATGGACTCAATTTTCCTTGACTCTATTACTTCGGGTAGGGATATGCATTTCCACTTTTTGTTTTACACTATATAATTTAGAGTCTGAAAAATTATACGAGTCCCTAGTACATTATTTGAGGTGTGTTGAGTCTTGTCGTTGTTCTTTTTTGATTCTAAGTTATGTTGTAATAGGTTTTGATCAATGTAGAGGGAACACACGTGTATATATATATTGATACATAAAGGAATATGTGTGCAGCTGCAGACCAGTTGCAGATTGGTTGTCGTCGTATGTCAAGGTACTGAATATTGAAATGGTTCCACCCCAAAGTAGGGTGCCCTTTCAAGTCCTCAACTTTAGTAAATGAAATAATAAACTATTTCAACACTTTTATTGGTATTTAAATTATGCATTAATGTATTTATATTTAATTCTTTTCAAATGTGAATTTAGTATGTTTGATTAAATTTCTAAATGTGATATGTGATGTGTTTATGCACATATTTGGATGTTATTAAATGATGATGCCTACGTGAGATAAATGAGGGCACAACTATGTGCTGGTTTAAAGCTTGTATTGCTGAATTTGTTAAAGTGACATGATTAAATATTTAAATGATTTTTTATTTTGGCTAATATTAAATAATTAATTTTAAATATTAATTTCGTTCTTTGAGACTATATATAAAAATAAAAGGATTAATTATAATATATTGATTTAGCTGAGTGAGAGAATTTATTCATGGATTAATTGTGATATGTTATTTTAACTAAGTGAAGATAATTAATGATGGATTAATTTCTACTTGTTAATGACATGAAAGATTATTCAATTTTTGAATTGATTAAAGGCTATGAATAGATTAATTAATTGGAATTCATTAATTTAAAAGATGAATTGTTAATGTTCAATGTTATGTACCATGATACTGATTTATTATTTTTAATTGGGGTTTTATTAAGAAATTTTGGAATCAGAATGAGATAATTTATCCAGCAATTAATTGTGATATGTTGTTTTGGCTAATTAGATATATTTTAATTATGGATTAAATGACCTGATTTTGCAGTGATATTTTGGAGAATTAATTATCATGTTTTTAGTTAAGGACTTGGGATAATTAAATGTAAAGGGATTTATTTAGTTGACTTTATTGTGGTTAAGAATAATTAATTGTTAATTAATTATTAACTATTGAGGTGTTGAATGGTTAATTAATTGTAGAATTATTTGATGGGAGTTTTATGTAGTCAATTAGTTGATGAATTAAATAATGGGTTTTATTTATAAATTTATGAATTAATTAATTGATGGTCTTGGGGTGTTAGACGTGGCTTTCTACACCAATGATAAATATTTATCTATGATTGATAAATGGGTTTAGAGATAAGGAATGATGCTTCAAATACTCACGGGTTGAAATAAATGGCGTTCTATACCCAGATTTCTTGCAAATATTATTTTATGGGACAAGGACTAATGCTCTAAATACCCATGGGTTGTGAGACAAGGACTAATACTCCAAATACTCATGAGGGTGCTAGACATGATGTTCTACACCCATTAATTGACATTGGATTGTGGGTCCAATTGGTCGTACATAGTTGAATTAAATGTGTAATGAAAGATGATGTGATGATTTGTGAATTGAATATGATAAAGGGTTCAAATTTGTCAATGAATTGGATGAATCACTGTTTAATGGACGGACCCAGGATCAAATCACTATTTTTTTGTGTGGATGAACTCAGACATATTACTTGAAAGATTAAATTGAATATCTTATAATGTTTTATCCAAGACAATGAAAAATATTGGAATTTGGTATTTACTTTGACTTCTTAGATGTTCTTTAAAGACATCTATTTGTGAGTGACTTATACAGAGGATGTCAGGCTTAGAATAGATCTCAAGGCTTATATAGTTTAACAAGGTTTGAATAATTGATAAATGGGAATTAATGTGTGATTAATATTGTGTATTCATGACAAATGTATAATGAAGGATCAGACACCAGCTTAGGGCTGAAGCAGATACTTGGCTATATAGTTACTTTGTAAAGCTTACTTTATTTATGAATGTTTTCACTATGTTTAAATTATTTATTCAATGTATGGAATTGGGGTAGACACCAGTGGTCCCGACATACTGAGATTTATATCTCACACCATACTCAGGCCACTATTGGACTCGGTTACCCAAGTAGATTCTATTTGGTTGCAGGGTTGATCTATTTTCTTATACTTGGGAGACAGGAGCTGATGACTGAGCGGGAGCTCAGGATGCACGAGTTGAAATCCATAGGGCTTTGTTGTCTTTTATTTGAATTTTACTTGATGTGTAGAGAATGTTGTATTTTTTTTCTTTCAATTATTTATCCATAATATGTCATGCATTTATATTCTGTATAATTGGCATTGGCCACTTTTATAAAATGAGTATTATTTCTCTTCCACTAATTTTTCAATTATGTATTAATGCTTATGCTATTGATTGTTATTAACTCTAATATGCCATTGTGAAACTCTATTAAGAGGTTATAGTATCCTCACTAACTATCCTTAAACCCTTGCCACTAGTCATCAGCCTATGGTGTACAGGGAGACGCACTTGAGATCATGTGGCGACCAATCCAGCCACCAGTTTTGGGGTGATTCGGGTTGGGACATTACAAAGTGGTATCAGAGGTTCAGGTTCTCTTTCTTTTCCTTTGTCTTACTGATTTGGGGTTGTTAGATGAGAGACTAGGAATGCGTCGGTGCTTGTATTAATAGTTGTACTTGGGAATGATAACCCCATGTACGGGAAATGACCCAGTGGACATGGATAGGAATTGATGTTTTTAGTATTTGAGGTTATAGTTGATATGATTTCACCTTGAGTGACTGGTGTATTTTCCACTGCTTATTGATTATGAAATTTTTTAAAAAAATTACCTTGGCCTGATATGGAAAGGAAGTTGCATTACATCCATCATATTAGGCACTTAGAGATTAACATTCCATGCATATATTCCATGTCATGTAGTTTCATTAGTAGGATTCCTGCTAATATGGATTGTGTGCCTTGAATATATGCCATGTCTTGTACTTATTTAGCATCCCTTTTTAGATAGCATGTTTCTGTGATATAATTAACATGCTTGAGTAATAATATTCAATGCTTATGTGCCATTATTATATGTTATATTATTTTTTAGTGATTTCAGCATGTTGATCTATCTTAGATACTTGTAGTAACATGTTATCTTACTGATAAATGATTGGTTTCATTGGATAAATTTCTTTGGTTTCAATTAAAACAAAACCAATTTTCAATCATAAGGTGAATGGCTGCCTTATAACTGCAAAAAGGGTAACCTATATTTTCAAACAGTTAAAATAGGATGCTAATGATAAAATGTTAAATTAAAAAAATATCTTAAATGGGATCCAAATGCCAGTTGTAAGGTTTATGAGTGCCTTATCAACTTGTAGATGGACATCCATGTGACTGAAACATGTAACCATAGTATGTTTGAAAATGGTTATGAATGTAAAAATACTGAGTTTTTATTATAATAAACTATTGTGGGATTGCATTTTGAAGAACCCATATTAAATAAATGGTACCCTTGGAAGTCTCCTTTTTGCTGAAAGGAATTTAGATGTTGAATTTCCTGATAAAAATGAAATGTCATTAAATGCTAAATTTTTAAAGAGGATGTTTGTTATAGCATGACTATTTTTCCATAGGGTGTTATCTTTAAAACCAAGTGACTTGTTATGAAAAAGTACTTGTGGGTTTGTTGAAATTCATTCAAATTTTCAAAGTTTGAAATGAATCAATTAAATGGCTAAAAAGGGGATTTTGAGAATAGTGGTATTGGTTTTGTGTGACTGAGATAGAGGGTCGACATTTATATTTTGTAAGAGACTAGCCTATGGGACTTGAGTGTTTTGACACGCCGGTTGGTTTAAATTTTTGGCTATCATGTGAAAATGTTTGACATGGTGATCATCGTTTGAGGAACGTCACACGTCTGTTTAAGGTGTTTCAAAAATAGCGCACTAATAAGAAGCTAAATTTTTTTCAACATCATGGACAATCCTAAGGTGGGTAGTGTCACATCGATTTCAGTAAACGTGTCAGCAGGTGACATCGAACATTTTGAACATAGTAATCTGGTAGTAGTTAGACTAATTTTTTTAGTGACCTTGGTTTTCTCTTAATGTATTCTTCTGAATACGATGATCATGTACCCTATATTGACCTCGTCATGGAGATACTGAGGTAGTGTCAGTCTTATGTTGTGGTAAGATTCCGAAGTAAAAAATGTTGTTGGGCTTAATAAGTGGTTGTTATCTGGGTTATACGTGGCACATGTGGATTCTTTTGGATACGCCTTCTTTCATGTTGGGGTGTGGTAGTTTTTAAACAGTGATGCGAAGGCTTAACTTGGTAATGACAGCAGAGGTCGGGTACGGACTTCGGTGTACATGTGGTTGGTGATGTAATAATTTTAAAAGGCATGTTTCTAGTTTAAGGGTGAGTGTGGGTTTTGGGATCGTAATGTCTTTATAGGAAATCATGTGCAACCAGTTGCTATTGGTCGATTGAGATTTTACCTTATTATTAATGATTTCACTCTAATAGCCTCAGATTTAAGTTCTGTTTGGTGAGCTTTGTCTCAGGTTTTGAATAATTAAGTGGTTGGACTTGTGTTTTGGTTAAAAGCTCATTTATCATTTGAAAACATAAATTTTCTTTCAAATGAAACATTTATACCTTGGTAGGTCAGATGTTTTCGTTATAGTTCTTGATGACTTCTCGGGGATGAGAATTTTTTAATGTTGGTAGATTATAAAGTCTAATGATTTTTAACTAGGTTGAAATTACAAAGGTTTTTGATTTCTTCCCATTTGTCGACGATTGAAATTTTAAACTTAGCTCCTGAACTTTATTCTGAGTGTTGGAACACCTAAAGGGGTCATTTTTTGGACTTGCATAATTACCTAATAATTTTCTCTGGTGTCCCAGTGAATCACTGGAGCACCGAATTTGGAAAAGTCCACTTTAATGGATCTCTTACAAGCTGTTCATGGTTGCGGTCCAACCCATGTAGCTTATCCAGTTTAATATTTTATTTAATTTAATTAAATAACCTAAAATGAGATTTTTGTCTATAAAAAGAATAATGTGTTAATAATAATAATTTCATTATCATTATTATTATTATTGTGTCTCAAATTATTTATATGTTAAAATATTTAATTTCGTGATTAATGGGGTGTAACATTTATGTTAAAATATTTTAATTTCATGATTAATGGGGTGTAACACTTACGTGAAATTAATTTTTCTTTGGGTATCTCAAAGAAAAGTCTAATTAAATAAAGAGATTCCGAATTATTGAAGAATCATTGTTATTAAATAGAGGTTTTGTGTTATATCAAAGGCTTGAGTAATAATAACAACATTATTATTATTATGGTTTAATGAGTGTTATAATTATTATTAATTATGGTTGTTATTATTTTATAAATAATAATAGAAATGGATTTGGGAGTTTTGGTTAGATTTGAAAAAATTATTTTTTTAATAACAATAATAATGAGGATGTAATTATTATTACTATTGAGTTAATTAACTAAATTCAAGGAAAAGGTAAATTTAATTAATTGTGGGAATTATATTTTTTTATTTATTTAAAGTCATGCATTTTTAATTAAATGGGGAGTTTTAGATTTAATGAAAAAAACTTTTAATGGTGAAAATAATAATAATGGTATGACTATTATTATTATTTCTATAATAATGATCATCATTATTAATTATTTCTATTTATTTATGGGTTTTATTAGTGTTTTTTGTTATAGGCTACAAAACAAATTAAAGGGAGGACCCTTCTTCCTTTCTCACACACTGGAGCGTGTACCCCCCAAGAGGTGCGATGTATATGAGATGATGGATTCCTCCATGGCGTATCCCTCCTCCTCCGGACCACCTGCAGTGCCCCTCCAAGGCTAATCCTCCCTACAATGCACCACCTGCAGCATGACCTACTCTCGATCAGACCCCCTATTGCAGCGCATGACTGTAACACCCCATGATTTCATAGTGTGTTATTTATTCAAAATAATTCAATAACTTGCACTACACGCAACACCGAGTTCAATCACACCATGACTTATAAAAAAAATCCATTCAAAAGAGGTTATGAATAGTATTATCTAAATTTTAAACTTTATATAATCCTTATAATTTTAGAATCCATATTATGAGTTTCTTAGATATAATGCAAGAACAAATTCATTTTCAGTATTGCACTTTTATCAACTTTTAATAGTGAACCCTTTTTAAATACAATATATTAAACTTTTTGACTAAATGGGGACTTCAAAAATTTAAAATGAAACATCCCAAGCTTCCATGGTACGCTTTCTTTGAATAATACAGTAGCGTATGTTGTACGCAACCTTGAGTTTTAACACACACCACAACTAATCAAACCAGCCGTTATGAATAGTAATACCTACTTTTTGAAATTATATATATTTTATATTTGAAAATGGACTTCATTTTTGGATTCGGAATATCGAATTTAGCCTAAGGTGAAATTTTGGTACATTTCGGATAACTTTCATATTTTGATGAATAGTGAAAATTACTAAATTTTAATTAAAAACAACTTTTTTAATCAAAATAATTAATAGTGATAAATTATGAATTTGAGTGGTTTTAAATTATATTTAGAATATATTTTTACCGTTTAATATAATGTTGGTCATTGGACATAATTTTACAATTAAACCGAACATAAACAAGTGTCAATCTTTTGATAGTTATTATCTCTTAAAAACACTCTTTTTGTTTTGACAGCGGGAATTAATTTTAAATTAATTTCTGCCACTTCTGTGTTTTGAATTTTGAAAAATGGATTCCATATTTGTACTCAGGATGTCCAAATTGTGTAAATAGGTAACTTTTATTTTTAGACATTTTGAATAGTTACTGTGGTAAATATTTTATTTACCATGGTTAAAAGGTAAATCCGGTAAATATGGGTTAAAAAATAATATTATAATAATACAAAATTACCCTAAAACGTGTCCTAACCTTATTGGTGGACACATACCCGACCATGGGCATCCTTGGGTCAATTTGGGGACCCCTTGGAGCCACTTGTATGTGGTAGGGACACTTTATATTAATAAAGTTAAAATTAAAATAAAATGGCATAAGCTTACATCTTTTAGAAGAACAATTTCTACATAGGGTTATACATGTTGGATTTTCGATTATAAATATTCATTAGAAAGCTAAAAAGATTTCCTACATGATGATATTTTATTTATAATTTTTAGACATCAAATAAGTTAAATTATTAATGACACAATAATGATGCAATGTTTACCTCATTAATAAATCATTTAAATAAATAAGATTATAATGATTAAAATATTATCTAAAACCTGTCCAATTTTTATTGGTTGATGTTATTTAGAAAATGAGTCATCTTATCTTCGACCTCAATTATTTTTGGACCATTACAAACCGAATTTAATTATATTATAAAGTAATACTTTCACTCTTTCCTAAAGAGCCCCTCCTCTCCCTTATAAAAGGAGACCACTTATACTCATTCCTCACACCTCTCAAGCCACTTGGCTCGGCCAAACTCAGCCCACATACTCTCCCAACATCCCTCACTACAACCTAGAGGCCTTAGTTAGATCAGAAAGCCAACCTAAGGAGCCCTTTTGATCAAATCAAAAGGAATAACCCGAAGAAGAGGTAATGTTTTCACCACCCATTTTCAAGTTCATTTCTTCTTCCACTTCTCCTTTCTTTGTTCTTACCATTCTAAAATAATAACTCCAGTATCTCACATATACTGTGATGTTATTATAAATATGGTAGAACCATAGTCAGTATTCTATCCACCCTTTGAATAACATGTCACCATACGTGCGTACGTACGGCTTACCGTCTCCACGTCGTGGTGTAATTGTTATTCAGTATATTATTATTTGGATGGGTATAATAATGATGTGCAACTCATATAAATAATAAATATAACATGATAATGATTCTGTATATATGATATACTATCCAATTATATATTATTTTAATATCAAAATAATGATATTGTCGCTCGTGCGTACGTACGGACTACCGTCTCCACGAACGCGATGAGATTCATTCCCCATCGTATCCATCCAAGTATAATTATCATTTAATGATTTAAAAATGATGTTTAAGGACTTGATATCATTCTGGATATGAATAAGATACAACAAACATGACTTATGTAAGAGAACATATAAAAGAAAATGAGTAAGTTAACACCCGAAACGACGATAATTCTAAGATATTATTAACAAATCAATGTTAAAAGATCATATATGATATCATATTAATATATATGATTCTTGTATAATTTAATAACAATTATTTCACCATTATACAGGAGGTTAACCTACCCCAACCAAGGAAAAGTACAAGGTAAGGGTTATTTCACAATCTCTTCATTATCCGAGGTTGTATTATACGTAATAATCTACTGGGATCTCTTTATCATCCACATCCATGTTTCTTCGAAATGTATTTCAAAACATTTTTACTATTTACAAGAATATGGGTTAAAGTCATTTATACCCTTGTTTGACTTTTTATAAGAGGTTTATAAAGGAATCTTTCCGTCGTTTTCAAAACAAGGTCCTATTTAACCTTTTCGACAGAATTGAGGTAAGAATGTTTTAACTTATACGGCGGGTGCGGTTATTTTCCGCCGTTATAAAATCGTCGAAGCTTTTCTTACAAGCTTATAAGAATATTTTCAAAGAAAATGTTTTATTTTATATGGATATTAAATGATTTCAAAATAAAAAGAGATATTTCTCTAAAAAGTGTTTTGATTTCATCTATGTCAACATCCTTTAATGGATTTTACGCGTATTTGAAGTTGATTTATTATAATACAAAACTTCTATATTGTATTGAAGGTTTTGTGATATGTTTGACTGTGGATGTGCTATTTTATACCATTCATAGTTTATGGTGAAACTATTGACATTTCGTATGCTAGTTTTAATCCGAATGTTTATGTTATATTTCAAACTTTTCTTCAGATGAATGTGCTAGACAAGTATGTTCCGGGTTGGGGACCGGTAAAAGTAAGCCCTCCAGGTTGGGGACTGGTTAAAGTAAGCCCTCCAGGTTAGGGACTGGTAAAAGTAAGCCCTCCGGTTTTGTCTCCGGTTATTAGAGGTACTCCGGGTTGGTGTCCGGTTATTAGAGGCACTCCGGGTTGGTGTCCGGTTATTAGAGGCACTCCGGGTTGGGTTCCGGTTAGAAGTAACCCCTAGGTCTTGGGATGAGGCCTAGACAATGAAATTAACGTTTGACATTATGCATTACATAATTATGAAAGTGGTTATTGATTTTTGCATGTGATCATTCGATTAGTAGAATATCCATGTGAATATGTAAATGGCATTATTTCATTTTATTTATGCCATACCATGTTGAAAGTTCAAGTTTAAAAGGCTTTTGTTTTAGTTATACATTGCCTTAAATGTTTATTCTTATTTATGAAAGTTTCCGCTATATTGATATCCTTATTGGGCATTTGAGCTCACCCCTTTTCTATGTTTTATTTTTCCCAGGAAGTGAAGTTGTAAGTTATGAATGACCTGCAGGGATATTATGAGGGGATTATAGTGTGGATTTTGGAACATTATGTTGTTGTAGTAGTTTTTCATTTTATGATGTAATGTAAAACTTATGAATATATCTAGTGTTTCCAAGGCTACTAAACCAATCGGTCTTTCGAGATTTGATCTTTCTTGTGATCATGCCAATGTTACGAAGTAATGCACCGACTCTGGGTAGCTGGGGTCGGGGCGTTACAGTTGGTATCAGAGGAAGTTTAGTACAAACCTTGGAAGCTAGATTTAGATAAACTCTGATTAGAGCACGTAGACCTAAGATGAACTTTGAGGATTAGTATAGAAGAACTTCCTAGAATTTTGGTATTGTAGAGATTTTGTGAGTTTTCCGATCAATACATCTCTGTCTGGATACGAGCAGGTAGAGGCGGCTCTGGCACAGATGTACCTAGGGGTAAAACCCGAAAACACCGCTTTGAGCTAGACTCGAACGGGAACTGGTGCACGACAACGGGCCTTGCTGCACTCTTGGTTACGACACTCCCGGGGGATATGCTTAGGATAACTCTCATTTTCTTTACAAATCATTTTGAAGGGATTATGAGTATATACTTCCTCAAAGAAAACATTCTTATGATTATGGATTATATCCATAAATAGTTCAATTTATGTTAAGTGTTTTATAAGTATGGGATTATGTATTTTGATTCATAAACTGATCTAGTGTATTCCATTGTTTAGAAATGGCGCCCAGTAGAAGGAATGAGAACTCCAGAAATACACATGATCCAAAGAGAAGGAAGGATCATATCTTTCATGGTCTTAAGCTAGAATTTATAAGAGAAATAGTCTCCCATGTATTATCATCATATGAAGAAATAATATCATGTGTTGATAAGATAAGTAAAGAGTTTACTGAGTCCTATGGCTTTGAAGGGAAGCAAGAGAAGAAAAGGATAGAAGAGAGAAAGATGGATAAAGGGAAGAGGGAAAAGAAGAATTTTCCCATATGTGGTAACTGTGGAAAGAAACACCCTGGAACTTTCCTGAAAGGAATGGGAGTTTGTTATAAGTGTGGAGGAAAAGGGCACAAAGTACATGATTGCAAGGGTAAGAAAATGGTTTCAAATGTACAATGCTTCATTTGCAAGGAGTTTGGACACTACGCGAACCTATGTCCCAGTCATCAGACTATGCCGCAAATGATGCTATTGGATAATAATCAAGTTATGATACTACCACAGATGAAGAGGAATGATTAGAGTTATTATTTTGATTATATCAATTGAGTGTTGTATCAACAATGTACTTGTTATAATAATTATGGAGTATATAAGGATTGTACTGCAGTACTATTTCATTAAGGATTTGAGATGGTGTGGAACAAAGAAAAGTGACTCAATAGCAGGAAATTTTTTTGGAAAATATATGGTTGAGAGAATGATAAACCATAATATAGTTCTGATACCGAGGTAGTGATTTTCGAATAATACATGATTATTTTGGAAAAATTATATTGGATATTCTTGACTACCTTGGAACTGATTAATGATTTGTATATTCTATCATTGTTGGGGTTTAAAACATTTTTGGATTAATGAAGTATATCCAGCATTCTATATGGAATAAGGGACATGAATGGAATCAATAAGGAATATGGTAATACATGATGAAGGTATTCATATGCTATTACGGGGTAAAAAGGATCTATATTATGTTTACATTCCTTATAAAAGTTGGACTGTGAGTTTGGACAGAAGTATTTTGGATAGTTCTAGTTTGGATTATTTTGGATTGCCATAAAAGGACAACCTGGAGGTCGGGTGGCAACCCGTCGCGTCCGGCAAGGCTGCGAGACTTGAACCCGCAACCGAAGGGCGACAAGGGTGTATCACCTACCACTGGCCCACGAGATGTCCTGGATTAAATAATGTAGTTTTTATTAAAAGATCTTGTAGATGAATTATAAATTCGATTATTTTGGAAACCTATACGAATAGTGTAAATAGAATTTTTTTTTTCTATTATCTTTTAGACTGAAAGATGTATTTGTGGTAGAAATTTATTAATGGATAAAAATCTAATTATAAAGTAAGTATATCTCCTTATGATCTTAGCCAATCTCATAATTAAATTCCACAACATTAAGAAAAGGAACTTAGAACAAAAATGTTGTCCTAGATGGTACCTTAAATCATCACTAATTTATGGCTTTGGGATTGTTGTCCTTTTCATAGCCATGTTCTCTACCACTCTCCATCAGATAATTGATGGTTAGATTTCTCCTCCATATCCATATTTTCCTACATGGAACCCTAGTATGTGTTATTTTCGGTAATCTTCATACTTTCCACTCTTTATTTTAAATAGAGGCCTCATTAATTCATTTTTCGATGTGGGATTTCAACTAAGATATTTTGAAACGTCAAAAATGTGTTATCCTAATACCCTATGTTTTGTTGAACCGATGGTATTTCAAATCATCATAGATTGATGAATTTAAGGACCTCAATTATACACTTGTTTGTGATTGATGACCTCAATCACTACCTATAAATATTTACGTTTTTCCTCCGATTTTATGTCTCTAATTGCCACCAATGTTCTCCTAATCGAGAATCATAATTTGGTGGTGACCCTTTGATTTCTCTTTTCCTCATATTAAGACTAAATTTTAGTAACCCAATTTCCGATGTGGGTTTTCCCACAAATATGTTTTCTATTTTCAACCTTTTATTTTCGAAGAACAATTTCAAATTGCGAGGACGCAATTTATTGAAGGAGGGGAGAATGTAACACCCCAAGATTTCATAGTGTGTTATTTCTTCAAAATAATTCCATAACTTGCACTACACGCAACACCGAGTTCAATCACACCATGACTTACAAAAAAAAATCCATTCAAAAGAGGTTATGAATAGTATTATCTAAATTTTAAACTTTATATAATCCTTATAATTTTAGAATCCATATTATGAGTTTCTTAGATATAATGCAAGAACAAATTCATTTTCAGTATTGCACTTTTATCAACTTTTAATAGTGAACCCTTTTTAAATACAATATATTAAACTTTTTGACTAAATGGGGACATCAAAAATTTAAAATGAAACATCCCAAGCTTCCACGGTACGCTTTCTTTGAATAATACAGTAGCGTATGTTGTACGCAACCTTGAGTTTTAACACACACCACAACTAATCAAACTAGCCGTTATGAATAGTAATACCTACTTTTTGAAATTATATATATTTTATATTTGAAAATGGACTTCATTTTTGGAGTCGGAATATCGAATTTAGCCTAAGGTGAAATTTTGGTACATTTCGGATAACTTTCATATTTTGATGAATAGTGAAAATTACTAAATTTTAATTAAAAACAACTTTTTTAATCAAAATAATTAATAGTGATAAATTATGAATTTGAGTGGTTTTAAAGTATATTTAGAATATATTTTTACCGTTTAATATAATGTTGGTCATTGGACATAATTTTACAATTAAACCGAACATAAACAAGTGTCAATCTTTTGATAGTTATTACCTCTTAAAAACACGCTTTTTGTTTTGACAGCGGGAATTAATTTTAAATTAATTTCTGCCACTTCTGTGTTTTGAATTTAGAAAAATGGATTCCATATTTGTACTCAGGATGTCCAAATTGTGTAAATAGGTAACTTTTATTTTTAGACATTTTGAATAGTTACTGTGGTAAATATTTTATTTACCATGGTTAAAGGGTAAATCCGGTAAATAAGGGTTAAAAAATAATATTATAATAATACAAAATTACCCTAAAACGTGTCCTAACCTTATTGGTGGACACATAACCGACCATGGGCAGCCTTGGCTCAATTTGGGGACCCCTTGGAGCCACTTGTATGTGGTAGGAACACTTTATATTAATAAAGTTAAAATAAAAATAAAATGGCATAAGCTTACATCTTTTAGAAGAACAATTTTTACATAGGGTTATACATGTTGGATTTTCGATTATAAATATTCATTAGAGAGCTAAAAAGATTTCCTACATGATGATATTTTATTTATAATTTTTAGACATCAAATAAGTTAAATTATTAATGACACAATAATGATGCAATGTTTACCTCATTAATAAATCATTTAAATAAATAAGATTATAATGATTAAAATATTATCTAAAACCTGTCCAATTTTTATTTGTTGATGTTATTTAGAAAATGAGTCATCTTATATTCGACCTCAATTATTTTTGGACCATTACAAACCGAATTTAATTATATTATAAAGTAATACTTTCACTCTTTCCTAAAGAGCCCCTCCTCTCCCTTATAAAAGGAGACCACTTCTACTCATTCCTCACACCTCTCAAGCCACTTGGCTCGGCCAAACTCTGCCCACATACTCTCCCAACATCCCTCACTACAACCTAGAGGCCTTAGTTTGATCAGAAAGCCAACCTATGGAGCCCTTTTGATCAAATCAAAAGGAAGAACCCGAAGAAGAGGTAATGTTTTCACCACCCCTTTTCAAGTTCATTTCTTCTTCCACTTCTCCTTTCTTTGTTCTTACCATTCTAAAATAATAACTCCAGTATCTCACATATACTGTGATGTTATTATAAATATGGTAGAACCATAGTCAGTATTCTATCCACCCTTTGAATAACATGTCACCATACGTGCGTACGTACGGCTTACCGTCTCCACGTCGTGGTGTAATTGTTATTCAGTATATTATTATTTGGATGGGTATAATAATGATGTGCAACTCATATAAATAATAAATATAACATGATAATGATTCTGTATATATGATATACTATCCAATTATATATTATTTTAATATCAAAATAATGATATTGTCGCTCGTGCGTACGTACGGACTACCGTCTCCACGAACGCGATGAGATTCATTCCCCATCGTATCCATCCAAGTATAATTATCATTTAATGATTTAAAAATGATGTTTAAGGACTTGATATCATTCTGGATATGAATAAGATACAACAAACATGACTTATGTAAGAAAACATATAAAAGAAAATGAGTAAGTTAACACCCGAAACGACGATAATTCTAAGATATTATTAACAAATCAATGTTAAAAGATCATATATGATATCATATTAATATATATGATTCTTGTATAATTTAATAACAATTATTTCACCATTATACAGGAGGTTAACCTACCCCAACCAAGGAAAAGTACAAGGTAAGGGTTATTTCACAATCTCTTCATTATCCGAGGTTGTATTATACGTAATAATCTACTGGGATCTCTTTATCATCCACATCCATGTTTCTTCGAAATGTATTTCAAAACATTTTTACTATTTACAAGAATATGGGTTAAAGTCATTTATACCCTTGTTTGACTTTTTATAAGAGGTTTATAAAGGAATCTTTCCGTCGTTTTCAAAACAATGTCCTTTTTATCCTTTTCGACAGAATTGAGGTAAGAATGTTTTAACTTATACGGCGGGTGCGGTTATTTTCCGCCGTTATAAAATCGTCGAAGCTTTCCTTACAAGATTATAAGAATATTTTCAAAGAAAATGTTTTATTTTATATGTATCTTAAATGATTTCAAAATAAAAAGAGATATTTCTCTAAAAAGTGTTTTGATTTCATCTATGTCAACATCCTTTAATGGATTTTACGCGTATTTGAAGTTGATTTATTATAATACAAAACTTCTATATTGTATTGAAGGTTTTGTGATATGTTTGACTGTGGATGTGCTATTTTATACCATTCATAGTTTATGGTGAAACTATTGACATTTCGTATGCTAGTTTTAATCCGAATGTTTATGTTATATTTCAAACTTTTCTTCAGATGAATGTGCTAGACAAGTATGTTCCGGGTTGGGGACCGGTAAAAGTAAGCCCTCCAGGTTGGGGACTGGTTAAAGTAAGCCCTCCAGGTTAGGGACTGGTAAAAGTAAGCCCTCCGGTTTGGTCTCCGGTTATTAGAGGTACTCCGGGTTGGTGTTCGGTTATTAGAGGCACTCCGGGTTGGTGTCCGGTTATTAGAGGCACTCCGGGTTGGGTTCCGGTTAGAAGTAACCCCTAGGTCTTGGGATGAGGCCTAGACAATGAAATTAACGTTTGACATTATGCATTCCATAATTATGAAAGTGGTTATTGATTTTTGCATGTGATCATTCGATTAGTATAATATCCATGTGAATATGTAAATGGCATTATTTCATTTTATTTATGCCATACCATGTTGAAAGTTCAAGTTTAAAAGGCTTTTGTTTTAGTTATACATTGCCTTAAATGTTTATTCTTATTTATGAAAGTTTCCGCTATATTGATATCCTTACTGGGCATTTGAGCTCACCCCTTTTCTATGTTTTATTTTTCCCAGGAAGTGAAGATGTAAGTTATGAATGACCTGCAGGGATATTATGAGGGGATTATAGTGTGGATTTTGGAACATTATGTTGTTGTAGTAGTTTTTCATTTTATGATGTAATATAAAACTTATGAATATATCTAGTGTTTCCAAGGCTACTAAACCAATCGGTCTTTCGAGATTTGATCTTTCTTGTGATCATGCCAATGTTACGAAGTAATGCACCGACTCTGGGTAGCTGGGGTCGGGGCGTTACAATGACACCCAGGAAGCACTCCTATTGTAGTGCAACCCTCCTCTTTGTCACACCACCCCCTCTCCCGGACTCCACTTTGCACGCAACCATTCCTTATGGACTATTCATGAATATTTTCCACATCTTCAAGGTGAGTTTGTCTGTATATAACTCATGATTTTCATTGGCCATTTGACTACTCTCTCTCGCCTTGTTTTCTTGGTCGAAACCCTAAGGTTCAGGTTTATTCTGACTGTTGTGTTCCTCTGTTTTTAGGGTGTGTGAATGTTAACTCCAGACCCATTGGTCTATAATCTAGCATCTTCCACCAAGGGTGAGGTGGATGGACTCTCTTTACCTTGCCTTCATTGCTTCAGTTAAGGATATACATTTCTGCTATTGGTTTTTCACCATCTAATTTAGAGTTTGAAAAATTATACGATTCCCTGGTACTTTATTTGAGGTGCGTTGAGTTTTGTCTTTGTGTTTTTGTGATCCTAATTTATGTTGTAGTGGGTTTTGATCAATATAGATGGATCGAACGTGTATATATATATATACATAAAAAGGCATGTTCTTGTGGTTGTGAACAAATTGTGGATTGGTTTTTGTCGTATGTCAAGCCGCGGAATATTGAATTGGTTCCACCCCGAGTAGGGTCTCTATTCAAGTCCTTAACATTAATAAATGAATTAATAAAATTCTTTCTACACTTTTTTTTGGTATTTAAATTATTCAGGGAAATATTTATATTGAATTATTTTCAAATGTCAATTTAGTATGTTTGATTAAATTTCTAAATGTGATATTTGATGTGTTGATGCACAAATTTGGTTGTTATTAAATGATGATGCCCATGTGAGATAAATGAGGACATGACTATGTGTTGGTTTTAAGCTTGTATTGATGAATTTGTTAAATTTACATGATTAAATATTTAAATGATTATTTATTTTGGCTAGGATCAGATAATTAATTTTGTATATTAATTATGTGCTTTGAGACTGTATATAAAAAAATTAAAGGATTAATTATAATATATTGACTTATTTGAGTGAGATACTTTATTCAGTGATTAATTGTGATATGTTGTTTTGGCTAAATCAAGATAATTATTGATGGATTAATTACTAATTATTAATGATGTGAAAGGTTATTCAGTTATTGAATTGATTAAAGGGTATGAATAAATAAATTAATTATTGAATTAATTAATTGGAATGCATTAATTTAAATGATGAATTATTAATTCTGAAAGTTATGTACCATAATGTTGATTTAAGATTTTTAATGGTGGGTTTGATTAAGAAATGTTGGAATCAAAATGAGATAATTGATCTGACAATTAATAGTGATACACTGTTTTGGCTAAATAGAGATATTTTAATGATGGATAAAATGACGTGATTTTCCAGTGATATTTTGGAGAATTAATTATCATGTTTTTGGTTCATGAATGGGGATAATTAAATTCTGAGTGATTTATTTAGTTGAATTGTTTGTGGTTAAGAATAATTAATTGTCAATTAGTTATTAACTGTTGAGGTGTTGAATGGTTAATTAATTGTAGAATTATTTGACGAGAGTTTTATATTGTTAATTAGTTGTTGAATTAATTAAGGGATTTGATTAATTAATTTATTAATTAATTAATGGATGGTTTGGGGGTGTTAAACATGGTGTTCTACACTAATGATAACTATTTATGTATGATTGATAAACGGGTTGTGAGATAGGGACTGATTCTCTAAATACTCACAGGGTGCAAGACATGATGTTCTACACCCATCTTGCATGAAAATATTCTTTTATTGGCGATAGACTTATGCTCCAAATACCCATAAGTTGTGAGACAATTATTGATACTCTAAATACTCATGAGGGTGCTAGAAAGGATGTTTTACACCCATTAATTGACATTGGACTGTGGGTCCAATTAGTCATACATGGTTGAATTAAATGGTTAATGAAAGATGATGTGATGATTTTTGAATTGAATATGATAAAGTGTTCAGATTTGTTAATGGATTGGGTGAATCACTATTTAGTGTATGGACCCAGGAGAGAATCAATATTTTTTTAGTGTAGACGGGCTCATACATAGTACTTGAAAGATTAAATTGAATATATTATGATGAGTTATCCTAGCCAATGAACAAGCTTGGAATTTGGTATTTAATTTGATTGCACTGATGATCTTTAGAGACATCTATTGTGAGGGACTTATATGTGGGATTTTGGGATTTGTGCAGATCTCGAGACTTATATAATTTAACTAGGTTTGAATAATTGATTAATGGAGATGAATGTGTGATGAGTGTTCTATATGCAAGATAAGTGTATAATATAGGTTCAAACACCAGCTTAGGGATGAAGCAGGTACATCATCATATAGTTACATTGTACTACTTACATTATTTATGCATGTTTTCACATTGTTTAAATTATTTATTTAATGTCTGGTATTGGGGTAGACACCGGTGGTCCCAGTCTACTGAGATTTATATCCCACACCCTACTCGAGCCACCATTGCACTGGGGTACTAGAGTAGATTCTATTTGGTTGTAGGGTTGAGCTATTTACCTATACTTGGGAGATAGGAGAAGAGGACTGAGTGAGAGCTTATGATAGTTGAGTTGAAAGCCATAGGGCTTGGTTGTAATTTATTTATATTGTACTTGATTTGTAGAGCAGGTTGTATTGTTTTCTATTTCAATTACTTATCCATAACATGACATGCTTTCATATGATGTATAATTGGAATTGGACACTTTTATAAAATTAATAATACTTGTCTTCCACTAATTTTCCAATTATGTATTATTTATTCCGCTATTGATTGTTATTTACTTTGACATACTATTGTACAACTCTGTTAATAGGGTATAGTCTCCCCTCTGACTATCCTTAGACCCTCACTGCTAGTTGATAGCCTCTAGTGTAAGTGGAGACACACTTGAGGTCATGTGGCGACCATTCTAGCCACTGATTCATGGGTAAGCTGGGTCGGGATGTTACAATAATTTTTGGAGACCTTAATTAATTTTTTAAAATGTTATAAAATGAGTTTTAATTTAAAAATTAGTATTTTTTTCACGTAAATTATGATTTTAATTAAAAATTAAATATCAGATATATAGATTTATTTTTTCATATAATGAAGTTCATTTTTGAATTCTAGAGGTCTAAAAATGGTTGGGGTGATTTTTTGGGATTTTTCTAACATACATGAACATTTGGTGAATAGTAAAATATGATAATTTATGATAAATACTAAATACATGAGTTATGATGTCATCAGATGATGTATGGATAATTTAATGCAACTATCTCAAACTCAAATTCACTATTTACTATTTTTGGTCACATAAATCAAGGCTATTCATATTATTGAACAAAAATATTATACTAATCATTAAAATAATGGAAAACCCCTCCTCTCCTCCACTATAAATCCAATCCATCTTTAACTCTTCTCTTAACTGTTATTAAGCCTTGTACCAAGTACATATTCTTCTCTAATATCTCCCTAATCCCCTATACCACGTTTATTAGAACATGTTCTCTCCAAAAGAACAAATCCTCTCCATTAAAGAGGTTCTCAAGGAAGATATATTCAAGAGGTAAATTCCGCTTTTCTTTTCTTTTTATTTTCTTGCAAATTCCATTATTTATTTTTTATTTCCTCACCTACTTTCATCCAAATGTTATGATAACTCTATTAATGTAAATGCAGTAGAATATTGTTATGATAATGGAATAATTCATTATCATCTCTCCTTTCTCCTCTGTTTATACTAGAAATGAAAACGCCATACGAGATGTGTTAATTTAACACATTCATGGAAGACATGATTTCAATTTCCATTACCATCTTCAATTCTAGTCATGAAAATATTTTTATGGTTTAACAAGACTATAAAATATGTATTATGTCTAATTTAATGTTATGAAATCTTTTTTACATGTGATATTAATTTATAATGTAAAATGTGTTTGATGTGATCAGAAAAGCCTCCAATTAACCAACACAGTTATCAGTAACGTTTTATATAATGACTCATCTTCACTCCAAATAACCAAATGAATTTTATAACCAAGTATTCTATTTGATGTTCACTAATAACATACAAATTTAATTCTGTACAACCATTCTAATATTTTAGGTCTATCATTACATGTATATAAGAAAACCCATCATGAAAACCAAGGAAACAAACACTCCAAAACAATGAAATTGAACATCTTAACCGATCAAAAAGGTTATTAAGGAACTTAATATAGTTATATTAAATAAATAACATGAATAATATGTTTTGAAAATACAAATTAATTAATGTAATTTGGATATCCAAAAAATTAAGATAAAGTGAAGGACACCTTCGAACTTAAGTTAAGGGATTCTACCCGAACCTCTATTATTCCTTCGGGTTGTTCTATCATTATTTTTACCCAAATGAAGTTATATATTATTTTTATTCAAATATTCTGAATTATTTTTATATTCTCCAAACTCATGTATCAAGATCCATTCATCAGTCTCTTTTGGTGATATACTGTGACGTCCCGACCCGGAAGCCATTGAACGGTGCCCCAGGCTAGTTGGGCGCATTCCCTCAAGCGCGCCTCCCTGTATTCCAGAGGGTGCCAACTAGTAGTGATGTTTTGGTATGTTATTCTTGGGGAGAATATACCCTTGTTTATCATAATAAAACACCAGCAGAAGCAAATAACAATTAACCAAGTACATAAGCGTATATAAATAACTAGAACAGATCCTTGACATATGATAGTAAAAAATAGAAAATAAAATATTCAACTGAAAGGTAAAGCATGTTATGACAAAAAAAGTTCCAAGTGTCTACAATGAAACTAAATGTGAAGACACAAAAACCCAAAAATGGGCTATTAACCATGTCTTGTTCCCCCTCCCATGCTCCAACCCCAAACAGAAATCTATCCCAGGGCCTTGCCCATATCCTGTCCTGCAATAACAAAGTCTCCTCGGGTGCTGACCAGGTGGCCCGAAATGGGTGTGAGTACTATTCAGTAGGCCACTACCAATGGTGTCTTAATGTGTCCCGTCAAAAGATAGTGCATGCATTTTTATGAAGTAGTAAATACAAACATTTATCAAATTGTCATTTAATATTTAATCATCACATTTGGCCAATTTCAAATCATGTTTCCCATTTGAATCGTCATTCATTAACAATTATCATTTGTTGTAGTTCACCATGCTTAGAACAAAAAATCTTGTGAGTGTAGTTCCTCATGACTAGCACTCCTTTTCACATTCGGTGTAGGTCATCATGCCTATCACCCTATAATATCAATCTTGGATAACTACTGGGGAGGAACTCCATGTCCAAGTACCATCTTCTAATTAGTCTAGGATTCCATGCCTAGCACCACAAAATTTCATCCATTTAATCATTATTTAATTCTCAAGAATTTTCTACATTATTCATTTACTTATCCAATGATTTGTTAAAAATTTCAAAGGCCATTAGTTAATTCAACAATTACCTAAGCACATAAACCATTAATTTATTCATCAATTAATTAATCAATCAAAACCATTTTCATTCCATAATTAATTATTCACAATTAATTATTCATTTCAAAATCATCATGTTATAATTAATTCTCATAATTAATTATCTTTAATCACATCATGACACATAATTAATTCTCCCAATTAATTGTCTTTTTTCAATATCATGGCACCTAATTAATTATCACAATCAATAATATTTTAAATCCAAACATCCTTCAATAATTAATTTTACCCAATTACTTATATTTACATATTAAATTTAATAACACAAATACAATATCAAATCTCTAAAAGATCAATTTGGGAAACCCCATTCATTTGTTCCGTGATCAACAATAAATTAACCACCAAGGAAAATAAATTGTGAAAACCAAATTCCTAATTACTCCAATTTAGGAATTCAATTATTAAGGGAATATATAAATTTCATAAATCATACACATATCATCAATCATGACTATGAGAGTTAAATTTAGACCACCTAAATTGGTTTATTTATGGAATTTATCCCTATAGAAATCCCCAAAATCCTATCGGCACAACATCATCAATCAAACTCCGGATCTATGTCCCTAAAACCAAAATTAAGATCAAAGGCATCAAGATATTTTAAAACTAGATATAGATCTACAATCATAGATCTAGATCTTAACTCATACGTTTAGATATAAGAAAATGGTGAAGATCCTCCATGAAAAGTTTTAAGAAATATGGAGGAAATAATGGGAGAAGCATCGGGATGAAATTAACTTACTGAGAGGAGAGCGTATCTTCAATATAGGCTTTCAATCTCGAATAATGGTGTTTAGATCGCCTTGTAATCTCTTCTAAAGGCTTTGAGAACACCTAGAATTTGTCAAGCCTGAGCCAAGGTTGAAATATGGGAGTCCCGAGGGGTTTGGGTTGTTTTAAAAGATATTTTTGGATATTAAAAACTAAGTGCACAGTTTCTTGGGAAGACCTGTATGGTTAGAAAAATTGTGTGCCAAATGTGAAGACTCCACTGCCCAGTTTTTCATGGTTGACATGGTTTGGTTGCACAGTTTGTCAAACCATGCGCAAACCGTGTGGACTCCTCTGTCCAGTTTTGCACGCTTGGCACGATTTTGTCGCACATTTTTTCAAACCGTGTGCAACCCATTGTGGTTTATGTTTTGTTAAAAGTTCACCCAAACTAACCCCAAGACACTAATCCAAGTTAATGGTACTTATAAACATCAAAAGGTACCTGAAAATGCACCCGAGATGACTCCATAAAAGGTCGAGAGTTTACAATCTCCCCAACTTATAATAGCTTGTCCTCAAGCTGCACTCATGAACCTCTCTAAGATTCCATGAAAATAGATTGGTCCATTGATCCCTCATGTCTGCTTCTCGTTCCCTAGTTTCATCTTGAATATTACCATGTTTCCATAACACAAGAACTAACGACACAGTCTTCCCCCATAATACTTTATCACTGCGACCCATCACACGTATCAGATGCTCCTCAAAGGATGCATCTATCTCAAGATCAACCTCTTCCACCTCAATCTCATGGGAAGGGTTGGGATGATAATGATGTAGTTGTGACACATGAAAAACATCATTCATAGAACTGAATTTTTGTGGAAGTGCTAATCGGTACGCCACCGGCCTGATTCTCTCAAGCACCTCAAATCGTTCCACAAACCTGGGCGCTAACTTTCCCTATCTTGGTATCCTGTGGTGACCCAATCTAGGTGAAACCCTAAGGAATACATGATCACCCTATGTAAAATCTAGGGGTCGTCTCCATCTATTAGTATACGAATTCTACCTACTTTGAGTCGTAGCCATATGCTTTCGAATCAACTACACCTGATCTGATGTTTCCTGAATGAGACTCGGTCCTAACAACTCTGAATCACTTGCCTCTAACCCAAATAGTGGTGATATAAAATGTCTACCATAAGGTGCCTCATACGGTTACATATGTATAGTTTCATGATAACTGTTGTTATAGAAAAAATCCACTAAATCCAAGTGCTTCTTCTAAGAACCGCCAAATTCAAGCACACATGATCGCAACATATCCTCTAACACATGTATAGTACACTCCAACTTCTCATCTATTTGTTGGTGGATGTTCATACATAATAGAACTTGTTTACCATTAAACTTCTGTAATCCCTTCCATAAGCATGAAGTAAAGCATGAATAGAGATCTTAGACTATAGTCTACAGTACCCCATGAAAACAATCTATCTCTCTAACGTACAGTTCTCCGAAATGCTCTAATATGAAGGATTCTTTGATAGGAAAGAAGTGTTCTAATTTTGTTAGTTGATCCAAAATGACCCAAAAAGAATCATTCTTCCTAAGATTCATTGGAATTCCTACCAAGAAGTCCATAGTCAAGTCATCCCACTTCCATTCCGGAATAGGTAATGGCTGTAATAGGCCTCCAGGTCGTTGATGCACTGCTTTCACCTACTGATAGTTGAAACATCTTGTTACGAACCCTGCTATCTCCTTTTTCATGCCTAGCCACCAAAACTATTGTGGAAGGTCATGGTGCATTTTTGTAACCCCAGTATGTACCGTCCACCTTGAAGCATGAAATTCTTTCATGAGTTCCTCTCTCATACTCGCAGTCACAACAACCTGATTTTTTCACAGAGATGATCTCATACTCATCTATTTTCTAGTATAATGGTGTCTTCCCACCATCACAGATTTCCTACAAGGATAAACACTTTTGATCCACATACTTTCAGTCTCTGATCCATCTCAGTATTGTAGACTCCACTGCTATAGAAACAAGAGACATCCTCTCCTGAATCTCTTGAACTTCCACATGCATTTCTTCTAGGAAAGTCATCATCTTCCACACCACACATAACTCATGTACCAACTCAGTCTGAGTTTTTATGCTCAAATCATCAGCCACACTATTCCCTTTTCTAGGTGTATATGACAGTTCAAAATCAAATGACATCATATACTCTGCCCATCTTGGCTGCCGGTGATTCATGTCGCGTAGTGAAAAGATATACTTCAAGCTTTTGTGATCCATGAAAACTGTAAAATTTTCACCTAATTGATAGTGTTGCCAAAACTTAAGAGCATAAAACACTACTGTCAACTTGAGGTCATGCATATGATTGTTTTTTTCTTGTGGTCTCCACTGACAAGACCCATAAGCAACAACTCTACCCCCTTAAATTAACACAGTTTTGAGTTCGAACCCAGAAACGTCCCAATACATCGTGTACTCCTCACCTGACTCAGGTAAAATCGAAATCGGTACAAAATTCAAGTGCTTTTTCAAATCTTAGAAAGAAGTCTCTTGTGATTCTTCCCAAACAAACTTTACCCCTTTATTTTTCAAACTAGTAAGCGGTGCAGGCAACTGGGAAAATTCCTGAATGAATTTCCTGTAATAACCAACTAATCCCAGATCTCATTGAATATTGAAAACATTCGTGGGATGCTCCCAATAAATCACTGCCTGAACTTTTTTTGGGTCCACTACGACACTTTCTTCCGAGATGTTATGCCCTAAAAAGTGTACCCTATCAATCCAAAACTAACATTTAGATAGCTTGGCATATAGCCGATGCTCTCTCAGTGTACCCATGATGATGTGAAGATGTTGAGCATGATCTTCATTAGTCATATAGTACACTATGATGTTTTCCTAAAATACCACAACAATTTTATCTAAGTATGGATGAAATATCATGTTTATCAAGTCCATAAACACTATTAGAGCATTAGTTAACCCAAACGGCATTAAGACAAACTCATAAAGGTCAAACCTTCTCATGAAAAAATATCTTGGTATATCAGAAGTGAAAACACTCACATAATGATACCTTGATCTCATATTGATCTTTGAGAATACACTATCCCCCTTCAGCTATTCAAATGAATCATTGATACGTGGAAGAGGATATCGGTTCTTCATAGTCATTTTATTCAACTTCTGGTAATTAACACACAAGCGTAGACTCCTGTTGGCCTTCTTTTCAAACAATATAGGTGATCCCTAAGGCGATTTACTTGGATAGATAAAACCTTCATCCTATACCTCTTAAAACTACATTTTGATCTCCTGAAGATCATTGGGTGCCATTCTGTAAGGTAGAATAGATATTGGCTCAGCCCCCGGCATGAGATCAATAGTGAATTCCACATTCCTCTCAGGAAGAAACCCTGGAAAGTATTTAGGAAAGACATCCGGAAATAGTTCTACTACTGGTAGAAGAAATAATTTCCAACCACTCCCATCAACCAATAAAAGACTAGAAACTTGGGCTGTGATCTCTCCCAGTTGCTGAGTAATTTTCCCAGCTATGCCTGCATGGATATCCCATTCTCCACTAAGGACATATTGGTCACCCTCATGAGATACAAAGGTCACCCTCCCGCTGTAACAATCTATGTGGGCTCAGTATGCGACTAACCAATCCATACCAATAATTATGTCGAATACCATTATATAACAGACATAGATATCCCAAATCAAATGATACTCTTTGATCTCTAGAGAACATCCCTTACATGAACAGATATCTCTAGTCTGTGTTCCTAACGGTGTATTGATATTCATCATCCTGCTTACGGACTCCACCTCTAGGCTCAATCCATTAACAAGATTTGTAGATATAAATGAATTAGAGGCTCTAGTATCGAACAAGGTAGTAACTATAGTAGAAGCAACTAGAATAGTACCTCTCACTGTCAATAGATCAGCCTCTCTCTCCACAAGTGTAGGCTGCACTGCATATAACTATCCCGCCCCTCTTCCCTATGGTGTCTTATGACTCCCCTGAGTAGAACTAGTTTACTAGTATGGGTGCTCAAACCCTGAAGCACAATTCCCACTTCCTCTACGACCTCTGCCAGCAGAACTCCATCTATTAGACCTATATGGTGTAGAAGACCCCCTTCCCACACTCTAACTCTAAGAAGCTTCTCCCTTAGCACCATCCTTCCACTGCTTCCTACAAAACCTCTATAGATGTACCATCTTTCCACAAAACCAACAATCCATTGGTGGTCAAGGACAATGTGTATAATAGTGTCCTTGCCTACCTCACCGGTGGAAAAGCACATGAGAAAGATCTGGTGTAATTATTCCTCCTTGTTTTCCACTGTCCTAATTAAGATTCCTGTGGTTGCGCTTCCTGAAATCGGAAGGCCCACTCCCAGATCATCCAGATACCTATATAGTATTGGAATCCTCCATCTGGTTACCCTATAAAATGAGAGTCTAATTAACCACTTCTGGAAATTTATTCAGCCTAAAGAAATTCACCTGGGACTTAATTTCACACTAAAGTCTGCCTTGAAATATTTTTTCTGATGATGAATCATATGCCACTAAAGTTGGAGAAAAACACTGTAAATCTGTGAAATGTTTAGTATAATCTATTATGGACATGCTTCCTTTTGTCAGATTCATAAAATCTGAAGCCTTCTCTTGCCTTAGTGTGTCGGGATAGAAGTGTTCTAATGACTTCTCCAAATATTCCTTCCAGAACATATCATTAGTTTGTCCAAATTGTACTTGAATGTCCCACCAACATTTCGTTGAACCCCTTAGTATATAACCATCCAACATGACCATCCTCTCAACTAGATTTTCCAAATGGTCAAGCATCGTCTCAATGGATTCAATCCAGAATTCATCTCTCTCAGGTCCACCATCTCTAGTAAAAGTATAAGGGTGTTGTAGCTGAAACACACTTTTCAACTCATACATGCTTTTCTAAACCCTCCCTAGGTCACTCTCAATGAATAGCATGAAATGAGAAAATTTCTCTTGGAACTGCTCTCCTTCTTCCTTAGCTTGAACCAATGGTGCCTCAAGAACCGTGTCTTGAAGTTCGTTCCAGGCCATACCCCTTGGTCTCTCCCTCAACAAGCATCATGGAGGAATATTTCTACAAATCCAAACACACGTCTTAGGTCTCATACCACAACCTTATAACATTTATGTAAGGTAATAAACTAACACAACAGTTTTTATCATGTAATTTCTCCCTTTTCTCACTACACGATCAACACCGAGGTCTTATCACTACCCTTAACCATCCTACTCCTAGTTCTTTGTTAATAAGGGTACATTTATTCTCATTAATTAATAAACCATTAATTAATCACATTATCTCAAATTAATTAATTCAAAAATGAATTAATTAATCATTCCCATTTCATCAATCAAGGTTCTCATTAGACACCCATTATTCTCATTTTGCATCACTGTTTCAATATGACATCAAGGAAAACAATTCATGTTTAACAACATACCCATATACCATTTTCCCGTGAGTGACTAGAATGATGCATGTGACAATAACCATGAGTGACTAGAATGATTCATGCAGACTCAACTGTCATGTCTCTTTAGACCATGGATCAAAATCCAACAATTTTCAAAAAAAGATATCACATCAAACCACGAGTGTGTCACCCAAGGTGAAATAATATGCAACTGTAACAATAAACAACAATCACAACAATCCCACCCTGAGTACTTGGATTCCCCCCCCCCCCCACCCCGTACATGGGTTTTCAACTCCGATGCACGAGCTCATTACCAAGCCTCAAATCTTCCTAGTATCCTATCTACCTTTTCACAAAACAGTAAGACAAAAGAATAAAAAAAATAAAACTCTTATGATACCACTTTGTGACATCTCGACATGGAATCCACTGAATGGTGCCCCGATCTGGTTGGCCACATGCCCTCAAGCACGCCTCCTCGTACACCAGAGGGTGCTGACTAGTATCGAGGGTCTGGTAAATCATTCTTGGGGAGACTATACCATCTATTATTAGAATAAAACAATAGGGGAAGCAAATAACAATTAACCAAGTTTGGAAGCATATATAAATAACCAGAAAAGATCCATGACATATGATAGTCAAAACTAGAAAATAAAATATTCAACTGAAAGGTAAATCATGATATGACAACGAAAGTGCCAAGTGTCTACAATGCAACTGAAAGTAAAGACACAACAACCCCAGAACAGATTTTGAACCACGTTTGATTCCCTCTCCCATTCTCCAAACAAAAATAGCAATATATCCTAGGTCCTTTCCCTTATCATATCCTACAATAACAAATTCTGCTCGGGTGCCAATCCGATGGCCCGAATAGGGTGAGAGTACAACTTAGTAGAACACCACCAACGGTGTCTAAACGAGTCCAGTCAAAATATAGTGCATGCAATTTTATGAAGTAATAAATACAATTCATAATTTAAATAGTTATCACATTGTCATTTAATCTTTAATCATCACATTAGGCCACTTTCAATTCATGTTTCCCATTTGAATCATCATGCATCATCATTTAGCATTTGGTGTAGGTCGTCATGCCTAGAACCACAAATTTTGTGAGTGTAGGTCATCATTCCTAGAACTCCTTTTCTCACTTGATGTAGGTCATCTTGCCTATCACCCCATAATATCATGCTTGGAAAGCTATTGGGGAGGAATTCCAAGTCCATGTACCATCTTCTAATTGGTCTAGGAATCCATTCCTAGCAACAAAAAATCTAATCCATTTAATCATTGGTTAATTCTCAAGAATTATCTACATTATTTATTTACTAATCCAATGATTAGTGAAACATTTCAAAATCCATTAGTTAATTAAACAATTAACTAAGCACATAACCCATTAATTAATTCTTCAATTAATAAATCAATCAAAACCATATTCATTCCATAATTAATTCTTCACAATTAATTATCCATTTCAAAATCATCAATTCAAAATTACTTTTCACAATTAATTATCTTTAATCACATCATGACACATAATTAATTCTCCCAATTAATTCTCCCTTTTCAACATTATGGCCCATAATTAATTCTCACAATAAATTATCTTTTAAATCCAATCATCCTTCCATAATTAATTTCCCCCAATTACTTTTCTTTCCACATTAAATTTAAAAACTCAACTACAATATCAAATCTCCAAAATATCAATTTGGGAAACCCCCTTTATTTTTTCCTTGATCAACTATAAATTAACCACCACAGAAAATCACATGTCAAAACCATATTCCTAATTACTTCAATTTAGGAATTAATTTATCAATAGAATCTAGCAATTTCATAACTCATACACAAATCATAAATCATGACTATGGGAGTTCAATTTAGACTTCCTACCTCAGTTTATTGATGGAAGTTATCCCTATAGAAATACCCAAAATCTGAGCGTCACAACGTCATCGATCAAACACTGGATCTAAGTCCTAAAAACCAAAATTAAGATCAAAGGCATCATGATCTTGCATAAATAGATATAGATCTACAATCCAATATCTTGATCTTAACTCATAGGTTTATATCTAAGAAAAATCAGAATATCCACTGTGAAAAGATTTAATAAAGATGTGGGAAAGAACAGGAGAAACATTGGGATGAAATCCACTTACTAGGAGGCGAGTGGATCTTCAATCTGGGCATTCAATCTTGAAAAATGGTGTTTGGATCGCCTTGGAATCCCTTTGGAAGGCTTTGAGAACGCCTAAAATATTTAAATCCCAATATAAAGTCGACATATGGGAGTCTTATGGGGTTAGGGTGGTTTTAAAAGAGATTTTCAGATATTGAAGATGACATGCAAGGTTTCCTAGGTAGAGGCGCATGGTTAGGAAAACCATGCACCAACCGTGTGGACTTCACAACCTAGTTTTGCATGGTTGTCATGGTTTGGTCACACGGTTTTCCAAAACCATACGCAAACCATGCAGACTCCTCTTTCTAGTTTCGTATTATTGGCATGGTTTGGTCGCACAGTTTGTCAAACCGTGCTCAAACTGTGCACAACCCACTTTCCTTTAGTTTTCATTAAACGTTCACCCAAACTCACCCTATGCCACTACTCCTGGTTAATAGTAATTAAAAACATCAAAAATTGCCTGAAAACTCACTCTAGATGACTCTAGAAAAGGCTGGGATCTTACATATAAATGTTTTTAAATGATTCCCTCCTTAATACTTCCTGATAAGAAAACCAGTTTTAAGGGTCTTCCTGAATTATTACACAATTTCAAGTTCACTCTATCATCTATTCTAAGACACTATTGTTTTTATAAAATTAATATTTTTATTATGAATTACTTCTTGGTTCACTTCTAGTTCTATAGATAATATTATTCCCTTTACTATTTTAATGTATGTTTAGTATTTTCCTTAAAACTGCACTAAAATGTTTTAATTATAAAATATATTAAATACTCTTATTACATATTTTCACTTCTATTTGACATCACATACCCTGATATATTAATATTTTACCTTATTAATGTCCAAGTATGTTTTAATTCCTTTGTTTCATGGACACTAGTATGATACCCCCATTTATTATGCTCTATGACATGGTTATGATTCCTATTTCCTTCCATGGGTACCCTTACGTTTATGTATGATTGATTATGTATGATTATATATGTAGCAGGAATATAAATGAACATGTTATGATGGGAGCTGCCAAATATCACTCTAGTGCATTGGGTAAAGCTGAGTCTCATGAGACGTTATGTACAACGGTCTTGGCGGTTATCCTTGATTCATTCTACCATGTACAATGGTCTTGGTGGTTAACCTTGACTCATGCTTCTCTATGTGCAATGAGACTCGACTAATGATAAAGTTAGGTTTTATGTTTCCATAACATTAATATTACTCCATTTTTATATGATCCCACATTTTCATGTTATGATTCCATATATTCAATTCTTTTTTATATCATTATGCCATGCCTTCTATCCCACGTGCTAAGGCTTTATTATTATGCTTATTCCATTACTAGGATTTTAGCTCATCCGTTTTTAATTCTGTCCACTGGTTATCCTATGAGGATATATGAGCACAATGAATGTTAGGATCTCCTTATCATGATTAAATGAAGAAATGTTTTATTTATTCCTAGGTTTTAGGTTGTATATACCTAGTCTTCCAAGACACTAGAATGTACAATCCATTGATTTTAATATGATTCTTTATTATGATTAAAATAATTTAATGGTATCTGCAAAAGTCTAGGGTATCTATAATGTATAAAATATATTTAAAGTCCCATTAGTAAAATGAATAAAAAATAAGTTATTTGTAATGGAAAGGCATTGGGTGAAATGTTAGGGTCATACATAGTGGATGGTTTTAGAAGACAACGGTAGCGAAATATCATTACTCAAATAGATAAATATATTACATAAGTTATCTAGAGAAAGAAGGTGTATGCTTGTATTATAATAATATCATTTATCCAAAATTGTTCATGTCAATGGTCAATTAATTAGATAAAAAATACTTATAAAGAGTTTTTGAATAATCACTCTAGAAATAAAGAATATCATCCACCTATTGATACCATTTTCAAATATGTATTTTTTAAATATAGGAAAAAAATTATAAAAAATAGAACTTTGGTAATTTTTTAAAATATAATTACAAATGTGACAGAAATTTGTGTTTCCCTAGAAAATGTTAATAATAGATTCTTCTTACAAATTGTTGAAATGACCAATAAGAAAAAAAATTAAAAATTCACTTAAAAGAATTAAAATAAGATAAACTAATAGAAAACTACATCTATAGATTATTTAGTTATTGATAAGAAAATTTTCAATATCATCCAATGGATTTATGATGTTGAAAAATGAAGGTTCCTAATCTAAAAGAAGAGATTGGGTAAGTACCACTTATAAGAAACAAATCAGGTAAAATGTGTATAAAAGAGAAATTAAATATTGAGAAAACACATTAATAGAAAATAATATTCAAAAAAATATTATGAAATTTTTTATAAATAATATAAATTCCCAGATGGATTATATTTAAAAATCCTTAAAAAAATAATTTCAATATAGCCCTTACAGATTGGGGAACATTTTGATCAAAACCAATTTCTAGTTGAATATCTTTTGAATTGTGTACTATTTAATGTAATTATAAGATATAAATATTAAACCCACATTAATGATGTAAAATAAATTAATTAGGTTTTACTAACACTATATTAAAGTTATGATTATGAACATTAAGAAATGTGTCTCAAGAAATAAAATTTGAGACAAAGAACCCATGACCATGTTTCCCAAATTAGTAAAATTCAGTATAAGATCTCGTATAATAAAAATAAATATCCTAAGAAACTATTTACGAAATCGATTCATATAAATAACCATTATTAAACTTAATTTATAATTTTTATCTATATTTATATTAGTTATTTATTACTCATTTTCCATGTCGGGTGTGGTATTCTTGATTGTTTAAACAATTTTTCCAATTGATGTGTCCAAATTCATTACTATTATAAATTTCATCCATTAATATCAATTAAATTTACTATAATGGATGAATTAAAATTATAGATTAATTTTATATTTCCTTTCATGGGTACATTAGCCATTATCCTTGAAGATAAAATCTACAACGGATATTTTTTTGGTTATTTCTAACCTATGAAGTGTGTTTTTTAATTAGAGATTTAAAATATGATGTTTCTTTTCAAAAAATAATAATAATAATTATTTACATGTTTAAATACTATTATACTTTTAATTATGTTTTCATAATCATCCATGATAAAATTTCATAGTATTGTTCAAGAAGTTGGTCATTCCCACACAAACATGAACTTACAATGATTAATGATGAATATAAGGCGAGTTAGTTGAAAAATCATTACACCAGTAGCATAGTGATAAAATTTAGCATTTATTAGTGAGATATATTGATTTTATAAATTAATTATAATTATAATTAATTTTAATGAACATATTACATAATATGAATTAATGGTTTACCTCTTAGTACACATGTTTTAAATAATTAAATTAATGATAATAATTTATTTAACATATCAATATTTGGATTTCAAATTTATCATAAAAGAACCATAATGGGATAAAAAACATAATATTTTTCCATTAAACCCATTATTTTGTCCATACATGTATGTTGGTGATGAAAAAATGGAAATCAATTGTCCCATAGATGTGGTAGTCCACACGTAAACATGCTTAACGATTTCATTTTCTATTGAATGAGATAAATGAATAATATTTTCTTATCATTTTATAATTTGGAAAATTTTATAAATCATAAAATTAATTGTTAAATTCAAAATTAGGACCAGCTATGTAAGGTTTTTAAGTAAACCAATATATGACGTTGGAGGCGGTAGTCTACACAATAAAAAATGACTTTTTAACTTTTCTTAAGGAAATTTGGAATGGTAGTCAAATATTGTACCATAATTATAATAAAATACAATTATAATAATTGTATTGATGATAAAATTTTAATATTTTGAAAACAGATTTTAGATATAAAAATGAATTTAAGTAAAAATAAAATAGAATGAAACTATTATAAATCTATACCTAACTAATGGGGTAATCTCCTTTATGAGGGGGGATAAACTTTTGACTCATGTTGATTTGAGAAGAATCAAACCACTATAATGAGGATAAGAGTCTATAATATAGGTGTGGAATTTTTTGGGAAAATTTAATATGGTTTTGGTGTTAGTGGAAGCAAGGCGACGAGATTCCCTTTTATAAGTGAAAACAGATAAATTTTTTGTAAATACAAAGAATTTGTAATAATGGGGAGTGAATCTCTAGAAAAGTGGCTAAAAAATTGAGAAGCAACGGAGACTATAATTTATAATGTTAGAAAAATTATCAATCACATATTCCGTAACCTATTTTATTCATGTTATAAGTTAATCATAGAATATTTCCTTTTAAAATTTTAGCATTTACCATTTTAACTAGTTTTTACATAGGGCAACTTATAATTTTTGGAAAAAAATAAAATTGTTATTATTAGGTAATTTGGAATTATTAATTTAAATTTTATAATAATATTTATTTTATTCATATTCTAAAATTAATAAAAATTAAATTTAAAATAATGAATAGATATATTTAATTTTTTATAAAATATAACTAAATTATGAAATATCTAATATGAGTTTATAAATTAAAACCGACATTTTTAAAAATCATGAAGTCACATTTAAAATACATATTTGTTTTTTTAAAAGGTTTCATAAATTTATAATTTATACTTATATAGTAATACCATCATAAATTCATATAATTTTTTAAAAATTGATTTTTACTTTTTTCATAGAAAAATTAATTCTTTTAGAAAAATAATCAAATGAACCCAAGAAAACATTGACACTCTAAAATAAAAAATGAATTCATTTTTATCATATTCAAATTATAAAATTTATATAAATAGATATTTAACTAAAAATACAAAATATAATAAAAATATTTGTTATTGAAAAATTACTTCTTTAACATCAAGTGCCTTTAATCCTATTTCAAATAATTTTATAAGAAGTTGAATATTATAATTATAGTTTAATTAATTAACGATTATAAATTATAATGAATATTTAATTATGAACAATTTAATTTTTATATTAATATAATATACCATATTTTTTTAGTGTTTATTAAAATTAAATACTTCTAAAAATATTCAATGCAGAGAATAATAATAGAAAATATTTTTAATTTTATATTATCTCATTATATAGAAATGATTATTTTATTCAGGTAATTTTAATATTTTATGGCCTATTTTAGATTCTATTGAATTATTGTGGTGTTTCATATGATATATTCTATTGAAGATAATATTAATTTAAATACTTTAAAATCTCAAGTCAATACAATATATGAACTTAAATAAACTGCATCCTCACAACTGTAATTCCTCCTGACTATTGACAGTTAGTTATTTTATTTTTAAACATATTAATATGTTTGTATATAACTGAAAATATGAAATCTACATTAATTTCCTTGCTTGTAATGGGTCACTTATCACTCCTTAAACAATATAAATTATTCATACAGTCATCTACCCCAATATATTTATAACTGAATCATACATTCTAAATAATAAATCTCTACAAAACAAATTTGAATCATTCTAAAACTAAACCAATATAAGATTATAAACTCCAAAATTTTAACCCTAAACTATATTAATCCCTAGTTCATAAGGTAAAAACTAGTAAATATATATTAGAGTACAAAAAATTAGATAAACATCTCAAAAAATATCATTAATAATTTCTTATTTCAATAAATAATCAATTATAATAAAATATAACATAATTTTCTCAATAATCAATCAATCCTTTATTATTTCAACAATATGATTATTTTAATCGTAAGATTTATACATAAATTAATCATGTTTTCTTCAATAATTATCTCCAAAAATACAACCCTATCATAAAATCATTTTTCATGGTTGTTGATTCTAATGAATATATGATTCAAAAAAATTAAATTATAAGTACTAAAAACCATATATATTTCGCATAACCCATTCATCTATTAATATATACCCAAATACCAATGATAAATTCCACTAAATAATGATAATATATATGATTATATAAAATTAATTTTTATTATGATATCAACCTCATAAAAATAGTTAATACTAGGAAACTCATATTTTTTAATCTTAATAGGAATATACTAAGATTCCCAAAAATTTATGTATTCTACCTAATTCAGTTATAAGATATGGTTTTTTGGATACATACCTTTCTTAACTTTACTAGCATGATCCTTTTCCACTAAATAGTAAAACCACAACTTTTATGATAATATTCAAAACAATCAGATTATATGAACGTACAAGCATTATTCTAAGATTTATTCTCTATTGAAAAATTAATTTTATCCTATGATAATCTCATTTTTGTTTCATAATTGGTTAATCATATAAATATTTTGTTTCCAACACGTCTTATTTAAGTAGTTTTCTCCCATACTAATAAAAAATTTACTCTAAATTAATTTGGAAATAATTTCTTTTATAATGGTTTATAATTATAATTTGATGGATCAAGTAATATACACTAGTAGGATTTAGGCAGGTGTGCAGTTATGCCTCAATATAATGCAAAATATTATAGTTTAGTTAATACCCAACATTCTCTCTTTGAGGTTATTTCCCCCAGGTAAAATTATTCCAAAGGTCACATCCACTATTCAAAATCTATAAAGGAATGTATTTCCTTTGAGACTCAATAAACCTCTAAATTAAAAATACTACAGGATGTAATCCAATACATATAGATATATGTTAGACTTTTCCTTAGGGGTTTCACTAAGGTTCTCATATCAGAAATATCAAAATATTTAGTATTACTAAAAATTATATAAAGGGTTATATGCACCATTTAAATTAGTATAAATCATAAATTATAAATATTTGATGAAATTTCAAACTACTATATTATCCTAAACTAATAACATCATAATATCTAAATTTATCTAAACACTTCTCTGATACCAACCATAATATCCCAAACATAATCATCCTATAATTACATGACTTAGTGAAAATATTTCATTCCAACACATTCCTAAGACCATTTAGGTTTAGAGTTTTTTATAATTAATTTAGAATATTAAATAAAAAATGTACTTTTTTATTTGGAGAAATTTTTCTTTACATTATGAGTGTAACGGCTTAATCCATAACATTTCTTGAATATATCCCATAAATTGTTCTCAAAACATACACTTATAGAATAATCTTATATATTACTCTTTTTCATAACATTGGGAAATGACATAATAATAAAGAAGAAATACTATATTCTCATTAATGACAAAAAGAACCAATAAAAACTAAAGATCATAAGTGACTATAAGATGAGCATATGGTTTAAATCAAGATATATAATAAAATCACACCCAATGAAGAAAATATCACAAATCACGGAATATGACTTGTTATAACAGAATAAATTAATCAAATTAGTGTTGAAACCGGAGCAAATAATCAAAAGCTATGAGTGATAAACATATTTTTGAAAATCAGAATAAAACTGTTATATATAATTTAATATTGGAACATACATTAGAATTGGAAACATAACATTCATGATCCACACCATTATAATCCATACATATGACAAGCTAAATCATACTCTCGAATACATATCTAGTGAGATATAAAATATTAACTAATTAATTAGAGGGTTATATAGGACCCATCCCATCATCATTCATAATTATGAGTTCCACTTGGAATCAATCACTGATCACAACATAAATAACCCATGTAAATAAAATTGATTTCATAAAACATTCAAAGTGATTATAATTCCCTTATATTGGAAAAATATCCCTTGGAAATAAATTGGGTTTCATATTGATTCACATAAGGAAATAATTAATATTTTTTATAAAAAATCATAACATGTAAAACCCATAGAAAATAAACATGTGCTAGGTCTTTTACTATGAGATAGTTTACATTTATCATTTTTTCTTTTACCATTGTAACTTGTTTTTACATAGGGAAACTTATCATTTATGACCAAAAATAGAACAGACCATATTACATAATATGGGCTTAACAATAATTTTTTTTAACCCATTTCATTTTATTGAATTTATAAAACTGATAAAAAAATAAAAAATTTTTAATGTGTGATGTATTGAAAATAATTTTTGAAAAATATATATTAAATTATAAAATATAATATATAGTATTATAAATTAGTTTTTTTAAATCATAAATGTGACTTATAAATAACATATCTTTTCTTATAAAGTGATTTCATGAATTTCAAATGCACAGTTATAATCTAACAATGTCATAAAACATATGTTATTTGTAAAATCATTATTTTAATTTATTCACCCAAAAATAAATTTCATAGAAAAACTAAAAAATTATCTATGAGAGAAATTTGACATTCTAAACTAAAAAATGGATCCATTTATATAAAATTTATATAATTATATATATAAATAAATGTATCAAAAATATATTTTTATTAAAAAAAATAAATTCATTAATGTCAAGTGTATTTAATAAAATTTCATATAAATTTATAAATGATATATTATTGAAATAATAGTTTAAAAATATATAAATTAAAAATTATAAAAAACCTTGAAATATGATCAATTTAATTTAATAAGGTAATATACTCTAACCTTCTTTTTAATGATCCTTCTAATGGAATCATTTTAAAAATATTTGTCAAATAGAATAATAATATATAATCATAATACTAGATGATTATAATTTTATGTAGTAATGATTTTATTACTCATGTAATTTAATATATCGTGGTTTTTTTATTTGGGTGATTTAATAGTTTGGTGCTATGTGTGAAATAATCTAATCAAGATAATATTAATTTAAATGATCTAAAATATAAAGTCATTACAGAAATCATTGGGTGGTTCCTAAAATTTAGTGTGAAATTAAACATTATTATGAAAAAATAGGACCTCTTTCCCCTGCTATGAAACCTTGGTCACAATAAAATTCCAAAAAAACACATCATAGGTACAATCTCATCACGTATATTATTTAGATGGTGATGTTATGATATATGCGGTGGATATAGATCATATTATAGAAAATATATAAATGATAACATTAACATAAAAAACCGGGTGGTTTATATTTATTCTCTTGGTATTGGAAACCAAAGAAACTAGATGTAATGGTTGTAAAATATATCATCATTTTATTATAAATTAAATCTCAATTTATCATTCATTAATGTGTTTTGAATTGATATTACATGAAAAATGGAAAGATAATTTCCCCTCAATTTATGATTTTGAGTTATTCCTTATCTATGATCATCTTAGAGTGGTATGGGTTGTTATGATATTTAAAGATTATTACAATTTTAATATTTTACACAATTCAAATAGTTGTATGAGATATGTGATGAATAGAATCATGATATAATAAGTTTATTCTTGTTATCTATAATAACATTATAAAGCATATCACATGAAATTTCATACATAAATTGATATACCTAGTGGTATATGCTTACAATGAATCCCCATTTCCCAAGGATAGAGGGATACCTACATAATAACCTTTATTATTTGATATCATTCTTTTCCAAGCACAAGGACTTAAAAATTAGTGGCTAGATGGGTATGTTAATGAGTATATAATTATCCATAGCTTAATTAATATGTCATTTTCGAACAATTTTGAATAAAAAAGTAAAATTTTTCCATGATTTAATTATATAAAGGAAATGAGTTTACATGATTAGGATAATGTCATGTGATGTTCTTAACTAATTATATGAATGACATGTGATGCATTCATTCAATCTGGTTGTTCTATTTCTAATATTCCTCAATGTATGAGTTATCCTGTACATGATTTAAATGGTCCAAATTTAATGATATATATATATATATATATTGCACCCCAACCTGAACCACTAGGCATAAGGTGGAGCACCACATGACCTTATGTGAACCTTTCTATATACATTAGGCTACTGACTAGATGTGATGATCTAAGTCCTTTAGTGGATAAACTATACCCATAGTATTACACCCTTTCCAAAATATTAATACTCAGAGTAACATGCATGGGATCACTTTGTGGCATTCCAATCCAAGGTAAGTGTGCAGGTAAGAAAAATAATAATTAAAAATAGTTTCCTCCGAAGTATATCTTGATACCACTGCATCCTCCATGATCCTATGATCAATAAAATATTATGGGCCCCTTACCCTCACAGGGATCCCCATTCATAGATTCATAATGTATATCAAAAAAATATGAAGAATTTATGAGTAATAAAACCAAATAAGAGACCACCAAAGAATTCTTAACAAGTGAACATATGTATTATAGGTGTATTCCACGATAATAATAAATACAAACCCCGTATAATTATAAGTTAAGTTTTTACTGAGAAATCATGTGATAACAAAGCCACCACAGACCTCTGACCATACCTAATTTGGATTCATTATGAAAGGATAGTAGTTTCTCTCATATCAGAGTGGTATTAAGGCATTGAGTAAAATATTCCCCCCAAAATTGCTTATTCTAGTGTTGTCACGGGTTAGTCCTCCGGACTATCATACCCCATACAAGCATTGGGTCTAGTGTATAGGTAGCCATACCCCTCATTCCACTTACATGGGTCATGCCTCTATGATGTAATGACCCTATACTTTTCTCAATTCCATCATCTTTGTTATGAAAAACTGAGAACACTCCCCTTCTAAGTTATAATCACCACATAGTGGTCCACCCATCCAAAGTACCATGAAAATACTCCAGAGGCATGTTAACTTACACACATAATAGTATAGAGCACATTGAAAAAACATAGAATATCATGATGGTGAAAAAATTATCATTATAAAATAAATTTTATCAACAAAAAACCATATTAAAAAATCTCTATGTGTACTCACAGAAACATGAAACATAAAGGTTCTCACAGAATAAACACAAACCCACATGTGATCCAAATCATGCATAGTCAAATAAATTATTACATCAAAAGAATTATACCAATGAAGAAAAGTATATGAGATCTCCAAAAGGTAATGAACCTTCTACCTCAAATATGATGATGTTAATGTATTATTAAATCCAAGAATCACCACCCAAATAACATATGCATATTAGTCTATTCAAAATTCTCAACAAAGAATCTTAGAAAAAATTCCAAATATTTTATTCCTTAAAGAAATGAAAAAACCACATATGATAACACTTTATCTCATATGTATAATTTAAAAATTATTAATTCACTAGATTGTATGAGTTGTCGATTTCATTCCCAAAAATTAATCATTATATTCAAAATTAGATGATATTTTATCCCTCTTTAGAATAATCTATGAAAAAAAATATGGTAAATATATATTTGTTTTTATTGAAATTTATAGGTTATTATTTCACAAATTTCGCATAAAATAATGATAACAGAAAAGAAAAATACCTACCATTATTTATATATCATAAAACACAACTCCCAAGAAAATAGGAGAGAGAAGGGTTTTCCACACATAGAAACAAGATTTAGATCCCAGTTCGATTGAAGCAGGCTTCAAATATCTAATGAAAAGTAATTTTTTGGCTGATAAAAATCAATGTCATCTCCAAAAAAAAGGTAGAAGGGGTTTAAATATTTTTAAAAGGCAACTAGCATACAAATTCATAGTATTAAAAACCATAAATAAAATGCATCATTTAAATTTTAATTATAGATGTTATTAATTTTGGAGCACTTATAACCATAAAAAAATAATATATAATATTTAATCAAGACAACGAACACACTTCCCATATTTTTAGGCTATTAAAATCATGAATAGAAATTATATGGTTGATCAAGTATGATGAAAGGGAAAAAATGGGTGTTAAAAAATTTCCCCAAAAAATGTATTGTTTAAGGGTAATGTGGTTTTACCATTACATATATCATATTTTTCACAAGAGGTTATTATTTTACCCTTATAAATCATTTATAATTTATAACTCAGATTTATACATCTTGGTCTAACCCTATAGAGTGACTCGATTACCGTTACACAACCTTTTAAAACAAGGAGTCTTCTTTACACAATTCTTGGGGGACCCTTACACATCCTTTAGAAATTATAAGTTACCCTTTGCATAAAAAACTACCCTTATGAATCCTTCATAAATTCCAACATACCCTTAAGTAGTTCATAGGTTACCATTATGTAATGATTTGAAACTTATGTCTATCATATAGAATGCATAGAAAAAGATACATAACATTATCTATCCTCTGAAAATAGGGTGTTTCCCTTATATAATGTATGGAAAATCAAATATTCCCATTTATAGAGTCTTTAAAACCCATTATACCTATATGTAATCCTTTTAAATTTGGGGTTACCTTTACACAACCTCATAAATACACACTTAAGGGAAATATATACTTAAAATATATATAAAAATACTAATAACATATATTAAAAATAGGGTTTTAAGAAAATTTAAAATTTGAGAATGTAAAAATTCTACAACTCTAATGAATTTTTATGATTAATAAGTAATATTAATGGTTATAGAGAAGTAAATCATATTATAGAGTATGAACATCAGACTACCACTCCTACATTTCCTTTAAGATTGGTCCAGGGTACCATATGTTCGATACATGTGGTGACATCTTCCCTTCAATTAATTTGTCACGACCTATCCCTCAGGACCCATAACGTGACTACCCCAAGCCTTCCTTCCATAGGCCAGGGGATGGAGACTAGCACTAAAAGTCATATTCCCTAAAATGGGAATACATTGCCTTTAATCTTGAACAAAAACATTGTCCAAGAACACAACGAGAAGCAATTGTGAAGTAAACTACTGTAGTAAAAGAGTGTTGAGAGTAAAAGGGGTCAGAATACAAGCCCAACTGTAAAGGTACAAGTACAAATGAATATAAAATACAACTAAAAGAAAAAGGAAAACAACTAATGGTTCGTCCTCCGAGGTTACTACCTGAAGGGTTGGTACAGACCGCCTTCTTAGCATTCTACATTCGTCTCTCTCCTCCGCGTCAAGTCACGCCGAATGGTCCACCTCCGTGCACCATCCAGTCTTGGCTCCCTCAGCCTTGATAAATGTTGTACGTTGTCTGCACAAGACACAAAAAGGTGTGGGAATATCCCGTATAGGAGTGAGTATAACGATACTTAGTAGGGACCCTGAGACCGCATAGGTCTCCTAAAGTTCCACAAAGGAAAACCACAAATAAAAACATCAACTATACTTAGGTATATGCCCATACATACAACTTAGTTATCAAGATATACAAATTTCATACATGAGAGAAGAATACCATAAAGGTAATACCATGATGGTATCACCACTAAGGTAAATGTACCACACAAGTAACACCATTAAGGTTACACCAAGAAGGTAAAAGTACCACACAAGTATCACCATGAAGATAGTACCACGAAGGTAAAAGTCTTAGTTCAAAGAGATTCTCAGATCAAATCAAGTTTTCATTGAAGTATAGAAGTACATATGATTAGTTTCGAATCTAGATCATCTTATTCTGTCAAGAGGCACTACTACTAATCATACGGAGTCTGACCCACACATGATTGATAGTTATTAACCCCTGTAATGTCCCGCATAGGATCTGACCCACATAGGATCGATATATGCTAACTCACATAGGATCACTGAGCGTTGACCCACATAGGATCTGACCCAAAGAGGATCAGTATGAATGCTGACCCACATAGGATCGCTGAGCACTGACCCACATAAGATCTGACCCAGACACGATCGATATGAATGTTGATAGCCAGCCATAGATTCTTTAGTCCTTGGAATAAGTTACATTCCTAGTCACAACGTCGAACACCTCGGTTGATGGATAACTCCTCCTCTAATGAGTACAGTGGGCCTACCGCATCACACAGAGGCACTTCAAACTAATCTTGTACTACTGAGGTACTCCTCCTATCGAGTACCATGGGTCTACCACGTCACACAGAGGCGCTCCCCACCGTGTGTCTGCCACATCACACAAATGTGCTCCCCCTCATGGACTACTGATATAATCCTCGTGTCAAGTACCATGGGTTTGTCACATCACACAGTGGTGCTCCCCACCATGGGTCTATCGCATCACATAAAGTCACTCCCCACTAGGCCTGTCGAGTCACTCTAAGTTGAAATGGTAAGCAGTCGACAAATTTCAGCTAGTCGTAGGGATCCGTACATAGATCGCTTGGGAGAACTGCTCCCCAAGACATCATTCATTCCTCAACCACCCCGAAGTCCCATGAAAAAGTATCTCAAAGGTTTTTCACATCATAGCATAACAAATGAAACAAACGGAGCGTCAATCAGACGCTCGGTATGTAAGTTATTAGCATTTCCGCTCTAAAGACCCGGTTGGATTAGGGGTTCAATCCAACCAGGTTGTACTCCAACTTTATCCAAACACAAGTGGAGTATACCCAAAGGACCGTATCGATCCAAGTATTTGGTTTTGTAGATGGTTCCTCAAACAGACTCCCAGTTCTCAAGTAATGACCAAAAAGGTGAAACTGGGTCCTGATGGGCCCAGGTTCGGTCCAACCTAGTAAGACTGATCTGGTCCGACTCGGCCTCATCTGACCCGACTCAGTTCTATCCCGGATGGCCTGGGCCTTGGCGGTTTCGGCCTGGTGGGCTGTTGTCCGGCCAGGCCCGGCCCGCTAGACACGACCCATGGGGCACAGCCTTGTGGCACGGTCCGCCCAAGCTGGTGCCGAAGGGGGAGCACCCCCTTCCATTCAGAATGCCAAGGGCATCACCTTAGGGTGCTTCCACATCACCCGCATGACCAAAATGGGTCCCACCTATTTTCCAAGGCTAGTTGGGTGCTCCGACCGGTCCTCCTCCCAGCGGCGCGGTCACGCGCCGCTGCTCCACCACAGACGGCCGGGTGTCGGCCACTCTTTAACCTATGTTGTGGCAAAGTGTCCATGGTATCTTTCTCATCCCACGGCACAAATGCACACTGCCCTACATTCATGTGGCCAATAGGTGTTCCATCCCTCCTCCTATTTCACGGGTCACTACATCTCTGTTCATAGCCCGGAAAAATAAAACGATCGCATATTCACGATACTCGGGTCGATGGCTCCACGTCTATATGTCATTCTCAACAAAATATTATGTTTCCATCGTTATTAAATATTTGGCTATGAAGAACACATGAGGAATGCGCGAAGAATCAAAAGGGAAGAGGCAAGGTATATGTGCCAGACGATGGCCATGTTAGTTTGGTCATCGTCATTTTGAAACCAGAATATTAAGAATCGATAAATAAATTCAATCATATATAAATAAAATATAACCCCTACCACAATTTTCCATTGGAGGTGGAATGAGGAAGAATACGAAGTCGTTGCAGATTGACGTTAAAGTTCATCACTCTCGCAAGATGCTCCAAGTTCGGTTCCTCGTTCTTCGATTCTGGAAGTTGTTCTTCATTGGAGGATCTCCTTTATTGGAGAAAGATCTTTCCAACTCTCCAAATCTCTCCCCTCCTTTTCCAATATATTTTCCCGCAAGATGTGAGGTCCCAAAATAAATAAGCTTAAGCAATAATTTAATTAATGTTTTTACATTAATTAAATTAAGTGGACACATTTAATTTAGAGAAAGTCAATTGTTAATGTTGATTAATTAATCCCAAATTAATGAATCCTATTAATTAAATAGGTATGTGGTTACACATTTTGTGTAACCAGGCATTTAATTCCTAGCATTAAATGCTCGACCACCCTCATGTGGTATCCACCTTCATATTTCAAATGGGAGGTTTCAATTTCAAAAATAAAATAAAGCATGATTATTTTATTTTCCCCCACAAAAAGTATGAAAACTAATTTCCACCCTCAACCTACTGCAGTCAAGGTGAAGGTATCCTTAAGCGAATATCGATGTTGCGAGTTCAATGGTGTCCTTGGATTTCAATTCTGAGCACCGGTTCAAAAGTTACAAAATGACGCTTGCGCGTTTACTGAACATACCCAAAAAAGTTTAGAAAATTATTAACAGTCACCCTTGACCTACGCCTGTCGAGGTTAGGCTCTTCCTATGTGAAACAGGCCCTAACGAACCCAACAGTACTATATGATTTCCAATCTGATTTACCATTTAAAATTTATGGATTTTACAATAAAATAATTGTCACTTAATTATTTTATTTACGGCCAAAAACTAACCTTCTTTGATGGATCGCGCCATCCAAAGTTAGTATCTTCCTAAAGAAATAAAAACCTCATGAGTTTAGCAGTGGTCTCAGATTTTTAATCAGAGCTACCATTCGTGAGTTATAAGCAATTGAAAAAGTAAATAACTTTATTTAATTATTTTATTTATGGTTATTCCATCTTCGGGTTTTCTCAGAGAGGGTCCTTGCTGACTAAAATTAAGTCTCTCCTAGGGTAAACCCGCCATCCTAAGCATAATAGTGCCCTCAAATTTCTGATCTATGTAACTATTTAATATTTATTCCACTTTTTCAGGAAAAATGCTTACACGTGCTAATTAAAGCTTAAAAAAACTTTAATGGATCATTTTGGGCACTCCAGGCCTTAGAATCGCATGCTGTCATATTTTTCAGTCTCGAAATAATTCCATATAATTAAATAAATCTATATAGAATTTCCGAGACATTACATTCTGCCCACCTTAGGGCTTTATGTCCCTGAGAGCCACAACATAGACTAATAAAACAAATGGGGGTACTGAGCATGGATCTGAGCCTCCTTCTCCCATGTGCTCTCCTGGAGGTTCCCATGCTGCCAACAAATGCGCACCAGAGGTATCGATCGTCCACAAAGGAACTGCTCTTGTCTATCCTCAATCTCTACTGAAACCTCGGTAAATGTTTCCCCATTCTCTAATTCATGCTCACCATGGTCGATTACTTGAGAAGGGTCATGCACGTATCTCCTCAGCTAGGATACGTTGAATATGTCTTGCATCGACTCCAACCATGGTGGTAGTGCGAAGCAATATGACACCTCACTAAACCTCTAAAGTATCAGAAATGGTCTGATAAACATCGATGATAACTTTCTGTCTCGACCAAATATCATTAGTCCCTATAGAGGGGATACTCCTAAGAAAACATGGGCCCCATCTTGGAAATCAAAAGGTCTCCATCTCTTGTCAGCATAAGAATTGTTCCATCTCTATGCAGTCTTCACTTTCTGACAAGTGAGACATCGTGATAAAAATTCTGGCACTACTTTCTTCATCCTTATCCACCAGGGCTGATTCCGAAGGTCCATGTACATCTTCACCACTCTTGGATGTACTGCTATAGGGGAAATATGGAACTCCCTCAAAACCTCCTCCTATAGCACCACTAGTACCATAGTACGTCCTCTAAAAAGGATGATGTGCTCTCCACCTTCAGAAAATACATCAGGTGCATGTCCTGTGGATATCTGAGCACGTCCAGCCTCATAGTCAGTGTCCCAAGCTGTGCCTCCAAAACATGCTAAAGAAGTGGAGGAGTGACTGTCATATACTCAAGGTATGCTGGTCTATATCAATCCACAAAGGATATCTGCAATGAGGCTAGCTGCTATGTTACCTCACTCAGTAACTGCAGACCAGACCTCCTACTAAGTGCAATTGTTACCACGCTCCCCTTCCCAGGAGTATAGACTATCTCAACGACATAGTCCAGGAGGAACTCCAGCCGTTGATTTTGTCTCAGGTTCAGGTATTTTTGAGAGAAGATATACCTGAGACTCTTGTGATCAGAGTAGAATGTAAAACATCTTCCCATCAAGTAGTTCTGCCACATCTTTAGTGGAAAGACCACTACTTCAAACTCCATGTATTGGGTAGCATAGTTCTACTCATCAGTCTCTGCCTCAGCTCCTGAAATCTCTGCTGAAACTTCTCCGTCCAAAAGAGAAGAGTCCCTCTTTTTTTCAAAACTGACAAGGGTGCTGCTACCCTGTAGAAGTCAGGTCCAAAACTCGGGTAGTACCTATCCAAAGAAGAAGTCCCTCCCCCTTCATGGAGGTAAACCTAGAAAAATATTTTGAAAGTATGTCCCCCACACTTTTCTGCTTCTGTTGGGAACTCAAAACTCAAAAATATCGCTGCTAGGAGGGTAGGGATACCTAACTCAAGCATGATCGGCTACACCTTCCTTTGCATGAGTTTGTACAGTGTTTCCTTCTTCGACGACAAAGTAAAATCCCATTCCAACGTTGTAGGTAAACCAAAACCTTCTTTTCTAATACAATCAATCTCAGTATGAACTGTGGATGTCCAGTACATACCCAAACTAATGTTGTAAGGCCTCGATGCTACCACCAAGTGGTTCCAACCGAAAATCTCACCACAAAGGTCAGATCACACCTTTGGAATAAGTGTGATTATTGAGTCTCCTGTGAAAGGTACCTCCAGAAATGAGGGTCAAGTCAATGACTTAACTCGAAAATCTAGTTTTTGGACAAGATTTGTGGAAGGAAGGAATGATTGGTACAAATTTCTATTAATACGACAGCTAGTAGTAGACACAGACTGTTCATCAAATCATTCCTAGAGCCCTTGGGTCTCAATCCTTGACCATATGAAGCTACTCCCTTGCCCTATCCTCAAGCTCCCTAAGCCTGGTAGGGACCATAAAGGGGGTGGTTGTAACATGTTGAAATGTACACCACCTCATGCTGCTCTCCTATATCTTCTTCCATGTCTGCATCCCTGCAGATTCATCTGTCCCTAACACTTCTTCTTCCCGAAACATTTTTAAATAACCAAGTCTCTGAGACTGGCTCTAGTTCCCTACTTTCCCAATACTAACATTCAATTGGATGTATCTGCCCAGCCAAAGAAAATTCAACTATAAAGGTTCTCTCTAGCACCCTAACATAGGTAGGAATGTAAAGAGGAATAGTGTTGGCTCAGACGTCCTTAAACACACCGTACTCGGAAGTCTGAGCCCCGAAGCACTGATCGTATCATATTCATCGAGTACTAGGAATGGTCGGTACACATCGATGAATACTCAGCTACCGACATGTAATATTTCTGAAGCTATAGAAGCTCTAGAGAACTATCATCCACATTCTCAAGCCAATCCTCACCCACCTGTGGGTCAGGCTCGCCTCAGAACCTGAGGGATATCTGATGCTGAAACTCGTATAAGGCACAAAGCATAAATGTGTCCTCTACTGGTACTGCGGATTGTAACTGCTACCCAACGGGTAGTGATATAGCTGACACACTACCCGAAGGTACTATCTTGGTCAATATTCCATGTACTGAAGCCTTGTCACTATGTGGACCATCCTCAAGGTCACTCACTAGAAAAGACTAGAAGCTAAGATCACCATCTGCTCTATTGGTGTCTTAACTAGGCAGAAATCTCTAGCCATAGCCTCCAATCAGTCCTCAGCTGCCTGTGAATCTTTCTCACCTCGAACCCTTAGATGCCTCTACCACTGGAACTCATGCAACATGCTCAATCGGCGTGCATCCTCTACTAGTGGAGATGGTGGAAACACTCATCCAACTGGTAGTGGTGCTGCTGGTACACCACCTAAAGGTGCTAATGCTGTAAGAAGGCCCTACTCTAAGGCCTCATCACTTGGTGGGCCGTCATCGTGTACTCCGTTGGGAATCCTAGCTCACTGTCTACGTAGCAGAATACTGATAAGGAATAGGTTCTCTGTGGTCATTAAGTTATACCAAGTGATCTGAATCCAAAGAAATCAAACGAATAACTTTTGAAAAACAAACACAATTAGTGTTTTCTTGCATTGAGTGAGAAATCAGAATTCAGGGTCCTGGTGTATGGATACATTGGCCACCACACCAACACTAGACTCCCTGAATTTAAAACCATATTCATAACACTTAACACTATTTCTTCACATAAAATATCAGAGTCATAGTTCTTTTGTAGAACCGAACTTCTCTAATACCACTTTGTCACGACTCGTCCCTCGGGGCCCGTGTCATGACTACCCCAAGCCCGCCTTCTATAGGCCATGGGCTAGAGACTAGCACCGAAAGGCATACTCCCTAAAACGGTAAGGCATTTCCTTTAATCCTGAACAAACGCATCGTCCAAGAACACAACAAGAAGCAACTGTGAAGTAAACTAATGTAGTAAAAGAGTGCCGAAAGTAAAAGTGGAAGAATACAATCCTAACTATAAAGGTACAAGTATAAATGAATATATAATACAACTGAAATAAAAAGGAAAACATCTACTGGTTCATCCTCTGAGATTCCTACCTGAAGGGTAGGTACATATCGTATCCTCAGGACTCCACATTTGTCTGTCTCCTCTGCATCACATCATACCAAATGGTCTACCTCTGTGCACCATCTAATCCTAGCTCCCTCAACCCCGATCAATGTTGTACATTGTCTGCACAAGACACAATAAGGTGTGGGCGAAGCCCATGCAGGGTTGAGTATAATGATACTCAGTAGTGACCCCAAGACCCCGTAGATCTCCTAAAGTTCCACAAAGGAAAAACAAAAGTCATGACATCAACTCTACTTAGGTATATTCCCATACATAGACCTATGTTATCAAGATATACACATCTCATACATGAGGGAAGAATACCATAAAGGTAATACCACAAAGGTATCACCACAAATGTAAAAGTACCACACAGGTAAGACCATGAAGGTTACACCACGAAGGTAAAAGTACCACACAGGTGTCACCATGAAGATAGTACCACAAAGGTAAAAGTCTTAATTCAAACAGAGTCTCAGCTCAAACCATGTTTTCAGTTATGTGTAGAAGTATAGATGATTAGTTGTGAAGCTAGATCATCTTATTCTGTCAAGAGGAACTTCTTCTGATCATATGGAGTCTAACCCACACATGATCGATAGGTACTAACCCCCACAATGACCCACACAGGATTTGACCCACACATGATCGTTATGCACTGACCCACACATGATCGTTGAGTGCTGACCCACATAGGATCGGTATGAATGTTGACCTACACAGGATCACTGAATTCTGACCCAAACAAGACCTGACACACACTTGATCTATATGAATGCTGAAATCCAACCACAGATTCTCTAGGCCAAGGAACAAGTAACATTCCCAGTTACAACGTTGAACACCTCAGCTGCTGGAGAACTCCTCCTATAATGAGTACAATGGGCTTGACACGTTACAAAGAGGTTCTTCCCACTAATCTTGGACTACTGAGGTACTCCTCCTATTGAGTACCGTGGGTCTGCCGCGTCACACAGAGCCGCTCCCCACTGTGGGTCTAACACGTCACACAGAGGCGCTCCCTATCATGGAATGTTGAGGTACTCCTCATATTGTGTATCATGGGTCTTCAACATCTCATATAGATTCTCCCCATCATGGGTGTACCACGTCACATAGAGGATCACCCCACTTTCCCTATCGAGGAACTCCGAGTCGAAATGGTTAGCAGTCGTCAAATCTTAGCCAGTTGTAGGGTTCTGTATGTAGCATTCTTGGGAAAACCACTCCCCAATCCATAGTTCATAACATAAAACCCTATATGTCCCATGAAGAAGTATCTAAAAGTTACATCACATCATAATTGAACCAACACAATAGACGGTGCATTAATCGGACGCTCGGTCTGTAAGTTATTAGCATTTCCGCTATGAGGGCCCGATTGGATTTGGGGTTCGATCCAACCCTATCGTACTCCAAATTTATCCAAAATCAAGTGGAGTATACCAAAAGTATCTTCTTGATACAAGGATTCTATTTCTATAGATAGTTCCTCAAATGGATTTCTGGTTCTCAAGTTATGACCAAAAAGGAAAAATTGGGTCTTGACGGGCCCGGGTCCGACCAGGATGGCCTAGGCCTTAGCGGGCCTGGCTCGTTGGGCTGTGGTCTGGCCCTTCCCACATAGGGGGCGGCCCGGCCCATCTAGTAGGGAGTAGTCTATCTGAGCTGGCACCGAAGGGGGAGCACCCCCCTTACATTCAAAACGCCACGGTGAGCGCCTTAGGGCACTGCCATGTCACCCACAAGATGCAAGTGGGTCTTGTTAGTCTGCCACGGCCGGTCGGGTGCTCCGGCTGGTCCTCCTCCCAGCAGCACGGTTGCACGCTACTGCTCCACCACGGTCAACCGGGTGTCGGCCGCTCTTCAGCCTCCACCGCAGCCAAGCAGTCGTGGTTTCCTGCTAATCTGATGGCGCAGACATGCGCTGCCCTAACTTCATGTGGCCGGCTGGTGTACCGGCCCTCCTCCTCTTCCACGGGTCACTGCATCTCCGTTCCTAGTCCAAAAAATAAAACGATTGCATATTCGCGATATTTGGGTCAAGGGCTCTGCATCTATATGTCGCGCTCAAAAAAATATTGCATTTCCAATGTCATTAAATATTTGGCATTGAATAGAGCATGAAAAATGTACGGAGAATCAAAAGGGAAGAGACAAGGTATGTGTGCGGGACGATGGCCATGTTAGTTTGGCCACTGTTGTTGTGAAACCAGAATATGAAGAATCAATAAATAAATTCAATCATATAAAAATAAAGTAAAACCTCTATCGTTATTTTCCATTGTAGGTGGCACGAAGAAGAATACGAAGTCATTGAAGATTGACGTCAGCGTTCGTCACTCCCGCAAGATGCACGAAGGTCGGTTTCTCATTATTTGATTCTGGAAGTCGTTCTTCATTGGAGGATCTCTTTTGTTGGATAAAGATCTTTCCAACTATCCAAATCTATATCCTCATTTTCAATCCCTTTTCCCACGAGAGGTGAGGTGCCAAAATAAATAAGCTCAAGAAATAATTTAATTAATTTTTTTAAATTAATTAAATTAAGTTGGGACATTTAATTTGGAGAAAGCCAGGAGTTAAAGTTGATTCATTAATTCCGAATTAATGAATACTATTAATTAAAGAGGAATTTGGTTACACATTTTGTGTAACCAGGCATTTAATTCCCAACATTAAATGCTCGACCACCCTCATGTGGTTCCCACCTTCATGTTTCAAATGGGAGGTTTCAATTTCGAAAAGAAAATAAAGCATGTTTATTTTATTTTCTCCCATAAAATTTCTGAAAACTAATTTCCACTCTCGATCTACTATGGTTGAGGTGAAGGTCTCCTTAAGTGAATACCGACACTACGAGTTTAACGATGTCATCAAATTTCAATTCCGAGCACCGATTCAAAAGTTACAAAATGCTGCTCGCGCGTTTACAGAATGTACCCGAAAAAAAAGTTAGGAAAATTATTAACAGTCACCCTCAACCCGAAACGGTCAAGGATATGATTTTAATAAGTGAAAAACTCCTAAAAACCCAATGGTACTCTCAGATTTCCAAACCGAGTTACCGTTTAATAGTTATGAATTTTACAATAAAATAATTTTCAATTAATTATTTTATTTTATGCAAAAAACTAACTTTCTCTAGTGGCTCACGCTGGACAAAGTTAGTATCTGCCTAAAGAAATAATAACCTCATGAGTTGAGCAGTGGTTTTGGATTTTTAATCCGAGTTACCGTTCCTGAGTTATAATCATTTGAAAAATAAAATAACTTTATTTAATTATTTTATTTATAGTTTTTCCATTTTCGGGTTTTCTCAGAGGAGTCCTGTGCCGACTAAACATAAGTCGTTCCTAGGGTAAACCCACGATCTTCAGTGCAATGGTGCCCTCAGATTTCTGATCCAAGTAAACATTTAAAAGTTATTACACTTTTTCAGGAAAAATGCTTGCACGCGCTAATTAAAGCTTAACAAAACTTTGACAGATCATTCTGGGTACTCCGAACCTCGGAATCGCGCGCCGTCAGATTTCGCAGACTTGAAATAATTCCATATAATTAAAAAATATATATATGGAATTTATAGGACATTAAATTCTCCCAACCGTAGGGTTTTACATCCTCGAAATCCACAACATAGACTATGTAAACAAATGGGGGTACTGAGAATAGATATAAGCCTCCTCCTCCCATGTGCTCTCATGGAGGTTCCCGTGCTTCCAGAAAATGATCACTAGTGGAATTAACTGCCCATGATGGACCTGCTCCTATCAATCCTCAATCTCTAATGGAACCTCTGTAAACGTCTCCCCATCATCTAAGTCCATCTCGCCATGTTCAATGAATTGAGAAGGGTCATGCACATATTTCCTCAGACGGGATATGTGGAAGACATCGTGCATCTACTCCAACCATGGTGGTAGTTCCAAGCGATATGACACCTCGCCAAACCTCCAAAGTATCCTAAATGGTTTGATAAACCTCAGTGATAACTTGCCGCCTCGGTCAAATCTCTGCAGTCCCCGTCGAGGGTAGACTTGCAAGAAAACATAGTCCCCCCTCCTGGAACTCCAAAGGTCTCCTTGTCTTGTCGGCATAAGACTTCTGCCAGCCCTGTACAGTCTTCACTTGCTGACAAGTGAGACATCATGATATAAACTCTTCCGCTGATTTCTTCATACCTGGCCACTAGTGCTGACGCCGAAGTTCTTGGTACATCTTCGCCACTCTTGGATTTACTGCTAGAGGGGATGTATGGAACTTCTAAACACTCCCTCCCGTAGTGCCACTGGTACCATAGTACGTCCTCTAAAAAGGATGATGTGCTCCCTCACTTCATAAAATCTATCAGGTGTTTGTCCTATGGAAATATGAGCACATAGAGCCTCACAGTTAGTGTCCCAAGCTATGGCTCCCAAAATTGATAATGATGTGGGGGAGTAATTTTCATAGACTGGAGGTATGCTTCTTCATCTCTATCCACAAAGGATATCTTCAATGTTGCTAGTTGCTATATTGCCTTAATCAGGAACTGAAGACCAGACCTCCTACTGAATGCACATGCTACCACGTTTCCATTACCAAGAGTATAAACTATCTAAAAGTCATAGTCTTGGAGGAACTTTAGCTATCGCCGATTTCTCGGGTTCAGGTATTTTCTAAGAGAAGATATACCTGAGACTTTTGTGATCAGAGAAGACTGTAAAACACTCTCCCATAAAGTAGCGCCACCACATCGTTAGTGCAAATACCATTGCTTCTAACTCTAGGTCATGGGCAGCATAACTCTACTCATCAGTCTCTACCTCAGATCCTAAAAACTCAACTGACACTTATCCCTCCATAGGAAGGGATCCCCCTTTTCATCAAAACTGACAAGGGTTCCACTACCCTAGAGAAATCTTGTCCAAAACTCTGGTACTACACAACCAAAGTATAAGTCCCTCCCCCTTAAGGGAGGTAAACCTAGAAAAATGTTTTGAAAGGATGTCACCCACACTTTGCAGCTTCTGTTGGGAACTGAAAACTGAAAACTCCTGCTGCTATGAGGGTAGGGCTGGCTGACTCAGGCGTGATCGGTTGCACCCTCCTTTGCACGAGTTTGTTAGGTGCTTCCTGGGTTACATTTTTCGCCAACCAAGAAAAATAACATTCCACAATTGTAGGTAAACCAAAACCTTTTTTTCTAATATATTCAATATGAGTATGAACTATGGATGTCCAGTCCATACCCAAACTAACTTCGTATGGCCTCGACGCTGCCACAAAGAGGTTCTAACCAAAACTCTTGCCTCAAGGGTCTGATCACACTATCGACATAAGTGTGATTATCGAGTCTCCTCTCAAAGGTGCCTCTAGATGTGAGGTTCATGTCAATCGCTTAACCAAAAACTATTGGTTTTGGAAAATATTTGTGGAAGGAAGGAATGATTGGTACCTATGTCTATTAATACGGCTTCTAGTAGTAGACACATATCGTTCATCGAATCATTCCTAGAGACCTTGGTTCACAGTTCTTGAGAACTCATCCTCTAAAGAGCATAGTGGGCCTACCACATCACACAGAGGCACTTTCCACTAATCTTGGACTACTGAGGTACTCCTCCTGTCGAGTATTGTGGGTATGCCGCTTCACACAGAGGCGCCCCCCCACTATGGGTATGTCGCGTCACACATAGGCACCCCACTCATGGCCTGCTGAGGTACTCCTCCTATCATGTACCATGGGTCTTCCGCATCACACAGAGGTGATCCACACCATTGGTCTTCCAAGTCACATAGAGGCACTCCCCATTGGGCCTATCGAGTCACTCCGAGTCTAAATAGTTAGCAGTCGTCAAATCTCAGCTAGTCATAGGGTTCCGTACATAGTGCACTTGGGATAACCACTCTCCAAACCATCGTTCATAGCTCAACTACCCCAAAGTCCCATGAAGAAGTATCTCAAAGGTATGTCACGTCATAAGGTGTAAGATCCCGGTTTTTCGAATTCTATGCTTTCATTATGTTTTGGTTGAATAACTTGTTCTAGGTTTCAAGGGATGTATTCTGAGAGTATGAGAGGCCGTGGGAGTGTTTCAGTGGCTAGGGGCATAGAAGAAAGGAAACCTGGGCAAGAAAGGCTAGGGCGCACGACCTGTACAAAGCCAGGGAAAACCGTGCGGCCTGCCCAGATAAACTATGCAACCCTTCTCCTCCAGGTAGTAGCAGGTGCATGGTTTGCGCAAGGTTTGTCAAAGCGTGCGGATAAACTGTGCGGCCTCTTAATGTAGGGAAAATTACAAGTTTTCCACTCCGGGCTTTTAAACCCTAACTCGAGATCTTCCTCCATTCATACCCTCTCAACCCAATTGATGATCTTGGACAACCCAAGCTTCCCAAGGGTGGTTCTCCTTCTATTCTTGGCCATTTAGAGCGTCGTTGGTTTCGAATCGAAGCTCCAGGTAAGGCTAATCCAATCCTTTATTATCCTTTTGGTTTTGGGTTTGTATCTTATCTACCTCTTGTTCCAAAGCACTAAAACCCTATATTTTTGGCGAGTTCCAGGTTGAAGCTCCAAAGGCTAGTCGGATTGAGGTCTAAGGACTCGATTGAGGGTTTGTTCAACTGCAGTTTAGAGGTAGGTGGTATACAAGTGTTATCCCATTGTTATTTGGATATTTGTGCATGTTTAGTTGTGTTCTCACTTTCCCTCGGTTATGTTTTGAATAACCATGGCATGTTTGGTAATATTGGTGTTTAAAATGGTAAATGGAAACTCTCACGATCCCCATGGGATGCGTTGGGAATGACATGACCTAATTGGGGCCATCCATGGGATGCGCCAACTTTTCCCGGACTTAGGGCATGTGATTGAACAAGTGACCTTGTTGTAATAAAGGGTAGAGACCTTGATGAATATGTTGGCTTGTTTGGTTGAACTTGGAATAGAAGTTAGTTGATGCACCAAGACTTGGTAATAACTTGAGGGTTATATGGAATGGGTTGAATGGTTGATTCATGGGAATGATGAATGGGTTAAATGGGTTATTGTGTAAATTGAATAAAGACAATAATGTGATGGATTAGGGGTTTAGTGTTGAATGCTTAGTGAGATAATCATAAAACATGGCAATTGGGTGAATGGTTAAATGATGTGAAATGGTAAGGTGTTAATGGGTTAAGGAAAAATGTGAATTCCTGTGTGGTTTGTTGTGAATGGTGTTTGCCTAAGGGAAATTGTATGGGGGTTGATGGTTATTTATATATAAGAATGTGCACATGGCTTGGTAGTGTGGGGTATGACTTGAGGATCTACGCCCACGAGTCGAGTAAAGACTAATGCTCTGAACTCCACCCTAAATGCACGAGTTAGGAATGATGACTGAGGATCTATTCTCTGAATGGTTTCATCCACCCAGACTGAGGCTTCTAGGTGAGGAAATGATTATCATGAGGGGGTTATTCCTAGTGAGAGAGGATAACGATGTGTTTACCCTCTTGCTTGTGATTTTCGGCCTTAAACCCATGTAACATAATGTATGTGATTAACCCATGGAAATGTGATGAATTGGTAAGTGATGATAATTGGTGTGTAATGAATGGTGATGGAAGTGTCAATGGCATTGGCCCTGAACATGTTAATGGTACCTAAAGTAATTACTTGCTAATTATCATTCATATACCTTTTTCTTGCACTACTTGTTTATAAAAATATTTTGTAGACACCGTTGGTGGTGGCCTACTGAGTTGTACTCACACCCTGCTCGGGCCGCCGTTGGGTACCCGAGGAGACTTCATGCTTGCAGGTCAAGAGAAGGGAAAGGGTCCTTGCTAGATAGTGAGTGGACATCGGTAACACTTGGTGGAGGATCCAGACATGGAATTGGGACCATTTTGGGGATTTTAGTCATTTTCTTTATTTGGGGTTTTGTTCAATTTTTCACTTGTATAATGATATGGCATATTTATTGTTGGGAATGGTTGTTATACATGTTCCTTGATTATTGATTAATGCTTATGCTATTGGTTTATTTATGTTGTGTATTACTCAGATAAAAAGGGGTTATAGTCTCCCCACTTGACCACGTAGACCCCTTCTACTAGTCGACAACCTTTGGCGTATGGGGAGGCGCGCTTAAGGTCATGTAACCACCCATCTCGGAGCACCGGTTTAGTGGATTCTGGATTGGGGATGTTACAAAGTGGTATCAGAGGTGGTCTTTATTCTCCTTCTCTGAGGTCTTGTTATTTGGGATAGGTTTACAAGGGTTAAGATGTGTCGGGCCTTGGTATTGTGCTCGTGCTTAGGAGTACCAAACCCAGGTACGAGGGAAATCCCATGTCACCCTGGGTGGGAAATGTTGTTCCTGGTTTTGTGTTGTTACAGTTGATGATATTCCACCATTGGGTGATACACATGTTGTTTGATGTGACTATTTTATGATATTTGGAACGTGTCCTTAACATCACAAGGATTTCATTCATGCATCATTGTAAGAACCTAAGGAGATAGGTGGCATGCATCATGTTAGGAACACGTACGGGATGGGTTTGTGAGGCATGAAGGTAGGGTGCGTCATTCATTTCCTAAAACCAAGAAATATTAATAATAATGAAATAAAAAAAGTGGATAAAGGATGTTTAATGAAACATAAGGTTTTGAAACAAAGTGGAAAATGTTTTGTAAAACATTGCGTGAGTTTGGTGGTAGTGCATGGTTGTTTACCCCATGTGGACCATGTCCGACGGTACGGATGATCGGGGAGGTGAATTTGTGGTGCTAATGTTGTTAAATTATCATATGAAAATGGGTTTTTGTAGCTAGTAAAGAGATTTTTGAGGAAGTCGTGAATGTTTTGTGGTATGCATGCTAAATCTTGTGTTTGGCAATGTAGAGAGATGCCACCATGACGTCGATTTCCAGTTAGGCAATGAGAGGATGTTGCTGAGAACACTCCTCTGGTAGAAGATCACGAAAATGTGGCGATCAATGAAGGTAGAGAAGACTAGTTCCAAGAGAACTTGGTTCGCCATATGCAAATGATAGATCAGGACCCACGGCAGGTTGCACTAAGTATGTTTGAGCTGACCAGGGAGTTCTAGCTACAACACCCTCCAACCTTCAACAAAGAGGGTGGGCCAGAGGCAGCGGAGTTCTGGTTAGAGTCTGTTCAGATGATACTGGATCATCTTGAGACCCCTATTCAAAAGCGAGTAAAGATGGTCGTTTACATGTTGTGGGGTCAGTCAAGGCATTGTAGGGACATTTAGGCTCAGACCGAGCAGGCTGAGGGGATGTCGTGGAACATTTTCCAAGAGAAGTTTATAGAGAATTTTTAACTAGAAACTTTGAGGCAGGAGTGGGATGCAAAGTTTATGAGCCTAGCTCAGTGATTTCTTTCTATGATAGACTATGCTAGTCGCTTCACTTATTTATGACGCTTCGTCCTAGTGTTATCCGGGGATGAGGCAACGATAGCAAGGCGTTCCCTGGATGGGTTGAGACATGAGATCTGGTCTCAAGTGAATATCTTCCGCTTGAAGAATTTTGCAGAGGTGATGGATCAGACACTCATCTCTAAAAGGAACCTGAAGGGAGCTTCAGGTGGTGGGCTTGTCATGCCAGCTGGGCGGACAAGTGGTTAATCTTCCGAAGGTCGGAAGTTCCGTTTAGAAATTTTCCAGCAAGGTGGCCAGAAGAGGGGGTCAACCTCTCGTAGTGGGAACCATGTATTTTTTTATCAGTGTGGAAGGTCAGGGAATATGCATGGTTAGTTCCCTCGACTTCCAGTTGAGTGTCGTTCATGCGGCATGATGCGACATGTGCAGAGGTCCTGTAGGAACTCTCGGCAGACGGGTGAGCATAAAGAGGAAAAGTAGATACCAGATACATGAAGGGGATCATTTTCCCCATATCAGGCAGGCAGTTAGAGATCTGTGGGCCGTACTGGTAGGGGTGGTGGACGTGGAACTCGAGGGCCAGATCGCTCATGCTAGCAGGGCAGTGCAGCGTAGGGTGTTCAGGATAGAGCCCAGGGTATAGGGGCAAGACAACTTCAGGAATTTCAATTTTCACCTAGTGATGGTGAGGCCAGACCGTCAACTATTCGAGGTACGATACTTGTAGCTTCTACATTTTCTAGTGCGTTGTTTGACACAGGTGCCACACACTCTTTTTTTTTGCTCAACTTATGGTAGTTCAGGGTTTACCCATGGAGGGGGTGTGTGGATTTATGTCAATTGAAACCCTTTTGGGAGTACGGGTTGAGGATATCAAGCAGTGAAAGGCATGTGACTTGGAAGTTGGTGGGTATCATTTTCTGTGGGACATGTTCATTCTCGAGATTTTAGGTTTTGACCTAATATTGTGAATTGATAGGTTGGTGTTGTATTGGGTGCATATATAATGTAATCATTGCAGAGTACCATTCAGGTCGCTTGAGGGTGATGTTTATGTCCACCATGGCAAATGTGATATTCGAACAGGGCGTGCGGGGCCTTTTTGACAACAGATGAGTAGACTCACGGCTCATGTGGCATGTCTCATTCTTGATGATGATGAGGTAGGGGAACAATCTAATTTTACTCCTTTGGTGGATTGGTTTCAGGACATGTTTTTTGAGGATTTCTCAGGGTTACCCCCCGAGAGGGATGTTGAGTTCACGATCGAGTTGCTGCCGAGAGTGGAGCCTGTTTCTATTCTGCCATACAGAATGACACCCACAGAACTCCAAGAACTGGAGGTTCAGCTTGAAGAATGGAACATAAGGGGTTTATCCATACTAGTATGTGTCCTTGGGGATCTCCCGTGCTTTTTGCAAAGAAGGCCGATGGGTCGTTGAGGTTGTGTGTTGACTATCGGAGGTTGAATTAGATGACGGTGAAAAATATGTACCCTCTTCCTAGAATTGATGATTTGTTTGATTAGTTGAGGGGTGAATCAGTGTTTTCTAAGATTAATCTGAGGTCGGGTTATCACCAGTTGAGGGTGAGGTCTTCTGACGTGCCGTAGATAGCTTTCTGGAGTCGGTATGACTTGTTTGAGTTTGTGGTAATGCCTTCCAGCATGAACAATTCACTGGTAGTGTTTATGGATTTGACGAACCAAATCTTTCATCTCTATCTAGATCAGTTTGTGGTTCTCTTTGTTGATGATATCTTAGTGTACTCGAAAACTCATGACGATCATGCCCAACATCTTGATATCATCTTGGGTATGCTAAGAGATCATCGGATATACGCCAAGCTATCAAAGTGTCAATTCTGGATAGGTGAGGGTCATTTTCTAGGTCACATCATCTCGGAGGAAGGTGTGACAATGGATCCAGAGAAAGTGCAGGTAGTTGTATCCTGGGAGCCGCCCAAGAGTGTTTATGATTTTTAGAGTTTTCTGGGTTTGTCCGGGTATTACCAAAGGTTCATTCAGGATTTCTCTCGCTTGGAAGCACCAATCTCATTCTTGACCAAGAAAGGAATCCGGTTCAAGTGGTCTGAGGCTTGTGAGAATGCCTTTTAGGAGTTTAAGAAGCGGTTTACAACCGCACCTATCTTGGTCTTACCTGAGCTGGGTAAGAAGTACATCGTGTTTTGTGATGCATCCGAAATCGGACATGGGGCTGTGTTGATGCAATATGATCGGGTTTTGGCTTATGGGTCAAGGTAGTTGAGACCCCATGAGAGGAACTATCCAACTCATGATCTTGAGTTGGTTGTAGTAGTGTACGCCTTGAAGTGCTGGAGGCACTATCTTTTGGGAGAACAGTTTACTATGTTTACCGACCATAAGAGCATAAAGTACATCCTCTCATAATGGGATATAGAATCTTTGGAAGTAATGATGGGATGAATATCTCCAGTCTTTTGACTTTGAGTTTGTGTACATTCCATGAAAGGGAAACAATGTTGCTGATGCTCTGAGAAGGAAGGTTCAGAATTAGGTGGTTCAGGAGTCCAGAACCGAGTGGAAGGTGATTGCTTTGTTTGCAGAGAGGCTCCTGGAGGTGCAGAAGGAGAGTGGTCAGGTCAGTCTTGATTCCTTAATGATGGAGTCGACACTTTTGAGTCAAGTTAACGAAGGTCAGCTTGATGATCCTGAGTGTTTGATCATGAAGGAAAAGCTTAAAGGTGTGGAGCTACCTTCTAGTTGGGCCATCGACGCGGAAGGTTTTGTTCAGGTTCAGGATCATCTGGTTGTGCCAAAGTATGTGCGGGAAGTGTTGATTCATGAGTTCCATGCATCAAAGTGAGAAGTTCATCATGGTTTGACCAAGATGTACCGTGATCTCCGAAGGCAGTTTTGGTGTCCTGGAATGAAGAAGGAAGTTGCAGGCTTTGTGGCACGGTACCTTACCTGTCAGCAGGTGAAGGCTATGCATCAACACCCAGGTGGTTTGTTGCATCCATTTCCCATTCCAGAATGGAATTGGGATGATGTAACAATGGATTTTGTCATGGGTCTTCCGACAATTATGCAGAAGAATGATGAAATCTGGGTGGTTGTGGATCGGTTAACGAAAGTGAATCATTTCATACCGATTAAGGAGACCTTTACAGTCAACCAGTTGGGTGAGCTATATGTTCTAGAGATAGTGGGGTTGCATGGTGTTCCATGAACCATAGTTTCGGACCGAGATCCCCGTTTCATATCACGTTTCTAGCAAGGGTTGCAAAAGGCGCTTGGTACACAGTTGTTTTTGAGTACAGATTTCCACCCGTAGACGGATGGGCAGTCGGAGTGTACGATCCATGTTTTTTAAGATATGTTAGGAGCTTGTGTCTTGGATTTTGGTGGTTCTTGGGAGAGGCACCTATCGTTAGTTGAGTTTACCTAAAACAATATTTTTCAGGCTATGATTCAGATGGCACCGTTTGAGGCACTCTACGGGAGGCCATGTAGATCTCTGTTGTGTTGGCTAGAGGCTAGTGAATCCGAGTTGTTGGGGCCAAGTCTCATGCAGGAGACTTCATAGAGAGTTAAGTTGATCAGGAAGCAGATGGATATGGCTCAGAGTAGATAGAATTCGTATGCAGATTGGAGGCGTAGAACTCTTGAGTTTGAGATGGGTGATAAAGTGTTCTTTCAGGTGTCTCCAAGGTTGGGTCACCGTCGTATTCGAAAGCAGGGTAAGTTGGTACCCAGGTATATGGGACCTTTTGAGATTGTGGAGAGGATCGGACCAGTGGCTTACCAATTGGCTCTTCCACAGCAGTATGGTGGGGTGCATGATGTGTTTCATGTGTCGTAGCTTCGACGGTATCTTCCGGACCCATCTCACGTGGTTGATGTTGAGGATGTAGAGCTTGAGGCTGATGCGTCCATTGAAGAGAATCGGGTTCGTGTGGTGGATCTTAGGGAATAGATCTTGTGGGGAAATGTTGTTCCATTAGTGTGAGTACTATGACAGCATGAGAAAGTTTAGGAAGAAACATGGGAGTATGAATCAGATATGCGGGATCATTGGCCCGAACTCTTCTCTTCGGTGGAGCAATGAGGCTTTGGAACTCAGCTCGAGGACGAGCCGTTATAAGGCGGGGAGGTTATAAGATCCCTTTTTTGGGAGGGTATGTTTTCATTATGTTTTGGTTGAATCCCTTGTTCCGGGTTTCAAGGGATGTCTTCCGAAAGTATCAGAGGCCTTGGGAGTGTTTCAGGGGCTCAGGGCACGGAAGAAAGGAATGCTGGGTAAGACAGGCCAGGGCGCACAGCCTGCGCACAACCAGGGAAAACCGTGTGGCCTGCCCAGGTAAACTGTGCAACCCTTCTCTTCCAGGTAGTAGCATGCCCATGGTTTCCACACGGTTTGTCAAACCATGCAGCTAAACCATGCGGCCTCTTAATGTTGCGAAAAATTACAAGTTTTACACTCCTGGCTTTTAAACCCCCACTCGGGATTTTCCTCCATTCATCCCCTCTCACCCATGTGATGAACTTGGATGACCCAAGCTTCCCAAGGGTGGTTCTCCTTCAATTCTTGGCCATTTAGAGCGTTGTTCGATGCATATAGAAGCTCTGGGTAAGGCTAATCCCATCCTAGCTTCTCCTTTTAGTTTAGGGTTTGTATCTTCTCTCCCTCTTGTTCCAAATCTCTAAAACCCAATCTTTTGGGCGAGTTCTAGGTTGAATCTCAAAAGGCTAGTCGTATTGAGATCTAAGGACTCGATTGAGGGTGCGTTCAACCACGGTTTTGAGTGAGGTGGTCTACAAGTGATATCCCATAGTTATTTAGATATTTTTGCATGTTTAGTTGTGTTCCCTATTTCCCTTGGTTAGGTTTTGAATAAACATGGCATGTTTGGTAATATTGGTGTTTAAAATGGTAAATGGAAACCCTCACGATCCCCATGGGTTGCATTGGGAATGACTTGACATAATTGGGGTCATCCTTGGGATGTTCCGGATTTTCACAGACTAAGGGAATGTGATGGAACAAGTGACCTTGTTGTAATAAAGTGTAGATACCTTGATGAATATGTTGGCATGTTTGGTTCAAATTGGAATATAAGTTAGGTGATGCACCTAGACTTGGTAATAACTTGAGGGTTATATGGAATGGGTTGAATTTTTGATTCATGGGAATGATGAATGGGTTAAATTGGTTAATTTGAAAATTGAATAAAGACCACAATGTGACGGATTTTGGGGTTAGTGTTGAATTCTTAGTGAGATAATCATAACACATGGGAATTGGGAGAAGGGTTAAATGATGTGAAATGGTATGGTGTTAATGGGTTAAGGCATAATGTGAATTCCCGTGTGGTTTGTTATGAATAGTGTTTGCCTAAGGGCAATGGTATGGTGGGTTGATGGTTATTTATATATAAGCATGTGCACATGGCTTGGTAGTGTGGGGTATGACTTGAGGATGTATGCCCACGGGTCGAGTAAAGACTGATGCTCTGAAATCCACCCTAAATGCACGGGCTAGGAATGAGGAATGAGGATCTATTATCCTAATGGTTGCATCCACCCGGACTGAGGCTTCGAGGTGATGATATGATTATCATGAGGGGGTTAGTCCTAGTGAGATTAGATAATGATGTGTTTACCCTCTTGCTTGTGATTGTCAGCCTTAAACCCATGTAACATAATGTATGTGATTAACCCATAGAAATGTGATGAATTGGTAAGTGATGATAATTGGTGTGTAATGAATGGTGTTGGAAGTGGCAATGGCATTGGACCTGAAATTGTTAATGTAACCTCAACTAATTACTTGGTAATTATCATTCATATCCCTTTTGCATGCAGTACTTGTTTATACTGGATATTTTGTAGACACCATTGGTGGTGGCCTACTGAGTTGTACTCACACCCTACTAGGGCCGCCGTTGGGTACGTGAGCATAATTCATTCTTGCATGTCAGGAGAAGGGCAAGGGTCCCTGCTAGATAGTGAGTGGACATGGGTATCAATTGGTGGAGGATTCAGACTTGGAGTCGGGACCATTTTGGGGATTTTGGTCGTTGTCTTTATTTGGGGTTTTGTTCACTTTTGCACTTGTAGTATGACATGGAATATTTATTATTGGAAATGGTTGTTATACAAGTTCCTTGATTATTGATTATTTTTTCCACTATTGGTTTATTTTTGTTGTGGCTTACTCTGATAAAAAGGGGGTATAGTCTCCCCACTTGACCACATAGACCCCCACTGCTAGTAGGCACCCTTTGACATACGAGGAGGCGTGCTTAAGGTCATGTAACCACCCGACTCAGAGCAAAGGTTTAGTGGCTTTTGGGTCGGGGATGTTACATAAGGGACCCAACACAACTGACGGTGTGCCAATTGGACGCCCGATCTGTAAGTTATTAGAATTTATGCTCTGAGGGCCCAGTTGGATTCGGGCTTCGATCCAACCCAGAAAAAATCCAAATTTATTTAAACTCAAGTGGAGTATAAAAAAGAACCATAATTATCCAAGGATTCTGGTGCCACAGATGGTTTGTCAAACAAATTCTTGGTTCTCAAGTTATGACCAATAAGGCGAAACTGGGTCCGGATGGGCCCGGGTCCGGTCTAACCCAGCCGGACCGACCCGGAGGAAAAAGGCCTAGGTCGACCCAGTTTGGGTCGACCCGGTTTAGGTCGAATGCCCTGGGCCTTGGCGGGCCTGGCCTTCTGGGCTGTGGCCCGGCCCGACACTCGTAGTGGGCGGCCTGGCCCGGGCCGGTGGCGCGGCCCACTCGGCGCAGCCTTGTGGCACGGCCCGTTGGACGCGGTCTGCCTGAGCTAGCACCGAAGGGGTAGCACCCACTTCTGTTTAGAACCCCAAGGGTAGCACCTTAGGGTGCTCCCACGTCACCCACGAGTCCCAAGCGTGTCCCGCTGATCCACCATGATCGACCGTGTGCTCCGGCCGATCCTCCTCCCAGCAACACGGTCATGCGCCACTGGTCCACCACGGTCAGGTTGGTGTTGGCCACTCTTTGGCCTCCACCACAGCCAAGAGGTTTCGGTCTCATGCTTTTCTGGCGGTGTGGTCACACACTGCCCTACCTTCATACGACCGACCGGTGTGTCAGCCCTCCTTCACTTTTGTGGGTCACTGTATCTCCACTCTTAGATCAAAAAAATAAAAAGATCACATATTCATGATCCTTGGGTTGAGGGCTCCGCGTCCATATGTCACGCTCAACAAAATATTATGTTTCCAATGTCATTAAATATTTGGCATTGAAGAACACATGAATAATGCATGGAGACTCAAAAGGGATGACGCGAGGTATATGTGTGGGACAATGGCCATGTTAGTTTGGCCATCATCGTTGTGAAAATAGAATATGAAGAATCGATAAATAAATTCAATCATATATAAATAAAATAAATCCCCTACCTCAATTTTCCTTTGGAGGTGGCGTGAGGAAGAAGATTAAGTCATTAAAGATTGACATCAGCGTTCCTCACTCCCACAAGATGCTACAAGGTCGGTTCCTCGTTCTTCGATTCTGGAAGTCGTTCTTCGTTGGAGGATCTCCTTTGTTGGAGAAAGATCTTTCCAACTCTCCAAAGCTCTCCCCTCATTTTCCAATCCCTTTTCCCGCAAGAGGTGAGGTGCCAAAATAAATAAGCTTATGAAATAATTTAATTAATGTTTGTACATTTATTAAATGAAGTTGGCACATTTAATTTGGAGAAAGACAAGAGTTAAAGTTGATTAATTAATTCCAAATTAATGAATCTTATTAATTAAAGAGGAGTGTGGAAACAAATTTTGTGTAACCGAGCATTTAATTCCCAACATTAAATGCTCGACCACCCGCGGGTGGTCCTCTCCTTCATGTTTCAAATGGGAGGTTTCTATTTCAAAAATAAAATAAAGCATGTTTATTTTATTTTCTCCCATGAATAGTCTAAAAAATAATTTCCACCCTCAACCTACTATGGTCAAGGTGAAGGTCTCCTTAAAAAATATCAGCATTTCATGTTCAACGGTGTCCTCATATTTCAATTCCGAGCACCAGTTCAAAAGTTACAAAACGCCACCCGTGCGTTAACTGAACGTACCCGAAAAAAAGTTACGAAAATTATTAACAGTCACCCTTGAACCGCATCGGTCGAGGTTAGGCTCTGCCTAAGTGAAACACGCCCCAATCAACCCAATGGTAGTTTTTGATTTCCAATCCTAGTTACCATTTAAAAGTTATGGATTTTACAATAAAATAATTTTCATTTAATTATTTTATTTAGGGCCAAAAACTAACTTTCTCTGGTGGCCCCCATCGGCCAAAGTTAGTATCTTCCTAAAGAAAGCATACCCTCATGAGTTTATCGGTGGTATTGGATTTTTAATCTGAGTTACCATTCATGAGTTATAATCATTTGAAAAATAAAATAACTTTATTTAATTATTTTATTTACGGTTATGCCATTTTCAGGTTTTCTCACAAAAGGACCGCATTGACTAAACTTAAGTCTCTCCTAGGGTAAAACCACCATCTTGAGTGCAACAGTGGCCTCATATTTCTGATCTGAGTAACTTTTTAAGATTTATTCCACTTTTTAGGAAAACGGCTTACACACGCTAATTAAAGATTAACAAAACTTCTACGGATCATTCCGGGCACTCCAGGCCTCGGAATCGCACGCCGTCAGATTTCGAGGTCTCATGATAATTCCATATAATTAAAAAATATATACGGGATTTCTGGGACATTACATAATTTCTCACTCTAGTGTATAATATTCACTTTCTGTTCTAGGAATAATTAATTGGGATCAATATCAATGTACTCATAGTCGATGATGTGCAAGGGATCACGAATATAACTTCGAAATACAGAAATGTGAAACACATCATGCCTACCTAATTAATGTGAAGGAATATCAATATGGTAAACTATTATAACAACTAACTTAATGACATAGAAGGCTCCAAAATAGTATAGATGTAACTTTCCTTGCATCCTCAAAAGTTTTGGTCCTAATTGAAGAATCACTCTAAAAAACCTGGTATCTTACATTGAACACTAAAGGTCTCCCCCAGAAGTTGGAATTATAATTATTCCATATTATACCTATAAACAACATCTTATTAATCATACATACTCCCTTAGTGGTATCAATTACAATGATTTGTCCCACAACTGCTATCTCACTAGACCCATTTTAATATTGCAGTGAACGATCTAGACTCCCCTAAAGAGGCTTATAAGGTTCCATCTGAATAAATGTCTGGTAACTATTATTTTAAGTGAACTCAACCAATTATAGGTGATCATACCAATATCTTATAAAGTCAATGGAATAGGATCAGTGTATATACTCCAATATACAGATCTTTCTCTTGGACTGTCCATCAGTCTCGGGATGGTACATGTAATTAAATCGTAGATAAGTCCCAAGGGAATTCAATAATTCTTTCCAAAAGCATGATGTAAAATGTGTGTATATTTAATATACAATGCACAAGGGAAATAAATGGTAGAATAAGATCTCATGGAAATATATATTTCTTGATTAGTATATTTTGTGAGTCCAACATATTGGAGACAAGTGGGAAACATTTGTTCGCTTACCAACAATATTCCAGAATGTGTTATAACTCCTTAGGGTCTAGGAAAACCCCATAAAAAAGTACACCATGATTTCCTCAGACTTACATAAGGGCACAAGAATATTATGTAGTAAATAACCAATAGATTGACACTTAACCTTTATCCTATGAAAGGTAAGGCATCAAAGAAAAAATACATTAATGCACATGTTTATCCTTCGACACTATAATTGTTTCTTGATGTCATGTTACTTATTTTTCTCTCTAGGATGTACTTACCAAATAGAGTTATAGAATTATATCATTATATATTCTTTTATATAACTATAGAATATAAATATTCAATGTCCCATAATCACATCATCATCGTCCATTGACCTCCTATATATCAAGAAACCTCTAGCTAGCCTTTCCAGTATCGCATTTCACTAAGGGTTAGTCCCCTAACTATCCTTCACCCAATCTGCTAGAAAATATGAGATTAATAAAGAAGAAACATTCATCAATATATGATCCCTAAAATCATACATTATCTAATCATACAAAAAGTCATTAGGTGAATTTTCTCCTTCGAAGGATATTCACCATGACCTTGTGATATTTCTGTCTTACAGATAAGATAATCAATAATGATGTTACCTTACATGGGGCATAAGTCATCTCAAAATTAAAATATCTTTAGATACTAAAGATATATAATTTTACTCAAATTATTTTCCCATTTTTTGAAGATATATTGATGGATCTCATGGTCAATCTAGAAGAAAAAACACTCACCAAAGAGATAGTTTCACCAACACATTAGAACATAGACTCTCAATCCTAGCTCCATGCCAATGAGATGTACATTGAATTCCACCAAATAATATGTCTCCATAGAATAAGATTTATCAAAATGGGATTCAACCATTGATTGTGTTATATCTCAAAATAAACTCCTATATTATGGATAAGCCTTGAGTAGTTATCCAGAAATATGTATTGATAGATATCTACACCTTGGAGAAAATAATAGGGGGACACCACTAATTACACTAAAAGAGCGAAGCCTATAATAGGTGCCATGAACATCCCAAGATGACTCATTTCTGTACCAACATTACATGATATCAATTCTCACTCTTAGTTCCTCACAAACTTCCATTCCTTGGGAGATGTAAATTATAACCTCTCATATAGAAATCAATGTGAGCTCAGAAACTAGTAAGCCCATTCACTCCAAGAATCACATAGATGTTCATCATATCTAGAATCATGAATTCCCATAGATGTATATAAATTTATATGAGTATATGATACTATAAATATCAATAGAGAAAATCCATTTTTTCTACCCAATTTTGTATTGGGGGAATGCAAATCATAACAAAAAATTCACTAGTAAATTATGCCCAGAAATAACTTTTGTAGATTTAAATGAATGAGAAGCATTGGTATCAAAGAATATAGTGGATAAAGTATATGTTACCAATTACAACCATTTTATAGTATAAATACAGTCACCGCCTTTTGGTGAATTCTAATCCACTATATAGACATGGAATACTAGATCTTTGTGACCTTGTCCTTGAAGTACATGACTTTGCTGAGTCCCTAGAATCTCAGCCTAATGATGAGGATGCTATCCATATCCCTGATTCCTTGAAAACATATACCATAATCCCCTATGGAAACTTATCCCCATATCCATATAGATGAACTATAGGATATTCCCTATATTTCAATGTTCACGGGATTTTTTTTATGAGGGTACATGATAAATTTATGATTTTTACAACTCTATCCACAATTGAGGAATTGAGAACCACCTTTTCCCATATTAGGTGTAAATAAACCCTAGATATACTCTATTTATCTTCCACATCTCAAGTGTAGACCCTTTTCCTGCATCTTCCCTCTCTTAAAGGTATTGATAATTTCACGAAAGACTAGAGGAAGACTCACAACTCTATTCTCCTCTAGAACCTTCTTAATAACCAGGGCCATCCAAAGCTCCTCTATAAATTGTGTCGTGTAAGCCGACAACATTATAAATCTATATCTAAGCTAAAAAAAGTCATAATCATAGTCCTAATTATATTTAATCAGGAAGAACTATTTGAAGAAAATGTTCTTGAAGTAAATCTAAGGAAGACCTTTATATCTTCCCACCTCTTTCAGAACACCCCAAAACCACTTGGTGGGTTATTGTTGTTTGAGGAAAACTATAAGTAATCATTATTCAACTAGGGTATATACAATATTGAAGATCATATTTATGATATATATATTTATTACTCCATATCTTGAGGGTCTTCAGGGACATGGAAAGAATTATCTGGATAGAACTAGAATTTCCTAGTTTAATTGATCAAAAACCTCGATTCCCCTCCACCATAAGTAGGAATAAGTAAAAGGATTCCAAGATGAGGTGTCCCACTAGCTACATCACTAAAGTAGGTGCATGAGAATGATTCACTTCAACCTTCTACACATCATTTTGTGTAATAAATTCATCCACCCTTACAGGAGAAACCTGAAAAATGGTAACTAGAGGTTCCATTAGTCTACTATAAGGTGAAATATTCTTAAAAATGAAAAATACATTTAGAAAAAACACAAATATGTTAGGGTAAAACATAATCAATTTAAGGGATGACACAAGGTTCTAGTATGATTCCATCCATAACCCAAGGTATATCCCTCCTATGACTAACCAATTTCCTCCATCAAATGATTTTAGTTAGAATCGCAGATATATAAAAACCATAATAACATACTCATCTTCAACTAATTAATACCAGTATAGATATATCACATTGTTTTATATACAAATATATAATACATTCATAAATATAATTTTATCCCAAATAGATAAAACACATCAAAGAATTAAATTAATGAACCGGTATACATAAAGAAAATAGGAATATATATGTCATATGAGACTACATATCGATTCAAGATAGATAAAAACACATAAATGTCATTAAATGGTAAAAATAATCCCCTTAAAAAGTAACTTAGAGGTATATTACACTAGAGTTTTCCAATATCATGGAAAGTGTCGTACCCAATTTTAAGACATCCTATCATATTTCTGCCATGTCCCAGGTCAGTTAAAAATAATAGAAGAAAATTATGATATGAAACAGTTTTATAATTCCCTATCCCAAACCATTGAGTATGATATGGTCAGCCACATGACCTCATGTGTGCCTCTGAAAATAGAAGAGGTTTTTGACTAGTATCCAGGGTCTATGTCCAATAGTTGGGAGAATATACCCTTAGTAACACATCCATGAAAAAATAATAATATAAAAAAATAACAACCAAGAGGAACATGTAGATATAAATAATATCAATGGAAAAAGTCTCATACAATAAATAAATGAGCTCCATATGTGACAATCCAAATCCTGGTAAGTGTGAAGGTATGTTAATAAATAAATAACCACAATTTCCTTTTGAATATATCATGATGTTGCTCTATGATCCAAGATTATTAGAACAACCATCTTCCACAGGCCCGTTTCCCTTGCCTGGATACATATATATGAAGTCTCTATATGGAAAAAACTTCCATAATGGGTGTGATTAAGAAAATTTAGTAGATCATCGACAATGTTCCCATAACAAGTGTGTTTAGGTATAATAGGTGTATTACATGATAATAATGTACTCAAAATATTAATATTAATCAAACCATCACAAACAAAGTGTTCTTGCACTAATCATGCCACCATAGAGCCTTGACCATACCTTCTTTATTTCCAATACAAAATTTTTTTTGTAGGATTTCATATGTAATGAAGAAAACAAACATGAATCATTATCACTTCCCAAAATTGTCTCAAGTAATCAAGTCATATCAGACCAACAAACCATCATATCATGGCCCCATAATGGGTTAGGACTCCCAACTATTATACCCCATTTATGCCTATGGTTAGGCCCCCATGTTTTCATTCTTCTCACACCACTGACTTCGGTCTAACCTTTAGGCCATTTTTCCCCAACATTTTACTCAGTTCCATCATTGTGATGCAAAAAAACTAATAAAATTCCCCCTCTAATGTATAATAATCACATGGTGATCAACCTTTCATTGTCACAAATAAAAAACTCCAAAAACATGATAACTAATACACATAAAATGGTAGAGAACACCATGAAAATATGGCATAAAAATCATGAGGAAAATAGTATACTCATAAAATTGATGTGATCAATATCAAAAAATGGTTACCAATATACAAGCATACTCATAGAATCATACATAATAAATTTTCTCATGGGCTACACACACACACACACACCTACATATGATCAGAATCACAAATTGTCAAAAATGGTACACCGTTATAATAATTTTAATAATTAAAAAACTATATGTGAGATTGCAAAAAATATAAGGAACTTATTACCGTAGGGTATTTGTTGGAGACATTAGGTTTTTTCAATGAATCATTACCTAAATCACATCTTCAAATTAATTGGTTCAAACTACTCACCAAGGAAACCAGGATCTGATTCCAAATATTTTAATTATAAAATAAATAAATAAATAATCGATAATAATTTGTCTTTCCCAGACAATTTCCTTATTATTGATTTATTCCATAGCATGGTTTATCAATTTATTTCTCAAAGAGTAATCATTAAATGAACCATCAAATTAGATTTTATCTCTCCATAATAATCTATGAAAAATTTGGGAAAATATTTATTTTTATCTTTTGATAATTCTAGTTCATTATTTAATAATTATAATATCTAAAAAGTATAATATAAAATAGAAATACCTACATTGAATTTATCTTTATTAGAATGTTTCACCCTAGAAAAGAGTAGTGGTAATGTTTAATCACACTTTAAACCATATGATGAAACTAGTTTGATCATGTAATTCTTCATAGATCTTGCATAAATTAATTTTTAATCATTATTAAAATCAAGAGAATCTCAAAAAATTGAATTTAATATGTGTTCGTGTATTTTTTGAAAGTAACCAATGAACAAATTATAGGATTAAAAACCACACATAAAATTTATATGTTAATTTTTATTTTAGGGGATTCTTAAATTTAGAGGGTTTATCACCTCCGAAAAGAGTTCAAAAAATATTAATGAGTTAAATATAAAATTTCCCATAATTATAGGAATTTAAAATAATGAAAATGAATTATGGGGTCAAATTGGGGGGAAGGTATGGGATAACAGAGTATTAAAAATATTTCTCACTTAAATGAATCTATTTAAGGGTACCATTGATTTACCCATAAATATACCATTTCTATTTTATCATGATTTTAATTTTACTTCATGCTCCTAGAAGGGGTTACATGAGGTGATTGGTACCCTTGGGTTTTTATAGAAAAAATTTCAACCCACATAAATTAGAAAAATCAGAGAGTACAATTCATGTTTTGGAAGACATGTTGAGGGAATGTGTTCTCGACATTGGTATATCATAGGAGAAGCACATGGTTCATGTTGACATCTCTTATAATAATAGTTACTAGGTAACTATTCATATTCCACTACATGTGGTGATCTATGGTAGGCCATGTAGATCTATATTATATTATATAGAGTCTAAATAATCAAAGATATTGAGATTGAGTCTCATGAAGGTTATTTCGGAATAGGTTTGGTGGATTTAGAAGCATGTGGCCATGGATCAGAGTAGGGAGATGTCGTATTCTAATCATTTTCATTGAACTATTGAGTTTATGGTGGGTGATCATGTATTCCTTAGGGTTTCTCCATGGTTGGTTCACCATCTGATTGAGAAACAAGGTATGATAGATCACATGTATTTGGGGTAATTTGAGATTATGGAGAGGATCAGATTGCCGGAGTAATTTTTGGATATCCCACAATGTTATAGTGGACGGTACAATTTTTTTCTTGTGTCAATGCATTGGAGGTATCACCGTGACCCTTCCCACATGATAGATGTTTATGATTAAGTGCTTGAGGCTAATCTGAATTTTAAGGATCATATGGTTTATATTGGAGATCATACTGAGAAATTATCAAAAGGAAATACTATGGCATTGGTTTTAGTGTTATGGAAGCATGGTGACTCTCAAGAAAACTATTAGAAGATAGATAAGGATATGAGGTCCCATTACCCCAATAATTTTATGTTAGAGACCCGTTGGTTCTTGGGAGTGTCGATCGGGGAAAATCCATTATAATGTGGGGATTATATAAGATATTGAACTTATAATGAGGTTCATTATTTTTTATGTTTTAATATAACTCTCTAAAATATGGTCAATTGAATTTTTACTGAGCATATATGGAGGCTCATGGGTGTCCCAAGGGTTTCGTATATGAAATATGGGGAAAAGAGCAATATAGTGCATGTTTCATGGTCGCTTCACAATTATTATTAACAATGTTCCATAACAGTGTTTTCCTATGGAGGGTAGAACAATTGTCGAAACCATGAAAGGTGTGAGGAAAAACCATGTGGGCATAGACATAGCCAATATGAAGATTTACCACATAGTTTGGTAAACTATGATAGCTCCCCAAGAAGTTGTGTGACTTTTCCCCTCTTGGATAGTGGGTGGCACACGGTAGGTGCATGGTTTGACCAATCATGTGTACAAACTATGTGATTCATTAAAAATGGGGAATTTACCATTTTCCCTCTCACTATTTAAGTTTAATCACATTAATTTCTTCCCCTATCTTCTTATAGGAGCCATGGGTGATGAAAACATCCTCCCAAACGTCCCAGGGATCAATCTTCCTCATTTATAAGATGTTTGGAGAATCTTTGGGTTTAGATCAAAGCTCTAGGATAGTATAACATTATTATTTATTCCTTTTTATGTGTTAGGAATTCTGAAATATTTATTATTATTCTAATTCCCTAAAACCCTATTTTTTAAGTGGATCATAGTTTGAGGAATTAAATGTGGAATTTTTCTGAAAGAAAGGCCAAGGCTAAGTTAGTGTACATCTTCAGAATCGAGATTGGTGGTTTACAAGTTATATTCCATAGTATTAATTTTTGTTTTAGGTGTATATGGTTGTGTAATGGTACCTTTTTTTGTGAATTTTATTCCTTTGGTAAGAAGAGATAAATTATTTTTCTAAATGATTAATTGGCCCCCTAATGATCTCCATGGGATTCTTGGAGGTTGATTAGACCAGGTTAAGGGAAACCTATGGGGTTGACCACTCCCATGGACATGAAATTTAGTTTTTAAGTATAGAATATAAATTTTATTAAATAGATCCCATGGTAATTGTGTTTACTTGATAACATTAGATATAAAGTATAACTAATGATCATTGTGTCTAGTGGCTGACATGTCCTATATGGATGGTTGGTACCATGGTAAATGTGTTAAATGAATAATGGGTGGTAAATGTTAAATGTGGGTGGGCTAAGTAATGTAAATGATAAATGTGTTAAATGGATTATGTTGTGTAATTCTAGAATGTGTGTGCTAATGGGTTAAAGAACATAAATTGTATATGTGTTAATGAGTTATGAATTTTGAATGATGTATGTGTTAAGGGGATAAGGTATGAATATTTTATATGTGATAAAGGGATTAAAGAAGCATGTGCACATGGATTGATGGTATGAAAGGTATTGGGATGAGTCTGCATGCCCACAAGTAAGGTTAGACTGAGGCTCTAAATTTAACCCTTATTATGCATGGGTTAGGAAGTTGGACTGAAGTTCTATACCTTCAGCAAATCCATGGGATGTGAATACCAGGAATGAGGCTCCGAGGTATGTGTTATGAAATTTTTTGTAAAATATTTCCCTAGTGATGTAGGGAACATGATCATTTCTCGATACTGAAAAATTATATGACCATCATAGGCTGATGTATACTTGATGAAAATGGATAACCAATGAAACAAATGATGAATGTGGCTAAAGAAACCCTGGTTAATTAATGGAACTCACTTAACCTTTTCTTTAAATTTTTAATTATTTTTTACTTACATACACTACCTTATTAGACTAGATATTGTGTAAACATCATTGTTGGTGTCCTATTAAGTTGTACTCAAACCATGGTGGTGAAGTTATTGGGTACCCAGTAGGGATTCATGGTTTCATGTCAGGAAAAGGTTAATGGACCTATGCTAGATGGTTGACATGGTCATGGGATGTGAATGTATTAGAGAACCATACATGGTTTCAGGATCCATTTTAGAAATTCCTCAGTTTTTATTCATTTCCGGTTTTCCTTACATGTGGCACTGTATGAGATAAAAAATCATTATTAGGTTTGGATGTGGGCTTCAACCCAGTTTTGGGAAACAGATTTATGAGGAATTTTTATTAGTTATACCATTTCATTTATTTATCATTGTAATTTTATATTTATTACTCAAATAAAGATGATATAGTCTTCCCATGAGTTCCATTAGTCCCTCTCCGCTAGTCTTCACCCTCTAGTGTATGAGGAGGCATGCCTGAGGTCATGTGACAACTTAGATCAGGGCACAAATTTAGTTCTTACCACGTCGAGATGTAACAATTTGGAATTAGATGAGTGTTTCTTTTATTCTATATTACTATTTGGGAATGGTAGATGGCAGTATAGTATGTGTCTTTCCATGAATATGAGATCATGCATGAGATTATCTAATCCATCTACGAGGAAAACCCAAGTTCCCAAGGTGGCATTGATTCTCTTCCTATTTTTTGTTATGTTTGGATGATATTTCACCCTGGGTAATGCACTTGTTGTGTGATTTGACTATTTCTTGTTGTTTTTCTCAGGGATGAAATGGCACGAGGTTGTTTATACATGCCTTATTTTATGCACCTAGAGATATGTGTGGCTTGCATCATGGTAGGAACACACGAGAAAGACATGTGGGATGTGAAGGATAGAATGTATTTCATTTTCCATGAAATTTGAAAGAAATAGTAACTAATAAAGATGATTTAATTAGATAAATAGAAATAATGTAAATGAATGGTTAAAAAATGGTTCATAATAAATATTCATAAATTGGTTAAAATCTGTTTATGATTATTTGTAATGATAGGAAGGTTCCTAAATGGAAAAAAATTATGTTATGATGGTAATATTGTTAAAAGGGGTTCTAATTAATGTTCTTGTAACTATGTATGTTGGTATAACCCATGTTGACCATGGCCTGTTATAGGTATGGTTGAGGGAAGTGATAAAAATATGACTATATCTGGTGGGTTAATGTATGCACATTGGGTTGTTTATGGATAGTAGTGGCCATTAATTTGTTTAAATTTTAAAAAAATTATGATATGTGTTTTGTGATGTGTCTTTGGAATTATAGAGAGAGGCCTCCATGATGACTTGTGATGGTTGTGAGACATGAGTACATAGTTTATAATGATCCCCCAATAGTATAGAAATAAACATTGATGGTACTAAGTAATATAGGGGAAGTGCAGTTTTGTGAAATCCTTGATAATTTTACATAGATGATGGAATATGACCCAAGGGGTTGTGTCATGTATGTTTAACATGACTAGAGGTTTGAAGCTATAACACCCTATGACTTTTACTATAGAGGGTGGACCTAAGGCAAATGATTTCTAGATATAGTCCATCCAAATGATTTGGGATCACTTGGAGACTCCTCCTGAGAAGAGAGTCAAGTTGGAGGCTTATATGTTGCGCAGAACAGAAAAACACAGGTGGTACATTCTAGTTTAGACTGAGTAGGTGGCAATTATGTTATTAAAATATTTAGATGAAATTTTAATAGAACATTTTAATCTGTAGATCCTAATTAAGGATAAGGATGTGGAGTTTATGAGGATGAATCCGGGGATGATGTAATTGTTGGATTATGCAATCCACTTCACTGACTTTCAGTGATTTATTACCACAATTTAAGGGGATGTGGAATCTAAAGATAAGAATTTCTAAGATGAAATTTAATGTGAGATCATATCCTAGGTGAATATCATCCATTTAAAGAGGTTTAACAAGGTAGTGGAACATGCTATCACCTCATAAGAGAACCTAAAGGAGGCTTCTGTTGGGGGACATGTGGTTCTAATTAGGTGATATAATGGTGAACATTTTGATGGCTGGAAGAACCATTTTTACCGTTTTCACATTGATGATGGTGTTCAGAGGTTTTAGGGAATAAGACCATCCTCTTAGAGTAGTGATCAAGTTTTATACTATCTATGTAGAAGGACAAGAAATATGTGTGGTCAGTTTCCCTAACCACCAATTGAGTGCATAGAATACGGTAGAATGGGGAATTTGTTGAGATTATATAGAAACCCTTGATAGAATAGTAGTGATGGAAGATGAAGGATGATTTAAAGTGTATAAAGGGGGTAGGTTACCCCATACCAGGTAGACAGTGGGAGTTTTATTGGCCGTAATGGTTGGGGTGGAAGATGTGGTACTCTAGGATGAGAGAGTATATATCCTAGGATATTACATCACTATGAATTTAGAATAATTCCTAGGGAAAGGGGGAATTTCAACTTCATGCATTTCAGCCTCCACCTAATGGTGGTGAGGCCAGACCATCGATAATTTGAGTAACGATTATTGTAGCTTTCACACTTTCTAGTTCTTTATTTTATACAGCTTCTTCAAACTATTTTATATCAGATCTTTTTATGAATGTGTTGGGTCTATATGTGGAGCATATGTGTTGGGTTATATTGATTGTAACCCTGTTATTTATTCAAGCTGTAAATATCTACAAATGTAATATGTGTACCATTTTGGTTGGTGGGTTGTGTTTCTTATGGGACTTGTTTGTTCTTGAGATGTCAGATTTTGTACTAATATTAGGGATGGCTTGGCCGATGTTGTATCAAGCCGATATTGACTGTTACCACAATAGGGTAATGTTCACATCCTTTGAGGGGCCATGATGTGCTAGTTTGTGAGCAGTGGGTTGATATCAAAACCCAAGTGTATTTTTTACATGATCATGGGTAAGTATATAATATTTTCTTTGAAACTATGTTGGATCAATTTTATGATGTTTTTCTACATGAATTCATGGGGATAACACCTGAGAGAGATGTTGAGTTAAATTCTATGTTTCTTCCTAGAGAAGAACCTATTTCTATTCATCCATATAGTAAGGCACCAACCACAATTTAGGAACATAAAACATAGTTAGAAGAATTTGATAATAATGGTTTTATTAATCAAATCATGTCACCTTCAGTATCTCTCATTTTGTTTTCAAGAAATCTGACGATATGTTTTAGTTATGTGCTAATTATCTAAGATTGAATAAGGTGAATGTTAAAAAACAATACCCTCTTACTTGAATCGACAACCTTTTTGAATATTTGAGGGGTGTTTTTATGTTTTTCAAATTTGAATTGAGATAAGGAAACCATTTGTTATGGTTGAGACCTTCTGATATACCATAGAATGATTTCAAGAGTAGGTATGGGATGAAAGAATTATTTGTTATTATATTATGGTTGAGAAATGTGTCAATATTTCTTATGTCCCTAATGAATCGAATCATCCACCCATAACAAGAATAGTTTGTAGTTGTCTTTGTGGATGACATCTTGGTGTACTCAAAGAATACTGATGATGATGACAAAAATGTTGACATTGTCAAGAGTAGGTTAAGAGACCATAGGTTATACACTAATCTATCTATGTATCATTTCTTTATTGAAAGGGTACATTAATTATATCACATCATATATAAGGAAGGTGTGTTAGTGGACCCAAAAAAAGTGCAAGTGGTTGTGTATTGGGATCAACATAAAAATGTTTTTGAAATCCAAATATTTTTGGATTTTTTAGGATATTATTGAAGATTCATTAAATCATTTTCACATTGGGTATGAACAATTTTAGTCTCGATGATAAAGGTAATCATGTTTAAATAGTATGGGGATGTGAGGATGATTTCTATGAGTTAATGAAGTGGCTGATTACTACATGGATTTTGATCCTTCCTATGTCGGGTAAGGAGTATACCTTGTTTTGGGATGCATTTGGTGTTGGGATTGGAAAAGTGTTTATGTAGGATGATGGGGTAATGGTGTATTGGTAAAAATATTTTAGGACTCAAGAATGAAATTAAACTATGAATTATTTTTATTTTGCTATGTTGGTTTATGATATAATTTATTGGAGGTTTTATTTGTTGGGAAAGAGGTAGACTATATATCCCGATTATAAAAGCCTCATAAAAATATTCTCCCTGTATGATTTGAATCTTCAGAAGAAAATATGGGTTGATTACATTTAGTCCTTTGATATTGAACTAGTTTACAAACCAGGAATGGGAAAAAAGTGTTGCACACAGTTTGAGTGAGAAGTCTAAAACTCAGGCAATTCTAGAATCTAGTTCTAAATAGAGGATGGTGGAGTTGTTTGCTGAGATGCATCTAGAGGTTCAGGATAGAAAAGTGTAGATAACCCTTGCATCCATGGTTTTTGAGTAAATTATTTTTATCCATTTCAAATAGAGGCATTATGAGGATCCTTATTGTTTTTCCATAAGGGAAATTCTAGAAGGTGGGGAGTCACCTTATGATTGGATTGTTGATGATGATGAGATCGTTTATGTTTATTCCCATGTTTTCATACCTACTTCTATATGACCAGAGTTGATGAATGAGTTTCAAGTATCATAGTGTGTGGTGCACCACAGATTAAACTAGATGCATCATGATATTCATCGACAATATTGTTTTCTAGGGATGAAAAATAAAATTTTAGGTTTCATTATGAGATTCTACTCATGTCATTATGTGAAGGTTGAGCATCATCACTAAGGAGGATTTTTTACAACCACTTCCCATTCCATAATGAAAGTGGGATGATGTTATGATGGATTTTGTGGTAGTATTCTGGGGAATCCTTTGAAGAATGATATGATATGGGATGTTGTGGATCAGATTATTAATGTTCCATATTTTCTATGATATGAGAGACCTTCACCATTAACCAGTAGATTGAGTATTATGTTCAATAAATTATGGGGTTATATGGGGTTCCATAGACAGTAGTTTTAAATCATGAACACCTATTTAATTCATACTTATGTTAGGGGTTATATAAGATACTTATTAACCATGTTTATTTGAGTACGGATTTCATCCTATAGAAAGACAAGAAGTTAGAGATTAATATTCATGTTTATAATAAATGTTTTGAGGTAAAGTGTAATAGACTTTGGTGGATTGTGGTATAAGTACATGGATCTTGTTGAGTTCTCCTACAATAACATTTACTGATAAAATTTTTAGATTGAAACCTATTAGGTTCTCTATGGTAGGCCATGATGATCTCCATATATTGGATGGAGGGTGTAGAATTTGAGTTTTTGGGATCAAGTCTCATGGATAAGATATACAAAAAGGTACATCTGATTAAGAAACATATGGATATGGATCAATGTATGAATACGTCATATGATGATTGAAGTCATTGGTCTATTTATTTTATTGTGGCTGATTGTATGTTCCCTAGGGTTTCACTAAGTTTGGGTCACCATCGAGTTCATAAATAGGGTATGTTAGAACACATCTATGTTGGGTTGTTTGAGGTTGTGGAGTGGACCTGACTGGTTCCATACCAATTAGATCTCACAAATTGGTACAGTGGTATTCTTAATGTATTTCATGTTTCATTTCTTATAAATTATCATGATGACCCCCCCTTCCCATGTTATATTTAGTAATGATTTTGAGCTTGAGGATAATGTTTCTTTTGAGGAGCATATGGTTAATATTGTGTATTGTAGTAAGAAAGTCTTATAGGGCATGACTATGATGTTGGTTCAATTATTATTGTTGCATAGTCACTTTTAGTAAGAGATTCGGAAAATTAGGAAAGATATATGGTACCTATGGCCCACTCTACGTACCTTGGATACCCACTAAGGATTAGGAGTGCAGCTCAAGGAAGATTCATTATAATGTGGGGAGGTTATAAGATCCCAAACATATAATGAGGTACATTATTATTTATGTTGTAGTTTTAATACCTTTAATGTTGTTAAAAAATATTATATAGATTATGTTTGGGATCAGGGGGTCCTGGGGGTTCAAACGTGAAATAAGAGAAACAAGTTTCATCTATTTCATGTCGAATGTTTGTCACACGATTAGTAGTAACCATGCACCCTAACCATTATTTCCTGGGGAGGGGAGCACGATTGGTGAAACTGTGCAAGGGTGGTGAAGAAACCATGTGAGTTTATATAGATCCAATACACATGGTTACAACATGGGTTTTCAAACTATTAGGGATCCCTAGGAATCTGTGTTACCAAGTCCCCTCTTTGATAGCGGGTGTTTCATGTTTGGAGTACATTTAAGACAACCGTGTGTCCAAACCACGTGTCTCAATAAAAATGGTGAATTTACTATTATCTTCTCAGGGTGATTATGTTTCCTCACACAAATTTCTTCACATGTCTTTCTACAACATCCAAGGGTGATGAAAACATACTTCGAAATATCCTTAGGATCAATCTCCCTTGTTTTTAAACTGTTTGGAGAAACATTGTGTGAAGATCAAAGATCTAGGTGAGTCCAACTCTCATCTTTCTCCTTTTTCTAGGGTTGGCCCTCTGGAATATTATTATTCTTTAAAATCCTTAAAACCCTATATTACTATAGGATCTTAGTTTGGGGATATTAAGCTAGTTTGTTTCTAATTAAATGGAAAAAAGTTATGTAAGCATTTATGTTCAAAATCGAGGGATTTTGTATACAAATTATATCCCATAGTCTTGATCATTGTTTTTTTTTTGTATGTGGTTGTAATATGGGATTTTTTTATTGTTCATTTGATACCCTTAGTAAGACAGATAATTTGGTTGGATAAATTATGAAATTTCCACCTCATGATCCCCATGGGATATATGGAGGTTGATTAGACTGTGTTAGGGGCCCCCTAGAGGGGGTCCGTTCCCATGGTCAGGAAATTTTGTTGTTATGTGTAGAATTGAGTTATTATAAAATAGATCCCATGATAATTTTGTTGACTTGATAGCATGTGTATGAAGTAAAACTAATGATGGTTGTGTCTAATTTTTGACATGACGTAAGGGGGTGTTTGGAACAATGGTAAAATTGTTAACTAAATAATGGGTTATAAATAGTAAATGTTGATGGAATAATGCATGTAAATGGTAAATTTGTTAAATGTATTAAATAATGTAAATGGGTAATGTGTGACCTATTGGGTTAAGGAACATAAATGGAATACATGTTAACGATCCATGAAATGTGAATGGAGTATGTGTTATGGGGTTAAGGTAAGAAGATGGTATATTTGAGAAAGGGATTAAGGAATCATGTGCACATGGTTTGATGGTATGTGGTGTATTGGGATGAGGATCCATACCCATGGGTCAAATTATAAAAAGCCTCTAAATCCCTTATAATGAATTGGTTGTAGAGTTGGACTAAGGATCTATGCCCCTAACTAATGAATGTGATATGAATATCTATAATGAATATACATGGTATGTTTTAGAAAATTTTTTGTGTAATGTGTCCCTAGTAAAGTAGGGAAATTGAATATTTCCCAATACATATAATTTATTTGACTAGAATAGGCCAATGTGTATTTGATGCAAATGATAAACCCATAGAACAAATGATGAAAGATTCTAAAGTAGACCTTATTAATTGATGCAACTTGGTTTATATTTTTTTATATTTTTAATCATTTTTTTTGCATACACTATATGTTTTGAATAGATATTTTTTAGAAAATATTTCCTTAATGACCCGACTATTGACCAAGGTATATATCATTGGTTTTTTGTTTTGAATCTTTCCTTGAATCATGGTAAAAGTTTCCCATGGCCTAGGTAAGGCCTGAGGAGCATCCGAGGCTAGATTAGAGCCTGAAGGTTAGGATAAATAGGCTGTCAGGTGGGATAAATGGTTAGTGTTAACCATGTGACCCAGGCCGCAAATCTGTGTAAATAGTGCTAATACAGATAAGGGAACTGATAAGCCTGCATGGTTTTTCAGCAACCGTGCAGACCAGGCATAAGGGCATACAACCTACTATAGAAAGGGAACACATCCTTTCCTCACAGTCTATGCATAGTTTGTAAATCCTTCACATAAACCATGTGAAGTGTGTTTTGGGAAAATAATTACCATTTTCCCCTTCATCTCACTTATGTTCTAATTTCTTTTTTCCCCTTTGTTTTAAGGGGATAGAACATAGGGCTCTTCCTCTTCTTTGACCTAAAACCCTCCAAAGCTTCAATCTTCTCTATCTACCCCATCCAGTGGCCAATCTTAATTCCGTTAGAGTCCTTGGAACCCTTGCGTTAAGGCTGTATAGTCTCTCTACTCCTCTTATTGTTCTTCTTATCGTCTATTATTATACTTGCATTTAGGCTCATTCACCATATTTCTAGGGCATTTTACTAAAACTGAGATATCGTCCAACATTATTTTAATACGAGGTTGATATCAAGAGAGGCATCATTTACAACCCAATGTTAGGTGGTCATGTAGTTTTTCATTTTAGTTTTGGCTGTTTCATATTAATTCCATCATGTTGTGAGCCGACCTTTGTAGATATCCCTTAATGTGTTGAATACTCCATGTCAAATTGATCCTAGTGTGTTAAAATATGTTAATTTAATCATGGTTAGGTGTTTTGGAATCACTTATTCCCTATAAGGACACCCAAGGGGTGTTCCAACCGAATTGGAAATTTTAGGTCAATTTCCCAAGATGACTGAATACTTTATGAATCAACCATCTTGAGTTTAAATTGATATGACCCATATCTCATTTTTATTTTGATGAACCCAAGACACTACATGGTTTTTTTCACCTCTTAGTCTTGGAAATTCCAAAATCGGTATGGAAATTTTTTTATATGAACTTTTCCAAGGCTTGTACTCTTATAATTTTATTTAACATGGCAGGTAAATTGAATGAGATTCCTTGTTTAGATTGGTTCACATGTGAAGAAAGATTTACATTTAAATGTATTAAATGAATATAACGTGTATATAGTTTAACCTATGGCTTCTTCTTATGCTTTTAAATAATTTCATATGTCATGTAATTTGATAAAGGTAATTGGGACTTGCCAAGGACTTTCATGAGAGTCTTTGCCTCATGACTTGAAATGAATGTGTGATCAAGCCTTATTAAAATTTTAAAATTTCAATGCTTTTTATTTCATTCCTTAAGGGTTTTAAATGTGATTGTTATTAGGCCTCTTATATGGTTATGGACTTGATGATGGGATGAGAGGTGTTTTCCTTATTCCTTGTGTATTTTTAAATGATATGCCTTATGGAGGTAGAGCTACGAGATCATAAGAACCCAAATAGAAAGACAATTAGAGATTCTATCTTAGGACCTATGGTCCATGAGATCCTTGAGGAAGGGAGGATTGTCAGATCTCCCTTATTTGTTTTCAAGAGACCGAGAGAGATCTTGGAGTTAGTCTAGGTTTTAGACCTTGATAGCTTCCCTTGAATTGGATGTATGAGATCTACGTCCTGATCCTTCCCAACATATATATATATATATATATATATTTATTTACTTATAAGTACATTGTATATATACATATACACCTAGTGATGTGATCATACATACCAACTATGGTCTGAAGTAGGTAGAACTGTAATGTTTCCTTTAAGAACTTGAGAGAGAAGTTATTTATTTATTCAGCAATGGTTTACATTACTGCTATTATTTATACATTGTTTACATACATGCAGAGACTCATATTACACATAAAAACCATTGGTGGTGGCCTATTGATATTTTTATCTCACATCCTAATCGAGCTACCTTTGGCACCTGTGAAGACTGTTTTCCTTTAGATGCATCTTAGGAGCATAGGATCGGGCTTAGGAACAAGATGAAATAGAGTATCTTTGGATTTTTTTCACTTTTGTACTATTATATTTCATGCATATTTCTTGTTTCTTTTTTACCTTGTACTAGAATTCCATGCATTCATGTTTGTATCACACTGCCTATGAGTATATTTTTATATTGTTCAGTTATTCTAGATTCAGCTGTTTATTGTATATTTTTATTTGGTTATGCTTACACTAATTCATATCACTGTTTCATCTATGGTGTACTCTGCAAATGGGGTATAGTCCTCCCACTATTTTACCTTCACATCACCACCTCTAGTCGGTATCCCCTAGTATATGAAGAGAAACACCTGGGTTCATGTGGCTTGCTAGGCTCGGGGCACAGGTTAAGTGGTAGCTGGTTCCAGGATGTCACAAAGTGGTATCATATAAGTCCTTTCTTGTTTTACTAATTGGGGAAAATATATTGGAGATTGGTAACACTTGGTTCTTGGTTACTATCCATGCTTGGGAATCGTGAACCATTGTACGGGGTAAGGGAAAAGTTTCTCGAATTTTTATTGTGCTATTTATGACTATTACCATTGATATCATTTTATGATTAAGTGTTTCAGTTGTTTTGTGAAGTTATTGATGTTAATGATGTTGAGACTATGATTTCAATGATCAACCTGATGAAATAGGGTTTATTTTTTAGAACATGCATTATGATAGGCACAGTATGAATAGGCCAGGAATTTACCAAGGCATGTTTAAAATTTCAAAAAGCATTAAATCTTTCTTATTCATTATGCCTTTACTTATATATATATATTTGCGATTAATCTTCTTAAAGGATCTGGATCATTCTATAGTGTGAGTATAGTGGGTTCCACTCTCTAAATCAAAAGGTTTATGGGCCCTTATGGATTAGGAAATTGGTAGCACAACTAGCTCACCTATTTTAGAAATGATATAATCACCAGGGTAAGCATAATTAAAATTAAAATGACATCCATGTGTGTGTCATATTTTGGTTCATATAGTGTATGGGCCCTTATGGGTCGAAAAATGACATATCATTGGATCGAGTGGATATAAATTCTTTAAATGTTCTATTGAGTGCACTTTCAAATGGGAATATATTTTATTTTTAGAACAACCATCTCCCACATGCCTAATATAGAAACATTCCCTGAACCTAGCATGGGTAGTGGGTAGTGGGTGTTTATCTATACTTATAGACTATTATGGTATGTTCCAATGTCTAATACTAGATTTCATGTTATAATATTGGAATGTTCACTATTACAAGGAGACTTTAGTTACCATCCCATCTTCATGAATGAAATCTTCTAAATTTCTTTGTTTTCAATTATTAGATGTTCGTTTGGAATTGTAGCCTTATTCCTCCATGACATCCTTGAGTCGCACACCCTGACAGAAGTGTAGATCATGTTATTGAGGTGGAAGGACTTGATCTGCTAGTTTTTCATTGAGTCGAGACCCCTGTGGATCCTTCTCCTATACCTGATTTTGGCATTGAAATCTAGTTTGAAGAGGGATTCTAACATATAATACATAAAATTCAAGGCGGAGTGTGATTGTCCTCAAGCATGGAAGGGTTGACTTTTACGTTTTGGCATCAAAATCCTACAACTTTCATGGGGGATGGAAGACCACTTTCTACAGATTCATGGATCGAGGTGATCCTATCTATTTTTGACTTCATAGAGATACCTCGAGAGAGGAGGGTCAAAATAGATTCTCACATTCTACACGATTCATCCAAGAGGTGGTGGGATGTTATCACCCATGCATTCCGTCAAAAGGTTATGGTCTAGGATGACAACCAGACTGTCTTCTTTGACTAAATCTTTCCCCAAACTCTTAGGGATATTGAAGATAGAGAGTTCATGAATCTGTAGTAGGGGAACATGTCAGTTATAAAATATTCATCCCATTTTTACTAAGCTACAAGGTTTCTCTTATTCTCTAGATACTTCTGATCTGATGGTTGCTATGAGATTTGAGAATGGGTTTTGTTACACCATCAAATCACATGTCAAAGTATTCAGGCTAATGATAATTTTAGAGATTGTCAGTCATGACCAATATACAGAGTGGAATATGAGGGTTGTTGATGGTGCAACCTCGGGTGGTCTAAAATCTAAGGCTTATAGTGGATATTCTTCATGGAGGAATAGGATATTAATTTTTTCTCATGTGGGAGGTAGAAGTCAGGCTCCTAGCCATGATAACCTTCTTATCTATCACCAATGAGTAATGTTAGGGAACATTATGTTTTAGTGTCCATGAGACCCATTAGAATGCATATGTTGGGTAGGATGGGGAATATTCAATGTATCCATAAGAACATTCTTCCAATGCCTAGCAATCAGGTATATGCACCTACTCATCAATTGGGAGTGGGGTCAGCAAGATCACAACATTCAATAAGCTAGAATATTATCAGTCGGTCATGTTGAGGTGGAGGCCATGGAAGAGGAAACAACACATGTTATTCATAGTGCCAATAGAGCGGTCCTATTCAGGGAAGCTAGGAAGTGACTCTGGGCTATGGTACGATCCAGTTACATAAAATCTAGCATATACATTAGGAGTAGAGTTCTGAACCATCTACTATATGAGGTACTATTTTAGTAGCCCCTAATTTTGTGTCTTATTTTTTTGATACATTCACATCTCACTCATTTATATATGAATAAATCACTAAGATTTTGGGCCTCTATATAGAATCTTATCATGGATTCATGACACTAGATTTTCCTTTATGTATCCATTCAAAGGGAATTTGTTGCTGTCATAATTGACCCCTATAAATAAGAAGATACCTTTTCTAATGGAACCTATACTTTCTCAAAATGACATGATTTGAAGTAATAATGGGGATGGACTAGTTAGTTTCCTATAGATCCTGTATTGACTTCTATCGTTGAAGGGTAACATTTATATCACCAGAGGGAGATTCAAATGTGCATAAGGGAGAATGGTATATTCAAGAGACACATGCATAAACCGAGCAGCAGTGGCTTGGTAGTGTTACAAAAAAGCTCTCTAGTCTTTACCTAGATGATCAGTGGTTATAAACCATTGGTTTTCATCCTGTAGTAGTGTGTTTTGAGATACGTATTTCATGAAGATTTCTATGTTCCACCTATATTATGAGAGGTGGAGTTTACTATTGATCTTATTCTAGGGGAAACACTTATCGCCGCTCATCCTTATATGATGGCAACTAAGGAGCTTCATGAAATCAAGAATCAATGGAGGATTTGAATGTGAAATGCTTTATGTTCCCCATCACTTCTCCTTGAGGTTCACCTGTATTTGTTTCCAAGAAGGAGGATAATATAAATTGGATTTATATGGATTACCATTGGTTGAATTAGCTGACTACTAAGAACTGGAATCCATTTCATAGAATAGACGAACTATTTAATAAGATTCATGGATCAAATGTATTTTTGATGATAAATCTGAGGTTGGGCTATAATTATGTGCATGTCAGGACATCAGACATACCACAATCAACTTTTAAGAGTAGTTATGGCCTATACTTGTACGTTGTTATTCTATTTGGACTCACAATCACACCTATTGTCTTCATGGATCTTTTGAATCAGGTTTTCCACCTATATCTAGATAATTTTTTGGTTGTCTTTGTTGATGATATATTAGTGTATTCTCGCCCCATAAATGAACATTAAAACCATCTTGATATCATGATGAATACACTAAGAAATCATTAAATCTATTCTAATCTCAGTAAATTACACTTAAGGATTGATAAAGTCTAATTTTTAGGTCATATCATCTTAGATTCAGGAGTTTCTATTGACCGAGAGAAAATGAGACTTTATTTTCATGGAAGTAAACCAATAACGTCTTTGATATTCATATTTTCATGGGGATTTCAAGATATTATAGATGATACATTTGGGATTTTTTATGCCTTGCAACACTGCTTAAGGGATTTACAAATAATGGTTTGAAATTTGAATAGTCTAAAGATTGTGAAGAAGCATTTTAGGAGCTGAAGGGAAGATTGAAATCAATGCCGATACAGATTCTCCCAAATCCAGTTATGGATTATACATCATACAATGATGCATCAGGTGTTGGGCTAAGAGTTTTTCTGATGTAGGATGAGAAAGTAATTGCATATGGTTCTCTTCAGTTGAGGCCTCACAAGTGAATTTACTTGACCCACGATCTCGATCTTATAGCTATTCTTGATGCCTTATGTTGTTAGAGACACTATTTCTTGGGAGATTGTTTTTTGGTGTTCATAGACCACAAGAGCCTCAAGTACATCTTCACAGAGTGAGATCTAAATCTTAAGAAGCGTAGGTGGGTCAATTACATAAAATAGTTTCATTTATATATTTCTTACAGTAAAAGGAAAGGGATTTCAGTGGTCGATGCTCTGAGATGGAAGACCCAGACTCAGGTGGTCAAAGAGTCCAGTGAAGAATAAAATCTTATGGAATTATTCTTGGAGATGAATAGTGAGGTTTAAAAGGACATTGGTTAGGATTTTTTTCATCCTTAGTGGTGACATATACTCTTCTTGAATGAGTAAGGTTAAGAAAACAATCTGATCTTGAAGGTATTTTCCTATGGGAAAGTGTCTTAGATGAACCTACTACTTCTGGATGTACAGTAGATGGGGATGATACTCTATTGTTACATGGGTGTGTATAGGTTATAAAAAACATTTGAATGGAGCTGATGAGGGATTTACACACCTCTTCATGAGAAGTTCACCCTGGTTTCACCAAATTGTATCAGGATCTATAGTTACAATATTAGTGGCCAATAATGAAGCTTGAAATAACCAGTTTCATCGCAAGATGTTCCACCTATGAGTTAGTGAAGACAGAACATCAGGGTCTGATAGGGATTCTTCACCCATTGACCATTATTAAGTAAAAATGGGATGATGATTCAATGGAATTTGTTACTGGTGTACCTAGATCACGTCATGGAAACGGCGCAGTGTGGGTTGTCATTGATCAACTGACGAAGGTCACACACTTCTTTCTTGTGCGAGATACCTTCATGGTAGATTATCTAGGAAGGATTTATGTCAAGGAGGTGGAAATCCTTCATGGAGAACCTTGTTCTATTGTTTTTTATAGAGTTTATCATTTAATAACATGGTTATGGTATGGGTTACATAAGTCCTTGGGTACACAAGCACTTTTGAGCACGACCTATCACCCACAGACTGATGGATAGACAAAGCGTAGAATTAAGGTGCTAGAGGATATGCTCTGTGCGTGTGTTCTCAACTTTTGGTGTTCATGGGAGAAACACATTCCCCTCATTTTGTTTTCTAATAACAATATCTTTTAGCATACCATTAAGATGGATCCCTATGATGCTTTTTATTGTAGGCCTTGTTGCTCACCTCTGTGTAGGCTAGAGTATGGGGAGGCATCTATGCTTGGGACTCATCTGGTTCAAGAGACTACAAAATAAGTCTAGCTGATCAGGAAACACATGTTGATAGATCATTCTAGATATCATTCTTATGATAACAGATGAATACATCCTCTTGATTTATAGGTCAATGAATAGGTTTTATTGAAAATTTCACCAAAGTTGAGGCATAGAGGTATTTTGAAATAGGGTAAGAAATCACTGAGATTCATTGTACACTTTGGGGTTGTGAAGTGGATCAGACTGGTGGCTTACCATCTTACACTTCCTCATATATACCTGTCCATGCTTGATATATTTCACTTATTTTAGCTTCTTCAATAGTATTCAGACGCATCACATATCTTTCATTCTAATGAGGTTGAGTTGTATATGGAATATTCCTTAAAGAAGTATATAGTGAATATTATTTAACAGTGAGTGAAGACCCTTCTAGGTAGGTATGTTCCTCTTGTATGGGTGATATAGAATCACAAAAAGGTACTGGACGAGGCATGGGAGCAGGAAGCTGATATACGATCTCATTGCCTAGAACTCTTTACTGACAATACCTCTTTACCATCATAAGGGAAACTCAGGGATGAGATGCTATAAAAAGGGGAGGTTTTAATGACTCAACTTTTTAATAAGGTATGAATAGTCAATTTTTAATTTTGAATCTTTCCTTGAATCATGATAAAGGTTAGATATGACCTAAAAAAGGTCCATGGAGAATATGTGGCTGTATTAGAGCCTGAAGGTCTGGAGAAATGGGTGGTAGGCTATGCTTCATAGTTATTATAAACTATGATACCCAAGCCACATGGTTTGTGTTAACCATGCGACTATAGAATGGGGAACCTGAAAGTCCATATGGTTTTTTTCCTACTGTGCAGACAAGGTGAATGGCCATATGGCCTACCGAAGAAAGGGGACATATTCTTTCATCATGGTATGTGCATAGTTTGTAAACCGTGGGAAGTGTGTTTTGGGGGAAAATTATCATTTTCCCTCTCTTCCCACTTATGTTCTATTTTCTCCTTCCCTTTATTTCTATTTGAAAAACTAGAGGGATCCTCCACTTTATTTACCTCAAACCCTCTAAATAATCAATCTCTTATATCTCCTACGTCTGATGATTTATTTTTAATCTATTTGATTCGTTGTAACCCTTACTCTAAAGATCCCTAGTCTATATACTCTTGTATCTATTCTTCTCAACATCTATTACACTATTTGGATTTAGGGTCATTCACCTAATTTTTAGGTTGTTGGAATAAAACTCAGATCTATTTGTCCTACTTCAAATATGTGGTTGATATTAATCTAGGAATATTCTATAACCCTAGGGTTGGTGGTTACGTTGTTTTCTATCTATGTTTTGGTCATTTTTTATTTATCTTGTTGTGCCATGAGACAACAATTATTGATCTCCCTTGATGTGTTGATTCCTTCATGTCCAATTTATCCAAACGTGTTTACATAGGTTAATTAAATCATGGTTAGGGGTCCCAATATTACCTATGATCTATAAGGATACCCAAGGGGTGTTCCAACCAAAAATGCTATTTTAGGCCAATTTCCAAAGATGACTAAATCATTTTTGAACGAACCATCTTTAGTTTAAATTGAATTGAACCTTGTATCATGACTATTTTGATGAACCTAAGACACCCTATGGGTGGTTGGTTCTCTTAGGCTTGGAAATTATAAAAAAGGTATGGGAATTTTTGATATGACCTTTTTCAAGGCTTGTACTCTTGTAATTGGATTTACCATGGTAGGAAAATTGAATTAGATTTATTTTTTTGATTAGTTCACATGTAATGAATCATTTCCCTTAAAATGAATTAAATTAATATGAATTTCAAGGTTGGTTGAAACCATGCCTTGTGATTATGATTTTAATAAATTTCATGTTTCAAGTAAATTGATAAAGGGAAATAGGAATGTCCAATGACTTGCATGAGAGAATTTGCCTCATGACTTGAAATGAGTGTGTCACCAAGAATTGTTTAAAATTTTAAATTTAAACGATTAAGATGTTATGAATTAAGTGTTTTGAATGTGACAATGAATATGAATCTTATATGGTTATAAATGTGATAAGGGGATGGGAGTTGTATGCCTCTTACCTGGTGTATTTGTTAATGTTTTGCCTTACATCAGTGTAGCTAAGGGGATATGAGAGCCCAAATGGGAAGATAATGTGAGATTCTATCCCAAGACCTAAGGACCATGAGATCCATGAGGCCGGGGGGTTGTGAGAGATCCCTTGTGTATTTTTAAGAGACCAAAAGAGCTCTTGAAATTGGGCCATGGGTTAGACTATGAGAGATTATCCAGAATTGTATGTCTGAGAGTTAGTCTTGATCCTTCCCAACATATATATATATATATATATATATCTATGTGTGTTTGTGTGTGTGTGTGTATATGTATGTATATTTTGTGTCTATATATACCTAGTGACGGGATTAGACATAACGGCTATAGGATGAAGTAGGTAGAACAACCTGGTGTCTTTTAGGAACTAGTATAGGAGGTTATTTATTTATTCAGCATTGGTTTACATTCCTTATATTATCTCCACACTGTTTACTTATGATTGTTGACTCAGATTACATGTAGACACCATTAGTGGTGTCATACAGAGATTTTAATCTCACACCCTACTCGAGCTAACTTTGGAACCAGAGAAGACAATTTTCCTATAGGTATGAATATGTAAAAACACCATTCTACAGTGTCTTGATTCATATTTCTTAGATATATCATAGGAGTAGAGAATCAATATTAGGATCGAGATGCTATGGAGTAGCTTTGGATTTTTTCAATTTTGTACTACTGTATTACATACATGTTTCTTATTTCTTATTTACCTTGTACTAGCATGCCATGCATACATGTTTGTATCAGACAATTCCAATGGGGATTTTTCAATATTATTATGTTATTCAGTATTCCTCTCTTTATTGTATCATTTTTAATGGTTATGCTTCTTTACGGTATATCATTGTTTAATATGATGTTTACTCTAACATGGGGGTATAGTCTCCCTGTTATTTTACCTTCACAACCCCGTTGTACGTCGAAATCCACTAGAATATTAGGAGATGTTCTAGGGGTCATGTGGCAAACTTGGGTAAGAGTAACACAGTTTTACCCATATGTGGATCACATTTTCCACCCAACGGTATTGTGTTGCCCTTATGAATCCTTTATAATTTATAATTTACCTTTATCCATCTTGATATACCCTTACAACATGAATCGATTACCCTTACACAACCATTGAAAACAGGGAGTTACATTTAAGAAATTTGTGGGTTACCTTTATAAATCTTTTAGAAATTTAGAGTTACCTTATTCATCGGAAAAATAACCCGTATGCATCTTTTAGAAATTCCATTATACCCTTATGCAGTGCATATGTTACCATTATGTAATGATTTGAAACATAGGGCTACCCATACAAAACCCATATAAAAGGTTCATTATCCTTTTGTAACCTCTGGAAATAGGGTGTCAACCTTACATAAATAAAGGAAAAACAAATCCATGATTATTTAAATGAATTAAAATCCATCACACCCTTATGTAACCCCTATAATTTTAGGGTTACCTTTACGCAACATCATAAATACATGTGTAAGGGGAATTTTTATTGAAAAATTATATAATAAATCATATAAAATATATTCAAAAGACAATTTTATAAAAATTTAAAAATTGATAATATTAAAATAATCCCACATATAATGAATTTTTATAAATAATATGCACCATCAAAGATTTTACTCAAACAACCCAATGCAAGAAGTTTAAACATCAGAATTACGCTACCACATTTACTCGTGGATCTATCCAAGCTAGCATAGGTTCCGGACATGTGGTACCAAATTACCATGAAGTAATTTCTTGTTATAGTAGATAACAATCACTGGTCATTACATGAATGATGAATTTGGCTCCATATCAATTTCCTCATAGCTTATGATGTGAATGGGATCAGGCACGTACCTCTTGAACCGATACACATGAAACATGTCGTTCATACCTCATTAATGGGAAAGATGATCCAAATGGTACACCATTTTCCCAACCCACTCTATTACCTCGAAGGGCCCAAAATAGTATAAATATATATTTCCCGACATCCTCAAATGTCAGTAGCCTAAATGAGGAGTCACTCCCAAAAAAACCTGGTCTCCTACAGTGAACTCCAAATGTCTCCTCCAACAGTTAGAATAAGACTTCTTATAGATTTAAGCTGTGATAATCCTCTTATGAATCATCAATACTCTCTATGTGGTCTCACAAACCATGATAAGTTCCACAACCACTATCTTACTAGCCTCATGTCAATAGGGTGGTGAACAATATGGGATTTTGAATAGAGCCTTATAATGGGCTATCTAGATAATGGTCTAGAAACTATTAGTGTATGTAAACTCAACCAAGTCTAGGTTATCATCCAACTATATGCCAATGTCTTTGGAACAATCTCGTATTATATACTCTGATATAAATATCACATGCTTGGACTATCCATCATCCTAGTTATGGTACATGGTACTCAATATCACCTATGTCCTAATGGGATTCTACAATCCTTTAAAAAATCATGATCAAAAACTTGTGTCTTAGTCATATTCAATTCATAAGGAAACACATTGTATGCATATGATCTCAGGGACATATATCTTTATCAGGTAATCTATTACATGAGTCTCATAGATCGATAATAAGTGGGAAACTTTTATTACATAATCAATAGCTACCTTGATAGTGTCACAACTCCTCAGGGCTATAGGAAACCCCATAAAAAAGTTAATCGTGAAGTCCTCCCACTTCAAAAATTGAATAAAAAGAGGATGTAGTAAACCACCAAGAGATTGGTTCTTTAAATTTCCTATATCTCTCATAAGGGACCATGAAAAAAAATCAAGCAATTCCCCAGTTCATCCTTGGTCACACATTACTTATTTGTCACTCTAGGATGTAATTCTCACCTAGTGGTATAGAAGAATATCATTATTTATTATTGGATGGAATTAGAACCTAGAAATAATCCACATACCATGATCACATCATCATCTTCCATCAACCACATATGTATTGATTCACCTCTAGCTAGCCTCTCATGTCTCACAGTTCACTTAGGGAAAGTATCCTGACAATCCTTCACCTAATCTACTTGAAAATATGTTATCAATAAATGAGAACAAATAATCAATATAATATCAACAAAATCATTCATCCTAAAATCAAAAAATAAACTCATCAGGTGAAATTGGTCCTTTAATGACCATTCACCATGATCTTGAGTTGTTTGTGACTTATGGATAAGAGAATCATTAATGACGTAACATTCCCTGTTGTATAAGTCATATCAAATTCAAAAATATTTAGATACACTAAATATCCTATTTTCCTCAGATTATTATCCCACTATGTGAAGATATATTGATGACACTTGTGGTCCAGGTAGAAAATAACTACCACTAAAGAGATAGTGTGGAAAACACATCAGATAGTGAACCATTATTGTCAACTCCACGTCAATGAGATGTACGTTGAGTTCCTTCAAATCATATGGCTCTATATGATTAGGGGTAACAAATTGTGTTTCATGTATAACATGATTAATATCTGAATGTCAAATCCTATATTAGTGAAAATTTTTATGAAGTTATCATGAAATATTTCTTCATAAAAATCTACCACCGTGGAAAAGAATAGGGGCCCACCATTGATTCTCCTAAAGGAGAAAAGCATGTAATCAATTATGTGATTATTCCAAGATGACTCAATTCTAGAACAACTTTACTAAATATAAATTCCTACATATATTTGTTCAAGACCTTATTTCCCTTGGAAGATATAAATTAAATTGTCTTCTATTGCAATCAATTTGATCTCATAAACTAGTAAGTCGGTCCACTCTAATAATGACATAGAATCTCATCATCTACAAAATCATGAAGTCCCATAGATGTTTATAACTATCTACGACTATAAGATACTATCAATCTCATTGAATAAAATAAATTTTAATTCCAATTTTATATCTAGGCAATGTATCTCACGATAACAAATTGACCAGTAAGTTATGTTTAGAAACAACATGTGTAGATATGAATGAATGAGAATCACTAGTATCAAAAAAAATTGTAGATAAAGTATATGAGAACAATAACATATCTCATACATAGATAGTCCCCCACCACTATCTTATATAGTATAATCCACTATATAACCATTATATTCATTATCTCTATGACTTGTCCCAAAGGTATGTGACATAGCTAAGTCCTCATCATCTGGGGATACTTATGAGGACCTTATCGAGATCCATAATTCCATGAAAACATCATCCTTATTACCCTATAGAACCTCATCCCCATATATTTATAGAATAACTACTCGATATACCCCATCCTAATTATGTTCATGGTACTTTATCAAAGGATATGGTAGAAATTTAGGATGATTCCAACTCTATTCACAATTGAATAACTGAGAACCTTCATTTCCCATAATAGGTGATAATGAAACCCTAATCTGCTCTAGCAGTATTCCATAGATCTACAACAGACCGTCAGCCTTCCTCTTCCCACTATTAAAGGTATTTCTAGAAATTCCACTAAATACAAGAGGGAGACCCACAAATCTATTCTCTTATAGAGCCTTCCTCATCACCAGGGCCGTGATAAAGACCTCTGTAATTCCTTCAATGTAAGATGATACCTTTATCAATCTCTACCAATGATCCAAAAAACAATAATCATGGTCCTAAGTAAATTTACCAAGGAAATACAATTTAATGAAAATGTTCTTTAAAGTTAACCAAGTTAGAACATTACATCTTACCACCTCGTTCACAACACCACACCACCTCTTGGTGGGTTACTAAAGTTTAAGGGAAGCCATCATTACTCTTTTTTCCACCAGGGTCACTACATGGTTTAAGATCATATTGATGGTAACTTTGAAGTCCCCCATATCTTGAGTGTTTATTGGGAACTAGAAATAATGAGAAAGAAAGAAATTGAAGTTCGTAGTTTAATTGAACCTAGACCTCAGTGCCCCTTCATCCTGGGCCTAAATAAATAGAAGGATTCCTAGTTGAGGTGGTCCACTACTTGCATCACTTGAGAAGGTGCATGGAAATTGTCTAATTCACCATTCTACTCAAAAGGTATTGTAACATAGACATGCTCTATAGAAATGGAACCCCAAACCAAGTCAACTAGAGGTCCCATCAGTAACCTTTATGGAGGAATCTTATTTAACATGTTAAAAACATTTAATAAAAAAAGACATTTGAACAAACCATAATCAATTTATGGGATCGCATAAGGTTCTATTAGGATTCCACCCATAAGTCAAGGTATATCCTTCCTAGCACGAAACTATTTCCTCCATCACATGATATTAGTCAGAGTCATATATATACACACAACATAATAGAATGATTAGGTTGAACAAATTAATAATAGAATATTTATATCATAATGGAATATATAAAAATATATCACACGTTCATAAATAAAAGTTTATATAAAACATAAAAATAAGAACCTCAGTTTTTAGAACAGGTCAAAATCCAAACCCTGTTTGAATTTTTGACTTGTCCCTAAGAAAAACTGAGAAAATGGGCAGTTTATAGAAATTTACAAACTACACGCCTTGTAGTTTAAGTACACACCATGTATGGGTTGGGCGAGCACCGGCTGTGTGCCGCTGAGTACATGTCATGTGATGACAGTGTAGAAATTTCTTACTATACAGCGTGTAGTGTTACACAAAACGCCATGTACCATTAACCATGTGGAGGCCATACATGGCGTGTAGGCTTATTGGCCAGGTAGAATTATTCAAACCAAGTACATGTCGTGTTCTTCTTAGACACACTGTGTAGTTTTCCCGTGTATGAGGGATATACATGGCATGTGGGTTAGTCGACGAGGAAGGAAAGGAAAACTAAGAACACACTGTGTACCCCTATGTACATGCCGTGTACTCATGTTGGAAAGTTCAAGAAAGTAAGTCGGCGGAATTGTAGCCGCCATATGAACAGTTAAATGATATACACAACATGTAGTCATGAAGTACATACCGTGTAATTTTTTTTTTCTAAAATGGGTAGTAGCCTCGTTTTTTAGGGATAACTCATTTTTTCTGCGGGGTTTTGCAAACTAAGTCGGCCGAGAATTCAAATCCCTCCCAAATCATTGTCCAAACTCCATTTCAATCACAGTTTGATCTGTTAGAACCCCCTCGGTAAGGTCTAGATTCCACTTGAGCCGTTTTTTATGATTTTTGTTCTAGAATGATTTATAGGGGTTTGAGCGATTTTTATTATTTTGTAGATCTACCGCGTTTTAGACCGAATTAGAGGCTGTTATCGGAGGAGTAGCATCATACAAGTTTCAGGTAGGTGGTGCATGCCTCTTTTTGTGTTTTTGTGGACATTTTGGTGATGCGGCCTTCAACACGTTTTCAGGTATTTTGAGAGGGACCCGTTTTATCTGCTATTACATATTGAATTGATTGTTTGACCTATGGGATGTCTTTGGGTATGCCCTGTTACCAATTTTTCTTGAGTGGGACCGGGCAAGGTGTCGTTGCTCAATTGGGGCATTTTGGCCGATGGAATCTAAAAGGGTTATGATTGAACTGTGATGTTTTATCTGATAAGTTTAGTTTATTAAGATTGATATAAATTGTTAGAGGCATTCAAGACCTCAGTGTTGTTTATTGATAACCACTGGGTTAGGGAAATTCTACTATTTAGAATGTTTTTCATGTTTGTGTGTTCTGATTAAATGTGTATATATGTAATTGCTGGATTTTATATGTTGGAACGTTTGGGTTGTGTTGGGCATGGCCCGAAGATCTTGAGTGATGATGATCACAGGTTGGGCTTGGCCCGGGTTACGTTGGGTGGTTCTGACCACAGGATTGGGCATCAAGGGCATCAGTTTAGGCAAGATGACTGTCAGGTTGGGATTGGCCCCGGTTATTGGGATGGAAAGGCCATCAGACATGAGCGGCATGGTCGCAGGGACATGAGGTGTTAGAGGTGTTGTGACTTGGGTACTATTTTGGTGATTACCGATCACCTGGAACTACGAGTAGTGTGAACACATAGAGACTCCATGATGATGTAGTTTTGACCACTCATGTGGCTAGAGGCCCTCATTAGTTGCGGTTTAGGTACTTTTGGTTTGGGGGTGCTGGCCGTAGGAGTCCATGTGGAAGGTGAGGAGCCTTTAGGGGATAACATTGAGGCAATCAGGTTAGGGGCAGAGGCTCACCGTTTTTTGAGGGAAGACATTGTTGTCCCTCCAGATATTTTATTTTGAGGGAAGACATCACTGACCCTCCAGCTACTTACTTTGAGGGCAGACATCGTTGTCCCTTCGGATACTTATTTGGAGGGAAGACATCGATGTACATCCGGTTACTTATTGAGGACAACAACGTTGTTCCTCTGGGTTTCTGTTTCTTGGGAATGCCTTTGAGACATCGGTACTTGAGACACGTGGTGTCAGGGGGCACATGGTGCCGGGTTACATGACATATATTCCAGTGTTGGCCAAAGCAGTTGACACTACATGGTAGCTGATGAGCACTAGTGTAGTTTTTGTTTATTTGTGCATCATCTTGTTTACTGATTTCCTTATAAATGCATGACTTATTAAACACTCATATTAGGTACGAACCGTTGGGTGGTATCCTATTGAGATTCGTCTCACACCCTACACGAGCCCTTCAGGACACATGCAGAATTTATGGATTTGTGTGCAGGAAAGAGGCCAACATCAAGATCTGGGCTACATTATATGTTTCATGGATATGGTATGGACCTTGAGGTCTTACCTAGCTAGAGTTCTTTGTTTTATTTTATTTTCTATATCAGCATGCTTACTTGTTTTGCATGTAAAGTTGGTTAGCCATTGGTGCCTTTATATTTAGATATGTATGACCTGATTGGATGCATTTGCTATTGTTCAGAAATAGTTATAAGTGATTAGTATTCTGTTGTGTTTAATTCCATTGCTTTTGTTTATATTTATTTCTTCCACTGTTTATTGATATTGATTGTGCTTCCGCTCTACAGGTCTGGTTCGAGTCTGCTGAGTCTTTTATTCCACTACATTTTTATTATTATACTTGGACCAGTACTATTATTATTATCCACCAAGTGGGTATAGCCTCCCCACTATACCTATAATACTCTCGCTCCTAGTCGGCAGCCTTTGGCATTCGGGGAGGTGCGCTTAAGGTAGTAGCACCTGGCCCGTTTAGCACTGTTCGGGTGGCTGTTCAGGTCCGGGTCGTTACAATAAATAAATCAACAAATAATTACATTAAATAACATGTATTTATAACAAAAATATGAATATATATGTCCCGTGATCTTACATATCGAGTCTTGAATCATAAATAAACAGAAATATCATAAAATGATAAGAACAATCCTGCCAATTTTTACTCAGATGTCTATTACAGATAATACTTCTCTCAGATCCATGCTCATTAGCACAATCATCTTATATGGGCCCCTTGTTCTTTCTTGGATCCCTATATATAAAGTCGGCATCGACATCAAAATTTCTATAAATGGGGTGATTATTAAAACCCATTAAGATATCACTAATGTGTCCATAAAAAGTTTTTATAGGTATAATAGAAGTATTCCATGAAATTAATAGATTCAAAATAGGTATAATAATATAACCATCACATACAATGCATTCTTACACTAGGAAAGGTTCTAAAAACCGTCAATTACACCTGCTTTATCTCTATACCCGAACGATTTTTTAGGATGTCATAAGTAAACAAGAATAATCCCCAAGGTTAATTATCACTTACAATAATGGTCTCAAGGCATCATGTAAGATCATACCTCTAGGCCATCATATCTTAGACATATAATGGGTTAGGACTCTAGGTTATCAGACCCCATGTATTCCTTGGGTCTGGCACCTAGGATACCATGCCGCTCACACTGTTGTCTTAGGTCTAGACTCCATGCCATTATGACCATACAGTGTTCTCAGTTCCATTATTGTCATCATAAAAAATTAAACACACTCTCCCTATAATAGATATTCATCACACAATGATCTACCTATCATAATCACTATGGAAAAACTCAGAAGGATTAAAAACTGATACACATTAAAGTGTAGATCACACAAGGAAAATATAACAAAAAATTAAGAGAAAAATAATATCCTTATAAAATTCATGTGATCAACATAAAAAAATGATAAAAAATATATAAGAATGCTAATGGAATCATATATCATAAATTTTCTCATGGGATACACACTCACACCCATATATGATAATAATCATGAATGGTTAAAAAAAGTATCCCATTACAATAATTTTACTAATGAAACATGTATATGTGAGATCCCAAATATTTATATAACTTCCCAATTCAGTGTTTTCTATGAGAACATGAATTTTTATCAATGATTCATCACTGAAATCACATATATGTATTATTTGGTTTAGACTACTCACCAAGAAAACATAGAACTGATTCAATATATTTTATTTATAAATGAAAAAAAAACACCACATTAAATAACACTTTCTATCTCATGGATTATTTCCATATTATTGATATATTACCTAGAATTTGTTATCATGTTCTTTCTGAAAGAATAATCATAATATCCAACATGTAATTGTATTTTATCTCTCTAGAATACTCTATGAAAGGAATGTGGAAATATTTATATTTCCTCATTTGAAAATTCTAGTTCATTATTTCAGAAATATCATTTTCAAAAATGTGAATATAAAATAAAAATATATACCTTGAATTTATCTCTAATTAAAATTTTCTCCGATTAAAAGTGGAGAGATAAGGTTCTACCACACACTAGAAACATGATGATGAACCTAATTTGATAGAGTATTACTTCACAGATCCTATATAATGGAATTTTTAGTCTTATTAGACCTAATATAATCACTAAATACTAAAGTTAATAAGTGTTCATTAATTTTTAGAGAAAAACTTATGAACCAATTAATAGAATTAAACATAAGGAAATAAAATTACTCAATTAATTTTTATTTTAATGACTTCTTAGTTTCGTAGGGTTTATCACCTTCCAAAAATATTTCAAGAACTATAAAAAAAGTGAAATGAAATTTTTATCATTATATGAGTGTTTGAAGTCAATAATATTTATTACAAGGTCAAACTGGGAAAAGGAAAGGGAAAAAGGTTTTTAAAAACATCTCTCCCCAGAAATAGAACTATACAAGGGTAACATGGATTTCCCTATACACTACTCCTATCTATTTCATATGGGTACTGGGTTACCCTCACTTATCCTTTATTATTTTGAGTTTACTGTTATACTTCTTGGTCTATCAATATGTTATGATTGTATTACCCTTACACAACCTTTGAATATAGGGAGTTACCATTACTCAGTTTATGGGTTACTCTTATTAATACTTTAGATATTATTATTTTACATTGCATGTAGGTTTTACTACCATTATAAATCCTTTATAAATTTAAAATAACCTTATGAATAACATACGTTACCCTTATATATACTCTAGAAATATCGGGATACCCTTACAAAACCTATAGAAAAACTGTTTCACCATTATACATCCTTTGAAAACAAAATGCTAACCTTATAAATCTCAACATAAAACCAAAATACCCTTATTTAGAGGATCAAAAACCCATATTACCCTTATTTAACATTTGTATGTAATGGGTTACTTTTTCAAGACCTGAAACATAAATGTGTAAGGGTAATATTTATTAAATTTTTTTATTTTAATAAAATAATAATTATAAAATATATTCAAATGTGGTTTTTTAGAACATTTAAAAATTAAAAATATTAAAATCTTGATGTCAGGAAAAAAATGGGTTGTATAAGTATCCATACAATATTTATGGATACATCATGTGGCAGCAATGTTTATATGAACATTTGAGTGTGTTGGTTTAATATCATACCAAAATTAGATATAACATAAGTTGTAGAAAAAAACTTCTAGGAAATTTTATTTTCATATGATTATGGGTTAAATAATTCTTAATTTTTGGAAATAAAAAAATTCCTATAGGGAAACATATAATCCATTGGTATTATGATTTATTTCTATATAGAATTTTTTTCCAAAATTTTTGATAGATTATGGAAATCATGTAATTTTTTTATTATATTCAAGAAGGGCTATAACGTTTTTTCATAAATTCTAAAAGGTTTTATTGTATGTGGTATTTTAGTGTAAAATATTCACTATATCATAGTACACATACTGGTTATGGTCACTATATAGTGGAAGAGGTTTGATCATGGTGTTTCATACCACGACACAGTGCCTATGGTATTGGTATAAGGTATTAGTCAATAAAAAAATTTAGTGTGATTATAACTCATGATTGTTATACAAGAAATAAGGAGATGATGTGTAGACTACAACTAACCATTGAAATGGTTTAAATGATTATATAAATAAATTATGGGGAGCCAAAAGGGCTTTTCCATTACATACTATTCAAAATTCTATAAATCAAACATGAATTTTCTTTTGATTCATATTCCCAATATTAAGGGGTTTGATCATTTCATTACATTTGATTGGAGATTATTCCAAAATACCTGAAACTCTTTCAAAATCATGATTCTCCAAATTTGGTATTGAAGGTTCTAGAATACCATTTCAAGAAAAGAGCTCTTGTTTGAGCATTCCATGAATATTATGGATAATTGATAACATTATATGTAAGAACCATTTTCTTTTTTCTCAAGGAACTCAATAAAACTCAGTTCAATTAATTATCAGATTCAAATAAGGTTAGATACACATGGATTTTATTTTTGTTATTTTATTATATGTTTTTTCTTAATATAATATTGGGTTTAGATTTTTTGTTTTCTATTACTACTAATGAGAAGAGATGTCCCAAAAAACCCATCACAAAATGGGTTTAAAAAGTATAGAATGTCAAGGTGAACCAAAAATAAAATACCTCAATTATGATAGAGGTTGAAAACTCATGCATCTTTACCTATGAAATTTTATTATAGAGATGTTTTATTATGGTACTTTGAGAATCCAAATAACATTAATTAACATGAAATGAAGAACTGTGATATCCCACAACCAGTTTGAGGATTATTCAACAGTCATCATTTACCTTATAAACCATAAAAGCTAATAAGTAATTCAATATTAATATGATAAAATTACCACCATGATTATTAGAATATATTTTGGGAAATGAATATAAAAAATGTGACCAAAATACCAAACGGAAACTCTATCCACAATAGTAAAACACCTATAGTGAAACCCCATGTCTATAATGTCTACTGTTAATACTATGGGTGTAAAATTACCCTTATGGGAGGTGGTTTGAACACTATGATAAATTAATAAATGGAAGTGTTGTATAATTATATAGGGTATGACCAAACATTTTCTAAGACATTTGACTATTCAAAAAACAAATTATAGATATATTTGTAATAATTAAACATCATAGAAGTAGTTTATAGGAAATCAACACAGATCAAATCATAGAAAAAAGAACCCAAAATTACCCACTATAACCACAATCAGTGAATATATTTCTATAAACCACATGTAAATATATTTATGGGAGAACTAAAAAAACAAATTTTTTGTCTCATACATGAAACAATCAATTGAACTTCAATAAAAACCCCTAATGATTCCACACTAAAAGGACACCCATATGTCTTCCAATGGGCCACAAGACTCCATATAGAACTATAATTCAAATATGTGTTCCATTACCTAGCACATATCATGAATTAGAGTGTGTGAACGTATCTAAAAAAGTCTCATGCAAGGTTTGAGTAAAACATACCATGTAGAATATATCCTCTTTAACATTGAAATACTCTCATAAGGTTGAGTGTATATTACTAGAATATAATGTTAAGGTGTTTTATATTGTCAACATTTAGACTATAAATATGACACATCAACCATAAATAATTCCCCTTATGAAGAGTATCCAGACATTTTATTCCAAAACTGAGTCCCTAAAAGAGTATGAGAGTATTTTTACAAGAAATATTTCAAACATTCCCACAAAAATGATCGTAAAGTAACTCAGGCTCCATAATCATTCCATATAAGGGAAAAGGGTTTTTGTATACACATTTCATGGTAATGTTACATTCCAACCATTAATGAATGAAGATTATACTATAATTGTGTTAGAGTATAGAGATACTATCCCACATCATCAACATACTTTCCAAACCAAGGTGCACATAAGAACATTTTATTCAAACTTATATAACCCCTTTAATTCATTATTTTTGTCCCAAAAATAAAAATTATACATAACATTATCATTTAATATATATTTATGGTCAAAATAATTTCATCAACATAAAATATAATCTATAAATGGTAAACATACATCATAAAATTCAAAGATATCATTAAAACTTTTTGATCATTATTGGAAAAAAATGAACAAATATATAATGTAATTATTAAAGATATAAAACTCTAATAAATGTTATAAATCATATATAAATATTTAATATGTGAAAAAATAAAAGTTTAATACTCTCATTTCATGTTTCTTGGACATTTTCCATTATTTTTACATGACATGACGTTAACAAAACATTTAACAAAGAATTTTTTCATCATACGAGCATCCTATCAATGAAAAAGTTACAAGGAATTTGAAAAATAGATTATAATTTTAATAATTTTTGGTTAAAAATGTAATATTAATTTTAAACAACTAATTTATTATGTTATCACTTGTACCCAAACTATTTATGGCCTGACACTATGAGAGTATAAAAATTTAAGTGGTTAACCTGTTTATTAATATGAAAATACCTCATTGGGATCAAGGTAAGATGATTTAGAAACCATATAAAACATAGGAATAACTTAAATCCAAAATATAATTATGGACTAGGATTTTCTTGATAGGAAATAGAAAATTAGAAAAGAAAACTATGATAATACCTTCATATTTATCAAGATAACATTTTATGACCATTAAATGAGAGGAAGATGGAAATAAATGAGTGTTCAAAAAGGATTAGATGAGAATTGGTTATAAATCCTCCATATTGTAAAAAAACAGATTAGTATATAGAGGTTATAAAAAGGTTAATGTTTGAACAATATTTAGAGGAACTTATATGACAAAGTGTTGCATCCAGATCAAGGTTGATGGAGGGTATCATTTAGAGCCATTAAGTGGAGTGGGAAATGAGAGTAGGAGATCAAATAGAGTGAGGAAACCTAAAAATACAACATTGGGATTAAATAATATTTCATTTTAAGTTATAAATTAATCAAATTACATTTTAAGTTAGTCAAAAAAATATTCAAAAGGCCCCACTAGAACTCCATTGGAATCCTACTGGAGTTCTGGTGGTGAGTTAGTATCCCTTCCACCCCTATCAGTTTTTTTGTATTTAACTAAACATCTTATTGGAGTTATACAAATAGAAATCAGTCTCTCCATTAATACCAAGTTCCTAAAATGGCCTCTAACCTCTTTCAAACCAATTGAAGGAACTAAACACCTACATGATAAATCAATAAATGAAAAAAATGAATAATTTAAAATGAAAAGTAATGTTTCTATGTTAGTTTCATTAAAGCCTCTCCATTATTAAATTACTCATCACCATGATGCTTAAAATTGCTTTTGAAGGATAGGGGTTTGGGAAATAGATATTCACTCTAGATACCCACTCCAAAATTTCATAATTTATTTACCGATACAACCATTTAACTATAAAAATAGGAGTAAACTTTACACTTAATTTTATTTAATTTGTTCTATGATACTTTTGATACAACAATTCTTGAATTCAGCATCCACAAGAATAATGTCATCATATAGAATGTCATGTGATGGGTTGATAATTTAATTATTTAGATATGATACAAGAAATCTGTTATGCTTAGAGTTGACACTTTGATATAATGAAATTTGAGAAGCCACTAATCTAAATAAATCTATTATCATTAATATCGTAAAATAATTATGAGTTATATTACCGTTTCGTCCCATTCATCATCAAATAACTATTGGAGATACATGGAGTAACACATGGTTACCAACATTGAATTAAAATGATCTCCATCACTAATCGGTAGAAGAACTTTTTTGGATTGAGTGGGTATAAGAAACACTAAAATTAACATCAGTTTCATAGATATATATCTTAAATATCAATCTTAATCATAACGAACTCCCCTATTTATTCCCAGAATAAAGGATAATTCCATAACTATCCACATAGGTCTTTATAAAGGTCAATTTATGTTGATGAATGATAACTATTATTTTAGGAGATATTATCAAGAGAAAGATGATCCTAAAAATTTCAAGTCGATAGATCTAATGAAAATAATTGAATATAATAATAGCATATTCTAGCTATCCATTGGTCTCTTGGTGAAAAGTTGTACCCCGTAACCCTTTTCTTATTTAATACCTTGTAATAATTGATATGTAAATCTATATTCCCTATTAGAGATAATAATTGTGGTAACCATTGGATGATTTATCATCTAACAAATATATAAAATCACCCTTTAGTCCACTAATAAATCATCCTAGATAGTTATAAATTTTGTTTTTTTAGTCTAATGATCTATTATTCCCCATATTGTTTCCCAACCTCTATAAGATCATGGAATACTAGACATGAAGTCCATCATGAGTTATTCTCATTTCAAAACAAGTGGGGGTAGTGAATGTAGAGTACTTGTAAGTATTTTAGGTTCTCATTTAACCTGATAACAAGTCATAACTCGAGAAAGGAATATTATGATTTCCCTCTTTACCCCAAACCACTAGAATTAGTGACATTTGTCAGATACATTTTTTTGATTCTATAGTGTATTTTCTATATTAAATAATGAAAATACATCGTAATAAACTCATTTAAATTATTGTGTACTATAATATTTCCATTAATATAAAGTAATGGAGAATAATCCAATACCAACTATTAATGGTGTCCCCACTATAAATTATTCTCGAATAATAGTGAAATATATGATGCATTACAAGAGGTAAATGAGATATAAGTTCGATCTGACATGATCCTCAATATCATCTAGTTAGAGTGTAATCATATTGAACATAAACCTCCAATATTCTATTATCTCATTCATATTCAATGAACGAGTCTTATTTCTAATATCATTACCATCTACATTTACTTTTTTAGGTGTATTCTGAATGTCAAAGTCAAAATATTGAAGACATTAGAACCCTCATCATGACCGTAGATTTGGATTCCATTGGGATAATATTAACTTAAGGATCATGTGGTAATCATAATAAAAAAATATCTTACTAAGAAGGTAGTACATACAATACTATAGGGCATTAATAATGACATCTATCTCGAGATCATGGGTAATTCAATTCCATTATTTAAGGAATATCTTCCTGAAATAGTGACATACTATCTACATGTCCCATATAAGAATACATCCATGACTAAAAAAAGAAGATTCCTAGTGTACCTAAAACCCCTCACATGGTTAAGGAAGTATAAAAATTTGTGATGTCATTATCCTCTTCTCTAATTGTTGGAATTATTCCTCACACAATTCTAAAAATAAAAATTTATCCATTCTAGTAATTTGTGACATTATAAAGGCGAATATATTATAGAAGTACAAAAATTAAGCATCGATAATAACTAATGATCGTAAAATATCTATAAAACCCAAAACCATAAGAGGGAACCATCAAGTGCATTTATAACAATACATTATCAATTTCAAAATAGATCTTGTCTTATTATATCACATGGTTAAGAAAGTTTATTTTCCAAATCCAAATGATTATTTTGATATCATTGAATAAATAAAATATTCATGTTTTGTATCCAATAATATATTTATATGTAAAACATTATCCCCCTAATACCTTGAGTAGATTATAATATTATAAGAAAAAACTATAATAATACATGAACGAATGGGAGGTTCAATACATCAATTCCATAAATAAGTAAGGGTTGTTAGTCAACACAAACAACATGACCAGATACTTTATAATTGCATAAAATCTCAAATATATATCTTCAAAATATCTTTAGGACACATTCAAAGATGTTGATTAACTATACAGATATCAATCTGGGAGAAACACAGTGACCGCATTAATTTTTTTGAATGGATAATCTATCTTTTTAAATGTGTAATGAGACTTGATTTTCACCAAATGCAATTTTCAGTATCCTATAAAGAGTCTCAATCTTCTACTAGTCATTGCGGAAAATAAAATTGGTGCACTCCATGGAGAAGTGGTTGGAATTATGAACCCTTTTACATAGATCTCCTTGAACTAGATAACCAATTATCAAAGCCATGTTAAATACCTAAGATACAAAGGAATTGATATCAGCTTATTTTCATAATGGATATCAATTATGAATTCCACTTTTTATGGAAATTCTAAAAAAATTATATAGGAAAACATTTTTTTGGAGATCCACAACTGAATGGAAAATTCATAACATTGAAACCAATTACCTCAGAACAAGACTCACCATATCTTCATTGATTGAACTAATTATTATATGGATTAGTCTTAGTATCTAAGGTTAAAAATTCCACTCCCCATAGAGCACAAGTTAGAAAATAGTTGGAGGTGAGGATGAAAGTATTCTATTATAATATGTAATATATGCTTAGAAATAGTTTAACTAACCCATAACCAAAAATACCTCAACTAATTTATAATAAAATTCTGTGAGAACATACAAATCTTCTAGGAATATAAAACTATTGTAAACGATGAAAAAATCCTTGTATAAAATATTCTCATTCCTAGTGGTCTATTAAGTTTTATTAAATCAGTTGGTAAATATTATTTATAGTCATGAAAAAACACTATATTATTTGATATAAATGGGTGTTACTCCCCTATATCAAACACTGGGAGGTATAATGTAGATGGTACTAAAATAACACATATAATATTAGATGATATGATAGTCAAAATCAGTATTGTAAGGCTCCATCAGTTGGGTCATTTAGGAACATTTGAATTGAACCGAAGGAAGAAATTTATTTTCAGAGGGATATATATCTAAACAATCCTTTAAAACACTGTGCAAATTCTTAACTTGACCACCCAAATGGTGTCTGATTTCCCCTATTTCAATTTCCAACTGAATAAGACTATGAATCCATGTTCAACTATGGTTGATTTCTGATGATCCATAATACCTAGCATTGGAAAAAACATTTTTGGTGACTATAATAGACAAAATAATGAAATTTTTTATACTTAAAGGTTTATTTTGTCTTGATATGGCCATATTTCCTACACTGGTGAAACTGAAAAGTTGGACTACCATAACTAAGAGGTAATGTACTACTTCCCAAACTAGTTTGGAATGAGATTTCATAACTCACTTTGGCTCATAATTTTATCCATCTACTAGATAATTTATCCCCAATTAAATAAAACATACTAGGAAACTGATAATCAAGTATCCCTTGGATCCCATATCACATATAAGGTTGTGAATACACATAATAGAAGGTGGATAGGTGAAAAGGTATCAATTCTATAAACAAACACTCTTTCATGAAATTCGAAAAACTATGTTCCTTACACTCCTTGTATCCACTCATATAAAGGGAAAAGTGTAAAATTCCTATAAATGGTGTTTAAGTACACCATTACTGACATTAAAATAATATATTTTTTCATAAATTTATTCACATCCACTGAAAATAGGGTATGATGATAGAATTTTTCCAATAAAATATCTTTATACTCTATCCATCTGAGGCCTTGTTCTTTCTTATCCCCATGATTCATTTCCCATCATTGATGTTCCACCCCTTCTAACTTGATGTTGGATATCCAAACATGGTTCTGCAAAGGTGATTTGATATTTTTGAAGGTACAACGAAGATGATTATTCAACTCTCCTTCATTCATTATTTTTTCATCACCCAAAAAACATAAGATGAAGGGGAAAGTAAAAAATCCTTTATGATGTCAAAGGCCTTAGGACTTGTTTATGGAGCTCCATGAGTAGTTATCTGCATAATCATTTTGAGACCCTCCCAGACCTGAGGGTATATAGTGGTTTGAGTTGGTATTTCATTATCACTCACCTGAGGTGAAATATTGTTCACCCATCTATATTTGAAATAGGTGGTTTTTTGGTTTCATAATCTAATTTTAAAATGAAGAGTTTGATTTTGTAATGTTTTTTCTATAACTATAAGTGGGCTTGATGTGTTGAAAACTATATTAATTATTGTGGTTGGACAATTTACTAAGGAATAGAGTGTGTGGTTATAATTTTCAGAAGTTAGAGTGAGTAGAAATGACAGATAGAAAGATTTAATGGTGAAAATATAAATTGTTCACTCATGAAGTAGTTATTGATTGATTTTCTATAATTAATATAGATGTAAATCCTTGGTAAATTATCATAGATAAGAAATGGTAGTTAATTAGACAACGATAAGGCTTTAGAAATTTGAAATGTGATGATATGGAAAGTATTCTGTTAAATATTTATTGAAGATGTCATATGGAAACTAATAGGTTTATCTATTAAGTCCTTTACAAAAATTTTATTTTTTGAGGTGATCCATAAGTTTTTATAATTGATGAATAATTTTACATTCAGATGTAACACCATGATCATTTTGGAAGAAGTATTATAATTGTAGGAAGACACAACTATATATTACTATATATAAAATACATGGAATATGGAACACTATGTATGGATGAATAAAATGGAACAAACAAATATTCCTTTTCATGAATGAAGTTTTAATGTGAACACAGATAAATTTTTCTATTGTGTGCAATTTTTTTTGGTTCAATGTAGTAGGGGAGGTTCCAAATTTTATGGGAATAATCTCAATGATCACTCTAGAGAAATACAAGGTATTCCATGATACTATATGTTCTTTTTTGTTATTTATATAGATTCATATTTCTCAAGCATTAAACAACTTGAGCACTACACTAGTATGTTGTTATGAACTAATCAGTTTGCATACTTTTCATACAGTTTCCCATTAGTAAGTTGCATAAAATCCTATTGGTTTACATTAGTTATGCATGAAAAAAGTGGAGTTTTGTAAAAATAAATATGTAAAGATTAAAATTGAAGTTTTTAGAAATATTTAAAGGTTTTAATATAAATTCCAGACAATAAACTCATTTGGGAAAAAATAAAGGGATCAAATAAATTTAAAAAATTTAAACATCACATAAGATTCATGTGAAGTATGTTTGTGTGAAGGAGTTATTCTAAGATAATGATGAGAAATAGTAGTGCAGACAAAGTTTTATAAATAATGGATGAACATAATAGTTACATGAAGTAGGAATGAGATAGGGAATTGAATGAATCGTATCTATGAAAACCCACCTAATATATGGAAGATGTGTGAGGATAATTAATGGAGTGATACTCAAGTGAAATTACAAGCATGAAGGATGTTGGGTCAATATAACATAACTATGAACACATGGGTAAACAAATACTATAGTGTATATTGATACATAAATTAACTATACATGGAGAACCCATACCAGAGAGATTTTATTTGGGAATAATACACCTGAGCGAAGGTAATTTTTTAAAACATACCTGATATAAGTGTTACAAAAATTCTAGGAGAGACCGCAAAGGAAAATTTATCAAAACAAGAGTAAAAGGAAAAAGTATAATAACAATAATATGATAAAGATCATGAAGGATTTACATGGATCATGAATAATCCCTACCTTTACCAAGATACTTATTGATTTCCCTAATTTCAAGAGCATTATTACAAGGTGATTCCAAATTTGTATAAAATAATGAATGAATGAGTTCATAAAGAAACACAATGAAACAAAAAACCTCATTTCTAAAATACATATATATACAATTAGTCCACTATAGTATATTAATAAGTGGTGGGTGGTCCAAAGAGTGATAGGGATATAAATAAATTTCCGGTTACATACTTCTAAAGTTTTATGTCGATGTTCACACTACTAACAAACTATGATAGAGTTACCATATCCCCTAGAATATGGTTTTATAGTATTTAAACAAAATTTATATAATTTATTAGGCTATAAAATTTCAAAAATATACTAATCTGACCATAATCTTGAAAAATGATATCCATTTTTTTCTTCTTGTCGTGCCCCAATTTTTTTAGTGTAATAATTTTAAATAATTAATGGAATATTTTCAGAGCCACATGCTAAGAAGACACTTGATTCTAATTCGCAGTGTACGTGAACATATTATTTTTTAAAATATTAAAAATATTTTATAACATGCACATGAATTTTATATGAAATAGTAGAATATCTCGTAAATGTAGTATCGAGTAAAAACTATGATGCAAAAAATTGAATCTGAAGCATGGGATATACCTTAAGATAGATCTAAATTTCGTCAGTACAGGTTGTATGGATACGGGGGCCATTAGATGCTGCATTAGATAAATTAAATAATTTTATTTATTTATTTATTTTCTTTAACCAGAATTTCTCACAAATGGGTACTTTTTTTGGAAATTACAGACCACTGAAGAGTACAAAATGTGGATTTTTCCAATGAAACAACACAAACTTGGTCATCATTACTTTTTGGGATTGAGTTTGATCATGCGTGAACTAATTAAAAAATAGAAATATAAATTTAATTATTTTGTCAAATACTATAACCTAAATATTTTTAAATAATATATGGTTATGGTAACATCATAGGTTTAGAAGCATAACTCTCAGATTTGATAGGAACCATTGGATGAGAACTCTTGGATGAGCAACAACCAGATCATGGATAAAAAATTAGAGTATTTCAGAGTGGAGGATCTCTCAAATTATGGTGGAAAAAATTAATTCTTCACTAGTAATTGATCCAAACTCAAGGTTGGACATTTTATCTTTGTGTATTTATCTTGTTTTTGTTTTACTCGCAATGAACATGAAATAATCTTCTAACAAATTAATTTGCAGTTCCATATCTGGATATGGTTATTTAATTATCTTTTGTTGAATTAGAATTTTCAATATTTGATTAGATAAAGTATCTCATTATTATAATTTTGACACCATGTCCAAATAAACATGGACATCGATCGAAACATATAATTGGATTTATTTATTTCTCCCCAAATTATTCATGAATTTATCATTAATGTTTCATTTGAATACTGGTAAAATGATGCCCAAAATCTAATTAATGAGAATTAAGTATTTTTAGAAATAAATCATATCTATTGGACTAGGATCAATATCTATATCATGATTGAGGTTTGCAGTTTATTGATGGGAGTTTATACATGAATAGAAAGAGGATACAATGTCCTTGTGGCCAAATGCGATATCGACAGTCAGTTTCGATGGTTGTCCATGGTGTTTGATGAGTGGTGGTAGTGCAACCTCCTCTCCCCTGTGGTTAGAGGTAGTAATTGATGATTAAGGGATTATCATGGAAGAGAATTGGGTATGATGCGGTGAAAGTGGCTATCGATAGTGAGCCCCCTCCATCCATATATGGCGGTGGCCGGGGTACATACCCCCTGTCTATGTGGATTTTAGGGGAAGATGAATAAGAATATTATAATTTTTAATAATAATAATATAATTAAATAATAATAATATTATTGTTGTTGTTGTTGTTATCAAACATCATATCAGTTTTATCTCCTATGCATAACGTCATATTGATGTTACATATACGACATCATAAACTTAGCATTAAGATTGTCAATTAAAGACCATTGTCGGATACTTAACTTAGGATCATGACTTGGGTCCATGAAGTGCCCGATAATAATAATAATAATAATAATAATAATAATAATATAATTATTATGGAATCATGTATCTAACATATCTTCATGAAAAAATGTTATATTAATTTTCTTGTATATGGAATCATGACCCTCATATATATATATACATTTTGATAATAATATTAAGAATTTAATTTGGACTAACTGATTAGGCCCATGAAATGCCATTTTAGCGTGATGTAGTGAAATTCATGTTTTTAATTTAATGTCAGATTTTGGTAATTGAATAACAGATCCCTATCATTTCTTACAAGTATCACAATGGTATGATTCTATTTTTCACATATCAAAGCTTGTGGAAACATATAAGTGGGTTTATATTATATCCCTTTAGACCAAAAATGATCCATATGCATTCGTCAGGCTTCTATGAGACTCATATGTGGGCAGCCAAGTAGTTCACTATGAGTAGTTTTCCCATGTAGAATATAGTGATGGCCTTTTTTTCATATTATATATGCCACAAGGTGATATAAGTGAGATGATTCTTTCAGTGATGCTCAACCATTATTTATTGGGAGTATTCCCTTTATCTATTTCTATGAGGGTTCAGTGTACTATTTTTATCTCATCATAGAGGGTGACCCATCAGCATCTTCTTGTTGATCAGTACAATATGGTTAGGTTACCTTATTCTAGTGTGAGTTTTATCTGTTATCTTCAAATATATCCCTTTGATGTTTAGAGCATGTATCCCTTTGGAAATCCTAGAGTGATCCATATATTCTTCATATAATCACAAGGTCGGGTTTTTTGGTATTATCATGACCAATATTTATAGTGGAGATGATCCCCTATCTAGGTGGATGTTTCCAATAGGAAATGGTGTCCCACTATTGATCCATGGGAATTAAAACCAGTCGATGTATTAATATATGATCTCTTGGATGGGGGTGTAGTTTGATTATGTTTTTTTCTTGGATTAACCATATTAGTTTCCTTCATGCTTCTTCTTGGATTGAAATGGTGAGCATGAACTCTACGTTGATTATCGTTAGTACTAGCATAGCCTAGTGAGTGGTTCCTCCAAGAATAGCATGACCTATAAGATGAGTGTCAATAGTGGAGGTATAGCTTGTGAAGTGTGTTCTTCTAGATGTGTGTTATATGGAACCTTCGACCTTAATCCATAGTATGTAAATATTATTGTGACTTTACATTGAGACTATGTTTTTAATATGAGTATATATAGATGTTTTATTTTATGTATCAGATTATTATTAGCATATCATTTGAGGATATGAATACACTTGATGATTTATGTTTGGTTCTTTTGGGTTTTCATTCTTGGTATTGTTGTAATCACCCCTACACATGATTTTCTTTCACACATCATGTCATATATAGATGAGATATATTTTTAAGGAGCCCATGGTGGACTAGGAGTAGTTGGAGCTTAGTTGGGAGAGGCAGACCATGGATTATACCAATGTTTTATTAAACAATAGTCCCCTCCATTTGAGCAGGTCAGAATTCACTTCGAGTTCTGGTGGGATTGTATTTGTCCCCTTTATATTCTTTCCAATAATTTATATCATTCATGATTATGGTATTATATATTTATTCGTGAATTATTTTCAATTACTTTACCTTTCATCGTTGTATGTGATTGGAGATATGTGCGTTTATATATGTACTTTATCCTATTTCATCACATCTTTTTTATATGACTTCTCAGTTCTAGTATCCAGTCCCTAGCCTATTGGAGGTAGTATTTGGGTAATTTTAGCTCAAACCCCATTATTTCAGGTCATGATAGAATGGTATCAGTGTAGATACACATTCTAAAGGGTTATGAAACATCATAGGTTTAATATGAGAGTTTGAGTTTCGTTTTTCTAGATATGAGGTTTGGTTGTGGAACAAGGTAAACAATGTTAAAGTGTTTTCAGTTTGGCTCTCGGTCTAGAGTGTATAGTGTTACTGTAATAGCTATATCATCCATTCATCAAGACCCTAATTACATGATTTAGGACTCAGTACAAGTATGCACTAGTAGTATGAAAAACATCGGTACATGAATTATATAGGAATGGGTTATGGTTTCCATGTTCTTATCGACTTAGCTCCAAAGATATACCCATTAACCATTTTACATATTTTTAATCCTCAATATCTGAATACAATAATATCTAGCTATTATTATGAGATAGTGTCATAATGATTTCCAGTTGAGTGATGAGGCTTCTGTTCATGGATCCAATCATGAGGTGTTTCCTCTAGGAAGACACAGATTCGTGCTACCACTTGTTGACAAGTGATTATATCCGTTAGTGGATCTGATGAATGTTTGATGACATGTTGGGTAGTCTATGGATCCATCAAGTTACAATGATGATACACATTGTCTTGATGTGTTATTCTATTTCTAGTTATAGAGACCACTCAATGTTTTTGCTGAGACAAACCCTCCGGTAGTGGAGGATTTTCTCAAGGGGATAGTCTGGTTTTTCCAGCCTATGTGGACACTTGATCTATCATATGGTTGTTCTTGTGACCAATTTTCTTCATGGAACATCAATTGAATCCATTAGTACTATAATAAAAGACACATATGATGAGTCAAAGTCACAAGGTCCAGAGTTAGATATCGACTAGGTCACATAGTGGGACAAACCCTCTCATCGTGTGGTAGGGAACTAGAGTGAGTATATGGTGTGAATGTACCACTTGGATTGAAACCATCTTGGTGGTGGTTCTAGTGAAGACACTACCACAGTGTTGAACAAGGCTTTGGTAGATCCATGTTTTAGTGTTTTTGACATAACATTGGACATGCATGGAAGAGGGGAAATTCAACAACTGATATGTGTTCATGAGATGTGATCCAAAATCGTGCAGGTGAGTCCGGGCCACCTAAATTATATAGTGTCAAGGTATGGTGTATGTGTTCATATGACTTGTGTGTTTTAGGTTTTTTGTTCTTCTAAGGTTTCAAAAAGTGATATTTTTTTGTAAATAGGTAGTAATGGGAAATAATGAGTTCCATGTTATAGGATATCACTGAATATTTGAGTGATGTTTGAGGTATGGTGTTTTTCATCACTACCATTGTTATAGATTTATAATGGAGCCATGATGAACTTATCCATGAGTGCATACACTATTGAGACCTCATGATACCATGGGATCCTTCGTTCTCAAACCATGTGTTTGAGGCTTCTATAAAGAAAACCAGTGATCACACACTTCTATTGATAGTGTGACATGACCTTAGAATGTGAGGGAGATATCCTCACAGAAAATATTTTTGTAGCGGTAGTGGAAACCTATGATGTTCTCTTCAGGATGGGATTGCTTTTTACCATCCATGCTTACATGATTTATACCAATAATTGTAGCAGTGATTCTTATTTGTTGGGATGGATTTTTCCATGTTTAGTGATGAGTGACCCATAGGAAGGGTATAATGATATGATTAGCATAAAGTTATAGAAAATTTCTTATAATATTGGATAAAATTGTCCTTGGATTGGAGGATACCAAGATATTATAGTTTCCTATATAGGTGGAGGAGTATGAGGGAGTCTATCTTGAGAATGTTCCGGGTTGACCTCTTAATCGATTTTTTTTCTCTATGGAAATGAACAAGAGATGACCAGATATATACACAAGAATATCTGATTACCTAGTTTAGCTATGAGAGATGGGCATGTGGTTAGAGGAATTCTCATATTAGGAGATTCATAAGGCCCAATAAGTTTTCTTGGGTATCAATAAATTGTTCACCTAAGAGGTGGATGATAGTTTAAGGTTGGGTGTGGTTTATTTCCACCTAAATAGGTGATGTGGCAGAGATTATACACTCTCAAGAATCATTGAGTTCTTTTACCAGTGGGTTGGGGTGAAGTGGTTCTTAGTGTTTGACATAGGGATGGGTTTGTACCAGATACATGCTCGAGAGGTCAATGTACCAAGTTTGGATTTTTATAGTTATTGTGGTTTATTTGAGGTCTTGGGGATACCCTTTTTCATGTTGGACATCGCAGAAGGGTTTTCAAGACTTTGGAGTCATAAAAATAACCCTTATTTGGTTGGTTTATGGTAGTAAATTATGGTGGTACCCTGATGTCCTTTATGGCTGAATTAGAGCACACAAGACACAAGAGGATTGCTATTAGTGATGGTTGAGAAAGTAGTATAGTTTATATTGTTGTAGATGAGGACTTTATAGAAAATTTAGGAGTTTTTAGGGACCAATAAAGTAAGACACTAGATTCTGAGAGTTGTATAATGTTATTCCAGGAATTAGGTTATCTCTAGGGTTATTTGTCCATTTCCTTTTCCTGTTTATCTGTTGGTTTGGCGAGGTTGTGTGCCACATAACCTCATAACCATAATAGATTTAGATTATTTTTGTTCACCACATGTAACAAATGGGGAAGTATATTCCCAACTTGTTGTATGTTATAGACCTAGGTAAACTGGTCCACAAGATTGGATCTTCATTATCATGTATCCAACAACATTGGTAACCACGAGAAGAATGAAAATATTTGGGAAAGTGTTTTACTTGTCTTTGTGTTTTCTAACATAATAAGAAACTATTTGGGGAGCTTGATGGAGTAAGAGACCCAGTTGAGATCTCAGTATCCCTGCATTTTTTTCATAGATTATTTTTTTCAAGGTTAAAATTTATTTAACGTGGGAATAAGGTAGTGTATCAGTTTTTTTCAAGTAAGTCTTTATAATACTCTTAAAAATAATTTTAGAGATAGAAGTTTGGATGTACCATGATTCAGGGGCCTGGTGGACCCAGAATTAATTCTATAAAATAGTAAAGATATAGTTTATTATTCTTGTGATGTTTTCTAGAAATGGTGGAATGTATCCTAGATGGTGTTATAGATAAACAATTTCAGACCACTAATGAATCTAGAGCATGGTATTTACCATAAGTATGAATTAAAGTTGGTCGGCGAGGGATGTATGGATAAATTAGTCATTATAAGGTGTATTGGATAAATTAATTAATTTAATTAATTAATTTATAACACTAACCCAAAGATATCACAAACTATGAATCATATGGGAAGTAATACAACACTATTTTTTCTAGACATTTTTTCATACCCTAGGTGTGAAAAAATCATGGTCAACGCCAGGTGTTAGTAATGATTGCCATCATAGGATAAATAATAAATTAAATTGAAATATGTATTTAGTTATTTTATAAATCACCCTAACCTAAGTATTTTTTATAAATATATGTTTGTGGAAAAATCATAGGGTTAGTAGCATAACACTGATAATTGAGAGGTTTGGTTTGTAGAGAACTCTTGGATGAGAAATGGTCGGATCATGGATCAACGATAGGTGTTCAGTAGAGTTGTGTATGTTGACAAAAATGATCACATAAAACAATTATTCACCAATGATTTATCCAAAATTAATGTAGGGAATTTGTTTGTGTGGATTTATCTTGTTGTGGTTTTTATTTGGATGAACATGAATCAATTTTACAGAAAATTAATTTTTGGTTTGATATTTGGTTTTGGGTATTAATTAATATTCGATCAAATTAGAATTTATAATATTTTATTTGATAAACCATCTCATTATCATAATATGTTTAAGGTATCCGAACAAACATGCCCATCGATTGAGACTTACATCTTGATTTCTTCCATTTTCCCCAAATTATTTGTGTGTTTGTTGTTGATATCCCATTTGACTGATGGTTTAACGATATGTGAAAAAAGAGTAATACACATTCGTCCTTTGGTGAACATATCATATCTATGTGTTGAGGATAGAGATCAACAACACAATTGAGGTATGGGAGTGTGAGAAGGGGAATTGGATGTGGATCGAAAGAGAATCTTAGTTCCTCAAGGCCGAACGCAGTAGCAGAGGGCCATTTTGCTGGCTGTGTAGGGTGTATTGAAAATGGAGGTTGTGTTGTCTCTTATTACCTATGGTTATCGGCTGTGAAATATGGTGAAGGGAGAGAAAATGGTGGATGATGGTGTAGGACACGATACATGTGGCTACTCGTTGAGACCCCCCTGATAAGTTATCAACTGGCGTGCATAGCCCCTTAATGAATTGGAATGGGGGAGATGATGAAGATTATTATAATTCATAATAATAATAATAATATGATATTATTATTATTATTATTATCAGACACTATATCATTTATATCTCTTTCGTACGGGAGATGATGAAGATTATTAAAATTCATAATAATAATAATAATAATAATATGATATTATTATTATTATTATTATTATTATTATTATTATTATCAGACACTATATCATGTATATCTCCTTCGTACGGTGTCACATTGATTATCCATATATGGAAGCATGACCCTGAAATTAACTTGGTCTATTCAAGGCCAATGTTTGATAATTAATTCGGGTACGTGACTTGATTCCATGAAGTGATCAATATTTTTATTACTATGGAATCCTGTATCTAATATATCTTCATCAAATAGTGTCTTATTTATATGAAATCTAGTGATTCAGTAACCTAATAGTGCAGATGAAACTTTAATACCAATATCAGGTATGGAATTTGGGTTCATGTATTAGCCCCACAAAATACTATTCGTGCAAGATGTGATGAAATGTGTTTCTTTCATCAGGTGTCTGCTTTTTGTAACTGAATATCCTATCCTATGAATTTTATCAAAAGGCTCACAAAAACATGATCAATTTTTTCAATTATGGATTTTTTTGGTCTAATATCAGTGGATTTATGTTTTATCACTTCGACATGATAACAATCCCCAAATGTTCATCCGTATTTTTCTAGAATCAGATGTGGGAAACTGAGTAGTTCATCTTGAGAAGTTTTCTAAAATAGAACATAGTGATTCCCTTCATTTTTTTATCTAAGATATGATGAAAGATGATGTAAGTGAGTTCTTTCATTCAGTGAAACCTAACCAGTATGGGTTTAGTGTATTCCCTACATCCATTCCTATGAGGGTTTGGGGCATTATCTATTTCTCATCATTGAGGGTGACCCCTCAACATCTTATTATTGATAAATTTATTATGAGTAATCAATATTATTATGGTGTGAGTTTCATTAGTCCTCTTAGAATATACCCCTTATCATCTTGGAAAATTTATCCCTCCAGGAGGCCTAGAGCAATCCTCATATCCTTCATTTATTCCCTTTGTATGGTTTGTTCGTATTATTGTGGCCTATATTATACATGGTAACTTATACCCAATCGTTGAGAATGTTTATTATAGGTCCTGATGTCCCTCCAATGAGCCCTAGTTGTTGACCACATTTTTTGTATTGAGATCTGAACAGACTGATGAGGTGTAGTCCGATCTAGTTTATTTCCCAGATGAACCCTCTAAATTTTCGTCATGGTTCTTCAGGGATATACCTGAAAAGTGTTAAATATGGGATGTGTGTCATCAAAAGTAGTATAGTATAGTAATTGGTTCCTCAAAAAATGAGCATGAATACTACGATGAGTGTCAACAATGGTGGTATAGTTTTTGGAGTGTATTCTTCTAGAAGAGTGTTGTATGGAAACTTCGAGCAGATGTTATTTTCTGGAAAATCGGTTGTGACCCTACCTTGAGACTTTGAATCTACTATGATTATATATTATTGTTTTTTGTATGTCTCACATTATAATTTTCATATACTATGATGATATGATAAATCTTTATTATTTATTTTTGGTTATTTTTGGGTATCTATTGGGTATTTTTATACTCACCTCTACATAGTATATTCCTACACACATCTGGTCATATCCAGATGGATGAACTTTGTAAGGAGTACTTGGAGGTCTAGGAGAAGGTGGAGCTTAGTTAGGATTGATAGACCAAGGTTTAAATTGGTGTTTCATTTTAAAAAAATCCCATCCTTTTGATCAGGTCATACATTACTTTCATTTTTGGGTGGGCATGTTTTTTCCCCCTTCTATGCTTTCTTGTACATTATGTCATACTATGGTTGTGGTATTATAGATTTATAAATGTTTTTTTAATTTCATAATTTTAAGGGTTGAACATGTGTATGTGCATACAAGTACTTTAGATAAATGCCTAACATTTCTCTGATATTCTTTCTTAGCACTAATTTCCAGACCCATGCTTATTGGAGGTGGGATTGGGGTGTTTGCAGATCAAGTATCAGTAGGTAAGTTCTTGAAAATTACTACTTAGAAATCTTATGTAACATGAGGTCTGAATTTTCTTCACTCTTAAAGGATTAATTTAAAGTTAAAAAATCATGGTTTACATGATGATTTCATTTCCATAATTGAACAATGTTCTTCAAAAGTTTTCCTCTTATGCAACATTCATCCATGAAAACCAATAGAGGCATAATAATTCCACAACATCTCTATCACTATCATATTTATCAACATGTTTTCAAGATTGTACATTCCACTAATCTACTATAATTTTTGCATAACATTCATTTTTGAGACTCGAATAAAATGGTAATTTAATTGAATGTTCCTTATTTAGTTATAAAAGAATGGCCTCCTTGTAATATGTGTATCACTTTTTTTCACAATATAATACATTTTCCTTTCACTTTCTATATAAATCATCCAATAAGATCTTTCATCTGAATGTCACCTTCCTAAATTTTGTTATAATAGTGTTTTATACATCTATGGTGGGTAATGAAACCATATTCTACAATTGAGCTATCCATATCACTAGAGTTCGTCCATAAGTAAACACATAACCAATGACACTTATCCTACTATTGACATAACCTTCACGGTCAACATCCTTATACTCCGTAAATATTTGTTATATTCCCAAAGCATAGAGATAATTCTCAATTTCACTTTAAATACACAAACATCAAAATCACAACTTCTTAATGATTCATTTTAGGCGTAGTTTTGTATTTTCTCACAATTCACGGTACATAAAAAATATCAGGTTGTGTACAGTCTATGGTATACCTAAAGCTCGTACCAAATAATGCACAAGGGGACATTTCCATATACTCAGCATATTATGTTCTCTTTTATGATTGATCCTTTTATCATTTCAGATTTATTGTAAAGATATGGAAAATTCCATGTAATTTTTTTTAATTATTTGGAATTTTTACGAGTCTGTGAAAATTGATGACCCGTAATTCTGAGACCTGGTCTGCCCGAAATAAATTTCTAAACTTTTTTTTCGAGTACGTTCATTAAACGGATGGGCGGAGTTTTCTATATTTTTAACCAGTTCACAAATTAAAAAATATGAGGGCACCATTGAATCTACAGCACCAGGATTCACTTAAGGGAAGATTCACTTCGACCGCATTTGGTCAGAGAAAAATATGGTTTTTTATTATTTTAAAGAAATAATAACATAAAATAAATTTTTATTTTATTTATTTTTCTTTTTCCTACCACCTGTTGAGTGGGAGTGGCTGGGACCACAGAGGTGGTCAGACCATTAATTATGGGGTGCTAATTTCATGGAAACACATTGGTTGTGTAACCACCCCTCACATCAATTAATGAGGCACTTTAATTACGTCAATTAATGAGGCACATTAATTACCTCAATTAATGAACCTCATTAATTTCTGAATGCATTTCTCACCTTTCCCCCTCTTATTTAATGGAGCTTGGGGTTGGGTTTGGCACAGCTTCATCAAGTGAGGAACCCCTGGTGAAGTGACACAATGCCTTCCACCGACAGAGAACAGAGGATTGATGGCACCCGTTGTAGGATCAATCTAAAGGTCAATGGATGACGATCGCCAATGACTGTGATATCCCCAACGAATCATGAGGTAGAGTTTGTCTATAAATTCAAGAATTTTTTCCCTCGATTATATTCCTCGTTCTTGTTTTGTGGGAGGTTGTTGCGAGAGATTTGAATAGGGTTCAACATTATTAAAATGTGGTGAATAATTACATCCCTCTTGTAATAACACTAACACAGAGGGTGAAAGTCAAACAAATAAGGACCAAACCCTCCACCCCTTGTCTTTTTGTTGCATTCTTTGGGTACAGTTTTTCAAATTCGATGGCAATGTGAGATAGAAGGTCACGTTGTGGAAGTGGTGATTCGGGAGGCCCATAGGTGCGAACGACATGAAGAACGGACCACTGGAGCATGTCCAGTGGCCCATGGCAGCTGGAGGTGGCCGGAGGAGGCTCGCGGTAACAAGTTGTGGGCGGTGGGATGGCGGCGTACCAGCGTGCACCACGGTGGCTAGAGGCAGCTGGCCCAAGACGGCCGCGTGGGATAAGGGAGGCGCTTGCAGGAACCACCAGCAACAGCAGCCACGACCAGCAGGCCACAATAGGAGTGGGCGGTGCAAACCTAGAACCGCACCGTGTCGTGGAGGATGAAACTGCCCCGTAACCGTGGGGTCAGTTGGGAGGAGCGGTCTACCTTCATGGGGGACCGGGCCATACACAGGCTGGCCAAATAGGCCAGACCCACTGCCCAGTGGGCCAGTTCTAGAGGGATGAGCCTCACCAAGCGGGCCAGGACAACCGCGGCTCAGGCCCACGAATGAGCCAGGATGACCCCGATGGGTCATACCCATTGAATTGGCCCAACCCTTAACAGGTCGGACCTGGGCAGGGTCAGATAGACCTTGGGACTTGTTTCATCGGGCTGGCCTGACCGAGTTTGACACACTGTCAGTGGCATTAGGACCCCTTTTGGGAAGAGGTCCCTTTTCCATTTTCTGGTGGGCCCGACCGAGCCGCGCCGGGCCGAGGTGCGATCACCCCCATTTCATAGAAAGGGGTGTAACTAACAGACTAGGTATCTGATCAACGTGACATATATGGCATAAGGACCCTTGTGACAAGGTGGTCAATTGGAGATACTATAAGTGAGTTTTGAAAAAGTTTGATGTGCAACCAGGGTTGGATCAAAATTGAATAAAATTGTTCCATTTTTACAAAAGTTCTCATATCTCATAGACTGAGAATCGGATCAACGCGCCATCTATCACATTGGGACTCCTATGATAGTTAGTTCCCATGGGTATGATTTTTGCGGGAATCTGTGCTGGTTGAAAAAGGACCAACGGCTTGAGGATCAGAGTCTTCTAGAAATAAATCATGCTTTGTGCGGGAATCCAATGACTGGCTGTGACATGAAGAAGAAGACTGACAAATACGGGCCAGCATCAGAAACTCTAGAGTGGGGTGATCTAATTGTACGACTAATCATCCATATCTCTGTACCAGATACCAATACGGGTCACCACCAGTGACCAATACGGGTTAGTACCAGCAACCAATACAGTTCAACATATAGCGACTAATATGAGTAAGCATACAGAGACCTATACGGGTCAGTAGTAGAGTTACTATGGATAGGATGATCTGGCTTTATGACTAGTCATTCCTATCCCAGTAACCTTGAAGTTATGTCATTAGAGAGAGCTGCATATTTTTCTTTGTGCATCATTATTTTGATCATTCTTGTGATATTAACTTTGTGGTATTTCTTGTGATGTTTTCCTTTGTGGATTACTGAGAGACCTTCGGGGGTCCCAGGATCCCTACTGGGTATTTTTATACTCACTCTTGCATAGGCTTTGCCCGCACCATGTTGTGTCTGGTGTGAAGTACTGAGGCTTTGAGGTAGACTTTGGAGGTTTAGGACTTGGTGGATCTTGGTACGATGGGAGTAGTTGAGATCATCGTCTTCCACTTCAGACTTACAACTACTACCCTCTAGGTATAGCTCTAGGGAAGATGTGGTAGCAATTTTACCTTCTTTTAAGTTTCTAGAGCTTGTATTCCAGACCATTTTTTTCAGTTTATAGTTTTAATTGTGGTTGTGATTTACAATCGTGGTTATACCTTGCTTTTTTGGGTTTTTTACTTCAATTGATCTTTTTGAGTGTGTACAGATCTCTAAGGCAATGACTTCCCTATTCAGAAAAAGCCATTAGGTGCTAGTCACCAACCCCTATCCCATAGAATGTGGGCTTGGGGAAGTCTCATTCGGGCCCCGTAGGACGGGTTGTGACAAAGTGGTATCAAAGGTCAGTCGGTTCTACCAAAAGAACTAAGTGTCTACATTTAATGAGGCAACGGTGCAAAGTGTCTTGAGTTTGGTTTTTAGTTCGGAGAGTATAGTGTTGGTGTGGTGGCCGATGTATCCATTCACCAAGACCCAAAATTATATTTTCTGACTTGGTACATGAAAACACTGGTCACTAGTGTTTTGAATGGTTTTCATGATCTTTCTTAAGTCAGCTCACTAGTTATAAATTATTGAGTGTGGCACATCTGTTTCTTACAAGATGCCTCCACGAATACATCCAGCCAAGATTCTTGTTAGAGATCGTGATAGTGGCCCACCGAGCGATGAGGCATCGGTACGGATACCACTCACAGTGATGGAACCTTCAGGTGGTGTACCAGCACCACCACCACCCGTTGATAAGAATATGCTTCAAGTGGATCATGCAAATCGGCTGGGCACATTTCATGAGTTCCAGAGATAGTGGAATTCACGGTTTCGAGGCAAGACGGACCCCTAGGCAGTAGAGGACTAGCTTGAGGTAGTTTTTCGGGTCTTTTACTTGTTAGAGACACCCACTGAACATGTTCTGATATTGGCTTCTAGCCTTCTTCAGGGCTCAGTAGGACGATGGTGGATCTCGATGATCCAGGTGCATGAGGAGATGACCCTCACCTGGCCATACTTTCAGAGCCTTTTCAGGGCAGAGTTAATACCAGTGACACTACACTCTGTGTGTATTCAGGAGCCCCTACATCTACCATAGGGGTAGCTAGACTATGGCTCAATACTCAATGAGATTTATTTACCTCTCCTGATACTCCAACGATATGGTACAAGACCCTTACTTCAGGGCCCAGACCTTTGATAAGGGGATCTAATGAGAGATTAGAGCTATAACAATTTCTCTCAGCATCCCGACACAGGCTGAGGTGATAGAGCGTGCTTTGCTGATAGAGTGCTTCCTTGTTGAGCAGGCACTGACAGTGAGAGACCCTACCAGGCGATGGGTAGCAGAGTAATCTGCAACTGGCCGTAGAGAGACGATGCAGAAGCCCAAGCGGGCTAGACCTTCTAGAGGGAAACCTCAGGACACAGGGTCATAGGTGTGAGGCTTGATAGGCCGAGGGATCCACCAATGAGGCATGGTCTATTTTTCCTTTGGGGGACATGGTCACAGAGCTCGTGACTATCTGACCCCCCGCACGGATGATTGGCAGATGGTGGAGGGACCACCGAGGCAGTAACAGTGACAGGAGCGTGAGCATCAGCCAGGTGGCGGATGAGTCAGGGGAGGAGGACATGCAACAAGAGGTGGTCGGGGTCACCAGGCACTACCAGCACCTACCCTAGGCAGTCCACCATGAGCTCAGGGAGCAGGTGGACAGGGACAGGCCTAGCTACCGATAGTAGAGGCTCATTATTCTGACGTTCCTAAGATGATATGAGGTATGATCTGTATCTTCTCTATTTTAGCATTAGTTCTTATCGAAAAAGGTGCTATCCATTCTTTCCATACTACAGACTTAGTTCGGGACTTTGAGATTCTGACATAGCTTTTATCTCAACCTTTTCATTTGGATACTCATGTGGGAGGAGAATCAACAGTCACACACTGGTGTTGATCATGTGATATTACACTCGGATGAGAGAGTTTCAGATGGGATCTTCTAGTATCATCGTTGAAGCCCTACGATGTCATTCTAGGCATGGACTAGCTATCAGTAGTTCACGCACATATTGACTGCTTGAGACATACAATGTGATTTACGCGCAGAGTTGGAGGCCAGTTTTCCTTTATTGGTGCGAAGGAAAATATATCATCATGAGATGGACTTACGTTCAGGAGGGTGCAACCAATGACATATCATCTGGCTTTCATGACCTTCGACACAGTGGATGAGGCGAGTCCATAGTTCCAAGTGGTGGTGGATGTGTATGAGGACGTCTTTCTAGAAGATGTATCAGGAATACCTCATCCTAGATAGGTAGACTTAGATATTTATTTGTACCCAAGAATAGCACCAATATCTACACCAGCATATTGTATAGCCCGTGCATAGCTTCAGGAGCTAAGGGTACAGTTGGAGGACTTACAGAGGAAGGGATTCGTATGGCCCAATGTCCCTCCATGGGCATCCCCAATGTTTTTTTCAAAGAAGGAAGAAAAAAGATTGAGGCTATGCATGGACTTCCGGAACCTAAACCAGGTGACCATGAAGAACAAGAATTGCCTATTGAGGATTGATGATCTGTTTGATCAGTTTAAAGGACCGAAGTGGTTCTCGAAAATAAACCTCAGATCAGGCTATCATCAGCTTAGGGTACGGGATGAGGACATACTGAAGACAACCTTCAGATGTCGGTATAGCTATTACGAGTTCTTGGTTATTCCCTTCAGCATTACCAACGCTCTAGTAGTGTTCATGGGGCTCATGAATAGGATATTTCGGCAAAAACTGGGTTTCTTTGTGGTGGTCTTCATCGACTACATCTTAGTGTAATCGACGTCTGTGGAAGAGCACTCTGTACACTTGAGGATAGTTCTGGACACACTCTGGGAGCACCAGTTATATGGGAAGATCTCGAAGTGTGATTTATGGATACGGAAGGTCCAATTCTTGGGACATGTCATCATAGAGAATGGAGTTTCAGTGGATCCAGTGAAGATTGAGGTAGTACTTTCTTGGGAGCCACCCAGAAGTGTTAATGAGATGTGGAGCTTCCTTGGATTAGCAGGCTACTATCGGACATTCGTACTCAATTTCTCCAAAGTAGCTGCACCAAGGAATTCCTTGATGAAGAAGGGTAAACCCTTCATGTGGTTAGATAAATTCCAAAAGTGTTTTGAACAGCTGAGGCAGAGCTTGAAAATCACTCCCATCCTGAGGTTGCTGGAGGAGGTCACTGACTACGTGGTTTACTGTGATTCATCAGGGGCTGAACTCGGTTGCATCCTGATACAAAATGATTTGGTTATTTCTTATGGATCATGATATTTGAGGTCTCATGAGCAAAATTATGCGACTCATGACATGGAGTTGGCAGTAGTAGCATTTTCACTGACGGTTTGGTGACACTACATGATGGGCGGGAGTTCATTGTTTACTTAGACCACAAGAGTCTCAGATATATATTCACACAGAAATATCTAAATCTGAGACATCGACATTGGATATAGTTCCTCCAGGATAATGACTTTGAGATAGCCTATACTCCTAGGAAGCGGAACGTAGTGGCAGATGCACTTAGCTAGAGATTGAGTTCACAACTACTAAATGAGGCTGCAGACAGTTATCCTCACTTCAAATATCCTACGTGGATAAAGATAAGACAATCTACCTCAAGTAAATGATAGTGACCCTTCAATCCTTCAACAAGTTAGGGAGGTGCGACTCGGAGACAACAACTGTGATACTATACGTGCTCAGATATCCTTAGGCTATGCACCTGACGAATATTTTGAAGGTGGGGAGCACGCTATCATTTTTAGAGGGTGTACAGTTGTACCAGTGACGCTATGAGAGGAGGTGCTGAGGTAGTTCTATACATCCTCCTTGGAAGTATAACTAGTCATGATGAAGATGTATGAGGACATTCAGCGTCAGTAATGGTGTCCAAGGATGAAGAAAGTTGTGGCGAATTTTGTTTCTAGATGCCTCACTTTCTATCAAGTGAAGGCAAAGCACCAGGTACTAGCAGGCTTGACCTAACCCATCGAGATACCAAAGTGGAAGTGGGAAGGGATATCGATGGACTTTGTGATGGGGTTACCACATACATCCAGAGGGAATGATACCATCTGGGTGATCGTTAACCGACTCACCAAGTCGACCCACTTCCTTGCTATTCTAGATAAGGGTTCGATATAGAGAATGTGATGTCTCTATGTTTAAGAGATCACAAGACTTCATGGGGGGACTTTGATGATAGTCTCAGACCATAGTGCACACTTCAAATCCTGGTTGTGGAAAGGATTGTAGGAGGCTTTCATGACTCAGATTTGCTGGAGCACAGGTTTTCACCCGCAGACAGATGGTCAGACTGAGCGGACCATCCAGACCATGGAGGACATTCTTCGTGCATGTGTCCTAGATTTTGTTCACAGTTGGGAGGACCACCTACCCTTAGTTCAGTTCGCGTACAACAATAACTATCAATCGACCATTGGTATTTACCCTTTTGAGGCATTGTATGGATGATCGTACAGATTTCCCTTATGCTGGACAGATCTAGGAGAGTCAGAACTTGTGGGCCCAGAGATGGTACAAGCTACCACTGAGAAGGTGCAGGTAATCCAAGAGTGGATGGAGACTGTACAGAGATGACAAAAGTCTTATGTTGATAGGTGATGGAGACCATTGGATTTATAGGAGGGGGACCACATTTTCTTACAAGTCTCCCCTTGACGGGGAATATAGAGATTTGGCTAAGGCAACAAACTCTCACCGAGGTTTATCATACCAATCTTGATACTTCGGAGGATTGAAGAGGTGGAGTATCACTTGGAACTACCACCACATTTGGAGACAGTGCATGACGTCTTCCACATATCCCATCAGAGGAGATACATGCATGGACTATCTCACGTCATCGACCATGGTGAGCTTAAGATTGACGACGAAGCAACTTTTACAGAGTACCCGATGGAGATAAAGGATCGATATGAGCGGATCCTTCATGGGTGATCAATACATCTGGTGTGTGTTCTATGGTAGCACATAAATCTCTAGGAGAGCACATGGGCGTGAGCGTCTCATATGCATGTCCAATACTCCTCTTTGTTTGTGTAGCCTTGTTTGGATTTCAGGAACGTAAATCCCTAAGGAGGGGAGAATGAAAGGACCCAGAAAATTCCATGTAAATTTTTTAAATTATTTGGGATTTTTATGAGTATTTGAAAATTGACCGTACATGAATCTGAAGCCCCGTGTTCCCAAAATGAATTTTTAAACTTTTTTTTTGGGTACGTTCAGTAAACGCACATGTGGAATTTTCTATCTAATGAACTGATGTCCAGATTAAAAATTTGAGGGCACCATTGAATCCACAACACTGGGATTCTCTTAAGGGATGCTTCACTTCCACCACAGTTGGATGGCAGAAAAATATAGTTTTTGCGACTTTTAAAGAAATAATAAAATAACATAAATTGTTGTTTTATTTATTTTTCTTTCTCCACCACCTATTGAGCTATGGTGGCGTGGACCATGGAGGTCTCCAGATCTCTAATTATGGGGAGTTAATTTCATGGTTACACTTTGGGTTCAAAACCACCCCTTACATCAATTAATGAGGAACTTTAATTACTTCAATTAATGAGGCGCATTAATTATGTCAATTAATGAACCTCATTAATTCTTCGAGGGGTTTCTCGCCTTTCCCCCTCCTATTTAAATGGAACTCGAGGTGGGGTTTGGCACAAATTAATCAAACGATGAACCCCTAACAAAGTGACGCCATGCCTTCCACCGATGGAGAATGTATGATTGACGATGCTCATTGTTGGACTGATCCAAAGGTCAACGGACGACGAATGCCAACGACTGCGATATCCCCAATGAATCACGAGGTATGGGTTGTCTTTAAATTCAAGATTTGTTTCCACGATTCTATTCCTCGTTCTTGTTTTTGCGGGAGGTTATTGTGGGATATTTGAATGGGGTTAAAAATTATTAAAATGTGATGAATAATTAAATTCCTCTTGTTATAAGACTAACGCAGAGGGCGCGGGCCAAACGAACAAGACTCGGACCCTCCACTTCTTATCTTTTTGTGGCGTTCTTCAGGGGCAGTTTTCCAAATTTTATGGCAACGTGAGATAGAAGGTCACGCTATGGTGATGGTGATCTGGGAGGCCCATAGGCATGGAAAATGCCATGCATGGACCACTAGAGCACGTCTGGTGGCCCGAGGAAGAAACTGATGGCATGCCATGCCGGCAGCAGTCGACGGCGGTAGGAGGAGACCCACGACAACCGGCTGCGAGCTGTGGGAAGACAGTGCGCCATCATGTGCCACAGTGGCTAGAGGCGGATGAACCAAGCCGGTCACACGGGAGAAGGGTGGCACCCACAGACACCACCAGCGGCAGCAGCCGCGATAGGAGTGGGCGGCGTAGACCCCGCGCCATGCTGCATCACGCTGGACGAAACAACTCCACAACCACAGGGCCGGTTGGTAGGAGTGATCAACATTAAGGAAAACTGGGCCAGACCCACAACCCAATGGGCCATACCCTTGGCCCAGTGAGCCACACTCATTCAGCGGGCCGAGCTGGACACACGGCCCAACGAGCCAGCGCGGGTCGGTCAAACCCCTCCCAGCGGGCATGGCCAAATGTGGCTCAGGCCTGTGAACCAGTCAGGCTGACCCCGACAGGCCGGAGCCATTAAACTGGGTTAACACTTAAGGGGTGGGACCCAGGTTGGGTTAGGTAGACCCTGAGACCTGTTGCGTCGGGCTAGCCTGACCGAGTCTTACTGTGCCCAGACTCAGCCGGCCCTCGAATAAAGAAACATCATAACTGACGAACCGAGTGTCCATTTGGAACGCCGTCAATGGCATTGGGACCCTTTTTGGGAAGCAGTCCCTTTGGCATATTCTGTTGGGCCAGACCGTGCCAGGCGAGACTGAGGTACAATCACCCCCGTTTCATGGGAAGGGGTGTAACTAACAGACCGGGCATCCGATCAACGCGTCGTCTGTGGCATAAGGACCCTTATGACAAGGACGTCCATTGGAGTTACTCTAAGTTATTTTTGATGGAGTTTTACATGTGACCTGGGTTGGATCAGACTTGAATCTAATTGGTCCCTTTTTACAAAAGTGCACATATCTCACAGATTGGGCGTATGATCGATGTGTCGTCTGTCACATTGTGACCCCTATGATGGGACAGTCCTTTGGGTATGATTTTTGTGGGACATTGCACCGGTTGAAAATGGTCCAATTTCATGAGGAGAAAAGTCTTCTGGAGATCAACCATGCTTCGTGCGGGAATCCAGTGGCTGGCTGTGACATGAAGAAGAAGAGCGTCCAATACAGGTCAGCATCAGAAACTCTAGAGTGGGATGATATAGCTATATGAATAATAATCCCTACCTCTGTACCAACAACCAATATAGATCAGCACCAACGACCAATATGGGTCATCACTAGGGACCAATATGAGTCAGCACTAGTGACCAATACGGGTCAGAACTAGTGACCAATACGGGTCAGCCCCAGCGACCAATACGGGTTAGCATCAAGTGACCAATATGGGTCAGCATATAGTGACCTATACGGGTCAGTAGTAGAGTTAATACGGATAGGATGATCTAGCTTTATGACTAGTCATTCCTATCCTAATAACATTGAAGTTGTGTCATTAGAGTGAGACATATATTTTTCTTTGTTCTTCATGATTTAGATCGTGCTTGTGATATTAACTTTGTGGTATTTATTATGATTTTTTTCTTTGTGGATTACTAAGAGTCCTTTAGGGGTCTAGGGGTCCCTACTGGGTATTGTTATACTCACCCCTACACGGGCTTCACCATCACCTTATTCTGTTTGGTGTAGACTACTGACCCTCCGAGGCAGACTTTGGAGGTTTGGGACTTGGTGGAGCTTGGTGCTATGGGAGTAGTTGAGATCCTCCTCTTCAACTTTATACTTACATCTACTACCCTCCATGTAGAGATCCAGGGTAGATACTCCAGTTTTTTACCTTCTTTTCTATTTCTAGGGCTTGTATTCCAGCCCATTGTTTTCAGTTTACAATTGTAGTTGTGGTTGTACTTTACACTTGTGGTTATACCTTTCTTTTGTTGTTTGTTTACTTTAGTTTTCCTTTTTGAGTGTGTACAAATATCTAAGGTAATGTCTTCCTTGTTCGGGAAAAGCCTTTAGGTGCTAGTCACCAACCCCTGACCTATGAAAGGAGGTCTTAGGGTAGTCGCGTCTGGGCCCTTTAGGACGGGTCATGAAATTTATTTACAAGGTAATAAGAACTATTTTTATTCCAAATATTTAATCTACTAGAAACCATTCCAATGTATTCATATTTTGATAACATAAAGCATAAAGTTGTATGCTCCCTCTTGATATTCATCTTAAATGTCTTATTTGGTTCACCGACATAATTAATCTTGAATACATCAGTAATAAAAACATTTATCTCATTTATTTTCTACATAGATGTTCCTACATTGATCACGTCATCCACATAAAAAATAAATATGATGTATCAATGAAAAAAAGTCTTGAAATAAAATTATTGATCTACACAACACCATGTTTATGAATTTTCACTCATTAATTCAAAAACATAATATGAGCCACCATTATGGTTGAAAGAATTACTAAATGTGATAAAATTGAAAACAAATCCACCCCTTACTTATATTGAAATCCTTTATCCAACAACATTCCATTTTAATGCCTCTTACCTTCATATTATCCCTTGACATTATAAAATAACTTTTTTATAAAAATCATTATTTTGTTATGGAAATTTCTTCATACACTATGTATTATTATCATGATATTATTAAATATCCTACTTTAAACCAACTGCCACATTATCGACTCCATTAACCGAATTTACACATCAAATCATTCTATCTCTCCATAGCCAGTCCATAACTAATACTATAAGGCGATGAATACCTATTTACAAGCATTCTCAACTATGTTTATCTTTTCAACTCTACATTATTAGTTGGATCCAATGGATTCTATGTCACATGATCATGTACACCTTTAATCTCAACTTTCTCCATGATTTTTTATTCTCTATTCCTACCATCTTATTCAATAACATGGTTGTTCTTATATATGACACCTTTATTAAATACCACTTTTCAGTTTCTGATGATCAGTTTGATTTTATCATCCCAAAACTGATAAAAAAACTCCTTATAAACATATCCAATAATGTAACATGATATGAATTTAAAATAAAAATTCTATCTTACATCGTTATTTGTCAATAAATACACCAAATGGTCATGACTCATAAATGAGAAACTCTTACAACCTTTTATGACTAGAGTTCATTAGGTATAAATAATACCATTTTTAAATATATAATCTTATTGATGAGATATACTCTCAGATTCACTACCTATACAATAAAAAGTAGTGGGTAATCATGAGTGCTACCTCATAGGCCATAAACATTAATTTATTATCCTATTAAACCTCTAACCTACACAAATATATTGTATAGTTCCTCAAAGATTCTTATGCCACCAAATTCCATTATTAGGAAATAATTCCCTGAACCACATACTACCATACTCTCCACCATTTTTATATATCCAACATTTCAACATTGATGCTAAATAATTCTCTACCATGGTCTGTCACATATGAAACATATTAAGCATAATAATTTCTCTTTTTAGAATGTAAACATATACCATAATTTTTTTATCAATAAATTTCATATTATATTATGTCCATGTATGGGAATTTATCGATGATTTTTTCCGTATATTATTGATTACTAGGTCCAAATTCCATTACTTTAGTGTTCATACACTTTCTTCCATGGATATCATCTTTTGATTTCTAAAGATACAAACAGCACACTAGAATGTTTTCATTGAAATCAAATCTAGTAGCATTTGTTTTGTTCAAATCACCATTATCACATTCTCTCTATTGTATCATAAAATATAGTGCCACAATTTTGAATTAATGATAGAATTTATTATTTGAAACATGTCCCTGAAATATTATTTTTTTGTTCTAAAGTTTTTCATTAATTACTCTATGAGATATGAACCCAAATCCCTTGGTAATATTCCATGAACCACTAGTGAATGCAATGTTAAATCCTACATTATCAATATTCCAAAAAGAAATTATATTTATTCTTAGTATAGTAAAATTGTTCACATTTTATATAATGATAAAACTCACAATGTTGGTTTAAATCTATGTATCTCCCTTCCTGAAAATGTATAAGATTTTTTCATCCAAAATATACACCTTTACAAAATTTCTAGAAACATAATCTTTCATGAAACCATTCTCTAGATTAGAATGGAAGTATTCCCCTAATTCTAAAATTCAAGACTCTATAGAGATATACATTATTATTAGCAAAACATTATCAATTCCTTTTGTTATTATATTTTTTATATTTGTTTCATTTCCCTTCATTTTTCCCCTATAATACTTCTTAACATTGTCTTTCATCCCAAAAATCCTCTTGGTTAGTTAACACGTATTTATCATTCCTTGGCTCTTTTCCCTTTTTTTATTAAGTAAACCCAAAAATTTTGTAAGTAAATATTACATATTATTATATGAATACTCATTATATATCACTAAGAAAGCCATTGAAACTATAAATTTTTATTGTATTTGTAAATGTGGGTACATAAATAACAAGTACCTAAACGGTCTACATCATCCCACATCACAACTATCACCCTTAATAGACATATAATTCATACAACCATTCTTTATATCTCATGGAAAATGTCACATAAGAAAGGGTGAGAAACAATGATCAGTTAGATTATCTAAGGGAGATATGAATGATTATTTAATCATGACATGAAAATAAGTGTATGAGAAGATGAGATTAACATTTTACGATCATACCCAACAGTTCGTAGATCATAATCATGAGTTATGACATAAATCCTAGTATTTTATCAGACATGAATCATAGACAAATCAAAAAACATGAACCATTGAAGCATAGAATTAGATTAATATCATGTCATAAAAAAGTGGCATAAAGTTTGGTATATTCATAATAAAAATATTATTTCAATACTATCCAACAAGATATTCAAAAAATAAGCTTGGGATAACTACCCATTTAACTATATTAGGATTGGGATAACCACCTGGATACCCTCTTTTATGCTCGGGACAACCTCTTGTGTACACTCATTTAGGCTTGGAATAACCTCCCACATACACTTTGAGCTCTGAAAACATAATATTTACCCTATGAATTAGAGGGAGGAAATGTACACACCCATAACATATTTAAAACAACTCATTTATGTTTCAAAAGATCATGAAACCATTTAACATTCTTACACAAATTAAAATTTGAATGGAAAAATAGGTTTCATCAATATTTAAACATCATATCTATAAACCATCTATAGAATTAATAAAGATTTTATCATATAAAAATATACCCAGTGAATCATATGAAACCTCAAAGGATGTCATCATAGATGATGAATTAATTTGAAAGAACATTGGAACATTTCTTGAGGAAAATAACCCTATCTTTCAGAAATCACTTATTTAAATTCATAAGAATCCAAAATATTGTGGAAAATAATTATTTTGAAAATAACCATGTAAATAAGATAATTTAGCTTCAAATTATTGATCGGTGATGCTATGTGTGTTTAAACAATGATTTGTTTCAGATTTTCTATAAAAAGACAAAAGTACCACTTTCAAAAAATAAAAATAATATTACTTTTAAACATTTTTAATGAATGCAAAAATGTGTAAAGAAATATTTAAAGAATCATTTGATATTATTAAAATAATTCTTGAAAAAATTTTAAAACTAATATTTACATGGATGAAATAGATTCCATACAAAAGATAGAAATAAGGTTGATTTTTCATAAACAACATTCAATTAGTCTCGTGAGTACCTAAAGGGATTATAATGAAAATAGAACATTTAATATATATAAGTAACAATATTAGAATTTATTTCCTGATATTGTTGTGTGATAGATCTTATTATTTTTACATTATAAATTTAGGAATAAATAATCTTGGTAAAAATAAGATTATAACATAAAATCCTTACCTCAAGTCTATCTTACTTCCAGAGTGATCTAAAATCCATTATAATAAATTTAAATTTATTATATTTTTTTACCAAACTATATTCATTACCATAATAACATATATTTTTCATTTATATAATTTCATTACTAATATAAAAATTATTCTTTACTAAAGATATTTTTTTAATGAGTTAACTGTTATGTTTTTTGGAATGTATCACTTTGATAGTTTTGATCCATATACATTGATCTTGGTTACATTATCTATATAATGTTAGTATTGATATTAATATCATATAAAGTAATTATATATATATATTTATAATCATCCAAAAAAGTTAGAGATATAAAAATGAATTATACCATTCATGGATAAAGTAGTCTATACGTTGGCATGAACATTGTATTCATTTATTAACAAAAATTAGAAAAGAGATAGGAATTTAATTTTATTATTATTGATGAATTATTACATCATAAATATTATTTTTATCAAATCCATTATTATAAACATTAATGAATGATGGTTGTGGAAATTGAACTATATTGCTATGTGGAGGTAGTATTCCACATGTACACATGGGTGATATTTTCAATTCAAATTTGATTGAAAGTAGGTATAAAATTGATGTGGAATAATCATAATAATATCTTAGTATATTTATGATAAAATATTAGTCATTTTATAATGGATAGAATAGGTTTATTTAATGTGAAAAAATAAACATATTTGAAATTACTTGGTTAATTTTTATACCTCTTCACTGAGAAAGCTCATTTTTATTTCACTATAATCCTTTAATGGATGAAATTATGATAAAAAAGGACCTCCAAGATAGGGTAAGGTATGTTAGGATAGTATTAAGGAAGGTATTGTCTAATCTATAAGGGAAAAAAATTAATAACGAAGAATAATAGGCTTCTTTTCATATGTGAGGGGAGGGGAACCCTTGGAATTATCGATTTTTTACATAAACAAATTAATCTTCAAGGTTAAGTGGACTAAAATGGATATATTTTGAATATAGGATGACTAAGAGTCTAAATGACAACATCAAATAAAATATATAAAAGTTTTGGAGTTTTTTATAACTATATCTATTTTTCTTAACCCCCATTTACACTTTTTATGTTTACTATGATATCATCATGTTTTTGTATTTTGGGGTAAAAAAAGTTAATAAAAAGGAAAAGTAACTCATAAGTGGAATTTGGATGATATTATAGAATATATCCCATTAAATTAGTCAAATATAATATTTTTTAGGAATTTTAAATTAGTTAATAAAATACTAATTCATATTTGATTCCATTAAAGTACTTTTCAAGATTATTCACATAATTATAATTTCTTGACTGTAAGATCGAAATGGAAATCAAGTAAAAAAATTTAACATATTAAAAATATTTTAAATTTTTCTAAAATCATTATTTGAACATAATAATTTATCCAAACTGTGTCACTTTTATAATTTTTTTATTTTCCCATTATTTGAACAAGTGATGTTGCAGTATTGTGTATGAATTTTTGGTAATTATTCCATTACTAAAAATTAAATATAAATTAACCTAAAAAATGACCATATTTAAAATAAAAATTTATAAAAAAATAAAAATTTCTTTTATTCCTATAAAAAATTATATGGTTATTAAGTCCAATATATTGACATTTTGTATTTATTCTTTACTTAAAAAAATATTAAGGTCATTAACAAAAAATTGTAACCATGATGCGACATATTTGAATATTTGATATGTATGGTAAAACTAAAATCATATAATAGAAATAATTTAGGTGTTATATAATATTTTAAATCCATATAACTTTATTTTGAACATCAATTACTTAATTTACCCTTTCCGATGTGACAAATGCTTTCCAAAACTTTTATTCATAATGGAAAAAATAAAGTCAATTTTTTTTTCCAAATTTCTACGTGATGATTCCAAACTGAAAATCAAATTTTATGATTAAATTTATAAAAGTGGAAAAAATTTATTTCAAAATTCCCATGAAAAATGCAAGGAATAATCGTTTTTAGAAAAAATAAAATTTAATTTATAAAACCAGATTTATTCTTCTCATGTGCCTACTAAAAAAATTAGATGAATGTTAAAACATATTAATGAATGTCTAATCTATAAATTTTATTAAAACCTTTAATTATTATTGATTAATTAAATTTTATAAGAAAATGAATAATGAATACATTAGTTTTTTTTTAAAAAATATTTTTAGTATCAAATTATTTTATCAGTTGATAAATAATTATTTTTTATAGATGTGTAAAAATATACAATTTTTAAATCTGTTTAGCCCCATTTATACCCACTAAATATACTTCTATGGGGAATTGTAACATTAAATAATAATAATTCAATAGTATAACATGGTTCATTTGAACTTAGTGTCGCATGAAGAGAAATATATCGAATATTTCTAGATTATTTTTCAATTAAAAAAAATAAAAAATCCTAGAGTCCTACATTACACAGACTATAAAATATATTTTTACCTCAAATTTTTATCTCTATGAAACACAAAATGATGAAATATCAGTTTCATCACATACTCATGTTCACATATAGCTTCATTGATTTTTTATTCCCTTATAGAACATTAAGAAAGTGATTAATTTTGTTTCATAGAAATTTATCTATATGATCCAAGATTCCTAATGTTTATTCCTCATAAGAAAGATCATGCTCATATGGTTCAGAATATGAATTCATTACATGTTGAGGATTATATATGTACTTCCTCAGGATATATATATGTAACAAACCATGAAATTTATATTGGTAGGGTGAAACAAGTAAGTGATAATCTACAATACCCACTTGATCGAGAAATTAAAAGGGAACTATATACCTATGGCTTAGATTTACCTTCTATCCAAATCACATAATCATCTCCTATTAAGAAATTAATAGGAATAAATTATCTCTAAATTTGAATTCAATATCTCACAAATGATTGATGGCATAACTCTTATGTCGACTACAAGATGACTTGATCCATTGCAAAATGAATCTAGAATTCATTGATAATTAATTGGATAAATAATGTACAACTAGCTTTAATTATCCATCTTAATACTAGTATGTTAGACCTAAACACTTATTTCCATATCTGTATTTGTAAGGATCCATATAAGATCATAACAGAATGTTATTTTTATAAGAAAACATAACTGGAGAAATATTTTGATCCTAACCACCATTGAAATATCGAAAATAGGATATTATAATATCCTCATTTATTTAATGGTTCTATTAGAGTAGTCATTTTTCGGAGGATGATAAGGAGTACTAAAATAAAAATCTATATCCAAAGATTTCTACTAGAGTGTTTTTTGGTAAACATCAGATCTCTAGTAGATATGATAAGTTATGATACACCAGAAACCTTACTAGTTCCTTAATTTATACTTTAAAAAATTAGTAAAGTGAAAAATAATCCTTGATGGAAATTTAATGCACGGATTTCATAAAGTAATTTACTAAAACTAAAATAGCATCTTGATCCTTATATTTTTTTGGTAGTGTGATGAATCAATTCATTTTTATGATTTCTTATTTTCATATTGGTATGGGTAATGATTTTAACATAACCTTATACTTATGTCACATAGAGTTAAATTTTTAAATACCAAGCATTGATATACACATTATATAATATATATCTTTATGTTTTCCCATCATGAATACTCTTCTAAATCTCTATACATATTCATATATAAAATAATATGTTATAACATTTATCCATAAATTCTATATTCATGTTCGGTTTTTTGGGACACATACCTAGTTCCTAAACCATATCATTCCATCACAATCAAAAAAAATCAGAAACATTTCTCACCTTCTTGGTAGCTCTACATATTCCTTCAAACTCAAATTTAATCATCACTTGGAAAAATGGTTGAACACACATTTGAGTAAGATAATTTTATAGTGAAATAAGATGATTCCTCTTACTCTCACTCTCACTCTGGTGAATGCGCCAGATGATTCCCTGATATCTATTGCCTCCTACTTCTTCCTTCGATTCCAATGACCTTTGACCCAGGATCCTTGCCGGTGACTAATCTTGGCCCTAGTCTGGTCAATTATGCTCTAGTTCGAGTTACCCCTGGTCTTTCTTTCAGAGATTTACTATGCGGTGCATCCTCGTCCTCATATGAGTGTTTCCCAGTGATACATAGGAATCATTCATAGGTGAGTTGTGAAGGCTCCTAGATCTATTTTGATGTTTTTGCGAAGGCGTTTGAAAAGTCCTCGGTGTTGGGAAAGACAGGAATGCGATGAACGCGCAAACAAAAGAAAAAGAAAACGTGCAGTGGAAATTGAATATTGCCCCCCAAATAGAAGCGGACGTGCAGTGACAAAATTAAATGTGAAGAAAATAAATTTGATACTGGAAATTTTTACGTGGAAAACTCGAAAGGGAAAAACCTCGGGACCTAGTCCAGAAAAAGGGATCCACTAAAATCAAGTAATACACGGTAGAGACTCCACAAAATAGAAGGGATCTCAAAAGTAAGACTCAAGAATGAAAGTGTGGATGAAAAGGTAGAGAGCAAGAAAGATGATCATCGAAGAAATGCGATCACCAAATGGGATTTTCTCTCGGTGTTGTCTCTGCCGGTATTATTGAAATGCCTTGCCTCTGCCTCCTTATATAGGAAAAATAGTCAGCGACAAATTTACCTTTTTCTTCACATTTAATTTTGTCGCTGCACATCCGCTTCTAGTTGAGGGGAAAGATTCAGTTTCCTCTACGCGTTCACTTTTCAACTGTTTCCGCGTTTGTCACTTTTTCCCGTCTTTCCCAACACTTGGAATGTCTAAAAGGGACACTTATTGCTCGATTTGGGGGATTCGAAGCCTCCCTTATCTGTTGTCCAGTGACTTGTGGGGTCCTGGGGTCTTAGGATTCCAGCACAGATTTCATCGATTAATAAAATTTCATTCTGCATTATCTTGGGATTTAGGGAGGATTTCTTAGAGGCATGGTGTGATTCTCCAAGATTCATTGGTAAATGGTCCTTCAGTCATTGGAGGTGGTCCTTGGATGTTCACAAAGGTGAAGAAATCCCGTCTGTGGTGGTTTGGGTAAACCTACATGGGATTCCCCTACCTTTCCATAATGAAGGCTTCTTGAAGGTGATTGGTGATTCTATGGGAGGGGTTTTATGTGTTTGGCCTCGGAGCCCCGCGCCGCAATGGTAGTCGTCGATGCAGAAACATAGACACAAGGAGAGGATTTCACTCGAAGGCTTTTTATCACCTGAAGGATTTTTGTCACCCAATTGAATTTTACACATGACACTCGAAGGGCTTTTACAATGCACCTGAAGGATTATTCACTCGACAGACGACACCCATGGATGTACCATTTTTGTCTGTACCACTGATCATAAAAACTAGGACACGCTGCTTGATCTCCGCAACCAAGAGGACTTTCGAAACATGGCACCATCATCATCGTCATATTCAACCATCTCTGTCATTGACATGCCATCATTGTCGGCGTCATCACCTCTACTTCATTTGTCTTCATCATCTTCTCTTCATACTGGTTACCGCAAACGCGACAACCCCTTTGACGCTCTCTCTTGGTGGCTACGTCTTTGCCATCCCATCTTCGAAAACATGCTACCGCTTCCTCTTATATATAAACCCCGCCCATATATCCATTAATGCAGTTAAAATTCATTATTCCATCAATTAATATTGGGAATAACTCTTCATTAATGTTGGGAGAAAATCATCCATTAATGTTGAGAAAATCCCTCCATTAATAATTTTCTATCTCTTCATTATTTAAATTTTAAATCAGAAATCCCAAAAATCTCCACCTTGATTTAAAAGTCAAATATTCCGTATTCATCATTACCATCTTGGTCAATGTGATCGCTGACTCCTCCAAGCTCTGAATGTCACCCAATGAATGGAACACGCTGCATGACACCTGCGGCCAAAAAGACATTCGATATTCTAGCAACACCACTGATACCGCCGTCATTTTCGATGACATCTGAGTCCTGAGTCCTTGATAAGCCGCTTCACTATATGTTTGCCACCATGTTTTGAAACTGATAACTTCAACCAATCCCTCTGATACCACTGTTGGGGCTCAGAGCTCGGTGCCGCAGCAGAAGTCGTCGATGCAGAAACATAGACAAGAGGAGAAGAATTCACCCGAATGAATTTTATACCCAAAGGAATTTTACACATCACACCCGAAGGCCTTTAACAACACACCCAAATGATTTTTTCACTCGACACGTGAAACCCATGATTGTACCATTTTTGTCCGTACCACCGATCATCACAACAGGGACACACCACTTTATCTCCTCAACCAAGAGGACTTTTGATACATGGCACCGTCATCGTCGTCATCTTCAATCAGCATCTCCATTGGCATTCCATCATCATCGGCGTCATCACCTCTGCTTAATTTCTCTTCATCATCTTCACTTCGTACTAGTTACCGCAAACGCGACAACCCCTTCGCCGCTCTGTCTTGCTGGCTACATCTTTGCCAGCCCATCTTCCAAAACATGCTACCACTTCCGCTTATATAGAAACCCCGCCCATATCTCCATTAACGTAGTAAACATTTATTATTACATCAATTAATATTGGGAATAACTCTTCATTAATGTTGGGAGAAAATGCTCCATTAATGATGAGAAAGTCCCTCCATTAATAATTTTATCTCTCTTCATTATTTAAATTTTAAATCAGAAATCCCAACATTATGCTCAGATGATAGGACAAGGTGCTGCATAGATACCTCAGTGCCCTGATTATTTGTGGAATTGGATCTTTCTCATCTGGTGATTGAAAAAATCACTATATGGTTGCAAGATTCATTTTGTTGGAATCAAGATATTTCTTATCCTGCCTTTCTAGTATTCTGCTCCCATTATCTTCTTCAAGTACATTCCTTATAGGTGTGTCATTGTAATCATGGAGGCCCGTGAAGAAGACATGCTCAATTTATAGGGAACAAAAGTCAGGTCTCTCTTTCATATAGAGCTGATGTGGTTCAGGGGTAGTATCTTGAAGAGCCTCTAGACATGGAAAAATTAATGGATGATCGGGTGATGTATAGGGATATTGATCATTCGATTCCCAGATGGAAGCCTCAGATTCGGGTTTGTGATGCTGTTTCATTTTTCAAATTACCCATGATGTTTTCTGTGTTTCATAACATGCAAGTCTTTCGTGGGATATCCCGCCCCCTGGAATTTTTTCACTACCATATCCTGAATATACAGATTCTCCTGGTGGTGTGAAGGGCTGGGTAGGTTTGCATCTATCTCCCTTGGGATCACCACAAGTTAAATCCCATATATACTCTCATCCAGATAGTATAGGAAGAGGAAATACTTGTACCCCAGTAAGAGCGAAAGGATTCATCAGGATTCATCAGGATTCCTCCTCATCTCCAATTGAGTTTTTACCAAAGGCAAAGAGAGACTATTTTATGTTGCAATCAAGGAATCTAAAAGTGAGGTTACAATCAACCTTTGATAATGCCATGAGTTCTGGGGCCAATCCTAGAACATTATTTGTTCAATGATTCCTATTTTAATATGGAATGCATGGGGCATTAGAACCCAGGTTAAAATGGTTTTTGTGCCTTCTAAAGATAACAAGAGGATTATTTCCCTAATTGGTATTCTTGAGCATAGGCATAATCCAAACAGGATTGAAGTCTTTTCAAAGAAGCTTAAATTACAAGGATGTATGCATGCATACCCTAGCAACTGTCACATCTGGATATTCTGGAATAAAAGCTTCAAAGTGGAACAAATTTATGCGGGAGATCAATTAATTACTGTTAGGGTGACCCATGACTTACATTCTTTCCTGGTGTACTTTGTTTATGCAAGCTATGATTCCCAGTAGAGACATATTTTTGGAATTATATCAACCTGTTTGATCCTGATAATCTCATATGGTTTGTGGTATGAGACTTCAATATCATGGCTAATACAAATGAAAGAAAAGGGTGAGGATACTTTTCTAGGAAAACATGTTTAGAGTTTAATCAATGCATGGTGGCTAATAGTATTTTGGATATTGGTTATTCCGGGGATCAGTTTACGTGGTGTAATAATAAAAAAGGTGGTTGTTGATCTTGGAACCGACTGGATAGATGCTTAGCTAGTATAAAATCCATTTCTATATTTTTTTACTGTTGGGTCGTTCACATTTCTCATGGTATTTCAAATCACTCTCAGCTCATGTTAACCATTTTTTCTGGTAATGATAATAGTAAGAGATTTAGATATCTTCGTCATTGGGCTGTGAATCATGTTTTCCGTGATATGGTTTGTTTGGCCTAGAAAACTCCTACCCAGGGACACACATGGATAAAGATTCATAATAAATTGAGGTGTCTTAATAGTAGACTTCAGATATGATTGAAGGATCTTTCTTCTCCTGATAGGGATATTGATGGTATTATGAATGATGATGATCACTTTGAAAGGAGCTTAGAAGAATATTGTAGTGGTCGTGTTTTTGAGGATCTTTTTTGAAAGAAAGATATTCCAGTGGACATTCTTTTGAAATAACAGATTATTTCCATGGAGAATGCATGAATTAAGTGACTGAAAGAAGAGGATAGAAATAAAACATGCTTTCATGCTTGTATTAAGGGGAGGAAAATGTTTGTTAAACTGAATATTTTTATGGAGAATGTGTTATTCACAGATAACAGCGATGTTATAAGAGATATGGAAAATATGTATTTGATGGACCTTCTTGATGGTCCCAATCCTCTCCTGCCTAATGGTTACATAGGGGTAACCAACTGACATTTTTGATGTGATCCCAAACTATGTCTCTGATAGTGATAATGAGGGTATGAGTGCTCTTCCATAGGACACTGATATTTTTTATGCTATGATTAAACTTAATCAAAATAGTACTTCTGGTCTGGACCGGTTTCTTTCCTCTTTCTATAGAGTCTCATGGGAGATTGTCAAAAATGATTTGATTATGCCCATTTAGGATTACTATCGTGGTGGATACCTTCCTAGAGTTTATTGTGTGACACTACAGTTGTGCACATCCATAAGTCTATGAATCCAACTTCTATCCTCCACTTTTGGCCCATTAGTATGTGTAATATTCCATAAAAATTTATTTCCAATATCATTAATTCCAGGCATTCGGTTCATCTCCCATAGTGGATTACATTGGAACAACATGACTTTGTGAAGGGAAGATCTATCCCGGGGATATACCATTGGCCTAAGAAGTGTGCATGGATATCAACATTAAAACTCGCAGATACAATATGACCATTAATCATGCCATTTATAAAGCCTATGACTATATGGAATGGTGTTTTATCAATAAAGTCATGGAAGGTATGGGGTTCTCTTCTTGGAATATTGACATTCTTTTTAGTGTTTTTAGTTCTGCTTGGATGGCTATTTCTTTTATGGGAAAATCTTATGGCTTCTTTAAGGCTACTTGGGGACTTTGGAAGGGGGTCCCTATCTCCCCGAGCATTTTCATCACTACCCAGGATGTTCTTAGTCGTCTTATTCATAGGAGCATATGCAATAGAGACATTATTCCATTTTGTAGTAGAATGTATTTCCATATGGTTTCCCATCTTATATTTACAGATGATACAAAGATTTTTATGAATGTTTTGAGTAAGTCTTTATGTAGCCTTAATAGAATATTGGATTGTTATTTCCATTGGAGTGGCCAGTTTGTGAATAAATGTAAAAGCAGTTTTAATATTTCAAGAAACTGCCTTTCAAGTAGGATTGAAAATTTATGTCTTACCCAGGATATGATGAAAGAAGAATTACATTCTGATTATTGGGGGGCTCCCCTTTACTCAATAAGGCTCTTTATTCAAGATTTTGACTCTCTAGTTAGTAGAATACTTGACCGTTTCCTTAATTTGAAAAAAAATTTACCTATCCTTTGGGGGTAGAATAGAATTGGTTAACAGTGTGATATTGGCCACCCGGGTTCATTCCCTCCCCTCGGTCAAAGTCCCAAAAGGTTTTATTAAAAACAATGACATGATTCTTTCTAATTTCATCTAGGATACCAAGAGGAAAGGAGAAAAAGACATTGGGTATCGTGGAAAAGGATGGGTCGTCCAGTTGTAGAGAGTGGGATTAATGTTCGTAGTCTTGAGGATACTATTCATTGAATGCATGCTAAATTGGCATGGGAATTGATGGAAAAAAGAACTTTATGGGGGTGTTCTATGCATGGAAATTATTTGGGGGATCAGGTTTATCTCAAGCCTCATGTCTCTCCACTTTGGTCTGAGATTAGGCCCATTTTAGATGTTCTGAGAATCCAATCTTGTTGGATCACTAGGAAAGGGGATGTTCTGTTCTGGAATCATAATTGGAGTGGGGAAAATATATGTTACCCTTTTTTCCCTGCTACAAATATCACTTTCAAAGAGGCTTTCCAGTATCATATGGTCATCAAGGTCATTTTGAATACTGTCCATAAAGACCTGTATTATCAAATAGAGATGTCCCCTTAACCAGATAGGTGTATTTTTACTCCTTCCCCTTCTATCCTTTTCACAATGCAGGACTATCATCAGATATTTAACATGAAGAATCATGGGGGGGATTGGAATGATACTCTTTGGGCCAAGAAAATTCCAACCAAGATTAATTTTCTTATTTGGAGGATTATAAATTGAAATGTTCATATGGATGATAATGTTAAACGATGTGGTATTTGTGTAGCTTCTAGATGTGTTTGTTATACGAAACATAATGAGGAAAGTTCAGAGCATCTATTCTTCAAGAGTAAATGGGAACATGAGGTGTGGAGTTATTTTGGTGTGTTAACTGCTTTTTCTATTCTGTATATGGCTGATCTGAATTTCCTTGACTGGTGGTACTATGGATCGGTCAGGGGTAGCATGAAAAGATCCTATCATACTCTTATTCTACATGTTGGATGTTGGGGTTTGTGGCAAGCAAGAAATCAGTGCATATATAAGGGGGTGGTCTTGAAAGGTTTCAAGATTATTATAAAGGTTAAAAATATGATCTTCGTCTTCACCAGAGCCATGGGTAACAAGAGAGAGGCTCCTTCTATGAAGTAGTTTTTATCTAGCCATCCTTTTTCTTCTCAGGGGAGCGGTCTTATTATGGGAAACTGGGTTTACTGGAATTCTCAATCAAATGGTTTGAAGATAAATTGTGATGGGTCCTGCATTTCAGGTTTTATCCTTGGTGGTAGTGTTGTGCATGATATAAATGGTTCTGTTTTACCAGATTTCTCTATTATACTTGGACAGGGGACTACTCTCTAAGAAGAAGCTAAAGTAGTGCTTGAGGTTATTAAAATCTGTAAACAGAGGGGTTTGAATATTGTGGAAGAAAAAAATAGACTCACTACACATGTATAGTTCCCTAAATGTTGTGGATGTTATTCCTTGTTCTATTTTTTAGGTCATCAGAAAGTGTCACAACATCTTGTAGGACAAAACCATGATTATCCATACCTAGTAGGAGGAAAATATGGTGGCAGATTACTTAGGTTCGGTTAGTATCCCTGACGCTGAGTGTTTAGTTGTTCATGATTGTAATAGTTTGAAGCCTGAAGGGGCCAATATTATCATAGGGGATGCCATTAGACTTCATTATTTTAGACCTCTTTAGGCTTTGTTTTGTTTCCCTAGGTCTTCATTTGCAGGTCTTGTATCCTTGTACATTTCTTTTTCTCCTGAATAAAAATTTTAAGGTTGATGAGTAAGATAGTTTTTTCTATATTCCTTCAATATTTCAAGATCTATAATTTGAAAAACCAAAAATATTAGATTTTTGTGATCCTCGTCATAGATATACTTTCACGATCCTTTTAACTCAGAGCATCACCCCCTTATTTTCTATCACAGTATTGCAATGTATTAAGCAGTTAAAATCAAAAATATACTCAAACCATATTCTATAAAACATATCAAACCATTTAGGATAAAATATGTACCTTTATCATTTATTATAATAATATATTTCGCACCCTTGTGTGTAATTTTAATTTCTCCATATCATCAATGAAAAAAGGACTATAGTTAACACTAAATCTTGAGTGAGATAATTTTTATTAAGAACCTTAAATTGGGGCGAGGCATTAGCTATCACTATATCATTTAGCATGAGGAAACATCACAATCCCTTCATATATGTATCACTATAAATCATAGACCCTTCTCCTCTATTTGGTAGTCTGAGAATAAGTTCATTGACCAACCTTCTCTTTAGTTAGTTGAAATTTTATTCACATTCAGCGGTTCAAATGAAATTGATGCCATTTATATTCAACATGGTGAGTATATTGGATATCGATGATATTTTTCTAAAATTCAATTATAATATCAATCCAAACCATGAAAACTATATATCATAGTTACCTAGGTTGGTTTAGGCTGATGCTTAATATATTTTTATCATTGATGGATCCATCTATATACCGTCGCATGAGATTATATGAGTCAAAAATGAAACCTTTTGTAACTAAAGTTCACACTTCATGAAATTTGAATATATATTCTCTTCCATTATAATCTTTATTATAATTCTAATGTGATATTCACGCTCTTCCATTTTCATAGAATCCAAATAAATATTATCTCTAAATACTACCACAAAATTATAAAAGAAATCTCTAAAGTATATATTAATTAAATCAAGGAATATATCTAAAGAATTATTAAACAAAATCACATAACTCTAAATTAATATTTTTTTGTAAGACAAACAGAATGTTTTCATGGGTATCCCAACACTATTTATCATGAATTTATATTATATAGATCGAACATCAAACTTTAAAAATGTTGAGTGCCTCGTAATTGATTGAATAAATCATAAATAATGGGCAAAGGGTACATATTCTTGATTTTCATTTTGTTATGTTCTGAATAATCAATGCAATGTATTAAAGAACCACCTTTCTTCTTATGAAATGAACAGGTTTACCCCATGGAGAAGAACATAGAAAAATAATTCCCTTATAATGATTTTAATATATTTTCTAATTCAATTCACACAACTAATTAGAGATATTCTATATGAAGTCTTTGAAATAGGTGTAGAATAGAGTATGAATTCAATAGTAAGATCATCTTCATGATTGGGGGGGGGACTTGGAATATATATTGAAAATACACAAGTATAATCCCAAAAATTAGGAACAACATTTATATTGAATTTATCCCCAAATATTTGAGATAAATATACCTCTCAAATAGGTAATAATTCCACTATAACAGAATCAATTTACATTTTATATTCTTATTCATCCTCACAATGAAATACGATCATATCTTGGTTAAAAATATTAAATTTCATTTCATTATTTGATAAATTTATAAGGAATCTATATAGAGAGAGCTAAATAATGATCAAAATCACATAAAAACCCAATAAAGGAAGAAAAATAATATTTTCATTGTTCTCATTGAAAAAAAAATTAAAATGAAATCCCCAATTTTGGATTGGAGTATAAGTGTGCCTTAACAATCATGATCAACTTTAATGATTAACAAAGCATATACCATTCCTTGGTCTAGGAGTAATCTTTTTGGATTAGGTCCTTGATTCAGAAAATGGCCACATTTCAATCTCATAATACTTTTGAATTTAAATGGTTCATTTTTATGTAATTTGTTATTATCTTTTAAAATAATAATTTTACATCTACAATTACTCACTCTATGCCCTTATTTTTCACACATAAACAATCTTATCTTTCATTTGAGACATTTTCATGAGTTATTTTTCCATCATTATTGACATATTGAAAATTGAATATTCATTCCTCTACTATATTAATCAACTACAGTACCATGAAAAACCATTTTTATCTTATTAGGTGTTTGTGAACTCATCCAAGTTGAGGAAGTTCACAATATATCAAGATAACAGGTTAGGAATAATCGTATGATTTCTCTTTCTAGTTCCCATTTCACTGGGTTTCCCATAAGGATAATCACTTCTTTATCTATCACATTCAACATTAACACAATTCCTCATGGTTTCTACAATAGAATAAAATCCAAAAGTATAGTGTGACCATCAATAATCTTAGGTAGTAATCATATAATCATAGAAAATAATTCATAGCATGTTTTAACCATGGAACATTTTTTTTCAATATATAAGACCTTTTGATTCACACAAACCCGGAGAGTATCTGACTAGGTGTTCAGTGTAACATCTCACCCCATTTTACTATATTACTAGTGGATGAACCATTCATCATATAACCACAGACATGCCACCCTATACACTATAGACTTCCAACTAGCAGTTGAGGCGTAAGATGGTATGATGAAGAGACTATACCATTATATCATAGTGCATAATATAAAATAAATAACTAAAAACCATCCAAGACAATAAATGATCACAAAACAAAGGAATAAATAAAATCCAGCATCAATACATGGAATGCAGTAAAATCCCAAAAAACATGATGAAACATACATCAAAATGATGAATGTGCAGATAATAGATACATTCTAGAATAAAACAATAAACAATAATGGTATATATTCCATCACTAAGCTGAACATCATCTTGTATCTTAATGCCATCCGAGAAATAATAGTTGAACACACTATCCTAAGCATTAGATATACCTATGACTAAAATCTGGTCATCAACTGCTCAGGTACCCAATTATAGTGGCAGCTTGAGAAGGGTATGAGTAAAACATAGTAGGCCATGACCAATGATGTGTAATCAAATCCATTCTAAATATGTAGTGTAGTAATAATGAAATAAAAAGAGGTATGAAAAAGAATATAAAACTGAACATAAAAATAACCTTATTGACCCTCATCCTTTATGTTTACACCCAGGGTTAGCCAAACATACTTTCAATCCATGCTAGATATCTTAGTTTAGGGGTGCCTACTCCCATATCAGGAAAAAATGACCCATGTCATTGGAAAGTTCTCATACAGGTGGGGAATTACTAATAATATATCTTAATGTTTTATTACCATAGAATAACAAAAATCTAACACTTAGACATCATTTATAATCATACTCTCCACCCTTATGCATCCAATGACAATTAAACTGACACTAATGTAGCTTGCATCCCATGTATCTTACCCTCAGGAAGTTCATATCCCATGAATCTTACCATTAGGTTGTATCAAGTACCATGTATCTTAAACTCATGTAGAAATGTTAACCATAAATATTAATGTCAGGAGGGAACATAGGCATGAACCTTACCATCATGCATTATATATAGTTCTTTCAAGAATCATACACGAACACATGTCATAACAAGACAAAGCCTCAATAGGTCAAGATACTAAAAGACAACAAGAATCAATCATAATAATGTAATTCCAAAAAAAGATAGAAAGAAATTTAGATGGAGAACCACCCAGGATATCAAGAATCTAATCATAAGACACAAAGATTAAAACATCCAATAAAAAAATGAAAAAATTTATTCTGTTGGGACAAGTTACCAAAAAACACCCTCATTATAACAATTCTATTTTAAGTATCAATTATGAATTTTTATTAATCCTTAAAAATTATGTAAATAATAAACTATTTTATTATGCCTAATATAATTAAAATCCATTTTAACATACCATTTACACCCTTGTCCATAGTCAATAAAATAACCAGATACAAGGAAATAATTCAATTGAACCATGTTGTCAATTGTCACAATAATTTCAACTATATACAATTCACATCTCTTTTAAGTACAACATCTATTAGACATATCAACATTTCCAAATTTCATTATCTGTTTATACCAAATGCAATTACTTATCAAAATACCAAATTTAAGACATGTTATTTATTATCAAGCTAATCACCACAATTAACAAGTTAGGTCAGTTCCACAGTAGTCATTTTTTCTCAAATCACAAGTCAAACCAAATGACATTATTTAACCAAATCATTAATTGTATCCATTAATTCAAGGGACTATAGGTTTATTACACTCCAGATCTAGTCTATTATGATGGGTTAGCACACCCTTTAGGTTACTGAAAGACTAGGTCTCAATTCAAAGGACCCGATGGGGTCTGAGGGAGGTCTATGAATATGAATTCTCAATAAAGATGAGGACTACCGATTTTATTATGTTGTGAAAATGACATGCCGGTGAAATCACATATATTTCACATAAAATAAAAATAAATTAGACCTTAGCAAGATGAATTAGAAAACCTACAGTTTAATGAAACTTTACACATTGATTCCATGTACCGACAACATCCTCCATAACCTTCCAAGCTTGTCTAACTGTGCCTTCAATCAGCCAGACTCATCTCTAAGATGGGTAATTCCATCATAACAACACAATCAGAAACAATGTTCTTTTTACTCCTCATGCATCCCAAATTTTATGATCAGAGGAATATCGGAATAAATCCTTCAACTTCCCCATTCTACAATGAAATTATTATTTTTATGTAAAACAAAAATATTCAGATTTAAGGATAAAGAGGAAGAAATAATGAGAAAGGAGGAAGGGGTCACACACTTAAATATGTTGTGATCAAATTACATCCAATAATTCCATATTTTAGTGAAGAATGTAGGTAGATGGATATTTGACCGAACCCCCTTCCACTATATGTTTTTTTCATCAAAGGAAGATGTAGATTCTTAGATTTAAATTTCGGTTTTGGGAGGTATCATGAATTTTAATGTTGGAAACCATAAGACCACACCATATCCATGATGACCATGACACTGAAAGGATACAAAAGAATTAGACCATGATGTAGCTATAAGAACTACATCATAGTGTTCCGGTCAGAGCTATGTCTAGGAAAAGGGGCGATCTCTAACCCATAGATCTAAAAAAGAAGAAAGGAACTATAAAATAGGAGAAAAAATACCTACACCGTAGGCCATAACTACCAGGAAGAGACTATGATGTATCCTACCATACTTACTACAGCTATTCTAAAATTGTAAGAACCAATAAAAATCGACCCTTGATCCACCATGCTATAGCCCACAGATTCATTCCATATCCATTCGTAAATTTAAAGAGTCTTGAAACTTACACACCACAGATAGATCAACCACACCAAAACCATTATATCATATACTAAAAGCCTCTACAAAACTTTCAAAAACCATAAAAATATAAAAAATATAATAAGACTCTGAATGACACCCAAAAAACACATCAATCAAAAATAGGGGACTTAAAACACATCCATAAATATCACATTTGGATGTTCAAAATCCTAGAACCTCTTTTCAATTAATGGATTTCAATATGACCCATCCACCGATGGAGAAATTTCAAATTTTCATTATATTTATAAATTATGAAATACCCATGTTATTACATGAAGCCTTAGGCGCAATCATTGTACTCTAGTGATGATCATGTTAATACCATATCCAATCCATTCATATTTATTACCCCTAGGTGAATCTACCCCACAAAGACTTCCACTTTCATGTATTTGGGATTTCATATATTTTATTTGAAAAACAAATTCATTTCATTATCTTATCATGGATTGTTCTCCAATACATAGTATTTACTTAAGGGTGGTCACTAAAGTTTTCTCATCATAGTCTCAAAAAATAAGAAAAAATTTATCTAAAACCAACTGAGTTAACCCAAACATATCATACATTAATATAACCTATAATTATATTAATATTCATTAAATATCATTATAATACATGATATAATATAAATGGTTTAGTGTATTTGGAAACCTGGAAATATAAAAAAAATATTAAATAAAATATATACATTATCTCCCACTTAGTGATTTGCAACTAGATCAATTCTTAGACATATCATACTTAAAAAAATTATTCCCATCAGGGGGAAAATAAAATATTATAATGGGTGAGCTCAGATACTCAGTAAGGTTAAACAAGATATATATCAAAGATCATTTTAGCATAACATGATAATTATCGTATGATAACAAGAGCATAACATTTCAAGATAAAACCCCATTGTTTATAGATCATAATTATGACTGAGGAAATAATCCTCAGCCATTTATAAGACATATATAATAAATAAATTAAAGAACATGAGACATGAGAGAATAAACTTTCCTTAATATTAGGTCCTAAATGAGTGGCATTGAGTTTTGAATAATAATAATAATCCTACAATTTTTTTTTCAATTCTGGTAACCAAAACATTTATCACATGTTATTATTTGGATAAAAAACCCTGTACAAAATTTGGTCTTGGTAAAAACCATTATGTACCCACTTTTGTGCATGGGATAACCTCATATGTACCCTCTTTTGATCATGGGATAACCTTTCATGTACCCTATTTTAGGATTGGTATAAATTGATGTGCACACTGTGAGCACATAAAATATTAATCATTACCCAATCCATTTGTAGACTATAATGGATCCACCCATCACACACTCATAATATATTCATATTTATGCCACAAGATCATGAAAACATTCATCATTCCATCCTAACATAAAAAATGGATAATAAAATGGATTTTTTCAATGTTTCATCCCCATATCCATAAATAATACAGAGGAAGAAAAATGTTGGTATAATAGAATCAAATCCCCTATAAAGCATAAGTAACATAGATTGATGTTATAATTAATTAGAAATTCCATTTAAATATCACTGAAACCTTATTTTTGGAAAATACAAATTATTTTATTAAATAAAATATTTAAAATAAAAAAATTTAAAAAATTGTAAGGGAAAATTTTTCCTTTGAAAAAACATGAGATGTTGTATTCGAATCAGTGATTCATCATGACTGCGCTATATTTTTTTCATTCCATGTATATAAAAAATATTACCTTCACATTTTTTATAAAAATTTAAAAGTAACTTGTTTTTAAAATTATAAGTATATTCCTTGTAATTTATTTTATAGAAATTCAGATATGGATAAAAATGATTTAAATAAATCATAGAAGAATAATAAAAAATTTCTTGAAAAAATTTCAAAATAATATAGACAAGGAAGAAAACGATTTCAAATCGACGAGGAAAAAGAATTATTTTTTAATAAAAACATTATTTCAGTCTCTTGAGTAACTAAAGAGAGAAAAATGAAAGGGAAAAGAATGTAATTTTAGGATATAACCATTTTATTATAACATTAATGACATTTTGGATAGATAAGTCATATAATTTCATCATCGTGAATTTAAGCATAAACAATCATATAAAAAATGTGATTGTAACATTTAAACCATATATAAATTATAATTGCATCATAAATTATATAAAATATTTAACAATAAATTTTATATTTTTTATAATTATTTTCCAGAACATATCCATTCCCATAATAAAAAATATGGCCCACTTATAAAATTTCAGCACCTATTTATTAATAATTATTTATTGAAAACATCATTTCTATGTGTTAACATTTTTGAATTTTATAATCGTTTCAGTTCAAAAGTTCTGATTCTCATACTATTTTCAGGGAAAAATTATATAGATAATTATAATCATGGTATGAATATTATATATTTTCATTATATATGTATTTATAATCCTCAATTAGTGGAATATATAGAAAAACAATTTACATCATACATGGAGAAAGTATTCCATACATACTCTTGAACGTTGTTTTCATTTTACAATGAAACAAAAAAATGAAATATAAATAAATTTTTATTATTATAGAATCAGTATTAAATAATAATGAAATTTTTTATTAAATCTGTTATTATAGATAATTACGAATGTTAGTGATGGAAAATGAATCATATCTCTATGTGAAGGTTGTAGTCCACACATACTGATGAAAATTACTTTCATATCCTATTTGATTGAATGGAGGTGGATAATAGTTGGAACATAATAATACTAACATCTCATAACTTTTAGGATACTTGAGTAACCATGTTATTTTGGATACAATAGGTCTAAATAAGGTGGAATAAAAAATAAAATTGAAAGTACTCTGTTAAGAGTTGTACCTTTTCATTGAGAAATCTCCATTGACATACATCTTAAGCCCTAAAAGTGTGGTATAATGATCAATACCAGACTAAAAGGACATGAAAAAGGATTTTATGTTGTTATTAGCGAATTAAATTTCAAATATATAATGGTTATACTTTGTGAATAAGGGATAAGGGTATGTGCGCTTTTATATATGAGGGGAGGGGAACCCTTGGAATTATCTACAAAATTAAATCAATATAAATTAATTTTCATATGAAATTTGATCCAAAATTGATATATTTATAAAATAGGATGATTATATATTTAAATATTATCATCTAATAAAATTTATAAATGTTTACGTGATGTTTTAACCCTAATCTCTTAGTTTTAACACTTGTTAACCATTTTGACGATTACCATTTTATCAATGTATTTTCCACATTATGGGTCATGAAATTAACAATAAAAGAACTTATAAGTGGATAATGGATGAAATTATAAACCATGTACCATTCATTTGATCAATTATATTATTTTTCACAATTTTAAATCAATAAATAAAATATTACATAATTTAAGACACTATTAAATTCATTTTCATAACAATCAAATAGTTCGACTTTAAAGACAAAAATATAGAAATTAAATATGAATAAAAACTTATAAAACATTAAAAACATGTTATATATTTATATAAAATTTGTGTAACACAATAATGCATCCAAAATTTGTTAAATTAAATATTTTTAGAAATATATATTTAATTTTCTTATTACTTTAACTTGGATTGTGTCGATATTGTGTACAAATTTAGTGTTATTATTCCATCACCAAAAAACTAAAAATAAATTACACTGATAATATAATTTAATAATATTAAAAAGGAAAACTTATATTTTAACATAAAATAATTTTATCCCTATGAAAAATATTATAGTTATTAAAACAGATATTGACATTTTGATTTATTGTTTAATTAAAATAATATTGAGGTAATTATCAAAGGAAATTAGAACCACATTTATATATATTTCAATATTTTATGGGTATTATAAAAATAAAATCATACAATAGAAATAATCTATGTGTTTTATATAGTTTGAATTCTTTATAGCATTATTGATAACATTAATTATATGACATAACCTAATTGAGGTGACAAATATTTACCACATTTATTATCGATAATGGAAAAAATAGATTTTACATGTTTACAAACTTTTTAAATTCATATTAAAAATATTGAATACATTTTTCAACAAAAACCTTCTATATGTGATAGATATCAATTCTAAAATATGTACACCAAACACAATGAAATCTATATTTTCTGAAAAAATGTGTTCTTAAGCATAAAAACAATTTTTTTTCGTATCCAATTCATAATAGAAATCATTAAAAAATTATCAATAATTTTACTAAATATTTAATTTATAAATTTCACTAATATATTCCTCGAATTGTGATTAATTTATTTTATTAATATAAAAACACATTATCCACATAGTTGTGTTTAAATAATACTTTTTTTACTTTGTATTTTTTTATCAATTGATACCCAATGAATTTATTATATAAATATTTAAAAAGTAATGTTTTATAATTTAGTTAGAACTATTCATATCTACCAATCAAATGTGTAGGTTATAACTATCACATTAAATAAAAATAATAATTATTAAATAGTATAACACTATTATTTTAAATATAGAATTGCATGTAAAGAATGATTTCAAATATAACAAGTTAATTTCAATTTAAATACATATAAAATAGTGTAGTGTTTTATTGATAATTCATAGTAATTAAATCCATCTATGCTTCTACCTATTATTTTATAATTTTAATAGTAATTAGAGAATATTTACAATTATATTCTATGAAAATCCCCACTAAGGACTAGGTCTCGCACATCATTCAAAATCAACATTATACTTTATGAATAAAAAATAATGATAATTTTAGTATCTTTCCAAATATCTGTTAATGAAGAATATATAACTTGTGAAAACACATCATCATCTAGAATAATTCCCACTGATGACAACTAGATTTTTATGGTGTTGAAATTTTTTACATGATCAAGAACAATGTTCCTTTTAATTATATTCAAATTGAACAATATTCGAATCAGGTACACAATTTTCAAGACAGTAAGATTCTTGTATATATTAACAAGAGTTTTCAACCACACATACATGTTATTCTCCTCCATGATATTGAATGACACATTTTTGGTCGATCTAGTGTGCATAACTCTTTGAACCTATTGATCAATAAGATACAACTCTATCTTCTCCAGCTCTATTGGGTTTTCACTTAGAAGCGACTAATGAATATTTTTTTATTAAATATATTTTATGATCTATATTATATAATAATTGATGTTAGTTCCATTTAAATAATCAATCCTCACATTTATTTCTTTTATAACAATCAATAAAAAACAAAATAGTTCTCATAAAATATGAACATTCATACAACTTATTATGGAAATTTCAAGGGAAACCATGACAATAGAGTTTTAGATGAAGTTTATATGGGAGAAAAAAGAATAATAATAAGATTTAGCACACTTTAAGATTATGTGGATCACTAAAAAACTGGATTTCTATGGAGACGCATTATTATTTCACTAATTCCAGGAAAATGATTACATAGAAATTTCAAAGTTTTAGAAACCCAATATTGAATAAATGTATAAATAAATTTTGTGCTATAGTAAGTCAAATTTACACAAAACAAATATGCACTATAAGTACATTGTAATAAATTAATCAATGGATGGAATTCCACATGGATACAATGATCTATCGATTTCACTAGTCACATGACAGTACAATATCTTTTCGAATTATACACTACTATTGTACAATGTTTGTAACATCCAGAGTTTTTAAAGGGAATCAGTTTTTATGATAGCGTATATGATACACCACATCAAGCTTAAATGAAAAACTGAATATTTTTATTTAAATGCTAAGATTCAACTATCCTTTAGAATGGGAGGAATGAGCTTGATTAACTGAAATATGAGAAATGTGATATAAAAATGTATATATATAACAAAATCTTTTGTTACCAATGAATTTTATATGAAAATAAAAATATGTTTTTAAAATGAAATGAAATCTTTTTCAATCTAATGTTTAAAATTCATCTCATATATTTTTTGGTTATTATATAATAATAATAATTTAAATTTTATTTATAAATGGATTATTTTTCAAAAAAGTAGTTTTAACACCGTTTGATGGACAAACCATTTTAAATCTAGTTTTGACACTTTTTATGTTATATTTTAAAAAACAATTCTTCTTTTAATTAATTGTATCAAAAAAATTTTGGTTTAATTTTTGGTATTTTTCTGATAAGATTGATGTTTTGATGAATAGTAAAAAAATAATGCATTTTAATTGAAACTACATTTTCATAAAATTTATTTGTAGCGTTTAATTATATTATTAATGAATTTAAAATATTATTTAATTAATTTTTTCATCATTTAATCCAATTTTTCTTATTATAATCAATTTCACATTGAAATTTGATATAAAAACATTGTGATCTTTTAGACGTATTTATTTTGAAAACCTGTCTTCCATTCTGTCAACAAGATTTATCTTAATTAATTTCTTCTAATTATGTGTTTTTAATTTCAAAAAATGTATTCCTTATTTTTAATAAGAATTACAAAATTATATAAATACGTCCCTTTTATTTTTGAAAAATATGAATAGTAAGTTTAGTAATATTTTTATTACCATGGTTAACAATAAATCAGGAAGATAAAGGTAAAAATAATATTATGAATAATATAGTATTACCCAAGAACTTCTACTAGTTTCATTTTATGAGTTTGGATCGACCCAAAGAATCCTTGGACCAAATTTATAACCCTTTGAAACCACTTGTGTGAGAGTATGATATTTATATTATTATATTCAAAAAAATCAATTTTGTCACAATCTCTTTTCTAAGAAGTAAAATATTTTAATTTGGGGTTATATAAGAAATATCTTTGAATATGAATATTTTTTTGAAATAAAAAATCTTCACCTAAACCGAGGTAAATTATTTACAATTTTTATGAATGAAATAATTAAATTAAAGGTGACACAACAATGTTGCAATAATTATTTTAATCATGGTATAATCAAATAAATGACAATTAAAATATTTATATAAATATAATTTATATAATTTAAGACATAAAATAATTTTATGGAAGAATTTTATAGGTTAGGGATGAGTTAATATAGTTTTTTTAAGATATCCTACTGTTATGATATTTTTAAAAAGTCAAATAATAAGTAGTATCAAAATTGACATTATTGATATAAGTCTAAAAATGTTATTAATTTCTCATATTTGGTCTTTTTGAATTTTATCCTAATTATATTATCCCTCAATGTGTAAATTACATTATATCACAGTCAGAGTTTAAAGGGGTTAAAACAAAGAGGAAAGGATTAAAAAATTATAAATAATTATCTACTTTAATTTTAATGAATAGGATAGAACCGATAATCATAATTTATTTAACATTAATTAGTTTGGAGGCATTTTTAATAGAAAATTAATTTATATTAATTTTATATTTTGAATAATTTCAAGAGTTCCCCTCCCCTCTCTTATAAAAGGGAACCCATTATTATCATTTAATAACAATTAAAAACCTGTTTGGTTTGGAAAATAAAAAAAAAATTACTCCTAATAATAATTCTAGACATTATAGAGGCCTTAATTTAGGGGGAACAACCTACTTAGATGTGTTAAGGTGTTAATCAAATGTGATAATGGTTTAAATCATGTATTTCTGTTTTATTTCTTCTTCCACTTACTTAAAATATTATCCAAATATGATGTGATAAAAATTAAATTATCCTAAATATAATGATATTTTATTATGTTAATGTAATCACCTTAATCCGTCTCTTATTCCATAAAATGTGAAAATAGTTAATCGTTTGTGTGTACGTGTAAACCATTACCTCCATGAGCAGATATAATTTTTTTCCATCACCATCTCTCAATACTGGCTATAATTATGGAATTAATGTTTATATATAATAATCATTACCTATTTATCATTATATGTTATTAATATATCAATTTTTTTTTATTTTCCATGCCCATAAAAATGGTAATGTCATTTGTGCGTACGTGTGCACTATCACCTACACGAAGGGATGCAATTCGTTTTTAATCACCACATCACTTGGATAATATATATGTACATTTAAATGATTAATATGATATTAATTGTGTTATTATAATTCTATAAAGGTTAAATAATAATAACCTTTTTTAAAACGTTCATTGAAAAATGGAAATGTTACTCATGCGTACACACGACTTACTGTCTCCACAATTGTAATGTAGTTCATTTTTTATATTCATATGTAATGGATGAATTTAAAAGTATAATTAATATATAAAAGTTATTATTATAAAATTGGTATTATTATATTGATGATGAACTAATGAGCATATTTTACTATAGATATCATACCAAATTTTTTTTGGCTCATGTATCGAATATCCTCAAAACATCCCACATGAACTTAAATAATTAAGTAATTGTTATTAATGATAATAAGTTAAATAAATGTAAGAATAAACTTTGAAATGGTTATAAATCAATTAAATAATTAACTTATGTGTATTGTTTAGTAAAATGAATATTGTACATGATGACTTGAACTCAATGTAAAGTATTTCGTCTCGTCTCCTTTCATTGATGAATTTCCCGATACTATGATTTAAGTGGTCAAATTAGTATGAGCGACTTTAAATGTTTAAATATTTAATTATCAAATCATTTTATCCATGTCAATATTCTTGATATTTACTTACATATTTATTTATATGGATATAAGAGGACTATAAAGGAAATTTAATTTTTTTTAATTTCAATCAATGGTTTCCCAAAAGAAATATTTATACCTTTTTGGTATGGAAAGTTTGAATTTCCTTAAAAAATGACAACATGAATGTTCTTTTTATAGTATACGGAAACAACAAATTCTCCGCTACAATGGCCATTATTTAATTTTATTATCCTCTTAAATCCTTAATTATTTTAGGAAAAGAAATCCATATTTATATTTTTGGGGTATTTTGGTGTTGAGAATTGTTCTTGAAAGAAAAGGGTGTTTTGGTATTGAAAATGGATAGTTGAAAGAAAACGGTGTTTTTAAGAAAAATTAGTTTTTATATGGGATTAAAAGTGATTTTAAAAGGTTTTCATGATGAATGTGTCCTATTAATGAGAATTTACTTGAGAATTATAGGTAATGGATGAACCTGATACAAGGTATACATGGGGTGGCCTAGATAGCACCCGGTAAGCTCGTTATAGCTTAACATGTGGTGGCCCAGATTACCCCACGAAATCCCATTAAAACAGAACATGTGGTGGCCCAGATAGTGCCAGGTAGGCCCATTATAGCTTAAAATGGAGTTCCCTAGATAGCATCGAGTAAGCCCATAATTTCATAATTGGAAGTCGGCTATATGGTTATTTTAATCGAATGGGCTTCAAAAGTGTATTATTTATATGATGCTCTTTGTCACCTAAAGGAGTTTAAATTTATTACTATGGGTTTTAATAATTTTATTTGTGCAAAATGTGTGTTTTCTATATTAAAATGTTTTATTTAATGTTTTTAATGAACATTAAAGATAATGGAAAATTTTCTAAAGTTTTCATGTTATTACTAAACAAAATTTTTTCTTTATTTTTATATCCCATTCTTATAATTGTGTGCTCATACAAGGTTATAAAATGTTTTTTACAGTTATTATGATTGATAATAATAAATAAGATTTCATAATGAATGTAATAAATATTTTTCTTGAAAATAATTCATGTTTTATTTTAAGATGTTTTTTTGTGAAAAAGATGGATACTAAGTATAAGTGTCCTTTTTTAATGTATGGGTTACTTTGTATGATTTTTTTATAATTATAAAAAACTCTAAACTAAAAAGATCTTAGAATGTGAATTCATGTTAAAAAACAATGGGGTATGAAATGTTTATGGATGGGTCATTATAGTTTGTATCAAAGGATGGTTTAGACAACTTTGTAGATTAGGATGTCTTTTTAAGAGTTTTAGATATCACCAAAAGATTATAATATTATGGTTTATCATATGTTAAGTGTATTAGAAACCCCTTTTGTGGAATTATTTAATGAAAATTTAAGGTCTCTAACATTTTTTTAGAAACACTCATTTTTGTAGTAACTATGAGTTATTTAATTTTAGGATGAAAACTGAAAGGTATGAGATAACCATTTTGGTTAAAACATGTAATGGTTATTTTTAGGATTTTATCATATTATATAAATGTTATAAGAATTATACAATTTTAAAAAAATAACAACCTCTGGTATGATTGATAAACTGTTGCATTCAACCATGCCATAGGAATTGAACCCATAACCGAAGGGAGACAAGGGTGAATCTCCATCCACTGGTCTATATGAAGTCCTCGTTAGTATGCCTTTTTTGTCGTTAGATTAATGATTTTATGGATAAAGAAAAAGTTTATTTTAGGATCATATGTTTTATTGAATATATAACCTTGGGATTAGAAAATTATTTGTTGATTATGTGCTTAATGTTTTTTAGATATATATTTACTATTTTGGGATCCCTTTTGATTAGGGGAGTAGAAAACTGTGGTATTTTATTTCAGAAGTAATTTTTGAATTATATTTTTTTAATATATGATTTTATTGTTAACTTATATTGATTTAGGTTATTTGTGGATATAATTAGCATATCTTGATGATTTTTTGATTTAGGAAATTTTATTTTTGGAATTAGATAATCAGAGTGATTGATGTTATTTTGAGATAAATGTTTAAATTTATTTTAGAATACAATGATATTGAATACTTCTAAATTTTAGGCTTCAATCATAGATTGGAATATTATTATGAATTTTATAGAATTTTATTTATTGAATGGTATATGTTGAACTATAGGTATTACTATTGATTTTTTGATATTAATGTTGTTTTCCAACATATAATGGTTTTTCCTTTTTTGGGTGAATTATCTTATCCTATCCTACCGAGTTTAGTTTTGGTTAATGTTTATTTATTGGAGGAATATATAGTTAATATTTTATAGATTATATGATTCTCTAGAAATAAATTCTAGTGATTCAAGTGTGAAAAACTCAACTTAAATAGTCATCATTTTGAGAAATAAATGTGTTTGTAGAGGGAATTGATTAAATGATGAAACAATACATATAAAGTTAATATATTTCCTTATGTTCTTAGTAATGTGAGTAAAATAATTCCTCAAATATATGAAAATGATATTACAAAAAAAAAATTATCCATTTACGTTATTGAGAAATCAATGACCTTTAAACTGATAAAACATTTATGGTTATATGATTGTTAACTTTATCATGAACATGTTCTCTATCACTCTTCATTAGAACATGATAGTTAGTTTTCTCTTCCATTTATATTTTTTAATACATGGAACCCAAGTATGTGTTATCTCAGGCGACGTTCGTACTTCCCTTTCTTTATTTAAAAGTAGAAGTTTCATTGGCCCTTTTTCTGATGATGAATTTTAATAAGTATATTTTGATAAGCCAATCTACTAGTTTTTGATAAATAGTTCATATTGTGAGGAAAAATTTATTAAAGTGGTGGAGGGATGTAACATCTCTATTTTTTAAAAGGAAACACTTTGTACGATAACACAAATGATACGCCACATTGAGCTTAAAAAATAACTAAATATTTTTTTAAATGTTACCATTAAACCGATATTTAGAATGGAAGGAATGAAGAAGATTAACTAAGTTATTAAAATATTTTTTCCACAAAAAAATATAATTAATTATTTTGTAACCTATTAATTATAAATTAAAATTGACCCTTTTAAAAAATAAAAGGGAATGTTTTTATGAAAAACTATTTTAATGTGAACAAGTCTATTTATATAATAATAAAATCAATATTGTTGGGTTCTATTAATGATATATATATAATATTCAAAATAATTTTTAATGTTTATCAAATATTGTTTCTAGAAATGATATAATAACAAATTGAATTTTAGGCATAAAAGGGTTATTTTTTAAAAATGGTAGTTTTACCGCCTTTTGATGGAGAACCCATTTAAAATATAGTTTTGACACTTTTTTATGTTTTATTTGAAAACATTAACATATTTTTTGAAATATAAGTATCAAAATAGATTTTTTTTTGAATTTTTGGTATTTTTCTGAAAAGTTTAATGTTTTGTTGAATAGTTAAAAAAATAATGCATATTAATTGAAAACTATTTTTTCATCAAATTTATTTATAGAGTTAAATTAAAATTTTTAACGGTTTTAAAAAATAATTAGATCATGTTTTTATCATTTAATACAATTTAGGTAATTACAGTCTATTTCAAATTGAAATTGGATATAAACACATTGTGAACTTTAGAACATTTTTACTTTAAAAACATTTTTTTTCATTCCGTCAATGGGATTAATTTATAATTAATTTCTAAAAAATATATTTTTTTAATTTTAGAATAATATATTTAATATTTTTAATCATCATTGAAAATAATGTAAATAAGACCCATTTTGGGACATTATGAATAGTAAATTTTGTAACATTTTTATTACGACGGTTATGGGTAAATCTGGTAATTAAATGAACAATAATATTACAACTAATATAAAACTATCCTAAAAATTGTCCTAATTTTATTTGATGAGTTTAGTTTGACCAAATAAATCCATGGACTGAATTTATATCCTTTTAAATCTACATGGGTGAGAGTATGCCATTTATATTATCGTATTCAATGAAAAATCATTTCTTTCACACAACTGTTTTTATCAAGAAATGTTTTTATATGGGGTTATATAAGGGATATGTTAAACTATAAATATTATTAAGAAAGATAAAATTTTTAACTAAATAATTTTAATTGATTTATAATTTTTAGAAAATAAATAAATAAATTAAATTTTGTCATAATAATGATGCAATAATTATTAAATTAATGGGAGTATCAAATAAATGATTTAAATAATATTAGACTAAATATAATTTGATATAAATGATGTAATAAACAAATTTCTTGGACTAATTTATAATTTTAGGGATGTGTTAATAGAGTTTTTTCAAAGATATCAAGTTCTTATGATATTTTTAGAAAATAAAATAATTAATAGCCTCAAAATTGACATTATTGATATTGTAAAATAATTAATATTTTATTAAATGATATAAAATTAATTAAAAGATAAAATTGGTCAAAATTATTTTAATTAGTTTATAAATTTCATTAATGACTCATTTTTTTTGTTTTTCATTTTATTGTAATTATATCAATCCTTAAAATATAAATTAAAATATATCACAGTAAGAGTTAAAAGGTGTTAAAATAAAAAGAAAAAAATTGAAAAATAGTCACACCTTATCTAATTTTCAATGGATGACATTGATTAGACCCAAAATAATAATATATTCTAAATAAATTAGTTTGGATACAATTTTAAAAGAAAATTATTTTATATTAATTTAATATTTTGATGAATTCCTAGATTGCCCCTCCCCTTTCTTATAAAAGGACACCCATTCTTATCATTTACTCGCATCTAAAAACCTATTTGGTTCATCCAATATCTTCCCAAATACCTTAATATAATCCATCCATAGATTCTATAAGCCTTAATTCAGGGAAAACACCTTACATAGATTTTTTATGGTGTTAATAAAAGAAAATCGTCCGAAGAAGAGGTATTGTTTTAATCATGTATTTATATTTTATTTCCTCTTCCACTTCCTTAAAATATTATCCTACCATGATGAGATAATAAATCCATTATACTAAATATATTTAGGTGTTATTATTTTAATATAATAACATAAATTATTCTCTGATTCCATCAAATGGAAATATAATTAATCGTTCGTGTGTTCCTCTAAACTATCACCACCATGAAATGATATATTTTTTTCCATAACTATCTCTAAATATTGGTTATAATTATGGAATTAATGATTATATAATATATTAATGAAAAATTTAACATTATATGTTAGTAATATATCGGTTACATTCTTCCATTTCATGCATATAAAAATAATAACATTGTTCGTGCATACATGTGAACTATCTTCTTCACAATTCGATGTGATTTTCTTTTAATCACCACATCACATGGATAATATATAGGTATATTAAAATTTTAATATGATATTAATTATTTTAATATCATTTTGGAAATAATAAATAATAGTAAACTTCTTTCCATGAGGATCATTGAAAAATGGAAATGTTACTCAAGCGTACCAATAACTTACCGTCTCTCTGATTTTAATATACATCATTTTTCATATCCTTATATAATGGATGGATTTATAATAACAATTAATGTATAAATAGATTATTATTTAATTAATATTACTATGTATAATATGGAGTAATCACCAATATTTACAATAAACATCATACAAAAGTCAATTTGGACTTATTTACAGATTATCATCAAAACGCCCAACATGAACTTAAATAATTATACAACTTTTTTAGATGATAATAAGTGATAGAAAAGGAATTATAAAATTTAAAAAGGTTTTAAATCAGTTAAATAATTAACTTATTATTATTATTTTGGAAGATAATTATTGAATGAGACAAGTCAAACTCAAGGTAGGGGATTTCTTCTCAATCTCCTTTCATTGAAGCATTTCGTGATGCTATGCACATTTATTCTTATATAAGATGTATATACAGATACCATGACATATCATATCCATATTTTATATATAATAATATCATTTTATTTTATTTTAAACGTATTATTTCATGGATATTTTTGATTTAAATGTTTAAAGTGGCATGGGACACTTTGAATGTTTAATGTTTTAATTATCAAATGTTTTTATCCATATTAATATTCATGATATTAATTTATATATTTATTTATATGTATATAAATGTATTATAATAGACATTTCATTTATAGTTTTAATTTTATTGAAGTTGTTTTAAAAAGTAATTTTTTATCTTTTTGGACTAGAGTGTTAGACTTTCTTTTTAAAATGAAAAAAGGAATATTCTTTTTAACATATATGATGGAAATTACTTCTCCATCGAAGTGAAAATTATTTTATTTTTGGATTACTCAACAATAAATCATTTTTTTAATAAAAAGGAAAACTAATCTATATTTTTGGATATTTTGGTATTGGAAAAGTTTTTTCCATAAAAGGGTATTTCAGTATTGAAAATGGGTTCTTAGGAGAAAAGGTATTTTTATCCAGAAGTAGTTTTCATATAGGAATAAATGAATTTTTCAAATGGGTTATTAATGAAAGTGTTTTATTAATGAAATGATTCTTTATAATTATATGAAAATGGTGTGCTCGATGCATGATATACATGGGGTGGCCCAAATAGCACCGGGTAATCCCATTACAGCTAAGCATAGGGTAGCCCAGATAGTGTCAGGAAGGTCTATTATAGCGTAACATAAGGTCTCCCAAATAGTTCTAGGTAAGCCTGTTAGAGCATATAATGGGGAGTCTCAAATTGCATAGGGTAATCCCATAATATCTTAATTGGAATTTGGCTATATGGTTATTCTAATTACATGGGTTTTGAGAGGGGTCTATGTATATTATTCTCTAATTCACCTAAAAGAGTTTAAATTTATTCCACTTGGTTTAATGATTTAATTTGGGAAAAATGTGTCTTTTTTTCATATTAAAATGTTTTATTTAATATTGTAAATGAAATTTTATTATAAAGGTATATTTTATATGATTTTTTATGTATTTACTGAACTAACAATTTTATTTATTTTTATGTCAATTATTAATATTTTTGTTCTCATCCAATTTTTTAAATCTTTTTTCAGATATCTTAACATTGGTAAGAGAAAAGAATATTTCATGATGAAAATATTGGAGATTTTTCTTAAAAAGAAATCATGTTTTATTTTAAAAGTGCTTTTTGTTGAAAAAATGGATCCTAAGTATTAGCATCCATTTGTAATGTATGGGATACATTATTAGAGTTTTTCTTAATTCACTAAAACCCTGAACTGAAAAGATCCTCGAATATAAATTTTAGTTAAAAAACAATAGGATTTGTAATATTAATTTATAAATCCTTACAATGTTGGAGTTGCAGTCTATAGTATATTATGATCTATAAGTAGTTGGGATAAACTTATCTAATGGAAATGTATACACCATTACAACATATTTCTAATTGAAAAAACCATACCCAAGTGAAGCTTCTTGGGAGAATGAACCTGAGTAAACCTGAGGTTGTTAATTTATTTGGTAGATGAAGTGAAGATGAACTGAGGAATCAAAAACATGTTTTGATTAGTTCATGTAGAGAATAACCATAGGAAGAATATGGAATATCTATCTCAATTACTAGTTGTAGAAGATGGACGAATGTATCATTAAAATTATAGTAAGATATTATAATTATTTAGAGAAGAAGGGATATATCTATAATGTTGTGGAAGATGAAGAAAAAATGAACAAAATTTTGTATTAATCTCATATTTCATTCAAAAATAATAATATAAAAAATTAAAATATAATGGATCCTTAAATTAGGATCTATGGTTCAAGTAGTGTGTGACACTAAATATTGAAAAACCATCATTTCCTTATTATATTGAATGAACCCTCAATTCTATACACAAATATGACACATAAAAAATTATTGAATTGAGGTGAAGAAGAGGGAGTGTCCCTTGGGTGAGGAGGGATCATATAGAAAACATTTTATCAACTGATATAGTGAATCATAGTTCAATTTGGCACATTAAAACACCAAAAGGGTGTGTTTATTCGATGTAGACCATCATTGGTGATCCAAATAAAATATTTTTTTTGTAATCTTTAATTTATTTCACATGTAGTCAATGTCCAGTGAGTCCATGAGAATGAGTAATTGAGAAACAGGTTGAATAAAATTCCTTCTAATATAGTAATAAGATAAAAAATGAGATTAAGCAGGAAAAATAAATAATATTTAAATTATCCTACAATCGGATTCATGTTCATGATGTCTGTGGTTGTAAAATTTATAATCATGTAGATAATAATATCAATAAATTAATCACAATAAAATCATCCTAATATAGTTAAATATGTCATTATGGTAATTTTAACCCATCACCCCCACATTTATTTACCAAAAATATTTTCATTATAGAACACTATAAAAATTATTATAAAAAATTTCCACATATAGAAGAGTCATTTTTGAACAAATAAAAAATTAAATATATATTAAATAAAATATAAATATTTAGTTACCATATAAAGGATCCATAAGTCACTGAAATTAGTCACTAATCCATATTAACATACTAATTAGAAATAAAAATATAAGCGAAAATCATTTATTTGATGTTAATGTTGTAGTTAAAATGAGTTATCAACTAAATCGAATATAAATAAAAAATATTATAAATGAAAAAACATGAAATACAGTCCTACCTCCACCTAGCTATAGACATGTATCATGATACATGAGACATATATAAAAATGAGAACATGGAACAATAATAGTTGTAAAGATCATCGACTAACCTTGGTGATACAACCTTAAACCAAAATTATTCTGGAAAATTATATTTATGTTTTACTTCATAAGTCATGGTATAACTATCTTTGAGCACCATTCGATTCCCATACCAGAGAACCCACATAATAAAAACTGATACCATTTTTAATCGTTGTGACTCAAATTAATGAACAATACCTGATCCATTATGTCATAACACCTCAAGTGTTCCTCATAGATTTAAAAGGTCAATTTAAATATTCGAGGTCTAAATTTAACAATTTTGGAGGAGATTTTCCTTTAATGGTAATGTAAAAAAATTAAAAAGGCTTGTACCTATATGGTATTTTACCTAACACAACATGGGACTACTGATAATATAATAAACCGCCCACAAAAAATAGGGGGAGTCATGTAACAAAATAAAAATAGACTGAACTTCATGAAAATGAATCAAAAATAAATAGAAACAAAAGTGACCAACTATAACCATAATTAAAGATTCTATTAATAAAACCATATGTATATACTTATTTATAATAAAATATGTTTATAATCACTAAAAAGAGTATGTTATAAGCTTAAAAGATTCCTATGAATTTCCAAGGTTTCTGTATAGTTATTTAACTAAATTCACACTAAAATTTCAAGAAATATAAAACCCAATATACAAAACCCCACATGAAACTAGCCCTAATATTTATGTTATTTTCACCTATAGAGATAAAAAAATAATGTGTCTAAATGCATCCAAACAACGAAGATTAATTATGTATGTAAAATATACCAAGTGGGTGTCTACGACCCAACTTTAATTTCCATCGTATGATAGATTTTATGATTCCATATTCTAATGATTGGGTGTATATTAAGTACAACTATCAAATCAAAATTCTAAGGCATTGATTATAAATAATTATATCTAATCGAAGGATCTATACATGGCACACCCACTTCAATCATGAGCCCATTGTATGGCATGGATGGGATATAGAGATCTTGACTATGTTTACAGCAAAATGATTATATAATATCCATTATTAAATACCAATTCTATATAAGAGGTAAGGGTTTGTGTGTACTCAATTTTGGGAAATATCAAAGCTTGTACCTTCCAGAATTATGAAAGGGCAAACTATATTTCTGTCCTTAATACCCATCCAATATCATTAACTTTTTTTTTCTAAACAAATGTTTAATAGTAAAATTTTATTCAATATCTCATTTAATTACTAATAATATATTATTTTAAAAAAATAAGAAAATACACATTATAATTAATTTAATAAATTTGAAATATCATAAAATTTCCAACAAGATATTATTGAATTTAGGCGTGGAAAAAATAGTCATATAAGTCAAATATTTTATGTCAACATTATGGTAATTATATGGAAAAATCAAAATTATTATAATGAAATCAAGAAGGATGCACTACACTAATAAACGATTGAAATAATTCATAAATAGTTTGGGTTGGTTGAAAATATGCGGCTAATAGTCTCATTAAATTTATCTTAATAATTTTCCATGCAATTTATATGTGATGTAATTAACCCATTGTTTAAGAATATAGTGACATATCAATTGAGAATTTTAACATGTTAAATGTAAACCAAAATTAGAAAATAAAATTATATTTTTTATAATTTTGTGTTTAAAAATCATTATTAATTTCAAAAAACACGTTTATATTAATTTATCTAGGTCTTAGAAAATATCCAACTATACTCCATGAAATCTATAGGGTGAAAATATTTTCACCTTTTAATTTATTTTAAAATGAGTTATCTTCTATAAAGGGATGATTATTTATCCACCCATAAAACATAAGACGAACCTAAAATATATATTTTGGGTTTTGGGAATTCATAACATGAAAAATGAAATTTGAAATGTAATGAAAGAGTCACAAACCCAGCCGGGATGTCATCTGAACTGGCGCCCGACTGAGTCGGTGGCATCTCCTAAAGGGTATTCCCAATCCCCATAAGCTGAAAACAAGTTCCCAGGTATCAATAATAAAACATGGGAATGATATCACTCTATCAAATAATTATAAAAAACCAACAATAATAAATAAACTAAGGCTAAATAATCACAACCAAACAAGGTATAACAAATTTCCATATTCATGTTTACAATATCAAGTAAAACCCCAAAGGGTATACTACCGAAAAGAAAAAAGTCACTATCCCAAAAACCAATATATTACATGTGGAGAATAATCCTCAAGCCACCACCATAACACCTGTAAGAGGAAGTCCACCAACATCCCAAACCACAATCTCAAAAATATCTTTCTATTACTGATGTGAAATATAACCAAGTATACTAACACCCAATGGTGTAAGTAGGGTGTGAGACAAAACCCAGAAGGATGCCACCCAACAAAGAGATTATATTCTATAAAAATTATTTGAAAATTCATATTCAAGTTTTACAAAATAAAAACTAGAAACATTTTTATAGAAAATATTTTAGGGAAATCAATCTTTCTATTTAATTAACCAACAAGGTATACCATATACTTAACGCAAGTATTATATCACAAGTGATCATTATGTCATGGAAAACCCCATATGCACTATATAGAAATGGTACACTAGGTACATCATATTTCGGTGAAATGTGGTTTAGCAACCCCAAATAACAACCTTCTCATTTACAAACCACTAGGAGGGGACACCCATTGGGTATAGTGGTATCCAATCATCATTATCAGCTAGTCAGTATTGTATCTTTAATCCTACTAGATAAATTTGGGTGAACCACTTCCATGTCCACTAGCTTACTTGTCCTAGTCTTCCCACCTAGTTATAGAGGTTTCCCTTTATGATCAATTCTCATTCCAAATATCACATATGACCTTAATTACGCACAAACACAAGAAAAACAATATAAAAATGCTTGATAAACCACTACATTCACAAGACAAAACACTTTTAAATCAAAACACACACGAAAACATTCTAATTCACATTTCACAATAATTTCACTGTTTATTAAACATGTTGAATTATTTATAAAACACCTTCAGGAAAAACAACAAGGATATACATAATAAATAGACCCAATTTTCAATTTAAAAAAATCATTTTCAAGCCGTACACATATCAAAACCATTTTAAAATACCTTTTTTCACCCCAAACACAGATCAAAAATCATGATTATACAATCAGTCAAGAATATAATTTTTTTCAAATATTTATTATGCATGGAACCACCTACCTTGAGTGAATAACATCTAGAAAATAGTTAAAAACTTCAACCACACCTCAAGCACACCACATAAAGGAAATATCAAACATAAAACATCAAGATGGAAACCTATGAAATATTATTCGACACTAACTAGTACATCCAACATTCTTGATAATAAATCCCCTAACAAGAAGAAGGGAAACCCTATAATAGAGGGGTAAATCAATAAATAATAGACATACATGGGGTTTATTAGAGATTCAACACAAAATCCATCTCAAAAATGGGGGTCCAATGGAGAAAAATGGAGGGGTGGAGGCTCTTAGGTATAAAAATCCTAAGTGGGGAAGAAGTGGGGTAGACTTGGAGTTAAATATTAAAAGGAAAAAATGGTAAATATCCAAATTTTAATGACCTGGACAGGCCACATTATTTTCCCACACAGTTTTCCAAACTATGCAGAAAACATGTGGAAACCGTTCAGTCACCACTATCGATAGGGGACATGTCGCATAGTTAGTCACATAGTTTAAAAAACCATGTGATAACCATAAATTTTGTCTCTAACCAAAAAATGAAACCATGTCACACAATTTCCCTATAACGGTACATAGTTTCTCATAACCGCACACAAACTATGTGTTAGCTGCCTCCAAGGAAAAATTTATCATTTTTCTCTATAAACTGAAGGCAAACCCAAAGGAAAAAAACTACAAAAAAATAAATTGAAAAATTCTGCAAATATAAATCATGAGTATGAAAATTATTCCCACCATGGAAACATTATGTCCCTGGAAGCTTATTTCAATGCTTGATTAGAGAGAAAAAATGGATATTCTTACTCAAACCATGATATCTTCTCCCATATCTCATGTATATCGTTACCATGCTACAAAAGCACATGGACCAGTGGAATAAAATCCCTTTAAAGTACTTCTCTTGGGAATCCTCAATTTGTGTTGGCTGTTAAAACACAAATAAATTGGGCTCTATCTGTAACTCTTCCCAATTTAGCACATGAGATGAATCTAGATTATACTTTAAAAAGATGGAGATGTGATACATATCATGAATTGGAATCAACTATAATGGATACATTATCCTGTATGTGACCTTTCCAACCCTCAAGGGGATCTCAAATAGTTCAACTTACCTTAGCAATAGATTTTATTTCTTTTCCAAATTATGGTGAACCAAATGAGGTTCCACGTTCAATAATACCTAGTCACCCATAAAATTATCAGGATCTCAGTGCCTATGATTGGCATGATATTTATGATGACTCTGAGCTATCAACAACCACTGCATAATTAAATTGACTTTATCAAAGGTATCATAGACTAATCTCCATCCCAATAGTGAGGTTTCACCAACCTCAGCCCAACATAAAGGAGCCCAAAAATAAAAACCAAAGAGGGTTTCAAAAGGAGTTATTCATATTATATATTGTTAACTTTCATTATTTGATATCTTGAACAATCCCAAATGGCTATCCCACAAACCACTAAAGTGCAACATACATGCTCAAAAGCTTGTATTCCAAAATCTAATTCCCCCACCTTGATTGACCATCCATATGAGGATGGTTTTCCGTACTCAACTTGACCTATGACCACATTTAATTTTGAAGGCCTTATGAAAAACATGAGGTGATTTGGGGCCCCTATTAGAAACCATAGTTGAAAACACACCGTGATTTTATACTACCACATGAACATATTTCCAACCCAACTCATTCACCTTTGTTGAATCCCTGATTGGAATGAAATTGGAAGATTTAGCCAGAAGATAAATCACTACCCTAATGGCATTCTTCCCCCGATGTGTACGAGGTAATCCATCAACAAGGTCCATAGTAATCTCATCCCACTTCTAGGCAGAAATGGGTTGTGTCAAAAAAAAATCCAAGGGTATTTGATACTATTCATTTACCTTATGTCATGTATAACACCTCGATATGAAGTAATCTATATTTCACATCATAAATGGAAACCAGAACTACCGATGAAAATCATAATACATCTTGGTGGCTCAGGGATTAACATCCCACTGAGACTGGTGACTATCCTTCATCAACACCTTCCTCAGATATGAAAACACCAATAAGAGACCTTTGAAACATAAGACTCCCACAAAAGAAAATTATGAATCACAAGACATCTCCCAACCATGAAGGAACTACATATACCACTATCATAGTTCATCACTAGAATGCTCCCACATAATCAGATCAACAAGGGAAGGAGCCAACTGAACACTATCCACGAATGCACCTCCACTATGTCCATTTTTCTCTAGGTGAATCAGAACAAAATTCCCCATCAAGGTCAACTAATCACTAGAATATTTTAATGCATGTACAAACACTTTTCTTCTGAAAACATCCGCCACAACATTCTATTTTTCCAGGGTATAGATGATATCAAAATCAAACCCATGAATGTACTCAACCAAACAATGCTGTCATAGATTCAAATATTTGTAGGAGAGAATATATAGTAATCTTTTATTATCTGAATAAAAAAAATTTCTCCCCAAATAGATTGTGTAACCACATTTTCAAAGCATGCAACACCACTTCCAACTCAAATTCATGGGTTTATTGTTCTTCTCATGTGGTCATAGTTGGTGAGATCCATATGCCACCACATGTTCATCTTTCATGAGCACACATCTGAGACCCATACCTAAGGAAAAATATTAAAAAATGTAACCCCTTATATATTCTAGAAAGGTCAACACATGATCAGTATTTAACCACTACTTGAGATCCTTGAAGGACGCTTGTATTTCTAGGCCGTGCTCAAACTTCTCCCCTTTCCGGGTATGTGCGGTCATGGGTGATGCCATCCATGAGAAATCCTAAGAAAACTACCTATAATATCAATCCAAGACTATAAATCTTCTGATCTCAACAACATTATTCAGTTTCTCACCTAAAATAATTGAAATGATCTTCTCAGGGTGCATTGGAACTCCTTGCTCTGAGATCACATGACCCAGACACATTACCCTTTTAATCCATAAGGTACACTTAGAAATTTTTTGATAAAGATGATGGTCCCAAAGTGTCCCCAATAAGATTCAAAATTGGAACTCATGTTCATTCTTAGATTTAATGTAGACTATAATTTCATCCATGAATACCATGAAAACATAATTGAGGTACTAGTGAAACACCCTATTCACGAGCACCATAAAACCTTCATGGGAATTTGTCAACCCAAAAGGCATGACCAAATATTCAAAATGGTGGTACCTACTTCAAAAATAATTTTTTAGGACATCTATATATTTTACCCTAACTTGGTGGTAACCAGAATGCAAATATACCTTATGGAACTATTTTTCTCCTGTTAACTATAAAAAAAGTCATCAATTCATGGGAAAGAACATTTTCTTGATAGTAAACTTATTTAGATTCTGTTAATCAATACATAATCCAATTGATCCATCTACCCTTTTTGTAAACAAAACTGGGGTGGCCCAAGGAGAGATGCTTGGGTGAATGAATCATTTGGATTCCAAATCATATAGATCTATAATTAATTCCATCAACTCAGTGGGGTTACATATGGTACCTGGGATGAGATATTAACTGTGTTCCTAATGTTAAAATGATAGAGAACTCCACATCTAGCTTCAGAGGGAAGACTGGAAAGTCATCTGAAAATACCTATAGGAACTCATACCCCATGGGAGGTAATCAATCTTTGGGAATTGTACCATCATCCACTAACATCAGTGATGATAACTAAAATGTTAGATTACCCAACTTCATAAGTGGAGGTCTACCAAGAATCGACCTAGGATCCCATTCTCTATGGAAAACCTTGTAACTTCCATCCACTGACAGAAATCTCACACATCATGTATAACAATAGGTGTGTTCCTAGAAGCACACCATAAAATACATACCAAGGATAAAATCAAATAGTTTCTTCTTTAAAACAACTCAATATCATTCCAACATGACCCCTGATACAGTGACTGCACAAGAAGGATACTTGAACACCTTCTCTTGCTTCATAAGAAGCGGGTTTGACCAAATCCATTGCATATGGGAAGATCTTAGTTGAATGACCCAAATAATCCACAATTCAATACAGATAAAAGATATAGATGCACCAATATAAAAAAACAATAGGAAAAGATTATACAATAAAAATGTTACCTCAAACTATCACATGTCCAAAATCTAATCATACTAGTGCTGGATCCACCACATGAAGCTCCATAGTCTTATCCAGATCTAGAGAAAGACCATGGAATACAGCTCTTCTAATAACTGATTCTACCCATAATATGATCTAACCCCGCTACTATGACCTACGAATGGATATCCCACTATCTTGGATGACTCTGAATGAGCTAACATCGCCATGGAAGCTATAGATATTGCACCACTCAGACACGGGAACATCACTCTAGAAAAATGAGGTAAGAGTCCCATCATTCTACATCAGTGACAAGGTCTAGGAGGATATGTACACATAGGTCATATGTGTCCTGCCTTCCCACCCTGATGGCACACAATTTACCCCACATCAGAATCCACAGATTGGGGCTACCGAGAAGGATGTCTAGAACTACCACCTCCCTTATTACTTACTCATCCCTTTCATATTTTTTCATTTATTAACTACCAATTCCAATTAATGGCATTACACCAGAGGAACTAGACTTTACCTTATGATCCATATCCACTATACAAGTACCACCATCCACATTGTCATAGTTCTTCTACTTAAATAGAAAGACATGGGAATTGATCTCTAGCTGCAACCCCTATCAAACTTATGGGACTTTATCTACTAGATGGATACAATTTTGTGTGTGTAATGAAATAGATTATCAAAGAGGATGGAGTACTTCATATCAGACTAATCCACCTAAACAAGATCCATAAACTCATGTGATATTTCTAAAAAAGAATACATGAGTATAGTAATGATCATTTAAAATTTCCTTGAAGTCTTTCCTCTTTATTTACTCTTGCTTTCCATCTTGCACCATCGATTCCCACCACATCTGATTGAGACGTTCTAGTAGGAATGAGGCACATTTCACCCTGACTTCCTATAGAGTGTTAAGAAATTCAAACATCATCTCTATATTCTCAGGCCATTCTTATACTTCTTGAGGTTCTGTTCTACCTTAGAAAGAAGGAGTCTTGTTCTTAAGAAACACCTAATATTTTTTATTTAGACAACTAGGTTTATCTCATATAACATGAGAAAGACCATGACCTGATTTCTATCCCAAATCTTGGAAATCCTAAACCATAATTTCCACTAACATATCATCAATTGGTGAGGGAGAACTGCGTCAGACCTCTTCCCACGACTGCACATGAAGTATCCAAGGATGAATGTTTCTACAAGAAGTAATTACCACAAAGAAAAACATCAATACAACCATTCAAAAAATTTGTAGCAATGGTAAAAAATACCAACATTCTATAAATCCAAAAAAATAAAACCCATCAAAATAACATGAAAACCAAATCACTTAACCACCACCTAGTGTCGACATATAGTCTACAAAATACACATCTCTCCTAGAAGATAAGTCAAAAAAAATACGAACAACCCATTAGAGGCTCGAGATCTATCATGAGGTGCACCAAAAAGGCACGCTACTCGCAACAAGTACCTCAAGCCCTAATAATCCATGCTTTAGTCTATCCAGACTCATCCTATATAAATTGACCCAAAATATTGTAACCTAGATATGATACCATTTTTTCACGAACCAAGATAGGACACCATCTGAACTGACATCAGAGCTGATCTATGGCATGATTTGAAGGTCGTTCCTGATCCCCATGGGCTGGATACTTATTAATAGGTATCAAAAATATTACATGGGAATGATTTCCTCTAATTTCATACATATAAACAACCAAAATAAATAAATAAATAAATAAATAAATAAATAAATAAATCAAATATATATAATCACAACTAGATATGGTTTAACAAATTTTCATATTCAAGTTTAAAACATTAAATTAATTTCCAAAACGTATACAACCAAAAGGAAACATGTCACTATCCCAAAAACTACAATATTACAATCAGATCTTCATCTTCAAGCCACCACCACAACAGCTACAATGGAAGGCCACTATAATTCTAGACTAACATCATCAAACATATTTTCTTTACCTATGTCAAACATAACCAACTCTATATACACCCAAGGGTGTAAGTAGGGTGTGATCCAAAGCCCAGTAGGATTCTACCCAACAAATAGATTACATGATGTAAACATCAGAAGACAATTCACATGAATATTTTAAAAAATATAAAATAGAATTTTTTATAGAGAATATTGTATAGAAAACATTCTTACTTTTTAATTAACTAAAAAGGTATACTGTATTCACATAGTGAATATGATATCACAAGTGAGCACTGTGTCAAGGGGAACCCCTATACAAACTATTGAGAAATGGGACACTACATACATTGCATCTCAGTGAAACGTGGTATGGTAAACACAACCAACAACATTATCACACACCAGACATTAAAAGTGAACACCCCATGGGTATAGTGGTCTCCAATTATTATAATCATGATAGATGAATCTGGGATAAACCACTTCCGATTCAACTAGAAGATTACTCCTAGTCTGCCCACCTTTTTAACCAGGTTTCCATCCCTTCTCTATTATCCTTCCACATATCACATATGACATTAAATTCACATAAACACGAGAAAAACAATATAACCATGCATGATAAATTACTACTTTATTATCCAAAAACAATTTTAAATCAAAAATCACACCAAAAACATTCCAATTCTTGTTTCTAACCACTTTTACAATTTATTAAACATGATGAAAAATTTATAAGAATCATAATAAGAGTTTACACAGGATATAAACCCAATTTATATTAGCTTTTATTTAAAGCCATAAACATATCAAAACCCCTTAAAAAATACATTCAAACCACAAAAATACATTATACAACACATTTAGACACTGAAAGAATAATATGGAATTTTTAAATAATGTTTAAGCATTAAACCACCTACCTTGAGTAAAGAAACTTCCAAAACATGGTTAAAATCATCAACCAAACCTCAATAACACCCTACAATGGAATGATAAAACATAAAACATCAAGATAGATCCATAGGAAAAAAATATTATGTCCGAAATAGGTCACCCAACTTACTGGAAAAAATACACAAATTAGAAGACATGAAACCCATGAATAGAGGGAGAAATCAAGAATCATGGGACATACTAAGAGTTTCATGGATATTCCTCATGAAATGTACCAAAAAATAGTGGTCTAAGTGAGAAAGAGGGAGGGTTAACAGTTACTAGGTATGAAAATCAATAGTGGAGAGAAAGAGGGGGTGGATTTGGGGTTAAATATGTCATGTAAAAAAGGTAAATATCCAAATTTTAATAAACTGGATAGGTCTCATGGTTATACCGCACAATTTTCCAAATCAGTCTTCCACCGTGTGGTCTCCACTATCTACAAGGGGCATGTCACGTGATTTTAAAAACCATTTGATAACAATTCATTTCATCTCTATCGAAAAAGGACACCTTGGAACACAATTTCTTGGGCAAGGTGCATGATTTGCCTTAACTGTGCAAAAACCGTGCACCAGTTGATACCAAGTAAAAATTTCTAATTTTCACAATAAACTAAAAGTACACCCAAAGGGAAAATCTAGAAAAAAAATAAATCTAAAAAAACTTCAAAAGATAATCATTGGGGTTATAGTAATGTAATACATTTATAATCCTCATTCTATCCTTTTATATCCACTAAACAAGTAGAATATGAAATGAAGGTATTGGTCCAACATTCCCTGGATAATTAGTTGAGGTATTTTCTCACTATTATAAATATATATTATAGATGAGTGGTCAGATGGAGAATTATTCCATACATAGATATAAAGTATTTTTATGACTAAATGAGGTGTATAGATAACGAAAAATATAGGATCTCCCTTAAATATATTGATAGGAGAGGGAGATGAGAAGAGGATACCAAATGTGGTGAGGAATTATAAATATCCTTAAATGGGATTATAAGGGAATAATTATTCATTTATAATTTGTTAAATTACCATTCATTGTGCTTAAAAAGTCCCAAACATACCCCACTAATTCTACTTTGTAATCACAATAGAGTTTTAGTGGAATAAAGTATCATTTCCCAGCCCCACAAGAATTTTATTGGAATCTTATAGAAATACAATGGGAGTTTTAATACTATTTGATCTATCCTCTTCTTACTTTATTTCACAAAATATTTTGTAACCCTCTCAAAACCCTTTTAACCTATAAAAATATATAATATAATTCAATAATTTAATGTTAAATTCTTATTTACAATTATTAATTCTCTTATCCAGGTGAGCATCTATACAATAAAATTAACTCCCTCAGGAAAAATTCCATTGAAATATTGTTAAAAAATTACTATATGTGTAAAATTAATATAGCATGATCATATCTCAAATATTTTTTGAAAAATAGATGAAAGGATAATAGTATATGGGTTGTTTCCTCAGTGAAAAATAAGTATGGGGTCTACGGTATCCATCAAGACAACTAACTATTTTTAGATACTTTATTTTGACCGACATTTTAGATTCTTTCCTTACATAAAGGAGAAATATATGGTATTCACATCCCTATATGTGTTCTAATAAGAGTCACTTAAGAGGGATCCAATTAATTTTTGTAATAAAAACCAATATATGACCCCAAAATCACTAACTATCATTGATGACGCTCTGATTATATTAAATCAATATGAAGTACCAAAGTGGATTACTCCCTAATGGAAATCCATATTCAAAATTCCATATGAATCTAATCCCCATACTATTTTTAAGACCTGTAGTTTTTTTCTTATAAGGATTGTTAGCTAGGGATAATTCCAATTCACTTTGTGTTAGAGGCCAAGGATATCACATCGGTGAGTCTCGGTGGACCCAATTTTTAAATATAATTTCTCAAGTGAGATAAACAATTATAGTAATACTCTCTATGAAGAAGTCACCAGTCCTTATGTAGTCCTCCCCATAGTATCACTATAATCTATGGTGGTGGTTATCCTCATATATATAACATTAACTATGGATTATTTCCTTTCCAAAAATGTTTTTTGAGAGTACTAGCTTGGGACAATCACTAACCAACAATGGTCATTCTGCTCAATGAATGAATTACATATTTCCCTTCATTCCCCCACATTATAGATTGAAAAATGTTATGTGTTGAAACTTCTACGTACTATATTTTAGGGAAATCCTTAGGAGTAATTATTTTAATAATATTAAAGGATATATTAATGATCATCCCATAGATATATTATATATACATTTTCATTGGTATTAGGAGAAATATATTACATTTTTGTACTTCTAGTCCAGTGGAGTATGTTTTTAAGATTGTATCGATGAGTAACCATCCACCTAAACATAGAAAAAAATGGATCCACATATAAAACTAAAAAAAAGCACATATTACATAATGGAATATGTCTTGGGAAACATTATGGTTTCCTTTGACCAAGATTTCTCTTAAAATTATTAGTATTCTTATATATTCTAAACTGATGGACGAGGATACTGGATAAAAATTGATATAAGAGCCAAGAAAATATTCATAATTAGTCACTATTATTTATTTCTTGAATACACGAGAAGATAAAAATGTCACAAAAATTATACCATGGTCTAAAAATAATCATCAAAATTACTCATATGGTTTCCAAAACCCATTGAGATAATTATTAAATATGAAACAAATTCAAATAATTGGTAGGAGTAGTTTGATAATAATAAAATATACTCTATGCATTACAACCTCACTACCATATGGTATATAATTATAAAGTTTATGAAATAGGAATACATTTTATTACACTTTTAAAACATGTGGTATATATTACCTATCCTTGGTTGTTGATGAATTCCGTACTCCAGGGATGGAAACCACATCGTGTTTCTCGATGGGAAATGTTAGTTGGTTGATCTCACTACCATACCAATTACCTATAGGATTATGTTTAATATAAATTGAGAGAGACTAAAACATATAAATATATATATTTAACCAATGATTGATCATAAAAATTATTGAATAATACTCTTTCATGTATGCAGTAAGTGCCAAGGTTGGTATGCTTCACTATAATTCTATCCTCTTGCCCCCCATTAGATACAATCCGTGAGTTTAACCCTTGACCATTCATTACAATGGTTAATTGTGGGAAAAAATATTATCAATAATGGTGGAAACCATTATACATGTAAAAATTTTTACAATTAGTTAACTCAATAAGGTTTCCCCATTATAAATGAAAAAAGAGAATTTATTGATTATCTTGATCAATTAGTATGATCATTCCTAAATTAATTCAAGTAGTGATAGAAAAACCAAATATAAAGTTTTCAATACCCATTATACTAATATCAACCTTATTTTCATCTAAACAATCCATTATTTTCTAGTATATGGGCATAAATACTTGAATACACCTTATATTTTTCACTTTTTAACATATATAAAAAAAATAATAAAGAGAAAAATATTACATGTTGGCTCATAGGGACTACCCCATCCCATTATAATTGAGGATTATTTATATTAATTCCCACCTCCCACACCACTAAGAATATTGAAGGTAGATTTCCCCCTTGTGTTCCATGCTCTTGTGTTTTCTATATTCAAAATGTTTTGTAAAGTTCCATGGATAATATTGTTATGGTTTATTCCTCCACATTATTTAAATTTATAGGTAAGTCATGGTTATTTCCCTACAATCAAATGTTATATGAAACCTTATAGTTCACCATTGGGAAAACATTAGACTATGATTTAGAATTTTATATAAAGATAACATATATCCTATGTAGTTTTAATATCCTCCAACAAGTTATAAAAATGTTCTTATCATGACTATGTCCTTAACAGTTAATCCAAACCCAATAAAATTTCATATTTCTTTGAAAAACATGATTATTTAATTCATATGTAGTGTGCATTAGGGATTATGATTAAAATTATGCTTATAAAATCCAAAAATAAAATAGTAATTATAAAATAAATTGGGATTTTTCATGATAAAAAAATTATCTAATGTTAAAACATATCAGGAGAGTGTACATGCCCAGGTCCAAATATGAGATTGATAATTACAACAATAACCATATTTTCCCATACCATATAACAAAAAAGTAATAAAAATAACAAGAGAAAGGTAATTACTATATATATAATCTAGTAGTTACCTATTTTTTGAATATATTTAATGTGGTGATTATATTTCTCTATTAATTAATTAAATCCAAAAACTATTGTTAATAAATTTCAAGATCGTTCTATAGAACATTCCCAACATTAATGAAAATCATGTTGGAAATCTACCTCTACTAGTAGATACGCAACATTCAAAGAGTAATTATTAAACTATATGGGTAAAAAGTCCCCTTATAGTAGGTTTTAGAAAATTTTATCCTTCCTAGTTAAACAATTCATCAGTGGTACACAATTTGTGTCCCCCTCTTAATAGAAATACGTTTTTTTACGAGGCATGTATTTCATAGATAGATACAATGAGGCAGATAAAAAGTAATGATACTCAATTCCTTTATAACTCATCTAGATTTAATTATATATATTATTAAACTAATATTACCTAATAGGAATCAATATCTCAAATGGGTTGATATAGAATCACCATAATTAAATTTACAAAACAAAATAATTTATTCCACTGATTGAACTAGTGATCTATATTAGTATCTCCCTAATTTTACCTCCTAGAGTAACTTTCTAATTGGAACCCCAAAAAATATCTTGAATCCCATATCATGTCTATGTTCATATAATTTTAAGGAACCAAAATACATATCTTATAACCACACAATTCATGATCTAACTCAATTTTGGAAGATATTTATCAGAAATAAACAATTAATCTTAACACATAGAAAGATAAAAATATTAGAGATCTATAATTACAATTTTTTTTAAAAAAAATTAAGCAACTTATTTAACCTCCCATTATAATACCTTATTTTATTATAATGTAACATTATTTATCTAATAATAACCACTTGAGATAATACTGGAATTATATTAAAACAGTTTAACATTGAATTAATTCCAATATAAATTATATTGTACATTTTAGAATTTGATAAAATGAATCAATATATAGAGAGATAATTATGTTATACAAATTCATGGTCCTAATAGGAACTCCTGAATAAAAAATGATGCATAGGGAGGTTGAAACAAGAATCGCCTCTATCAACATGATTGTTTTTCAGCTATTTCAAAAAAAAAAATTGTTCTTGGAGACATCACCTCTTATTCCTTAGTAACTATTGTATATCCATGATAAAAAAAATCAGGACATTTATAATGATTAATAGTGCCCTTAATTTAAGGTTATGATGAATAAGACAACTAATTATTGGATAAATAGTTCTGTATGTATTTATTCTGTCACTATAGTATAATTTATTGTGAATCTAAATGTCAATAAGCATGATAGGTAATAATAAATTGATTACCTCAACTATATACCCTACTATGAAATACTAAGTAACAATATCCAAGATAATTTTATCCTCACGAATTTTCATCCAAGAATTACTGATGATGGTTAGTGAGAGATATAAAATTTTATTTCTAAAATATAATATATGTCTTCTAGTATTTTTGATTAGGGTGATAATAAAGATAATTAAAATAAATTGGTATAAAATTAATGGCTATGTCATAGGATTGTCATTCTCTCTTGTAAATGGAATAATTATGTCATAATTGGATGAAATATTCATGTACCCAATTATATCAAAATCACCTTCACTAGATTACACTACCTCACATCTTTATATGAGCTAGTACAATCAATTTAGATATGAATTATAAGGAAGAAAATCCCCAATGAGAACCCATGTCAGTTTCATTGTAATAGAATTTAATCCACCAAAATATGAATTATAAGAATAATTATGATAAATGAATCCCTCATCTAATGAATACACCGGGTTTACCTATATAGACGGTATTTTACATCTAGATAGATGTCTGAATATATATATATATATATATATATATTTTATAAACTGGGATATCCCGACAACACTCTTGGATGTTATATAGGCAAATGAAGTAATTCCCTAAGAGTTACTAGATATTGTGGATTTTATAATGAGGAAACTATACATGATTCAAAAACTAGATTAAAGATGATTTAATTGGTGAAATATGAGTGAAGTAGTTACAAGTAACTTATATTTTTCTAAACTATTTGATACAAATGGTGGGATGATCTCCTAAAAATAATTCACCCATTAAATCATGGATTTCATCAAGGCATAGTTTAATTTTTTAATAAAAAATAAACATGACATAATATTAGGATTATAGAGTAGTACATGTATATCTACATCAACAATATATGCCTCAATCTAACACAACATCTCCTACTAAGTGAAAATTGGCCGTTCTAGAATAAATTGATTGGTTATAAAAACCTATATATTATCACGATGTGGATCTCAATATTGGATAAAAATTTATTTTATAATGATATTATATATCCCATACAAGAAACTATAGAAAATACTTAAGAGTTTATGATCTAGGTGGTTAAAAATTATTTATAATGTGCCATAAAATAATTCAAACATTGAAATATATCATTTTCATTAAAATAAATTTAACCATGAGAAATGGTAAAAGGTAAAATAATTCCTTTATATGTATCAATAATGTTTGAAAATGTATATATACATCAATTTCAAAGGAATAATTTGTTTGGTATCTATATAATTTCATCTTATAATTTTGCCTTTCTATGATATCAGGTTTCAAACAAGGGTCAATCTGAATAGACAAAAAGGAATTATGTCAAAATTTTGTTGATGGATTAAAAATGAATATATTGAAAAAGAATTCATATCCCATTTTTCAAATTGAATGTTCATGGTCATTAATAAGGATATAGAATTTAACACCCTACTAGGAAGTCTATAATTGCATCTATATGTTATCAATCCCTCTTCCTATCACTAATTATTAATATAATTATTCATTATGAAGGGAGAATCATTAACAGGTAGTAATTCCTCTTTTGAATCACATGAATCATGATATGGAGATGATATATAATAAAAGGGGTTTGGAAAAACAACCTCATAAAGATAATTCCATAGAGATAATAGAAATAAATATACTTGAACCCATCCTAGTGAATCATTTGAAGTGTACAATATATAGTTTTCCACTCCCTATCTATCAAATTATGTTAACAAAACCAAACATGGGGAGAAATATATTCCACCCCTCCAATGAGAAAGACTCTGTAAACAATCTATTAGTGTACATATATCATGATAGTGGTTTTATTTACACTTAGTCGACCCATACATGAAATTTCATGGAAAAAAAGGGGAACTTCAACCAAAATACCTAGTGAAAGGGAACCACCATGAGAATAAATAATGTCTTCATAGATGATACATGCCCTCTGTCAATACATAAAACTATTCCTGTAATGAAGATGATGAGGTCCCTACTCAACCATCTGTGGTTGAGGAGAATGATAAACAATCATCCTATCATGATATTTATAAAGAAATTACAAGGGATAGTAATCCAAATATTTAAAAGGTATATTGAATACCAATAATGAACTATGAATATAGAATCTATGAAACAATTATGATCCACGAATCATTCTAGTAAATTTGAAAATGAATCCCAATAGGGAGGACTTGTATATCAAGTTACATAAGTGACAATAGTATTATTTCCCATAGAATGGTAACAAAATGAAATATCTTGACCTATAACTTTAATATATTACTAAGTTATTTTTAAATAGATCATGGTTATAATAGGTATCAAGAAATATAAATCCATCAAACTATGAAAAGTTATACACTCAAATGGACAAGAAGATCAACTACAGATTCATTAAGAGTCCCAAAAACCAAAATGGATTGTTTATATTATCCAAATTTAATTGAAAAATGAATAAATAATTGTATATATCCTCATATGGTATATAATATTTTTTACAAAGGATGATTTTATAGTTTTTATAATGAAAGTGGTAATTGAAACCCCAAATCGCTATCAAGACCGTGATTTAAGGGACTGATATTACATATACAATAAAATGTAAGTGTTCCCTAAAGATATGGAGAATAATTCCTTTAGGGAAAATCAAGACACACGACTCTTCATTGTTATTCATGTTAGTGGAAAAAATATCATAGGTACCAAACAATAAGTGAAAGTGTACATCACCATGATTATTTTAGGAAATATCATTTAGTATTACATGGAATATTTGGTAATTGATTTATTCTATCACCAAACCACTTCATTAATCCCAATGTTTATTTTTATAAACTACAAGAAAATTGATTATTAAATTGGTAACAAATTATTTTATAGTTAATTCTATAAAATTCCTTGGATTCATGGCTCATTTTCAAGGTATCTAATTTGACCCCAATAAAACAATGGAAATTGTTAAATGATACATTTAGGGGGAAAAATCGTTCCATAAACTATAAATATATCATTCTTAATATTGTTTTCAATTATTTGAAAACAATTAAACTAGAGTATAAAATAAGTTATAAAAGATATGAATCAATCCAACAACTCGATATTAATTAATAGTTGAACATAATGGATAATGTTCATGAGACTATATATTACATACTATATATTATTACATTTTATGGATGATCACATACCTTAAAAATTAATAAATTAAAAGGGAAAAAGATACAATGGAAAAATATTATTTAAATTATAAAATACCTTATAAAATACTCCCTTGTGAGAATCACTATTTTTTACCAAACCATAAATTAAGAAAAAAATCAAAAAATTAGAAAGTATTTTATAAAATCAAATATAAAAATTATAGGAATGAGAGGTGTTCATTTTGATGTTATAATGGAAGGAGTTTATAAAATTTAGATGATTAATATATCTATTATATAAACATTAATATATGGTATATCTCCATGGTTCAAAACACCAACAAACACCCCACCATCTAGAATTACATTTATGTAGCTAGTATACATAAATTATATTTTTTAAAAAACTAAAAAATTTCTATAGATACATTATTTGGAATAAAATAAATAATTTTTGAATATAATAAAATGAAACTAATGAATATTTGGAAATTCGTATTTTTCTAAATAATTTGTTTTTATAAAAATGGTATTTTTATTATACAATGAATATTTAATAATTGATATAAATAATATGGTTTGATGAAAATTTATTACTATTGAATAAAACTGATATAATACATGAAATAATTAATTAAAAATGAGTAAAAGTAAGATAATTATTTATGGTCAATGAAATATGATTATTCTAAACATTGATTTATTTTATATTATATGTTTCTATTTAGAAGTCAATTTTAAATTATTTTGATTAATAAAATTATTTAGCAATATTTTATATATATGAAAATCAATAAATAAAAATGTAATGATTATATATTTTTCAGAAATAATAATAAAATAAATTATTATTAGAAAAAAATATTTTATAAATGTTTTTTTATAATTTTATTTTATTTTTATCAAAATAAATTAAATTAATCACTAATATAGATTTTTTACAATATATATTGACTATATATACTATTAGGAAAATACCTCTATATAGTGATGGAGGGTCAATTGTGCTTTTTGTCAAGGTTTTATGTTAATGTTGATGGTTAGTTGTCAAAGAGGTGTGAAGTGTTATTGTGGATATCAAAACTGATCACATGGAGTGTGAATGTCATAACTAATCCGAAAGATCCCAAATGTCTAAATCGATCATGTGGAGACCAAAAGTTTGTTATGATCAGGTGGAGCATGAGTTCTTGAACTAAACATATAAAAGGTTCACATAGAGGGAAAATATTCTCAAGGGATATTGTGAAGATATCATGAGAAGTAAAAGGAGTAACCACATGGTTTTTTGTGGATATCATGGTGAGATCATGAGAGGTACCACACAAATTATTAGGGTATCTTGTGAAAAGATCACATGAATCACTTAATGATTTTCTGGGGCTATCATGGTGGTATCATTAAAAGTATATTAAGGAATAATAGATGGAAATTATGGATATATCTTGAATCTATTTAGAACCACCAGATTTCATGATTGTCTTTATATCTCTTGATGGGATCAAAAAATACATTGAAAGATAATAGGGTAGGCCATATTACTCTCTTTAAATTTTTTGATGGGACTACATGAATAATAGATGATTTTTAATTAATCGTGTGATGGTATCATGAGACATTCATTATGACAATGAATGTGATCATGTGATGTAATTACGATATGTATCCAATTATCACACAGATAAATCACGTGAAGAAAGTAAGGCCAACTGTTGAGATTGATAAATGAATGGATAACCTATATTTTTTTAGTTTAGGTGGTGGAATTATGACTTTAAATACACCTAATCCATCCATAAAAATTATGGAATTTTGGTTAAGTGGTTTGATATGAAGAAATGTATTTCACATGAGCTGAAGAAGGTCTTGGGAGGGAATCTTATGATCTTATATAATTAGAATAAGGTCTCATTGTGTAGTAATTTAGAGAGATATCATGAAGTAATCATTAAAAGTGAAGTATCTGTAGGGTTTTTTTGTTTATAGGCAGACCCATTAACATCACAAAGACCATGTAAACTTAATAGGTTCTCTATCACTAGTAACATAATCTACGTTAATGTAAGGACTCATGATGGGACCTCATAGAGTGATCTCATGAAGGGATCTCACAGAGTGATCTCATGGAGTGTTCTCATGAAGTGTTATTTTGGATGAGGCTCATGAAGGATTCCCATGGATATATCTCAAAAAGGATTATTATAGAGATGCCTTATTGAGACATACCGTAGAGAGGTCTTGTGAAGGAGTCTTCCACATGGGTTACACACTCCGAGAAAAAAATTCTTGCACAAATTTGGTTGTCATATTTTTGAATAATAAAAATCATAAGTAAACATAAAAGTGAGAATCAAATTAGGATGAAATTTTGGAGGATTTCAATAGATTATAAATTAATTAACATATTTAGAGCGAGTACTGAGTTTTTAAATTGTGAATGGTTGTAAAATATGAGAGATAGTTAGTATATTTAAAACCTTGTAATCATACTTTTCATTAGTGGTTTTTTTTGCATTAGAACATTTCCTTTGAATTATCCTTGGATGTATCCTAGTGTGGGGTAACCGGGTAATTTTTTTTCATCCTATTCATGTTTTAATTACCATTTATTATGTGATATAGGATGTAGAGAAAATATTGGTCAGTTTAGTAACAAAAAAATATCCAAGGAGATAGTTTTGTAAATATATCGTACCCTAATTCACCCCCTCTCAAGGTATTTAACCTAATTGGGATAAAAATTGGTATCATAGGGAAGGGTTATAGTTATAATTTCTAGCTTATAATATGTAATTGATGTTTTTAATCAGAACAGGATTTAGATCATAGATGTAAATAATTTATATCTATAGAAAAATCATATGTATTATTAATTTTGATCATTAGTTAATGGATGTGTTTATAGTTCCAATTAATGGTATTTATACAACCATGGATAGTGGTTCCTTATTCATAGAATACTGGAGATAATTGAATTCTTATTCTAGAAGAACCAATGACCACCCACCCCTAGTGTATAAGGTGAGAAAAATAATAAGATCAAATTTTCACAAATATTAATATGAATTTACAAGAAAATTAATGTATATAAGAATCTAAGGTTGAAGATAATAAAAACTGCAAGAATCATGAAGAAGTGGCTATGGTGGAAATCGTGGATAATTTTCAGTCAATGGAAGAAAATTAAAATGAATAAGGAGAAGTCGAGGGAAGAGTTGACATTTAAGTTGAATTTAAATCTTCACTTTAGGAGATAAATTTTTTGAGAGAAAAAAATAACGATGGTTCATGATGCGAAATTATATATATAGAAACAAGAAGAATATACGTCTTAGATGAAGAATAAAATTAAAAATTTCAGAATTTAAAATCCAGATAACTCCATGAAATTAATTGAGTTCAATATCATGGCTGAAATTATAGATAAGGTTATCAATAGTTTGACTAAAGAAATAAAATATTTTGTTAAACATATAAAAGAACACGAGGATGATATTTTTGGCATATGAAGAAATGTAAAATCCCATGAGTAACTCTTGAACACTGATATGATGTAGGGAAAGAGGGTCACATAGAAGATAGAATAAGGTATGTTACAATTTATAGGTCCTTAAAAACTATCAAAGGAATGTATATAGAGGAAAATGACACATCAAAATGAAACAACTGGTATGGGTACTGATAAAATATAGAAAATAATAATGGTTAATGTAATACCATGACCACCCACCCCTAGGATAAATATTTTCTTAGTTATTAATCAATATCAGAATATTTAGTCTCATCAAGGGAAAAGCAGTGCTGCAATAATGATTTATAAGGATACACCTCATTTTGGTGTAATTTTAATGGAAATACATGGAATTCCCAAATTTTTTATTGAATAGACAATAAGTATCAAATGGAACAATAACGAAGAGGAATTCAAATAGACGTTAGTATTGCAGTAATTATTTTGATTTTCCTTGTACTGGTTATAGAGGATTCAGACACATGGCTATATATTTCTCAAAAATAAAGAAGAGTGATGTACTAAAGTAAACCTAATGTGGTTTTATGGAGTTGATAAAGAGATATTCAGAAGAGATGGAAAGAAATAATAAATTTATAGATTTTCAATATGATGTTTGACCCTCACACTCCATGGAATATCAAGAATACAAGTAAGCATCATGTATGAAGTCAAATACCCCAGTCGAAAGGAAATGAATTAAGAAGAAAGTGGTTACAAAGATTTCTAATAAAAAATCCAATCACACTAGAAAATGTATTGTTAATATTGGATGAACGTCCCATATGATAGGATATAATAACATAATGATTGAAATTTGGTATTCCAAGGAAGTTGATGTTATACTTTTTAATAACGGATGCCTAAATATTATTTGTTCCAGAAAATAATGTTTTTGGGAAAATGATGTGAGACACACAGATTTACTAGTTATTCAAGGTCTTAGTCAAAACATTGTAAGTGTCTGTCAATAGTGTGACTCATGATTTTGTATATGATTTACTAAGAAGTTTTTTATCATCAATGTAAAAGATAATGATTTTTTTCAATGAATGTATATAAGGGGAAATATTTATACCCTTAGTAGAAAAAAGACACACGCTTTGTGTCCAAGGAAGTATAGAATAGGTTTTGGCATATACGTCTTGGTCATCTGAGCAAACCATCCTTGTATTATTTTGTAAAATGTAATGATACTTGATATATCCATAAGTTATCACATGATCAATATCATACATGAAATGATCTCACATAAGGGAATATTGTTTTAGATACATAAAACAGGGTCATACGCTAAAAAGAGTGCTTTATCTTGTGAATATTGTTGTAACTAGAGTTATTTAACAAAGATATATTATTCCCTCTAAATTGATTATTTCAGTATAATGTAATGAATTTCAATTATAACTCATAAGTATGAATTTTTTAGTATTATAATACATTAATAGAGGGTATTTGAGTATATTCTAGTTCAAATAATATGTATGTTTTGAACTGATAATAAAAAAAGTTCAGAAATAGAAAATTAGGGAATTATCCCAACAAAAATGGGATAGGGAACCAAATTCTAGTAGTAAGAATTGTACGATAAAATGGAATGGTTTAGAGAATAAACAATATTTTCAACGACATGGATAGAATGATGCTTCTCAAAAAAGACATTCCAAATAATTTTTAGAAACAAGTAGTGTTGACATATGTGTAAATTTTCAACCAAAACTTATTCTGTCAAAAAAAGACTCCGTACGAGATATGGTAAAAAAAGAAACTGAATTTGAATAACATTCATGTGATTATAATTAAATGTTTCATTTTAAATAAGGAAAAATATAGAATTTTTGTATCATGTGAAGTCGAAGGAAAACTTATTGGTTACTTATGAATAATCAAACCATAAAAAAGATTCAATAAGTGAATGGGAAAACATATTGACATAAGTGATTTTGTTGTGAAGGAAAATGAGAAGAATCTTAATTAAATTCATGAAACTTATTAGGAAGGTATTACTGAAGAGGTGATTAGCATAGGGGGAGTTAACCCAACTAGACCTAGAAATGGATTCTAAGTAATAGCATAATAAACCTATAAAGATACCAAATAGTTGATCATAAATCAATTATAAAAATATCATTAGGGATCATATAGCACCAATATAGACATGTGGGATGAAGACTGTACATCACAAATGATTTTTTCATAGGTGGAAACAAAAATATATATATATTATTCAGGAGATGATAAATTTGTTTATTTAATGAACTAATCTATAGACCAAATCAAAAATTATATAATGTGGGATATTTTTTCACAACTAGTGGGCAATAATTTCATTAAGACGAAATAGTTTTTACAAAACAAGATGAATGAATATGGTATATAAATTTGAAAAATTGAATGCTTTGTGTGTAAGGTATACTCCTATATTGAGGGTATTTATGCTGATTAACCATTTTAACCTATTTAAAAGCTAGATAAAATTCTATTATTATTGGGAAAATTAGTGAGAATGAAATTAAATGTCTTCTAGATGGATGTCCGGTCATCATTTTTTATCGGTGTTTAGGAATAATATTTATATATTGAGCATGAATATGGTTTTTTGATTCTTAAATATGAGAACATAGTTTTTTACTTACAAAATTATTTTTAAATCTTAAATAAAGAACCAATAGAGTGTTACTCATCACTTGATGAAAATTTGAAGAATATTTGTTTCAAATATGGTGGAGTTCGTTATAATCATTATTTTAATAAAGAGAGAAACCTATGGATTATGAGGCTGGTATATGTATATGAAATAATAATTGTGGATCAAAATAATCATAGTTTAAATATTTATTAGAATTCCTCAAAATATAGTTTTAAATTTCAATGATTGGAAACCCAATGTTTTTCCTTGGTTTATAGGTAACAGATGGAAGAAATGGAACATTTATTTCACAATACAAATATTAAAATAAGGGTTTAAAAATATTTAGAATGGAAAATTACAATGATATGAAAACTGTAGTTTCCACTTTGATAAAATTTTCAAGAGAGGATGAAGGAAATTCTATCAATGTCACAGAATATAGAAAAAACATTAGCTGTTTTTTATACTTACCATTGAAATGTAGTATGTTTTTTTCCATATTCATCAGTGGAATTCTATCAAAGTGATACCAAATAAATAAACTAACCTATAATAAAATTAATATATCGGTATATAAAAGGAACGGTATATTTTCGTTTACTATACAATTAATATGTTAAAAATAGTAATTTGAATTTTCATATGAAATTGTTTCTGGTTCAGTAGATAATCAAAATTCAAAATTAGGATGTGAATTCTATGTTATTAGATAACCTATTTCTTAGAAAATCTAGAAATTTTTATTTATTTATTTTAGCATCAAAGAATCTAAATACACAATAACTTCTCAAGAATACACGTAGTTACAATTGTTAAAGAATCAACTTTAAGATATGAGAGTTGAAGTAAAGTCTTCAATCTGAATTAATTGTGATATTTCAAGTGCTATAATTATTAAAAAAATCTAGTCCATCACTCAAGGAAAAATAAAATTGAAATAAAATATCACTTTTTCAATGATAATGTGGATAGTTGATTTTTGAAGTTGGACTATATGCCTACTGAATTTGAGGTTTTCATGCATCCTAATGAAGTCCATTCCGAGAGAATCGTTTGAAAAATATAAACTAGATCCTAGAGTTTAGTTGACTAAAACCACATGAACTAGTGTGGATTTGGGACCCCCTCTCCACTAGGTATGGTTTGTTTTTCCCTTATGTGAAAATATGCATATTTAATCATGTTGAAGACAAAAAAATAGTGACCTTTGTGTTCGTTGAAAAAGGCATGGAAAATTTCTTGATATAGACCACGAGACAAATAGATAGGGGGAGCAATGAAATTGGGGGATTTTTAAATATGATTATACTAAAACTGGTCTCCAATGGAGATGAACCATGAATAGGAGTGATAAGTTCATGATGTCATTATCTTTCATACGAAGTGATATCGAGGGATGAAATTGTATGTATTTTGGTGTTGAGAAGGTTTTCAGTGGAATGTTTGATAATGACATGATTCATTGATGATATTTACATACTGCTATTGTTTTTCATGCTTATATTGATTAATGTGGTCTTAGTGTATCTGTGAAGGAAGTCTTTGATATCTATTTTGGGATGTAGATGGAATTTTTTTTAGGTTATTTACTTTTCACCATGTTGGTTCAAGAAATTCATAAGTGTTTTAAAAAAACCTAATGGGGGGAATTGTTGAAAAAACCTTATGAACGTTGTTTTTTGGTTTTTGTGTTTATTGAAATGGTTTTATGTTGTTTGAAATAGATAATTTTCATAAGTATCATGAATATTTGGTGAGAAAGTTAGAATAGTTCACTAAAAGCATGAATGTCATAACCGATCTCATGGAGCGAAAATGTATGAATTTATCATGCCATGTGAGAATGTCTAATATGATCATGTAGAGAATTAGTGTATTAACTGTTCATGCATAAGTTTAAGATGGATCATTTATTTCCTCAAGGGATCTCATAAATAGATTATATATAACACTTGAATACAATGCATTTTTATCAATGGATCTCATGGTGAGATCACACAAAGCAACACATGATTGTCAGGCGATCTCATGAAGATATCACATGAAGAACTACATTATTTTTAGAGAATATCATGGTGGGATCATGAGAAGTCATTAGAGGAAGAATCAATGGAAATTATGTATATATATATCATGGTCATTCTAAATCTTGTGTTGATATGATTTTCTTTGGATCTCTTGATGTGATCATGTGATGTGGTTGAAGACAATTTCTATAGAAACATATTTTTTCATTAATCCCCATGATGAGATCATGTGAACCCTAAATTATTTTTCATTGATCACGAGACATGTGTAAAGTGAATGTGGGTGATCATTAAAATATCTTGTGACATGCCACAGGTGATAACTCAATGCGTTCACATGAAGCATGTAAGGAAGATTTCAAATATGGTGAAACAAATGGCTAATAACAATTTTTAGAGTTAAGGAGTAGGATTTTGGCCTATAAATAACCCCAAATCCATCCATTAGTCGTATATAAGTTTTATTAAGTGGTTTGACAAGATTTAATGTATTTCACATGAGCGGATAAAGATATTTCTATAGAATCATGTGATCCAAATAATCAAAAGAGGGTTTCACAGAGAAGTCTCCCAAAGAATTATCATAATGGAATTATGATATGTGAAGTATTCATGGGATGTTTTCATTTAGAGTCATACCATATTATATCACATGAATGGCGTAACCTTAAAAATGTAATCATTCCAGAGATAAGTGATCTATGTGAATATAAAAAGAACTCAATAATGGATGTAATTGAGTGATCTTGTGACGGGATCTTGTGGGGTGATCTCATGGAGGTATCTCATAGAGGGGCCTCATGAAAGATTATCATAGAGGGAAATTCTAGAAGATTATGTTGGAGGGTTATCCAACAGGAGTCTCATGATGGAGTCTCATTGAGAGGTCTCATGAATCCATCTCACTACGAGGTCTTGAGAAGGAGTCTTGAGTATGGTATACACACTCTGAGAATAAAATTATTGTGTAATGGTGGTTGTCATATCATTGATGAATCAAGATAATAAATACACAAATAATTGTGAGTCTACTGAAATCCAATTTTTAAAATATTCTACTTGATGATCAGCTCATTCACTTTAGCTGAGGGATCAATTGTCATTTATATTGCGAGTAGTTGTAAAGAATTAGTGAAAATGTGACCGCTCAGATCCTTGTAACATTAGTTCACCTTAATGGATTTAGTACATGATATCATTAACATTTTATACTCATTGTACATAAAAACATGAGGGTAAAATATTTAAAATTTACATTTCATTTTCACGTTTTAATTACCATTCATTATGTGGTATAATAAAAAGAGAGAAAAGAGTTTTCGTTAACAATAAAATAATATCCCAGGAGATAGTTGTTTTTATCTATCATACAAAATTTAACCCCAAAATTGGGAATTTAACCTAATTTAGGTAACATATACAATAATTAAAATTAATTCTTATATTTCTTATTAAATGACTTGAAATAATAATAAATTCAATTTTATTCAAAAAAATGAAATTTTATAAATGGATTGTTTTATTCCTTATGTGTTCTTATATTAAGTTTTTTTTACCACCATTATAAATTTTCAATTTTCTTAATATTTGGAATCATAATTTCCATAATAGAAAATAATTAAAATTTCATTATTAAGAATAAAAATATCATTCCTTATTATAATTTAGTATCCAAGGTAAAAGCTAAAAATGTTAACAGTGTTTAATCAAGGGTTAAAGATCTAAAATATCAAAAACCATTATTATTAAATGGGTTGATATTGTAATTTTGGACCGCCCATCATCTCTTATATGTTAGTTTTACCCTTTTTACCGCTTTAATTTTCATAATTATGTCCATATAAATTAATGAATGGATATTTAATTTTTTTTTTCTCAAAACTCACTTATAAATGGAACCCTCCTCTAGACCCGAAAAAAACATTTTACCATTAGTATATCTTATTTACCTATATAAAAAAACGTTTAAAAATAATTAAGAAACATTTTAGAACCTCTTATAAGATGAAAAGTAAAAAATACCTTGTTTATAGGATTTTATCTAAGAGGATATTCATGTATTTAGTGTAATTATTATCCACTCTCTAATAATTTTTCATTACCATATTGATCCACCCATTCATGAATATAATATTCAACATTAGTAAAATATTTTTGAAATGATTAGTCTTATCTAAAGGTAATATTATTGATACAAAACAATATTTTATTACACATTATATCATTATAATGAATTCTTTTTTGGGTATGGTATACCACAATTATGAATGATGATGATATAATGGTTACATAATGAATCATCATGAAAACATAAATATAAATTTTATTGTATAATAATAATTAATTAAATATGACTATATAATTTTTTAAATTTAAATATATATAAGTATATTAATTAATGACAAAAACATAATTTTATTGAATTTAATTGCATTATAATTAGATTTTAATCATTCATTATAAACCATCACCCTAAAAACCTTAGAATTACTATCGTAATTCATGACTATGTAAAATATAAATTTAAATACTCTATATATATTATTGATATTATGTACCGATGAATGAAAATGAAAATCTAGAATCACCATGTAGAAGCTATCAGAGAACAAATGACGAAACTAATACAAAAAATAATTTTAACAATTATTAACTAGTAAATGATTATGAAGAAATTAAAAATCAATTGTATAAATAAAAATAAAAATTAATATAATTATTAAACAATGTATAATAAATCTAAATTAATCATATAGGTGTTTAGAGAATGTACAAACAATAGGGAATCAAAGGTAATGTTTTTTTAATTTTTTTTCTTTAATAGGGTTATTATAATTTTTCATGAAAGTAATTCTAATAAGTTATGAAGTATATAAATTTATAATATATTATAATATACCTATATAATTTTTATTAATAATTTAATTTATATTTCATAATCCCATTCATGACTAATTTTTAAACCATGAAAAATGAAATTGTATGGGTTATTCGTATCAAGATCAATTCATTGATGCATGGTTCCTATTACGTAACTATTTTCATTTATATGGTGTATTAAATTAATTTTTCACATATTTTATCCTTATTATCTTTTTATTCAATGAATATAACATCGAAAATCTTCTTATGTCTTTCAATACCTTTTTAATAAAAAACAAAAGACATAAGGGATTCTAATCCAATATCACTTTGAAATCAAGAATATCCACGCCTGAATTCCTTTTGAGTGATTTTTTAAATTTATTTAAAAACAATTATAGTGTACTATAGTCAACATTTTTTAGGGTTTACCTGTATTATTTACATTTCATCTCCCTTTTGTCAAAATTCAAAAAATGGTTTTCTATGGGTGGAGTAGACGTTATCTAATATTTTTATTTGAGAATATTTCTCCTCCTCGTTAATATTTATTAGTTAATTTTATAAATATCCATTTATATAACTCGATGATTTAATAATTTCATTAACAATTTTCTTTAAAATTAATTATAAAATAATGAAATTAATCCCTTTTTCTCATTTTTCATACACTTTTTTTTTCATTAGTACTTTTGTTTAATTACAAGAGAATGTAAAGATTTTTTTAACAAATCTCAAATGAATAAAATTTCATGTTTTAATCCATGGTTTTATTTATGATAATTAATATCCAAGTTATTCTAGTGTTCCAAAGTAATTTATATTCTATTTTTTATTTTAATTAATTATTTTTTTAAATATACTATGAAAACATTACTTGTTTTTGTGGAATCAATCTATTTTTATTGAATCTTACAATTTATTCTCTGACTATATAGTTGAAGGAATTTTTATATCCTAATATATTTTTATTAAATATTTTAATTTATATTAATCATATGTGACATTAAATTTTGATATCATAATCTATTTTTTTATTCTTTTTAACAACATAACATTATAATGAAAAATTCTCACCCTCTATATGAGGTATTTCTCAGATATGTTCAAATTCATTCCTACAATAGGTGTCTTCATTTAAAATTTTTAAATAAAAATTTGTATTATAAATATTAATATTCATTTTTCATGTTTTTTATTTTTAAAAGGAAATTTTATAACTCTTTAATAGATATTGGTTCTCTATAAACCTACCTAAAAATATTGAAAAATCATTTTATTTTTCACTTTTATAAATTTTATACCATCTATAAAAATTTATATAAATAACCATTATTTACATTCAGTGAAATATTATGAGAGATTAATTGAAAATAATATTTTATAAAAATTATTCTTTTTATCTAATTCAAAATAATTTTTGAAAGAGACTTATTACTTAATCTTATTTTGACTATGTTAAAAATATTATATGGACATTATTTTTACTGTTTCACTTCCATTTGAAACTATATATATAATTTATATATAATAATAAATAGTTACATATAGGGAGAAATATGTGGAATATAATATAATATAAAAAATAATAGTTAAGTGTTTTACAAATATCAATGAATAAAATATCCTAAATTGAATTTAGTAGAGACCATTTCCAATAAAGGACCCCAGACCAAACTCGTAAGATTTTTAAGATACCAATAATTATAATAACCTCTCTAAAAATTGAGAAATTTTGTATTTTATTTTATTAGAATACTCTAAATAGGCCACACATGCTATCACTAACCTCCAAGTGGTAGAAAATATTTTTGACATGATATAATTACCAATGATTTTTTTTGCAAGCTTAAGACATTTGATTCTCTTATTATTGAACTGTGAAATATGAGTTTCTTGAATGACCCCTAGAATCCTGGATTTTTTTGTAATAGATTTTACATAATCCTTGTTGAGTTGATAAATAGATCCTATATTATAGGTCAAAAAAATTCCACCATAGCGTACATGACCTTGATTTTTTATTGATATACCATTTTTGTTGATAATAATAAAAATTACAATAAGGGGATTCCAAAAAATAGATATTTATCCATTTTTTATAAACTAATCCAAAATTCAAAGACCATAAAATATAGAGAGATATCATAATGAGTTTTTAGAAAAAATATTCTTTAAATAAGAAACCATATTATTGGATGGAAGGACCCCATCAAGAGACAAATGAAAACTAACATACATTGCTTCATTCCTAGTCAAATTTCTCATCGATGATATTAGGTAAGAGAAATTGGCCATTATATCCATGAATATTCTCTTAAAATATTATAATATTTATGGGTTGTTTAAATGATTTTTGGATGAAATACCATTATAAGTGATGTATGATTTTCAATGAGATTAGTAATAATAATCCAAATATATTTTGCCTAATGAATATAAAAAAATTTGTTACTAAGGGATTTAGGACTAGCCTTACAGGTGCTACACATAGTGAAAAATATAAATTCAGATTTTAACAAAAATTTATCATTTGGAAGCATGTTGTATGAAGATATATAAAAGAGAACATACATAGAAGGGGAATAAATTACCTATTGAAATGATCCAGTTATTTTTCATCCTAATATGTTCTCCCTATGAAGATGTTGTAAAATATTCTATAGGCAATGGATCCATGCCTCTCCAATTACTAGAAAAGAATTCCCCTACTCAAAAAAAATGGTATACCAGTAGAGCTCTATAAGAGGAAGATAAATGTGATCCAAAGTATATGAGATTATATCACTTATCTCCAGGAAATATTGCTAAATCTAATCTTTCTATTACTCAAACATAGAGGAAAATTCTAATTATAAAACCAGAAACTATGATTAGAATTAAACATACCCATCCATCAAATACAACTCAACATATTTGAATAAATTCTCATACTAAAAGGACAATTATAAGAGAATGTGTAATTATTACTGTTACATTAAATCATACTAGAAAATTCATTTCATTGTAGTAATTTGTTGTTAGTGATTTCATTGAATATTATCTATAAAAATTGATCATGCAAACCACCATTAATGAAATCCAAGTTATTTATACCAAATCCTCCCACATTCTTATGTTTTTATCAATTGATATATTTAATACTAAGAACATTACTTTAAAATAAAGAAACATTCCATATGACATTTATAATGTATTGGTTTAGTATTTTAATCAGGGGGATATGTAATTTGTAGGCCATAAAGGAGTAAACAAATTTAGTCTTGACAATCATTTAATAAAATAAATTCACACAGAATGAGAAAGTGAAATAATATTCTTATATATTAGTTTATATTTGATTTTATTAGAAATATATATAATATTATATTACCTTGGGAATATTCTAGAACATGGAAACAATGTAAGGGCCCTGAACCAAGAATCTCAGATTTGGTGATAGAAACATAAAATTCATATTTCTATATTTTATACCATTAAATGTTACTAATATTTTTCATTTGAAAACATATAACATAAAATGGAAATATTGGATCACTTACATACCCAAGGGCCTTTTAATTTTAGTGTATTATAGAATTAAGAAAAAATATAACATAAAAATAGTAATGTCATTAGGAGTGTATTTTTTCCAATATACTAAGCTTTTTATATTCTACATTATAACTTCAACATATCCCATAAAAGGATTCAATATATGAAATTTTTTAAAATTAAATAATTTATCATAATTATTCATAACCCGGGGAAAATATATATAATAATGGGTAGATAAATGTCTCATAATGGGTAATTATAATCATTTATAATTGAATGTTATCAATGAAAATAAGACTTTAATAATGGTATGTTGACATAATCAATGTTAATTATCATAACACAAGAAACATTATACTCATAAATACATTTATCATATATAATTAAAAATGGTGTAAATATTTATAAAAGGCAATAATCATAGTGATAAATAATAAAGAGTCATGTGATGTAAATATTGATCGAAGGAATAATTAAAACCCCATAGAAATTATAATGAAAAAATGTTTGTATCTTGGAATAGTATTTTCATAGAACCCCTATAAAATCATTAAAAATTTAGATAACCAAATGTTTAAATTATAATATAATTACCCAATGTATTGGAGGGATATAAAATACCCACCCTTCCTTGTTTTATAGTGGAACAACTAGTCCTTGGTTTATAATGAAACCACATATCCTTAGTTTATAATGGAAATAGTTATCATAATAAATAATATACAAGAATTATAACCTGAATAAATTGCATAGTAATTTAATCTGATCATAAAACTCACATAAAAATACATTATTAAATTTATAATGTGATTAACCCATGAAAAATAAAAAAGTTCGATGAAATCTCTTTGAAACAAAATAACCTATCTAGGGGAAGAATGTGGTTGGAATCATTATGAAATATACCTAGTAGATCATAATTAACATCAAGGGATGTTGGTGTCTATGAATGGAAATAACATTAAAAGATCATATAAATCAATTTAAATGAAAATAACCCTTTCACCTTAATAAAAAATTTTAAAAAGTAAAAATTCTTAATATATTATAAAATTATTTTACTTTAAAATAACATTGTAATGTTATAAATGTAGCACCAAATAAAATAATAGACAGGATAGTGGTAAAATATATTCATGTAATAATTTTTAAAAATAATAATTATTTTCAAACATTTTGAAAATGTGAATCCAAAGTCACAGATTTATAAAATGATATGAATTTTAGTATAAAAAACTTTTAAAATAATGTTACAGATCATGTAAAATATCTTTAAAAAATAAATAATATTTAGAAAAAGACTTTTTTTTTAAAATTCATCCAAATTAACAATATTTCATTACTCTATAAATCACATGAATTAGATTAATTAATATTGATAAATTCATTCATGAATTAGTATGTACATCATACACGGAAATCAGGGTTCACAACATGAAATATGTCTCAATGAAATAAAATTGAGACCATGAAAACCCCTAATACTTTTACAACATTTGAATCAATATATCATGAAATCATGAACTATAAAGTAAATTCAAATATAATTATTAAATAATTAATGATGATATAATATGAAAATATTAAACACTTACACCATGTAATATTAATTTAGGTTCATGAAAGTATATCAATTCCAAAGAAATAGAATTTGATATGAATAAGCTTTATGGAGATCATATCAATGCATTAAGAATTAATCAATGGAGATATTACATGAAACAAATTTAAATTCAAAAATTATAAGTAGAAATAAAATATATAATAAAACAAATGTGATTTCGCACATAACTTGGGAATAATATAATAAATTAAGATGTGATATAACATAATAAAATTAAATTTAGTAATGAAACCCATACCACTTGGTAATTATTAAATATAATAAATTTAGATGATATAATTTTAAATGAAACATAAAATATCATGATTTATGAAGGTATCGGGATATATAATATAATATTGGTAATATATACACCTCATAAAATAAATTAGGTGAACAACATTAAAATATTCCAAATAAAATTATATTGTGATAAAATCCCTTACCTCGCTTCCAAACATTCAATCCATGTTATTTAACTCATTTTTAATAAACATATATCAATCATTTACATGTTTAAATTTTTTTATAGGTTCATTAAATTATAATTAAACCATTTATTTAACTTATTACACTGACATATATAATTATTTAACCAGTTAATTCCATGTCGGGTGTTTTGAGGACGTTCAATTAATAATTTCAAAATGCCTACGACATGTCAGCGATGATCAAAGAGGTAATTGTTACATTATATATAAAATAATAACCATAAAAATATTTATGATTTTTTTCAAAAATTATACTTTTAAATCCAATCATAGTTTCTTTTCAAAAAACGAACTACGTTACAACCAGGGATATGGGATGTCATACATATGAATGAGTAACCATTAAAATTTTCAATGATAATTATGAAAATAGGGTAAGTATTATTTTATTTTTATATAATGATAATAATAACTTAAATACCTTATTATATCTTAAAATACACTAAATTATATCCTTCATGTGATTTTTATGAAAAATAAATCACAGCGATTCATGGAATTGGTAATCTACACGTACACATGAACGACATTATCATTGTTCAGTGTTTAAAAAGATAATAAATTGAGGATATATTAGTTCTCAATAATGATAAATATATCATGGATATAATATATATAAATTAAATACACAATTACTTATAGACATGATAGGTGTAGATTGAAAACAAATTACAAGGTTCTGTGAGGAAATAGTCTACCATACACATGAATGATGGATTCCTTTACAATTTGTTGGATATTGGAGATGGAAATATGACATAACGTTAAAATAATAACATATAAGTATATGAGATACATTGATATTGTTATATCATCATTTATATAGATTATTTTAAATATTTGGAAGAAGAAATAAAAAACTCTTTGTTATGAACAATTCATTTTATCCAAACAACTTCTTATAGTTTACATAATTATATTCCCAAGGATAAATTAATAATAAAACCAAGGAATATATAGTTTTAGTAAGGACTTTATAAATTTATTTTGGTATTTATTGACTAAAATATGTAAAAGTTTTATGTGTGAGGAAAATAGGAGAGGAGCTTCCCTTTAAAAATATAGGGGAGTTGAACTCTTGGAAATACTTAACATATTAAAATAATATAAATTAATTTACCTGACCATATGTGTAAAAACCAATTTATTAAAAATATATTAGGATGATTGGTTAAATCACCTAATTAAATAAATATTTTATATGTTATGATTATAATTTTAACATTATCATTTTATTTTAACCCCATGTTGCCCCTTTTGACAATTAATGAAATAACAATGTTATTTACTATATAAATATAAAAATAGATCTAATAGAATAAAAATTGTCCCATAAATAGAAAATGTTTGAAATTTTCAACCATATTATGATATCTTATCAAAGAAATATGAAATTTTATTGTTTAAAATCATTTAAAAAAGTATTATTTAATATTACAATCAATTAATGTCAATTTTGGAACTATTTTTTAATTTGACTTTCAAAACTACAATAAATCAATTGAATTAAAATATAAAAATTTAAAACCCCTATAATATATCATGTTTATATAAAAAATCATGGAAAAAAATCAATAAAATCTTTTTACCATTAACAATTTTAATTTTAATTAAATTATTAATATTTCAACATTAAGTAATAAGTTTAGTTAATTATTTCATCACTAAAAAATATATACAAATTACCATGATAATAAAATGATTTATATTTCAAATAAATATTTAAAACTAAAAATATCCTCTATTTATACCTATGTAAAAACATAATGATATTAAAACAATGTGAATTTCTTTTATAAATTTTCTTTATATAAAATAATATAATTGTAATGATAATGTAAAAACTGGAAAAATAATTATATATTAGACATTTGGATATCTAAGTATTATATATACTCATAAAATCAAATTAATTCATGTATTAGGGTTATTGTTGAGACTTTATAAAATAATTTGAACATAAATGTGGTAGAATTTATTTTTTAATTAAACCAGAAAAGGTGATGGAAAACTAAATTTCGAAAGTTTGTATTTTGAATTATAAACATTTTTTTATAAAAAATTCAACAAAAATTTTGAAGATAATAAAAGTAATCTTATTATTCATAATATTATAGAATAAATTTTACTCTGAAATTTTTTTTAGAATAAATATTATTTTGTCAATTATTGAAGAAGGAATACAGTTTTCAATGGAAATCCATATTTTTCAATATTATATAAAAAAATAAAACATTTTAGAAAATTATAAAAATATCACATTAAGATAATTTTGATATTCTAATTAAAAAAAATAAGTTAATTTATTTAATGATATTTTGAAAAACATCAAGAAATTCATTATAATTTTTTCTCACAAAAGAAATAATTATTGTTTGAAGAAAACTAATTTTGTAACATAAAATTAGATTAATAAATATTATTTTGTTATTTACAAAAAATTTATCAATAAATCTATATTTATTAAAACAATTATGTTAATTTATTAAATTAGTTAACCCCATTCACACCCACCAATTTAATAGCTAGGTTATAATAGTCATATTTAAATAATTATATTTGGGGTTCTGTTTAAGCTTGTTGTTTCATATCTTTGACAATTTCAAACATGGATATATTTTTGAAACTCAAGGAATTAATATATCTCCCATTAATTAAATTTATTCATATCAATTTTAAATTGATCATGGTAAACAAGTTATTTACATTTGAAATTACCTTTTTAGCAATATAACACAATAAAAATGGTTAATATAACCTTTTCTTCATTAGAATGAAAGGGAAGTACAAAGGTCAACTACAGTAACACATAAATAAGATTACATGAATGAAAAAAAAAATTGATATTTTTTTAGAATATGTACATGGAATAGAAACATAATCCTCAGGGAATCATATATAGTTCTAAATAACATGATCATGAGAAATTTAATGACTGCAAAATCATAAATATGTGATAATTGAAGAGACCATCATTTCACCAGAAATGAAGGTTATTGGACAAATGTTTTTCTTCAAGATCCATTTAACAATAGTTTCATAATTCCTTTATTGTATAGACTATGAAAATAAGTAACTATACTTACATTAAAATTATAATTTCTTCTATTATTCATTTTCCAGCATAATCTCATTGTTTTCTCTAATTGATGAGTATTCAAGATGAATTTCAATACCCAAATCACTAAAATAAACTTACTGTGTATTATATAACTATAAAAATGATTACATAAAATTTATCATGTATTAATACATTAATATAAATCGTAATGGTTCAAACAAATTCATATAATTCCAAAAATGAAAAAAAAACATCAAATTAAGAAATACAACATTAATAATGGAATCCTTAATAGAAATACCCAATGTTTAACTTATATTATTTCATAAAACTATACCCCAAATAATACGAATAACATGAAAATTATATAATGCTTAAATCCAAAAATTTACCTCATTCCTTTTAGATTATATCCCCAAAATTACAAAAAAATTATAAAATAACACTTCACATTAAACATAATTGTCATATATAAAAAAATTAAAGTGTCTCACATGATATCATTAATCACTATAAAATACCATTATTAAAAACCTAATATGTAGAATATAATAAGATATACATATTATCCACCTTACATTCTTAATCCCATTATAGTACTCAAAACTCTTAAGATAACCTTAGATGAAAAAATTTTAATTTACAATGTTTTCTACATCTTTCTATAATTCAAATTTTAAGGGTCCTAAACCCACACTCATATACCCCATACCAAAAACATAAATATTACATTTATGAATTTTATACTAATAAATTTGACTCAAATTTTCCCATCCATAAGATACAAAATCAGAAGGAAATATTGGTGCACTTAGATACCTAAGAAATGTGTTGGTTTAAAGTTCCAATGAATTAGGAAAAAATGTACATTACAATCGCTAATGAATCTAAGAGACTATTTTACACACTATACCCTCTTTTTTATATTACATATTATTTTTTTAAGATCATATATAAATTTCTTCACATATGGAATATTTTTAGACTCTAATAATTTATCATAAATTCTCATAACCTAGGGAAAATGAGACATAATAATAGTGAGATCAAATGATCTATAAGGGTAAACATAGGAATTTAATATTAAATGTTCTCAAAGATAATGACATGGAACAAGTGTATTTTTATGTAATCAATGACCACAAATATAACTTAAGAGAACTGATACCTATTAATATTGAGATAATAAAAAATGAAAAATGGGATAGATCATTTTTATATGCAAGAGTCATAGGAATCAATTATCACAAGATAAGTGATCTCAATATTGATCAAGTTCTCATTAAAATCCCACAAAATTAATAGAGAATATTTTTAGGAATCATGGAATATTACGATCTTACAACCCATAATAAACCTTTACATAACCCTTAAATAATCCAATAACTAAACCATTAACTTCAAATATAATTACCCAAGGCATTGGAGGGATATCACAGGCCCACCCATCATTGGTTTATAATGTAAGAACCCATAATTGGTTTATAATTGAACCCAAATCCTTTTATTATAATATAACCACCCATCATCATAACCAATTTCAAAAAATAATAACATGAATAGTATATATAGATATTTGTAACATTATAAAATTCCTAGAAACATCAGTTATTCATTTCATTACAAGACTAAGCCATGGAAATTAAACAGGTTCTCTGAAAATATATTTTAATATATCACTATCCCTCCACTAAATTAATGATAATGGTATTTTTATAAAATATTACATATTATGTATATGTAACATCAATGGTTTTTGGTGCTGATGACTGTAAATACCATTAAAAAATCATGATGAAAATCCTTGTGTAAAATACCTTTTACACATTGAAAATCACTTTTAAAAACAAAAAATTCATAAAATATTATGAAAAACAATTTTTTTAAAAATATTTTCTGAAAAGTTTAAAGTAATATTCAATGAAAAATATTTTTCATGATGGTGGGAAAAATCCCCTCATGTTGAAAACATTTAAAAACCATTTTTTCAATCATTTTGTAAATGTGAATCAATAGTGAACCATTTGGAAAATGATAAGATATTTCTTTTTAACACATTTTAAAATAAGGTCAAAGATCATGAAAATTTGTTTTAGGAAATAATTTATCTTTATGAAGAGAAATGTTAAATAATTTTAGAAAACATGTATATGGAAGAGAAAAATTCATGATTTAAGATAATATATAAGACTTGAATCACTAGAAAAAAATTATTAATGATTATTTAATAAATAATGCAGGAAATGGAAATTAAACATGTGAAAAAAATTCATAATAAGTGTATAATAAAATATATTCAATTCACAAAATTAAAAATATAAGATTTCTCTTAAAGTATCCATGAATATAAACAATATAGAAAAGAAAGGAGATTGAAACATAAAGCCTCAACCTCTTTTGGTAACATTTAAATCATATTAATTAAAAGGAAGAATATTTAATGGATATATAATTCCAATTAATTACATCAATTAATATGTCAAATTTTAATCATTAATTATTATTAACACAATAAATGGGAATCATGGAGGACATTAAGAAATATGTATCAAATACTTATAATTGATGTCTTGAAAACCCATTAAAACATTATAACATTGGAACCAATATCATAAGAAATAAATAAATTTATATTTAATTAAAATATAATTAGTAAATAGTTACTAATGATATAATATCACATTTTTTTATATACACACCATGTAATAGTATGTTAGGATCTTTAGAATAATGTATGTCCTAAAAAGGGAATTTGTGATGAATGACTTTTATAAAAACCTTATCATTGAATTGAGATTTAATTAATTGATAGATTATATGTAACATATGTACATCCAAAATTAGATGAACTATTGAATAAATATATTAAAGGTTATTTTTAATATATTCTTGGCATAATATAATAAATGAAAAAGTTATATAACCCATTGAAATGAAATTGATTTCTGAAATGCTTACCTCTTGGTAACTTTCATATTTAATTCCATTGGATGAATTAATTTAAATTTAAATTTTAAATAACTTTAATTATGAATGATTCATGATATAACATGTAAAATTTTATTATAGACACCACATAATATAAATCAGGTGCATAACATTAAAATATTCCTTAATGAAAGGAAAATGAGATGAAATCCCTTACCACTAGTCCAGAATTTTAACATATGTCCTTTAACTAAATTATAATAACCATATTTAATTATTTATTTTTTTAATAACAATTTATTAGTTTATTAATTTATCCATAATTTTTTTAATTTATTCTGATGAAATAATTAATTACATAATCAGTCAAGTCTTCATCTGGTGTTTTGAGAACATTCAGTTCATTGTTTCAAAACAACATATTCTTGTTGAGCAAGGTAAAACTATTTATTATTAAATCATATATATAATAATAATATTTTAATAATTATAAATTTTATATATCAATTATCATTTTAAATTCAATAACGAAATATGGTAATAAGAAATAACTAAATTATAGTCATTGAGAGGGTAGGTTGTACGTACGTAGGAGTAACATTTCAATTTTCCAATGATCATTGTTGATAGAAGGTAAGAATTATTTTATTTATTAAAAATTATAATAGTATAATAAATAAAAAACTATATATTTAATTACACTTATATATATACCATCCATTTTATGTGGTGATGAAAAATGAATCACATCACTTCATGGAGGAGGTAGTCCACACATACAGAGGAATGCGACTATTATTTTTTAATTTATGAAACGTTAAAGAAATTATTGATATATTAATATATAGAAATATGAATATTTTATGAATATCAAATATATATATATATATATATATTAAATTCATCATTATATCCATATATGATAGGTGGTGGTGGAGAATGAATTACATTGGTCTGTGAGGGAGTAGTCCTCTGTACACTCAAATGATGGATTCCATTCCCATTTGATGGAGGTTGGAGAAGGATATAAGTTATTAAATTAACATAATAATATCCTATTATGTGGTAGATCTTGATGTTATTATATAATTATGGTTATATATGATTTGAATAAGGTGTAACAATAATGAAAACAAAAACGCTTGGTTGGGAACAATACCTCTTCTTCAGACAACCTTTTATGGTATACAACCAAATATTAACTTCATAGGTTTTTTTATCAAACCAGTGATTTAAGAGTATGTGGAATGATGCTATGAAAGTATTTTAGAATATATTGGATGATATAAATGGATTTTGGAGTGTGGATAAAAGAGGAGAAGATGTTCTATTTATATGAGAGGAGAGGGGCAGTCATGGAAAAACCTAAAATATTTAATAAATATAAATTAATTACAATGGAAGAAATTAATATAAAATGAATTTTTTATAATATAATATATGGATGAGTTAATTTTATATCATCAAATAAAATTTTTCATGTTTAGATTATGGTTTTACCCTAATAATTTTATTTTCACACTATTAACCATTTTGACAATTACAGTGATATCAATGTTTTTTACTATTTAGAGGTCAAATTAGTTATTATAATTGGATAATTGGGCCATAAATATAACATTTACCATATTTTAAACCATATAATTATAAGTTGTCCTAACATATGATTATTTTGGAGTTTTAATTCATTTATTAAAATATTATTTTTTATAAATTATGATTAATTCCAATTTTGAAACTATTCCTTTAATTTAGTATTTAAAACTATAATACAGCAATGGAATTAAAGTATAATATTTTAAAAAATATAAAATATGTCATATTTTTATAAAAAATCAAGTAACAAAAAATTTTATTCAAATCATATTACTCCTAAAATTTTTGTGATCATTTATTTTATTTTTATATTAATTGAAAAATTACTATATCAAAATTGTTCAAGATCTTAAGGAAATTATTTCGCACCAAAAAAATGAAAATACAATTACCTAATAAAAAAATTTATTTTTTTAAAATTAAAAAATATAAAAGATAATATCCTCAATAATCTATATGTAAACAATTTAATGATAATGAAACAACTAGAATGCAAAATTTGACATTTCTTTTAATAAACTATTATAATGGTCAGAATCCTAGTAAAATTTAGAAAAGGTAATTTATTCAACATTTGTACAATTAAGGATGAGATATACTCATCCAATAAAATTACGTTCAGTTTTAGGGTCACTTTTAAGTCTATATCATATTATTTTTTAACATATGTTACCTGATGTACCCTTATGAAGGTAAAATAAATTTACTAATGTTAATGTTTAAATTGACATCAAATATAGGGTCATATTTTCCAAATTTATAGAAAAATTGAAAATATTTAATCCTTTTTTTTACTCAAAACATATATGTGAATTTTGTTAAAATTTAACCATAAAATTATGAAGAAAAATATTTTGTTAGTGTAATGTAATTTTAAGTATAATAATTTTTTTATAAACAATTAAACTAAAAAATTAATTCCAATGTACTTATTTTTATAATTAATAATAAAATATAAATGTTGTTTCTTTGAAACCCTTTTTTAAATAAATGAAACATTGTGAATTATTGAATAAATAAACTTGTTTTTAATGTAAATCAATTTTTTAACTATTCATTAAAAAATAAAAACTTTTTTGAAACATTTAAAAATGTCACCTTATGATAATTTTGATATGATTATTTCAAAAATTGATATAATTTTATCAAATATTTCTTCAAAATGTTCTAAAAATTAATTATAAAATTTCCTCATGAAAGAAATACAAAACATCTATGAAGATATGTATTTTGAAAAATAAAATGCCTTTATTAAATATTGATTTATTATTTCATATTAATTAATAAATACATTTTTTTGGGTATTAAATTTATATGTATTTCATAAATTAGTTAATCCTATTAATTCCTAAAAATTCAATAGCTAGGTTATAATGGTCATATTTAAATAATAATATTTCAGGGTTTGATTAATCTCAAATGTCTGTGTCTTATAGATACCAAACATAGATTTATTTTTAAAATCATAGAATATTAAAATCAATATGGGAAATTAATGGAAATCCACCATCATTAATACCCAATCATTATGTAATACACAAACTCCTTTTGTAGTTGGTTTTTGGATGTAGAAAATAAATAGTTTCCTCCTAATTAACATGATGATTATAGAAGAATCTATATTGTTCAATGGAATCATTGGTTTTTTTAATTTTATTTGGGATTCCATAATAAAATAGTATAATGTCATCAATATAATATATGTGGTTGTCCTTTGAACTCCTCCAATCTTGATTGATCAAAATCTTATCTTTTTTCACAAAATCTGTGATGCACCTACACAAGTTGTTAACTATGATGCTAAACAGGATGTAAGATAAGGGGTACACATTCATAATTCCATAGTAGAAATAGAAAAAACATTTTAATTTAAATTATAGTAATTAAAAATCTAAAATATTTGAAGAAATGAATAATCATGTAAATGAAGAGCTTTTTGATACCAAATCTATAAAAGGCCACCCACACAAACTCTTATCTAATAAAATCGGAATCATTCATGACATCCAATTTTGGATATATATCCCCATTTCTTAATGATTTTAATAACGTATTAATAAATTATAATGAATTTAGACTACATTATTTGCTTCTTGACCATTGATCAAAGCTACATTAGTTTCTAAAAACCACTTTGAGGTTGATATTAAAGATTATAATATCCAAAATTTTACACATGACATGGTTTACTATGTTTCCATAAGCCACTAGTATAATCAAATTAAGGTAATCTATAAAATTATTATTGGGTAAAAGAATCAGAAAATAAGGATCGATAAACCTGCCAAAAAGCATGTACCCAAGTGGTAAGGGCTCCTGCTTGGCATCCAAGAGACCCAGGTTCAAAACCGGGTGGAGGTGATTTTCCGGGAACTATAGCAGCACTGTAGCAGTTACTGTTTTGTACTGTAGCAGCCGAAACTATTCACCATATTGGGGCCTTCGAGCCACTAGTTTGGGCCTATGGGTCTTAAGGGCATTCAGGTCATCAAAGGCCTTCTGGACATAGGGCCTTTGGGCCACATAGACCACGGAGTAGCCCAGTTCACACAGAACAAGCCCCAGAAGAGGATCAGAGCAACAAGAGTTGCAGCCAACGGAAGCAAAGCTAATCAGATTGGATGAATGAGAGGGTATGTCAGCCGCCATCAGGACCATGCATCATGCAGCTATGTACAGGGCAATGCTAGACATTCAGAAATGAAAGGTGCGGAGCTAGAGGATCAATGAAATAAAATCTAGGGAAGGGTAGTTCAAGTTGGCTAGGCCTAGGGGTCATGCATTGGGCATGGTATGCCTCTAGGCCTTTGGGTCATGTATTGTAGGTCAGTCAGGCCTTGTGCCTTGGGACTACGGGTCATGTATGGGTTCCCCTTAAACCCTGAAAAGGTGGATTAACCATAATAAAATAAAAAATAAGGCCTTTGGTCCATTTGAGCATAAAGAGTAGATAAACCCAGCGTACATACCATTCATGAATTATTGTAATCATATTTATCATGTCACAATGATAAATACATTATAATTTATAAATGAATATATTAATAATTATTCCATGTTCACGAGAGCATTATACATTGAGGGAGAAAACAATACTCTTAACTTCCACCAGCCTAGTTTTACTTGTAAGAATGATAATATCAAGTCCATCCACAAATCATTATATTGAATTATCCATTTCATTTAGAGAATCACTAGATCCACTAATAAATATTTCATTTAAGTAACCAAGGTTATGTTCATTAGATCCTTATTTATATAGATGAATTCATTTATAGGTTTAATATAGGTGATGTATTTTGATTCCTTCATATCCTATTACAGCTTATTAAAAAATAAAGTATTTCATTCACCCACTATTTAGAATTTATCAATAAATTTCACTTTCAAAATTGGTTCATTCATATTTACCTTATCATTAATTATTATAGATAACTCAACATTATTAATAAAATGTGATATATCAAATTCCTCTTCATATATATATTTCATTCAATAAATTTATACATTAATTCTTATGAATACCTCATTTCTCTAATATTATAATCTAGATTTTATCTAATCCTACCTTTTAACAAAATCATGAAAATCACCAGTGCATTCAGTACTAACCTAGACCCCCTAAATAATTCTCTCATAGTTTAGATGATTGAAAACAACATTTTTAAATCTAAAAGGAAAATGTTACCTTTAATTTTTTAATATAAAATAATTGAAGATAAGTTGATGATGTTAGATGATTCTAATAAAGGTTCTTGATATCACCTCCTCCTAATTCTATGTAGAATTGAAATTTTAAAAAAATATTCTATCTAGTTTATATAAAATATTTTGGTCCCAAAAACTCTATACCAGGTTCATCCATATACATATAAAGATACTTAAATTAGTACATTATGATTAAATAATTCCATGAATTCCCCTATTGAAATAGAATGATTTGGATCTCTTGTGATTTTATATATTCCCAATGTGGTATTAAAATACACTATATTGATACCTATCCCTTGAATTATCTTATTGAGTGATATAATATATTCCAATAAATTTATTTTATGTAGAAAATAATTAAGATCATAAATTAAGGAACGACATAGAGTGAAGTGATTGATAGTAACCATGATGGAGGTAATTTATTGGATGTTGGGAAATACATAGTTTCTACTATATCTCTTTACACCAGGAACCAAAGGGATTCAACCATAGTTGAGTGATGATTCAGATCAAAAAATCATAAACTACTGAATTATATTCAAGACTTTGAAAGGATATAAGAATAAACTTATGATTTGTAATATGAATCATTTTAGTATGATGATTTATGATAAAATTATTAAAAGTGTTTTTTATTGAATAGTTTTTCAACCCCTAATAATCCTCTAAGAATGAATTCAAATCTTACAAGATTTTGATTTTAAATTCCCACCCTAAGAATTTGGATTTTAAAAGCTACTTGTTCCACAATACTATTCTTTAATTACAGAAGGAACCTAATCAGTATCTAATTTTTAATGATTTTAATAATTTCAAAATTCATTTTAGGTTGTATCTTTACATGAATTTAGGTCCTCTATATCATCACAATGAATATTAGAGGGGGATCCTTACCTTCTTTAATTATCTTAGTTTTCTAATCATCTTTCTTAGTTTGAAATGAATGTCTAGTGTTTTCTATAAATGCCTTGACAAAACGAATAAACCCATGTTGATATTGGGATGGACTCCTTTTATTCATTGGGTTATCCACAAAAAAATATGACTTATCATTAGGATATCCAACAGAACCATTTATTTTGTTACCAGTGAATTTTTTGATTAATATACTAGTAGAAACCTTAGTTTCCCAATCCAAAATGTATTCAACCATATTTAAGGAATCTATATCTATATAGGAAGTATGATTGTCCTATGTAGAATCAAAAAAATTTCAATAAATGGTTGTTTATCAGGTTACCATTTAGCATTATCTTGTGATGTACGCTAATCTGGATTCATAAAGGTATTAGAGGGATATTTCTCTTACAAAAATAGATTTCCCCACTAACTAAAATCAATTTCCTTATGTATATAAAGAATATCAGTATTACCCTTACCCTTATCCTAGTTAATAAGACTATTTTACAACTCTCATTCACCTCTAAACACCACATTACCATTAATAATGTTTTTATATCAAGAAATTCCATTTATTTATGGATGTTCATCCTGATCCTTCAAGGTAGGGTAATAAATCATTGATGACGAACTAGGCCTCTCCTTATCGGGAATACATTCTTTTAACATCATGAAATCATTATTGTTTAATGGTTTTTTATATTTAATATTTTAAACATTCATAAAAATATTAATATAATGGTCCATAAATTTTCAAAGGTTAGAAAAGTCATACCATGAATCATATTAAAAATTGATATCAATTTTTCCAATATTATAAATGAAAGAGTCACTATAATATTTAGAACATTGAAAATCCACTTCCACAAGAACTCAAAAATACTATCAAAACAATTATTTGATTTTTTTTCATTATCATTTAGTGGCTCTCAAATGAAAGATAAAATTCTACTCAAGATATGAGGTGAAAAAACACCCATCTCATACCATATATATTAACCTAGATTTCTGAAATTGTTTACTTCTGATGCTGGGGTTTGAAATTAACATTCCATTATAAATAATTAAAAATTATGGGTTTAAGTTTATATAAATTATAATCCTAGGTACAGGGTCTCTAATGTTCAAATTTATATAAAAAATTAATGTGCCCCTTTCTTAGGGGAATGAATTTATAATTTTCAATTTTCCAGATCTGATTGATCATAAGTTGTAGCTCTAGAACATTTATAAGTATTTTTCCATATATAAGAAATATCTATACAAGGAGTGAATCCCATCATGAATAATATCTTTCCATGCGATTTAATAAACTATCATTGAGTATGATCTTACCATCCTCAGATCTTCAATTTCCCAACTCATGGGAATGTTGAGTTGATGGTTACCCCTTGATAAGGCACTATATATTCAAGAACCACCCAAAATAAAACCATTTTTAAAGGCTCTAAATAATTATTATAAATCTACACTCGGATCAAAATTAGTATGTTTATTTCTGTTACGACCCGACCCTACCCGGGCTCGAGCCACTACTACCCCAAGCCCGCCTCCATAGGCCAGGGGCTGGCGACCAGCGCCGAAGGCACAACAACTCAGGGATGGATTTGCCTATGAACCTGTACACACACACACACACAGAAAACTCAATGCAACAGTGCAGAGTAGAAGAAAAGACAAGCAGAGTAAAAAATAAAGGGCAACTGCTATTTAAACCACATAGTGCATCGACCACTACAAGTACAAAGTACAAGCTGAAAACAAAAGGGGAAAAACAAGTGCCCAACCGAAAAGTGCCACAACCCGGCAACAGGTAAAGAAAAAGAAACATCTGATGGGTCTCCCACCTGGGTCCCGTCCACGACCACCGCACGTGGTCCAAGCTCCGGAACTCCTATGCTCCACTGAAGTCACGACCAACCTATCTGTCATCTGCAAGGGCACACCAAGTGCGGGCAAAGCCCATGAAGGGGTGAGTATAAAAATAATCAGTAGGATACCCCGAAGGCTCGAGGGAGCAACAAAGGAGGTACCGAAGGGTGAGAACTAGAGAGAATAGGGAAAAGTAAAGGAGCACAACAGAGACGGCAGTAAGGAGTACAGTAAAGAGTCCAGCTCAACCCAACAAGAGGAAAGAAGGTAGACTCGTCCAGACACAAGGAACTGGAAATGGTGAGAAGATGAACTTCCCGTCGAGTCTTCGCTACCGATAGTAGAAGAGTAGACTCGTCCAACCATGAGAAGCTAGACACGGAAAGCACGTGGAATACCCCGCACGTCTTCGCCTCTCCTGGAAGGAGACTAACCAAACCCAAGAAGTGGGTATTAGAACATGGTATATACATAGCCATATGCTCTGTCAAGATGCCCGAACAAAGTCGTAAGGGGATCTCCATCCCATAGCTCAGCCCAAGAAAATGAGTCGACAACAGTCCCAGAAGTAAACTCCATCGATGCCTAGCATCCCGCATGTCTGTCCCGAATCGCATGCCAAGGGGCTCAATCACCACAATTTGACACTATCCTCTTTGGGCGGCACTGACTCGCCCGCATGGTTTTAGATCACGTCCCAAGAATGCGTCTCGGTGGGGAAAGTTCCCCTCGTACTTGAGAGTTCTAGGGAAAGTCAAACCACACCTCGTCACTGCCCTGCAGTCGAGAGGTCTCCTCAAAGTCATGTTGTTCCATCACCGACCCGTACAACCAAGGGTCCCGCTCTGGTAAACACGGAGGAAAGCCACAGACTAGCCTAGTAGGAAGGACTGAGTCTAGAATATCAACGGGTGTCCCACTGCCCAGCCCCGCTGGAGGGTAATTCATAACCAAATATCGGGTGACCCACTGCCCAGCCCTGCTGGAGGGTAAACCCTAATACATCATCAAGAGACCCACTGCCCAGCCCTGCTGGAGGGTAAACCATAGTAGGATATCGGGTGACCAAATTCCCATCCCTACTGAAGGGTAAACCATAATACATCAACAGGCGACCCACTGCCCAACCCCGCTGGAGGGTAGACCTTAATACATCATCAGGCGACCCACTGCCCAGCCCCGCTGGAGGGTAGACCTGGAATAAGTCGACATGCGACCCACTACCCAACCGTGCTGGAGGGTAGACCTGGAACTAGATGACGGGCGACCCACTGCCCAGCCCTGCTGGTGGGTAGGCTCTAAGAGGTCATCATGTGACCCACTGCCCAGTCTCTACTGGAGGGTAGACCCTAAGTGCATCGGGTGACCGACTGCCCAGTCTCTGCTCGAGGGTAGACCCTAAGAGTCAGTGAGCAACCCACTGCCAAGCCCTGTAGGAGGGTAAACCCGAAGAAGTCGATGAGTAACCCACTTCCCAGCCCTGTTGGAGGGTAAAACTCAGAACTGCTCTGGCCATCCCCACTGGAGGGTACAACACTGGGCAACTGAACACGGAGTGGGTATCCCACAACCACCCAACTACAGCACAACTCACCCAAAGGGGTTCAACACTAGTTCCATCACGGGGTGCCACTAGCACTGCTACTGGCCAATCCATCGAGAACGAAACCAGGGGGAGACCACTCAACCCTGTTGGTCAACAAACGAGCATAGAGCCAGGGGAAAAACTCCACCCTACTGGTCAAGGAAACACACAGAGGGGCCCTCTACGCCGCGAGAGGTCAAAGTACGCAAAGCAGAACACAACACGAACATGGGGCCCACACATCGTGTGTCCCCACGTCAACCCCAACTGAGCGCACAAACATCCTCAGGTACAAGCAACCACACGTACCTCCAAGCGCTCTCGAATACTCCCAGAGTATACCTCGTCTCCAGCCCAAAGGCTATCATGTAGACGGCACCCAGCGTCAACACGAAGGCGTGACGTAACAACTCCACCTTGAAGGCCCAGGCACAGCCAACCACATCTCGTGAACCATTTACATCACTCTCTCAAGAGTGCGCGATCACACGCCAAGGGTCTGCTACAAACAAGGTAGGGCGAACCACCACTGGAGCACCTCCCATGCTCCAAATCTAACAAGATCACACAAGAGGCTCCGCACAACCAAACAGATTGCACCGTTGTAATCCTCACGGAAAAACACGTGAGATCGACTACTTACTCACATCCCACAGATATCCGACGGAAAAGTCACCAACACCGCCTCACGCCCGAACGACATCTCGTGATCCCGAGCCTCGGCCCCGAAAATAGTCGGGTGCATCGCACCATTGCGATCCCCTCGGGAAAACACGTCAAAAGCACTACTCACTTGAGTGCAACAGATATCCGGAGAAAAAGGTGCATCCCAGTGCACCGCACCCGAGCGGGGCCACGCGGGACCCACATCCCGGTCCCGAAACTCAACAAATGGATCACACCGTTTCTATCCTCTAGAAAAAGCACACAAGATGGACTACTCACTTGTCCAAAACGGTCGCCCGATGATAAAGATGGAAAGTCACCGTTGACGCCCAAACGACCCTCGTGGGCCCCGCACCATCGTGCCGAATTAGGGCGGGTGGATTTCACCATTACAATCCCCTCAGAAAAACACCCAACATCGACCGCTTGCACGCCCCGAACGGACGTCCGAGGAAAAAGCCGCTAAAAGCTACAAGCAGTTCAAAAGACGGGTCGTGGGGCCCACACCTCAACATCGGCCTCAACGCCTGGAACCACCCTAGAAAGCTCCTCCTCGGTGCTAGGGTTCCAATGCCACTGACGGTGTTTAAATCGGACGTCGTACGCGTCCGCGCCGTCCAAGACAAGTTCCCCCGGAAAACGACAAACCACTTAAAGACGTGTCGCGCCTCCACGACCCCTTGTTTTGGGAATTAAAAATTCCCAAACCATCTCAAAAAGTCAGTCTCGTCGATACAGTTCCACCGCCGTAGAGGGAGCATTAAATGGACGCGTCGTTTGGAATTTGCTGCGTCTTAAACGTCACCGGACGTAAGAGGAGGGGGGGGGGGTGGTCCGGACCGGTCCGGCCGGTCCCCACCCGCTGGACCGGCTCACGCCGGCCGGCCCGCGGCTCAGACGGCTGAGCCGCTGCGGTCCGCGGCTCACATGCGCGGACCGAGGTCCCCCAAACCGGACCGGCCCGAAGGCCGGTCTCTCTTCCACGCGCAGACCCCCAAAAGCGGGTCCGCTGTCTGCCGGCTGAGGTCAGCGACCCCGGTCTTCCGCGACCTCGCGCCCCCACCGGCGCTCGCCGCCTCCCGGTGCTCCCCTGCGATCTGCCCCGGTGAGATCTGCCTAGCCCCACCGACAGACGCCGCGCCTTCCACCGGAGTCACGTGCCCCGCCGCCTGGACGAGAAGCCACCGCCGCCCTTCGCCTTCGCCGCCGCGCCTCAGATCGCCGGAGCACCCCATACCGGCCGGGATCATCTTCAAAACCCGCAAACTTCGGCGATCAACCCTGGCCTCCTCCAAGCTCAGAATTTGATTCCCAAAAAAGATTCGGAAAGGGAAAAAACTATACTATGAAATAATGGACTTTTCTCGATAATCAGACAGAGTTTCGATACAAATAATTGAACTCGATGTAGGTGCGGTGAAAGAAAAATGCAAATGACAAATCCTACCTCGTGGGCGTTTCCCGAAGCTTCGCTGCCGAATTGCCGCCTTGCCGGAGCTGCCTCGCTGGAGCTGCCTTGCCGAAGGTGGAGGAGGAGAGGGAGAGGAGGGGCTTCCAGGGGGAAAGGGGAAGGAGAAGAGGGAGGGGTGTGTTAAGCGTTTAAATAGAAAACGCTTAACCACCCGCCCGTTGGCCCGAACCCGAACCCTCAGCAAGGTCGAGGTTAAGCCACCCCTGGGGTAAACACGATGCTTCAAGCGCAACGGTGGTCTCAGAATTTTAATTCGAGACACGATTCAAAAGTTATAAAACTTAGAGCTCGAAGCCGGCAAATTACAAAAATGCCCCTGGAGCCATTTTTCACAAACGGCCCGAACCCGTGAAACTTATACCCCTCCTAGGGTAAACGGCACGCTCCAAACTCAAAGGTGCCCTCGATTCCCCAATCCGATCCACCGTTTAAGAGATAGCTGCGTTTAAACATCAAACGAATTAATTAATTTATTTATTCCGTTTAACGTTCCAGAAGCGGGTGAGGGGTCTAAACATCCCGCGCCTACAAGTTTTATATCGTTCCTAGTGTAAACACCCCATTCCGGACCCATCCGTACACTCGGATCACTGATCCGGAACTCCGTTTAGAAGTTATCCCATTTATTTTTTGTTTCCAGTGTGAACGCACTGAAAATTTAATTCCGGCCACTCCGGGGCTCGGAATCGCACGCCGTCTAAAGGCACTGCTCTGGAATATCATCAAGAATATTCCAAAGTCTTTCACAGTAAAAACCGGGTTCTTAAAATTTCTATTCTTAATCAAAATTATAAGGTCTAACTACTTATATTTGAATCACTACAAAATCATTATAACCATGTTCTCATGAGATCTCTATATCTTACACTAGTAAATATAAATCACAGTATAAAATCTCTTTCTCCCCTAAAGTTCCATTTTATAAATGACCCCTTATAAATTATCTTATGATATAATTTTTTTTGATATTTAATTTTTCTATAAACTGACCAAAACCATGATGTATGTTTATGTGATACCATTTTAAAATATCATGTAAACCAATTTCATTCCATGGATGGTTACTGCTATGATGCATTTTAAACATCATATGGAACACATATATATTGTTTTCCATTATGTGAGGGTTAGGTATGTTATATCTCATTAATTAAATGTGTAATGATTTATATCACATAATATATTGATTTTATTCCTAAACGTAATTAAAAATTGTTTTGTTAAAATTTCTATGCATTTTTCCAACTGCATGATAAAAAAACATATGTATGGCCTTGATTTAATTTAGAAACATTAAAAATCCTATCAATGGGCCTAATTTATTGTTCAAAAATTTATATATGGATTGTATTGTGGATAATTTTTTGAATTTTTTTAATTTTATATTCTTATTCTAATGCCACATTTCTATGTCATGTCATATTCATATGTTATGCTCTACATACTAGGATTATTGTCTAATGTCTCCATGTTCTTAAATAATTTAATATGTTTGATCCATTGAGGTCATATGTCCCTTAATCACAAATTATAGTCAACAACTATTATTATACATTTTATTTAATTAGATATTTCTTACATGTTACTGTTTTATCACATGATTACGATTTAAAACATTATGATTCACTGATATTTTTTTATTCAGTCATCAAATGAGATCACTCATATTTTTGTTTCCCCTTTTCCTAATGAATTAAAAGTGATAACATAATTTAAATGAAATAATTCATGATAATTTTCTTAGATATGATGAAGAAATAATGTTTAGTAACCCTGTTATGTAGCTAATATCCAAAGACATTAAACCTTTAGGTCTTGGTTTGTGCATTTATTTGTGAGATAAAGTTTCAAAATTATGGAAATGATGTAAAAAATATATTTTATATTCCCAGAACAAATTTTTTCACATCATAGTGGGTTTTAATCGTTTTTTAGGATTTTGAATAATAGGATGGAACATGAAACTTCTTAATATAAACAAAATTAGATTTAGGATGAATATAAAATGTTATAGGTTGAAATAATAATTTCATATTTAATGAAATAATAGTATTTAATTTTCATTATCACATGATTTATTATTGTAATAATTGTTTCATGATACTCACACTACCCATGTTGGTTTTAGTCAACGAAACAAAAAAAGAGTAATTGGGAAAAAATGATTGTGAGGGATAGTGAAAATACCATCCCAATGAGAAACCAAATAAAATGTGAGTTTTTGTAAATATTATATTTATAAATACCCAAATACATGGTGTTATGGTTAATAACATAAACCTTTTTGAACACAAAAACTCATCAAACATGGAAAATATAATTTTAATTGATGTTATAGTAATAAATAACATGGAGGAAAGAAGATAAAACTTATTATGTATCAAACACAGGGGAGTAATAACTTATATAAATATACAATATGAATTTTTCTATGTTTTATGTGTAGTATAAGAGGGAATAATGAAATGAAATCTTATGTAAAAAAGGATTACATAAATTAAGAGCATGATGAAAATAATTTTCTTCCTAAGGTACCAACATAAATTCAATGTTATAAATTTCATGAATTTTGGAATTATGAAAATAAATGCCCTAAACAAAGGTCTGATGAGGATAATGGACATTATTAACCATTATGATTTTGTGAAAAAAGAAGATTTTATATAATCACTAACACTATAGTGTATCATGGTAAGGATTCTACAAAAGGTAAATTTATAAAAACTCAAATATTTTATTACCATGGTTGGAATATTTGTCATAACAAGTTGAAATAAATTAATATGTCTATTATATGGTAAAAAATGAGTTTTTATGTCAGATAGATGATTTCTATGTTGTTATCTCTAGAGAAATTATATCTTTATTCATTTATATCTAATAAATACACTTATTTATTTTCAATAGTGTGAGATAATAATATTTTTTAGATTCAATTAATTTGATGTAGGGGAGAGGTGTAATACCCCATGTTTCTGGTCACATTTTCATTCCATAAACAATATGTATATAACTTCTAAAAATATATATTTTCTTTTGAAATATTCAATCTAGAGTGAAAATTATGTTATAAAAGATATGAAGAAAAATAATAACACTTTATTCATTCATAATTGAACATTACAAATATCACGATATGTCCCTACTAGAAACCCCTCCCAGTCATGTATTGAAGAAGCGAGTGACCCCCAAAGCCCACCTCCAACATGATCTATGTTGGCAACTAGGATCGTGGTTATCAAAAATGTGAATAAGGGTAATTAATCACATATAACCAAATAATAAGAAAATAAAACCACTATTTAACACTATGATATAAAAAATCCTACATCCATAATAATCTCACAATGCATGAATGAATTAGAAAAATACATTCCACAAAGAAAAATATAAATTTAACTCTACGATAGTGGATCTAACTGGATCTCTATGATATAACTATCTAATTTTATTTGTAATCAATTTTGAGAAACCTAATAAACATTTTACATATATATGTCATAATAACATATATACTCAGTATAAGTGTAATAAATACACCCCCTACATGTATTGATGGACCATTCTAGCACTTTAGTGAATAAAAAATAAATCCAATAAGCTCTTTCATATGTAAATTATGCCAAACCTCACCAAGGCCCTCTTACCCAATCTTGCATCCAACATACTAAAATAGTAGTGAGAAAAAAAAATGAATAGGTGCCACATGAAAACATATATATTAGTTTACCTATATCACACCACAATATAAAATTCCATATGATTAAACCCCTTCTATGTATATATGTATATATATATATATAATGTGGGTTGGATCGCAACCCTACCACCCCCAACCTCTACAAAGGACCAACATCTTATCGTGGAATTAGTAAAAAAAACAGATATCTATATCCATATCCATTATAATCGGGTATCATGAACACGATTTTCGAAAATCTTATGCCCTCGTACCACATTTCATTACCCACACCATGTGTCAATACCACCGTAACATCCCAACCCTCCACATTAGATTGAGTCGAGGAAGAGGTGCTACTCCGCCTTAGGAGATGTTCCCAAGGAGCAAAAGGCTGGAAATAAATGAAGAGGGATTCAAGAATTATTGGAGAACAATTTCCCCATAAACTAAAATCAATATATCAAATCGGCCAACAATAAAACAACTACATGATGCATGTAAACAATGTTTTAAATTTCAACAACACAAAAAAACTACACATATCAATAATCAATATACCAAGTGGAAGAATTAAAAAAATTAAGTAATCGATGAAAAAACATAACAGATCCCCAAAAATATCCATTCTACAAGAACCACAATTCATCCAAAGCATAACAATGACACACTATAACAATGAGATGCTTTACCTTTACCTATGTCCTAGAATACAACATCTGCAAAAGCACCAAAGTTATAAAGTATGTGGGGAGTAATAATACTCCGTAGGTTTTCCCCAAATTACTTCCCTACACACACCACTATAATAGAACATGTTAGAATGATTATATAAAACAATTTATATAAATTCATTAAAATAGGTCAACAATTAACAATAAGTGAAATAAATACTTACAAAAGAAAGTCACCCAAATCAACCAAACCCCATGAAAAGTAACCAATCCTGAAATTCAACATGTCATTAAACCAAATACCCTTTCAAAATATAAACCCCATTCGAACTAGAATGGTTTCATGAATATCCCAATCATGTTCCCAAGTTTCACACAAACACCCGACCATGGTGTTACCATTACAGGTGAAACTTATCCAACCCAGTCCCCTTTTTATAGTGGTTTATCACTCCCATATTACAATCATTGATGGTGTTCCTTCACGCCCACTATTCATCCCATCCAACCCTGATTATACCACATAAGACAACAATCATAACAATAGAAATTACTAAAACCATATCAACACTCAATTACAAAAACCAAATTTACCAATTATTGGAAACTACATTCAAACATAACAAGACAAAATACTTAGATAAATCACCCATTTTTTGAAAAACCCCTTAGGACATTATTCATGCCAAAACATACATAAATAAAACAAAATTTTTATTAAAACCGAATTTTACAAACTTTTTCTATAAATCACCCAATCCACCGATTTTAAAATCACAATTTTAAAATCTAGAAATAAAAAACATTTCACAACAATAACCCATTTCCCCAAAAATCCACAAATTATCATAAAATTGGTTTCCACCAAGCTTCAAACATCACAATAATAATCAACTTCAATGACAACCATTTAATTTTAAATTAATCCATCTAGTTATAGAAAAATGGAGTAAAGAGAGAAGCCACCTACCATAGGGTTTTGTGAAATCAACCCACCACACAACTGCACAATGAATCCAGGTGAAACCTCCACAAAATCACATTATATCCCTTTCCATAAAATCAAAATGAAAAAATATCACAATTATAGTAAATATCAACCCTATATCTACTTGAGATAGATATATATCTATAAAAGTGACGGAGAGAGAGAACTAGATCTAAGGAATACTACAAAATAACCTTGAGAGATGAATTATCGAAGAAAAATCACCTTTACCACACCAAGAAAACCATTGATTTGCTTCCAAAATTATGGGATATCCCTTCTAACCCCTAGGAAGATTGATTACTTAGTGGTGTTTCCATGGGATAGGAGATGAGTTCTTTAGGGTAAATCCTGAGTGACCCCATTTTTAAAAATCCCCATCTTTAAATCCGCGCATGGTTAGCTCACACGATTAGACAAACCAGGAGAAAATTGTGTTCTTGTTACTACATCAATAGGGACCTCACATGGTTAGTACACATGGTTATATGAATAGTGTTCCAACTATGAGAAATCCAACTGTCTCGAGTAGCATGGTTTACCTAGGCTGGACGCATGGTATGGAAGTTGTGCGCCTTAGCCATGTGCCCACCCCTTTGCCTATGATTCACTGTGCATAGTTACCCAGGGATTATTTAGGGTTTACACAAATCATGCTCAAACAGTTAACCCTTAAAAAAGACTCTAAACCATTCAAAACCCTTCCAATCCATGCACCTGATTTGAGTTATGTGTCTTTGTATATGCATTTTTCTGTTTTTAATGTTTTTGAGTAATGTTTGGGAGAGTTTTGAAGAGTTTGTGAAAGGTTATGAGGATTTTATAAGGGTTCATGGTTTGAACACGGTTAATAGAAACTATAAAGAATCCCTATGTAACCATGAACATCAAGGAAGATGTAGAGGGGTGGGTGCATGGTTAAGGTGCATGGTTTCCAAACCATGAGGCCAACCCCGGTAATCCATGATACATGGGATAGTGGCATTTCACATGGTCAAAACACAAATTTTCCAACCATATAGGACAACCATACAGGGTCCCTCTTGAGGAAGTAGCAGGTGCACAATTAGCACACAATTGTCCAATAGTGTGAGCTAGCCATGCATAGCTTTAAAAACGGGGTTTTTAAAAATGGGGTCACTTGGAATTTACCTTAAATTTCACATTTCCTCTCCCATATGAACCCCACTGAGGATGATTTATTCTCATGGGTTAAAGGGTCTCTCCCAAACATTTCGGAAGTTAATTGAATGGTTTTATTTGTGCAGTAATGGAAATTATTCTCATGTAAGTCTCCTCACAAGGTTGTTTTTTGGTATTCCTATATGCCTCGGTATTCTATATCTTTATCTTTTACATGTATATCTAGGGTTTTTTTGAATAAAATTGTGTGATATGGGATTTTTTGATTTTAGGGAAATGTATCTAAGGTGATTTTGTAGAGGCTTCACCTAGATTCAGTGTGTGGTTGTGCAGTGGTTCTATTTTTCCAAAACCTAAATTGGGTTTGTTCTGTCTCTACTACATTTTTCTAGAAATGTAATGATAAATTTCAAATTAAATGGATTTTATTCAAATTTATTGTGACTTTGATGTGAAAATATTGGCTGAATCCCATTTTATGATTATTTTTTGATTTTGTATAAAATGGGTTATTGTTGTGAAATGTGTTTTGTTGTTGGATTTTAAAATGGTGATTTTAAAATCGGTTCCTTGTGGGATTTATTGAAAATGGTTTAGGAAATTGGGGTTCATTAAAAATATTTTTTATTGAATTATGGTTTGGGATAAATAATATATTAATGGTGTTTTAAATAAATGGGTGATTTATTAAAGTAGTTGAGCATGTTATGTTAGAATGTTGTTGCTCTTAATTGGTTAATTTGGTTTTGGAAATTGTGTATTGATATGGTTTTAGTAATTTTGATTATTATGATTGTTGGATTATGTGGTATAAGAATAGTTTGTATGGGATGGATAGTGGGTGTGAAGGACCACAATCATGGAATGGAATGTCGGCATGAAGTACTGTTATTAAGAGGGCATGAGATTGGACGCGAAGTTTCACTATCAATGGTAACACCGAGCTCATGTGTGTGTCTAGAACTTGGGAACATGAGTGGGATATGTGTGTGAACATGATAAATAGAATTTTTTTGACATTGTGAATGGGGATATGGGTTAATGACATGGTTGGTTTCATTGGTTGGTTTCTATCCTTGGGGTTGTGTTGATTTCGGTGAATTTCATTGGGTAAGGATATGAATGGGTTGTTTTTAATTGTTGACCTAGTTTAATGTCTTTATATAAATTATTTTATATAATTGTTCTAACACATTATATCTCCATGGCGTGTGTAGAGAATACATTTTGGGAAAATGTACTAAGTTTTATTACTCACCCCCTACTTTGGTACTTTTATTATTTTATAGATTTAGTATTATAGGACATAGTAAAAGGTAAAGCATCACATTTCCCTAGTGGATCATCATGATGCATAGGAAGTATTGTGGTGCATGAAACATGGATCCTAGTAGGGAGATAATGATTTGTTTCATAGATTCCATGGGTTTTGTTGTTATTCATCCTATAGGTACTATAATTATGGATCTATATGGTTTGGTTATATTGGTCCTTTAGTATTGTTGAAATGTAAATCATTTTTGACATGCATAATTTATTTGTTATGGTATTGGAACATTTGGTTGGTTGATTTTATTTTAATTTAAAATCGTCTCATAATGGTTCTTGATGCCATCGACATTTAATTCCATCCTTCGGTTCCTTGGGAATGTTTCTTAAGGCCGAGTAGTAGCACTACCTCGAATCAAGAAAATGAGGATGGTCAGAATGTTATGAGTCATATTAGAGGTATGTTTTGATTCACTGGCCTATGGGTTTTCATGTTTTTGTGATTGATTTTCAAGGCTCATGAGAGGAGTACATATCGTTGGTGGAGTTATCTTATAATAACAATTTCAAATCCTCTATAAATATGGATCAGTTTGAAGTATTGTATGGGCATCTGTGTAGTTCTCAAATATAATGGGTGGAAACAAGTGAGACTATGATGGTTGAGATGTGACTTGTACAAGATATAGTATAAGTTATTATGTTGATCCGGAAGATAATGGTGATGTCTCAGATTCTTCAGAAATCATATGTGGGCTATCATCGATGGTTGTTGTCATTCGTGGTGGGTAATCATATGTTCTTGAGAATCTCTCGATGGTTGGGAAATCATCAGTTTAGAAATCAGGCAACATTATCTTCATGGTATATTGGTCATTTTGAGATACATGATAGGTTTATAGAAGTATAAAATCAGTTGTATTTCTCACCATGGTATAGCACAATGCCCAATGTGTTTCATGTGTTGTAATTGACAAAGTATCAATTGTATTGTGACCATGAGATTCATTGGGATCATTTTAAGCTAGATCCAGATGCTTCTCTGGTGCACATGCCAATGTATACTATGAGTAGGCAGGAGAATGCCTATCATGGTAACATCATTAGTATAGTTTATGTTTTTTGGAAACATGGCTAGATTTGGGAGGATACTTGGGAGCAAGAAAAAGATATGGTTGAGCATTAGTTCATTACATTCCGATGATGGAACTTCCAATGCTGGGGAGAATGTAGTACCTCTAGTTTGAGGATTGTAAACTTTTTATGACTTTTTATGAGTTTAAAGTGGTTGGTAATGTTTATGAGTTAAATGGGTTATTTAGGGTATATTCTAAAAGAACTTGTTTTTTTAAACCCCATTTTTATGCCATGCACGGCTGGCTCACACGTTTAGAAAAACCATGCACAAGTAGTGTGCCTTTTACTACCTTAAGAGAGACCCAATATGGTTGGACCTGAAGGTTATACAAACTATTACCCAATTGTGAGAAATCCCAGTATGTCATATAGAACAATTCTTCTAGGATGGCTGTAAGGTTTGGAAACCATGTGCCATAACCATGTGACCACCCCTTTTCCTCTACATCACTATGCACAGTTACCTGGGGATTTTGGACGGTTTCCACTATCCGTGCTCAAAAGTTTCATCCATAGAAAAGCCTCTAATCCTTTCAAAACTGCTTTAATACTCTCCAAAACATTACTCAACCACTATAAACATGTAATAATTCATAAAAAAGATTAAATAACTCAAACCTGGGGTATTAAAATCACTATCAAATCTCAAACATTAGGGTTTCTAGAATAGGAATTATAATAAAGCTATCCATTCCCCCTTCCATGTATGACCCCCACCGTGTAGAAAAACAACATAATCTTCTCATAATGGTAGATCGTGGAAGATGGGGTAGTCAACCATCATCCTTTACTTTCTTGGATGTTGTAGAAAACACCAAGAACCCAAAACCATTTAGTGTTGGTAGTATTATTCGACTCTGGTGGGTAATTTTTAAAATAATGGGAAGATAACATATATAGTATATCCACACAAATAAGTCCAACATATGAATACTTAATAAATACCCCTAAAAATCCCTTAAGAACCATTTAATCAGTTACCATATCTATTATTCAAAAAACCAACACTCCCAAGATAATAAGGCCATAACAAATATTATTATTTCCCATTTATTTATTTATGTTAAATATTTTAGACTTATTGTTTCCTAATATCATTAAATTCATTAAACCATGAAAATATACATTTAATAAAAACAATTCCTAAGAATTAACAATATTTTTTTTTCACAATCATATAATTCATTTTTATTTAAATTAATTCAATCTTAACAACATGATATTACCCTTTTCATTTTCTTTAAAAAACAATGTTTATGATAGCTTACTCCACATGCAACACCAAAAGAAAATGAAAATGTTGTCTGTGTATAAATATAAATATATATCTATATATAATATAAGAATTAAATATGGCCATTAAAAGTAGTCATTGAATTATTAGGTATTAATAGGGGTAGAATATTTACAATATATATATATATATATATATTGTTAATTATATGCAAATTTATAGAATAAATTATTTTATTTAAGAATATATCTTTCTATTAAAAACACTTTTATAAATTAAAATTTATAATAGTATTATTAAAGGATGATGTTAATAAAATAAAATAACTATTTTTTAAATCTAGATTTAGTAATGTTTTATATAAATTAATAATAATAATAAATTGTATTTTAAAATTTGTTGTCCTATATGAATCATTTTCACTATGTATTATAATTTTATTGAAAAGTTAAATACGTATGTATATATTTCAATTTTAAATATAAAAATAAAAATAATTTTTGGATTCATCCCTATAATGTAATCATAGGATAATTTTTTGTAGAAATATTTATTTTTTGTCTAAATAATTCAATATACCTTTTAAAAAAATACCTTGGATTTTATTGAATTATAAGTTCGTATGTTTGATTTGGTAATTTATGAGAACGATTTTCCTAAAAAATATTTTTTATAGTACATAATAAATGATAAAATTTAAATTTTTTTTTAAAAATTTATTATTAACATTTTTTGAACAGTAGTGATATTTTGCAATTTATTTTATAGATTATACAATTAGTATTTTAGAATTTATTGTTAACTCTTACAAATTGAATAAAATAAAATTAAATTAAAATTTAGAATCATTATGTTAAAATTTAGAATCATTATGTTAGCTTTTGCAGAGTGTTGTATTTTGTTGTCAAAGGCGATAAATCAATTCACTTTGTAGAAGAATCATAAATCAGACGATGCTTTGCTGGTATGTATTTCACACAAATCATGAGTTAGGAGAACTAGTGATTCAAGCCTTATGAAGGAAAGGGAGAGAATTGATAATGCCAGTCATATAATGTTTTGATTTGAAGGAATGATGCTGCTAGAAGATAAGAAAGATTCAGTTCCCATTGCAACTCTGACGATGCTTAAGCTGATATATCAAAGGATAAATATCACGATAGTGGGATTCGTGATAAGAGTAGAAGAATGGTTATGGGAAGCAGTAAAGAGATAAAATGGCAAAGCAATAGACAATCTGGGGATGGCAGAAAAGCACAGTTTAAGGTGGCGCCATTTTCTAGTGTTTGCCAAATTTTAGGGCCTGAAAATCAGGAGATGAAGAAATGTTCTTGGCAATGGATGTTGCACATAAGATTGAAGATGGTTTATACGTGCCAAAGAGTTATTCAAGGTCAGAACTATGGAAAATGACAAAGGAATGGAGTGCGCGGAAATTTAGGCACGTTTCGCGTAAAAATAAAGTGGTGTGCGCAATATCTGCGGGATGCGCGAAATAGTAGCGGGTTGCGCGAAAAATCTGCGGGATGGCGAAATATTGGCATGGTGCGCGACATTGAGGAATGAAGTTTTCACGCAAATGATGGTTAGAGATCAGAAGATCAAAAATTGGCAAAGGCATAAAATGCGCGAAATATTGGAGTAGTGCGCGAAATCTGATGTTGCAGGAAAGATTGGGTTTGCGCGCAATGTGGAACGCGGTGCGGATTTTTGCGCGCAATTGGTGCTTCATGCTTAGAGGGATGAAAAAGGGAAAATGCATGAGGTGCGCGGAAGATTGAAGCATGGCACGAAATATGAAGTTTCATAAAAGAGTTTTTACGCGCATGGAGGAGGTTTTACGCGCGGATTAGTGTTTTTCGCGCGGGTTCAAAAATGCCTATAAATATGAGGCTAACCCTTGTTAGTTGTTAATTCTCGACACTTAGAAGAAATCTCGAGCTCTGGTGCGCGTAATGTATACACTAAGTAAGTTGCGCGAAAAGAGAAAAAGTTGCGCGCAAAAGGAAAGGTGCGCGAAAACGTTTTTCGCGCCAAAAGGGTTTTACGCGCAAGTCATTTGAATTGCGCGCAAGTCACCCTAAAGGCTGCGCGAAACATTTGGGGTCTTCGCACGTATTCAGTTTTGCGTAAGAGGGTTCTTACTGGCTTCTGGGTAAGAAAGTGAAGATTTGTACTCCAGAGAATACATCTGTTCAATTGTAAAGAAGCACTGAAACATTGTGTTACCCTATTTGTGCTAAGAGGGAGCACATGCACTATTAGATTTTTTTTAAAGTGCTGCACGAGTGTAAGGGTATATCCTACTCATTGAATTCCACATCAAAGGATTGTTTTCTAGTGGATTGTGTGGTACTGGATTGTTTCTGTATCATACCAAGGACATAGCTACTCTTGTTGAGTAGTGAACCTTGTAAATCTTGTGTTCCTGTGGTTGTGTGTGTTCAGCAGGGAAGAAACTCTTTAACAGGAGGCGAAGGTTGTTTCAAAAAAAGGGGAAACTTAAAAAGAAAAGGATATCACTGATTCACCCACTCCCCCTCTCAGTGATACTTAGATCCTGATTGGGAACTTCAATTGGTATCAGAGCGAGGTTGCCTTAGTTTACTCTTTGCTGAAGTGTTTGAAGAGAAGTTGTGATGGAAAATCTAAATTGCGTGAACAGTAAGGGGATTCCAATCTTCGATGGAAAGAACTATCACATCTGGAAGGACAGAATGATGCCGTATCTTATGTCTCTTGGATATGAAGTTCTTGAAACTACAACAGATGGATTTACTGATATTGATGACAAGGACCCTCTTACTCCTGTCGATAAGAAGAATCTTGAGAATGATGGAAGAGCTAAAAATGAATTACTCTCATCACTTTCTGAGAGTGAGTTTTTAAGAGTGAAAGGTGTCACTACTGCTAAAGGCATATGGGATAAGCTAATGAATATCTATGAAGGAAATACAAAAGTGAAGAAGGCAAAACTACAAATCTGGAGGCTGAAGTATGAAGACTTGAAAATGGGAGAATCTGAATCTGTTGGGGAGTTCTTTACCAGAGTTAATGACATTGTCAGTACAATCAGATGTCTTGGTGAAAAGTTAGATGATGATACAGTTGTTGAAAAGATCCTGAGAATTCTGCCTGACAAATTTGATGCTAAAGTTTCTTCACTAGAAGACATAGATCCGGAAACATTATCTCTTGATGATTTGCACAGTACTCTCATCACTTATGAGATGAGAAGAGAAAAGACCATGAAGAGCAAAGCAAAAAACTGACAGAGAAATATCTTTCAGGGCAGAAAAGAAAGAGAAGTCGAAGAAAATTCTTATTAATGAAGAAGTTGGTGAATCCAACTCTGAAAATGAGGTATGTCAAAATTTTGATGAAATTCTATCCTTGTTTTCTAAAAATGTTTAAAGAGGCACAGGGAAATACAAAGGGAAACTCCCTTTCAAATGTTTTGAATGTGGAGCAGTTGGCTTCTTTGCGGCTAATTGCCCTCAAAAGGGGAAAGATGCCGTCAGTGATGAAGAAGACAGAGGACCAAGAAGGTCATGGAAGAAACAGGATCGAAAAGATAAATATTCTGGTAGAAGTCAGAATAAAAAGTTCTTTAAATCAAAAAGAAGAAGCTTTTTGTCAAAAGATAAAGAAGATGATGATAGTGAGACTGAATCAGAAAAATCTGCTACTGAAAAAACTAGAGAGAGTACCTTATTTGCAACAGTGAATAATGATGATTATGAGAGTAGTAGTACTGAAGAAGAAGAGACTCAACTTGAACAGTATCTGAAAGAAGAGCTTAAGGAATGTTTGAGAAAGATCAGAAAAATTGAGAAAGAAAACAAGAAGTTAATAAATGAAAATTCCACAATAAACAATCAAGAAGGTTTTACAGATGATAAAATCATGATGGAAAAAGAGATTGATGATCTGAAAAATTCTTTTGAGAATACAAAGAATCTTAATGATCATCTTGAAGTGAAGTTGAAGGAAAAAGAAGAAGAGTTGGAACTTGTCCAACAAAAACTGCATAAAGATAAAGAAATGAATATCAGTTCCAAAAACTCTATCTCAGAAGTAGGGGAATGTTCCAGTAATAATGAACCAAAAAGGGATCTAAAAAACTTACCTTCAAAGGTTGAAATGAAAGACAAAACTGGTTCTGATAAGAACAAGGCTGGAAAGACAAAGTATGTGGTCAAAATCAGCAATGCAGAAAAATCAGAAGTGCATAAAAATCATGAGTGAAGAAAAGCTTCTAATACTCCTGGTACTGTTGAATCTGAGCTGAAGAAGAGAGTTACAGATGAAAATATGATGGTTTTTGAGAAGCGTGTTCACAAATCCATTCAACATAAAAGTTTCAGAGGTAAATATTCTTTCTATGGTTACTGCTGGTATTGTGGTGGATTCGGACACATGGAAAGTATGTGTTAGTTTAACCAACAACATTACAACTATTCCAAAAGTTTTGAAGGACAAGGATTGAGGGGGAGTCAACGCTTTCAAAATAGAAGATCTCCAAATAATTTTCAGAAGACATCTAAGAAGACTGGTGTGAAAGTTGGGAATAGATTCCAACCACTGGAATCTTATTGTGAAAGATGTGATCAACCTGGACATCTTGCTAAGGGCTGCCTTAGTGTGTTACCACAGCAACAAAAGTTTGTTATTAATTCTCAGAAGACAGAGTTTTTAAAATACAAAAGGGAAAAGTATGATAAGTCTGAAGAGAAAGAATGCATGGTTCTCTGGCCAGAACACATTGATTTGGCTTGGAAATTGGAAGAAGCAAAATAGAAAGTGAAGGAAAAGGAAGAACAAAAAGCACTTGTTGTTGAAACAGCTTTGAAGGCTACCAAAGGAGAACGTCCATGGATTCTTGATAGTGGATGTTCATCTCATATGACAGGAGACTTAAAGCTGCTGAAGAATGTGAAAGACTTTAAAGAAGGAACTCTGACATTTGGAAATGATGAATCTCTAAGGATCAAAGGTGTTGGATCAGCCATCATTGGAAAAGAAAAGATGAAATCCAGAAAAACACTATATGTTGATGGACTGAAACACAACCTGCTCAGTGTGTCCCAACTCTGTGATGAGGGCAACAAAGTGAACTTCAGAAAAGATGGATTTACTGTAAAAAGTGAAAATGATGGAAACATAGTTACAAGGGGCCAGCGTACAAGAGGAAATTTGTTCCAAGTTGGGGATGGACAGAACTCTTGTTACATGAGTGTGGTGGATGAAAATAAATTATGGCATAAAAGGCTGGGGCATATGTGTCAGATAAATATGTGCAAGTTATCAAAGCGAGAAAGTGTTCGGGATATGCCTGATTTATCAAGAGAAAGAGATTGGTGTTGCACTATTTGTGAGAAAGGGAAGATTGCTAATTCTATGCAAAAGAGAGTTGAAATTCGCTCAAAAAGACCCTTAGAACTCATACACTCAGATATATGTGGGCCAATGAGCAAGCAATCTTCAAATGGAGATAAGTACTTCATTACTTTCATTGATGACTTTACTCGCATTACTTGTGTTATGTACATGAGACATAAGTCAGATGCTCTAACAATGTTTTAGAGTTTCAGAAGGAAAGCAGAGAAAGAATGTGAGTATTCAGTGAAGAAGTTGAGAACTGATAATGGTGGTGAGTATAAGAATGAAGATTTTGAAATTTATCTTGAGAAACATGGAATTCAGCATGACTTTAGTTCACCATACACACCTCAACAAAATGGGGTGGCTGAAAGAAAGAATCGAAGTCTGGTGGAAATGGGGAGAACTATGTTACTTGAACATAGTCTCTCTCATTATTATTAGAGGCAAGACATGAGCACTGCTGTGTATATTCAGAACTGGTGTTTCTATAGGCCAAACTCAGATATGACTCCATATGAAATGTTCTATGGAAAAAATCCAAGTCTGAAACACTTGAGAGTCTTTGGTAGTCCATGTATTATAAAGAAGAAAGGTGGAAATCTGGGAATGTTCGAGCAAAGAGGAGATGACAGAATTTTTATTGGCTATACTCTAGAAGGAAAAGGATATAGATGCCTCAACAAAGAAACATGAAGAATTATTGATTCTTCAGATGTAAAAGTTGTTGAAAATGCTGAGAAAGAAAAGCAGTCATATGTTGATGTGGAAGTCGAGCGGGATAGAGAAGATTTTGTTAACAATTCTGATAATGTTGCAGAATTTGTTCATCCTACTCAAGAAGAGGAATCTGACTCAGAAATATCGAGTGATGAGGATGAAGTTCAAACAACTCATCCTAGGTTGAGGAAACAAGTGGAGGCTCAGAACATTATTGGAGATAAAAATCAGAGGGTTCAAACAAGAAGAACATCGAATGCTATATCACATACTTCTCTTTATTCGAAAGTTGAACCGAATGATGTAAATGAAGCATTTGAGCATCCAGAATGGGTTCATGCTATGAATTAAGAGCTTGATCAGATAGAGAAGAACAATACTTGGGAACTTGTACCCAAGACGGACAACAAGAACATTATTGGTACAAAGTGGGTTTTTCGAAACAAGCTGAATGAAGAAGGTAATGTAATAAGAAACAAGGCAAGATTGGTCTGCAAAGGGTATTCAAAAATTGAAGGCATTGACTTTGATGAAACCTTTGCTCCAGTAGCTCGATTAGAAACAATCAGAATATTTCTTGCCATTGCTGCACAACGAGGTTACAAAATCTTTCAAATGGATATGAAATCTGCATTCTTGAATGGTGATCTTGACGAGGAAGTTTACATTGATCAACCTTGTGGATTTGTTATTGGGAAAGATGAAAGTTATGTGTGCAGGTTGAAGAAGGCTCTGTATGGGCTAAAACAGGCTCCGATAGCATGGTATTCTAAATTAGATACTTGCTTGAAGAAGATGAACTTTAAGAAAGGGAGAGTTGACAGCAATCTCTACATCAAGAAATGTCAGGAGTTTTCACTGATCGTTATTGTTTATGTCGATGATATTATATTTGCTGGAAATAATGAAAGATCATGTGAAAAATTTGCTGAGGAGATGAAGAAGTTATTTGAGATGTCCATGCTAGGTGAAATGAAGTACTTTCTTGGGTTACAAATTTCACAGAAGAAGAATCATGTTTTTATGTCTCAAGAAAAGTATGCTAAGGAACTTCTGAAGAAGTTTGGCATGGAAAATTCGGAACCAGTTTCCACACCGATTTCAGTGGGAACCAAGTTGTCTAAAGATGGAGAAGGCAAGGAAGTTGATCAGAAAGAGTTTCGAAAACTAATTGGAAGTCTGCTATATTTGACTGCCTCAAGACCCGACATCGTCTATGTTGTTACTTTATGTGAAAGATTTCAGAGTGCTCCTAAAGAATCACATTTGATTGCTGGAAAAAGAATTCTCAGATATATCAAAGGCACAACAAACGTTGGAATCCGATATGACGACTCTGAAAATATTGATCTATTTGGGTATTCTGATGCTGATTGGGCAGGAAATGTTGATGATCGAAGATCCACATCTGGTGGAGTATTCTTTCTAGGAAAAAGCTGTGTTAGTTGGCATACCAAGAAACAGAATTCAGTAACTCTTAGCACAGCTGAGGCTGAGTATGTTTCTGCTACTCAAGCTGCAACTCAACTAATGTGGATGAAGACTCAGCTGGAAGATCTACTTGTTGATGTAAAGCTACCATTGCTCTTGGGTTGTGACAATCAGAGTGCAATCAATCTTACAAGAAATCCAGTACAACATTCTCGTTCAAAACACATTGATATAAAGTACCACTTCATCAAAGAGCAGGTTGAAAAGAATGAACTGAGGCTGGAGTATGTTCCTACATCTGAACAAATTGCTGATATATTTACAAAACCGTTACCGAAGGAACCATTTGCAAAGTTGAGGTTGAACATGGGTGTACAACCTCCTTCTCATCAAGGTTAAGGTACATGTTTCTGTCCCCTATCTCGTCTTAGCTTTGGATAGTGTTGTCAAGGGGGAGAATTGTTTCATAAATCTATCCATAAGGAAGAATGTATTAAGGGAGAGTTGTGGGTAAGCTGTGAATTCAGTATGTATGTGAGTGAACTATTCTAACTAATTGTTGGAGTGGTTGTAGGAATCAAAGTTGTTTTACAAGAAAGTTGAAGAAGTAAAGAATGCTATTGCAAGAGTGAAGAATGCTGAAGTAAAAGATTGCAAGATGTTCTGAAGAAGGATGAGGAGGTATGTTCATGAGATTTCATAGTCACTGCTTTTGGACAGCATGGTTTTGGCTGTCAATAAATCTTGTTTCCTAAAATGAGTTAGCTCACGTAGGCTTAGAATCGTTGATAAGTAATCCATTGAAAAAGGTTTCAAAATTTAGTGATTTATGAATCTTTGTTGACAACAAAATCCAAAGGGGGAGATTGTTGGGACCAAGTTGAATGAAGATGAAAGTTTGAAGAGTTAGCTTTTGCAGAGTGTTGTATTTTGTTGTCAAAGGTGATAAATCAATTCACTTTGTAGAAGGATCATAAATCAGACGATGCTTTGCTGGTATGTATTTCACACAAATCATGAGTTAGGAGAACTTGTGATGCAAGCCTTATGAAGGAAAGGGAGAGAAATGATGATGCCAGTCATATAATGTTTTGATTGGAAGGAATGATGCTGCTGGAAGATAGGAAAGATTCAGTTCCCATTGCAACTCTGACGATGCTTAAGCTGATATATCAAAGGATAAATATCACGATAGTGGGATTCGTGATAAGAGCAGAAGAATGGTTATGGGAAGTAGTAAAGAGATAAAATGGAAAAGAAATAGACAATCTGGGGATGGCAGAAAAGCACAGTTTAAGGTGGCGCCATTTTCCAGTGTTTGCCAAATTTTAGGGCCTGAAAATCGGGAGATGAAGAAATGTTCTTGGCAATGGATGTTGCGCATAAGATTGAAGATGGTTTATACGTGCAAAAGAGTTATTCAAGGTCAGAACTATGGAAAATGACAAAGGAATGGAGTGCACGGAAATTTAGGCACGTTTCGCGTAAAAATAAAGTGGTGCGCGCAATATCTGCGGGATGCGTGAAATAGTAGCGGGTTGCGCGAAAAATCTGCGGGATGGCGAAATATTGGCATGGTGCGCGAAATTGAGGAATGAAGTTTTCACGCAAATGATGGTTAGAGATCAGAAGATCAAAAATTGGCAAAGGCATAAAATGCGCGAAATATTGGAGCAGTGCGCGAAATCTGATGTTGCAGGAAAGATTGGGTTTGCGCGCAATGTGGAACGCGGTGCGGAATTTTGCGCGCAATTGGTGCTTCATGTTTAGAAGGATGAAAAATGAAAAAGGCATGAGGTGCGTGGAATATTGAAGCATGGCGCGAAATATGAAGTTGCATAAAAGAGTTTTTACGCGCATGGAGGAGGTTTTACGCGCGGATTAGTGTTTTTCGCGCGGGTTCAAAAATGCCTATAAATATGAGGCTAACCCTTGTTAGTTGTTAATGCACGAAACTTAGAAGAAATCTCGAGCTCTGGTGCGCGTAAAGTATACACTAAGTAAGTTGCGCGAAAAGAGAAAAAGTTGCGCGCAAAAGGAAAGGTGCGCGAAAACGTTTTTTGCGCCAAAAGGGTTTTACGCGCAAGTCATTTGAATTGCGCGCAAGTCACCCTAAAGGCTGCGCGAAACATTTGGGGTCTTCGCACGTATTCAGTTTTGCGTAAGAGGGTTCTTACTGGCTTCTGGGTAAGAAATTGAAGATTTGTACTCCAGAGAATACATCTGTTCAATTGTAAAGAAGCACTGAAACATTGTGTTACCCTATTTGTGCTAAGAGGGAGCACATGCACTATTAGATTGTTTTTAAAGTGCTGCACGAGTGTAAGGGTATATCCTACTCGTTTTATTCCACATCAAAGGATTGTTTTATAGTGGATTGTGTGGTACTGGATTGTTTCCGTACCATACCAAGGACATAGATACTCTTGTTGAGTAGTGAACCTTGTAAATCTTGTGTTCCTGTGGTTGTGTGTGTTCAGCAGGGAAGCAAATCTTTAACAGGAGGCGAAGGTTGTTTCAAAAAAGGGGGAAAATTAAAAAGAAAAGGATATCACTGATTCACCCCCTCCCCCTCTCAGTGATACTTAGATCCTGATTGGGAACTTCAGATTATACAATTAGTATTTTAGAATTTATTTTTAACTCTTACAAATTGAATAAAATAAAATTAAATTAAAATTTAGAATCATTATGTTAAAATTATTTGATAATGGATATTTTATATTTTTTCATGAAGGATGAGTTACCTTAGGTAAAAAATTGTTACCACGGAGAAAGATAAAATATTAAAAGTAAACAATATTATGGTACTGGGTTGAATATATGATTAAAAATCATTTGTGAATTTTTAGTTAAGGCCTATCTATTCTTTATATATTCACTTTCCATTATTTTCTAATTTTTGTGATAATTTACTTGAAATTGAGTTCCCATTATTAAAAAGTTGTGGTTCTTTACATAAATTCTATCCCTTTACACTTATAAAATAGAATTCCTCTCACCACTTCCCCTAAAACCACAGCCGACATATTCAGGAACATAGTATTCCCAAAAGTACCCTCAACTTCTTGAAACCTTCAAGGAGTTATTTTATTCTGAAAATACCACCCCCTATGTGGACTACCACTTCAATGAAGAAACATGATTCATTTTCCTTAACATTATTAAAAGGATGGAAATAATTAAAAATTAAATATATAAGTATAATATTTATGACATAATTTTTCACTTAAATGATAAATTATATTTCTCATTCCTCTAATTATATAGAAAATTAAACCATCATACATGAAAACGTGTAGATTACTGTATCTATTGAAGGATTAATTAATATTTATTTTTCACCACCACCATTAATGTATCCTAATTAAAAATAATTTATGGGATAAATATGATAATTATGAAAATATTAAATTTATTTAATGAAAAATTGGACAATCTATTAAAAAAATTTGTAATAAACAACCAAGTTATATTAAACCATCCAAAAGTGCATTCTAAAATCATAAAATGATTTCTTCGTACAATAAAATAACCTCTTAAATGTTATGTTATTATTATCCTTATTTATAATTCTGATATAACAAACTAATTATGATTAATTAAGATCATTATAGAACTAGTATAATTATATTACAACTAAATCACTACAAATTCAACAATTAACTCGATTATACTGTTATATAGGTTGGTTTGACAAACAATGTGAACATTGATATAAATTTATATCATTAAGGACTATGAGAATTTATTTTTTCCTAATATATTATGGTAATAACAAAATAATTAATTTTTTACTCTAAATATAGAATTTCATCTCATTATTTAGGACAACACCATTCACTCTCTAAGAATACTTGAAACTTGATCATCAAAAAATGCAACTTTAGAGATAATAAATATAATGGAATTAAATTATAACATTATATATAATTATAAATAAAAAATTATAGTTCCTTGTATGATGTGAGGATGTTTAAATCTGACATAATATTGGATAATAACTCCTCTATTATGAAAATTATTCAACTAGGTTAATATTACTCACAAGAGATATAAAACAAATATAACAACTAACTAATAAAAAATCATTGAAAAATTATAAATGTTGCTAATAAGAGTTTATAGGTTTGAGAAAGGTTTTATTTTTTTGGATATTTTCTTATGTAGTATAGGAGTTTAAAAAACAATTTGACTATGCCTGGATTATTCTTAGGGGTTCATTGTCAAAAAAAAGTTCATGAGACTTATTTCCAAATGTTCGCCATGATATGTTTAAGTCTATGTGATTACTAAATATTGAATTTATTTTTCCATAATAATTATGTTTGATGAAATATATCATGTAGTTTGATTAGAATTTATTCAAATCAAAATAATCCAATGCTAAAAGGGCTTTTGATTAAAATAATACTTATACCATAAGGGGGTTTCAAATAATATTACATAATTTGAAAATTTATTATGGTAGAAACCATGTTCTTATTTTTATGGATTATATTAATCTCATGAAAAAATATTATTCATATATCTTTAATATTCTATTTAAATACTAATCTATATATTTTTCATTTTATCAAATCGTTTTGGACCCAATTGTTACTCGAGTTGCAAGGATTTTTTTGTAACTCAATTTTAATTCCTTGAGTAATAATGTTTTAAATTGAAATTTATTACGTTATTATATTCTAATAATTTACTGCATGATAGTTTTAATTCATATTTTCAGTAATTAGGTTTTAGTATATAATAATATTTTTCAATATGGTGTTTCAAAATTGGTATTTTCAAACTACTTAAAATGTTCCTTTCAATTCATTATAAACTATTTTATTATTAGATCCACATTTCCTATAAAATCATTATGTCATTTTTAGGGAACCATTTATGGAGATTATTTTTTAAAGTATATGTTTTAAAAATATTTTGTTTCACCTATTAAATAGTTAATTTATCATGTGAAATGTATATTTTTTAATTGTTTTTAACAATTTTTCTAGAAAATAACATTTATGTTTTCAAATATATTTTTCTATTCATATGATAAAATATTTAAACCCATGATATTTATATTATGTGATTTATTTTCTAATAAAAATGTATACTAAAAATTTGGGTGATTGAATTAATAGAATAAATTTATTTTTTTATCTATCCCTTATTTTATGAGACCATTTGAAGAATTGTTTGTAAAGGATGTTTTTCATCTATGCCTACATGCTTCCAACTTTGCAGTATTAAATTTGGGATATATTCATTAGAAACAATGCATATTTTTTCCATATAAATTAAATAATGATCTTATTTTTCAAAATTTTATTCCTCACTACCTTTATTTTACTTAAAAATCATCCATGAATCAACATAATGATATTAAAATGCCTATTATTTTTGAATAGAAAATTTTCTATTTCATTCACCAAAGGGTATAATGAAAACACATATCTTTAATACACATTAATTCATGATTTATTCTATAAATATACACTAAATAAAGTGAAAAATATTTAAAGGAATTTTGGATTTTGGTAATTAGATATAAATACCAGTAACTTGAGACAAGGTTACAATAATATCTTTTTTTTAAAATCTAAAACATTCCACCACATTTCCACTACTCTTATAAACTAAGATATGATTACCTAGGGGTTTACATAATAAAGGTGTGAGATATAAATCATACAAAGTAAACAAAAAATTAATAACATGATAAAAGTAATACATATTAGTCAAAGGCCTTTTAATGGTGACATTATTGGGTTGAGAATTAAAAATAGGAAGATAAAATCCTTACATAAGACAATAACGACAAGGCCACATAGAAATATTGAAAGAAAAAAAACATTTCATAATAAACATAAGTCAAGGATAACCACCAATAAATTATTTAATAGGGTACTTAGGATAAAATCCCATAGAACAAACATTACATGTCATGAGATAAAAATGTTATCCAATGCATTATAGGGATATATAATTCTGGGAAAAGATACCATATTAATAACTTGTACATGCATTTGTGGGTCATATTGATTATACAACACAAGAATTCCCTTCAGTAGTTTTATTACCATCATTATATAGAGTGGGTTACATACAAGGATGTTCTCAATAAATGATAGATTAGTACATATAGGTCAATAAACATGAGTGGAATTAGGTATGCGTATTCACAATAATTCATTTTATCATGTAAAATACCAGGATAATTTAGGTACCTTTACAGCTATACATACAGATTTATAAAAGGACTCAATGAGTGTAAAAGGTTGTATCTAGTTACATAGAATTAATTAAGATGGTAATATGGATGTATAAAAGCACACTCTATCCTGGAATATTGGAAATGAAATGGAATAATGTAATGAAAGTACTTAAATAAATAGAATGAGGAGAGAATCCCATACCTTGAGTGGTAGAATCTAAATGAAAGGGAGTAGATTTTTATGATAAATGGAACAACTTTGTATGGATTTATAGTGGGATAGAGGGAGAGAAAAAATATGCTCAATGTTTTTTTATTGAAGAGGAGTAGAATATTGGGATTGTATTTATAGAAAAAGATAGGGGAATTCATTATTAAATTCATAGAATTTTTTTTGGACTACGTATAATAACAAAATCTAGACCATAAACCAAGCCATATTTTTAGCAATGATTTATACCTATTAAAAATAGTTTTATATTTTTTTCAGGTACAATAACTGAACATATTAATGTAATACATCTAGTGATGTGGATGTGAGTCATGTTTATAGATAGTTGAATCTAAGACTATAAAATATAATATAGGATTTTGAGGATTTATTAAGGGTTTATAAAATTAATGAAATAAATAAAAAAATAATTTTTTAAGGAAAAATATTTATTTCATCATATATTTATTTTATATAATTTTTTAAATAACTTATAGGATATTATGATGTAATAATATAGATTGTATATTTATACCGTATTTAATTTTTTAGGTAATTTTATGAGTGTTATATTTTTTTGTAGAAATTTACACCATTGATTAATTTTTATGTGTTCATTTGGAAATATATATTTATTTTCACAATATAATATTATAAATATTAGAATTAAAACATTTAAATAAAATTAATTCTTTACTGGAAATGCTAGTTTTTATGTCAATAATTTTTTAGACCCTCATTAAAATTACATTGAATTTCATTAAACTATAACATTATTTAAAAATAAATGAATATTATTTTCTAATATTATGTTATGAAAACAATATTTATTTTAAAAAAATTATTTAATTTATCAAAATGAGTGTTTTAATTGAAACGATATATTTCTCAATGTACAATTTTTATTTCTTCATATCAAAATATATTTTTTTATCGAAAAAATTTCATAATAATTTATAAATTAATAATAAAAAATGATAAATATAATCAATATTTTATTTAAGTAAAATACACAGATAGATATTTCATTTTTCTTTATATACAACCCTCATTACATTAGAGTACACCCTAAGGGTGAGTTGTGTTATAGTGGTTCTTTCTTGAGGTGGTGCGAAGAATATGCTTTGGTCTATCATATTAATAAGCTTAAAATTTTCACATACACTTTGTTTTTTGAGATTCAATTGTTGAATCTTTTATTGGGATTGGTAATTAGAAAATCACAATGGTTCCATCTCACTCAGATCCTCCAAAAAGGTCTAGTTTATAGAGTACAATCCTACTAGTTAAAGTTATCAATTATTCCATCCGTTTCAATTTCCCTATATGAAAAAATATGATATATATAAAACATAACAATTACTATACAATGACTATATTAGGAAAAAATTATATTCTTAACAATACTTGAAATCCAGTAGGCTATATTGGTTCAAAATAACCAATGTTGTGCATGTGTTTTCAATAACTATGTTTCATAATAATGGATTTAATTATTCTTAAGAGAATTTAAATTATAAAAATTTGATTCCTTTAATTATTCAATATTTCAAAATTGAATTAAAAATTTTCATTTTTATGATAAAATAGATCAGGGTTCTTCTATTTAATCTCCCCTTTTGGTTCCCATATTTTTTCCTCAAACATGTGGTCCTACCACCAAACATTGTTCATGATATTTTTCTTATTTCATATAACATTATATTTACACAATAATATATTCCATGTATACTTCTTATATTAAATATCATTATCCTTGGGTATCGCCTCTATATTATGGAAATGTCAGTGATGTGTTATGTACTCTGTTAAGATGGATACATGGATGAAATCACATCGGTGGGATATGATATGCGGTAGTGCTAGTCGATAGGAAATAGCTTTGATGTGATCAAGGATCACAGAGTAGATGATTTATGTAGGACTTATATTTCCCTTCTTCTAAAATCACATAAATTTCATCATTATTGATATATAAAAGATCATCATAACTCTAACATCAAACTCCTTCTATAGTTAACATTTGGATTCATAGATTTTTTATAATGTTTGTGTAGATTTCATATGACACTGAATGGGTTTAACCTTTTATGTCAAATCTTGAATAAGATAATGTCCCATATGCTTCCCATATCCTAATTCATCCCATAATGTTGGAGTTCGACACATGTTACCATATAGAGCTACATAAGGGTTCATTTGAATTTATGAATGGAAAATGTTGTTATATAATAACTCCACTAGGGGAAGGTGCTAACCCCAATATCCTTGGGAATTGATTAAACATGATCATATCCTCTGGAGTCTTAATCTTTCTCTTAGACTGGCCATAAATCTAAGGATGATAGTTAGTTATAAATCATAGATCTATATGTAAACTGAAGTACCCAGTGGATCATGTAGGTACAATGGGGGGGGGGGGGGTTAATCAGTGTACATTAGTTTTTAGAAACTTTATTTTCAATTATCCTACCCCATATTAAATGGAACTCAATAATTTTTTGTGTGAATGTATCTTCTTTTTTATGAACAGAGTTATTTTAGATGTATGACCGAAATTAAAGTAAGCACAACACAAATTAATTTTACAAGATTCATCCCTGATGTGGGTGACAATGGACTTTCTATGTCCATGATGAATTGAGAAAATATTATCCAATATGAATCAATAATTAATTACAAGTGGTTTAGTCATATATCACACTGAAACTATAGTGGTTATGTATAAACTGTTTCCAAAATTATACTAGCATCTGACCAGTTTAATTTATAATGGAATCCCACCAGTGTTTATAAACATTTAAAAACCAAAATGAGAATGTTAACAAGAATTTCAAACAAAAAATGGAATGTCAAACTGAGATTCCTCGTTGATTCACTGAGAAGAAATTATTTCTACACATTCTCACTTCAAAAGAAACTCTTCGACTACCACTGAATATAATAAATAACACTGTATGAAAGTCAGATTAGTATACACTCCTGAAATATGGAAGAAAAAACATATGATACAGATCCCCATAGTAATTAAATGGTAAAATGAAGATATATCAATAAACATTGAGTAATCTTCTAATAAAATTCTACATATTTAATCCCAAAAATAATTTTCACACTCATCAAGAAATTTATATTGGTTTTTCTTATGCTTGTATAATTTAATGCATAGTCTTCTTTATTTTATGCACAAATTATTTCATGTGCATTTATTCATTGAATAATGTAAGAATATTGAATAAAAATAATTAACTTATTTAATTCCATGTGTTTTTTATATTTCCTATGAAAATATACACTATAGTTGCTTCATCAACTCATATCACAAACATTATATTTTCCATTCATACATGTAGCTTAGCAATTATTTAAATTCTTAACAATTTCTGAACTCCACTGGATGAATGTACATTTTTCTAATCCCTTTAATACATAGGATTATCAATTCCCTCAATACATACTTTTCACTATAATATGATGCACACACACCGTAAACACATATTCGACCTCTGTGTAAACCTAGTGCATGTACTGAATAACATTATTGTATTCACTACAATGTACATGTGTAATTTATGTGTATTCATACATTACTTTTCTTATTCTGTGAATAATATAAATGTTTTATGTCTGTTGATGTGCACAACTCAACAAGACTATATGAACACATCAATATTCATTATTTTTATATGTGAAAATTTCACTCTAATCATGTAATGACTTTTTCCATGTAAACCAAGTGCACAGTTTGTGTTAGAACTAGTAGATAGATGTGTTGAGAATTGTGATTTCTTGGTTTCATCACAGAACCATGTGATTTGTGAGTCAAACACATATAGTTAACATAGTTCATCTTCTCATGTAATTCTTTGCAGGATTGTTGCACTTTACTAGTGAAGAGAAATTCCATTTTCATCATGTAACAATTTTTCATAGATTCACATATACATACTTCCTCCTTCAAGAATGAGGTCCTCTATCTTTTTCAGTTAAGAATAATACTTCACTTGTTTTATTATCATGAACCTTGCTCAAGAAGGAGTATTATAATATTCTCATAATAGGTTGTTCTCATGATTATCAATTTGTGAGAATAATATGATGAATTTAGCATAACAATAGTACATGAAAAATCACATACTTTAGGGGTACTCCGTTCTCCTTCACAAAAAAACAAAACAATGAAACTAATTTTGTGGAAACATTATGAGATTATGTATGATATGAAAATAGGACAAAAGTTCATAGATCTTCCATTAAAAATATTGATCGCAATATTAGATATGTTTCTCTCTAAAAAATGTGCTCGTCTTTAGGATGTGAGATATGATACTACCTATAAATGTGCTAGTCACAGGTTTTTATGGGAAAAATTTACTAAAAAATGATCCAATAATGATGGTGATCCATAAATTTCATCAACTTATGAAATACTATCTCATATCATGACATATCACAATCTTAAGATGATATTATATTTTTATAGATATTGGAAATCCATGGTTAGAACTCTGTTTTATCATGAAAATGAATTAGTTTGTAGTTTTAATAATTTAGAAGTTATTATAATTTTTAAATGACCATTAGAGGCATGAATCACACTTCTGTGGGTGCCACTCAAGGTTATCTCGATGAATAGGAATCCTTCTATGGGTTGTTGGAAAGATGATACACAAAATAGATTGGTTAAAGATCGAATGGTTCAAATGTTCTAATCAGACAGATCAAATAGTCATGGTAAATTTGGGTAAACATTTAATGATCCCACATCAAAACACTCTCCCATAGTGTGATCCTTTATAATAGAAGGCACATCTACCAGTTCACAAAAATGGTTACTGAGAGATCCAAAACAATGAAAGAACCACCCCATGCATGCACCTCCATCCGCCATTATACTACACCACATGGTGGCTTCATAATGTTCCCTTATGATTCAATTAGGCGCTCCTATGCACATAACTCCACCTAATTTCTTGGATGAGGTAGTACCTTTCCACCTAAGTAGTGGTTCAGGTCCCTCAAGCTAGCCTGTAATGTTGGCCAAAATTTTTATATTCACCATTAAAAAGGTATGCAATTTTCTATATGATGAAAACTAAACCAGTATAACATTCAAACCCAAATCCACTATTATCAAACTTATATCATATACAACATGAATACCTCCTCATGAAAAATAAATCATTTCTCATGGACTATTCTTAATATGATGTATACAATTTTCCAATCCTGTTAAACTATGAAACATATATATAGAACATAATGATTTGTTCTATAATCATCACAACTTTTTTTCTTTATTTAAAGAAACATAATCAATTTAATTCAAATTATTCAAATAAAAAAAACTTTCAAAAAAATATTTCCCAAACACGAATGAGTGCCAACTATAATTCAAAGGAAGCAACTATATAATTTATTCACAATAACATTGACTTCTTATCAAACAAGAATCAAAGAATTATATTGGAAACAATTTCAACAAAAATATTACTTTAATAAATTTTGGTTCTTCAATCACCCCCATTAGATTTTTATTATCTACCGATTTCAATTCAATGTTAATTTTTCTTCCCCTACTTACTTAGAAATAAAACCAAAGATGTATGTATGGGAAAGAATTAAATTTCTATCATTATGTAACAAATGAAATTTTATTCTTCTCTCATTCGATGTTCTTATTCTATAAGAGATACCACTTAAGATAAATTCTTATTGTCTTTATTTTGATAAGGAAAGCATCACATTTTTAAATAAATGAGTCATTATTTAATCATATCCATGTCTACATTGGTTAAATCGATTTAAAAAATATGATTGATAAATTCAAACAAAAAACATGTCAATATATTTTTAGAATATGATTAAAATAGTAAAACCTTCATTTAGAAGCTGGTCAATAGATATTAAACTAATTTCATGAATTTACATTTCAAACATATTAGATACATTTTATTTTAAGAATTTACTTCCCCTTTATCATTTCAAGTAAAATTTTCCATCAAATTATCAGTTTCTCCTCTCCTAATTCATAATTGGAATATATATATATATATATATATATATATATATATATATATATATATAGAAAAACATACCACTTTAAAGAAAATAATCAATTTCTAGAATTTGAAAATTTCAGATAAAGTTCTTACCAAAATATTAAATATTCAATGATACTAGTTGATATATTAAACTCATATAGTTGTTCATCTTTTCTCCCATAAGATATATTTACTTTGTACATCTTCTTCATCATTATTATATTTTATCAAGAATGATTTTGAAGATCAATTTTAATTCAGATTGTAATAATGAACTCAATGAAGCATAACTTCCTGAGTAATGTATAATATATTTAAAACTCTCATATCTTTAGGAATCCCCCTAAATATATTTCTCACATTCATTTTTATGTATAAAAGAAACAAAAACAAAATATACATGGGAATAAGGCACTTATTCATTGATTTTTAGTTAGAGAAACATGGATGAGATTTTTCTCTATACCCACAAACTCCTTTCAATTCTGCTCCAGATTCATGAAAATTCAACATACTTTCTCAATATTTTAATTTACAAATATTATAATTTAATAATAACATATACTTCTTGATTTCTTCAAAATTTATTTTATATGGAATATGGGTTTTTATATTTGAATGTAATAAACTATAATTCTTCTATTCTTGCTCTAATTTTGTAGCAAATTCCAGCAACTCTAACCAAATGACTAAATAATATTTTGGTAAATCCTCATATATATTCTTTTATATAGACACCTTATTCATAGTATAGTTTTTAACATATTAATCTATTTATTCTTATCCTTCTTTATTCACTAGTTTTATTTTTTAAGGAAACCATGTAATGAAATTATGAGTAATATATCCTAAAAATTTTCTCCTTCCACAAAAATCTCTATCAATCACAGGATTATACCTTTTTGTAAACCTCTGATGAAATTGAAATTTTTCATCTTGATTTTCATTCACAAAATATACCATTTTATTTGATTATGATATTAATTTTTTTCTGATTCATCTTACTTCCAATATAATTTGTGTTTATAACCTATTTGGAAATGTCCATTATATGGCATATTCATACTTATAAGAAACATCTTTTCAGTGGTGTGATATTCATATCATCATTATTAATCGGTGTAGATTTCTTCACAATTTTCATAACATTCTTATATTATTTATACCGTAAGTCATATTTTTCTTATATTGCTCATTTCATCAATATTTGATACAGTATTGTATTCATATTAGCGTATTCAAAGTGAATTGTCGATACATACACCAACAAAGATCATACTTTTGATAACTAACATTGTAATTATAATAAAAGTGTTGAAGACACACAAATTCATTCTTAATAGAAACATTATTCAACATCTATCAATTATGCATCAACTCTTTAGGATTCTGCTTCATATCTAATCTACTCCCCCTTAATTCTTGTCTTATCTAATTATCATGAATATTCATATTATGACCAAAGTTAATACCTAGATTCAAAAATTTCCAACAACACCAAAAATCCCCAAAAAAATATTGATTTCTTAATTTTTTTCTACAACATGGAATGATCTGACATAACACTATTTTTTAATAGAATGATTCTTTATATGAGCTCTTTGTTGGGAACAAGAATTCACACTCTTTATCATGTCCACCATTAATGGTCTGATTGATTTATTATCAATCATCTTCACCCATGTTTGACTACAATTATTTTTGGATCCTATAATTATAGATGAAAAAATATTAGTACATTCAAAATCCTTTGGAAGAAGGGTTAGCAGTTTCAATGATCTTTCAACAGTTTTATCTTTAGATAATCTCATGATTTTATTGAAACTGGAGTGTGTTTTTTGAAAATTAATACTCTTTTTATAATTACACTAGGTATCCTTTCTGATCTAATATTTTTGTGATGTTCCAGATTGAATGTTCTTATGACATCTGATCTTGACCTCTAACTCGTGATATTTCATATATAGAGAGTTCTTCTAGCATTTAAGTGATTTAACCGAATTTTAATATTATTTCTAGAAATTATTTAATTTTTTATCCACCATATTTATCAAATTGAGATCCTATTTCAAGAAACATTTTGCTAAGTAAATTTATCATCCACAATAATCTTCTGTTTTTCTTCCTATTGAATCATTATTTTTTGATCTTGATCATCCTGAATTGTATTTTCCATTATGATGTAATTATTTAACACTCAAATATTTGTATATTAACCACTATAAGATCTTCATTAACATTCATAGAGGTTATGTGTAGTTTTTATATACACGAATCAATTCAGTATAAATCTCCTCAGTCACATCATTCTCACAAACAGTTATTTGCAATTCATCTTCAATCAATGTGAATCTTTTTTTACAATTCAATACATATTATTAATTAGATTCCAAATGAGAGTCCTTAATACTCATGGTAGATTTATGAGATTATTCAAATATATGAATCATCATAGTAAGTACCATCTCAATTACTTCATTCTCACAAACATTAATTTTCAATTCTTCGTCAATGAAGGAGAAATGTTCATTTCAAAGTGACATAGTATCATCATTGGAAAGAATAATTTGTATTAGAAGTTTAAATATTTGAAAATTATTTTCCAAGGCTTTTCCCATATCCCCATATTCCTTTTCAAGCTGTCCCTTATGATCATATAGTCCCTTCATAAAAGAAAAATGTAATTGGAATCTACAGTAGGGTTTTTTTTAGATTTTCATTGATTTGTGAATAAAAGTCACTATGTGATTTAATAAATTCTTATTCATCATAGTTTGAACCAAACTCATAATAAGTATATTTATCAACTGATGGAACTGACACCACTGATATGATATTATTCTGACTAAATCTATTTTTGATTTATCATCATTCTTCTTTATAGTGTTTCTCATCTTTCATGCCTCTTTCTTCGATCGGTTCTTCCTGATTTTTAAAAAAGACTCTTTGTTGACATTGACAGAGATATGAACTGAAATTTTCAGTAGATAAGAATCACTTACTTCTTCAAATCCAAATTCTCACTTCATTTATGACAGATATGAAGAATTACGACAATAATATTGATCCAATCAGAGGTGTAACCTATCATCTGATACCAGTTAAAGTGTCCAGTGGATCATGCATGTAAAATGAGGGGGGAGGGGATTCAGTGTACACACATTTTTACCAATTTATTTTATATTTTATTACTTCTTGATTTTAACCTCTTCACTTTTTAGATTGAATAGAACATCATTGTTTACAAAGATAATTCTATCGCATTCACAATAATAATTAAATGAAGACCAACTAATAGTATTTTTACAGGGATCCTCTCCAATGTGGGAGTCTATTTCCTTACTTTGTTTGCGATGATCTGAGACGTATGCTCTCCAGTATGAATCAATCATCAATTAAAATTGGGCCGGTAAGGTATCACCCTAACACCATGGTGGGTAGTTCTGAAACATTTCCAAAATTATACTATAAAAACAATAGTGATTTTTATACTAAAATTCCTCTAGTTTTTAAAAACATTAACATAAACACAATGAGATATATCAAAATAAATTCAATCTATCACTACAATGCAAGACTGATAATCTTCATTGGGACAATGAAAGTAACCTATTTCCACACTTCATCACTTCAATTTAAACTCATTGACTACCAATAAATATAATCAACAACATTTAATGATAGTCATCTCAGTATACAATCCTTGACTGCGGAAGATACTGCTTATGATAAAACTCACTATAATAATAGAATGACCAATAGAAGATATATTAATAGACTTCATGTTTTCTTGTAATAAAATGTTACGACATTAATCTCAAAACACCTTTCACACTCATCATGCAATTTATATTTCTTGGGCTTCATTCTTATAGAATTAAATTAAAAATATTATTTATTTTATGAAAAAATTATTTAATGTGGATGTATGAATTAAATAATGAAATCATATAGAACAAACTCATTTAATTTTTTAATACCTAAATGATTTGTATATTTACTAATAATATATACAATGTGTTGTCTTCATGCATTCATATCACTTGAAATCTTATCACCATTTCATCATATAGCTTATCACTAATTGAAATTATTAACAACATATACACTCCACAAGATGATTGTACACTTCCCTACTCCCTTCAATACATGAGATTCACACTTCCGTCATTATTGGATATTCACTATTATTTGATGAACACACACATTGAACCCATACTCAATCTCTGTGTAAACCTTATTCCTGTACCCACTCAAATTCATGACTTCAATACACTATATGTGTTCAATACAAGAGTATTCAGAGGTTCCATTTATTTTTAGGCATAACTTCTATATGTGTGTTGGATTTTGATGCATGAAATCAAACAATATCCCTTGCATACTTCAATATGTTTGATCATTATATGTGAAAAAATCACTTTGATCATGCAAGAAGTTCTTTCTAATAAACCATGTGCATAGTTTCTCAAGGAAACAATTGATAGACATGTAGATAATTTAACTATCATTATTTCTTAGTAGATCTATGTACTTCATGAAGCACAGATGTGTAATTAATACAATTCATCTTATAAAATCCTTATTTGTAGGAGAGTCATGTATAAATAATCATATGATGTTTTGTCTTCATCATGTTATAGTATTACAAAGATTCACATATACCTTCTTCCTTCATAGTGTATTCATACGTCTTTATTATTCATGTAAGAATAATACTTCATTTTTTTATTTTAATAAACCCGACTCAAGCATGAGTCTTAAAATATTCACATAACAGGTTATTTGGGAGAATATAATTTCACAAGAATGATATGAAGAATTTGGTATAACAATTGTATATGGAAACTCACCAGCTTTGTAGGTACTCCATTCTCCTTGGAAAAACAAAACTAAACCTTGATTATTATTTATGGAAACATCATTCGATCATGAATAATATAAAAATAAGACAATAGTTCATGGATCTTCCTTCAAAAATAGTGACTAAAATATAGGATCTATTTCTCACTCAAAATTGCGATTGATACTCATATTTTAGATAAAATACTACAAGTAAATGAGATAATTCAAGTATTTATAAGTAGATATCATTGACCAAATTCTCTGATAAACAAGGTGATCCATATGTTTCATCACCTTGTTAACCCCTATCTCGCATCGCATGATATCAACATCTTCATATATTCTCATATTTTTCTACAAACTACAAATCCATAGTTAGAATGTTATTTTGTCTTCATAATGAATTAGTATTTAATTTTTATCATATTGATGTTATTATAATTATAAGGCCTAAACCTTATACATTACATAATATTGAGTTAAGTCAAGAATTAACATTGAGGATCTTTTTTGGTTTAGAGTTTTAAAGAATTAGGCCATAACAATTACATTATATCTAAAATATTAAAAAATAGACACTTATACCCATTATCCATTTTTTCAATAAAATAAAAACTCCTTAAAGAAAACAAGAATTATTTTCTTGATATAAATATTCATGAATTCTTCCTTTCTCTTACCCTTCCTTATACCCTATTAAAAACATTTCAAAAACATGGGATGAGCATAAAAAGCACAGGAAGGGTTATAAAATAAAGAAAAAAACATTATCCCATCAATACATACAAAACATAAGCTCTTTAATATAACTCGTGAATTTATATGATTTATTAATAACACGTAGAAATCAAAATCATAATGTAACTTGTGGCATCCATAACATACTTACATAGTAGCTTTCACAACTATGTATGGAGTTATGTTTGGAATACCCATCATAGTATATTCCCTAAATATTTTAGGAGAGACATTAATGTTTACCTATGTCATATTACCAAATGCATTGGAGAGCTACCTTCGGCTCACCCAACCTAGGTTTACCAAAGAACCACCAGTATACGTAACCAATGCCTAAGAACCATAACATATTCATAACACATAAAAAAAGCATAAATGAAAGATAACATTTCAACATTTCAGTCACAATATACTATTTCAAGATATTGAAAAAATAAATGACTTCTTAAAACCATTTTCAATACCAAAATATCTAAAAAGAGTATATGGTTTTTATTTTCCTTTAAAAAATATTTCATCTTGTTAAGGAAGCCAAATATGAAATAATTCTCGCGACGATGGAAAGGTCGTTGTCACCACGTACATTAAAAAGAAGAATTCCATTTGTCATTTAGTAAAATACTACATAGAAAAATATTCCCTTTGAATAAAATTAATATTGAAATGGTTTTATACACCGTATAAAATAATGTCGTGAATAAATCAAAATATGCCTCAATGAAAGGAGATTGAGACGAAGTCCCTTACCTCGTGTTGGACTTGACTCATTCATTCTTTAATCTCATGAATAATAAAATAAAGTTAATTTATACTTTATTCAGAACCTTTTTCAATATTATTATTCCTTTAATATCACTTATTACCACAGTATAAACATTACATAATCATTTAAGTTAATAATGATCGTTTTGTCGATATTTGGTACTTGAGTCAAAAATGAACTCATTATAATTACAAATTGTCCATGTTGTAATAATTAAATTATATAAAGAATTATATTCATGATTTAGATATCATATATATCATATATATTCATTATATATGTATTTATAATTGTTCATAGTATTTGGACATAAGAAATGAAATGCACCGTTCATGGAGACTGTAAGCCGTACGTACTCATGAACGCTACTTTCACTTCATTTTCATATTTAAAGGAATGAAAAATAAATAATGAATAGGTATATTATAATTCCATTATTATATATATTTTATATATGTTACATAAGTTCATTAATTCCATACATTATAATTTCCATTTATAGCATGAACAAGTCATATAACATTGAGGGGGCGGTAGTCTGCACTTCCTCAAATGAAATTATCTTATATGTGCAACATGAGAAGAATAATGGAATGTTATAAATGAGAATTATAGAATCATTAAGATAAAATAAATATCATATATATCACATATAATTTTAGTTCCATCATAATGTCCACCATGAGAGGCAGTATGAGATAATTAAACAATCATCGTTTCGTGAGGCAGTAGTTCGCCGTCCACAAAAACAGTATGTCCGTATAAATTAGATGGAGGTGAGTGGTACTGTAGTTATAATCCTTATCATAAAAAACCTATTATATTTATGATACTATTTTTATATAAATGAATAATAATAAGAGAATCGGGAGTGGAGAAGAAAAGAAAAGTAAAAGAACTTGAGAGAAGATGTTACCAATAAATCGTGTAACTCCCTTTGGTTTGAACCTAAAGGTTTTATTGAAATTCCTTATTCTTAAATTAAGTATTATAGGTGGAAGAGAGGGATATTGGGAGCTTATTAGAGTAGCTTTTGGATGATTCAAGGGGCTATATATTTGTGATTAATGGGTTAGAGGTGGTGTCCTTTTTTAAGAAGGAGGATGGGCTTTTAAGATTCTTTGAAAGTATTAATTTTTTATAAAACTTTTTTCGGTTTAAAAAGGTCAAAAACTAATTAAATTAGAATATAAGATGAATATAAGTCTAAATATATTCATTCAATAATAATTGGAAAGGTTTTGGATATTTTTTAATCCTTATATTTTTTATTTTACCCTTTGTTAAGTTATTTAACTTTTACCATGTCTTACTGTATAATCATACTATATGGTTAATATATTTAATATATAATTCCAAGAAACCGAAAATGGATCATTGAAAAACTTTTTTATATTATATATTTAATTTTTTCGAATCATATATTTCTAGGACTATTTTATCATTTAAAAAAATATTAATTTATTTAAAAACCCCTTTGTGTCAATTTTTATACTATTCATATTATGAATTTTTAAAACTCCATAGAAACTTGTTAAATTCAAAAAAACTTCATTAATTAAAATGTAAAAAGTCATAATAATCCATAAAATTCGTGGATAGAATAAAAAGATTCAAAATAAATTTATTTTAATATTTATAATCTCATTTATTTAAAACATTCATTAATAAGGTAATCATCAGATCATCATTGTGTCATAAATATATTTATTTATATGATGTCTAAAAATTATAAATAAAATACCATGATGTAGAAAATATTTTTATATTTCTATTTAATATTTATAGTTGAAATTATAACTAATATAACCTCATATAAAATTTTTTTACTAAAAGATATATGTTTATGCTACATTTTCTTTAACTTTAAATTAATTTTTATAAAATGTCATGTTCACTTATAAGTGGCTCTATAGTGTCCCAAAATCGACTTGAGGATTCCCATGGTATTACATGTATCATAAAATAGGTTTAGGACATGTGTTATGGTCATTTAATATTATTATAATATTATATTTTATCCGTATTTACCAGATTTACCCTTTAACCATGGTAAATAAAATATTTACTGAAGTTATCATTCATAAAGTCTAAAAATAAAAGTTACCTATTTAAAAAATTTGGACCTCCTAATTACAAATATGGAATCAATTTTTCCAAATTCCAAACACATAAGTTGTATAAATTAATTTAAAATTAATTTCCATTGTCAAAACCATAAAGCATGTTTTTTAGAAATAATAACTATCAAAAGACTGGCACTTGTTTATGTTAAATTTCAAAGTGAAATTACTTCCAATGACCAGCATTGGATTAAATGGTAAAAATATAATCCAATTACAATTTAAAACTAATTAATAATATAGTCTAATCATATAAATAAATTATATTAAAATAAAAATTTGATTTAAAATGCAATCTTTTTCACTATTTATCAAAAAATAAACATTATCAGAAAAATAATTTTTTTTACCCAAAGTAAATTCTGATGCCCTACTTCTAAATAATAATTTTATTTTGTGAAATAGAATATGTAAAAGTGAAAAAAACTAGATTAATAAAGGGTTCTCCATCAAAAGTCACTAAATCGTCATTTTAAAGAATATTAGAGTATTTCATGATTAAAATCAGATTCATTCTTATTTTAAGCCTCTGAAATTTAGTAGATAAAAGTAAAAAAATTAACAATCATATTTAATAATATTGTATTAAGATTTGTTCATTCTTTCCAATATAATGGATATGTGTTATCTACCTTTTAAAATAATAATATTATAATATTAGTTTTTTGTATAACTCAAAGTTGTGTGCAACACAAGATTTCAGAGAAATCCATTGTTGTGTGTTGAGTATTCTATCCGAAATAGCATTCCACTTAAAGTAGAATTAATATTTAATTCACAAATATTAATAAATATGTAAATTTCATATTCTTTATTTACATGTGATGTTACATCCTTACCTTCTTTTGGAAATTGCGTCCTCACAATTTTATTAACTTATAAAATAAATGGGGGGTATTTATCCTGCATAGAATTTTCATATTTCCTAATTTCCCCTTTATCCATATAGTTTTTCCACAAAACTTTTACCAGATTGACATCTTCATTCTGCAACACTTTTTCTCTACGGTCAAGAATATGGACTAGCTTTTCCTCATAAGAAAGATTATCTTCTAACTAAACTACCTCTTTACTCAAAACATTAGATTGATCTGGTATATACTTTCTCAATATTGAAACATGAAAAAAAATTGTGTACCTAGGATAAACTTGAATGTAATACCACTTTGTATGCAACTGATCAAACTTTCTCTAGGATTTCATAGGTTCCAACAAACCTCAGACTCAACTTTCCCTTCTTACCAAAATGCATCACACTTTTCCATAGAGAAACTTTGAGAAATACATGATCACCTACCTCAAAATATGATTCTTCCTTCAGTTATCCGCACAACTTTTCTGCCTAATCTGAGTTGTTCTCATGTGATTCTGAATCAACTGAACTTTTTTCCATCTCTTCTACTAATTATGGTCCCATCAACTTCCTTTCACCTACATCATCCCAAAAAGCTATAGTTTGACATCTCTTCCCAGATAATGCCTCAAATGGAGCCATATGTATACTGGAATGAAAAATTTTATTATAATAAAATTCAACCAAAGAAAGAAGTTGGTCCAAAATTCCATTGCAATCTATTAATCAATCATGTAGCATATCTTAAAATGTCTAAATTGTTCATTTTGACTACCCATCTGATTGAGGATGAAAAGATGTACTAATATTTAATTTAGTACACAAGGACTTCTGAAGGCCTTTCCAAAAGTTAGATGTAAACCCGAGATGATGATCAGATACAATGGATAGGGGAACTCTGTGAAACCTGACTATCTATTTAACATGAAAATGAGAAAGTTGATCTAGAGACAAAGTATCTCTAATAGGAAGGAACTGAGTAGATTTAGTCAATCGATCAACAATAACCCAGATTGAATTGTTACCTCGAGATGTCTTTGAAAATCCCACAATGAATTCCATGGATATATTTTCCCATTTCCACATTGGCACTGGTAAAGGATGAAGCATCCCTTTCGGTAACTACCGCTCTGCTTCAACCCGTTCACAATTAAAACACTTCATAGTAAAGTCAGCAATATCTCTTTTCATTCCATCCAACCAGTAATACTCCAGAAGATCTCTATACATCTTAGTATTTCCAGGATGAATAGAAAACAAATAACTTTGAGCTTCACATAACAACTCATTCATCAACTACGAATCACAAGGCACACATAATCTCTTCCCAAATATCAAAATTCAATAATTATCAATGTTAAATTCAGGATACATACCCTTCTGAACCAACACTAACTTTTTTTGCAACTCACTGTCTTCCTTAAGCGCATTCTTAATTAGGTCTCATAGAGACAATTTCACTGACACCTGAAACAAAATAGAAGGATTTCCTACACCAACAACTTCTATGCCAAATATTATCAAATCTTTAATCAAAGGATCTTGTTCCAAACGTAACATGGTTAATGTAGCATTACTTTTCCGATTCAAAGCATCTGCAACTTTATTTTCCTTTCCTAGATGGTAATGAATCATGAAATCATAATACATGATTAATTCCAGCCTTATCCTCCATCTCATGCTCTATTATTTATGAGTGAATATATACTTACAACTTTTATTATTAGTATATATCTCACACTTTACTCTATACAGATGGTGCCTCAGAATTTTTAAAGAAAAATCAACATCAGCTAATTCCAAATCATTTTTAGGGTAATTGAACTCATGAGATTTCAACTAACGTGAAGAATAAGAAATTACCTGATCAATCTACATTAGGAAACAACCAATTACTTTCAACGAAGCATTACTATAGATAAAAAATTCACAATTTCTGGAAGTTAATTCCTAATATGGATCATTCACCAATCTTCTTTTCAATTCCTAAAAACAATCATCACATTATTTTTCTAGATAAAGATAAGACTGTTTCGAGTTAACTTAGTTAGTGGGCTAGATAACCGTGCAAAATTATCAACAATCATTATTTAATATCCCATCAAACCAAGAAATCTATGAATCTCAATTATATTTTTGAATCTTGGAAATTATTTAACAAATTTTGTTTTTGTAAGATCAAAAGTTATTCTATTTTTTGAATCAATGTGCCTAGAAATGATTTTTTTTGTAACCAAAACTCACACTTGAAGAATCTTCCATACAATTTATTTTCTTTTAATTTTTTCAAGACAACCCTAAAATGACTTTCATGGTCCTATTTACTTTTAGAATAAACCAAAATATCATCAATAAACACAACCAATATTTATCACCTGAGTCAACTTATCCATCACTACAGTAAACTATTAATTTTTTATTCTGACCATCTCAGGATGCTGATTTCGAAGGTCATTTCCCTCTATATGCCTTCCCAGCACAGCTACCCTGTTTCTTCTATGAAAAACCATTCTAAACACAGAAATATATTAGGCTAAGAAACATGGTAATATGTAAATGCTATATACTTTCAATATTACCATAAATTAATTTATGGATATTAATTTAATAATACCCTAACTCCTAAAGTTATATAAACTGACCTCTGATACCAACTATAAGGCCGTAGCCTTAAACATTACATATTCTTGAGTTAAATCAATAATTAACATTGAAGATATTTTCAGGTTTATAGTTTTAGATAATTAGGCCATAACTATTACATTACATCTCAAATATTTCAAATTAGATACTTCTACATAGTATCCATTTTTTTCTTAAAATAAAAACTCTTAAAAGAAAACAAGAATAATTTTCTTGATATAAATATTATTAAATACTTCCTTTCTCTTACCCTTCCTTATACCCCGTGAAAAAACATTTCAAAAACATGGGATGAGCATAGAAAGCTCAGTAAGGGTTATAAAATAAAGAAATAAAACATTAACCCATCAATACATACAAAAAAATCTCTTTATCATACCTCATGAAATCATATGTTTTATTAATAACACATAGAAACCATAAATCATAAGGTAACTTATGGAATACTTACGTTGTAGATTTCACAGCTACGCATGGAGTTTTGTTTGGAATACCCATAACAGTATATTACCTAAATATATTAGGAGAAACTATAAAGTTTACCTCCGTCATGTTACCCAATGCATTGGAGAGCTATATCGGGCTAACCTTCCCTAGGTTTATAACGGAACCACCTGTATATGTAACCAATTCCCAAGACCATAACATATTTTTAACACATAAAACAAGAATAAAGGAAAGATAACATTTCCAAATTTCAATCACAATATATAATATCAAGATATTGAAATAATAAATGTCCTCTAAAAACCATTTTCTATACCAAAATACGTAGAAAAATTATATGGTATTTATTTTCCTTTGAAAAACATTTCAACTTGTTAATGAATCCAAATATGAAATAATGCTCACAGTGGAGGAAAAGTTATTGTCTCTATGTATGTTAAAAAGAAACATTCCCCTTGTCCTTTAGTAAAATGATACATAGAAAAATATTCCCTTTGAATGAAATTAAATTTCAAAGGGGTTTATGAATCGTACAAAAGCAATTCATGTATAAATCAAAATATGCCTCAATGAAAGAAGATTGGTACGATGTCCCTTACCTGGTGTCCGACATGACTCGTTCCTTCTTTAATATCCCGAATAATAAAATAAAGTTAATTTATACTTGCTACATAACCTTTTTCAAGTTTATTATTCCTTTTATATCACTTATTACTATGTTTTATATATTACATAATTATTTAAGTTAATAAGGGTTGTTTTGTCGATATTTCGTACTTGAGTCAAAAATAAACTTTTTATGATTAAAAATTGTCCATGTGGTAAAAATAAAATTATCTATAAAATGATATTAATGCTTTATATATCATAAATATCATATATATCCAGTATTTTTGTATTTAGAATAGTCTATATCAATTGGATATAAGATATGAAATGCATCATTCATAGAGATGGTAAGTCATACATACGCATGAACGCTACTTTCATTTCATTTTCATATTTAAAGGAATGAAAAATAAATGATACATAGGTATATTATAATTATATTATAATATATATGTTATATATGTTACATATGTTTATTTATTCCATCCTTTATATGTTCCATGTATATCATGAACGAGTCATATCACTTTGAGGGGGCGGTAGTCGGGACTTCCTCAAATGAAATTATCATATATATAGAACATGAAAAGCATAAAGGTATGTTATAAATTAGAATTATAGAATCATAGATATTCAATAAATATCATATATATCATATATAATTTCAGTTCCATCATAATGGCCACCATGAGAGGCGGTATGAGATAATTGAACAATCATCGTTTCGTGAGGCAGTAGTTTGTCGTCCATAGAAACAGAATGTTTGTATCCATTAGATGGAGTTGTTTGGTAGTGTAGTTATAATAATTCTCATAACAACAACATAGTGTATTTAGGATACTAGAGTTGTTATTTAAACAAATAATAATAAGAGCATAAGGATGGGAGAAGGAAAATAAAGGAAATGAACTTGAGAGAAGGCATTACCTTTAAATCGGGTAACTCCCTTTGGTTTGAACCAAAAGGCTTTATTGAAATGCCTTATTCCCAAAGTAAGTATTCTAGATGGAATATAGGGATGTTTTGAGATTATTGTAGCATACTTTGGATGATCCAATGGTCTTGAGAGGAGTGAGTAATGAGTTAGAGGTGGTGTCCTTTTATAAGAGGGAGGAGGGGCTCTTTAGGAATGTTTGAAAGTATTATTTAATTATAAAATGAATTTCGGTTCCAAAAGGTCCAAAACACATTAAATTAATATATAAGATGAATATAAGTCTAAATAAAATGATTCAATAATAATTGGATAGGTTTTGGATATTTTTTAATCCTTATCTTTTTTATTTAACCCTTTGTTAACTTATTTAACTTTTACCATGTCTTCCTATATATTCATACTATATGGTTAATATATTTACCATAAAATTACAAGCTATCCAAAATATATTATTAATGAAATTTTTATCATTATATATGTAATTGGAAGAATCATATATTTTTATGACTATTTTATCTTTTAATAATATATTAATTAATTTAAAAACTCATTTATGTCAATTTTTATACTATTCATATCATGACTTTTTAAACTCCATAAAAACTTTATCAATTCAATAAAACATCATCAATTCATAGATAAAAAGTCATAATAATCCATAAAATTCTTATATTTCATAAAAAGTTTCAAAATAAATTTATTTTAATATTTATAATCTCATTTATTTAAAACATTCATTAATGAGGTAATAATTACATCATCATTGTGTCAAAAATAAATTTATTTATACAATGTATAAAAATTATTAATAAAACTACACGATATAGGAAATATTTTTATCTTTCTAATGACTTTTTATAGTTGAAACGATAACTTATATAAACTTATATGAAAATTATTTTACTAAAAGATATATGTATATGCTACATTTTACATAACATTAAATTAATTTTTATGAAATTTCATTTTCACTTACAAGTGGATCCATGGGTTCCCAAAATATACATATGGATGACCATGGTCAGAAATCTATCATCCAATAGGTTTAGGACACATGTTATGGTAATTTAATATTATTATAATATTATTTTGTACCCTTATTTACCAGATTTACCTTTTAGCCATGGTAAATAAAATATTTACTGAAGATACTATTTATAAAGTATAAAAATAAAAGTTACCTATTTACACAATTTGGACCTCCTGATTAAAAATATGGAATCCATTTTTCCAAATTCAAAATACATTCATTTCAGAAATTAATTTAAAATTAATTCTTGTTTTCAAATCCAAAAAGATGTTTTTAAGAAAAAATAACTATCAAAAGATTGACACTTGTTTATGTTCAATTTCTAAGTGAAATTACTTCCAATGTCCAAATTTATATTAAATGGTAAAAATATAATACAATTACACTTTAAAACCAATTAAAAATACATTATAATCATATAAATAAATTATATTAAAAGGTAATTTTGGATTAAAATGCTGTATTATTCATTATTAATCAAAAAAAGAACTTTATCAGAAAAATACCAAAATTTTACCCAAAGTAAATTTTGATTTCCCGCTTCTAAAGAATAATTTTATTTCATCAAATGGAACATATAAAAGTGAAAAAAAAAGATTTAAAAAGGGTTCACCATCAAAAGGTGGTGAATCGACCTTTTAAATTAGAATAAAGTATTTCATGGATAAAATTAGATTCATTCTTATTTTAAGCGTCCAAAATTTGTTGGATAAAAGTAAAAACATTTAGAAAACATGTGCAATAATATTGTAGTTAGTTCTATTAATTACCGCCAATACAACTGCTTGGTGTTAACTACCATTTAAAATAATAATATTATAGTATTTGTTTTCTATATAACTCAAAGTTCTATGGAACATAAGATTTCAAAGAAACCCATTGTTGTGTGTTATGTAAGCTATCAGACATATCATTCCCTTTAAAGTAAAATTAATATTTAATTCACAAATTTTAATAAATATGAAAATTTTATATTCATTATTTATTTGGGTTGTTATAATAATGATCAAATGATGATCAGAGGAAAGGATCGTTCTTCTATAAACATCACTCATGGAGAACCTGATGAACATGAATCCTTTGATAATTTTATAGAGAATATGATGCACAAAAGAGATCAAATTATGATCAGATGGTTCAAATTATCCCATTAGACAAATCGAATAGCCGTGGTTCATTTAGAGAAATATTAAATCATCTGACATAAAAAAGATCTTCCATATTGTTCTCCATTATAATACAAGGAATATCTACCACATTCCAAAAATTTTTATCAAGAGATCCCGAAACAAACAAACCACAACTACGTTCTTGTGCTTTTATCCGCCTCTATACCACCCCGCATGGTTGATCTATGCTTCTCCCTTGTGCCTCAATCAAACTCTTCTATGAAAATCACACCTATTACTAGCTAGGATAATATAGAACCTGCTAACCTAATAAGTGGTTCATGTATATCAGTCGGTCAATTATTGTTGGAAAAACATTTTATATAAACCATTAAAATGGTAATCCTTGTCTCAAATGATGTAAACCAAAACTGCATAATTTTCAAAACCCAATGAAACCTTTCTCAATTTTATAATACAAACAAAATGAGTCCTTCCTCATTAAAATATTTAATTTCACATTGAAGCTTCTTAAAATTTTGTCAACAATGTTCCAATTCAATTCAACTAATGCAACACCTCTTTAAAAATTACCGATCAGTTCTATAATCATAAAATTTATTTTTGTGTCATTTAAAGGAACTTTTTCAAATGATTTTTTTTCTAAAAAACCTTTCCAAAACATGAATGATTACCAACTATAATTCAAATGCATAAGATCCATACATTAGTCATTGTAACATTGAACATTCATCAAAAAATTATTAGACAAGTATATTGAAAACAATTACAACATGTATATTCTATAATCAATTTGGTTTCTTCACAAACCTTACTAAAGGATTCATCAGAACCATGAAGAAAAAATCAGACCTCGATCTGATTAAATAGAGAGTGGTACACCATATAATTTTACCACTACACTTAGGTATATCAATGAAATCTAGTCTAGAGAGAAATATTAAATGAAAAAAATGATATCCATGGTTATGTTTTATGAATTCCATACTACTATATGAAATAATGACATCATACATTTAGATTTATTTCATTAATCCATTGCATGTTTACATTCAAATCTTCAAGATATAAAGTTGGTAATCTCCACATTGTGTTATCCCACCATATGGTTTGAAAACAAATTCAATAAATCTTATTTCATCCTAGATAAATAGAGAAGGATTAGATACAAGAATCATCTTGAATTTCCAACATTAGTTGATATTTTTATTAGGAAAATATATGAGTTCCATACATTCAAAATTTATATTTACAAAATTTAAACATTGAAATATTCACCACATTTATCTATATATCCTCATCATAATTCTAGGACTCCTTGATCATATTTTGAACCAATATTTAATAAGTTATTTGATAAATATAGGATGATGTTAATTTTATAATTACCATGTCCATCCCTTGAATCCCAATGATTATTAGACCCCATTCAATCCACATTATGGATAGGGTTGAAGGATCTGTTCTATACAAAGCATCTTCCACTTTGTTCAATATCCCAAGACTGTAATGAATTAAATCATCATAATCATTTATCCTTTATAACCACCTTTTTTTCATATTGTAATCAATTTGTATTAATATATACTGTATGGTATTATAATATGTATATATATCACACTTCTTCCCTTATTTCTAATTTCATCAACCTTCATGAAAAAATCACTATAGCCAATTCTTGATATTCTATTAGGAAGTTATTCTCATGGATATTTATTTTTTGGGAGGAATTGTCTATTATAGTGTTATCTTTCCTGAGTAAAAAACCAATTACCTATTTTGAAAAACTATTTTAAGTCCCAAATCATTCCCCATTAGTGGGTAATGTGAGATTAAATGTAGAAATTATTATCTATAATGAATCATTAAATATATCATTACATTCGTTAGTCCAGAAAAATATCACTCCCTTTTAATTTTTATAGGTTATTGGGATTGAATTTCATGGGAATATTCTCTTAAATTTATGATAGTTCTCATCTATTCCATGAAAACTGTGGATCTATATCCTAGATTTTGGACTCGACCATCCTTCAATAGCCTCCATTTTCAAAGGATACATAGATATATCTTTTTCTATCATAAAATTCCTTAATAATGTTACATTGTCAATCCAAAACTGGAAATATCTATTCATTGAATATATATTTTAATTTTTCATAATATATAATAATGCCTCAAAATTCTTCTCATGCTCCTCATTTTTTTTCAGTAGATAATAATGTCACCTATATATACTTCCAAAAAATTTCTAAGGTAATCACTAAAAATGTTATTTAGTAAGTATACAAATATAGACATAGAATTAGTGATTACAAATGAATAACTATGAACTAATAGTATATACCATGTATCAAATGTACTATTGTGGATATCCTACTTCATCACCTTTACATGATAATATCCCGACCCATGGTATACCTAAGAGAAGTAATGAGTTGCACATAGCTATTCGAACAAGTGATAAATCCCTAGAACTTGATACTTGTTCTTTAACATGATCTTATTGACCAAATAATAATAAATACAATGGGACATTACACCATTATTCTTGTTGATGAAGAGGCCCAAAACATCCTATGGTGAGGAAATTTGGAATATAATCCCTTTATCTCGATTCTTTTTTGGTCGGAGTAGATCACTCAAGAGGGGGGGATTGAGTGTCTATAAAAATTTCTGTTTAAAAAATATTCATATAAGGTTTCACTAATAAATTTAAATACAGCCCATTTAATCAATGTAATATGGTTATGAATGTTTGAGTGTTTAAATAACTTCAATAATATACATTAATTATCAGTAATGTTAATAGTAGTTTTTAATATTACTTTTGAAGTTATTCTAACAAGGAAAACCAATTATAACTTATTTCCAAGATTAACAATAAAAGTGAATTTAGTGAATTCTGAATTAAACAGTAAAACATAGAAAACTAAATTTAATCAGCACAACGGATATAAAAAAAGTGGTTCAGTCTCAAGATGAGACCTAATCCACTCCACTTGGTGATCACCTACCACCAATAATTTTATATAAATAAACTTGATACACACCCTGGATTAGGGTTAACAACAGTACACATGACATTCCAGGTCACACGACCTCTTCCACAGTTCTACATCGGTATAAGCTACCAGGACACACATGGACCTCTTCCACACTTATCTGTGGGTATACACAAGTGTAAAAATATGTTAGAGAAAGGATATCTTGTATCCTTATGTTTAATGCAGGAGATAGAGTTTGTTGTTATACAGATACACACACTACTCAAAAGCTAATAAAATGATACATAATAGAGAATAAATGATGAGATAAGTTTATAAATGATCTGAATGGTTTTCTACGCTTCTCTAGACTTCTAGGATAAATCATATACATGAATCAAGTCTTCATATGGAAAAAAGAGTATCGCAGGTCAACTAGATTGGCGAGGGTTCTTTGTGGTGAAGATGTCATCCACTCTGGGATTCGAGTATACTTCATGTGTTCTTCAGCAGTGTCAAATTGTATGTGACAATTATCTCTTCAAGAAAGCTCTAAGTGTTTTCTTTGTTGTCGTGCTCATGCACTTTCTTCACGTTATTCCACTTTCATGTGCATACAATTTATGGACCTTACTACTCTTTTATCTTAGAGTGCATGTGTTGGAGCTGACAGGTTTCATGTATTCTGCTCCTCATACCTTGTACTATTATGTGACATGTCTACAAGGAAACATTAGTTATGTCAGTGCATTTAAAATCTTCAACTATGATCGTTAGAGATCAAATTGAAAAATGAAAAAACATATTAAGAAGCAGTGTCATTGTTTATGTAAACGTTGTCTCTATGAGCTAGTGTCTCCTTGAAACGGTGTCTGGATTGGTCACAGTGTCTAGATAGTCACGGTGTCTAGTCACTGGGTCTTGTTCACGGTGTCTGGTTCACGGTGTTTGGTTCACGGTGTATGGTCACAGTGTCTGGTTCACGGTGTCTGGTTCACAGTGTCTGGTCACGGTGTTTGGTTCATGGTATCTGGTTCATGGTGAATGGGTCCTTTTCTAGAAAAACATAACCGGTGGTAGACTCACGGTGTCTCAAACTTAGAAAAATATCTGTTCTCAGACTTAAGTAGTGATATTCATAAAATGGATCAGACTTAATCATTTAGCAAAAGAATTCATTATAAAGTAATTCAACGATAGTGTACAGTAGTCAAACTGAATGTATAGAACTTAAGATCATTGCATTTATTTACTAAACAATTGTACAGTTGATGTGATATAGACTACACAGGATTAAGTTTTATAGACCAAATAGGATTTGTGATCATGAAAACATGATTTATACATGAGGGGTCCAAAAATATCCCCCTTTTTTATGATCACAAATTATGTGTATTTAGAGTGTATATTAGTTCAAACTAAATATTCCCAATGTGCATATAACATATATTTATTTCTCCCCATTTTGGGATTATCAAAAAGAGTGAATAGGAAAAGAGAAGAAAAGTTCACAATGCATTTGAGAAAAAGAGTTTTAGTGAAAACAGTAGACAGCAAAACAAATGCATCAACATTCCTATCAAAATAGAGTAGCCACTATTCTTCATCACTGGCTGGTCTTCTATTTCCCCTTAGTAGCAATAGCAGATGAAGAATCCATAGAAGCGAACGTTGAGGTAGAATAATGGAGTGAGCTGGTTGACAGAGAAGGTAAAGGAAGACCTTCAATGACATAAGGGAAAAATGTAGGTGCAGTAGAAGACTGGGGAAATTGTTGATCGAGGATTACATGCCTGATCTGACTCAGGGCCTGACTGACAGATATAAAAGTGGAGGCTAGGGAAGAGGTGAAGGTAAGAAAACCAGATCTTAGAGGGGGTGTCGTAGGAGCAACTATGGAATTACTTTGTACGTGAACATAGGGCCTTAGAAGCTTGATAAAATCAGCAATGATCTCCCCACCATACTTCATGGATTTTTCAAATTCATCCTTGTTCTCTATAAACTTGTCCAATAGACAAGTGAACATTGTGAGCCTTTGAACTTGAGTCTTGAAGGCTTGAGTAAAAGGAGGAATCCTCATATTTTCCACAAGGTACTTGAAATGATTGGTCATATCAGTCTTAGAGAAGGTCCGGTTGAAATAGAAGCCCACTTTCATTGAAATGTCTTTCTAAGCATCACTATAAATCGTAGAATGGATTTTCTCCAAATCAAGAACTCCGTCACTGTTCCTGATAACTTTAGATAGAGATTCTTTTTTAAAACCACTATGCATAGCCTGGAGTTTCCCCTTTGACCGCTGTTCAAAATAGGTCACTGTATAAGGAAGGTTGATAAGATTTACCAGAGGAATTAGAAGTAGTGACAATTGAGGTTAGAGATTTCAGTTAATTGGGAACTTTCTGGAGGCACCCCTTATACTCATCAATTAGCTTGTTAAGACCAACAACAAGATCATGCATCTCTTTCACTGTTTATTTGTTTCTTTCAGCTACCTTTTCAGCTAATGAAGCTAAATTAGGTTGAATAATAGAGGCAATATCCTATGAGGTTTGAGGAACAATAGTCTCAATAGGATAAGAAGAAATCTCTGATCTCGAATTCAGCACATTCTGCATTTCTTCAACCATACCTCTTAGAGTTTGTACTTAATCACTAGCAGTTTGTTCTCAACTATGACATCCTCTATCTTATGAGTCATTTTTGGTTGAATCTTCCAAATGACTTTTTCCAATAATATTGAAGCATCTCTCTCACTTATATTTATTACAGGATATGGTTGGGTATTTATGATTTTTTTTAACCCCATCCAAAAGGGTTTCTCTAAATTCTTTCAGGTCATCTTTAATTACCAAGGTTGGAGGTTCTGGTGAAGGCTTAGAGATAGAAGGTGAGATAAGCTCAGGTTATTTGGAAGAGATATATTTAAAAGAAGACTACATTTTCAACTGAAACATAGTATAAAGGTCAAGACCTTTGACTGAGACTTCATGTGATTCATTCACATTGAAATAACTTGGGAATTTATACCATGTGTCCACTGATCTTAGATCAATCAGATTTGGAACTAAAACAGATTTCAGATTGGTGGGATGCTCCCCCTCAATAGGTGAATCCTTATCAGGACTCAAAGACTTAGGACCTTGATTTATTTCCATTAATTCATCCCTTATTTCCTCAATCATTTACTTTTTAGCCAATTGAAAGGCCTGCCCATTCTCTCTTCAGTAGAAATAATGAATTCATGAACAACCTGTTCCTATGGGAGTTTCTCAAGGGAATATTCTTGCATAACTGGAAGATATTCTCCTCTATGATCTTCTACAACATCGTTTTCTATTTCAACAGTAATAGATTCTTCCTCCACATTGGGCTGTTCTTCCAAATCAGAAACATCTTTAGAAACAAGTATATCCATCTCAATTACTACATGAGAAGTAGAAGTATTGTCTTCCTCATCAAGAATAGTTTCTCTAGGACGTACAACATCCTCCTCCTCCTATTCTTATTCTTTATAATACTCAACAACTTAATCTAGATCCAAACCAGGATTAGAAATAACTTTTGGTCTTGATGGATGTTTCACTATATTGAAATTTTCATAGATACTATCAATATCTTCCACCCATGCCTTTTTCAAATGAATCCAATTGATTTTCAACCTCTTTATAATAACTTTTGAAAGACAAAACTCATAATCCTTGATAACTTCTTCATTTGGTCCAAATAATCCTTTAAAATTTAGCATGGCTGAGATAAGCTGAGAATAAAATAGGGATGTTGACATGGATGTGGTCCTGATTAATTCACACATATGTTGTATGACATACTTACAAAGATTGGTTTTATGTCCATTTTTCTTGAGATGAATCAAAAATATATCCTAATATTTATCTACATCAAAATAATCTTTTGTAGGGCTAATCAAGTTCTGAATAAACTTAAACAAAAGTATAGATTCTCCATTCAGTTTAGCAGTGATGGCTCTCCTCTTGGTTCCATTTCCAGTTAAACTTTTCAAGGAATTTTCCCAAACAATGAATTCACTTGGAGGTGGAGGACCTCTCTGGTAATCTTCACAAATACCTTCATAAGGTATCCTAAGGCATGAAAACCATAACCTCGAAGAAAACATGAATCTCTGGCTATTTATCGATCTTTTTTCAACATAGCCACTTTCTGAATCAAACTAAAATTGCACATACTAATAAAATTGTGCAACTAGCTTTGGGTAGATAGGTATATCTTCCGTTGTAAAAAATATATCCAAACTTCTTCTTGGAATACTTTAAAAACCAGAGACTTACTCAATAGAAGCCACTTAGGGCATATCTCTTTCTCAGGTAATACTATTTGGTTCACTAGATTAGGATTCATAGGACCCTTAGGTGCTAACTTAGGCACGATCTTCTTCTTATTTGAACTGAATTTCTCAGAATTCGACGACGAAGGACATTTCAACCCATACATTCCCTGAATGTTCGAGAGAGATAAGGGTTGAAGCGTTGGTGAAGGGTTACAATTTGAGAGAATTGAAGGGTAATCAAGTAAAGAACAAGTGAAAATTCTTTGATTTAATTATTTAGGAATACCAATTGTGGAAAAAACAAAAGAGAAAGAAAGAAAAAGGGTAAAATAAGTAATCACCATAATATGGGTTCTAATTTATAAATAAAATAAAAAATCATTCTTATGATGAGACAATAACTGACTCTCATGGTGAGATAATAACTGGCATTCACAGTGAGACAGTAACAAGTGTTTATGGTGAGATCGTAACAAGTGTGATTTCTAGACCATGCGACGGTATTGTTAGAGACAAAAAGTGTCAGAAAGTAGCCGATAAATACTAACTGTGAGACTATAAACATGAAATAGTATGTCTTAAGACAGTAAAATATGAAACAGTAAGATATTTACTTAAGGTTTATCATACCTAATTCATGGTTCATGTAGTCTAATCTTTTATAATTTAATGGTTTGGTGAATATATTAGCAAGATGATATTCAGTTCCAATGAATTCCAAATTGATATCACTTTTTGATATTGATCTCTCAAAAAGTGATGTATTATATCAATATGCTTTTTCCTATTGTGTGAAACATGATTTTTTTAAATATTAATAGAACTTTTGTTGTCAAAATTTATAGGTACATGCCGGAATTGATATCCATAATCTAGTAATGTGTGTTTCAACCACAAAATTTGTGCACACAAACTACCAGCTGCAATGTATTCAGCTTATGCAGTAGGTAATTAAAAAGAATTTTGTTTCTTACTACACCATGATACTAGTGACTTTACTAAAAAGTGACTTGTTCTAGAGTTTCTTTTTCTATCAAACTTACAAAAACCAAAGTTAGCATTAGAATAACTAAATAGTTCAAATTATTGTCCTCTAGGATAGAAAAGTATTAGATTGGGTATATGATTAAGGAATTTAAAAAGTATCTTTAAAAAATTTAAATGTGACTCCTTAGGATTTGATTGAAATCGAGCACACAAACACACACACACTAAACATAATTTCTGGTCGACTAGCAGTTAAGTAGAGTAAAATTCCAATCATTACTCTTTAAGTGGTTTGATCAACAGATTTTCCATCTTCATCAAGATCCAACTTACAAGTGGTACTCATTGGAGTGTCACTACATTTATTACTATCCAATACAAAACGTTTTAGAATATCTCTAGTGTATTTTCTTTGATGTAAAATAATACCATAATTATTTTTAAATATTATAAATCCAAGAAAGAATTTTATATCACCCATTATACTCATTTAAAATTATTTTTTAATAATTTTAGAAAAATAAATACATAAATAATTTCTTGAAGATCCCAAGATAATTTCATCTATATAAATTTGAACCACTAAAATATCACTGGAAATTTGTTCTATAAAAAGGGTAGGATCAGCTATTCCTTTTGTAAAATCTTTGAAAATAAGAAAAGTACTCAGCCTATCATACCAAGCTCTTGGATCTTGTATTAATCCATATAAAGATTTTGATAATTTAAAAATATGATTGGAAAATGAGGATTGGTAAAACCAGGATGTTTCATAACAAAGACATCCTCAGCTATATACCCATTTAAGAATGCACTCTTAACATCCATTTGATATAGGTATAAAATCAGATATGCAACATAAGCAAGTAGAATTCTGATGGCTTCAAGTCTAGCTACTGGTGAAAAGGACTCTTCATAGTAAATTAATTCTTCTTGACTATATCCTTGTGCAACTAATCTAGCCTTTTTTCTAACTATGTTACCAGATTAATCTACCTAATTTCTAAACACCCATTTAGCACCTTTGGTGAATCTTTCATTGGGTCTTTAAATAAGTTTCCAAACTTTTTTCCTTTCAAACTGATTAAGTTCTCCTTGCATATCCATCACTAAAAATTCATCATTGATAGCATCATTACTGTTTTTAGGTTCAAGTTCTGACAAGAAGACTTGATGTTCAACCTGATTTCTAAGAGAAGCTCTAGTTTGAGTTCCTTTGTCTAAGTCTCCAACAAAAACATCTAAGGGATGGTTCTTAATAGTTCTAACAACTCTAGAAAAGTAAGGACTAGTGATTTCAAGTTCATTAATAGGTTCAGGTTCATTGTGACTTGAGTCTATGGAATTTCTAGAAATGGATGTTTTCACAGATTCCTTCACAGGATGGTTTGAGGATTTTGAATTAACGTCCAGATTTGATGCATCATCCTCCATGTTCTCGAGAATGGTTTTAGGCTCACGTGGATCTATTTCATCAAATTTGACATGAAAAAATTCTTCCACACATTAAGTTTTTCTTATTAAACACTCTATAGGATTTACTAGAAATTGAATATCCTAAAAATATTCCTTCCTCACTCTTGGATGCAAAATTTTCAAGATTGTACATAGTATTAAGGACATAGACTTTGCTGGGAAAAACATTGAAGTAGATAAATTTGGGTTTTTTATTGTTCCATTACTCATAATGAATCCTTTTAAGAATACGTCTAGTAAATACTATATTGATTATGCGGCATACTGTATTTATAGCTTTAGCCCAAAAATAAATCGGGAGGCCATCATCACTAAGCATTGTTCAAGAAATCTCTTGTAGGGTTCTATTTCTTCTTTCTACAACTCCATTCTGTTGAGGTGTTCCAGGGGTAGCGATATTATGACTGTAGCCATTTTTTGAGCAAATAGATTCAAACTCCTGATTTTCAAACTCACGACCACGATAACATCTCAAGGATTTAATTTTAAGTCCACTAATATTTCCAATATACTATGAATATTTGGTAACGTAAGACCGGTCTTCACTTTTGTGAGCCAGAAAGAACATCCAAGTACATATAGAGAAGTCATCTACAAGAACATAAACATAGTGCTTCCCATTTAAACTAGAAACTCTAGAGGGTCTAAACAAATCCATGTGAACTAGTTTGAGAGGTTGAGAAGTTGGCACTTCTTTCTTTAGTTTGAAGGATATTTTGTGCTATTTTCCCTTTTGACAGGGATTACACACTTCATCATTTGGAAACTCAAGTCTGGGTAGGTTATTGACTAAGCCTTTTCTAGTAATATTTCTATGGGAGTGAATATTACAGTGTCCTCGTCTCCTATGCCAAAGCCAAGACTATTTATGAAATACACGTAAACATGAAGTATTTTGAGAAACTAAAGAATCTATGTTAACAAAATAAACATTTTCATTTCATAATGAAAAAAAACAGTAATTATTATTTTGAATTAAAAATATTGCAAGAATCATTTTAAAATTTAACATGAAATCCATCATCACATAATTGTGAAATACTAAGTAGATTATATTTCAATCTATCAACAAATAGTAATTTAGAAATCAAAAATTAGTTAGAGTTAGTGATTTGACCAAGGCCAATGATTTTTCCTTTGGCATTGTCACCAAATGTCACATGTCCTCCATCAATTTTTATTATATTCTTAAAGCATGAGTAGTCTGTTGTCATGTGTCTTGAACACCCATTTTCAAGTACCATAATCCTGTACCAGATCTCTTTAAGATGCTTTCCTACAAAATGATCAAGCGAAAATTGATTTTGGTACCCATACTTGTTTGGGTCCAGTAAAATTGGTGATAAGTGCTTTAAGAACCCATATCTACCTCATAGGTTTCCTATAAGCATTATGTAAAGTATTTAAAAAATAAACTCTATTGGGTCCAGAAAAAATTGAGACAGTAGAAAGTGTACCATAACGTGAACTAGTTTATTTGTTTCCATAACTCAGAGTAAAGGTGTATGTCATAGATTTAGAAATGTTGCTTGTTCTACAAAAATTTCTTTTCCTAGGTTGATAACCAATTCCAGTATTATATTTAGGTGAAATTTTTTTGGCTGAAATTTGAGTAATATTATTTTTCCCATAGGTAAACTTTTCTAAGTCATTCTTCAATTGGTCATTAGACATTTTTAATTCATATTCTCCTTGATTAGTTGAGAATTTTTCACTTTTTTAGTTGTGAGTTCATATTTAACAATCACAGTAAGATCATGATGTTTCTTCAAATATATATATTTATCTTTTAGTTCATTCCATGTTTCTTCAAGAATATTACAATATTCAAACATTTCTTCATTAGACATATTTTCAGAGTCACTCTCATTTCCAGAATAGTATGAATTATGTACAGAAGAGTCTAGTGTTACCTCAGATGTTTTTTTCATCAAACACATCTTGGATTTGCTATGTTGTTCATCGTTTGATGTTTCTAAGTCACTTCAACTATCCTCAGAAGCACTCTAGGTTGCTTTCATTGACTTTTTACACTTTATGTCGTTGTCCTCATATTTCTTTTTGTACATGAGCTTTGGACAGTCAGCCTTGATATGTCCTTTTCACTTACATTCATAGTAGACAATCGCATCGGTCTTGTTACTTCTTTTCAAATCTTTTATCCAACTTCCTTTTTGATCTTATCTTCCCTTGAAGTTAGGCTTTCTAAAATATTTCTTCTTCTTGTAAAATCTATTGAATCTGTTGGATAATTGACCCATCTCCTCATCACTGTCAGGAGATGATTGTTCACTAATGAAACTCTATATAGAAGCTTCCAATTTCCCTTTGTCTTTGTGTTTAGAGGTGGTGGTCTTGAATGTTATAGATTTTATTTTGGGTTCATCCACCTCTTCATTGTTGACTTTAAGATCCCATTCATACATCATTATTTTCCCAATGAGTTCTTTTATAGGTATCTTACGGATGTCGCATGATTCTCTAATAAAGACAGAGGTTCCTCTCCACCTGTCAGGTAGACATCTGAGAATTCTCATGATCTGTTCTTTGGAAGTGACTTCTCTTCCAAGAGAAATCATTATGTTGACAATTTCATTGAACCTAAGATACATGTTAGAAATAGGCTCATCAAGTTTCATGTAAAAGTTGTCATATTTAATATTATGTGTATTAAGTATAATTTCTTTTACACTAGATGTTCATTCATGTGAAACAGACAAGGTATCCCAAATTTCATGGGTAGTTTTACAAGCAGAAATTTTATTAAATTATTTTTCTCCTAAGGTAAAATATAAAGCATTCATATCTTTTCAATTGTTATTGTAGGTAGTTTTCGAAGGTTCATCCCAAGTGGTTCTATCAGTAGAAGGAATTATATATTCATCTATAACTGAAGACCAAATTTCAAAACCCATAAATTCTAAATGCATTTTCATTTTAATTTTCCATTGAACTTAATTGGTTCCATTAAATAATGGTGTTATGTTGTTTGCAACACATTCCAATATATTATCCATAATAAAGAAATAATTTTAAAGAGATAGAAATTTAAAATTAATAAATATTTATAAATATTTAAAGTATAACTACAATCACAGTTGAATAAGGTTAAAACACAGTCTTAATAAATAGCCTTTGACACCAAATTTTGGTCGGAGTAGATCACTCAAGAGGGGGGAGGGTGAATTGAGTATCTATAAAAATTTATATTTAAAAAATATTCTTATATGGTTTCACTAATAAATTTAAATACAACCCAGTTAATCAATGTAATATAGTTATGAATGTTTGACTGTTTAAATAACTTCTTAGAAGATTGATTAATTCTTAGTAATGTTAATAATAGTTATTAATATTACTTTTGAAGCTATTATAATAAGAACAAAACAATAATAACTTCTTTCCAAGATTATCTATCAATGTGAATTTAGTGAATTTTGAATTAAATAGTAAAACATAGAAAACTAAATTTAAACAACACAACGGATATAAAACAAGTGGTTCAGTCTCAAGACAAAACCTAATCCACTTCACTTGGTGATCACCTACCACCAAGAAGTTTATATAAATCACATTATCCACACCCTAGATTGGGGTTAACAACAATACAAAGGATTTTCCACATCACATGACCTCTTCCATAGTTCTACATGGGTATAAGCTACTAGGCCCCACAGGGACCTCTTATACACTTATATGTGGGTATACACATGTGTAAAAAGATGTTTGAGAAATGATATCTTGTATCCTTCAGTTTAATACATGAGCTAGAGTGTGTTGTTATATAGATACATGCAATTCTCAAAAGCTAATAAAATGATACAAAAAAGAGCAGAAATGATAAGATAAGTTTAGAAATGCTCTCGGTAGTTGTCTATGTAGCTCTGGACTTCTAGGATGAAGCAGATGTCAAAATAAAGTCTTCGTATGAAAAATAGAGTATCTCAAGTTAGCTATATTGGTAGGTGTTCTTCATGGTGAAGATGCCGTCCAATCCGGGATTCGAGTATACTTAGTGTGTTCTTCAGTAGTGTCGAGTGGTATGTGACAATTCCCTCTTCAAAAATTCTCTAAGTGTTTTCCTCGTTGTCGTGCTCACACACTTTCTTCATGTTATTACACTTTCATGTGCATACTATTTCTGGGCCACACTACTCTATTATCTTGGAGATCATGTTTTGGAGTCGACAGGTTGCATGTATTTTGTACCTTGTACCACGTACTTCCAGGTGACATGTCTACAAAGAAACATTAATTATATTAGTGTATTTAAAATCTTCAAATATGAACATTAGAGATTAAATTGACAAATGAAAAAATATATTTAGAAACAGTTTCACTGTTTGTCTATAAACGGTGTCTCTATGAACCAATGTCTCATTTGAAACAGTTTCTGGATTGGTCACAATTTCTAGATGGTCACGGTGTCTGGTCACAGTGTCGGTTTCATGGTGTCTGGTTCACGGTGTCTGGTTCACGGTGTCTGGTCACCGTGTCTGGTTCACGGTGTCTGGTTCACGGTGTCTGGTTCATGGTGTTTGGTCGCGGCGTCTGGTTCACAGTGTCTGGTCATAGTGTCTGGTTCACAGTGTTTGGTTCACGGTGTCGGGGTCCTTTTCTAGAAACACATAACTGGTGGTGGACTCATGATGTCTCAGACATAGCCAAATATATATACTCAAGATTAAGTAGTGATATTCATAAAATGGATTAGACTATATTATTTATAAAAGAAATCATTATAAAGAATATCAAAGATAGTGTATAGTAATCAAACTGAATGTATCACACTTAATATCTATGTATATCTTTACTAAACAACTGTACATTTGATGTCAGATAGATTACATGGTATTAACAAGGTTTATAGACTGAAAATGATTTGTGATCATTAAAACATGATTAATACATGAGGATTCCAACATTATTATATAGTTACTTATTTAGATATTCAAGTTAAATAGAGGACAATTTATATGGAGTCATGGATATCATAAAATTTCCTAGTATAATTTTAATTGAGAACAAAATCTATCATCCAAGAGGAAGACATGCCACCTTTTTTGGAGACGCATCATTGTTTTCCCTCAAAATGTACATTTCATCATGGATGATCTTTTACATTATCTCGATAATTTGATCTAGATATTCTTTCCCATAGGGAAATAATATCCATTAGTGATATGATGATACAAAAGAAGATACATCATCCTCTTTTCACTTGAATTTAATTAGAGGGTGATTCACGATATAGAGTGTTGTTTATTTCTATCATAAATGTATATTGGATCTAAACAAGGAAATAAGATCCACACCCAATATTGTATCGATAACAATAAATGGATTATCCCTAGGATTTAAGGGATGTTAAGCCCAAAAATATTTATAAAAGAGAAGTTATATTGATGAGATTTAATAATTTCATCATGTTCACATTTAATCAATAGATCAAATTCAATGTTTTGAGGTGGTGTTTGAACGGTTCTACTGAACATGTGTGATATTAAAATATTCATAGAACCAAAATCAAATAGTACAGTCACCATTATTTTATGAATAAATAGTGTACTTGTAACTGAATTGTTTTCTGTATCCATGTTATCAATTATGATGGAAGAAGACCCCCCTTCTTCTCCAGGTTATGGAGTTTAATATCATTTATTATCTTCGAAAACCCTTGGTTTAGCACATTGATTCACATAGTGTCTTTGTTCCTTGTAGTTAAATAACTAGATATTATGTTAAGGGTTGACTGATGCATTCCTTTATTCACTAAAATTGGTGGGTTTATCCCACAATAATTTTTTATCTAGGTGAAAAAACATCCCACACATAAACCATTTCACTGTCAAAATTAATAAATTTCCAGAGTTATTATTCCCACACTTTCGAAAAGTTTGATGTTGGAATTTTTTCAACAATGGGATTTATCTATTGTTCCCTCATAATTAAGCTCCATTATCTATTTCATATCTATAGACTAGTGAGACACATAATATTCATTGATCTCATTATATCATTTTAGGGAACATTGTATAGTTTACTCATAGTCATCAATGTCTGTAATCCGAATATATATATATAGAATCGATATTAAACCACCAAAGAATCAGTAAACTATACTCTTAGGGTTAATGATAATGCCAATCGAATATCGTGACTGTATTTTGTGTTTCTAATCATAAACCTCAATATATATTTTATCCTATCAATTGATTCTGAGAAAATCTCACACCATTTTATGTTTGAGAGTGCGAGGAAAATATTTATTGAAAAATATTTTGTAGAATTATTTCCACTCCATCACATTAACATCTTCCTTGATCATCACATTTTTTACTAATTTCCAAGATTTATTATCTTCTCCCCCAATATGAAAAATTACTATCATGAAATTATCATTCTCAAATCATTGAAGGATGGAGAATTTATTTTTAATGGATTAGATGCATTTCTATTTGAATAAAGGATTAAAATATACACTAATAGTTATACCCAATTTTAGTATAAATATTTAAATTGAAACATTCTCCATTATATGTGTATGTGTATTTTCAACCTGATTCATATTTTTATTCATAATATGGGTTAATTAATTAATGAACAGAATGGAGTTATCGACTCCTACTCTCATTGGATTGAGCACCACATTTTTGAATTTCCATTAAATTGATTGTGGACCCGGTTACACCTATATCCATTGATTGAATAACATAAATTGAATAAAAGGGATGGGAATTTTAAACATATTAATCATATAAATTATAAACTATAAACATCTAGTAGATAAAATATAAATTATATACATTCCTTAACCTATTAATTTATAAGATTAAATAAATGTTATACATGGTATATTTCATAACATAAACTTTTATGTGTATTTTTTTTCTATTCATAATGGTTTCTATAGATAATTTGAATATACCATTGTATATCCAATGGTAGTGTCATACTGGGTACGTTTTATGACCTCTTTATCATGCACTAAGTGATAATCAAGTCATTTTTCAAAGCACCCTTTCCCAGGTTATTACCCCTAGGTACAATTCTTCTCGAGCTACATAAACTTGTATGATATACACATTAATTCTATTTCATGTAAACCACTTAATTTATATTTTCTCATAAAATAGGGATGTTTTAGAATGTTTAATATTATCAATATGGAATTCAATTTGTTTTTATAATACTAATCCTAAAAAATAACTAGACCTTTCTATGATACCAACTTTTATGAACCAAATTTTTAATATACATTAATTGATGATTTATTACATAAGGATACACATAATATAATCCTAAGAGAAGAAAAGGCCTAGTGTATTTGGGTAATTTTATATATGGAACAGTAACTAAATACATGGTTATGGAAAAATTATTTTAAAATTCCAAATCATTTACTTAAATTTCCATATCTTTTGTAAAACTATAAGGGATGGATCAGTGACATATATAAGAAATAGTATATCTATAAATCCCATTAATGGAATATTAAAATGATAACATTATCGAAGTAATACAAGATAGTAAGTAATAAAATAAAGGTGATAAAAATGGTGCGAGAATCATAAACATGAACAAATAATCATATCACAACATGATAACAACGAAAGAATATAAGAATGTAGAAACAACATAAATCTTGATATCATAAGAATTAGTCAGGGATAAACACCACCACCACCATCATTTTTATATATTTATTCGAATGAGAAAGTATAGGGTACAAGGGTGTGGGAACATGAAAACCTTTGATTAGGGGGGGTCTAAAATAGTTAAGACCAAGGGAATCCCCACGAATTAGGTTAACTACCTTAGGATTGAGGGAGGAGAACATAGTGTGCTTAAGATAACGTCTCGTTCACCATTAAAGGTATCTCATGTTGAAAGAACAATAACAATTTCATTTTAGGGAATATAATTCAAGGTCTACTAATCACATTCATATCATTTAAATACATTTGTGAAATATATACGTCATATAAAATAAGAACACCTTTTATCAAATTAAATCCCATGATAAAGATTTTGGTTTATATTATTGGATTTCACTAGCCAACAGAGGATATGTACATCTATCTGACTACTCATGAATGAAATGTGGATGGGTATTCATAAAAAATTGTTTTCCAAGGAAAATCATATGATAATTTTGGAAGAATAACTTTTGTACAAAAATATTCATGGAAGGTTTTAATGATAGTGAAATGTGGTATCTCATTACATGAAAATTCTAATGACAAAAATAGGTGTTTTTAGTAAGACAACCCAAATGAACAATATGAAATAAAATGGGAAAATATTAATAATGTGATTGAATGAAGAGGGGGAGAGAATCCCTTACCTTGAGAGAGTACATATAAAATATTGGTATGTTCTTAATAATAGAATGAAAAAAATTATAAAGTGATTTGAATAGGTATATGGAAAAGAAATTAATTTTCATAGTGTTTTTAGTGAATAGGAGTGTGAGCATGGGTGGGTATTTATAAAAAAATAGAGTGAAATTATATATTTATTTCTAAACATATGTTTTGAACTTTATATAATAAAATTATCAAACCACAATCCATACCATTGTTTTTCCAATTCTTTTTTCCTAAGTTGAATGGGTTTCAATATTTTATATGGAAAAGAATATAATATATTAAAATAATGGCATTTTATGTGTGGAAGTAAGTTGTGTTCATAAGGAATTGACATTAAAACCATAATATATAGTAATTGTTTTAAAAAACTCACTAAGGGTCTATAAAATTAATAATACAACTTAATAGAAATATTATTTTTAATGGAAATATATATTTTTTTCATGGATTCATTTTATTGTATATATTAACCCCCGTTTTGCTATTATATATTCATAATATAGATCATATATTTTTACCTTATATATTTTTTACCTAAAAAAGAAAATGTCTCAGAAAATTTTGAAAAATTTACCATTGGATAATTTCAATGTGATGATATGAAAAATAATATTTATTTTAGCAAAGATAATTTTTTAACTAGTAGAATTTATTCTTTTAAATAAAAATCTATATTTGAGGGAAAATGTTAGCTTTCATGGAAATATAAATTTTATGACCATTTAAAGATTAAATTCAATTTAATTAAATTATATTATCATTTTTGTGTAAATTAATATTATTTAATAATATTATTTTATTATAACAATATTTATTCATAAAATTATTGAATTTGGAAAAAAATTGTTTTTTATTTGAGGCTAAATATTTTCCAAAATACAAGTTTGATTTCTTTATATCTTAATCTAATTCTTAACAAACACTTTGTATAATATTTTACAATTATATGATGAAATTGTTTAAATATATTTATAACTTTTCTATAAACAACATATAAAAATCAATATTACTAAGATCTAAACATATAACACCTTATTACTCCAATATACATCCTAAGGGTAAGGTGTGTGATGGTGGTTCTTCCTTGGGCTGGTTCAGTGAACATGGATTGGTTCTTGATATCGATAAGCTTGAACATCTTCCATAAATGGGTTTTGTAGAGTTTAAGTTATTACATATAATCTTGAGATTGGCTAAGATAAAATCCCAGTTATTCCATCTCCCTTAGAGGCATCGATAGATGATCTTATTAGGGTATGATCTTTCTATTAAAGGCCATAGATTCTTCCATCTAAATAAATTGGAATTTTTCATACCCATTAATATAAACTAATCTTAATTGAAACTATACAATGATTATATTGGTAATGGTTGAGATTATATTTAATAATTTTATTTAAACATGCTATATCATTCGAAAATAACACAAGTAGTGCATGAATTTCCATTAACTATTTTACGTAATATGGAATTTTTTAATTTTGAATGGAATTAAATTTATAGATGTTTGGAGAGATATAAGTGTTAACCTTGATGTCATATATTGATTGATTGGTTAATCTGTTATCTTAACTATATACCATTTACATATATAGATAAAATATCACATGATTTATAATTTTTATTGAATGGTATTGACATATAAAGTTACATAATTTCATTGGATAAAAAAATATTGTTCATGGATTTATTATGTAATGATTATTAATGGAATCAATAATTATTTCCATACATGAATATATTTTAAAATTATATGGAACTGGTCTAATTTCAACATTTCCATTATAATGTGTTGAATGAAACATGTTTTACTTTATTGGGTACAATTTTTAATAAATAGTGAATAATATTCATTTGAATCTTTAATAAAAGCTGTTAATTTCATGGGGTTCTATATGATATAATTGGTGAATGATATCATATAGCACATGTATCTATAGATTAATGATGGTTGAGGTTATATATCTTCCTATAATTTATTAGTTAAAAATTAGTATAACATGAGATAAAGTAATCATGAATTCCTTTTTTTTCTCTCTTATGTGTGGGAGATGATGTTTGTCTTATTATTGAAATATTCCATATACAAATTTTTGTTCCAGATTTTAAATATGTTTCATAATTTTATACTTATTCAAATTATTATTTTATTCTACGATGAATAATGTTTGGTGACACATTCGTGTTATATGTTTTTCTAATCCTTTTTAATGATATATGATCTATTAATTTTTGGGTATATGTTTCTTACGCAGCATGATTATTCCCATATTCTCAATATATTTTATCTAATTATATTTAATTATTAAATATTATGTTGGCCCTTATTGAAAATTCAAGCTTAAACTTATTCCTGTGTATCCATTTCCCAATGTTATGAAGATTAGAAATGTATAAAATATATGGATGTGTTTCTTAGGAGGATAATTATTGGGATATGTTGAATACTGCCTCTGCCAAGACTTTATCCACTCAACTCTACTCTGATGTCTGGGTACAATGCTCCTTTCCTGGTCGTTCTGGTGTGGTGTTCTCTATGGGGGTTTTGGGATGTGTTGTTGAGTGGACATCCATTTCCAGGAGGAGCGATATCATAGAATTTTTCATCTTTGGTCCCTAAAGATAGTCCCTTTAGATTTTTCAATCAATGGAATCAGTTTCATTGGTACTCTACTATGGTGTTTTATGGTGGTATAAATGGTTTCCAGTGGGAAGTTATAGCTGGCCTATTGGTATTGATGAGGGTTTTGGTTTGTGTTAGGGTGTGTTTCGTAAGGTGGTATGTGGCCAAATCTGGCGATGATGGTCTCTATTATAATTTTGAATCTTGGTGCATGATGATGGTCTATGGTGTGGTGAAATTTTTTTGTTTCAAAATATTTTAAATTTTAAATATATAATTTGGTATTTTTTGTGAGGGTCCATTTGACTTGATGTTGTAGTGAATGTTTTTGTATGGTATCCACTAACCTTAAAGTTGATTTTTCAAAAATATAAAAAAAATATTGATGTGGAGATGTTGAATACTCATTAAATATTATTTAGTTTCTTAAATAATGGGAATAATTTCCAATTGATACAAATAAGAAATCATTTTATTAGATTATGTTATTTGCATATTCACTAAAATTATAAGCGTAAACGGTCTTGGGAATATATTTCAAGAAAAATTTTATTCAAGTTACGTGAATGAGATGGTCACATATGAGGGATTCTATAATTAGTATTAGATCAGAGTTTAGATATTTTTGGTGATTAGGATAAAATTTTTTGTGTATAAACTAGGACTTATAAATTGTATCAATGGTATATAAGTTATGGTTGAGTATAATATAAAAGTTATAGGTAAACTTTAGGGTCATTTGAGGTAATATTATAAGGTAATAGAAAATTTCTTATGGATATGTTAATGTATTGGAAAACATCCTGAAATTTTTGAAAAGTATATATATATTTTAATTTTTTTGATAATTAACATACCTATAGAGATTCTAAAAGTCGATGCATTCTCTGGAAAAAAATACGACTTGGGATAATAACCAAGTAAATTCTGTATGGGGTATTATCTCAATCATCAACTGGTGAATTAAAAAGAGGCCAAACTACACACTAGGTATGACACTCTTGGGGGATATGACTTGGTTAATCAATTTTTTAAACAATTAAAATAGATTTATTTCCTAATTATTTTAAGAGATTTGGTTCTCAAGTAATATATAACTAAACACAAGGCAATGTAGATTGAACTGAAAGTATCAAAGGATGAAATTAAGGTGTTACTAGATAATATTGAGTTTTAATTTTCATATGACAATTATATCCAATTTTGTCACGACCCGTCCCCCGGGGTCCGTGTCGTGACTACCCCAATCCCTCCTTCTATAGGCCATGGGCTGGGGACTAGCACCAAATGCATTATTCCGTAAAACTGGGATGGAATTGCCTTTATAACCTGTAAACACATACACAAGCAAGAACACAGTTTGATGAAACACTAAGTAAACTGTATAACAAAAGTGTGTTGAAAGTAAAAGGGGCCAGAATACAAGCCCAACTAGAAAGTACAAGTACAACAGTGATATAATACAACTGAAATATAAGGGAAGACAACTACTGGATTGTTCTCCGGGATTCCTACCTGAAGGGTAGGTACATATCTCCTCCTCAGCACTATACGTCTGACCGTCCCCTCCACGTACCGACTTTCTAAATGGTCTAACTCCAGGTACCATCCAGTCCAGGTACTCTAAGACTCAATCAGCGATGTCTGTTGTTTACATCCAACACAAAATGGTGTGGGCATAACCTGTGCAAGGTCCCATTATGTGGCCTGGTCTTCTAGGGGGGGGGGGTCCAGCAGGCCACAATGTCCAAGAGGGGTCGCGGAGTCCGCGGGGGCCGCAGGGCGGCTTGGATGCTGGGGGACGAAGCAGCTCAGCCGCGGGGGCACGATGAGGTAGCGGAGCCGGTTCGGCGGGGTCACCGCAAGGGGCATGGGGCTGGTTCGGCCGGGGCGCCACATGGGGCGTGGGCCAGTTTGGCTAGGGTACCGCGGGGGGGGGGGGTGCGAGATGGGGCGCCGCGGGGCGAGTGGGCAGGTTCGTCCGGGGCACCGCGGATGGCGTTGTCGGGTTCGGACGGGGTGACACAAGGGGTGAAGACCGTTTTGGGAGGCCGGTGAGTAGCGTCAGCCGGGGCAACTCGGCCGATGGATGGCACGACCGGGGGGCCGTGACCGACGGGTGGTGCGGTCGGGGTGGCACGACTGGTGGGTGGCGCGACCGGCGGGTGGCTCGATTGGTGGGTGGTGTGGCCGGCGGGCGGCGCGACCGAGGTGGCTCGGCCAGCAGGTGGCAAGGCTATGGTGGCTAGGCTGATAGGCACAGGGGTGGTTTGGCTGAGAGGCCAGAGCGGCTCGGGGGCGACACGGGTCACGGTGGCCGCGGGTGGAGGTGTTGTTTCCTTCGTTGCCTTCATCGCCTTCCTTCATTTCGAAGAACACCACAAATAAAAAAGCTTAAGGGGGTTTGGGACATGTTATTTTGGCCCAGAACATCCGTGTTTAGAGTGGTAGCATACGATTCACAAGAACGAAGCAATGAACTTTAACCACGATCTTTCGTAATTTATTCATTCCCAATCCTGCACAAGTGGAGAAGGGAGTACCTAGAATGTTATAAACAAATAGCATTAAACCACTACCTCGTTCATTGACATTAGTGAGGGAGGAAGTAAGAATGTCGATTTGTCGTAGATGATGATGTCCCACGTCGAAAGAAGTCCCGGGGAAGAAGGACGAAGGAGGTCAGCGTTCTTCATTGGCGGAGTGTTCTTCGTTGGGGAGCACATTATTCGTTGGAGAATGTGTTCTTCATTAGAGAGCATAATCCTCTAAGTGTTGGGTGTCGTTTCACTTTACCAGTGCTTCATTTGGTCGACCCATGCTAGGTCGGGCCGGGTCGGTCAGACCGGGTCAGACCGGACCCGGGCCCACTACGCCCCTTTACTTTCTCTTGGCCATATCTTTGGGAACTGACGTCTGTTTGATGAACTTTCAGTGGTGCTGGATATCATGGACTGAGATGGTCCCTTTCAGTATACCCCACTTAGTTTTGGATTGAGATGGGAAATGGTAAGGTTGGATCGAGCACGAATCCAACTAGGCCCCCGAGAATTAAAGGCTAATAACTCACAGACTGAGTGTCCGTTTGATGCGACTTCTATTGCGTTGAGACCCCTATGACATGAAAAACCTTTGAGACACATCTTAGTGGAAATTCGTGACAGTTGGAGTATCGACCAGTAGCTCGTGGAGTAGATTCTCCCGATGATGAGCGAGCGTAGTGCAGAGACCTAGTAGCTGGCTGAGACCTGATGATTGCTGACCGTATCGACTCGGAGTGACTCGACTAGCCTAGTGGGGAGGGTCTTGGTGTCTCGGAAGACCCACAGTGGGTAGCGCTTTCGTGTTGCGACAAACCCATGATACTCGATAGGAGGAGTACCTTAGCAGGCTACGAGGGGGAGAGAACTTGGTGATGCGGTAGATCCACAGTGGGGAGTGCACTTAGTGACGCAGTAGATCCACGATACTCAACATGAGGAGTCCCTCAGCAATCCAAGGTTACTGGGAAGCACGTCTTTTGATGTGGAAGGCCCACTGTACTCGATAGAGTATGAGTTCTCCAGCAATAGAGGTTTCAATAATGTGACTGGGGATGTTAGTTGATACTAACCCTAGAATAAATTATAGTTTGATCTGAGTCAGTTTTTATGTGTTTCCTCATGATTGAGATGGATCACTTGATAATTTAGGTATATATATGGGCATATACCTAAGTAAGTTTATCTGTTGATTTCATACTTTGGGGTTTATCTATGTTGGATTTTGTGAGACCTTGAGGGTCTCAGGGTCCTTACTGAGTATCGTTATACTCACCCCTACACGGGCTATGCCCGCAATTTTTTGTGTTGGTTACAGATGAAGGACTACAGTAACTGAGGCTGAGATTACTAGGACTGGACGGTGCCCAGAGTTGGACCATAAGGCTTGTCGGTACGTAGAGGAGATGGACGGATGTGGAGTACTGAGGAGGATATCCGGACCTACCCTTCAGGTAGGAATCTCAGAGGACGACCCAGTAGCTACTTTTCTTTCTTTTTCTTCAGTTTTATTGTTTTCAGTTGTACTTGTACCTTTACTATTGGGCTTGAATTCCAGCCCCTTTACTTTCAAAACACTTTTTCTTATACAGTTTACTTGTGTTCGTATCTTGCTGTGTGTGTTTACAGGTTATAAAGGAAACTCCTTCCCAGTTTTAGGTAATTACGCCTTTGGTGGTGGTCACCAGCCCATGGCCTATGGAAGGTGGGATTGGAGTAGTCACAGAATGGACCCTGGGGGACGAGTCTTGAAAAATTATATTTTAAATTATCCGAATATGTTTGGAATTTATATTTGGGTAAAACCCAATCCTGAAAATTTAAAATAGAATGGAATATATAAAGAAACCACCATGCCTTATAACCAAAAAGGTATCATACTAAAATAGTTTATAATCATAGTATATAACTGTTAGCATAGAAAAAGTGATTATACCAATATTACCTATCATTGTAAATATAATATCTTAATATAAATTAATTCTTTATTAATTTTTATATTTTCACTAGTGAGTTATGTTTATTTATCATATTTTGGTATATTTTAATGATATGATAATTCGTTGAATCAACTAAGTAATCATTTTAAAAGAAATTTTTTATCTTTAAATGATTAGAAACATATAGAAAATTATTTCCATAACCATGAAAATTTATTTTATGACATTTTTATATTTTTAATGATAACTATTGGAGAACGTATGATTAAGGTTTGAATAAATTTTTGGTAAAACATATTCATGATGATAATTTAATAATGGGTTGATTGATTATTAGAAAATTACTATTTATAGACAATGAATTGATTATTGATTATAAATATAAATTTAATCCTTTATATTTTTGCTGATTTTTGTCTATTTTTTTGGGATTATGATAGAAATTAATACAAATAAGGGTTACATGTACAATTATTTTTTATAAGAATATATAATGTCATTGTGATTTAATATCATTAATATTAAAATAGTTTTCAGAAATCTATGTTATGGATAATATATGATTTGGGTATATATATATATATATATTTCTATATGATTATATAAATGGTTAATATAACATCAAATTATATTAGGATATTCTTCTCATTGAAAAATTTACTTCCTTTGTAGCATACTTTACACACAACACAAAATTTAATCATACCACAATATATTATTAAAATAATATTTACTAATCTGATAGTGGTCACATAGATTTTGAATTAGGTGGTATGAATAATAATAATCATATTATGAAATGTTTTTATAAATTTATAAATTTTATTACCTTTTTATTAATTTTTTTAAATGAAAATAAAATCATTTGAATGTAAAATGATATTTTCTTTCTCAAAAATAATTTTTATGTGGTACATGTGTTGCTATCATAATAATTTTTTTATGAATTTTTTTTAATTTTTTTAATTTAATATATATTACATATTCAATAAAATTTTTCAAAGTAAATATGATGGGTTTTACTATTCATTGAATAAGAATTCTTTTGGTTTGATGCCTAAAAATAAATTTTTCTATAAACCTGTAATGGACCGGACCCTCCTGGTCCATTACTTTGCCAATTTCTGGTGTTTGGGATGCCCTAGACCCATCAGGTCTGAATCTGAAGGGCGGTATATTAGTGGCAGGATGTCATTGTGGTGTCACCAATTTGTGTTAGAGGGGATTTTCGGGTTTTCTTTCAACCAGTTTTCCCATAACGCTAATTTTATGTCTTTTAACCTTTCTAAAGTGGTTCAAGTCCATTTTTGTCACTGTGAAAAATGTTTTAAATCCCCTATGAGTGGGAAGACCCTCAACAGAACTATTTTTGTCTCTTTAAATGAATTCCTTTAACACACAACTATTATCACCACCTTTATTAAATAACAATTAATCCCATCATGTGTAACCGTCCAACCGTGTGGTGAAACCACGATCCGCCTTTAAAGTCGTTCAAAAGTTTTATCCTGTAACTCAAAGACCTCACCTTTTTATCATATAAGAATTTGTTATTTCTTATTCTTGACTGGTTTCTTTCTTTCCTCGATTTGTTTGGGGTCTCCTTTACCGAGGATAGTGTTGTGCTGGTGTGAGAGCATTTCCTTCTCACCCTTGGAGTCCTCGGAGTTCCTCCAATGAAAGTCACGCATCACAATTATTGGTGTGAGGAGAAAAACGTCGATCGCTAATCATCCAGGTAGAGGTTTTCTTCATCTCTCTTTATTTTACATCATGAAGGATGGGTATGATAATGTTACTATATTGATAGAGGAAACCAATCCTTAATGAAGATAATAAATGGTTTTAAGAAATGAAGGGGTCTGTAAAAATCATCGCCATTGGTGGTCCCTTTTTACACACTAATGAAACACTGTTTTCGAGAAATTTAGGAGATTGAATGTATGTAACATGGAAATAGAAAAATCACATAAACCTGGTTGATTAAATGGATTCCCAATGATTAAGAAACCTTGTGTGGTCACCCTGGTTAACCAAACGGAAAGTCGAAACAAAATGAACGGAATATTTAAATTTAAAAACTCCCTTGCTCTATTCTGGTGATGTTTAAGTTGGATGATTGTGTGGTGACGTGGGAGGGGATAGGATCCCCTATTGTGAAGTTGTGGTTTTTTGGACCTAAGGTCGTGTGGGGATGTATGTTGGGGATTGTTTTGGTTCCAATACTTTGATGGATCTCACAGATCCCTTTTTTCATTGTGACTTTTCAAGAGAACCAGGTGTAAATTATTGCATTGCAACTTGGCTATTTTTATTTCATTAGATTGTGGTTATGCCTGTTAGTTACCTTGTAGTGATGAATTATTTAAATATAATCACTTTAATATGAAAAAAAGAATGGGTTCAATGGGGAATTGTTTTCCAGGAATGAGTTGTGACATGGTTGTGGCTGTGGTGCTTTTTATGAATGAATAAGAATGTAGGTGTTTTTGTATTGGATGGTTTTAGAACCCCTAGGCTGGAATGTGTTCTTGTTACATATATTTTTAATTTATTTTTATGTTTCCCATTCCCACCCTATCCAAGTTGATCACTTTATTCCGAACACCCCCATTTCATGAGAGAGGGTGTTTTTTTCAACACTCCTGTGAGTGGCTGGTTATTAGATCCTTATTTACTCCCTTTACAGAGTAGCCCAAGTGTCTTCGGGCCGGATGTGATGGCCTGAATTCCATTATAGCCTATGATTTTTCAGGAAGGGTATGCTGTGGTGGTTGGCCCAAGTGTGTGCTAGTAGGTGGTTTCCCAAGTGCCTTTGGGATGAGGCCCAGGTGTCTTCAGGCGTGGTGGTAGTTGTTCTGGACCAGGTGTCTACGGGTGTGGTTACTTGTGGTGGTTTAGACCTAGGTGTTTGTGGGTGGGATGTGTGGTTGTGGTATCCTAGGTGTGTGCGGGTGGGGGATGGCAATGGGACTGCGGTGAGAATGGCGGGAGAGGTTTGACGTATTGGATGTCTTCAATAACTAGTGGAAAAGTTGTGTGGGATACCCTAATGCTAATGTGTTATAACTATTACTTTACTTGACTTGCGTTATTTAGGGAGTGTGCCTTGGTGAGGTTTGGGTGGATAGTTTCCTTCCTAGGTTATTTTGTTATCTCCTTTTTCTCATGGAGAATTAGAATGCCTCCCCACTTGTGCAGAAGAGATTTTGGTTTTCGCTACTGAGTATACTTGTATACTCAACCTATGTATATAAAACTGCTTTCTGGTTTCCAAGAGAACATCGAGGACCATGTCGGACCGTACTAGTCCGGGCTTTGGGACACTTTCTGTTGCGACTTTTTTTGGTACTTTCCTTTGTAGTTTTCTTGTACTTTTTATAACTTAATTTTGGAACATGCATATGGGAATGGTCTTTTTTGCCTTTAATTTTACCTCAAATTTTGGTGTTGTTTGGGATTTACTATCTTATCTCCTGATCCTACTAAATAAAAAGGGTAATTCCTTCCATTTTTTTGTGTGATTCTATACCCTTGGTACTAGTTGACATTCTGGGACCTATTAAAGATGGGTTTCGGGGGACATTACCTCTCATTCAACTTGAGGAAGGAAGGGTATGGAAATCCACTACCCCTTCCCTAATCTTGGGGAAGGTGGATCATGGCATTAGAGGAGTGGTTGAGAGATATGATGGAGCTCAGGGTTAGGCAAAGTGAGGATTTCATGGGATGTTAGGGAAACAGTGTTAGGAAATCTTGGTTCATGAAATAGGCTAGGGAATAATGGATATGTGATGTGATTTTAGGTCCCCTTATGATCTGATGAAAGGACTCAGGACCTACCAAACAACCAAGTGAGGCTACACAGAATGCTGGGTAGAGACAATAGGAAAGGTACATGCATCATAATGACTTGTGTTCTTTTGTGTTCTCGGTGTTATAGAAATTTAAATAAATAAAATGTTTAAGAAAAATTTAAACGAAATTTTCTGCACTACTCGTGCTTAGGAATTCTTTGTTTACATTATAGTTATGGAACCTGAATGATGACCATGAGTATGACGGGAAACTGAGGCCCAAGAGGCCGATTTGGCTGATCAGCAGAGGGATGATCGAGAGTAGGAGGATGAACAGTGGCAGAGGATGCTTCATTCCTTTTAGCAGAAGACTCTTGCGAAGTACGAGGGAAGCGTCTCATACATGGAGACAGAGAGATAGCTCAAGGAGATAGTGATAGCTTTTAGCTTGATCCGGGCTCTGACAAAGTACTGGGTTCCTCTGGCTGTAATCCAGATGCGGGGAGCGGGGCGTCATTGGTGGACACTCTATATTGGGTAGAAGACAGAGGATAAAGTTTCATGCACTGACTTGGAGAGGGAATTCCGGGCGTAATTACTCTCTTCCACAATGAAGGAAGAGAAGAGTCCGGAGATACTCTTCCTTCAGTAGGGGAGAATGTCAGCGAGGGAGTTGGGAATCATGTTCAAGGATCTCCTTTGTTTTTCTCCAGACCTTTTTCCGTATGAGGAGTCTCGGGCGAGGCGTTTAGAGGAGGCACTCCAGCCTTTTCTTTAGTATGTTGTTAATCCCTTCACCCTTCCAATGTACTTGGAGGTCCAAAAGAAGGTTGACGTGGTAGAAAGGATGCACACTGTAACGTCCTGACCCCAGTTACCCAGAGTCGGTGCATTATTGCGTAACATTGGCATGGTCACAAAAGATCATGTCTCAAAAGACCGATTAGTTTTGAAGTTTGGAAACACTAGATACGTTCATAAGTTTTACATTACATCAAAAAGTAAAACAAAACTACAACAACATATTGTCTTCATATCCCCTCATGCTATCCCTACAGGAAATTCATGATATAGTTCGTCACATCCTGAAAATAATTAAAACACTGAAATGGGTGAGCTCAGATGCTCAGTAAGGATAACAATATAGCGGAAGCTTTCATAAATAAACATAAACATTTAAGATAATGTATAACTAAACAAAAGCCTTTTAAACTTGAAATTCAACATAATATGGAAAATGTAAAAAGAGATAATGCTATTTACTTATTCACATGGATATTCTACTTGTCGAATAACCACATGCAATATCAATAACCACTTACATAATGATGGAATGCATAATTCCAGACTATCATAACCACGTAGCCAAGGCCTCGTGCCAAGGCTACAAATAAGATTTTGTCAAGGCCTCATGCCAAGACACTAGTTTGTCTCATGAGACCTGTTGATGCATCGAGGAGCTATAGCGGGCTCCACCCGTCACTTATTAAGTCCAATGCATTCCTCATATGAATAGGTTTAAACATATCATAAACCATAACATAAACGTATCACATAAAAATGCATAAATGGAAACATAACATTTCCACATTTCAATCACAAGATATCATTACAACACATTGATATAATAAAAACACTTTCAAAACTAGTTTCAATACCAAAATGAAAGAAAATTAAAACTTCGTATTTACTTTTCACTTTTAAATAAGTTATGGCTTGTAGAGGAAGCTGAAACTCAAATAATGGTCACGGCGGCGAAGAAGTCATTGTCGCCGCATACGAACGATAAGAAAATGAATTCTTTTTTGTCAATTTTTAAAACACATCGTATAAAAAGATTCCTTTTTAATAAACGTAAAATTCAAAAGGGTTTATACACCGTATAAAATAAATTTGTGAATAAAACAAAATATTCCTCAATGAAGGAAGATTGAGACGAAGTCCCTTACAAAGAACATTTTTAGAAAAAATAGATCTATTATGTGTATTCACTATATGTACACATAAAGAAAGTATAAATACAAGATAAGACATAATAATATCATGACATAATTTCAAAATATGAGATTAACCCAAAGAATATAAATTGGGTTCAGAAGTTCCCTTACCTCGTGTCCGACTTGACTCGACCACTCTTTAAACTCCTGAATAATAAACTAGAGTTAATTTCAATTTGCTTAAGAACCTTTTTCATGTTAATTATTCATTTTATATCACTTATTACCTTGTTATGAACATTATGTTATTATTTAAGTTAATAATGGTCATTTTGTCGATCTTTGGTAATTGAGCCAAAAATAAACTTCTTATAATTTCAAGTTGTTCATGTGGGGAAATATACATTATATCCAGAATTATATTCATGATTTAGATATAATATATATCATATATATCCAGTATATACATGCATTTATAACATTACATAACATTTAGAGGTAAGAAATGAAATGCACTGTTCATGGAGACGGTAAGCCGTACGTACGCATGAAGGCTACTTTCATTTATATTTCGTATTTAATTGAATGAATTTATAATTATATAAAGTTATAATATAATTCCAATATAATATAATGTATAATACCATTTACTCCATCCTTTATACATCTCACATATGGCATTAACGATTTAAATCACTTTGAGGGGGCGGAAGTCCACACTTCCTAAAATGAAATTATCATGTTAACCCATAATGGAAATCGTAAAGGTATGCCATTAATGAAAAATAAATAATCATAAGGAAAAAAAATAATATATATCATATATAAAAATAGTTTCATCACAATTTCCACCATGAGAGGTGTAATATGAGTGTTGAACAATCATCGTTTCGTGAGGTAGAAATTCGTCATCCACAGAAATAGTATGTTCTTTAACCATTAGATGTAGGTGTGTGTAAGTGTAGCTAGAATCCTTCTTATAACAACATACTAGTATATTTAGGATACTGGTGTTGTTACAAAAGAAATTAATAAAAAGAGTTTAGGGGTTGGAGAAGAAAAATAAACCAAAATAACATAAGAGAAGACATTACCTTAAAATCGGGTAACTCTTTTTGATTTGAGCCAAAGGCTTCCTTGGGAAGAGTTATGCCCAAAGTGAGGCTTCTAGGAGTAAGAGAGGGAAGTTTCAAGAGTATATGGGCAGAGGTTGGCCGAGCCAAATGGCTTGAAGGTGTGAATAAGGTGGTAGAGGTGGGGGCCTTTTCTAAGAGGAGAGGAGGGACACTCTTGGAAAGATTGAAATGTTAGTTTATTATGAAATGATTTTCGGATTCTAACGGTCCCACAATGATATATTTCAAGGATAAGGTGATAAGGGTTCTAAATCTTCTCATCCAATAGATTTTACATTATCTTTTCATTTTATTTAAATCGTTAATTTATGAGGTAATCGCTGCATCATCATTGTGTCATAACAATTTTTATTTATTTAATGTCTAAAAATTATAAAAAAATATCATGATGTAGGAAATATTTTTATATTTCTAATGAATATTTATAGTAAAAAATATGACTTGTATAACCCCATTGAAAAATTGTTTTAGTAAAACAACTCATGTTTGTGACATTTTTATTTTAACATTAAATAAAAAGTTTTTAATGTCATTTTCCTACCAAAGTGGCTCTATGGGGTCCCCAAGTTGACCCATGGATTGTCTTGGTCGTCCATTACTCATCCAATAGGGGTAGGACATGTGTCAAGGTCATTTCATATTATTGTAACATTATCTTTTCCTTAAATTTCACTAATTACCATTAATCGCGATTAATTAAACTTAAAAGTTACTATTCACCAAAAAATTATTTTAATCCCATTGAACTACATTTTACTTCATAATGACAACCATGTATGTCGGATATTTGAAAATAAAATCATAGAAGTGGTAATGTTTCATTTAAACAAAAAATCAGTTTTTTAACTAGCACTTAATGGTTTCACTATTCATCAAAAATTAAAGTTTTTCAGAACAATGCCAAAATTTCACCCTAAGCTATAATTGATATTCCGAATTCAAAAATGATGTTTATTTTAAAAAATTCCAAAAATATATGTTTCATTAATTAATTTTATAATTAATTCCCGATGTCACAACAAATAGCGTGTTTTTCAGAAACAATATATATCAAAAGATTGACAATTGTTTATGTCCACATTCAATGTTAAATTAATTCTAATGACCACCATTGGATAAAATGGTAAAAATATATTCTAATTATAATTTAAAACCACTAAATAGTATAATTTATCACTATAAATGTTTTTTATTAAAAAAGTTGTTTTAAGTATTTTTCACTATTCATAAAAAATTGGATGTTCTTAGAAAATTACAAAAATTTTATCTTAGGATAATTTTGATATTATGAATACAGAAACGATGTCCGTTTGGAAAGATAAAATATATAAAATTTAATAAAGTAGGTGTTACTAATCATAACGGCTACTTTGATTGGTTGTGGTGTGTGTTAGAACTCGAAGTTGCGTACAACACACGCTACTGTATTATTCAAAGAGAAGTGTATCGTGTAAGCTCGGGGTGTTACATTCTCCCCTCCTTCAATAAATTTCATCCTCGCAATTTGAAATTTTTCTTTGAAAATAAAAGGTTGAAAATAGAAAATACCTTTGTGGAAAACCCACATCAGAAATAAGGTTAATAGAATTTAGCCTTAATAAGAGGGAAATGGAAATGTAAAAGTCACCACCAAATTATGATCTCGATAAAGAGAACATTGGTGGCAATTAGAGACATATAATTGGAGGAAAAACATAAATATTTGTAGGGATTGATTGAGGTCATCAATCAAAAACAAGTGTAAAATTGAGGGCCTCAAAGACTTTAATCTATGTTGATTTAAAATATTATCAGTTCAACAAGACATAAGGTATTAGTATAACATATTTTTTTGTTTTAATTTCCCTTTACTAAAGTTTATGAATTAATTTATTCATAGAATAAGATATTGGTATATATATATTTATGCTTGACAAGTAGAGATTCAGCCTTCAACTAATTTCTACCACAAACTCATCTTTCACTCAAAAAGATAATAGAACTAAAAAATATAATATTTATCCTAATCATACCAGGTTCAAGGTATTAACACATACCATTTATATTAGGAAGACTATATTGTAATAACCAGGGACTTCCTATAGGCTAGTGGTAGGTAATAAAGGCATGTCGCACTATAGTTTTGGGTTAGATTCCTACAGCTTTGTCCGACGCGACGGGTTATCCCCCAACCTACAGGTTGTCCTTTTCCTAAAACTATAGTATTATAATATTCCAAAAATAATATTCATAAATGTTTTAACCTTCAAAAATACTATCAAAAGTTCACCTTAATCCATTCCAACCTTTATAGTTATCCAAAATACCTTCGTCCAGACTTTCTCTAAAAGGTCCTTAAATTCAAAAATCAATTGTAACATTAGATTCAAAAAAAAATTTCTCTTATTGTCACATAATAAAAATATGATTATCGTAATCATATTAAAACATTAATGAAACAACAAGTACTGCAGTATAATCCTTATATATATCACATTATCCTTATAACCATAATATAATCCTTGAGTCCAAAAGCACCAATACATTAATTATTCCACTTCAACTGTAGTAACACCATAAAATTGTCCTTGATCCCTTGGCCTTTTCTGAGGTAAGTTTCCCCGACGCTTAGGAAATTCATTTGCATAATGCCCCATTTACCTACAATTGTATCATTCAACATTGATAGCCCCTTTCTTTCCCTTGCAATCACGCGCCTGGTGAACTTTTTCTCCACATTTATAACAAACTCCCATTCCTTTTAGGCAAGTACCAGGGTGATACTTTCCACAAATATCATATAATGGAAAATACTTATTTCCCTTTTTCCCTTAATCTGTCTCTTGTTCCATCGTTCCCTTCTTCTCTTGCTTTACTTTATTGTCATAAGATTTAGAGAATTCCTTTTCTGTCTTGATAGCACACGAGACTATATCTTCGTATGTTGAGAAAGATTGTGACACTAAAGCTCGACGGAGAAATGGTTTTAACCCATCAAATAAACGATCAATTTTAATTCTTGGGTTACGTATATAATATGCAGCATGCCTCTCTAATCTTGTAATGTTAGCCTCATACTTTGCGACATTCTCATCCTCCTTCTGTCTCAGACTCAGAAATTGCATTTCCATATCTGCTGGATGGTCATGTGGAAAGTATTTTTCTAAGAAAATTTCCTTAAACTCCCTCCATTACATACTTGATACTTCTTCATCTTCCTTTGTGTTTTGAATCAGCGACCACCATTGATCGGCATATCTAGTGAGGCGGTAGACTGCCATGACAACCTCATCCCTTTTGCTACTCCCCAAGGCTGGAATATTTTCTCTACGGAATTTATCCATTTCTCAGATACTAATGGAATTGTACCCCCATTAAATGTTGACGGTTGTTGCCTCGTGAAGCGGTTTAACATTGATCCTCCACATTGCGGATCAGGGTTCTCCATACGAGTAAGGTTATTAATAATAACCTGAGTGAGTTGTCCCAGTATGGTAATAAGTTGATCCTCAGAAGTTGTATCTCCAACTCCACTATAATTATCTTGAGCAGGAGGGAAATCCCTACATGTAGTGCATGCATTGATACGGTTTCCATTCCTTCCACTAGGCGCCATTTCAAAATAATGGCATAAACTAGATTTGTTTATGAATCGAAATACATAAATTTATACTTGTAAAACACTTAACATAAATTGAACAATTTATGGATATAATCCATAATCCTAAAAAGAAATGTTTTCTATGAGGAAGTATATACTCATAAACCCTTCATAATGGTTTGTAAAGAAAATGAGTATTATCCTATGCATATCCCCCAGGAGTGTCGTAACCAAGATTGCAGTAATGCCCGTTGTCGTGCACCAATTCCCGTTCAAGTCTAGCTCACAGTGGTGTTTTCGGGCTTTACCCCTAGGTACATTTGTGCCAGAGCCGCCTCTACCTACTCGTATCCAGATAGGGATGTATTGATCGAACAACTCACAAAATCTCTACAACAACAAAATTCTATGAAGTTCTTCTACACTAATCCTCAATGTCTATATTATGGATATGTGCTCTAATCCGAGTTTTTCTAAATCTAGCTTCCAAGGTTAGTACTAAACTGCCTCTGATACCAACTGTAATTCCCTGACCCCAGTTACCCAGAGTCGGTGCATTATTGAGTAACATTGTCATGATCACAAAAGATCAAGTCTCGAAAGACCGATTGGTTTAGTAGTCTTGGAAACACTAGATACGTTTATAAGTCTTACATTACATAAAAAAGTAAAACAAAACTACAACTACATATTGTCTTCATATCCCCTCATACTATCCCTACAGGTCATTCATAATATACTTCTTCACATCTTGAAAAAAAATTAAAACACTGAAAGGGGTGAGCTAAGATGCACAATAAGGATAACAATATAGCGGAAGCTTTCATAAATAAACATAAACATTTAAGACAATGTATAACTAAAACAAAAGCCTTTTAAACATGACCTTCAACATAATATGGAAAATGTAAAATGAGATAATTCCATTTACTTATTCACATGAATATTCTACTAGTCGAATAACCACATGCAATATCAATAACCACTTTCATAATGATAGAATGCATAATGCCAGACTATCATAACCACGTAGCCAAGGCCTCGTGCCAAGACTACAAATAAGATTTTGTAAAGGCCTCGTGCCAAGACACTAGTTTGTCTCATGAGACCTGCCTATGCATCGAGGAGCTATAGCCAGCTCCACCAATCACTTATTAAGTCCAATGCATTCCTCATATGAACATGTTTAAACATATCATAAACCATAACATAAACGTATCACATAAAACATGCCTAAAGAAACATAACATTTCCACATTTCAATCAAAAGATATCAATACAACACATTGATATAATAAAAACACTTTAAAATCTAGTTTCAATACCAAAATTAAATAAAATTAAAACTTTGTATTTACTTTTCATTTTAAAAATGATATGGCTTATAGAGGAAGCTGAAACTCAAATAATGGTCACGGTGGCAGAGAAGTCATTGTCGCCGCATACGTACGACAAGAAAAACATTCCGTTTTGTCGTTTAGTAAAACACTTCGTATAAAAAGATTCCTTTTAAATAAATGTAAATTTCAAAGGGGTTTATACACCGTATAAAAGAAATTTGTGTATAAAACAAAATAGGTCTCAATGAAGGGAGATTGAGACGAAGTCCCTTACAAAGAAATTTTTTAAATAAAATAGATCTATTATGTGTATTCACTATATTTAAACATAAATAAAGTATAAATACAAGATAGAACATAATAATATCATGACATAATTTCAAAATAGGAGATTAACCCAAAGAATAGAAATTGGGTTAAGAAGATCCCTTACCTCGTGTCCGACTTGACTCGACCACTCTTTAAACTCCGGAATAATAAACTATAGTTTATTTCAAATTGCTTACGAAACTTTTTCATGTTAATTATTCATTTTATATCACTTATTACCATGTTATGAACATTATGTAATTATTTAAGTTAATAACTGTCATTTTTTCGATCTTTGGTACTTGAGTCAAAAATAAACTTCTAATAATTTCAAGTTGTTTATGTGGTGAAATATCCATTATATCCATAATTATATTCATGATGTATATATCATATATATAATATATATCCAGTATATACATGCATTTATAATATTACATAACATTTACAGGTAAGAAATGAAATGCACCGTTCATGGAGACGGTAAGCCGTACGTACGCATGAACGCTACTTTTATTTCTATTTCGTATTTAATGGAAGGAATTTATAATTATATAAAGTTATAATATAATTCCAATATAATATAATTTATAATACCATTTACTCCATCCTTTATACATCCCACATATGGCATTAACGATTCAAATCTCTTTGAGGGGTGGTAGTCCGCACTACCTAAAATGAAATTATCGCGTTTACCCATAATGGAAATCGTAAAGGTATGAAATAAATTAAAAATAAAGAATCATAAGGAAAACAAAAACATAATATATATCATATATAAAAATAGTTTCATCATAATTGCCACCATGAGAGGTGTAATATGAGTGTTTAACAATCATCGTTTCGTGAGGCAGAAATTCGCCATCCACAGAAACAGTATGTTCTTTAACGATTAGATGTAGGTGTGTGTAAGTGTAGCTCTAATAATTATTATAAAAACACTCTAGTATATTTAATATACTGGTGTTGTTACAAAAGAAATTAATAAAAATATTTTAGGGGGTTGGAGAAGCAAAATAAACCAAAATAACATAAGAGAAGACATTACCTTAAAATCGGGTAACTCTTTTTGATTTGAGCCAAAGGCTTCCTTGGGAAGAGTTCTGCCCAATGTGAGGCTTCTAGTAGTAAGAGAGGGAAGTTGGGAGAGTATTTGGGCAGAGGTTGGCCGATCCAAATGGCTTGAAGGTGTGAATAAGGTGGTAGAGGTGGGGGCTATTTATAAGAGGAGAGGAGAGGCACTTTTGGAAAGATTAAAATGTTACTTTATTATGAAATTATTTTCGGATTATAAAGGTCCCAAAATGATTTATTTCAAGGCTAATGTGATAAGGGTTAGAAATATACTCATACAATAGGTTTTAGACAATTTTAAGCCTTATAGTTTACATTATTTTTTCATTTTATTTAAATCCTTAATTAACGAGGTAATCGCTGCATCATCATTGTGTCATAAAAATTTTAATTTATTTAATGTCTAAAAATTATAAAACAAATATAATGATGTAGGAAATCCTTTTATATTTCTAATGAATATTTATAGTCAAAAATATGACTTGTATAACCCCATTTAAAATTTTTTTTAGTAAAACAACTCATGTTTGTGACATTTTTATTTTAACATTAAGTAAAAAGTTTTTAATGTCATTTTCCTACCAAAGTGGATCCATGGGGTCCCCATGTTGACCCATGGATTGTATTGATCGTCCATTACTCATCCAATAGGGGTAGGACATGTGTCAAGGTCATTTATTATTATTATAACATTATCTTTTCCTTAAATTTCACTAATTACTATTAATCGCGATTAATTAAACTTAAACGTTACTATTCACCAAAAAAATATTTTAATCCCATTGAACCACATTTTACTTCCTAATGACAACCATGTATGTCGGCTTTTTGAAAATCAAATAATAGAAGTGGTAATGTTTCATTTAAATGAAAAATCAGTATTTTAACTACCACTTAGTGGTTTCACTATTCATCAAAAATTGAAGTTTTTCAGAACAATGCCAAAATTTCACCCTAAGCTATAATTGATATTCCGAATTAAAAAATGATGTCTATTTTAAAAAATTAAAAAAAATAATTTGCATTAATTAATTTTATAATTAATTCCCGTTGTCACAACAAATAGCATGTTTTTCAGAAACAATATATCTCAAAAGATTGGCAATTGTTTATGTCCAATTTCAATGTTAAATTAATTCTAATGACCACCATTGGATAAAATGGTAAAAATATATTATATTTATACTTTAAAACCACTCAATAGTATAATTTATCAATATAAATTATTTTGATGAAAAAATTTTTTTCAAGTATTTTTCATTATTCATAAAAAATTGGAAGTTCTCAGAAAATTACAAAAATTTCATCATAGGATAATTTTGATATTCTGAATACAAAAACGAATTCCATTTGGAATGATAAAATTTATAAAATTTTAAAAAGTAGGTATTACTATTCATAACGGCTACTTTGATTGGTTGTGGTGTGTGTTAGAACTCGAAGTTACCTACAACACACGCTACTGTATTATTCAAAGAGAAGTGTATCGTGGAAGCTCGGGGTGTTACACACACACTGGGAGGTGTGCTACGAGAGGGGAGGTAGTTGGGCTCCTCATAGGGTAAGGCCATCAGCAACATGCCCCCAGCATTCGTGCCTTCTAGGTTTTGACCACTGGGGAGCATGCCTCAATAGTTCCGGTTTCAATCTCATAGTCCTTTCCCTTTCCTCATGGGCCCATGACTAAGGTGATTCATCTATGGAATCTTTGGGATCCTCCAGAATCAGTTCCTAGATAGAGTGTAGTACAGTTGGGGTGGGCAGGTTTAGCGCCCACCTCAGCAGCAGCAGTTTCTAGCCAGGCCCCTTCAGCATCAGCAGCAGGGAAAGTGAGCACCTTCTCCTCTGAGAGAAGACGTGGCAGGAGGAGGCTGACCCTAGGGTGATCCTCAGGGACCTCAACCCGTGCATGGTCGGGGAGGCAGCCGACAGCCGAGAGGTAGAGGATCTGGGCATGGGAAGTTTCACACCATAGAGGCAGTAGTTCCAGCAGGGACAGAATTCATTTGAGGTAAGATCAGCTTGTTTAGCAATCTTTAATTTTCCTTGTTTGATTCAGAGGCTTCGCAGTCCTTTATCACACATAGTCTGTCCCATTCCTTGGGCCTAGACATAGAGAGACACTCCATGCCCCTAGTGATGAGTATGCGAGTTTCTAGATCATACCCGCTTGTTTGATGTTTGTCGAGGATGCAGACTGATGTTGGGGTCATATCAGTCTTGTGGGGATCTTCTTATGCTGTAAATGCGGCCATACGATGTCATCCTAATAATTGACTGGTTGTTTTCTATGAATGCTGATATCTACTACTTCCGGAGAAGAGTCATGTTCTCTGATGAGGATGCACAACGTAAGGCTTTTGTTGGGGAACAGATTTATCAGGTGTGGATACGGTGTGTGGAGCCTCTTCTTTCTATGTTGGATGAGATTTCAGCAGAATTAGTGGATGCTGAGATGATGTATGTTCTTAGAGTTCTTAGAGATTTCCTGAACGTTTTTCCTAAGGAGGTCGGGGCTCTACCCCCTCGACGTGATGTTGATTTTAGGATAGACTTACAACCCGGTGCCCATATGATTTCCATGGCTCCTTATCAGGTGGCGCCTTCTCAGTTGTGGGAGTTGTGGATTCAGATTGAAGATTTTATGAAGAAGGGTTTTTTCTGACCTAGCGTTTTACCATGGGGTGCTTTGGTCTTGTTTGCGACGAAGGAAAATAGTGGTCTCAGGCTGTGCATAGACTACCATAGACTAAATCAGGTAACAGTCAAGAACTGTTACCCTCTCCCAAGGATAGAAGATCTCTTTGACCAGCTGAGGGGATTAGGTTGGTTCTCTAAGATCGATCTATGGTCTGGTTATCACCAGTTAAGGGAGATGGATAGTGATATTCCGAAGATTGCTTTTAGGTGTAGGTATGTTCACTTTGAGTTCATAGTCATGTCGTTCGGTGTTACGAATGCACCTTCTATGTTCATGGGGCTCATGAACTCTATTTTCCATGAGTTTCTGGACTGGTTCATCATTGTGTTCATCGATGACATTTTTATCTACTCAGGATCAAAGGAGGAACATACCAAGCACCTCAGGATGGTCTTGGAAATCTTTCGACATCACCAGATTTATGGGAAATTGTCCAAGTGTAAGTTCATGACATGAGAAGTGCATTTCCTTGGACACATGGTGTCTCTGAAAGGGGTAGTGGTTGATCCGTCAAAGGTTAAAGTGGTTGTTTCTTGAGAATAACCCAAGAATGTGATGGAGGTTCATAGTTTTCTAGGTCTTTTTGAAAATTATTGGAGGTTTGTACCTAACTTTTCTTGAGTTGCAACACCTATGAAAACCTTGACCAGAAAGGACCAGGACTTTTTATGGAGTGAGAAGTGTTGGGAAGCTTTCAACTATCTGAAGGAAAGGTTGGTCAGTGCTCTAGTGCTCAGGTTTCCAAAGGAAGGGGTGTTGTATGAAATATGTTGTGATGCCTCTGTACATGGCTTGGGGTGTGTGTTGATGCAGCAGCATGGAGTGATATCTTATGGGTCTAGACAGGTACATACTCGTGAGCATAACTATGACATCGATGACCTAGATCATGCAGTAATAGTATTCACATTCAAGTTTTGGAGGCACAACCTCATCAGGGATAACATTGTGGTATTCACAGATCACTACAGTTTGAGGCATGTCCTTACCCAGCGGGACCTAAACATGCAACAATGAAGGTGGGTGGAGTTTCTTCCGGAATAAAACATCGAGATCTCTTACATTGAAGGTAAGGGGAACATTGTGGATGATTCCTTGAGTAGGAAGTCAAAGAGGGAAGCTGTTCTGAAATCTCTGGATGCTTGGAAGGCAATGGAGGAGTTGGCTACCCTACACCTGGATGCAAGGGTGGATAGTGGTAGAGGTTGTCTATTTTAGATGAATGTCCAGTCCTCTATGTTGCGGTAGTTGTAGGAGTCTCAGTGGGGATACATAAAAAGTGAATTAATGCGTGAGGAAGTTCTTCATGAGTTTCATAACTCACTCTTAGTCGTACACCCTGGAGTTTCCACGATGTACCGAGGCTTGAGGGAATAGTTTTGGTGACCTAGGGTGAAACGAGGAGTGGCGAAGTTCGTGGAAAGGTGCCTGGTGTGTTAGCAGGTGAAGGCCAAACACCATATCCTGGGAGGTTTTTTCATCCTTTAGATGTGACCGAGTGGAAGTGGGATGACATATCGATGGATTTTTTCATAGGACTACCCAGGGTTCAAGGAAGCTATGATGCTATCTAGGTAGTGGTAGACCGGTTGATGAAATCAGCTCACTTCCTAGCGATCATGGAGTCAAGTGTAGTTGATTACATAGCACGAAGATATGTGGATGAGGTGGTGTGGTTTCATAGAGTTCCAATGTCCGTAGTCTTGGATAGGGATTCACAATTTACCTCACGAGTCTGGAGGGGATCGCAACATGCTTTTGGCACATAGCTACACCTCAACACTACTTTCCACGCTCAGAAAGATGGGAAGACAGAGCAAACCATACATACAATAGATGATATGCTATGGGCATGCATTTTGGACTTTGGGGGATTACGAGAACAACATTTTTCTTTAGTAGTTTTTTCCTATAATAATATCTATCACTCTAATATTGGCATGTCAGCATTTGAAGCCTTGTACGGGAGGTCGTGTTGTTCGCCCGTGTGTTGGACCGAGGTTGGGGAGGCAGGTGTTCATGGCCCAGAGGTAGTGTAGAGCACAACAGAGAAGGTTCAGCTTGTGTGTGAAAGGATGAAGGTAGCCCAGGACCGGAAGAAGTTATATGCCGAACATAGGAGGAGGCCCTTGGATTTTGAGGTTGGCGACCATGTGATCTGGAAGGTTTCCCAAAGACGTGGGCAGCGAAGGTTTGACAAGAGGAGCAAGCTCTCTCTTAAGTTCATCAGGCCATTCTAAGTGTTGGGGAGAGTTGGTGAGGTGGAAAATCAGCTGGCATTTCCACCTTAGTTGGAAAGGATCCATGATTTCTTCCACATCTCCCATATTCTTTGATATCTACATAATGACTCCCATGTCATTGACTGTGGAGATTTGGATGTAGGGGATGATGCTACATTTGTGGAGCGACTAGTGGGGATCGCGGATCGAGAGGAGAAAGTGATTTGTGGAGTAACCATCCCTTTTTTTGTGTATTGTGGAGGCACGGTGGCCTCGAGGAGAGTACTTAGGAGCGAGAAGCTCAAATGTGCGCCCAGTACCCAAAGCTATTTTGATTTTCTGTTCTGAGCCTTCCTTGATGTTCTTGTTTTTGTAACCTACTATGATGTAATGCTGGCCTTGTTGGTTTATGAGATACTTTTGTTTCCTTTATTGTGAATGTTTATGAAGAGTCCCAATATGTGCGGAAGGCAGAACATGCTTCCTAATCAAGAAGCATCAGTGCGGATGAGATTAAACCCATGCAAGCGAGTTTGTGCCACTCAAAGAGGATAATATCTTGAAAAGGTGGAAGGGAATCCCTGATCCCTGTTTCGAGATAATGTGATTTTTGGGTTTTGTATGGGTGTTTGGGGTGGTTTGTCCCTGAGAGGTATCTTCTGGAGTGGTTGTTCGGGTTTAGTTTGACTCTCGAGGATGAGAATATTTTGAGAGGTATCTAATGTAATGGATAAGAACCTCTTGGTCCATTACTCTACCAATTTCTAGTGTTTGGGATACCCAGGACCCATTAGGTCCAGATCTGAAGGGTGGCGTATCAGTGGCAGGATGTCATCATGGTGTCACCGATCAGTGTGACACCGATCAGTGCTAGAGGTACTTTTTGGGTTTTCTTTCCCCCAGTTTTCCCATAACAGCACTTTTATGTCTTCTAACCTTTTTAAAGTGGTTCAAGGCCGTTTTTATCACCATAGACAAATTTTTTAAATCCCTTGTTAGTGGGGAGACCCTCAACAGACCCGTTTTTGTCTCTTTAAATAAAGTTCTTAATCACACAACTATTATTACCACCTTTATTAAATAATAATTAATCCCCTCACGTGTAAGTGTCCAACTGTGTGGTGAAACCACGATCTACTTTTAAAGCCATTCAAAATTATTATTCTATAAATCTTGGACCTCGCCATTTTATCACACATGAATTAATTATTTTTCTTCTTGGCTGGTTTATTTCTTTCCTTGGTGCGTTTGGAGTCTCCTTTCCCAAGGCTAGTGGTGCGCCGGTGCAGGAGCCTTTCATGGTCACCCTTGAAGTCCTTGGAGTTCCTCCCCTGCAAGTCATGCATCCCAATTATTAGCGTGAGGAGAAAAACGTCGATTGTCAATCATCCAGGTAGGGTTTTTCCTTCGTCTCTCTTTATTTTTCATCATGCGGGGCTGATATGATAATGTTCCTATGTGTATGGATGAAACCAAACCTTAACAAAGATAATAAGCTATTTAAAGAATTAATGGGTGTGTTTAAATAAGTTTCGGTACTCCTTTACCTTTACTTATATGTTGCCAATAGCATGGGCTTATGTCCATTAAAAAACAAGTCCATCGGTGGACCCTTATTGCGCACTAATGAACCTCTGTTTACTAGATATTTATGTAATTGAATGGCTGTAACATGGAAAATAGTAAATCATATAAACTCAATTGATTAAATGGATGCCCAATGAATAATAAACTTTGTGCGGTCACCCTGGTTAACCAAACAGAAAGACAGAACTAAATGAATGGTATATATAAATTTATAAACTCCCTTGATTTGTTATGGAGATATTTACGATTGATGCTTGTGAGGTGACGTGGGAGGGGATGGGATCCCCTATTGTGCAGTCATGGTTTTGTGGACCTAAGGCCATGTGGGGACATATGATGGGGCTTGGTTTGGTTCCAGTACTTTGAGGGATCTCACAGATCCCTTTTGATTTTTTGACTTTACAAGAGAACAAAGTGTGAATACTTTCATTGCCGCTTGGCTGTTTTTCAATCATTGGCTTCTGGATATTCCTATTAGTTTCCCAGTAGTAATGAATTGTTTAAATAGAATCACTTGAAGATGAAAACAAGAAGGGATTCAATGGGTAATTGTTTTCTGGGAAAGAGTTGTGACATGGTTGTGGTTGTGGTTCTTCTTATGAATGAATAGTAACAAGGGTGTTTGTATATGGGCTGGTTTTAGAACCCCTAGGTTGGGTGGAGTGGTTGTTTACCTATATGTATAATTTAGTTCTTTTGTTTCTTATTCGCACTATAATTCCTTAGTCCAGCCCATGATCATGATATTGTCCGCTTTGGGCCTAGCCCACACAGTTTTTTCCCCAAGGATCTGGCCCTCAGGCACCCCCCCCAGGAAAAGGCCTCATGATGAGATAGGTATCTACACCACCTTATAAAGGGGTGCTTCATTCTCCTCCTCCTTCTATGTGGGATTTCCATAAACCACCCACCTAGAAGGGCCTAGCGTTCTCATTGGCACATCAAATGGACACTGGCTCTGATACCATTTGAAATAGACCAGTCCAGCCCACGATCCTGATATTGTCCACTTTGGGCCTAGCCCACATGGTTTTGTTTTCCTTGGGCTCTACCCCTCAGGAATCCCCCAGAAAAGGCCTCACGATGAGAGAGGTATCCACACCACCTTATAAATGGGTGCTTCATGCTCCTCCTCCTTTGATGTGGGATTTCCATAACGTCGACATTTTTTTCATAAAACATCTGCAATTAATAAAATTAATTAAGCATATATCCGGGACCTGCAGTGAGGTGTGTTGGCGCACGCCCTGACCCAGACACAGTACATACTAAATCCCTACATCCAAGCACAGATTACATCCCAAACACCTTTATCCTAGTCTCCTGTCTAACCCAAACATTAAGATAAAATAATAAAACCCTTATGATACCACTTTGTAACATCCCGACCCGGCTCATCTCTATGTCGGTGGCCAGACTGGTGCATCACATAACCTCAAGCGCGTCTCCCTGAATGCCAGAGGTTTCCAACTAGTAGAGAGGGCCCTTTTTTCTGTGGGGAGACTATGCCCTCATAGGTAACAGATAATATCACAATGGAAGTAAACAACAACAAATAATAAGTTGATGAAGCATGTGAATAAATAAACTACAACAGAATCAATGTAAATAATCCAAATAAATAATTAAAACCATGTGCAGAAATTCACAAAAGAGTGTCATGCAATGATATGAGTATAAAATAAAAGTACGAAAAACATAACTCAAACACACAGTAAACTAAAAGAAAAGACACAAGAAGAAACTGCATCATGAGCAACACCCAGTCCTCTGCCCGAGTCTCCATCCTAAGCAGTAATTAACAGTCAAGCATCTGAAGCATCACGCTTCCCCTTGTCAATACCTGTGAGCGTGTAATATACTCGGGTGTTTATGATGCCCGAGAAGGGTGTGAGATAAAATCCTAGTTGGCCGGCACCCATGGTGTCTAAACCATCCCATTTCGTGAAAAAATAAAAATGCAGTGTGCCATTACATAACCATTTAAAATAAATTAATTGCAGTTCAATGAAATAAATAAGTCAGCTTGAGTCCCAAACGACACTCGTGCCTGGACACCTGCTTTATCCTAAGTTGGTAGTCTGAAAGTGTAACTATCAGTAGAAATCCACAAACAGACATATATATAAATATATAAATATATATATATATATATATATAAACCCAGAAAGCAAGCTAAACCAGGAAAATGTATACCCCAACATTTTTCTTTAACTTGGGGTACAATTCAAGTATCAACCAGGCACACTTCCACATATCAGGGGAAATATCTCAATTCTCAAAAGACTCAATTATAAAAACCATAAAACTTATGTGAATAATTATTTATGGTTCATGTTGAGAGTTGGAGTCTAAGCCCGTACCGAATTTTTCACTACAGAACATCCTTCAATTTATCCAATGCCACTGAGCCCATCCAAGGAAATCTTTCTAAAGACCATGTATCGCCTGAGGCATGGATTTACCCTGAGTCTATCCCGATCACGCAAAAAGGGGTCGAGTGTCATCCAAGGCTGGCTTAGCCACATTGCCAAGGATCCGTCCTGATGGGCCCTTTTGGAACCAGTATCACTCAAAAGTATTAGAAAGTCTGGGGAAGTCTCAGTCTAACAAAACCAACAACACCACCCTCAGCGCATAGAGGTAACCCATCAGGAACAGAGGATCTAATATTTTCCATTAATACGAGACCCACCTCCTTTCCTCGCCCTGAATTTAATTAAATTTTTCACAGCAGCAGATAAAACAGAATCATCATATAAAGTCACAGCTTGAAAACTAACCAGATACACCAGTGCATCACAAGGCATAAATATAATAGTGAAACACAACAACTTTCAAGGCTGCATACATATAATATCATCCTTAACATATACTTCATATTTAAATAATAAATAGTTTGGCAAAACAAGTTCCAATGATCCAACAATTGATGTTCATGTTCAAGAAACTATATATTTAATTTAATTACAATAAAAAGTTTCTTCGCAACACTTGCAATTAATCAAACAATGAAATCAGCTAGTGGAATAATACACCAATCATGTCGCCACGCTGAAAGGGGTGTCCAAATTTGTTGCAATAATTCAAACAACTATTAATTTAATTTAGAAACAATAGAAAGGGGCTGCGTAATACCCGCAGCTAATTAAATTAATAATCCGCCTAACGCAAAAAATACACTGACTATGTCATCACACCCAAAGGGGTGTCCAGTATTGTTGTAACCATTAAAAAAATAAATTTTACATGATTATGGCTATAACAATTAAACAACACTATTAAAGTAATTAAAATGGGTAAAATTTCACAAAGTTGGTAGACACCGACTAACAGCACAATGGTGCATTTTTTATGAATCACAATGAAATAGAGGGAATGTGAGTAGGCGCCGTATCTTGTAGTCTTAGATGACTCTATGAACCATGTTAGACTTTTATTAGACCTAAAATGGATAAAAACGAATGATTTTATAAAAAATCCAAAATAGGGTAAGAATCTTCGACGATGAACTACGCACATATTACTCAAAAAAATGTAGGATTATAATTGTGCAATGTTATAATTTCTATAAGGTTTACTGGACACTAGACGGTGAACGAATCAGATGTCAAATGGAGGAGAAGCGGCCTTCCAAAGGGGCTTCTGATTGGTGTGACAGGATTGAGGGGTGCGACGTGATGAGTGTGAGAGGGTGGGAGGAGATGAAAAAAGAAAATAGAGAAAAGAAATAAAAAGAAACGAAAATAAAAATAATATAAAAATAAATGATAATAAAAAAAATAAAATTAAAAGATAAAATTAAACAAAATAATGGAAAGGAAAATAATAAAAATAATTAATAACAGGAATCCCCCATTTTAATTATTTTCATTTTTTCTCGTAACCCCTTCTTTATTTTATTTCAGAATTTATTTCTATCCTTTCTTGCTTTCTTTTATATCTTCTTTAAATCTTTTCTTACTCTTTTCCAATCCTTAAATAATTATTTAAAACCCAAACACTGCGCCAAAGCGTGATGTGAAATTTTTCATTAAACGTCTTCAATTATTTAAATTAAATAAAAAGATGTATGAGACCTGCAACGAGGTGAGTAGGCATGCACCCCAGGTCATTTAATTAATTATACTGAAATAAAGTAAAAATGGTCAATAACTAATTAAGTCTAGGATGTTACAACCTCCCCTCCTTAAGACAACTGGTCCCCGAGTTGTCCTTCTGAGGGTAGTGGAACGTCACCAGAGAAGAGTTCTGGTCACTGTGCATGTACATCCGTCTCTTGCTCCCAGGTTTCGTCTTGAATGTGTCCATCTTGACACAACACCCATACCAGTGGGACTGACATGCCTCAGAAGAAATTCATGCTGCGGTCGACGATACAGATCATATGATCTGTAAAGGTTGCATCAATGTCAAGCTTGTCTGGATGATATTGTCGAAGCTGAGATACATGGAAAATGTCATGCATGGAATGGTACCTCTGAGGTAGCAGTAACTGATAGGCTACAGGCCCAAATCTCTCAACTATCTCGAATGGCCCGACGTATCTCGGTGATAACTTCCCCTATCTCCTGATCCGCCTGTGACCCAACCTCGAAGAAACACACAGAAAGACTCGATGTCCCACCTCGAACTCCAGAGGTCTGTGATGACGATCGATATAAGTATTTTGTCTAGAATTAGATGTAGTCATACAATTCTGAATTAGCTAAAATTTCTCAGAAGTCTCCTGAACAAGATGAGGTTCCAACAGAGTTGCGACACTTGCTTCGAGCCAGCATAAAGGCCAATGACACCGCCTACCATAGAGAGCCTCATACGGAGCCATTTGTATTGTCTCCTGGAAGTTGTTATTATAGGTAAACTCAACCGGAGGTAAATGATTCTCCCATGAACCTCCAAAATATAGGATACAATCCCATAAAATATCCTCTAACACTCATATACTTCTCTCGGATTTCCCATCTGTCTTAGGGTGATATGTAGTACTCAGAAGTACCTATGAGCCCAGTGCATTTTGCAACCCTTTCCAGAACCATGAAGTAAAACAGGTATCCATGTCTGAGACAAAAAAACGAGGTACACCATGAAGTCGCAAAATCTCCCGGATATGTAGCCTTCCCAACTCATCAATCATAGTGGTCTCTCGGATAGGCAAGAAGTGTGCAACATTGGAAACCTATCGACAACCACCCATACTACATAATTGTTTCAAGGAGATCATGGAAATCCTATAAAGAAATCCATGGTGATGTCATTCCATTTACATTCAGGAATTTATAGAGGATGTAGGAGTCCAGTAGGTCACTGGTGCTCTGCCTTCACCTGTTGGCAGGTGGAGCACCGAGTGATGAATCCTACTATCTGCTTTCTCATACCAGGCCACCAATACTGTCAACACATGTCTCTGTACTTCTTGGTCATCCCATGGTGAACTTCCCAAATATAGGTGTGATATTCCTTCATTATCTCTTCCTGTATACCTTAAGGTACCCATACACAACCATGGTAAATGAGAGTTTCAGTACCATCATTAACCCAACTAGGTGGTGGGTTCTCTCCTGTAACACATTCCCTCAAAATGAGACCCTCAGGGTCAATCAACTATTTCCTGAGGACTTACACATAAAAAGAGGATGTCAATGTAAGTTCTTCTAAAACCGGTTGTCCACTCTGCTCCTGATCCTCCAGATGCATATCTGAAAGCAAGGCAATCATCTGTCACTCACTGCTGGCTACATGTATGGTTGTGTCTATGTCTTGTAGCTTATAGCATCTGCCATAGTATTTCCCTTACCAGGGGTCTAATGAAGCTCAAAATAGAATGAATACAAGTATTTGACCCACCTGCATTGACTTAAGTTCAAGTCTCTTTGAGTGGAGATATATTTCATGATTTTATGATCTATGTAAACAACTAATCTCTCACCCAAAAAATAGTTTCTCCAAAAACATAGAGCATGAACCACAAATGCCAACTCAAGTTCGTGTGTAGGATAGTTCTGCACATGAGGTCTCAACTGGCAGGATCCATAAGCCACAACTTGATCACCCTACATCAAAACTGCACCTAATCCAATCCCTGAAGAATCACAATAAACTGTGTAGATCATACCATGATCAGGTAGAATCATGATCGGGGCTGAGGTTAAACTTCCATTCAACTCATGAAAAGGCTTTTCAGAAGCTTTTGACCAGATGAATTATACACATTTCTTAGTCAAGTACATGAGAGGCACTACTATGCAAGAGAAATCTTTGATGAATCGACTATAATATCCATCAATCCCTAAGAAATGGTGGATGTCAAAGAAACTCTTGGGCTGATCCCATGAAACCACTACACTCTCCTTTTCTGGGTCAACAGATACCCCTACTTTATATATAATTTGACCAAAGAAGGGCACATTATCAATCAAGAAGTGGAATTTTCTAAGATTATAGTATTGATAGTGATATCTCAGTGTACTCAACCTGATCTCAAGATAGGTTGCATGGTCATGTTTGGAAGGTGAATAAACTAAGATGTCATCCACGAAGACTACCAAAAATGAATCAAGATACAGATGAAAAACCCGGTTCATCAGGGCCATGAATAATGCCGATGCATTCGGGAGGCCGAAAGGCATAACTAGATACTCGTACAGGCCATACCTACTACCGAATGTTGTACATGGTATGTCATATGGTCACACACGCACCTGGTGATATCCCGAACATAGATTAATCTTGGAGAAAGTAGTTTCTTCCCAGAGCTGGTCAAAGTGATCATCTATACGAGGAAATTGATATCGATCCTTTACCGTGAGCTGGTTGAGTCGATGATAATAAAAACATAACCTTAGGGTTCCATCTACCTTCTTGGACAAAAGGATAGGTGAACCCCACAACAATGTTCTAGGTATGATGAAACCCTTATCCTCAAGGCCTTCAATATTCTTTTTGAGTTCTTGTAGCTCTATTAGAAACATTCTATAAGGAGTAATAGACACTGGTGCAGCATCTAGAATGAGATAAATAGTAAACTCCATGTCTCTTATACAAGGTAAGATAGAGAAATCATGAGGGAAGACATCCCTGAAAAGATCCACCACTGGAGGGAATTCAACAAGTTGCGTTCCCTGATCACTCATGAAGATATTTTCCAACTGAGCTGTCACTCTAACCAACCATGTGTATTTATTCTTAGCTTGGTCTGCCTGTAGATTTCATTCTTCTTTGTGAAGATATGTGTCACCCTTAGGGGATATAAAAGACACCTGATGTCGATAGAAATCCACTTGGTCATGGTAAGGAGAATGCCAATTCATACCAAGAATGACTTCAACGACAGACATATCGAGTATATAGAAATTCCAAACAAAGTGGTACCCACCTATCTCGAGGGGGTAACTCTTGGAACTAGCATATGCCCTCTATCCTGACCCTAAGCGGGGTTTTGAGAGACAGGATGCCACAAAGGTACTCAATTGGAAAACCAAGACTTTCAACAATAGCCGCAGATATAAATGAGGGTGATACGCCGATATCAAAGAGAAGAAACTAAGGTAGAGGCTAATATAATAGTACCTCTCACTGTACATGGTCCTGCACTCTTCTCCTCTGGCACTGATTGCACTGCATACATGGGACCTTAGCCACGACCCTGATACGCTGCTTGGTTGGCCTGAGTAGGTCCACTCTACCAACGATAATAGTATAGAACTTGATTTCCTCGACCACGACCTCCACCATTTCCTTGGCCTGATCGATCAGTGGAAAAAGAAATTCCAGCCTGCTATGGAGTCATAGATCCCAAACCTAATGGAGGTGCATGTGCAGATCCTCTACCAATGGATACTGAAGAGAAGGAATGACAGAAATACTAAAGGTGACCCATCCTTCGGCATGCTTGTCACTCCATTGGATCTCTCGTTCACTGTGGTTTCTTGTGACTATCCCTGCTGCACTGATAACATGTGACAGAGCTATCAAGATGTGATGTTTGGCTTGGATTCCCCCCACGTACACTTTCAAAATGACGTTTCCTACTGCCAGAAGATCCATCAACCTGTCTCGGAACTGAACCACCCTATCTCTTTGGTTTAGCTTCCCTAACATTTCGCTCTGATATTAGAGCCTAATTTATGATCTCTATAATAGTTGTCAAATGGATGATGTTCACCTATGAGCGGATAGTATACTCAAGTCCATCCTCAAAATAGATTGCAGTAGTCTGTGTGTCGCCAGTCAGAGATGGGACAAAACGCTGAAGTTCTATGAAATGAGTAGAATACTCTAACACAGTCATAGATCCCTCTTGATGATTTAGGAACTCCTGCACATGATCATCACTCAACGTCTGCGAAAAAAAATGAATGTAGAAGGCTACATGAAAACCGGCCCAAGCCCTTTCACTAGCTTGCTCAGCCTGAGAAACAATGTCCCACTAGCATTTGGTGGTGTCACAAAGCATGTAGACTACAAGCTTTACCCTTCTCTCTGAAGGTGTCTCAAGGTGGTCAAAGATAGACCGTACAACTTCTATCCATGTTTCTGAAGCATTAGGGCTTCCACTCCCCGAGATGGTGGGAGGGTGCTGCTGCAGAATGTCCCATGTAAGGTCTACCATAGGCGGGGCAGGTCTGAGAATATTCGGAACCGACTGCATAAACCTGAGGAGACTATCCTTGAACTTAGCATCAGGGTCCCTCAGAAGATCAACATGAGGTAGTGTCACAGGAGTCTCTACGAGAGGAACCACTGGTGGTTCAAGACCCACCATCTTTGGAATGCGCTCATTGCCACTCTTCTAAGGCACAACACGAAGACTTCGCGTAGTAATTTGTCTAAAATATCCAAACACACACTTATACAAGGAGTAAAGAAGGTTCAAAAAAGTAGGGCGAAAAAGAGGTTAGGTACATAGCCTAACTCTGAGCACTAAACAACAGACAACCCGCCTCAAGAGTTGGGTTTCAATATAGAAGAGAGAACTAAAAAGGATTACTAAACAGTTCTATAGCCCAATATTAGGTTGATTCAGGCTAACATATAATAGACTAACACGACCTTATATTTAATAAACCAACAATTCATAATTTCACCACTAGGTATAACAACACTCACATGCAATAGGAAAATGCATGCTAAAGTAGATATGACATCGCAATATGCATGGCATTCAAATCCTCTAGTGCCTATCATGATGCATGGGATGTTTTTCCCTCGTATCATTGGGCTGTATTGGTAAAACCATTATTTCAATAATACCATCACAATAACAATTCAATATAAGTGAGTCACCCAAGGTGACATCATATAACCAGTAAATGGAATAATCAATAACTGTAATCCCAACCTGAGAATTTGAGTTTTCCCCTGTACATGGGTTAGCTACGCCCAACCAGAGAGTAAATCCCAAATCTCAATTCCTATTCTCCAATCTAACACAAACAGCAAGACAAAAGGAAAACCCCCCTCTGATACCACTTCATAATGTCCCGACCCGACTCACCTCTAAGACGGTGGCCAGACCGGTGCGTCACATAACCTCTTGCGCATCTCCCAAAATTCCAGAGGCTACCAACTAGCAGCGAGGGCCCTTTTTGTGGTTTGGTGAGAAAATTCTCTCATAGTTAACTAATAATATCACAAAGTAAGTTAACAACAACAAATAATAAGTAGCAGAAGCATGTGAATAAATAAACTACAGTAGAAGAAATGTAAATAGACCAACTGAATAATAAAAACCAAGTGTGGAAACTCACAAAAGAGTGTCATGCCATGATATGAGTCTAAACTGAATGTACGAAAAATAGAACTCTAACCCACATTCAACTAAAAGAAAATACACAAGCCACAACTGCATCGCGTGCAAGGCCCGTTCCTCTTACCCAGTCTCCAACCTAAGCAGTAATAAATAGTCAAGCATCGGAAGCAGCACACTTCCCCTTGTCAATACCTGTGAGCATGTAATCTACATGGGTGTCGACGACGTCCAAGCAGGGTGTGAGATAAAATCCCCTTAGTTCGGCACCCACAGCGTCTAAACCTTTCCATTTCGTGCAAAAATATAAATGCACTATGCCATTAAATATCCATTTCAAATAAATTAATTGCAGTGCAATGAAATAAATAAGTCGGCCCGGGTCTCAAATGCCACCTGTGCCTAGTCACCTGCTTCAGCCTAAGATGGTAGTCTGAAAGGGTACCTATCAGAAAAAAATGCACAAACATTCATATATATATATATATATATATAAACCCATAAATCAAGGTAAAAACAGGAAAAATTATACCCCAAGATGTTGCTTTAACTTGGGGTTCAAGTCCAGTGTCAACCAGGCACACATCCACATATCAGGGGAAATATCTCAATTATCAATAGTCTCAATTGGAAATAACATAAACCTTAAGTGCATCATTATTTAAGGTTCATGTTGAGAGTTGGAGTCCAAGCCCATCCTGAAAGTATCGCAACGGAAAATCTGTCAATTTATCCAATGCCACCGAGCCCATATAAGGCAATCTTTCAAAAGACCAAGTATCGCCCGAGGCGTGGATTTACCCTAAGTGCATTCTGATCTCACAAAAAGGAGTCGAGATCATCCAAATCCGGCTTAGCCACATTTCCAACGAATCCATCCTGATGGGCCCTTTTGGAATCGGTATCACTCAAAAGTATTAGAAATTCTGGGGAAGTCTCAGTCTGGAAAAGAGAACAACTCTGCCACCAACACATAGAGGTAAACCATGAGGAATAGAGGATCTAAGCGTGACCCTTAATACAGGACCTACCTCCTCTCCTAGCCCTAAATTTAGTTAAATTTTTTATAGCTGCAGATATGATATAATCAGCATATAAAGTCGTTGCTTGAAAACTAACCAGATACACCCATGCATCACAAGGCATAAATTTAACAGTACCACACATAAAATTGCAAGGAAATATACATATCATACCAACCTCAGGGGATAATGCATATTTAAATAATAAACAGTTCAGCAAAACAAGTTCCAATGATCCAGCAATTGAAGTTCATGTTCAAGAAACTATTTATTTAATTTAATTACAATAAAAAGTTTCTTCACAACACATGCAATTAATCAAACAATAAAATCAGCTAATGACGTAATACACTGTTCATGTCAGCACGCCCAAAGGGGTGTCCAAATTTGTTGCAATAATTCAAAAAACTATTCATTTAATTTAAAAACAATTAAAAGGGGATGTGCAATACCTACAACTAATTAAATTAATAACCCGACTAACGAAAAAAATATACTGACTATGTCAGAACACCCAAAGGGGTGTCCGATCTTGTTTCAACCATTCAAACAAATTAATTTCAGATGACTAAGGCTACAAAAATTAAACAGAACCATTAAATTAATTAAAATGGGTTTAATTGCACAAAGTCGGTAGGGGCCGACTAACGACACAACAATGCGTTTTTTATAAATCGTAACAAAATGGAGGGAAAGCGAGTAGGAACCATACCTTGTAGTCATAGATGACTCTATGATCGATGGTTGACTTTTATTTGACCTAAAACAGATGAAAACAAAGGATTTTAGAAAAAACCCAAGATAGGGTATGAATCTTCCATGATAAACTACACACAGATTACCCAAAAAAACACACGATTGCAATTTCACAACGTTAGAAATTCTTTATGGTTTACTATGCACCAGACAATGAAGGAATTAGATGTCGAACAGTGGAGAAAAAACCTTCCGAAGGGGCAACTGGTTGGTGTGACAGGATTGAGGGGTGCGACGTGATGAGTGGGATAGGGAGAGAGGATGGGAAAAAGAAAAGAGAGAAAAGAAAGAAAAATAAAAGAAACGAAAAATAAGAGAAAAATAAAAGATAAGGAAAAAAGGAAATATAAGAAAATGTTAAAATAAAACAAAAGAATGGAAATAAAAATAATAAAAATAATTAAAGATGGGAATCCCCCATTTTAATTATTTTCATTTTTTCCTATAACCCCCTCTTTATTTAATTTCAAATTTTCTTTTTATCCTTTCTTGCTTTCTTTTAGATATTCATTAAATCTCTTATTACTCTTTTCCAATCATTAAATAATTATTTAAAACCCAAACACCATGCCAAATAACGACATGACATTTTTAATGAAGCCTCTAAAATTATTTAAATTAAATAAAAAGTTTCTTGGAGTAGTAGCGAGGTACATAGGCACGCACCCCAGGTCGCTTAATTAATTAGACTGCAATAAAGTAAAAACTGTCTATACCTGATTAAGGCCGGGATGTTACATTCACCCCATCCAAGTTGAGAACTTCATGTCGAACACACCCATTTCATGGGGGAGGATCTTTTTACCAACACTCATATGGGTGGCGGGTTATTAGCTCCTTTTCTGCTCCCTTTCTCGAGTAGCCCCAAAATCTTCTGGTTGGCTGTGATGGCCTGAAGACTATTATAACCCAAGATTCTTCAGGCAGGGTACACTGTGGTGGCTGTCCTAGGTGGTGCGGGCAGGTGGGTTCCCATGTTCCTTTGGGATGAGGACCAATTGTCTTTGGGCATGGTGGTAGTTATTCTGGCCTGGGTTTCTACGGGCATAGATACGTGTGGTTTTTATGGCCTAGGTGTTTGCGGGCGAGATGGGTGGTTGTGGAAGCCTAGGTGTGTGTGGGTGGGGGATGAAAGTGGGACTGTGGTGAGAATAGAGGGAGAGGTTTGATGCCTAGGATGTCTTCAATAACTAGTGGGAAAGTGGTGTTGTGTACCCAACCACAGATGTGTTGTTACTATTACTTTACCTGACTTGCGTTATTCGGGGAGTGTGCCCTGGTACAGTTTGGGTGGATTGTTTCTATGCTAGGTTCTTTGGTTATCTCCTTTTTCTCAGAGGGCATTATAATTCCTCCACACTTATTAATTAGATCTCTTGGTTTTCCCAACTTAGTATATATATATACTCACCCTACGTATATAAAACTTCTTTCAGGTTTCCAGGAGAACTTTGAAGACTATGCCGGACCGTACTAGTTCGGGCTTTGGAATAGTTGTTGTTGTTGCTTCTGTTTTCTTTGGTACATTCGTTTGGATTTTTCTATTACTTTGTAGAACATACTTTTGGAACATGCATTTGGGAATGTTTTGTTTTGTCTTTACTTTTACCACGAGTTTTGGTGTTGTTTGGGATTTACTATCTTGTCTCCCGATCCTAGTAAATAAAAAGGGTAATGCATCCATTTTTGTGTGTGATTCTATACACTTGGTTCTAGTCGCCACTCTGGGACCTATTGAAGGCAGGTTTTGAGGGTCATTATCTCTCCTTAAATTTGAGGAAGAGTCTTGGGATATATAGAAAAGGGAGCAGAAAAGGAGCGAATAACCAGCCACTCATATAAGCATTGGGAAAAACACCCTCCCACATGAAAGGGGGGTGTTCGTCATAAAGTGCTCAACTTGGGTGGGGTGAGAATAAGAAACACATAAATTAAATTATACATATAGGTAAATAAGCACTCATCCTAACCTAGGGGTTCCCAAACCAGACCATATACAAGCACCCTCATTACTATTCATTCATAAGAATCACCACGACCACAACCATGTCACAAATCATTCCTGGAAAACAATTCCCCCTTGAGCCCATTCTTGTTTTCATCTTCAAGTGATTCTATTTAAATAATTATTCACTACCAGGCAACTAACAGGCCTAGAAACAAGACAAGGAAAGAAAAATATCTAAGTAGCAATGCAAGCATTTACACTCGGTTCTCTTGTAAAGTCACAATGCCAAAAGGGGCCCGTGAGGTCCGTCAAAGTACTAGAACCAAAAAGAGCCCCAACATATGGCCCCACACGACATTAGGTCGACACAACCACAAATACACAATAGGGGATCCCATCCCCACCCACTTCACCTCATAAACATCAACCGTAAACATCACTAGAACTGATCAAGTGAGTTTTTAAATTTAAATATTCCATAAATTTAGTTTTGTATTTCTGTTTGGCTAACTGGGTTGACCACTAAAGGTTTCTTATTTATTGGTAATCAATTTAATCAACCGATATTACATGATTTACTAGTTTCCATGTTATAGCCATTCAATCACATAAATTTACAAAAATCAAAGGTTCATTAGTGCACAAAAAGGGACCACCGACGACAATGATTTTTTGTGGACATTATCCCATACAATTCACAACATATAAGAAAAGGTAAAAGAGTACCGCAACATCATAAAACACACCCCTTAATTCCTTAAAACCATTTATTATCTTCGTTAAGGTTTGGTTTCATCCATCCACATAGGAACATTATCATACCCACCCCACATGATTCACATTAAAGAGAGATGAAGGAAAACCCCTACCTGGATGATCAATGATCGACCTTTTCCCCTCATGCCAATAACCAGGATGTGTGAATTGTAGGGGAGGAACTCCAAGGACTCCAAGGGTGAGAAGGAAAGTCTCCCGCATCGGCACACCACTAGCCTCGGGAAAGGAGAATCCAAATCTATAAGGAACAAAACAAACCTTCCAAGAAGAAGAAATATGGAATTCCTGTGAGATAAAAAGGCGAGGTCTGGGAGTTACGGGTTAAGAATTTTGAATGAATTAAAAGGAAAATCATGGTTTCACCACAAGGATTTAAAGGCAGATCGTGGTTTCACCACTGATGTGATGCCCCTCAGATCTGGACCTAATGGGTCCAGGGCAACCCAAAGACCATAAATTGGCAGAGTAATGGACCAGGAAGGTCCTGGCCATTACATTAGACACCTCTCAAACTATTGTTGTCCTTGAAAATAAAACTAAACCTGAACAACTACTCCAGAAGAAACCTCTTAGGGAAAAACTACCTCAAACAACCATATAAATCCCAAAGATCACATTGTCTTGACACATAGATCGGGGAGTTCTTTCCCCCATGTCCGGATACAATTCGCTTTGGGTGTCACTGACTCACCCAAACGGGTTTAATCACATCCTAATTAATGTGTATTAATTAGAGATTATGTATTCCCTTCCCCAAACACTATCTTTTTAATAAACATTACAAGGTAAGGAAACAAAACATCTCATAAACCAACAAGGTCAGCATTACATCACAGCGGGTTATAAAAAACAAGAACAAGGAAGGTTCGAAACAGAAACTCAAAATAGAATTGTGTACTGGGCACACATTTGATATTCTTTCTTCCAATACTCTTTTTTAGGCCACCATGATTCCACAAAAAATGAACAAAAGGGTTGGTTCATCCATGAAGCACTTTCTCCTTTCGATCCACGATCCTCACTGGTCACTACATGAATGTAGCATTGTCCCCTAAATTAAACTCTCCCCATTCAATGACATGGGGGTCACTATGTAGATATTTAGGAAGATGGGAGACGTGAAAAACTTCATGGATCCTTTCCAACTGAAATAGAAATTCTACCTGATATGCCACCTCACTGACTCGCCCCAACACTTAGAAAGGTCCGATGAACCTAAGAGAGAGCTTGCTCCCCTTTCCAACACTTTTCTGCCAACTTCGTGGGGAAACCTTCACGAACACATGGTCTCCAACCTCAAACTCCAAGGGCCTCCTCCTACGATCAGCATAAAACTTCTACTTGTCCTCGATTGCCTTTATCCTCTCAGGAACAAGATAAAACATCTCCCCAAGATAGAGCGCCCACCATTGATGCGCCCGTCCCCGCATCTGGCTTATATCTAGAGAAACCCAGTACTCCATCAGAGCCTAGATCAAGGTGAAATCTATCACAAGCTCCTCGATCCCGCTCTCTATCTCCATGTCTGAGATGCCGCCCCCGTACTTCATGAGGGTCTATCGCTGAAAGGCACGAAGCATCTTCTACCACTTGCCATCCTCCTCCTCTCGATCATCCCTCTACTGATCAGCCAAAATAGCCTCATGGGCCTTGATCTTCTAAACTACCCATTATCGCTATCCAGGTTCCATAGCTGGAAAGTAGACAAGGAATGACTAAGCCCGAGTAGTATAGAAGATTTCCATAAATATTTTCTTAAACTTATTATTTATTTATTTAAATTCACAAAACACCCAGAACACTAAGAAGAATAGGCGTTATGATGCATATAACTTACCAAGGGTCTATCCCCTACAATTAGTGTAGCCTCACATGTTTTTTCGGTAGGTCCAGTTTCCTTGAATCAGATCACGGGGGACCCTAAAATCCCATGTCCTAGCCAGTCTACCCTAGCCTATTTCACGCACAAAGATTGCTTAACATTGTTTCCCTACCATCCCATTCAATCCTCACTATTCCTAACCTCGATATACATCCTATCTCTTAAAACATTCCTTTGATACCATTCTGTCACGACCCCCTTCACCAAGATGAGTGAAGTGATAGTGGATTTCCAGTCCCTTCCTTCCTCAAGTTGACGGAGAGATAATGACCCTTGAAACCCACCTTCAATATGTCCTAGAGTGCCGACTAGAACCAAGGGTATAGAATCACACACAAAAATGGAAGGAATTACCCTTTTTATATAGAAGGATCATGATATAAGATATTAAATCCCAAACATCACCAAAACTAGAGGTAAAAGTAAACTGAAAAAACCATTCCCACATGCATGTTCCAAAAGTAAGTTCTACAAAGTACAAGAAAACTACAAAGGAATTTACCAAAGAAAAGAAAAGCGACAACATAAACTGTCCCAACATCTAAACTAGTTAGGTCCAGCATGGTCCTCAAAGTCCTCCTAGAAACTCGAAAGCAGTTTTTTATACGTAGGGTGAGTATACAGTTATACTCAGTAGGGAAAACCAAAAGCACTTGTGCACAAGTGGGGAGGCATTCTAATGCCCCTTGAGAAAAGGAGATAACTAAAGAACCTATCAAAGAAACTATCCTCCCAAACCTCACCAAGAAACACTCCCCAAATAACACAAGTCATGTAAAGTAATAATAATATCACATCGATATTTTCGGTACCCTGCACAACATTACCACTGGTTATTGAAGAAATCCTCTGCGTCGGACCTTCCCATCCATTTTCACCACATTACCACTACTATACCCTACCCACACACACCTGGGAAACCACAACCACACATCCCAGTTACAAACACCTGGGCCACAACCACACGTAACCACGCCTGTAGACACTTGGGACAGAACAATTACTGGAATGCCCGAAGACACCTGGGCCTCATCCCGAAGACGCTAGAGAACAACCAGCCCGTAAACACCAGGGGCAACTACCACAACACACCCTGCCTGAAGAATATATGGCTATAATGGACCTCAGGCCATCACAACCTACTATAAGAGTCTTGTGATATCTGAGAAAGGGAGCATAAAAGAGCTAATAACAAGACACTCACATAAGTGTTGGAAATAACACCCTCCCCCATGAAATTGGGGTTTTCAGCACAAAGTGATCAACTTGGGTGGGGTGCAAATAAGAAACACAACAACTAAATTATACATATAGGTAAAGAAGAACTCATCCCAACCTAGGGGTTCCAAAACTATCCCATATATAAACACCCTCATTACTATTCATGCATAAGAAGCACCATAGCCACAACCATGTCAGAAATCATTCCTAGAAAAAAATTCCCCATTGAACCCATTCTTTTTTTCATCTTCAAGTGATTCTATTTAAATATTTCTTCACTACCAGGCAACTAATAGGCATAGCCAAAAGACAAGGAAAGAAAAATAGCCAAGGTGCAATGCAAGCATTCACAACTGGTCCTCTTGTAAAGTCACAATGACAAAAGGGATCTGTGAGATCCCTCAAAGTACTGGATCCAAACCAAGCCCCAAAAAATGGCCCCACATGGCCTTAGATCTATAAAACCATGACTTCACAATAGGGGATCCCATCCCCACCCACTTCACCTCACAAGCATCAACTCTAAACATCACCAGAAGAGAGCAAGAGAGTTTTTCAATTTAAATATGCCATTCATTTAGTTCTGTCTTTCCGTTTGGTTAACAGGGGTTACCACACAGGGTTTCTTATTCATTGACCATCCATTTAATCAACTGAGTTTACAGGATTTACAAGTTTCCATGTTACATCCATTTAATCAAATAAATACATAGAAAATAGAGGTTCATTAGTGTCTAATAAGGGACCACCAATGACCGTGATTTTCAGTGGACATAAGCCCATACAATTCACAACATATAAGTAAAGGTAAAAGAGTTCCGCAACATTGTCAAACACACCCCATCATTCCTTGAAACCATTTATTATATTCTTTAAGGTTTTTTTTCAGCCATCCACATCAGAACATTATCATACCCACCCCGCATGATTCATAGTAATGATATAAAAAGAAAAACCCCTACCAGGATGATCTACGATCAATGTTTTTCTCCTCATGCCAATAATAGGGATGCATGCCTTAGAGGGGAGGAACTCCGAGGACTCCAAGGGGGACTAGAAAAGGCTCCCTCACCAGTTAACCACTATCCTCAGGAAAGGAGACTCCAAACGCACCAAGGAAAGAAATAAACAAACCAAGAATAAGAAATAATGATTTCCCATTCAATAAAAAGGTGAGGTCCTGGAGTTATCGAATAAGAATTTTGAACAGTTTTAAAGGGGGATTGTGGTTTCACCACATGGTTGGACAGTTACACATGATTGGATTAATTGTTATTTAATAGAGGTGGCAATAATAGTTGTGTGTTAAAGGACTTCATTTAAAGAGACAAAAAACGTGTCCATTGGGGGTTTCCCCATTCTTAAGGGATTTAAAACCGTGTTTATGGTGGTAAAAATGGTATTGAATATCTTTAAAAAGGTTAAAAGACATAAAAGTGGCATTACGGGAAAAATGGGGGAAAGAAAATCTGAAAAGCCACTATGGAACTGATCGGTGGCCCACCGATCAGTGGAATACCGATCAGTGACACACCAATTGGTGACTCACCGATCGGTGACTCACCGATCGGTGGCACCGATGGGTGATACCATGATGACATCCTGCCACTGATACACCACCCTTCAGATCCAGACCTAATGGGTCCAGGGCATCCCAAATACCAAAAATTAGAAAAGTAATGGACCAGGAGGGTCTATGCCATTATATTAGATACCTCTCAAACTATTATCGTCCCCGAGAATCGTACTAAACCCGAACAACTACTGCAGAAGATACCTTTCATGGAAAAATCACACCAAACATCCATACAAATCCCCATGATCATATTTTCCCGACACACGGATTAGGGAGTTATTTCCCCCATATCAAGATACTATCCCCTTTGGGTGGCACTGAATCGCCCACACGAGTTTAATCGCATCCTCCTTAATGCATCTTGATTACGGATCGGGTCCTACCTTCCCCACACATTAGGACTTTTCATAAACATTCACGTGGTAAGGAAACAAAACATCTCATAAACCAACAAGGTCAGCATTGCATCATTTTTGGTCAAAAAACAAAAAAAATAAGGATGGTACGGAAGAGCAACTCAAAGCATCTTTGGGTACTGGGTGCACATTTGAGATTCTTGCTCACAAGTACTATCCTCGAGGCCACCATGATTCCAAAACACATGAACCAAAGGGATGGTGTGTCCATGAAGCACTTTCCCCTTTCAATCCTCGATCTTCACTAGTCGCTCAACAAATGTAGCATTATCCCCTACATCAAACTCTCCCTATTCAATGACATGGGAGTCATCGTGTAGATATCGACGATGATGGGAGATGTGGAAAATGTCGTGGATCCTTTCCAAATGAGGTGTAAATGACAATTGATATTCCACCTCACTGACTCACCCCAACACTTTGAAAGGCCCGATTAACCTAGGAGAGAGCTTTCTCCCCATGCTTAACCATTACTACCCACGTCGAGGGTAAACCTTCAAGAACACATGGTATCCAACCTCAAACTCCAAGGGCCTCCTCCAACGATTGGCATACAACTTCTGAAAGTCATGGGCTGCCTTCATCCTCTCATGCACAAGCTGAAACTTCTCTGTTGTGCTCTGCACTCCCTCTAGGCCCAGAACAACTACCTCCCCAACCACAGTCCAACACACAGGCGAATGACACGACATCCCATAAAAGGCTTCAAACAATGTCATGCCAATAGTATAGTGATAACTATTATTTTAGGAAAACTCTAATAAGGGAAAATGTTGTTTACATTATCCCCCAAAGTCCAAAACACATGCCCGTATAATATCCTTTAATGTCTGGATGGTTCACTCTTTCTTACGATATGTTTGGGGGTGGAAAGCAGTGCTAAGGCCTAGCTGGGTGCCAAAATCATGTTGGAGTCCCCTAAAGACTTGTGAGGTATACTATGAATCCCTATCTGAGACTATGGGCCTAGGAACTCCATGAAACTGCAACACCTCATCCACGTATCTCCGTGCTAAGGCATCCACTGCACTGAACTCCTTGATCGCTAAGAAGTGAGCTTATTTCGTCAACCGGTCTACCACTACTCAGATAACATCACAACCCCCTTGAACCATGGGCAGTCATGTGACGAAATCCATCGAGATATCATACCACTTCTACTTGGGAATATCTAAAGGCTGTAACAAACCTCTTGGGATGCGGTGTTTAGCCTTCACCTGCTGACACACCAGGTACATTGCCACAAACTTCGCCATTGCTCGTTTCATCCCAGGACACCAAAAATGCTCCCTCAGGCCTTAGTACATCTTGTAATCTCCACGGTGTACCACTATTAGTGAGTTATGGAACTCACAGAGAACTTCCTCACACATCATCTTGGGGAAAACCAACTTACCTCATAAAAGCATGTGATTCTTACCATCCTCCGACCACCCTTCTAGAGCTTTTCCTTGGTTAACCTGATCGTGCATCACTTCACTCTATAAGTATCCCCATTGAGACTCCTACACCTGCCGTAACAGATAGGACTACATTGTCATCTAAAATATACAACCTCTACCAACATCCCCCCTTTCATCTAGGTGTAGGGTATCCAAATACTCGATTGGATTCCAAGCATCCACATATTCCTGAACAACTTCCCTTTGTGAATTCCAGCTCAAGGCATCAACCACAACATTCCCCTTACCTTTAGTGTAAGAGATCTCAAAGTTGTAGTCCTAAAGAAACTCTACCCACCTTCGTTGTCACAAGTTCAGGTCCCACTGGGTAATGATATGCCTCAAACTCTTTTGATCAAAGAATACCACAAAGTGCTTCCCAATGAAGTAATGCCGCCCCAACTTCAACGCGAACACTATTGATGCAAGCTCTTAGTCATGAGTGGCATAATTGCTCTCATGAAGATGTAACTGCCTAGACCGATAATATATCACTCCCCGAAGCTGCATCAGTACACACCCCAAGCCAAGTCTAGAAGCATCAAAAAATTCCTCATACAACACCCCTTTATCTGGAAACCTGAGCACTGTAGTGCTGAACAACCTTCCCTTCATATAGCTGAAAGATGCCCGACACTACTCACTCCATACGAAGGCCATGTCCTTTCTGATCAAAGTTGTCAAAGGAGCTGCAACTTGAGAGAGGACGGGGTATAAACCTCTGATAATAGCCTGCCATACCTAGAAAACATCAAACTTCTGTCACAGTCTTAGGTGCTTCCCAAGAAACAACCACTTTAACCTTTGAAGGATCAACCACTACCTATTTCTAAGACACCACATGTCCAAGAAAATCCATGTCTCATGTAATGAACTTGCACTTGTACAACTTCCTATAGAGCTGGTGATGTCGAAGGACCTCCAAGACCATCTTGAGGTGCTTAGTATGTTCCTCCTCTGATCTTGAGTAGATCAAAATGTCATTGATGAACATAATGAGAACCGGTCCATAATATTGTGGAAAACTGAGTTCATGAGCACCATGATCATAGTAGGTGCATTCATAACACTGAACGATATGAATACAAACTCAAAGTGCCCATACCTTCACCTGAAAGAAGTCTTCAGAATATCACCATCCTTCACCCTTAACTGGTGATACCCAGACTGCAGATTGATCTTAGAGAACCAACCTGCTCCCCTCAGCTGGTCATAGAGATCTTCTATCCTCGGGAGAGGGTAACAGTTCATGACCATTACTTGATTAATTCTCTGGTAGTCTATGAATTTCCTAATACCAGCATATTCCTTCTTTGCAAACAATATCGGATCCCCGCCATGGTGATATGCTGGGTCAGACAAAACCCTTGTTCATCAGATCATCAATCTGAATCTGCAACTCCCATAACTCAGAAGGTGTCATCCGATAAAGAGCCATGGAAATTAGATGGGAACTGGGTTGTAAGTCTATCCCAAACTCAACATCACATCAAGGGGGTAGAGTCACAACCTCCTTGGAAAAAACATCCAGGAACTATCTCACAACTACTAAAACATCCATCATCTCCACATCCACTAATTCTGCTAAAAGCTCAGACAACTTAGAAAAAAGAAGATCCACACGCCATCTCCCCACCTGAAAACTCTGTTCGCCAATAAAAGCCACACGCTGTCCATCCTCATTAGAGAACATGAATCTTCTTCTGAAGCAGTCGATAACAGCATGCACCAAAAACAACTAATCAATGCCTAGGATGAAATTGTATGGATTCATTTGCAGTAGAAGGAGATCCCCACTAGACTGATGCGGTCCTAACATTAGTCTACATCCTCAAAAAACATCAAAGAGGATGATATGACCCCAAACTGGTGCACTCAGCACCAGGTGCATAGAGAGTCTCTCTATTTCTAGACCCAAGGCATGGGATAGACCGGGTGTAACAAAGGAGTGTGGAGATCCTTAATCAAACAAGCCATATGAAAGAGTAATAAACAAGATGAACATACCTCAAACAACTTCCAATCCTACTCGAAATGATTCCTCTACGGCGTGCAACAGGCCACGCCCAGCTCCTTTGCCCCTCAGCTGTCGGCCGCCTCCACGACCACACCCTGGTCGAGGTCCATGAGGAGAACCCTAGGGTCGACCACCTCCTAAAACGTCTTCTCTCTAAGGAGCAGGAGCTCTCTGTCCTTTCTAATATTGCTGAAAGGGCATGGATGGAAACTACTGCTGTTGTGGTGGGTGCTGAACCTGACCACCTGCACTGTACTGAACTCGGTTTGGGAACTAATTCTGAAGGTGCCCATGGATGCCACAAACGAATCACCATGGTCCTGGGCCCACAAGGAAAGGTCGAGGACCATGATATCAAAATTCGAACTGCTAGGGCCTCCTCCCCACTGGTCAAAACATAGAAGTCCATGATGCTGGAGGTCTGCTGCTGACGGTCGTCCCCTTTGGGGAGCCCAAAAATCTCCCCTCTCGCGACACACCTCCTAGAATGTGCATCCTTTCTACCAATTCATCCTTATTCTTCTCCCCATGATTGAGCTCCCAACATTGACATGCCACTCCCCACATCTAGCTTATAGCCAGAGGAACCCCGTACTCTGTCGGAGCCTAGATCAAGATAAAATCTATAACCATCTCCTTGAACAAGCTCTTAGTCTTCATGTTTGAGATGCTTCCCTCATACTTCCGGAGGGTCTGTCGCTGAAAGGCACAAAGCGTCCTCTGCCACTGGTCATCCTCCTCCTCTCAATCAGCCCTATGTTGATCATCCAAAACTAACTCCTGGGCCTCAATTTCTTTCACTACCCTTGGTCACCATCCGGGTGCAATAGATGCAAAGTAAACAAGTAATGCCTAAGCCTGAGTAGTGTAGAATATTTCCATAAATATTTTCTTAAACTTATTATTTATTTATTTAAATTCCCAGAACACCCAGAACACCCAGAACACAAAATAACACAATTCATTATGATTCATGTACATTTCCTAGGGTATCTACCCTTCTATTAGTGTTTCCTCACTTGTTCGTTCAGTAGGTCCAGATTCATTGCATCAGATCATGGGGGGCCCTAAAATCCCGTTTCCTAGCCAGTATTTTTTGTCCTATTTCACGCACCAAGATTTCCTAACATTGTGGCCCTACCATCCCATGAAATCCTCACTATTCCTAACATAAACCTCCATCATCTCTCTCAAAACCTCCCTTTGAAACCATTCTGTCATGACCTGCCTTTACTATAATGAGGGAAGAGATAGCGGATTGCCAGACTCTTACTTCCTCAAGTTGAAGGAGAGATAATTACCCCCAAAACCCTCTTTCAATATGTCCTGTAGTGGTGACTAGCACTAAGGGTATAGAATCACACACAAAAATGGACGACATTTCCCTTTTTTATTTAGTAGGATTGAGAGATAAGATAGTAAATCCCGAATAACACCAAAACTGGATGTAAAATTAATGACAAAACAAGCCATTCCCATATGCATGTTTCAAAAGTAAGTTCTACAAAGTACAATAAAACTCTAAAGGAATGTACCAAAGAATTGAAAAGAAGCAACATGAACTATCCCAAATACAGAACTAGTATGGTCTGACATGGTCTTAGATGTTCTCCTAGAAACCTGAAAACAATTTTATATACATAGGGTGAGTATACATGTATACTCAGTCAGGAAAACCAAATTATCTCGTGCACAAGTGGGGAGGAATTCTAATTCCCAGTGAGAAAAAAGAGATAACGAAAGAGCCTATAAATGAAAAAAATCCACCCAAACCTCACCAAGGAACACCCCCAAATAACGCAAGTCATGTAAATTAATAATCATAACACATTGGCATTTGGGTACCCCACACCACTTTCCCACTGGTTATTGAAGACATCCTACATGTCAACCCTTCCTCACCATTTTCACTGCATTCCCACTGCCATACCCTGCCTGCACACACCTAGGATACCACAAACACCTGGTCCACAACCACACATAACTAGGCCCGTAGTCACCTAGGCCAGAATAACTACTGCCATGCCCGAAGACACCTGGGCCTCATCTCGAAGATGCTTGGGAACAACCTGCCCGTACACACCTAGGCTAACTACCACAACATACACTGCCCAAAGAATCTAGGGCTATAATGGACCTCCGTCAATCACATTCTACTCGAAGAGTCCTAGGATATCTAGGAAAGGGATAATAAAAGGAGCTAATAACCATCCACTGACATAAGTGTTGGGAACAACACCCTCCCCCATGAAATGGGGGTGTTCGACACAAAGTGCTCAACTTGGGTGGGGTAAGAATAAAAAACACAAGAACTAAATTGTACATATTGGTAAACAAGCACTCATACCAACCTAGGGGTTCCAAATCTATCCCATATACAAACACCCTCTTTACTATTCATTCATAAGAAGCACCATAGCCACAACCATGTAACAATTAATTCTCGAAATTCAATTCCCCATTGAACCCATTATTGTTTTCATCTTTAAGTGATTCTATTTAAATAATCTTCACTACTGGGAAAATAACAGGCATATCCACAATCTGAGGAAAGAAAAACAACCAAAGAGTGATGCAAGAATTCACACTCGGTTCTCTTGTAAAGTCATAATGTCAAAAGGGATCCGCAAGATCCTGAAAAGTAATGGAACAAAACCAAGCCCCACCATACGGCCCCACACAACCTTAGGTCCACAAAACCATGACTACACAATAGGGGATCCCATCCCCACCCACATCACCTCACAAGCATCAACTGTAAACATCACCAGAAATGAGCAAGGATGTTTTTAAATTTAAATATTCCATTCATTTAGTTCCATATTTAGGTTTGGTTAACCAGGGTGACCACACAATGTTTCTTATTCATTGGGAATCCATTTAATCAACTGAGTTTATTTGATTTACTAGTTTCCATGTTACAACCATTTAGTTACATAAATATCCTAAAACAGAGGTTCATTAGTGTGCAATAAGGGACCACCAATATCCATGATTTTTAGTGGACATAATCCCATAAAATTCACAAAATATAAGTAAAGGTAAAGTAGTATCGTAATATCGTCAAACACACCCTTTAATTACTTAAAACTATTTATTATCTTCATTAAGGTTTGGTTTCTTCCATCCACATAGGAACATTATCATACCCACCCCGCATGATGCACATTAAAGAGAGACGAAGGAAAACACCTACCTGGATGATCAATGATCGATGTTTTTATCCTCATGCCAATTACCGGGATGCATGAATTGCAAGGGAGGAACTCCGAGGACTCCAAGGTTGAGTAGGAAAGGCTCCCGAACTAGTGCACCACTAGCCTCAGGAAAGGAGACTCAAACCGCTACAAGGAAAGAAAAAAACCATCCAAGAAGAAAAATAAAGAATTCCCATGTGATAAAAAGGCATGGTCCTAGAGTTACGGGATTAGAATTTTGAATGGCTTTAAAGGAGGATCATGGTTTCACCATGTGGTTGGACAGTTACACATGATGGGATTAATTTTTATTTAATAAAGGTGGTTATAAGAATTGTGAGATAACATAATATTGTCTTATAAAAATCATAAAAAAATATTTCTTATACTCCCTCCCCATGATATATAGGACATGGTTTGATAAAAAACAATTCTTACAAGGATTTAGGTATAAGAAAAAGTCGATTTTCTGAAGAAGAGGTATAACTATTTACCAAATGTTTTCATTTTATTAATTAATATACCTACTATTATTTTTCACTAACCATGATTATATAATAACATCATTATATACCATATTATTATATTTTATTATTTATATTTCTCAATATTTATTTATCTTCTTTTTTATATAATGGGATACCAAATCTGCATTCATGCATACCTACAGACTACCACCTCACGAAGCGGTGTACTTAGTTTTTCATCGCCAAAGATCATTTTTTTATATTGACGGATTAAAAATAGGTATATAATATATATAAAATAATTATTATATTATAATTAGAATATTCTATTTAACTTCTTACCTTAAAATCCATTGGAAATTGATAATGCCAGTCAGACGTATATGTGGATTAGCACCTCCAAGAAGTGATCTAATTTGATTTTAATTCTCACTATACATGGATGGTAACAAGGATATATTTAATTAATATATATTATATCTATTATATAATAATTATTATTTAAAGGTGAATAAAAAGTTTAATATCTTTTATTCCAACCATCAAAATGTGGAAACATCACCCGTGTGTACATACTGACTACAGTCTCCAAAAAGTTTTAAAATTAATTATTCCTTAAAATCATTATTGGAATTTTTATAAATTAGTGGATAATGAATAAATATGATAAATATTTCATGATTTATAATTTGGATATTATTAAACCACTACCATGATATAAGTACTAAAACCATCGAATCAAAACATTCTTTGAAAACAGACTATTTTTTAAAAAAATGTTATTGTTATTGATAAAATTATTAATAAAAAGTAAATTTTAAATTAAATAAGAATGATAGAAATAAAATTATTATTGAATAAGATTATATTATAAATTTATAACAAATATATATGAATTATATAGGTTTTCATAACATCTATTACGTAAGATAAGACTTTTTGAAAGTGTTTATGTCAGAATATCATTTTCTTTTAGGATTGTCTATAAGAAATTCCTATTAATGGAAATTATATAGATATTATTCTTTAAACCCCATATATGTTCATTTAATATAGTTATTCCCAAAAAAAATTTAGTACAATTTTACTCTCTTTTTTACTTAAGATGATTGATTTCCATTTTTGTTGAGGAACATTTTCTTCCATGTCCATGCACAGAAAAATTGTTTTTTGGATTTTTTACCTATATTTTATTTTTTTAAAAGGATTTTTTCTAACGTTTATATTACTTGAAATCATTTAAATTCATTTTTTATTAATTTTTTTGTTTGTTTTTATATTTTATAGAAGAGGGAAACAAATGTTCTATTTTAATACACATGATATGAAAAAATATTCCCACCACCATGAATATTATTATAATTTAATCACGCATCCCATGTTTCCAAGATTCCTTTATATAGTTTTTATAACTATTATAATAATGTTAATTTATAATTTTTTAAAAATTAAATGAAAATTTTCTCATTTTTTCAAAAAAATGGATTCAATATTATTTTAATGGTAATTATCCTGTATGTCAAAATTCATTATGGATTATTATTCTTAACATGGGAAATGATCATATAATACCATATAATTTAATTCTATTGATGATTTATGAAAATGAAGATTTAAGAATGATTCAATGAGACTAGTTTATTTCCCATGGATAAATTATGTCACGATGAAACCATTATGAAACTTTTTTCTTTTCCATGCATTATGCTTTTAACAAGTGATAAAATGGTTATGAATTTTTTCATGTCCATGGGTTATGATATGATGATATGATTAATTAATTATTATCTTATGTGACACATATTTGTGGATTTAACTATGTTATGGGTGGCCTAAAATTATAAACATGTCTAATTAATTGAGTATCAATGGAAATAAAATGAGAAAATAAGGACTTGAATGGGGTGTGAAACAAGTTAAATAAAGAACACGATCTAATATGATAGTCTTGTTACTAAACCATGAATAAAAAAATGATGAAATGAGGAGTGAACCAAATCTTTTATGATATATTTTTCTATGATCCCAATCCATGGAAATGATTTTACATTCTTGTATTAATGCCATAAGCTTCTGTGTTATGATTATGATATGTTTTAATGACTCATGATGCCATATAGATGATTCCACATACTTATTAATTATGTACCCTATTATGAAAAATCATTATGATATTTTTTATCATTAATGATATTTTAATGATAGGGTATGTTTTTCATATGTAATGACAATCTTATTATACACTTATACCTATCAATGAGTATCTATTATGAATAACCAGTATGAGTTGATGATCTCACACTTTCATGAGATTTATTTCACCAGGTTATGAGGAGTGGTTTTAAATATGATGTATCTAAGAAGTGTAAAATGTGAGAAGTATTTTTTAGTATATATTAAAGAACATTACTGAAATAATAAGATTAAATATCTAGTCTCAAAAGCCACTAAACCATTATGTTTCTCACTTGATTATGACTTTTAAATGTATTTAATATTAATTTAAAATGATTTTATAGTTTTGAGTGTTATTCTAGGCTCACCACAGTTGGTATCATATTAGAGTTAAGTTATTTTTGGATTTTAGGACGTGAGAACAATGTTGAAAACATTGAGGATAGTTATATTGATAGATAATATCCTGAAGATTTAGCAATCTATATACTGTGTAGATTTCATATAAAATACAAATGTGTTTGTATAATTCAAGATGGTTGTTTCCATGGAATAGATACACATAGGGGTAACTATTATTAAGGGGTAGATTGGGTATTTGATCAATCATAACAAGTACACTATGAGTGTTATTAAGACTACACACCTGGATAAACACTCTCAAGGGATATGCTTGTAAAATTCAATTTTTTTATTATGAATGTACAAAATTATTTGAATAGATATTGGTAATGGATTACATAGTACAATCCTAAGGTGTAATATATTAAAAATATTTTTTAATAATTAAGACCTCCCTTGAATTATTTTTCATTATTACATGATTACTCCTTTGGATTATTAACTATTAAAATATTCTATTTAGTTTTAGTAAATGAAATTAACTTGGAGGAATTGTACGAATAATAAATTTTGTGGAAAATACATAGAATGAAATTGTAGATTCCAGGTTTTTCCCTTGTAAAACTTTGATATATTTATATATAAATTTCCAGAGTTAGACGCTGAGACAACATGCGATTCTATGGCCCTATGTTCCTGACATTAATTTTATAAAAATATTAAATATATTTTAATGTTCATGATTGATGATTATTAAATAAAAAAAGATAAATCCTCAATAGAATATTGGATCAAAAATATGTGACCTTGGTTTAGTCTGGAACATAGTTTTTACTATAGGAATGACATAAAACAGGTCAGTGCATGGTGTTCAGACACATTGATCTTTGGCAGTACGTTTAGTAATATGAATAAGTAAATAAATAAATAATTAATTCATTTTAAAAAAGTGAATTTTTCTATAAGAATATTTCCATGGAGAATCTTCTATGGTTAGCTACATAATAATTGAAATAATTCCATATATATTCATTCCTTCTAAATTGGTGAATTTCATTGGATGATGATGAAATATTATAATTGATCATATTGGGAAAAAATGAATGAAATGACTACCTTTGATCGTTAGTGGGCGCGTTCTTAGACAATGGATGATCCAATATCCATGTAGGCCTCATCAATTAGTAATTTATTCTCTTTTTGTTAAATAGATTTGGCAAATAGATCCCTTATATCAATGTACACAAATTTTGGATTGAGTATGTACCTATGAACATGATTTGATTGATTTGTTAAATTTTTTCTGACCCTAGATGCCCGTTCATGATCATTTGAAAAGAAACCATATAACTAAAAAATTAAAAACATGTTCATGAGATTTCCCCACACATTTTCTAAGCATTCACCACTGACGGACCCCATGACCTCAGTTCGACATTACTGAGCTATAACGAGCCTGATTAGGCCACTAAAATCACATTGATTTAATGATAAAATGAAAGATCGATGAGAAAAATCAGAGATCTGTGATTTCTGTAAGGAATAAAGAATTTTCTAATGATCTAAGATCAAATATTCACTGAGTGGATGAACCCATGGTAATGGATTGAACGATTCTTCACTAAGGATCCATCAAAATATGATTTCTAGTGAATGAGTATCGTAATCTATGATTGTCAACTAGATCCACCACATTCAGTGGATTATAGGGATGAATCTAACATGGTGAGGCTTGATTAATGTCACAATGATAAGATCTGAGATTTCTGAAAAAACCCTCACAACATGACATTTACAAGGATGAACACATAGTTTGTATCCACTTAATTATGGATGATAGTTTATTTTTGGAAAATGATAAGGAGAGAAAATATTTTAGAACTCTAACATGACGTGTACCCCTTCCTTGGATGGGATACCCATGTTATGGATCACACAGATGGGATACTGGGTAGAAGCACATGACCAGTTATACAGCTGTGAAACTGAGGACACAGACACAACCAGGTCACATGGGAAGCATTGCATGTGAGAAAGACACCATGGACAAAGTACATAGATATAAGGTCAGCACACATATATGCAAGGAAACACATGGCACATTCCCATTTAGTCCGGAAATGCTGTGTAGTCCACCTGATGAGTGTGTACCACTACATGAATTGGGAGATGTGTCACATCAAGGGACATGAATAGGAAGTTGAATGAGTCTGCATGACATGTGGGTCCCCTCACACACTGTGTATCCCTCGTTTCATTTTTAAAATACTTCAAGGTTCTATATCTCCATCATTTAAACTTTTATTTTAGTATTTGAGTACCCTATCATTAGTTTATGTACATAGAAAACACGATGGTTCCCTCAGCTATGGCTTTTCAGATATTATGTGAAATGTTTTAGGTAACAATGATTTTTGAGGCGATGACCGATGATGGTCATGATTAGGTATGATCACTAGAGGCTTATTCTGAGTGGAACCACTAGTAGATAGGGAGTAGGATTTCACCAACTATAGTGGATATCCCCCATCAGTATGGGAGAGGGTCCTCGACACCAACTTCCTCGTGGAACCCCCCTGACACACTAGGGCTTGGGTCCTTGATGAACAGAGTAGAACCTCCTATTGTACAGGGTAGTGGGATCTCAACTTCCGAGTGGAACCACTATCATATAGGGTGTGTGTCCGCGATGACTAGAGCGAAACCCCATCAACATAGGAATGTGTCCTCTACCTTACTAAGTGTATCCCACCATCAGCATGGCCACGAGTCTTTGTAAAACTAGAGTGGAACCCTCCATCTACATGGGATAAGGTCCATTGCATATACTAGATATTGGGACTCCCTAAAATAATAGGGAGAAAGTATTATATATTGCGTTTGTGACCACCTCAACTATGAGGAATTGGGGAAAGGCATGAATTGACAATGATAGTTAATTCTACGATGATGTGTGAGATACTAGGCATCACTGATAGATTTTTTATACTATTGTCTACTATTCTTCCTAGGATTTTCTGTGCGATGGATTCCCCTTACACTATCATTGGGGATTCTGGCCACTGATAATATATATAGTCTTTCTTATATATCGATACCTTATATTTATTTACTCACATTCCATGGGAGGAGAAGATGCAGGTGGTTGGAAACATACTTTATGTCTTTAGATTTCCATTGTTAGATGAGTATAGTATCTTACTGTAGGTGAAAAATACTGAATGAGTAGTTAATCTACTGAATTTGTTGAGAAACTTGTGTTTGGAAGAGATTTATTTCCATCTGGGTTTAGGTTGATCTATTATAATTAATTATACATTGTCCTATATACTATCTTTATATTCTTATTGTATCTCTAACTGCTTGAATCTCATCATTTTGGGATCTATACTACATATTTATATACTCACCCATGAATGGGATTTACCACATGAGTTTTGACTTAGGAAGATGATGGATAGGTCAGTGATGACTTCAGAGGAGCATAGAGATACCTGGAACATTGGACCACGTACGGTGGTCATAACTTGGAGATCTGAATTTGTGCTCTATAGATAGTTTAAATTAATCCTTTTGTCATGTTGTGACATATTTTTTGTTGGGAAAGTTTTTTTTCACATTAATTTTTAGTTTATACTATAATACTCTTTTACACCATAGTGGTTATGCATGCTTGGTTTAATTTATATCCATGATTCATCTTTTAATCATTTCCCTCTTCACTTGTGCATAGATATGACTATGTGTGTGAATACATGTTCTTAAGAAAAGGTCTCCCCATGCCAGTTATTCCTTTAGTGCTTTTCTCCATCCCCTAGCCTATGTAGGTGGGCTCAGTGTAGTTTTAGATTGAGAATCATCTTGGGTCAGGTCATGACAGGTCAATGGGAAATAAAATGAAATGAGATATGGGATAAAAAATATTATAGATATTATCACCCATCTCTCTCAATGTATTAATGGTAACATGAATCATGCTGGCCTTCCAAACATCCAAAGTTCTGAATAATTCACTATTGTGTATTTAATGTGGAAATTTGCAACTTCCTTAAATGGTTACATTGATCCACTTACTTTTGAGAAATTGATCAATGCTGTTGAAATGATATTCTCTATTATCTAATAGTTGGTACATGGAAATTTTATGTTGGGCATGTGTCAATGTTAAGGTTATGCTATTCAACGGTTGAATCTTATCAGGAATATGAGTCTAGAGGTAGAAATTGACTTTATAAAATGGTAAGAATTTATAAATTTCTTTTTCAATAATTTTATTCCCTAAAATCTTCACACAATAATGGAAAGAGAATTATTATAATACAACATGGATGGATAATCCATTTTTACATTTGTCGAGAATAACACTAGACTTGCATGGTATGATTCCCATTTTATTATCGATCTTGAAATAAATTTTTAAAAATTAATTCATGGATTGAGACTATGTATCCAAAAAGAATTGGATATAAGATATGTTTATAGGTATGAAAAACTTTTATGATTTTATCTCTTGATTGAAATGGAAATTAGAGACCCTCATTTTTCTTATTGATTTGGGGACAAAAAGATAATGTTTGATAATTGGAGAAATTATAATTATAAAACCCATGAATGAAAGATAATTAATCTTCATTAGAGTAAAATTTTTGAAAATAGAAGTTTACCTAAGGGTATTTTTAAATGTTTTATGAATAGTAATGAAGACTATCAAGTAAAATAATGCCGAATTGATGTGATGTGGCTAGTCAAAGAAAAGAACAGGGAAAATTTTCATTGAGATGTTCATCCTACACTCTAATTCTCTAATTGTAATTAATATTGACATTATGATAATCGGTTCACATATTAATTTGTAATGATTACAATTAGTTTTAGAAACCTCTTAATCAGAGATGAAAAGGGAACTATACTTTGATCACAATTACTGAAGGTTGTGAAAATGAAAATGTTTTGAAAAGTACACATACCATCAACTATAAAAAAAATTTAAATTTATTTTATACGTTATCTACTTACATATTTAAATATGAGGATTTTTATGAGGGTATCATGTCACCACCTCAATTATTAAATGTTTATTTTTAGTAAAATATCTTAATGGTATGGTGATCACATCATAATTCAATAGATCAACTCTGATAAAAATATAAGAAGATATTATTCCTAAAATTCATGTGGTTATCCCTCTAGTTGAATTTAATGTGATTTTGGGAGTGGATTTCCCCTCATTGTATTGATATCATATATTTTAATGAGGAGGCGAAGTCATGTTTGATATTCAGAATCAACCTATGATTTTATTTTAGATTGGTGATCAATATGAGTGTATATTGGAAGTTAATCCCATTATATGTGACTTAGTACAAATTAATTGAGGATATTTTTCACAAATTTATGGATAAATACTCAAAAATGAATATATAAATATTATTCGGGATTTTTTCTAATGTATTTTTTAACGATATTCCAATAAATTCTTCAAATCATGATGTTTTGTTTTTAATTGAACTCATACCCTATGATATAGATATTTCAACGACTATATATAGTATTATCCTTAATCTATTATATTAATTGAAGAATAAAAGCAAGGAAAATAATGATAAGGGATTCATTTAACCATGTTTTTCACCATGGGTTGAACCTATTCTTGTTTTGATAAAAATGATGATACAATTCTTATTTTCATTGAACACTGATTACAAAACAAGATCACTAACAAGAAAAACTATCCTTCACCCATTATTGATTACTTTTTTTCCAAATAAAAAGAGGATAATTCTTTTCCAAAATTTACCATCACTTTTGCTATCACCCATTGATTTACACAAATAAATAGATATAGAGGAACACCTTCTATATGATATATTTTCATTATAAATTTATATTTATGCAATTTGGAATTACTAATTTTCTAACTATCATTATAGATTTTATAAATAGATTCATTAATGATTACTTGAATTATTTTTTTGTAGTATTTATAGATTAAATTAATATATATTTCCAGAGTAAGGAAGATCATGAATATCATTTGATGATTATATTTAAGATCTCTTGGAAAGAGAATCGATATTAGAAATTGATCAATTTTGAATTTTGGTTAAAAATGTGTTTTTTCATGGGATATAAAATCTGATGTGAGGGTATATCAATGGATCCTTGAATGATATATGTTATTGAAGAATGTCCTAGACCAAACATGATAATTGATCTCTATAGTTTTCCGGTGTTTTCTAGATACTACAATAGCATTGTGATTGTTTTTTCATGGTTATATTATAAGGCCCCACCCTTAAACATTACATAATCTTGAATTAAGTTAGTAATTCCCATTGAGGATCTTTTCAGGTTTATATTTTTAGATAATTAGGTCATTACAATTACATTACATCTAAAAAATTACAAAGTAGACACTTCTACTCAGTATCCACTTTTTTCTAATAAAATAAAAATTCATAAAAGAAAACAATAATCCTTTTCTTGATATAAATATTCTTGAGTTCTTCCTTACTCTTACCCTGTCTTATACCCTGTGATTTTTTTTAAAAATGCGGGATGAGCATAAAAATCTCAGTAAGGGTTATAAAATAATGAAATAAAACATTAGTTCATCAATACATACAAAACATAATATCTTTAACATACCTGATGAAATCATATGATTTATGAATATCACTTAGAAATCATAAATCATAAAGGTAACTTATGGCATCCAATCAAAATTACATTTTATCATTCATAGATACTTAGGGAGTTATATTTGTAATACCTATCAAATTATATTCCATAAATCTCTTAGGAGAGACATTATCGTTTACCTTTGTCATGTTACCCAATGTATTGGAGAGCTATCTCGGGCTCACCTGCCCGAGGTTTATCACAGAACCACCTGTATACATGAAAAATGCCTAATAACCATAACATATTCATAACACATAAAATAATAATAATGGAAAGATAACATTTTCACATTGAAAACACAATATATCATTTCAAGATATTGACATAATCAATGCTTTATCAAACCATTTTCATCACCATTTAAAACATTTAGAAAATAGATTTTAGAATCAAAGTGTCCCAAACCACTTTGAAGATTTTGAAATAAATTTCAATTTCAAAACATTAACATCCAAATAATTAAATCCTTCAAACAATTTATAAAACATGGACATTAATGAAATATATTTAGAAGAATAAACCTTTAAAACATTTAAAATGACATTTTAGTTAAAGAGTTCCTAACCAAATTAGAGACGCTTGAATAAAAATAGTTTAGTTAATAAAAACATTATAATATCATGATAATAAAGGTATTCATGATATAATATGTCAATGTATAGTATATACACCATATAAAAGTGAATTGGTGCATAACAACAATGAAGTCTCAATAGAATGTAAATTGAGATGAAATCCCTTATAAAGACCTCATCCTTAGGTTAAGGATAAACCAATGAAATAAATATGTGTGAGAAATATAAAAAAACTCAATATGATTGGATATTCAGTGTAAATAAATGATAGTACATTCACACATATTCTTGTAACAACAACACCAATGACTTGGATGTTTAACTCAATGAATGGAAATTTAGTTAAGATTACTCTTATCAAGTTCATATCGATTACTTGAGAATTTATTGAGGGAATGATTATGTGTATAAAAAGTATATCCACAAAAAGGGGAGTGTAAATTACTCCATATAATAAATAAATAGTGATTTCAAACATAATCTTGGAGTAAAATAATCAATGAAGTTTACGTGAAACCCAATGAGTGGAAATCAAAATTAGAAATTCCCTTACCGATTTGGTAATTTAGGAATCATTCAACACATGAAATAAGGATCATACAATGAAGATTTAAATACCGATAAATTAAATAATCTTGCACAAGGAATACAATCATGGTCAGTGCATACACCACACAAAGGAAATAGTGGCAATATAGCATGAATCTAATGAGAATAAGAAGTGAGATGAAAACCCCTTACCTCATGTCCGAATTGATTCGTATGTTTTGTGTTCTTCCTGAATAATAAAATTAAGATAATTTATAATTATATAAGAAAAGTTTACAATTTTATTATTACTTTTATATCACTTATTACCGTGCTATAACAATTAGTTAATTATTTGAGTTCATATCGGACATTTTGTCGATGTTCGGAACTTTAGTCAAAATTGAACTTGTTATAATTAAAAATTGTCCATGTGGTAAAAAGTAATTTATCTCCATAATGATATTAATGATTTATATACCATATATATCATATATATACATTGTATATGTATTTATAATATTCCATGTCATTTGGAGTTATGAAATGAAACATACAGTTCATGGAAACGGTAAGCCGTACGTACACATGAACACTACTTCCATTTCTATTTTATATTTAAAGGAATAAAAATTTTCTAATATATAGGTATATTATAATTCCATTATAATATCTATGTTATGTAATTTAATTAAATACATCCTTTATACGTTTCACATATGGCATGAACGAGTCGTATCACTTTGAGGGGGCGGTAGTCCGCACTTCCTCAAATAAATTTATCGTATTTACCCATTATAGAAACCATAAAGGTATGATATAAATAAAAAATACCAAATTATATGGACAATATAAATATAATATATATCACATGTAAATATAATTCCATATTAATGGCCACTATAAGAGCTTATAGAAAAAGATTGAACAATTATCGTTTCGTGAGGATGTAGTTTGCCGTCCACAGAAACATTATATTATTTACCCATTAGACGGAGGTGTGTGTATGTGTAGTTTGAATCCTTATCATATAAAAAACCCATTATATTGTGGATACTGGTTTTTTTATAAAATAAAATAATAAAAAGAGTTTAGGCAGTTGGAGAAGTAAAATAAAAGAAAAAAACTTAAGAGAATATGTTACCTTTAAATCGGGTAACTCCCTTGGGTTTGAACCCAAAGGATTTGTTGAAGTTCATTATGACTAAGGTAAGGCCTCTAGGTGGAAGAGAGGGATATTGAGAGATTATTTGGGTAGAGTTTGGATGATACAAGGGATTTGAGAGGTGCGAGTAATTGGTTATATGTGAAGGATTTTTTAAGGGAAAGGAGGGGTTCTTTAGGAAAGTTTGAAAATATTATTTTATTATATACTAATTTTCGGTTTCTAAAGGACAAAAACTTATTAAAGTATAATATAGGATGACTCTTGTTCGAAATAAAATCATACAATAAGAATTGAACAGGTTTTAGATGTTTTTTTAATCATTATAATCTTATTTGTTTAAATCATTCATTAATGAGGTAATCACTTCATCATTATTGTGTCATAAATAATTTTATTTATTTGATGTATAAAAATTATAAAAAAATACCACGATGTAGGAAATATTTTTAGATTTAAAATAAATATTTATAGTCGAAGAGATAACTTATATTACCTAATATAAGAATTGATTTACTAAAATATATATGTTTATGTCGTTTATGTTATTACTTTAAATTAAATAATATAAAGTGTCATTATCACTCATAAGTGGCTGCATGGGGTCCCAAAATAGACCCAAGGATGGCCATGGTCGGAAATTTAACAACCAATAGGATTAGGAAACATGTTAGGTTAATTTAATATTATTATAATATTATTTTTACATTGAATTACACTATTTACCTTTAACCATAATAAATAAAAGTCAAAAGATACTATTCACCAAAAATTATTTTCATCTTATTGAACCACATTTTACTTACTAATAACAACCATGTATGTCCTATTTTCGAAATTAAATTCACAGAAGTAGTAAAATTTCATTTAAATGAAAAAGTCAGCTTTTTTAACTACTACTCAGTGTTTTCACTATTCATCAAAAATTGACGTTTTTTAGAAAAGTACCAAAAATTCAGACTAAGATATATTTGATATTCTGAATTCAAAAATGATATCTATTTTACCAAATTCACAACATAGAAGTTTCATTAATTAATTAAAAATTAATTCCCGTTGTTAATGTAACATCGCGACCCTAGTTACCCAGAGTCGGTGCATTATTACATAACATTGGAATGATCACAAAAGATCAAGTCTCGATGTCCGATTAGTTTAGTAACCTTGGAAACAATAGATAGATTCATAAGTCTTACATTACATCATAAAGTGAAAAACTAAAATAACATAGTCTCCATAGTCCACACTCATATCCCCTTTAGACTATCCCTGTAGGTCAGTCATAAAATACTTCTTCACATCCTGGAAAAATTATAAGATTGAAAGGGGTGAGCTCAGATGCTCAGTAAAGATAACAATATAGCTGAAGCTTTCATAAAAAAACATAAACATTTAAGGCAATGTATAACTAAAAAAAAGCCTTTTAAACTTGAATTTCATCATAATATGGAAAAAGTAAAATGAAATAATTCCATTTACTTATTCACATGGATATTATACTAGTTGAATAATCAGATGCAATAATAATAACCACTTTCATAATGATGGAATGCATAATTGCAGACTATCATAACCACATATCCAAGGCCTCGTGCCAAGACTACAAATAATATTTTGTCGAATCCTCGTGCTAATATACTAGTTTGTCTCGTGAGACCTACCGATGCATCGAGGTGCTATAGCGGGCTCCACCTATGACTTATTAATTCCAACGCATTCCTTATATGAAAAGGTTTAAAAATATCATAAACCATAACATAATCATATCACATAAAACATGCATAAAGGAAACATAGCATTTCCAGATTTCAATCATAAGATATCAATACAATACATTGATAAAATACAAACATTATCAAAACCATTTTCAATACCAAAATAAATGAAAAGTAAAAAATGGTATTTATTTTTCATTTAAAAAAAGTTATGGCTTATAGAGGAAGCTGAAACTCAAATAATGGTCACGGCGGCGCAGAAGTCGTTTTCGCCGCATATGTAATAAAACATTCCCTTTTTTCTTTTAGTAAAATGCTTCATATTAAAAATACTCCTTTTGAATAAACATAAAAGTCAAAGGGGATTATACACCGTATAAAATAAAGTTGTGTATAGAACCAATAATGCCTCAAATAAAGGAGATTAAGACGAAGTCCCTTACCTCGTGTTCGACATGACTCCATCATTCTTTAACCTCCTTAATAATAAACTAGAATTAATTTATACTTTCTTAAGAACCTTTTTCATGTTCATTATTCCTTTTATATCACTTATTACCATGTTATGAACACTATGTCATTATTTAAGTTAATAACGGTCGTTTTGTCAGTCTTTGGTACTTGAGTAAAAAATAAACTTCTAATAATTACAAGTTGTTCATGTGTTAAAATATCCATTATATCCTGAATTATATTCTTGATTTAGATATCATATATATAATATATATATATTATGTATACGAATTTATAATATTATATAACATTTAGAGGTAATAAATGAAACGCACCGTTCATGGAGACGGTAAGTCGTACGTACGCATGAACGCTACCTTCATTTCTATTTTGTATTTAATGGAATGAAATGATAATGATATAAATGTATATTATAATTCCAGTATAATATTATATATAATATCATTTAAAAAAATCCTTTATACATCCCACATATAACATTAACGATTCAAATCACTTTGAGGGGGCGGTAGTCTGCACTTCCTAAAATGAAATTATCGCGTTTACCCATAATGGAAATCATAAAGGTTTTCCAAAAATGAAAAATTAAGAAGCATAAGGAAAAAATAAAAATAATATATATCATATATAAATATAGTTACATTTTAATGGCCACCATGAGAGGTGTAAAAAGAAGATTGAACAATCATCGTTTTGTGAGGCAGTAATTCGCCACCCACAGAAACAATATGTTATTTAACCATTAGACAAAGGTGTGTGTATGTGTAAATCAAATACATCTCATAAAAACATCCTAGTATATTTAATATACTGTTGTTGTTACAAAATAAGTAAATAAAAAGATTTTAAGGGGTTGGAGAAGCAAAATAAAACAAAATAACATAAGACAAGACATTACCTTAAAATCGGGTAACTCTTTTTGATTTGAGCCAAAGGATTCCTTGGGAAGACTTCTGCCCATAGTGAAGCCTATAGGAGTAATAGAGGGAAGTTGAGAGATTATTTGGGCATAGTTTGGCCAAGACAAATGTCTTGAGAGGTGTGAATAAGGTGGTAGAGTTGGGGCCTTTTATAAGAGGAGAGGAGGGGTACTCTTGGAAAGTAACGAAATGTTACTTTATTATATAAAGAGTTTCGGATTTTAAAGAACACAAAATTATATATTTTGAGGATAAGGTGAAATGGGTTCGAAATCTACTCATCCAATAGGTTTTTGAAAAGTGTAAGTCTTAGATTTTACATTATCGTTTCATTTTATTTAAATCGTTAATTAATGAGGTAATCACTGCATCATCATGGTGGCATAAAAAATTTATTTCATTTAATGTCTAAAAATTATAAATATATTATCATGATTTATGAAATCTTTTTAGCTTTAAAATGAATATTTATAGTCTAAATGTTAACTTATATTACCCCATGTAATAATTGTTTTAGTAAAACAACACATGTTTGTGACAATTTTATTTTGTCTTTAAATAAAAAGTTCTTAATGTCATTTTCTTACCCAAGTGTCTCCATGGGGTCCCCAAATTGACCCATGGATTTTCATGGACTGCCATGACTCATCCAAAAAGGGTAGGACAAGTGTAATGGTAATTTTATATTATTATAACATTATATTTACCTTAAATTGCACTAATTATCTTTAATCGTGATCAATAAAACTTAAAAGTTGCTATTCACCAAAAATTATTTTCATCTCATTGAACAACATTACACTTCCTAATTACAACCATGTATGTCGTATTTTTAAAATTAAATTCACAGAAGTGGTAAAATTGCATTTAAATGAAAAATTCGTTTTTTAACTACCACTTAGTGGTTTCACTATTAATCAAAAATTGAAGTTTCTCAGAACAATACCAAAAAATCACCCTAAGCTATAATTGATATTCCGAATTCCAAAATGACGTCTATTTTACAAAATTCCAAACATATAAGTTTCATTAATTAATTTTATAATTAATTTCTATTGTCATAACAAATAGCGGGTTTTTAAGAAACAATATCAATCGAAATATTGACAATTGTTTGTATCCAATTTCAAAGTGAAATTAATTATAATGACCACCATTGGATAAAATGGTAAAAATATATTCTAATTATACTTTAAAACCACTCAATAGTATAATTTATCACTATAAATTATTTTCATTAAAAAAGTTGTTTTCAATTATTTTTTTCCTATTCATAGAAAATTGGAAGTACTCAGAAAATTACAAAAAAATCAACTTAGTATAATTTCGATATTCTGAATACAAAAATGAAGTCAATTTTGAATTATGAAATTTATATAATTTCAAAAGGTGGGTATTACTATTCATAATGACTACTTTGATTGGTCACAGTGTGTCAGAATCTCAAACTTTTATACAATGAAAGCTATTGCATTATTGAAAGAGAAGCATACTGTGGAAGCATGGGGTGTTACAGTTAAAACAAAAACACGTGTTTTTTAAGAAATAATAACTATCAAAATATTGACATTTGTTTATGTACAATTTCAAAGTGAAATAACTTCAACGACCAATATTAGATTAAATGGTAAAAATATAATCGAATTACACTTTAAACCCAATTTGAAAAAATTATATAACCATATAAATAAATTATATTAAAAGGCAGTTTTGAATTAAGATAGAGTATTTTTCACTATTGATTAAAAAATGAATTTTATCAGAAAAATAACAAAAATTTACCCAAAGGTAAATTATTTGTCCCAATTCTAAAGAAGAATTTTATTTTTTCAAATAGAACATATAAAACTGATCAAATATATATTTAAAAAGGTTTTACCGTCAAAAGGCGGTAAATAAACCTTTTAATGAATATTAGAGTATTTATACTTAAAATTAGATTCATTCACATTTTAAGCCGCTAACTTTTATTAGATAAATATAAAAACATTTTAGAAACATGTTTAATCATAATATGGTTTGTTCAGTTCATTCCATCCAATAAAATGGCTAGGCTTTATCTACCATTTAAAATAATATTATATTATTATTTTTTAGTATGACCCAACATTGTGTGCAACGTAAGATTTCAAAGAAACCTGTTGTTGCGTATCAGGTATTCCATCGAACATAAAATCCAATTTAAAGTAAAATTATTATTTAATTCATAAATATTAATAAATATGAAAATGTATTATTGATTATTTACCTGGGATGTCAGATATATAATCCAATAATGAAGTTGAATCAGATGGGATCAATATTTCATTGGATAGATGTTTGTGAGGAAAATTTCAAGGAATTGAGAAGATGGTTGGTTAGTGAACCTATGCTTAAATTACCCTATCTAGGATATGGGGTTGTAATTTATAGTGATTTATCAAATAAGTGAATATGATGAATCCTAATTTAAGATGATATGGTGGCATCTTATGCATTTTTGAATTGAAAATTCCTAATAAAAACTACACAACTCGTGATTTGGAGATGAATGTAGTAATTTTTTCATTGAAAATATGTAGGCATTATATTTATTGTGAAAAAATGATATATATATATATATGTATATTGATAATAAATTCATGATGCATATATTCACATAGAAGTAGTTGAAAAAGGTTTCTAATGATATAATTCATAAATTCCAAGCTAGTTTTTCGATTATTAGGATTGAAAGAGATCAAATATTTATGGATTTAATAATTTTGTATCCTGAAATCATGAGGATAATGTCTAGATCATATATTTCTTAGATTAATATTCAACAATCCATAAATGTGTGGATTATAGTGGAACATCAAATTTATTTGGAAGATTAGAAGAAGGTACATAATGTTTGTGATTTCAACTGTGATTTAAATGGAACTATAAGGGTTAAAAATTAAGCATGTGTCCCATAAATACGTCACAATATCCTTAGACCAATTTTTGAGGACTCGAAATGTGCATCCAAGAGACCCAAGATAAAATCTGGGTAGAGGAATATTTCTGGGATATATTAGTAGTACTATATCGGGCACTTTTTCATTTATTATTCAATACTGTAGTAGCCAGAATGTTTCATGGGTTTCGACTCTCTATCCACTAGTTTGGTCCTCGAGTCCTTCAATGACTTAGGTCCATGAAAGGCCTTTGAGCCAGTATGGATTTTGGGCCATGTCATGGACACCAGGCCACCTCAAAGCCTTTGGGACACATGAAATTGTGAAAAAACAGACTAGGCAGACTCTATAAGAAACATGCACCAGATGAGGATTTATAGTAGGGATTTTCACAAAAGAAGAGCTAACAGATTTTGTTGAATGGGAGGGTATGGAAATTGAAATTGGAACCAGCCAATACATGGAAAATATTCCTAGCCAACCATTCATGACATGGTGGAGAGCTGACATTAAGATGTATATTCTATGGAGGAGTAGTTTCAAGTAGTTATAGTCTGGATGAATTATTCTATGGCCATAGGTTCATGTAATGCCAAAAATCTGATGGTCCATGTAAGGGTTCCCCTTTAACCCATAAAAGGGGGATTATCAACAATGAATAAAAAAGAGGGTATTCAGGCCATTTGGTTCACGGGTCCCATAAATACAATATTTGAAGAAGGATATATTGGACGAAGCTCATAACTAAATATTCTCTATTTATCCTTGAAGTATGAATATGTATACATATATTAATGAGTATTTATAGTTTATAAAAAATGGTATATTACAAAATAAGTATCTCAATTCCTAGAATAGTAAGCTAATTTTGGGAGATATCATTGTGAGGGTATGTTAAAACTATTACGCACACTAAAATAGAAATGTGAAAAAATTACCATGGATTCCCTCATTAATCTGTACAAAAAATATAAATAGAAGTTGTAATTTGGTTTAAATTTGATCTCCCTACAAAATAATCACATTTTTTTACCATTAATGAAGTCTTACCTCTTGATCATATTTCTAGGATATAGAATATGTATGTGGTAATGCCTCATGGAGTTCCTCATTTTATCATTTCTATTTTATATCAGAGGGTTACATCGAATGTTCTAGAGACGCATTCAATAATAATTGAATATAGAGTTTAATATTAACATTTCATATCATCATCAGATAGATGATCAACCAAATAGGATAATTCAAACACATTAGTATATATTATGATCATAATATATATATTTCAATGGTGGATTGGATTAACACTTTCATTTGATAAAATTATCTTATTAAAATATTTCTCACTTTAGAATTTAGATATATCTTTATAAACACCTGTATGGAATGAGGTTAAGAACTCTAACATGGTGGGATGGAGTTGTAGATCAAAAGATATCAGAACATTATATTAAGGAAATGCAAGAAAAGGATTGAGCCATTTATTTTGACATAAGGACAGTTTAGAGTTGATAAGAATGTTATGAACACAATTTTCATTGATATTTAGATTTCATTATTTGTGATAAGGTATACCTTCAATATAAATTTCTAATATGGTTATGAGATTTTAAATATTTGTATGATAATACCTAAATATTTCATCCTTTTTGAAATTATTGATATTAGTTTGATGTATTATTATCTTTTAAATATTCCATTGAATATATCTCAAGTTCATAATGCATTACATGTATCTCTCATGAGGATATAGATAATATATAATTCATTTATACTAAACTAAGAGTCCATACAACTTGATCATGACATATCTTACGTTGCCTAACTAGTGGAGATTCTGTATTGAAGAGGTAATGTTTTTTGAGATAGGATGACTAACCTTGTCAATGTTATATTAGAGAAAACAAAAATTTAATGATGAAATGTTTGTACCAAAGATGTGATGAGGTAGAAGTGTAATGAGTTATTTGTATCCGAGTGATATAATTTTGGGGGGGAAATTATTTTTAAGGGGTATAATGCAACACCGTAATATTTTATAAGTTTTTTATCTTTTAATGAAATTAATTTCTTCAATATGTTTCTTTACAAAAAACAAAAACTTTAAAAAAACCTCAGTGTACTATTAAAATATAAATTTATAATGTATTTATTATCACCTAGATGTTAGATTAGTAGGTATGAATATGAATAAATATTTATAAAAAAGTATATCTTACCCATATAATATTCATTCACTATTTATCAATTGGTTGGAAATAATGATTTAATAATTAGATGGTAAAAAGATGATTTTATAAGAAATATTTTTTATGAGTGTAATGTTTTTTTATCTTAAGAAATTAAATTTATCACAATTGATGAATTAATATAATGAAATTTATATATTATATATTCAATATTTTTTTTAACATTTATGTAATTTTCTTACTATGAAAGGAATAATAATATATTGATTTTTATGATTAAAATGTATTAATCTAAAAATAGGGAAGTTTCATTTAGCATACTAATTTTGAAATTAATTTCTACCAATAATTGAAATTGAATCTTATAAAATAGACATTTTTTAGTTAGAATAATTAATATTATCTAACAATTTTTTTATCATTATAATTTGTAACTTTTTTAAAATAAGTTAGTTACCTCAATAATATTTAATATGGGTTAAAAGTGTAAAAATAGTAATGGTAAAATTGACCTAAAAACTAGTCTAAATCATATTGGATGGTCATGTTTAGACCCTATATTAGTAAATCTTATAACACAATTCATTTTTGAACCATTTTCCTTGAGTAATATAATAATATATTTTAATCTTTCGAAAAACTCGATGTATATCCACTCCCTCACTTTTAAAATCATCCGATATATTTTTTCATCAACACAATTAAAGAGCATATTAGCTTTGAAAACATAGTCCTAAATATTTTAATCATTTTTCACCATTATATATATATATATATATTTTTATAAATGTACAATCCTTCAAAGTCTTATGGTGTAATTCAAAGGCGGTTGTCAAAAGACGTGTTTCACCTCTAATCTGAGTATTTTTTATTTATATTATACCTCCTTATATATTTTTAAAAAAATGATAATATCATAACTTAATTTCATCAATTTACTATAATATTATTATGTTGGATATTGAACTTTTTTTCATATCATCCTTCATCAAATGGTAAAAAATAATCATTATTAAATTTGTACAGACTACCACCTCGTGAAGCAATGTATTTTTTTATAACTAACACACATGGTAAGTTTTTATGATGGATTTAATATTTATCTATGAAATTTATGGCATAATTGATATTTTTTAAATATAATTTCCTATATAACTTCTTACCTTTTAATCTATAATAACATGAAAACATCGCCCATGTGTGCGTGTAGACTACAACATCTATAAAGGGATGTTTTTCAGGTTTAATTTATCTTACATGGATGATAATAGGTGAGAATTTAGTGAATATTTATGATATATATTATTTTATAATGTACTATTAAATTCAAATTTAATTTATCTATATTTCATTTGAACCATTAAAAATTGGAAGCATTACTCGGGCATACCTATGAACTACAAAATACACGAAGTCATGCACTTCATTTTTCATCAGTGATAAATGTGAATGGTTAATAAATTGTATATGGTGAATAAATATCTTAATTATGTCATTATTTTGACTATATTTATATTGAAACCATGACCAAGGTTCATGTACTTTCACCCTCAAACTGATACATTCTAGGGAAACATACATGTTTTGACGAGAATGATATTTTTACTGAAAAATATTTAATAAAATGATAATGTGGAATTATACTAGAAATATCCATTTTTTGGAGTAAATATTTTTCATGAATATATATATATATATATATATATAATATTTGTTATACATGGGGTTTTAATTTTTATAAACCACGATGGGACTTTTAGTAATGGTATATGTTACCATATCATTTCTTTTAAATAATTTCTTTACTAAATTTCCATTGGGGGAAATTATATGGTTGTTTATATTTAAATAAAATCCATTTTATAATTCTCTCATTTTCATTTATTTTTTATGTATTTTTAAAATTTTACAATCATTGGTACATAAATTTATCAAGAAAATGTTTTTAATGAAATGTTGGCCTTATTTCTTTTTTTTTTGGTGTGATTTCTCTTCTTTTTCCATGCTTTTAAAATATAATTTATAATTTTTTTAAATTTATATTGAATGTTATAAAAGGTCATCAAATTAATATTATATATTATTTTAATATTTTGAAATGGAATATTCATAATTAATTTTTTTTAAAGGTTGTTTTTTTATAATAGAATAAAATCAATGTTCTCTTTTATACATATAAATTAGGAATAAATTTTCCTAAGATAATGACCATTCATTGTTTTGAAGAATATATTACATGTTTCAATAGTAATTTTATAATAATACCATTTTCTAATTTTTTAGTTTAAATATTATCAATTGAAAATTATATTTCTCTCATTCTTTCAAATAAAGGGTCAAATATTTTTTTTAAATGTATTTTTCATTTATGTCAACATCTTTTATGGGTTTTTACAATTAACTAGGGATATGATCATTTGATACCATCCACTTTTATATCTATATAGATGATGATGATGGTGATGATTATTATTTAAATATGATTCTACGAAACCTATTTATTTCCCATTATATAGTATAGTTCAAAGAATCTATTTCGAAACATATTTCATTTCCATGTTTTTACTATTATGAAATGATTATAATCTAGTAGAACACATATATATGATTTTAATTATGTGATGGGTGGAAGAAAAATTGTATATACCTATAATTATTTGGGTAATGATCTATATCTCATGAGATAATAAGGACTGAAAATGGAAGTGAACCCAGTCCTATAAGGGACTCTATCAAATAAGATAATATTGGGAGGGAACCTTGATTAATTAAATAATGTAATTAGGAGTAAACCCAATCCACTATGATTGTACTAGAAGTGTTACTAAACAAGGTAAATGATTTTTTATGATCAATTTTTTGGCAAAAACTTATGTATTATTCATATTATTTGTTATCACAAATCGTTATTGATTATTGATGATACCACTCACTTATTAATTTTGTCTTATGTTATGATAAATCCTTGTGCCATGATTTTTTATTATAAATATTTGAATGATTATCCATAATATTCAAAAGTAATTATCATGTTCTAATAATATTATAATTATCTTATGTTCATTTTTGAAAATTTATTGTTATCTGATATGTTTTCCCTTAGGTTAACTGTATAATATTTTTTTAGTTCCCAAGATCGAAGACCCATAGTCCTTGAATCATTACCATCTCATTATCTTGTGTAATGTACCCAATAAATTTCATGATGTAATTATCTAAAAAAGGCTTGCTTTCTTTCTTCCAATTTGGTCAGTTGAGGATCAACACGGGTTTGTGAAGTGGTGATCCATCCAAGTGGCTATTGGCTTGGCCAATAAAGTGATTAGTGACATCAACATGACATTATTAGGTAGAAATCTAGCCATAAAATTGGATATGAAAAAAGCCTATGATAGAGTTGAATGGAGTTTCATCAACATGGTCCCCTATTGCATGGGGTTCTATGGGCGTGTCATTGATATCCTCTTTTTGTTTATTATCTCTTGTTGGATGCCTTTTTTGTTTACAGGAACAATCTTTTTGTTTTTCAAATAAGTTAGGGGTTTTAGGTCGGGAAATCCCCTCTACCCTCAATTTTTTTCATTTCTCAAGATTTCATCAACAGATTCATTAATCATTTCATTATTGTGGTAAAGTTTATTCCCTTCTAAAATAATCCATTTATTGGTTCCATATCTCATCTTATGTTCAAAAATGACACAGTTCCCTTTGTAAACGGTCGAAAAATGTCTATTAATGGGATGAATGAAGCTTTAGAGGTTTACTCTTCATGAAGTGGTAAATTTTTCAACCATGATAAGAATAGGTTTTTGTGCCCAATATATGTTTGGTGAGGTAGAAAAGAGATTTAGAAAATATTATTGGGTTTCTTAAAGGCTTCTTACATATGAATTACTTGGGATCCCTATTTTCCTCTAATAATATTATCATCAAACACTTTGATATGGATACCAAGAGAATCAAGGTTCACATTATAAATTGGAAAAATATGGTTTTATCTTTTGTAGGGAGAATCTTGTTGATAAAATCTATACTAGGATTCATACCCATGCACATCTTGTCCACTATAAATTTCCCTAAGAATGTGATTTCCAACATTGATAGATCTATGATTTCCTTTTGTGGGATGAACACATATAAGGGAAGTGTCATTGAGCCTCCTTAAAACATCTTGTTAAATCTATAATAGTAGGTGCTATCAACATAAAGATTATTTGTAGATCCATGAACAATCTTCATGATAAAAATTCATGGTAAATATTTGTGGGAAATTATTTGAGGGGTAAATATATGAAAGGTACTTTAGTAAGTGGTGGGTATTTTACTAGAGTTAAATGATACAAAATTTAGAATTTTATCCAAACCAATATTCCAATTCTCTATCATAATTCTCGATTGTTAATTGGTAGGGGATATTAGCCTCTAGCATCAAAATTTGTCCCGAGATATTCTTGATTTTATGAGCTTCACCACAATCAATATCACCTTCATAGATGCCAGTAAGTACCCCAAATTTTTCCGAACCACCTTGGATAATAATCAGAGGAGTATTTTTGACAACATTGTGTTGTACAATGAGATGAAAATGTATTTTTACTATCTATACAGTTGGTTATTTCTATATTATAAATTTTAATAAAACAAAATAAGTGATCACTCCTTAGAATAAATGTGGTGAAATTTTATGGTGTAGGTAAATTAATTTGAAGTTCTATTTCCTTATATGGTGTATACATAACAATGATTCACCCGCTGAAGAGAGTATCCCATAGAGAGGGACAAGTCTAGATTCCAAATGTTTTTGTTATAGGGACCCGAGTCCTGAATCCACATAAGAATTGTTTTTTAGCAGTGAATTGGTGAAGTTAGTTTGGGGGAATTTGGATAGTTCATTGGGTAGTCCGATCAGAATGTTTCATCAGAGTACTACCTTCAATATTGGATTCAAGCTGCGTATAGACCTGGTGCTAAAAGGAAGGCCATATGATTGATATTCACTATAGGTTGCTGGATTATCTTTTTGACTATAAATGAAAAGAGGAAATAGTCTTCAATGGTATCCACCAAAGGTATAATCTTTATGACTAGAAACTAAATTATGGATTTGTAATGGATATGTGAAAATATGAGGAATGCTCCTTCCATTATGTCTCTGGTTCCTCCAAACTTCCCCATCAACAGTGTCACTATTCAAGGTAAATTGATCAAATAGACCCTACCTTATCAGGGTTCATGTTAAACTATGATGGATCCTATAGTATGGGTTGTATGAACGGTGGTGGAGTGTTCAGAGACACCAAATGTATTGTTTTGGTAGCTTTCTTGGAATTTTATTTTTGAATGGTGCTTCCTATAAAATGGAATCCCATGTTATCCTGACATGACATAAAATATGTATTCAGAGACACATTCCTATCAGAGAGATAGGGACTGACTCATTAGTAGTCTACAATGCATTATCAGGTAAGAGAAATGTTTATTATTCGATTAAATATTCCATTAAATGATTAAATCATCTAATCAACAATCACATGACCACTCTTCACACTTAGAGTGAGGGTAATGTTGTGGAATAATATATTTATTCTAAAAATTCTCAAAATGATAGGATCTTGATCTTTTATATCCTTGTTTATTTTCCCTCTAGGGAATAAATTTTTTTTGCCGATTCCCTTTGAATGAGTTATTTTAGATCCCTGTAATTGTATCTTGTAGACTCTTAAACCATTTCATCATTTAATAAATTTAAAAGTCTTTTGGTGGCGATGTTTAATTTATAATGTTATACTCAGGTCACCTACATAATATTGTTTTAGGAAAGATAAGTAATATGACATATCTTGAAAAAGTAAGATATATGTAATAAAAGAATTTGTAGACAAAATGATGAATATGTTAATAATTTTCTCACCTAATTTAATTATTTTGGAATAATAAAAAATTTAGGAAGAAATTTATTTAATGGGGGGAATGTAATGAAATGATATTTCCCTATATCTTTTCCATTAATTAGAATTGTGTTTGATAGATTTCTACACATGAAATAAAAAAATAAATTAAAACCATAATGTATATACATATATATTTTAAAATTATTTAATATATCCACTACAACTAGCCATTAAATTAGCATATAAGAACATGAGTACGTGAATTATGAAATGTATTATTATATAATAATATAAAAATGTTTTTATAAAAATATACTTAATTAATTACTGTTCTTAAGAATGTATCTTTATATGAAGTAAACATTTGATAAAATGAAACTAATTAAAATATGTTTATAATATCATTATAATGAAATAATATATTTATTTATTACCTCTATCATTATATTGTTTTATATAAATTATGAATAAGAACTATTATTTTAAAAGTATTTTCCCTATAAAAATAGTTCTTCACTATGAATTATAATTTTATTTAATAGTAATATTTATACATTTTTTGAATGATAAATTGAATAAATAAACTTTATTTTCTGGAATCATTATAACAATACTATATTTGGATAAAATTTTGGTTTTCTATTGATAATTATTTTAAGTCATATGATTCAGCATCCCCTTTTTCTAGGTACAATATTTTTTATTGAATTTTTTTCTATGTATGATTTGGAAACTGATGAATATAGTTTTCAAGAAAAAATATGTATTTTATTAGTGATAGAATAAATTTATACATATTAATTTTTTATAGACCTATAATTAACATTTTAGAACGAGGAAGACATTTTAATGAGAAGATTATTTTTGATACAATATATAATAAGTATTTTAAAATTAATTTTTATCACTTTTATAATTTTAATCAAATAAAATATATTTAAAACATTGAATCTGTAGTAAAACATATTTAATAAGGGTAATTTTATATTTGGTCATAAATGATATATCACAATAGGTAAAAACTTGTTACCACATTGAAAACTAAAATTGTATGTGTTAAAAATATAATGGTAATGGGTTTAAAAATTGTTTGATAACTTTGTGGTAATTGGATATTGAGGCATAGATATACCATATATCTTACCAAATGTATTAGTTCCAAATTTTTCAGTTATATTCCCCAATATTTACTTCCCATTAATAATTCTTATTTTTATATTTACAAAAAAATCCATTCATTTTTCTCATATATATGTGAAATCCTCCCCTCACTTCCCCACATATGTCAACCCATTTACATTAGACAAAAATATACTAAAAACTAAAAAAATAATTAATTGAAACCTTTAATATAACATAATATTCTTAAAGCAACATCCCTCAGACAGGAAATCCACTTTTCAAAAATAGGTAATCTAAGAAGTAAGGCATAAATCTCAAACCAGTCCCATCCCATATGTATTTATTTATCTGAAATTTTTATTCTTAAAATTAAATTAATCCATTTTAAAATGATAAAATAAGTATATATAATTTTTTATGTTATTAAAATTATTTTAAAATAATTAACCACATTTCCCTCTTTTCTACTGTTAGAAATGAAACTTTTATTTGTTATCTATGTGGACTACCACTCCGCAACAAAACAAGTGTCATAATCATTCAAACCCATAAAATTATTTTACAAATAGTGAAATAAATATATATTTATTAAATATTTGGATTATTTTATATTATTTAATTATAAAAAATATTAATCCTTTTCAACATCTTATGGAAAATGAAATAATAATCTATGAAAATGTCTCAATTACTACCTATATGTAATGGTAAATTATCAATTTTATTTTCAAAAATTATATTCAGGGATGATCAAGAGAATAAATATGATAGATTAATATTATATTTATGAAGTTATAAAGGTCATGTGAATACAAAGTGGAGATTATATTAACAATATTTTCAATCAATAACCAGGGAATATTCATCCATCCAAAAGAGTCTTCTGAAAAAAATGGTTTCTTAATATAATAAAATAATTTTATATATTTAATATTATTCTTATTATTAATTCTAATTTTGATATAACACATTAATGATAAAAACTAAATAAAATCTTTATTCTTCTATAATAATTATTTTAAAACAAATACACTTCATAATCGTCAAATTATATTGCTATGTTATTGTTTGGGTTTATTTAATCACATAATTAAACTATGTTATAGATTTATATAATCGATGGATATGGAGGTTTAATTTATTATAATATAAAATAAATTTAATTAAATAATTATTTTAATGTTTTTTTTATTTATAATATAAAAATTTCAACCATTTTTTAATGAAAACACCCTCTATTCACTAAGAATCATCCAATCATGCATGTCACTAAATTCATCTTTAAAGGAAATATCAATAAATATATTGTAATGAAATTATAATACTGTAGATAATTATACAAAATCAATTTTTGTAAATTTAATGATATGAGAATGATGAATCATTGGAGAATAATGAATAGAAACACCTCTATTATTAAACTTGTTAAAAATGATCAAGATAAATCATACATGATATCTAAAATAGACAATAAATAACAAATATATAAGTAAGGAATAATTATAAATTAATATTTCAAAAGGTTTTGTTTTTATAAAAAGGTTTCTAAATCGATGATTATGATATTTAACATTTTTATTGATGAGTTTATAGCACATTTTGACTAAGCATGAATTGAGGTGACAGGTCATTTTTCTAAAGTTTAATTTCATGAAACATATTTCTTAATATGAACCTTAAAACAATTAATATGTTGTGATTAATTCTTATTTATTTATTTTACCATATTTAGGGGTTTTGAACATATATATAATATAATTTCTATAAATTTAATTTTATCTGAATGAAATCAGTGTAGATAAGAATTTTGATTAAAATGTTAATCATATATTCTAGGTTTATCATATCATATTCAATCATTTGAGACATGACTGTGTTATACACCATGTTTTGCATTAGCTGGTGTACATTCTATCCACAATGTATCATTATATTATAATTTTTTCTTCATAGGAAATAATAATCCCAATATGTTCCTTTTTATAAAATTCCATGTCATGCAATTATTACAACATTTTTAAGGTTTTTTGGTATTTCAATTCTCAATTGTTTATTTATAATGTCTCATATTGTAAATTTCAGGGATTCTTCTAAGCCATTATCATAATGAATTTTATACATATTTTTTATTTTGTTTTATTAAAAAATAATGTTTTACTATTTTAGGTTCCAAAAATGGACTTTTCAATGAATTAAAATGATCATTTCCTTTCATTATCTAGTGTTTTTACTTTTATATCACCTTCCAAATTGGAAACATTATTTCATTTTCAGGTATCTATTTTTATAACTTCATTTTAAAACTAAATTTTTCAAAATATTTCACATACCCTTTTAAAAAAAACCATTGAATGTGATATGTATGTTTGTAATTTATATCCATATTAAAATTATTTTTAAATATATCTTGTGCATTCACATCTATTTTCCTTTTCACATTCAAATAGATTTTACCACAGTTGATTGTTAGTGGGATGGGAGACAAATAATTTTGACATCATGACTGGCTAGGATCATAAATCAGGTTCCCCAACTGTCTGGTTATAGGTATCTCATTCAATAATGTTAGCAAGCAACTGAATATCATCAATTACATTGTGAAAAAAATCAATGTTACACATTTGATTTCGTTGATATCAATAATGAGTTGGATAAATGAATATTCACCAAATCATCAATTATTTCCTTCTCTGTGAACGACCTTCAAGAAGAAACGATCTCCTAGATCACATTTTTAGATGATGTGAATACCATTGGTGTAATAAAATTCATTCAAAGCATAAATTCCCCATTTAGAGGGTTAAAAATCAGGTTCTTCCTTCTAATGAGAACATCAAACACACTATAATAAATATGGATTCTAGGTGCACGTATTGAGGGGTCTATCACAAGGAGAGTGTAGAAAATATAAATTTCAACAGAGAATTGGTGTACATTATTGTCCATTTTTTTGGTGATTTGATTTGAATAACTATCCAGGAGATTCAAGGTCTCTCTTTCTATGAGTGATGGCTCTATGGTGTGGTTTCAAATGGGTCTGAGATGATGGAAAGGGACATGCTGATTATAGTAGTTTACTTGAACATATGGAAGGCATGTACTTTGGTATGTAGTGATAAAATGATCTTATTATGGAATGATTTGGTCTCCAGAATGAGGAACCTATGGAACGATATGGTCCGGCTGTATATGAACTGGGAAAATGAACCCACCCTCAGACTACACCTGACTGGTAACTCTGCTAACTAATAGACCCAATGTAGTAATCATGTCCATAGAGTGTGTTAGTACCCCCATCTAGAGGGGTACACACTCAATACCAATGGTCTGTGTAACATGAGTGTCATTTGTATAGGTGGTGTGGTTCACAACCCTAGGAGCTCCGTCATCTTTTATTTTTTTTCACACTTTTCCAATGTCCATTCCATTCATGATGAATTTGTTAAAATGTTAATAGGGATTCACCTATGTAGAAAATGGAATATCAACCATCCAACAATATAAAGGTATTCTTGTATTATTCATGATTCTATGTATGGAACAAGTACCACGCCTCTGGTATATCATAAATCATTAGAAAATGCACATAGTTCATCAATAACCAAATGCGTTTATTGGGCATTTAGTGTGATGGAAATGAAGTTTTGGATTATTTGGCATTAAAAACTATCCAATGTGACACATTTACTTTCTTCCCTAGAATGACCTCATTTTATACTAAGGGAGAAGACCTAATTAGAAGGGATGCACTGAGGTCCACTATTTTAGGCCTCCATGATTCTTTGTTTTTAGTAATCTCTAGTTTCATTTTTTTGTTCTTTACTATATTTGAAAATAAATAAATAATGATGATGATATTCAACTATATTTACACTCATGGGATTTATACTACATGATTTATTCTAAAATAAATATTTATTATCATAAATAAGGGTATTGAATACATGGTATAAAAAGTATTTATTCTTGGTCACCTATTATGTGATACAATTGTTATAATTATTTTGAAAGGATTTATTTAAACTACATAAACGTACTCTTGATTTTACATTTGTTGTAATTGAGATATTTTCTGTGGAACTATCAACATTATTTTTATATATGGAATATATAATATTGTTTTCTATCAAATATATATACCATAACAACCTTTTTATTTCCTAACCATATACTACATATTTGAATAAATATTTTATATATGAATTTTATTGATAAATAACATAATTTACAATATCTTTTTGAATGGTTTTCCCAAGATGTCATAAATACATCGATGGGTGAAATTATTATCTTAAAAGTATACCCTTTATCTATATGGTGTAAATTACATTTGATATATTATTAATATAGAATTATATTTACCTAGAATGATATTTGATTTCATTTTATTCCCATTTTTATTCATGTATTTATTATGTTAGGAATATTGATGGAATTAATAAGCACTGAATTATATAAATTCATTAAAAAATGATATGAGACATAATTTATTTCCCTGGGATTTTTTTGAATTATTGGATAATACCATTTCATTCCTTGGGGTATTAATTTTATAAAAAGTGAATGATTTTGGTTTTAATGTTTTATGAAACCCACTTTATTTCCATTGGGTTATTATGATGTGATGTGTTAATGATTTTAAAGTGGAACAAACATGTTTGGATTAATGGAGTGTGCGGTCATATATTATGCTCCAATACATTGTTTAAAAGTGTATATATCAGGTGATAAATTATTTGGGGGGTAAATTTTTAGTTTCTCATAGTAGTAATAAATGGTGATGGATATGATGAATTTTATATTCCTTATACAATGTGCCTTATTTTAAAAGTGATCCACCTTTATATGCTTATTATCATTCTTACATTGTAATATCATGGCTCAAGTTTGTTGACTCAGTCATACAATTTGTGTCATTCGACTATTTATTAAATGATGCACAGTCAATTATATATGGGTTATACAATTCTTATGTATCATTGTTATATATAAATTCATATCATATGATCATTAATGATATTAAATTGTTTTCTATTATGTTTAGCCTTGCTGATTTTCTAAGGTCATCCCTAATTTTATGTTTCCAAAACAGATGTAATGAAGATACGAAATGTAAAAAATGTATAGAAGAGGTTATAATGTGTAGAATATGTGGGTGATATGGAATACTCATTATAGATTATGTAGTTTCATACACATTGGAAAAATATAACATTAATATAAATAACACGGAATTTATTTGTTTATCTTTTTTCAGAATTTTTTAAAATTATAAATATAAAATTTATTCAGAATTTAATCTAAAACAATATTTTCTGTACATTTTGAGGATGATATAGGCATGTATAAGGGATATTATTATTATTATTATAGAATAGGTTTTATAAATTTGGAAACTAGGATAAAATCTATTGAGTATAAAAAGGGAGATAGAAATTTCATCAAAGATCAATATATAAATATTTGTTTTAATTTAAAATGAATAGATAAAACATTATTCCATATGTGGTAATATTGTGAGGATGAATATAAAAATACATTTTTTAAAAACCTTATGGAAAAGTCTAATGTATATGTCTATCTATAATATAACATCATGAAATTTTGGAAATGTAGATATTGAGTTGTTTTTAGTGAAATAGTATCCCTATATAGATACTACAAGTGGATTCAATCACTAAAGCATATGTTCCAAGATGTAATATCCAAAAAATTATTGATTTTGGTATTAACACAATATAAATTTATTTAAGGTAATGGATGCATTTCTACATACATGGTATGATAGTCTCATGAGATATGATTAGCTCATCCTACTTCTTTTTATGAACCATAATATATGAGTAATTTTCTAAATAATTTTATGGATTATGATAAGAAGTGATAAGACGACCACCCTCCAAAGATTCCCCTCCAGAGTTGGAAATATAAGAAGATAGATAATAACCCTCGAGTACTACCTCCATTAGGCCCGAGGGTGGTGCCCAACACAAAGGGTATATAATCTCACAAAATGGGATGAATTACCCATTTTATAATAAAAAAGACCGGGATATAAGATGGTTCATACAAAAACAAATCCAATAAAAATATATATAATAAGTCCAAAACTATCCAACTTTCATGTTTAAAATATAACTGCAAAAAAACAAGAGTCTCTAATGTAAATAAAAAAACAAGGCTAAAATCCACACAAGAATTATCAAAAAGTCCGAGCTAGTAATTCCTAGAATGGTCCAAATAGTCCTCTTGGAAACCTGATAGTATTTTTATATACATAGGGTGAGTTAACAAGTATACTTAGTACAGATAACCAAAGTCTCTCATGAAAAATAGGGAGAAGCATACTGAACCCCCCATGAGAAAATATCAAAAACCAACAACAACTAACAAGGAATACTAGCCATCCCAACCTCACTAAGGACCACTCCCCAAATAATGCATGTAAATATAAAGTAGTATAATCATCATATCGATGTTTGGGTACCCCACACCACTTCCCACTAGTTACATGCTCATACAATAATGACAAACATCATAGTTCTTCCACCCTCTTCCACAATCCCCACGTCACAACCCGCTTGTACACACCTGGGACTCAAATCTAGTCATGCAACCTAGGAATAAAAAGCTCACCACATACTAACTTTACACACCTAGACCAAAACCATACCACATCCCACTGGAAAACACCTTGTCCCCAACCATACCTCATCTCTAAGACACTTGGTAGGCACACTACATCTCAACCTGTGGACACCTGGGAAAGAAAACTTCACCCACAAACAAATGGGTCTCACAACCTCACCACAACCTTCTTGAATAATCTTGGGATACTAATGCATAGAAGAGGGAGAATAGAAGAGATAATAACCAGCCATCTATCCTCCCACTGGGATGTTGGTAAAATTCACCCTCCCCCCATGAAAATGGGGGTGTTCAACACATAGTGCTTAACTAGGGTGGGGTGCATACATAAAACACAAGGAATGTATAGGTATGTATATTTATTGTCAAAAAATCAAAACCAACCTATTGGAGATAACCAAACAAAAAACCATAAAAAAACTACCTTTGCTGCTACCTCTAAATGAACAAATACACAACGTGCCACAATTCGACTCATAACCACAACCAACCCATTTAACGAAATACCATTTTTTATTAAGAAAACCCATTTATTACTTCCATCCCTTCCAAGGAAACTACCAACTATAGAATGAAATAAGCCACACAATATAAACCATCTAGTGGATAAAATATACACAATAACACAATCCACTTCTTATCTCCACTCCGTTTAACACCCATACCAACCAATGTCACCATCATTATTCAAAGTCACTCTTCCCAAACCTTCAACTAAAATAGAAAAACCTACATCTCATACCCATACCATCAACAATTCTTATCACAACCAAATATGGAAGACCCACTACATAACAACCACATACCCATCACTCCCAGTAATATAAAATTAATAAAAACTGAATCTATAGACCTTCTTCTCAAACACATCCCATTCATTCCAAAATTAATCAAAATCTCAACCATAGATTCCATTACACCACACGTACCACCACACTATATAGTCATGCTCTCAACCCTTGTACCACACAACCACACAACAAAAAAGACACAAAAAAACCACACAAAGAACATAGTGACACCAACCAAGGTAGGGTGTATTTAGATTTAGCAAACACTTGTTCCTTAATTACACTTAAATAATTCAGGTGTTATCACAGAGAAAGTTTAATCATGAGGCATCCATTTATATAACCGGGTATACATGGTTAATCAATTAAATTTATACTGTTTTTAAGCATAAGACCAGTAACAATCCATAACAAGTCATCCTGAGTGCACAAAAGAAGACCACCAACATCCTTGATTTTCAGTTTTCATACAGCCCATACAACTCACAATATCAATAAATAACAAAAGAGAAGCATGAAATATTTATTCAAAGAACCTATTTATTTGTTTAAATAAAATTAATTTATCTTTATAAAATCCGTATTTTTCTAACGTTACATGGGAAACATTCTAACTCCCACCCTACATGATACACAAATAAGAGAGATAAAGGGATCCTTACCTAAAGAAACAGATGAACATCACATCCTCCTTGTTCTAAATAGTGGCTGTGAAAGGCTCTATGGAGACATGATGTAAGGGTAAAACAAAAATGCATAGATCCTCAAGAAGAAAGGTTTTGGGGATTCTTGTTATTAAGTGAAAAAGGAAACATAAAAGGAAGAAAGGGTTATGTCTTTAGAAAGCCCATATCACATATCATCAGCAGAGACGGGTTCAAAATACATTGAAGCCAAATCACGATCAACACCACACATTTTGACTACCTAAAGTCCTCTTGAGAATTATGAATTTAACAATATATTTTAGATACTTTTATACTTCATAAAAACAGCTAAATATGGTTTTAATTCTATTTTACATAAATTAAAATCATAAAGGGGAGAAACTGGAAAAAAGTAAAAAACTGGAAATTTAACAGACTATTGGAAATGACTCACTATTGGGGGAGTCACCATCATGAGTAACTGGTGGGTGAGTCACCATTCAGTGAGCTACCTTTCAGTGAGGCACCATTTTTTGAGTCACCATTAGCTGAGTCACTATTTGGTGACCTACCATCCAGGGAGTCACCATTCCACTACCTACCGTTCGATATGGTACTATTTAGTGAGTCACTATTTTGTGAGATACCGTTTAGTGAGTCACCGCTGGATGAATCACTGGTGTGAACCACCATTGGATGACTCACCAGTGTGACCCACCTTTGGAAGACTCACTGCCACTACCCACCATTGTGAGTCACCGATCCTGACTCACCGTCAGCGACCTACCATCACAACCAACCAGTGGAAGAATCACCAGTTCTACCCACCATTGTGAGTCACCAGTCCTAACTCACCACTATAAACCTACCATCTCCACCTACCAGTGGATAATTCACCATCCACTAAGCTACCATTAGAAAAAATATATTTTAAAAAACTCTTGAAATGAGCCACCGTGACATCACCGAACACCTTAAACACGGGATTTTCACAAAGGAATTGAACAGGGAGGTTTAGAATGTTACATCAGATACCTCTAAAACTATTATCTCCCATGAAATTCGAAACCAAACTCAAAATGAAATATGGGTCCAAAAAACTACCCCATGAGGTACCTCCCAAGGATCTTCATACACTTGAAACACCGTTACTGAAAAAACACACCAATGTTCAATGATAAAAAAACATGTGTTGTTTGAAAGATGGAGTGAAACCTGAACATTCAAGAACAACTCTTCCGACATATACTACCACAATTGATCACAAGAACCGACACACAAGCACAAAAACCACAGTGTCTGGGCATATGAATCAGTCATTTCCTTCCCCCATTTTAAGATACTATCTGCTCTAGGAAAAATTGACTAACTAAAATTAGTTTAATGAAATCTAAATTTATTCTTCTGGATTAGGAATCAAGTCCCCCTTTCAACATTTCAAGACTTAACCATACATTCCACCACACACATCACAAGGTAAGAAGAACAACTCATCATATCGAACAAGGTTCAAACACTATATTACAAGGAAAAAAATAACATGGCAGAACCCAAAACAACTATGGGTAATTGGAACACATTTGTGCATCTCTCTCCCAAGCACTCTCCTCTCAGCCTCCATTCCTCCACAACACATGAAACAAGGGAATGGTCTATCCACACATCACCATCTTCTGATGAACCTTGATTTCTACTAGATTCTCCATGAACGTCACATCATATTTCACATCCAACACTCCCTAGTCAATGACATTGGAGACATTGTGAAGATACAAATGAAGCTGATAGACATGAAAGACATCATAGACCTTTTCCAACTATGGTGGTAGTTTCTACTAGTGTGCTACCTTTTGAACTCACCCCAAAACCAAAAAGGGTTCGATGAACCTAGGATAAAGCTTTATCCCTCAGCCAAACCTCTACTTCCCATATCGAGGGAAAAACATCAAAAATAAGTGGTCCACAACCTCAAACACAAATGGTCTCATCCTTTGATATTTATATGAATTCTATTGGTCCTTTACAACTTTGAGCCTCGAACGGACAAGTTGAACCATCTCTATTATACTCTTCACAACCTGAGGACCAAGAACAACCATCTCCCCAAACACTATCTAGCACAAAGGTGATGAAAAGAACTTTCATACAAAGAGACAAACGAAGAAATAAAAATGGATGAGTGATAACTATTATTTTAAACAAACACTAATAAGTGAAAGTGTGAAACCCAAGATTCACCAAGGTCTAAGATGCATGCCCGCAATATGTCCTCTAGTGTTTGGATGGTCTACTCTGTCTTTCCATTCATCTGAGGGTGGAATACAGTGCTGAGGAATAACTGAGCTCCAAAAGAAAGATCTAATCCCCTCCATTATCATGAAGTTAAACATGTAACCAAATAATAAAAATGTATCTTGGAAGTCCATGCGGAAGAAAAACCTCATCCACATAACTCCTTGCTAAGGAATCTACTACGCCTGACTCCTCGATTACTAAAAAGTGAGCCAATTTCATCAGTTGGTCCACTTTTACCCAGATTACATCAAAAAATATTTGAGAACTAGGTAATATTGTGAAAAAATCCATCAATATTTCCTCCCATTTTCACTTTGGGGCATCTAAGTGATGCAAAAAAACCACTGGGTACATGGATCTCATCCTTCACCAACTGGAACTCTAAGAACGTTTCAAAAAACTCTACCAATTCACACTTCAAACTCGACCTCCAAAAGTTCTCCCTAAATCTGTAGTATATTTAAAAATACCTTGATGTACCTCTAAAGGTAATGTTAGATCCACTTGGATATATACCTAGAGGGGGGGGGGGTTATTCAGGGTATGACATATTAAAACAACCTCCCCTTTTGATATTGTTTTGCTGTTAGACAAAACCCTCTTCTGTCTCCTTCCCATTACAGAGAATGAATAAACCTTAAACGAAACACATGACAAAACAATTTTTACTTGTTTCAACCTCACTAGGCTACATCCAAGGAGCATACACTAGAACTGTGTCAATGTACCAATTCCACTATAAGCGCACTACTATTTACAAGTTCAAAGTAGACTCACTGTCCCTCCTAGTTTACATCCACTCACAATTTGAGAACTCACTGCTCTCTCAACTGAAGTGAGCTCATTGCTTCTTCAGAAGATTCACCCACAGTTTATAGACCTGTAGTTCTCTTTATTACCACTAATGAATACATACTCTACTATATGTAGATGGTCTATTTATGTTGATATTTCATCCACTGATGAATACCCCTTTGCCTCTGAAAACTAGTCAATTCATTCGTAAATTCCTTCGAAAAGCACCCTACTTTGAGAGGCTCCCAATTTCATGAAGCTCAAACAAGCCTTCACAAAGTCCCTGCCTTTTTGCGAAAAAACACACCTGTACAGAGCTCCTACCTCATGGAGCACTCTACTTTCTTGGAGCTCAGACTGTCGCAAAGCTCAAGCCTTCGCAATGCCTAGGCCGTCGCGGGGCTCATGTCATCACAGAGCGACTTCTCTCATTAGGCTCACTGAGCCAATGAGGAGCACTCAACTTTAACGGAGCTAGATTATCTACCACGATGATCTTTCCTTTTTTGAAGCACACTGCCTTCGCGAACTACCTTCACGAGCCCAGAGTAAAATATTTTCTTCAAAAACTCTCTGATTCTCTCGAGGGGGTCGAGGCCTATTTATAGACGATTCCACCGACCCTCAAATCGTCCACACGAAGTCAGCGCCATGTCATCACAAATCGTGAAGCTCCAAAATTCCCAACGAAATTATCTCAATATCGTGAAGCACCACAAAAATTTTCCAATTGAAAATCTCATCGTAATCACAAATTATTCTGTCAATTACTTCACAACTTCACCATGAAGCTCCACTCTCAATTCCCTTCAGCTCCGCAATGCTCTTCAACGCTTCTATTCACGAATTTTTTCATAATCGGGAAGAATAACCGTCAATATTCTTTATGTCTTCGTGAAATCCAATTCATGAAGCCTATCTTCATGAAATTCTTTCCTTTTCCATATTTTTATGAGATCTTTAAAGATATTCACTCTTTGCGATGCTCACCAAACTCAAAATTTTAGACCCCAAAAATTTGGAAAATGCTGGAAAACGATGCCACCTTGTATATATTATTTTGTACGACCTCCAGATATTCTATTCCTTTTTCATGGTTCTTTTTCAACATTGATTGTCAAAAAAATCATTGGAACATGAATATTCACCATGGAAACCTTCATTGTCAACAAACAAAAGCAACCAAAAAATGCTGCAATGATACCTTGAGGGATTTTGGCCCAACAATCTCTCCCTTTGGGTTTGTTGACAACTCTTCTCAAAATGATTTTCTGCACGTTGATACCTTACTGAGTCTCCTCCTATCATCCACCATCCTTCGCCTCTTGCAATTCAGATAGAGACCAAAGATTCACTCACCACATACAATAAGCCCACATGAGCAATGCTCAACGTGAGAAATAAGAGTAGTATGAAAAGTTCATCAATGAATCACTTCATTTTAGACACCAAATATTGATACTAACCCAATACCAATTGCAAAACTGATACAAATTGTTGATATCACACTGATACAAATTGGTGATATGTGGAAACCTTCTCTCACCATTCCAACATTACTGTTATGGTTTTATCAGGATCCTCAGTTGTCGTGAAATCTATTCTTTGATCGATCACTTTTAGCATCGTCAGATTTAAACCCCCCCCTATATCATTTCTCTCCCCGATAATGCAACTCCACCTGTCAGCTTCTCCACATGTCTTTGACTAAGACATTTTCTCCTTTTCTTAGCCATAGTTTCTCCTACTCTAGGAGTCAGTATTTCTCCCCCTTTGTCAACAAACCAAGAAGTCACTCCATTATGGTCGACAACATTGGAAAGAACACAGATTATCGTAATAGAGAAAAACATACCTTACCTCAGGGAGGGGGGGGGTGAGGGTACCACAGTCACACTCTTTCATGTGTGGGGAGTCGACTGAACTCCCAGAGCAAGTCGATGCCTCTCAAAAGCATTCTTGGGTAGGGCTTTTGTCCTAATTTCTACATCCTATAACTCTGTATTCACATACTCCAACTTTATGATTCCCTACTCAACCTTCTATTTGATAAAATTATACTTTTTCACAATATTCATTGTCCTCGAGTGATGGAAATGATTTTTGATGATATTGATAGAACTTGAGTTATCGCACTGGATTCCGATCAGAGATTTCACTTCAACACCCTTATCATCAAGCTGCTACATCATCCACAATAACTGAATTCAAGCTTGAGTGGTGGCAATATACTTTGCTTCTATGGTTCTTAATGAAATGAAATATTTCTTCTTGATTATCCAAGAAACACACAATCCCCAATGATAGAAAGCAACTCCTGACATTGATTTCCTATCATCTGCTGAACAGGCCCGATCTTCTTTAGTATATCCCAATAATTCTTACTGATATTTGTCATATATATCACGCCAAAATCCATCGTTCCCTTGATATACTAAATTATTGTTTTCACTACAAGCATGTAGATTTCATTGGGATTACACTGATATCTAACTACTTGGCATGTGTCGAATACAGTGTCAGGACATATCATAGTCGAGTATAGAAAACTTCCAATGATTTTCCTGTATTCTGTTATATTATCGGCCTTGCCACCTTCATCTTTGGACAGTTTCATACGGGTAGCAACCAAAGTCTTAATCTCCTTGGAATTTTACATTCCAAATCTTCTCAAAACCTCCTTGGAATATGTGGATTGAGAAATGAATATTCCATTCCTTCCTTGTTTCACCTTTAAACCAAGGAAAAACGATAGCTCTCCAATCATAGACATTTCAAACTCACTTTTCATGAATTCAGAAAGATATATGCGTTGAGCTACATCTGATCTACCAAATATTATGTCGTCGACATAAACTAGGACCATAATACTTTTATTATTGTTATGGTTGAAATGGAAATTTTAATCAACTCATCCATGCTAGAAACAAAGTTTCTTCAAGTACTAATCAAGCCTTGAGTACCATGATCTTGGTTCTTGTTTCAGCCCATACAATGATTTATTCAGTATGAAAACATTTTTCTCATCCTCATGATTGAGAAAAACATCTGGGTGCTTGATATACACTTCTTCCTCTAGAACCCCATTCATGAATGCAGATTTAACATCCATCTAGAACACCATGAACTTTTGTTACAGTGTAATGGCTAGGAATAATATAATTGTCTCCAGCCTTGCAACTATTGAAAATGTCTCATCGATGTCAATTCCCTCTATCTTGGAGTATCCTTTTCACACTAGTCATGAAATGTTTCGAATCGTTATTCCATATTCATTAAATTTATTGTGAAAGATCCATTTAGTCCCGATGACATTCTTATCACCTAGCCTTGAATCAATATCTCATGTCTGATTCTTCTCAATCTGATCTAGATCTTCATTTATAGTCTGAACCCAATTTTCGTCTTTAGCTGCATTAGTAAAGCATTTAGGCTCAACCTAAGATAAGAAAGATGTCTACTACAGTGATTTCATTCTTCTTGTCTGAACTAGAGCTGATTGATCACTAATGATATTTTTTCTTTTCAATTTTAGCTCAACTCCTTAGCTTCTATGCAGATATAAAATTTTCTTCTTCTTCATGTTCATTATCAGTATCTTCTTCTGAATCCGCATCAGCCACTTTTTCTCCTCCTATGTTGCTTTCCTCCTCATCGCTTTCATCAAGAAATTATTCTCTGTGCTGTTGAATGTTCTCATCATTTTCCACAACAGTGATGTCATTTCTCTCAACTACTTTTCCCAGCCTTTTATTAAAGAATTTATATGCTTTACTTTTTCACGAGTAGCCAAGGAATATTCCTTCATCTCCACATGACTCAATTTTCCTGTGTTTCTCTTTGTTGAGTATAAATGACTTACTCCCATATATTCAAAAGTACTTCATTGTTGGCTTATTCCCGTACCACATCTCATTCGTATTTTTTTATTCCTTCAGACATAACTAAGCTCTGTAATAAATGTAGACCGATGCCAATACCACTTCCTTCATTAATTTCTCTGGTAGGTCTTTTTCAATGAGCATTTTTATGTCCATATTGTTGATGATCCGATTTATCCTTTGAACCATTCCATTCTTTTGGAGAGTTCTCACAGAGAAAACTTGATGTCTTATCCTATATTTATCGAGACAGTCTTCCCCCAAATTATTTGTGAATTCCAAACCATTATCAATATGATGATTCAATATTTTCTGTCCAATCATCCTTTCACACTTCCTCTGGTACTATTTTAAGAAGCTAAACACATTCGACTTATGGGCAATAACAAATATCGAAGACATTATGGTATATTCATCAATGAAAAGAACATATCACCTATTTTTGTCAATTTCTCTTGGTGTGATAGGCCCACAAACATCAGCATGCACCAATTCGAGCACTCTTGTTGACTTCTTTTCCTTTTCCTTATATGTCTTTCTGATGAGATTCCCTTGTTGGAATGCATCACACGTGTGAGTATGATCACGTGATAACTTGTGAAGGTCTCTTACTGCACCAAACATTACCAGATCTTCCAAGAATGGTTGACATAGTTGACCAAGTCATTTATGCGAGAACTTGTTTTCTTCTTCTATGGATATAAAGCACATTTATTCATCTCCAATTACCAGGTAGAGTTTTCCCATTGTTTGTTTCCCTGTAGAATCACTTCCTCATCTCTTCCTTTGATGACACACACTTTCGTAGTAAACCTTATAGAATTTCCTAAGTCACATAGTTGACTAACACAGAGAAAATTGGGACATAGGTGTTCTACAACTAAGACATCAGAACGTCTCATATCTTTGCCCCCAAACTTGGCCTTTCCAAAGACAATAATCTTTAGGCGTTAATTGTTTCCAAACTTGAAAACTCCTACTTTTTTATATTTTATGTCTGTATTAAGATCCTCATTACCTGTCATGTGAGATGTGAAACCGCTATCAAGGATCCATATGCCAGAGCGATCTGATGGTTTAAGGGAAATTTTTTCCACCACATCCTTCCCATCATTTTTCTTATTGGTCCATGTTTTTTCCTTCACACATAGCATGGATTGAGTCTTCTGATCTTTATCAGAGTATGATGGACTAGCTTCACCTTGAAAAGCTGCAAATCTATTTGGAATTTTCAACTCACTTGTTGGTTTATTGATCTGATATTTGAGAACATTTTGATTATCCTTTGGCACATTCCTCTGTATGGTCGAAGTATAATACCTAGCAATGTGACCAAATCTCTTACACCAAAAACAATTTCCTTCGAAATTTGTTCTAGAGAACGGTTCTCTATATTGATGCCACCTCTGTTCTTGTGCCCTTAGATTTCTCTTGGCTATGGAACACACATAATGTGAATGTCCCATATTTTCACAATACTAACACATGATATAAGTTGTATTCCTTCATGTCACTTCGGCACTGCGAGTTTCCCTTTGGGATCTCTGAATGTTCTGGTTCTTCTTTAATCCTGAATCAACCTTCAATCTCGGAACGAGTTCTTACTATCTGAAATCAATTTTCACATCTTTCTGTTTTTGATCAAGACCCCATGTCGACCTTATCATCTTAACATAACTGATGCTTCTTTTTTTCTGAACTGCTATTTTCCATATTCAGGTTCTTAGTTTTTTAGTGATCTACTTTCCTGATGTCCCAATAGGTGTCAAGAGTTTTTCTTGATCCTCAACATTTTTTTGTAAACTAAAAACTTTTCCTTTAAGTTCTTCAATACTCTTGATTTGAACTTTCCTTGTGTTATTCAAGCCATCAATATCCTTTTTTTGTTCATCAATCTTGATTTTATACTTATTAATTGATTCCGAGTCCTCTGGTGTTGATGAATTGAGTTTCTCAATTTTATCCATCAACTCAGTCTTCTTTTCTTCTTGCTGCTGCATATAGAGTATGGCGTCATGAAAAACATTGTTAGATTTCATTGTTTTGGATCTCCAAACATCTATATCCTCATGAGTAGCCTCTAACTCAGCTTGCATATCAACTCTTCCCTCGCATTCATATTCTTCTTGGTAAGATTCAGTTTCATTCTTCTTCTGAAAACTAACAACAACTACCATCATCTCATTTTCTACCTAATATCTGTAGTTCTCTATCTCTTCATACTCCTCAACCTCAGACTCTTCTGAAATGTCACATTCTATTGAAGGAAGGTTCTTCTTCTTAAATAAATTTCTCTTGAACTATTTCTTTCCTTTTCCATAGGCTGGAGACTTCTTCTTGGGAATTTCAATTTCATTGACATAATCATCCTCTTGAAAATTTTTGGGTCACCTTGTCAAAATATGTCCAACCTTTACACATAAAAAACAATCAAGTGTAAGCTTCCCTTTAAACATTCCTTTTCCAATTTGAAGGTTTGAGTAGAGGAATGAAATCACCTCATCTGTCTCTTCTTCTTCCTGATAATATTCAATGGTGAGGTTCTGAATGGCCTTGAATGCCACCTCTTTGGATTTCCCTTTTTCCATAGCATCGTTATCATCATTTCTCATTGCATATGCAACAAGGGTGCTGTGTAGGTTATCTAATGTCATCTATTTTAGGTATTTATCTTCCAAAACTGAAACATTCAGATTGAACCAAGGCAGAAGTTTTCTCAACATGCTCTTTACAATCTTTATGTATTCAATAACTTCTACAAGACCTCATATGTCTTCCACTAAAACATTTACCCTGTCAAAGAAATAATCAACAGACTCATTTGGGTTCATTATTAGAACTTCATACTTGTTCTACAACACTTCCATCTTTTCCTCTCCATCCTTTATATATCCTTCATATATATTCAATTTCTTTTCCCACATGGCATGTGAGGTTTTTCATGACATCAATTTTGTATAAATAGAATTGGACAGAGATCCCCCTAGAGAATTGATCCCCTTTGTGTCAGCATCCAATTCTCTTCCCTCATCATCTGATAATGAACCACTATTAATATCGGCTGTTATGCCATTAATTTCTGCTATGAAAACATCCATTCCCAAAAATCGAAAGTAGTGTTGCATCCAATTATTCTATAGAAGAAAATTGTTCCCATAGAATATCAGAATCCCTTTATGATTAATGAAATCCATTTGAGAGAGAAACTGATATCAACCTTTCCATATGATACCAATTGTTAGGTTTATTAGGCTAGATACCCTGAGAGGAGGGGTGAATCAGGGTATGAAAGATTAAAACAACTACCCATTTGGGTCTTTTTTCCTATTAGAAAAAACCATATTTTCTCTCCTTCACATTGCAAAGTATGAATAATCCTTAAACCAAGCACAAGACACAATAATTTTTACTTGGTTCACCCTCACTGGGATAAATCCAAGGAGCATACACCGACAGTGTTTCGATGTAACAATTCCACTATAAGTGCACTATTGTTTATAAGTTCGATGCAGACTCATTGTACCTCATAGTTTATAACCACTCACAATTTGAGTACTCTTTTCTCTCTCAACTGACGTGAGCTAACTGCTTCTTCAGAAGATTCACCCATAGTTTATAGACCTGTAGGTCTCTTCATTACAACTAATGAATGCATCCTCTACTATATGTATATGCTCTATTGAAGTCCAAATTTCATCCACTGATGAATACCCATTTTCTTCTAAACACTTGGAAATTCCTTTGGAAATTCCTTTGCAAGACACCCTACTTTGCGAGGATCCGAATTTCGTGAAGCTCAAAAAAACCTTCATTAAGACCTTACCTTTTGGTGAAGCACACACCTTCGTAGAGTTCCCACCTTGTGGAGCACAATGCTTTTGTAGAGCTCAGACCATCGTAAAGATCAATACTTCTTAATTCTTAGGCCATCGCCGGGCTTGAGTCATCACAGAGTGACTTCCCTCATGAAGCTCAATGAGTCAACGCAGAGCACACTACATGTGTGGATCTAGATTAGATGCCGAGATGCTCCTTCCTTTCGCGAAGAACAATGCCTTCATAAACCACCTTCACGAGCCAAGAGAAAAATATTTTCTTAAAAAACTCTCTTCTTCTCTTGAGGGGGTCAAGGCCTATTTCACTACTAGAAAAATAGGTATTTGCGACGGGCTATTTGCGACGGGATCCCGTCGCAACTAGCTTTTTGCGACGGGACCCCGTCGCAAATAGCCCGTTGCTGAAAACGCCGTCGGAACTGCCCTTATTTGCGACGGGCCCGTCGCTAAAGCCATTTTTTGCGACGGTCATTCTCCCCGTCGCAAATAGTATTCCGTATTTTTGTAAAAAAACTTTTAAAATAGTTTTTGCGACGGGACCCGTCGCAAATACCTTTTGCGACGGGTCCCGTCGCAAAAACTATTTTTAAAAAAAATAAAAAACTATTAATAATAGTTGTATTTGCGACGGGCATAGTATCCCGTCGCAAATATGATTTTTTTTTAAAAAAAATAAAAAACTATTAATAATACTAGTATTTGCGACGGGTATAGTATCCCGTCGCAAATACTATAAAAAAATAAAAAAAATAAATTATTAATAATATTTTTTAATTAATATAATAATAGAATTATAATTTACAAATGAAAATAATAAATTATTTTAATTACTATAATAATAGTAGAATTATAATTCAAAACTAAAAAATAATAGAATATTAATAAATGATTTAATTAATATAATAATATTACAATTATAATTCATAAATTAAAAATATTAATAAGTTATTTTAATTAATATAAAAATAATAGAAGTATTTTACATTCAAATAATAGAAGTATTTTACATTCTAATTATTGGTAATTATTACTAATTATTGGTAATTTTTCCTAATTATTGAGAATTTTTCCTATATTGAGAATTTTTCCTAATTTTTTCTAATTTTTCCTAATTTTAGGTATTTATTACTAAATATTGCAAATTATTGGTAATTATTGAAAATTATTGGTAATTATTGGTAATTATTGGTAATTACTGGTAATTATAGGTAATTACTAGTAATTATTCCTAATTATTCCTAATTATTCCTAATTATTCCTAATTATTCCTAATTATTCGTAATTATTACAATTTATTACAATTTATTACTAATTGTTACTAATTATTACAATTTATTACTAATTATTACAATTTATTGCTAATTATTACTATTTATTACTAATTTAGCAATACTTAGCAATACTTAGCAAAAGGAAAACTGCTTGAATAATGAAAGGAAATTTGGTAATCATCGTTGTGGAGATGATTATAAATTTTCCCTTCATTATCCAAGCAGATTTTGTTTACTAATTATTAGTAATAAAAAAAATATTATTAATATTTACGAAAAAACAATATTAATATTATTAAAATAATAAAAAATTTATAAAATATTAAAATTATCAATATTCATAACAGACTTTGTTCTATTCATAACATGTTCAAATCTTAAAGGGTCGCCAATTGTCAGGTCATGCGCAATAAAAAGTGTGTGTCAGCCATGTCCAATGTAAACTCTATAATTGTCCTTGCTTGGTTGATCACCTCGCAAGTAATGTTGCAATCAGACAATCCAAGTCATTCCCTTCTTATCTATAAGAATTATCTCACATGAACCTTTACATAGACCATTCTTCCTTAAAAATTTGAGGGGATATCATTATTTTTCCCTTAAATTTTCAAGGAAGAATGGTCTATGTAAAGGTTCATGTGAGATAATTCTTATAGATAAGAAGGGAATGACTTGGTTTGTCTGATTGCAACATTACTTGCGAGGTGATCAACCATGCAAGGACAATTATAGAGTTTACATTGGACATGGCTGACACAAACTTTTTATTGCGCATGACCTGACAATTGGCGACCCTTTAAGATTTTAACATGTTAAGAATAGAGCAAAGTCTGTTGTGAATATTGATAATTTTAATATTTTATAAATTTTTATTATTTTAATAATATTAATATTTTTTTCATAAATATTGATAATATAATTTTTTTTGCTAATTATTGCTAAGTATTCCTGAGTATTCCTGAGTATTCCTGAGTATTCCTCAGTATTCCTCAGTATTCCTCAGTATTCCTGAGTATTCCTGAGTATTCCTCAGTATTCCTGAGTATTCCTGAGTATTCCTGAGTATTCCTGAGTATTCCTGAGTATTCCTGAGTATTCCTGAGTATTCCTGAGTATTCCTGAGTATTCCTGAGTATTCCTGAGTATTCCTGAGTATTCCTGAGTATTACTGAGTATTACTGAGTATTCCTAATTATTACTAATTATTCCTAATTATTACTAATTATTACTAATTATTACTAATTATTCCTAATTATTCCTAATTATTCCTAATTATTCCTAATTATTCCTAATTATTCCTAATTATTCCTAATTATTCCTAATTATTCCTAATTATTCCTAATTATTCCTAATTATTCCTAATTATTCCTAATTATTCCTAATTATTCCTAATTATTCCTAATTATTCCTAATTATTCCTAATTATTCCTAATTATTCCTAATTATTCCTAATTATTCCTAATTATTCCTAATTATTTGCAATTATTGGTAATTATTGGCAATTATTGGTAATTATTACTAATTATTACAAATTATTGGTAATTATTGGTAATTATTACTAATTATTACTAATTATTGTTAATTATTGGTAATTATTCCAAATTATAGATAATTATTACTATTTATTGGTAATTATTACTACTTATTGGTAATTATTACTAATTATTACTAATTATTGCTAATTATTACTAATTATTGGTAATTATTACTAATTATTACTAATTGTTACTAATTATTACTAATTATTGCTAATTATTACTAATTATTGGTAATTATTACTAATTATTACTAATTATTACTAATTATTGGTAATTATTACTAATTATTACTAATTATTCTTAATTATTGATAATTATTGATAATTGTTCCTAATTATTAGTAATTAAATGAATAATTACCAATAATTAGGAATAATTACCAATAATTACAAATAATAACATTATTAATATATTTTTTTATTAATATTAAAATAATATAATTTTCTGATTTATATACAATTCTCCTTTCATCTGTGCGTTTTCTATCTCCACATACAAATAATACATGTGAAGACAGTAAACACACAGATGAAAAGATAATTGTATACATATAAAAAATTATATTATTTTAATAATAATAATAAAATATACTAATAATGTAATAATGTTATTATTCCTAATTATTGTTATTTATTACTAATTATTAATATTTATTCATAATTATTAAAAATTATTAAAAATTATTCCTAATTACCATTAACTATGAACAATACTAATAATTTAAATTTATTAAGTAAGAAAACAATGTAAACATAATTAAATTACAACTAATCAAAAATAATTGAAACTAATAAAAAATTAAAAATAAATATTAAATTAAAATGAACATAAATACCTTGAAAATTGATGAGCTCTGATCGTTCTTCAAAACATTAATAACAGCTCCGAAGAAAAAAATTAAACTGAACAAAAACTCAACTTTAGAAATAGAAATTTTAGAGCAGAAGAAGGTGGAGAATGAGAATGAATTGAAAAAAAACGGATGGGGGTATTTATAGGTTATATTATTTGCGACGGGAATCCCGTCGCAAATAATACTATTTGCGACGGGCACCGTCACAAATACCTTGACCCGCATTTATTACGGTCAACCGGTAAATAGTTATTTGCGACGGGACCCGTCGCAAATAACATAGTATTTTCGATGGGAATACTTTCCCGTCGCAAATACCTTTTACCGCCGCCGGTTATTTGCGACGGGGAGGCCTATCCCGTCGCAAAAGCCTACTTATTTGCGACGGGTAAAGACCCCCGTCGCAAATAAGTTTTTAACGGGACTATTTGCGACGGGAATAAATCCCGTCGCAAATACCCATTTTTCCCGTAGTGTTTATAGGCAATTCCTCTGGCCCTCGAACCATCAACGTGAAGTCAGCACCACGTCATCACAAATCGCGATGCTCCGAAATTCCAGCCAAAATTATCTCAATATCATGAAGAACCATGGTAATTTTCCAAATTGTGGAGCTTATCATAATCTCGAAGTGTTCTGTCAATTACTTCGCACCTTCACCGTGAAGCTCCACCCGAAATGCCCTTTCCCACCTCAATGCTCGTCAACTCTTCCATTCGTGAATCTTGTCATAATCATGGAGAATAACCGTCAACATTTTTCATGTCTTCACGAAATCCAATCCATGAAGCCAATATTTGTTATACTCATGCATTTTTCATATTTTGATGAGATCATCAAGGATATCAATTTTTTTCGATGCTCACCAAACTCCATATTTTGGACCCCAAAAATTTGGAAAACACTAGAAAATAGCACCACCTTGTATCTATTCTTTTGTACCGCCCCAAGATCGTCTGTTCCTTTGTCATGGTTCTTTGTTAACATGGATTGTCAACAACATCTTTGGAACGAAACAATTCACCACAGAAACCTGCACTGTAAACAAAGATCAGAAACCCAAAAATGCTGCAAAGATACTTTGAGGGATTTTTCCCAACATGTGATATATGAAACTCACAGAGGACTCCCCTATGGATTTCCACAAAAAAAATAGACTTCCATAGAACAACATATAATTATGAACATCCTATGACCATCCTTCTTAAGCATCACCATGGTAAATGAAATCTTGAATCACCTATCCCTCCGAGTGTCCCCACTAAAAAATCCTCCACCTACTGCATCTGAGATAATTACATTATCATCTGAAAAAGACAGCCACTACTGCCATCCATTCCTACATCTAGGTGTAAGGAAACCAACTTTTATATCACTTTCTAAGCATCTGAAGATTCCAAAACTACCTCCCTCTACGAAATCCAAGTCAAGTAATGGGCTATGATATTCCCCATTTTGAGGTTTTAGTGATTTGAAAATCATTGTTTTGAAGAAAATTCATCCACCTCAACTGTAAGAAGTTTATAACTCGCTGGAAAAAATTTATACCTGAAGCTCTTGTGATTTGTGAAGACCACAAAGAACTCCCTAAGGAAGTATTTCCATAACTACATTAGAGCTAACAAAACCACTCCTAGATCTATATCATGGTAGGAAAATTTATGTTCATGTGGACATAACATAATATAACCATAAGATATAACTCCCCACTATTGCATTAGAATTGAACCCAAGCCCATATGGGACGAAAAAAAAACATCTTGAACATCACCCCATCTTCTAGAAATTGGAGCACTAGAGCAATGTCTAAATTCCCCTTTAGATAGCTAAACACTACCAAGCACTGGTCAATTCTCACAAAAGCCTGGTACTTTCTAGTTGGAGCTGTCAATGAGGTTTCAACTTGAGGGAAATCACGTACAAACATCTGGTAGTAGAATAGCATACCGAGAAAACTATGAAACTCTACAAAATTCTTTGGTGTATCCCAAGAAAAAACTATATTTAACTTCAATGGATAAATTACTACACCCTACTGCGACACCACATGTATAAGGAAATGCACCTCTTGTGTCCAAAACATACAGTTGGACAACATTCCGTAGATCTAGTTGTATTGAAGAACCTATAAGATAGTTTGGAAATGCGTGATATGATCCTCCTCTAACTCTATTTTTATCTAGATTTCATCGATGAATACGCTGAAGAAGTGGTCAAGGAACTCATAGAAAATAGAATTCATGAGACCCCTGAACACAGTTTTTGTGTTCATAAAACTAAACGACATAACCATGAACTCGATGCACCCATTACATTAACTAAAAGAAGTCTTTATTATATTACCCTCCTTCACCCTCATCTACTGATATACATACCACAAATCGATCTTATAGAAACAACTCTCTCCCCTCAACTGGTCGAAAATATTCTCTATCCTCAATAGAGGGTAATGGTTCATGACCATTACCCAATTCAATAGCTGGTAGTCTATGAAAAAACATAGACCACCATCTTCCTTATTCAAAAATAAGACTAGATCACCCCACAGTGACACACTAGGTAGGATACAATGTTTATTCATCATATCATCTACTTGAATCCTCAACTCTCATAGCTCTAATGGTGTCATCTGATAAGGAGCCTTTGAAATTAGAGAAGCATTGGGCTATAAGTATATCACAAAATCAACATCACATTGAGAGGGTAGAGTTACAACCTCCTGATAAAAATTTAAAAAAACAACCCAACAAATTTGGGAACCTTCTCCATCTCAGTATCCACCGATTCCACTGACCGCTTGGAAAATAAGTAATAAAGAGGATCCAAACACTATGTTCCCACATGACAGCTCTGCTCATTAATGAAGGCCACAAATTGAACATCTACATATGAAAACATGACTCTGCTCTAGAATTTGTCGATAATAACATTCTTAGAGTACAACATGTTGACTCAAAGGATACCATCGTACAGTTTCATCTTTAACATGAAAAGATCCCCTCAATTCTAATGTGGTCCCATCATTAGCTAACATCTGTGGAACACATCAATCAAGCTGGTAAAATATCCAACTGGCATACTCAATACCAGGGGCACAAGATACATATCTACATCTAGTCCTAGAGGATGGGATATACTAGGTGAAACAAACAATGGAGAATCTCATGAATCAAATAAAGAAAAATCATTTTAGGAACAAACTGATTATACGTCAAATGATATATGGACCTACTGGGACTGATGTCTCTGTGACATACAATTGATCATTCCCATCTCCTATTCTTCTTGGATGACAACCACCTCCCTGACCATGTCCGGGTTGAGGTCCATGAGGAACATGTTGAGGTCAGTCTCTACATTCTCCTTCTCCCCTTGGTGAAGCGTGAGCATGATATCCTTACTGCTAGAAATAACGTATTGTATTCTTCCACTGGTCATTCTCCTCTATAGGATCAACCCTCCATCGATCAAACAAATCAACTTGCTGAACCACAACTATTGAGCTAACCATGGAGGATGCCTAGGTTCCATAGCTGAAAAGTAAACAAGGAAATCATAATCCCATGTAGTATGTAATTATATTTAAGATTCATTTGTAAGAAATTATTTATTTAAATTTCCTTAAATGTTTATCTCGGATAGGATCAAAATTCATTATGATGCATGTACCTTTCCTAGGGTCTCTACCATACAAATGGTGTATCCTCACATGGGAGTTAGATAGACTTAGAGTCCTTTCATCGGATCATAGAGGGACCTAAAATCCCATGTCCTAGTTGGTCTTCCCTATCCTATGTCACACACTAAGATCACCTGACACTATAGCCCTACCAACCCATGAAATCATCACTGTGCCTCACTATGAAAACCTTCCTATCTCTCAACCGTCATCATTGATACCATTATTTCATGAACCCCTCCCTCCAAAGATTCCCGTTATGAGCTAGTAATGAAGGAAGAGAGATAATGACCCCTGAGTCCTGCCTCTGGTAGGCCTTGGCGTGGCGACTAACACAAAGGGTATAAAATCTAACAAAATGGGAAGAATTAACATTTTTTTAAGAAAACATGATTGAGAGATATGAATGTTCATCCCAAAGCATCTCCAATATATATATATATATATATATATATATGTAATAAAATTCCCTCCCACATGCATATTTAAAATAGAACTATTACAAAACAAGAGTCTCCAAAGTAAATACCAAAAATATGGATAAGAAGCAAGACGACAATGGCCCCACAATCCGAGATAGTAATGCCCATCACAGTCCACATAGTCCCCCTGAAAACTTGAAAGTAGTTTTATAAATGTAGGATGAGAATACAAGTATATTTATTAGAGAAAAACCAAAGTCTATTGTGCACAAGTGGTAGAAGCATAATAAAGACCCCATGAGAAAAATAGAAACAAACAACAACTGACATGAAATATTGGTCATACCTACCTCAACAAGGCATTCTCATGAAATAAAGAATTTCAAGTAAAGTATTATAATACGAATATCAATGTTTTGGTACCCCACCCCACTTCCCACTAGTTAACTACTCATACCCTAACAAAAAATGACTTGGCGCTTCCACACCATTCCAGAAGCCCCACATCACAACCCTCCCACCCACACATGGGCCTCAGATCTACTCCTACAATATGGGGATATGAAACTCACCACATCCCTCATATAAACACATGGGACACAGCCATACCACATCCTACTCACAAACACTAGGGCCACAACCATACCTCATCCTGAATAGACGTGGGAAGCATACCACATCTCAACCCATAGACACCTCAGAAAGAATACCTCGCCTGAAAACACCTGGTACTCACAAATACACCATAACCTACCTAAATAATCTTGGAATACCAATGCCTCTAAGAGGGAGTAGGGAAGAACCAATAAGCTACCATCCATCCTCCCACCAGGATGTTGCGAAAAGTTACCATTCCCCATGACAATGCAGGTGTTCGGTACAATGTTCTCAACTAGGGTGGGGTGCGTATAGAAAAAAATGGAAAATATAGGTATATATATTTATTATAAAACACTAGATCCCAACCTATAGGTTCTTCCGAAAAAAAAATCCCCCAAAAAACCTATGCGTCTACAACTAAATGAATAACTACATAACATTCCACAACTCAAATCGTATCCCCATCCAACTCATTTAACAAAATACCCTTCTTTATTAAGAAACCCCATTTATTCATTACATCCCTACCCAAGAAAATACCATAAAAAACACACAACAATCCACACATCATAAACCACGCAAAAGAAAATTAACAACAATAAAGTAACACATTTCATATTTCTACTCTGTTTAACACCCATACCAACCCCTACCACCATCATTCATCAAAGTAATTCCCCCAATACATCCTCCAAAATTGAAATATATATATATTATACCCATTCCCTTCAACATGTCTCATCACATCAAAACTCAACAACCCCACTGTATAACAACACAACACCCATCACTCCCATTAACATAAACAAAGCACAAACCGAAATTGAAGCCCTGCTGCTCAAACACTTCCCATCCATTCCACAATCAGTCAATTTCTCTACCAACATCACCCGTACAACACCACCATATAACCATTCTCTCAACACCAACACCACACAACCACACTAAACATGACAGGGTGTATTCAGATTTAACAAACAGTCATCCGTCAATTCCTCTTTGATAATTCTTGGGTTATCACAGAGAAATTTAGATACCAATGAATCCATTTATTTAACTAGGTATACATGGTCAATCAACTACATATATATAGACATTCAATATGATATAAAAAACAATCCATCAAAAGTCATCCCCAGTGTGCAAAAAAAGTCCAATAAGGGCCATGGTTTTCAGTAGTCATACATCTAATACAACTAAAAATATCAATAAAAAACAAAATAGAAGATTCAATCACTTTTTCCCAGCCCATGTTATTGGTTTAAAGATGATTCAATGATACTTATTAAATTCGGATTCAACTACATCCATGTGGGAATCATTTTTACATGCACCCTGCATGATACACAAATAAGAGGTATGAATGGATCCCTACCTCAAGAAACAGATTATCAACACCTCCTACTTGCACCAAATAGTGGGTGAGCAAGGCTCCATGGAAATTTGATTTAAGGGTGAAATAAAAACACATGAATCCTCGGGGATGAATGGTTCTGGGGATGCTCGGTAGAAAGTGTAAAGGGAAACATACATGGAACAAAGGGTATCACCTTTAGATAGGTCTGATCATATATTAACAAAAGAAATAGTTTCAAAAGACATTAAAGAATACTAATGACTAGGACCACACATTTTGACTATTTAAAGGCCTGCTAAGAATTATGAATTTAAGTATATATCTAATATCCTTTGTAAAAAATTCTATAACACTTAAGTATAGGTTTAAACTCATTTTAAGTCAATTAAATTTTAAAGGGTTGAAACTAGAAAAACATGGAATTATTATAACTTTAACAGACTGATGGAAATGAATCAACTTGGGTGAGTCACCGGTGTGAGTCACTAGTGGGTGAGTCACCATTCATTGAGTCACCATTTTTTGAGTCTCCATTCAGTGACCTAGCATTTGGTGATTCACCATTCAATGAGTCACCGTTTGGTGATCCACTATTCGGTGATTCACTAATGGATGACTCACCTATATGACTCACCATTGGATGACACCTTGGTGCCAACTACCAATGGATGAACAACCAATGTGACCAACTATTTTCTGTCACTGGTCCTGGGTCACCGTTTGTGACCTACCGTTGCCACCTTCCAATGGACGAATCACTAGTGCGACCCCCTATTGTGATTAATCATTCTGGACTCACTGTCAGTGAACTACATTATAAACCTAATATTGGACGATTCATCGTCATATGATATACCATTATAAAAAATTGATTTTGAAAAACTCCTGAAATGAGCCACTATGACCTCCCAGAACACCTTAAACACTATATTATTATTAAGGAATGAATATGGGAGGTCTGGGACATTACAAGATTATTAAAATAATTATATTCAACTAAAAATATCAATGATTGAAATAAATGTTTAATTAGGAAATATTGAGTTTTTATATTCACTTAATCATCTACCGTAATTCTACATGGTATTATGAAAATCATTTAAAATTTTGTATTTAGTAGAAATAATATCATGAAAATTTAGTAGATAAAGGTACATATCTTGAAACTACCATATCCTATAACCATATAAGTAAAAATAATTAAATAGTTTATAATATTAGTGTAATACTATTATTTTTAAAAATATCAGTCTTTCAGTCTTACCTATGGTAGTTGGGATGATATCAATAAAGAAATTTATTCTTGATAAATTTAACCTATTTTATTTAGTGAGTGGTATTCATTGATAATAATTTTTTTGATAATTAAGTAAAAAATCTATGGATTTTATAAAAATAACATTTTAGTCTGTAAAGTATCCGAAACATATATTAAATGGTTTCAAGACCCTTGAAAAGTTAACTTATGATAATGTTATATTTTTTAGAGTAACTATTGTTGGGAATTTTTTTGAGGTATGAGTAACTCATAGATTTATATATTATTTATGTTGAGGTAACAAAGGGTTGAATTACTTTGAGAAATGTATTATTGATAGAAATTGAATTATTTATTGTTATAATGAAAATTTATTCATTGATATTTCTTGGTGAAGTTTATATCATTATTAGAAATATGATATTGATTAATACATTTTAGGTTTATTTTTGGAGTTAATTTTTGGCGAAATATATAATATTATTTTAGTTTTATATATTATATATAAAATTGTTTTTGGGTAATTTATGTTATCAATGATATATTATTTGGGTATATACATACATACATAGGTATATGAGTGTATGAATGATTAATAATGTTTAAGGAAAGAAAAGTATCATGATTTAACCAAATAAGGCATGGTAGATGTTGTATATTATATATAATCCAAATTATGAATATGTTAAATATAACCCCACACACTTTCATTACATGATAACCATGAAAATGTTTATGAAATTTTTAAGGGGATGATAATGTAATGAACAAAGACCACTATTTATTTTCCTTAAATAATCGTTGTGTTTGATAGATTTATCTGCACACAACACCAAACAAAAATGAAACAACAATGTATATATATTATATATATTAAATATGGCCACAAAATCTATACAATTAATTTTTTTGAATAGGTGTAACTGAATTTAGAAATATATTAATCTTTATTTAAATATAATGGTTACACTATAAAAAATTACATAATTCATTATTATATATAATAATATATATTTTTTTACAAATAGATATTTATAAAATGAAACTAATGATATTATTTATAAAGTATTATGTTCATAAAATATAATATTTAGGTATTAATGCTGGTTTTATTTGTGTTTTATTGAAATTTATAATAAGTAGAAGTATTATTTAAAAGTTATTTTCCACTAAAAATAGTTTTTAACTATGGTTTATAAATATATTTATAATTAAAATTTATATATTTTAGAATATAAAATTTAAACAATAATCTAAATTTTTGGATTCTATATATCAATATTTTCTTAATATGATTGTTTGGTACTTTTATAGAATGATTTATTTTCAGCTGAATTGTGAGAAATACCATTTTAAGAATTTTTTCGAACATGTTTTGGATTTATTATCTATAATGTATTAATATCTGTTTGGTGTGTCGCTAATTAAGTGGTGATACTTGGAATATTGTTATGAATTCACATGATGTCATTGGATGTCATACTTGAGTTAATTTCCATGTTAATTATTGTGATTATTGAAGATGATATTAACTAAAAAAGTAAAGTGATAAAGAAATTGATGATATGCACATTGTTTCAACATGTAAAAAAACATTGATAATATTGATTTTTTATATGATTTAATGAATGCCATGAAAAATTTATATTTTTATAATGAATTTGGGAAGAAGAGAAGTTGAGAAGTTGTATTGGAAATTTATATGAATTATATTGCATTTGGTTTTATATATTTTTTAACTAATTTTATATTTTTAATAAAAAATTTATCATACCGAAGGCCAACCAACGTACATGTGAACCCTGACATAGGGGGGCTAGATAGTTAACCTCAACCAGCTTGTATGGTGGGAGAAGAGTCTAGATGGCTGCATTACACTGTCAAGTACATTTGAATCACTCCTGGTTTCAAGTATGAAATCCTTTCAATATGATTTTTAAGTATGTAAAGAATATGGTTGATGTTAGGTAGAGTTTGGAGAACTTTTGGAGGGGTTTTTGGGATTTCATACAAGATAATGGTTGGTGAAGGGTACTATAAAATTGTGTAACACCCATAGGAAACCTTGTACAATGAGTCAAGGGCTAAAGGGAAGGTGCACAGGTGTTGCACGACTTGAAAAAGCAGTGTAGAATCCTAAGAGAAACTATGCTACCCGAGACAATGGGATTTGGCATTGATGGAGGACCATTTGGAAACTACATGAGACAAATGTGAAAGGTTCATCCGTGAGTTACTGGCTAGCACATAGTCAGTTCATGATTTGACTCACCATGATAATAAACTATGTGTGGTAAGAAAACTGGATCAAAAAAGTAGATGTAGGAAAAAATTGTATTTTAATGCATCATTGTTTCCCCAAAATTCCCATAACGTTGTATTTTTTCTTCTTAATTTTTGGAGAACCTATAGTATTTTGGAAGTGATATGAACACCTCTCTTGGTTTTTTAAAGACGAATGTAGAGAACCTATGCTTGACGTACACGGACATTACATTAATTTTCCAGAATACTTAATACATAACAAAAACAGACACACAAGGACCGTAATAGTTTAGTGTCTTTGGAAACTTGGAACGTAATCTTCTAATTGCGGTGAAAGATCTTCAACATCTCCCATAAAGATCTTCCACTTTTTGTTTCCTGACCTAAAACCTTTCTTTTGAACCTAGGGGAAAATAAAACATAAAAAGGGTGAGCTCAAATGCTCAGTAAGGGTAAGCATGTATAAAATAAAACATACCATATACATTGGAACTTAAAAACATGAACATAATGTTTAAACATTAAAATCTTGAGCAACGACATTAAACATGGAAGTACATAAGGCATAAATCATAATGGAACATAAACCATGATGAAATAGCATGGGTATAAAACATGTATTTGTGGAATCCATTAAGTACATGTAATGATTTCCATAGTAGCCAAGCCATTGCTGCCAAGACATTCTTAGTGGACAAAGTCCCATTTTGAATCGAGTTAACTCCTCGTTTCAGTCCTGTAACACTAAACAGGATTAACTTACCATTCCAGCCATGTCTATCTCATGAGATATAAAATCTTTACCTAATGCATTGGAGGGAGATATAGGTCCCACCCATCTCATAATGATACCATTCTTATGTGTGCCACAAAATCATAAATCATACATCATTTCATAACACATGTAATAAAAATGGGAATCGTTAAACATAGTGACATCATAAAACAATTCATATAAGATAAAAGAATCCATAAAAATCTTTCCATCACAACATAATCAAATCCATGTAATAATAGGGATAAAAATAGAACCCTTTATTATCTTATTTGGAAAATAATTTTGATAAAACACTTGAACTTCATTCTTGAGGAAAATATCCTTTCTACTTCAAATTTTTTTTCCTTTCTTAACATTTCATACAATTTTAAACTAAAATAAGTTGATTAAAAATAAACTTAAAAACTTGTAAAGGAAGATTCTTGGAAATTTTGTTTTAAAAGTCCATTCATGCCATATAAGTTAAAAAAACATTCTTCTCTTACTTTTGTTGGAAAAAGTCAAAAAGTACCTCGTAATGTAAACAAAAGAAAGATTCCTTACATTCCATGTAGTAAAAGTCAAAATGGATAAAAATTTAATTAAACATACATAAAAATACTTATAGAAAACATGGACACGAATGATAACAATCACCCCAGTAAATACTTACGTATAAGCAATCTCGGATAAAAAAATAAGATTTGCAAAATTATCCCTTACCTTATGTCCGATATGCTTCGTATGTATCTGAACCTATTGTATAATGATTTAAATAATGTCATTGAATTATTAAAGAATAAAATTCATTTTTATGATATCATATATGGTTCACTTATGACTTTATATTACCTGTTCTTTTGTAAATTCCATGTTAAAGAATGTTTTGGGTAAAATCGTTTCATTTGTCGTCCGTGATTTGACTTCTAATTATTCATATGATTACATAGATCACGATTACATAATTCCAGAATATAAAACATGATTTATATATAATATATATTCATAATATACATATATATAATAGATTGATAAATGGAATGAAATACACCGTTCATGGAGACGGTAGGCCGTACGTACGCATGAAAGCTGTTTTCGTTTCCTTATTGAGTTGAATGGAATTAAGTAGATGAAATACATATATACATAAATCCAGTAGCTTCATAATGTCATATATTTCATTATTATTGCTTATATATACTTTATAATCATTCTTAAATGGTTAACATGTAGAATGAATCTCATCTCTTCGTGGAGACGGTAGTCCGTACGTACGCACGAGCGATGATATCATTTCAATAATTATTGAATTGAATTGGAGTGGCTGATACAATATATCAGAATCAGTATGATGTTATAATAACTATGTATAGTTATTATTTACACCATTATACACATCCATGTAAGGTGTTGGTGGAAAAATAGATTACACCACAGCGTGGAGACGGTATTCCATACGTACGCACGCGCGGTGATTTTGTTTTCCGTAGGATGGATAGAAGGTGAAATGGTGTTGTTTCATATTTATAATAACAAATCAGTATATTATTTATACTTATGTTATTACTTTATAATGAAACAACTAAAGAAGAATAATTTGAAGAAGAAATAAGCTTGAAAGAATCGGGAGAAGAAATTACCTCTTCTTCGATATGCCTCTTTGAAACCTCCTCTTAGGGCACTAAGATTGGTCTTTAAAGTAGACCAGAACCTCTAGGATGTTTCTAGGGAAGTGGAGAAGATAATTTGGCAGGGGTTGGCCGATCTTGAAAGCTAAAATTGGTGTGAGGAGGAGAGGGAGGAGGTGCCCTTTTATAAGGGAGGAGAGGGGCACCTTTGGAATTCTTAAAAATATTAATTTATAATAAATCTAACCCCACTTTAAAACCTCCAAAATGTATCACATTAGAAGATTAGATGATATAGATATCTAATCTCATCAACCAATCAAATTTAGACATGTTTGGATCTTATTTTAAACCTTATCATTTTTATTTATGCTTATTTAATCTATTTAAGTTAATTTGTGGAAATAAAATTCTAAATTTTAAATTATAACAAATAATTACTTATTTGTTGTGAATTTTCCATAATTGTTTACTTTATAACATTATAGACCATAGAAATTTAAATTTGTAATTTTTAAATATTTTTGTGATTTTAAACAATTTTATAATATGTTATTTTTATAAAATAACAGTAGTGTCAATTTTGACACTATTCATTTATTTGAATTTAAATAAAATATATACAAAATATATGTTCGAATGAAAATCTTTAATAGATTCATAAAAGGTCATATGTATCTATAAAATGAGTGTGTCACATTAAATAGTACATATAATATTTATTTTATTATTTTTAAAACCATTTATTTGGTCTATCTCTTAATAAAATAATTACTACAACATTTTTGTATAATTATTTAATATACAGATTTGTTGCATAAAAATTTAAAATAAAATCCTATGATTAATATAAATCTATTAACTTTAACAATAATACTTTTACTCGAATTTATCATCTTAAAGTCACAATATTTAAAATTTTTTATTTATTAAATTATGAAGCTCACAACTTTGGCATTATTTAAAATAAAATAATATAAGTGTCATAATCACTTTTATAAGGATCCAAACCGTTATATATTAGGTAATTGGATGCTTATGGTGTATATATACACTACCAATATGTTTTGGCAGGTTTTTGGGCCTTTTAATGGGTATTATTATTTCACTAAAAACTATATTACTTATTTTCCACTTAATAAATAATTTCTGTATCATTAATGTATCACCATTAATGACAATTATTTAATCCCTAAAAATTATAAATAAATTATCATGATGTAGATAATTTTATTATATTTCTGGAGACTATTCATGTTCGATGTTTTATGATGTTAATCACTAAATTAAAATTATTATACTTATAAGATTTAAGAGAGTGACATGTTGTCACTTTCTTTGGTTTTAATAATAATTAAATTAGTTTCATGGTCAAAAGTCCATAAAATGAATCTAATCCGACCCTTAGTTGATATGGGTTTACATTTAGCCATCCAATATAATTTTGGCATGTTTTAGGGTAATTTTATAATATTATATTTACCCTTAATTACCCGATTTACCTTTAATTATAGTAAATAAAATTTACCGTAGTTACTATTCATAATTCCCCAAAATCAAAACTAGCCTATTAACATAATTTTGACCCACTTATTCAAAATATAGAATCAATTTTTTCAAATTAAATACACAGAAGTTTCAGAAATTAAATTAAAATTAATCCCGTTGTCGAATGAAAACGAGTTTTTGTATTAAAACATTGCAAAAGATTGAATTGATTTAACCTACGAATTCAATGTAAAATAAATGTTAATGAAATACATTATATTAAATGGTAAAAATATATTCTATTTATACTTTAAAACCATTCAATATTATAATTTAACCATATAAATTATTACGATGAAAAAAGTTGTTTTTCATTAAAATATAGCGTGTTTTTACTATTCATCAAAATATGAAAGTTACCAGAATAATACGAAAAATTTATCCAAAGTAAATTTTTTTTATTCCAAATAATAATTTTATTGTGTCAAATTTAACTTATAAACATGTCAAAAACTAGATTTAATGTGGGTGTGCCATCAAAAGGCGGCAAAACTGCATTTCTTGAAAAATACTTATTTTAACCGAAAAATTTATTTTGTTCTTATACCATGTTCTAGAAAATGTGTAAGATAAATAATAATGTTATAAAATTTAAATTTTAGTTAATAATATTCATAACGGCTAGTTTATAATAATATTATAATAATATATCATTTTTTAGTAAAACCCAGTATTGCGTACAACACACGCTATCGAGGAAGGTCGCGATTGCGTGTAATGCAAGCCAAGTCAGGGTTGCATGTTGTGAAAGAATCTTTCGTTGTTTCGTATAACATAATCCAACCATATTTCATTTATACATTGAATATATATATATATATATACTCAATGTTTCGTAGAATAACTATTATCAAAATTGTGTGTAACATGATCCAAGAATAGTGTTGCGTATACTGCAAGCTAATACGGTGTTGCGTATAGTTCAAGGTAATATTGGTGTAGCATACAACACAATACATTAATGAAATTAAAAGAATATTTTTCATAAAATCTCGGGGTGTTACATTCTACCCCCCTTAACATGAATTTCTCCCTCGAAATTCGTCGGGGTTGTAAATGGTTTACTACTCGAAAGTTTGTTTAATAGAAAACCACATTGAAAAAGGAATACCAAAACATGGCTTTAAAAACTAAAGTATGAAATGTAATGGTTACCCAAATTAACTCATCAATGGGTTTCCACGTAGGAGAACATAGGTGAAAATATGGATATGGGAGAAAAATCTAACCATCAAGTTCTGATGGAGAGTGGTAGAGAACATGGATATGAAAAAGCCAACAATCACAAAGCTATTGATTTGTGATGATCTAAGGTACCATCTGATTCATCGGATATAAGGGAACTAGGACAACATTTTTCGTTTTCAAGATCATTTCCCTAAAGTTGATGAATTAAAATAAATACTTGCATGATTTTGGTACAATCTCACTGTTGTTCGTGAATTGAACAATTTCCACTTCATCCCTTAAAGAAATGAAGTTGAATTTGTTATCCGTGATGTGTTAGTAGATCATGTGATATAATGATGGGTCATTCCATCTATTTCAAAAAAAAGGTTAGCAAAAGTTATAAGTCTATCTTATGGTTAGATTAATCGTATATGGTTCCAAAAATGAACTTATACTTCATATATCATACCGATTAATAAAATAAAACTAGTTTCTGCTAACCAGGGACTTCCTGTAGGCTAGTAGTAGGTGATAAAGGCTAGTCACACTTCGGTTGTGGGTTCGATTCCCACAGCCTTGTCCGACGCGATGGGCTGTCACCCGTCCTGCAGGTTGTCCTTTTTCTAAAACTACATTACTATATCATCCCATCAATAATATCGAAAAAAGGTTCTATCCTTAAACAATACTAATCTTATGTCCAACATAATCCATTCCAATCTTTAGGCTTATCCATAATATTGCAGTCCATTGTCATATTATAGTGAAAACGATTACCAGATATTTCATATAAGAAGCATGTTAATACCATCGTTGATCCCCATATATCATAAGATATGTCTTGTTGGTCACATTACAAATGTTCGAAGGCCTTAATCATGTATTCTCTTGAAAAATGAATACCCATTGAACCTTAGTGAAAACATGAATGCAGTTAAAAGTTAACACTTTCCACATACCAAAATCCTCAAAATTCTATACACTCAAACCATGATATGACTGAGTCCTTATATCAATCATGAGATCATGAATATAATCAAACATCTCATTATCTTCTTATTCCTTCATTATACACATATCATCTACTTTACAAAAATATCTGAATAACATTCCATGGTTACCGGTACCATTCTACATATACTTTCAAATACTTTTAGGAAAAACAATAGTGTAACAATCCTTAGATGATTCTTTATTCCATAGTACCATTAACTATACAACATAACTCTTGATAAATATACAATCATTCCACTACCTTCTAAAACAACCGACTAAGCTTCAACACTTTTTTCAGCTCATATATCATTTGTAGTCTCCTCGTCATCATCCACATAAATACTACCCATATGACCATGCTTATTCTCTTCATGAGATTTTCCATTAGGGCATTGGTTTGCATAATGCCCGTATATTCCACATTTAAAACATCTAATCATTGATGATGTCGTAGCAATGCCATTATCCTTGTCTATGGTGTTAACTGAACCTTTTCCTTTGCACTTACTGGCTTTGTGTCCTTCTTTTCCACACCCAAAGCATCTTCCAATTCCTTTGAAACAATCTCCCTGATGCCTCTTCCCACATGCTTTACATGAGGGAAATTGAACTTTCTATCCTCTATGATCATCATGAAACTCCATATTTCTCTTATTATCTGAGTCGGGAAACTTACCAAAGTTGAGATTATTGATTATATTATGAGATTACTGATTAGTCATAATAACGATGTTTGGACTTCTAGATCCCATTTCATTTGGTTTCTCATGAAGTAAATCATTCCATTGTCCGTCATATCCTCCATTATCATGAATCTTCCTGTTTCCAGCCATTTTCTAAAACCCAAAAAGAATAGTGTGAGAGGCAAAAATCATGTTAGGGAAAACAACATAGTAAAGGGGGAGCACCCTCAATATCTAACATCTTAGGTTAAATTCTATGATCATTACCATAGTTCTAGGACTATATCCTATACGTATTCTTATCCTTAGGTACATCCCTAGATATACCATAAAAATATCTCTAGGGATCTCACTAACGTTTTCGCATCCTAGTTTCCAAAGGTTGACTAAACCTTTCCTCTGATACCAACTGTAGAGAACCTATGCTTGACGTACATGGGCATTACATTACTTTTGCGGAATACTTAATACATAACAAAAATAGACACACAAGGACCGTAATAGTTTAGTGACTTTGGATACTTGGAACATAATCTTCTAATCGTGGCGAAAGATCGTCAACATGTCCCATAAAGATCTTCCACTTTTTGTTTCCTGACCTAAAACCTTTCTTTTGATCCTGGGGGAAAATAAAACATAAAAAGGGTGAGCTAAAATGCTCACTAAGGGTAAGCATGGATAAAATAAAACATACCATATACATTGGAACTTAAAAACATGAACATAATGTTTAAACGTTAAAATCTTGAGAAACGACATAAAACATGGAAGTACATAAGGAATAGATCATAATGGAACATAAAACATGATAAAATAGCATGGGAATAAAACATGTAATTGTGGAATCCATTAAGCACATGTAATGATTTCCATAGTAGCCAAGGCATTGCTGCCAAGACCATCTTAGTGGACAAAGTCCCACTCTAAATCGAGTTCACTCCTCGATTCAGTCCTGTAACACTGAACCGGAATAACATACCGTTCCAGCCATCTGTATCTCATGAGATATAAAATCTTTACCCAATTCATTGGAGGGAGATATAGGTCCCACCCATCTCATAATGATACCATTCTTATGTGTGCCAAAAAATCATAAATCATACATCATTTCATAACCCATGTAATAAAAATGGGAATCATTAAACATCGTGACATCATAAAACAATTAATATAAGATAAAAGAATTCATAAAAATATTTCCATCACATCATAATAAATTCCATGTAATAATAGGGATAGAAACAGAACCCTTTATTATCTTAGATGGAAAATAATTTTGATAAAACACTTGAACTTCATTCTTGAGGAAAATATCCTTTCTACTTCAAAAACTTTTTTCCTTTCTTAACATGTCATAAAATGTTAAACTAAAAGAATTTGATTAAAGATAAACTTAAAAACTTTTAAAGTAAGATTCTTGGAAATTTTGTTTTAAAAGTCCATTCATGCCATATAAGTTAAAAAAAACATTCTTCTCCTACTTTTGTCGAAAAAAGTCAAAAAGTACCTTGTAACGTAAACAAAAGGAAGATTCCTTACATAACATGTAGTAAAAGTAAAAATGGTTAAAAATTACATTAAACATACATAAAAACACTTTTAGAAAACATGGACATAGATGATAACAATAACCCCAGTAAATACTTACGTATAAGCGATCTCGGATAAAAAAATGATATTTGCAAAATTATCCCTTACATTATGTCTGATATGCTTCGTATGTTTCCGAAACTCCATTATAATGATTTAAATAAAGTCATTGACTTATTAAAGAATCATATTCATTGTTATGATATCATATATGGTTCACTTATGACTCTATATTACCCGTTATTTTGTAAATTCAATGTTAAAGAGTGTTTTGGGTAAAATCGTTTCATTTGTCGTCAGTGTTTTGACTTGTAATTATTCATATGATTACTTAGATCATGATTACATAATTCTCGAATATAAAACAAGATTTTATATAATATATATTCATAATATACATATATATAATAGATCAATAAATGGAAAGAAATACACCGTTCATGGAGACGGTAGGCCGTACGTACGCATGAACGCTGTTTTCATTTCCTTATTGAGTTGAATGGAATTAAGTAGATGAAATACATATATATATAAATCCAGTAGCTTTATAATGTCATATATTTCATTATTATTTATTATATATACTTTATAATCATTCTTAAATGGTTAACATGGAGAATGAATCTCATCACGTCGTGGAGACGGTAGTCTATACGTACGCACGAGCGATGATATCGTTTCCATAATTATTGAATTGAATTGGAGTGGATGATACAATATATCAGAATCAGTATGATGTTATAATAACTATATATACTTATTATTTACACCATTATACCCATCTATGTAAGGTGTTGGTGGAAAAACAGATTACACCACATCGTGGAGACGATATTCCGTACGTACGCACGCGCGGTGATTTTTTTTCCGTAGGATGGATGGAAGGTGAAATGGGATTGTTTCATATTTATAAAAACAAATCAGTATATTATTGATACTGATGTCATTACTTTATAATGAAACAACTAAAGAAGAAGAAGTTGAAGAAGAAATAAGCTTGAAAGAATCATGAGAAGAAATTACCTCTTCTTCGATACTCCTCTTTGAAATCTCCTCTTAGGGCACTAAGATTGGTATTTAAAGTAGAACAGAACCTCTAGGATGATTCTAGGGAAGTGGGGAAGATAATTTGGAAGGGGTTGGCCGAGATTTATGGCTAAAATTGGTGTGAGGAGGAGAGGGAGGAGGTGCCCTTTTATAAGGGAGGAGAGGGGCACCTTTGGAATTTTTAAAAATATTAATTTATAATAAATCTAACCCCACTTAAAAACATCAAAAAATGACTCATATTAGAAGCATATATGATTTAGGGTTGTAATATCATCAACCAATCAAATTTAGACATCTTTGGATCTGAATTTAAACCTTATCAGTTTGATTTATCATTATTTAATCTATTTAAGTTTATTTGTGGTAATAAAATTCTAAATTTTAAATTATAACAAATAATTACTTATTTGTTGTGAATTTTCTATAATTATTTACTTTATAACATTATAGGCCATATAAATTTAAATTTATAATTTTTAAATATATTTGTGATTTTTAAACAATTTTATAATATGTTATTTTTATAAAATGACAATAGTATCAATTTTGACACTATTCATTTATTTGAATTTAAATAAAATATATACAGAATATATGTTCGAACTAAAAGCTTTAATAGATTCATAAAAGGTCATATGTATCTATAAAATTAGTGGATCACATTAAATAGTTCATATACTATTTATTTTATGATTTTTAAAACCATTTATTTGGTTTATCTCTTAATAAAATAATTACTACAACATTTTTGTATAATTATTTAATATACTGATTTGTTGAATAAAAATTTAAAATAAAATCCTATAATGAAGATAAATCTATTAATTTCACAATAATACTTTTAATCTAATTTATCATCTTAAAATAACAATATTTAAATTGTTATATTTATTAAATTATGAAGGTGACAACTTTGGAATAATTTAAAATAAAATAATATAAGTGTCATAATAACTTTAATAAGGATCCAAACGGATGTATATTAGGTAATTGGATGCTTATGGCTTATATATACACTATAAATAAGTTTTGGTCAGGTTTTTGGGCCTTTTAATGGGTATTATTATTTCACTAAAATCTATATTACTTATTTTCCACTTAATAAATAATTTCTGTATCATTAATGTATAACCATTAATGGCTATTATTTAATCCCTAAAAATTATAAATAAATTATCATGATGTAGATAATTTTATTAGCTTTCTGGAGACTATTAATGTTCTAAGTTTGATGATGTTTATCACTAAATTAAAATTATTATACTTATAAGATTTAAGAGAGTGACATGTTGTCACTTTCTTTGGTTTTAATAATATTTAAATTATTTTCATGGTCAAAAGTCCATAAAATTAATCTAATCCGACCCTTAGTTGATATGGGTTTACTTTTATCCATCCAATAGAATATTTTCATGTGTTAGGGTAATTTTATAATATTATATTTACCCTTAATTACCCGATTTATCTTTAACTATGGTAAATAAAATTTACCGTAGTTAATATTCATAATTCCCACAAATAAAAACTAGCCTATTAAAATAATTTGGACACACTGATTCCAAATATGGAATCCATTTTTCAAATTCAATACACAGAAGTTGCAGAAATTAAATTAAAATTAATCCCCTTGTCGAATGAAAACGAGTTTTTGTTTAAAACATTGCAAAAGATTAAAATGATTTAACATACGAATTCAAAGTAAAATCAATGCTAATGACATAAATTATATTAAATGGTAAAAATATATTCTATTTATACATTAAAACCATTCAATATTATAATTTATCCATATAAATTATTACGATGAAAAAGTTGTTTTTCATTAAAATATAGCGTGTTTTTACTATTCATCAAAATATGAAATTTACCAGAATAATACGAAAAATTTATCCAAAGTAAATTTTTATTTCTTTATTCCAAAAAAAATTTTTATTTTGTCAAATTGAACTTATAAACATGTCAAAAACTAGATTTAAAGTGGGTACGCCATCAAAAGGCCGCAAAACTGCATTTTTTGAAAAATACTTGTTTTACCTGAAAAATTTATTTTGTTCTTATACCATGTTCTAGAAAATGTGTAAGATGAATAATAATGTTATAAAATTCAAAATTTAGTTAATACTATTCATAATGGCTAGTTCATAATAATATTATAATAATATATCTTTGTTTAGTAAAACCCAGTATTGCGTACAACACATGCTATCGAGGAAGGTCGCGATTGCGTGTAATGCAAGCCAAGTCAGGGTTGTGTGTTGTGAAAGAATCCTTCATTGTTTCATGTAACAGAATCCAACCATATTTCATTTATACATTGAATATATATTTATATATATACTCAATGTTGCGTAGAATAACTATTATCAAAATTGTGTGTAACACGATCCAAGAATAGTGTTGTGTATACTACAAGCTAATACGGTGTTGCGTATAGTGCAAGGTAATCTTGGTGTAGCATACAACACAAGACATTAATGAAATTAAAAGAACATTTTTTATAAAATCTCGGGGTGTTACACCGAATTCTCACGGTAAGCCTTTGTTCTTGGTAATTCATAGTGGGTTTTCTTTTTTTCTTCTTGTCAATGTCTCTGGGTTCTTATATTTATATTCTCTACGGACATATATAAAATATTTAATTCAAAAAATGTTGATATTTTTCTTTATTGATGACATGAGAAGATATATATATATATATATTGTTTTGGAGATTTAACCTGATTTCATTGGTGTTATCATGTTAATCTTCATTTTCATCTTAAAACATGATGTATGTTGCTTCACTCTCAAGTCCTCTATATATAACATGATGTAATAGTTACAAATTTATTAAATTCATTGAATTTGGTTGTGAAATTGGATTTTCATTTCATGGTAGAAACCCTATATAGTTATGGATTAAGGATTTTTGTGGAATTGTTGAATTTTTGTGCATTACATTGATAATGGTTTATTAATAAACAATTTTTAAATATTTTCCTGACTTGATTTAAGGAAAAGGTGATTTATGATAAGGAATGTTTTATTGAAATGATTTTATTATTTAAAGGGAATTGGTATTGAAATGGTTTTGGATTGGTTTTTGGGCATACATTATGGTTTGTGTTGATATTTTATGTTGAAGCTTGGTTGAAATATGACTTTGTGGTCAATTGAAATGGTTTAATGTCACATGAGATTTAATTACATTATGATGACATGGTAGATAACTGGGAAATTGATCAAAAGTATCAAGCTATAATAACTATTCATGAATGTGTAGATGTGGTTATATGTGGATATGTTTTATTGAATGGTTTTAAAGAAAATTATTGGTTGTTTTCATCGAAAATAGTTTATCATGGAAAACTATTTTGGTAATGTTTTTTGTTGTTGTGATAAAATTTTTATGTTGTTTTATATATTTTTTATAAACTGTGATAACATGATATATCCTTGTTGAATGAGCAGAGAGGTCTTTGGGAAAATCTACCGAGTTTCATTAATAACCCCTTCTTTGGAATATTGGTCTATTTTTCAAATGTTGTTTATCAAGACATAATAAAAGGTAAGGTATGACCATTCTCTAGTGGTGCTACATGGTACTTGGGTTATTTTTTTTTGAGTTAGAGCATGGATCATTTTTGGAGCTTTGGAGTTTTCCATTGAAGTCTTTGAGTTTTTTCATCTACTATGTACTTTGATATTGTAGTTTTATGCTATAGTACATGGTTTTATTTGGATATTGAAAAATGAAATCTTGATTTTCCTTTCATTATTATCATGCATCATATAGTGGTTTCTTTGGTCATGTTTTTTGGTTAGTTTTACTATTAACGGTAATATCATACAACATGTGTATTGAAGCCCATATGAAATTATTGTCATCATTTGGCATCGTGGGGAGGTCTCTTAAAAGTAGTAAAAATTCCACATCAACACAATCAAACGAGGAAGGGTGTGATGTTATAAGTGGTATCAAATTGTTCCTTTAAAATATCTTTCCCTAAAAAGTGGTCCTTGTCATGGAATTGGTTTTCATTTGTGGAATTGAAATAATTCTTTTCTATACCATGATTTGGGATTGTATAAATAATTGTGATTATCAGGACATGAAATTTGGATCATTAAAAGTCATAAATGACCTTTTTTATTCTGAACATCATGTTACCCGGGAGTTGGGTACATTAGTGTTTTAGAGACACTTATAGGATTTGGAATCTCATTATCACAGGTTTATCCAATGAGAAGAGAATGTCATGAATTTTATGAATTAATTACATCTATGATTGCATATTTCATTTTCTGTAATGATTTTTTCTTTTGTTATGAAAATGATGATAATTTTTAAAAACAATGATGAAATTGTTTTCAAATGTGATATTTTTAAAAAGATAATGGTTGCAGTCTTTTGGAAATGTTTTTTTGTTCAAAGAAAGTAGATTTTCTCAAAAATGGTGGACCCTGGAAAATTTTGATTTTGGAATGAAATGTTGTGATAGTATAATGTGATAGAATTTTAATTTTTAATCCTTAAATTAATATAGAGAAAGACTTATGAAGTTGGTGTGTTTATAGACAATGGACCCCGAGTAGGTTTTATTGAAACCAACCAAAAAAAGTTACAAAAAACATAGTCTCAACTGACAAATTGTAGAGCCAAGAGATGGTTCAAAGTATCGACCAAGCATTTAAGGTTGAGGATAGAGGGAAAATGTTGTATAGACCAGGGATGGTGGATCATTCCGTCCAATTACAAATTCATAATACACCCATATTTTAAGGTGATTCAGAACCAGAATAGGAATAGGATTTTCTAAATAGGATGAATCATATCATCATTTAATTAGCACACCAGAAGAGCTGAAATTTATGTTGGTGAGTAACACGCTGGAAGATCTTGGACGCCCATTGTGGGAAATAATTGTTCAGGATAAATTAGACCATGTCCTGGAATGGGAGGATTTTGAATAATTATTCCTAAAATAATTCTATCCTCGTACATTTATAATTCGAAGTATGATATATTTATTCAGATTGAAGAAGGAAAATATTTTTGTCAAAGATTATGTAGTTAAATTAATGAATTTAGTGTGCTTTGAACCCTAGGTTGCATGTAGTGCTTCTTTTAAGGAATGAATCATTGAATCAGGGATAAGGAAGGATAATCTATTGAAGATTGTTGTGCTCCGTATTATAAATTATACATAGATAGTCAATAGTGTGACAATATTTAAACGGGGCATCAATGACAAATGGGAGGAGGAATCATGTTGACACCCATGAGAAATGGTGGGAACATTATTGTTGGGAGAAAGCAGAAGAGGGACACATATTTCCCAGGTGGGATCTTGAATAAAAAATAGTCAGTCAGATCAAAGAACCTTCTTCTGATATCCATGACGAAAGTTATATTTTTTCAATGTGGTTTGCTCAACCACATGATGTGACAGTGTATTACACCAATAAGGGAATGGCACAATTTCATCAAGATGGTGGAACCTTCATGCAGAGATCATATTATATAACCATTGATGGAGTAGAGATGCAATGGTACTTCTATATTTATGAGATGGGTGTTTTTGATATATTCATGGGTATTGATTGGTTGATAATGTTTAGGCCTCACATCGACTGTTATACCAGAAGGTTTAGTTTTACAACAAAATATGGCATCAAACATCTCTTTTGAGGGGTTAAAAATGAAAAAACGAGTGAAATAGTCTTTTTGGAACAAAATATTGCAACTAAATCATAATAGTTATAATAATTTTCGTTGAAATCAATAGAGAGATCCAAAAGAATAGTTTTCTAGCTATGTTTGACCCGTTTCATGATGTTGTTCCCACACATTTATATGGTTTACCAACTATATGGGAGGTTGAGTTTACAATTGATCTCCTTCAATGAAAAGTAAATTTCCCTTCCATCTTATAAAATGGGAGCAATATAATTAAAGGATATGAAAGTGTAGTTGGAAGATATGGAATGAAACGGTTTCATTCGGCCAAGCATGCATCCACGGGAAGCGCCATTTTTGGGTCAAAAAGGTGTATGGAACTCTTTTATTTTGTGTAGAAAATCATAATCCTGAAAACGTTATGATAAATATTCATTATCCACTTCCATGAATTGATGATCTGTTTGATCAACTAATAGTTGCTGAGTGGTTTTATAATATTGACTTACAATCAAGATATCAAATATCGTAGGTTCAGAAGGATGATATTATAAAGATTACATTCATAAATAGATATGACCATTATGAATATGTGGTAATTTATTTCGGTCTTGAGAAATCAGAAGAAGTTTTTATGGAATTGATGAATTTTATATTTCATATATATCTAGATATTTTCTTTGTAGTGTGTGTGGATGAAAAATTATTGTATTCAAGGATAAGGGCTGAGCATGAGAAACACCTAGAAATTGTGTAGGGAATCTTGAGAGATAATCTATTATATTCCACATTCTCTAAGTGTGATTTTTGGATGCAATAGGTATAGTTTATTGGATTTTTAATCTATGAAAGATCCAAATCGATGGATCCATAAAATATAGAAGTTTTTATCTCTTGGAAACCATCAAAGAGTGACTCTAAGGCACACAATTTTCTCAAATTGGATGGTTACTACTAATGCTTTGTTCATGATTATTCATGACTAAACTAGCCTATAATAGCCATTATGAAGAATAATGTACCCTTCAAATGGGATGCAAAATTTCAGAAGTGTTTTCAAGAGTTTAATGTTTTCCTTACATCCGAATCAATTTGGATTTTACCAGAATTAGGTCAAGGGTAAATGGTTATTTGTGATGCTTTTGGATCTGGTTTGGGATGTTTTATCAAAAAGAGTGATCATTTCTTTGCTTTTGAATCAATTAAATTGTGGGTGCATGAGAAGAAATTCCCAACACACTATTTGGAGTTAGCATCTACAATACATGTTTTGAAAACCTGGCCTCATTATATATTTGTTGAAATTTTTTCTTTGTTTATTAATCATAATATATTAAAGAATTTTTTATAATAATGGGATTTGAACCTAAGAAAAATATAGATGGATTATCTCCAAATGTCCAACATTTACTTGATTTATAGACTAATAAAGTAAAATTAGTTGGAATATTATTTTAATATAAATCTGTATGCTAAGAAGGAAAAATAAAATTCAGATCCGTGGAAGTTTATGTTTGTGATAGAACAAATGAACATGGAATGTGAAGACCAAGGTGGTGCTATAGTTTTATTTCCAGTTTCTTTGGTTTCTGATTTGGTCAAAAAGGTTAAAAATACAAAGATATATGATGCAAAATGTGTGGATATGAGGTCAAAACTCAATGGCGGGGAGACCATTTATGGATGGAACCTAGATGAGAGTTCAGTGTTGTGGTTTATATTTTGGATGATAATACCTATAGCTTGTTAAGGAAGACTACTTCATGATTACCACCATTTGAGATGGGATGTTCATCCTGGAATATAGATGATGCATAAGGCGTTGAAAGAACAATTATGGTGTAATGGTATGAAAGGAAAGGTAGCTGAATTTGTGTTGAGATACATAAAATTTCAGTAAGTTATGTTATAGAATTAGTGATAATAATATATATTTCATTCTTTAATTATTTATGTTTGGAAATGAGATAAGATAATGATGGATTTTCTAACATATATCCCATGAATAGTTCAAAAAAAGTATTCCATATGGGTGATAGTTGATTGGATATCCAAGGCGTCTCATTTAATCTATATTCATGAATCTCATATGGTGGAGGGTTTTCCAAAAATCTATTTCATTTAATTGATAAAGAGTCATGTTGTAACAGTTATGATCATGTTAGATAGATATCTGAGGTTTACATCAAATTTCTAGAAATCCTTATAGAAATCCCTTGGGACTCTGTATATTATGAATATGGAGTATAATTCTCAGATGGATGGGAACAGTGAAAATAGGATAGATACATTGTAAGATATGTTTCACAGTTGTTTAATGGATTTTGTTGGATCATGGGAGTAGTACATACCATTATTTGAGTTCTCATATATCAAAAGCTAGCAAACCTCGATACAAATGGATCTCTTCGAAGTAATGTATGTGTGTACTTTTAGTTCTCCACTTTGTCGGGTGTGAACAAGTGTTACTTCACTATTTTGGCCAAGACTTGTTCAAGAGAAAATGGAGAAGATTTAGTTTATTTGTAAATAGATTGAGATAGCTCAGGGTGCTTAGAAATCATATGAAGATCATTTTTGATGAACATTTTCATTCATGGCATGTGATAATCTTTTCTTGGGGATCTCTACAAGGCTTGTAAATCAACATTTTTTGAAGTAGGTAAGGGTATTTCCTCAATTCATAGGAAATTTTGAGATAATGTAATAGGTTGGTGAGGTGTCATATTAGTTTTAATTTATTCCACGATTCAGTATGGTTCATAATATGTTTAAAGTATCTTACTTGAAAAATTATCATCCTAATCCTTACTATGTGTTTCTATGAGATCATGTTTGACTAGGGCCTAATGATTCATTGGTTCACATGCTAGTGAGGGTTGTGGATAGGCAAGAGAAACTCTTGTGTGAAAAAATCATTAGTCTAGTATGGGATTTGTGCAAACATTTTTAGATTTAGGAGGAAACATTGGAATGCGATGAATAAATGAAGGAACAGTAGAAAAAACTCTTAAAGAGTAGATGTTTTTCTACTTTCTGAGGATGGAAAGGAAAATGATGGGGAGAATTTAGCATAAATGGTTTCTTGTAAGTAACATTTCCTTTGATTTTGTAGTATGTAATGTATATGTGTTAAGATATTGAGTGTTTGGAAAACATTTGGAAGGCTTTTGGGGATTTCCTACTAGTGCACGATAGGTGTACATTTTTGAAAAACCAGGAATCACCTATAAGAAACTATAAAGAATCGGAAATGAGCTAAGGTTAAGGACCATGATTTTCTCAAACAATGTAGAAAAATAGTAGAAACTATGACACTTATGAAATTGTGCATTTTTATGTATGGATCATTGTAACACCAGATATTTTGAGAAATATTTTCTTCGAATTAATTTATCTATTCAATAGTTTTTCATTTCACATGGAACTGGATATATATATATATATTTATTTATTAAACTATTAATTCAAACATTCCTTTAACTTGAAATACCAACTTTTCTTGCACTACATACAATACCAATTGGTCTTTCACTACAAGCCACACTGACTTGGCGTACGGTGCTCAAAACAATGAGTTTCTAAGAAACATATATATATGTATATAATTAATTAAACGATATAATTATAACATAACCATTAAAAATGTTCAGAGGAATTTCAATAAATACATTTTAAATATTTCTTATTTTTTTTCTTTAAAAATAAATCATATTTATAATGAATGATAAGAATTTTGTTAAAGTCCTTTAATGTTAAAAATAATGTTCTCTTGAATGAACCAATTATAATAATGAATGTAATTTTAGACACATTTAGAAATTTAATTTTATAAAATAAAGTTTATTTTTTTATTCCTAACGTCCAAATTATCCTATGGTGAATTTTTGGGATTTTTATGAGAAACTTCATTTTTTGATGAATAGTAAAAAAAATTAATGTATTTAGTTAAAAACTAACTTTTTTCTAATTAATAATTAATGATAAATGAGTTTTTAAATGATTTTAAGGAAAATTTAGATAAATATTACATATTTCAATAAAATTTAAATCATTATAATCAATTTCACTTTGAAACTGAACATAAAATATTAACAAACTTTAGACCTTTTTCCTACTTTAAAACCAAGATATTTCGTCTCGTATGCGAGATTATCACTAAAATTAATTTTTATGCTTCTCTGATTGTAATTAAAAAAACATAAACCAATATATTAATTATTATATTTTGATTCTAATAATACAATGTAAATTTTTTAACAAAATGATAAGTATATGTTTTTAAAATTAATCACAGCTGTTCAGGACAAAGTAAGCCTAATTAGGGACTAAACCTTAACTGAAAATGACACAATGACTTAAAAACTTCTCCGAAACCCATTTTAAGTCCATATTACTTAGATAAAACTTCCATTATTTAGTTTTTTTTGGTTTGGTAGTACTTTTGTTTAGGTAATAACATTTGCACACATAATTTGTTTCTAAAACTACCATGTCGGTCCTTTTCCTTCACTATAAAAGGCCACCACTTCTACCCATTACTCAAAACTATAAAACAATTTATTTTCATCCAATATCATTCAATATATCCTCCCAAAAATCCTTCTTTATCCTTTTAATCCTCCCTTTGGTTAGAAATCTTCTCAAGGATTCTTTTTGGCACAAACCAAAAGGAGTTACCCGATTTAGAGGTAACATCTTCTCTCAACCTCATTCCCCTTATTTTATTTCTAATCCACTCTATTTATTCCATTATTATGTAAAAAACACAATATACTCTATATAATAGAAATTTTTATGAAAATTTTCTGACCTACATTCACACACACCTCCATATAATGGATGTTGAACATACGGTTTCTGTGTACGGCGAACTACCGACTCACAAAACGATAATTATTCATTTCTCCTTTACCACCCATCATGATGGCTATTATTATGGAAATATATTTATTTATGTAATATATTATATTCAATATGTATTTAATATTATTTATTTCTTTTAGAAAATAAATCTCATTACATTCCATTTGGTGTTAATACGATAATATCGTTTGAGGATGTGTTGACTATCACCCCCTAAAAGTGATATGATTCATTCACACACCACATGGAATGTTTTAATGATGGGTTTAATAAAAATATATTATATATTATATATTATTTATATTGGGGTAATGATATATACACATATATTTATATACACACTTCATATATATACTTTCATTCAATACAATAATAAAAACAGAAATAACATTCATGCGTACGTACGATTTATGGTATCTGTGAACAGTGTTTTCCATTTCATAATCCTATATTATATTGATTATTATAATAAAAATATACTATATATAACTGATATTTATATCATGGTTTACATTTTGGGATCAAGATATATGTATAAGGACCAATGATGTAACAAATTCAGACACATGCGAAGAACAATGTAAATATTACCGGAAGTTAAACCTTATCATAAGATCATTAACAAGACGGTAATATAAGGGTATAATCAAACAATATATGTTAATAAATATAATAATATTATTTTTTAAAGTATTTATATAAACATATATTTATTATATAGGAAGATTGTACGAGTATGGAGTGTGGAGAACTGAATCTTGACATACATGGACATTACATTACTTTAGCGGAATACTTAATACATAACAAAAACCAACACACAAGGACTGTAATAGTTTAGTGTCTTTGGAAACTCGGAACATAATCTTCTAATCATGGTGAAAGATCTTCAACATCTCCCATAAAGATCTTCCCCTTTTGTTTTCTTACCTAAAACCTTTCTTTATATCTTGGGGAAAAGAAAACATATAAAGGGTGAGCTCAAATGCTCAGTAAGGGTAATCATGGAAAAAATAAAACAAACTATATACATTTGAACATAGAAACATGAACATAATATTTAGACATAAAAATATTGAGCAATGACATAAAACATGGTAGTACATAAGGCATACATCATAAAATAACATTAATCATGATAAAATATCATGGGAATAAAACTTGTAATTGTGGAAAAACATTAACCACATGTTATGATTTCCATTGTAGCCAGGGCATTGCTTTCATGACCATCTTAGTGGACAATGTCCCTTTCGCAATTGAGTTCACTCCTCGTTTCAGTCCTGTAACACTGAACTAGATTAACTTACTATTCCATCCATGTCTATCTCATGAGATATAAATCTTTACCCAATGTATTGGAGGGAGATATAGGTCCCTCCCATCTCATAATGAAATCATTTTTTCGTGTGCCACAAAATCATAAATCATACATCAAAGCATAAACCATGTAGTAGAATGGGATTCTTAAAAATCATACCATCATAACATAATCCATATAAAAAATTTATAGCATTTAATCATAATAATAATAAAACCATGTAAATAATGGATTCATTATACTTAAAACATAAACATTTTAAATAATGTCATTTTAGATGGAAAATATTTTTGATAAAATACTTGAGATGAAATCTTGAGTAAAATATCCTTTCTTCTTCAAAATCATTTTATTTTCACAAAATACCATGCAATTTTAAAAGAAAATGGTTTTTTTTTAAAATAATCATGAAATCTTGTATAGTAATCTTAATGAAATTGAGGTGTTACGAAACTGTAAAAATCTGTTCACGCCATATAAGTTAAAATTAACATTCTCCTCGTAATTTTGTCGGAAAAGTAAAAAAGTAGATCGTATGGTAAAAAAAGAAAGATTCCTTCCATTCATCATTGTAAAAGTAAAAAAGGGGTAAAAAGGAAATTAAACATACAAGAAAACATTTTTAGAAAACATGGACATGGATGATAAATACAACCCCAATAAATACTTATGAATAAACAATCTCCGATAAGAATGAGATTGGAATAATTATCCCTTATAAAGATATTTTTGAAAATAAATTAGATCACATATGTGTATTTACTATATGGTCACATAAAGAAAGTATAAATACATGATAATATATAAAAATTCATTTCTCACATAATCAAAGAACGTCATAAACAGGAAAGAGAAGATCAACCCAAACAACGGAAATTGGGTTAAGAAGTTCCCTTCCCTCGTGTCTGACTTGACCCGATCGTTCTTTAATCTATTGAATAATATACATAAGTTAATTTATACTTTTTAAGAACCTTTTTCAAATTTATTATTCCATTTATATCACTTATTACTATGTTATAAACATTATGTAACCATTTAAGTTAATAATGTTCATTTTTTTCGATATTTGGTACTTGAGTCAAGAATGGACTTCTTATAATTACACATTGTTTATGTGGTCAAAGGTTCATTATATCCAAAATGATATTAATGATTTATATATCATATATATAATAAATATATATCATATACATGTATTTATAATTGTAAATAACATATGTAGGTAAGAAATGAAATGCACCGTTCATGGAGACAGTAAGCCGTACGTACACATGAACGCTACTTTCATTTCTATTTCTTATTTTAATGGAATTAAAACATAATGATAAATAGGTATATTATAATTACAGTATAATATCATATATAATATCATTAAGTAAATCCTTTATACATCCCACATAATCCATTAACAAATCACGTCACTTTGAGGGGGCGGTAGTCCGCAATTCCTCAAATTAGATTATCGTATTTACCAACTATGGAACCCATAATGGATTGATATAATTGAGAATTAAAGAATAATAAGGAAATCATAAACATAATATATATCATATATAAATACAGTTCCATCATAATGGCCACCATGAGAGGCGGTAGGAGAAAATCGAACAATCATCGTTTCGTTAGGCGTTAGTTTGTCATCCACAGAAACATTATGTTCTTCATACTTTAGATGGAGGTGTGTGTATGTTTAGTTAGAATACATCTCATAAAAACATCCTATTATATTTATGATACTGGTTTTGTTACAAAGGAATGGATTAAAATGGGTTTAGGGGTTTTAGAAGTAGAATAAAAGAAAACAACTTAAGAGAAACTGTTACCTTTAATTGGGTAACATCTTTTGGTTTGAACCAAAAGGTCTTCTTGAAGAGCCTTATGCCTAATGTAAGGCTTCTCTGGGAAGGATAGGGATGTAGGGAGATTAATTGGGAAGAGTTTGGACGAGAAAAATTGCTTGAGAGGTGTGAGGAATTGGATAGAAATGGTCTCATTTTATAAGGGGGAGGAGGGGCTCTTTTGGAAAGTCTGAAAATATTATTTTATTATAAACTTATCTTCGGTTTCAAAAGGTCCAAAAATAATTAAATATGATTTTAATATGACTCATGGTCTAAATAAAATCATCGTATCAGAATTGGACATGTTTTGGGTAATATTTTAATCATTATAATCTTATTTATTAAAACCATTTATTAATGAGGTAAATACTGCATCATTATTGTGTCAAAAATAATTTAATTTATTTGATGTCTAATAATTATAAAAAAATACCATGATGTAGAAAATCTTGTTATATTTCCAATTAATATTTATAGTTTAAAATAAGACTTATATAACACCATATAAAAATTAATTACTAATTTTTTTTTGTTAATGTCCATTTTGTCTTTACATTAAATTAATTAATCTAAGGTGTCATTTTCATTCATAAGTCGCTCCATGGGGTCCCAAAATCGACCCATAGATGCCCATGGTTGTCCATTACTCATCCAATAAGGTTTGGACAAGTGTTAAGGCAATTTTAAATTATTATAATATTCTTCTATCCTTGAATTACTATATTTACTTTTAACTATGATAAATAAAAGTAAAAAGTTACTATTCACCAAAAATTATTTTTATCTAATTGAACCACATTTTACTACTTGATATTAACCGTGTCTCTTGGATTTTCGAAAATCAACTCACAGATGTGGTAAAATTATGTTTTATGAACTATTGCAAAAGCTCATAGGAGTGGGTAAAAGACGGTGAAAAGTTCAATACAATTTTTATAAATCTAAAATTATTATAAATTGACTCCAATTAATTTAATTGAAATTATATAAGTATTATGTATCTATTTTGACCGAAAAAAATTTAAATCACATAAGCGATTATTTAAATAAAAAGTAGGTTTTAACCAAAAACTCAGTGTTTTCACTATTCACCACAAATTGAAGTTTTTCAGAAAAATACCAAAAAATCAGCCTATGCTATATTTGATATTCCGAATTCAAAAATGTTGTCTATTTTTACAAATTCAAAGCATAGAAGTGGTATTAATTAATTTTAAAAGTAATTCCCGTTATCAAAACAAATAGCGTGTTTTTAAGAAACAATTACTATCAAATGATCGACACTTGTTTATGTCCAAATTCATGGTGAAATTTATTAGAATGACCAAAATTGGATTAAATGGTAATAAATATATTCTAATTACAATTTAAAACCAAATAAAAAGATAATATACCCATATAAATTATTGTGATGAAAATAGTTGTTTTTAATTAAAATATAGCGTGTTTTTACAATTCATCAAAATATGTAAGTTATCCGAATAATATGAAAATTTTATCCAAATTAAAATTTAATATCCTGATTCTAAGGAAGAATTTTATTTTTTCAAATTGAACTTATAATCATGTCAAAAACTATATTTAATGTGGATGCACAATCAAGAGTTGGCAAAACTACATTTTTTGAAAAATACTTATTTTACTCGAAAAATTGAATTTGTTCTCATACCATGTTCTAGAAAATTTTTTAGATGAAAAATAATGAGATAAAATTCAAATTTTAGTTGATACTATTCATAACGGCTATTTCATAATAATATTATAACCATATATCATTGTTTAGTGAATCTTGATATTGCGTACTACACACACTATCAAGGAAGGTCGAGATTGCGGGTAATGTAATCCAAGTCAGGGTTGCGTGTTGTGCAAGACTCCTTCATTGTTTCATATAACAAAATCCAACCATATTTCATTTACACATTGAATATATATATATACACACACACTCAATGTTGCGTAGAATAACTACTATCAAACGAACTTGAAATTGTGTGTAACATGATCCAAGAATAGTGTTGCATATACTGCAAGCTAATACAGTGTTTCTTATCACACAAGGTAATGTTGGTGTAGCGTACAACATAAGATATGAAAAAAATAGTATATCTTATAAAATCTCGGGGTGTTACATTCTACCCCCCTTAAAATGAATTTCGCCCTTGAAATTTGTCAGGGTTATAAATGGTTTATTACATGAGAGTTTCTTTTATAGAAACCCACATAGTAAAAAGGAATACTGAAACTTACATTTCAAAATGAACTTTAGAAACAAAACAGATACCCAAAGTAACTCATCACTTGGGTTCCCACATAGGTGATCATAGGTGAAAATATGGATATGGAAGAGAAATATAACCTTCAAGTTCGGATGGAGAGTGGTAGAGAACATGGATATGAAAAATCCAACAATCACAAAGCCATAAATTTTTGATGATCTAAGGTACCATCTGATTCATTGGATATAAGGGCACTAGGACAACATTTTTGGTTTTCAAGATCATTTTCCAAATGTTGATGAATTTTTGAATCGAAAGAAATACTTACTTGATTTTTGTACAATCTCACTGTTGTTCGTTCCGTTAACAATTTCCACTTCATCTCATAAAGAAATGAAGAATAATTTTTCACTTGTGAAGTGTTAGAATATCATGTGATTGAATGAGGAGTAATTCCATCTGTTTCCAACAAAAGGTTAGAAAAAGTTATCAAATATACATAAGTCCATCTATGGTGTGGTTAATCGTATATGATTCCAAAATTGGACTTATACTTCATCTATCATACCTTATAATAAAATAAAACTAGTTTATACTAACAAGTGACTTCTTGTAGTCCAGTGGTATATGATAAAGGCTAGTCGCACTTCAGTTGTGGGTTCGATTCCCACAGCCTTGTCTGACGCGACGGGTTGTCGCCCGTCCTGTAGGTTTTCCTTTTTCTAAAATTAATTCATTATGACATTCCATCAATAATATGAAAAAAATTTCTAGCCTTAAACAATAATAACTTGTGTCCAACATAATACATTCTAATCTTTAGGCTTATCCCAAATACATATGTCTAATCTCATAGTATAAAGAAAATGATTACTTGAAAGTTCACATAACAAGCATATGAATACCATCATTTATACGATATATCTTATTGGTCACATTCCAAACATGTGAATACCATAATCATGTATTCTATTGAAAAATGAATATCCATTGAACCTTAGTGAAATCATGAATTCTATCAGAATTTAACACTTTCCACATACCATAATCCCAAAATTTTTATATACTCAAACCATGATATAACTTTGTCCTTATATCTGTCATGAGCTCATTAATATTATTTTCTCAATATCCCATCTCTATTCGCATATCAACTACTTTCCAAAATATTTGAATTACATTTCATGCTTACTGGTACCATATAATTATTGAAAACCATAATAAACCAATACACAGATATTCCAATATTCCACCGTACTATAAGTTAGATTCCATAACATTATTTTTGAATACCATTACATAAACACATAATCATTCCACTACATCGTTGTTATACTCAACATTTCCAATAGTGATCGCATGGGTTGTCCCTTTGTCCTTTTCCTTAAGAGGTCGCTCATTTTGATCAACATTAACCCTTGGATTAGGGCATTGATTAACATAATTCCCCATTTCCTTTCACTTGAAGCATTGAAGTGTTGGTGGTGCGTTCTCTGCAGTATTTTATTTATTCACATCATTAGAAACCCTTTTTGTATTAATTTGACACTCAACTTCTCAATGACCTTCTTTTACACACTTAAATCATTTTCTAGTCCCTTTAAGACAATCTTTACCATGCTTCTTTCCACAATTTGAGCATAAAGAAACATTCATCTTCTTTTCACCATTACTCTGAGATTTCTCCTTGAACTCCATCTTTTTTTTGTTGTCAAAAACCTAAGAGGGATATGTAACACCAACTTCCAGTTCTACCTTGATAGGAAAACACACAATTTCTTCATAGCTACTAAAGTATCTTATAGATAATTCCCTTAGATTACTTGGTTTTATGCCACTAATGAATCGATCAACATTACTTTCAGGTTGGATGATAAAGCCAGATGCATAACATGCAAGCCTTGTAAAATTCGCCTCGTATATACCAAAAGATTCATCATCCTTTTTCTTAATCTCAAGAAAGTCCTTTTCCATCTTTATTCAAAGAATACGAGGGAAATACTTATTGAAAAACATGTTATTGAACTAGTCCCATTCCATGGATTCAATTTCATCATGGGGACTTGTATTCTTAATTAGAGTCCACCACTGGTCTGCTTCACCTTCTAAATGGTAAATAGCTAGAATGAATTTATCATGTTCCAAAAAAGCGAAATATGGTAAATATCTTTTAAATGGTACTGATCCATTGTTCAGCAACAAGTGGATCAGATGACCCATTGAAAGAAGGAGGACGTTGCCTCATGAAGGACTCAATAGAATATTGTTCCCTTCTCTGCTCATTCAGACGTCCATAATGATTCATAGCTTGTGTAAGTATAACAATAAGATTTTTTAATCCATCTCACAAAACATAGGTTTGTTCATGAGGACAATCATTGCATTGCCCATTACACTGATCAACACGGTTCCTTCGGGTTCCAGCCATCGTCTAAAACCCAAAAATAATAGTGTAAGAGGCAAAACATATTCTAGGAAAACAACATAATAAAGGGGGAGTACCTTCAATATCTAACATCATAGGTTAAATTATAATATTTTTATCGTAATTATAGTACTATAACCTATACTTATACTTAACCTTAGGGATATCCCTAGACATACCATAGAAATATCTCTAGGAATCTCAGTAAAGTTTTCGCATCCTAGTTTCCAAAGGTTGACTAAACCTTTCCTCTAATACCAACTGTAGAGAACCGAATCTTGACGTACATGGACATTACATTACTTTAGCGGAATTCTTAATACATAACAAAAACCAACACACAAGGACCGTAATAGTTTAGTGTCTTTGGAAGCTCAGAACAAAATGTTCTAATCGTGGTGAAAATATTCAACATCTCCCATAAAGATCTTCCCCTTTTGTTTTCTTACCTAAAACATTTCTTTATATCCTGGGGAAAAGAAAACACATAAAGGGTGAGTTCAAATGATCAGTAATGTTAATCATGGAAAAAATAAAACAAACCATATACATTCGAACTTAAAAACATGAACATAATTTTTAAACATCAAAATCATGAGCAATGACATAAAACATGGCAGTACATAAGGCATAGATCATAAAAGAACATTAATCATGACAAAATATAAAGGGATTAAAACATGTAATTGTGGAAAAACATTAAGCACATGTTATTATTTCAATGGTAGCCAAGGCATTGCTGCCATGACCGTCTTAGTGGACAAAGTCCCTTTCTGAATCAAGTTCACTCCTCGTTTCAGTCTGGTAACACTGAACCAGATTAACATACCGTTCCAGCCATGTCTATCTCATGAGAAATAAATCTTTACCCAATGCATTGGAGGGAAATATAGGAACCACCAATCTCATAATGAAATCATTCTTTCATGTGCCACAAAATCATAAATCATACATCATAGCATAACCCATGTAATAAAATGTGATTCTTAAACATCATGACATCATAAAATAATCCATATAAAAAATGGATATCATTTCTTCATAATAAGAATCAAACCATGTAAATAATGGAGACATTATACTTGAAAATTAAACATATAAAATAATGTCATTTTAGATGGAAAATATTTTTGATAAAACACTTGAAATGAAACCTTGAGGAAAATATCCTTTCTTCTTCAAAATATTTTTATTTTTACAAAATTCCATGCAATTTTAAAAGAAAGGCGTTTTTTGGAAAATAATCTTGCAATATTGTATAGAAATCTTCATGAAAATGAAGCTTTAGGAAACCGTAAAAATCCGTTCACGTCGTATAAGTTAAAAATAACATTCTCCTCGTACTTTTTTCAGAAAATTCAAAAAGTACATCATATGGTAAACAAAAGAAAGATTCCTTCCATTCATCATTGTAAAAGTCAAAAAGAGGTAAAAATGACATTAAACATACATTAATACATTTTTAGAAAACATGGACATGGATTATAAATATCCCCCAGTAAATACTTACGAATTAACAATCTCGGATAAGAATGAGATTGGAATAATTTTCCCTTACAAAGATCTTTTTGAAAATAAAATAGATCACTTATGTGTATTCACTCTAAGGTCACATAAAGAAAATATAAATACATGAAAAAATATAAAAATTCATTTCTCACATAATCAATGAACGACATGAACAAGAAAAAGAAGATCAACAAAAAGAACGGAAATTGGGTTACGAAGTTCCCTTACCACGTGTCTGACTTGACTCGATCATTCTTTAGTCTCCTGAATAATAAAACGAAGATAAGTTATACTTGCTTAATAACCTTTTTTAAATTTATTATTCCATTTATATCTCTTACTACCAAGTTATAAACATTATGTAACCATTTAAGTTGATAATGTTCGTTTTGCCGATATTTGGTACTTGAGTCAAAAATGGACTTCTTATAATTACATGTTGATCATGTGGTCAAAGTTTCATTATATACAGAATTATATTAATGATTTATATATCATATATATCATATATATCCATCATATACATGTATTTATAATTGTACATAACATATGGAGGTAAGAAATGAAATGCACCGTTCATGGAGACGGTAAGTCGTACGTACACATGAACGCTACTTTCATTTCTATTTCATATTTTAATGGAATTAAAACATAATTATACATAGGTATATTATAATTCCAGTATAATATCATATATAATATCATTAACTACATCCTTTATACATCCCACATAATGCATTAACGAATCACATCACTTTGAGGGGGCGGTAGTCCGCACTTCCTCAAATGAGATTAACGTATTTAACAACTATGGAAACCATAAAGGCTTGATATAATTGGGATTTAAATAAGAGTAATGAAATAATAAAAATAATATATATCATATATAAATAAAGTTCCATCATAATGGCCACCATGAGAGGTGGTAGGAGAAAATCGAACAATCATTGTTTCGTGAGGCGTTAGTTTGCCATCCACAGAAACATTATGTTCTTCATCCATTAGATGGTGGTGTGTGTAAGTGTAGTTCGAATCCATATCATAACAACATCCTAGAATATTTAGGATATTGGTGTTGTTATAAAATAAAGGATTAAAAATAATTTAGGGGTTGGAGAAGTAGAATAAAAGAAAACAACTTAAGAGAAACTGTTTCCTTTAATTTGGGTAACTTCTTTTGGTTTGAACCAAAAGGACTTATTGAAGTGCCTTCTGCATAATTTAAGGCTTACAAGGGAAGTATAGGGATGTAGGGAGCTTAATTGTATAGAGTTTGGATGATCCAAATGGCTTGAGAGGTGTGATAAATTGAATAGAAATGGTCCCCTTTTATAAGGGGGAGGAGGGCCACTTTTGGAAAGTGTGAAAATATTATTTTATTATAAACTTATCTTCAGATTAAAAAGGTCCAAAAAGCATTAAATATGATGATAATGTGACTAATGGTCGAGATAAAATCATCCAATATGAATTGGACATGTTTTGGATAATATTTTAATCAATATAATCTTATTTATTTAAATCATTTATTAATGAGGTAAATACATCATCATTATTGTGTCATAAATAATATAATATATTTGATGTCTAAAAATTATAAGAAAAATACCATGATGTAGGAAATCTTTTTATATTTTCAATGAATCTTTATAGTAGAAAATTTAACTTATATAACACCATATAAAAATTAATTACTAAAGGATTTTTGTTAATGTCAATTTTGTATTTACATTAAATTAATTAATCTAATGTGTCATTGCCTTTCATAAGTGTCTCCATGAGGTCCCAAAATCTACCCAAGGATTCCCATGGTCTCCCATTACTCACCCAAAATGGTTTTTACTACTGTTAATGTAATTTTGAATTATTATAATATTATTTTAACCTTTAATTACCCTATTTACTTTTAATCGTGGTAAATAATAGTAAAAAGTTACTATTCACCGAAAATTATTTTTAAATAATTGAACCACATTTAACTATTTGATATTAACCGTGTCTCTCGTATTTTCTAAATTCAACTCACAAAACTGGTAAAATTATGATTTATGAACAATTACAAAAGCTCCTAGGAGGTGGGTAAAAGACGGTGAAAAGTTCAATAAAATTTTTATAAATCTAAAATTATTATAAAATGACTCCAATGAATTTCATTGAACTTATATAAGTATTATGTACCTATTTTGACCTAAAATAAATTTAAATCAAATAAATTCTTATTTAAATGAAAAGTGGGTTTTAACAAAATACATAGTGTTTTCAATATTCCTAAAAAATTGATGTTTTTCAGAAAAAAACCAAAAATTCAGCATAAGATATATTTGATATTACAAATTAAAAAATGATGTCTATTTTTCCAAATACAAAACTTATAAGTTGAATTAATTAAATTTAAAAGTAATTCCCATTATCAAAATAAATAGCGTGTTTTTAATAAACAATTACTATCAAAAGATCGACACTTGATTATGTCCAAATTCAAAGTGAAATTAATTCCCATGACCAACATAGGATTAAATAGTAAAAATATATTCTAATTACACTTGAAAACCAATTAAAAAAATAATATATCCCTATAAATTATTGCGATGAAGAAATTTGTTTTTAATTAAAATATATCGTGTTTTTACTATTCATCAAAATATGAAAGTTATCAGAATAATATGAAAAATTTATCCAAATTTAATTTTTATATCATGATTCCAAGGAAGAATTTTATTTGGTCAAATTAAACTTATAAATATATCAAAAATTATATTTAATGTGGGTGCGCCATCAAAAGCCGACAAAACTACATTTTTTTTAAAATAGTTATTTTACTCGAAAAATTGATTTTGTTCTCAAACCATGTTCTAGAAAATGTTTATGATGAATAATAATGTTATAAAATTCAAAATGTAGTTGATACTATTCATAATGGCTATTTCATAATAATATTATAACTATATATCGTTGCATACTGAAAAGTGGTATTGCATACAACACATGCTATTGAGGAAGGTTGCGATTGCGTGTAATGCAAGTGAAGTCAGGGTTGCGCGTTGTGAAAAACTCCTTCATTGTTTTGTATAACAGAATCCAAACATATTTCATTTACACATTGAAGATATATATATATATATACACACAATGTTGCGTAGAATAAATACTATCAAACGAACTTGAAATTGTTTGTAACATGATCCAAGAATAGTGTTGCGTATACTGCAAGCTAATACGGTGTTGCGTATAACTCAAGGTAATCTTAGTGTAGCGTACAACAAAAGATATGAAAAAAATATATATCTGATAAAATATCGGGGTGTTACACGGAGACTGTCATGACACAATGTAAAGGGATTTCATCTCACTTTTAATTATCATGAGATAAATGTTATGTTTGCCACTCTTTCCTTTGGTGTATTGTATATAATTACCATGATTTTATTATATTTATATTTTAATTAATTTTATGGGTATTTACAATCCCTTTTTTTGAGTCTTAAGATTCAAAATATACCAAATCAGTAAAATTGTTTTGATTCAATTTTCCTTATTTGAGACTAATGTTTTGTTATGCACTTAATTTTTTTTACCGAGGTGTAAATACTTCCATTTTACATGTAATATCATGAATATAAGTTGTTTCATGATATTATATGCTTAATATAATTTCCTTACATGGAGAGCATGATCCCAAGATACCTAGTTATAAGAGTTTATTGAGACAATCTCATTGCTTTTCGAGATTGTTTATGTTAATTTTTCCATTGATGAAATATTATGTTCCATATCTCATTAAAATTAATGAGTTTACATATCCTATATTATTTGATGATATAATCATTTAGTGGTACCATTTTATAATCTTTGGCCAATAATATAGTTCAGAAAATGTTTTTAGGAAAGCCCGACCTTACCCTCTCTTCGGTCAAAAATCGATGTATTCTAAAAAGGTTATCTAGGAATACTATACCATTATCCTATAAGATATAAAATAAATTTGAACCCTTTATTTATTTTACCAATATCTTCAATGGAATATTATTTTTGATTTTTGAACAATCACCTTTCTACCCTTTTTACCATGCAAATAGAATGTTCTTTTAATCTCATAAAACATGTACAAATTTACTCGTTGTCATTTCTTCATAGCTAAAATTTGAATTATTAAATAAGATAATCTTTAAGAAAAGGTTTTTAAAAGTAATTTTCAAGGAAAAATATTTTCCAAAATGGTTTCAATATTATTTTATGTTTTTCAAGGAAAACTATTTTTAAAATGTATTTGAAGTCTTAATTACATTTTTTCAAAGTTCTTTCAAAGAAATAGTTTTCAAAAATGTTTCAAGATTATTTTATAATTATTCAAGAAAAATTATTTTCAAAACGTTTTTAAGATTCTTTGTAAGACATCGAATTATGTTTAATGAAAATTTTTTCAAAAAATTTTCAATATTTCTTTAAATTTTTTGAAGTGTTTTCAATGAAAATGTCTTCTAAAATGTTTTGAAGCTTATTTTAAACGTTTTCATGTATAAAGGTTTTCAAAATGATTTCATGTGTTCATTATAATTTTTCAAGGTATTTTATAAAAAATTACGTTCAAATGGTTCTATGTATTAAAAATCCATTTTCAAACAATGAAATATATTTTCTAAAATAAATGTTTTTAGAGTATATTTAAAAATTAGTTTCAATAATAGATGATATCTATGGATGTTACTCAAGACTTTATCAGAAAATATCAAAATGTTCCATTCTATGAATTATTTGTTCTCAATTTCATGGTCTTTATGAAACATATTTCTCCTTAATGGGTAATAGGTTCATGAAACATGTTCTCTTTCATGGGTTATATGCTTTTGAATACTAATTCTTTTAACAGGTTAGGATTATAATGAAATGATTATGAAACATTTATCTCTCCATATGTTATGATATGTTTACTTGTTTAGGACTCCCATATCATTTCATGGGTTATGATATGTTTATTTATGATCTTGTGGCACATTTTTATATGATTTCATTATGTAATGGGTGGGACCTATATCTCCCTCAAATAAATTGGGTAAATATTTACATCTCATGAGATAATGATGGGAATCTAGTTGACAATATTCATCCACTAGGGGGATATGGGGAAAACTGATACCTTAAATATAGGTCTTTTGATGGGGATGGTGATTTGTCCCACCCAGCAGGTGTAGTAACCTTGATTTTTGAAGATGGTGGTATGTTCCGCCAAGTGGGTGAAGTTCCCATGAAGTTCCATGAAATGTTATATAAATACTTATTGACTTATAGAAAATTATATCACATGTTTATGTATGAAACAATTCGTTTTCTTATTCCTATGTTATTATTTCATGGACTATTCTCTTTATTTCATTATGATCCTATATAATTCCTATATTATGAATTAATATCCTATACTCTTTATTTAATTATGATTCATGACTAAGAACCCTAAAATAATTATACCATGATTCGGGTTTATGATCTTTGACATTCATGGTATGATATTCTAATATTTTAATCATTTTCTCATACCCTTTAATCTCATGATTATGCTTACATAGCTCCCTTGTTTACCATTGCTGAGCATTAAAGATCACCAATTTATTATGTTTCCTTCCACTGGTTATGAGGAAATTTTTTAGTTAAATCTACTAAAGGTGTAGATCATTATGGGATATTTTTAAGATCATTCACTTGGATAGAATACATTGTTTCCATGTTTCCAAACACACTACACTATTACGGTCCTCTGGTATGTATTTCTGTAATGTACAGAATATTCATCTAAAATGATGTAATATCCGTGTAGGTCAATCCTACATCACTATAGTTGGAATCAAAGGAAAGGTTTAGTCAACATTTGGAATCTAGGATGCAAAATACTAAGTGAGATACATAGGATTATCTATAAGGATATGTCTAGGGATATATCCAAGGGTAAGTATAAGGATGAGTTAATGTTTTGGAAAATGTCCTACAATTTTGGTAAACGATAGAGTGAAGAGTTTCCATGCAATAAGTCCTTGCCTAGATAATATAATTTGATATATATATGGAACATATATACCTAATGGTAAAAACTCCAATAATATGTTTCGATCTTGAATCGGGGTAATATGGTACATGACAACATGCCTTTCTACAAACCTCGTTTGACACTCCCGTGGGATATGTTTCAAGAGTTAGAAAACACATCATGAAACATAATGAAGGATTTATATATAAGTTAGCTATGAATATCCTTGGATAAACCATAGGTGTCCTAGATTATGGATAGTGTCATGATTTATACATCCTATAAGAATTTTTTTTCATGACTATGTGGTTTTTTTCTATGAAAAGTAATACTTACACTATGCCTCTAGTTTTAGACATTGGTGGGAACCAGAAGGTACTGGATTAATGTTGACTGTGATGGAAGAGTTTCTGATGAGTTTTCAAGTGGGATGATCACTAGAGTTTAAGATATAGTGATCATGCCAAATCTTTTTCCACAGAACATGATTAACAATGTTTAACTTAACCATATCTCGGACTCACCAAGTAAGAGAAAGAAGGAGTTTTTTTACAGTTTGAGTAATGGAGAACATGGAGGAGATATGTTTCATATTAATTTATGTCTATAATGTGGAATGAATCACTACAATAAATTTCTTAGAGGAACAAGAAGATGTTTTTACTTGTGTAAAATGACACAAAGCAAGTGACAATAAGGCAAAAATGAAGTGTTTGGTTAACGAAATAGAATGGAATGTTGGTATTCCTAAGGTATTATCAGTTGATGACTACTTTATATGTGTAAATTATGGGGAATATGAAAATCTATTTCCTATGTGGAATGCTCATAAAGAGAATCAGAAAGGTGGTACAAGTGATGGGTTTTCTACTAATACCGAAGAAACAGCAACTGACATGTGAAAGAAATGTAATGTTATTCCAATGTTGTTTACACTGATCATAATAAGAATGATTTTATTTATGTTGATGAACCTCAATACATGGTTTATATTTCATATTCTAAGAAATATGTATTATGGAATAAGTGGATGAAGCTGGAGTAAAGGTTTCATAATAATATTAGATTAATTATATATTTTTAAATTAAATGATTATGTTATAATGATTAGAAGATTTGTATGTATTTTCAGTATAATATTCCATTATGGATTGAAAATGATATGTTGAATGGTGATAAATACATTGAAAATTTATTTCATGAAAGGGTGATATTTTTATTAAGGGAAGGTAACCCATAATTTATGTATGGTGTTGAGATAATGATGTTTGGATAAAGATATGTTAGTTATAAATAATTAAATCAGATGGTATATATTACAATGGTTTTTTATTGAAAAATTGATATATTTAATCAAGGATTAAGTTTACAACTTCTTAGATTTGAAAGATATAGTCAGTAATCATTGTAATAAGGAATCATGAATGATTTCTAAAAGGATTTATAGAAATTAAGTTTGTTACCATGTTTTAGGATAATATATGATAAGGGTACTCACATTTTTGGAATGTGACAACAAAAATATACTTTGGGTTATATAAGGTAATCATTGTTAAGCTTATTTGAATACACTATTTCTAAAGTTTTGGATTTTCACCTTTGAGAAGGGTTATAAGGTTAACTGTTCATGAATAGTTTAAGATAAACCTATGAGGAGGTTTTAGAGAACTATGTTTGTGTTGAGAACCCTGGTCAGAAGGATAATCAGATATTAACCTAATTTCAGGGATATTAATGTTTTTATTTTTTCTAAAAGGACATAATGTATATCGGGTGACAACTAATCAAGTTCGGAAAGGTTGTGGGTCTTGAACCCATGACCGATTAATGATAAGGGTTTCTTGTCTACTACTGGCCAATGCGATGTCATGGTTAATGTATATTTAATTTTTATGATGAAATATTTATAATGAACTAGTAGGGTAACTTTTTATTTTTATTTCATGTTAAATTTTTTAGGAGACAAATAGTTAGACTTATTATTCTTTTATGGGTCTTAAGAACCATTAAATGCATATTTTAGGGATTTATTCATCAAAGTTAATTTTTGTAAATTAATTCCATGATGTAATGGATGTATTAGGAAATTTTCAAATCACAATCCATGAATGAATTTGTTTTATAAATATTTATCAATAATAACTCACCGTTATGAAAGTGATACAAATTATTTTTTAATACCTTAAATTATGTTGAACTAATGGTTTCTAGAATCTTTATTGATTTATGATTTTGAGGCCCTCAACATTTAATTGATCATTCACTTATTTTTGATCGATGACCTTAACTAATCCCTATAAATATTTACACTCTTCCTCCATGTCCAATCATCACTCCCAACATATGTTCTCCTATGTGTAAACCTAGTTATATGTTACTTTAGGTAACTGTTATGGTTCCAAGTTTCCCTTTGTAAGGGATGTTTTAGTATAAATTTTTAGGATGTGTGTTTCTATGAATGAAATTTTCAATTATTAAACCATTGATAACCCATATTAATTTTTAGGGTGAAATTCACTTTAAGGGGGCTAGATTGTAACACCTCGAGATTTTTAGAATTAATTTTTTCAAATTATTTCATCCATTCAATATTTTTTCATTTTACAAGACACTAGAAATAGATCTATATAATTTTATATTAGATCACAAATTCAAATATTCCTTTCACATGCAATACCAACTTTTCTTGTGCAACATGCAATAACAACATGGCTTGCACTATAAGTAACACCGTCTTGGGGTACAATACAAGAAACAATGATTTTCAATGAAATATCGTAATATATATAACTAAATAAATGAGATAATTATAACCTAAACATTAAAACATGTTATAGTAATAATAATAACTACTTTAAAATATTTTTTTGTAATTTTTTTATAAAAATAAAACATATTTATAATGAAAGATATGATTTTTGATAAAGTCATTTTATGTTAAAAATACCCCTCTCTCGAATGAACTGTTTATAATTATAAAGGTAATTTTAGACACATTTAAAATTTTTATTTGATAAAATAAACATAATTTTTTAATTTAGAACATCAAAATTGTCCTAGGATAATTTTTTTGAGATTATTATAAGAAACGTCATTTTTAGTTGAATAGTGAAAAATACTGATTTTTAGTTAAAAATGAATTTTTTCTAATTAATTATTCATCATAAATGATTTCATAAATTAGTTTTATGGTCACATTAGATATATATTACATATATTAATATAATTTAATTCATTATAATCAATCTCACTTTGAAACAAAATATAAAATCTTAGCAAACATTTGAACTTTTTCCTACTTTAAAACCCTGTAATTTTGTCCCATTTGGGGTATTAGAACTAATAATAATTTTGATTCTTCTATGATTGGAAATTAAAAAATCCAACAGAAAACACTATATTTAGTATAATATTTATATAGTAAAAAATGTTGTAATTTATGGACAAAATTATTAGTAAAAGTGATTAAATTTAATCACAGCAATTAAATCCAAATTAAGCTTCATTAGAAACTAAAATTTAAAATTATGGGCCAATATGATCTAGAAACTTATAAAAACCCATTTTATGTCCATATTTCTTCCATAAAACATCCATTATTTTTTTATTTGGTATGAATTTTTTAGGTAATAACTTTTTCCCACCTTATTTGTTTCTAAATATTTCTTGTGAGTCCTTTTAGTTCCCTACAAAAGGCCAACACCTATACCCATTCCTAACACCTATAAAACCATTTTATTTCATTAAAAATCTGTACAAGTAGCCTTAAAAAAATCATAACTTTGACCTTGAATCCTCCCTTTGGTCAGAAAGCTTCACAAGGAATCCTTTTGGCTCAAAGCAAAAGGAGTTACCCGATTTTGAGGTAACGTCTTCTCTCAAGATCCCTCCCATTATTTTACTTCTCCTCCACTATAATTATTTAATTCTTGTGTGATGAAAACAGTATCCTCTATATAATAGTATTTTCTAATGAAAATTGTTTTTCAAACAATTGTAGACACCTATATCTAATGGGTGTTAAACATATTGCTTCTTTGTACAGTAAATTATTGCCTCACGATACGGCCATCGTTCATTTATCCCTTACCACCATTGATAGTGGCCATTATGGTTGAAAATATGTTTATATATGTCATATATTACATTTAATATTTATTTAAAATTATTTATTCAATTTAAAAGACACCTCTATTTACTTTCAATTTGGTTTTAATATGATAATCTCGTTTGAGAAAGTGTGGACTACAACCCCCTCAAAGCGATGTGATTCATTCACCCACCACATGTAATGTATTAAGGATGGTTTTAATGAAATTATATTATATATATGATATATTTATGCCACTTTAATAATGATATATATATATATATACATATCTCATTTACATACTTACCTTCAATATGAAAATAAAAACTGACACAATGTTCATGCATACGTACGACTTACCGTGTCCATGAACGATGTATTCAATTTCGTACTCCTATAATAAATTGATTATTATAATACAAATATACTATATATAAATTATATTTATATCATGGATTACATTTTTGGATTATGATATAAGTATAAGAACCCAAGATGCAACAAATTAAGACACATGCAAAGAACAATGTGAATATTACCAGAAGTGAAACATTAATATAAGATCATTAAGAAGCAGTTAATATAAGTTTAATATAAAATAATATATGGTAATTGATATCAGAATATTCTTTTATAAAATATTTATAATAAACATATATTTATTATACATGTATCTTTAATGAGTACGGAGAGTGTCAATACCCAATGTAAGTGGATTTCATCTCACTTTTAATTTTCTTGACATAAATGTTATTCTTGTCAGTCATTCCTTTTTTTGTGGTGCATGTACTGACCATGATTGAATTCGATGTATCTTGAACCAAAATGTATGGGTATTTACATGAAAATTTTATGATCCTTGTTTCATGAGGCTTATGTTTCAAAAGATTCCAAATCGGTAGAAATGTTTCATCTTAATTTTCCTTAGTTGAGACTTATGTTTTGTTATGCAGCTAAACTTTTTTTAAGGTGAAAATACATAGATTTTACATGTAATATCATGAATATAAATATTTTAATGATATTATATTCTTCATGTAATTTCCTTTCTTTACATGGAGTGTATGATCCCATGATACCAAGTTATAAGATTTTATTGAGACAATTTCATTACTTTTCGATATTTTTTATTTTTATGCTTCCTTTGATAAAATATTATGATCCATATCTCAATAAAATTTTTGAGTTTCCATATCCTATATTATTTCATGATATAATCATTTATTATTACCATTTTATACTCTTTGGTACACAGGATTGATAAGAATGTGTTTTTCGGAAAGCATGAATTTACCCTCTTTGGTCGAAAATTAATGTTTTCGAAAAAGGGTTTTCGAGAATATTTTACGATTATCCAATAATATCTAAAATAAAACTGTACCCTTTTTTATTTTACCAATATCTTCAAGGGATTCGTCTGGTAATTTTTTAAACAGGGAACATTTCTATCCTTTTTACCATTAAAAAGTAATGTTCTTTTGTCCTCATATGCCATGTATGTATTTACCCACTGTTATTTCTTCAAAGCTAAATTTTTCATTAGTAAAAAAGTTATTACTTAATACAATATTTTTAAAAGTATTTTTAATGATTTTTTTTCAAAATGGTTTCAAACTTCTTTTATATTTCTTTATGGGAAAATATTTTCAAAAAGATTATCAAGTCCTAATTACATGTTTTCAAAATTCTTTCATAGAAATGGTTATAAAATATTTTTCAAACTACTTTTATAAGTTAAGAAAAAATTATTTTAAAAACTTTTTCATGGTTCATTATAAATTTTAAATGTTTTTTTTAAGAAATGGTTTTCAAAACATTTTCATGATTTATTTAAAAGCATTCATGTTTTTTCAAAGAAAAAGGTTCTTTAAATGTTTTTACACTTATTTTATAAGTTTTCAAGGAAAAAGTTTTTCCAAATGATTTCATGTATTATTTATATGATTATAATGTATTTTAAAAGTAAATTATTTTAAAAGGGTTTTATTTATTAAAATTACTTTTTTCAAACAAGAAAGTAATTTTCCTCAAGAAATGTTTTTAGAGTATATTTAGAAATTAGATTCCATATAAGATGACCACTATTGATGTTACTCATGACTTTATACAAAATCATCTAAATGTTACATTCATATCCATTTCATGAATGAGTTATGGTAAATTCCATGGTCTTTATGATACCCATTTATCATTCATGGGTAATATGTTTATAAAACTAGTTCTCTTTCAAGGGTTATATGATTTTGAAACCAAGTACTTTTTAGAGGTTATATTTATGATAAAATGAGTATGAAACCTGTCTCTGTCCACATGTTATGATATGTTTACATTTTTTTGATACCCATTTAATTTCATGGGTTATGCTATGTTTAATCATGATCTTTTGGAACCTTTATGTATGATTTCATTATGTAATGGGTGAGGCCTATATCTCTCTCAAATGAATTGGTTAATGATTTATATCTCATGAGATAATGATGGAAATCATGTCGATGGGCTTGATCCACAATGTGAAGATGAGGAAACTAAATCACATACATAGAAATGACCTCTAATAGGGATGGTGGTTTGTCCCACATATTAGGTGTAGTAATCATGAAAAAGGAATATGGTGAAACCTGATCTATTATGGGAATATTGGGAAACCATATCCATTATAAGGAAAGTACTGTGATTTGGGATGGTGGTGTGTGGCACCTAATGGGTGATGTTCCCATGAAGTGACCTGATAAGTTTTATAAATGTGTCTTGAATTATAGGGAATGATATCACATGTTTATGTATTCCAAAATTCCATGTATTGTTCCTATGTCATTATTTTATGTCCTATGATATTTATTTCAATAGGATCCATGTCTTATTCATATATTATGATTTCATGGACAATTCTTTTTATTTCATTAAGATTCAGTCAAAGAAACATCCAAGATTTGTGCCATGGTTCATGTTTATGATATTTGAATTGAATGATATGATCTTTTAATGTTTTGATCATGTTCTCATACAAGTTAATCTTATGATTATTCTTACATCACTCCCTTTTTTACCATTACGGAGAATTTAAACTCACCCATTTTTTATGTTTCCTTCCCCAGGTTATGAGGAAAGGAATTAGGAAGATCTACTAAATGTGTATATCTTTATGGGATTTGTTGAAGATCTTTCACCGGGGATAGAAGAAATTGTTTTCATGTTTCCAAATACGACTAACTATTATGGTCCTCAGGCATGTATTTTGTAAGGTACTGAATATTAATCTAAAATGATGTAATATCCATGTATGCCAATCTTGGGTTGATATAATCATGTTTTGTAAACTATATGTTCCAACATTTCAAGGTTCATCCTTGAGGAAATTTCTAGAACATGGTTAGTGCCTATTTTGACAAACCATGTGACTAAACCATGCAAGAAAATAAAACATGATCCTAGAAAATTTTATCTAGGTTGGATTTTTTAATGCACGATTTTTTCCTCAAAATGGACCTTACTCGGGATTTTCCATCTCAAAGTTTGGAGAACCACTACCTAGCTATTTGAAAGCGATCCGAAGGCCTCTCATATTGTTTTGAAGTAGGATTATCATGTTAGATATTCATTCTTTGTAGTTATGGGTGGGTTTTCATTGATAGTCTTCTCTCTCTCACTCAATTATTATATCTACAACTGTTGTGGATAGATCAATGATATGTTATGAAAAATATGATGATATTTTTTTTGTTGATGATGGATGTGATATATAATGTGGAATTTTTTTAGATTTAACCCAACTTCATTAGTGTTTTCATGATGTTCTTAATTTTCATCTTTAAACAAGAGGTAGGTGGATTCACCGTCAACTCCTCTATTTAGAACATGATTTCATAGTTTTAAATTGACCAATAAAATTGAATATCTTTGTGAAATTTAGTATGAAAAGAATTGTAGAATCCTTATTTAGTGATGGTTTAAGGATTTTTGTGGAATTGTGGAACATTTGTGCATGTGAATTGATAAATGATTTTAAGACAATGATTTTAAAAAAGTTTTCTAGCTCAATTTATAGAAAATTTGAATTCAATAAAATATTTTTTTATTAAAATTTGTGGTCCACTTAAATGAATATATCATTGAAATCGTTTTTTCATGGTCTTTGGGAATAATTGGTGGTGTGTGTTCATATTGCATTATAAGGCTTGGTTGAAATATGAAGTTATGATCAATGCTAAAGGGGTAATGGAAAAAGTGATTTAATTTCCTTTTGATGACAAGGTAGATCGATGCGAAACCACTAATGTGTATGGAACTATCACAATAAAGAATGAAATTGTATATTTTTGGATATGTGGATATGTGTTTCGGAAGGGGGTATACCAAAAATACAAATATGGAATGGTTTTGAAGACCTATCTTAGTATCTTTAATGGAAAATAGTTTTATTATGTAAAAAAAAATTTAAAATAGTTTTGGATTTTTGAAAAATGGTTTCATGTTTTTTATATAATTTTTTTAGAAAATGTGCTAATATGTTTTATCATAGTGGTCTGAGTAGGGATTTCATTGTGAAAATTCAACTATGTTTCATTACTCACCCATTCTTTGGAACTATGGTGCTTTTTTAGATGGTTTTTATCAAGACATGGGAAAAGGTAATCTATCACACTTATCTAGTGGTTCCTTCTGATACATGGGCTATTTTGTGAAGTTGGATCATAGAGCATGTTTAGAGATTAGGAGTTTGTCATTGATGTTTTTGAGTTTTGTCATTGACTGTGTATATTGATATTATTGTTTTTCACTATTGTACATGGATATAGATTTATTTTTATACATGAAATGTTGAGTTTTATTTCATTATTCTCATGTATCATTGGGTGGTTTATTTGGTCATGGATTGTTTGGTTATTTATTTTATTCGTAAAGGGAAAACTATACAACCATGTGAATTGAATCCCTTTGGCATGTATTTCAAGACATTGGACTCTTAGGAGTGTCTCTTAAGGAGATGTAGTAATCCCACCTCGACATAAGACAATTAGGAGGGGTGTGATATTACACACAAGGTGAGAATAGAGGTTATCGTGTGCATTACACAATGGGTTAGCACAACTCGTGAGGGGTGTGACTGTATGTTTTTTTTGGTGATATACCCTTCTTCAATGTCAAGGAATCAGTTAAATAGTTTATAGTATTTTTCAAACCAAATCAATTGGATAAAATTATGTTGGATAAGATTTCACTAGCACTATTCATCAATATAAAAAATTCAAAAAATTATCTGGCCATTAGATTCGATCATTCTGTGTTATCGGATAAGTGAGTATCACTATCATTACCAATCCATCACCCAACTATATCTAGTTCATATTTTAAATCTTTTATTCTCCCATATATCATGTCAAATCATCTCCACATTGATTTTAAATAAGGCCATGAAATTTTCTAAATATCCAGGTGAGTCCAAGATTCATGTTGAACATAAATTTCATGTAGTGACAATGAAAAAATAGATTCTCTCAAGCATTATCTCCTCCAAATATAAATCATAGACACTAAATTATTTTAATTCATAATAAATAAATGAGGTAGAGAAGATATGAATCGACATGGATGATGTTTCACATTCATTCATATAGATTGAATTGAAAATGGAAGGCATTATGTAATGAAATGGAAAGTGTTTCACTATGGATTTTATAATATGCCTTAAGGATAATCCCTTACACAAACATTCTCCATTATTATGAGTTAATCCATGTTTAATCATTTATGAATATCCATATGGAGAAGAAAAATCATCTCAGTATTTGAGATTTTGAAGCCAAAAATGCTATTAACTGCTTGAGAAAATTAAGGAATCCAAAATCATCAGGTATTTTAGATGAAAAAACTGCAAGATTAAGAATAAAGAACCCTGATATCCTTTGAGTGATTAGGATGAGTGCATGATACAATGATTCTTAGAAACATCAAATTCATAAAGAGGTGGAAACATGAATCTATAGGTTGGTTTTGATGAGGTATGTGCTGATACAAAAAAACCTATCAAATAATAGGGTATTAAATTTGAGTAAACATGATAGAAAGCACCATTCAGGTATTAAAATTTTAATTATGATATTAAATGTTTTATTATTAACAAATTTAACTTGGATTCACATGAATGATTTTAAATGTGAAAATTATGTGTATTTTAAATCACAAATTAACTAAAAAAGTAATGCATACACAATATGAATTTATTGGGGATAAATTATGTATTCATGTGATGAAAATGATGAAAATAAATATTGAGTCTTTTTATCCATTGTGGATGAATTATTTTGAGAACTTGATATATTGTTGTATTGAAGGGAGAATGGGAGTTTCATGAATAATGGATCTTATTAAAATTATTTTCTTTTTCTAAAGATCTTGATGGAGTATCATGAAAAACATTTCAGAAGTTCTTGAAAATGTAAAAAACGAAGGTTAATACAACATTCTTGTAGAGGAATATAATCTGTGAATGAGATATTTCTAGATATTAATAAATATAAAAGAGTAATCTTGTAGCTAGGGTGTCAAACTAGCTATGGGATGCTTGTTATTGAGGTTTCTGAATAAAAAATCTTGAAGATTAGTTGGGGTGTCAATCCAATTATAGAGTTATTACAACTAGGGAATCTAAATAGTTGTATTCACATGTAGTGATAGTGAAGAGAATATATGTTTGGGTGTGTAACTAACATGGAATAGAGTTGGCCTTTATACCAAACATTGTAAATATTATATGTTTCCCTATCTAAATTTAATACTTCACAAAAGGTTATATTGATAGATTATATGATTTGGATTTTGAAATTTAAATAGTTAAATTGTTTGACTTTAAATGTTAGTAAAATTCATAAAATAAGGTACCACTGATTCACCTCCTCTTAATGGCACTAAACCAGTCATTGGGATATACACCATTTTTAATGAATTTTGTGGTATTAATAGATTATATCTATGTTTTTTAAATATTTAAAACCATATTCATGAAAAATTATTAAATTTTTAAGAGAAATTATAAATAAAAAAATATTCAAATTTTTACAAACCAATAATTTAGATTTTAATTCATGAGTGATATTTCTTGGAAAAATTATTCTAAAAATATTCTATTTTTAAAAAAATTAATCTATTAGTATCACTTATTGAAAATTAATGAAATAAAATTAATTAAAAATATGGAACTATGAGGCACCATATTTTTAATAAGATACATTTAAATTTTGAACATAAATTATATTTTAGTTTATGTAAAAACACGTTACAATGGTAAATACTAAAGTGGTAAAATTAAAAAAATGTTAATGAGTTAAAAAATGTTTAAAGAATATTTTTGGATTTGTTTTTGTGGTATATATTGATCTTATGTCTTCCAGTATTAATCTTTTCTTTTTTTAGAGCTACATTATTTGATAATATCTCTTGATTATTATAATGTTTTTGGTGCTTACAAAAATTAATCCATTTTTCACATAAAAGGGAAACTACTCTCCTCACATCTTCTCACACCACATGCCACATTTTTTTATCCCATAGTGTAAAAAACCATCTCCTCAAAATTCCTAGACAATTAATGTGGTTCTAGTATTCTCAAAACACCATCCCTCAATGTTTCATTCTCTTTTTTAGTGGAGATAATCGACGATATGGGGTATACATTTATAACTGGTCCATTATCATTTATATTTATTTATGTGAACTTACACCTCATGAAATTAAATTAAAAAATATTAAAATGGAAAAAATCCTTATCATTATTACATTTTTAAACAAAAATAACGAAGGTATGTGAAATTATCTATTCATATTTCTATAATGTAAAAAAAACCCATTATTCATACATTTTGTGGACTAGTGCCTCAAAGAAAAATGTTTTTAATTTTACTTAAAACATTAAAATATGTGGTCCTAATAAAGAATTTAACATATAATTATAATATTTATGAAATTTTATATAATATTAAATGATTAATTATATTTCCTCTAACCTTAGTTCTATTTAAATTAAATCATCATCGATGCATATGAGTTGACTACCAACTCCACAGAATTATAGATTTTCATTTTTTATTAATCAAGAGATTAAATGCATGTTTATGATAGTGGTTTTAATGGATAAATATTATTTTCATGAAATTTTTAATGATATGTAAAGAAATTGGAAAACCAGTTAAAAATAAGATCAATAAATAACAAGTTAGAAAATTAATCTTCTTTATGATTATATTACTACAAAATCACTTTAGAATCTTCCATTAATTATAATTTGTTCTTGTTTTTGGTTAGTTTAACCACTTATATGAATAATTATATTAATTTATATCATGGATAACAATGGAAAATTAAATTTAGGTAATATATTATATAGGTGAGTAAATAATGATATTTTTTTAATGGTAATATAAAAATTTTACTAATTTTTTAAAAACACCAATCGTTCACTATGATTTACAGAAAAAATATCATCAATAAATTAATATTTACTTATCCAAAAACAATCTAATGGAATGAAATTACATCATTATAAATAATTATTATAAATCAGTTCCAGTACCATTTTTCAACTAGGAAAGATGAAATTTGGTAGATGAATGAATAATAACACAACTACTATGAAACTAGTTGAAGGAAATCAAGATTATTCAAAACAATTTAGAAAATAGAAAGTTACTAACTAGAATACATATAAAGAATAACTATAAATGATTATTTCATAGGTTATATATATTAAAAGGATATTTTAAGGGTTATTAAGATATTTATTTCTGTTATACAGATGAGGTTAGAACATTTTTTATAAGAAGGAAATATGGAAAATGGTTTTCATTTAAAATTAAATCTATTGAGTCATATTTCCTAGTGTTCCCATTATAAATTTATTATGGAGTTATTTATACCTAATAAATGTATTTTACCAAAATATAAGGGTATTTATTGTCAGATCATTTAATTTATTTTAATGTACTTCAATTCATTAGATACCAAACATGAATGGGGATCTGAGTAAAAGGTTTACCAACTGAAATGGGGTTTTGTCTAAAATTACTTCCTTTGAGATTTATTTTTGTGATACACCATTTTTTTATTGAATATTTTTCTATCATCACATGAAAAAGTATCTATCATATACTTTATTCATGATAAATAATAATAAAAATCATTTACTTTTTATCCAATTGAATTTGATTCTATTTGTTACCCTAGATCCAAGGTTTTTTGGAAACTCAATTTTTATTCTCATAGAAAAATCATCTTTTTTTTTAATTCTCTTAGGTTATTACAACCTAATAATATTCTATAAATTATTTTATATTTATAATTTGGGAAATTATTTTTAGAAGGAATTAATTTTTTAATAATTGGGGTTCCAATAATAGTATTTTAAAATTATAAAAGTCCATATACATTATCAAATGTTTTATCATTGCATCTATACCTCCTATATAAATAATTATGTCATTTTCATTTATCCATTAATAGTGATTTATTTTATATGTAAATGTTTTCAAAATAATTCTCTTTAAATTTTCAAAAGTTAAATTTAAAAGTGACATGAATATTTTTAATTGATAAAAATGTTAAAACTATATTTTAAAGGGAATTCTATGTTTCCGCTACATTTTTCATTTTATATTAAAATTTATTAACACTCATGAAAATAATATTAATTTATTTATAATCTAATAAATAAATATATACAGTTTTTGGGATTGAAATCATGATGTAAAACAAATAAATTCTTGATTTATTCTTGTGTGATTCTATAAAAAGTATTTTTTACCATGTGGTTTTTCATCAATGTCAACATAATACTATGTTTAAATTATTAATCGGGTTATATGTTCTATTTAAACCATTAAAATTGTTTATCTGGATAGCTTATATAATTTTATTTTTTATTAAAATATATGACTCATTACAATAATTTTCATTCATAAACATCCACCATTAATAGAAATAACTTTTCCATATATTTCTTTTCTTTCTGAACACATTTTTTTCAATTCATTTAATTCAGTGGTGTTCTCCTAGATTACATACAAAAATCTATTATGAGAATTTAGTGACATTCAATTATACCCTTTATCTATATGGTGGAAATACCATAAAATTTATTGTTTTTATTGAATTATATTTAAAAAAAAATGATACTTGATTTTATTTGGTACCCATATATTTTCTACGTGTTTTGAAGGATATGATTATTTATGGAATTTTTTTTGATTTCCTTGTGATAATCCATTTGAAATTGATATAAAACAAAATTTAATTTTTTGGGTTGTTTTTATTGTGTTGAATGAAACCCATTTTATTTCCACGATTTAAAATTTCAATAAAAAATGATTAATTTTATTTTTAATGATGTATGAACCTTATTATATTTTTAATTATTTTTCTTGATGTATAAATTGAATTATTTTCCCATTTCATGAATAAGAATGGATGAATGATGGATGGGGGCATATATCCCCTAGAATGAATTGGTTATTTTTTATATAATATGTGATAAATTATTCATGATTTTATTTAGTTTATCATAATAATAGGATTTTATGGTGTTGATCATGAATATAATGTTCCTCAAACTAACATCAATTCCAAATTTGAATGATATTTGATAGTTTGATTTTTATTTTTATTCTAATGTTATTATCTCAGGGATCATTTTTATTGAATATTTCATGATTTATGTTATTCAAAGAATTCTAAATTGATGTATGATCTATGATTTGACGGGTGTATGTTTCTTATATATCTGGATTTTAAAAATATGATTATCTTATGATAACTAATGATATTATATTGTTATCCCTAATTTTTATAATTACTGAGCATATATTATCACCCTTACTCTTTTTGTAGTCTAACATGCAGTGGGTTATTGTCTGTATTATCTATTTCTCTCTCTTGTATTCTATTAAAGGGTAATTCATCCCATCTGTGTGTTTGTTATACCCTCAGTACTAGTCTCCAACCTAGGGCCTACTAGTGGAGGGACTCAGGGGTCATTATATCTCATCCCACATTGCCATCCTAAGAGGGGTACATGGGGGGTCATGAAAAAGTGGTATTAGATATATGGTTGAGGGATAGAATGGAGTTTGGAGTTAGGCAGAAGTGAGGTTTCAGGGGTTGGTAGGGAAATAGTGTCATCTATGTTTAGAAAGAACTATAAACATAGAATATTAGGTGAGACATGGTTATTTATCCCCCCATATGATATGAGGAATAAACTGTTATGTTTACAATGGCTATTAAATAATGAAATTATTGTTGTAGGGTAGAGACCTATGAAAGGACCATGCATCATTCTTCTTTGAGACTGTGAATTAATGGGTAGACCATGTGATATCTTAACCTAAAATGAATAAATTAACATAATTAATTAATGTTAAAATTTTCCATATTCTAGGTTTATGAGATTTAAATATTTTTTCTTTTCCAGGTATGGATCCAGGTCAATGTATTCATCAGGTTCGTGCTGAAGAAGTCCTAAATGTTGTGCCAGTAGATTGCTGAAGAGTATTGGTTGACGATGATGACACTTGGAGGAGGAAACTCCAAGAGTTTTAGTTTTAGAGACTATATATGTAATAGGGATTTCATACATATGTAGTCATTGAAGACTGGTTGGAGGAGGTTGAGATAGCATTTGGCTAAATCCATTCTCATATGGAGCGCTAAGTATCATTGGTTTGACGATGCTACCTAGGGTTGTGATGCAGTGGATGTTCTTATTCCTTATGGATCACGAGGAGTCGCCAGTCTCATGGGAGAATTTCCAAGAGAAGTTGAGAGCCAATATTGTTTATTGGACTGCAAAGGTGGCTATTAATCAGGAGATGCTTACCCTTCAGCATGGAAGATCTTCTGTACTAGTATTCAAGATCCATTTCAGGAAACACTTATGATATTCTTCGTCCCAGTTTCCCGATGAGGAGGCTCGGGTGAGGCATTTTGTAGTGGATTTTTATCATGACATCCAGCACCATGTCACCCCATTTATACTGAAGACATATCTCGAGGGGTTTTCTAGGGGAGAGGTCATTGAGATGATGTTATAAAGAACTAGATTTTTATGAGAGGGATGTTTTTAGGATTCCTCACGAAGAAGAGTTGTGGTCCAGGGTTCCTGATTCTCAGGGAAGATGAGTTTATTCATATAGGGGTACGTACCTGCCCTTAGTACCTCATTTATATGGGGGGTAGTGGCTCTTATACCTATCCCAAGGTATTGGATTTTTGTGTGTGGAGGCCATGGTCATCAGTGGCGAGAGTGCCTGACCATTCAGATCATTCAATGTGCGTCATGTGTTCCACATCAGGTACCTTCATTTAAGTAGTTCCATCCCTTACAGCCGCATCCCGTTTCACTAGCTTTGGATCAGTAGATAGAAGATTTTGAATAAATAGGACAACCCTAGGACACTCCCCATACTAAAAGTTTATTGCGTGGTAGTGGTGGTGGTCATCATTAGGGTTAGAGAGGCTATGGAGCAGGTCACGAACAGCTTCATCCTTTAACATTACCAGCACCAAAAGATCCAGAAATCATTCAAGGTACACTTTTCTTATTTTATACTTTGGTGTATTCCTTGATTTATTCTAGAGTGACATAGTCCTTCATATCACTTTCCCTTTTCCATGCATTGGGAACTGAGGTAGAGAGGCTTCTAGTTCCCTTGGTGTTGACTACTCTAGTTGGAGGTTGAGCTGACATGTTTGAAGTATGTAGAGACTGTGATTTAGTGGTGGGTTAAGAACCACTCTTGGAAATATTTACTTTTTTATGTATACAACTATATGATAAAATCCTTGGAAAGTATTGATTATATTTGGTTCAAGGTATTGTGGATTTTTTTCGGAGAATAGTTATCTTCTTCGCTGTTGATGGATAGACGACAGTGTTTGTTTGTGAGTAGGACTCTCATATAGGTTAGAGGAATGTTCATTACTTACCTTCCTTGATGGATTATCAATTTTTTAATTCATTATAGGATCAATAGTAATCATTTAATAGTGGTGTCGAAGTGTACCCTGATGTATTTCTAGAAGATGTTGTAGTGTTACCCCCTCGATGAGAGATCAAGTTCGAGATCGAGCTGTAGCCAGGCATGTCTCTTATCTTGATGTCTCCAAATAGTATGAAGCCTTATAATTTATGAGATATGTATATATGTCTCTATGGTCTTTTGTAGTGCATTTTCATTCATCTAGGTGTTTCACCATGGTGTACACCCATTTTGTTTGTGAAGAAGGATAGAGGTAGTTTATAGTTGGGTGTCGATTATTGTCACTTGAAAAATTTTACAGGGAAGAACTACTATCATCTTCACTAGATTGATGATTTAATAAATCAACTGAAGGGAGAAAGTTTGTTCTCAATGATCGACTTGTATTCTGGATATCATCAGATGCGTGTGAAGTATGAGGATATCCATAAGACTACATTCCATTATTTTCATGGGCATTATGAGTTCATTGTGATGCCTTTCTATGTGAGGAATGATCTATCTGTGTTCATGGTGTTGATGAATTATGTTTTTCATGAGTTCCAAGATATGTTTGTGGTGGTATATATCGACAAAATCCTTGTGTAATATACATATGAGGAGGAGAATGTAGAGAATATACATTCCATTTTGGGAATCCTTCATCAACATAATCTATTTGAGAAGTTGTTCATGTATGGGATTTGGGCTTGAGAAGTCCATTTCATAGGTAATGTTGTTTCCCAGCATGGATAATTTGTGGATCCATGAAAGATATAAGAAGACGTATCTTGGGAAACCCCCATGACAGGGGTAGAGGTGGAAAGATTCCATGGTCTCACAGGATATTATTGGAGGTTCATGGATGATTTATGTCATGTTGTGACTCATTTGATAAAAATGACTAGAATGGATTAGGTGTTTGTCTTGACTGATATGTGTCAGGTAGTTTTTGAGTATTTGAATGAGAATTTGGTCAATACTCCAATTATTTGTATTCTAGTATACGCAGTTTAGTTTTATGTTTTATTTGATGCTTCATGTCTAGGATTTGGATGTGTTATTCTGCAGAAGAGATTAGTCATTTCCTATTGGTATTAGTAGTTGCATCCCCATGAATAGAATTATGCCACCCATGATCTAGAGATGGTAGTAGTGGTGTTTCCCCAAAAGTTGTGGAGACATTACCTCATTAAAGTTTGATTTTTGGTCTTCATATCTTATAAAAGCATGAGGTATGTTTTCTCCCTTCATGACTTGAACTTGTCAAATCGTCAGTGGATGGAGTTCTTACAGGATTATGACATCAAAATATTGTATATAGCTTGTAAGGGAAATATTTTAGCATATTTTCTATGTAGTAGGTTGTGTAGTGATACAGTGCGTGAATCTAGTGATTCATAGAGAGTAATGGAAGAGCTATCATCATTACATCTAGATATGGGATAATTTGATGGCAGATGTTGTCTTTCCCAGATGAAAGTAAAGTCATAGCTGTTGTAGTATGTATAGGAGTCCCAATTGGGGGACCTTGAGGTGGAGGTTTTGAGAGACCTATTTTTTGTTTTTGTGAGGCCCCTGAAGGATGGTTTGATGATAAAAAACACTGGGTTTTGGTTTGAGGAAGGGTTTTTATTCCTTTGATATTGTAGGATATGGTTCTTAGAGAGTTATATAGTTCTCCATTAGTGGTACATCCTAGTGTAAAGAAAATTTACTGAGCTTTGAGGAGTGTGTTTTGGGGGCCTGAATTGAAGCATGTAGTTGTAGAGTTGTTTTCTCGATGTTTGGTCTACCTGATGGTGAGTGAAAAGCACTAAGTTCCTGATGATTTTTTACATCCACTATATGTTCCTCAATGGAAGTGGGAGGAAAAATTGATGGAATTTATTTCCGATTTACCTATAGGTCATGGATTCTATGATGCTATATCGGTGGTAGTGAATCGTTTGATGAATTCATCCCACAACATAGCAATCAAGGATTTGAGCTCAGTGGAGGTTTTATCAATGAAGTATCTGGAAGAGGTGGAGAGGAATCATGGAGGACCAAGGTTGATCATTTCTGATCAATATGCTCATTTTACCTCTAGGGTGTTGATAGTTATAGAACATTCTTTCAGTTCTCAGTTAGGCCTTAGCATTGTTTTTATCCATAGACGAGGGATTAGATAGAGCATACCATCCATACTCTTCAAGACATGTTGTGATCCAATATCCTGGATTTTGGAGGATTGTGGATGAGACGCCTTCACATGGTAGAGTCCACCTACAACAATATTTTCCATCCACCATCATTATGGTTTTTTTTGAAGCCTTATGTGTCCAATATTTCCATTATCCATTGTATAGGACTGGGGTTGGGGAGTCAGCAATTCTTGACCCGCAAAATGGTACCGAATATGATAGAGATGGATCAGGTGATTAATGAGAGGATGAAGGTAGATCAAGATATTCATAATTCCTATGGTGACCACAGGAGGAGTCCTCTGGTTTTTGACATTGGGGATCAAGTGTTTCTGATGGTGACTCCCTATCTTGGAAAGTGAAGGATTGGTCGTGGGAGTAGTATTGCTCCCTAGATTCTTAGGTCATTCATGGTATTGGATCATGTTGGATCCATGTCATATCAAGAATCACTTCCCATAGAGATGATCTAGATACATGATGTTTTTCGTGTGTCATACATCATTCATTATCTTCATGATGACTCTCACGTCATTGTTAGGGGAATGATCAATAATTAAAATGACATAACCTTCAATGAGTAGCCTATATAACCCAAAACCTAATGGATAAAGTGTTATGCGAGCATACCATGCCCTTGGTTCATGTCATGTGGCGGCATGGTGGTGTGGAGGAGATTAAATGGGAACGTTAGTTGCAGATACCTGCTCAGTACCCCGAGATGTCTGATGTTTATCTTTTTTTACAATGATGCCAATTTTTTAGATGAATTACTTTCCTGGTTATGAGAATGATTTGTATTGTTGTTATTTGGACTGCTCTCTTTTGAGAGGTATCTCCCTTGAGAGATTTTTTGGGAGATAGTTATGGTTTTTGTGTGGTTTCATGTTGTTTTTTTCTAGTAGGTTTATCTCATGTGGTGTCGAGAGCCTTGGGATGTATCTCATGGGATGACTATTTGGATGACCCCTTTTTTGTTTTTCTCTTTAGTTTAGTTTTGGATCCTCATGGATGAGAATTTTTTGAGAGGTATCTAGCATAAGGGCCTGGATCAACATAGCTTGACCATTTTCATGTTTTTGAATATGGAGGTTCTTGGAGAAGCATCAGAGGAAATCTAGAGTAGTTTGGTCATGTAAAGCATAATGAAGGGTGCCTACATGACGTGTAAAACTCTTAAACAACATGTACTATTTTGGGTTTCAAAAAATATAATAAATGATGAGGCGATGGGATTTTTGGACAAACCTGACCTCAATGGAGTACACAACATGAATGAGAGGTACACATCATGTACTTATCTACTGCTGTATGTTTCAAATACATTCAACTAATCATGATTTTCAAACCCTATGAACTCACATCTTTTCTCTCTTGTGCTAGTTGACTCAACACCTCCTTCCATCAGATTTTAGATATCCATTTGATAGGAATAAATATCAGGATTCATTCATTGATCCATATTTGATCCAAGGTAAGATAAACCTCTATTATTGTGGTTTTCATTGATCCTATTACTCATGTTTATCTTTTCCATGTTATGGAACTTGATCTCCAAGGATTTAATGTAGTTTTTCTGGTTTTTGGTTGGCATGATTATGCCATAGAGTCATTGGGTGGATGTATTTGTCATAGGGGGCGGCGTTTGTGATCTGTTCCATGAACCTTTCTTTTGAAAATAATGTCAGAAACCCTTTGAGGTAGGGGATTCATTTATTCTATAATTCCTTACATGAAATTGTTACATTAGTATGATTTATCCCCTTGGATAGAAATACAATTTACATAATAATTACTTGAACTAGATTAATGAATTTGTATATATCATATGTTTAATATTTATACCATGATAATGGTTTTCCTCTTATTTAGATACATAATTTGATATCTATGACTTGATTTTTTATCATGATGATCTTGATGGAAATTGTTAAAGAATGTAAATTTGGAATTATTTGTAAATTGTTTGGATAAAGATAAAGATGCATGTTAATGAAACCAATTTTTTTTAATTTTAATGTTAATCAAATTGATTTAGTAATCATGTTTTACTGATAAACCGGAGTCATTTTGATTCTTGTTGATGAAAGAACTAAAAGAATTACAATTAATTTTTTAATTAATAGTGATAGAAATGATATCTTTCTATTTTGGTTTCCCATAGTTTTAACTTAAGATTAATGAATTAGATAATTCAAGATGGATTAATGAACCTGTTATATGATAAAAGATAACACCTTGAAGGGTTCATATTTACCCTGTTTTATGTAAATTAAAAGCGCCATATGAATTGGAGTCATGAGAGATCATTGTGTGGGATGTCTAGATAAATTTCTTGGGGAAAAGATCCTAGTTTATTTGTTGTTTGTTTCCTACTGATTTTGTTATGGTGTGTGCTTAGGATGACTGATCCTGGAGGGATTTGTTGTATGTGGGAAGGGAGGCCCAGTGGTTCTGGAAGAATATGACACCTAGAGTGGCAAAATTCATCATTTTATGCATGTGTGTGTTGGGGAGGACACTGAGGATGATGGAATAAGTTGAAGCTGGAGATACCCATTATTGTGAATATAGTTACTTATTGATCATGTTGTGTTTTGTTTCTTCATTACATTCCCCAATACATGAGATGGTTGATCTTGAATGCCATACTTCCAAAAGTGGAGAATAAGTGAGGGTATGTCATGTGGTTTCTGTGTTTATATTCTTGATGATGGATGGGTCTATGCTCCTACCATGTGTGGAAAAGACTAGATGTGTAGTTCATCTACTCGCCTTGTTAATCCCCTTGTGTTTGGTAGCTTAGAATTTGTTTCTAGAATTATTATAATTAAGGAATGTGATAATGCTAGTAATACATGATTGAATAAATGATGTTAACCCACGGGGTTGGATCTTGCTAGGATGCAATGCTGAGGTTATACATTTGAGAATCCATGGACTCAGTTGGTTTAGGTCTGTAGGGAATAGAACTTTGTTGTCTTACTAATGAAATGTAACATGGATATGACAATGATTAGTTAATGTTTAAATAATTAATTAACATAAATGTAAACTTATTAAAAGTGATAATATTATTTAATAAAGATCTTTAAATAGTTATGTGATTATAGGATACATAGTCTTAGTAGCGGCACCCGGGGGTCAGAGCGACATTAGCTCAAGTTGAGTCTAAGACTAGGTTATTCCTATAGTGCGGTTGTGGGATATAGTATATTCTATAATTTTTTGTTTCCATATGCTACTCCATCCTATCAGGTTGGGAAACAGATACCCCATGGATTTTAATCCTTGGGGGGTGTTTTCTATAGAATCCCGGTGGGAGGATTAATGGATTACTACCCCCTTTGGCCCCACTATTTTCTCTTGTTATTTAGTTATGCTGGTAGAAATAGTGGTTGTGTATAGAGGGATGTAATGCCTTGTTTTTATTAACAGAAATATATTTTGGATATAGTTTCCTATGGAATACTATAGGTGTTATGTGAATGGGCTATGATGGCTTGAGGATCCTAACTCAGTGAATGGGTTGTAATGGATTGCCGTATAAAACTTGAGCCATGATACACATTATGTGAGCTAGGATGGCTCCCATAAACTACCTCGATTCCTTGGTTACATGGATGTGGTGGCTGGGTTGCATGAGGTGCATGATGTGGTTCTTCTCCTAGGTGTCTGTAGGAAAAACATTTTGAAGAGAGATGCCTTGGATGTGCGATGTTGGGGAAAAGTGGAAGACCAGTGTGGAAGTATTAGTGGGGTACCCTTGATATTATTTTTATATTATATAATATTTTATGTAATATTTGGTGATAAAAGACATGGTGAGGCTAGATACATAGTATACCTGTTTAGGTGAAGATTTAGTTTCACTTGTTGTTCAATGTGATTTGGCATGCTTTCCATACTTTTTCACGAGAGGCTTCAGGGAGGATCCTACTGAGTATACTATTATAATATCCTTATATTATATAAACTGTTTTCAGGTCCATATATATGTTTTTTGATCAGGCCGGTTACTACTAGATTTCAGGGTTTGGTATGAGCTATTTGGGATTTGGGGTCACTACCATTTTACTTTCTCTTGGTACATGCAGTTTTCCTTTCAGTTGTAGTAGTTTTTTGTGACACCACATATATGAACTTTGGGTTTATTTTTTATTGTAGTCTGACTTGGAGTTGGTTGGTGTCTGTAACACACTAAGATTTAGAAAATAAATGTAATATTGAATGAATGAAACATTGAGTTTCCTTAAAACACCAATTTGTTATAACCTAGCCAGTAAACATTAATTTTCCACCTATGTGATCAGAATTTCAAAAAACTGACATATGCAGTTTCGTTCAGTAAGATGTTTAGAGTTTGATAAGACAAACATAATTTTTGGTGAATAGTAACATACCCTTATGAATTGTAATACAACCATTATGAGTATTAAAACATATTATTATTTTATCATCTTATTCTAATAAGATAATGAGATCTTGATTAAAATTTCAAGGGGATATAATACAAATTATAGCTTTAAAATTATCATTTATTGTGTAAATTATTATTTTATTTAAAAATTTAATTAATAATATTTAGAAAACCATTTTCAAAAAATGGTGTTCATTTTTTAATTATATGTATCAATATATGGTTTGGGTGAAAATTGGGGAGTTTTTTGAAATACTCAAATTTTTGATGAATAGTACTATACGGTAATTTACTATATATAAACATTATCAGTTAAATTCACTATACCTAACATCATATATGATGTAAGAAAACTTGGTTCAAACTGAAATGTACATATTAATTTTACTGGTCACAAGAATCAATACTATTGGTTGGATTTGGAAAAATAATTAAATAATGAGGAAAATAATGGGAAAACCCTCGTCTCCTCCACTATACCCCCCATCACTCCCTCTTATCTTCATTCATATAAGGCTTTAAGATCAAAACGTTTCTACCTAAATACCCTTACCTAGTAACTCCATATATCCAAGAGCTCTTGTTATTTCCAAAAGACCAAAACATCCCCCTGAAGAGGCTCTGAAGGAAGATTACTTCAAGAGGTAAATTCATCTTTTTCATTTCTTTTATTTCAAATCCTCATCTATTCTTTTTTATTTCCTCACATCCTTTCATCCAAAAATTGATATGTCACTATTAACATACATGTAATGGAATTTTGTTATGATTATGGAATACTTCATTATCATCTCCCGTTTCACATTATTTTATACATGAAATGAAAACACCATATGTGATGTGTTAATTTATCACATTCATGGATGATGTGTTTTCAATTTATATTACCATCTTCAATTATGGTCATAAAACAATTTTGATGAACTAAAAAGACCATTATATATGTATTATAACTTATTTAAGGGTCTGTAATACTTTTTTATACATGATATTTATTTATAAATGAAAATGAGTTTGTTCTGATCAAGAACCACCAATTAACCCAAAAAATTATCATTAATGCTTTATTTAATGATTAAATTTCACTACCAATAACCAAAAAATTTTCAAAACCATGTAATGTTATGGTTTTTCACTAACAACATAAAAACTACATTCTAGACAACCATTCTCATTATACATGTTTATCCATACATGAATATAAGTAAACTGATCTTGAAAACCATGGAAGAAAACACTCCCAAACAATGAAATTGAATATATTAACCCATGAAAAGGCCATGAATGAATATAATAAGTTTATAATAAATCAATTAAATGTATAATAGGTTCTGTAATAAAAAATTTTAGAACCTAAATTTGATTATTTAGGTCCTTAAAATTATGTGAGGAACACCTTCAGTCTTAAAGTAAGGGTTTTCTGGCTGACCATTCTTTTTTAATTCGTGTCACTCTTATTCTCTACTTATCTCAATTAAATTATTATTTATTATTATGTAATCCTTATAAATTATTTTTTTATGTTCTATATATGTGTATAAATGACATTCCTTATTTATTTTATGGGGATTTATATGATTCAAAAGGATCTTTCAAAAATTATTCTCAATAAACAACCCAATTTCAAGGAATTTCTCAAATTCATACCTATTTTGAAGTGAAATATATAATATATTTTAAGAAATAATAATCATTATAGAATAAAAAAATTTATCATGAACATATATATTGGTTCATATATGGTTTAATGAAAGAAAAACATGTTTTTTTATTTAAAATATCTTTCATATTTTCATTAAACTGCATTAAAATGTTTTATTTATAAAGATTTTTTAAATATTATTTTTACATGATTTAACATTAGTGGGAAATATTTTTTTCCTAAAATTTAATTTAAATGTCATGGAATTTTATTTTTTTTGGGATATACATGTTTAAATTCTGATTTCATGGAAAATAAACATGATTTTCCAAAAGAAAACTTATTTAAAAAGTAAAAAGGATTATTTCAGCTCACATTATCTTTTATGAAATATATTCCTTGTTCACCACTCATTCTCGGCATGTGGTTTATGTACTGACCTTTGGTATATCATAAAAAATTATCCTTATTATCATGATATCATAAGGGAGTATTATTTGACTGTTTAAAGGTGGAATGGGACACTTTGGGATGTTTAAGGATTATTTCCTAAAAAAAATTCAATGGTTTCATTTAAAAGTATCTCAATCTATGTCAATATACTTTATTGAATATTGTAGTTCATTTATGTCTCTCTCTTATGATATAATCTGCAATATTTTGTTAAAGGTGTTTTTATTAGTTTGACTGGGGATGTTCTGTCTTGATATCATTCACCATTTTACTCTGAATGGTTTGTGTTTATGTTAAATGATTGGGGAATATTATTTACAGTTCAATTATTAGTTTCAATATGAATGTATATGTTTATTATGTTCACCAATTTCATATGTGTAATGAATTTGACATAGTATGTGTTGGGTGGGGCCCTATATATCCTCTCTATAAAACAGTAGGTCTCATGATACAAATAGATATGGACTCGACTGAAGACTTACCCGTTTTTAGATATGATTTTGGACGAGGCCTAAATCATTCTTAGATTTCTTGGCTGAGGCCATGATGGTATATTTTATAATTTACAGCATATGAATTTCTCTCCTTATGAAGATAGAAATTTATATTTCATGAGTCTATTCGACTAGTAGAATACCCATGATTATGTGTTATTATGACATAATTTACTCATCTCATATTCCTGTCATAATGTGTTGATGATTATTATTTTTAGAGGCATGTGTTTTCAATTATTAACCATGCCTAATGTTTATGTTTATGATATATTCCATTCTATTTCTTACCCTTATTGAGCATATGATCTCACCCCTTCATATGTTTCATTTTTTCTAGGACAATAAGAGGTATTTTATGATTGAATTAAAGTGGAAATCTTAGAGTGGTGGATTTTCCAAATGGAACGTTTATGTTGATTTTCATTTCCTGTGTTATGTTTGATCTTATGTATGTATCTTGTGTCCAAATAGACTAAATTATTCGTTCTTTCAGGATACAACTTTCTTTTAATCGTGTGAATATAATATAATAAGGCACCATATCTAGGAAAATGGGTCAAGTCTTTATAGTTGGAATAAAAAATGGTTAGTAGAATTCTTGTAAAATAGATTTAGAAAATGTATATTAGAGAAAAATACACGAATATAGACTTTTAGGATTAAACATACAAGAACATCCTGGATTTTTTTGTATGTAATGGATTATGAGGATATTTCTAGAAAATACCTCCCTTTCTGGATACTAGAAGGGGACATGGTTCTGGCCCAAATATACCAAGGAGTGAAAAATCCGACAAGGAGATTTGGGCTTGAACTGAGGTATCCCAGTACAAAACAATAGGCCTTACTACGTACCTAGTTTGACACTCCCAGAGGATATTCTTATGATAATTCCCATTTATTTAGAAGACTTTATGAAGGATTTAAATTTAATTTTTCCTCAAAGAAACTATGTTTTATGATTATGGTATTTTCCAATCATAGAATTTAAATTTATTATATGTATTTTTTATACATAGAGATTATAAGTTGTGATTCAAAACCTAATCTAGTGTATACAATTATTTAGAAATGACGCATAGTGGAAGGAATTGAAACTGAATGAAGGCTTGTATCCCTTGTAGGGATTTCCCTCATTTGTAAGATAATGATGTCGGCTCCAGAGCTGTGACTGGTGAAGAGAAACTTATAACAATACTGGGACAACTTACTCAGGTTATGAACAATAACCCTACCCATATGAAGAATTTTTCACCACAACATCGAGGATCTATTTTTGATTGCATTATGTGAAAAAAACCACTATTATTCAATGGGATTATAAATCCATTTTGAGATGAGAAGTGGATAAGTTACCTAGAAAAGTAATTTCTCACCTTGGGATATAACTAAATAGAAAATGTTGTAATGGAATTTTATCATCTATCAGGAGATAAAGATTTATGGTGGTCATTGATCCAAAACACCAAGGAGGATGTAGAAATAAAATATATGGAATGAATGGATTTATGGAAATTTTATTTGGAAAATACATCCCTCATGAACAACTAGAATATATGTAATGGTATTTTCTGAATATCAAAGAAAAAAGAGGATAAGAATGTTGAAAAGTATGAAGCTTGATTTACAAGGATATAAAGGAATTCCATGGACAATATACATAATCCATGGAGAAATATTGATCGATTAATTGATTGTTTAAAACCATTCCCCTAAAGGGAACTAGTATCCCAAAATTTATGATTATATAAATATATAGTCTCATGCGATATCAAGAAATAAAAACAATTTTATATGTATTATGAATTTAAAGGAAAACAAATGATGAAGAGGGATGATAAAAACTTTTCAAAAGGAGATAATCAGTTGGTGAAGAAGGGAATATTTGACCCTCTATCATGTAGTAATTGTGGGAAGAAACCCCCTGAAACTTACCTGAAGGGAATGGGAGTTTGTTATAAGTTCGGAGAAAAAGGCCACCTATCTCTGGATTGTAAGGACAAGAAATAAGATACAAATGTTCAATGACAGAATTTCAGGGAGATCAGGCATTATGCACATGAATGTTATAAGCATCAGAGAAATGTTCCCCAAAGAAGGCCAAGGCAGAAAGGCCATGCTTATGCGTTCACAACTGTTGAGGTTGAAGTTACTAATGATGTGGTGGTAGGTACTTTTATATTTTCCTCTAACATTGCCAATACTTTATTTGATTCTATATCATCGTATTATTTTATATCTTCATAGTTTTCCATGAAAATTATATATTTATAATTTGATTTAATAAGGGAGTTGTTAGTAAAAAATACTAAGGGAATTATCATTGCAAGAAAGTTGTTTGAGGCAGTTCCCATTATGGCATATAAACATGATTTATCTACTAATTTTATTATCATACCCATGATTGAATTTGATATAATCCTCGTTATGGATTTGATTTAGAACCATGATACCAAAATTTATTGCAAGAATAAGGAGGATACATTTTTTGAGGAATATGTGGAATTACTTATCATCAAGGAATAAAAATCACCATCTGATTCTCATCTATATCCACCCCTAGTGGAATTACTGAATTCAATTATTAGGGAGAAAGGGAACAAAATATATATGGGTGGTGAAAAGAATGTTCAAATAGAGGACCCACCCATTGTGAAAGAATATGTTGATGTATTTCAAGATTATTTACCTATAATTCATTTAGAGTGGGAAATTTAGTTTTATATTGACTTAATTTCTGATTCAAGGTCCATATCAAAGACCCCTTATAGAATGGCCTCAATAAAATTACTGGAATTGAAGAAACAACTATAATAAGTGGGTGATAAAGTATTTATTCACCCTAGTTTTTATCCATGAGGAGCCCATGTTTTTTTCAATAAGAATAATAATGGATCTTGGAGGTTGTGCATTAATTATAGATAGGTCAATTCTATAACTATAAAGAACAAGTATTCCCTTCTGCACCTTGATGATTTATTTGATCAACTTAATTGAGATCAATGTTTTTAAATGATTGAATGTCGATCTGGATATCATCAATTTCATGTGAGGATGGAGGACATTCCAAACATATCATTTTGAACAAGGTATGGGAATTACGAGTTTGTAGTAATTCAATTTGGACTGACTAATGAACCATTTGTTTTCAAGGATATAATGAATATAGTTTTCAAGGAATACATTGAAGACTTTTTTATGGTATTTATTGAAGATATATTTTTAGAATACAAAATCTTTTAATATCATGAAAATAACTTATTCACTATTGTAAAAACTCTTAGAAGAACTGAATTATATGGGATTTTTAGAAAATTTGAATTTCAGAATCAATCAGTTTTTTTTTTCTTGGACACATTATCTCAAAAGATGGAATATCTGTTGATCCTGTGAAGACAAAGGTTGTGCAAGAATGTCCTACACCAATGAACATAACGAAGGTATATTGTTTTATTGGTTTAGTAGGTTGTTATCAGTGTTTCTTTCATAACTTCACCCATTTAGCCAACCGAATGACCAAGCTTAAACGTAATGGGGTCAAGTTTGTATGATAAAAAGACTCTAAGGATTGTTTCGAAGAATTGAAGAGGATACTAGTGAATGATATGATCCTAAATAGACCATCATTGAATGATGGGTTTCTGATCTATAATGATGCATCAAAGAAATCACTTGGGTTTTTCCTTATCTTGAATATAGGGTTGTTTCCTATCCATCAAGGTAGTTAAACATTAATGAAAAAAACTATCTTACTCACGATCTTAATTTAGAATTGGTAATCTTTTCTATGAACTTATGGAGACATTATCTCTATGATGAAAATTGTGAGATATATACAGATCATAAGATTCTAAAATATATCTTTTCACAGAAATAAATCAACATGAGGAAAAGGTGATGGTTCGAGATACTAAAGGATTATGATTGTTCCATACACTACCAGGTAGGAAAAGAAAACAAGGTAGCTAATGCATTAACCAGGAAGAATCATGGAGTTGTAAAAAAACCAAGGATTAATAGGGATCATTTGTACATGGATCTAATGACAATGGATATGGGAATTATCAAAGATGATGAAACCTAACAACTTTTTCAAATGTTTACCCAAAAATATTTGTTGGAATGAAATAAAACTTCATAGCCTAATGATGAGAATATTTAAAAGGAAATTAATGCTATGAAATATGATAATTTGGATGACTTCATGTGTGAAGATAGAATTCTGAAATTTGTATATAGTCTATGTGTTCCCTCTCTACCTGAGATGAACATGGAGTTATTAGATGATTCTCATAGCTCAAAATTCACTATAAACCCTAGTAGCACTAAAATGTATATATATTTGAAAAAACATTTCTGGTGGGATAACATGAAGAGAAAAATCGGTGACTATGTATCAAGATGTCTAGTCTATCAACCAGTGAAGGTCGAACGACAACATCTTAGAGGATTCATGAAACCTCTACCTAATCCTACATAGAAATGGGATGCCATCACCAAGGATTGTTTCACTGGATTGCCCAAAACCCCAAGAAATAATGATGTAATATGGGTAATTGTGGATTGAATTACGAAATCTTCACATTCCATTACTATAAAAGAGCATTGGCCACTAGAGCACCAAGAAAGTTTCTCTATAAATGAAGTAGTGTGACTTCATGGAGAACCTCCATCAATTTGTTTGATCATGTTCCCCGATTTACATCGAAATTATGGAAAATTATTTATAAATAATTGGATACTGAGCTTCTATTGAGTACTACTTATGACACAAAAACTGATAGGAAATTAGAATCGATGATACAAACCTTAGAGGACATGTTGAGATCATTTTCACATGAATTTAATGGTATTTGAGATCAATATTTACCTATAGTGGGGTTTTCCTACAATAATATTTCCATTCAAGTATTAAAATTTCACCATATAAATAATTGTATGGAAATATATGTCATACACGAAAATGTTAGGATGATGTTGCAGAAGGGAAGCTCATGTACCAAGAGCTTTTGGAGGAAACAACAATGATGGTAAATAATATTCAGGGCTATATCAATGTAGCTAATATATGAAAAAAAAATATGATGATAATCAATGCATGTATTTTGAATTTCAAGTGGGAGATCATGTTTTCTAGAAAGTTTCTCCATGGAAGGGGGTTATAAGATTTGGGAAGAAAGGAAAACTGATCCCTAGGTACATAGGCCATTTTGAAATTATGGAGAGAATTGGAGCTATTTTATAATTTTTTCCCATTCCACCTAGCCTATCTAAAGTACACAATGTGTTCCATGTCTCATTGGTGAGAAAGTACTTGCCATACCCAACTAATGTCCTCACATTGGAAGGTATAGAATTAGAACCTAACCTATCTGACTGTAAAGTGCCTATCCGGATTCTGGACACTAAATAACAAGTGTTGAGGAATTAGATGACTCATCTGGTAATGATACATTGGAAAAATCATATTATTGAAGATGCAATGTGGGAGTCTGAGGCAATTATGATGAAGAATTACCCAAATGTTATTGTGAGAAAACATTATGGAAATTTTAGAGGAAGAAATTTTTGTAAAGAGGGGATAATGTAACACCCCATTATTTGAAAAAAAATAATATTTAATTCATGAAACACTGAGTCTCTTAAACACCCCAATTTTTTATAACCTAGCCAATAAAAATAATTTTTCTACCTATGTGATCTGAATTTCAAAAAACAGATATACACAGTTCCATTTAGTAATATGTTTAGAGTCTTATAAGAAAAACAAGTTTTGGTGAACAAAAAATACCCTTATGAATATTAATATAAATAGTAATATGACCCTTATGAATGGTAAATCATATTATTATTTTATTGTCCTAAGTTTATAAGATATTGAGATCTTGATTATTTTTTCAAGGGGATATAAAAGGAATGATAGTTTAAAAATTGTTATTTTTCGAATAAATTATGATTTTATTTAAAAATTACATTAATAATATATAGAAAATTAATTTCAAAAAATGTAGTTCATTTTTGAATTATAAACATCTAAAAATGGTTAGGGTGAATTTTTTTGGATTTTTCTGAAATACTCAAAATTTTGATGAATAGTAAAATACAGTAATTTACATTATATATAAATTATATTTTATATTCACTATTCCTAGCACCATGGATGATGTAAGAACACCTGGTTCAAACTCGTGTGTAGATATTACTATTCTTGGTCACAAGAATCAATACTATTGGTTTTCTTTGGCAAAATAATAAAATAATGAATAAAATAATTCGAAGACCCTCCTCTCTTCCACTATAACCCCCCCCCCCCCTCACTCCGCCTTATATCCATTCAGATAAGCCTTTAATCTCCTCAATATTCTTATCAAATACCCTTCCATAGTCTATCCCTATGTCTAAGAGCTCTCGGTCTTGCCAAAACATCAAAACCTCTCCATTAATGAGGCTCTTATGTATGATTACCTCAAGAGGTAAATTCCCATTTTTTCATTTCTTTTATTTAATTTTCCTTTATATTATTTTTCATTACTCATCTACTTTGGTCAAAATGTTGTGATGAATCTATAACCATATATTTAATGCAATTATGACATGATAATGTAATAATTCTTCATTATCTCCACTTTCCCATTCTTTTATACAAGAGATGAAAATACCATTCGAGATGGGTTAATTTATCACATTCAAGGATGATGGGTTTTCAATTTCTATTACCATATTCAATTCTAGTCATGAAACCATTGTGATGGTTAGAATAGACTATTATATATGTATTATAACTTATTTAAGGTTCTGGAATCCGTTTTTATACATGATATTAATTTATAAATCAAAAATGAGTTCGTTGTGATCAAGAACCGCCAATTACCAAAACAATTATCATTAATGGTTTATATAATAATTCATATTCAATCCTAATAACAAAATGGATTTTATGAACATGTAATGTTCTGTTTTTTCACTAATAAAATAAAACTTCTACTTTGTAAAACCATTCTCATATACATGTAATCCATATATGAATATAAGTAAACTGATCATGAAAACCATGAACGAAAACACTCCCAAAAGATGAAATTTAATCTCTTAACCCATCAAAAATACATGAATGAACCTATTAGTTTATAATAAATAAATTGAATCTAGAGGAGTATCTGTAATAATTTATTTATAAAACTAAATTTTATTATACATGTCATTAAGATCAAGTTAGGAACACCTTCGGACATAAGGTAGGGGGTTTCTACCTGAACCTCCATTTTCATTCGAGTCACTCTTATTCTCTACTTATCTCAATTAAATTAATATTTATTCTTATGTACTACTAATAAATTATATTTTAATGTTTTATATATGTGTATCAATAATATTACTTATTTATTTTATGGGGATTTATATTCTTCAAAAGGATATTTCATAAATTCTTCCCCACAAATAACCCAGTTTCAAGGGAATTTCTCAAATTCTAACATATTTTGAAGTGAACTATATAATCTTTTTTAAGCCAAAATTATCTTTCTAAAATAAATATTTTTAAAATTAAACAATATCTTATTTAATATATGGTTTTGTGAAATAAAAACATTTCTTTTTTCTTTAAATTCTCTTTAATATTTTGATTAAACTGCATTAAATGTTTTAATTGTATAACTTCATTAAAAACTATTTTTACTTAATCTAACATTAGAGGCACATAATTTATGCCTAAAATAAAATTTCAATGTCTTGGAATTTTATTTTTTTGGATATACATATTTATAATCCGATTTCATGTGAAATAAAAATGATTTTCCAAAATAAGCCTTCTTTCAAAAGTAAATAGGATTTTTCTTGTCTCAAATTATCTTTTATGAAATATTTCCCATGTTCACCACTCATTCCATGAAGGTGATGTTTTTACATACATTTGGTATATCATACCAAAAGTATCCTTATTCTCATTATATTCTAAGGGATTATTATTTAAATGTTTCAAGGTCTAATGGAACACTTTGAAATGTTTAAGGATTATTTCCTCATGAATTTTTCAATGGTCTCATTTAAAAATATATTCATCTATGTCAACATCCCTTGTTGAATATTTTACTTCATTAAGGTATATCACATATGATATCATCTAAAATATGTTTTTGAAGTGTTTCTGATTAGTTTGACTATGGATGTACTATCTTAATACCATTCAACATTTTACTCTGAATGGTTAGTGTTTATGTTAAATAGTATGGAAAAGTTATTTACTTTTCAATTGTTAGTTTCAATATGAATGTATATGTTGATTATGTTCACCCATTTCATATGAGTAATGAATTGGAATTAGAAATTTATGGGTGGGACCCACTATATTCTCTCGATGCATTGGTAGGTCTCTTGATACAAATAGATATGGACTTGGCCGAGGCCTTTCCGATTTTTAGGTATGGTTTTGGCCGAGGCCTCAATAATTTTTAGATGTCTTGGACTAGTCTATGATGGTATATTTCAGAATGTCGGGAATATGAATTTCCCTAATTATGAAGCTAGAAATTCATAGTTCATGAGGATATTTGACTTTTATAATACCCATTATTATGTTTTATTATGGCGTTATTTACTCTTGTCATAATCCTATCATAATGTGTTGAAGTTTATTATTTGTAGTGGAATGTGTTTTCAATTATTCACCATGGCTAAGTTTTATGTTTATGATGTATTACAACGTATTTCTTACCCTTAATAAGCATCTGAGATCACCAAATTTTAAGTTTCATTTTTCCTATTACAATAATATGTATTTTATGATTGACTTTCTAGGATAATATTAGAGTGGTGGATTTTCCCAATGGAACATTAATGTTGTTTTTCATTTCAAGTTGTAATGTTAAACTGATGAATGTATCTGGATTCGAAATATAATAAACTATTCATTACTTTGGGATAAAACATTCTTGTAATCATACCAGTGTAATTTAATAATGCACAAGCTTTGGGAAACTAGGGTCAAGTCTTTACCATGTCAGTCTTAACTCTTTATTTATCTTTTGTTCTCTCAGAGGCTAATGCCTCTCGTCTGTGTGTTTGTTATACCCTAAGTGCTTGTCACTAACCCATGACGTACTTGAGGTAAGTCTCAGGGGTCTTTATCTGTCTTCCCACATATCTGGCCTAGGAGGGGTACACTTTGTAAGGAAGGGGTCATGACACATGATTAAATTCTTATATACCCATTTTTCAAGGATTAAATGTTGACAATATTATATATTGGGACTATCCCTTACCTATTGCTAAAATTCTTATATATAATTCTTGACCTAGATTTGTGGATTTTATACCTTAGGTAAAGTCTTGTGGTTGCAATGGTTATGAAACATGGTTATAAATATCTAGGCATGACACTAATGAATGTTATGATTTACCATGCTTATATGGTTATTTTTTGCCTAGTCGGAAGACATGATCAGAGATATTATAGCTTGGTGATGATATAGGTTAATTTGGTATTAATTTATGTTTTTAATAAATTAATAAACATGTTTATTAAACTATTTCATACAATTATTATTGAAAATGTTTTTTGTCATGGTTTTTTAATCCCACTGAATTATACTCACACCCTATTCAGGCCACAGTTTGGTACTCTAATAGATTACATGGATGTAATATGGGACTAGGGGAATGGACCTTGTTGTTGATATTTTATTCCTAGATAGGCTGGATTGTGGGTAGGGGAACAATGTGTGGATCCATAATGGAATATTTCAGTTTTAATTAAGACTTATAGTATTTTAATGTAGTTACATCTAGCAAGAAATTTAGTTACCTTCCACCATGACATTACATTTTTCACTTTATTAATTATTAGATTAGTTAGTTGGCATTGACTGTTACATTTTTTGATGTATTGTATTTCTTCCAATTTTTTGGCTACTGGAATATTTATTATTATATTTCTTATTTCTATTATGTTGAATCTCAATATATTTGGGTTATATTCACATCACTATACATATTAAACACCAATTACTAGTCAGAAACTTGTCACATATGGGGAGTCATGCTTGATGTCTCGTAACCAACATGTTTTGTCTAGATAAGAGAGTTTCAAATTGAGGGATGTTACAAATTGTATCATTTAATTATTTACCATTGATCTATTTAGCTATAATATTACATAAAAAATATCCTCTATACTTCCCTAGACACAAAATAGAGTTTCTACACTTCTTTAAAGGCTATTCCACATTTCCTTAATAAGTAATCTCAATAAGTATAGCAAAAAAGTGGTAATAATATTTACCAAATATTTCTAGATTATTTCATCTCTAATTACTATAAATATATTGTACCTATAATATGATAATAATTATAGAAACAAAATTAAATTGATAAAATATTTTGATTATGGTACACCCATTTCCACCACTTTTATATCCTATAGAAAAAGAAAGGATCACTCATGTGTGCGTACTTCTTATTATTTCTATTTAGTTGTATAATGTATTCATCCCTAATTTATGTTGATTCTTATAATTATAAAACTAATGAATATATATGGTGTTTATGAAATTATAATTCTTATGTGATTATAATATCATATATACCTTCATACCTTCTAACCCATTTGAAAATGAAATTGTTAGTTTTGAATATTTTTGGACAACCACATATACAAAGAGAATTGATCAATTATTAGTTTCTATTTTTCATGGATGGAAATAAGGATATAATAATAAATAATATATATATATATATATGATATAAAAAATGATCCTATAATGGTAAATTATTTTTGAACATTATTTCATTCCATCAATCAAAAAGGTTAAACTATATTCTAACCCACAGATGACCTATAATCCCCCTAAATAGTGTAATTCATTATTATATTTCTACATTATAAGGAATAATATATATAAATATATAATTAATATATATAATATATATATAATTATTAATAGTAAAAATGTTATGGAACCACAATCATTGTTCAAAACTACCAAACAAAAAATCTCAAGAAAAAATAAATTCGTTATCACCTAAGAACCAAAATTTTAAGAAATAATAATTTATAAATGGTCGGTGAAATTTTTTAAGGGGATCATACATGGTATTATAAGTATTTAAATCACATTTTCATATGATGATAATAAATTATAATTTGTTATTTTTAGTTATTAGAGCACCTACTAGGAAATTTGAACTTGGAGTAAGATATTTCATCTCAATTTCTACTCTATTGAGACATATTTTTTATTATGTTCCTATTTTCTTCTCTATGGTGTATATATTACCCATTTTATGGTTTTATATTAAATGTATATTTTTTAATGATGAATAATGTTTCAATTCATGTTATTCATTCATGGTCTTTAATATAAATGTTACCAAAGAGTAAAGGATTTATTGTATGATCCCAATTTTTGGAAATCCTTTTATTTTGTTGAAGTAATATTATAATATATGCATTATAACAATAATATATTTTCTTGTCCAATGGATATTATGGGAGTGCTATTTTCCAATTGAAACTTTTTACCTCTTTTATCCTTAATCAAGAAATAAAAAATAAAAAATAAAATTTGATTAAATTTAATTCATGGTTATATATATTTTTCATCCATCTACATATTTTTCAAAATTGTTTTATAGAAGTCATTTTTAATTAATCAAATTATTTATTAAAAAAAATTATAATTATCCATATATTTTTAAAATATTTTAGAATAATATTTCTATTATTTTATCAAATGCTTTTTTATTTTCATTATAAAAATTCAAAAGGATGTTTTTAACATATAGATATTTAATATAATTTAAAATCCAAAAAGCATTTTTATGATCGTATAGCATCATCTATATGATTTAAAATATTTTTAAAATAAATTTTTTTAATGATAGAATATGTTACTTTTTGTCTTTTATTTTTTCCTCTAATGTACATGGTTTTATTAAAAACCTTATTTTTTAGACGAATTGAATTTCAACTACTATATATTATTAGTTTTATGGCCGTTAAATTTATATTGGAACTTTCAATTTATTATAATAATTTTTAATTGTATATTAAATTTGTCTTAAATATCCAAAATGGTTGTATCTTGGACACTATTATTTCTTAAATTTTATACCTTTTATACATATAATGTATTATAAGGATGATATTTGATTTACTAGGGATATATTAATATTCCATATTATGTACTCAAAACATATATGTTTTTGATAAGTCATAATTTTTAAAAATTAAATACGTAATTTAATCTATCTATAATTCATTGGATATGAATTGATAAATAGGGTCTAATTATTAATAGACTATTAATTTGTCAATTGGTATCATGAGAAAAACCGGTTAATCAAACATATTTAATGGATATTTGGTTTATACCAACTGATCATTTAAACTCTCCAAACAAAATCCCTTGATGGTAAAAACATCATGATATTTGAGATCATGATGTCCAATATTAATCATTTACTTAATTGAGAAATCAGTTTTTACTATCGATGAGATTAGTGATTTGATATTATCCATTAAATTTTTTCATTATCAAGTTATTGATTAAATGACACGTGTTTTTGAGTTATTTAACATTACATTTTGATTATTCATTATTAACACCAAAAACATTAAGATGTACAATATCTTATCTAGAATCTAAGTTCAAACTATATTTTTTTTAATTAACCTAGTATATGAAGAGAGATAATATAAATATTATAAATGATTCATGGATATATGATGTTCTATGTATTTTATATTTCAATTATAATTTGAGAATTGGGTATGTAAATAATTCTTAATGAATACTAAACTAATTGTTTACTTAGAATGAGATCCCTTAATTCTTTTTAAATTCTTAAAAATTATACACTAGACCTGGGTTACTAGACATAGGGTTTCCAAATATGGTATGAGAGATAGTTTAATAGAATCAATGTGATATAGATTTCAAATAATAATTGAAAACATGATAATTATGACAATCCATTATAGTATAGGTGAAATTTTACCACTATAATGTCTTTTAAGTGAACAAATCCATTATTAATTTTTATTACACTATTTATAAAAGTATATAGTAATGTAACCATATTGAAGAAAGATAATCAACCCTTTTAGTGAATGTAAGGAATATCATATTGAGATATCAAATTAAACTGGTTTTAGAATTGATTAGATCATAGATATATTTGGGAAAATGACTCTAGTTGTTATGAATAACCTTTCCCCTATTGAGTATCCTATTATTACATAGTGTGATTCAACTATGTTGGAATGCTTCATCAAGAAGGTAACCATATTTTAGTGGAACTACTAATACTTTAGTAAATGAGAAATATATTAAGTCCCTTATAGCCCGAATGGCATGAAGGCCTTATTTTTTTATTTTTTTATGGATAATCCCCCTTTTAAGGGTTTAAGGGGAACCCGTACATGACCCGTAGGCCCAAGGGACAAGGTCCGACAAACCCACAACACATGACCCAAAGTCCCAGAGGCGTACCATGACCATTACATAACCCGTAGTCCCAGCCCACTTGAATTTCCCCTCATAGGCTTTCTGTGTTATTGATTGCCTAGCTCCCCACCTTGCATTGTTGATCGGCTAGCATTGCCTCGTACAAAGCTGAACGGTTCTTGGTCCTGAAGGCAGCTGCCATACCCTCTCATTCTTCCAATCCGATTATCTATGCATCTAGTGGATGCTACTCTTGGTGCTCTGATACTCTTCTGGGGCCTGTTCTCTATGAACTTGGCTACTCCATGGTCTATGTGGCCCGAAGGCTATATGGCCCGTAGGCCTTAGATTACCCGAAGGCCCTGGAGACCCATAGGCCAAAACTGGTGGCCTGAAGTCCCAAATCGGGTGAATAGTTCTGGCTGCTACAGTACCAAACTGTAACTGCTACAGTGACTGCTACAGAATACTTGCAGTACTACTAAAGTACCCCAAAATTCACCTCCACCCAATTTTGAAACTGGGTCTCTTGGATGCCAAGCAGGAGCCCTTAACACTCGGCTACGGGCTCGTTGGCATTAAGTCCCATATAGAATGCAATCTTTTATTATAGATGTTGGGAAAGTTAAAAGGTTATCATGTAAGTGTATTTCTTGAGAGGAAATTTTGATTAGTGCTGTTCAAGAATATAGAAAACTAAATAGGGTGAATATATATAAAACATACAATGGAGAACATTTAATGTGATATTATTCCTAAAATAAATCCCTTGAGAATAATGAGATGAAATGGAGAGGAAGTTCCATATTTTAATACATATGGAAGAAGAAATTGTGGCATATATTGATTCATTATTTAGATGATTTTCTATACCTTCTCCAGACACCATATGTAATATAGAAAGAAATATTGAGGATTTAATTGATGGGGGTAACCAAAATCATTGAAGGGAACTACATTATCAAATGTTTTCATAATATGATTGTCTAGTATCAATATCTATTTACAAAAAGACTGAATTTTAGATATCATATATCATTGAGGGAGATCAAGAGAAGATGTGGTTAGTTGAGTTATAAGAGAAAAAGAAAACATTAAAGTATAATTATTGTATGAATCAATTTTCTCAAGTGGTTTTTTAGAATGATAATACATAGGAAATACATGATGGGCATGGGAGTCTGTTACAAGCAAGGAGATAAGGTTTAGTTGGATAATGACAATAAGAATAATAATGGATTCACTAATATACATTTAATCAATGGTAATGATATGTGTATGTAATTCCCCGACCCCAGTTACCCAGAGTCAGTGCATTATTTTAATACATTAGCATGATTACAAGGAATCAAGTCCCGAAGGGCCGATCAGTTTAGCAGTCTTGGAAAAATAGATCACATACATGAATGTTACATTTTCACGTTAAGACATACAAAACAACATAAATAATCTTTATGAATTCCATTATTCCCTTGGATTAACCATGCATATCAATCACATTACACTTCTTAGAATCCTGGGAAAAATGAAAAATAGAAAGGGGTGAGCTCAAATGCATAGTAAGGTTAGCAATACAGCAGAAACTTTCAAAAATAAGCATAAACATTTAAGGTAATGTATAAAACTAAAACAGAAGCCTTTTAAACTTTAACTTTAGCATAATATGGCAGAAATAAAATGAAATAATTCCATTTACTTATTCACATGGATATTCTACTAATCAAATAATCACATCCAATATCACTAACCACTTTCATAATGATGGAATTAATGATGCCAAACTTTAAATTCTGTGTCGAGGCCTCGTGCCAAGACCTAAGGGATAACTGTAACCGAAACCCAACCTAGAGAGCCTCTTTAACCGGACTCCATCCTGGAGTGCCTCTAATAACCGGACACCAACTCGGAGTGCCTCTAATAACTAGACACCAACCCGGAGTGCCTCTAATAACCGGAAACCAACCCGGAGGGCGGACTTTTACCGGTCCCCAACCCAGAACATACTAGTCCAACACATTCATCTTAAGAAGATGATGAAATATAAAATAAACATTCGTATTAAAACTAACATACAAAATGTCAAAACTTTAATCATAAACCATTAATGGCATAAAAATAACTCATCCATAGTAAAAAATATCACAAAACCTTAAATACAATATGGATGATTTGTATCATAATAAATCAACTTGAAACAAGTTTAAAATTTATCAAAGGATGTTGACATAGATGAAATCAATACAATTTGAGAGAAATATCTCTTTTTTGAAATCATTTAAAAGTCGCATAATTATAGAGAAAACCTTTATTTTGAGAATATCATTATAAGCTTGTAAAGGAAGCTTAAAAGGTGTAATAACGGTGGAGAATAACCGCACCCACCATATAAGTTAAAAAAACATTCTTACCTTAATTTTGTCAAAAGGTTAAAAAGGACCTTGTTTGGAAAACGACTGAAAGATTCCTTTATAAACCTCTTATAAAAAGTCAAACAAATGTATAGATGTATTTAACCCATATTTTTGTAAATAGTAAAAATGTTTTGAAATACATTTTTATGAAACATGGATGTGGATGATAAAGTGATCCCAGTAGATTATTACGTATACAAAACCCCAGATAATGTAAAGATTGCGAAATAAACACTTACCAATTTGTTAACTTACGAAACGTACAACCCATGAAAGAGGTATCATACAATGAATATGAAAATACACATAAATTAAAGTTTATTAGACAATTAATATAATTATGGGTAGTTCATACACCACACAAAAGGTAATGGTAGCAATATGGAATTAATCTCACGGGAATAAGGAGTGAGATGAAAACCCCTTACCTTGCACTTTCCTTTAGTCGAGGGTACGTTTAACCTCATCTTCTTTGGGTTCTTCCTTTTGATTTGATCAAAAGGAACATTAGGATGGCTTTATGACTAAAGGAAGGCCTCTATGATGAAGTGAGGGAAGTTGAGAGAGTATTTGGGCAGGGTTTGGCCGAACCAAAAGACTTTGAAGGTGTGAATTAATGAGAAGGGTGAGTATCCTTTTTTAAGAGGGGTGAGGGGCACCTTTGGAAAAGCTAGAAATATTATTTTATTATAAATTCATATTCGTTTTATAATGGCTCCAAAGTAGATTATTTAACTGCTAAAATGGGGATGGGTCGAAAACTACTCAACCAATAGAATTTAGACAGGTTTGGGTTATTTTATCAACCTTATCTTTTAGTTTTAACACTTAGTTAATTAGTTTGAATCTTACCATGTCACTTTGTATTTTTATATTATATAGTTAATAAACTTACAATATACATTCAAGAGACCCCCAAATGGTCCATTAATAATACAACTATCATTATATAAGTCTCTTGGCCGAACCATAGATTTTGAGTAATTTAATATTAGTTAATAAGATAATATTTTTTTGAAAACTCTTTTTTGTCAATTTTTACACTATTCAATAATTGACTTTTGTAAAAATCATAACAGACTGATTACTTCGAAAAAAGTTAACTAAATCAATCCTAATATGTCATATTATCCTATAAAATTAGTTTAATTCATTAAAAGTCTCAAATTATATTTATTTGGGTATTTATAATATCAATTATTTTAATTTTTCACTATTATGGTAATTACTGCATCATCATTGTGTCATTTTTAATTTAACTTATTTAATGTCTAAAAATTATAGATAAACTACCATTATGTAGGAAATATTTTTATTTTTCTAATGAATATTCATAGTTGAAACTCCAACATATATAACCCTGTGTAAAAAATGTTTTGGTAAAAGATAAATGCTTATGTCATTTTTTTATATATTTTAACTTAATTAATATAAAGTGTCATTATCACTTACAAGTGGCTCCATGAGGTCCAAACATCGACCCAAAGATTCCCATGGTCGGACATGTATCATCAAATAAGCTTAGGACATGTTTTCGGGTAATTTAGTATTATTATAATATTATTTTTTAACCCTTATTTTCCAGATTTACCCCTTAACCATGGTAAATAAAATATTTACCGAAGTAATTATTCAAAATGTCTAAAAATAAAAGTTGCCTATTTACACAATTTGAAAATCCTGATTCCAAATATGGAATCCATTTTTCCAAATTCAAAACACATAAGTGCCAGAAATTGATTTAAAATTAATTCCCGTTGTTAAAACAAAAATCATGTTTTTAAGAGATAATGACCATCAAAATATTGACACTTGTTTATATCCGATTTAATAGTAAAATTATGTACAATGACCAAAATTTTATTAAATAGTAAAAATATATTCTAAATATACTTTAAAACCACTCAAATTCATAATTTATCACTAATAATTATTTTGATTAAAAAAGTTGTTTTTAATTAAAATTTAGTAATTTTCACTATTCATCAAAATATTAAAGTTATCCGAAAAGTACCAAAATTTCTCCTTAGGCTAAATTCGATACTCCGAATCCAAAAATAAAGTCCATTTTGAGAGATAAAATTTCTATGATTTTAAAAAGTAGGTATTACTATTCATAACAGCTAGTTTGATCAGTTGTGGTGTGTGTTAGAACTCGATGTTGCGTACAACACACACTATTGCATTATTCAATGAGAAGCATACTGTTGAAACTTGGGGTGTTACATTCTCCCCTCCTTCAAGTAATTTTGTCCTAGAAATTTATAGAATACTACCACATGAAAAGACTCAGGTGGTTCTTCATCATAAGTTCCTCAGGTTCCCACATTGCCTCTTCCATCTTATTGTTTCTCCACAAAACTTTTACCAGACGCGTCATCCGGTTTCTCAGTACTTGTTCCCTCGTATCAAGAATCCTGACAGGCTCTTCGCAATAAGATAGATCGGGTTCCAGTTCTAATTCCTCATAGGTGAGTGCATATGTTGGGTCAGACATGTATTTCCTCAATAGAGATACGTGGAACACATCGTGAACTTTGGAGAGACTTAGCGGCATTGCCAATCGGGTAGCTGCGGCCCCAATTCGTTCTAGAATTTCGAAAGGTCTGATGTACCTGGGACTCAATTGACCTTTCTTACCAAAAAGTATGACTCCCTTCCATGGAGATACCTTCAAAAAAAAAAGATCACCGACTTGAAATTCCAAATCCTTTCTTCGTTTATCAACATAGCTCTTCTGCCTACTTTGAGATTCTTTGATATGGTTTTGGATTACCTTCACCTTTCCATCGTTTCCTACACCAGTTATGGGACTAAAAGTTTTCTTTCACCGACGTCATCCCAACAGGTTGGTGTGCGACATCTCTTTCTGTACAACGCTTCATATGGTGCCATATGAATACTCGAATGAAAGCTATTGTTATAGGAAAATTCTACCAGAGGTAAATATTGATCCCACATACCCTGAAAGTCAAGTGAGCATGATCTCAACATGTCTTCTAAGGTTTGAATAGTTCGTTTTGATTGACCATCTGTTTGAGGGTGGTAGGCAATGCTCAAATGAAGTTTAGTATCCAAGGATTTCTGACTTGGTAAGACGATCAACAATGACCCATATTGCATCGTTCCATCTAGTAGTCTTTGGTAGCCCCATGAAAAAGTCCATCATAATATTGTCCCATTTCCACTCCGGTATGGGAAGAGGTTTCATGACTCTTCCAGGTTGTTTCCTTCCAGCTTTCACTTGTTGAAAAACCATACATCTTGACACAAAATCAGTAATCTCCATCTTCATGTTGTCCCACCAAAAATGTTCCTTCAAATCTCTATACATTTTGGTGCTTCCAGGGTGTATAGAGAAATTGGAACTATGAGCATCATCCAGCAATTCCCTTTTTAGATCAGGTATGTCGGGAACACAAAGTCTCTTCCATAATTTTAAAATTCCATCTTCATACACAAAGTCCTTCAATCTCCCATCATTCACAGCTTTAATCTTCTTTTGAAATTCTTCATCATCGTTCTAAGAACTCTTAATATTTTCTAGTAAAGATGGTTTGGAACCCATTTGAAAAAGCATTGATGTTTCAACTTCCCTGGTTATTCCCATGTCCATCTTCACTAGATCCATGAAAATTGGATCCCATTCAATTCTCATATTGTTCAAAACTCCATGGTCTTTTCTGCTCAAAGCATCTGCCACCTTGTTTGCTTTCATCGGCTAGTAGTGTATCATATAATCATAATCCTTGAGTAATTCAAGACATCTCCTTTGCCTCATGTTGAATTATTTTTGTGAGAAAATATACTTCAAACTCTTGTGATCAGTATAAATCTCAAAATTTTTACCATAGTGGTAGTGCCTACATATCTTCAAAGAAAATATCACAGCTGCTAACTCGAGATCATGAGTAGGATAGTTTTGTTCATGAATTTTCAATTGGCGTGATGCATAGGCAATGACCCTATCATTCTGCATAAGGACACAACCAAGTCGTTTCTTCGATGCATCACTATAAATAATGAACCCATCATTCCCCAATGGTAGAGTCAATATAAGAGCATTGACTAATCGTCTCTTCAGTTCCTCGAAACATTCTTCACAATCCTTTTTCCAAACAAATTTAACCCCTTTACGTGTGACCTTCGTTAATGGGTTTGCCAATCGGGCAAAATTCTGGACAAAACGTTGATAATAACCTGCCAAACCAATAAAACTACGTACCTTAGTTATTCTCGTAGGTGCTGGCCATTCTTGGATTGCCTTGGTCTTAGAAGGATCAACAAAGATTCCAGCTTTAGAGAAAATATGGCCGTGAAAAGAAATCTCCTGAAGCTAGAATTCATGCTTGCTAAACTTCCCATATAATTCATGTCTTCTCAAAGTATTTAGGATAATTCACAAGTGACTTTCATGATCCTCGTAGATTTTATAGTATACCAAGATATAATCAATAAATACCACCACAAATTCATCGAGTTATTCCTTGAAAACTCTATCAATCAGATCCATGAATACAAAGGGTGCATTAGTCAATCCAAAAGGCATAACAGTAAACTCATAATTTCTGTACCTAGTTCGAAATGCTGTCTTCAGAATGTCTTCCTTCATTACACACAACTTATGGTATCCAGATCGAAGGTCAATCTTCGAAAAGTATTGAGCTCCATGCAGTTTGTCAAATAAATCAACAATGCGAGGTAGGGGATACTTGTTCTTTATTGTTATAGCACTGATCTCCCTATATTCAATACATAACCTCACAGATCCATCTTTCTTTTTAATAAAAAGAATAGGGGCTCCCCATGGAGAAACATTAGGGCGAATAAATCCCTTATTACTCAATTCCTCTAGTTGTTTCTTTAGTTCGACTAATTCCACAATGGCCATTCTATAAGGGGTCTTTGATATAGGCCTTGATTCATGAATTAAATCAATGGAAAACTCAACTTCTCATTCTGGAGGATGTCCAGGTAAATCTTCCGAAAATACATCTACATATTCTTTCACAACAGGTACATCCTCTATTTGAACATTCCTTTCCTCACCCACAGTCATTTCATTCACTTACTCCCCAGTAATTGAATTTAGTTGAGCTACTGGGGGTGGATCTAGATAAGAATTAGGTGGTGGATATTCTATTATATATATAAGGTGTTCTTTATCATCATCATAAAAAATCATAACCTCCTTCTTCGTAAAATAAATCTTCGCATCATAGTCCAAAATCCAATCCATACCGAGGATTATATCAAACTCAATCATAGGTATTACGATGAGATCAGCAGATAAAGAAAATTTATGTGCTCTAATGGGGACTGATTCACAAAACTTTGTTGCAATGATACTTCCCTTAGGAGTTTTAACTGACAACTACCTTGTTAAATCAAATTTGAAATATCTAATTTTCTTAGAAAACTGGGAAGATATAAAACAATGCGATGATCCAGAATCAAATAATGTATTTTCTAAACTTGAGGAAACCATTAAATTACCTGCCTCCACATCTTTTGGAACTCCTACCTCAGCAGTAGTGATAGCATAAGCTTGGCCTTGATCCCATGGCCTTTTTTGAGTTATGTTCCCCTTATGATGAGGACATTCATTTTCATAATGTCCCATCTCCCTGCAATTGTAGCATTGAACATTGGTAGCTTCCTTCTTCCCTTTGCATTCACGAGCTTGGTGGCCCTTTTCACCACACTTGTAACAAACACCCATTCCCTTCAAGAAAGTACTGGGGTGTTTCTTCCCACATTTACCACATGATGGATATTAAAACTTTCCCTTCTTCCCCTTATTTCCATTCCCAAATTGATCATAAGATCTCTTCTTTTCTTTCTTTACTTTAAAGTCATAAGACTTTGAGAATTCTTTCTCTATCTTGATAGCACATGAGACAATGTCTTCGTATGACGAGAAGGATTGTGAGACTAATACTCGATGGAGAAATGGTTTTAACCCATCAAAGAAACAATCAAACTTACTTCTTGGGTTACGTATATAATCTCCAGCATACCTTGCTAACCTTGTAAAGTTATCTTCATACTTTGTGACATTCTCATCTTCCTTTTGTCTCAGACTCAGAAATTGCCTTTCCATATCTGCTTGATGGTCACGAGAAAAGTATTTTTCTAAAAACAGATCTTTGAACTCCCTCCATTCCATATTAGATACTTCATTATCTTCCTTCGTGTTTTGAATCAATTACCACCATTGATCAGCATCTCCAGTGAGGCGGTAAACTGCCATGATAACTTTTTCCCTTTCACTACTCCCCAAAGCCTGAAATATTTTCTTTAGGGAATTTATCAATTGCTCACCTACTAAGGGATTTGTAATCCCATTGAACATTGGTGGTTGTTTCCTCATGAATCGATCTAACATTGATCCTCCACGCTGCGGATTAGGGTGCTCCATACGGGTAAGGTTATTATTCATAACCTGAGTGAGTTGTCCCAGTATGGTGATTAGCTGATCGGCACCAGTTGCATCACCAGATCCACTATAATTATCTTGAGCAGGAGGGAAATCCCTATATGGAGTGCGTGCATTGATACAGATTCCATTTCTTCCACTAGGCTCCATTTATAAACAATGGCATAAACTAGATCAGTTTATGAATCAAAATACATAATTTCATACTTATAAAAAACTTAACATAAATTCAAATATTTATGGATATAATCCATAATCATAAAAAAATTTCTTTGAAGAAGTATATACTCATAAACCCTTAATAATGATTTGTAAAGAAAATGAGAGTTATCCTAATCATATCCCCTAGGAGTGTCGTAACCAAGAGTGCAGCAAGGCCCGTTGTCGTGCACCAGTTCTCATTCGAGTATAGCTCAAAGCGGTGTTTTTGGGTTTTACCCCTAGGTACATCTGTGCCAGAGCCACCTCTACCTGGTCATATCCAGACATGGATGTATTGCTCAGAAAACTCACAAAATTTCTAAAATACCAAAATTTTAGGAAGTTCTTCTATACTAATCCTCAATGTCCATCTTATGTCTATGTGCCCTAATCAGATTTTATCTAAATCTAGCTTCCAAGGTTTGTACTATACTTCCTCTGATACCAACTGTAACGCCCCGACCCCAGTTACCCAGAGTCGGTGCATTATTACATAGCATTGGCATGATTACAAGGAATCAAGTCCCGAAGGGCCGATTAGTTTAGCAGTCTTGGAAAAATATATCACATACATGAATGTTACATTTGCACTTTAATACGTAAAAAACAACATAAATAATCTTTATGAACTCCATTATTCCCTTGGATTAACCCTTCATATCAATCACATTACACTTCTTGGAATCCTGTGAAAAAAAACATAGAAAGGGGTGAGCTCAAATGCTTAGTAAGGTAAGCAATACAACGGAAACATTAAAAAATAAGCATAAACATTTAAGGCAATGTATAAAACTAAAACAAAAGCCTTTTAAACTTGAACTTCAGCATAATATGGCAGAAATAAAATGAAATAATTCCATTTACTTATTCACATGGATATTATACTAATAGAATAATCACATCCAATATCACTAACCACGTTTATAATGATGGAATGCATGATGCAAAATTTTAATTTCTGTGTCGAGGCCTCGTGCCAGGACCTAAGGGATAATTGTAACCAGAACCCAACCTGGAGAGCCTATGTAACCAGACTCCATCCTGGAGTGCCTCTAATAACCGGACACCAACCCGGAGTGCCTCTAATAACCGGAAACCAACCCGGAGTGCCTCTAATAACTAGAAACCAACCCGGAGGGCTTACTTTTACCAGTCCCCAACCCGGAACATACTAGTCCAACACATTCATCTTAAGAAGAAGATGAAATATAACATAAACTTTCATATTAACACTAACATACAAAATGTCAAAACTTTAATCATAAACCATTAATGGCATAAAAATAACTCATCCATAGTCAAAAATATCACAAAACCTTAAATACAATATGTATGATTTGTATCATAATAAATCAACTTGAAACAAGGTTAAAATTTATCAAAGAATGTTGACATAGATGAAATCAATACTATTTGAGAGAAATATCTATTTTTTTGAAATCATATAAAAGTCGCATAATTATAGAGAAAACCTTTATTTTAAGAATATCTTTATAATCTTTTAAAGGAAGCTTAAAAGGTGTAATAACGGTGGAGAATAACTGCACCCACCGTATAAGTTAAAAAACATTCTTACCATAATTTTGTCAAAAGGTTAAAAAGGACCTTGTTTGGAAAACGACAGAAAGATTCCTTTATAAACCTCTTATAAAAAGTCAAACAAGGGTATAAATGTCTTTAACCCATATTCTTGTAAATAGTAAAAATGTTTTAAAATAAATTTTTAAAAACTTGGATGTGGTTGATAAAGATATCCTAGTAGATTATTACGTATATACAACCTCGGATAATGAAGTGATTGTGAAATAAACCCTTACCAATTTGGTAACTTATGAATCCTACAACCCATGAAAGAGGTAACATACAATGAATATGTAAATACACATAAATTAAAGTGTATTAAACAAAGAATATAATTATGGGTAGTACATACACCACACAAAAGGTAATGGTGGCAATATTGCATGAATCTCATGGGAATAAGGAGTGAGATGAAAACCCTTACCTTTCACTTTCCTTTAGTCGAGGGTATGTTTAACCTCCTCTTCTTCAGGTTCTTCCTTTTGATTTGATCAAAAGGGCTCCTTAGGATGGCTTTATGACTAAAGAAAGGCCTCTAGGATGAAGTGAGGGAAGTTGGGAGAGTATTTGGGCAGGGGTTGGCCGAACCAAAAGGCATTGAAGGTGTGAAATAATGAGAAGGGTGAGTGTCCTTTTATAAGAGGGGTGAGGGGAACCTTTGGAAAAGCTAGAAATATTTTTTTATAATAAATTCATATTCGGTTTATAATGGCTATAAAGTGGATTTTTAGCGGCTAAGGTGGGGATGGATCGAACAATACTCAACCAATAGAATTTAGATAGGTTAGGGTCATTTTTTTAACCTTATCTTTTAGTTTTAACACTTAGTAAAATAGTTTGACACTTACCATGTCACTTTGTATTTTTATATTATATAGTTAATAAACATACAATATACACCCAAGAGACCCCCAAATGGTCCATTAATAATAAAACTATCATTATATAATTTTCTTGGGCGAACCTTAGATTTTTATGAATGTAATATCAGTTAATAATATAATATTTCTTTTAAAAACTCTTTTATGTCAATTTTGACACTATTCAATAATTGACTTTTGTAAAAATAATAACAGAATGACTACTTTGAACAAAGTTAATTAAATAAATTCTAATATGTCATATTATCCTATAAAATTAGTTTAATTCATTAAAAGTCTCAAATTATATTTATTTGGGTATTTATAATATCAATTATTTTAATTTTTCACTATTATGGTAATTACTGCATCATCATTGTGTCATAAATAAACTAACTTATTTAATGTCTAAAAATTATAAGTAAAATACCATTATGTAGGAAATATTTTTATATTTCTAATGAATATTCATAGTTGAAACTCCAACATATATATCCTTACATAAAAATTTTTTTTCTAAAAGATATATGCTTATGTCATTTTTGTATTTATTTTAACTTAGTTAATATAAAGTGTCATTATCACTTACAAGTGGAACCATGGGGTCCAAAAATCGACCCAAAGATTCCCATGGTCGGAAATTTATCAACCAATAAGGTTAGGACACTTTTTAGGGTAATTTAGTATTATTATAATATTATTTGTTAACCCTTATTTACCCGATTTACCCTTTAACCATGGTAAATAAAATATTACCAAAGTAATTATTCAAAATGTATAAAAATAAAAGTTACCTATTTACACAATTTGAACATCCTGATTCCAGATATGGAATCCATTTTTCCAAATTCAAAACACAGAAGTGGCAGAAATTAATTTAAAATTAATTCCTGTTGTTAAAACAAAAATCGTGTTTTTAAGATATAATAACTATCAAAATATTGACACTTGTTTATGTCCGATTTAATTGTAAAATTATGTACAATGACCAACATTGTATTAAATTGTAAAAATATATTTCTAAATATACTTTAAAACCACTCAAATACAAAATTTATCACTAATAATTATTTTTATTAAAAAAGTTGTTTTTAATTAAAATTTAGTAATTTTCACTATTCATCAAAATATTACAGTTATATGAAAAGTACCAAAATTTCACCTTAGGATAAATTCGATACTCCGAATCCAAAAATGAAGTCCATTTTGAGAGATAAAATTTCTATGATTTTAAAAAGTAGGTATTACTATTCATAACGGCTAGTTTGATCAGTTGTGGTGTGTGTTAGAACTCGATGTTGCATACAACACACACTATTGCATTATTCAAAGAGAATCGTACCGTAGAAGATTGGGGTGTTGTAGTGTACTTATTCAAAATATTACCCAGAACATCATGGGAATAGTCAATAAAATAATCCATGGGGAGAAGGCTAATAGTATGGAATTATTATAGTTAAAGAGGATGTTTCAAGAGAAGTGATGAATGATACACCTATCATCAACTATATAAGTGAAAATTATTATTTGTTGAATCAAGTTCCACCCAATATTGTCTATTTGAAGAATATTATATGGGTATCACATCACAACCTCAAAATTTTGTTGTTGGGTTTGTTGTCAAAAATCAATATGGTAAGATGATCACACATCAAGTCTATAACTGCTCTCAAATTGAATTTTATCTAATTGAGCTTCCTGAAAAATATAATATACTCAAAATATTTGATATTAGTTATTCTTTTGAATGGATTGGCTCTATAATTATATATTACATATAAATTTTCTTTTATATAATGTTATATTTATTATAATGAATCTACCTACAAGATTAGTTTTCAGTGTGGATGAACCAGAACACATCATGCAATTATCTTCCATAATATTGTTATTACTACCTATTCACATGAGTTATTTATCTAAAATTATTTTCCAGGGACTCAGTATTTATAATATAACAATTTTAGAAGAGTTTTTTGATGTATTTTCAGAAGAGTATTGTAGTTTCTCCCTAAAATTTTGAAGTTCATTTCTTAATAGAAATCATTCCGAGCACTCCACCTATTTCAATTAAATCACATATAATGTCCCCAATTAAATTAAAATATTTGAATAATAATATATATGATAATCGAGTTAATGTATTCATATAGAGTAGTGTTTCTCCATGGGGTGCACTAGTTATTTTTAACAATAATTAATATGTGTTAAATTATCCTTGAATTGATTATTTGGAACATAAAAAATCACTATTATGAACTTGTTTCCTCTACCCTATATCAATTATCTCTTTAACCAATTATGTGGAGCACAATATTTTTTAAAAAATGATCTTTGATTTGGATACTATCAGGCAAGGTTTAAAGAGAAATATATAACTAATACAACTGTTTATACGAGGTATACTCAATAATAAATTATAATAATTCCATTTGGAATTAACAATTCCATTTATATCATTATATATATAAGGAATAGGTTCTTTTGAGATTTTACTGATTAGTTTTTTGTACTCATTAGAGAATTTTTTCTTATATATTAAAATATAAAGGATTATCATGAAGACTACTTGAGAATTGTGATTATGAAACCGAGGAAGAAGAAGATATATTCCAAATTTATCAACTGTGAGTTTTGACTTCAAAAATATTCATTATTATGTCAAGAAATTTGATGTGAAGGTTTATTGGTGGTTCCTTCAAAGAAAAAACTTATTTAGTAAGGTCCTAGAACAACCATGATTACTAAGACCATAGTTTTCATGGGTTGGTTAAATACTACTAATTATTTGTTGTTGATTTCTCATAATATACTTATCCACTTACTATGTTGACATGGAAGGGGTTCATGTTTTTTTTGTAAAGTGGAATGTGATTATAATTTCAATGAATTTTAGAGAAGGATAGTTAGTGCACTTATAATTACACTAACGTGTAGCAGCGATGGGTTTTTAGTCAATAGTGATGCATCAAAGTTGGGAATGAGATACAACCTCATTTATAATGATAGGGTGATACATTATGCCTAGAACCAATTGAAATTTAATAATAGGAACTACACAAATAAAGATTTATAGAAATCAATTATAATTTTGGGAATTGAAGCTTTGAATATGATATCTATGAGGTGAAATGTGTGGTATATATACTGATAATAAAATAATGAATAATATATTTTAACAGATTTAATTAAATTTTAGTTTGATAAGATGGTTAGATTTGATAATTAATTATGACTTCCCGATACATTACCGCCCTGTAATAGAGAATAAGGTGGATAATGATTTGAGTTTGAATGATCATGAATTTGTTCCCCAATTTAAATTGAAAGGGATCTAATATTTATGGATTTACAAAAGGTAGAACTTGATATATTATGGTAAGTGGATATATCTTATCGTTCTCAATTGAATTTTCAATTATCCATCCATGAGACGTTTAAGAAGGCCTTGAAGGATGATGTGGAATTCCATAAGAAGGTGATGAATGTTCCCATGTTCAACAATGATCGTGATAGATTGATAAGGTTAAATAACCGTAGATATATCCAGTCAATACTATTGTTGAAGAAGGAGTTGTTAGATGACGTTCATAGATCATCAGTGTCTATTAATCATAGAAGTATATAGATATATAAAGATATGGAGGAATATTATTAGTGGGATTACATAAAAGGGATATTGTGGAGTTTATATACCTATACTGGGCATGTTTGTAGTTTAATGCAAGTAGAATGATTTTTAAGGGGATGTTACCAATATTATTCATACCAGAATAGAAATGGGGAAATATTTCCTTGGAATTCATCATTAGAATCCCCAAAAACATCTATAGGACATAATTTAACCTCATTTTTAGTCGATCACCTATTCAAATCAGTGAAATTTATTTTTAATAGATAGAACTTCTATCTTGGTTAACTATTTTGGTGATACATTAAGGAAGGTATTATAATGAATGGAGTATCACTCTCAATCATATCTGATTAAGATCTGATATTCACCTAAATATTCATTAGATTAAATTTTCTAGCTCTGGATATAGTGATTTGGTTCAATTATTCCTATCATACATTGATAGATGATTAGTCTGAGATGACCATTCAAACTGTAGACGACATGTTGAGAACATTCTGTATATGTTTTAAAGGATTTTTGGATATACGCCTTACTTTTTTTGAATTTAATGAAAAAAATAGATTACAATTGAGAACTTTGATGGAACATTAACAATCCACATATATAGGTATGTTTATAAGTCTAATTTTTTTGGATGAAGTTGTATAAAAATATCTATTGGGGCCTAATCTTACTAGGGAAATGGTAAATAAACATAGATCCATTAAAGAAGACATAATGGAAAATTAGAGGCTATAGAATATTTATGCTTAAAATCATTTATTTAGATATATAGTTCAAAGAAAATAAAATTATATTCATATGAATATCCTTAGGAATTAATTATATGTGATTTTGAATGAAGGTAATGATGAGCCTTAGATATACAAGCTTATTAGACATTATTGATCATATCGAGATGCAAGATTATCACTTCGATCTTCTAGTATATCTCTCTCATGTCCAATATGTGTTCCATGTATCTCTCTTGAGAAAATACATATATGATCCTTAAAAATTACTAAACATAAATTTCATACCGTTGGAATGATATTTATATTTGGAGGAACAATTGGTGGACATTTTTCATTATAGATACAAAGTATTATAAAATAAGACCAATCATCTAGAAATGTTTTATGAAAAAATCATAAGTTTTTGGAAGATATGTGGGAACCTAAGGATGTGTTTAGGAAGTATTATCATTAATTTTTATTAGTGTGAGGAAATTTATATGGTGAAATTCTAATAAGGGGTATAAAGTAAATGGCCAAAATTTTATGATATATTTATCTTTAAAAAAATTTTATTGATTGCCTTACTTACATCAAAAATCATGGTTGAAAGAACTATGAGTACCAATTCAAATATTATTATCTAAAAAATATAACATTTTTTAATTCATCACATTAACATTGACTTATGTTAATATTTTAGGATTTATCCAAAATAATTGATTTTTCAGTGAATAGTGAGGATAAGTTTTTTTCAGCGGTGATTTATTTTAAATGAGAAACACCCTAAAGATTTGAATTTAATCCTAAATTAAAAATAATTAAAAATAATAATTTCAATATAATTTGAATATATTTATTACAGATTTTATCTAAAATTTCTATTTTTTACATAAAAACATAATTTTCTAATAAAAATATTTATCATTAGTTATTCATTTTTATCATAAATTTAATGTTTTATATTTTATTAATTGAATTTGATAAAATTTATTTCATATTTTGTATCAAGTTGTTCAAAATTAGTAATTATTATCCATTTTTTTCATTTTTAATTTTAACCTTGGTTGGTATTTGTCACATCTATAAGGGTAACACATGTAAGACTTGGATAAAAATTAGGTTAAGGCTTTGAAATTATTCTAACCAAAAATCTAATCCTATTAGATGATTGAATTTTAACCATTGCCATTCATGTCTACAATTTTCCCAATTGGAACCATTTGAATTTGATATAAACTTCAATACAACATTGAGAAAATAATAAAAAAATGTCACAATATTTAATTTAATGTCACTAATATTTCATCACAAGGATAAAAAGAGGTTATTTTGGGTTTAAATGTTTATTTTAATAATGATTAATGTTTTTTATAGAAATTGATTTAACTTTAGTGATTGGATAATTACCTTAGATACTTATGAAACACCAACACAATATTTAGTCATTTAATTGATGAATAAAAAAATATTATAAAAATATGAAATCATTATAATTTTGATGTAATATTTTGAACCATAAAGTTTGAGATTAATATATAATATTTTTTAATGGATTTTATTTGAATCATATATTTATCTTGGTGTCAGTATGGTCAAATTAAATTAATAGTAAGTCAAATTATATTAATGATATTTTACAAATATAATATTTCCTATAATTATTTAAAAATCATTGTAATATTAATGTTGAAAAATTGGGATAATATATGGTCATTAATTTCCTATCACATCCATTTTGAGCCATGTTTCATTATATATAAAAAATTATAACCCTTAAATTTTTAAAAATTAATTACCATGATTAAGGTTAAAATTGGTTACCAAAGATTTTTATTCAATTGTTATTGTTTAAAATGATATGTAAACCTATAAAAATTTGTTTGGATGATTATATTAATACCATATACTACTTATCATCGAATTTATTCGATTTTTGAACCAATTAAAATTAGATAAACATGTATTATATCTTGATATTACATTAATTTCCCAACGTTTCCCCCCTCACTTATAAAAGACAACCCTTCTGTCCATTAACTAAACCACATTTAACCATTTAGATCTAGTAAGTCCTACACAGTTCACATCTGCAATTCCTTAGACTAAAATTTGTGGTTTTTATTTTCTTAAAATACCATTACAAGTGTCCTTAATAATAAATATAATGGAATATTACTGAATTAGAGGCAATATTCCTTACTAACTCTTTAAAGATTATTTCTTATTATATGAACCTGAAATATATTATAAACATCCTAAAATTTTATATAAATCACAAACATATTTAGATGTTATTATTTTTTGGGGAAAACCATTTGCACATATTTTTTATCATACAGAATATGAAAACACCACTCGGGAAAATGCACAACTCACCATCTTCACATAGTAGTGTAATAAAATTTTCAAACCAAAATTTATTGTATGGTTATAAGGATGTAAATAATTAATATTTTTGATATTTATATAATAATTATAACTTTTAATTTATAATATCATATATTCCTTATTTTCTCCTAATCTGTTGGAAAATAGTAATGACGCTCGTGCATAAGTTTGAACTAGCACCCTCACGATGCATTGAAATCTATTTTTCATTTCAATTTCAAATTGATGGAAATATGGATAGATTTAATAAATATTATATATATAATATAAAAATTATATAAGAAATTTAAAGTTTTATTATTTTTTATTTTTTTCAATGTATTTAAATATTAAAACCACATCCATGTGTCTGTATGACCTACAGTCACCATAAATGGTGTAAATAATTTTTCTATCTCACCATTTTATGGATAAATGTAAATATGAATATAAAAAAATATATGATATTTATATTATTATTAATAATATTTAAATTATAGAACCATAAAAAACTTATGGAACTACTAAACTGAAATTCTCTAGAAAAATGAAATAACTAATAACAAAAAACGAAAGTTGTAACCAGGAATTATTAATTGGAAGATGTTAAAATATTATAAGTAGTTCATATATGATATTATAATTTTTTAAATTTATTTAGTATCTATTTATATTAGAATAAAATTCATTATTCAGAATTTTAGAGCACCTTTGAGGAAAGTTACACTTTATGTAGGAGATTTCATATGAATTTATAATCTATTGAGATATATTTTGTATTAATAACCTATTTATTTTTATGTTCTTTATATATTTACTATTTGATGTAATTAAAAATAATATACATTTTTTTAAGATCTTATGGGTTTAAATCACGTTTCTTCTATAATTATGCTACAATTTAAATTTTACAAATGAAGAAAGGATAAATTTTACAATATCATTTTTTGGACTACTAAAATTTTAATTAAAGGAATAGTATAATATATCCTTTATAAAATTCATATATTTTTTTACATATGGATATTTAATGTGTTCCCAAGTTTTAATTTTAATTTCCCCCTTTTTAGAACATGAATTAAGAAAAAAAAATTTTCTAATAAAAGATTATTTATTTTCCTTACTTGATCGGGTGATCTTTTCATCCACATATAAATTTTTAAATTTTTTTATAAGAATATTTTATATATATTAAATGATATATTACATAAATTTTTTGTTATCCTTGAATTGTTAATTTTTTTTAAATGATTCTTTCTATTTTTATTTCTAAGAGGCTTATTTTAAACATTATTTAGAATAAAGGGAAATGGAATTATTTTTCAAAGTATATAAAATTAATGGAAATTCCCATAGCTATAACACTTATATGATATTTTATCTTATTCTATAAGATTTAAATGGTGTTATAAATAAAAATTATTAACTAAATACTATTCTAATGATTTACTTTAATTATACCTTATTATGTAAAGGAATATCTTCAATTACAAAACCTATATTTTTGATGAATTGATATTCATGTTTTGTCTCTGATTAGTTTTGTGGTATTTACTATTTTATTAAAACATTAACCATATTGTGATATTTTATAATTGGAAATTAAATTATTAATAAATATTTATATTCATTTCTTCATTAATATTATTTTTTCTTAAATTATATATCATATTTATATGAAATGTTTTACTAGTAATGTAATTTGAATGTATTGTGAAATATTAATATTATGAATTGTTAACTCAATATAGATATTTTTTGATAATGAAATCTTTTTTTAAATTAAATTGACTATTTAATATATGAATAATTATTGAGATATATAGTGATTTATGGAATTGGGTTATATATATACCCTAGATGCATCAAATTGTCTTAAGAGAAAAACTAGTTGGACATACTTATTAAATGAAGTTTTTGGTTTATACCAACCAATAAATTAAACATTTATTTCACAATGAATTTATGGTAAATATATAATGATGTATGAGGTGATGATGTCAAATATCAATGATTTCAATTATGGGTAATTTAGTTAATATTATCCCTCAGATTTCGTTATTGATATTATACAAAGATTCATTTCCTGCTGATGTTATTTACTAAAGTAGATGTGTATTGAGGTATTTATCCTTTAAATTAATTATCCCATATATAATCATGATATATTCTACAGTACATAACCCTTTCTGTGAATGTGATATCACCTTTTATTTTTTTTTCATTTCCCTCGGATTTGATGATGGATATTTTGACTAATATAAAGGATGTGAGAATATTTCTCATTCTATTTAGTTTACATTTCCAATATTATATTAGAATCATGAATTTATTTAGATTATTAAAAATACTAAATTGATTATTACTTTGGGATGATATCCATTGCGTATTCTTCCAATGTAATAATGTAGGCATTATCTTTTAGTTATTGGAATTGGGGTCTTTATAAATATTCCTTAAAAACCAATATTTATTTGTTTCCCATCACATCTCTCTCTTTTCATTCAACTTAATTCAACACATCCCCAATATTTCAACCACATTACAATCAAATAGTTTTTTAATTATCTACCATGACTTATTATTCTTAATTATTCTACCAATTCATTATTAACATGAATTATTAGTTATTATTCAAGATATATTCTTTCAATATGAGATAATAATGTAATATAATATATTAAACTTAGAGGTATTTTATTTTTGACTAATGTTGTTTATTTAAAATAACATTTTAGACCTTCATATACTTTTACAACATTGTATGACATGAATTATAATTTTATTCATCACTTTAAATGGAGGAATTTTCCTCTAATTTTTTTTTTATTTTAAACACTTTCTTCTACATTAGAAACAACTTTTGGATGCTTAATGAAAAAACATCTTCACTTCTCAGACATTTTTCATTATGTATAATTGAATTTTTTAATTTTTCTAGAATATTGTAATTAGAAATATTAAAAATTATTCATTTCTATTTGATGTATCATTGTCATTCTACTATATCTTGTAAATATTCAATAAGTAGTATTAATACACACCATGAATAACCAATTACTACAATTAAAGGATTTATATTATTTATACAATGTATAAAAGATCTCTAAGATAATTCATTATTAGATAATTTTTCAAATACATCTCACATGGAATGTTGTTATAATTTTTACCATAAAAACAATGTTTTTATATATCTTCTACCACTCAAATTTCATTCATAAAAAATATCGAGTGGTATCTTACACAATCAACATAGTTGAGGCATATCCACTAAGAATTTATTTTTTTCAATATGCTTGTGGTCTAGTTTTATATTTTACTGCATTCATTGTGAATATGATGATTCTCATGATAGTATTAAAATCCATCATGAGTTTATACAACACCATTATTAGTCTATATTTTCTTAAATGAGAAAACACACTACTTGTATACACATCTTCTTCATAAATTATTTAACTACATTACCGACATTGATTTATGTTTGAAAATATTAATGAAGGCACTATGAGAAAATTTATGTATAATAGAATTTAATTAATTATCCCCATCTATTGATTTTTTTTATTATTGTAAAATAAAATTCTTAATGGATCTACTATAATGGAAAGATAGATTTAATTTACACCCACTGGTGTGGGGAATTTTCTATCTTCCGCATTCATAATATTAACCATATCCAATATCTATTTCTATTCAAAATTTGAACATCACATGAATTTTCTCCATGAGTGAAATTACGCATTTTATTCTATCCAACATGACCAAAATTTTAGTTTCACAATATATTTTGTTTTTTCATATTGAAATAACATAAATATTCAACCTCAACCACTTTAAATAAATCAGCACTTCTACACTTTAACCCTATAAAATCTTTTATATATTCATGTTTTTTACTTAATATAGTTACATTAAAAAATCATTTTACTCATCAAAAAGTAGAGAAATAATTAACAAATTTTTCTTCAATCTGTCATCATAATGACTATTTCTAAAAAATCATCATTTGATTCCCAATTATAGTTGATACAAATACATTAACATTAAATGTAGCACGATTTTGAAATACAAATGATCCTTTATTGTACACTTAAATATATTATAGTTATTTTAAATCACATATAATATGAGATAATAATCCACAATCAATGATCTATGTATTTCATCCCATGAATACTTTGAGTTAAATTTTAACAGCTAAATCAATTGCCATAAATTTTATTTTATTATCAAAAGGATTTTGAGTGTTAAAACTCAATTTTTTCATTGTGTATAGTTGCATGAGATATCTATTTTCTGGTTTAATGGATAGTTACACCATTATAAAAGATAATCAATAATATCATACCTTCTATGAAATTTTAATTCTGAAATTAAAAATTTTACTGACTTTTATTCCATTGAATTGAATGGGACCACCAAAAATATTAATTAGAAATAATACAAGTTATATTGATACTATTATAAATAAAATGACATATTTTTTCAATATTTATAAATGTAACACCACGATACCTTTCTTTCATGTATGTTTAAATATTTTATTTTAGTTTCCTTTTTCATTGGGTGAGTATTGCCAACCCTGGAATTGGGAGGATACTTGTATTGGTGAATTCATGGATTTGTTGGAATCCATATCATAAACATAATATTCATCCTAATTTATGGGAAGTTATATGGAATGTAATTGGTTTAAATGATGTGTATTGGCTGTTGGGAAGATCCTATGAATTGATTACCCAATGGGGAAATGGTATATGTCATGTAAGGTATTACATGTTAGAATCACATAAAATGGGAGAAATTCATACTATCTAGGTATTACTTGTCATTTAATTCCATCGATTTCATCTTTTATGTTGTTATGTAGGTTATTAAGTATTAATTATCATTTTAGTTCTTATCTACCCATCTAGAGCTATTACCGTAGGTATTTTTAAGTGACTCATTTCCCTTTTAATATCTCTATTTATTGATTGATAATAAGTACTAGGCACTTCATCCCCTCGAGTAATAATTTCTATTAGTTTCCCTCTATCTTGTAGTTTTGGCACCATCTATGGTAGATATAGGTAATCATATCATGTTTTCTATCAACTCTTTTCTATCTCTTTTCATTCCTTATCTTCCAAAGGTAGATCTTGTGCTTTCCAAACCCATTTTTTAAAGGATTATAGGTCTTCTACATCCTCAAGGTTGATAGATCTATAAATTTTTTCTAATTTTTTTAATTTCATTCTCTTCTTTTTGATTCATTGATATTTTAAATGGACTTGTATGTTTTGATGTTGAAAATAAAATGGTTTAATGTTTTAAAGGTGTTTTCTCTATGAGAAGTAATTTCATTGAGTTTAAAAAAAGGATTTTCCTAACATGAAGTACATTGTATTAGATTTAATATGGAATTATAACAATGTGGTCATGGTTAAAAAAATAGAAAATGAGAACAATTTCACAACATGAACCTTGGGAACATTGAGAAAGAGAAAATTATAGACTTAGTGTGTGTGGAACCCCTTGGAGGTAGCCTCTTGTATATCAATGGTCTATGACATGAATCAATAATTGTTAGATCCAAGCTTATTAATTTTTAGGCTTGTAAGTTTCTAGTCGGTATTTTTCCATTGGATAGATCTAGACTAGAAGGTGCATTATTGTTTCTAGAAGTTTATTGCTTGATATAATGTTTCACAGATTCTGGATCACTTGTACATTTATATTTCTATATGTTTAACTAATCTTCCATACAATTGGCATGTCTTTGTATTTGGAAAACCTTATATAATGTTTTTTAAATTCAAGGATAGTTTGATAATTTTTTCGGATTATTTTATTTATAAAAATTAGCATGAAAATATTCCATTTTAAATATAGAACATGTTCATTCATGATATTAGAACTTTTATATATTCTTTGTGTTTTCTAACTAGGTTCTATGGCCACAACCTACTCCTACATTTTGTTGGATGAAGACCTTGTTATGTAGGAAATATATTACATAATGGGAATTCTTTAACATGTTGGATTCTCTTTATTTCACTATTTCAGGTTGGGGCTAGTTTGGATGTGATGGTTGGTCACTTGAAGACTAGTTCAACTAGAATTGTCATACATTGTAGATTTTCTAAACTGGATTATTTGTATCTTTCATTGTGTTATCTTTGTTATTCTATTGTATGTATTTTTTCTTTATATGCATGACTCTTTTTGTAATTGTTGTTTTACCACACCCCTTAATGTGATGACATGGGTTATTTTTCTGCTTGGGTTGATTTAGTCTATCAGAATTTGTTTTCAAAGGGGTTACTCATCCAGAAGCTTTTTATAAAATTCTAATTTATTTATGTGTCTTGGTTATAGAGGAGTTGGATCATCATAATTTATATAGAAGGTGTAGAAATGAGTCTAGACCATCTCACTCCAATGACTAAATCAGAGATTCCATGGGTGGTAAAATAATTATAAAGTCTAAGACATGGTAATTAGTTTTCCATGAATGTATGGTATGGGAAATTTATTTAAATTAACTAATATACTATGTTTAGGAGGTCAATTTTTATAAGGTAACATGAATAAAACATGTGTGGAGTTTATTTAGATGGACTTATTACCATCTATAATTATTCCCATTTGGAAATAATTTATATTTTCTTTAAAAAAATTTTTGTTTTAAAGTATGTATTTGGATTCTTGAAGTTGGTCTAATAGTTTGGGAATTTTCAAATGATTGAGTAGTTATTGTCTTGTGTTTAATTGAAAATGACTAAGAGAAAATATCTTAAAAATATTAGAGGAGAAGCTATCATGTACATTTTTTAGACAAATCCTCTAGTGGAACCTTCTTTGGTTAATGTATTGATCCCTACCATTTAGAATCTGAGGTCAGTTTGTGTAGTGAACATAAGATGAGTAGTGGATCATGTATCAGAATTTACGAAGAAGAATATACTTGTCTTCTCGAGTAACTAATTAACCCAATATTCATAGGATTAGAATGAATGTATTGAGCAAATAATCACCTTTTTATGAATCATGAAGCTTATCATGTGGTTTTTCCCTTATATATGACTGAGGAGCTAAGAAGAAGATGGTGGGATGAAATATGTAATGATATGTTGCATGAAGGTCCAACTAAGATTTCCTTTATGAAAATATTGAATGATAAGTCTCAACTTGATACTTTACATGGGAAAATGTCCCATGGGATTCTGATCATGGCAAAAGGGGACCGTACTATTCTGGATTACTCCACCCATTTTGTTGTGTTGTTGCATATAGAACCATAACTTCTCACTAATGATTACCTAAATGCTTGATGGTTTGATATGGGGATGAGGTACTATAATCTATTGATGTTAAATATTTTTTTCCATAAAAAGTTTGTTGTTTTAGTTGATAAAATTGATTTTTTTGATTCATACATAGTAGAAATGTCATGATTGGTTGGTGCTTCTGTGGGTGTAGTGGTTAGCTAGGGTGCATCCTACGGTCAGAAACGTTTGTGTAAGAGTGGTTAATTTTTTACAATACTTGTTTCAATGGATTAATAAAAAATGAAACATGTTATTTTCTATCAATGCGGGTGGTGTGATAATACATTACCTCATTATACATAGTCTCATAGTACTTGTCATTTTTGTGAGTGATCTAGCCATCTGAAACATTTCCATGATAATATGTCCCAATATAGTTTGGAAGGATCCACTTTCACCAAGGTATCATAGGTTTATGATGATAAATAAAAGGGTTTTGGGTCTTATTCTTACTAAAAATCAGATGTCTATATGGCTATGTCTATATGAATTTATGTAGTAGAGTGTTCACTAGAGGAATTTGAAGTTGGACTAGGTACTGTTTGAGATAAAATTATATTTTTCCATCTATGGTTCTATATTTTTTTATTATTTGTGTAACTCATTATATTATATCATAATTTTTTGGTGTGTTGGGATTGTATTTGTATCATTGGCCTTTATTTTCGTATCTTTCTATGCCTTTGATAAAGTGGACCAAACATGGTTTTATGTGCCCCGTGTGGCTGGTGGTAATGGATTACATTGAGGTGGTTTGGGAATTATTAGTTATGGATCTTAACATAGTTGACATTATTATTATCATGGATTGGATGATCAGTGTTAAGGCCATGATAGAATAGTTTCACCATCAGTAATTGTTATTACCTTCCAATGGGGTTACTCATGTTTTATATGGAGACTATGATTATAGATTGGCAAGGGAAGGGCCAATTGTTCTTTATACAGGTGTAATATCAAGAATTTTTTCTAAAATGTTCCATGATATCGATGACCATTTCCTAGATGTCCAACATCATTACGCTATTGGTGCATACCCGGAGTTGTTTCTGGATTATTTTTCTAGTTTATCACTATAGAGAGATGTTTAGTTTACCACTGACTGACTCCTAAGAACAATAAAAATTTCTATTCCATAATATTGAATGATAGGTGATGAGTTGGTGGAACTTAGGGACCATATTGAGGACCTATAGTTGAAAGGATTTATTCATCCTAATGTGTCACCCTGGAATTTTATGGTACTATTTTATGAGAAGGAATATGAGATCCTTATAAATTATATTACTTATTGATATTTGATTCAAGTCACCATTAAGAACACATATCCTTTACCCATAATTGATGATCTCTTTGTTCATCTTATAGAAGATCATTGGTTTTATTATATTGGTCTGAGGTCAGGGTACATCTAGTTGAGAGTTTTATAATATGATATATTGAAGATGGATTTTAAGAGTCGATATGCCCATTTAATGTTTTTCATTATGTCATTATGTCTCATTAATGCTCCTATAATGTTTATGTCTTTGAAAAACCAAATATTCCATTATATGTTGAATTGTTTTGTTTTTGTGTTCATAGATTATATCTTTGTGTACTCTAAGATATAATAAGAACATGTGGACCATTTGGATATTATTCTCCAAACCATAAGGGGAAATTTTCTATATGGAAAAAAATCCAAATCTATGTTTTGGATTTGATAGGTGAATTTTTGATGAAAATTTGTTCTCTAGTAGGAGAGGCTCAATAGATCCCAAGAAGGTACATTTAGTTATTTCATCGGAGTAGCCTAGAAACATGTTAAAATATAATTCTTTTTGTGTTTGGTAGGTTACTATGAAAAATTCGTTCATTACTTATCAGGTATTGTGTATTTGATGAATGATTTATCCATAAGGGCGTATTGTTTGAATTAAATGAAATGTGTGAGAGATATTTTTAAGAGTTTAAGAGGAGGTTTAATTCAGTATTAGTTTGGATACATCTATAATGAGTGTTGGGTTATGATGTTTTCTGCAATGCTTATAGTAAGTGGTTATGATATGTCATGATGTTAGGGAAACATGTAATGGAATATGTATCACACCAATTATTCCCTCATGAGAAGAACCAACCTTCCCATGATCTTGAGTTGGACGAAATTATAGAAACAGTCATGGCATGGAATCAAAATATTTTTGGGAATGATTTTATGGTGTATTTTGATAACTAATATTGAAATACAATTTCACTCAGAGGGATCTGAATATCTTATATAAAAAATTTGATAAGTATTTTTAGACATTTTATTTTGATAATATATATACCACTAAGAAATAATATTTGTTTTTTAAAGTTTTAAGAAGATAATTTCTAACATAATTTATCATGGAATCATTTTAGCAGGGGGACTTGATGATTTTGTTGGCCATGATGAGCTTGTGAGTGAATTATTTTGGTGGATAGGTACTTTTTTCTTTGATAAAGTTAACATCTTCTTTTTAATAGTGATTTAAACTTCATAAGATGACAGAAACCAAGAGACTATTCTTTGGAGATATCCTAAATGGCGGGGAGACCACTACTAAGTGGACTCTATCTCCAAATAGAGTCTTGAACTTCTATTGTGGGTTCTTTGTTCTTTTTTACATTAACATTAATGTTGTTAGAAAGTTGACATTGTTAATGTTGGTATATGTACCATAAGTATACAAATATCTCACCCAATTTGAGTCATGTGTTTTGGTGGCCATGAATGGAGAAGTAAATTACAATTTTTTTGTCATAGTGTTTCACTTATCAAAGATTTAAGGCGTGAAACATGTGACTTGTATAATTATTACAACCTTTACCCTTTCTGATATGGAAGTTTAATGATATTTCCATGTATTTCATCATTTTTTTACCACATAATCCTAGTAAGATGGATGAAATTTCGGTGATTATTAATGAAATCAATATGTATGTGCATTTCTTATAAATAAAGGAAATGAATAATGTAGAACATATTTGGGATTTATATTCTTGAGAGATTATAGGGATTAATGGGTTTATATATGTAGTTTTTTTAAAAGTTATTCGAGGTTCGCATCCATACTCTCAAAAGGTTTTCAGGAGGCAATGAGTTCCTTGTTGAAATTTATCACTACCTATCATCCAACGATTATTTGATAGGCAGAGATGGCTATACAGATTGGTAAGTATATTACCTGGGCTTGTCTTCCCAATTTTTGTGGATCTTGGGACATGAATTTTTATTTGTTTGAGTTTTTCTATAAAAATAGTTACCAAGAATCAATCTGGATAAAACATTTTTAGGCTTTGTATGGGTGTACATGTTGATCACGCTTAAAATTTGTAGAGTTGGGAAGGAGGTCCACGGTTGGGGTAATATTAGTTCATGTGATGGATTAGATGGTGCAACAGATCAAGTGGAATGTTTTCATGGAATGGAGCCATTGGAAATATTATGTGGACTATCTTCATCGACCACTGTAGTATGAGTTAGGTGATTGGTTTTTCTCATGGTTTCACCTTTCATGGGACATTGTTGATTAAGCAAAAGGGTAAGTTTTCATTGAGGATTTTGGTCCCCATTGAGATCATTGAAAAATTGAGGAGGGTGTCTTATGTGTTACTTTTACTATCTAGATTTACTTATATACATTACTTTTATCATGCTTCATATTTTAGGATGTACTTAGTAGATCCTTCCCATGTGATTAGTTGGGATAATGTTGTTATAGAGCCCAATACCACATTGGTAGAGTATCCAGTTTAGATTGTGGATCATCCTAATATGGTACGATGGGGTAAAATAACCCCATTGGTTTGCGTATTGTTGTAGTAGAAAAAGGATCTCTATGAGACGTGGGATCAGGAGTCATTGATGATGCATCAAGGGATTTCTCTTTTTGTGGATATAGGATCTTGAGAACTTCTGGGGGAAAACATTTATGATGGGGAGATTATAACTACTCATTAAATTTCTACCTGGTATGTTAAAATAATTGCATTTGGTATGATTTTTCATTGTAAATTATTTCCATCCATGGAGTTGGGGGAGAACTGTAAAGGTAAAGTGCAGGATTTTATGGAATCTTTAGCATAAAACTACAGTTTATGCTACTTTGTCGATAATTATATGATGTGTCATGAGATTACACATTTTTTATTGTCCACTAAAAATATCCCATTAAGTGATTACACCAAAATAAAATGGAAATTTTCATTTAAGGTTTTCACATCGTGTAATGTGAATAATCAGTTTTTAATTAAAAATGTGACAAATGTTTCTTCATAACATAAAATTAGAGAAATTCATGATGTGAAAGGTATTACATGGAATTTAGTTCCCTGATTTGCATATGTTATGGTGTCGTGTTAGTTAATGAGTATTTATTATCATTTTCATCCTTCTCCACTCACCCATATCACTTACCCTACGAATTTTTGTTTGAATATTTTCCTTATAAATCACTCCATTCAACGAATGATAAGCATGGATCAACAGTTCTTCTCATTAGGTAAGAAATTTTATTAGTGTCTGTATATATTGTATTTGAGGTATAATTTTTTCTAGATATTGTTAGTCATTTTCGGTTTTCTATCAATCCTTTATAGTCATTTTTCCTGGATTTTATTCCGAAGGGTGATCTTGTGGTTTTTAATTCACTTTGTCATTGGTGGATATGATTTCTACATCTTGGAGGAAGGTGGATCTAAAATAGTGATCTAATATTTTGAATATCATATTATTCTTATTGATTCCTTGAGATTTGAAATGGAAATTCATGTGTTTAAATTGAAAATGGAATTGTTTAATTTTTTATAGTATATTTTGGTTTGAAATAAGATTTCCTTGATTTTAAATAGGAAATGGATTTAGAAACACTGAATCATATTTTCTTGGATTTGAAATGGATTTATAAAAATCGGAGCATGGTATAAAAAATATAAATGTTATACAATTGACAATGAGTGTAACACCCAGAGATTTTATGAAAAATATTCTTTTAATTTCATTAATGTCTTGTGTTGTATTCTACACCAAGATTACCTTGCGCTATACGCAACACCGTATTAGCTTGCAGTATACGCAACACTATTCTTGGATCGTGTTACACACAATTTTGATAATAGTTATTCTACGCAACATTGAGTATATATATATATATATATATATATATTAAATGTATAAATAAAATATGGTTGGATTCTGTTATACGAAACAATGATGGATTCTTTCACAACACGCAACCCTGACTTGGCTTGCATTACACGCAATCGCGACCTTCCTCGATAGCGTGTGTTGTACGCAATACCGGGTTTTAATAAACAATGTTATATTATTATAATATTGTCATGAACTAGCCGTTATGAATAGTATTAATTAAATTTTGAATTTTATAACATTATTATTCATCTTACACATTTCTAGAACATGGTATAAGAACAAAATAAATTTTTCGGGTAAAATAAGTATTTTTCAAAAAATGCAGTTTTACCGCCTTTTGATGGCACACCCACTTTAAATATAGTTTTTGACATGTTTATATGTTCAATTTGACAAAATAATATTCTTCTTTTGAATCAGGATGTAAAAATTTACATTAGATAAATTTTTGATACTTTTCCGATAACTTTCATATTTTAATGAATACTAAACACACGCTATATTTTAATTAAAAACAACTTTTTTCATCGTAATATATTATGTGGTGAAATTATAATATTGAATGGTTTTAAAGTATATTTAGAATATATTTTTACCACTTAATATAATGTTGGTCATTGGACACAATTTTACAATTAAACCGAACATAAACAAGTGTCAATCTTTTGATAGTTATTATCTCTTAAAAACACGCTTTTTGTTTTGACAGCGGGAATTAATTTTAAATTAATTTCTGCCACTTCTGTGTTTTGAATTTATAAAAATGGATTCCATATTTGGAATCAGGATGTTCAAATTGTGTAAATAGGTAACTTTTATTTTTAGACATTTTGAATAATTACTGCGTTAAATATTTTATTTACCATGGTTAAGGGTAAATCCGGTAAATAAGGGTTAAAAAATAATATTATAATAATATTAAATTACCCTAAAACGTGTCTTAACCCTATTGGTTGATACATGGTCGACCCTGGTCATCTTTGGGTCGATTTTGGGACCCCATTGATCCACTTGTAAGTGATAATGACACTTTATTTTAATTAAGTTAAAATGAATACAAAAATGACACAAGCATATATCTTTTAGCAAAACAATTGTTACATAGGGTTATATATGTTGGATTTTAGATTATAAATATTCATTAGAAAGATAAAAAGATTTCTTACATAATGGTATTTTATTTGTAATTTTTAGACTTTAAATAATTTAATTTATTTATGACACAATGATGATGCAGTAATTATCTTATTAATGATATATTGACATAATTGATGTTATAAACACCAAAATAAATGTAATTTAAGACTTTTTATGAATTCCACTAATTTTCTAGGTTACTATGATATATTAGTGTTTATTTAATCAACTTGTTTCGAACATATAATTCTGTTATGACTTTCACAAAAATCATATATCAAATAGTGTCAAAATTGACACAAAATAGTTTTTAAATCAAATATTATATTATTAATTGTTATTGTATTCCTAAAAATCTAAGGTTCGGCCAAATGACTTAGATAAGGATATATATTTTAATAATAAACAATTTGGGGTTCGTTTGGCATGTTATAGTAAGTGTATTAACCATATAGTGAAAGAAAACAAAAAGACATGGTAAAAGTTAAATTATTTAACTTAGAGTTAAATCTAATTGATAAGGTTAAAATAATACCCTAAACTTGTCTAAATCCTATTGGTTGATAGGATTTCGACCCTTCCCCACTTTATCTTCGAAATAAGACCCTTTGGAACCATTATAAACCGATTTTGACTTTAATATAAAATAATATTTTGAGATATTCCTAAGGTGCCCCTCTCCTCCCTTATAAAAGGGCACCTCCTCCCCCTCCTCCTCACACCAAATTGAGCACTCAAGCTCGGCCAAACCCTGCCATTTTCTCCTCTCCACTTCCCTAGAATAGTCCTAGAGTTCCTGTTCTTCTCCAAAGACCACTCTTAGTTCCTTAAGTGGAGGATTCAAAGAGGCGTTCCAAAGAAGAGGTAATATCCATTACCGATCTTTTCAATTTCTTTCTTTTTCAACTTCTTCTTCTTTAGTTGTTTCATGATGAAGTAATCACATCAGTATTACTTACATACTGATATGTTATTATAAATATGAAACAACCCTAATTCACCTTCTATCCATCCTACGGAAAAATGAAATCACCGCGCGTGCATACGTACGGAATACCGTCTCCACGCCGTGGTGTAATCTATTTTTCCACCATCACTTTACATGGATGGGTATAATGGTGTAATGAGTAACTATTTATGATTATTATAAAGTAATATTGATACTGAAATAATATATATATACTCCAATACATTTCCACGATCATAGGAACGATATCATCACTCGTGCGTACGTACGGAATACCGTCTCCACGATGTGATGCGACTCGTTCTACATGATCATCATTACATAGTAATTATATAAATGAATTGAATGAATAAATATGATATATGTTACACTAATACCATTCTGGATATAAGGTATCTATAACCTTGAAATAAGAATAAGAATTTATTCGGCAAAACACGCGTAAGAACAAAAGGCAATAAAGACCCGAGTAACAAGTAACAATGAAATATTACTAACAAGAAGCTAAGAATATGACCATATATGATATCATATCAATATGTATGATTCTGGAATAAGTCAATAACATTATTTAAATCATTATACAGGATCTTCGGACACATACAAGGCAAATTGGACCTAAGGTAAGGGAAATATGACAATCTCATTTTTATCCGAGATTGTTTATTCGTAAGTATTTACTGGGGTGTATTTTATCATCCACATCCATGTTTCATGAATATGTAATATTATTTCCATCCACTTACAATTGTTTAAATCCAATTTTACCCTTCGGTGAGTTTTTATTAAAAGATATGAAAGGAATCTTTAGCCGTTTTTCGTACGAGGTACTTTTTGACTTTTCCGACAAAAGTACAAGAAGAATGCTTTTTTTAACTTATACGGCACGAACGGATTTTTACGGTTTTATAAAGCCTTTTTTTCATGAAGCTTCCTTCAAAAGATTTCATGACTATTTTCAATAAAATCTCTTTCTTTTAAAATTTCATAACGTTTTGTGAAAAGAAATTGATTTTGAAGAAGAAAGGATATTTTCCTCAAGAATTCATTTCAAGTGTTTTGTCAAACTTATTTTCCATCTAAGATAATAAAGGGTTCTGTTTTTATCCCTATTATTACATGGTTTTGATTATGTTTTGATGGAAATATTTTTATGAATTCCTTTATCTTATATGAATTGTTTTATGAAGTCATGATGTTTAAGATTCCCATTTTTATTACATGGGTTATGCTATGATGTATGGTTTATGATTTTGTGGCACACATAAGAATGGTATCATTAAGAGATGGGTGGGACCTATATCTCCCTCCAATGCATTGGGTAAAGATTTTATATCTCATGAGATAGACAGGGCTGGAACGGTAGGTTATACCGGTTCAGTGAAACAGGACTGAAACGAGGGTTACTCGATTCAGAAAGGGACTTTGTCCACTAAGATAGTCTTGGCAATGAGTCTTGACTAACAAGAAATGATTCTCTATGATTATGTGTGAATGCCACAAAGGTTCATGTTTTATGTTATGATTATTGTGATTTCATTTCACTACTATGATTTATCCCATGTTATGAAATTATGCTCTCTTTTGCAGGTTAAGATTTCCAAAAGATATGTTCTTATGAATATGATGTGATTGATTTTTCTTTTGTATACCCTTACTGAGCATTTGAGCTCACCCTTTTATGTTTTCTTTTCCCCAAGATATAAAGAAAGGTTTTAGGTAAAAAAAAGGGGAAGATCTTTATGGGAGATATTGAAGATCTTTCACCACGATTAGAAGATTACGTTCCGAGTTTCCAAAGACACTAAACTATTACGATCCTTGTGTGTGTGTGTTTTTATTATGTACTAAGTATTCCGCAAATGTAATGTAAAGTCCATGTACGTCAGGATACGGGTCTCTACAGTTGGTATCAGAGGAAAGGTTTAGTCAACCTTTGGAAACTAGGATGCGAGAACTTTAGTGAGATCCCTAGAGATATTTCTAAGGTATGTCTAGGGATGTCCCTAAGGTTAAGTATACGTATAGGTTATAGTACTAGAACTACTCTAATGATCATAGAATTAAACCTAAGATGTTAGATATTGAAGGTACTCCCCCTTTATAATGTTGTTTTCCCTAGCATGATTTTTTCCTCTCACACTATTCTTTTTGGGTTTTAGAAAATGGATGGAAACAAGGTGATTCATGATAATGGAGGATATGTTGGACAATGGAATGATATTTTTTATGAGCAACCAAATGAAATGGGATTTGGAAGTCCAAACATCATTATTATGCCGAATCAGCAATCTCATAATATGATTAATAAAGTAAAATTTGGTAAGTTTCCTGACTCGGCTAATAAGAGAAAGATGGAGTTTCATGATGATCATAGAGGAAAGAAAGTTCAATTTCCCCTATGTAAATCATGTGGGAAGAGGCATCAAGGAGAATGTTTCAAAGGAACTGGAAGATGCTTTGGGTGTGGAAAAGAAGGACACAAAGCAAGTAAATGCAATGGAAAAGGTTCAGTTAACAACATGGATGATGATAATGGTATTTCTACGACATCAACAATGGTTAAATGTTTTAAATGTGGAATGTGCGGGCATTATGGAAACCAATGCCCTAAGAGAAAGTCTCATGAAGATAATCAGTATGGTCGTATGGGAAGTATTTATGTGGATGATGATGAAGAGACTACAAATGATATGTGAGATGAAAGAATTGTTGAAGCACAGTCAATGGTTTAAGAATGTAGTGGAATGATTACATGTTTATCATATGTAATGTTGTATAAGTAATCTCATGGTACTTTAGAATAAAGAGACATGTAAGGATTGTTACACTGTTGTCTGATTAATGTTACCAGTATCCATGAAAGGTTATTCAGATATTTTTGGAAATAAGATGATATGTGCATAATGAAGGGAAAACGAGAAAACGAGATGTTTAACAGTATTCATGAGCTCATGATTGATATAAGGACTAAGTGATATCATGGTTTGAGTATATAGAATTTTGAGGATTTTGGTATGTGGAAAGTGTTAACTTTTAACTGCATTCATGTTTTCACTAATGTATTCAAGAGAATACACGATTAAGGACTTTGAATGTTTGGAATGTGACCAACAAAACATATCTTATGATATATGGGGATCAACGATGATATTAAATCTCTGGTAATTGTTTTCACTATGTTATGAGAGTGGACTGTAATATTATGGATAAGCCTAAAGATTAGAATGGATTATGTTGGACATAAGTTAGTATTGTTTAAGGATAGAAATTTTTTCGATATTATTGATGGGATGTTATAGTAAGGTAGTTTTAGAAAAAGGACAACCTGCAGGACGGGCGACAGCCCATCGCTTCGGACAAGGCTGTGGGAATCGAACCCACAACCGAATTGCGACTGGCCTTTATCGCCTACCACTGACCTACAGGAAGTCCTTGTTTAGTAGAAACTAGTTTTATTATATTAAGCAGTATGATATATGAAGTATAAGTCCATTTTAGGAACCATATATGATTAATCTCACTATAGATCGACTTATGTATATATGTTTTTCTAACCTTTTGTTTGAGACAGATGGAATGACCTGTCATTCTATCACATGATCTGCTAACACATCACGAATAACAAATTCAACTTCATTTCTTTAAGGGAAGAAGTGTAAATTGTTCAATTCACGAACAACAGTGAGATTATACCAAAATCAAGTAAGTATTTCTTCTAATTCAATTTTTCAACTTTATGGAAATGATATTGAAAACCAAAAATGTTGTCCTAGTGATCTTATATCTGATGAATCGGATGGTACCTTAGATCGTCAAAAATTTATGGCTTTGTGATTGCTAGCTTTTCCATAGCCATGTTCTCTACCACTCTCCATCAGAACATGATTGTTAGATTTCTCTTCCATATCCATATTTTCACCTATGTGGAAACCCAGTGATTAGTTTATTTGGGTAACCGTTACGTTTCATACTTTTGTTTTTAAAGATAAGTTTTGGTATTTTTTTTACGATGTGGGTTTCTATCAAAGAAACTTTCGAATAGTAAACCATTTATAATCCCGACGAATTTCGAGGGCGAAATTCATTTTAAGGGGGGAAGAATGTAACACCCCGAGATTTTATGAAAAATATTCTTTTAATTTCATTAATGTCTTGTGTTGTATTCTACACCAAGATTACCTTGCGCTATACGCAACACCGTATTAGCTTGCAGTATACGCAACACTATTCTTGGATCGTGTTACACACAATTTTGATAATAGTTATTCTACGCAACATTGAGTATATATATATATATATTAAATGTATAAATGAAATATGGTTGGATTCTGTTATACGAAACAATGAAGGATTATTTCACAACACGCAACCCTGACTTGGCTTGCATTACACGCAATCGCGACCTTCCTCGATAGCGTGTGTTGTACGCAATACCGGGTTTTAATAAACAATGTTATATTATTATAATATTGTCATGAACTAGCCATTATGAATAGTATTAATTAAATTTTGAATTTTATAACATTATTATTCATCTTACACATTTCTAGAACATGGTATAAGAACAAAATAAATTTTTCGGGTAAAATAAGTATTTTTCAAAAAATGCAGTTTTACCGCCTTTTGATGGCGCACCCACTTTAAATATTGTTCTTGACATGTTTATATGTTCAATTTGACAAAATAATATTCTTCTTTTGAATCAGGATGTAAAAATTTACATTAGATAAATTTTTGATACTTTTCCGATAACTTTCATATTTTAATGAATACTAAAAACACGCTATATTTTAATTAAAAACAACTTTTTTCATCGTAATATCTTATGTGGTTAAATTATAATATTGAATGGTTTTAAAGTATATTTAGAATATATTTTTACCACTTAATATAATGTTGGTCATTGGACACAATTTTACAATTAAACCGAACATAAACAAGTGTCAATCTTTTGATAGTTATTATCTCTTAAAAACACGGTTTTTGTTTTGACAGCGGGAATTAATTTTAAATTAATTTCTGCCACTTCTGTGTTTTGAATTTAGAAAAATGGATTCCATATTTGGAATCAGGATGTTCAAATTGTGTAAATAGGTAACTTTTATTTTTAGACATTTTGAATAATTACTGCGGTAAATATTTTATTTACCATGGTTAAGGGTAAATCCGGTATATAAGGGTTAAAAAATAATAATATAATAATATTAAATTACCCTAAAACGTGTCTTAACCCTATTGGTTGATACATGGTCGACCATGGGCATCTTTGGGTCGATTTTGGGACCCCATTGATCCACTTGTAAGTGATAATGACACTTTATTTTAATTAAGTTAAAATGAATACAAAAATGACACAAGCATATATCTTTTAGAAAAACAATTGTTACATAGGGTTATATATGTTGGATTTTAGATTATAAATATTAATTAGAAAGATAAAACGATTTCTTACATAATGGTAATTTATTTGTAATTTTTAGACTTTAAATAATTTAATTTATTTATGACACAATGATGATGCAGTAATTATCTTATTAATGAAATATTGACATAATTGATGTTATAAACACCAAAATAAATGTAATTTAAGACTTTTTATGAATTCCACTAATTTTCTAGGTTACTATGATATATTAGTGTTTATTTAATCAACTTTTTTCGAACATATAATTCTGTTATGACTTTCACAAAAATCATATATCAAATAGTGTCAAAATTGACACAAAATAGTTTTTAAATCAAATATTATATTATTAATTGTTATTGTATTCCTAAAAATCTAAGGTTCGGCCAAATGACTTAGATAAGGATATATATTTTAATAATAAACAATTTGGGGTTCGTTTGGCATGTTATAGTAAGTGTATTAACCATATAGTGAAAGAAAACAAAAAGACATGGTAAAAGTTAAATTATTTAACTTAGAGTTAAATCTAATTGATAAGGTTACAATAATACCCTAAACTTGTATAAATCCTATTGGTTGATAGGATTTCGACCCTTCCCCACTTTATCTTCGAAATAAGACCTTTTGGAACCATTATAAACCGATTTTGACTTTAATATAAAATAATATTTTGAGATATTCCTAAGGTGCCCCTCTCCTCCCTTATAAAAGGGCACCTCCTCCCCCTCCTCCTCACACCAAATTGAGCACTCATGCTCGGCCAACCCCTGCCATTTTCTCCTCTCCACTTCCCAAGAATAGTCCTAGAGGTCCTGTTCTTCTCCAAAGACCACTCTTAGTTCCTTAAGTGGAGGATTCAAAGAGGCGTTCCAAAGAAGAGGTAATATCCATTACCGATCTTTTCAATTTCTTTCTTCTTCAACTTCTTCTTCTTTAGTTGTTTCATGATGAAGTAATAACATCAGTATTACTTACATACTGATATGTTATTATAAATATTAAACAACCCTAATTCACCTTCTATCCATCCTACGGAAAAATGAAATCACCGCGCGTGCGTACGTACGGAATACCGTCTCCACGCCGTGGTGTAATCTATTTTTCCACCATCACTTTACAAGGATGGGTATAATGGTGTAATGAGTAACTATTTATGATTATTATAAATTAATATTGATACTGAAATAATATATATATACTCCAATACAATTCCACGATCATAGGAACGATATCATCACTCGTGCGTACGTACGGAATACCGTCTCCACGATGTGATGCGACTCGTTCTACATGATCATCATTACATAGTAATTATATAAATGAATTGAATGAATAAATATGATATATGTTACACTAATACCATTCTGGATATAAGGTATCTATAACCTTGAAATAAGAATAAGAATTTATTCGGCAAAACACGCGTAAGAACAAAAGGCAATAAAGACCCGAGTAACAAGTAACAATGAAATATTACTAACAAGAAGCTAAGAATATGACCATATATGATATCATATCAATATGTATGATTCTGGAATAAGTCAATAACATTATTTAAATCATTATACAGGAGATTCGGACACATACAAGGCAAATTGGACCTAAGGTAAGGGAAATATGACAATCTCATTTTTATCCGAGATTGTTTATTCGTAAGTATTTACTGGGGTGTATTTTATCATCCACATCCATGTTTCATGAATATGTAATATTATTTCCATCCACCTACAATTTTTTAAATCCAATTTTACCCTTCGGTGAGTTTTTAGTAAAAGATATGAAAGGAATCTTTAGCCGTTTTTCGTACGAGGTACTTTTTGACTTTTCCGACAAAAGTACAAGAAGAATGTTTTTTTAACTTATACGGCACGAACGGATTTTTACGGTTTTATAAAGCCTTATTTTCATGAAGCTTCCTTCAAAAGATTTCATGACTATTTTCAATAAAATCTCCTTCTTTTAAAATTTCATAACGTTTTGTGAAAAGAAATTGATTTTGAAGAAGAAAGGATATTTTCCTCAAGAATTCATTTCAAGTGTTTTGTCAAACTTATTTTCCATCTAAGATAATAAAGGGTTCTGTTTTTATCCCTATTATTACATGGATTTGATTATGTTTTGATGGAAATATTTTTATGAATTCCTTTATCTTATATGAATTGTTTTATGAAGTCATGATGTTTAAGATTCCCATTTTTATTACATGGGTTATGCTATGATGTATGGTTTATGATTTTGTGGCACACATAAGAATGGTATCATTAAGAGATGGGTGGGACCTATATCTCCCTCCAATGCATTGGGTAAAGATTTTATATCTCATGAGATAGACAGGGCTGGAACGGTAGGTTATACCGGTTCAGTGAAACAGGACTGAAACGAGGGTTACTCGATTCAGAAAGGGACTTTGTCCACTAAGATAGTCTTGGAAATGAGTCTTGACTAACAAGAAATGATTCTCTATGATTATGTGTGAATGCCACAAAGGTTCATGTTTTAATTTATGATTATTGTGATTTCATTTCACTACTATGATTTATCCCATGTTATGAAATTATGCTCTCTTTTGCAGGTTAATATTTCCAAAAGATATGTTCTTATGAATATGATGTGATTGATTTTTCTTTTGTATACCCTTACTGAGCATTTGAGCTCACCCTTTTATGTTTTCTTTTCCCCAGGATATAAAGAAAGGTTTTAGGTAAAAAAAAGGGGAAGATCTTTATGGGAGATATTGAAGATCTTTCACCACGATTAGAAGATTACGTTCCGAGTTTCCAAAGACACTAAAATATTACGATCCTTGTGTGTGTGTGTTTTTATTATGTACTAAGTATTCCGCAAATGTAATGTAAAATCCATGTATGTCAGGATACGGGTCTCTACAATGAGAACCTTTTTGGCATCGAGAAAGGGATACACATAGCCTTTGTGCATTTGAAACCACTAGGATGAAAACTCTTTCATATAAATTGACTATAGTAGGACTCCATATTAGTTATATCCAAACTTATTCATTTTTGGATCATATATGTATAGCATGTATTTCCCCATAGGCTAGAGCCTGACTAAAATGTTCATTATTGTTTCTTGTTGATTATATCATGATAGATTATTCCATGGATGTTGGAACAAAATTTTATTTAATTTTTAGTCTGTTTACCTATTTTTTCATATAACTGGTAAGTTAATAGGTTTGGTAAACCAGAAATATAATTTGTAGAAAATTCAATGATTTTCTAAGCAATTTTTTCAAATTTTTTATTTATAAAATTGATTTAAAACTGTTTTTTAACCTATAAATTGTGCACTCATGATATTATAAGTTATATAGATTCTTTGTAGTATTCCTTACGAGCATTATTCTCATAAACTAATCATTTCTTATGGTAGATCTATACATTTTTTTGTAAATAGGTAGAGGTAAAGGAATACTATATAATTATATCATCTTTATACATTGCTATTTCAGTTTAGGAATGGTTTGGATGTGAATATTGGTCACATAGAGACTATTTGTAAGAACTCGGACCATTCATTCAGCTATGTTTTTCCTTTTTCTGGAGTTTTTTAGAAAAGATGAGTTTATGGAAATTTTTTAAGTACATGACATGTACATCATTGCCAGTCGAGGCCATGTGTTGGCTGTGTCTTGGCCATACACACGACCATATAGGGGTGACATGGAGGCTGCCTAAAGCGGAGTACGAAAAAACATAGTACACTCTGTGTACTCCAAAAGTACACACCGTGTACATTCTTTTTATTCATTAAATTGACCGGGGTCGTGTCTAATTGCCAGAATGGTATTCTTCTCAAGCTTCTTCGACCAAGAGCGTCATGTACGGCCGCAAATCTACTCCAAGCCCCTGAGCCTCTGTCTGGTCTCCAAATCGACCACCGTCGATTGCGTTGGATCTCCAATGGTAAGCTCTTCCTTCTCCTAGAGCTTCATATTCCAATTCCCCATATTTCTCAAGTTATCGTGGGTTGAGTGTTTTGGAAGTTTTCTTAGATCTACGACATTCCAAGAAGATTCAAGCTTAATGGTTCGAGTATATCAATCTCCTAACGTCGAGGTTGGTGGTTTGTGCCTTTTTGTAGAATGTCTTCGATTATTTTATGCAAATTCTACCAAAACCCTTGAACGTGGTATTGTGTGTTTCCTATTTTTCCCTTTTTGTTTTCCTTCTTTCCTTATATTCTTGTTTATAGGACTTTTCTTGAGAATAGGGTAATTTACTATGCTATGGATGTTTTACCGATGCATGTTTCCTGTTATGACCTTTTTGTTCTAGTTTTTCCTGTTAGTCTATTGCCAGTTCCATGCCGAGTTTGTAGGATGGTGTGACTGTTCTTCCATGCTGAGATTCTATAGAATTCTAGCCAAGTAGTTCTTGAGGATACTTTCGTCATTGCGTGATACGATACTTGATGACTTTACACAGGGCTATGAGAACCTAGTGTAGCAGACCATAGGGAGGATGGATGTATGGGCTTCTCCAAAGTGTCTTTATAATACGATGTGAGACCACAAGGGGAATTGATGATGGGATATTCCTCAGAGTGTCTATAGTTCCTCGACGTGGGCCATAGGGGGGATGAGACATTTAGTGCCTCAACAGAGCACCTTTAGTATGATACGAGACTATAGGGGGAATCGACGGTGAGTGCTTCCCTAGAGATTCTATTCTTCTTAGCTGAACCAGAGGGGTGTGATAGTGTGTGCCAACCAGAGGGTTGCTAGTACTTGTAGGTTGAACCATAAGGGTTAGGCTGTGAGAACTATCCATAGTTTACCTCTCTGTTCTACTTGATTGAATGGATACTTTCTTGTTTGTAAATTATATGCAATAACTATGTATTGTTTGCTGTTGAGTACATCTTGTTACTATTACTGTTTACAACATTCTTACCTCCCATATATTCACTGACTGTTAGGAACAGATCTTTGGGTGGTTGCATACTGGGACATTATCTCACACCATGTTTGGGTCATTTTTTTGGGCCCAAAGAGATTTTATTGTTGCAGGTATGGATAAGGGAAAGAGCCCTTCAACTTCAGGTTCTTGATTGCACTGGAGTTGGAGGGCATGGGACGAAGCCGAGGCTTGTGATGCTGGGGAGTTTTCTTACTTGTTTTCTTTTGTACTTTGGTTTAGTGTTGTATTCAGCATTGTGACTTGTTTGGTTGCTTTCCTAGACATATATGTATCATGCATCATTTCTAAATATATGTTCTCATGCTGTTTATCATATTTAGTCTTCCGTTGTTCACATGTGAATGGATCATTTACTTCTTCCGTTATTGTTTATTATTTCTCTTTTCTGCTATTTACTCTGCCTATGAGGGCATAGTTTCTTCACTATCACACCAAAGGCCCTCACTGCTAGTTTTCAACCTCTGTAGTTTGGGGAAATGCACTTGAGACCATGTGACCAACTGGGTACGGGGAACCTCTAGGTGGCTTCCAGAACTGGGGCATTACAAAGTGGTATTAGAGGAATTATTTTCACTTGAATTACTGTTTCGAGCCTATATCCAGGGATAGTATAGAATATGTACTTGGTAATAAGATGTGCCTGGGAGTAGCTAACCTGTGTACAGGGAAAAACCATACTACCTCGTTTATTTCAATTTTACTGGTTTATAAATTTTACAGTTTAATGATTTCACCGTTGGGTGATTCACAGGCTTTGTGTTATTACCGTTGTTTTTATTGAGGTTCTATTTCTATCACAACCTGATGAGATGAGGGTATGCCATTTCATTGATCATATAGGCACTTGTTAGAAATCACATGTCATGTATTCTTGTCATGTCATCTAGGATGCATTAGAAATTGTACATTGTCGTGATAGATGTTGTGTAGAATATGCATGTTGTTCTGATAGATGACTTGAAAAAAATATTTGATTCTTGTTAGAGAATTGATTGTGTAAGTTTTTACCTTAATGAACTACAGATTTTGGTTCTTGAGGTGGTATGGGGCCACATGGACCAGAATTTGGTGGATCATTGGCTTGTTTACTTTGTTTGTAACTTGTATAAGATGCCAAGATTTTATTCGTGGGGATTATGGGCCCTCACAGATCGTAATTTGGCACCTTAATGCAGGTTTTCTGTGTTTTCGAGGCTCCAGAGTAGTTTCTAAGGCTACAGTTTTGAAAATCCCAGAATACACAACGTGTACTTTATGGTTACACGCCGTGAAGTCTATCGCCGTGTCACTGACATTGCAACCTAGGACACAGGGTTGGGAAAAATCTTGAACGAAAACACTATGTACTAGTTTATCACACCATATAGTATGAAATAGGCACATCGGCTGTGTCACAAACAACACAGATCATGTCTTCTTTTCACATAAAAAATGTGTCTGAATCTTACATGCCGTGTAGTCTGATCTAGGTACCCGATCGTGTCACGAACAACATGGGTCAGTGTTACCCTTTCTCTTACATGTCGTGTCCGTCTAGAACACACCGTGTAGTGTCGGCCATGTTTCAGGCCGTGTCGATAACAACACAGGCTAGGTAAGGCATGTATAGTACACACCGTGTAGTTTTTTCTTAAAGGAGCCATGCCGCTTAACCCTGTAGAAGGACTCGGGCAGGGAAGAGGATTCAAGTACATGCCATGTGTTTGGACAATATGACGTGTATTTGGGGTGTTACACAACCTATTTAGGTAGAAGTACACTCCCATGTGAATGACCTAAGGGAACAAACAATTTAGGGAAAGAACACGCTGTGTAGTCATGTTTTTCATAACTTTAATTCCTTAATTTTCCTATTTCTTCTTGTGCCTTAAGTTTTCCAGTCTTTTTTAATCGTGAATCTAAGGTGTTCTTTTTACCTTTCAGAGCTATGGCACCTAGACGTCCTATGGTTGTCCGTCAGTTTCAAGGTAGTGATCAGATGCCAAATATTGCTGATCAAGGACCTTCTACAGATCCTCCTGCTGTGCCAGCCTTGGCACCATCAGCTATACCAGTTGCAGGCGTTGATGTGTATTTTAGGGAAGGATTTCAAAGGATGATGCAGACCTTCCATGGATCTCTGCCTCCTACCTCGACTATGGCAGACTTAACGCGGGTTTTCCAGTAGCAGCATCCTCCCACCATCTCATGGGAAGGTGGACCGTAGGCTATAGAGTCATGGATATAATCCATGATGATGATCTTCGAGCATCTAGAGATGCCTCCAGAGAGGAAGGTCAAGATTTCTACCTATATGATACGAGAATCCACTAAGAGGTGGTGGGATGTGATCTTACAGGTGGGTCATCAACAGGCTATGGCGTGGGAGGCGTTTCTTCGAGTCTTTTATGACTACTTCTATCTGAAGACCCTGAGGGACAACTGATCTCGAGAGTTTATGAGTATGGAATAGGGTAATCTTTCTATCATGGAGTATTTATCTCATTTCACTGAGCTTCATCATTTCACACCCCTCCAGGGTGGAGAATGGTTTTTCTTGGAAAGGAAGTTTGAGGATGGTCTCAGACGGGAGATCCGCTAATAAGTGAATATCTTCAGGATGACTTATATCGCTTCCATCGTCAACCAGGCACTGATTGTGGAGCGCAATCTGAGAGATTCTGGAGTTGAGAGCTAGGGTGGTTCCGCTTCCAGTGTTAGTTCTTAAGCAGCTGCCAGCAGGTAGCACCGTAGAGAGTCTACACACGGTGATTTGAGGCAGAGAGACACATCTTCAGGGAGCCTGGTGTTATGCTACCAGTGTGGAAGAGTTGGGCATATGAGGCCTAAGTTCCCAAGGGACCCAGTGAAGTGCCGATATTGTGGAAAGATGGGTCACCTTCAGCGTTTCTATCAGGTTTTCTCACCAACAGCTACTGACAGAGGTTCATCCATGATCACTCGTTCAAGAGCAGTGCCTCTAGTTTCTCACCATCCTGGTAACTAGAGTTCTTCTTGCCATTTGGGCCGAGGTGGAGGTCGAGGCCGTGGTGGTCAGTCACCGGTCTCCCAACGAAAGCCGGGTGGATCAGCTCCGAGTAGTCAGGCAGGGTCATAGGGCCATGGTACATGTCAGCCTTTTGTAGTGGAGCAGACATAGAAGGAGCAAGATCCCGAACCCTCTGCAGTTTGAGGTATAATATTATTAGCCTCAGTTTTATATTCTTCTTTTTCGATACTGGTGTTACACATAACATTATCTCTGTTGCTATTGTGGATAGACTTTGGCTCTGTATCTTTTATTATGCCTACATGTTCACACTAGATACACAATTGGGGACTAGGATGGCTAGTGTATGGAATTGCAATGAGTTCCCTCTAGAGGTGGATGGGTATCACATTCTATGGGACCTTTATATCCTAGAGATGATAGGGTATGATGTCATTCTCAGAATGGACTGCCTCATTCGCTTCTGGGCAGTCGTTGGCTGTTATCACCGCTGGGATAGTTTCCTATCCCAAGAGGGTGGATCTTTTCTCCATCGAGGTGAGTGGGATGTCAAGGCCAGTAGAGCAGGACTCGAGCATCTTGGGCTTGGTGGAGTTACTGGTAAGTTTTCCAATCTATATATGGATGACTAGGGGACATTACAAAAAGACTTTCCACTAGTGGTGGATCGTTTCATGAATGTCTTTCCATAGGACTTTTCAAGTATTCCTCCAGAGTGTGAGGTAGAATTTTCTATTGAGATTGTTTCAGGAGTGGCACCATTGTCCATTACTCCTTATAGGATGGTTATACTTGAGTTTCATGAGAACAAGAAGCAATTGGAGGAGTTGCAGGCAAAGGGTTTCATCCGACCCGGTACTTCTCCTTAGGGTTTGGCTGTCCTATTTTCAAAGAAGAAAGAAGACACCATTAGGCTTTGTGTGGATTATCAGAAGCTAAACCAGTTGACGGTCAAGAACCGATATCCCTTGTCAGGATTTTTGACCTCTTTGATCAGCTTCGAGGATCTTGGGTGTTCTCGAAGATTTATTTATGGTACGATTATCATCATTTGTGCATTAGACCATATGATATACCTCTTAAAGCTTTACACAGTAGGTATGGTCTATATGAGTATATGGTTATGCAGTTCGGTCTCACGAACGTGCCTACAGTTTTCATGGAACTAATGAACCGAGTGCTCCATCCATACCTATACTATTTGTAGTGGTCTTCATGGACGATATCTAGGTGTACCCTCACACTCGACACGACCATGCAACCCATCTTGAGATTGGTTTTAGTACAGTAAGGGGCATCCGTTATATGCTAAGCTCTCAAAATGACACTTTTGAATGGATCAGATTCATTTCTTGGGTCATGTTATCTTAGAGACAGGAGTATCAGTAGACCCAGAGAAAGTGGGAGTAATAGTTTCCTAGGAGCAGTCGAAGAACTTCTTTGAGGTGTGGAGTTTTCTATGGCTGGCTGGATACTACAGGGGTTTCATACATGGATTTTCATGCTTAGCAGCACGACTGATGGGTCTGAATAAGAAAGGTGAGAAGTTCTTATGGTCAGATTCTTGTGAGTCAGCCTTTCATGAGCTGAAAGGGAGGTTGACCTTAGCACCGATACTAGTCTTTCCAGAGCCAGGAAAGAGGTACACTGTTTACTGTGATGCTTCAGGTATTGGGCTAGGAGCTGTGCTCATGTAGGGAGAGGGATTCGTTGCGTACGTGTCTTGGAAGTTGAGGCCACATGAGAGGAACTACCCAATGCTCGATCTGCAGTTGGAAAAAAAATTTCCTGCCTTACGTTGTGGGAGACATTATCTTCTAGGAGAGCACTTTGTGGTTTTCACTGACCAAAAGATTCTTAGGTACATATTGACTCAGCGAGATTTGAATATGAGACAATGTAGTTGGGTCAAGTATCTTCAGTATTTTGACTTTGACCTTGCATATACATCGAGAAATGGAAATATAGTGGCTGATGCATTGAGAAGGAGGACTTAGATACATACAGTTCAGGAGGCCATCACTGAGGGGAAGCTTATGGCTCTGTAATCTGAGATGTATTTTGAGGTGTATAATAGACAGGGGTAGACATTACTATTTTCTATTGATGTTACTTCTACACTTCTTAATCGGGTATGAATGAGGCATCTATCAGATTTTGAAGGCCTAGTACTACAGGAAAGCATGTCAGGAGAGGACCCTATTATTGGATGGACAATAGGCGAGGATGAGATCTTTCAATTTTCAGGGATGCGTATGGGTGCCAGCAGACATACTTGAGGAGATGATGATGGACTTTCATTCCTCAGTTTGGGCAGTTCATCATGGTGTCACAAAGATGTATCATGATCTACACCATCAGTATTGGTGTCCAGGTATAAAGAAGTATGTTTCTAGTTTTGTCATGAGGTTTTGCACTTGTCAGCAGGTGAAAGCAGAACATTAATGAACAACAGGTCTTTTATGGCAGGTAACCATTCCCGAGTTGAATTGGAATGATGTCACGATGGATTTTGGGACTAGTTTTCCGAGGTCTCCTCTAGGTAATGATGCTGTTTGGGTTGTCATCGACAAACATATGAAGGTTTATCACATATTTACGTTCAAGGAGACATTTAGTGTTGACGAGCTGGGAATGTTGTACATCAGTGAGATTGTATGTCTACATTGGATTCCACAATCCATTGTTTCATACAGGAATGCATGTTTTAATTCTCAGTTATAGTAGGGGATTCAGAAGGCTTTGGGTACACATGTACTTCTGAGTACAACATACCAGCCTTAGACAGATGGAAAGTCCAAGCTTAAGATTTTGTTTCATGAGGACATGCTCCGATCATGCATTTTGGACTTTGGAAGTTCTTGGGAGAAGCATATACCTCTTGTGGAGTTTGCCTAAAATAACAGTTTTCAAGCAACTATTCAGATGGCACCTTCTGAGGCTTTGTACGGTTGGCCATGCCGATCACCCTTATGTTGGCTGTAGGTAGGAGAGGCAACTTTGTTGGGACCTCATCTTGTTCAGGAGACCACTAAGCTGATAGTGATGATTCAGAAGAGGATGAATATGGAATATCCTGTTAGAAGTCTTATGATGATCAGTGGAGATGACCTTTGGAGTTCGAGGTCAGGGATCAGGTTTTCCTGTGTGTCGCACCGAGGTTGGGACACAAGAAGATTTGGAGACAGGGTAAGCTTTAACAAAGGAACATCGGGCCATTTGAGGTGTTGGAGAGAGTTGGGAAGGTTGACCATCAGTTGTAGTTACCTCAGAGGTACTGGGCTATGCACGACATCTTCTACATTTCTCAGCTCTGACGTTACTTCCCAGACCCATCTCATGTTTGTCAACCTGAGGAGGTTGAGCTCGAAGCAGATGCATTGTTTGAGGAAAATCCTATTCGGATTGTTGATCGCAGTACGAAGGTTCTCTGTGGCTGGTCTATTCCTCTAGTATGGGTGCTATGGCAAAAAGGGCGAGTACATGATGAGACTTGGGAGAGGGAGGCTGATGTACGATCGTAGTGGCCGGAGTTGTTTGGGGTTTCTTCTTCAGCACCATACAAGGGAACTTCGGGGACGAATTTCATTAAGGAGGGAAGTTTTTAAGTACCCGGACCTTCCTTTCATGTATGTTTTTCCTTTTTCTATAGTTTTTGAGAAAATAGGAGTTTCTGGAAATTTTTGATGTACACGCCATGTACTTTATAAGTACACATTGTTTACATCATTGTCGCTCGAGGCTGTGTACTGGCCGTGTCATGGCCACACACACGACCATGTAGGGGTGACATGGAGGCCACCTAATGAAGAGTACAGAAAATCCTATTACACGCCATATACTCCAAAATTACACGCTGTGTACTTTTTTTCATTAAATGGACTGGAGTCACGTCTAATCGCCAGAACGGTCTTCTTCTCCAGCTTCTTCGACTAAGAGTATCCCGTATGGCCGAAAATATCCTCTGATCCCCCAAGCATTCGTCTGTTCTACAAATTGACTATCGTCAACTGTGTTAGCACCGCAGAAGTAATCTCTTCGTTCTCCAAGAGATTTTTTTTCAATTCCTCATCTTTCTCAAGTTATCTTGGGTTCAGAGTTTTGGATGTTTTCTTAGATCTATGACGTTCCAAGGAGATTAAATCTTCATGGTTCGAGTACATAGATCTCATAATGTTGAGGTATGAATTTTGTCCCTTTCTATAGAAAGTCTCTGAGTATTTTGTGAAAATTCTACCAATACCCTTGAACGATGTACTACGTGTTTCATGTTTTTCCTTTTTGTTTTCCTTCTTTGATTATATGCCCATGTAGAGGGATTTGCTTGTGAATAGGGTAATTTATTGTGCTTTGGATGTTTTACCCATGGATGTTTCCTGTTATGACCTTTTTGGTCTTGTTTTTCCTGTTAGTCTATTTCCAGTTCCATGCCTAGTTAGTTGGATGGTGTGATTGTTCTTCCATACTAAGTTGTTGTAGAATTCTAGCAAAGTAGTTCTTGAGGATAATTTGGCCATTGCGCGATGAGATACTTTTTGACTTTACACAGGGCTGTGAGAACCTAGTGTAGCAGACCATATGAATAATAGATGTAAGGGCTTCTATAGAGTGTCTTTATAATACGATGCGAGACCACATGTGGAATTGACATTGAGTACTTCCTCAGAGTGTCTGTAGTTCCTCGACATCGGCCACAGGGGAATGAGATGTCGAATGCTTCCCCAGAGTGCCTTTAGTACAATACGAGACTATAGGGGGAATTGATGTTGAGTGCTTCACCAGAGAGTCTATTATTCTTACCTGAATTATAGGGTTGTGACTGTGTGTGCCTCCCAGAGGGTTTCTAGTACTTGTTGGTTGAACCATGGGGGTTAGGCTGTGAGAACTACCCCTAGGTTACCTATTTTTTCTACTCGCTTGAGTGGATGCTATCTTGTTTGTAAATTATATACTAGAACTATGGATTGTTTTTGCTGAGTACTTCCTATTACTGTTACTATTTACTACATTTTTACCTGCCATATATTCAATGACTATTAGGCATAGATCTTTGGGTGGTTTCCTTCTGGGACTTTGTTTCACACCTTATTTGGGTCATGCTTTTAGGCCCAAACATATTATATTGTTCCAGGTTTAGATAAGGTAAAGGGCCATTCTACTTCAGTTCTTGGTTGCATTGGAGCTGGAGAGCATGGGACCAAGCCGAGGATTGCGATGCTGAGGAGTTGTCTTATCTGTTTTCTTTTGTACATTGGTTTAGTACTGTATTCAGCATTGTGACTTGTTTGGCTGCTTTTCTAGACATATATGTAGCATGGATCATTTCTATATATATGTGATCCTACTATTTATCATATTTAGTCTTCCATTGTTTACTTGTGTATGGATCTTATATTTCTTCTCTTATTGTTTATTATTACTCTTTTCTATTGTGTACTCGACCAATGAGGGCATAGTTTCCCTATTATCACACCCAAGGCCCTCACTGCTAGTCGACAACCTCTAGTGTTTGGGGAAATGTGATTGAGGCCATGTGACCAACCAGGTATGGGGCGCCTCTGGGTGGCTTCCGGAACCAGGGAATTACACTAGTCTATATTGACTTTTCATACATTATGGTTTATCCAATTTGTAAAGTTGTATCTATCAATGTTTATATATTTAACAGTTGTTGTACGTATTATTTATCCTATATATTAGACTTGTTTTGTTATAATTTTTTTCCTTACCCTGTAATTTTTTTACTTGGGTGACTTGTTTGGTTGCCTTGGGTTGGACTGTTACATTATAGCATTAGAATAACAAAAAAAATACTATTAAAGAATTCTTCCCATGATAAGAATCAGTCATTCAACAATTTTTATGTTTTATTACTTCTATATTTCAGTTAAAAATCATGGACAATTTTTTTAAAACCCAAATTATTATGAACTCGTAACTTAATCTAATTAATATTTGGATAATTATCAACATTTTCATAGTCACCATGTTTTGTAGTTATTACCTTGATGTAAGAGTCCATAGAATTTACATACTATTGACTATCAATATATCTAAAAAAAATTAGTCTTTGTGACATTCTTCATATTCCTTGATTTATCTATAAAATATTTTCTTATAATTTAAGCCTTATAGGATAATGTTTATTATTCTTAAAGAGCATAAACATCATTAATAATTCTTTAACATCTGAAATATAACTATTAAAGCTAGATTTCACTTGTTGAATTCTTCTTTTATTTTGATCATATTATGTTGATAGTGATAAAACTAAATCTCTTTGTCTTTCATATTTTCTTCAGTTACTCTGATAAGAGTATTATCATTATGAAGTATCTTCTTAGTGTAAATCACATCCTTTAGAAATTTTATGTTTTCCATAATAGATATTTTCAATTTGTGTAAAATTCAATCTATGTTTCTATTTTTTTTACATTTCAAAATTGACATTAAAAAAGAGTATCCAAAATATTTTTTTACCACAAACATCATTATTAATATTCCTCTTATATAACAATGTAATAGAAAATCCTTCAATATATTGGATAAATTCCTTAGTAATTGGTTCTAATAAATCATAACTTATAGAAAGAAGGAATATAATCATTTTTCTTTACATGCATGATTATCGATCCCATTATGTTTTTAAATCCTCTTGATACTAATCAAATTAAAATTATTGAAAGTAGATTAGGGACATCAGAAATGAAGGAATATATGGATTTGATAACACTTTTTGATAAACCTATAATATCTAAGTGATATATGATAGGGTGAGAATACATAATATTATTTTTTATTTTTCATTAAAAACAATTTTTTGAATTGATTATTATGAGTATTGTTTTTTGTCCAAAAACAATTAGACACACACAACCACAATGATCACAGTAATATACATGTCTCACCTATAAATATAAGAAGTATATTCCCTTAGCTTATCCAATAATCACTAAAATCATATTACACAATATAATTTACTTATGAGTAAAATATAATAGTGTAAAATCATAAAACATGTGTTTTCATGTCTCTAGACTATACTTTGGTACATCGCAAAAAGAAGTGCATATAAGACATAACAATGATCATAGTTGTGAATATCTAATGTTCTTCCACCTATGACTATTGTTTATTTGTTTTTATACTAAAATCTTCTTCCACTTATATTCTTATATAGTAGGAATAATCCCATCTATTTTAAATTTTATGAAATGCATGAGAAAAAATCAATTTAAAACTATATGTCCATATTGAATGGGTTATTTAAGACATATAATGAATAAAAAATCCCAAATATACATATACATGTATATAAGTATCCATCTCTCTCAAATATAAACTTTTCTTAAACTCACTTAATCATCGTAATACCATATATAAAACTACTCCATTTATATTTCATCGATGAATATATATTATTTCAGTATATGCTCAATTTTCGTTTAAATTTATGGAACACTCAAGAATTCAAAAGATATCCATTCTCCAACTTCAAAACATCTTCATGCAACGTACTGAAATGGCACAATTTCATGTGGACTCATTCAACACATATTTCACAGAATGACATCTTTGTGAAATTGACTTAGTTAATGTAAATACACATATTAATGAGACTCATTCGTCTCATGATGATGAAACTATTCTTCTCATGGAATAAAATAATAAAATTATATAATTATTCAAAAATATTTAATGTTATATTTACATAAAAAATAATAGATTACATTGAATCTATTGATATATAAATCGAGATTCTAGGATGAATCACAATATTTAATTTTTATATTTAGTAATCTTAGATAACAATACATCATTATATAGTCGAATTTCATTAGAAATGTAATTATAGAATCCCCCCACAGTCTTTACCATATTGTAAGACATATAAGACTCAAGAACTCTTAATCATCAGAGTCAAGAAAATATAAACTTCTATTCTACTAAAAAAAGAGTATGGGTGATCCATCCAACATCATATAATTTCATTAAATTTAGATGAAAAGAATTTTATATATTACTATTCTTTTTTAGGTGACTTCTAAAAGTCATAAAAAATACAAATAAATACAATTACATCTTATGGTTTATGATAGTCATATGATAAAGTCTTATGGAAAACCAAAAATTCATATGTTGAATTAATATTGATTCTAAATGACTTATAATAATGTCTTCAAAAAATATCAATCTCATAATATGATTTCATATGACCATGGAGTTTGCCAAAATTTTAAAAAATTATTTGATGTCTACAATTCCATATAGACTCCAAATCATTGTAGATATATTGATAATATTCTCAAAGAAATTCAGAACAATATCAGCCACTCTAAAATTTTGGAATGAGAATTACATAAAATAAATCCCATACATCATTTTGTCGTGAACATGCTATATTTGTTTATATCAAATGATAATCCAATAATCATATTTACACCAACCATCTACAGTATTTCTTCTCTAAATAAATACCACAATCTTATGAAACTAAATTTATCAAAAACCATATTTATATTTATAATTAAATATAATCTCAAAGAAACCACTTGTTAAGATATTTTCTTACTCAATACACAATCTCAATAAGAATGCCTCTGACCAAGTAGTAATCCAATGTAAGGAAAATCATTGATAAAATTTAAAACCATTGAGTTATAATTATTTTTTTAAATATATTCATATATGTTTGATATAGAATAACTTATCATTGAATTATACATTAATTCCACACATGTTTCTAGGGGTTTTAAATTATTTATCCTTATACAAAATTCAATTGATTATTTGATCATAAAAATGTAAATTTTAATTGTTTTTTCTCAAATTCCATACTGTGAAAAACGTTTCTAACTATTAAACTATTTTCATTTAAATGTTTTATAAAATATAAATTTGGAATATTTTATCAAAATTATTTTTTTTCATGGAATTTAATATTCAATTTCATGCAATATCATCAATGGTATTTTGATTCTTTGGTTATGAATGGTGTACATGTTTTCATTCCATTTTAACAGTGTAATAAACTTTATATTTTTATGAATTTATAGTTGGTTTTAAAGTTTTTATTTATATATAAAAATTATGATATTTTCTTTTACTATGGTAATTTATTGGATTAATATGTATTCTTTCATTTCATCTCCCTTTAGCTAAATATTTGACTAAAATGATTCATATAAATAAAATACACATTATCTCAATTTTTTTATGGAAATATGTCTCCTCTATGTTCATATTCTTAATTTTTTTTAAACTTCTGTCTTTAGAAATTTATTATTTCTTATGAAAATTGTCTAATTTACTTAAATTAATTACAAAATTAGAAATTGAATATCTTTTTTTATCATTTTTGACATGGAAATATTTTTTGAACCCCTTTTTTAGTTTTTTATGAAGCTTCTTTAATAAGTTTACAATTTATATTTTTTATAATTTTTTATTTTTCATTTTCTTTTGATGTATTGTTTTTAAATTTATTGGGTTTTATTGAATCAATCTATTTTCGTTAAGTAAAATACAATCTTCTTTGAATATATTATCCTATGTTTTTATATCCTTCAGTTGATCAACATTATATGATATTTTATCTTTCTCTCAAGGTAAATTATATTTTCATGTCATAATATTTTTTTGAACATCATTCTTTAAAAAACTATTTTATTTTGAGGTTTAGCTATCATCTTATATATTCTTATTTTCTCCTCTATATTAATATTGTATTTATGGAAAATTAATTCTACAGTTATTTTAAAATCAAAATATATATAATATTTTATACTTTTATCAATTATCCTTTTCTCCTTTTAATTTGAATTTTTATAACTCTTTTACTGATTTTGATTTTCTAAAATCTATATAAAATCAGAAAAGAAGATATTTTTTCCTTCCATATATCATGAATATTACCATCCTTAAATATATGTTTTTTTTATTTAATGGTTTCATAATTTGGGATTCATTTAATATAATTTTTTTTATAAATCTTCATAACACCTTATTTAAATTTATATTTGAATGTGACTTGTAACAGAAAATTTTTAAAATATCTAAAAATTGTTTTTTTGGAAATTAGTTTAAAATTTCACATCTATGGTACTCTTTATTTACAAAATATTGATATAATATAGTTTGAAACATTAATTTAAAATTTTATGTTATTGATAAACCCTATTTTCTATTAATATTTGGTTGGGTTTCGTTTAAGGTTGTTTCAGGTTCAAAATTTTGTGAGTTTATTAAATTTTGTTGTACCGCATGGTTGGTGTGCATGGTTTTAGAAAAATATGCCATTTATTAGAGAAAACTATGCAACCCATTTCAGTGGGATTTTTCATGGTTGGTTCATAGTTAGTCAACCAAAGAACACGCTTAGTAGAAACTATGCGGATGATTCAAAATGGGGGCATTACTTGGTTGCATGCTTTGGTATACCCATTTAGGTATGCCTAGGAAACACTGTGTATGAGATTTTAAGAGATCCAATTTTTTATAAAAAATTACCAAACACCTATTATAGATCCCCAAAGGACCTACTTTGACCCAAATCATTTTCTCCAAGCCTTATAGATCTCAAAGTGAATTCTTTCCCCTCAGACCCATCTTACAAGGATTCCAAATCATAGATAACTTTAGTCGATACTCTTCAAGTTAGTTTCCACGACCTGTTCCTGATCTCCCACAGTCTCTATATTTCTCTTTAGGGTTTCATGGATCCTGGTATTTAATTATGGATAGAATATGCAGTATTTTTGGGTTATAAACCTAGTTTTCTATCCTTATTTCCTAGTATCACATTTTTTTGTTCTTCCTTAGTAAATACTGATCAGTGTTTGGCGCATTGAGGTTTAGTGGCACCAAGGTTAGTGGTTCCATTAAGATGCCCAGTTTCTTAACCCTAATTTATTTATTTAATTTAAATTGTTTGAATTAAATTCAATTAGTATATTCTTTTAATACAAAAGATTTCAATAGTTTTTTAGGAAAAACCTAATTCTAATTAATTTGGGTTTCTAAGATAAAATTATTTTGGGCATAAAATAAGAAAATCCACAATTCCATTGAATTGGGTTGTATCTATAGATACTATGGTAATTTAAATTGATAAATTTATGAAATATTATTAATGGAAACATAATCAATTAAATTATTGGATTTAATTATGAATATTTTTTGATGGAAAAGTTGTGTAAAACACCAATTCCAGTGAATTTTGGGTTTTTGGGGAAATTGATGGAATTTTTTGAAAATTATATTGTTTAATTACATTGTGAAATGGATTTTGAAAATTAATGATTTGGTTTTAAATAATTTTGATGAAAAAAGCCTTAAAAATCGGTCTATTGGAAACCTAGAGTTTTCATCTATTAAAAAGGGAATGTTTTTTGTCAAAAACATATTATGGGTTTTAAAGGGAAAATAGGCATATTAAAAAGGAGTATGGTGTTTAATATTATTTTGAGGATTCCAAAAATAAATTTCACATTGTTTTGTTATATTAGAGATTATGAAAGCCTTGAGTAGTAAGTGAGTGATCTTGGGAGACTCTTTATGATTATACAACATTATAAAACATCATATCAACAATTCCCATTACATAGGTGATGGTAATGAGTCATCTTGGATATGGTTAAATGGATGTATGTACATTATTTTTGATATTCATAGTTTTGGGTCCCTATAGCCTATAATTATCATACCAACTTAACACAAGACCATGTTGGTCACTTCTTTGTATTTAAATTATATATATGCCACTATTCAAAAATATTTTACATGCCTTATAACTTTATATAAAATATTTTATATAAAAGTGTTTATTTAAGTAATTTTGTGAAAATATTCATTTGTTTAAATCCACATTTTATTAACATAAAATAACATCTTTCAAAATGTATTTACATATTTTGAATTGCGAAGCATGAATTGAAAATATATTTCCATATTTTAAATTGTAAATTATGATTTTTAAAATATTATTTTGTAAATGAAAAACCTATTTTTTTGAAAATTGTAAGCACATTAATTTTTAATTTTATGTTGGTATCTGGTTATAAAATATTTGGGTGAAATCCTTTTGGGATTTGGCTCACACCCTATTTGTGCCTTTGGGTGTTTGAGGATTATCTCCTTCTTGGTTTTTGCAAGGGAAAAAATATATTTGAGGTGGATCCAACTATTGATCCTTTGACTTAGTGAGTTGTGACCATAGGTACTTGGGTTGTTTTCCCTATTTTGGTACATTGGTTGTAGTATTTTGGGATTGAATTCCTATTTGACTTCAGGTAGATTTCTACTAGGGGATATTCTTTTTAATTGAATATTGTCTTATTTCATTTAGGTCCACATTGTTAGTAAAAAAACCATTCCCCAATTTCATTTTCTATAATTACAGGTGTTATTCACTGACCCATGGGGATTGGTAATTCCCTTTGGGCTATGTCAAAGCCAGGTCTGTTATCGGTTAATCAGGGTACCAGGATAGTTCCTGAAAAAGTGGTATAAATGTTTGAGTATGATATTCTTGTCTTTAAGTCAGTATAAATTAGGAAACATTATTGGGACTAGGGAGTTAGTTGTGAATATGTTCTTGTACAGCTCACACCATGAACCTTAAGTCAACAGGGGTGGTTAGGGAAAGTCTTCTTGGGGATTATTTCTAGTATTTTTCATATTTTGGTTTGTATAAAGTGAAATCCAAATCTAGTTGTTCAATCAATTAGATTTAATTATCTATGGTGCCCTATTTGAAAATTAATCTAATGTATTCCTTTTTTTCATCTGTTTTTGGGTAGAATCATTCCTCCATGAAGATGTAAAAATTAGATAAAATAGGAAGCTACTATTTATCCTTAGAGAGAAAATACTATTGATGATCCAAATCTGGTTGAGGTGACTATGTGCACTGACCAAGCTCTGGGATAGACACCACCACTATTTCTCATTCTAACTCCAGTTGTTGATCATTAGAGAGATGTTCTAAATGTTAGTTCTCAAGAGTTCAATCACCAAAATACGGTACCAATTAAATGTAGAAAAGATCCTTAAGAGGATGATGAATGTTTGAGAAGTATAGAATGGATGTTTGGGTGCATGGATACACCATATGGGATCATGGTAATGTGGGAAACTTTGTTCTAGAAGAAATGAGTAGAATATGGTTGGAAACTATGGTGAAAGTAAATAAGAATGAAAGATTAGAGTGAAAGGACTTCAAGGTTATATTAACTGACCAATTATATCCAGAGTTGATTCTATTATCCAATTCCACTGATTTATTCAAACTCGAGTAGGCCGACAATATGGTGAAAGAGTATGAAAACCATATTTTTGAGCTTGTACACTTCACACCTGAGATAGTAATGAATGAGAGGATGGTGAATCGAATGCTCGATTTGTGACGTACACCAAAAATCCATCCTTATGTTTTCTTTCTATTTTTATCTAATTATGATGACTTAAGATATTGAGGAATGATGGTGGAGAAGGACCTAGTTGGAAAATTTGGGTTATCGGGAGTTTATATCTCTCCTAGTGGTAATGTGAATTCCTCTAAGAGAAAGATGAATCAATATAATTATCATGATGGTTCTCTATGGAATGGTTTTTCTAGTTATACTATAGGAAATGTAAGAGTTCCTTTGGTTTTATAATAGTGTTGAAAGGTCAGAAATTCGAATAGGGTCTGCACTAAGGCACCTACGAACTATGACTGTTAAGGTATTTTAGAGAACTTTCATCTATTCTTCCATATTTATTCAACTCCACATAGTTTAACGAAATCATCATCACCTCCTAAAATTGTGGGGAAATCATATTATTCATGTGAAATAGGGTTCCAAACACATGTATATTGAATGATGCTTCTTCATTTAGTGGAAGAGTCTATAGAGGAAGAAGATATAGGTCTAGTGACCATGAGAGTCACCATCACTATGTCATCATCATTAATAACTACTTTATTTAATACTGGGGAATCTCATTCATTTATTTAAACACATATTTCTAATATTTTAAACCTTATTATGTAGCTTGTATCTTGTTCAATGGATATTTCCAAACCCCTTGGTATGTAGAGGGAGCATGGTCTCCATAGAACCACTTTTTCTTTTCTCAATCAGATGTTGTGTTTTTCTAGACTATTCTTGTTCTTGACACAAAATCTCTTGAATTAAAATTTGGGATGGACAGACTTGTTTTAAATAAATCTTGGATTGATTTTTACCTTTGATGAGTATTCTTACTACACTAAGGGGTGTGTGACATTTTATTCAAGGTGAATGAGACCCATGGTTGAGCAGAGCCTAATATTATTATCCAGAGATGGGAAAAGTGACTAATGATTTTTCCTTTGATATAGAGTAAGAATTATTGGATGGTAATATTCTTCCAATTTTCTTTAATTTCCCCAACATGCTTCCTTCTAACCTCAATCTGTTTATGGTAAGGAGGGATTAGTTATCCATTGATTTAATTCTTAGAACTAAATCAAAATCTATTGCATCTAACTAAATAGAACCAATTGAAATTAACGAGTTGAAGTCCCAGTAAGATGATCTTATAGTGAAAGGATTTATATGCATGAGTGTGTCACCTTGGGAGGCGCCAATTCTCCTTTCTAATAAATGTAATGTTTCACATCTCCTATGTGTTGATTAATGAATGATCAACTGAGTCATAGTGACAAAAAGGTATTTGTTTCCATGTATCGATGATCTGTTGTATTTGTTAAAATGGGTAAAGTGGTTCATGAAGATTTATCTTCACTCTGGATTCCATTAGTTAATAAAAAAGTAATATGGAGTCTAGAAAATTTAATTTCATAGTAGGTATAACCATTATGAGTGCCTTTTATTCCTTTTGGTCTAACCAATTGTTCTTTAGTTTTTGTGCATTAATAAACAGGATTTTCAAAGAGTATATTGATATATTTTTTGTAGTATTTTAAGTGACATCTTTATTTACTCTATGTACTAGGAGGATCTTGTGCATCATCTAAGAACAGTTCTAAGTATGCTGACAAATCACTAACTCCATGATAATATTTGTTTGTGTGATTTTTGGATTCATGAATTAAAATTCATGGGAAACGTGGGGTTAGAACATAGAATATTTATCAATACTGTGATGGTGGAGGCTATTATGACAGGGGAGAAACCAGGAAATGTATTCATGATTTGGAGCATCTTAGGGTTTATTGAATACTATCACCTATTCATGAAAGTGTTTTAGAAATGTTACTCTATAATCATTTACCTCACCATGAAGGGAGTGATATTTTCTTGGATTGAAAAATGTGAGAGTTATTTTGTTGAGATGAAATTTCTCTCAACCACTGCATCGATGTTGACTCTTCCAAAGGCCATGCTGGGATATGTGGTCTTCTTTGATGCATTAGGATAGGGTTTTGGAAGCATTATTATGCAAGGTAATAATGTTTTTTCTCAAGGATATTGTTATCTTAGGCCACAGAAGAATAATTAATCGACTAATGACCTTGAACTAGAAGCTATGATGTACACACTAAAAAGTTGGAGGCATGCCATTATAGATAATAGTTTACAATGTTTTCAAAGCACAAAATATTAAGATACATATTCTATAATAAATATTTGAATCTATACAAGAAGAATTAGGTGGAATACATTCAGTATTTTGACATTGAAATTTCTTATACCCTGGGAAAAGGGAATGTCATTGCATATGCTTTGTATAGGAAACTTTCAACCAAGGACTGGAAAGAATCTTCAAAATAGTTGAATTTGATGGATATTTTTAAACAGTTCTATATGAGTGTTTAGAATAAAGGGGATGAAGAATTTTTACCCCAAATTAGTTTACCTCTACAATTATCAATATGATACCCCATTATGATCTTCTTGATGATGAATTCAGTAGAATTAGAAAATCTATTTTAGATGGGGAGAAAATTTCTATGTGGTCATTCTCCAAATATGGTATTCTTTTTTACCAGAGTTGTTTCATAATGTAGTTAGAAACACACAAATATGTTATGGTGGATTATCAAAATTCTTATGGGGTTGTTTAGTCTTAAACCATTAAGATTTACTACAATATGCAGTGGTAGTTCCAGTGGCCAGGTATGAGACAATGAATTGTAGAGTTTAACTTTCCTTACTATACATGCTAGAAAGTTAATGCTATGAAATAGAATCATTTTGGCTTCCTTAATACACTTCCAGTCCCTACATGTAAGTGGTATGATATCTCTATAAAAATCATGTGTGGGTGGGTATGTACCCAAATAATATTGAAGGCGATGTGGGTTGTGATTGATAGGCTGACGAAATCAGATTACTTTATACCCATTTCTAATACAGACAAAGGTGAAGAGTTGTGAAAACACTTTGTGATAGTGATTGTCCATTTTAAGGGAGTTCCTTTTGATATAGATTTTTATAGGGATCTACTATTCACTTCTTGTTCTCAGAGAGGCTATTAGGAGGCACTAGGATATCTATTCTATTTTAGTATGTCATGCCATCTATAGTCAGATTGAATGACATAACGAGCTATATCAATTCTTGAGGATATTCCTTAAGAATATGTTCATGGGTTTTTTGGATCATGGGATGATCATTTAGGGATAGATGAGTTTTATTATAACAATTGTTACCAGTCCATGATAAGAATGTCACCTTTTGAGGCCTTTTATAGTCATCCTTGTAAATATCCATTTTATTTGTCGGATATTGGTGAAAGTTTCTTAGTTGGACCAAGTCTGTTGAAATAGTTGACAATGAAGATATAGTTGATTCCTCAAAGAATGATGATGGCATAGATTCAGTATAATTCTTATGGTGATCTTGATCGTAGACCTTTAGAGTTATCAGTTGGTGACCATGTATTCCTGAAAGGTTCACCCCGACTGGGTCAGTAACAACTTGGGAGGCAAAAAAATCATGATCTTAGTTATATGGGACTTTTCAAGTTTATTGTGAAGGTGGGAAAATTTGAATAATATTCATAACATCCACCATATATGATGTTCAAATGTACCATGTTTCATGAATCCTAGTACCAAAAGTATTTATCTGATCCATCTCATGTTTTGAGTTTCCATGATATTGAAGTTAAACCTGATTTATCTAAGACTGAATGACCAGTATATATATTTGATTTTGAGGGAAAAATAAATCATGGAAGTATGAAGAATTTGTTTTTTGTGCTACAAAAACATAATTTAGATTATCATGAGATATGGGAGAAGAATAACTAACGACAGATAAGTGACCTCGTCTTTTTGGAATGGAAGCTTCATTTTAGGATTTATAGGGACACAAATTTTATATGGTGAGGATGTGTTAACACACCATTAATGTTTTACATTAGTTCTATACCCTCATTATAGTGAATTGTTTTGGTTTTATTTGGGGATATTTTAGGTTGAAAATTTTAAGTGTTTTGAAAATTATGGGGTACTGCATAGTTGGGGCATGGTTTTCCCAAACCGTGCACCCTATTAGAGAAAATTGTGAAACCCAAGTAAATGGGTATTTTCATGGTTCGAACATGACTAGCCAATCTATGAGACCTATTAGTGGAAACCATGATGACTATTGAGAAAAATTGCATGAACTGGCCATATAGTTTGGTTAAACCATGATGGTCTACCGAAGAAACCCTACATACAGGATTTTGAGAGATATGATTTTTTAGTAAAAAAATTCATGTACCCTTATTATAGGTACCTAATAGTACTCCTTTGACCAAAATAATTTTCTCCAACCAATAGAGCTCAAAAGTATAATTTTGGGATGCTCATACCCCTTCTAGAAGCATTCCAATGTTAGGAGAATGTCGGTAGATCCTCTTCCAGTTAGTTTTCCTCTCTCATTCTTGATCACATGTGGTGTCTATTCTTATAAACAGTGTTCTTTGGATCATTTTTCATAATTTTAGATCTAATACCCACTATTCTGGGGTTATAAATATGGGTTTTTAACCTTGTTTCACTAGATCCCATTGTTTTTTGTCTTCCTCAGCAAATCCCAATCAGGGTTTGATGCTTTGAGATCCAGCGACTCTGAGGTAAGTGGTTCCATTACGATGACAAATTTTTACTAACCCTAACTTCATTTTTTAATTTAAAATGTTTTAATTAAATGAAATTATTTTATTTTTTTATTAAAATGTATTTCACTTGTTTTTTTGGAAAACCCAAATTTCAGGGAATTGGTGTTTAAAGAAAAATTAGGTTTTTTCCTTAAATTGGAAAAACCCTAATTCAATTGAATTGGGATATGTTTTCAGATTTTGTGGGAATTTAAATTATTAAATTTAAATTATAATTTTTATAGAAAATAAATCAATTAAATTGTTGGATTTAATTGTCAAGAATGTTTTTTTATGGGAAACATTGTGTAAAAAAATTATAGTTAATTGGGGTTTAGTGGTGATGTTGTCAATATTATTTGAATTTTAAATTATTTAATTTAATTGTAAAATGGATTGTGAATTTTCATGAATTTGTTTCAAATACTTCCTTATGTAAATGGATTAAAAGTGTTTTTGATGTAAACCAAGTGGTTTCATCTTTTTGAAAAGGGTGTGTTTTTGATTTATAACACGTTATGGGATTGATAGGGAAAATTTCATATTGAAATGGATAATGAGATTTAATTTTATTTTACGAAGTTTTTAAAAAAATTTACCATTTTTATATTACATTATAGGAAATCCTTTGGTAGTTTTTGATTTATCTTGGGTGACATATTATAATTCTAGAATGTTCTATAATATCATTAAATCACATCATATCCCATAGGAAATGATGATGATTCCTCTTAGCCTTGGTTTAAGGGATGTATGGACATACTTTTCTGTATTCATTGTGTTGGGACATTATAGAGTAAAACTATTATACCTACTTGGCACATGACTATGTTTATTTCTTGTTTTTATTTCAAATATATATATATATATATTCCACTGTTGAAAACAATTTTAGATGCCTTGTAAATTTTTATAAATTATTTTTTATAAAAGTGCTTATTTAATCCATTCTTTGAAAAGTTCCATTTGTTTAATGAAACCTTTGATTAAAGGAAAATAGAATCCTTTGGAATGTATTACCATATTTTGAAATGTTAAGAATGAATTTCTAATGATCAACATCTTTTAAATTGAAAACCATGTTTTTTTAAATATAAATTCATAAATTCCAAACATATTTATTTGAATATTGGAGGCATATTATTTTTTAATTTGATATTATAATCTTGTTATGGAATTTTGGTTGAAATCCTTTTGAGAATTGGATAACACCCTACGTGTGCCTTTAGGTGTTTGAAACTTATATATTTCTTGGTTCCAAAAATAGAAGAGGATCTCTTGGAGGTGGATCATGTTGGTGAACGTTGGATTTGGTGAGTCATGTTTGTAGGGACTTGGGATGTTTTCCCCTTTTAGGACTTTGAATGTAGTACTTTGGGATTTTTTTCATGTTGGGATTCTAGTAATTTTCTCCAAGAAGATTTTCTTTTAATATTCATACTATCTTGTTTATTTTACATTCACATCATTAATGGAAAAATCACAACCACATTAATTTTGAATAATACTAGGTGCTAGTCTACGATTAGTGGATAATATGAACACACTTCAAGAATTTTTAGATTCAACTAGTTTATCAGGTTTCAAGGGTACCTAGGATAGTTCATGACATGGTTCTATGTTTCAAGAGTTAACCCTTTGAATGATCTTGTGATATAATTATTTTGGGGATTAAATTTTTATATCAACTAGTATAAATTTTTATGTAATTTTATGCGATTCCATTTGAATGTTTTATGCGTCAAATTTTATTTATGTATATCCTTCATTTTGGGATATACAAATGTATTTTTATACAATAAATATGTATTTTTTATCATGATAAAATGATTGGAATGAATATATTCCTTTAATGAATTCATAAATTCTTAATATCTCATGATATAATGATATTTTTTGTGATCATATTTAGTTAATTTATATTTATAAATAATTGTGTTGTCCTAATTGCATGTCCAAAACTATTTTCATGGAAAATATTTCATGTGATCATATTTTCAATCATATATGTGGGTCTCATTGTATGTTGATAGTTTCTATATGGACCATATTGTAGTTTTATTTTTCCACATTGATTGGTTTTTATATTCTTATTCTTCTTTCATATTTAATTATTATAATACATGATTCAGTTGTTCTCCCTTGATAATAATTATTGTTCTATGTATCTAAATTCATATACAATGGTGTATGTCCATTCCTATGAGGCTATATATCCATGTTCAATTATATAGAGAAAAATCATATGACTATATATTAATTTTAATTATATACTTATCCAATTTTCATGTCCTATAAAATATTTTTTATAAAACCCTTCACGAATCATTAAAAATTTTAATTCCCCAAATAATAGTTTTATCTAATTATTTGTTGTGTTTCACTTTTTAAAAACGAATTTTATATAGTAATATTATTGACTACCCTAAGGGTTCATTATGTATTTTTGTAAAATATATAGTTTATTGGACGTTTTTAAAACATCATTAAAGTGTGTAAGTGTTACCGAATGTTGAGGAATACATTATGGACTCCTAATTTTGTTGATGAAGTTTATATTTTTTTGGAACAAAATAAGTTTAGATAACTCTAATAATATCATTATTGTGGCATAAAACCTTGTAAGTATTGAAAAATGTTTTCATTAGGATGGAAAAAATTTAGTTTAAAAAGTTTATACTAAATTAACTAACTTAATAACGATATAAAAAGACATCATTAGGTTGATATGAGTCACTATAAGTTTGGTTCACTAAATTTTAGATAAGGTATGTCGACATCATAGAGTTTATGTAAACTTATCTATTACTAATTTTAGATACTAATAAGGCTGATAAAATCCTAAAATTGATGTATAGAATAACTCATATTGTTCATGTGATGCATGATACATCAATTATTATAAACAAATGTATGCAACATGGAAAATAATTAGGATGATGATTAAATAATTCAATAATGATTCAACAATCATGGAGATAAACATAATCTCAGTAAAAATAGGTGGATTTATTTATATAGATATTTTAGTATGAAAATATATCATGTTCTAAGGGTTTATTTCCTCATTATGGAGATGTTACATGAATGAAATTTTCTAGAAGGTATACATAGTTCAGTAGTGTACCATAAAATGGTATTTCATAAAGGAATCATATATACAATAAAGAGAGTTTAATTACATAATATTTATATTCTTATAGGAGTTATTAAGGATGATTATGTTATTTGATTTTTCATAAACCCAAAGACAACATCATGGTACTCAAACATGGGGACCAGGAGACTATTATAACAATTTATTTGTTTACATTAAAATATTATTTTTCAAAATTTTATCAAATTATAATTTCTTAGATATAGAAAAAGGTTAAAAAATAGTTGGGGTGATGATATGGATCAATTATATATAGAATATTATGGAAAATATAATAAAAATAATGATTTGAAGATTATTTAACATTTAAGGATTTGATTCATGGATTTGATAATAAAAAAGAGAGAGAATAATGTGGTTTTTTATTTGTATGATATAGAAAGTGATCCCATTTTATTATTCTAATATACAAGTAGAACAATATGGAAATAATGAATGAGTAACCAACCAAACTCAATAAAAAAATCCATTACATTTAATGAGAATAAAATTACCTTATATTGAAAATATGATTTACAAGGGAAAAATAAATAAATTTCTACATTAAAGAAAAAGTATTCTGGTAATTTATTAGTTTTGGTGATGTTCACTAATGCGACCAAAAAATGTATGTGGAGTAACTGGTTCATCCCCAAGATGTATTATGATTATAAAATCATAAATAAATAGATTCTATAAAACTGATATATTTTATTGATTACCTATGAAATTCTAGATAAGTTAAATCCAAAAGAGCATCAATAACAGAATCAAAAAAATGAAAATAAAATTATTTTTTATAATGTAGAGAACTAAAAATATAAAAAAATTATTGTTTTTTCCCAAGAGTAGTGTGGGAAGTAGGATACCTGGTAGTGCTTGAGGGGTATGGGGTAGGCTAGACCAATATATTATATATGTAGTGAGGCTTAGAATGGAATGACCATAGGAACACTACAACCACCAAAATAGTGAAATAGTGTATTTTTGTTGTGTTGAAACATTTATATTTTGTTATCCATGTACATAATCTAATGTGGGTAAATAAAATAAAATCCATATTACCCTTTAATACATTTTTTGAAAACATTAATTGATCATAATTTAGTGCTTCTGAGATAAATTAATTCAAGTAAACAAATCTATTACCTATGGGAGAAGAAGATCAATATAGAACAAAATAAGATGCTTAAAAAAATATAAATTGTTTACACCTTGATTCAAACCCCCACATAGGGTTTCATGATAACTTTACAAGTGGCATCATATCTCAAAGGTATTTTTTTTCAACCTCCAAATAATCTTTTACATTTTTCACAAAAAACAATGGAAACAACAATGATATCAATATTAAATGGTAAAAATTTACATTGGTGAAAAAAATTGAATATGGAGTATTTAGAAGATGTCATATAAGCCTCATGTAATGTTTCTCATGAATGAATTTTTCTATTGAGATAACATGGAATTGTCTTTTAATCCCACTAATGATATCTGGATATCGATGATTATGCTAAAAATTAATTTAAGGTATCTTTAAAAGATGTAATTTTCATGAAATTTTCACATGTACAGTTATCCGGGGACATGTGAATGTACGTGTTTGATCTATATTTGAAATGACTTTTGTTTATATGTGATTCTAAAGATGTATTAGAGATATTAGTGAATATATGTTAATATAATTTTTTATATGTAAGTGAAATAAAATTTAGAAAAATAAAAATAATACTTCTGATAAGATGATCTCTAAAACCGAGAAAACAAATTCTTAATTTATTATTTTATATGATTTTAACCCATTTTTTGATAAATTGTGAAAATTACGGTGTTTGGTCAAGTAAACATTGTTAAAATTGAGTAACATAAATGATCACATGAAAACATAATAAATCATAAAATTATTGTGTTTTTCATGTAGATAAAAAATTTAGATTAGATTTTTTCAAAAATATGAAGAATTATATGGTGGTATAAATAAATTTCATTATTTCATCATAGTGTAACTCGCCATGGAAATAAATTTTCTTAAGAGACCAAACACGGCCTTGAATTTACTAAAAAATGACCATTAAGAAAGAAATAAATGTTTAATGTAATTTTTTTTTAAGAAATGTCCAATGAAATCAACAATCATATCACCATAGAGAATATATTAAATCAAATAATAATTCAATTCAGAACAATATTTGATGAAAGAATATATTTTGAGGTAAAATCTAAATAAAATATGAAATAATTTTATAGAAAAATAAGAATGACAATTAAATGGATCAAGGAATATAAAATAAATCTCAATTATTAAAAATGAAAATAAGAGGCTGAAGGCCCTTTTAGGGAAGCACCCACAAGTATAAAAATAGTGAAAGAAAATTATATAATAGAAGTAAAGGGTACATCATATTAAATTCATAGAAAACACGGTGAAAATGAATTAAATAAAAATGTACTAATTTTTTTCATGTTTTCGGATCATTATTATAAAAACATTTGATTCCTAAAGTCCACTTGATAAAAAGAAGATTTCTATAGAAACAACTCAATAAATAAGACTCTATTTGAGGTATGGATAGTACCAAACATAAATTATGTGTTCTAATGTGTTTAATATAATAATTAATTATAGTATGTTGAAATATAGATAAGTCAAAAATATAAACTACTATAACAACACTATAGATATGTGTACAAAATGATTAAATGTCATACCCAAGTCAAAAGGTGAAACTCTCTTTTAGAGACAACCTGATTAGTAAGCAACTATTAGGCGTACATCAGTTAGAGTAGTATTATTATTGGTTATCTCCTATGATGTTTTCTAGTGAATGATGGAGTTGGGAAAAAATCTAATATTACATGTGTTTCCCTGTTTGGATTTAAATTAGTCTGATAAGAGAACCTGCTAGGTAACATTTGGTGTGTTGTGAAGTATAAAAAGTTATTACATGAGGTCCATGGGGACATATGACTTGGTTCATGGAATGAGGTTCATATTTATGTAATTATACAATCATTTCAAATTATTATAAGGAATAATAGAGGCACTACATGGGTTTGTTGTTTGGGATCCAAAAAAATTTTATTATTCTTTAATGGGGTGGGTGGTGTAACACATAAAATGAATGGATTAAAACACTAAATTTTATTACACAAATAGAAAGGGAGAACCATTCATTTTATGATCCAACATAACTTAAACTTAATATTTAATAATTTTTTAGATTGTACTAGTTTTAGTAAGTGTGAGATATTTAAAAATTTATTAGGGTGTGTGCGAGTAAGGAAAAAAGAACACTAAAAGAACATATATTTTCCTATGGGAATATCTGTTTTTTTGTTTAGTAACCACAATGAATTATAACATATGGTGTGTTGTTTTGGTTACCAATGTATTATAGGATTCCAATTGTAAAAAATGAAATGGTTCGTGGTCTGAGGAGAGTATAATACCCATGGAAATGTAACACACCTTGACCATTATGGCCTAAATGAAATGATTTTATTACACATTTCCATATGGGTAACACTTTTTTGGGATCTTACCTGATTATAATTATATAGTTATGAATTGTTGTCCTGAATTAGGGTCAGGATGGGTGACCTCTTTGGATGTTTCTTAGGGTTTTTGTGACCCAGAATAAAAAAAACTAAAAAAACATGTGTTAGACCATGGGGATAGTAATTGATTTTATTTGTAACCATATTGGTTAATAAACTATGGTTTCTTATGAAGGAAACCATGTTATTACATGATACAAATGGGATTATATGAAATAGTCCATGGATTAATGAGCTCAGGTCATGGAAAAATTGTAATACCACTTGAAAACTAATGGTTAAATGTCTAAATGTTTCTACACAACTCAATAAGGTGCATATTTCTTTTTGAGATCCAAACAGATTATACTCCACAATTATGAATTCAAAAACTTTAGTAGTTTCACAATGACAAAGATAATGGGGAGTATCTCAGGTTTTGTTTGGTTATGGAAAAAAACTAAAACAACATGTGTTAGGATTTGGGGATAATAATTATTCTTAGAAGTAACCATTACAGGTAATTTCCTTTGGTGTGTTATAATGGAAACCAATAAATCATAGAAGACCCATTGTGATTTCCCAGTCCAGCTAACTTCATAATAGTAGTCTAATAGGTGGCCACATGTCCTCATGCATGCCTCCCCTTATGCCAATGGATCTAGACTAGTAGTGAGGGTATATTAGAGGATGGTGTAGAAACTATACCCTATTGATCAAAGTATGGTATAATGGTAATATAATAACAATGAAAATTGGAATCGTAATCAACAAATAATTAGGATATGAATAAGTAAATTAACCATGTAACATAAATAAACTCTTTGAAAACGTATATAATGTCATATACTAAATGATTCTGATCACGTCATGCTAAAAAATTTAAATACATGGGAAATATAGTTTCATGCATTTACTAACTGTAATAAAAAAATGAACAAATGATCAAAATAAATTTATAATATAATCACATGCATAAGAATTATCCCCTCTCCCAAACTCTATCCTAGTGTAAATAAATCCAGTTTCCATATCTGGCTACATTCCATTTCCCCTATAGGCATTGTGGATTTCTATCCGAGTACATATCAGTGCCCTAAACGGGGTGTGAAATATACCCAGTAGGCCACCACCAACAGTTTCTAATTCCATCCAGTCCATAAATATATAAAGAATTAGTTTAATGGTAATTATATGAACATTAAATTAATTATTTAATACCCATTTCAGCTCAAGATCATGATGACACACATGGACAAAATGAGATTCTTCAGCCTATTCTAGAATGTTTCTGAATGATTTTACCATTTCTCAATTTATTTATAAAATAAGTTTAGGACCTATTTCATATCCATTGAATCCCTTGTGTTTCATATCATTATAAGTGATTAAGACATCCCAAGTCAATTATAATTTGATAAGTAATTAGAACAATTCCTTCATGTTTATACAGTTCAAAATGAATCCAATAATGTTATTCGACATAGAAGACAATTCAAATAAATTAATTATTCAATTAATTTATTGTATTCATAATCTCATCTAAATGGTTCTATATTAGGAACGTTTATATCACTTTATGTGTATTATAAACCCATCAACTTATAATCCCATCCATGGAATTAACCATAGGAAACGACATGTCGCTATAGGTGTGGTATAAAGACATATCCCCCCAAGTACATCCTTAGTATTCCATGTAAGAAACCCCTATGATACTTATTGGAAAATATTGGCACTTACCTTGGATTCATTCCATCTAATTTCATTTAAGAAACCCACATATCACTCATGGCGACATATAATCCATCATCCCATGCTTTCACAAAAATTGATATCATATAAGAACCCATGTGTCACTCAAGGTGTTATATAAATCCATTTATAATTCATTTGAATTCACAATCCTGATGATTTTATCTAGGGTGTTTGAATTTGGAACCCATATATCTCCCTCACCAAGGAATAACAAATAGTCAGGGGTTATTATTATAACCATTCAACTAAACACCACATTTAATTCATTTTCCTCCCCAATTATAATTAATTATTATAAATACCCTTATAAGGTTGTTTCATTACATTACATAGTCTTATTAGGCCTACGAAGGCTTAAACACTATCAAAAAATTTAATAATCATATTTATTTTACCATATATATCATCCCTTTTAGAAGTGGTAAAAAAATAATTTCATAAGGTGAAAAACAATTCATAAGAAACTCATTGTTGTTTTAACCAATTTCACAACACCCCCATGGGGGGTTTTGGTAGGTGTCCCAAACATTCATTGGTGATTTCAAGTAGCAAGTTTCAGATAAAAATAAGCCCAAATATTCAATTTATGAAATAATTCATTTAAGAGGTGATGATTGGAAAGACTAACATGCTGTAAATTAACATAATATATACATATATATATATACCTTTAAGGGAAACCATGAGACCAACTACCATATCATGGTAGTAGACTCTCTGAAGGATATCAGGTTTTTATTTTTTTAGAATGGTAGAAATAAAAAAATATACCAAATTCTAAAAATAATCCATATTAGCTCTCATGGCTTTATTATTCCATACTACGGGATAAACAAAGGTAGAAAGGTATCATATTGGGGAGATTATTAATACACATTCAAAGTGATGATCAGTAGTCTAATCGTATTATATCAGAATGAGTAACTTCAATTCCTTGTTTAAAATGAAGTCATGAACTCCCAAATGTGATACAAATTTTTTCATGAGTAGTTTGGAGGAAAGAGTGAAAATTAGTTTTAATTAATTATGGGGAAAATGGTAATTTTCACTTTAAATATATGGAATATTTTTTTCATATGACCTTCCAAATCCATGTAACAAACTTTCACCAACACCGTCTTATGGGATCCAGCCCTCACATGGTTAGGCCGCGTAGTTTGTTGAAAACAAGAGCACACAATGTGGGGTAATAGCTGAAGATGCACTACCATTGTGGTTAAGTGCATGATTTTTCATACTATGTGTATCTTATATAGGTACCCTCTTTAGGATATCTATAGATAAATGAAATGACATAAAAACAACATCACATGGCTTACAAACCACAATCCACCACTAAACTTGTTGCATAGTTTATCCACGTGAATTTCCATAACCATGAGCTAAACATGTTCCTCTACCTGTTAATAAAATAAGAGCTCTGAGATCCAAAAGTTCCCTAGATTCTCCTGAACCAATCCTCGAAATAATTATCACATCCATAAGATGAAAATGAAGGATTTGTACTAAAATTTAATGTTTTCATACCTCATTATAAAAACCATGATATTATGATCTCACCCCGTAAAACAAATCATCCTTGTGTTTCCCTTTTCAGGCTGGTAAAACATCATTAGTGAATAGATTCATCCACTGATAAGTTACATTATCCTCCCACTCAAAAGACTTATCATGTACATAAAATTTCATCTATAGTAACCAAACTATATTAAATTACCTTTATCAGAGATACTTCATGATCCAATCAATTGTAAGTATAGGATTCTCCTAAAAGGATGGATTTACCAACAACTCACCTTATTAGGTTGTAGAATATGAGGCAGGGTTGAGTGATAAAGGAGTAACTAAAATAAATGGAATATTTTGTGAATGGATTTGTACCACTTATGTAACTACAATTAATTGACATCTGACCTGACTCCGTCCAAAATCTCAAAATACACGACATAACTTGGGGCATGCTTACCCACCATTTGAATCCATTTATTCCCTAGTCTAGGTGAAATATAAAAAAAATAGTCTATGACCACTAACTCTTGGGGTTCTCTAAGATGGAGAAAATTTGACATATTACTATAATGAGCTATATCTATATGCTTTTTTATAATATGTACTTGATTTTATGTTTCTTGAATGAGATGAGGTCCCTGTAGCACTACCTCTCTGGCCTCTAATCTGCATAGGGATGAACTGCATGACCTACCACATATAACCTCATACGGAGACATCTATATGGTTTCATGAATGTTATTATTATAGATAAATTCAAAATGAGTATGTTTCTTCTTCCTAAAATGACCAAAATCAAGGACACATTCTTGTAGAATTATTTTCAACAACTATATCATATGTTCAATCTAACCATCAGTCTATGGGTAATATGATGTACTCAATATTACATATGAACTTAGTTTCCTCTTAAATTCCTAATATATTGGTGATATAAAACAATAATCTCTATTATATATGACAGAACATGGAAATATGTGAATTCATATAGTTTCTATGGCCTAAATTCATCATATATAATCCAATATAAAAGTCTCTCATATAGATAGAAAGTGAGAACCTTTCTTCAATCTATCTATGATTAACTACAATGCGTCATATACCCAAGGTTACTTGAATATTCCCATAAAAAATAATTGTTATATCATCCAATATCCATTTAGTAATGTGAAATGGCTAAATAATTTAGGTAGGATTGTAGTTCTCCCACTTCACTTTCTAACACGAGGAACACTATGTAATGAAACTGGGTATCTCCATTTTCATACTAGGCCACCAATAATTTCCATGTAAATTATGGTGAGTATGATCAATCATAGGATGTAATACCCAAGAATATGCATGAGACACTCATATCAATTCCTCCATGATGTATGTAGAAACCTAGACACATCGCTGAGTGTGCAAGGCCATAGCCTCACAAACAACTAATACAGACAATCACCCCTTTCATACAATGCCTTTCCATAGTTCCTAATCATTACAATTAGAAAGAAGAATAATATTTAAAGTATATAAAATTAATTTGGTCACTGTTAATTATGTGAGTACAGGATATCCATGATGGTACATAACCTCTAGAAACATCATCTAATGGAGGGACATTAACTGGATCTAACTACTAGCTTCCTTTACTGGCTATGCCTTATTCTTAATGATTTGTTCATCAACAACAACATTTCTCTACCCTGTCATATTAGAAAGATCAATGTTTTAGGATTGTAGCAATAAAACTCATATTCATTTCCTAATATTCAAAACCCAGTTTGTAAATATATACATGAGGGTTTTTTGGACTATGTACACCATAAAACATTCTCCCAGTAAGTGGGACTCCAATGATGTTTTGTGTAAACAACAACTAATATCATGAGATCATGTATCGGGTAATTATTATCATCAGGACTCAACTAAAATTACCTAAATTCCACTAATCAATTATCCTACAGCAGATGATCTCCCAACCCAATACTTTATGCATCATAATAAACAATATAACATAATATCACCTTTAAAAGAATCAGGAACAATAGAGAAGTTAATATCCCTATCAACTTATGGTAGCCTTCCTATCATGATTCAGATGATATAAACATTTAATCATTCTTACTAAATCTTACAAGTTGTGATTCATGATGAGGGAAATATTGCATGAATCACATGTTATAACAATCTAACCCCAAGGTACAAGGTATATCAATGATGATATTTTTTTCTCCCTAAAAAATATGGTTCTCAACTACCAAGGGTCAACTATACTCTTATCTCTTAGATATTGTAATTCAGGATGTATACCTTATCGATCAAAAATTCTCCATTGATGATAATAGCATACAGATGGTTCTCTTTCAGTGTTCCAAAAATTATATCAAGATGTTGGAAAATTTCTTTTTGATTAAGTGAGTGCACCATGATTTCATCTATGATGACTACCAGAATTGAATCATGATATAGGTGGAAAACATAATACATCAAATCCATAAACACTATATCAATGTTTGGAATATTTAATATTAATAAGAGACACTCATAAAAGTAATATCTACTATAGAATGATATACAAGGTATTTCTGATGGTCTCACACACTCATGGTGGTAGCCCAACCTCAAATCTATCTTAGATAAAACCCTACATCCTCATTGACGGTCAAAGAGGATCTCTATATATGGAAATAGATTTCAGGTTGTTAACCATAAGGCAGTCCAACCAATGTTCATCTATTAAAACCTTAAGGGTACCATCCACCTTATTGGAGAAAGGGAATGGTGAACCCCATGGTGATGTACTTGGCCATATAAACCCCTTAACATTGAAACCCTCTAGTTATCTCTCAAGATATTTCATCTCAGTATTAACCATCCTCTAAGGAGGAATTGATACCCATGTTTCTACTAAAACTAGATTACTAGTAAATTATAACTCTCTATTAAGAGCTAATGTCAAAATGTAATTAGAGATTATGTCCCTGAAATGATCTACTATATGAGGGAAATTATAATAACATGTTCCCTAATCATTTATATAATGACTAGAAATATGGGCTATCACCCATCCAGTTCCATGATGCTTGGGTCCAGATCAACCTTCCTAAAATTACTATTCAACATTGTGAATATAACTATCACCCTCAAGTGAAGTGAAGGATGACATCCAATGAAATTAGTTGACATAAAAATAATAATTAAATGACCAATCAATCCTTAGAATGATATCATATCCTATTACCTCAAGGAGGAAGAGGTCTTGTATGAAACAATACATGCCATTATCAAGGAGGGGGAGGGATTATTATAATGGATTATACATTCTAATAAATTTTCAATTGGGGAATCAAGCGTCATTATTCCATAAGAATATTGAAACATAATCCCAATGAGTTCCATAATATCAATTGATAAAAGTGACTGAAAATTACCTATATCAAATAATATATAAACAAGAGTATATTCTACATAAACTATACATATGAACATAGATAGACCATCAATCTGATCCTCAGGGATTAAATATATTACACACATCTAACATTGTTCATATCCTTGATACATATCCTAATATCTAGGGGAAGACTGAATTTATTGGCACATAAAATATAATGTCTCGCTCCCAAGACCATAACCACCTCCTCAGCCTGATCAGTCAGTAGGAAAGTAGCTCTATACACAATGGGGTTCTTCAGAAACCAATCCTGAATGTGGTGTTGGGTTATATATTATGTCACCAGCTACTAGAGGAATGCTGGGAAAAAGTGCTAAAGATTACCTATCATTCTACACAACTGAAAATAAAATGGGATATTAATACAATATGGATTTGTATTTCCTATACTACCACACTGTTAGTATACCACTTGGCCACATGAGTGCTCACTCTTACTTATATTGTTTCAATGATAAGGTTAAAATGGTTATTGCTACAAATAGTTGAAGTATTTTCAGGTCTGTGATCCAAACTGGTAAGGATTACACCCTAAACCTCAATTAGGTTACACTTTATAATGAGTGACAGATCTAATCTACAATATATAGTTTTTTACCACAATACATTCACCGAGGATTTAATGTCATTCATGAGACCATTATCTAATCAAATATCACTAGATAATTAATCACCTTGAAGGATCGGTGAAAAGAACATGAGCACTATAAAATGTGAATAGTATTCCATAACCTATAGAGCTCCCTACTCTAAGTGCATAAACTCTCTATCATTGTTACCTGTATGTGGGTTAGGATACAAAATTTCATATAAACCATCTAGAAAACTATCAAGGCTATATCTGAGGGATGATCGACCTACGTAGAAATGTCCCTCATTCTCATAGAAATATCTCATATCAAGGCTAAACTCACATGCAATGATTTCCATAGAAGGGTTTCGTCATAGGGACCCCTGTATAGTCTACATTATCCTCAAGAATCCCTCTTGATAATATGTATTACTGACCCAATTAGTTATAATTGATGGTGACACAAGTGGGACTACTATAAGTAATAATGGCATATCAGATTGCACCACCGTCCGAGAACAGCCGTAGCCACCCTTTGGGCATAGAATGTGGGGTTTTAATAGTTCAACAATAATTCGAATTTCAGGAACATTACTTATGTAGTAATTTGATAATGATATTGATCACACAATAACTATAGGATTGGTACAATACTTTCAATATTAGAATCAAACCCTCTTCCTACTCCCAAATATCTATCTAAGATACTTATATGACCATAAGGAATCACAAAAGGATATTCCTAAAAAAATTAGTATGTTCATCTCAGGTCTAGGATTTCTATTTTCAATCAGGTCCTCCATTATATTGTGGGTCAACATCAAGTTATAGTGGGAAAAATCATTATTTTTATTTTTGAATAACCATTAAAAAATATTAATTTTGTGTATCCATTGATAATCAAGAGTGCATACTCATTTATATATATATAAATGTCTAGTTAGAAGTGTTACCATTCCAAGGTAATAATGAAACACACATTATAAGTAAAAATTTATAATCCATTTAAAATCAACCAGATTTTTACCCGTGGAATCAGAATACCACAAGTCAATATATGATTGTTTGAAAACATGGATTAACCTTAACAATTATTAAAGGACCATATTATTTGTAAATTGTTATTAGAACAAATTTAATCACAACTATAAATGTTTCAATACATTAAACCAATGGTCCTTGGCATAAATTTTTTTACATTTGTTAATGTATGTTCCAACATCATGCTATATGGGAAAACACCATTTAGGTTGATTTAGACAACTTAAAAACCAATTATATGTTTTATGTATAAAAAACATGAAATCAAAGAGAAATATTTATAGTAAACATAGAAATAAACATAGAAACATGTCATAGAAGTAATCTTGTAGAGTATTTATTTAATCATGGTATATATATTAACATGGAATATAATCATGATGTCATGAAATTGAATCCACATGGCATGGAATATGGATTACATGCCTATATCTATATTCTTAAAATGAAGTATGAGTCCAATAACTCATTTCCATACCAGGAAAATGGTAAAACTGAATCCATTTCAACAACCATAAACCTAACATATCATGTGTTCCAAATAATGGTGAAATCAATAGAACTATAATTGCCACAATAAAGAATAATAATTCCCCTCCCATGTATTTTTTATTTTCTATATACATGGGTTACTTACTCCAACACATATTTTTGTTACCAAATTGATACCCACTCATAGGATCATGTGCAATAAACAAATAGTAATCAAAAAAGTAAAAGATAAAACTATGAAACCACATTTTGCTGTACCAACATGAATCACTTGATAACCGTCATGGAACAGGTGGCCACATGGCCTCAATCATGCCACCCTATACACTAGAGGCTACTGACTAATAGCGAGGGTTTCTAAGAGTATGGAAGGGAGCCTATACCCTCATGATCATAGTGTTCTATAGTGGTACCATTAAAATAGTGAACAATAGAATCATAATAACTAAATAACATACAATGGAATAATTAAATCTTCAAGATAACAAAATTAAACTGGTGGAAACCATATCCACTGTCATATATATAATGATGTTGATAATGTCATTCTATACAAAAATTGAATAAAAAGGTAAATAGTGTAGAATGAATATGGAATGTGCTATTAAAAATAAATAAAAAGATAAAAATATATTCTCAATAGAATCACTATTATTATCCTTATCCTCAACCTCCATACTTCATTCTTGTATAGTGAAATAATGCATCCATAGTAAGACCCTTTAGCCTCTCCATACCTATATTCATGCCATCTGTCAATGTACAAATATGTGGCCCAAATATGGTGTGATATATACTTATTAGTGGACAACTAGTGGGGACTAATCCCTTAAGCTCTATGAATATATAAATATGTAGTTTTTTGGAAATTATATAAACTATAAATTAACTATGTAATACTGATGGTGGGTTGAGTTTATAATGGATAAATCAACCAATACCACCTTATTAGGCCTATTCCTGAATGTTTCAAAAATATTTTCTCATTTATGAAATTATTTATAAAAGTGTCTCCATACTAGGCTCATAAAACGACATCCCCCATGGATCTATTGATATAAGGGATGAATATGTACAATAGAAATTATATGATGAAAAAAGGGATAATAACAAGGTCATTATGTATAAAATCTTCTAACAGAATCCATGCATGTTTATTGAATTATTATACATGTCACATAAATGAATTAGTCAACTAATTTATTTCCTACTTGAAATGGTCCAATTTATTCCATATATGGAACCAATAAATTTCTCAAGGTGTATGATGAAACCGTCACCCTATAATACTAGTCATAGAATTCCGTATAGGACCCCAAGTATATCCCTAGGAATAGTATAAATGAATCTTAATAAAATTACCTCATTAGTGGTACCTGTAAGAAACTCAAATTTCACTTATAGATTAATATAAATCACATCCCTTGGAGTATTCCCCTAGAATCCCTTGTATTTACCCTAAGTATCATTCTTTGTAACATTTGATTCATCCAAACATGTTTTACAGTCTAATTCATTCAAGTAAATATTCATGTTTCTCTAATGATGTGACATAAATCCAATTATAATTAGTTTTTATTGAATAATATCAATGAGTTTTCCCATGATATTTGGAGTAGGAACTAATTTATCACCCCTGACATGGAATTAATATATGGAATGGGGCCATATTCTAATAAAATAATTTAACATCACATTAATTTCTTTTTAACAATCCATTTATAAGGAACAATTACAACTTACCTGAAATGGTAGTCCTGTTATATATCATAAAATTATAAGGCATATTAGGCCTTAAAAAACATAAATCTGATTTAATAAGAATTTTTTTAATCTATTATAACCTTCATTTTACAAGGGGTAATTATACACCTCAGGAGGTGAATAAAATTCATAATCAATTGATGGGTTTTGAATTGTTAATTATCACACCCATATGGGGGTTCAATTTGGGGTCCACAACCCTCATTAGTGGTTTTATTTCACATGGGTCATATAAACATTGGCCCACAAATTGAATTTAATTAAAATTTTATTGATGAGGTGATGTTCATAAGGTCATGTGCACATAACAACATCGAAATATATTTAATTCAATAATTTTTTGAAAAATAATGAGATCACCTATATTTTCGTGGTAGTAGAATCCCTATCTGGTTTCATATTTTGATTTAGTCTAGAAATGTATAAAATGTAGAAATAGACGAATGGCCTAAAACTAGAGAATATTAGCTCTCATGGATTTAGAATTCCATATGAAGAGATAAATGAAATAAGGAAGGTAATGAATTTAAGATAATACTGATACACATATAAAATAATAAAAAATGATTCAATCATATTCTGTTTGAAGGAGGTGATTCAATTCCATGGTGAAGGGGGGAGGAGGGGCTCCATAATTTGAGGCCATGTTGTGTGTGGAAATGAAGAGCTAAGGGAGGAAAATTAATTTTAAAGAAGTAAAAGTATTTTGTATTACCCAATATATAATGGAAGAGAGTTGCAAAAAATATACACCAACCATACACCACTACAATCCAAAGGGATCCATCTATCACATAGTTTTCCCCCACAATTTGCTAAAACGATGTATCCACTATGCATAGTCACTACATAAGTGGAACTACATGGGTGTCTTGGAACATTTTTTGTAAAACCTTGCACAACATGTGAAGATATTCTATTTAGTTTATCAATATATTTAATTGAGAATATCCATCCTACCTCACATAGATTATGAACAATGCTCCATCACTTATGGGGATCCATGGTTGATATGAACGGTGACTCCTAACCATTCACCAACCATGGACTTCTTTATATTCCTGCAGAAATATATTTATGTTCTATGAATGACACCAAGATGATCTCGAACCCTTCCTCAAACTCATTATCAATTCAATTAAAGAAATTAAGTATTTATTCATAAATTTATAGGTTTTATATGTCATTATAAAAAATGGAATGTTAAACATGTGGGGTCTGATGAAAATGTTCATGTAAAAGTGGGTTATGATATGGAGAAATGTAATCATATCCAATACCCAAGTGGAAGTGTAGAGGCACCTATGAAGGTTTTTGGTGTGAGTTCATCAATGAGATCCTTGCAATTTATTGTGGGGGAGATTGTAACACCGCAAGAAAGGTGATACTGAAAAGGTTAAATGTTACAATCCATATCAATATGATGCATCTTTGTTTTTTTCCAATATAATTCCTAGTTATACCTCCATATTAATGAGATTGGAATGCCCCATCATGAATTTATAGGTCTAAGATGGAGTTCCACATAGCCTAATGTGTGCTTCTCTATACACAGAACACTTTTATATAGTAGTGAGGGTAAAAGTGACATAGTGAAACTATACTATAAATAACCATTGAAATCCATGGATAATAAGATACCATACCACCAAATTACATAGTATAATATAAATAGAATAAATGAAATAATATATGTCTTGTATCATCACATGAGTATAATCAAGTATACCCATAATGAGGTAGGACAACATATACACTTGGAAGAAAATAATAATAAAATAAATGTACAAATGAAAAAATCTAGAGTGTATATCATAACCTCATCCATTACAAAACTCCATGATCCCTAGTAACCTATCACATGACCCTTTCCCTTTTCTAATTCCACTATTCATGAATTCTAAATGATCCTCAAGATATCCATGAAGGGTATTAGTATAAACTGAGTGTAAACCACCAATGAATCCCAAACATATTTGAACATAAATGTAAATTTTCATGACATGATGGGGTGTTAAATTCACGCGTAGGAATACAATCAATCATAAAATGGGAGAATTTTTTGTGACTAATATGCCAAAAATCCTATCCGTAACTATTTATTCCCAGTCCCACACATCCAAATTCGATAAAAAAATCATGTTGTGTATTTTTTTTAGAAATTATAAATGAAAAATACACAATAATTTACACAACTGAGGATCTATTTTGGTCATTAATTTATAGTATTAAGATAAAACATTACATAATATCACATTTTAAAAAATTATAAAATAACTAATTTTCTTTATTCATAGTGGTTCCTTAATCTTAACCACTCTCTATTGATTATTATAAATTCCATCTTAAAACTCCTTGCAATGTACATTTACTGAGCATAACATTACTCAGTAAGGGGTTTTAAAATAATTGAATAATACATTTATAAATAATTATTTAGAAACTCTTCAGAAAACTTAATGGAATATACATATTATTCTATATAGTAAATAGTTTAAAAACAATTAATTCATGGTTTTTAAAAGTATTTAAATACCACTGAAATACATTTCTAAAAAATATTTTAGAAAAAAAAGTTAATAAAAAAAATAAATAATATTTGGATTTTTACATGAATAATATTGAAATAAAAATTACTTTTTTCAGAATAAATGATATTTTAAAGAACATAATAAATCCATTAGTCAACTAGAAGTATCCAAATTAGGAAATAGTCAATTTGAGGTCAGGGGATCAGGAAATTTTTAATCAAATAATTTGATACCCAAGTGGTGTGTATTATTTAAGATAAAAATTATTTATCATATATTCCTTAACATTTCAAAATACAAATAATTTATTTTAAATGAGGTAAATGATTTTATATCTATATGATTTAATAAAATATATTTTTTAGAAAACATTATAAAATAATTCATGATATTTCCATACTTTTATATGTACTTAATTTTTTTAAAAAATTTCCATTAAATTCCTTGATAATTAAACTTATAGAAAACCCTTTATAAATATTCATGGAATGTCAAATGATAATTATGGTATACAACAATATATATTATAATGATTTTTATTCATTGATATAAAAGATAATTTTACACAAAATATGTTAACATTTATCATTAAGGGAAAACATATGTGATTTTACATAATGTATTAACTTTTTAAAGAACATGATTAATTTGAAAGAGATGATGAAATTAAATTATTAAATTAAAACCCCTATAAAAAAGTAGTTTTAAAAAATAACAATCACATGGGAATTTTATAATCGAAATCCCTTTATAAAAGAGTTTTAAAACATAATCCTATTAAGAAAAATATTGTTCTCATTACCTATTGGGATCGACAGCAAAATTAAACATTCTAAGGATCACTGTAATAGATACTCCACATGACTTGAATCAAAAAATACTAAAAGTGATGACTGATAATTTTTTTTTAATTATCTCATGTGATGATGTCACTCCCGCACTCTTTTCAGAACTCCTCAAAATCACTATGAAGATAAAGTATATTTTTAATTCATTTAGTTTCATTCATTATTAAATTTCTAATTTTATCATAAATCAGACTCATTATATTTTGGAATTTTCAATTGTATAATTTTAGGATTACATGTAAGGGTTCTTCGCTACATAATCTTCAAAATTATAAAATATCAGGTCCCTTTTAATCAAATTGGTTGTCATATTTCATATGGTTCATTTTTTTATTGGAATATTCAACCACATCAAATAAGGATATATCATAAATAATATATATATATATATATATTAATCCATAAAATATAGCCTAAATTTTATTATAATAATTTTTAAAACACTATATCCAAATGTTTCATCATTTTATTTATTTAAAAATTCATGCTCTCTTCATCATGGGTATACATTTAATGCATGAGAGTTGGCAATTTCATTCTTTTTCAGTTATGGTAATAATTATCATTTACTAATATTAGTTATTGATATATTATTTGGAATCTTCTGGGAAAAAACCCTCTGAGCCATACATAACTTGTTCCTAGGCCGGAAATAGTGTTTTTCCTCAGATCTAAGATTGACATAAAAACTATTTGATTATACAAATGTACATAGATCATGATTCATTTATATGAAATATACATATATAAATAATATGTAAATGGATTAAAGACATAATGCGATGGTCAAAATTGTATTATGATATAAAAAATACCTTCGTGTGGTGATTTTGATTGGATTGTGTTTTAAAAACCAGCCAATTTTATTGCATGTTTCATCACTAATGGACAGAAATATAGTATTCTAATCCGAGGAAAAAGATGAAAATTACTTCATATGTGAAGGATAAATTTGAACCCATGATGATAACACTAAAAATATTAAGCTGAATGAGGAAGGTGACCGCGATGTGGGTCAGTCTCAGGTGGTGGTGATTGTGGCCTTAGAAGTGGTTTTCAGAAGAAAATTTGCACACATCAGAAGAAGATGATGAAAATGTCATTTTTTTCCTTTTAATATTTTTTTGTTTCAACTTTAATTATAACTAATATATATATATATATTATATTAAAATTGTATACTTAATATATATCTTAACTCCCTTATTATTATTAAAACAATTCTTATAATTTTCATTATTATTAATTATTTATTTAACATTTTAGGTAATTATTTATAATTATTTTAATATTTTCATAATAATTTTCATTTAATATTAACTACTGATACATATCAATATAAATTTATTTATAATAATAATATTTTTTACAAAAATAATCAAATATTCATAGAGAAATATAGTTAAATTGTACATTAATAATTCCAACTATAAACAAACAATGTTTTTTTACTCTATTAACTTTTTTTTCAATAAAATTAATTGTTAAAATTAACTAATAATAATAAACTATAATTCAAGTGTTATGAATCCATTATTTAATAATATTTTATTTAATATTTTAGTTATAATTTATTTATTTATTTATATTAATTATTGATAATTTATAACTCATTACCTTGTATTACTAATATTATTGTTAAAAATATTGAGTGAATACTTAAATAAAGCTACTAATGGAAATAGTAAAACAAATAATTCCTGTTTTTATTCATGTGATGTTAAATTCTCCCAATATTAAGTGAATTGTTCACTCACAATTCTTTCATAACACTGATGAAAATTATGAATTTATGTATTCAGAATTAGGATAGACTAGTATGGTTAACCATCTATAATTTTATTTGTATATAATTACCGATTTATTCAAAATAAAATTATTTCCCTTATATTTTTCCTCAAACAACAACACTTAATCTCCAATATTTTTATAAATTGTTCTTATAATACTATTGTGATAGACCAAACCCACACTACCAGATTGCGTAGTAAAAAGTAACTATGTAGATTTTTTTCTAATAAAATATAACTAAAAAAATGAATACTTTACACAACCGAGTATAATTTCAAGTCATGGTTTTGTAGAATTAATAAAATTAGATACATAATATCATATTTCACAAAACAATTATAAAAAAACTAATTTTCATTACACCTAATTTTTCGTTAACTACAACCATCCACCTTTGATTCATTTATATACCGTATGAACATTCTTTTAAAAACGCAGTGTGATTATTATTTCTCCCAATATTGGATTTTAAAACAAGTGAAAAATAATTTATAAATAAATATTTAAAAACTATTCTAAAAACTTATATATAAATTACATAATAATTTATATATAAATAAATTTTTAAATATAAATTTATAGTTTTCAAAACATAGTAATTTTGATAAAAAAACCATTGAATAAAATCATTTAAAAACATAGTTAATTTAAAAAATCATATACCTTTAATTTATATTTGTATTTTTCCACTAAAATTCCATTGAATATTAAAAAATTTAAGGGTTAAAATGATATTTGGTAGACCATAAGAAATCCATGAGTCCACAATTAGTATCCATATAAGGAGATAGTCTTGTTGATATGATGGGATCACCCCATTCCTCATCAACTCATTCGATAACTAGGTACTATGTTTTATGTAATAAAATCATTTTTTATATAGTCTTCATTTCTTATTTATAATCGATTAAAAAATTTCAAAACATATATACTTTGTTTTACGTATGGAAAATAATTTTATATCTTGGAAGATTTAATAAAATCTATTTTTTAGAATTGTATATAAAAATTTTCCCAGAGAAATACATACTTTCAATGAAATATAATTATTAACAAACAATTGAATTAAATACCTTGATAATTAAACATTTACAAAATTCTTAATAAGTATGAATGTAATGAAAAATTATATATATAGTATATATCTATATCAATTAACATGAATGAAATTTTTTAATATAAGAGTTAATCATACACATAAAATGAAAAATTTCATCATTAAAAGAAAACATTATTATTTTGAAGAAACACATTATCTTTTTAAAGAACATGTATAATTTGAATGTGAGAAATGAAAATAATTTTTTTCATTAAAAATATCTTACATAAGGGATTTTCATAAAATAAATAAATCACGATAATTTAAAAATTGTAATACATTAAAAATTTTTTTTATATAATCCTAATAAAAAAACAAGGTTCCCCATAAATTTCATGGTTTAGTCAAAATTAAAAACATCTATAGATAAAATTACCAAAACATCCCATTATCAGAAACCAAGAAATCTGTAAGATAAAAACGATGAATGGGATAAATGATTAACTCATGTGAATAATTTTCTCTCCAATTTTTATATCATTTAATAAATATCTATGTGAAGAAAAATTATAATTTTTTTTATTTTAAAAAGTACTTTTCTTCATTATGTTATCCATTATCTAAAAAGGTATAATAATTAACTACTAAGATTGACTATTATTTAATTTTATGCTTATACACAACAATTATTCTCTTTATAATCTATCAACATTTTAAAATATCATGTCCCTTTAAATCATATTGGTTGGAATCTTTTAATATTGAGTTACAAAAAATTTTTATTCGACTAAAAAAATTAAGGCTATAAAAAATATTCTATTTTAAACCATAAAATATAGTCTGTATTATATTAACAAAAGTCATAAAACAGTCTCTCAATAAGAGTTCATAAATTATTTATTTAAAAATTCTAATATTTTTCATCATGGATTTATGTGAAATATTGGATTGTTGGGGTTTTTATTTTTTTTAAAATCAGTGTTTACATTTTCATTTACACATATAAGTTATTGGTATGTTATCCAATATCATCTAATCACCATCCTTCTATAACCCACATAACATGAATCGATGGTTGGAAAAAAAAAATTATCTACCTCAGGTATATGATTGACATTGAAACCATTTTTTAACACTATAATATACATGTCATGATTAATTAATATGATTTATATACATATAATACTCTCTACAGATATTAAAGGTAGAATATGATGGTGTAAATTATATTAGGAATTACATCTGACAATTGTTTGATGATTTTATTAGCTTTTGACGAAACAAAGCTGACAATATTATTTCATGTTTCATCACCATGGGTGAGGAAGTAGATATATTGAAAATATTCTCAAAATAATTCAGAAAAACAATAACAAATCTAAAATTTGGAATGAACTTTACTTAAAATAAATCACAAAAATCAGGTTTTTAAAAAAGAATTATATTTTTATAACAAAATAAAACCCAATGATCATTTATTCTTCAATAATCTCCAAAATTTCTTCTCTAGATAAATATCATAGTCTAGTGGAACTAAATTTATAGGAAACCATATATATATATAATTAAATATATTTTAAAAAAATCATTTCAATCTATTTTATAACTCATGACACTGTCTTAATAAGAGTGATTCCGACTAGATAAGAACCTAATGTACTGGTTATCGTCATCTCAATTTCCAACCATTGAGTTATAATATTATTGTTTTTATGTTTATTCATATATGTTTAATATATTATAACTTATCATTCAATTATAGTTAAATTATAGTTATGTTTTGAGAAGTTTTAATTTTTTTTATCATAATCCCCTTCTCAATTGATTATTAGATCATAAAAAATTGAAATTGTAATGGTTTTTTGACACAAATTACATACCATGAGAAACGTTCCATACTATGAAACTATTTTAATATAAATTTTTATGCACTAACTACTAGGAATACGGTATCACAATTCCTTTTTTATTCATTTAATTTAATATTCCATTTCATGCACTTTCATTAATGGCATTTTTATTTGATTATTATGAAAGGTGTTTGTTTTTTCTATCCATTTAAACTTTAAAATCAACAATATCAATTTCTAGATTTATATTTGGATTTAATTTAATTAATTTATATATAAAAACCATAAATTTTCATCTACTAAGGTAATTAATTTGTTTAATAAGTCTATTTACATTTTAGCTCCCATTGTCTAAAAAATCAACTAAATGGATTTATATAAATGAAATCAATTTTATCACATATTTTTGGATGGAAATAATTCTACTATAAATTCATATTATTTATTTTATTTTCTTAAATTGACATTTTTTTATTTTTTTATTATATAAAATTCCCAATTTATTTCAATTCTTTACCAAATTAGTAAACAAATATTATTTTATAATTTTTATATGGTCTTGTTTTTTAAACCTCTTTCTTAGTTATTTATAAAGAACCCCTAATATGTTTCAAATGTAATTTTTTTCTAATTTTTTTATTTTTAAATAAATATTTTAATGTATGGGTCTTTATTGACTCAATATATTTTCATTAAGTAATATAATATCTTCCTTGAATATATTCTTCTATTTTTTTTATATTTATATTAATATAATTTATATGATATTTTATCTTTCTCTCTTGTTAAATTATATTTTCATGTCATAATATTATTTTTTGATTGACTTAATTCTTCAAAAAAATATGATATTTTGATATTTTACTATCATCTTGTATATTTTTATTTTCTCCTCTATATTCATATTGTTTTTATTGAAAATTAATTATTCTTTTATTTTGAAGTCCAAAAATGAATAATATTTTATACTCTTATTAATTTTATTTTTCACTTTTTAATTAGAATTTTTATTACTCTTTTATCAATTTTGATTTTCTAAAAACTACCTAAAATTAGAAAAATTAATTTTTTCCATCCGTATATTATGTATCTCACCATCCATAAATAATTATTTAAAAAAATGCATTTCATTTTTTCATTACTATCAATTTATTTAATATATTGTTTTTTGAAAAATATTTATGAAATCTTCTTTATATTAATTTCCCAATGTGACTTATAACATTAACATTGGAAAAATATAAAAAAACTTTTTTTGGAAATTAGTTGAATATTTCACATCTATAACACTCTACCTATCCAAAAGATCATTCTTATATGTTGTATAACATCTAGTTACCAATTTAAGGTATTCCTTAAATCTAATTGTTTATTTGACATTGGTTAGGTTTCTTTTGGGGTTGTTTTGGGTTGAAAATTTTAATTGTTTTCAAAATTATGGTCTGGTTCATGGTTGGTGCACTATTTGGGAAAATTGAGCCCACTTTTAGAGAAAATTGTGCAACCCAAGGTAGTAGGATTTTACATGGATGATTCATAGTAAGTGAGTCCATGCTCCCAATTAGTAGAAACCATAGTGCCCATATAAAATGGGTGCGTGACAAGGTTGCACTATATAGTCTAACCATTCGGGTCTACCTTGGAAATACTACATACAAGATTTTATGAGGTCTAAATTTTTATAAGATTTTGGAACACCTATTATAGATCTCCCATAGACCTCCATTGACCTAAATCATTTTCTCCCAACCATAGAGTTCCCAAGGAGGATTCTTGGCCCCTCAACCCCCAAGAGTGATCTGGAGCTTGGAGAACATCGGTCAATCCACCTTCGGTCAGTTTACTTCTCCAATTCTTGATCTCACATGGTCTTAATCACTCTCCTCACGGTTATGTGGATCCTTGTGCTTAATAGTAGACCTAATACCGACTGTTTTTCTATTATAAATCTATTTTTCCATTTTCATTTCCCAAGATCACATTGTTGTTGTTCTTCCTCAGAAAATCATGTTTATTGTTTGACACTTCGAGATACAGTGGCTCAAGGTAGGTGGTTCCATTACAATGCCCAATTTTTATTATCCCAAATTTCATTATTTAATTTCGATTTTTTTAATTAAATTAAATTGTATTATTTTGTATTAAAATTTATATTGATGGTTTTGATGGAAAAACACAATTTTTGTGAATTTGGGTTTTATAAAAACTGGGTTTTGGAATGAAATTAGAAAAACCCCATGGAGATTTTTGTTATTGACATTGTTAAATTAATATTCTGGTTTTTATGGAATCTTAATCAATTAAAATATTTTATTTAATTGGGATAATAGTTTTGATGGATAAATTTGTCATGCATCCATTCTAGTGAATTAATGGTTTTGGTAACATTGATTGAATTTTTTAAAAATTTAATTTTTTAAATTTAATTATGAAATGGATTGTGAAATTTCATGAATAGGTTTCAAATCCTTGTTTATCATAAAATGGCTTCAATTTTTTTTGATAAAAACCCAGTGGTTTTATATATTTTAAAAGGGAATGATTTTAATTAAAACTATGTTTTGCGTTTTTAATGGAGAATTGGTATATTAAAATGGTGTATGTCATTTAATAGTATGTTAAGTATTATTAAAAGAAAATTACCCTTGTTTTTCTCATTAGATAACTTATAATTCTTAGGTATTTTTTGAGTTATATTGGGCGACCCTTTACAATTATACAAGACTCTAAAACACCATGTCATCAAATCCCATTCATTAGGAGATTGTGATGAGTCCTCTTGGCCTTTCATTAATGGATGTATGTATATAAATTTTCATACAAACAGTGTTGGATCCCTATATAACGGAACTACTATACCAACATGGCACATGACCATGTTCCTCTCTTTTGTTGTCATTCAATTATATATATATATGCTATTTTGTTAAAATATTTTAGATTCCTTGGAAATTAATAAATATATTCTTATATAAATGTGTTGATTTAATATATGTTGTAAAAAATTCCATTTCTCTCTAGCACCATTTGATTAAATGAAAATTCTTTCTTTTGAAATGTATTTTCACCATTTGAAATGTAAATTATGAATTTCTAAAAAATTTCAATATTTAAAATTTTAAATCATGATTTGTTTAAATATGATTTTTTAAATTAAAAAATTATTTAGTTTAAAATTGGAGGATCATTATTTGTTAATTTTATATTGTAATATTTTTATGGAATCATTGGGTGAAGTCATACTAGGGTTTGGGTCACACCCTACTTGGGACCTCATGTGTTTGTAGATTATCTCCTTACATGTTTGAGGATGTGAAAAGTTTCTCTTAGAGTTGGATCCAACTGTTTAACCTTGTACATTTTGAGTCATGTAATTATGGAGTTTGGTTGTTTTCCCCATTTTTTTACTTTGGTTGTGGCACTTTGGGCTTTGTTTTTGGTTTAAAATTTCCTACTTTACTCCCAGTGGGTTTTCTTTTGATATGGATACTATCTTATTTCTTTTACTTCTGAATTGTAAGTGGAAAACACATTCCCACTTTCATTTTGAATGATTCCACGTGCTACTTGATGAACAATGGGGACCGTGAATGTCCTTCAGGATATGATAGAGCCATTTCAGTGATCGAGTTACTCGGGTACCCGAGATGGTCTGTGAAAAAGTGGTATGACAGGTTGAGGTTGAGCTTCTTGTCTTGAAGTCCATTAGAATTGTGAAATGTTAATAGGAATTTGGAGGTAGTTGTGATTTAGTGTTTTGACAGCTCCCACTACAACGAACCTAATGTAACTAGGGGTGGTTATGGGAAGATATATTGAAGATTTTTCTCGTTTTCACTGATTTTATTTGGATATAGTGAAATCCATATCTTCTTGGTTCGAAATGTTGGGACTAATTTCCCTTTTTTATCAATTTGATCCTTAAACAGATGTCTTACTTATTGTCTTCTGATGTTGGATAGCATCATGCCTCTAAAAAATATAAAAATTAAATCCAAGAGAAATTTTTATTTTACCCTCAGTGAGTGAATCCTGTAATTGACTCTAATCGGGTTAAGGTGACTATGTACACTATCCAGGATTTGGGACATAAACTACCAATAGTTACCAATTAGTTTGTATCGATGGAAACTTAGAGGGATTTATCTATGTTATTTCTCAAGAGGTCCATCTCCAAATTATGTCAACATTTAATAGAAAAAATTATCATCAAGAGACTGAGGAATGATTGGGAATTAGGGAACACATGTTTGGGTTCTTGGATACACCAGATGAGGTCAATGTGAAGTGTGCCACTATTGTGTTGGAATGACCATGAATAATATGGTGGATCACTACAGTGAAAATATAGAATCATAAGGGCTTATAAAATAAGTATTTAATTCATATTTTCATTGATAAGTTTTATCCATAGTTGATGTTGTTATCTATGTCCACTGAGTTCTTCAAACTCGAGTGGGCTGAGTGGACCGTTACAGAGTAAGAAAACGATTTTTCTGAGATCGTACAATTCACACCTAATATATTCTTATATGGGGTTATTAATTCATGAAAGTTACAGTTAGGAAATCATACAGATATTCATTCTCAGGTTTTATTGTCAATTTTTTTTCGATGTACTGGATAGAGCATTGATGGCCAAGATAGACATGGATGACAAACTATGGTTATTAAGAGTTTCTCTCACACCCTATGGAAGTTTGAATTAAAATAAGGGAAATGCGAAGAGTGATGATTCTCATGGTGGTTCTTGGTGGAATTGTTTTTCTAATCATCATGCAGTTCCTAGAAGAGGTCCTTTGGGTTTCTCTAATTGTGGAAAGGTAGGACATTCGAAGAGGGTCTGCACTAAGGCACCCAATAATTGTGACTCAGGATGTCATTCATGGAACTTGGGGTGATTCTTCAATATGTATTCAACTCCACATAGTGTAACATCGTCATCATATCCACCTTAAACTATTGGTAAATCAAATTATTCACGTGAAATAGGGTTCAATCCATAGTCATATTGAACAATGCTTTTTACTACAAGGGGAAGAGCCTCTAGAGTAAGTGTAATTGGGTCGATCTACTATGACATGTAGTATTAATATGGATTCATCATTAGTAACTACATTATCTAATACTAGTTCATCTTAATAATTTATTTAAACTCTTATTGATAATCTTATAAACCTTCTTATAAAGCTCTTATCTTGTGAAATGGATATTACCACACCACTTAGTATGAAGAAGGAACATGGTCTCTATAGTCTCGCTTGGGGTTTATCATTATCATATGTTGAGTTTGCGTGTACATTTCTAGTATTTGACCTTAAATATCATGATCAAATATTCGAGATTGATTGGATCATTTCCAATAAATCATAGATTGATTTGTATCTTCGATGGGTATCCTTACTACACCCAGTGGTGTTTTCCATGTCTTTCAAGGTTAATGAGAACCATGTTCAAGAAGAGCTATACCTTCTTATCTAAATATTGGGAATGTGATATGTGTGTTAGACTTTGATCTTGAGGGGTAATATTTGGGTGGTGATTTCCTTCCAATTTTCATTGATTTTTCCAATGTGCTAGATTCTGACTTCTGTAGTTTTCCAATGGTAAGGGAGGTCGAGTATTCCCTTTTTTTATACTTGGTACTCAACTATTTTCTATTCTATATTACCACAATGAACCAACTAGAATGGAAGATCTTATGTCTTACTAGGATGATTTTACAGAGAAAGGATTTATACACCAACGTGTGTCACCTTAGGAGGCCCCAGTTTCATTTTAATCAAATGGTGATGGTTAAATTTACCAATGTGTTGATTAATGAATGATCAATTGACTGGAGGTAAAGAATAAGTATCCATTCCCGTTGATTAATGATGTTTTTTGATCATTTTAAAGGTGAGAATTGGTTATCATAGATTGATATTTATTCCGGTTACCATCAATTGAGGATAATGAAATCTGACATTCCGACTTTTTTTTCAAAGTAGGTACAACCATTATAATTACATTGTTATTATTTTTTGTCTAACCAATACTCTTGAAATTCTAATGGAATTAATGAACATGATTTTCCACTAGTTTGTGATACATTTTTTGGTATTCAATGTAGATGAAATATTCTTTTACTATATGTCTGAGGAGTATTATGTGATTCCTATTAAAATAGTTCAGAGTTTATTGAAAAATCACAGACTCTATGATAAACATTGGAAGTCTGATTTATGGATTTAGGATGTAAAATTATTGGGACACATGGGGTTAAAATAAGGAATATTATTTGAACATGAAATGGTGAAGGTTGATATAACATGAGAGAAACCATGAAATATCATTAATAATCGTAGCATATTAGGTTTAGTTGGATACTATCACCAGTTCATGAAATACGTCTTGATGTTTCCTTATCCGATATCTACTTTCACTTAGATGGGAGTTATGTCTGTTTGAAGAATGAATTTATAGTTATCATGTTGGGAGGAAAATTTTATTGACTACTTCACTATTGTTGACTATTCCAGAGGCTAGGAAGGGCTACATAGTTTTTTGTGATGCATTGGATTCAGTTTTGGGGTTTTTTTTTTCAAGTTAATCACATTATTGAATATAGATCTTGTCATATTAGGCTATGCAAGAAGATTTATACAACACATGAACATGACTAGTAGCTGTTATAAACACCCTTAAAAGTTGGAGTGATTAAATTTACTGAAAAATGATTACTATATTTTCATGAAACAAAATCATGAGTGATAACTTCTATAAAAAGTTTTTGAATCTCCACCAGAGGTGTTGGGTGGAATACCTATTGTCTTTCAACTTTGAAATTTCCTACACCTAGTGGAAAGGGAATAACATTAAAAATTCATTTAGTATGACTCTTCTAATCCATGCAATGAAAGAATCTTCAGAATAGTGTAATTTGATGGAGTTCTTTGCACGATTACATAATGGAGCTCAGGAGAAAGGGGATGAAGTTTCATTATCCAATGTTTAGATGAAATCTTCTATTCCTAAGATGATTCATCATGACCAGAATATTGATGATGAATTCTGTGGCATTAGACGCTCTCTTTATGGTGGTGGAAAAAATTTCATAGTATTCATTCTCCAGAGAGGTATTTATTTGTTACTTGTGTTTCATCATTGTGTCATTAGAGGAAAGGAAATCATTTACTGGGGATTTCCTCAATTCTCAATGGGCAGTGCACCTAGGAACCACAAAGATGATCAATGATATGTAGGGGTAGTTCTAGTTTCCAAGTATGAGATGGGAAATTTCATAGTTTTTATCCCACTTCAATACATTCTATCATGTTAAGTCCAAGCACCTGAAACCTTCAGTTTTCGTCATCCACTTCTAGTTCCTACCTGGAAGTGGAATATGATCTCTATGGAATTTGTGGTTGTGTTGGATCATACCCATAGAATAATGAATTTTATATAGGTTGTGATCGATAAGGTAATTAACTATAATCAAATAATACCAATTGATGAAATATATAATGTTGAGGAGTTGGGAAATCTCTATGTGGGTGATATTGTGTGTTTTCATGGTGGTCCTTCTGCTATAGTTTTTGTTTGGTATCCTCAATTAACTTCTGAATTTTTGAGAGTCCTTTAGGAGAAACAGGGATTTTATTTACATTTCAATATGACATACCATCCAAAATCATATGAATAGATAGAAAGAGGTATATAGAATATTGAGGATATGATTCACACAGATGTTCTCATCTTTTTTGGATCATGGGATGATCATTTGGACATGGTTGAGTTTTCTTATAACAATAGTTACCCGTGCACGATTAGAACAGATCCTTTTGAGGCATTGTACCGTCAGCATTGTTAATGTCTATTGTATAGTAAAAATAATGGTGAATACTCTATTGGGGACCTAGTTTTTTTTAAAATTTTACCATGGTTTGTTAATCAATGGAATGGTAGGAAATGAAAGGTTTATCCATGTTTTTTGGGACATTTTGAGGTTTTTGAGAAGGTGGGGATAGTTTCATAACATTTAGAACTTTCACCGTTGCTGACATTGATACCTAATTTGTTTTATGTGTCTCAACATAGAATGCATTTATCTGATCAATCTCGTGTTTTGAGTTGGCATGATCTTGAATTTGAACATGGTTTATCTGTGACTGAACAACCAATTAGGATATTTGATTCTAAAGACAATGTAAATTTATGGAAGGACGATGCAATTAGTTCATATGCTATGGAAGCACTGTTCTGAATCTCACTAGACATGAGAGAGGGTGGTACGAGCAATAGAAATCTGACCACATATTTTTGAAATGGAAGCTTAATCGTAGGATTTATGAAGTAAAATAATATATTTGGTGGGGAGGTTTTGACACCTTGTTATTATTTTAATTAATTCCTAAACCCAAAATTTTAGTGATATTTTTTTGGGTTTTGTTTGGGGTTGTTTTGGGTAAATAATTTTATTATATTTGAAAATTAAGGGACACTACATGGTTGGAACATAATTTTCACAAATCATGCACCCGATCAAAGGAAAATCAGGATCCCAAGGTAGTGTGATTTTTCAGAATTGGAACATGGTTAGTCAATCCATAAACCCTCTTAGTAGAAACTGTGTGGCTCACTTAAAATAGATACAATTCCAAGCCACATTGTTTGGTTTAACTGTGCAGGTCTTCCCAGGAAACCATGCATACATGATTTTAAGAGATCCTATTTTGTAAAAAATTACAAAACCTCTATTATATATCCCCAATAGAGATCATTAAACAAAAATAATTTTTCCCAAATCATATAGCTCTAAAAAGGATTCTTGTCCTATCATTACCCTAATAAAAGTTATATGATGCCAGGAGAACATCATTCGATCATCTTTTAGTCAGATTCCTTGTAACGCCCCGACCCCAGTTACCCAGAGTCGGTGCATTATTACATAACATTGTCATGATCACAAGAAAGGTCAAATCTCAAAATACTGATTAGTTTAGTAGCCTTGGAAACACTAGATATATTCATAAAGTTTTACATTACATCATAAAATGAAAACTACAACAATATTGTCTCCATAGTCCACACTCTTATCCCCTCATATTATTCTTGTAGGACATTCATAATTTATTTCTTCACATCCTAGGAAAAATAAAACATAGAAAAGTGGTGAGCTCAAATGCCCATTAAAGATAACAATATAGAGGAAACTTTCATAAATAAGAATAAACATTTAAGGCAATGTATATCTAAAACAAAATCCTTTTAAACATGAACTTCAACATAGTATGGAAAAAATAAAATGAAATAATTCCATTTACTTATTCACATGGATATTCTACTAATCTAATAATCACATGCAATATCAATAACCACTTTCATAATGATGGAATGCATAATGTCATACTATCATAACCACATAGCCAAGGCCTCCTGCCAAGACTACAAATAAGATTTTTCCAAGTCCTTGTTCCAAGACACTAGTTTGTCTCAGGAGACCTACCGATGAATCGAGGAGCTATAGCGGGCTCCACCCGTCACATATTAAGTCCAATGCATTCCCATATGAAACGTTTTTAACATAACATAAACATTCGTATTAAAACTAGCATACGAAATTGAAATACTTCATCCATAAACCATGAATGGTATAAAAATAACACATCCACAGTCAAACATATCAAAAAACCTTTAATACAATATATAAGCTTGTATCATAATAAATCAACTTCAAATAAGCTTAAAATTCATCAAAGGATGTTGACATAGATGAAATCAAAAATATTTTTAGAGAAATATCACTTTCTATTTTGAAATCATTTAAGAGTCATATATTTATAAAATAAAACATTTTCTTTGAAAATATTTTTATAATCTGGTAAGGTATGCTTCGACGATTTTATAAAGGCGGAAAATAGCCACACCCACCGTATAAGATAAAAAACATTCTTACCTTAATTCTGACGAAAAAGTTAAAAAGGACATTGTTTAAAAAATGATGGAAAGATTCCTTTATAAACCACTTATAAAATTCAACAAGGGTATAAATTACTTTAAACCATATTCTAGTAAATAGTAAAAATGTTTTGAAATACATTTTTAAGAAACATGGATGTGGATGATAAAGAAGTCCCAGTAGATTATTAAGTATAAACAACCTCAGATAATGAAGAGATTGCGAAATAAACCACTACCTTGTACTTTTCATTGGATGGGGTAGGTTAACCTCCTGTATAATGGTGAAATAATTGTTATTAAATTATAAAAGAATCATATATATTAATATGATATCATATATGATCTTTTAACAATTATTTGTTAATAATATCCTAGAATTATCGTCGTTTCGGGTGTTAACTTACTCGTTTTATTTTATATGGTTTGTTATGTAAGACATGTTTGTTATGGAAAGGTTTTATCTTATTCATATCCATAATGATATTAAGTCCTTAAACATTATTATTAATCTTCAAATGAAAATTAGACTTGAATGGATACGATGGGGAATGAATCTAATTGAATTCGTGGAGACGGTAGTCCGTACGTAGGCACGAGCGACAATATCATTCTTTTGATATTAAAATAATATTTAATTTGATGGTATATCATATATACAGAATAATTATCATGTTATATTTATTATTTACATGAATTACACATCATTATTATAACCATCTAAATAATAATGTTTTGAATAACAATTACACCACGACGTGGAGACGGTAAGCCGTACATACGCACGTATGGTGACATGTCATTCAAAGGATGGATAGAATACTGAAATATGTTTGTAACATGTTTATAATAACATCACAGTATATATAATATACTGGAGTTATTATTTTAGAATGTTAATAGCAATGAAAAAAGAAGTGGAAGAAGAAAAGAACTTGAAAAGGGTGGTGAAATCATTACCTCTTCTTCGAGTTATTCCTTTTGATTTGATCAAAAGGGATACTTAGGATGGCTTTCTGATAAAACTAAGGCCTCTAGGATGAATTGTGGGAAGTTGATAGAATATTTGGGTAGGGGTTGGCCGATCCAAAAGGCTTTTAAGGTGTGAATTATTGAGAAGGGGGAGTGCCTTTTTATAAGAGGGGTGAGGGGCACCTTTGGAAAAGCTAGAAATATTATTTTATAATAAATTCATATTCGGTTTCTAATGTCTCCAAAGTGGATTATATATATGTTAAGGTGGTTATGGTTCTAAAACCAGTCAGCCAATATAATTTATACAGGTTTGGGTCATTATATTAACCTTATCTTTTAGTTTTAACTCTTAGTTCATTAGTTTGACACTTACCATGTCACTTTGTATTTTTATATTATATAGTTAGTAAACATACTATATACCTCCAAGAGACTCCCGAAGTGGTCCATTAATGATACACATATCATGATATATGCCTCTTGGACGAACCTTAGATTTTTTTAGGAATTGAATATAAATTAATAATATTATATTTGTTTAAAAACTCTTTTATGTCAATTTTGACACTATTTGGAAAATTGATTTTTGTGAAAATCATAACAGAAATATTACTTCGAAAAAAATTAATTAAACAATTACTAAAATGTCATATAAACCTAGAAAATTAGTGTAATTTATCAAAAGGCTAAATTTATATTTATTTGGGTATTTATAATATCAATTATTTTAATTTTTCACTATTATGGTAATTACTGCATCATCATTGTGTCATAAATAAATTAAATTATTTAATGTTTAAAAATTATAAATAAAATATCATTATGTAGGAAATCTTTTTAGCTTTCGAATGAATATTTACAATCGAATTTAGCTTATGTATAACGCTATATTAAAAATATTTTAGTAAATAAACATTGATTTTAACTCTTTTAAGTCTTCTTTGAATTTGATAATAATAAATGTCATAATCTAATCCAAGTGGATCTAAATGATTATCTTTTATTCCTAAGGTTTTTTTTGGTCTAGATAAATTTTTCCAAGTGAATTATGACATGTGTTTGGATAATATTAATATCATTTTTACCCTTAATTACCCTATTTACTTTTAACCGTGGTAAATAAAAGTAAAAAGTTACTATTCACCAAAAATTATTTTCATCTCATTGAACCAAATTTTACTCATTGATATTAACCGTGTATCTCGGATTTTTGAAATTACACTCATTTAAGCGGTAAAATTATGTTTTATGAAAAATTCAGTTTTTTTAACTACCACTTAGTGGTTTCACTATTCATCAAAAAATGATGTTTTTCATAAAAATACCAAAAATTCACCCTAGGCTAATTTCGATAATCCGAATCAAAAAATTAAGCCCATTTTGAAAAATAACATTTATAAATTCCAAAAAGTGGGTATTACTATTCATAATGTCTAGTTTGATTGGTTGTGGTGTTTTAGAACTCGATGTTGCGTACAACACACCCTATTGCATTATTCAAAGAGAAGCGTGCTGTAGAAGGTTGGGGTGTTACATTCTCCCCTCCTTCAAATAATTTAAACCTCAAAATATCTAGAATACTACCGCATGAAAAGACTCGGTTGGTTCTTCATCATAAGTTCCTCGGGTTCCCATGTTGCCTCTTCCATCTTCTGGTTACTCCACAAGACTTTTACCAGATGAGTCGTCCGGTTTCTCAGTACTTGTTCTCTCGTATCAAGAATATTGACGGGCTCTTCATAATAAGACAAATCGGGTTCCAGTTATAATTCTTCATAGGTGAGTATATGTGTCAGGTCAGGAATGTATTTCCTCAATAGTGATACATGGAACACATCATGAACATTGGAGAGATTTGGCGGTATTTCCAAACGGTATGCTACATCCCAAATTTGTTCTAGAATTTCGAAATGTCCGATGTACCTGGGACTCAATTTACCTTCCTTACCAAAACGTATGACTCCCTTCCGTGGAGATAACTTCAGGAAAACATGATCACCGACTGGAAATTCCCAATCCTTCCTTCGATTATCGGCATAGCTCTTCTACCTACTTTGAGCTTCTTTGATATGGTTTTGGATTACCTTCACATTTTCCATCATTTCCTCCACCAGTTCTGGGCCTACATGTTTTCTTTCACCAACGTCATCCCAACAGGTTGGTGTGCGACATTTCTTTCCATATAACGCTTCATATGGTGCCATATGAATACTTGAATGGAAGCTATTGTTATAAGAAAATTCTACCAGAGGTAAATATTGATCCCACATTCCCTGAAAGTCAAGTGAGAGGGATCTCAACATGTCTTCTAAGGTTTGAATACTTTGTTCTGATTGTCCATCTTTTGTGGGTGGTAGGCAGTGCTCAAATGAAGTTCAGTATCCAAGGCTTTCTAAAGACTTTTCCAAAATCTTGAAGTAAAATGGGGATCACGATCAGAATCAATAGATTGGGGTACTCCATGAAGTCTCACCACTTCATTAATATATAGTCATGCTAGACGTTCCAGTGGTAGATCTTCTCTTATAGCAAGAAAATGTGCTGACTTGGTAAGACGATCAACAATAACCCATATTGCATCGTTCCTTCTAGAAGTCTTTGTTAGCCCCATGACAAACTCCATCGTAATATTGTCCCATTTCCACTCCGGTATGGGAAGAGGTTGCATGACTCATCTAGGCTGTTTCCTTCCAGCTTTCACTTGTTGACAAACCATACATCTTGACACAAAATCAGCAATCTCCATATTCATGTTGTCCCACCAAAAATTTTCCTTCAAGTCTCTATACATATTGGTGCTCCCATGGTGTAAAGAGAAATTGAAACTATGAGCATCATCCATAAATTCCATTTTTAGATCAGGTATATCGGGAACACAAAGCCTCTTCCCGAATTTCAAAATTCCATCTTTATACACAAAGTCTCTCAATCTCCCATCATTCATAGCTTTAATATTATTTTGAAATTCATCATCATCGGTCATAGAACTCTTAATCCTTTCTAGTAATGATGGTTTGGAAACTATTTGAAAAAGCATTGATGTTTTGCCTTCCCTGGTTATTCCCATGTCCATCTACACTAGATCCATGAAAATTGGATCCCTTTCAATTCTCATATTGTTCAAAACTCCATGATATTTTTTTCTCAAAGCATCTTCCACCTTTTTTGTCTTCCCCGGGTGGTAGGGTATCTTACAATCATAATCTTTGAGTAATTCAAGTGATCTCCTTTGCCTCATGTTGAGTTCTTTTTGTGAGAAAATATACTTTAAACTCTTGTGATCAGTATAAATCTCACATTTTCACCATAGAGGTAGTGCCTCCATATCTTCAAAGCAAATATCACAGGTGCTTACTCGAGATCATGAGTAGGATAGTTTTGTTCATGAATTTTCAACTATCATGATGCATAGGCAATAACCCTATCATTCTGCATAAGGACACAACTAAGTCCTTTCTTTGATGCATCACTATAAATAACGAACCCATCATTTCCCGATGATAGATTCAATATATAATCATTGACTAATCTTCTCTTCAGTTCTTCGAAACATTCTTCACACACTTTTTCCAAAAAAGATTAACCCCTTTGCGTGTCAGCTTCGTTAATGGGTTAGCCAATCGAGGAAAATTCTCGACGAAATGTCGATAATAACCTGCCAAACCAATAAAACTACGTACCTCAGTTATACTCGTTGGTGAAGGACATTCTTGGATTGCCTTGGTCTTATAAGGATCAACAAAGATTCCATATTTAGAGAAAATATGGAAAAGAAAAGAAATCTCTTGATGCCAGAATTCACACTTGCTAAACATCTCATATAATTCATGTCTTCTCAGAGTCTTCAAGATAACACACAAGTGATTTTCATGTTCTTCGTAGCTTTTGGAGTATACCAAGATATCATCAATAAATACCACCACTAATTCATCGAGATATTCCTTGAAAACTCTATTCATCAGATCCATGAATACAAATGGATCATTAGTCAATCCAAAAGGCATTACTGTAAACTTGTAATGCTCGTACCTGGTTCGAAATGCTGTCTTCGGAATGTCTTCCTTATTCACACACAACTGATGGTATCCAAATCGAAGGTCAATCTTTGAAAAGTATTGAGCTCCATGCAGTTGGTCAAATAAATCATCAATGCAAGGTAGGGGATACTTGTTCTTTATTGTTATAGAATTGATCTCCCTGTAGTTGAGACATAACCTCATAGATCCATCGTTATTTTTAACAAAAAGAACAGGGGCTCCCCATGGAGAAACAATAGGGCGAATAAATCCTTTATTACTCAATTCCTCTAGTTGTTTCTTTAGTTCAACTAATTATATAGTTTCCATTCTATAAGGGGTCTTCGATATTGGCCTTGATCTAGGAATTAAATTAATGGAAAATTCAACTTCTCATTCTGGAGGATGTCCAGATAAATCATCTGAAAACACATCTACATATTCTTTCACAATAGGTACATCATCTATTTGAACATTCCTTTCCTCACCCACAGTCATTTCATTCTCTTCCTCCCCAATAATTGAATTTAGTTGAGCTACTGGGGGTGGATCTAGATAAGAATTATGTGGTGAGGATTCTGCTGTAAAGATAAGGTGTTCCTTATCATCATCATCATCAAAAATCGTAACCTCCTTCTTCTTAGAATAAATATTCACATCATGGTCCGAAATCCAGTCCATACAAAGGATTATATCAAACTCAATCATAGGTATGACGATGAGAACATAAGATAAAGAACATTTATGTGCTCCAATGGGGACTGATTCACAAAACTTTGTTGCAATGATACTTCCATTAGGAGTTTTAACAGACATCTCCCTTGTAAAATCAAATTGGAAATATGTAAGTTCATTAGAAAACATAGAGGATATGAAACAATGTGATGATCCAGAATCAAATAATTCATTTTCTAAACTTGAGGACACCATTAAATTACCTGCCACCACATCTTTCGGAGCTTCTACCTCAGAAGTAGTGATAGATAAAGCATGGCCTTGATCCCTTGGCCTTTTCTGAGGTAAGTTCCCCTAAAACATAGGACATTCATTTTCATAATGTCCCATCTCCCTGCAATTTTAGCATTGAACATCAGTAGCTTCCTTTTTCCCCTTGCAATCACATGCTTGGTGGCCTTTTTCACCAAACTTGTAATAGACTCCCATTCCTTTTAAGAAAGTACCAGGGTGTTTCTTTCCACATTTACTACAGGATGGATATTCAACTATTCTCTTCATCCATTTATTTCCATTCCTAGATTGATTAGCAGATCTCTTCTTCTCTTGCTTTTCTTTAAAGTCATATAACATAGAGAATTCATTCTCTATGTTGATAGCACATGAGACAATGTCTTCGTATGACGAGAAGGATTATGAGACTAATTCTCGACGGAGAAATGGTTTTAACCCATCAAAGAAACAATCAATCTTACTTCTTGGGTTACCTATATAATCTCCAGCATACCTTGCTAACATTGTAATTTTAGCCTCATACTTTGCGACGTTCTCATCATCCTTTTGTCTTAGACTCGGAAATTGTCTTTCCATATCTGCTCGATGGTCACGAGAAAAGTATTTTTATAAAAATAGATCTGTGAACTCCCTCTATTCCATATTTGATACTTCATTATCTTCCTTTGTGTTTTGAATCAATGACCACCATTGATCAGCATCTCTAGTGAGGCGGTAAACTTCCATGATAACTTTTCCCCTTTCACTACTCCCCAAAGCCTAAAATGTTTTCTCTAGGGAATCTATCCATTTCCCAACTACTAAGGGATTTTTACTCCCATTGAACGTTGGTGGTTTTTGCCTCATGAAGCGATCTAAAATTGATCCTCCACGCTGTGGATCAGGGTGCTCCATACGGGTAAGGTTATTATTCATAACCTGAGTGAGATGTCCCAGTATGGTGATTAGTTGATCAGCACCAGTTGCATCACCAGATCCACAATAATTATCTTGAGGAAGAGGGAAATCCCTACATGGAGTGCATGCATTGATACATTTTCCATTTCTTCCACTAGGCTCCATTTCTAAACAATGGCATAAACTAGATCAGTTTATGAATAAAAATACATAAATCCATATTTATAAAACACTTAACATAAATTGAACTATTTATGGATATAATCCATATTCATAAAAAAATTCTATGAGGACGTATATACTCATAAACCCTTCATAATGATTTTTAAAAAAATGAGAGTTAATCTAAGCATATCCCCCGAGAGTGTCGTAACCAAGAGTGCAGTAAGGTCCATTGTCGTGCACCAGTTCCCGTTTGAGTCTAGCTCAAAGCGGTGTTTTTGGGTTTTACCCCTAGGTACATCTGGGCCGGAGCCGTCTCTACCTGCTTGTATATAGACATGGATGTATTTATCAGAAAACTCACAAAATCTATACAATACCAAAATTATAGGAAGTTCTTCTATACAAATCCTCATAGTCCATCTCAAATCTATGTGGTCTAATCAGAGTTTATCTAAATCTATCTTCCAAGGTTTGTACTAAACATCCACTAATACCAACTGTAGTGCCCCGACCCCAGTTACCCAGATTCAGTGCATTATTACATGACATTGGCAGGATCACACGAAAGATCAAATCTCGAAAGACTGATTAGTTTAGCAGCCTTGGAAACACTAGATATATTCATAAAGTTTTACATTAAATCATAAAATCAAAACTTCAACAATATAGTCTCCATAGTCCACACTCTTATCCCCTTATACTATTCCTATAGTTCATTCATAATTTACTTCATCACATCCTGGGAAAAATAAAACATAGAAAAGGTGTGAGCTCAAATGCCTAGTAAGGATAACAATATAGAGGAAACATTCATAAATAAAAATAAACATTTAAGGCAATGTATAACTAAAACAAAAGCCTTTTAAACTTGAACTTCAACACAGTATGGAAAAAATAAAATGAAATAATTTCATTTACTTATTCACATGGATATTCTACTAATCTAATAATCACATCAAATATCAATAACCACTTTCATAATGATGGAATGCATAATGCCAGACTATCATAACCACTTATCCAAGGCCTCGTTCCAAGACTACAAATAAGATTTTGCCAAGGCCTTATTCCAAGACACTATATTGTCTCATGAGACCTACCGATGCATCGAGGAGCTATATCGGGCTCCACCCATCACATATTAAGTCAAATTCATTCCCATATAAAAAGGTTTAAACATAACATAAACATTCTTATTAAAACTAGCATATGAAATTTAAATACTTCATTCCTAACCTAGGAATGGTATAAAAATAAAACATCTACAGTCAAACATATCACAAAATTTTCAATACAATATTGAAGTTTGTATCATAATAAATCAACTTCAACCAATCATAAAATTCATCAAAGGATGTTGACATAGATGAAATCACAACTCTTTTTAGAGACAAATATCATTTTATTTTGAAATCATTTAAGAGACATATATTTATAAAATAAAACATTTTCTTTGAAAATATTCTTATAAGCTTGTAAAGGAAGCTTTGACGATTTTATAACGGTGGAAAATGGCCTCACCCACCATATAAGTTAAAAAAACATTCTTACCATAATACTGTCGAAAAGGTTAAAAAGGACATTGTTTGGAAAATGACGAAAAGATTCCATTATAATCCACTTATAAAAGTCAACAAGGGTATAAATAACTTTAACCCATATTCTAGTAAATAGTAAATAGGTTTTGGAATACATTTTTAAGAAACATGGAAGTGGATGATAAAGAAGTCCCAGTTGATTATTATGTATAAACAACCTCAGATAATGAAGAAATTGCGAAATAAACGGTTACCTTGTACTTTTCCTTGGTTGTGGTAGGTTAACCTCTTGTATAATGGTGAAATAATTGTTATTAAATTATACAAGAATCATATATATTAATATGATATCATATATGATCTTTTACCAGAGCTTTGTTAATAATATCTTAGAATTATCGTCGTTTCAGGTGTTAACTTACTCATTTTATTTTATATGTTTTATTATGTAAGCCATTTTTTTTATCGATAGGATGTATCATATTCATATCCAGAATGTTATTAAGTCCTTAAACATTATTATTAATATTCAAATGAGAGTTATACTTGAATGGATACGATGGAGAGTGAATCTCATCACGTTTGTGGAGACGGTAGTCCGTACGTACGCACGAGCGACAATATCATTCTTTTGATACTATAATAATATTTAATTGGATGGTATATCATATATAATTAATCATTATCATGTTATATTTATTATTTACATGAATTTCAAATCATTATTATAACCATCCAAATAATAATGTTTTGAATAACAATTACATGACGATGTGGAGACGGTAAGCCGTACGTACGCACGTATGATGACATGTCATTAAAAGGATGGATAGAATACTGAAATATGGTTGTAACATGTTTATAATAACATCACAGTATATATAAGTTACTGGAGTTATATTTTTAGAATGGTAATAACAATGAAATAAGAAGTGGAAGAAGAAAGGAACTTGAAAAAGGATGGTGAAATCATTACCTCTTCTTCAGGTTCTTCCTTTTTATTTGATCAAAAGTTCTTCGTAGGTTGACATTCTGATCAATCTAAGACCTCTAGGTTGAATTTATGGACGTTTAGAGAGTATTTGGGCAGGAGTTGGCCGAACCAAAAGGCTTTTATGGTGTGAATTAGTGAGAAGGGTGAGTTCCCTTTTATAAAATGGGTGAGGGGCACCTTTCGAAAAGCTAGAAATATTATTTTATAATAAATTCATATTCGGTTTCTAATGGCTCCAAAGTGGATTATTTAAACTTTAAGGTGGGGATGGGTCCAAAACCACTCATACAATAAAATTTATACCAGATTGGATCATTATATTAACCTTATCTTTTAGTTTTAACTCTTAGTTAATTAGTTTGACACTTACCATGTCACTTTGTATTTTTATATTATATAGTTAATAAACATACTATATACCTCCAAGAGATTCCCATGTGGTACATTAATGATACACCTATCATGATATAAGTCTCTTGGATGAACATTAGATTTTTCGGAATTGAATATCAATTAATAATATAATATTTGTTTAAAAATTTGTTTATGTGAATTTTGACACTATTTGGAAAATTGATTTTTGTGAAAATCATAACAAAATTATTACTTCGAAAAAAGTTAATTAAATCATTAATAACATTTCATATTAACCTATAAAATTATTTTAATTCATAAAAAGTCTCAAATTATATTTATTTGGGTATTTATAATATGAATTATTTTAATTTTTCACTATTATGGTAATTAATGCATCATCATTGTGTCATAAATAAATTAAATTATTTAATTTATAAAAATTATAAATAAAATATCATTATGTATGAAATCTCTTTAGCTTTCTAATTAATATTTAAAATCGAATTTACCTTATTTATAACCTTATATTAAAAATGTTTTATTAAATAAACATTGATTTTAACTCTTTTAACTCTTCTTTGAATTAAATAATAATAAATGTCCTAATCTAATCCAAGTGGACCTAAATGATAATATTTTATTCCTAAGGATGTTTTTGGTTGAGATACACTATTCCAATAGAAGTAGGACATGTGTTAGGGTAATATTGATATCATTTTTACCCTTAATTACCCTAATTACTTTTAACTATGGTAAATAAAAGTAAAAAGTTACTATTCACAAAAAATTATTTTCATCTAATTGAACCACATTTTACTCCTTGATATTATTTGCGTCTCTTGTATTTTCTAAATTCCACTCATAGAAGCGGTAAAATTATGTTTCATGAAAAATTCAGTTTTTTTAACTACCACTTAGTGGTTTCACTATTCATCAAAAAATTAAGTTTTTCAGAAAAATACCAAAAATTCACCCTAGGCTAATTTCGATATTCTGAATCGAAAAATGAAGTCCATTTTGAAAAATAAAATTTATAAATTCCAAAAAGTGGGTATTATTATTCATAACGACTAATTTGATTGGTTGTGGTGTGTTAGAACTCGAGGTTGCGTACAACACACGCTATTGCATTATTCAAAGAGAAGCGTACCGTAGAATATTGGGTTGTTACATTCCTTCTACCATTTTTGATATCCCTCTATCTTTCTCATTCTTCTTAGGGTTCCCTAGATCCCGATGTTTAATTTTTAAACTAAAAACCATTTTTTAGTTTATAAACTTATTTTTCATTCCACATTTCTAGAGATATTGTGTTTATTTTTATTCCTCGGTAAATCCTGATTAGGGTTTGGCACTTCGCGATATTGTAGCTCTGACGTAGGTGGTTTTTTAATGATGACCAATTTTTATTAACCCTATTTTTTTTAAAATTTCTATTGTTTGAAATAAATAATTTTTTTGATTTTGTATTAAACTGGATTTTAAACATTTTTTGGGAAAACCTCAATTCTAGTGAATTAGTGTATTTAAGAAAAATGGGTTATTTTGCATGAAATTAGAACCCCCCCCCCCAAACCATTGAATTGGGTTGTATTTATAGATATTAGGGTGATTTAAATTCTGGATTTTATGGAAGCATCTTTAATTAAATTAAAGAAATTTATTGTGAAAATGTTTTTTATGGAAAAATTATATAAAACAACTACTCTAGTGAGTTGGGGGGTTTTGGTGGAATTGATAGAATTGTATGTAAATTTAATTGTTTAATATAATTGTGAAAGTGATTGTAAAATTTACTTATTTGGTTTCAAATCTTTATTTATGGAAAATTAATTGAAAATGGTTTTGATGGAATCTTAGTGGTTTTATCTTTCTGAAAATGGAATTTTTTGATTAAAAACATTTTAGGAATTTAAAAAGGGAAATTTTTAATATTGAAACGGTGTATGTGATTTAATTTTAATTTAAGTAGTTTTAAAATACATTTAACAACGTTTTTATTAGAGAACCTGAAAGTCTTAGGTTTTTAGTGAGTTATATTGGGAGAAAAATTATGATTCTACAATGTTCTAAAACATCATATCATCACATCTTAATCCTCAGGTGATGGTGATTAACCATAGTGGCCATTATTTAGGGGACGTATATACATCTGTTTCCATAATCACAATGCTGGATCCCTATAGCCTAAAATTATCATACGTACATACCACCTGACCATGCTGCTAACTTGTTTGTATTTAATATATATATATATATATATATGCAACTATTGTAATTTTTTTAATTCAATGAAATTTTATATAAAAAATTTTATATAAATTTTTTTATTTAATCAATTTTTTTAAAAGATTCATTTCTGTAATGAACCCTTTGATTAATGGACAATTCCATCTGTTGAATTGTATTTACATATTTTTAATTGTGAAGCATGAATTTATAATTTATTTTTAACAATTAAATCATAATGATTGATTTATTAAATATTCTTTTGTAATTGGAAAAACTATTTATTTGAAAATTGGAAGCACATTAATAGTTAATGTTGAATTAGAACATTTTTATTGAATCATTGGGTGAAATACTACTTGTCTTTGGCTTATAACCTATTTTTTCCTTCAGGAGTTTGTATATTTTCTCTCTCCAGGTCTGAGAATGTGAGACAATAAGATATTTAGTGTATATCCATGGACCAATAGCCATAGTTTTATAGGCTTATGGATATAGCCTATTTTTAGCCATAGTTTCATTAAAAAACCATGGATAAAATTTGTCCTCATTTTTTACAAAACCTTTCGGGATCCCCCTATCCTCCCCCAATCGACCATCTGCCCACATCGGGTTCCCCTCCTTCCTCCCTTGATTGACCCTCCACCCTCAACCTCTCATGATGACCCTCCTCTCAGAGCCACCCTCATCTCAATCTATGACTCTCCTCTCACGACAATTCCAACATCCTCTATCATGTCTCGATCTGCAACCCTCCTCTCACGGTGTCACCCTCCTTCTCCATCCTCCCATGATATGCAAGCCACCTCTCATGTAAATTACCTCCTCTATGATCCTCCTATGATCTGGAACCCTCCTATTTAGTTTTCATCTTCAACTTATGTATATCATTGAGATCCAAGGTGATTCCATCTACTTTAATTCTCCATTAATTCTTATTTTATCTACATAGGGAGTATATGTTATTTAGATTCCTTGTAATTTGGTGTGTTTAGGTTTTGTAGTCAACAATATTTTTTTTACACATTATAAGGATCTTCATGTTCTTGACACTGTGTCCATTCTTCATTCCTTTCTCTCATGCTAATATTTTTTAAAGCATCATTTGTGGTAAGGTATTCAAAACCTATTCATTATTATTATTTTATATTGTGTAATTAGTAATACCATTTATTTGTTAAGGGTATCATATGGATTAACATAATCAAAATAACTAATTAAACTTATATAATTTAATTTAAAATATGTGTATCATATGACAAGAACATGAATTAAATTTATTGATATATGTTGATGATACTTGATTGAAATTTATGATATATTGAAATGGTTGATTTTTGTGAATGTATTTGAGTCACCAACTATACTTCATGAATCACCTAAAGATTTAAATAAAATTGAAATATGGATGTATGGAATGATTATGTTATTTATTATTATTTGTATTCTGAATTAAATGAAATTATGATAAAAGGGGAAATTGATTGATGTCGTTTTCAGTGGATTTTGTTGAGGTGGATTCGATTCACCATTGACAAAGGATTACATGTGTATGTATAGGTAGGAATATAAATATATAAGTTCCCCTTTTACATATATTCACTCATGGTAGTATGGATATATATATAATGGGGCTTTGTGTGCTTATATATATATATGAAAAATGTATACATGTGTAAGTGTAAAGAGGTATATGAAAGTATAAAAATATATCTAAGGACCCCCTTGTGCATATTTGGCCATGAAAATTTGTACATAGGGGCTAGGTGTCTTTATATATATGTGTGTGAATATTCATATGCGTGCAAGTGGGAAAGGAATATTCATGTTGTCGTCATCAAAAGAAAATGCGCCTTGAGGTTGAGGTAGCATCCCTATCCTAGCCTATTTAATTCAAGAATTTTTTAAATTGAATTTAGTTTAATTCTTAATTCTTCATTTTTATATTAAATTATAATTATTTATTAAGTGTTATTTAACATAATTGTTTCATTTGATAAAGAAGTCATGGTTTTGTAGTAAAACCCCTCTAATGGAGGTGCGCTGTCTGCAAAAAATCATAGTGGTATACCTTACTTGAAATTATTTCATTGATGCTTTCCTTATACTTGCTGTCATTTTCAGTCATAATGAACATATCATACTTGACCCTTTTTATATCCCTGTTGGGGGTTTCTCTATTTTTATTAAAACAATTGTTTTAACCAAAACAATCTTTAAGTGTCGTTAGACTTTTAAGATGGAATTTCTCAAGTAAGAAAGTGGTGTAATGACCAAGTCACCACAAAGTGAATAGCAGGATTTGGATGGAATGAATTGTCATAGAGGAAAACATTTCCTTGTGTGTTTAAATTGAGATTACCTTGTTAGAATAAAATTAATATTTATTACTGTATAAAGTGACATGTCTCTGAGTGTTTTGGTATTATTTACCATGCATTAAGTGGTTGAAGTGGAATTAAATATGAAGGATGGAACAAGGGGGTGCATGGGGTGGGTAATGAGGTGTGGGATGGGAAGTGGGGATGGGAAGGGGGGTGTGAAGGGGAGGGTACATGGGGCATGGTGTGAGCTGAGGGCATGGAGAGGGGGTGTGTAGGGGGTGGAAGGGGTGGGATGGGGGTGTGGGGGGGAGGAGGGGGGTGTGTATGGGGTGAAAGGGGGTAGGGGGTGTGTGTAGGGGAGGGGGAAAGGGGAGGGGGATTGCATGAAATGTTTGAAAAGTCTATTTACAAATTTTAGGTGTACAAATGAAATTGTTCCTGTATAACATATTATAAAACTAATCACTCAATGCATTATAATTATGTTTGGAAATGTGAATTTCCAATCCTATATCACACCCACTTCTTGTTTACTAACCCACTACCTTAGAATAATGATGGAAATCTTATAGAATTCTGAGTCTTCTTTAATAGTATAGTGGTATGAATATCTCTCTCTAATTTGAATGAGACATCAATTTCATCATGGTTTTTTTAATGTTCATTTTCCATTGACTTTAATATATATTTATTCTTCTATTCTAGTTGAGAAAAACTCTATAGTGTGAGGGTTGAATTTATGAATCCCACCAAATCATAGACGTAGAACACCTCTTCCCTAGATGTAGATAATTCCAAGATGGAATTACATTTTAGTATTTTTCCTTTATAGTTTTGATGAAGTAGTGAAAGTCTTTTTTTCTCAAGCTACAACTTATAGAATAGAACCATGTCTAGTAATAAAATTAATTGCTCTTTTTACTCCTTCTGATTAGGAAATATAACTTGATCTATCTCATATATAATATCTCTAACTACTCTATCAAGATATATAGATCCAATAAACCAACCCCTTTTATCTGAGATATGGCATCAATTCACATTTTCAAGATTTTTTCACAATAATTATAGGCATTATACATGGTTTTATTATAGTCAAACATATTTCTTTAATTCACATTAATTCTTTAAATTTTTCTCCACAAATAGATACATTCAACCTCTACCTAGTGATGGTTTTTCTTATGTGTTCTTCTAAAAAAGGTTTATGTCAACACCCTGAACACAAAGACCTTTTATCTTTATTTAAAAACATAACCATATCTATAATTTTGACATATATTCATTATCCATGGATGGTATTTTTTCAATAACAAGATCTATGAAATTTGGTTCATTATTATATTTAATTGTCACAAAAATTTCAACATTATTACTCTAATATCTAAATCTGGAATAGTGATTCTCTTATCACAACATACCACTCTTTCCAAAAAAATTTCTATTGAAATTTCCATCACAACACTCAAAACATCTAACAAAAAACACACCCAATGCCATGATGCATGGGTCCTCCAACATCTCTTGTTAACACACCTTACAAGAGTCTACCATGGTGAACAACATTCCCATGGTTGGCCTCCCTATGTCCTACAAGAACATTAGAAATGTAAAGTGGTGTTCACCATAGAAGTGTCTCCTCTAGGTGCTCATTTTGGCATCTTTAGTCCATCCAAGAGATTTAGGAACATTCTATTCATTGTAATTCCTACAAATATGGACTCAAAAATTGTCATCATTCAACTATTTTATAAACCATTTAGATGAATCATTACGTCCATGAGTTTTAACATGATAAGGTGAAAAAATATTATCCATTTTCTATCCACTATAAGCATGGTCCATATCCTCTATGGGGTGGTCTTCCTCTATTTTTTACACTATATTTCTGAGTCCCACATTAGAATTTAGTGATGAAATACAATTTTTCATCACTTAATAAAATAAATATACCACCTTTGAAGTCATATGGTACTAACCTATACCAAAACCACTAGTTCTTGAATACTACTTGGTTCCACCTCTCACGAGGTTCTAATTTCCCCATCACAGAACAACTTTGTACTAGAATTGTGTTCCACATTCACCACCCAATAATAGTTTCACTGGATAAGTCTCATGAGATATGACCATGAGAGTTAACATTTTCTTCTCAAATCTCCATTTATTTTTCTTGAGAAAATCATTTTTTAGATTTTTGGAATTAATTTCACATACATAAATCATCAATCAAATACATGATTGTAACAATTGAAATGAAAATATTCTTGGAAAATCATTTTACCTAAAATTCTATAAACATTGGTGTGTTCATTGAGAGAAAAGATTTGTCAAATAAATAATGGATAAGACAAATAAAATTAGTGGATTTTGAAGAATAAGGAAGTCAGCAGGTCCAATAGAGACACATCATCAGCCCAACCAAATCTCAATTTGTTGGAAAAAAACATTCAAATACCATTTAAAATAATTTCTTAGTAGTTATTATACAATCACCTACCCCCAGAACAACACCACCCCACACTATTATATAAATCTATAACCCCATCCCATTTCCCTTCATCACCAATCTCTTGAAATTATAATTTTTACTCAAGTTGGAAAGACTAAATAATTCAAAAATAACTACCACCTTGTCATAGATTATCAATTGCTTGATACAATTCCATCTTCCATTTTAGAACATCACAAAACGTTAGCTCCTCTATTTTATTTGTAGGATATTTCCACATTATGGTATTCCTCTTTAAATTTCATTCCAAGATAGTGGAAAAATGTACTCGATGAGAATATGAATTTTAACAAATGTTCTATTATTTGTACCTATTGAAGACAAACTTTGGAAGTGTTGTTCTTAATAACTATTTTTAGAGGATATCTCATATGCAAATAATTGAATTCATCCTCAAATAGCTTATAAAACATAAACCAGTTCCCCAATAATCCACCATTTGGATTTCATTTCAAATTTTCCCTCGACATCTAAACTAGTCCCACAACCAAACACGCACCACTAGTAATGTTTTTACAGAAAAAACTAAAGAAAAATGATAATTAAATCAGATTTTTTATTTGACAGAGATGAAAGGATTTGAAACATTAGGAGGTATGATATCAATAATTCCTAGAGAAACCATAACATCCTTGTTTAAATTGTATATTTTCCTCATGAATAATTGCATATTCATTCCAAAATTTGTCAACATATAGGCATCTGATGTGATATTTATAGAATATTTCATTTATTTAATTCTTAGAGTGAGTTATATATTATTCTATAAGAGATTTCAAATATGTATGCACCATTTTATTTTTCAAAATATAATTCCCAATGTGGCATATTCTATTTGGAATGTACTATCTTTCTTGTTGGCTCTATGGGTTTGTACTGTGGAATCAAATCGCTAATAGACCCTATTGAAATGTCATACATGAAATGGCATCCTTTTGCGCCCCAAAACACATAGAAATAATGAAATATTTTCATGATTACAAGAAGAAATAGCAGTAACCTACATTGATGTAACTATATACATCTACTCTTGCTCCCCATTTTTCATCTTAGATTGCAATGTCGAAGGAAAAGATAGATCTTGGGGACAAGTCAGTTCAGAAGGATCATGTAGTAGTTCAAACACCTTTTTCTACTCCTTTCACTGCATCTGTATAGGCTCTAAATTCCACATATCACCCACAGTTTAATTTTCCTCAGTAGATTTAATTTCTTATTTTGTTTGAGCAGTCATAGCCTCTAATTATTCCACCACCACACCTAAAAATATCTTAATCGACACTACATTGAAGTGAATCCAGGTAAGAACATTCATTTTCAATTCAAAAAAGAAATAACAAACCCATGAAATTTTATACATAATTAATTCTTCCATCAATAACTTCATCATATCCTGTGTTTTTTGTTTTGAGAAATTTACCTATGTTCTTCCAATCAAGTGTAACCAAACAACAAACACTGTTTTTTGAATGGATTGTTTTTGTGTTCATTTCATATATTGTGTTAGTCGATAACTAATCCTAATATTGTGTCCATTATTCCACTTTTAATTATCCTCTTACACTATATTCATGAGAGCCTAAATCTTCTAAGTTATCCACTGGTTGGGCAATGTCTTGAGTTATCATTTTTCAATAATGATTCTTCTTATCTGTCTAAAACATCTCAATGAAAGAATAATATTATATGTACCAAAAAGATAGATACCGAGAAATGATGGATATATTTATATTAATAAATTACTATGTACATGAATCAAATAGTATGATATAATAATGGAGGATATTGTATATGAATAAGGAACAAAAAGACTCCACCAGGTGACGCTACTCTAAGAGGCTAAGGCTTAACCCACTATGTTCCGGCACCCATTAAAAACATTTACAATACCCCTTACACCTAAAAAACCCCCTTATTTAATGTGACATTATAATCCCTAACGTACTCCCATTGAACAACCCAAAAACATTATAATACCAATTACAATATTTCCCCTCACATTTATTAGAGACTCACTTTGTCTCTTACACAACACCACCGCACACTACTCTCAAAAGTTATAACCTATCCCCACTTTACTATCACCAAATTAGTACATTAATTAGATTCAACATATATTTAAATGGGGAGAGGGGTACCTCTATACTCTTTATGGTGAGGATTGTGGTTTGTCTTTGTGGACCTACACTTTTATCCAAATCATTGTAGTGTTGTTTTGTTTCATAATACAACTATTAAAACAAATTTTTTAACTCATTATTTAGAATCCATCATAACTTTTTTAATTGGACGTATCTATAATACTGTGACTTATCACACTAGAGGATGCTTCTTCCATCAATGCATCTTATGTACACTATTTACCAGGATTTTTTCTCCATGAAAGGGATACTCCACAGATTTTATGTTCTTTTTTTGTCATATAAGTGAGCCCACTCATTGGGGGTGAGTAGGGGTGTGTGGAAGGGGGTGTGTGCAATGGGACAAAGGTTTTAGGGGGGAGGGTTGTTTAAGGGGGTGCAAGGTGGGATGTGCAGGGGGGTGCAAGGGAGGATATGTAGGGGGATTTCCAACAGGGGTGGTGCAAGCAGTGTCCAGAAGGGGTGGTTTAAGGGGCTTCTATTAGGGGTGGTGCAAGGTGTGTGAAGTGTGGGTGTGTAGGGGGCATACATGGGTGTGTGTGCAAGGGGACAGGGCGGTGCGGGGGGGGGGGGGTGCAATGGGGGATGTGTCGTGGGGGTGGGGGTGCGTAAGAGGGCATGAATGTGAAAGTTGGTGTATGTATAGGGGGATGATAACTAAGGAGTTCTCTATTAAGGGGGTGGGGGTGCTATCCAGGGGGTGTCTGTCCAGGGGGTGGGGGTTGCTATCCAGGGGGGAGTCTGTCCAAGGGGTGGGGGTGCAAGGGGCAGTGTCCAGGGGGCTGTGCAAGGTGGGGGGGAGGGGGATGTGTAAGGGGGTATCTAGCAGGGTGGTGAAAGGGGGGTCCAACATGTGGGGGGGGGGGGGGGTTGTAGTGAGGGTGTGCAGGTGTGAAAATGTGGAAGGGGGGTGCAAGGGGGGTGTGTAGAGGGGGGTGCAAGGGATGTGTAGGGGTGCATGGGGGGCTGTGCAGGGGGGTGTCTGTCCAGGGGGTGGGGGCATCTTTGCAGGGGGGTGTCCAGGAGGGGAAGGGGGTTGTCCAAGAGGGGGTGCGTCTTTCCGGGGGGTGATTCCCATGGGGGGTGTATGTATAGGGGGGTGGTTGAGGGGGTCTATCCAGGTGGTGTCCAAGAAGGGGTGGGGGTGTCTAGTAGGGGTGGTGCAAGGGTTGTGAAGGTGTGCAAGGGGGTGTGTGCTATGGGATAGGGGGTGTGCAAGGGGTTCAAGGGGTGTTTGGGGGGGGGGGGGGCAAGGGGGGTTGTGCAGGGGGTGGGGGTGCATGGGGCCAGCACCGACTGAACAATGCTGTGTTTTTTGGAAATGTGAAGGATTATAGCCATGATTGGGAACCAGGGCTATAGATGAAGAGTTATTTTAGCCTATTCCATAGTTTTCAAACTATGGATATATGGTTATAGCCATAGTTGAAATGTGAATATAGGATTTAACCTTTAGCCACGCCAATACTAGCCACAGTAGAGTAATCTGTGGCTATAACCTTCAACCATAGTTTTTGGACCTATATCCGTGGTTTAAAACTGTGGATTTAGCCTTATTTTTTAGTAGTGGGAAAATGATCTCTTTGAAGTCAATCTATTTATTGAAACACGACCATGGTGAGTCATTTCATTAGAGACATTGGATTTTTTCCATTTTTGGCACAGTCTTTGTTGTATATTTAGTGCTTCCTTCTTGACATATGGTACTTTACTCCCATTTGAGTTTATTTTGATATGAATACTATTTGGATTATATTAATTCCACATTGTTAGTGTAAACACTATTCAAGCATGCATTTTATATGATTCTATGTGCTAGTTGGGTATCTTTGGGGATTGTGAATCACCTTCGGGCTATGTCCGTGATGGCTCAGTTATCAGGTTACAATGGTTACCAGGCTGGTTCGTAACATGGTGCTATATTTTTGGAGTGAACTCTCTTAATTCTCCTCTGTTATAATTATTTTGGGAGATTAATTTTTAATATCATATGATATAAATGTTGGTGTGTTTTTATGAGTTTCCATTTGAATTTTTATGTTTCCTCTTTTATTTATGTGTATGTTTCACATTAAGATATATAAATGTATTCATATATATATCATATGAATTTTTTACCATGTCATGATGATCAGGCCAAATATATTCCATCAATAAATTGGATAATTCTCTAAATATCATGATATAATAATGTTTTTTGTGATCAGATTTAATTTATTTGTATTTATAAATAGTTTCTTTGTCCAAATTGCATGTCCACAAATCTTCTCTTGGAAAATATTACAAGTGAATATATTTTCAATCGCATAAGTTGGTCTGATTGTATGTTGATATTTTGTGTCTAGGCCTAATTGTGGTTTTATTGGTCAAAAATGTTTGTTTTTTATATTCTTATTATTATTATATATTTCATTATAAAAATACATGATGATGTTATGATCCCAAGATAATAATTAATACCCATGTCTCTGAATTTAGAGTCAATATTTTATGTTAGATCATCTAAGTCTATATATCTCTATTTCATTATATAGAGATATCTCATATGACATAATGTTCCTTATAATTAGATATTTATCCCATGTTTGTGTTTTATAATATGATTTTTATGTATCACATAATGAATCATTGAATTTTTTCTTCCAAGACTATTCAATTTATCTATGTCTTTATGTTGTTTTTCATTTCCCAAAGTAATTATATATAGGAATATTATTGACAACCACAATGTTTTTGGAAAATATATAGTTTATTAGAAGTGGTTAAGAGATCATGAAAGTGTGTAAGTGTCACAAAATGATGAATAAAACATTACGTACATCTACTTTTGTTGATGAAGATAACATTTTATGGGATGAAAGAAGTTTAGATAACTCTAATAATACCATGAATTTTGTAACACCCCGAAATTTTATGAAAAATACTCTTTTAATTTCATTGATGTCTTGTGTAATACACTACATCAAAATTAGCTTGTGCTATACACAATACCGTATTAGCCTGTAGTATACGCAACAATGTTCTTGGCTCGTGTTACACACAATTTCAAGTTCGCAACATTATGTATATATTTTGTTTAATGTGTAAATGAAATAAGTTTTGAATTATGTTATACGCAACACCAAAGGGAGCTTTCACTACATGCATCCCTGGCTTTTCTTGCATTACACGCAATCATGACCTTTCACGATAGCGTGTGTAGTACTCAATACCGGATTTCACTAAACAATGATATATTGTTAATATAAACTAGCCATTATGAATATTATTAACTAAATTTTAAATTTTATAACATTATTATCCATCTTAAGCATTTTTTAGAACATGATATGAGAACAAAATAATATTTTCATATAAAATATGTATTTTTCAAAAAATGCAGTTTTGCCGCCTTTTGATGGCGTACCCAAATTAAATATAGTTTTTGATATGTTTATAAGTTCAATTTGACAAAATAAAATTATTATATGGAATCAGGATATAAAAATTTACTTTGGATAAATTTTTGATATTTTTCTGATAACATTCATTTTTTAATGAATTGAAAAAACACGCTATATTTTAATTAAAAACAACTTTTTTCATCGTAATAATTTATATGGATAAATTATAATATTTAATTGTTTGAAATTATAAATATAATATATATTTACCATTTAATATAATGTATGTCATTCGCATTTATTTTACATTGAATTAGTAGGTTAAATCAATTCAATCTTTTGCAATGTTTTAAACGAAAACCCGTTTTCTTTCGACAACAAGATTAATTTTAATTTAATTTCTGAAACATCTGTGTATTGAATTTGGAAAAATAGATTCCATATTTGGAATCAGTGGTTTTAAATTACATTAATAGACTACTTTTATTTATGGGAATTATGAATAGTAACTATGGTAAATTTTATTTACCATCGTTAAAGGTAAATCGGGTAATTAAGGGTAAATATAATATTATAAAATTACTCTAAAAATTGTCTTAATACAAATGGATTATTATATTTCATCCTAAGTCATATTTTAGTCGAAATGGAATCCATTATAACCCATTTGGATGTGATTAAGACCTTTAGATTATATTATTTAAAGGAAAGTGAAATACGTCTCACTGAAACATTAATAATTAAAATATTTTGAATATAATGTTATACAGAATATAAATTCGGTTATAAATACTCATTTGAAAGCTAAAAAGTTTTTCTTTATCATGGTAAATTATTTGCAGTTTTAAGAGTTATTTAATTACCTTATTATCTTATATATTAATGATGTAGAAATTATTTATTTAGTAAAAAAATCAGTAATATTGTTTTTATTGAAATAATAATACATGATAATGGGCACAAAAACCTAACGAAAACTTATTGGTAGTGTATATATACACCATAATCATCCAATTACCGAATTTATGACCGGTTGGAGTCTTATAAAAGTGATTATGACACTTATATTATTTTATTTTAAATGATGTCAAAGTTGTCACCTTCATAATTTAATAAACATAACATTTTAAAATTTGGGTGTTTTAGAAGATAAATGCGACTAAATGTATTATTAAGAAATCTATAAGACTTATCGTCATCATAGTATTTAATTTTTAATTTTATGCATCATATAAGTATATTTAATAATTATACAAAAATGTTGTAGTAATTATTTTATTAAGAGAAATATCAAATAAATGATTTTAAAAATAGTAAAATAAAAATTATATTAACTATATAATGTGCTCCACTAATTTTATACATTAATATGACATGTTAGGAACCTATTAAAGATTTTAGTTCAAACATATCTTATGTGTGAATTTTATTTAAATTCAAATAAATGAATAGTGTCAAAATTGACACTATTGTTATTTTATAAAAATAACATATTAGAAAATGGTTTCAAAATCACAAAAATATTTAAAAATTATAAATTAAAATTTATATTGTATAAATATCATAATTTATCCAATTATGGACAATAAACAGTATATAAGTATTTATTTATGAAAATTTAAATTTATAATCTTATTACAACAAATAAAATTAAATTGATTAAATATGGATAAATCAAGTTGATAATGTATAAAATAAATTCCCAATTTGTCGAAATTTTATTGGTTGATGAGATTACAACCCTATATCATCTAATATTTTAATATGAGTCATATTTGGATGTTTTTAAGTGGGTTTATATTTATTGTAAATTAATATTTTAAATATTTCCAAAGGTGCCCCTCTCCTCCCTTATATAAAGGGAACCCCTTCCCACTTCTCTTCACACACATTTGAGCATTGAATCTCAGAAAAACCCCACCAATTCCTCATCTAAACCTCTCTAGTTATATCATAGAGGTTCTGAATTTCTCAAAAGACCAACTCAAGTGCCCTAAGAAGAAGTTTAAAGGAGGTGCGTCGAAGAAGAGGTAATCTCTTATACCGATTCATTCATGTTAATTTCTTCATCAACTTATTATTCTTTAGTTGTTTCCTGATAAAGTAATAACATAATTATTAATTATATACTAATATGTTATTATAAATATGAAACAACCCTATTTCACCTTCTATCCATCCTACGGAAAAAGAAATCATCGTGCATGCGTACGTACGGAATATCGTCTCTACGTCGTGGTGTAATCTATTTTCCACCACCACCTTACGTGGATGGGTATAATGGTGTAAATCATAACTATATATGATTATTATAACATCATACTAATTCTATTATATTATACCATGCACTCAAATTATATTCAATAACTATTGGAACGATATCATCGCTCATGCGTACGGACGGACTAGCGTCTCCACGACGTGATGAGATTCATTCTCCATGTTAACCATTCATGAATGACTATAAAGTATATATAATTAATAATAATTTAATATATGACATAAAAATGATACTGTATTTATTTATGTATTTCATATACTTAATTCCATTCAATTCAATAAGGAAACGAAAACATCGTTCATGCGTACGTACGGCCTACCGTCTCCATGAACGGTGTATTTCATTACATTTATCTATCTATTATATATATATAATGAATATATATGATATATAAATCATGATTTAAATTCTTTAAGTAATTAAATCATGATATATGTAATTATAATATCATGAACAACAAGTCCAAAAACATACGATAAATAAAACGATTTCATCCAAAACGCTGCATTAACATGGAATTTAAAAAGGAACGGGTAACATAAAGTCATAATTGAATCATATATGATATCATAACAATAGATATTATACTTTCATAAGTCAATTGAATTATTTAAATCATTATACAATAGGTTTGGATACATACGAAGCATATTAGACATAAAGTAAGGGATAACTATTCCAATCTCGTTCTTATCCGAGATTGTTATTTGTAAGTATTTACTGGGGTTATTGTTATCATCCATGAAAATGTTTTCTAAAAAAATATAATGTTTTTTTAAATTACTTTTTACCCATTTTTGAAATTTACCACATGTTATGAAAGGAATCTTACTATTGTTTACCACACAGGAAACTTTTTGACTTTTTTGACAAAAGTACGAGAAGAATGTTATTTTTAACTTTTGCGGCGTGAATGGATTTTTATGGTGTCATAACACCAAATTTTAATGGAGATTACTCTACAATACTTTATGACTATATTCAACAAAATACTATTCTTTTAAAATTTCATGGAATTTTTTGAAAAGAAAATGATTTTGAATAAGAAAGGATATTTTCCTCAAGAAATCATTTCACGTTTTTTATCGAAACCATTTTCAATCTAAGATGACATTATTTTGTATGTGTATGTTTCATGTATAAAGTCTCTATGATTTACATGGTTTCACTTTTTTTATGATGAACTATCCATTTGTTTTATATGGATTATGTGATGATGGGATGATGTTTATGAAACCCATTTTATTCTTTGGGTTATGATGAATGTTTTATGTTTATTTTGTGGCACAAGTAATAAATGATTTCATTATGAGATGGGATGGACCTATATCTACATCCAATGCATTGGGTAAAGATTTATATCTCATGAGATAGACATGATTGGAACAGTAAGTTAACCCGGTTCAGTGATACAGGACTAGAACCAGGAGTGAACTCGATTCAGAAAGGGACTTTTTCCACTATGATGGTCTTGGCAGCAATGCTCTGGCTACTATGGAAATCATAACATGTTTTTAATGGTTTCCACAATTACATGTTTTATTCCCATTCTAGTTTATCATGATTAATGTTCCATTATGATCAATGCCTTATGTACTTCCAAGATTTATGTCTTTGCTCATGATTTTGATGTTTAGATTTTATGTTCCAGTTTTTGCATTCAAATGTTTATAGATTGTTTTATTTTCTCTATGCTTACCCTTACTGAGAATTTGAGCTCACCCTTTAAATGTTTTCTTTTCCCCAGGACTTAAAGAAAGGGTTTAGGTAATTAAACAAAAGGTGATGATCATTATGGGAGATTTTGAAGATCTTTCACCTTGATTAGAAGATTATTTTCTGAGTTTCCAAAGGCAATAAACTATTACGGTCCTTGTGTGTCTATTTTCATTATGTATTAAGTATTCCTAAAAATTAATGTAATGTCCATATACTTCAAGCTTTGGGTCTCTATAGTTGGTATCATAGGAAAGGTTTATTTAACCTTTGGAAACTAGGATGTGAAAATTTTAGTGAGATCCCTGGAGATATTTCTAATGTATGTCTAGGCATATCCCTAAGGTTAAGTATAAGTATAGGTTATAGTCCTAGAATTACGGTAATGATATTAGAATTTAACCTAAGATGTTATATATTTATGGTACTCCCCCTTGATTATGATTTTGGCCTCTCACAATATTATTTTTGAGTTTTAGAAAAAGGCTAGAAATAGGAAGATTCACGATAATGGAGGATATAAAAGACAACGGAATGATATTCTTCATGAGAAACCAAATGAAATTGGATATGGATGTCCACATATAGTTATTATTCCTAATTAGAAATCTCATAATATGATCAATAATCTCAACTTTGGTATGTTTCTGGAATCATCTAATAAGAGAATGATGGAGTTTCATGATGATCATAGAGGAAATAAAGGTCAGTTTCCCTCATGTGAATCATGTGGGAAGAGGCATCAAGGAGAATGTTTCAAAGGAAATGGAAGATGCTTTGGGTGTGGAAAATAAGGACACAATGCCAGTAAGTGCAAAGGAAAATGTTCAATTAATACCATGATCAAGGATAATGTTATTTCTACAACATCAAAAATGGTTAAATGTTTTAAATGTGGGATGTACGGGCATTATGAAAACCAATGCCCTAAGGGAAAATCTAATGAAGAGAATCAACATGGTCTTATTGGTAGTGTTTATATTGATGATGATGAAGATGCTACAAATGATATATGATATGAAAGATGTATTGAGGAATAAAGCGATGAAGATCAGTCAATGGTTTAAAAATGTAGTTGAAAAATTTATGTTTATTAAGAGTTATGTTGTATAGGTAATGGTACTATGGAATGAAGTCACATCTAAGGATTTTTACACTATTGTTTTTCCTAAAGTATTTGAAAGTATATGTTGAATGGTACCAGTAACCATGAAATGTTATTCATATATGTTTGGAATGTAGATGATATGCAAATAATGAAGGGATACAGAGAAAATAATATGTTTTAAAATATTCATGAGCTCATGATTGATATAAGGACAAAGTGATGTCATGGTTTGAGTATATATAATTTTTTTTTGGAATTATTGAATGTGGAAAGAGTTAATTTTTGACAACATTCATGTTTTCACTAAGGTTCTATGGTAATTCATTTTTCAAGAGAATGCATGATTAAGGTATTCATATGTTTGGAACATGACAATCAATAACTACCTTGTGATATATGGGAGACAAATGTTAAGTGGATTTAGTTCACCTTCTTTTAAATTTTTATTTTTGGAAGGATTTTAATGTTATCCATTTATGGATAGTTTAAGATATTTTCCATTTTAAGATTAATTTATTATCACACTATAGGTGGACTTATACTAACATGTTCTAACCTTTTTGTTGAGAATAGATGGAATGACCTATCATTCTATAACATGATCTACTAAAACTATAGGAATGGAAAATTTCACTTCATTTCTTTAAGAGTTGCAGTGGAAATTGTACAATGCACGACCAAGTGTGAGATTTTACCGAATTAAAGTAAGTATTTATTCTAATTCAAATTCATCAACTTCAGGGAAATGATCTTGAAATCCAAAAATTTTGTCCTAGTGTCCTTATATCCGATATATCAGATGGTACCTTAGATCCTCCCAAATTTATGGCTTTCTGATTGTTGGATTTTTCATATCCATGATCTCTACCACTCTCCATCGAAACATGATGGTTATATTTCTCTTCTATATCCACATTTTGACCTATGTTCCCTTATGTGGAAACCTAGTGATGTGTTAATTTGGGTAACCGTTACGTTTTGTACTTTAGTTTTTAAGATTATGATTTGGTATTCCTTTTTACGATGTGGGTTTCTATAAAAGAATCCTTCAAGTAGTAAACCATTTATAACCCCGAAAAATTTCAAGGCCAAAGTTAATTTTAATGGGGGTAGAATATAACACCCTGATATTTTATGAAAAATACTCTTTTAATTTCATTTATGTCTTGTGTTATGCGCTACATCAAAATTATCTTGTGCTATACGCAACACCGTATTAGCTTGCGGTATACGTAACACTGTTCTTGGATCGTGTTACACACAATTTCATGTTCGCAACATTAGGTATAGATTTTGTTTAATGTGTAAATGAAATAAGTTTTGAATTATGTTATACGCAACACCAAAGGGATCTTTCACTACACACATCCCTAACTTGGCATGCATTACATGCAATCACGAATTTCTCTCGATAGCGTGTGTAGTATGCAATACCATATTTACATAAACAATGATATATTTTTAATACAGACAAGCCGTTATGAATAGTATTAACTAAAATTTTAATTATATAACATTATTATTAATCTTACGCATTTTATAGAACATGGTACGAGAAAAGAATAAGTTTTTCATATAAAATATGTATTTTTCAAAAAATGCAGTTTTGTCGCCTTTTGATGGCACACCCAATTTAAATATAGTTTTTGACATGTTTATAAGTTAATTTTAAAAAAATAAAATTATTATTTGGAATCAGGATATAAAAATTTACTTTGGAAAAATTTTTGATATTTTTCTGATAACTTTCATATTTTAATGAATAGTAAAAACACGAAATATTTTAATAAAAAACATCTTTTTTCATCATAATAATTTATATGGATAAATAATAATATTTATTTCTTTTAAAGTATAAATAGAATATATTTTTACCATATAATATAATGTATGTAATTTTCATTGATTTTACATTGAATTCGTAGGTTAAATCAATTCAATCTTTTGTAATGTTTTAAACAAAAACCCATTTTCTTTCGACAACGGTATTAATTTTAATTTAATTTCTGAAACTTCTGTGTATTGAATTTGGAAAAATGGATTCCATATTTGGAATCACTGGTTCCAAATTATATTAATAGACTACTAGTTATTTTTTGGGCATTTTGAATAGTAACTATGGTAAATTTTATTTACCATTGTTAAAGGTAAATCAGGTAATTAAGGGTAAATATAATATTATAAAATTTTCCAAACACTTATCTTAATAAAATTGGATGATTATATTTCATCCTAAGTCATATTTTGGCCGAAATGAAATCCATTAGAACCCACTTGGATGTGATTAAGACATTAAGTTTATTTTATTTAAAGAAAGTGAAATATGTCTCACTCAAACTTTAATAATTAAAGTATTTTTAATATAAGGTTATACAGAATATAAATTCGTTTATAAATACTCATTTGAAAGATAAAATATTTTCCTTTATCATGGTATTTTATTTGTAATTTTTAAGAGTTATTTAATTACCTTATCAGCTTATTCATTAGTGATGCAAAAATTATTTATTTATTAAAAAAATCAATAATATTGTTTTTATTGAAATAATAATACATATTAAAGGGCTCCCGAACCTGAACAAAACTTTTTTGGTAGTGTATATATACACCATAAGCATCCAATGACCAAATATATGACTGTTTTCAGTCTTATAAAAGTGATTATAACACCTATATTATTTTATTTTAAATGATGTCATAGTTGTCACCTTCATAATTTAATAAATATAACATTTTACAAATTGGGTGTTTTAGATGATAAATCCGAATAAATGTATTCCTATTAAATATAGAAGATTTATCTTCATTGTAGTATTTTATTTTTAATTTTTATTCAACAAATAAGTATATTTAATAATTATATAATATTGTTGTAGTAATTATTTTATTAAGATAAATATCAAATAAATGGTTTTACAAATAATAAAATAATTATTATATGTACTATTTAATGTGATACACTAATTTTATAGATTACTATGACATGTTAGAAACCAATTAAATATTTTATTTCGAGCATATATTCTTTGTGAATTTTATTTAAATTCAAATAAATGAATAGTTTCATAATTGACACTACTGTTATTTTATAAAATTAACATATTATTAAATGGTTTAAAAATTAAAAAATATTTAAAAATTATAAATTAAAATTTATATGGTATAAAATATCATATGTAATCCAATTATGGAGAATCGAAAACACATAAGTAATTATTTATAACAATTTAAAATTTAGAATATTATTACCACAAATAAAATTAAATTGAGTAAATATGGATAAATCAAGTTGATAATGTTTAAAATAAATTCCTAACTTGTTTAAATTTTATTATTTTATGATATTAAAACCTGATATCTTCTAATATTTTAATATGAGTCATTTTTGGAGGTTTTTAAGTGGGGTTATATTTATTATAAATTAATATTTTTAAGATTTCCAAAGGTTCCCCTCTCCTCCCTTATAAAAAGGGAACCCCTTCCCACTTCTCTCCACACCCTTTTCAGCCTTAAATCTCTTCCAAACCCTAGAAATTCCTCATATAAACCTCTCTAGTTATATCATAGAGGTTCTGGTCTTCTAAAAAGACCAACTCTAGTGCCCAAAGAATAAGTTTAAAGGAGGTGCGTGAAAGAAGAGGTAATCTCTTCTACTGATTCTTTCATGTTTCCTTCTTCTTCAACTTCTTCTTATTTAGTTGTTTCATGATAAAGTCATAAAATAAGTATTAATTATATATTTATATGTTATTATAAATTTTAAACAACCCTATTTCACCTTCTATCCATCCTACAGAAAATGAAATCACCGCGTGTGCGTACGTACGGAATACCGTCTCCACGCCGTGGTGTAATCTGTTTTCCACCACCACCTTACTTGGATGGGTATAATGGTGTAAATAATAACTATATATTATTATTATAACATAATATTGACTCTACGATATTATACCATGCACTCCAATTCTATTCAATAATTTTGGGAATAATATCATCGCTCATGCGTACTTACGGACTACCGTCGCCACAACGAGATGAGATTCATTCTCCATGTTAACCATTCATGAATGATTATAAAGTATATATAATGAATAATAATTAAATATATGACATAAAAATTCTAATGGATTTATTTATGTATTTCATATACTAAATTCCATTCAATTCAATAAGGAAACGAAAACAGCGTTCATGCGTACGTACAGCCTACCGTCTCCATGAATGGTGTATTTCATTACATTTATCTATCTAATATATATATATAAATATATATAAATATATAGATAATATATATGATATATAAATCATGATTTACATTTTGGAAGTAAATAAATCCTGATATAAGTAATTATAATATCAAGAACAACAAGTCCAAACACGTACGATAAATAAAACGATTTCATCCAAAACACTGCTTTAACAAGGAATTTACAAAAGAACGGGTAATATAAATTCATAAGTGAACCATATATGATATCATAACAATGAATATGATTATTTAATAAGTTAATGACATTATTTAAGTCATTATACAGGAGATTCGAATACATACGAAGCATATCGGACATAAGGTAAGGGATAACTATTCCAATCTCGTTCTTATCCGAGATTGTTATTCGTAAGTATTTACTGGGGTTATTGTTATCATCCATGACCATGTTTTCTAAAAAAAATCATGTACTTTTAAAGTCCCTATTACCCATTTTTGAAATTTACCACATGTTATGAATGAAATCTTACTTTTTTTTACCACACTGGGAACTTTTTGACTTTTTTTGACAAAAGTACGAGAAGAATGTTATTTTTAACTTATGTGGTGTGAACGGACTTTTATGGTTTCATAACACCTAATTTTCATGAAGCTTACTCTACAAGATTTTATTAATATTTTCAAAAAAATACTTTTCTTTTAAAATTGCATGGAATTTTGTGAAAAAGAAAATTATTTTGAATAAGAAAGGATATTTTCCTCAAGAATTCATTTCAAGTGTTTTATCAAAACCATTTTCCATATAAGATGACATTATTTCATATGTGTATGTTTCAGGTATAATGTCTCTATGATTTACATGATTTCATTTTTCTTATGATGAAATATCCATTTGTTTTATTTGGATTATGTGATGATGGGATGATGTTTATGAAACCCATTTTATTCTTTGGGTTATGGTGAATGTTTTATGTTTATTTTGTGGCACAAGTAAGAATGATTTCATTATGTGATGGGTGGGACATATATCTCCATCCAATGAATTGGGTAAAGAATTATATCTCATGATATAGACACGGCTGCAATGGTATGTTAATCTGGATCAGTGATACAGGACTGGAATGAGGAGTAAACTCGATTCAGAAAGGTACATTGTCCATTAAGATGGTCTTAACAGAAATGCCTTGGCTACTATGTAAATCATAACAAATGTTGAATTGTTTCCACAATTACATGTTTTATTCCTATGCTAGTTTATCATGATTATTGTTCCATTATGATCTATGCCTTATGTACTTCCAAGATTTATGTCTTTGCTCATGATTTTGATGTTTAGATTTTATGTTCCAGTTTTTGCATTCAAATGTTTATGGATTGTTTTATGTTCTCAATGCTTACCCTTAATGAGAATTTTAGATCACCCTTTATATGTTTTCATTTCCCCAGGACTTAAATAAAGGGTTTACGTAAGAAAAAAAGGGGAAGATCTTTATGGGAGAGTTTGAAGATCTTTCACCACGATTAGAAGATTATTTTCTGAGTTTCTAAAGACACTAAACTATTACGGTCCTTGTGTGTCTGTTTTCATTATGTATTAAGTATTCCAAAAAAGTAATGTAATGTCTATATATTTCATGCTTTGGGTATCTATAGTTGGTATCAGAGTAAATGTTTTGTTAACCTTTGGAAACTAGGATGTGAAAACTTTAGTGATATACCTAGAGATATTTCTAAGGTATGTCTAGAGATATCCCTAAGGTTACGTATAAATATAGGTTATAGTGATAAAATTATGGCAACGATCATAGAATTTAACCTAAGATGTTAGATATTGAAGGTAATCCCCCTTTATTATGATTTTGGCCTCTCACAATATTCTTTTTGAGTTTTAGAAAAAGGCTGGAAACAGGAAGATTCACGATAATGGAGGATATAATGGACAATGGAATGATATTATTCATGAGAAAAAAAATGAAATTGGATCTAGAAGTCCACATATCATTGTTATTCCTAATAAAAAATCTCATAATATGATCAATAATCTCAACTTTTGTAAGTTTCCAGAATCAGCTAATAAGAGAAAGATGGAGTTTCATGATGATCAAAGAGGAATGAAAGTTCAATTTCCCCCATGTGAATCATGTGGGAAGAGGCATCAAGGAGAATGTTTCAAGGGAACTGTAAGATGATTTGGGTGTGGAAAGGAAAGACACAATTCCATTAAATGAAAAGGAAAAGTTTCAGTTAACACCATAAACAAGGATAATGTTATTGCTATAACATCAACAATGGGTAAATGTTTTAAATGTGGGATTTACGGGCATTATTCAAACCAATGCCCTAAGGGGAAATCTCATGAAGAGAATCATCATGGTCGTATGGGTAGTGTTTATACTGATGATGATGAAGAGACTACAAATGATATTTGAGATGAAAGATGTGATGAGGAATAAAATGATGAATCTCAGTCAATGGTTTAAGAAGGTAGTGGAATGATTAATGTTTATCAAGAGCTATGTTGTATAGGTAATGGGACTATGGAATGAAGACACATCTATGGATTTTTACACTATTGTTTTTCCTAAAGTATTTGAAATTATATTTTGAATGGTACTGGTAACCATGAAATGTTATTTATATATTTTTGTGAAGTAGATGATATGTGCATACTGAAGGGATAAGGAGAAAATAATATGTTTTATAGTATTCATGATATCATGATTGATATAAGGACAAAGTGATGTCATGGTTTGAGTATATATAATTTTTTTGGAATTTTTTAATATGGAAAGAGTTAATTTTTGACAGCATTATTGTTTTCACTAATGTTCTATGGTAATTCATTTTTCAAAATAATGCATGATTAAGGTATTCTTATGTTTGGAACGTGACAATCAAGAACTAACTTGTGAGATATGGGAGGCAAATGTTAAGTTGATTTAGTTCACCTTCTTATAAATTTTTATTTTTGGAAGGATTTTAATGTTATTCATTTATGGATAGTTTAAGATATTTTCTGTTTTATGATTAATTTATTATCAAATTGTAGGTGGACTTATACTATCATGTTCTAACCTTTTTGTTGTGAACAGATGGAATGACCTATCATTCTATCACATGATCTGCTAACACTACATTAATGACAAATTCAACTTCATTTTTTTAAGAGGTGAAGTTGATATTATACAATGCACGACCCACAATGAGATTGTACCGAAATAAAGTAAGTATTTATTCTAATTCAAATTCTTCAAATTTAAGGAAATGATATTGAAATCCAAAAATTTGTCCTAGTTTCCTTATATCCGATGTATCAAATGGTACCTTAGATCATCACAAATTTATGGCTTTGTGATTGTTGGCTTTTTCTTTTCCATGTTCTTTACCACTCTCCATAAGAACATGATGGTTAGATTTCTCTTCCATATCCACATTTTCACCTATGTTCCCCTATGTAGAAACCCAGTGATGAGTTAATTTGGGTAACCGTTACGTTTCGTACATTATTTTTTAGGATTATGTTTTGGTATTCCTTTTTACGATGTGGGTTTCTATATAAGAATCTTTCAAGTAGTAAATCATTTAAAACCCCGACGAATTTCGAGGGAAAAATTCATTTTAAAGGGGGTAGAATGTAACACCCCAAGATTTTAAGAAAACTACTCTTTTAATTTCATTGATGTCTTGTGTTATACACTACATCAAAATTAGCTTGTTCTATAAGCAACACCGTATTAGCTTGCAGTATACACAACACTATTCTTGGCTCATGTTACACACAATTTAAAGTCCGCAACATTAAGATTAGATTTTGTTTAATGTGTAAATGAAATAAGTTTTGAATTATGTTCTACTAAACAACAACGGGATCTTTCACTACACACATCCTTAACATGTCTTGCATTACACGCAATCACGACCTTTCTCGATAACGTGTGTAGTACGCAATACCATATTTCCCTAAAAAATGAAATATTGTTAATATGGAAAATCCTTTATGAATAGTATTAACTAAATTTTAAATTTTATAACATTATTATTCATATTATGCATTTTCTAGAACATGGTATTAGAACAAAACAATTTTTTCATATAAAATATGTATTTTTCAAATAATGATGTTTTGCCGCCTTTTGATGGAGGACCTACATTAAATATAATTTTTGACATGTTTATAAGTTAAATTTGAAAAAATAAAATAATTCTTTGGAATAATGATATAAAAATTTACTTTGGATAAAATTTTGATATTTTTCTGATAACTTTCATATTTTAATGAATAGTAAAAACACGTTATATTTTAATTAAAAACATCTTTTTTCATCCTAATAATTTATATGGATAAATTATAATATTAAATTGTTTTAAAGTATAAATAGAATATATTTTACCATTTAATATAATTTATGTCACTAGAATTGATTTTTGATTGAATTCATAGGTTAAATCAATTCAATCTTTTGCAATGTTTTAAACAAAAACCAGTTTTCTTTCAACAACGAGATTAATTTTAATTTATTTTCATAGACTTCTATGTATTGAATTTCGAAAAATGGATTCCATATTAGGAATCAGTGGTTACAAATTATATTAATATACTACTTTTTTGGTAATTTTGAATAGTAACTATGGTAAATTTTATTTACCATCATTAAAGGTAAATCGGGTAATTAATGGTAAATATAATATTATTAAATTATCCTAACACTTGTCTTAGTAAAATTTGATGATTATATTTCATCCTAAGACATATTTTGGTCGAAATGGAATCCATTAGAACCCACTTGGATGTGATTAAGACCTTTAGATTATATTATTTAAAGGAAAGTGAAATAAGTCTCACTTAAAAAGTAATAATTAAAGTATTTTTAATATAAGGTTATAAATAATATAAATTCGTTTATAAATACTCATTTTAAAGCTAAAATGTTTTTCTTTATCATGGTAATTTATTTGTAATTTTTAAGAGTTATTTAATTACCTTATTATCTTATACATTAATGATGAAAAATTATTTATTTAGTAAAAAATTCAATAATATTGTTTTATAGAAATAATAATACATATTAAAAGGCTCAAAAACGTGAAGAAAAATTATTTTTAGTGTATATATACACCATTATCATCCAATTACCGAATATATGACCGTTTAATGTCTTATGAATGTGATTATGACACTTATATTATTTTATATTAAATTCTGTCAAAGTTGTCACCTTCATAATTTAAGAAATATAACATTTTACAATTTGGGTGTTTTAGAAGATAAATCTTACTAAATGTATTCTTATGAAATCTATAAGAGTTATATTAATCCTAGTATTTTATTTTTAATATTTATGAAACAAATAAATATATTTAATAATTATATAAAAATGTTGTAGTAATTATTTTATTAAGAGAAATATCAAATAAATGGATTTACAAATAGTAAACTAAATATTATATGAACTATTTAATGTGATCCACTAATTTTATAGATTACTATGACATGTTAGGAACACATTAAATATTATAGTTTGAACATATCTTCTGTTTGGAGTATATTTAAATTCAAATAAATGAATAGTGTCAAAATTGACACTATTGTTATTTTATAAAAACATCATATTATAAAATGGTTTAAAAATCCCGAAAATAGTTAAAAATTATAAATAAAAATTTACATGGTAGAAAATTTAATAATGTATCCAATTATGGACAATCCACAATACATAAGTAATTATTTATAATAATTTAAAATTTAGAATCTTATTACCACAAATCAAATTAAATTAATTAAATATGGATAAATCAAGTTGATAATGATTAAGATAAATTACCAAATTGTCTTAATATTATTGGTTGATGATATTACAACCCAATATCATCTAATATTCGAATATGAGTCATTTTTTGTGTTTTTTTAAGTGGGTTTAGATTTATTATAAATTAATATGTTTATGATTTCCAAAGGTGCCCCTCTCCACCCTTATAAAAAGGGAACCCCTTCCCACATCTCTTCACACCCTTTTGAGCCTTGAAGCTCAAAGAAACCCTGAAAGTTACTAATCTAAACCTCTATAGTTATATCATAGAGGTTCTGGTCTTCTCAAAAGACCAACTCTAGTGCCCTAAGATTAAGTTTAAAGGAGGCACGTCGAAGAAGAGGTAATCTCTTCTACCGATTCTTTCATGATTCTTTCTTATTCAAATCCTTCATCTTTAGTTGTTTCATGATAAAGTAATAGCATAAGTATTACTTATATTCTGATATGTTAATATAAATATGAAACAACCATATTTCACATTCTATCCATCCTACGAGAAATGAAATCACCACTCGTGCGTACGTACATAATACCATCTCCACACCGTGGTGTATTCTGTTTCCCACCACCACCTTACATGGATGGGTATAATGGTGTAAAGAATAACTATATATGATTATTATAACATAATATTGATTCTAAGATATTATACCATGCACTCCAATTCTATTCAATAATTATGGGAATGATATCATCGCTCGTGCATACGTACAGACTACCGTCTCCAAGACGCGATGAGATTCATCCTCCATGTTAACCATTCATGAATGATTATAAAGTATATAAAATGAATAATAATTAAATATATGACATAATAATTATAATGGATTTATTTAAGTATGAAATCTAATTAATTCCATTAAATTCAACAAGGAAACAAAATCATCATTCATGCGTACGTACGGCCTACCGTCTCCATGAACAGTGTATTTCATTACATTTATATATCTATTTTATGTATATATATACTGAATATATATGATATATAAATAATGATTTACATTCTGGAAGTAATTAAATAATGATATAATTAATTATAATATCAATAACAACAAGTCCAAACACGTACGATAAATAAAACGATTTCATCCAAAACGCTTCTTTAACATGAAATTTACAAAATAACGGGTAATATAAAGTCACAACTGAACCATATATGATATCATAACAATGAATATGATTCTTTAATAAGTAAATTTCATTATTTAAATCATTATACATGAGTTTTGGATACATACAAATCATATCAGACATAAGGTAAGGGATAACTATTCCAATCTCGTTCTTATCCGAGATTGTTATTCGTAAGTATTTACTAGGTTATTGTTATCATCAATGCCCATGTTTTCTAAAAATGTTTTCATGTATTTTGGAAAAACTTTTTACCCATTTTTGAAATTTAACACATGTTATGAAAAGAATCTTACTTTTTTTACCACACGGGGAACTTTTTTGACTTTTTTGACAAAAGTACGAGAAGAATGTTATTTTAAACATATGAGGCGTGAACAAAATTTTACTGCTTCATAAAACCTCATTTTCATGAAGCGTAATCTACAAGATTTTATAAATATTGTTAAAAAAATACTTTTCTTTTAAAATTGCAAGAAATTTTGTGAAAAGAAAATGATTTTGAAGAAGAAAGGATATTTTCCTCAAGAATTCATTTTAAGTGTTTTATTAAAAAAAATTTCCATCTAAGATGACATTATTTCATATTTTTATGTTTCAAGTATAATGTCTCTATTATTTACATGGTTTCACTATTTTTATTATTAAATATCCATTTTTTTATATGGATTATGTGATGATGGGATGATGTTTATGAAACCCATTTTATTCTTTGGGTTATGATGAATGTTTTATGTTTATTTTGTGGCACAAGTAAGAATGGTTTCATTATGAGATGGGTGGGACCTATATATCCCTCCAATACATTGGGTAAATATTTATATCTCATGAGATAGACATGTCTGGAATGGTAAGTTAATATGGTTCAGTGATATAGGACTGGAACGTGGAGTGAACTCGATTCAGAAAGGGTCTTTGTCCACTAAGATGGTCTTGGCAGCAATGCCTTGGCTACTATGGAAATCATAACAAGTGTTGAATGGTTTCCACAATTACAAGGTTTATTACCATGCTAGTTTATCATGATTAACGTTCCATTATGATCTATGCCTTACGTACTTCTAAGATTTATGTCTTTGCTCATCATTTTGAATTTAGATTTTATGTTCCACTTTTTGCATTCAAATGTTTATGGATTGTTTTATGTTCTATATTTTTACCCTTATTGAGCATTTGAGCTCACCCTTTATATGTTTTCTTTTCCCCAGGACATAAATGAAGGTTTTAGGTAAGAAAACAAAATTGGAAGATCTTTATGGGAGATGTTTAAGATCTTTCACCATGATTAGAAGATTATTTTCTGAGTTTCAAAAGACGCTAAACTATTACGGTCCTTGTGTGTCTGTTTTCATTTTGTATTATGTATTCCACAAAAGTAATTTAATGTCCATGTATGTCAAGATTTGGGTCTCTACAAATTTTTCATTTGATGTTGTAAGGTTTTAATGATTTATTCTTTAGGTTGGGAAATCATTTGTTTGAAATGTGTATAGTTAATGAACTACCTTCATAAGGATAAGAAAAGACATCATAAGGTTTATGTGAGTCGCTTTAAGGTTGGTGCATGAAGTTTTAGGAATGGTACAAGTACTTCATGTAGGTCATATAAACTTATGTAATTTCATTGTGATCTAATCATAATAATGATAAAAATGTGAAATAGTTATCTAGAGGAACACATAGTGTCCTTGTGATGCATTATAAACCAATTATTATAACCAAAAGTACGAAATATGGAAAATAATTTGGATGATGATTAATTCATCCAATAATGATTTAACCATCATGGAGAAAACCACTATAATTGTATAAAATGGTGGATTTATTTTTTGATATATTTTAGTTCGAAAATATATCATGTTGTAATGGTGTATTGCTTCATCTTGGATCTATAACGTGATTGAGATTTTCTATAAGGGAATACATTGTTCATAAGTGTACAATAGAATGGTATTTCATAAAGGTATCATAAGTAAAATCAAGAGAGTATCATTCAATAATATTTTAATTATTATATGAGTAATTATGTCTGATTATGTGGTATGGGTTTGCACAAACACACACAAAACATCATGGTACTCAAACATGGGGACCATGAGACTGTTATAGAAATTTATTTGTGTATATTATGAAATGAATTCCCAAAATTTTATCAATATGTAATTTCATAGATATATTAAAAAACATAGTGGCAGTGATGAGATGATTAAATGATATATAGAAGGTTATGGACAATATAATATAAATACATATTTTAAGATGATGTCCGATTGAAGGAGTTAAATCATGGATTTGAGAAAGAAAAATAAGAGAAAAATTTTTATTTTTAGTTACAAGATATTTAAAGTGATCTCATTTCATTATTCTAAAATACTAGTAGAACTAGGAAAAAATAATGAATTATTAACATAAAACACTCATGAATATAATACATTACATTGTACGAGATTAGATTGACCTAAGGTTAAAAAATGATCTCTAAGAGAAAAATATATAAAATTGTAAAATTAAAAGGTATTATGGTCATTTATAAAGAATGAATAAGTTCACTATTATGACTAGAATTTGAATGTGGAGTGCCCAGTTTATCCCCATTATGAATAATAAATATATACAAATAAGAAAAAATATTTTTTGTAAAAATGATGTATTTTACTGATTACCTATGAATGACTAGTTGAGTTGAAGCCATCAGAGAACCAATAACATAACAAAAAAAATAAAATAACAATTTTTTTGATGTAGTAGAGACCTACACATCTATAAACTCTTAGTTTTCCCCCATAGTAGAGTATGAATTAGGAGAAATGGTAGTTCTCTTGTGGTACAGACTACACCAACATAATATATTATATATGTAGTGTGACTTGGAAGGGATTGACCGTAGGAACTCTATATCCACCAAAACTGTGAAATAGTGTATTTTTGTTTCTTTGACACATTTACATTATATAATCCATGTACATAATCTAATGTGGGTAAATAATATTAAATCTGTATCCCCCTTTCAAACTTTATTTGAAAACATTATGTCACTGTAATTCAATGAGTTTGAGATAAATTAATTCATGTAAACAATGTTCTGACCAATTTGGGAAGAGTATCTACATATAAACAATAAGAGGTCTATTTTCTAAAATTAGTTATAACATTATTCACACTCCTACTTAGGGTTCCATGCGAACCTAACAAGTGGAATAATATCTCAAAGGCATTATATTTTTTTGAACCTCCAAAAACTATTTTTCATTTATAAAAAAAATAATGGAAACAATGTATATATCATTATTCAAATGTAAAAAATTCCATTAGTGGAAAAAATTCATGGAATATTTATAAGATGTTATAGAGTCCCCTTGTGAATATGTTCGAGAATGTAATTTTCTATTGTTTTGACATTGAATTTTCTATTAATCACATCAACAATGTCTATTGAATGATTATTTTGTAAAAAAACGAATAATTATAGTTTTAAAATATGGACACATCAATAACTTTTCTCATGTATAATTATCTAGGGACATGTGAAAGTACATGTAAGAGAAATACCAAAAATTATTTGTGTTAAGATGTGATTGTAAAAATGGTTGAGTGAAATTAATGAATAAATATGATAAATAATAACTCATATATAAAGCAAATAACATATAGATCAATAAATATAATACCTATGATAAGTTGATATCTAGAACTGAGGAGACCATTTCTGGATTTATTATTTTATTTTGTCTTTACCCAATTTTGGATGAATCATGTAAAATAAGTTGTTAAGTCTTATAACTCATTTTAAAAATTAGTGACACGAATAATAGCATTAAAACAAAATAATACATAACATATTGAATTTTTGCATGTTATGACTAAATATAGGTTAAATTCATTTAAAAGGATGAGGATCAATATGGTAGAATCTATAAAATTCACTATTTCATCATAGAGTAAATCACCATGGAAATCATTTTTCATAAAAGAGATAAGGTTGAATTGAAGTTTATCATAATTATCATTCACACAAAAATAAATTTTACATATAATTTTAATTAATAATTTTCAAATGAAATAATCAATTGTGTGACCAATGAGAAGAAGTTAAAGGAAATCATAATTCATCTAAGAATAATACTTAGAGAACTAATAAATTTTGAGTTGTAGGATACCTAAAATATGAAAGAATTATTTAGAAAACAATGAAATAAAAATAAAAGGATAAATGAAGATGAAATTAATATCAATTCATAAAAATTGAAATAGAAGGAGGAATTAACTTTTATATAAACCCCAATAGGTATTAAAATAGTGAATGCAAATTCAGACTACATAAGAAAATGGAAGATCATCTTATAATAAAGTATAAACATGGTGAGAATGAATTAATTAAAATTTTAATAATTTTCTTCATGTTTTGGGAACATTATGGGAATATATTTTGATGCCCAAAGGCCCCTTGATATAGAGAATAATACTATATAAACATCTTAACAAAGAATATTACTCATGAGGTATGAATTCCATAGGACATGTTTTAGATTTTATATGTATGGTAATATTATAATTCATTGGATTAGAAATAAATATAGAGATGTAAAAAAGATATACTGTTGTAACAACACAAGAAAACTGAGTCTCAAATGGTAAAATGTTACTACCCAAGTAAAAATGGTGAAATTTTCTTTTCGAGAGCCATCCAAATTAGCACTCCACTATTAAGAATACTCCACCTAGAGTATTATTAGGATGGGTGAACTCCAAGGTTTTTCGAAGGTAAAAATGAGTTGGATAAACGAAATATAAAATTAAATTTGTTTCCCTGTTAGGATAACCGTTTTTCAGTTAAGTGACCCTGATGGTTAATAACATATGTTGTGTTGTGAAGTAGAAATAATTATTATTAGTTGTCCGTGGGATTATATGACTAGGTTCATGTAATGGGAATCTTAGGTATGTAAAAATAGTATCATTAGATAAAATTATATAGAATAATATATGAAATTCTTGAGTTTTAGGGTTGGGATCCAAAACGGGGGTGTTGTTATTTAATGGGGTGGGTAGTGAATCCCTCAGAAATGAATGGATTAAAACACCAAATTTCATTAAACCTATCCAAAGGGTGAACCAATCTTTTTCAGAGCCTACATAATTAAAACTCCATAGATAATATTTTTTATCTTGTTCTAGTTTCAGTATGGGGGACCTATTTGGAAATTTTATAGGGTGTATGTGATTATTGAAAAAGGACACTAAAATAACTTATTTTATACTATGTGGATTGAAGTTAATTTATATGTAACCACAATGTGTAATATCCTACGCTATGTTGTGTAGTTGACCGAGGTGTTACATGATACAGTTGCGAAAAAATGAAATGGTTCACGGTCTGAGGAGAGTGTAACACCCATGGAGAGTGAAACACACCTAGAAACTTATGAATTAAAGGGGAAAATTTTATTACCTAGGTCCACAACCTGAACCATTATTTTTATTAGACAACCTAATTAGAATTCCAGAGTTAATCATTATTTACCTAGAGTAGTTTCAGGATGGGTGACCTCTTTGGATGTTTCATATGGGTTTTCGAATTGAGGAGTAGAAAAATGTTAAGAACACGTGTTGGCCTATGAGGATAGTTGTTAGATTGATATGTAACCACAATGGGTAATAAACTATGGAGTAAAGTGAAGGAATCCAAGGTATTACATGATACTAATATAATGAGATGAAATATTTAACGGCTCATGGAGCTCAGACAACGAATAATGTGTAATATAACTAGAAAATTGGGGGTTAAATGCTAAATATTACTACACAACTCAACATGGGTCATATTTCTTTTTGAGAGACAAACTGATTATGACTCTATAATTAATCATTCATGACATGGATTACTGTCATGATGAATGACATCCTAGTGAGTATCTATATATATATTTTATTATAGAAGAAGAACACTGCAATAACAAGTGTTAACCTTTTTGGATAATAATTATTATCATAAGTAACCATTATGGTTAATTACATTTGGTGTATTGTAAAGGAAAACATAAAAATATCAAAGACCCATTGTGAAATCCAATTCCATATCACTTTATAATACTATTCTAATTGTTTTCCATGTTATTTCATGCATTCCTTTACATGTGCCAATGGATTTTGAAAAGTTGCGATGGTCTATAAGAGGATGTTGGAGATACTATACCCTCTTAAACAATGTGTGGTATAACGGTAATATAATAACAATTAATAGTTAAATAGTAATAAATAAATATTAAGAATAGTAATAGTTAAGTCATCCATTTAATACAAATAAAATACTAGAAAAAAGGACTATTATTATATATAAAATCATTCTGATCATCCCACTCTTTAAAAAAGTGAATACATTGAAAATAGAGTTACATGCATATAAGACATGGTATAAAAAATGAAAAAATGATCAAACAAATTGAAAAATAGAATCATGTTCATAACAATTACCATTATCACAAACTCCATCCTAGTATAGAGAGATCAAACATCATTAGCAGGACACATTCCCTTATCCCTACAAGCATAAATTATGTCCTTCTGAGTACCAATCACCTGCCCAAAAGTGTGTTGAATATAGTTATCATGCCAAGAAAACAGAATCTAATTACATCTAGTCAATAAATATTTAAATATTTAGTGTTTAGGTAATGATATAAACAACAAATGAATAATGTAATACTGATTCTAGTCTAAGTACATGATGAGACTATCGGCCAACACGACCTGCTTAATACTTTTCTATAATGAATTTGAATGATTTTCCAATTTATGAATTCATTTATAAAATAATGTCAAGATGCATATCATAACCTTTGAATCCCTTGTGGATTATATCATTATAAGTCATGAAGGAATACCATAAGAATTATAACATTATAATGTAATTAGAAGAGTTCGTTCATATATATAAAGATCAGAACTAATAGAATAATGTTATTTAACATGGAAGACGTGTCACATATATTAATGATTTAATTAATTTATTGGCATCCAAATCCCTTCCAAAGTGTTCTAAATTAGAAACATAAGTATCAATCCATGTGTATTACGATCCCATAAATCTACAATCCCATCCACGAAATTAACCATAGGAAACCACATGCCGCTCTTGGGGTGGTATAAAGACATCTCCCTCTAAGTCCATCATTGGTATTCAGTGTAAGAAATCCATGTGTTACATAATAAAAAATATAAATCACTTACCTTGGATTGAATCCTTGTAATTTCATTTAATTAACACATGTATCACTCATGGTGCCATATAATCCATCCTCTAATTTGTTTACATCAAAGGAATTCATACAAGAACCCATGTGTCACACAAGGTGTGATATAAATCAATATATAATTCATTTGAATTCATTAAGTCCGATGATTCAATCTAGGGAGTTAGAATTTGGAACACATATATCACCCTCACAAGGAAGTAATAAATAGTCATGGATCATTATTATAAACATACCATTAGACACCGAATTTAAATTATTTGGCCTCCCCATTAATAAGTAATAACTATAAATACCCTAATCTGGTAGTTTTACTTCATTACCTAGTATAAGAAGGTCTAGGATGTATTAAATACTTCCACCCAATTTAATAATAATCATTATTTAACAATTTTAACCTCCCTTTTACATGCTATCAAGAAACAAATTTCATAAGGTGAATCAAATTCATTATAAACTCATTGGTTTTTTTCACCAATTTCATAACACCACCAAGGGGTGGTTCTATTTGGTGTCCCGAGCACTCATTGGTGATTTCAGGTCATATGGTTAATATAAAGATTGTCCTAAATATTTAATTTATGACATAAATCATTTCATTGAAGACTCTTAGATGTTCTTACTCGCATTACAATATTACTATATATATATATCACTATATGTTTTTGGAAAATCATGAGACCACCCACCTTAGAATGGTAGTAGAATCCCCATACGATATCATCTTCTGATTCGGCCTAGAATTGTAGAAATTGAAAAAATTTACAAACTCCTTGAAAATAAGTAATATTAGCACTCAAGGATTTAGTATTCCGTATAGTGAGATAATAAAAGGAAGTAAGTTAATAGGTTAGAGACACTATCAATACAATTTCAGCATGATGATCATCGGTCTGATCAAAGTCCATTGAAAGGAGGAACATCAATTCCCTATTTAATAGGAAATCATGGAATCCCAAATATGAGGGTTTTTTTTCATGAGATGTTAGGAGGATGGAGAGAAAAAATAGTTTTAATAAAGGAAGGGGAAATGGTAATTTTACCTTAGATTAAAGGGACCATTTTTACCATACAATTTTCCAAAACTATTTTCCAACCAAGAACAGACACTGAATGGAATTCAAACCTCACATGGTTAGGTCACACAGTTTTTCCAAACCACAAGGAAACCATGGGTGGTAACAACTTAAGGGGCACTTCCTTTTTGGTTAATTATTAGATTTGTCGAATAGTGAGTATCCTGTGTAGGTACCCTCTTTAATTTCTCTATAGATCCATGAAAGGACATGCAGCCTACCTCAAACGGTTTACAAACCACAATCCACCACCAAAAGGGGTTGCACAGTTTGGGTGCATGATTACTCCTAACCATGAACCAATCATGTGCCTCTACCTATTACTAAATAAATGGAGTCTATGTGATCCAAAAGTGACCTATAAACTCATGATACTTTACTTAAAATCATTATCCCAACTTTTTGATGAAAATAAAATATTTAACCAAAAATTTAAATGGTTTTTACCTCATTATAAAAACAGGGACCATAAAATATCCCCTATTTATAAAAATAATCATCGTTTTTCCCTTTCGAGGGTGGTAAAAATCATTATAGAATATCTTCATCTACTGGAAATGTACATTACCACCCTCAAAAGTTGTATCATGCACATGGCCATGCTTCCCTTGCACTCATACTAGAGCAAATTTCCTTCATTAGAGATAACTCATGCTTCGATCAATTGTATGTATAGGATATTCTTTAATGTATAAATTTAACTCCAACACAACCTCCTTAGGTTGTATAATATGATACATGATTCGGTGAGAGTGGTGTAACTAAAATACATGGAAGATGTTGTGCATGGATTTATACCTCCGATTTAAATTCAACCAATTTATTACTGGCCCAACTCTCTCTAAAATCTCAATAGAACCAACATAAATAGCAGAAATATGACATAGATTTTAAATCATTCAATGCATTATTCTTGGTGAAAAATGAAAAAAAACTATTCTATGACCACTAACTCTTGGGTGTTTCTATGAAAACAACATATGAATTATTTATATAGTGAGATATATAGACACACACACACACACACTTTTTAATAAGATTTAATGGATATAATGTTTCTAGTATGAGATGAGGGCCTTGTAGCATAACCTCTCTTGCCTCTTATCAGAATAGGGATGATCGAAACGACCAACAATATACAATATTATATGAAGAAATCATCATTTTTTATTGAAGGAAGTTATTATAAGTAAATCCAGAATGAGTTAGTTTCTTCTATATAGGATGACCAAAACCATGGACACATTCCCAAAGTATTCCCTCTAAAACCAATATCATATGTTCAGATAGACTATCATTATATGGGTGATAGGATGTACTAAATAGTACATGAAAACCTATTTCCCATTTCAACTCCAACCAGAATGCTGATATTACATAAGAATCTCTATCGTATATGATTCAATGTGGAACTGTGTGAATTATTATGATTTAATTGACATATAGTCCTCCTAGATCATCTAATAAAATGGTCTCTCAAATAAGTATAAATTGATAAACCTATGTAAATATGTCTATGATTACCCCTACTGCATTATATTCCCAAGGTTACTCGGGTAGTCCCATCAAAAAATAAATTGTTATGTCATCCAATTTCCATCAAAAAATTGAAAATGGATTATAAATTTAGGCGGGATGTTGGGGCTCCCCCTTCACTAGATAACATGGGGAACACTATGCAATGGAACCAACTACCTTCTTTTTCATTCTAGGCCACCAATATTTGCTGGGTAAATCATGGTAATAATTTGTAAGTATAGGGCGTACCACTAAATAAGATACCGAAGACACTCATATCTATTCTTCTTTGATGTCTATTAGAACATAAAAACATCCATGAAAGTGAAATACCTTAGCTACATCAATAACCAATCAAGGAAATCTATCCTTATATATAACACTTTTGTATAGTAAGATACTCTTGGGATTAGAAAGCTATATCATCTTTACATTATATAAAAATCATGTGGCCTCAGATAATGATGTGAGTGAAGGGTATCCATGATGTCCCAAAACCTCTACAAAAATATTCGATGGAGGTACATTAACTACCACTCACTACATGCCTAATATACCGTTTGTGTTTGAGTTTTATGGATAAGTGATTAATCAACCACATTTCTGCACATGAACATACATGAATGATAAATGTTTAAGGAAATTAGTAATTTAACCAATATTCATTTCCTCAAATAAAAAAACATTGAAAATATATATTTGAGGCTTTTTTAAACCATGTACAAAAAAACACTCTCCTAGTAAGTAAGGCCTCCTATGATGAAACACATAAACTAAAATTGCTAACATGAGAATGTGAATCATGTAATTATTATCATGAGGCGCCAACTAACAATACCTTAATTACACTAATCAATCACCCAACATCAGATAATCTCTCTACTCAATACCTGATGCATTTTAATAAACTATATAACATAATCTTAGCATTGGTAGAATCATAATGAACCCTGATGTTAATATATATATCAACTCATGGTGGGATTCCTAAACAAACTCTAACCATATAAACAATACATCATTTTTATTCAATCATGTGAGTCGTGCTTCATGTTGAGAGAAATATTGTATGAATCACATGTAATTGCCCTCTATCCCCAATGAACAAGGTATAAAAAATTTGTTCATGTGCTTCTTCCATCAAACTATTGTTCTCAACTTCTATGGGTCAACTAAAACTCTTTTCTCTTAGATAACACAATCCATGAATTAGACTTTATTGATTGAAAACTGTCCATATATGATCATAGAATACATATGGTGCTCTATCTATGGACATTAAATGATATCAAGATGCTTTGAATTTTCTTCTTGAGTATGTTAATACCCCAAGATTTCATCTATGATGAGTATCATAAAGTATTCAAGATATGTGATGAAATCATAATACATCAAATCCAAAATCACTATAGAATGTTTAGAATATTTAACAGTATTACTAGACAATCATACAAGTTATATATTATTTGTAATGATATAAAAAGTATTTATGATGGTAAAAAACACTCTTTGTGGAAACCTGACCTCAAATCAATCTAAGAGAAATCCCATACTCCCTAGAGATGGTCGAAGTAGTCAACTATATGTGGAAATGGATACATGTTTTTAAGTATAATGTAGTTAAACCAAAGGTAGTCTATTTAAGTCCTGAGGGTACTATATACCTTATTAGTTAAATGGAGATGTGATCCCCATGGGAAAGTAAAAGTCTATATAAAAGCCTTATCTCCAAATCCCTCTAGTTATCTATAAAGCTGTTGAAACACAATAGTATCCATCCTATAAGGAGGAATATAAGCCAGTTTTGGTCCAAAAAATAGATCAAAGATAAATTATACCTACCTATTAGAAGATAATATAGAAAATATATTATTTCCTATGTCCCTAAAAAGATCTTCTATATGTGATAAATCATCCTAACATGTCCCTAATAATATATATTATGACTGTGAATATGAGTTATCACACATCCCATCCCATGAGGCTTGGTTCCAGATCAACCTTCCAAGATATCCTATTCTTCCTTGTGAATATAGTTATCACACATTGGTGATGTGAAGGATACCCTAAGAAGATAGTAGTTGACATAAAAATGATAATTAAATGACTAGTATATCGTGAGAATGATATCATATCATATCATATCAACGATGAAGAGGTCATGTAATAAAAAATACATGTCAATATCAAGGGGGAAATTCATGTACTTGAGTTCTCATTGTAATCAAATTCTAAATGGGGCATCATGTGTAACTATGCTACAAGTATTCAAAAACATAAGCCCAATGATCTCCATAATAGTAATATATATAAATGATTGTCAAGTACCTATTTCAATTAAAACAAAAAATCTGAGTAGAGGCAATTTAGATTATACATATGGCTATATATGGACCATTAAACTGATCCTCAAGGATCCGATATGATACAAACATCTAGCCATGTACATATCCCTGATACATATCTTGACACCCATATCCCATCCCACTCTATTGTTACTATAAATATGTTTTCTAGCTCCCTTGACCACAACAACCTCCTTAACCAGATTAGTTGGTAGTAAAACAGATCTCTACCTTATGAGGCGCTGCAGGACCCACTCCCGAATGTGGAGTTGGTTCATATATTATGTGACTAGATACAAGAGAAATATCTATGAAAAATTTTAAAATATGAATTATCTTACAAGATTCATGCAAATAAACTAGTTCAGTAGTACACAGGGGATTCATATTTTTTAGTCTACTACAATGATGGAATGCTACTTAATGACTTGAGTTCATACTTCAACTACTCTTGTCCCCATGATAAGTATCAAAATGGATATTAATAATAAATTTCTATGTATTTTTAGATCAATTAGAATAACAGGCCAAACACACACCTTCAACATAATTTTGGTTACAATTAATAATGAGTTATTGATCAAATATACTACATATATTTGTCTACTAAAATACATTCACCTATGATCAAATTTAAATCATGATACCATCATCAAATCTCATATCCATTGATAATTTATCAACTAAAAGGATTAGTAAAAAAACTATATCACCATGAGTTGTGAAGAATAATGCATAATTGATAAATATCCCTTCTCAAGGCGCATAAACTATTTGTCTTTGTTTCCTCTTAGAGTCTCGGGATAAAACAATTTCATATAAGTCCATTTGGAAAACTATACCTGACATATCCCAGGGAAAATCAGCCTAGGTAGAAATATACCTCAATATCATGGAGGAATCTCATTGAATATACATTGTTTTCTTCACTATCCTCTCATGAGTTGTATCATGATGCTCAAAAATAGATTCTCCTATCTTCTATCCATGACTGCATAGCCCATGGGTTTTCATACCTTGAAAATGTTGGTGAATGTTGCCAGTGGAACTCACATGCAATGTTTTCTATAAAAGGGGTTGGTAATTGGGATCCATGTATAGTCTACACGATCCTCAATAATAAATATTTAAAAAAGGAACCAATGACCTGATTAGGTGTAATGGAAGGTGACACAAGTGGAACTACTTTATGTAATACTCGAAGCTCAGGTTTGACCACCTCTAGAGAATGGTCTTCCCCACCCTTTGGGCCCATAAGGCAAGGTTTTGGAAGTGAAATAAATCCAAAAATTATAATATAGTTCATTATGTAGGAATTTTATAATGTTATTGGTCACAATAATTACAATAGTATATGTAAAAGCCTTCTAATTCAAGATTCATGCCCCTATGCCTACTCATAAATTTAGTTATAGGAAACATTTATGACCATAAGGATTCAAAATAGATATTTCAGACAACCCACTACTAAGGTCAGGTTAGAACTATGTTCTCTATTTCCTATTAAGAGTTTTAGTATGCTCTGTGTCAACTACATGTGATAAAGGAAAACAAACAATATGTTTCAATTAGAATTACCATTGAAAAATATTCATTTTATGTAGTCATTGTGAATAAAGAGATATTTGACATTTATATATATACATATATATAAATTTCAAGTTAGATGTGTTACCATTCTCATGTAATAATGTACCACAAATGATAAGTAGAAATTTACACACCATGTAACATTGACAATGTTTTTCCCATTGGAATAAAAATACTATAAGATAATATATGGTTGTTCGATAATGTGGGTCATTATTCCAAATTTATGAAATGTCGTACACATTATAACTTATTATTAGAACCAATTTAATCACAACCATACATGTTTCATTCCATTAAATTGATATTCCTTGGATCAACCATTTAAAAATTTGCTAATTTAGGTTTGTATATCAGCTATATAGGAAATCAAAATTTAGGTTGATGTCGAAAATTTAACAACCAATTGTTTGTAATAATCATCATTACTTTCTTATTATAAAGAAGCATAACATCCAAAACAAGAAAAAAGAGAAAACCACAAAATCCAAGAAGTCTAGGGGGTCTTAAATGGTGAAGCCCAAGGGCATCCCCTCTAATAAAATTGGCCCCCTCAGGTTTCAAAGATAAAGTATCATGGAAACAGATAGGTTCATGTCCAATGACTTCCAAAGATGTCAGGTAATCTTCCACTTTGTTACCCTCACGCCAAGAATGAAGCACTTTGATGTGGTTGTTGATCACGCCGTTACGCATTCTGATGATATAGATGATCGACCGTGGAGGAGGGAAGAAACCATTCTAGGTGTCATGGAGAATCATTGAATCTATTTCCACTTCAGATAAGATAAGACCCTTCTGGTAACAAATATTGATAACCATGAGCATAACTTTGGATTCAGCCTGGAGAGAAGAACTATATGCCAAGTAAGAGGAGAATTCCATGAGGACCTAACCCCTGGAGTCACAGACAACCCCACCCCCTCTCAAGACCCCCATCCTACAGGAACCATCAGTGTAGAGTTTAATGCCCCTAGTGGGATGATTCCATCACACCCAGAGGCTGCAGGAGCTACTGTCAGGAGCCTGTGCAAAGTCAGAAGCAGGGATCATCCACCGCAAGGAGGGGGCATACCTATAGATTCCAAAACGATGATCCAAATCAGGGATAGTGCTATTGGACCAAAAGATGATAGACTTTATGTTGGGATAAACCCCTTCACGTCTGGTTTTATTTCTGGCTTGCCAGATAGACCAGCACCCCGCCAAAAGAATCACGGCGTGCACTGTCTTCTCCGGTCCTTTATCATCCGACCCATGGAACCACCTATCAAAGAGTGGAGGATTCATCAGGTTAGAGTTCTGCAAGCCAATGAACTCTCCAAAGGCATGCAACACATCCCACAACCAACTCCCTAGAAAAAAAAGGTGATCAGCCCTTTCTTCCCAGAAAATAGTACAGATGGAACACCGAGAAGCCAGAGGGATGCCATAGTGTTTTATATTTTCATCCGTAGGTATCTCCTGATACTTTATCCCCCATATTAAAAAATAATATTTGGATGGGATCACCTTGTTCCAAAGAGTGTCATTCCATCTATCATGCTCCTCTGTAGATGCCTGAGACCACCGATAATTCCCATTAGAGAAATCCCCTGAAGAAGAAGGGGTGAAGACACAATGGTCAACTTCCTACGACAAAGAAATGAGATTGAAAACCTCCTGTTGCACCTCTTCCAGAATAGCTTAAATGAATTCTGGGTGAAAACTGGCCTCCCTGAATGAAATGGTGGGGGTGGGGCACCTTGGGAAGCCGAACACAGTCCCAGCCCAGTTAAGGTAGGAGAAAGAAATATCCCTCGTTCTGATGATCCACTGAGAGTGAAAAATGAGCTCCAAAAATAGGTTAGAAATGGTGGGAAGTAAGGAGGAAACTCGGCCTTCAAACGAGGGATGGATACTCAACAAGGGATGCATAATTCCTCCCCACATCATACTCTATTCAGGCGCCTCACAATCCAGTCGTTCATGCATACTACTAAGAGTACCACTCAAGCTGTGGACATTAGTGCCACCCTCCCTATCAGGCTTCACAACCATACCCCAAAATCCCAATGATTCTTCTTTTCCACCAGAGGATCCCATAGAAATCCCGCGAGGAGTTTCTCAATAATAGAAATGACACCCTTCAGACCTTTATAGTAGAAAGAGTGTGGATTGGAGTGGCCATAAGAATACTATTAACAAGAGCAATGCGTCCTCTGAGGAAAGAAACCAGTTTTTCAAGTTGTGAATGTGGTCCGAAATCTTGCTGTAGATAAAGTCGAAGTCCCGAATCCAAAATATACCAGGGGTGATGGGATCTCTAAGGTATTGCATGGGAAAGCACCCCCGTTGCATGAAAAAAGTGAGCAGAATATCAGAAGACCTTCTGGGGGAGCAGTAGTTAGGGATGAAGAAGATACTCTTCTCCTTATTGATAAGCTGACCACTTCAGTGGCAGTAACCTTCCAAAATGTTGTTCTGGCCTCAGATTGATTTCTTACCCCCATTGATAAAGACCAGGGTTTCATCTGTGAACATTAAGTGAGAAATGGCCGTAGCCCTCATGCTCCTCTTATAGGGAAGAATCTATCCTTTACTAATGCTCCTATGAATAATCCTGCTGTTCACCTCTTGTGTTATGATGAAAATGCATGGGGACAAAGGATCACCATGCCTTATTACATGAATGGATTTGATGAAACCGAAGGACTTCCCCAAGAATGATACAACCATCCACGGGGAGCTGAAATATATGAAAACAAGGTCAATAGTCAAGGAAGAGAAACCCATACATTCCATTACCTTTATGATGAAACTCCATTCCACTCGATCATATGCTTTGTTCATGTCCATCTTGAGATCCACATTTGACCCAAAGTTTTTGAAGTTCAAATCTCCAATCATTTCTTGGGAAAGAGCTATAGCGCCTTGGATGGACCTACCCCTCACAAAACCATGCTGCTCCAAAGATATCCACCTTGGAAGATGTGTAGAAATACTAGCATTGATAACACTTGCAAGAACATTATAAGGGATGTTACACATAGACACTGGTCTATAATGCATGATATAAAAAGGATTTCTATTCTTGGGAATGAGAATCATAATGGTGGAACATGCAATCTGCCGCAAACTACCACCCTTGAAGAAGTCTTGGATAGCCATAATGAGGCCCCCCTTAACCACATCCAATCTTGCTCTATAGAAAGATTCAAAAAAACCATCCGGCACCAGGGCACTGTCTGAGTGAAGATTCATAATTGAAATATAAATCTCCTTTTCACCCGAAATAGTGCTAAGCCAGTCATTTTCATGGTGCAAAACACAATGGGGGATCACCTCAAAAATCCCATTATCAACTCCTGTATATCCAGTGGGCATACAGCTATTTTGACCAGCCAGTAGATCATGGAAATAGGAGAGATCCATACCTCCAACTATATCCTTATCATCCGTGTAAGAGCCATCATCCAGAAGAATGTTCGGTTTGATAGGTCTCTTCCTCTCTTTAATGCATGCATGAAAAAAACCAGTGTTTTTGTCAACCTCCCATAGCCATTTGATTCTCACAGAGTCCCTATCCAAACACTCCTGGGCCAAGATCATAACAGAATGTTCTTCTTTCTTGGTAGCAAGATGCTCAAAAGTATTGTCCTCACATTCCTCTTCCAGCCAAGCGTCGAACCTCTCAACCTCCTACATGGTATCACTGATCTCACTATAAACCAGGAGAAAGTATTTGGGCCACAACTGAAGTCTAGGTTTGAGACGGTGCAATTTATAATAGAGGTAGACCCATGGGCCACTCTATCTAGGAGAATTCCAAATTCCACCAACCACATCCATGTATCCCGTTTTACTAACACATTGATGGAGAAAATGAAACCTATCCCGATGATCCTGCTCATGAAAAAAGGAGACCAGCAGGGGCAGTGGTTAGAAATTCCGCTAACGAGATGGATCACCTTAATATTGGAGAACCTAGAGATGGCTTCCATATTGGCTAGACATTTTTTCCAATAAACTCCTTGAATGATATAGACCCCTTTGGTTATTTCACCTTGTGGACCAGTTCCCGGAGAACCCCAAATCAATGAGGCCACACCCATCCATGAACTGTGAAAACTCCATGTTGGCCCTCCTTTTAAAAGTCCCATAACCATTCTTTTACTCCAGGTTGGAAACGATATTAAAACCCCCCCTAACAAACCATGGATGATAGCCCGGGAGAGAAGCATTAATATCACTCCAAAGCTTGTTCCGTTGGAGGGGATCACAGCTCCCACACACCATGGTCATGAAGTATGAGTGATTCCCCTTACTCAATTTAGTAGTGATTAATTGGTCACCTGCTTGGACAAGCTCCATAGAGATACTCTTATTCCATAAAATCCATATATGGTTGTTGGAAGGTCCAACATGCAGATAGCCATGCAGCTTAAAATTCCAAGAGAATTCATGAATTCAGGCAGATGAGATCTTGGGATCAATTATGGAAAGCACAACAGCTTTATGTTTTCTTATGACAAAGGAGACAAAATTAGATTTAACCTGAGACCCAAGGCCACATGCATTCCAAATGAGATTAGAATTCATTAGTAAGATAAGCCTCTAGCATTGGCCCCAAAGCTAGTAGACACTTTGAAATGGGTGATTTATCCCTTCTTACGTTTTGTTGCTTGAGAGAGAGTGCACACACCCTCCCGTACACACACCATTATACGAGGGGAAGGAACAAACTCTACAGAATAGTTATTGGGTGAGCCTTGATCCTTGAGAACAGGAGGGTGAGTGATCTCCTAAACCGAGTGGATAGGCAGCTGGGGAACAATCTCCATCTCCTGGAACATTCTAGATAGGGCTGACCTAGGATGAACATCCAGGCTGTGCAGATTCATACCAGAAGAAACACTCCAAGTCTTGGGATCGAAAACTAGCAGACCAGATGTCGGGAGCAGCAGAGCCAGAAGATCTGAAGGGAAGGGCCTTAACCAGTACAAACCCACTTCCAAGAGCACATCCTTCAGCAAAAGAGAAAGAAGAGGGGGAAGGGCATACCACATGAAAGTTTTAGTCATCATTAGGCACAAAAAGAGCCACCACCTTGCACTGTAGAAAAACATCTTTGATAAAGGAACCTGAGGACATAACTGGACCCGAACCCGGATAGGGGAGATCCTGCACTGGGAGATCCATAGAACATAGGGGTTCGTGCGGCAAAACCTCAGAGGTAGAGAGGATGGGGGATATTGGAAAACTACACCTATGGGACGAGGCCTTATGAGGTTGATGCCCATCTCCTTGCCGATGTCGACAACAAACTTGGATGGAGTGCCCCTGGAGGAGGCAATGAGAGTAAAAACAGGGGAACATAGTGTAGAGAATCTCCTGGTTCCAAGAAAGCACACCCGGAACACTAAGAGATAACTTTCTTGGAGGGGTGAGAGAAGTGTTCATCTCAACACAATTATACGCCAACAAAACATCCACCCGGCTAGAGGTACTGACATTAGAGAACAGAAAACAACTTAGAGCATCACAGATCTCCTTCATAAAACCTCCATTTTAGAAGGGAAGAGGGAGACCCGTGAGGTGAATCCACATGTTCTCAAGGGGATTATCTTTGCCATTGTGAGCATCCATTGACCACCGAGAGGGGCTGAACCACCAGCATCCAAAATCCCGAGGGACCCTACACAAGACATGGAAGAAATCTAATTATGAGAACATGACAAGGAAGATGTAATAAAATAGAATATACATTGCGTGAAAAATACCTGACATGCCTAAATCTATGTTCCTAAAATGACGTATGAGTCCAATACATTATTTCCATACTGGGACAATTGTAAAAATGATTCCAATTCAACAATAATTAATAGAATATATCATTTGTTCTACACAATGGTGAGATCAATACAACTATAATTGGAATAATCAAGAATAACAACTCCCTTCCTAGAAAAATTGGATTTTCCTTATGCATGTGTTAACTTTTCAATGACATATTCTCATTGGAAAATTACTACTCATTAATCGGATCATGTGAAATATAAAAAATAGTATGAAAAAAGTAAAACACAGACCTATGATAGAAAAATTTTATGTCCCGACATAAATCACTCGATAATAGTTGTGGAACCAATGGCCACATGGCCTCAAGCATGAACCCCCTTTGCAAAAGGCGACTTCTTAGTAGTGAGGGTTTCTAAGAGTCTTGTAGAAACATAATACCCTCATTATCATAGTTTTCTACCCTAGTAACATTACAATAATGAACAATTGAAGTATAATAAATAATTAACCCTTAGCAGAATAAGTAAATCATCAAGATATAATAATTTCACTGGTGGAAACCATATCCAATGTCATATATAAACTGATCGCTATAATGTCACGATATAAAAAAATTGAATACAAGGGTAATGGAGATGCATTCATATATGACAATCTATAAAAAACAAAAAAGTTAAACATATATGTTCAATGTAATCATTTTTATTAGCTTCTCCCTGTACTCCCATACTATATTCTTGTATAGTGATATGAATCTTCCATAGCAGGACCCTTTCCCATTTCCCTACCTATATCCATGCAGTCTATCCGAGTAACAATCAGTGGCCCTAATAGGGTGTGATATATACATAGTAGGCTTCCACTAGTGGTGGATAATCCCTTCCTATCCATGAATATATAAATCATTATTGTTCAGGTGATGATATAAAATATAAACTAAATATGTTATACTATTGTTGGGTTGAGTTAATAATGAAAAAATTGATCAATACCACCTTCTTAAGCCTATTCCTGAATGTTTCTAAATGATTTTACAATTTATGAATTTATTTATAAATGTGGCCCATGATCTTGCTCATAGAAACAACATCCACCATGGATTATATCAGTATAAGGGATGAACATTTCCAATAGAAATCACATATTTATAAAGGTATGATAATAATTCCATCATGTATATAAGGCTTTGATTGAATCAATGAATGTTCTTTGACTTATTAGACATGTCACATAAATTAAATGATCAATTATTTCATTTCAAACATAAACCAAAATAAATAATTCCATATGAGGAACACATGTATTGATCCAGGTGTCCAATGAACATGTCATACTAAAAGATCAATTATGGAATTCTTTATAAGAACCTAGGTATCTCCCTAGGCACAGTATAAATAAATATTCATATGATTCAATCTTTGGTGTTCCGTGTAATAAATAATTAATGTCCCTTGGGGAATAATATAAAGCAATCCCCTTAGAGTCCTCCCATTGAATCCAATGTATGGAAATCATGAATCACTTTTGGAACCACATAATCCATCCAACCAATATAATTGTCTCTTAGATAGATAGAAATTGATAAACCTATGTAAATATGTCTATGATTACCCATAATGCATTATATTCCCAAGCATACTCGGGTAGTCCCATAAAAAAATAAATTGGTATGTCATCCCATTTCCATCCAAGAATTGTAAATGGATTATAAATTCATGTTGGATGCTAGTTCCCCCCCTTCATCAGATAACATGGGGAACACTATGCAATGAAACCAACTACCTTCTTTTTCATTCTAGGCAACCAATATTTGCTGGGTAAATCACGGTAAAAATTTGTAAGTATAAGACGTACCATTAAATAATATTCCTGAGACACTCATATAAATTCTTCTTAGATGTCTATTAGAACATAGAAAGATCCATTAAAGTTCAAGAACTTATCCATATCAACATCCAATAAAGGAAATCTATCCTTACATATAACACTTTTCTATATTAAGAAACTCTTGGGTTAGAAAGCTACATCATCTTTACATTACATAAAATTCATGTGGCCATAGAAAATGATCTGAGCGAAGGGTATCAATGATGTCCTGAAACCACTACACAAATCATCAAATTAGGTACATTAACTGCCACTCACTACTTTACTACTATACCATTTGTGTTTGGGTTTTATGGATAAGTGCCTCATCAAACACATTTCCCCACATGAACATACATGAATGATAAATGTTCAAGGACTTTAGTAATTCAACCAATATTTATTTACTCAAATAAAAAAACTATGAAAATATATACTTGAGGATTTTGTAGACCATGTATAGAAAAACACTCTCCTAGTAAGTAAGGCCTCTAATGATGAAACACATAAACAAAAACTGCAAACATAAGAATGTGAATCGTGTAATTATTATCCCTAGTTGCCAACTAACAATACCTATATTACACTAATCAATCACACTACATCAGATAAGCTCTCTACTCAATACCTGATGCATTATAATAAACATTATAACATATTCTAAGCTTTGGTAAAATCAGTATAAACCCTGATGATAATATATACATCAACTCATGGTGGGATTCCTAAAAAAACCCTGACCATATAAACAATACATCATTTTTATTCAATCCTGTGAGTGGATCTCCATGTTGAGATAAATGTTTTATGAATCACATGTAATAGCCCTCTATCCCCAATGAACATGGTATATAAAATTTTTTCATGTGCTTCTTCCAGCAAAATATTGTTCTCAACTTCTATGGGTCAACGAAAACTCTTTTCTCTTAGATAACATAATCCTTGAATTAGACCTTATTGATCGAAAATTGGCCATTTATGATCATAGAATAAATATGGTGCTCTATCTATGGACATAAAATGATATCAAGATGCTTGAAATTTTCATATTGATTATGTGAATACCCCAAGATTTCATCTACCATGAGTATCAGAAAGGATTCAAGATATGTGATTAAATCATAAAGCATCAAATCCAAAAGCACTATACAATGTTTGGAATATTTAACAACATTACTTGACCCTCATACAAGCTATATCTAATTTGGAATGATATAAAAAGTATTTATGATGGTATAAAACACTATTTGTGGAATCTTGACATCAAATCAATCTAAGAGAAAACCTGTACTCCCCAGATATGGTCAAAGTAGTCATCTATATGTGGAAATGGATACATGTTTTTAATTATAATGTAGTTAAACCAAAGGTAGTCTATTGAAGAACTGAGGGTACTATATACCTTATTAGTTAAATGGAGATGTGATCCCCATGGGAAAGTAAAAGTCCATATAAAATCATTATCTCCCAATCCCTCAAGTGATCTATAATGCTGTTGAAACACAATAGTATCCAACCTATAAGGAGGAATATAAACCAGTTTTGGTCCAATAAATATATCAAAAATAAATTATACGAACATACTAGGAGATAATATAGAAAATATATTATTACCTATGTCCCTAAAAATATCTTCTATATGTGATAAATCATCCTAACATGTCCCCTAATCATATATATAATGACTATGAATCTGGGTTATCACACATCCCATTCCATGAGGCTCAGTTCCAGATCAACCTTCCATGATATCCTATTCTCCCTTGTGAATATAACTATCACACTTAGGTGATGTGAAGGATACCGAACGATGATAGTAGTTGACATAATAATGATAAGTAAATGACTAGTCTATCTTGAGAATGATATCATATCCTATCATATCAAGGATTAAGAGGTCCTATAATAAAAAATACATGCCAATATCAAGGGGAAATTCTTATATTTGAGTTCACATTGTAATAAAATTATAAATAAAAAATCATGTGTAACTATGCTACAAGTATACTGAAACATGAGCCCAATGATCTATATAATAGTAATATATACAAATGAGTGGCAAGTACCTATTTCAATTAAAACAAAAAATCAGAGTAGAGGCAATTTAGATTATACATATGGTCATATATGGACCATTAATCTAATCCTCAGGGATCTGATATGATAGAAACATCTATCCATGTACATATCCCCGATACATATCTTGTCATCCATAGCCCAACCCACTCTATTTTTACTATAAATTTGGTTTCTAGTTCCCCCGACCACAACAACCTCCTTTACCAGATTTGTCGGTAGTAAAATAGATCTCTAACTTATGAGGCGCTACAGGACCCACTCCCGAATGTGGAGTTGGTTCATATATTATGTGACTAGATACAAGAGGAATATCTATGAAAATGTATAAAATATTAACTATCTTACAACATTCCTGCAAATAAACTAGTTCATTAGTACATAGGGTATTCATATTTTCTTGTCTACTACAATGATGGAATGCTACTTAATGACTTGAGTTTGTACTTCATCTACTGTTGTCCCCATGATAAGTCTCAAAATAGAGATTCATACTATATTTTTATGTATTTTCGGGTCAATGATAATAACAGGCCAAAACACACCTTCAACATCATTTTGGTTACAATTAATAATGAGTTTTTGATCAAATATACTACATATATTTGTCTACTACAATACATTCACCTATGATCAAATTTAATTCATGATACCATCATCGAATCTCATATCCATAGATAATTTATCAATTAAAAGGATTAGTAAAGAACAGTAGATCACCATGAGTTGTGAAGAATAATACATAATTGATAAATATCCCTTCTCAAGGTGCATAAACTATTTGTATTTCTTTCCTCTTAGAGTCTCAGGATAAAAAATTTCATATAAGTCAATTTGGAAAACTATACATGACATATCCCAAGGAAAATCAGCCATGGTAGAAATATACCTCAATATCGTGGAAGAATCTCATTGAATATACATAGTTTTCTTCACTATCCACTCATGAGGTGTCTCGTGAAGCTCAAAAATAGATTCTCTTATCTTATATCCATGAATCCATAGCCTGTGGGTTTTCATAAATTGAAAATGTGGGTGAATGTATCAAGTAGAACTCACATGTAATGTTTTCCATAAAAGGGGTTGGTTATTAGGATCCATGTATAGTCTACACGAGCCTCAATAATGAATATTTAAAAAGGAACCAATGTCCTGATTATGTGTAATGGAAGGTGACACAAGTGGAACTACCTTATGTAATACTGGTAGCTCAGGTTTCACCACCTCTAGAGCATGGTCTTCCCCACCCTCTGGGCCCATAATGTGAGGTTTTGGTAGTGAAATAAATCAAAAAACTGAAATATTGTTCATTATGTAGGAATTTTATAATGATATTGATCACAATAATTACAATAGTATATGTACATGCAATCTAATGCAATATTCTCACCTCTATTCCTCCTCGTAAATCTAGATCTAGGCAACATTTATGACCATAAGGAATCAAAAATGTTATTTTAGACAACCCACTACTAAGGTCAGGTTAAGACTATGTTCTCCATTTCCGATTAGTTGTTCTGGTATGTTGTGGGCCAACAAAATGTGATAGAAGAAAAAAAAATTATTATTAAATTAGAATTACCATTTAACAATATTCATTTTATGTAGTTATTTTGAATAAAGTGAACTTTCAAATTTATATATATACATATATATAAATTTTAAGGTAGTTGTGTTACCATTCCCATGTAATAATGTACCACAAATGATAAGTTGAAATTTACACACCATGTAACATTAACCATGTTTTTTACCTTTGGATTAAAAATTCTATAAGCCAATATATGGTTGTTCAATAACATGGGTCACTATTCCAAATTTACAAAAGGTCATACACTTTATAACTTATTATTAGAACTAATTTAATCCCAACCATAAATGTTTCATTCCATTAAATTGTTGTTCCTTGGCTCAACCATTTAAAATTTTTGTAATTTTGGTTCGACTATCAGCTATACAGGATATCAAATTTTAGGTTGATGTAGAAAATTTAACAACCAATTATTTGTCATCATCATCATTATTTTTTATTATAAGGAAGCATAACATTCCAAACAAGAAAAAAGAGAAAACCAAAAAAGCCAAGAATTCTAGGGGGTCTGAAATGGTGAAGGTCGAGGGCATCCCCTCTATTCAAATTGACCCCCTCTAGTTTCAAATAGAAAATATCATGGAGACAGACAGGGTCATTTTCAATGACTTCTAAAGATACCAGGTAATCCTCCACTTTGATACCCTCACGCCAAGAATGAAACACTTTGATGTGGTTGTTGATCAAGCCTTTACACTTTCTGATGATATATATGATCGACAATGGAGGAGGGTAGAAATCATTCATGGTGTCATGGGGAATAATTGAATCCGTTTCCACTTCATATAATATAAGATCGTGCTGGTAACAATGATTGATACCCATGAGTATAGCTTTGGCTTCAGTATGGAGAGGGGAACCATATCCCAAGTAAGAGTAGAATACCAAGAGGACCAAACCCCTGGAGTCACAGATATCTCCACCCCCTCTCAAGACTCCCATCATATAAGAACCATCAATGTTGAGTTTAAGGCCCCTAGAGGGGGGATTCCATCGCACCCAGAGGCCGTATGAGGTGCTGTCAGGAGTCTGTGCAAAGTCTGAAGTAGGGATCATCCGCCATAATGAGGGGGCATCCCTCTAGTTTCCAAAAAGATCAGCCAAATCAAGGAGGGTGTTATTGGTAAAAATTATGATAGATATGATGGTGGGATAAACCCTTTCATGTCTGGTTTTATTTCTGGATTTCCAGATAGACCAGCACCCTGCCAGAAGAATCACTGTGTGCACCGACTTCTCCGGTCCTTTATCACCCAACCCATAGAACCACCTATCCAAGAGTGGAAGATTAACCAGTTTAGTGTCTTCCAAGCCAGTGAACTCCCCAAAGGCATGCCACAGATACTACAACCAACCTCCCTAAAAAAAGGTGATCATCACTTTATTCCCGGAAAACAGTACAGAAGGAATACAGAGATGCCATAAGGATGCCACAACATTTTATATTTTCATCCGTGGGTATCACCCGATACCTTATCCTCCATAAAAGAAAATAAAATTTGGATGTGATCACCTTGGGTCAAAGAGTGTCATTATATCTATCATGCTCCTCTACAAATGCCGAAGACCACCGATAATTCCCATTGGAGAAATCCCTTGTGGAAGAATGGGTGAAGACACAATGTTCAAGTTCATGTGGAAAAGAAATGAGACTGAAAACCTCAGATTGTGTCTTGTACAGAATAGATTTAATGAATTATGGGTGCACACTGGCCTCCCTGAAAGAAATGGTGGGGGCGGGGCACCCCGGGAAGCTGAGCACAGTCCAAGCCCAGTTATGGTGCCAGAAAGAAAGATCCCCCTCCTGATGATCCCCTGACAGTGCAAAAGGAGCTCAAAAAACTGGTTAGAAATAGTAGGAAGTAAGGAGGAAACCCAGCCTTCGAACGGGGGATGGATACTCAATAGGGGATGCCTAATTTTCCCCCATAACATACTCTGTTTCAGAGCCTCCCAAGCCAGACGTGCATGTGTACAACTAAGACCACCGCTGAAGCTGTGGACATTAGTTCCACCCTCCCTAGCAGGCTTCGCAACCTTACCCCAAGAAGCCCAATTCTTCTTCCTTTCGGCAAGAGGATCCCAGAAAAATCCGGCCAAAAGATTCTCAATACTTGAAATGAAACCCTTCAGAACCTTCACAACAGAAATATCGTGGATTGGAGTGGCCCGGAGAACAATATTAATAAGAGAAATGTGTCCTCCGAATGACAAAAACTTGTTTTTTCTGTTGTGAATGCAGTCCAAAATCTTGCTGGAGAAAAATTCGAAGTCTTGAATACGGAATCTACCAGGGGTGATGGGATCTCCAAGGTATTGCATGGAAAAGTAACCCTGTTGCATGGAAAGAGTGATCTAAATATCATAAGACCTTTTGGGGGAGTAGTAGTTAGGGATGAAGAAGAGACTCTTCCCCTTATTGATAAGATGACCACTCCAATGGAAGTAACCTTGCAAAATGTTGTTCAGGCCTCAGATTAATTTCTAACCCCCATTGATAAAGACCAGGGTGTCATATGAGAACATTAAGTGGGAGATGGTCGTAGCCCACATGCTCCTCAAATAGGGAAGAATCAGTCCTCAACTGATGCTCATATGAATGAGCCAGCTGAGCACCTCTTGTGTTATGATGAAAATACTTGGGGAAAAAGGATCAGCCTGTCTTAGTCCACGAATGGCTTTGAAGAAACCGAAGGACTTCCCCAATAATGAGATCGCCATCCATGGGGAGCTGAAACATCTAAAAACAAGGTTAATAGTCGATGATGAGAAACCCATACATTCCATTACCTTTATGATAAAACCCCATTCCACTCGATCGTATGCTTTGTTCATGTCCAGCTTGAGGTCCACATTTGACCCATGGGTTTTGAAGTTCCAATCTCTCATAATTTCTTGGGAAAGAGCTATAGCGCCTTGGATGGACCTACCCCACACAAAACCATGCTACTACAAAGATATCCAACTTGGAAGATGTGTGTAAATTCTAGCATTGAAAACACTTGGTAGAATCAGGATGAAACCTGATGTTAATATATATAACAACTATTGGTGGGCTTCCTAAACAAACTCTGACCATATAAACAATACATCATTTTTATTCAATCCTGTGAGTGGAGCATCATGTTGAGATAAATATTGTATAAATCACATGTAATAGCCCTCTATCCCCAATGAACATGGTATATAAAATTTTTTCATGTGCTTCTTCCAGCAGACTATTGTTCTCAACTTCTATAGGTCAACTAAAACTCATTTCTCTTAGATACCGTAATCCACGAATTAGACCTTATTGATCAAAAATTGGCCCTTTATGATCATAGAATACATAAGGTTCTCTTTCACATTTATATATATACATATATATAAATTTCAAGTTAGATGTGTTACCATTCTCATTTAATAATGTTCCACAAATGGTAAGTAGAAATTTACACACCATGTAACATTAACAATGTATTTTAACTTTGGATTAAAAACACTATAATCCAATATATGGTTGTTCATTAACATGGGTCACTATTCCAAATTTACAAAGGGTCATACACTTTATAACTTATTATTAGAACTAATTTAATCACAACCATAAATGTTTCATTCCATTAAATTGATGTTCCTTGGCTCAACCATTAAAAATGTGCTAATTTACTTTCTACGATCAGCTATATAGTAAAACAATATTTTGATTGATGTCAGAAATTTAACAACCAATTATTTGTCAACATCATCATTACTTTTTTATTATAAGGAAGCATAACATCCAAAACAAGAAAAATCAGAAAACCACAAAAGCCAAGAAGTCTAGGGGGTCTGAAATGGTGAAGCCTGAGGGAATCCCCTCTAATCAAATTGACCTCTTAGGGTTTAAAAGAGAAAATATAATTGAGAAAGACAGGGTCATGTCCAATGGATTCCAAAGATTCCAGGTAATCCACCACTTTGTTACCCTCTTGCCAAGAATGAAGCACATTGATGTGGTTGTTGATCATGCCTTTACACTTTCTGATAATATAGATGATTTATACCCATGAGCATAGCTTTGGATTCAGCCTGGAGAGAGGAACCATATCCCAACTAAGAGGAAAATTCCAAGAGGACCGAACCCCTGGAGTCAAAGACTGCTGCAACCCCTCTCAAGACACCCATACTACGGGAACCATCAATGTTGAGTTTAAGGCCCCTAGAGGGAGGATTCCATCACACCCAGAGGCCGCATGATCTGCTGTCAGGAGCCTGTGGAAAGTATGAAGCAAGGATCATCCACTAAAAGGAGGGGCATCCCTCTAGTTTCCAAAAAGATGAGCCAAATCATGGTAGGTGGCATTGTCCCAAAGGATGATAGACTTGCTAGTGGGATAAACCCCTTCATTTCTTGTTTTATTGTTGGCTCGCCAAATAGACCCGCACCCTACCAGAAGAATCACCATGTGTACCATCTTCTACGGTCCTTTATCACCCGACCCATGGAACCACCTATCCAAGAGTGGAATATTCTCCAGTTTCATGTCTTTCAAGCCAGTGAACTCCCCAAAGGCATGCGACACATCACACGCCCAACCTCCATGAAAAAAAGGTGACCATCACTTTCTTCCCAAAAAAAAGTACAGAAGGAATACCAAGACGCCAAAAGGATACCAAATCATTTTATATTTTCATCTGTGGGTATCTCCCAATACCTTATCCTCCATAAGGTAAAACAAAATTTGGATGGGATCACCTTAGTCCAAAGAGTTTCATTCCATCTATCATGCTCCTCTACAGATGACCGAGACAGCTGATAATTCCCATTGGAGAAATCCGCTGAGGAAGAAGGGGTGAAGACACAATGGTCATGTTCCTGCCACAAAGAAATGATATTGAAAACCTCCTGTTTCGCCTCTTCCAGAATAGATTTAATGAATTCCATGTGAAAACTGGCCTCCCTGAAATATATGGTAGGGGCGGGGCACCCAGGGAAGCCGAGCACAGTCCCAGCCCCATTAAGGTGCCAGAAAGAAAGATCCCCCCTTGTGATGATCAACTGAGAGTGCAAAAGGATCTCCTAAAATAGGTTAGAAATAGTGGGAAGCAAGGAGGAAGCTTGGACTTTGAAATGGGGATGGATACTCAACAAGGGATTCATAAATTTCCCCCACAGCATACTCCGTTCCAACGCCTCCCAAGCTAGCCGTGCATGCATACATCTAAGAGTACCGCTCAAGATATGGAAATTAGTGTCACCCTCCCTATCAGGCTTCGCAACCTTACCCCAAGGAGCCAAATGCCTCTTCCTTTCTGTCAGAGGATCCTAAAGAAATCCAGCCAGGAGTTTCTCAATACTGGAAATGACACCCTTCTGAACCTTGACAACAGAAAGAGCATGGATTGGTGTTGCTAGGAGAACACTATTAATATGATCTATGTGTCCTCCAAAGGAAAAAAAACCTGTTTTTTAGTTGTGAATTTTTTCCTCAATCTTGCTGGATAGAAAGTTGAAGTCCCGAATTTGCAATCTACTAGGGGTGATGGGAGCTCCAAGGTATTTCATGGGAAATCACCCCCGTTGCATGGAAAGAGTGAGATGAATATCAGAAGACCTTCTAGGGGAGTAGTAGTTAGGGATGAAGAAGAGACTCTTCTCCTTATTGATAAGATGACCACTCTAGTGGTAGTAACCTTCCAAAATGTTTTTCAGGAATCAGATTTTTTTCTTACCCCCCATTGATAAAGACCAGGGTGACAACTGCTAACATTAAGTGAGAGAAGGGCGTAGCCCTCACACTCCTCCTATAGGGAAGAATTTTTCCTTTACTGATGCTCCTATGAATGAGCTAGCTGAGAACCTCTTGTGTTATGATGAAAATACTTGGGGAAAAAGGATCACCCTACATTGGTCCATGAATGGATTTCAAGAAACCGAAGGAATTTTACAATAATGAGACCTCCATCCAGAGGGAGCTAAAACATCTGAAAACAAGGTCAATAGTCCAGGAAGAGAAACACATACATTCCATTACCATTATGATGAAACCCCATTACACTCAATAATATGATATTTTCATGTTAATCTTGAGAGCCACATTTGAACCACGAGTTTTGAAGTTCAAATCTCTAATCATTTCTTGGGCAAGAGCTATAGCACCTTGGGCGGACCTACCCCTCAAAAAACCATGCTTCTACAAAGATATCCACCTTGGAAGATGTGTGGAAATCCTAGCATTGATAACACTTTCACTAATATTATAATGGAAGTTACACATAGACACCGGTCTATAATGCATGATATAAGAGAGATTTCTATTCTTGGGAATGAGAATCATATTGGTGGAACATGCAATACGTGGAAAACTACCGCCCCTGAAGAAGTCCAGGATAGCCATAATGAGGTCCCACTGAACCACATTCCATGTTTCTCTGTAGGAAGATCCCGAAAAATTTTCTGGCCCCGGGGCACTGTCTGAGTGAAGATTCATTATGGCATTATAAATCTCCTTTTAACCCAGAATACTGCTCAGCCCATTATTGTCCTGGTTCGAAACACAATGGGGGATCACCTCAAAAATACCATTATCAACTCCTGTATATCTAGGGGCATATGGATATTGGGACTAGCCAGTAGATCTTGGAAATAAGAGAGATCCATACCTCCAACTATATCCCTATCATCCGTGTAAGAGACATAATCTTGAAGAATGTTCGGTTTGATATGTCTCTTTTTCTCTTTAATGAATCCATGAAAAACCTGTGTTTTTGTCACCCTCCCAAATCTATTTTATTATCATAGAGTCCCTGGACAAATGCTCCTAGGCCAAGATCATAACAACATTTTCTTCATTCCTGGTAGTAAGCTTCTCAAAAGTATGGTCCTCCCATTCCTCTTCCAGCCGAGCTTCGATCCTCTAAACCTCCTGCATGGTATCACTAATCTCACTACCAACCGGTAGGAAGTCTTTGTTCTACAACTGAATTCTAGGTTTGAGACGTTGTAGTTTATCATGGAGGGAGACCCATGGTCCACATTATCCACCAGAATTCCAAATAACACCGACCACATCCTTGTATCCCGGTTTACTAACCCACTGATGGAGGAAATGAAACCTGCCCCGATGATCCTGCTCAGGCGAAAATGTGACCAGTAGGGGAAGGTGGCCAGAAATTCCGCGAACGAGATGGCTCACCTTAATACTGGAAAACATAAAGATGGATTTCGTATTGGCTAGACATTTGTCCAATCTGCTCCACGACCGATGCATACCCCTTTGGTTATTGCACCGTATGAAGCAGTTTCCAGAGAACCCCAAATCAATGAGGCCACACCCGACCATGAACTGTGAAACTCCCTGATGGCCCTCCTCTAAAAAGGCCCACAACCATAGTTTTGCTCTGGGTAGGCAACGATATTAAAATCCCCACTAACAAACCATGGCTGATTGCCTTGGAGAAAATCATTAATATCACTCCAAATCTTGGTTCGTTAGAGGGGATCACAGATCCCATACACCATGGTCATGATGTTTGAGAGATGCCCCTTACTCAATTTAGTAGTGATGAATTGGTCACCTTCTTGGAAAAGCCTCGCAAATATACTCTTATTCTAGATAATCCATATATGGTTGTTGGAAGGTCCACCATGCAGATAGCCATGCAGCTTAAACGTCCAAGAGAATTCCTGAATTCTTGCAAATGAGAGCTTGGGATCGATGGTGGCAACCACAACAACTTTATGTTTTCTTAAGGTAGCGGAGACTAAATCAGATTTAACCTGGGCCCCAAGGCCACATGCATTCTAGATGACAGTAGCATCTACTGGAAAGATAGGGCTCTGGCATTGGCCCCAGAGCTAGTAGCCACCGTGAAATGGGAGATTGATCCCTCCTTATGGTTCCTTTATTGAGAGTGAATGCACACACCCTCCCGAACATACCCCATTCTACTAGGGGAAGGAAAAAACTCTGTATAATAGTTATTGGGTGAGCCTTGATACTTGAGAACAAGAGGGGGAGTGCTCTCTGAAGCCGAGGGGATAGGCTGGTGGGAAACAATCTGCATCTCCTGGGACATGCTAGATGGGGCTGAGCCAGGATGAACATCCAGGTTGTGCAGATTCATACTAGAAGAAACACTCCAAGGCTTGGGATCAAAAACCAGCTGACCAGATGCTGGGAGCGGTAGAGCCAGAAGATCTGAAGAAAAGGGCCTTAACCTATACAAACCCGCTTCCAAGATAACATCCTTCATCCAAATAGAAAGAAGATGGGGCAAGGGAATACTTCCTGAAGGTTGGAATCACCTTTAGGCACAAAAGGAGCCACCACCTTGTACTACAGAAAACCTTCTTTGAGAAAAAAACCTGATGAAATAACTGTATCCAAACCCGGAGAGGGGAGATCCTGCACTGGGAGATCCATAGAAGCTAGGGGTTCCTATGGCAGAACCTCAGAGCAAGAGAGTATGGGGGAGACTGGAAACCTACCCCTGCGGGACGAGGCCTTAGGAGGTCGATTCCCATCTCCTTGCCGATGTCGACAACAAACCTAGATGGAGTTCCCCTGGTGGAGGAAATGAGAGCATAAACAAGGGAACATAGTGTAGATAATCTTCTGGTTCAAAGACAGCACATCCAGAACACTAAGAGATAACTTGCATGGAGGGGTAATAGAAGTGTTAATCTCCACCCAAATACGAGCCAACGAAACATCCACCCCGCTAGAGGTTCTGACATCAGAGCATAGAAAACAACCTAAAGCATCACTGATCGCCTTCAGAAAACCTCCATTCTATAAGGGATGAGGGAGTCCCAGGAGTTGAATCCACACAACCGTATGGGGGTTCTCTTTGACGTTGTGAGAATCCATTGACCACCGAGAGAGGCTGAACCACCAGCGTCCAAAAGCCCGAGGCACCATACACAAGACATGCAATAAATCTGCTTTCGAGGACATGTCAATGAAGATGTAATGAAATTGAATATACATTGCATGAAAAATACCTTACATGCATATATCTATGTTCCTAAAATGATGTATGAGTCTAATAACTTATTTCCATACTGGGAAAATTGTAAAAATGATTCCACTTCAACAATAATGAATAGAATATATCATTTCTTCCACACAATGGGGAAATCAATACAACTATAATTGGAATAATAAAAAATAACCACTCCCTTCCTAGAAAAAATTGGATTTTCCTTATGGAGGTGTTATCTTTTCAATGACATATTCTCATTTGAAAATTCCTACTCATTATTTGGATCATGTGAAATATAAAAAATAGTAAGAAAAAAGGAAAACACCAACCTATGATAGAAAAATTTTATTTCCTGACATAAATAACTCGATAATAGTTGTGAAACCATGGGCCACATGGCCTCAAGCATGCACCCCACTTTGCAAAAGGCTACTTCTTAGTAGTGTGGGTTTCTAAGAGGCTTTTAGAGACACCATAACCTCATTATCATAGTTTTACACACTAGTAAAATTACAATAATGAACAATGGAAGTATAATAAATAAATAACCCTTATAAGAATAAGTAAATCCTCAAGATATAATAATTTCACTAGTGGAAACCATATCCAATGTCCTATATAAAATGATGGTGGTCATGTAAAGCTATACAAAAATAGAAGACAAGGGTAACAAAGATACAATCATATATGACATTCAATACAAAAACTAAAAAGGTAAACTTATATCTTCAATGCAATAATTTTTATTAGAATCTTCCTCTACTACAATACTATATTATTGTATAGATATTAGAATCTTCCATAGCAGGATGCATTCCCATCTCCCTACCTATATCCATGCAGTCTATCCGAGTACCAATCAGTGGCCTTAATAGGGTGTGATATATACTTAGTAGGCATCCACTAGTGGTGGTTAATCCCTTCTTATCTAGGAATATATAAATAATTAGTGTTCATGTGATGATATAAACTATAAAATAAATGTGTAATACTAATTTTGGGTTGAGTTACTAATGAAAAAATTGATCAATCCCACCTTTTTAGGCCTATTTCTGAATGTTTCTAAATGATTTTCCAAATTATGAATTTATTTATAAAAGTGGCTCAGGATCTTTCTCATAGAAAAAACCTCCACCTTGGACTATGTAAGTATAAGGGATGAACATTTCCCATAGAACTCAGATCATTATAAAGGTATGATAATAATTCCATCATATATATAAGGCTCTGATCGAATTAATGAATGTTCTTTGACTTATTAGATCTGTCACATAAATTAATTGATCAATTGATTCATTTCCAACCTAAACCAATCTAAACCATTCCATATGAAGTACACATGTATTTATCCTGGTGTACAATGAACATGTCACCCTAAAACACCAATCATGGAATTATTCATAGGAACCCAAGTATATCCCTAGGCATAGTATAAATAAATATTCATATGATTCCATCTTTGGGGTTCCATGTAATAAATAATTAATGTCCAATGGGGAATAATATAAAGAAATCCTTTCAGATTCCTCCCATGGAATCCCATGCATGGAACTCATGAATCACTTTTGGAACCATATAATCCATCCAACCAATATAATGGTATCTCATAAAGGTAGAAATTGATAAACCTATGTAAATATGTCTATGATTACCCATACTTCATTATCTTCCCAAGGTTACTCGGGTAGTCCCATCAAGAAATAAATTTTTATGTCATCCCATTTCCTTCCAGGAATTGAAAATGGATTATAAATTCAGGCTGGATGATTGTGCTCCCCCTTCACCGGATAACATTGGGAATACTATGCAATGAAACCAACTACCTTCTTTTTCATTCTAGGCCACCAATATTTTTTGGGTAAATCACAGTAAAAATTTGTAAGTATAGGACGTACCAATAATAAGATGCCTGAGACACTCATATCAATTCTTCTTAGATGTCTATTATAACATAGAAACATCCATTATTGTGCAATACCTTAGCCACATCAACAACCAATCAAGGAAATCTATCCTTACATATAACACTTTTCTATATTAATAAAATCTTGGGATTAGAATGTTGCATCATCTTTACATTATATAAAATTCTTGTGGCCATAGATAATGATGTGAGTGAAGGGTATCCATGATATCCCAAAACCTCTACACAAATATTAAAAGGAGTCACATTAACTACCACTCACTACTTCCCTACTATACCGTTTGTGTTTGAGTTTTTTGGATAATTTCATCATCAACCACATTTACCCACATGAACATACAAGAATGATAAATGTTTAAGAACTTTATTAATTAAAACAATATTCATTTCTTGAAATAAAAAAAACTGTGAAAATATATACTTGGGGCTTTTTTAGACTATGTACAAAAAATACACTCTCCTAATAAGTAAGGCCTCCAATGATGAAACACATAAACTAAAACTACTGACATGAAAATGTGAATCGTGTAATTATTATCATGACGCGCCAACTAACGATACCTATATTACACTAATAAATCACCCTACATCAGATAAGATCTCTACTAAATACTTGATTCATTATAATAAACAGTATTAGATAATGTCAACATTGGTAGAATCAGGATGAAACCTGATGTTAATATATATATCAACTCTTGGTGGTCTTCCTAAACAAACTCTGACCATATAAACCATACATCATTTTTATTCAATCCTGTGAGTGAAGCTTCATGTTGAGAGAAATATTGTATAAATCACATGTTATAGCTCTCTATCTCCAATGAACATGGTATATAAAATTTTTTCTGTGCTTCTTACAGCAAACTATTGTTCTCAACTTCTATGGTTCAACTAAAACTCTTTTCTCTTAGATAACGTAATCCATGAATTAGACCTTATTGATCAAACATTGGCCCTTTATTATCATAGAATACATACGGTGCTCTTTCACATTTATATATATACATATATATAAATTTCAAGTTAGATGTGTTACCATTCTCATTTAATAATGGTCCAAAAATGGTATGTAGACATTTACACACCATGTAACATTAACCATGTTTTTTAACTTTGGATTAAAAACACTATAAGACAATATATGGTTGTTCGATAACATCGGTCACTATTCCAAATTTACAAAACGTCATACACTTTATAACTAATTATTAGAACTAATTTAATCACAACCATAAATGTTTCATTCTATTAAATTGATGTTCCTTGGCTCAACCATTTAAAAATTTGCTAATTTACTTTTTACTATCAGCTATATAGGAAAACAAAATTTTGGTTGATGTTGGAAATTTAACAACCAATTATTTGTCAACACCATCATTACTTTTTTATTATAAGGAAGCATAACATCCAAAACAAGAAAAATCAGAAAACCACAAAATCCAAGAAGTCTAGAGGGGTCTGAAATGGTGAAGCCCGAGGGAATCCCCTCTAATCAAATTGACCCCCTAGGGTTTAAAGGAGAAAATATCATTGAGACATACATGGTCATGCCCAATGGATTCCAAAGATGCCAAGTAATCTGCCACTTTGTTACCCTCATGCCAAGAATGAAGCACATTGATGTGGTTGTTGATCATGCCTTTACACTTTCTGCTGATATAGATGATCAGCCATGGAGGAGGGAAGAAATCATTCAGGGCATCATGGAAAATCTTTGAATCCGTTTCCACTTCAGATAAGATAAGACCCTGCCGGTAACAAAGATTGATACCCATGAGCATAGCTTTGGATTCAGCCTGGAGAGAGGAACCATATCCCAACTAAGAGGAAATTTCCAAGAGGACTGAACCCCTAGAGTAACAGACAGCTGCACCCCCTCTCAAGACACCCATACTATGGGAACCATCAGTGTTGAGTTTAAGGCCCCTAGAGGGAGGATTCCATCACACCCAGAGGCCGCAGGATCTGCTGTCAGGAGCCTGTGCAAAGTATGAAGCAAGGATCATCCACTACAAGGAGGGGCATCCCTCTAGTTTCCAAAAATATGAGCCAAATCATGGAGGGTGGTATTGGTCCAATAGATGATAGAATTGTTAGTGGGATAAACCCCTTCATTTCTGGTTTTATTTTTGGCTCGCCAAATAGACCTGCACCCCGCCAGAAGAATCACAGTGTGCGCTGTCTTCTCCAGTCCTTTATCACCCGACCCATGGAACCACCTATCAAAGAGTAGAAGATTCTCCAGTTTCATGTTTGCAATCCAGTGAACTCCCCAAAGGCATGCCACACATCCCATGCCCAACCTCCATGAAAAAAAAGGTGACCAACATTTTCTTCCCTAAAAACATTATAGAAGGAATACCGAGACGTCAAAAGGATACCACATCATTTTATATTTTCATCTATGGGTATCGCCCAATACATTATCCTCCATAAGGGAAAATAAAATTTGGATGGGATCACCTTGGGCCAAAGAGTGTCATTCCAAGTATTATGCTCCTCCTCAGATGCCCGAGACCGTCGATAATTCCCATTGGAGAAAGCCCCTGAGGAAGAAGGGGTGAAGAAACAATGGTCAAGATCCTGCCACAAAGAAATGAGATTGAAAACCTCCTGTTGCGCCTCTTCCAGAATAGCTTTAATGAATTCCATGTGCAAACTGGCCTCCCTGAAATAAATGGTAGGGGCGGGGCACCCCGGGATGCCAAGCACAGTCCCAGCCCCATTAAGGTGCCAGAAAGAAAGATCCCCCCTTGTGATGATCAAATGAGAGTGCAAAAGGAGCTCCTAAAACAGGTTAGAAATAGTGGGAAGAAAGGAGGAAGCTTGGACATTGAATGTGGGATGGATACTCAATAGGGGATGCATAAATTTCCCCCACAACATACTCCGTTCCATCACCTCCCAAGCCAGCCGTGCATGCATACATCTAAGAGTACCGCTCAAGATATGGACATTAGTGTCACCCTCCCTACCAGGCTTCGCAACCTTACCCCAAGGAGCCCAATGCTTCTTCCTTTCTGCCAGAGGATCCCAAAGAAATCCATCCAAGAGTTTCTCAATACTGGAAATGACACCCTTCAGAACCTTGACAACAGAAAGAGCATGGATTGGTGTTGCTAGGAGAACACTATTAATAAGTGCTATGTGTCCTCAAAAGGAAAAAAACCTATTTTTCCAGTTGTGAATTTGGTCCGCAATCTTGCTGGAGAGAAAGTTGAAGTCCCGAATCCGCAATCTACTAGGGTTGATGGGAGCTCCAAGGTATTTCATGGGAAAGCACCCCTGTTGCATGGAAAGAGTGAGCTGAATATCATAAGACCTTATGGGGGAGTAGTAGTTAGGGATGAAGAAGAGACTCTTATCCTTATTGATAAGATGACCACTCCAGTGGTAGTAACCTTCCAAAATATTGTTCAGGCCTCAGATTTATTTCTTACCCCCCATTGATAAAGACCAGGGTGCCATCTGCTAACATTAAGTTAGAGAAGGGTGTAGCCCTCACACTCCTCCTATAGGGCAGAATTTGTCCTTTACTGATGCTCCTATGGATGAGCTGGCTGAGGACCTCTTGTGTTACGATGAAAATACTTGGGGAAAAAGGATCACCCTACCTTAGTCCATGAATGGATTTTATGAAACCGAAGAACTTCCACAATAATGAGACCTCCATCCACAGGGAGCTAAAACATCTGAAAACAAGGTCAATAGTCCTTGAAGAGAAACCCATACATTCCATTACCATTATGATGAAACCCCATTCCACTCAATCATATGATTTTATCATTTTAATATTGAGAGCCACATTTGACCCATGAGTTTTGAAGTTCAAATCTCTAATCATTTCTTGGGCAAGAGCAATAGCGCCTTGGATGCACCTACCCCTCACAAAACCATGCTTCTACAAAGATATCCACCTTGGAAGATGTGTGGAAATCCTAGCATTGATAACACTTGAACGAATATTATAATGGAAGTTACATATAGACACTGGTCTATAATGCATGATATACGAGAGATTTCTATTCTTTGTAATGAGAATCATAGGGGTGGCGCATGAAATCCATGACAAACTACCGCCCTTGAAGAAGTCCAGGATATCCATAATGAGGTCCCCCTTAACCACATCCCATGTTGCTCGGTACAAAGATCCCGAAAAACTATCCGGCCCCATGGCACTATTTGAGTGAAGATTCATCATGGCATTATCAATCTCTTTTTCACCCAAAATAGTGCTCATCCCATCATTATCCTGGCCTGAAACACATGGGGGATCACCTCAAAAATCACATTATCAACTCCTGTATATCCAGTGGGAATATGGCTATTGGGACCAACCTACTGATCATGGAAATAGGAGAGAGCCATACCTCCACCTATATCCCTATCATCCGTGTAAAAGCCATCATCCAGAAGAATGTTCAGTTTGATAGGTCTTTTCCTCTCCTTAATGCAGGCATGAAAAAAACCAGTGTTTTTCACCATCCCATAGAAATTTGATTCTCGCAAAGTCCCTGGGCAAACCCTCCTGGGCCAAGATCATAATATCATGTTCTTCATTCCTGGTAGCAAGCTGCTCAAAAGTATGGTCCTCCCATTCCTCTTCCAACCGATCATTGAGCCTCTCAACCTCCTTCATGGTATCACTGATCTCACTGTCAACCAGGAGGAATTCATTGGCCCACAATTGAAGTCTATGTTTGAGACGTCACATTTTATCATGGAGGGAGACCCAAGGGCCACTATTTCCACCAGAATTCTAAATAACACCAACCACATCCATGTATCCCGGTTTACTGACCCATTGATGGAGGAAATGAAACATGCCCCAATGATCCTACTCAGGAAAAAAGGAGACTAGCAGGGGGAGTGGTCATAAATGCTGTGAATGAGATGGCTCACCTTAATATTTGAGAACATATAGATGGCTTCCATATTGGCTATAAATTTTTGCAATCTTCTCCACAAACGATGCAGACCCCTTCGGTTATTGCACCATGTGAAGCAGTTTCCGGAGAACCCCAAATCAATGAGGCCACACCTGACCATGAATTGTGTAAACTCCATGATGGACCTCCTCTGAAAAGGCCCAGAACCATTCTTTTCCCCTGAGATGGAAACGATATTAAAATCCCCACTAACAAACCATGTCTGATTTCCCATGATAAAAGAATTAAAATCACTCCAAAGCTTGGTCCGTTGGAGGGGATCACAGCTCCCATAAACCACGGTCATGAAGTTTGAGATATTCCCTTTATTCAATTTAGTAGTGATGAATTGGTCACCTACTTGGAAAAGCTCCACATAGATACTCTTATTCTGGAAAATCCATATATGGTTGTTGGATGTTCCACTATATAGATAGCCATACAGCTTAAACTTCCAAGAGAATTCCTAAATTATAGCAGATGAGAGCTTGGGATCAATGATGGCAACCACAACAGCTTTATGTTTTCTTAAGATATCGGAGACAAAATCAAATTTAACCCGGGCCCCAAGGCCACATGCATTCCAGATGAGAGTAGCATTCACTGGAAATATAAGGCTCTGGAATTGGCCCTAGAGCTAGTAGCCACCTTGAAATGGGATATTGATCCCTCCTTAGGGTTCCTTTCTTGAGATCGAGTGCACACACCCTCCCCAACATACACCATTATACCTGGGGAAGGAAAAAACTCTACAGAATAGTTATTAGGTGAGCCTTGATCCTTGAGAACAGGAGGTGGAGTGCTCTCTGAAGCCGAGTGGATAGGCAGCAGGGGAACAATCTGCATCTCCTGGCACAGGCCAGATGGGGCTAGCCCAGGATGAACATCTAGGCTGTGCAGATTCATACTAGAAAAAACACTCCAAGGCTTGGGATCGAAAACCAGTAGACCCGATGCCGGGAGCGGCAGAGCCATATGATCTGAAGGGAAGGGCCTTAACTGTTACAAACCCGCTTCCAAGAGCACATCCTTCAACAAAAGGGAAAGAAGAGGGGGAAAGGGCATACATCCTGAAGGTTGGAGTAACCTTTAGGCCCAATAGGAGTCATCGCCTTGCACTGCAGCAAACTTTCTTTGAGAAAGGAACATGAAGAAATAACTGGATCCAAACCCGGATAGGGGAGATCCTGCACTAGGAGATCAATAGAAGCCAGGGGTTTCTATGGCATAACCTCATAGGAAGAGAGGATGGGGGAGACTGGAAACCGACCTCTATGGGACGAGGCCTTAGGAGGTCGATTCCCATCTCCTTGCTGATGTCAACAATAAACCTGGATGGAGTGCCCCTAGAGGAGGCAATGAGAGCAAAAACATGGGAACACGGTGTAGAGAATATCCTGGTTCCACTAAAGCACACCCTAAACACTAAGAGATAACTTTCATGTAGGGGTAAGAGAAGTTTTCATCTCCACACAAATATGCGCCAACAAAACATCCACCCCACTAGAGGTTTTGACATTAGAGCACAGAAAACAACCTAGAGTATCACTGATCGCCTTTAGAAAACCTCCATTCTGGAAGGGAAGAAGGAGACAAGGGAGGTGAATCCACACAACCGCAAGGGGGTTCTCTTTGCCCCTGTGAGCATCCATTGACCACCGAGAGAGGCTGAACCACCAGCCTCCAAAAGCCCGAGGGACCCTACATCTGACATGAAAGAAATATTCTCTTGAGGACACGACAAGGCAGATGTAATGAAATTGAATATACATTGCATAAAAAATACTTAACATGCCTATATCTATGTTTCTAAAATGATGTATGAGTCCAATACCTTATTTCCATACTGGTCCAATTGTAAAAATGATTCCACTTCAACAATAATGAATAGGATATATCATTTGTTCCACACAATGGTGAAATCAATAAAAATATATTTGGAATAATCATGAATACCCACTCCCTTCCTAGACAAATTGGATTTTCCTTATGCATGTGTTAACTTTTCAATGAAATATTCTCCTTGGAAAATTCCTACTCATTAATTAGATCATGTGAAATGTAAAAAAAGTATGAAAAAAGAAAAACACAAACCTATGATAGAAAAATTTTATGTCCCGACATAAATCACTCGTTAATAGTTGTGGAACCAATGGCCACATGGCATCAAGCATGTACCCCCCTTTGAAAAAGGCTACTTTTTAGTAGTGAGGGTTTCTAAGAGGCTTGTAGAAACACCATACCCTCATTATCATAGTTTTCCTCACTAGTAACATTGAAATAACGAACAATGGAAGTACAATAAATAAATAACCCTTAGCCGAATAAGTAAATCATCAAGATATAATAATTTCGTAGGTGAAAACCATATCCGATGTCATATATTATATGGTGGTGATCATGTCATGCTATACAAAAATAGAAGACAAGGGAAATGGAGATGCAATCATATATGACATTCTATACAAAAACTAAAAAGTTATACATATATCTTAAATGTAATAATTTTTATTAGCTTGTTCCTCTACTCCAATACTATATTCTTGTATAGTGATATGAATCTTCCATAGCAGGCCCCTTTCCCATCTCCCTACCTATGTCCATGCAGTCTATCCGGGTACTAATCAGTGGCCAAAAGAGGGTGTGATATATACTTAGTAGGCTTCCACTAGTGGTGTCTAATACCTTCCTATCCATGAATATATAAATAATTAGTGTTCAGGTGATGATATAAACTATAAAATAAATATGTAACAATAATGTTGGGTTGAGTTACTAATGAAAAAAATTGATCAATACCACCATCTTAGGCCTATTCCTGATTGTATCTAAATGATTTTGAAATTTATGAATTTATTTATAAAAGTGGCTCGGGATCTTGCTCATATAGACAACATCCACCTTGGATTATATCAGTATAAGGGATGAACATTTCCTATAGAAATTACTTCTTGATAAAGGTATTATAATAATTCCATCATGTATATAAGGCTCTGATCGAATCAATGAATGTTATTCGACTTATTAGATTTGTCACATAAATTAATTGATCAATTATTTGATTTCCAACCTAAACCAATCTAAGGAATTCCATATGAAGAACACATGTATTGATCCAGGTGTACAATGAACATGTCACCCTAAAAGACCAATCATGGAATTCTTCATCAGAACCTAGGTATCTCCCTAGGCATAGTAAAAATAAATATTCATATGTTTCCATCTTTGGTGTTCCATGTAATAAATAATTAATGTCCCTTGGGGAATAATATAAATCAACCCTTTTAGAGTCCTCCCATGGAATCCCATGCATGGAACTCATGAATCTCTTTTTGAACCATATAATCCATTCAACCAAGTTTTCCAATAGAATGTATTCATGTAAGAAACCACGTGTCAATCAAAATATGATATAAATCCAATTTTAATTTATTTTAATTAAATAATACCGAGGATTTAACCCTTGGCATTCTGAGTAGGAATGCATTTATCAACCTTGAAATGACATAAAAAATTATAATTGGACCTTAGTCTTACCAAATAATTTAACATCGACTTTATTTCATTTGAAATTTCCATTTATAAGTAATAATTCAAACTTAACTAAAATGGTAGATATTTTTTGTATCATAGAATTAAGAGGCCTATGAGGACATAAATCCTTCCATCCAATTTAATAAAAATATTTATTCAATCAATCATAACCTCCATATTACAAGGGGTAATGAACAGACCTTCTATTGTCACACCCATCATCTTTAAATAAGTTATTTCATTAATTTTCTCTGCGTCGGGTAGTCCGGGTTTAAGATTCAATTAAAATTTGAGGTTTTTATTTAAAAACTCTTGTAATGGTCTTGAGTGCATCCATCGCATCATGGTCAAAGCCATGCGACCTTGCTCTGGTCGTCATGCAACCTCGCCCGGTTAACTGCGCAGCCTGCCCGGTGCATGATTAATTAATTAATTTATAAATTAATTAAGTGAAATGATTAATAAAAGATTAAAATTAAAAGGTGTTAAGGATGATAATTTTATTATGTTTATTGTTATTATTATCATCATCATTCTATTAAAAATTTAAATGGCCGCGTAGGGTATCCGCACTGTTTCCCGACTCTTTAAAAATAAAAAAAAATCAAACCAATATGAAAGAATTATATTATTGATTATAAAAATAGTAAATTTTATTATTATTATTAAAATTTTTATTATTAAAATTACAATTATTATTATTATTATTATTGCATTCCTTTTTTTGGTTGCATTTAATTTTGTTTTCCTTTATTTTATTTTATTTCTTTCTCCCACCCTCTATTCTTTTCCTCCTCTTTTTTTCTTTAATTTTTTTCCTCCCTTCTCCTTCTTTCCTTCCCCTCTTCCCATGAGTTTTTCCCTCCTCCCGGGTGCATTTTGGGTAATTCCCCCTCTAACCATAAGCGCGCCGCACCCATATTTCCTGGCCATCCTGTCGCTCCACGCCCCTGCCTCCTGGCCATCAAAACTGGCCGCCGGATCTCCCATCTCGCCTCGTCGCACTACCCATCTCGCAGCTAACTTCCTCTCTTCATTCGACACCCTAATTTCTCATCTAGCTCGAGGCACCACTCTCTTCTCCCCCACCTTAAATGCATTGTACCCCACTGGCCTCCTCACCCGCGCCATCCACTGTACCAGCCGCAACCCGCCACTCCCGATTGGCCTCCTCCTCCTTCTTGGAACCCCGTCGTGTGAACCCCCCAGCTCAGCAGCTGCACCCCCATAAGGATATTCCCTTGCACTGTACACCACCTCCCTCTCCTCCCTTATCCAGCGTCACACTGCCTCCCCACCAACAGCCAGGCCGGCACGTGCTGTCGCCCGACCTCCCTCATTTGTCGGCGCTGCTCTTACTCCCCCACGACATCTCACCCTAATTCCGCATGTGAAAACCCCCCCGGATAGGTCCCTCTTTTATCTACTTTTATTTTTTTTAGGAGTTATGATGTTCTTTAATAGTTTTTAAATCTCTGTTTTGGTTTGAATTCATGTTTTAGGGTCCTATTTGGATTCCATGTGATGCATTTGTGGTGCCAGTGGAGTTTTGCACCAATTTATGGGAATTTCAGCGTCAAAGGCAGGTGTTTCTGTGCCATATCATCATTAGATTAATTTAACAAGTTTTTTTAAATTTATTAATGTATTCCTTGGTTTTTTTATGTGATGAATTTGGTGTTTTTGAATTGGTTTATGTCTAAATGTTGAAGTTATATTTCTAATATAGAGATTGGCTAGGTTTTGGTGTGTGCCTTGATGAAATGTTTAAAAAAGGATTTAGGTGTTGTTTGGGTTGCACAAAATGTCCTTAGAAATATTTTTGACATGCACATGTGATATTGGGTTACGCGTCATATGAGTCTTGTTGTGAGAGTTATTGAAAACAAGCAATTAATTATTTTAGGTGTGGAAAATATAATTTGGTTATCGTCTAATATGTATTTTAGTGAGAAATCTATATTTCTTGAAAAAATATTTGGTTGTGTGTCATGTGTATCATATTGTGGTGTTTATTGAAAAACATGTTCGGGTCCGATGAGCACAATATTTTCTAAAGCTCTTATGGTGAGTGTATAAAAAAAGGGGTTTTAAGGAGAAATTATTTATTATGGCACTTTTAACTTATTGCGTGCCTTTTTGATTAAATTTTAAATAGTTGGAATAGAAAAAAACATGTTTTGGGACAGTTGTGCTGCACATTTGGTTTTTAAGTGGTGTTTTGGCATGAGATCAAGTATGTTTTTGGTGTAAATTGTCATGTGTTAATCTTAAATGTTTTTTAAATTGTTTACTTGAATTTATTTAATTGAATGTGATGTGCGGATGTGGTGTTTGATATAGTTAAGAATGTGTTAAATTTTAGGTGTTGTTATTGTCTAAAAATTAGGCAATTTTCATGTGAAACCCGATGTGCCAATTGGAAACATTATATTAGTTGTTTAAATAATTTATGGAGTCATGCATGGAATGTGATTTATAATGTCAAAGAGCTTTGGGGTGTGTTTGGTCTAAAATGGGGGATTTTGGAACATGTATTTAGGTGTAAAGTTTTGTGGTGCCTTTGCAAATTGTTTTGGAATATTTTTATGAACAATCAAATTGCATAAGTGGTGCGAGGCATGTTTATCAAATGGTTTAATATGTGTGTTTTTATAGTGGGGTTTAGTTTTGTAAGTGTTTGCAAACCGTGTACCTTGTTTGGCTTGAGTTTTGGGTATAAATGTGTTGTGCTAGTGATTTGTAAATGTGAAACTTTATTGAAAACTAGGCGAAACCCCGGGTAGCTAGGAGGGGGGGTGAGACTAGTGGGATAGTGTTTCAGAGGTGACTCGACCCGGTTTCACTGGCTGAACAAAAGGTTGCGACACTAACTAAACATATACTTTTCTGAGGGTCATGGGCTTCTAATACACATTTTCTGAGGGTCATGGCCTTCTAAGACACGTTTTTTGGGGGTCATGGTTTTTAAGCCACGTTTCACTGAGACACGAGGTTCTAGGGTCCCACTCAAGCTAGCTAAACCTTAGGTGATTTACCCACACTTCTCTAATATTCATTACGTGGTGGATTTTGTCAACATACGACGGACCACTTGAGTTCGTGCATGTTCTTTATAAATGATTCCCTTCCATTTTAAAGTTGTATTGCGAAATGGTTTTTCTTTCAATACTCTTCCATTTTCACTTTTAGTTTTTAAATGTTTTAATTAAAATCATTTTAAAATTATGGTTTTAAATAAACATGTTAAATTTTATTCTTGATGTCGTGGCATGGAGCCTTTTTATTGGGTAACGTCCTACTGGGCCTTTGGATCACACCCTACATACACCAATGGGTGTATGTAGACCATGTTTCTTGTGTATTCCAGGTTGTGTCATCCAGCTTAGTGGTAGTGTTTCTAGATTCTATTGGTCTTCGCATGCAGGTTAGTGTTGGTATCTTGGGGATGGGGCTTCTCGGGTCGCTTGAAGGTTGGTAATAGAGTTTTAGTTCTCTTCCCTTGTTGTTATTCACTTTGGGTTTTAGTTGAATTGTAAACTCTAAACCTTTTTATTGTTTAATGGCGTGTTTGGTTGTCTGTCTCCAGCTTCAGTTTTTTTATATTGTTAGTTGTGTTTCTGTCTTTTATTTTGGGTAAATCATTCCCATGTAGTGTTTTGATACCTGGGAACTTGTGCCAGCCCGTGGGGATCGGGAATGATCTTCGGGCCATGTTGCGGACTGGGTCGGGCACCGGGTCAGATGGCGACCCATCCTGGTTCATGAAAAAATGGTTTTAGAGGATGTTTTTCTCTCTTGGGTCATTTTCTTTTGGGATAGAGTTAGTGCAGACCAATGTTAAGGTTGCCGAAACTCGACGTTCTAGCCATGATAAATGTGCCTAGCCAGCACACCACATGGCGGGACTCAAGTTACTGATGTAAGTTGAGTTCTGTCTAAATATTTGGTCAGTGTGGTTAATCTTGTTTAGGGGAAATGAAAAGGGGCTAAGTTCAGTGGTCCTAGTGAGCTCGAAGGTTCTGAAAAGCTAGGTGGATCCGGGGACGCTGTCCTAGAGTACCCTTCGTGGAGGTCGCCTGATTGGCGTATGGTCGCCAACCATATGTCCCAATCACCCGCTAACACTACTTCCCTCTTACATCGTTCCCCGTTTCATTGTTTTCTATTCATGGAAATCTGGTTTTTAAGTAAAAATTATTTGGTCTTGGAGAATGTTTGAAATAATGTTCTTTTAAATGAAAATGATGTGTGAGATTTAAAAAGTGTGGGTTGAATGTTATGGTTTTGAAAAAATTTGTGAAGGTTTGGATTTGATCGTTTGTGTTCTTGTGGGAAACCACATGCATGAGTATATATGGAAAGAGAAATGGTCAAAGGCATGAGCGGATGGATTCCTGGATGGATACGAGCTGGATGCTAGTGTGGCATGGGAACATGCATGTGCGAGGCCATGGGACACCATTGGTGTTTGTGAAGACCACTAGATCTGCTTATTTTCAAAAGGTTTCATTAAATCAGAATTTAGCGTGTTAATAACTAGTGATTTTGTGGTGTGTCATTGTGTTTTGGAAATTTTATATTTGTGGAATTTTGATCAGAGGATCCTTTCTGACTGATTTGTTCCCTGAGTTTAAATTCTTATTTGTATGTTGGTATGCAAGCGTGTAGTGAGTGAATTATTTTGAAAAGTGATTCGGGAAGCCCTTACAGTGGTTCCCCTTGCACATTTAGTGTTCACTTGTGGTATGTATTGGTCATTGGACCGGTTTGATTGGGTATGTGGTTTCCATTATTGACTAGTGCATGCCCCCCATAAAGCATTAACATGTGATTGATGTGCGTCTACGGGTAATTCACCATTTTCTGACCCTCCAGTTGATTTAATTGAGGACTAAACCATTTAGTGATAATGATAAGTTTGTACCTTACCCTTTTTAGTTAGTCGAATCCTCTCGTTCTGGGATGACAGACACGACGAAAATTGAAGGGATTTTTGGCCTTTTTGATTTGTATGACTCATCAGGTATGAAGTTTTACACTATTGTGTTTGAATGTTCCCCTAGAAACAGTGAAAGGAATTCCAATGGGGAAGGGTGAAGGCGGTTCAAAATGTTCAGTGTTGACCAGTGTCTTGAAGGGCTTTGTAGTAATTTCATTGGAGGCAAGGGTCATGTTTGGTGACGTCTTGCAGTGAGAATCTCTTTGAAGAGCAAGGGTGTATTTTATAGGATCCTTTGGGAATCCCTGTTTTCATAGGAGTGTGTCCTCCTCTTAGATATTTTTGTTTCTTTCTGTTCAAGGGGAGTGTTTTCATGCATCTTTCTTTATTACGTTTATTAGTTAAGGTGAAGAGGTGATGTATGTGCATCCTCTAAACCCATGTATTGGTGGATGTTCCGTGAGTGAGTATTTAGATGTCGTTGTGTGTTGTGTTTGATGGGGTTTTCTCGATTACGGTGTGGTTGCATGTAACACCAAAGGGAGAAGCTTAGTTCAGGAGTCTTTGACACTTTACTGAGAGGCAGCAGATGCTTCAAACATCAGGTCTCTATCCATAAGCCTCAGAGTGAAGATGATGCGTGGTCAGAAACCCCAAGAGTGTATGAGACCCCGACTTTGTTTCTGTCACTGGTAAGTAAAGGAAATTTAATTTGTTTTCTGTGGTTGTTCCATTCTGAATGAACCGTATGGATGCGTATGGTTTACATCACTATGTGTAGGTGTGTTCGTCTTGTTACATTCAAGTCCTGGCGGTTGCATCCCACTGGATGTAATCTTTTTAGTGGTCCTTATGAGTTTTCCCGGATAAATCAGTCTCAAATTTGAATGATGCACATGCATGGATTTGGAGATGTAGGTCTGTCTCCGGCTATGGTTTTGACACCCAGTAGTTGGGCCCGACCCTCCCCACCCATTGTGGGGGGGTTCTTGGTCCCCGTCAGAACATTTCTAAAGTTTTGCATCCACTATCAGTTCTAACAGTGGGGAGAACCACTTTGGAACTCGCAGGAATGACTCTTGAATGAATCAGTGATGGACTTTTCTTTAATGGTGGGGAGACTACTCTAACCTCCCCATGTCGGTTTTCTAATCTCGTCTTGGGCATTGGTAGGTTCTTAATGGTGGGGATCCCCTTTGGTATTTCCCCATGTTTACCTTTTAGTTCAGTTCCTAAAGATGATTCGGAGATAGGTGATAAGAGTACTCCTGGGACGTTCTTGACCTTATTTGTTCGTTCTAGTCAAACGACGTGATTTTCATTCAATAGTTCTTGAGAATTTTCGGCTTTTTAAAATTGTTTCAGTGGGTGCAACTTCCTATCCTTGATTAGTCAACTAGATGTGTTTTATCTCTTTAGGGTGGGTGACACATATCATAAATTATTTTTACAAGTTTCTTGATTTTTTCATTCTAGTCACCTTCTCTGAGCATGATGCATTTTCCTCTTTTTTCTTGATTTCATAGGGATCCTCTTTGGACCTTAAGGGGGTGTTGTTTCTTACTATGGGTCTCAGCCTTAGTTGTGGATTTCTAGGGATGTAAATCTTTTTAGTGGGGGGAGTTTTACACCCATCATCTTTAAATAAGTTATTTCATTAATTTTCACAATGTCGGGTAGTCCAGGGTTAATCCCGACATAACATTTGTGGGTTTTATTAAAAAACTCTCGTAATGGTCTTGAGTGCATCCAGCACACCACGGTCGAAGCCATGCGACCTCACTCCGGTCTCCGTGTGACCTCGTCTGGTTAACCGCGCGACCTGCCCGGTGCACGATTAATTAATTAATTAATTAATTAATTAAGTGAAATAATCAATATAATATTGAAATCAAAAGATGTTAAGGGTGATAATTTTATTATGTTTATTATTTTTATCATCATCATTCTATTAAAATTTATAAGTGCTACGCGGGGTAACAATGCAGTTGCCAGAATCATTAAAAATAAAAATAATCAAACAAATATTAAAGAATTATTTTAATGTTAATAAAAATATTAATAATAATAATTATTATTGTTAAAACTATTATTATTTCATTCCTTTTTTTAGGTTGCATTTTATTTTAATTTATTTTCTTTCTTTCTCCCACCTCTATTCTTTTCCTTCTCTCTTTTTCTTTTCTTTTTTCTCCCTTCTCCTTCTTTCCCTCCCCTCTTCCTGTGAGTTTTTCCCTCTTACCAGGTGCTTTGTGGGTTATCCTCCCTCTAACCCTAAGTGCGCCTCACCCCTATTTCCTGGCCATCCCATTGCTCTGTGCCCCTGCCACCTAGCCATCCGAAATGGCCGCCGAACCTCCCCTCTCCCCACGTTGCACCACCCATCTCCCATCCGGCCTCCCTGATTCGTGTCACACCCCGATTTCCTGACTAGCTTGAGGCACCGCTCTCTTCTTCCCACCTGGAACGCACCACACCGCACTGGCCTCCTCGCTCGCACCGTCCACCAGACCATCCACACCCCACAACTCTCGATCGGCCTCCTCCTCCTACTTGAAACCCGGTTGCGTGAACCCCCTAGCTAAGTAGCCACACCCCCATATGGCTACGCCCTTGCACTGTGTGCTGCCTCCCTATCCTCCACTATCCAGCATCGCACAACCTCCCCACCCCCAGCCAGGCCGGCTCGTACCGTCGCGTGACCTCCATCACTGTTCGTCATAGTTCATGCTCCCCTACAACATCTCGCACTACTTCTGCATGCACAAAACCCTTGGATAGGTCCCTCTTTTATCTTCTTTGAGTTTTTGTTTTTTTAGTAGGTCTTAAATACGATAAGAGTTGTTATTAAATATCGGTTTTGGTTCTAATTCTTGTTTTAGGGTCCAATTTGTATTCGTTGTGAGTCATTCGTGGTGTGAGTGGAGTTTCACACCAATTGGTGGGAATTTATGTGTCAAAGGTAGGTGTTTCCATGCCTTAGCATCATTATATTAAGTTAATATGTTTGTTTAAATTTATTAATGTATTCCTTGGTAAATTTACTAATGTATTCCTTAGTTTTATTAGGTTATGTGTTTGGTATTTTTTAATTGGTTTGTGTCTAAATGATGAAGTCAGATTTCAAATATAGAGATTGGATAGGTTTTGGTGTGTGCTTTGATGAAATGTTTTTTTAAAATAGGTTTTAGGAGTTATATGGGTTGCGTGAAATGTACCCATAAATATTTTTGACATGCACATGTGATATTGGGTTTACCCATCATATGAGTCTTGTAGTGAGAGTTATTGGAAACATGCAATTAATTATTTTAGGTGTAGAAAATATAATTTGGAATCGTTTAATATGTATCTGAGTTAGAAATTTATCTTTCTTGAAAAGAATTTGGTTGTGTGTCATGTGTATCATATTGTGGTGTCTCTTGAAAAAGTTTTTTGGGTCTGATCTTAAAATAGCGAAATATTTTCAAATGCACTTAAGGTGATTGTATAAAAAAATGGGTTTAAAAGAGAAATTATTTATTATGCAACGTTGAACTTATTTCTTTCCTTTTTGTTTAAATATTAAATAGTTGGATTAGTGGAAAACATGTTTTGGAATGGTTTTAATGCATATCTGGTTTTTAAGTGGTGTTTTGGCATGGGATGAAGTATGTTTTCTGTGTAAATTGTTGTGTGTTAATCATAAATGTTTTATAAATTTTTTACTTGAATTTATTTAATTTAATGTGATGTGCAGATGTGGTGTTTGATAGAGTTAATCATGTGTTAAATTTTAGATATTGTTATTGTGTGAAAATTATGTATTTTTCATGTGAAACCCAATGTTCCAATTAGAAACTTTCTTTTAGTTGTTTAAATAATTTATGAAGTCATGCATGGGATGTGATTTATGACGGGAAACGGTTTTGGGGTGTGTTTGGTCTAAAAAATGTGATTTTGGAACATGTATTCGGGTGTAAAAATTTTTGGTGCCTTTGAAAATTGTTTTGGAATTTTTTATGGACAATCAAACTGAATAAGTGGTTCAAGGAATGTTTATCAAATGGTTTAGTATGTGTGTTTTAAGAGTGGGTTTTGGGTGTGTAAGTGGTGGAAAACAGTGTACCTTGTTTGGATTGACTTTTGGGTGTAAATGTGTTGTGTTAGTGATTTGTAAATGTGAAACTTGATTGATCACAAGGGGAAACCTCGGGTAGCTAGGAGGGGGGGGGACTAGACTAGTGGGCTAGTGTTACAGAGGTGACTCAACCCGGTTTCACAGGAAGGACTGATGATTGCAACACTAACTAAACATATGCTTTTCTGAGGGTTGTGGCCTTCTAAGGCACGTTTTCTGAGGGTTGTGGCCTTCTAATCAACATTTTCTTCAGGGTAATGGTTTTGAAGCCACATTTCATTGAGAAAGAAGGTTCTAGGTTCCCACTCGAGCTAGATAAACCTTAGGGGATTTACCCATAGTGCTCTACTATTCATGATGTGGTGCATTCCGTCGGCATACAGAGGACCACATGAGTTCATGCATGTTCTTTATAAATGTTTCCCTTCTATTTTAAAGTAGTATTGTGAAATGGTTTTTCTTTCAGTACTCTTCCCTTTTCACTTTTAGTTTTTAAATGTTTCCCTTAAAAGCATTTTAAACCTATAGTTTTAAATAATAATGTTAAATTATATTTTTGATGTTGTGGCATGGAACCTTTTAATTGGGTGACATCCTACTGGGACAATGGCTCACACCCTACATAAACCTATGGGTGTATATTGACCTTGTTTCTTGTGTATTCCAGGTTGTGACATCCTACTTAGTGGTAGGGGTTCGGGATGCTGTTGGTCTTCGTGTGCAGGTTTGTGTTGGTATATTGGGGATGCAAATTCTCGTGTCACTTGATGGTTGGTAATATAGTTTTAGTTCTATATACTTGTTTTTATTATCTTTGGGTTTTAGTTGAATTGTTAACTCTAAACCTATTTATAGTTTAAAGGCGTGTTTGGTTGTCTGTCTCCAGCTTTAGTTTTTTTCTGGTTAGCTGTGTTTCTGTCTTTTATTTTAGGTAAATCATTCCTATGTAGTGTTTTGATACTCGGGCACTTGTGCTAGCCCATGGGGATCGGGAACGCCCTTTGGGCCATGTTGCGGATTGGGTTTGGCACTAGGTCAGATGGCGACCCAGCCTGGTTCGTGACACCTATTGCGAATCAAACTCATTATCAATAGATGAGTTTTTATAATTTATCATCATCCGTAAGGGGTGGTTCTATTTGGGTTTCACTACTCCCATTGGTGGGTTAGATTCACAACGCCCAAATAAACATTAAAACAAACATTTAATTAAATGAAAACATTATTTATAAGGTGATGCTCAGAATGTCCAATGCACTATCAATATCACAATATATATAACTGTAGAATTTTTAGGAAAATCATGAGTCAACCGACCTTGGCTTGGTAGTAGAATCCAAATATAGAATCAACTTATGAATTTTCCATGAATAAATAAATTAATGAAATATAGGAGTGATCTAAAAATAGGAAATATTCTCTCTCATGGATTTGGAATTCCATATGGTGAGATGAATTAAGAAAGGTAATGAATTTATGATCTTGTAGATACACATAAAATGTGATGAACAAAGGTTAAATTAGATTCTTTTTGAAAGAAGTGTTTCAATTCTAGGTGAATGTGGATGGAGGGGATCAAAAATAAGAGGCCTAGTTTTCTGTGTGATACGTGGAAGTAAGAGAGTAAATTAGTTTAATGGAAGAAAAAAATGATCATTTTAACCAACATCAAATGGAAGTCAATTGAAAAAAATATTCACCAACCATGCACCAACATAATCCAAATGGAACCATATTTCACAATGTTAGGCCACTTTGTTTTTGAAAATGGTGCAACAACCTTGCATGGTAACTACAGAAGAGGAACTACCATTGTGACTTGGTGCATGGCTTGTAAAACTGTGTGAAGAATGTGTGGGTCCCCTATGAAGTTTCTCATTATATCTATATATAGATATGCATTCTACCTCACATGATCTCAAAACCATGCTCCATAACATATAGGGAATAATGGTTGAGATGAATGGTTACTCTTAACTATGATCCAACCATGAACCAATTCACGTTCCCATGAAAACAATAGTCCCATGCTTTTAATGAGTGAAACATTATGAAGAACCCTTCCTAAAACACATCATAACTTCTATTAGAAAAAAATGAAATGTTTATACTGAAATTTAAAGGGTTCATATATAGTTATAAAAGCTAGGATGTTACATGCATGGTGTTAGATGAACTGGTTAATGGAATATGGAGATATGATTAAGATAAAGGACATCATACCCAATACCAATATGGAAGTGTAGAGGAACTACTTGGGATTTTGGGTTGTGTTCATTAATGAGTGCATTATGACTTCATGTGGGGGAGAGTGTATCACCCCTAGAAAAGTGTGTCTTAAATGGATAAATGATTCGACCCATGTTAATATGATGTATAATTGTTTCTTTAGATTATCCTTCCTAATTATAACTCTATAGTAATGAGTGTGAAACACCCCCAAATGAATTTATAGGTCTAATATGAAGGGCCACACTACCTAATATGTTATTCCTTATACACAAGAGTCTTTAAACTAATAGTGAGGGTATAAGTCATATAGAGAAACTATACCCTCAATAACCAAAAAAATCATAGTATAATATGAAATCATAAAACCAACTATTATATTATAAGATAACTAGAATAAATGATATAGTATGTGTCATGTAGCATCACACAAGTATAATCAAGTGAAACCCCAATGAGGTAGGACAACAAATAAAATTAGAAGAAAAAAATTAAATAAACGTACACAAGGAACCATTTAGAGTATATATATATACCTCATCAATTTCGATACTCCATGATTCCAATTAACCTTTTACATGACCCTTTCCCCCATTTTCATTTATGTAGTTCATGATGTTCTGTATGAGCCTCAAGATGTCTACGAAGTGTATGAGTATAAACGTATGAGTAAACCACCAATGAATACTAAACATAATTGGACATAAATTTAAAAGTGTATGACATTATAGAAATGTAAATTTACACTCAAGAATACAATCAATCATAGAATGAGGGAATGTTTTCTGACCAATCTACCCAAAAAATAGATATGAAACTATTACTGCATGAACCCACAATTCTCAATTCATTACTAAATACATCCAGCGTTTTTTATAAAATAAAATTGAAAAATAATCAATAACTTCCACAAATGTGTATATATTTTGAAATATTATTTTTAGGATTGATAGAAATTCTTACATTATATCAATATTTAAAAAATTATAAAATAACTAATCTTACATACTCACGATAATTTATTATTTGTAACCACTTTATTTGATTCTTATAGATTCCTTGTTAAAATTATTTTAATAATACTTTGGATGAGCCAATAATTAATCAATAAGGGGTTTTAAAACTAGTGAATAATACATTTATAAATAGTTATTTAGAAACTCTTAAAAAAATTCTGGCAAATACGTAATATTTTATATAGTAAATATATTTAAAAAATATATAATTATAGGGCTTTAACAACATTGAAATAATATTGAATTAATATTCCAGAAAATAATTTAGAAAAAAATATTTAATTTAAAAAATATCATTAAAAAATATTTAGATTTATCCTTTGAAAATAATTCCATAATAATAAATATTTTTTGAATAAATGATAAGTAGAAGTATATAAGAAATACGTGATTCTAATAGAAGTAAATATTCCTTTTATGTTCATGGGATCACCACATTTTTCACAAAGTCATTAAGTACCCATGAGTTGAGTATTATTTAAGAAAAACATTATTTATCATATCTTCATTAACCTTCTAAAAAATCAGAATTTATTTTAAAGGAGGAAAATAATTTTATATCTACTAAGATTTAATAAAATATTTCTTTAGAAATCATTAATACAATTATCCATGATAAGACTATAATTATAGAGAAATATAAATATTTTAAAATAATTATATTAAATACCTTGATAAATAAACATATGAATAATTCTATATAAATATGCATTAGATTTTAAATGATAATTATAGTATATAGACATATGTATTATAATGAATGTAATTCATTGTTTTATAAGGAAAGTTTACAAATAATATGTTAACTTTTATCATTATGGAAATAGAAACTTGATTTTAGATATAATTTTTACTTTTTCAATAAAATGCTTAATTTGAAAGAGAGAATGAAATTAAATTATTAAATTGAAGCTCCCTTACAAAGTGGTTTTCTATTAATAACTATAACATGGGAATTTTATGATAGAAACCCCTTTATAAATGGTTTTTTAAACGCAAAATTTATAATAAATGTATAGTTTCCATTACCTTTTGGGTTCTTCTGCAAAATTAATCATTCTAATGATCACTTTAACATAAAATCAAAATGAGCTGAAACCAAAAATACTTAAAGAGATGGCTGTTAGATTTATCAGATAATTATATCCAATGATGATATCACCCTCTCACTCTTAAAATCACTCCTAAAAATATATATGGAACTAACTTATATATTTTATAATTCTATTAGTTTCTTCCATCATTAAATTTCAAATTATATCAAAAATGATACTCAATAAATTCAACCATTGTCTATTTTATAATTTTAAGAAAACATGTAAGTGTTATTCTTTAAAACATATACCAAATAATAAAATTTCATATCCCTTTCAATCAAATTGGTTTGAATCTTTCTTTTGTGCATTGTTAAATATTTATATTTGAACTTATAAAATAAGGATATATCATACAATTCATATATTAATCCTTTAAATATATCATTATTTTTTTATTAACATATAAAAAACTATATCCAATGGTTTCTTCATTTTATTTATTTCAAAATTTATGCTATGTTCAACATGGGTCTACATTCAATAAATTATTTTTGGTGTTTTTGATGTTTTCATGTTGTGGTATTAATTTTCATTTACTAATAGAAATTAATGATATATTGTTTGGAATCTTCTCAAAACTAGCTATCTAGGACCCACATCACTTGAATCCATAGTGGGAAATGATGTTTCTATATTCTTCAGATCTAAGATTGACATCAAAATGACATTTGTTTTACATTAATATATAAAGATCACGATTCTTTAATTTTAAATATACAAATACAAATACTCTATAGATGTATTAAAGGTATAATAAGATGGTCAACATACTTTTACGATATAAAATATTCCTTCGTGTGATTTTTGTGATTAGATTTAAAAAAAGAGATGAAAATTTTCGTACATGTTTCATCACTAATATAGAGAAAGACAAAATTTTCATCAGATGAGAAAGATTCTAATTTCATTGTATGTGAAGTCCAAATCCTAGCCCATTATGACAAAGGTACATATCTACATTTTAATGAGTATGGTTACAATAATGTGCATCGGTCTTAGGTGGTGGTGATGAAAACCTCAAAAGTGGTTTTCAGAAGATGAGGGTCATACTTCAGAGGAAGAAGATGATAGTGGAATTGTTTTTCCCTTTTTTTTATATTTTATAGTTTCAACCTTCATCATAACTAATATATATATTTAAATTTATATATTACTTATATTGAAATTGTATATGTAATATATATCGTAATACCATTATTATTTATAAAAATTTGTTTATAATCTTTATATTTTTTTAAATATAATATGTAATGTAATACTTTATACTTACAATTTAATAATTTAATAATTATTTTTCTTTCAAAATCAACTTTTGATATGAATAACTATAAATTTATTTATAAAAATTTTATATTTTTATGTGAATAATCATTTATTCATATATAAATATTGTTATATCAGTACATTTATAATTCAAACCATAAAAAAACAGTGCTTTTTACATTAATGAATTTTTATCTGTGAAATTATTTGACAAAATTCACTAAGAATAATAAACTATGATTTATATGTTGCGAATATATTATTTAATAAATTTTTATTTTTGAGTTTTTATATAGTTTATTTATTTTTTTATTTACATTTGATATTGATAAATTATTATTCATTACCATGTTTTAGTAATATTATTTCTACTAATATTGAGTGAGTGCTTAAATGAAGATACTAATGGAAAAATTATAAGAAATAATTATTATTTTAAAAAATGGGATTTTAAATTCTCCCAGTATTAAATTAATTGCGCTCTCTCAGTTCATTCAATTAGAATTTGAAAATAACAAATTTCCATTTTAAGAATTAGGAAAAACTATTATGATTGAACCTCTATATTATTATGTGTATAAAATCACCATGTTATTCAGAATAAAATTCTTTCTCTTATATTCTCCCTCAAACAAAAACACATTATCTTGAATTTTTTTTAAATTGTTCCTCTAATACAGCTATGATAGCCCAGAAACAGACTTCCAGATTCCATACAAAAAACATGTTGTGTATTTTTTTCTAATAAAAAATAAGTGAAAGATACACAATCCTTTACACAAATAAGGATTTTTTCTAGTTTAGATTTTGGAGGATTAGGAACATTAAATACATAATATCATAGTTGAAAAAAATTATAAAATAAATAGTTTCCACTTCTCATGATTATTCCTTAATTTTAACTATTCGCCATTGTTTATTTTAAGTACCATATAAAAATCATTTAAAAAACATAGGGAGTTTATAATTCTTCCCAATAAGGGGTTTCCAAACTATTGAATAATAATTTTATAAATACTAATTTAAAAACACTTGGAAAACATTATATATCAAGAACATAATAAAGGATATAATAAATACTTTAATAAATAATAACATGAAGTTTTCAAAACATAGTAATAGTGCTAAAAAACCATTGAATAAAATCCTTTATAAAATAACCAAGTTAATTTTAGAAATTAAAAATATTTAAATATGATTTGGATTTCGCCACTAAAATTATTTTAAAATTATAATTTTATGGGATAAAATGATATTTGGTAGACCATAAGAAATAAATTAGTCCACTAGTAGTATCCATATAAGGAGATAGTCCCATTGAGGTCATGTGATCACCCTAATCTTCATCAACTCATATGATACCCATGCCTGGAGTTTTATTTTAAATTTTTTTTATATGGTATTTATTTATGATTTACAATCCATTAAAAAATTTCAAAATATACATGAATTTTTTAAATGTATAAAATACCTTTATATATATAAATATATAATTAAATATATTTTTATAGAAATTTTTATAAAAAATTCTGGAATAAATCTTTACTTTATAAAGTCTATATATTTAAACATAATCACATTAAATACCTTGATAATTATGATTACAAAAAATTATTAATAAATATAAACATAATGAAAAATTATTGTTATGGTATATATGTGTATCTATTATCATGAAAGTAATTCGTTGATATAATAAATCATTTACACATAAAATGAAAACTTTTATCATTAAAATAACTTTTTTATCATTAAAATAAAAAATTTATGATTTTAGAAACAAATTCTCTTTTTAAAGAACAAGATTTATTTGAAAAATAAAATTGATATTAAAATTTTAAATTAAAAATAAATTACATAAGGTTTTTTATAAAAATAAATATATCATGGGAATTTATCAATATAAATCATTTTACAAAATATTTTTCTAAAATTAGTTGATCGATAAGAAAAATATAGTTTGGCATCAATTTATTGTTTTATAAAATATAAAAATATTTATGGATCAAATTAATGAAAACTACACCTGATTAGAAAAAAAACACACCAAAAGATACAAATGATAAATTGGAAAAATATTTATCTCCTATGAAGACATACCTCTATGATTTTTATAGGCATTGTTTAATATCTTTGAGATGCTAAATTATAATTTTTTTAAATTAGTTTCATTAATTGTTATATTTTCCATTATATCAAAAGGATACTAATTATATAAAATCATTGACTATTATATTATTTTAATATTACATGAAATATTTCTTATCTTCATAATCTTTAAAACTTATAAAATATTAGGCCCCTTAATATTAAATATTTAGACTCTTTTATTGGTGCATTCTTAAACATGTTTTTTAAAACATAAATATTTTTTCTAAATCCATGAATTTATATATTAAATAATAAAATTTAGTCCAAATTTTATTTAGAAAATTTATAAAATTCCCCCTCCACAATGGTCCATAGATTATTTCTTTAAAAATTATTACTTTTTTCAGCATGTATTTACAAGAAATATTGGAAATATTGTGTTTCTGATGTTTTAGAGTTGTTCTTTATTTTCGTTTACTTATATCAATTACTGATATCTTATATAGTATCTTTATAGAACCATCCTTTTGCGACCCACATAACATTAATCCATGGATGGAAGGAACATTTTTATCTACCTCAGATATATGATTGACAATGAAACCATTTTTCATTAAAAATTATATACATGTCATGATTAATTAATATGATATATATATATATATAATACTCTGTATAGATATTAAATGTAAAATACGATGGTGTAAATTATATTATGATCTAAACCTGTATATTTTTTAATGATTTCGATTTGTTTGATATGAAAACCATTTGAAAATATTGTTTCATGTTTCATCACCAAGGGAGAGAAAGTTGATATTCTCATTAGTGGATAAAGATGAAGAATAATTCACCTATATAGTCTGAATATGAGCACATCATGATGAAAATAAAAATCTATAGAAGAAGGTGTAAGATGACAGTGGAGAATATTTGTTTATGTTTGTGGTGACTGTGACCACTATAGTGGATTTATGAAAAATACAGACACATGTCGATAGAAGAATGTGACAATGTAGTGTTTTTTTAATTTTATTCATTTATTTATTTTTAACCTTCATCAGAACATATAGATATTTATTATAATTTTAAATTGTATACTCAATATATATAGATAGATAGATATATCTTAACACTTTTCTTATTTATATAAATTTATTTTATAATCATCACAATTATTATTTTAATGTGACATGTCATATAGTTCAATATCATTATAGGTTATAATTTCATTAATCGATTTCCTTTCCCAGAACCTTTGATATAAATCATTATAAATTTCAGTATATGACTCTTATATTCATACCAAAATAATAATGTATTCATATAGAAATATGGTTAAATTAGTTCATTTATGATTTGAGCTATAAAAATACATTGTTTTTTACATGAATAATTTTTTATGTGTAAAATCAATTCATAGAATTATCCACTAAAAATAAACTATAATATTTGTTTTAAAAATCCATCAATAAATAAATTTTGGTTGATGAGTTTAATTATAATTACTTTCTTTACTTATTTAATTTATTTATTGATAATTTATTATTCACTACCATTTTTACTAGTATTATTAATGCTAATATTGAGTTAATGATTAAATCATGCTGTTGAAGGAAATATTAAAAGAGGCAATTTTTCTATTAAATATATCATTATTATTGTAACATATTCGGTGCCATAATAGTGGAATATCTGAAGCTGTATTTCCAAACATAGAACACACCAATTAATATCATCAACCATTAAGAAAAATTTACATTCTAGGTTTAGTTAAATACTTAACCCCTTTTAAGTAATGGAAATATATCCCCATGTGTAATGTTTATTTTCTCACCTATGATTGAACACAAAAGTGGCATGTTTGTGAAACGGACTCTCTCTCATATGTAGGGATCTTCTACAATGGTTGGAAATATTGAAATACATGGGAAGAATTCAAATCCATATGGTGTTCATAAGAGCTATACCATGTTACACTTCTAGTAATCCCTCGCAAGCCGTTACCAAGGAACCATGTCACCCATGAACCCCCTATTTGGATCTCACTAAGTATAAAAGGAAAACATGGTAACTAGGACACTTAAACAATGATTCTAATCTATATGAAAATATATAAATATTAGAAATCACATAATGATGAATATTATTTCACAAAAAGTAACTCCACTAGAAAGTAAATATTATAAATTTAATAAAAAAACATGGAATATAAATTTCATATCAAGTATCTATATCAAGAACAAGTATCAGTATCTACACACACACGCGCATTTATGATCTACATCAATCATGGGACCCACACACTACAAGATAATCATTCCAAAATATTTCCCTACATGGTTCTAGATGGTATTAAATTCCCATATCATGATTTTTTTTTTGATAATATCTAATACCCAATAAGAGGAAACACCATAGAGATAGTCGATCTCTAATAATATTAATTCATAACACTAAGAACTCAATTATCTGATCTCAATTGAAACAAAAAAATTTCTATAACAAGAATCCAAAATATTATAAGCTAAAAAAAGTATTCTAAAAAAAAATATACATATTAGAATCTAAAAAAATGAAATATTTGAAATTGATCATGGGGTTTCCATAAATGCACGAGACCCTTCACCATTCTATATGCAATCCTAGAATTAGTTTTTAGATAACATGAAAAACCATAAATCAAAACTCAAAATTTTAGTTGTAGGATTCATAATAATAGAGGAATTGTAGATTTATAAAAAAAATTAATAGAGGATATTTGATCTTATACCACAATTCCCTAATCACAAAATTTTTTAGATCCATAAAAATTGAGTTTGGGATCATTGAAATTCCATAGTAAGGGACTATAGATTCTATAAGATAAATCAATATTAAATTATGAATAATAATGTGTTAAATTAGAGGAGTTATGAGAATAAACGTTTTTTTAGATCATTAATTAATTTGAACATGGTTTCTTCACATGGTTTAAAAAATCATTAAACAAATGTGTGATGTTCACTACCTCATCTAGGGACCAAAATAGAGTTTTCATATATCCTTCCAAACTATGCGTGAAATATATTTTTTCCACTAGAATGAGTTGCACCAATTTGAAGAAAGAAAACATGGTTTTTCAAATCATGTAACTTATCCATGATATATCCCTTATGCATGTGCCACAAAACATATGGTTTTTATAGGAAACTGTAAGGTTTCCTCTAAATATTCGCAAACCATAAACCCTCTTCACGACCTCCATAACTCTATAAACAAAATTTATTTCCCCAAAACACATTCTACGTAATTATTGAATAAAAAACATGAAAAAAGATGAAATTAACTCATACCCCACCTAAAATATTAGAGGATGTTACATTCCCATCCTATAATGACATTTCACCAAAATATCATTCTCCCACTCCCCAAAATTCCTCTTGAATCTTACTATAAATCAAAATAAGTGGCACTATTTTACCCGAAAATACCTTTTCACTTTTTGTTTTGATCCACATTTGGGGATTCAAATATGATGCATCATGTTTCATATCATTATCCATATAGCTGATCACAAGTGTACAGATAATGTATGTGTTTTGATATATGATACACATTAAATATATCATTCATAACTCTGTATTTTGGATTAATATAAATATTATAAGACACAATCTTAAAGGTCATGATAACTTAAAATGGTCCAACATATCTCAACATAATATTTTCCATCATCGATAGTTGTCGATTCTCAAGTTGAGGAGTCAAGATGAATAAATATTTTCACCCATAAAGAACTCCTAGGATATCATCATAATATTATAATATTATTTATACCTTATTTGAGTGGTGATTAACAACTTTTGGATTAGTGGGAATCTATTGGAGGTCTCTAATACCATGCTTCTCTCTACAACTACAACCTTAAAACCCCCAAGATAACAGAGTGGTGAGAAACAGAACAGAAAATATTGATTCTAAAAAGTGTCTATCTAAATAGAACCCAAGAAAATGAAATTTTGTGTGAACTTAACTAAGTTATGGTTATCATCCCATGAAACAATTATTTTTATAACACATATCCATTTTACATCCTCTAAAATTAGTATCATCCTCTCTGATTAACCTTTTGATGATACACTTTAATCAATTTCATTTGGGTACCCAAAGCATTCTATAAGACCTACCAAAACCATAGGGTGTACTATGAATATCCTTATGATATGATAATCAATGGAGATCTATTAAATATTAGAATCACGCATAATTATTGACTCCTCAACTCATACACTTAAATAACAATTTGAATCAACAAGAAAGGATCGAATTTCATTATTTGATGGACTATGACCCCAACAAAATCATGAATCCTTGCGTTCATAAGTAACTCAACAGAAATTTAAATTTTAACATCATAACATATCTATATCAGATATATAAATGTCTTAAAAAACCACAATGAGGTTTATTCTCAAATATTATCCTCTTGGATGTAGGACATCATAATAAAAAATAGATGAAATATCTCTTCATTCATTGAAAAAAACTAACATCAAATTTCATGTTACATATTTACCAACCTATAGTACACAGACCAAATCAAATCAGGAAATTCTCTAATCATATCCTCCCACAAGGATCTTGGTACGGTTAACCCCCCATGAACATAGATCACATAGTAATAATCTAATGATAACCATAGAAATGAATCATTTACCACCAAACATTCATACATAACTATACATTGAAGATTTCTATCTAGGATAGTATTAACATAGTCCATTAATCTTATTTTTGGTTTATAGAGCTATAATTTAATTTTAAAATACATGAGTTATTTTTGAGAAAAATAATTTCTATATAGATTATATAATTACTATTTATAATTATTTTTTATATATTCTTGAATTTGATTCAGAAAATATGTATTTAAAATTTTGAATCAATTGAAAAAAATTATTTAATAAGGTAAATTTTATATTTTTCCAAAAACAATAAGTCACCATAGATAAAATCTTGTTACCAGAAAGAAGTAAAAAAATGTTAATGTTACAAATATATTTTTAATGAGTTGAAAACATGTTTATTAACATTGTGGAATTGGGTTATTGAGTCATAGATCAACTATATCTATTACCATATATATTTTTTCTTAATTTCATAGTTAATTTCATCTATATTTAATTCTTAGTTTTAACATGTTTTTTCTATTTAAAAAAATTCTATAGATATGGTGAGGTATACAGTGATGACTCAACACTCTCCTAGTTAGTAGTCTGTTAAGCCTAGGGTTTTTGGTGTCTTCTAGTTTTGGTGTGTATCTCCTTCCCTTAATATCATTAATTTATTTTTCTCAAATCCCTAATTATTTTCGGAGCTTCTAATCTTCTTACTTAATTTTCCATCATATTTTTTTTCTACTCCATCTCTATTGCCTGGATCTTTTTTTAGATCTAGGTTTCCTTGATTTTGATCGGTGTTCATTCTTGTAGAGATAATCTAACTTTCGAGTGGTGTCGGTATAGTTTCTCTCATGAGAAATAGATTATGAAGATCTATAATTTTTGTGGTTCTTCAGATGAATGTTTTTAGTGGTGTTTATGGTCTCATATCGAGTGACAACCATGTGTTTATCGATACATACTATGGTCGAATCATTGGTGTAAGTGAGAGGTGTTCCTGAATAGTGGAGTATAAGATAAACCACCATTATAAATTTGAGTATCCAGAAGTGACTCTTGATGTAAAAAATGATTTCCTCATACTATGAATTAATATTTTATAGGTTCTATTGAACATATAAATCCTTAAAATTATAAACTAACACAATAATAATCCCTAAATAATATAATTTCTCTTTGGTATAATTTTATTAAAAAATCATAAAATTATTATGCTCTGTTATGGTTTGGGTATTTTAATCACATACTTTAACATTGTTATAAATTTATATCATGGATCACTAAAGAGATTTATTTTTTATAATATAAAATTTAAATAATTAAATAATATATTATAGATAAATAACAAAATATTGAGTAATTTTTCGATTTTTTATGGTAATATAAAAAAACAATATTTAAGGAAACACTCTTCATTCACTATGAATCATTCAAATAGGCTCTTCGCCAATGTCATATTTCAATATCATAACCAAAAATCTCATTCAAATAAATTGTAAATTTATAAATAATTATAAAATATAAATTCTATTACCATTAATGAATAGTTAATGATGAAATTGTAAAGAATGATGAATTACCAAACCTCAATTATTAAACATGGTCAATGAGATCATGATAAGTAACCTATGATATAGAAAATAGATATTAAAGAACTATTATAAATTTATGAAATATATATAAATTAAGTATTAAAAAGGTTTTATTTATGAAGAAGAGTCATAGATGGTTGATTAATTTTTTTACATTTTCTAGGAATGAGGTTAGAGCCCATTTTGACTATGTATGAATTGAGGTAAGGGAATCTTTTTCTCGAATTTAATTTCTTGATAAACATTTATCTATAAGATAGATAATACATTTAATATGTTATTATACACTCTTAATGAATTAATTTTAACATAATCATGGGTTTTGAAAACATATATCATGTACCTTCTATAAGTGGAATTCGACTAAATATAATGAAATTTTGAATGTTCTTTTGTTTAAAATGTTATACATCATATTGTTAATTATATAGTGCATATTATATCTATAAAATTATATTTATCTTATATATTTTATATTCATGGTAAATACAATTCCCAATAAGTTCTATTTTAGAACATGGAATTTTTTGCCAATGTTACCCTAGTAGCTGGGATTTTTTGTTACTAAATTCTCAATAATTGGGTAATAATGTTTCATATTGAAAATATCATGGAATCTTACAAACTAATATTGTATAATATAGTATTTACTATTTATATTTTTGTAAAAATGATATTCTGTTAAAAGGCAATGTTTTAAAATATTTGTTTTCAAAAATAAAAAACATAATATACTACAAATCATCATTAAATCTCACTTTAATTTTTTTTCTTTGGTTCCTCACTCAATATATTTAATTATTTTATTACAAAGTATCAATTAATATAGATTCATTTTATATTTTCTAAAAATATTGTACTATAACTTTTAATAAAATCCCTTCAAAGTGACACGTATATTTCTAATTTACATCAATGTCAAAAATAATTTCTAATATATATTTTAAGAATTAATATCCATTTCCCATTTATATTCAAATAGATTAGAAATCATGGGATATATATATCATGATTTATTCTATAACAAATGTTTTTATTTTTAATACGGTGGACTGAACACTTATTATAGAAAATAAGATTGTTGATCAATTATTGTGTGATAGGACTCAAAATAATTATTTTAAACGATGTTTTTAATAAATATAAACAAAGTCTTGATTTTCTTTGCATATAGGACATTTTCTTATGATTCCATCCAGTTTATTTATATGGATAGATTATGTAAAATTATTTTCTATCTAATATAGGAAACAAAAAATGTTTTTCTTCCATAACCATTATAATTTTGAGCATCCAGAAGTGACTTTTGATATAAAAAATGATTTCTTCATACTATGAATTAATTTTTTATAGGTTCTATTGAACATATAAATCCTTAAAATTATAAACTAACACAATAATAATCCCTAAATAATATAATTTCTCTTTGGTATAATTTTATTAAAAAATCATAAAATTATTATGCTCTGTTATGGTTTGGGTATTTTAACCACATACTTTAACATTGTTATAAATTTATATCATGGATCACTAAAGAGATTTATTTTTTATAATATAAAATTTAAATAATTAAATAATTTATTATAGATAAATAACAAAATATTGAGTAATTTTTCGATTTTTTATGGTAATATAAAAAAACAATATTTAAGGAAACACTCTTCATTCACTATGAATCATTCAAATAGGCTCTTCGCCAATGTCATATTTCTATATCATAACCAAAAATCTCATTCAAATAAATTGTAAATTTATAAATAATTATAAAATATAAATTCTAGTACCATTAATGAATAGTTAATGATGAAATTGTAAAGAATGATGAATTACCAAACCTCAATTATTAAACATGGTCAATGAGATCATGATAAGTAACCTATGATATAGAAAATAGATATTAAAGAACTATTATAAATTTATGAAATATATATAAATTAAGTATTAAAAAGGTTTTATTTATGAAGAAGAGTCATAGATGGTTGATTAATTTTTTTACATTTTCTAGGAATGAGGTTAGAGCCCATTTTGACTATGTATGAATTGAGGTAAGGGAATCTTTTTCTCGAATTTAATTTCTTGATAAACATTTATCTATAAGATAGATAATACATTTAATATGTTATTATACACTCTTAATGAATTAATTTTAACATAATCATGGGTTTTGAAAACATATATCATGTACCTTCTATAAGTGGAATTCGACTAAATATAATGAAATTTTGAATGTTCTTTTGTTTAAAATGTTATACATCATATTGTTAATTATATAGTGCATATTATATCTATAAAATTATATTTATCTTATATATTTTATATTCATGGTAAATACAATTCCCAATAAGTTCCATTTTAGAACATGGAATTTTTTGCCAATGTTACCCTAGTAGCTGGGATTTTTTGTTACTAAATTCTCAATAATTGGGTAATAATGTTTCATATTGAAAATATCATGGAATCTTACAAACTAATATTGTATAATATAGTATTTACTATTTATATTTTTGTAAAAATGATATTCTGTTAAAAGGCAATGTTTTACAATATTTGTTTTCAAAAATAAAAAGCATAATATACTACAAATCATCATTAAATCTCAATTTAAATTTTTTTTCTTTGGTTCCTCACTCAATATATTTAATTATTTTATTACAAAGTATCAATTAATATAGATTCATTTTATATTTTCTAATAATATTGTACTATAACTTTTAATAAAATCCATTCAAAGTGACACGTATATTTCTAATTTACATCAATGTCAAAAATAATTTCTAATCTATATTTTAAGCATTAATATCCATTTCCCATTTATATTCAAATAGATTAGAAATCATGGGATATATATAACATGATTTATTCTATAACAAATGTTTTTATTTTTAATACGGGGGACTGAACACTTATTATAGAAAATAAGATTGTTGATCAATTATTGTGTGATAGGACTCAAAATAATTATTTTAAACGATGTTTTTAATAAATATAAACAAAGTCTTGATTTTCTTTGCATATAGGACATTTTCTTATAATTCCATCCAGTTTATTTATATGGATAGATTATGTAAAATTATTTTCTATCTAATATAGGAAACAAAAAATGTTTTTCTTCCATAACCATTTTACATGTATAGGTACAAATATTCTACAAATACCTTTGGTTTATGAATACCATTTCTTAAATTCCATTGATTGAATGATTTTGACCTTGATTTCATACATAGAATGATTGGGAAAACTTAAACATAAACTATACCCTTTATATATAATTTTCAAATACCACATAATTTATTATATTATATTAATGGTATTTACCTAGAATGTTAGTTTATCTCATTGGATTTCCATTTATTTTCCAAGAATTTATAAATTTATTATTATTAGCTCAACAATTAATGTTTTAATTTGGTGAATTAATTTAAAATGGATATGAAAATGATTTTATTTTAATGATTTTTTATGATTTATTTAATGATAGCTAGTTTCTTTCCATTTCTCCATTATTAAAAAAATAGAATGATTTTAAATATATATATTTTATAAAATCCACTTTTTTACATGGGTTATATATGAAATGACACATGAATGATTTTCAAGTGGCACATGTAAATATGGATAAATGATGGGTGGAGTCCTCTATCACTATCCCATACATTGGTTAACAATTTATATATCTTGGGACTAAATATTTTAGTGTACCTTATTAATTTATCATATGTTTTGGAACTGATTACATGTCTCAAGAATGTAATATTTCCTTTAAATTGTTTGATCTATATTTAAAAATTGTTCCATAGTTGTATACTTATTCACATTATAAGATTAAGATCTCGTGGAACATTTTTATTTACTAATTAATATATTTTTCATTCCAATCCTAATACCCGTAGGTTTGATATATTATTTATTGGGTATAAGTTTCTTATGTATCTTGATTATACACATATTATTATCATATGATCCCTAATGATATTTTATTTTTATCATTTATGTTTACCCTTATTGAGTATATGAGGTCACTCATATTTTTATTTTTCAATATCCCCATGTTATGAATATATGAAACTAATGAAAAATATATAGGAGCTTATCATGTGGGAAATTTGGGGGAGATGTTGAAGAATCATTAGGGAATAAGAATTTTTATATATATTTCTAATTAACCAATCGATACAAATAACAATGATTTAATTATATTATATTTGGTAATAATTATCTAAAAATATAAACATAAAATTTATTATAGATTTAATGTAATAAAATATTTTCATTATGTTATGTGGATGAGATATTAATGTCTACAAGATGCAATAGTTGGTATCAAGGAAGATGTTAGATAACATTTGAAAATAAAATAATACCTTTTTATGAAAAATAGGGAGTTAAAAATGTAATCAATGATTGATATGAAAATGTTTACTATAATTTTAAGGGTGTAGACAATACTTTATTTCAGTTTAGGTAATATTTTGGGTGTTAAGATAAGATAAAATTAGTAAAAACTCATATTGATAAGTATAAGGTATAACTCCATATATTATAACATCCAAAAGTTTAATTAAGGTGTAGATTTTGTGATGTTACTATAAGGGGAATCTCTATCTGGAAACTTCAATTAGATTAAATCTCTTACACATATGTACATAAGGGTAATATCTATGAAAGGACGTATCAGGTATTAACTAAATATTCATTGGGTACCAAGAAAAGAGGACTAATAGTAGACCTGGTTTAACACCCTAAAAGGGATATAAATTGATCATCCATATTATTTTAATGATAAATTATAATGGATTTATTTCCAAAATAATTTATGGTATTATGATAAGAATTTAAAAAAATTAGTTTTAACTAAATGTTTCAATGGATGAAATGAAGGAGTTATTAGAGGATACTTGTGACATTCTTGAAAATTATAAGCCTTGTTTTCATTTTTTTAAATTAATATTATTCATAAATAATTTTTTAATATTCTTATGTAGCAGTATGTTACCATAATTATGGGAAAATTTTAATTTGATAATAAAATGAACAATTTAGTATATATTAAAAAAGATTATATTTTCATTTAAATTCTTAAGAAATTTTATATTTTAATTATCTAAAAAATGACAAGAGAACATTACATATATATATATATATATCCTTTTAATAAATTTTATAAATTTATGGTTATTATTTTTTATGTTAATGTAAATATATATGAATACATGAATATACATATATACAAAAAAATTTAATATATATGTGGTAAATTGAAATAATAACCATGTATATACACACTTGTATGTATATATATATATATATAAATTTTAATTGATATTAAATTTTAAGGATAATTATATATATATTATTAAAAAAATTATCATACATACATACATATGTATATATATATATAATTTATATATATGTATATATATATAAATTATATATATTTATATATACATATATAAGTTGTTTAGTTTTTGTAAAAAATACAATATTAAAAATATATTTTGACGTAGAGCATGAGAATTATTTTAAATATTTTGATTATATAAAAATTGATAACAATATGCATATATATAGAATATTAATAAGTTGGGAATTTTAAAAAAATAAGGATAAACAATAAAAAGAGGAAGATAGTGACATGTGGTGTGGGGTGGAAGAAACCCTAAAAAGGGGAGATATGTAAATTTTATTGAGTAAGGAATATATATATATATATATATGATATATATCATTGATTGTTTGTGTCAAAGCATATACAAATGTTATATATATGTTAAAATATATATTAAAATATATGCTATTTATAATGTAAAAAAATATATATGTGTTATATATATATATATATGTTAAAATATATTTGTGACATCTATATATTTTATAGAATATAGATATTGGTGTATTTAAATAAATATATATGTGTACATATATATATATATATATAAACATTAGAATTATGTAAATTAATAAAATGTAATATATGTATATATATGTGTGTGTGTGTGTGTGTGAGAGTGTGTGTGTGTGTGTGCCCATGTGTGTGTGTGTTTGTGTGTGATGTGTATGACATGTAGGTGGTGGAAGAAAAAATAAAGATTGAAAAAGATACAAGTGAAGTGTGTGAAGTGTTAGACCAAAAAATAAGAAAATATTATATATATATATATACCAACACATTAATACTTTGAAATATATATATATACCTATGACTATATAATGTAAAATTTATATGTTATAAATTTGTATAATTTATAAATTTTATGTTAAATTATAACTGTCACATATATATGCTATATTATATTTATTTATAAATAATATATACACAAAAATGATAAAAAACGATCCTCAAGGGTTAAGGAATAAAAAAACTGAATAAATAAAGTTATAATATTAAATAATATTATTTTTTTAATGGAAAAAAATATATGGTCAAAATCATCAATATTTAGTTGTTTTTTTAAATATTTTTTTAAATTAATAAATAATTAAATTAATTTTTAACTTTTCGATCTTATAAATAGGAACCTTTCCCTTAGTTTCTCCAATAAAAGATACTCTTCCAGAATCCTTGATTAAAAATATGTGAGTCACTCTGGTTGTGGAGATAGTGCAATTGCGAGTTTAGTCTTGCGGGAAGGAGGTTCAATATAGTTTCAAATAGGTGAATTCTAGAGATGTTTGGTTAAAAGTTTAAGTTAAAGGGACACCTTATTTTTCAAACATAATATTATAATTTTTATCAAAGTATATATAAATATATTTATTAAATAAAATTATTTTTTTATGTAATATATTTTGAAATGATTCAATTTTTTTAAATATATGATTATATTTAAAAACCACTTTTTCATAAGGGACTTATAAATTCAAAACTCATTTATGCATAAGCGTTATTTTAAAAGAATTCAATTTTTAAAAATCTATTATTTTATGAAAATTATTTCTATTATATTAAAAATCCTATTTTGAAATAATATGTGTAATTTTTATTCTTGTAACAGGTTATTTTAAAAAAATTAGCATTATTTTGAAATATTAATGTTATAATTTTATTTGTGAAAAATGTCATTTACAGATAATGGATGTCGCACATATCTATAGGTATGGACACACAATATGTAATAAAAAATAATCAATATATATTTTATAAGGTTTTATTTCTATGTGGTTTTGTTTATTCCTATGTATATATATATATATATATGTATGTTTTCAACATCATATTTCAAAAGTTAAAAAAATACAATAGGAGATAAAAAGTGAGCAGGATAAAAACAATTTATAAAATAATTCGTCATTTGGACTTTATGAACATGGCTGGGATATGGAGAGTGAACCCAACCCTTCATGATGGGTATGCCCCCAACAACCATCAATTTCCAAAGGGGCCACATGGTTTTGTTTTCCATGTATTTGAAGTATTTTTCAAAAAAATAATATATCATTTTATTAAGAAAAATTATTTCCATAATGGTTTTCAAAGGATATTATATTTTGAAAGGAAATATGGATTCAAAGAAATATGTGTTTTCAAAGGTGTTTCGAAGTTATTATTTATGATTATATATTTTTAAAGCCGAAGAATTTAATTTTATAAAGTTATTTTTCAAATCTATTATATTTTATATAAATGAAAATGTTTTCAAAATAGTTTTTATAAAGTATTTATAAAAATTATTTTCACTTTCTTTAAAAACCCCTTTTGGGAAACTTTATGCTCGCCCTAAATTTTAAAATGTTTTTCACGTCCTCATAATTTGTGCCAAAGTATTTTAGGTTTATTAAGGAGATATAGTGAGTGAGGATAAAATACATGTTTATTTATAAATTATTTAAACTCCTATATGTTGTAATGGTTTGTCCTTTTCCTTCAAAACCAATACTAGAAATGATCTTTTGGGTTTTTAATAAACTATATATTTTTAGTTTTATTTTTAAAAAAATTAAAAAACTATTTTTGTACCATATCTAGATGAATGGGTTTCTTGTTTTCAAACTTGGTATTTGAGGAATGGTTTATAAAACCTTTAGGATTAATAGTTTTTTTCATTATAAGATAACAGATCAATATTTTCTTTGGAGGTTTGAGATAGTTAAATTTTATTTGAATCCCATGAATAAATTTTATTATTGTTTATATTTTCCCAATATCTGAAAATGGAATATATGTGTCTTAATTAATTTAAAAAATAATAATTTTGAGGCTGGGAATTAATTTAAGGGGGGTAGAATGTAAAATCCTAGAACATTTTGAGCATAGTTTTATTTTTTAATAAATATATATATTTATATATAAGTATTTAATATTTTTGTATTTAAACATGTGACCTTAATGATTAGTAAAATATTAACTGGATATTAAAATTTTCAATGTAATGTATATTAAAAAATTAAAAAAATCAGTTTAATTCATAAGAAATTATTTATTTATTCATATAAAAATTGTAAAGTGAATATATATATATATATATATTTCTTTTTAATAAAAAAGTTCGATTTAGGGTTAGTACTTTTATTGTTTCTTTTGAATATATAAGATTATATAAATATACATATATGGAAAATATGTTAATATATATATGTGGTAATCCAAAATAATATCTATGTATGTATATATACATATATATCAGAATATATATAAATAAAAATGTGTTACAGATTTTAAAATTTAATGTTATGTTTATTTATATAATAATTAAAAATTTGTTCTTAAAATATATATATATATATATATATATTCCCATAATATTTATGTATTAGTATACTCATATTTGGTATATATAAATGATAAATTGAAAGGGTTTGGGTGTTTTATTCTTATGAATATTCTATCATTATTACAGTTTAACATTAATCAAACATGGTCATCCCTCAATTTCTTAGATCCATCCCTATGGATAGATGCGAGGGAACAAAATAAGATCATCTTTTTTTAGTGGTCAACAATGGAGATCACTGATATGATTCCAAGGAGGCTGAGGTAGCTGAATAGATTACTTTCTATCCCATGATGGCTAGGTAGTATCTGATGAGAGATCTAAGGAATATGGGGATTCCAACTACAGTATATGGAACCCATCGATTTATGGTGATGTAGGTGGATCATTCAATAGTGGTGGTGACTAGGGTGGATGACATGAATCAATCTATAGATGTGAAGTACAACAGTACTAGAGTGGTGGTGACTGTATAAGATGACAGTGTCGAGCTATGGTGGTGATGGAATCTTTTACTAGAGCAGTTATGACTGGAGTGGATGACATGAATTGATGAAATATGGTGATAAAAAAGTATACTATTCTAGTGTATTATATTGTTAATGGTTTTATTGATATCACGGTGGTAGAATATTTGAATTGAGATATTTGATCTAAGTTGATTTAGATGAACCATCCTCATTATCTATCGGTGGATGAGGTGAGAAAGCTGGATGGTGTGCTTCATTCTTCTGTGATAGTGAAAGACGTTGTTTCAGGTTGTAAGTATGAAGCGATGGGGGGTGAATGGAACCCTTTGGTCTCATATGGTGTTGGTTGATTCAAGTTAAATTCATTGATCCATGTTTCCTTGTGCAGTACAAGACACTCTTTATTGTCCTAGTGAAACATTCAAGGAGGCAGTGGGGGGGTGACTTGGTTCTTCCAATGACGTAGAGAAATCTATTAATATAAAAATTTGGTGAAATCTCTATTTGGTTTTGAAGCATTTGAACACCAATCCAATATATGGATTTTTTTCATCTCTGATTTTTTTTCAGAATGAATTATAATGAATGGTGAAAATGACCTTGTGATTTCTAATAAAGTAGTTATTCTTGAAAGGTTCAATATTTTTGGGCATTCCATTATTATGAGGATATTTATACCTGTTTAAGGAATAATTTGGAGAATTGAGGATCTTTTACAAATGGTTAATTATATATGGGTTCATTTTAATGGGAAATTTATAAAAATTAGTCATTATTTATTTCACATTAATTTCCCCCTAGAGGATTTGAAGCACAAATCATAGGGGAATGGAAGGAATGCATAAAATTTTGGTATGGCCTTCATTGAAGAATTGGATTTCAGTGCTAATACATTTTCAATAAAAATATGAGGGCTCAATCTTGGATCAAAATTTTATGCCTGAAATGGATCATTTGGCATCCTAATTTTATGATTGATATTTATTATATTTTTGTAATTCTAATCTAAATGGATATGACGACTATAGTTTCCAAATTCAGAAATTTTTCAAAGGTTCTAGATGATGTATAAATAAGATATTTATTGATAAATAATATTATCATGTCATCATTGAATAATTATTTCTCTCAAATATATATATATATATAAGACTACTAATAGCCTATGCATATGATCATATCATTGGTCTGGGAAAGGATTTCTATCATAAAAAATGAATTTTTCTCTTTGTTTTCATTATAATAGAATCCAAAGACTTATAGTAGGAGGAAATTGAGGTGGAATACATGGTAAACTAAAATTGTTTCTATTAGTGTTAAGAAATCGTCTCTTGATTGGGAAAGGGGTAAAAGTCATGTTCAGTTATTAGATTTATAGAGCAGTGGAATTTGAAATCGTGTCACTATGGTATATATTGGTCTATAATTCTCTAATAAAATGAAAGGGAAAATAGATGGTTCTTCTAAAAGTATTGAATTAACTCATCAAGGATCTTAATTTGAAACATTTCAGTAAGATGGTATCTTGAATTTCTTTTAGAATTCAATGTACTAGGAATGATCAGAAACACAATGGTTAGGTTTCACCACATTATGATGTGGTTGTTGGTGTGTGTAAGAGTATCATCCTTCGCCAAATGATGATAAAGGCTATGTTTTGCAACAAATTGATGTATAATTTTCATGATACGTCCCACATGATGTTGGGTCTAGACAATATGATGTTCAATAGAGTGTGAATTATCTCCATGAGATTTAGAATTTCATCGGTTCTTTAGGTGACAATGGTAAATGGGTTAATGTGATAGATGATGGAAGTGACATTTTTTAGAAGATGATATTATTGGAAACTACTCATATTTGATCCACGGGATGTAGTGACACTATTTCCATTGAGGACGTTGTACTAAATGGCATGTGTAAGGTGGTTAGTAGTGAAGATTTAGTTTTGATTCATTATAAAAATAAAGAAATATATGGAATAATATAATCTGCATAATAATGTTTCTACCATGTTATCCACTATGGCATCAATAATATAGCTCACTCTAGAGTAGGAAAGGTCCAATGGGTGGATCCTTCGGCTCCTTAATCAAAGCAATTCAAAGTCATTGTTGGGGACTAATGTTGATGATGATTATTATGATTATGATCATGGAAATTATATTGTTTTTTAATTCATATCTTAATTTTATTGATTAGGGAATGTCCTTGTGTAGGATCTCATCAACTCTCATGCCATCTTGTTCTCTTTTTTCATTCACCATTAATAAATGGGAAGGGGTTTCCACATCAGGAAAGACCTATTTCTTATATAATATATATATATATATATCCAACCACACATATATGTGATTTTTATTCTATATACAGTATAATAATATGAATATATTATTATATGGTGCGTCATAATTGTTTTTATGTAGTTTTTATAAAAAAATTATAATAACATTAATATAAATATATGGTTCTTGAAGAAGTGAATAATTTAAAAATTAATGACAAAAAATGAAAAAGCTATGGAGATTGATGTCTAATGTTTAATGAATGGAAAGTTAAAATGATGAGAAGTTGAGTATGGAACACACAAACACACACTCAAATATGTTAAAACATATACACTAGTTATATATCCATGTTATAAAAACATATAAAAAATGTTCAACATATATGTTATATATATATATATACGTTAAAATACATATACATGTTATATATTCATGTTCAATTATATATATATATATATATATATATTTACATAAATTTATATATACTTATAAATTATGTAAAATAATAATATAAAATAAACATATATACATATACATACATATATATATATATTTGATTTTTTGGATGTGTAAGGAAATGAAGCCAAAAGAAAAAATTGAAAAAAAATGTATGCGAAGTGTGTGATGTGTAAGAGGAAAAGAATAACATTATATACATATATATAGACCAATTCATTTGGAATTTGATATATATATGTAAATATATATCTATATATGGTAACATTAATATGATATAATAGTATATAAGTTATAAATGTTATATTAAATAATTATTATCAAAATTATATGTTTTATATATATTATATCATCTATTTATTATAATTATTATTTATGTAAATAGACAGTTGATAAAAAAAATATTTCTTATGTTTTTTGGAATAAAAAAAGTAAAAAATGATAGAATACGTACAAAATAATATTTTTCATAATGGGAATTTAAAATATATGTACAAAATCTTCAGTATTTATAGGGAATTCCAAATAGATTTTTTTAAATTAATAAATGGTTTTGTAAAATTTTGGTTCTTATAAATATGATCTATTTCCTTAGATTATTCATCTAATGCAACTCTAAAAAAATTCCTGAATAAAACTATGTTATTTTTCTAGTTATTGATATAGTACAGGGTAAATTTAGTATTTTGGGAATGAGGTTAGGAATAGTTTCAAATTGGAAACTTCAATAGATGTGTGTTTTTTAGTCTATGGAAAGGGAATAATTTTTTTTCAAATTATATGATTATATTTTTTATAAAAGTATATATTATTATATTATTAAAAAAAATATTTCATTTAAGGAATATATTTTAAATGGATTCTATATTTTATATCTATCATTAATATACAAAACCCTTTTTTTATAAGGTCCATATAAATAAAATTTCTAGTTATGTGAGGGTGTTATTTTAAAATAATTGCATTATAAAAAATAATATACTTTATGAAAAAGAATTTTATTAATTTCAAAATTTTATTTTTAAATTATATTAATAATTTTGTAAGTAATATATTTATTTAGAAAATTTTAATGGTATTTTGAAATAATAAATCAATCATTTTATATGAAAATGTCGTATAAAATTATGAGTGTCTCACATGTGTATAGGTATTCCCATTCACTATATACGCCACTAATAATCAATGTATATTTTAAAAAGTTTTATTTCCATGTGGATCATTTTATCAAATATAAATATATATTGAATTATTCATCTTCATATGTAAAAAAATGAAAAATATAGGGAGAAATAATAAATGGATGAATCAAAAAAAATAGAATCATTTTGTACATGGAATTTGTAAATATTATATGGATAAAGGGAGGGAACCCAAACCTCTAATATGGGTAGCCCTTTGAATGCATTCAATTCTCCAAGTGGCTATAAGATTTTTTCTGAGCATGGGAATATTTTTTTAAAAAAATTTAATGAATATTTTTATGAAAATTTATTTCCAAGTCTGTTTTTAGAAGATATTATATTCTGAAATAAAATAGAGTTTGAATAAATATGTATCTTAAAATATAAATTAATTTTTTTTTTAAATAAATTTTCAAATTTATAGGCATTTTATAGGTTTTTTTAAATTATTTATTATAAATTTATATTTTGAAAAAAAGAACATTATTTTTGAAAGTGTTTTTATTAAATATATTATATTTGATAAAATAAAAATATAAATAAAATATTTTTTGTATATTATTTATACCAAATATTTTCAATGGTTTTTAAAACCATATTTTAAGAAATTTTATGTCCACCTTTTATTTTAAATTTTTTTCCTAAGTTGATTATAATTTCTAATGGTTTTCAGCTTAGTTAGTGAGGTAGAATTAGTGAAGTCATTATCCCTTTCTTATTTATTAATTCTTTGAAATCTAATATTTTGTAACGGTTTTCCCATTTACTCTACTATATTGAACTGAAAATATCCATCAGGTGTGTAATGTACTATATATTTTCAGTAATTGTTTTAAAAAATATACATCATATTTTTTCTAATGAATCAAGAAGAGTGAGTTCTGGGTTGTTAGAAAATTGAGTTTCTATATTCCTATGATCATTTTTAATGATTATATTGGATATTATCCTAATAATTTTTATTTAGTATTTGGATGAAATAATATCAGGAAAAGGAAGAGTATAATGGTATATATCCAAAAACCACTATGACATATAAAAAAATAAATTTACAATTTAAAAAGGATGAGAAAATTAGTGTATACCTATTATGGTAGAAAATGTGAGTTTCCTAGTCTCACATAAAGTAGTGTGGTTGATATATGAATATAAATTTAATTTTTATACATTTAACATATTTTCAATAGTGATTGATATTCATTGATGATATTCTAGTATATTCTAAAAGTTATGAGAATTATGTGAATCATCTATGGATTTTCTAACAATAAATTTTTTCTCTATAATGGATTCGAAACCTAAATTAAGTAGTTTGAATAACCTTGAAAAGATATTCTATGAAAATTCTATATTATTGGGGATAACTATTGGAGAGAACATGATTAGATTATGTGAATCTCATAGTTTTATATATCACAGATATTGATGTAACAAAGGGTTAAAATAATTTGAGAAAAGTATAATTGAAATTCATGGAAGGGATTATTGATTGAATAAAAAAATTGATCGTTGATATATTTGGAGAAGTTTATAGTATTTTTTCTATTATGATACCGATTAATACATTTTAGTGATGAAGATTGAGTAATTTTTTAGGAATATTTTATCACATTGTGTTTTTTGATAATACATTCAAATTTTTTTTGAAATTTATGTTATCAAAAATATATTACAAAGGTATGTATGTAAATCGGTATGTGATCGTATAAGTGAGTATTGATGTTTTAGGAATGCCACGTAGCTTGATTTAGACAAATAGGGTTATATAAATGTTGTTTTAATGTCATATCCCAAATTATGAATATGTTTAAAACATTTTAGAATGGATTAGTTTTTTTGGAAGAATTAAATTTTTGAGGAATTTTTTTAAGCAATTTAGAACATAATGACCCAAGATTTCACTTTATTTAACTTATCTAAAATGAACACTATGATTGATAACTTGATCCACACGGATCATGAAACTAAAATAAAAACACACTGTATATATATTTTATAAATATTAAATAGGGATACTAAAACAATACATTTGATTATTATATTCTAATAATAGTAAAATAATTACGAAATAAAATAATATATATTTTTATATAATGGTTATTCTTCAATATATTACTTAAATGAAGAAAATTTTTAAGAATATATCTTTGTATGAACTGAAATTTTTATAAAATAAACCCAATTTATTTATTTTAAAATTATTTCATTAACTAAATATAATATTTATTTGTTAAAGCCATATTTATTATAATATTATGGAAATTAAGAATTATAAGAACCAGTATTTTTTTGTTTTTTTCATATAAAAATATTTTTTTAGTATGATTTATTTTTTAAAGTGAAATTTATATATTTTAGAATTTTAAATAGAAAAAATAAACATCGTGTTTTGATTCTTCATAGCCATATTAACTTAGTATAATTATATGGAATTTTTATAGAAATATTGATGTCACATCCCACCTTCCTCATGTTGAGAGTAGGGATAACAATGTGCCATTCCCTTCCTTCTTCAAGATGAAGGAGATATAATGACCCCCATGTCCTGCCTTCAAATGGACCCAGAGTGGCGAATAGCTCCAAAGGGTATATAATCTCAGACAAAATAAAAGGAATTACCATTTTTAATGAAAACATAATTGGGAGATAATATGGTAAAAATCCCAAACAATAGAAAAAAATTATACAAAGGAAATCAAAATCCAACCCATGCATGATTTAAATCTAAACTGCCAAAAAAGTACAACCATAACACCAGAGCATGTACCAAGAGAAAATACTAAGTAGCATCATAGCAACTATCTTGACGACCGATCTAGTAAATTCCAAGATAGTCCTCAAAGTCCTCCTGGACACGTGAAAATAATTTTATAACATATGGTGAACATACATGTATCCTTGGTAGGGAAACCATATTCACTTGTGCACAAGTGGGAGAAGAATACTAATTCCCCAGTGAATATAGCAGAAACCAACATCACCTAACCAGGAAAGCTAACCAGCCCATCCTCACCAAGGCACACTCCCTAAATAATTTAAGTCATGTAATGTTGTAGTATAAGCACATCACCATTTGGGTACCCTACCCCAAATTCCCACTAGTTAGCTGATCATTCTAAATAGATAACATCTTGATTATACAAATCATACAAAATATAGTCCCATTGCCAAAACCAGCTCGTACAAACCTGGGCCTCAAGCCAAACACAAACCCCACCCTCAGACACTTGAGCCACAAACACACCACACATATCGCCTGAAGACACCTAAGACTCATCCCAAAGACACTTGAGAAAAAAAATTCTCACCTGCAACCACATATTCCCCTCGCCCAAAACAAAAAATGCCATAAGGATCTTTGACTATGGTAAACCTGAAGCCATTACAGCCTTCCTAGATACGCTTGATCTGTAAGAACCCAGAAGAGGGTGAGAGGAAGAATGTTAGTAGACATACCTCTAACTTCCCACCAGGATGATGGGAAATACACCCTCCACAATGAAATGGAGCAGTTGGGCACTTGGTGCTCAGCAAGGGTAGGGTGTGAATAAAAATCAGGAGGAACTAAAATTTATACTTATTGTTATGAAAACACTCATCGTAACATAAATGTTTCAAACAAGAAACCTTCCCAAACAAAACCACATTTTCTTCCTCTCTATATGAACAACCACACAAACAAAAAAAATAAAACACATGACTAACCCCCTTTCATTTACCCTCTTTCAATTCGTTAATTAAGGGGTTTATGTTAATTTATTCTAGTCCTACCTGGGAAACTGACATGAACAACATCTGCAACCATTTTTAGAAGGATAAAGGCAACTAAAACTACAAAGGAAAACAAGGAAGTAGGGACCTAGTTAAAGAAATCCATTTAACACCCATTAAAAAATCAATAAAGAATGACCAACATGTAATCCCACTGCACACCCCATTTTTTAGAAACCCAATAAACCACTACCAACTTTCATTATTAAAATTTATCATGCCTAATCATCCTATCAAAACTAGAACTAGTAGCGCCAATGCACAACAACACCACACCCACCTCACCTAGTCCTACAACCCCACTTCCCAACCACTTCTCAAACAGTCTCATTGCACAAAATCTCCATTCAATACACAATCAATAAATCTATCAACCTTATATTCTGTAACACCTCTTATACCACCCCATACACAAAGTGCATAGAAAAACACCACCAAACAACAACCCTTCTTCCAAAACAGTCCATCCCCAAAACACAAGGCCATTCCCTATATCCACCCCCATACCCATAACATGGTTACCAATAGAAACTTCAAAAAACCCCCATGATGTACAAAACTTAAACAAAAAAAAGGCACACATCCACACCATTAATCCAAGGATATTCATATTTAGCCAACAAGGGTTCTTTAATTCCAATTTAAATAACATGGGTGATCATAGGACATGTTTGATCATGGGGAATCCATTTATTTAACCGTTTATATGTGATTAAGTAGATTTCATGTCACAACCATTTGTCAATCTATCAAAAAAATACAGAACATCACCAGTTCACAAGAAAATACAACCAACAACCATGATTTGTAGAAGATCTTACATCCTATATATTTTAAAACAAGGTTCAGGGATAATAATTAAAACAACATAAATAACATCATCACTTCCGTACTATTATTTCATTGACTGCTATTATATTTTGATCATCATATCCCTTCCACTCATTTATTACTTATTATGGAAAATGATTCAGTCATTCTTCACGAACAAACATTACCACACCCACCCCGCATGATACACAAATAAAGAGAGACAGAAGAATTCCTACCTAAAACAACATGTGATGAAATCTCCTCTTTCAACCAAAATATCGGGGGTCACAAGAGAAGCAGGAAGGAATCCAAAGGAACTCGAATGATGGAAACAGTGCAATATGCAACACCATTGGGGGGGGGGCTCAAGGGGTACCAAGAGAAAAAATGCAGAGGACCTCTGCTATAATGAAATTCATATCCTATATTAAAGTCTCTCGAGCATTAGGATATTAATGATATACATAATATCCTTTGAAACACCCTTAAAACACCTGAATAAGGGTTTAAAATCAATTTAAGTCAAATAGAACATAAGAGGGTGATACTAGAAAAACTAGGAGAAAGTTCTAAAAAATTGAAATTTGGCAGTGGGTGAGCCACTGTTTCTATGTTCCACCATCACGATGCCGTTGTTTATGTGTTCCACGGTTATGGTGCCGCAATTTCTTTGTGACACTATTTCATTGTTCCACCATCATGGTTCCACCAGTTTGGTGTTCCACCATCACAATTTCACAGTTTTAGTGTGCCACCATTACGGTGCCACTATTTTGGTGAAACTATTTGGTGAAACAGAATTTTTGGAGAACTCCTGAAATAAAACAAATCAACCCCCAAGAACACCAAAACAACAAAATTTTCACAAAGTAATGGCTGGGTAAATCCAGTTCATTAAATCAGATACCTGTCCAACTATTCTCTTCCCCAAGAATTTAAATCCAAACAAAAAAATATTTTTCTGAATAACCACCCAATAAGATACCTCTTATGGAAAATCCACCCAACAATGTTTGAAAAAATAGAGAGAAAACCTTGACATCCAGGAACACCTCACTGACCACTACTACCCCAAACAACCACCCAACCACCAAAGGTCACACTCTCCAGACTCATGGATTAGGGAGCCCCTTCCTCCATGTCAAAATACTATTCACATTGTGAAACACTGACTAACCCAAATGGGTTTAATCACATCTGCACTAATGCATCCTGATTAGGGATCAGATCCTCCCTACCACATAGTTATGAATTTTCACACACATTCAGAGATCAAGGAAACAACTCATCTCATAGAAAATGTGGTCAACCATTACGTCATAAGCAAAGAACAAACCAGAACGCGAGAGAAAAACTCATAACAGTTTTGTGTACTAGGCACGCATCTATGCCTCTTACTCCCATGCACTCTCCTCGAGGCCTCCATGGCTTCATAACACACGAACCAATTGTATGGCACATCCACAAAGCACATTCTCCACTGATCCTCAATTCTTAATGGTCATTCAACGAATGTCGTTTTGTCCCCAATATTCATCACTCCCCACTCAATGACATGGGAGTCATCATGTAGATACTGATGGAGTTGAGATTCATGGAAGACATCGTGGATCCTCTCCAACGGCAGTGGAAATTCTAGATGATAATCCATCTCTCCAACTTATCCCAACAATTCAAATGGACAATTAAAACTGTGAGAAAGCTTGCTCTATCTTTGAAACCTCTGCTTCCAATGTCAAGGGGAATCTGTAAAAATACATTTTCCCCAACCTCAAACAAAAAATTCCTCCTCCTATGATCAACATATTACTTATTTTGGTCTTCTATTGCTTCATCCTCTCATGGAAATGCTTTACATTCACTATTGTACACTACACCACATCGGGACTAGGAATAGTTGCCTCCCCAACATCCATCGTGCACAATGTTGAAGGAAAATAAATTACGTTAGGAGCTTTGAATGTTGACATAAAATAGAATAATGGTAGATATTATTTTATGAAGATTATACTAATGGAAAATGTATCACCCAAGACCACTATAGTCTGAAGCACATTTTTGGAACATGTCCTCCAACATATCGGTAGGCCTACCTGTATGTACATCTCTCTAAGGTTGGAATGAAGTGTTGAGGCATTAATAACTGCCAAAGGTTTGCTCTAATCCCCTTTAGACTCACGATGTAAAACTTGTATCTCGATTCGAGACAATGGATCTTGGAACTCCATGCATTTGCACCACCTCATCCACATACCTCTATTCTAAGGCATCCATTGCACTCAACTCATTTATCGGTAAGAAGTGAGCCGATTTTTTCATCCGATCAACTACTACCCAATGAGTATTGCATTCTCTCTATGTCCTAGGTAATCCTGTGATGGAATAAATCTATATTTAATACCACTTCCACTTAGGAATGTCTATGGGATGAAACATATGATCTTTAGCATAGTGAAAGGCCTTCACATGCTGACACACAAGGCACCTTGGAGTAAACTCTTCCACTTCCAGCTCATTCCGGGCAACCAAAACTATTTCCTCAAGTCTTGGTAAATTTTATAAACTCCTGGATTTACCACCACGGGTGTGGTATGGAACTCACCATGAAATCCCTCATGAATTTATAATGGGGAAAACAACTTCACATAAAAACAAAAAAATTTTCTTAGTATACATGTACCATACCTTCGAAGCATCACCATAGAAATCCTAATCAGGTGTCACTTCAGTCTCTTAGCCTCCCCATTGAGACTCTTCCACAAACCACACCAAGGAAGACTATACTATCATTTAAAAAACAGCCTCAATATCCATCCACTCTCGCATACAGACACATAATAACCAAATCCTCCATTTCCTTCTAAGCATATGTGAATTCCCGAACTGCCTCCTTCATTAACATTATGATTAAGGCATCATCCACAACATTCCACATTCATGAGGTGTAATAGATACTGATGATGGATTTCTAGAGAAACTCTATCCACCTTCGATGCTACATGTTTAGGTATCTCTAGGAGAATATATTCTTCAAGATCTTGTGATCTGTGAAGACCACAAAGCGCTCCATAACGAGGTAATGTCTCTAAAACATTAGTGTGAATATGACCAATACATGCTCTAGATCATGGGTGGCATAATTACGTTCATCTAGTTGTAGCTTCCTAGATTAGTAGAGATCACTCCCTGCTACTACATCAAAACAAATCCCATGCCTAGTCCAGAAGCATCACATAACACCTCGAACATCACCCCTTCCTTTGGAAACCCAATAATTAGAGCAGTGAACAACTTCCCCTTCAGGTAGCTAAAGGATTTCTAATAATGCTCACTCCACACGATGACCTGGACCTTTCTGGTCAAACCTATCAACACATTTGTAACTTGAGAGAAGTTGGGTACAAACCTTTAGTAATATGCCACTAGACCAAGGAATCTACGAACAAATACCATGTTCTTGAGTGATACCAAAGAAACAAACACCATGACCATTGATGTGTCCATTTCTATCTCCCATTCATACACCACATTTCCATCGAAGTGCACCTCTCGCATCCAGAAAATGGACATGGACAACATCCCATTGTTATGGTGGGACTAGAGGACCATTAAAACTTCCCAAAGGTGCTCAAAGTCCTCCTCCTTTGACATTGAGTCAATCAAGATATCATCGATGAACACAATGAATAAAAAGTCCAATAACTTGAGGAAGATATAGCTCATGAGCCCCCTAAACATAGTTGGTTCATTTATTACATTAAATGGATTGAAAATAAACTCGAAGTGACCATACATGCACTTGAATGAAGCCTTTGGGATATCAACACCTTTCACCCTCAACTGGATATATCCAAACTGCATATTGATTTTGGAGACCCAATCTTCTCCCCATAACTGGTCGAAAAGATCATATATTCTCGAGAGTGGGTAATGGTTCTTCACCATTTCCTGATTCCATATCTGGTACTTTTTGTACAATCTCATGCCATCACCTTCCCTCTTTATGAACATGATAGGATCACCCAATGATGACACAATCAACCGAATACAACCTTTTTTCTTCAGGTCATCAAACAAAAAAACAAAAATCTCGCAACTTATAAGGTTCCATCCAATAGGGATCCATCAAAATCAGATGATGACTGAGTTGCATGTCTATTTTGAATGAAACATCTTGCTGAGGGGGTAGAGTCATAAACTCTTCTGGGAAAACATATAGGAACATCCCAAAAAATATTTTAACCTCCACCATCTCAACACATGTTTACCCCCACTGAAATCTTGGATAACATAGAAATAAGACACTCCACTTGTCGAATACCCTCCAAAAGACTGTGGTCACCAACAAAAGCTACACGATGGTGACCCATATTCGAAAACAAGACCCTCCTATTTAAGCAGTTGATGGAAAGATGCACAAATAACAAACAATCGACTCCAAGGATAACATCTTATGACAACTTTAATAGTAGAAGAAGATCCCCACTGAACTTATGTGGCCCAAGAATCAGTCTACATCCCTGAAAAATAGCAAACAGACTGGTCCGACCTCTAACTGGCATGCTCAAGACTAGGGCAACAGAAAGACTCTCTACATCTAGTCCCAAGGTGTGGGCTATAATGGGTTAAATAATGGATTTAGAAGATCCTAAATCAAATAGAGAACATGAATGTGTACAAAAAATACTGATATTACCTAGAACAACATCTTCCCAAATAGAAATATTGCTTCTACAGTGTGAAACTTTCCATACCCAAGTCCTCTACCCCTCGACTGTCGACTACCTCCCCGAAAACACCCATGTTGAGTTTCCTAAGGAGAGCCTGGAGGTCATCCTCCTATAGCAATGTCTACCCTCTATGGAGTGAGATCCAGCTACCCCTATTACTTGAAAAGGCGGTTTGGTAACTGCTACTATTGATGTGGGTGCTACACTTTCGCACCCACACAATATTGAGATCAAAATGGGAATTGTATCTGAATATTTCCACGACCTCCACAGAAAAAGAACCTCGGTCTCGGGCCCATGGGGAAAGTGCGAGAACCAGGTGATTCAAACAGGAACTAGTTAGGCCTACATCCCATTGGCTGAAAGTTGGAAGGCTCTGATGCAAGAGACCTGTTGCTGACTACCTTCTGCTTCAAAAACTCGGCTGGAAACCATATCACAGTACAACTCCCTTAATGTGCGTCCTATATACTACTTTTTCCTTCATTTGAACATCTATGTATGTTAGTAGGGTAAAGGGAGTGATGAAATATTGAAGTGAAGAATGGAGTGCCTCCTCCAAGAGTCTCGCATGAGAATCCTCCTCCAGAAATAGATCTGGTCAAAGGCATAAGAGAACCCTAAACATGATCCTCCGTTCCCTCACTAACATACTCCTCTACTAGAGGGAGCATAGCTCCTACCTCTTCTATTCCTTCAACATCATGGGAATAAAAATTTCACAAAACTCCTTCTCTAATCAGCCCATGAGACACGACCTTTATCCTCTCCCTGAGGTATAGCATCCACCACTAACACGCTGCTCCTCACATCTGGTTTATGCTAGAGGAACACAATACTCCCTCAGAGAATAGATCAAGGTAAATGTGATTTTCATCTCATCAAGACAGCTCATCATCTCTATGTCTGATAACTTCCGTCATACTTCCCCAAGGTCTTCCATTAGGAATCACGAATGATCTTTTACCACAATTTATCTTCTTCCTCTCAATCGGCCCTACGATGATCAACAAGTCATCCTACTAGGCCTCAACTACCCATTCCACATGTGGGAAATGCCTGAGTTCCAATGCTGAAAAAGGTAAAAAAGTAACTCTTAATCCAAGGTAGTATGGATATTTTCATTTAAGATAAATTTTAACTCTTTATTTAATTTAAATTCCCAAAACACCCAAGAAACAAATATCTAAATTCATTATGATTCATGTCACATTCCTAGGGTCTCTACCCCACAATCAGTGTAGCCTCATTTTGTCGATCAGTAGGCCCAAGGTTCTTGCATCGGATCATGGGGGCTCTAAAATCCCATGTCCTAGCCAGTGTTCCCTGGCCTATTTCACTCACCAATATTTCATAATATTTTTTCCCTAACATCCCATGAAATCCCTATAGGTACTAACTATTAAATCCATCCTATATCTCAATTATCACCTCTGATACCATTATATCATGGCCTTACATCCTCAAGATGAGGGAAGAGACAATAAAGTTCCATGCCATTCCTTCTTCAAGATGAAGAAGAGATAATGTTGACCGATTCCTACCTTCAGTAGGCCTAGTATTTTCATCTAGAAGCAAGGGTATATAATCTCACACAAAATAGAAGGAATTAGAGTTTTTAAGGAAAACAAGATGAGGAGATAAGATGATAAAATTACCAAACAACACCAAACATTTATATAATGATATAAATCCAACTAATGCATGATTTAAATGTAAACTATGAAAAAAGTACAACCAAATAACCAAAAAAAAGTACCAAAACAAAAGTCTATGTATTTGTACAAAAAATTTCTAGATGCTCGTGCTAGTAAATTCTAGCATGGTCCTCAAAGTCCTCCTAAAACCCTGAAAATAATTTTATATCGTAGGGTGAGATTACAGGTATAACAAAAAGGGAAACCAAATTAACTCATGCATAAGTGTAAGAATTATAAATATCCCCCATGAAAATAGTATAAACCAACAATACATAACAAGGAAAGATAACCAGGCCAGCCCCACCAAGGCACACTCCCCAAATAACGCAAGTAATGTTAAGTAGTAGTAGAAGAACATAGACATTTGGGGAACCCACACCACTTCCCCACTAGTTAGTTGATCGTTACAAATGGATAACGTCTGGAAGCTACCAATATTTCAAAATACAGTCCCACTACCACAACCTTCAACACACACCTGGGCCTCAAACCACACACAAATCCCATCCATAGACACCTGATTCAAAACCACATCACATATCTCGCTCGAAGACATCTCAACATCATCCAAAATATACTTGAGAAATCAATCATGGCCTGTAAACACCTAGTACCCACGTCCATAAAAAACCATCCTAAAGGAACTTGGACTATGGTAGACCTAAAACCATTATGCCCGCCATGGATACGATCGAGCTGTATAAACCTCGAAGAGGGTATGAGGAAGAAAGTCAGTATCTACCCATCCATCTTCTCACTGGGATGTTAGGAAAGACACCCTCTCCATGATATGGGGGTGTTTGGCCCTTGGTGCTCAACAAGGGTTGGGTGTGTATAGAAACCACAAGGAAGTAAAATTTATACATATAGGTATCAAAACATTCATCCCAACCTAGGAGTTTCAAAAAAAACATCCAACCCACACAAAAACGCATTTTCTACTACCCCTATATGTACAACCAAACAAACATCCACACAAAAACACAAGCCTAATCCCAATTCATTTAAAAACATTCCATTTTCTAATTAAGGGGTTTAGTTTAATTTGTTCCAACACTGCCTGGAAAACTAACTGTCACAACATCCATATCCTTTTTTCATAAGGCAAAATGCCACTAGACACAACCAAGGCAAACAAGGATGTAGGTACGAAGGTAATGAAATCTATTTTTACACCCATTCAAAAAATCAACAAAGAACAACTGACTTGAAGTCCCACTTCAGACATTCTTTTTCATAGAGACTCATTCAAACACCACCAACTGTCATTCTTTAATGTTATTGTTCTCAATCATCCTCCCACAACTAGAACCAGCAACCCCTCTGCACAAGAACACCACACCATGAAAACCCATTCTTAAAAGCCCCGCTGCCCATCCAATGCCTAGAAGTAGTCCCACATTATATCAATTCCATATATTACACAATCAATCAATCTCTTAGCATGAGATTCTATCACACCTCTTCTACCACCCCACACAAAAAGACCATAGAAAAATACCACCAAACAATATCCCCACTTCACAAACATGAAATACCCCAAAGAAAATGTCATTCCCTCTGTCCACCCCTCATACACATAATAGGTTTACGAAAAAAAAACTTCCACACAACCCACACGATGTACAAAACCCAACCAAACACATCACACAACCACACCATTAAGATAATAATATTCAAATTTAGCAAACTGGGGTTCATTAATTTTACTTTAAATAATATGGGTGATCACATAACTGGTTTGATCTTTTGGAATATATTTATTTAAATATGAATACATGATTAAGATTATTTCATGTTACAACCATATATCAAATAATCACAAAAAATATAGAACCCCACCAGTGTGCAAGTAAAGACCACCAATGACCATGATTTTCAGAAGGAATTACAACCCATACAATTCAAAACAAGGTTCATGGATAATAATTAAAACATTGTACGTACCATCATCACTCCCCTACTGTTATTTCATTAACCAATGTTATATTTTGGACATCATATCCCATTACTTCCATTTATTACTTGTTAAGGAAAATGATTCAGCTATTCTTCACAATGAAACATTAATACACCCACACTGCATGATACACAAATAAAGAGAGGTAGAAAATCCCTACCTGGAACAATATGTAACCAAAAATTCTCATTTGAAAAATACATGAGGGTCGCATGAGTAGTAGGAATGACTCCAAAAGAACTCGATCAATGACTATGAGACATCATGCGACTCCAGGGGGAGGGGGAGCTCTTTTGGTGCACCAAGAGAAAAGAGAGGAGAATACATCTTATTTAGAAAAAGTCATATCCTATATCAATGGAAGGAAAATGGTTTCTAAATTCATTAACATGGGATCATGTTCATGATCACACAATTTGAATATCTAAAAGTTCCCAGAGCATTAGGATATTTACCATACATTTAATATCCTTTCAAATTCCTTTAAAAATTTACAAAAAAATCTTTAAACATGGTTTACATCAAATAAAATATAAGAGGGGATAAATCTAACAAACATGGAGAAACTGGGAAAAACTGGAAATTTGGAAAAGGGGGAGCAACTGTTTTGGTGTGCCAACGTAATGGTGCCACCATTTTAAAGTGCCATAGTTATGGTATCACCATTTTTCTGTGCCTCTATTGTGGTGTTCCACTGTCATGGTGACACCATATTGTAGTGCCACCGTCAACGTGCCACCATCATGCTACCACTATTTCTGCATGGCCCCATCACGGGGCCACCATTTTGGTGTGTCTCTATCTTAGTTCCATCGTTTCGGTGTGCTACTGTTATAGTTCCACCATTTCAGTGTTCCTCTATTTCCATGCCACTATTTCAGTGTGCCTTTGTTACGGTTCCACCAGTACGGTGCCACCATCTTGATGTGCCATCATTTCTATGTGCCTCTATTAAGGTGACACCATGTTCCACCATTTCAGTGTATCACCGTTACGGGGCCACCGTTATAGTGCCACCGTCACGGTACCACTGTTTTGGTGAAACTATTTAGTGAAACTGGTTTTTTGGAAAACATATGAAATAGACCACTATGACCTACAAGAACACCATAAGAACTGGAGTTTCATAGTTGAATGGCCTAGGGAAATCCTCGTCATTAAAATTAATTTTATGTTGAATAGTGAAATATAGTATTTTCAAAAATTTTAAAACCAAGTGTTTAATTTTTTTTCAATAATTTATCAATATGATTTTGGTGTGTCAATAATTTAGCGGTGATATAAGGAAATTTTTCTTTGGATTAACGTGATGGCATTGGATATCATGATTGGAAAATTTTCATATAAATTATGGTGACTATTATAGTTGATCCTAAAAAGAAAATACATGTGATAGGGAATTTAATGAATTCAAAATTTTTATAATAAGTTGAAGAAAAATGTGAATATATGGATTCGAAATATATTCTAAATAAGTCCTTTAAAAATAAATATATTTTTCATGATGAATTTGTAAATATTATAATTTAAAAATTGGGTTTGGAAATTTATGATAATTAAGTTTCAATTAGTTATTTTGTCTAACTATTTTTGTGTGTTTACTAAAAAAGTATGTTTGTAGTAGAATATACTTGGGAGATGTGTACCAAGAATTAGAAGGGATAAAATATAACATAATCCAGCCCTCATGGTTGAAGAAGTGTATTGATGGTCACATAGAGACCGTACGTAAATGCATAGGGTGCGGGTTGATGTGCAATTGTGGATCACACAATAGGTTGTCATAACCAATGAGGGGCATGTGTGTAAGTGTTATGGGTACCAATCCTAGATACCATATTGATGAATCAGACGAATGGTTTATAATATTAATCATTCCTTACACAATATATCAACTCACATGATATAATTTTTTACAACACTGTTCACCAATATTAAAACATAATAAATTTCCCCAATCACTCGATTCGACTGTTCTGAGCCATCTGATTTGTGGGTATCACCATCCAGGGAAAACCCTCACCCAACCATATATAGTTTAGCACTAAAATTTCATTACACTTCCTACATAAGGTCTAACTATTGCCACTTTAACTTTAAAGATGGACATAATGACATCCATATATGTTGGAATGTTTGAGATTAATGTTGCACATAATTTTCTTGCAGCAGACCTACATGAACAGAATATTTAATCCATATCATCACCAGTGACAATTAAAAGGAATCAAATGAAGTTAATTATTGATAAATAATTTATGTAAATCTTAGATAATGTAGATCAATGAAACTATAATTGAATTCTTGTATATTGAATTTAATATGGAAGACAATGCATGATGAGATTCAGTGTGGTTCGTCGTAGACTCAAACTTATGTCATAGGGTTTATACCATCCCTGTAAAAGATCCATAATGATCATTTGCGCGACTAGTAATAATTTGTATACATATGAAAATAATATAAATCATAAGTCATAACTACTACAAAATGGGCCTTTAATAGTCCTAAAATAGACCATTTTAAATTCCATAAAAACGATTACTACCTCTGCATAGTTAAAATCCCAAGGCTTTTATAATTACAAGAAAAGTGAAGATAAATGGTTTCATTACCAGTATAAATAAAAGCAATGGTAAATCATAATTTTATCATCACTTTTAATAGAATTGATAATTTAAACCATTTATTACCTATTTTATGTAGCGCTGCTAAAGAGAGACATTGTCAGTGCTCATAAAGGAACCCTTTATCGAGTCTTTTACAAGAAATGATAATGTGTATCTTTATCATCACTTTTTAAAGTTCTGATAAATGTTTCATTATCATCACTTTTAAAATAAATGATAATGGGTTCCATTATCATCACTTTTAGTAGCGCTGATAAAGGGAACCATTATCAATGCATTTAGTAGAGATGATAAAGGGGTGTACTACAATGCAATTCTATAACACATTTCAACAATAGAAATAGGGAATTGATGGTTTTTTAGAAACACACTACACCAAAAAAATAACCAAAATAAGATATAAATACTTAATTTAAATGGGATAAAATTTATTAGAAAAATACAAGAAAAAATCACAATGATAGAGTATGTAAGTTGTTTTTTTAATAAAATTAATGTCTATTTTGAACAAAAAGATACACATGGAGAAATAATTTTCACATAGTGAGTCAACTTTAGGTGTAACTAACTCTTACACATTAAAAATTACTTATGGATCATTAACATAATGTACCAAAACAATACGAATGTGTCTCCCCGGTTTTTGAGTATGTCAATTGTTTTTTATTAAAATTAATAGTAGTTTTGAATAAAAATATGAATTTGTTGTTATATCAGTCACACAATGCATCATATTGAGGTTCATAAGATTTCTACATGTCACAAATGACATATAGATCATTTTCCAAAAATAAAAAAAACAATCTGAGTTTTCTAGCTTAGTTTTGTGTATGTCAGTTTTTTTCTCACTAAAATTAATGTCTTGTTTGAATAAAAAGATGGATTAGAAGTCATAACAGTCACACAATACATTATATTGAGGTGAAGATGATTCCTACACATCCCAAATGAAATAAGGATATTTTATTAGAGTATAAAAATAATCAGAAGGTGTTTCAAATGTTTTGATTATGACCCTTGTATTTTGTTACAAAAATGTCATTTTAAACTAGAAACACACACATTGATCCATATAGGCGACATCATGTCTGGGTTCTACATGATATTTATTTATAAAGGTAAAAAATTAAATAAAATTTTTCCCCAAATCATCATGAAAATCCGAGCACATTTTCTCAGTTTTTAATGAGTGATATATTTTTTTTATTGAAATGTCTATTTTAAACTCATATAACAATGTTGGAGTAATATCAGTGAAACCATATCTAAACACAGGTCAAGGATGATTCCTATAAATCAAAAATAACTTATGAATCTTTATTCCTAACATACCTAAACAATATGAATGTTTTCTCTCATTTATGATTATGTTATATCTTTTCTTCACTAAAACTACTGTCAATTTTAAATAAAAAGTCTCACATGGAGTCATATCAGCCACTCTGTGCATCAGATTGAGTTGATGATGATTTCAACATGTCCCAAATGACTTATGGATCATTTTACTAAAGTATAGAACCAATCATAATTCATTTCGTCAGTTTTGAGTATGCCACATGTTTTTTTACAAAAATATCATTTTAAAAGGGAATCACACACTTCGAGTTGTACATAGTGGAATCATGTGTGGGTTTGACCTGAGAATAATTCATACACATAATAAATCAATTAGTAATTGTTTTCCCAAATTATGAATACAATGTGATCATTTTTTCTTGTATTTCAATGAGTGACACTTTTTTGTTTTAAAATACCAATATTAGAATGATAAGGGACACATGGAGCCATATCGGTCACACCGTGGGACAAATTGATGTTCGGATGATTCCTACATGTCATAAAAGACTTATGGATCATTTTCCTAATGTTACAAAATAATCCTAATGCATTTTATTGGTTTTGATTATGTCAATAGATTTTTTCACTAAAATTAATTTCAATTTCGAATAAAAAGGTGCACTTGGAGTTATACCAGTCACAATGTAAATAAAATTATGGTTTGTGTGATTCCTACACATCACAAATGACATATGGATCATTGGAAAAAGTTATAAGAACAAAAATAATATGGTTCCTCGGTTTTGTGTATACAACATCTATTTTTTTTATAAAATTTCATTTTAAACTGGAAATAAGCACATTGAGACATTCATGTGGCATCGAGTGTGGGTTTATCACGAGACATATTTATACACATCACAAATGAATTATGATTTTTTTTCCATAAATTATAAAGTCAAACTAAGTGTTTTTTACTAGTTTCTATTGAGTGACACATTTTTGTATTAAAATGTCAATTTTAAACTGATAACAAAAATTTTTAGTCATACCTATCATTCCAAGCATCATATTGAGGTGTGACCACCTCATACATGTGACAAATTACTTATAGATCGTTGTACTAAAGTACCAAAATAATATGAATGTATTTGTTTAGTTTTTAGTATGTCATTTTTATCACTGAAATTATTGTCAATTTAGAATAAAAAGACACCCATGGAGTCACACTAGTCAAAACATAGATCTTATTGAGGATTTACATATTATTACATGTCCCAAATTCCTTAAGAATAATTTTACTATAGTATATGATCAATAAGAATTCATTTACTCAGTGTTGATTTTTCAACTTGTGTTTTTTAAAAAATGTCATCTTAACCTAGAAACATGAACATTGATCCATGTAGTTGGTATCTTTTGTGGCATTGACATGAGACTAATTCATACATGTCAAAAATTAATTTTCATTTTTTTCCAAGAAACATTCAATAAAATCTGATTGTTTTTAATGGGTTTTATGTGATTAAAAATTTTTTTATATTAAAATGTCAACAATAAACTGATAATGGAGACTTTAAACCCATCCCTACTTAATGACCATGATAAATTAATGTTGGGTTTCCTCCGATAGTTATTTTATATACATTCTAGCATCAGTGTCTTATTACACACATATTTATTCAAACATTAATGTTGGATTATATATTTTTTGATGATTGGGAGTTGTACTAATTTTTATTCAATAACACTAGTAGAGAAATTGATGCTTCCAATATAGAATTATATTATATGTGGTTTACTACACTATATAAAATCAATTAAACATGTGGTGAAAAATAATATATCAATAAGTCACTTGAAAAAATTTCACAATGGCTCAAATATTAACTGACAAGTGTTTTGTGCACTTTTAAAAAATTTATCTAAGAAAAAATAACTGTATTGTATTAATTATACATATTTTTTTAAAAAAAAATTATTGTTTCCGAGACATTTATTCTTATCACCCTCATCTTTGGTCTCCACCTCAGTATTTTCCTCTCCCACCTCCTCCACATCAGTCTACAACTCCAACTATACCTTCAAATCTTCCTTCACCTTTGAATCTGACTCTACCTTCACCTCTGCATCCACCATTACCTCTACCTCTTCTTATGCCTCTACCTCTATGGTTCCCCAAAAATTTTATTGCTTTCATTTTCTCCCTTCTAAACAAATTGATTTCCTCTATTATAATTATTCTTTATAAAGAGATCAAAAATATTTTAAAAGAATTATAACACTAATTATTCACACCCTAAATATATTTATATGGTCAAAAATCATACTAGAACAGTAATAGAATATGTAATGACCTAAACTTTATGTATGTAAACATTCTGAGAAAATGTATGAGGCCTAGTCATCTTTAAACAAATTGATTTCTTATTTTGAGTAACACAGTTGTTGGAAATCTTCAAATAACTAAGAAAATATGGAAAAAAAAGATTATGAAATATATTTAATGAAATTGTAATTACCTTCATAAATTACCTATAGGGGTATTCAATTCTTTTCATGATTTTTGATTTCTCTCATAAATTTTCAAACATAATATTCATAATCAATTTCATTATCTTATTTCAAACACTGCAAAAATATTTAATAATGTATTTAAGTTTTGTTGAAATTTTTGGATATTTAAATCATTCTATATATAATTTAATTGTTTACATTTTTATTGATCCATTATCTTTATCCCTTTAGACACCAACATCATGCCATGATGTTTCTTGTATTTAGTGACCGACATATCATAATTAAAGTATTTGTTAACACATACACTAAACATATAATTCATAGATTATCAATAAATTATTGATTGTAGTGTATTGAATATTCATAATAAATATCATGGGTTATCAGTTGGTTTCATATCCACGAATTGGACCCAAAAAACAAATTTTCTTGTTATATAGATAGACTAATACTAGTATACTTTGTGTCCTAAGAATATAGAAACAATTACATAATGTTAAAATTCAAAATATATTTTTTGTTACTAGATTTTGTAATTTTACTATTTCATTTTAGGAATAAAAGAGAGTCTATCAATTTTTTTTAAAACGCTTTGAGTAACTCATCTTCTTTCTTCTTAATTTCTTTTGTATCAAATGTATGGTCATGCATAAAAATGAAATAGGGATTAATTAATCCATATTGTGATTCACAAGGTATTCCAATTATATAGTTATGATATAAACCCCTATACAAATTATGAATAGTTGTTAACTTTAATAAACATATTAACTCAAAATTTGGATAGAAATATAATGAAAATGTACCTTATGTGCGTATTCATAAATGAGATAGCCAACCATTCAGGCTTGAGAATCTCATTTAGTGTTTAGTGGAAAATTCCTTCTATCAAGAAATATCCATATATTACTTCTTCATATTCAATGTAAGATATAGTTTTATCTTTAAAGGGGGTATCTACATGACTTTGTAATTATAATAAATGTATATCTTGAACTTGTAGGGATAAGGTACTCTTGAAAGTTTGTTTTGTTTTTTTTTCATCAAGCAAATTGATTTTCTTGATTCGACCTTCCGTTTCACCACCACATTATCCATATTTAATATCATACCTCACTTAAGACCATTTTTCATTAACGGTTACAGGTTATTGATTTTATTTTTTTAAAGATGTACCTCATATATCTTCATAACATTATATGGCCATGATACGGCAGATCCAAAAGAACCTTGGATAGTTGTAATAATGAAAATATCAAATGGAACATTCAACTCAGTACTCTGCTCTTAAGCTACTTCAATACCCACTCTCATGTGATATTTTGGGAGGGCATGATTGTGTAGCTGGTGTCATAAAATATTATACATTTTACCCATCAAAACATGGAAATACATGGGTGTTGAAACATAAAAATCTCATAGAGCAGTACCCAATAGAATTTTAGTATTATAAAGTTATCTAAAGTAGTTTGATGCACATTTAGGATAATGAGAAATGAGAATTTTGATTACCTAGGGTTAGGTATGTGGTTGGGGGAATGATTATCCTTAATGCTCATGGGATAATCCATTTCAGGTGTAGATCATTGCTCCACTTATAGTTCACATTGATCATATCTAATAAAGTGGTATGTCAAACAAGACCAAAAAATAATATCTTGAGACAAGACTATTTCTGTATAAATTCTTCTCACCATATTATATGCACCTTCACATATTTTTATCTTCTCGAAATATGTTTGAGGAGAGACTCCAAAACCTAATCCTCTTATGTGACCATATTATTTATGCCACTTCAATCATACTGAAACTATCATTTCTTCTTTTACAATGATTATTGGTACATTTGTATAAATCGCATAAAAAATATGAACATAAATATATATTTTTATGAAATATTTTTAAAAATCATAAATTATTAAAATTATGATGGACTTGAACAAGCTTCCCACACTATTTTTTTATATCATCAAATATTTTACACTCTTAATTTACTTGAGCAATCTTCCATAGGAAATTATGTGGGATTAATGTTGATTCATATTTTGATTCATCAACATTCATATATAAAATGGAACATATGTTTTTTAGAATCAGATAATTAAAATTTTATTATTTTTTTAAAATAAAATACAATTTGTTTCTCTAATTAGGGGTACACATCCATTCATTGTGTTAGGGGTATGTTGGTTTTGATGCACATTATTCATTTTCAACACTCCTTTTCACTTTCATTGATTGACAACTTTGATTCATGTCGAATTATAATAAAATTGTCAAATAATATATTATCAACTTTCATAAAACAAAAAAGATTTCTCACTATGATGTTTTGTGAATGAAGAACATATTTCCAGCTTTATAATGTGTTCTTAACTATATTGTGTATGGGAATTTATTTCCCCCTCATTATCCCTAAGATTCAGCATTATAAGAAGAGTCTGGAAGCCTCTACGGTCTTTTGTAGTGTCCATTGAGATAGATTTCTTATGGAAATTTTCAAAACTAAATAGTTTCAGTAAGGAATAATGAAAATTAAATCATCATTTTATTATATAGTTTTTTAGTAAAATATAGAATATATATTGTAACATTATTGTTATATCTTTCCAAATGACTTCCTTCATTATAGGATGGATTTGGATCCATGAATAAATATCAATCAGAACATTTAGTCTCATTTTGACACTAAGATTACTAATTAAAATTGGCTCATTGGGTTAATAGGTTGGACCAATTTATTCCAACCATCATAAAATTTTATAAGATAAATTTTTTCCTTCATAATTTTATTCACCACTATGTTGTTGTGTAATGGTTGTTTTTTCATCAACATGTTGTTGATCCCCAAATAATTCCATAGTTTCATCATCAATAGTTTATTCTCCCTAGGGATTTGTAACACCAACATGTGAATATATTTTTTTCTACATGAGTGTCCAAACATTTAATTTGTCTTCAATATCAACAATAAAATACACTCCATGCATACAATACCACATTTTCATGCATATTGCATGCTAATTGTTACTATATTGAATAGAGACATAATTCTACAATACTCCACTAAAACAGAACATCCCTACAATAATCAAATATATCCTTTGAAGTTGATTACCTTCTATCACTTGATGATGTATTGGACTCCCCCATTCAAGCCTTCCGGACATCATTGTGGTTCCAATGTTCCTTGATGACATACCTCTTAAATAGTAAATATTTTAATTTTTTGTTTGATATTTATGTCCTATATTTTTTGGACATCCACCTATGTTTATTGAACTAATCTAACCAGAAGTAATCCCATACCATGTACTAGTGATAATTTTGGATGAATACAACTCAGATTAGTTCATACAACATATAAGAGATGTGGGATTAGTCTAATGAAAAAACTGCAATAATAATCATTCAGGAGATGAAGGTTCATTTTCCACAAATGCTCAAAAATTACTTAAATACAATTTTAATTATGGAGTCTAACATATAAGATTACAATAAAGAAATAATGAACATTAAAATACACATTACTGACACTCTCAATAATTTACTGCCATTCACAATCATTTATTATTTTACACTTCCTATGAAGTGATTATTTTTTTGGGTAGGGCATCAGGGAGTTACAAACATGTAGTAGAATTGGTGTTAGATTGTTGGGAGAGCATGAAAACCATCCATTTCATAGAGATTCTAAGAGAATTTATCTTGATTAGGAATCTAAAAACAGGTTAATATAGCTCTTCTTATTGACGAAGTAATACCTTCGATAGTCCGATCAGAACCCTTTTAAATTTATCATGGTTGAAGGGGAAGAAAATAAAAAATTTTGTTCGATATGTTTTATTTCACAAAAAGTGCAAATGAGTATTTTATGGAGGTCACATAAAATAGTAGTATTCCCATACATGTATGATTAACTATAAATATCTAATAATATCCATTGTGACTGCACTCAAAATAAAAGTAAATTTTAGGATGTTTTTTCAAAAGTAACTGTCACAACCCGTCCCCCAGGGCTAGTGCCATGACTACACCAAGCATGCCTTCCATAGTTGAATGCACTGATAGACCACCGAGTGATGATGCCTTGGTGTAGGGCCCTTTACCAGTGGAAGCACTAGTGGTACCATTACCCATTGGGCCACCAATGCCACCATCCCCTGCAGTCGACGGTGCATGCCACTTGAGCGCTTTCCATGAGTTCCAACGCCATAGGCCACCCAAGATCAGGGGAGAGAAAATCCCATAGGTGGATGAGGATTGGATAGAGGCAGTGGTGAGAGTTTTCTGACTAGTAGGGACACCAGCAGACCTCATGGTGATTCTTGCATCCAGTCTTCCATAGGCAGCAGCGGGCAGATAGTGGAGCATGATTTTCCAAGTCCACGACGAGATGATGCTTCTCTGGTTAGAGTTTGAGAGCCTGTTTCGGGCAGAGTTTGTCCCAGTGACTCTTCGCGCAGTGCACATTTAGGAGCTACTTCATCTGCATTAGGTAATCATGATTGTAGCTCAGTACTCAGTGAGGTTCACAGACCTCTCATACTATCCACCGATATGGTGTGAGACCCATTCTTCAAGGCCTGGACCTCTGAGAAGGGACTCAGGTGTGATATCAGGGCATTGGTGATCCTACTCAGCATCCTGACATAGGTATGGGTGTTAGAGAGAGCCCTCCTAGTGGAGAGTTTCCTTACTGAGCAGTCTCCAACAACGAGATCCACCACCATTCGTCATGCAACGGAGTCTTCAATAGCTGGAAGCAGATTGATGTCATAGAGGTCCAGGAGGACTAGACCTACATGTGGACAACCGCATCACTCAGGATCAGTTGTGCAGGGCACCTGAAGTGGAGATAGACATGCCAAGAGTGGGCAGTTATTCACATGCGGTGGCCAGGGTCACATGGACCGTGACTGTATGACCCGCCGTTTGGAGGATCAACAGACAGTCGAAGGACCACCAAGGCAGAGACAGAGATTCGATCAAGGTGGTCTGTAGGGAGCAGGCGGACGTGGCAGAGGAACTGGTCCTACAGTTGGAGGTGTGTGAGTATTTGAGATATTACCACCACCACCAGGAGGTCCATCCCGACCATAGGTAGTAGATGGACAGGGGAGAGCATAGCTCCAGGCAGTTGAGGCCTACAATCATGGCGATCCGGAGATGATACGAGGTAAGATATCTGTCTACTCCACCATAGTTGCAGTACTTATAGACACATATTGCAGTCATTCTTTTATTTACACTCCCCTTGTTCGGAGCTCAGAGATTCCGATGGATCCTTTGGCTCGATCCTTACTTCTATAGACTCCTACGAAAGTAGATTCGATGATTACACATTGGTGCTGGATGGGTGAGATTACTTTATAAGGCGAGAGCTTCAGCTGGGATCTCCTAGTAGCGGCGTTGAGTTCTTATGACATCATCTTGGGTATGGACTCGTTATCTATAGTCCATGCTCAGATTGACTTTATAGGCTCAAAGTGCGGTGTGTCTACACAGTTGGGACCAAGTTTACCTTTATTGGTGAGAAGGGAGACTTTGCATCACATGATGGAATTTCTCAAAGGAGAGTGGAGACGGTCACTCATTAGTTGGCTAGCCTTACCCTTAGAGATATTGATGTGCAGAGTCTGAGTTATCCTGTAGTGGTGGACCAGTACATGGATGTTTTCCTTGATGATGTCCTAGGTCTACTTCCTCGAAGAGAGGTGTACTTTTCCATTGACGTGTACCCCAGGACGACACTGATATCTACTATAGTGTATCAGATGGCTCCCATAGAGCTTCACGATCTGTTGTTACATTTAGAGGACTTGCAGGGGAAGGGGTTCATCTGGCCCAGTGCTTCACGTTGGGAAGCCCCGATTTTGTTCGCCAAGACGGCGGATGGGAGCTTGAGGCTTTGTGTTGAATATTTGCGCCTAAACCAGGTGACTATTAAGAATAAGTAACCAACCCCAAGGATTGAAGACCTCTTTGATCAGATGAAGGGAGCATGGTAGTTCTCAATGATAGACCTCAGATCAAGATTTCACCAGCTTAGAGTTCGAGACGAGGATGTGCAGAAGACATCTTTCAGATATTGGTACAACCACTACAAGTTCTTGGTTTTTCCATTCGGCGTAACCAACGCTCCAACAGTGTTCATGGTACTAATCAACAAGGTCATTCAACCATACCTTGATTGCTTTGTAGTGGTCTTCATTGATGAAATTCTGATCTACTCGACTATTGAGGAGGAGCATGTCTATCATTTGAAGGTATTACTCGACACACTTCGAGAGCACTGGTTTTATGGAAACCTATTGATGTGCTAGTTCTGGATCCGAGAGGATCACTTTTTCAGACATGTCATCTCAGAGGCTGGAGTAGTAGTGGATCCAATGATGATTGAGGCAGTATATGATTGGGAGTCACCCAGGAGTGTGACGGTGGTATGAAGTTTCTAGGGTTTGGATGGATATTACCTGAGGTTTTTGCTAGATTTCTCCAGAGTTGCAGCACCACTATCATCCTTGACGAAGAAGGGGAAACCCTTTGTGTGGTCGGAGAGATGCCAGTAGAGATTTTAGGAGGTGAGTCAGAGGTTGACTAGTGCCCCCTATATTGAGGCTTCCAGAGGAAGGTGTAGGGTATGTAGTCTACTGTAACGCATCAGGGACCAGACTCAGATGTGTCCTAATGTAGGAGTGAGTAGTGATCCCATATGATTCTTGGCAGTAGAGATAGAATGATCAGAACTACGCTAGCCATGACCTGGAGTTAGAACCAGTGGTCTTCGCCTTGAAGATGTTGTGACACCATCTGATGGGCAAGTGTTTTCCCCTGTACTCTGATCAAAAGAGTCTAAGGTATATCTTCTCTCAAAAGGACCTGAACCAGAGACATCGATGTTGTCTTGAGCTCCTCCAGGACTATGACTTCGAGATAGTCTATACTTCTTAGAAGGGGAACGTTGTTACAGATGCACTCAGCAGGAGATCCGGTATAGAGCTTCTAGTTGAAGCAATAGAGCAGCTAGTCACTATGCAGATATCCTTTGTGTATAGAGACAGATCAACCATTCTTCAGTCTCTTACAGTCACTCCCCCACTTCTTCAGCAAGTCAAGGAGGCGCAGCATGGGGACGCTGACTACAAGACACAGCATTCTCAGATATCCACAGGACATGCACCTGAGGAATTTTCTAAAGGTGGGGAGCACATTATATTCTTCAGAGGATGTATCATGGTACCTATGTCACTTAAGGAGGAAGTGTTGTTGGAGTTCCACACATCCCCTCTAGTGGTACATCCAGTAGGGGCGAAGATGTACTGGGACCTCCGACGACAGCACTGGTGGCCGGGAATGAAGAAAGTAGATGTGGAGTTTGTTTCTCATTGCCTCACTTGTCAGCAAGTTAAGGCGGAGCATCAGGTTCCAGCAGGATTGGTTCATCATTTAGAGGTCCCAGAGTGGAAGTGGGATGAGATATCCACGGACTTCAAGATATGAATTCCATCTACATCTAGGGGTCATAACACTATATGGGTGATCATCGATCGACTCACCAAGTTGGCCCACTTCCTGTCGATCAGAGAGCAGGGTTCCGTAGAGAGCATGAGACGCCTCTATGTGCATGAGATTGTGCCACTACCTGGATTACCATCGTAGATTGTATTTAATCATGACATGTGTTTTACTTCCTGGCTATGTAAAGAGTTGTAGGAGGCTTTTGGGACGCAGCTTCGGTAGAGCACCGCCATCCATCCTTAGACGTATTTCCAGACTGAGCGGACCATTCAGACCCTCGAGGACATGCGACGTGCTTGTTTCCTCGACTTCGGTCGCAGTTGGGAGGATCACTTAACTTTGGTGGAGATTTTATACAACAAAAACTATCACTCCACCATTGGGATGAGACCTTTCGAGGCATTATACAAGTGACCTTGCATATCACCTTTGTGCTGGACAGACCTGTGAGGAGTCAGCAGTAGTGGGACCAGAGATGGTATGGGCTACCACGGAGAAGGTGAAAATCATCCAAGAGCATATGAAGACTACATAGAGTAAGAAAAAGTCATATGCCAGTAAAATATGGAGAGCTTTGGAGTTTGAGGATGACGACCATGTCTTTCTACGGGTCTCACCCAGACGAGGTCTACAATGATTTGGTCGAGGAGGCAAGTTATCTCCGAGGTTCATCAGACCTTTTCAGGTCCTCAACAGAGTTGGCGAGGTTTCATACCATATAGCTCTTCCACCTCAGTTACACTGGGTGCATGACATCTTCCACGTATCCCATCTGAGGAGATATTAGCATGACCCTTCTCACATCATCGACCACAACGAGCTAGACGTCGACGATGGGGAATCTTTTACGGATGTTCTAGTAGAGATTGAGGATCAATAGAAGTGGGTTCTTCATGCATGGTCGATACCTTTTGTGTGCATTCGCTGGTTGCACGGGAACCTCCGGGAGAGTACGTGGGAGCGGGAGGCTATGATGTCTGCTCAGTACCCACACTTGTTCCCTCAGTTCGATTTTTATCTTACGAGGACGTAAAACCCTAATGTGGGGAGAATGTAAAGATCAAAAATTTCCATGTAATTTTTTTAAATAGATAGGAATTTTACGAGTTCGTGAAAATTGATGGCACATTATTCCGAGGCGTGGAGTGCCTGGAATGAATTTCTGAACTTTTTATCGGGTAAGTTCAGTAAACGTGTGAGCTGGTTCTCCTAAATTTTAAACCCGTGCTCAGAATTTAAATCTGAGGGCACCATTGAACTTGCAGTGTCGATATTCACTTAAGGAGACTTTCATCTCAATGACAGAGTGTCAAGAGTGAATGATAGTTTTTGGGTTTTTCATGTAAGAATAAAATAAAAATAAAAGTGTGTGACATTTTTATTTTTATTTGAAACACCCATGTGGGTGTTGGGAGGTGGGGTCCAGCAGAACTAAACCTCCATGTGGAAGTTGGAAGTGGGGACCACCCGACCTTAACCTCCCCTGAGAGGTTATGGTGGTGGGGACAACCAAAGATTAAACCCCCTTGAAACCCCCTTTAATTGGTAGAAACCCACAACTCCCAAATAAATGTGGGGGAGCCTCTTCAACACCTCGACAATTTCAATTGTGCCAACGCACCATATTAATTGTGAAAACTCTCCCTTAACATATTAAACCATTTTGAATATTATTCCAATTAATTAATTGATATTATAAACCATTATCTTGGGATGACTTTTCATTTTGGGTGGAATTGGCTAGAGGGGGAAGTCGAGAGAAAGCTCCCAAAGAAGAATGATCCACCGATGAAGAACGTTCCACCAACGAAGAACGCTGATGAGGAACCCCATCGAAAACAAAGAATGACCTCGACTTCGACCATCTTCCTCAGAATTTCTTTCGACTTAGGACATGTTCATCTACAATTAATCAACGTCCGCCTTCTCACGCCAATGTTAACCAAAAAAAGACGAGGTAGGTGTTTTCTGATATTTGATTATCACTTCACAAGTACTCCCCTTATTTTCTTTTGTGGTTTGGGAAGAATCTTTGCGGGAGGGTTTGATGTGACTTGTTCTTGTAAACCTCTTGCTACAACTCTAAGGCAGAGAGTGCGGGCCAAACTAACATGGTGCGTCCTCTCTGTAACGCTTGTGTTGATTTGAGTTGTTCTTCGAAATGGAGGAAGGCGTTGTAGGCGATGGAGGCGACAAAGGCCACGAAGCCGATACCCGCGCCGCCCCCAAGATGCGCCGAAATCCTGGATGAACTAGCCCCACGCCGCTGCCAACTGAACCGACCCCACGTCATTTACGGCCGAACCGGCCCCAAGCCGCGCCGCTCCCTGACCGTGCCGCACCCCAGCCTCCCGACCGAGCCGCCCTAGCTGCTCCACCCCAGCCTCTCGGCCGAGCCACCTGGGAGACTCCCCCTTTCCCCCGGGCCGAACCGCACCGCACCCCGACTACGCTACCCCGCCCCCCGGGCTGCGCCGCCACGAGCCGCGCCCCCGCGATCCTCCAAGTAGAACCAGCACCACGGCCTGGGCGAAGCAGGCCACGCGGTGCCCCCAGGCCGAACCGCCCACACGGTGCCCTCATGGATCTCCGCAGCACCTCACGGCCCACTGGTCCCGGCGTAGTGGGACGGGCTGATCACAACGGGCCAGGTCAGTCTGACCGGGTAGGATCGAACCCGGGCCCACTACGATCCACTTACGCTCCGTCGGTCATATCACTGGCACTGGACGTCTGTTTAACGAACTATTAGTGGTGATTAATTTCATGGGGCAATACAGTTCTTTTGATAATACCCTACTGGAGTTTTGTGTATAGTTTAGGTACAGTCAGGTTGGATCGAGCACGTATCCAACCAGGCCCCCGAGACTAAAAGGCAAATAACTCACAGACCGGGCGTCCGTTTGATGTGTCATCTGTTGCATTGAGACCCATACGACGTGGCATACCTTTCAGATAATTCTTAGTGGGACATAATTATAGCAGGATTATAGACCATTAGTTTTTGGAGCGGATACTCCCAAAGACGAGGGGGCGTAGTGCAGAGACCTAGTAGCTAGCTGAGACCTAATGACTGCTGATCGTTTTGACTTACAGTGACTCTACTAGTCCAGTGGGGAGTGCCTTTGTGTCAAGGAGGACTCACAGTGGAGAGAGACTTGGTGTAGTGGACAACCCACGTTACGTGACACGGGGAGTACCTCAGCAGGCTATGAGGGAGAGCACGTTTGGTGACGCAGCAGACCCACAGTGTGGAGCGCGCATGGTGATGAGGCAGATCCACGATACTCGAAAGGAGGAGTACCTCAGTAGTCCAAGGTTAGTGGGAAGCATGCTTTGTGTCGCAGCATACCCACTTTACGTGATAGAGGAGGAGTCCTCTACCAGTCGAGGTTTCTACCATGTGAATGGGGTTGTTACTTGATACTACCCCTAGAAGAAAAGCCAGGTTGAGTTGAGTCAGTTTTTCTATGTTTTCCTCCTGATTGAGATGGATCACTTGATAAATTAGGTATATGTATGGGCATACACCTAATTAGGGTTATCTGTTGATTTCTTACTTTGTGGTTTATCCTTGGTGGATTTTTTGAGACATTGAGGGTCTGAGGGACCCTACTGAGTATCATTATACTCACCCCTGCACGGGCTATGCTCGCACATTGTTGTGTTGGATGCAGACGAAAGGTAGTGCTGACTGAGGCTAAGAGTACCAGGACTAGACGATACCCAGAGGTGGACCATAAGGTGTGTCGATACGCGGAGGAGATGGACAAATCTGGAGTGCTGAGGAGGCGATTTTTACCTACCATTTAGGTAGGATCCTCGGAGGACAATCTAGTAGATGTATTTTCTATTTCTTCAGTTGTATTTTATTTCAGTTGTACTTATACATTCTAGTTGGGCTTGTATTATGGCCCCTTTTTACATTCAGCACTTGTTATACAATTTACGTGGTGTTTCGTCCAGCGGCATGCTTGATTGTGTGTGTTTTTACAGGTTTTAAAGACAATGCATTCCCAGATTTAGGGAACTACATATTTGGTGCTATTCGCCAGCCCCAGGACTATGGAAGGCGGGTTTGGGGTAGTCACGACACGGTCCCCGAGGGACGGGGTGGCCTGACTGGGGCAGCTCGGCTGTGAGGACGGGGTGGATGGGGCACGACGCGGCCTGGTCATGGCATGGCTCGGGGCAGGTTCGGCTGGTGGTGGCGCGAGGCCGGTTTGGCTGGGAGGCCGGGGTGCCGCGGGGGCATGCGGGTCGCAGATACTCTGGGTGGCAACACCGTTGCCTTCGTCGCCTTCGTCGCCTTCCTCCATTTTGAAGAACACCTCAAATCAACACAAGGGTTATAGAGAGGATGGGCCATGTTAGTTTGGCCCGCACCATCCGCCTTAGAGCAGTAGCAATATGTTCACAAGAATAAATCACATCAAACACTCCCGCAAATATTCTTCCAAACTCACAAAAGAAAAGAATGGGTGTACTTGTGAAGTGATAACCAAAAAGCATTAGAGCCCTACCTCATTTGTTGTTGGTTGGAATTGGCACAATAAGGGGGATTTTATTTCATTGTAGATGAACAATTCCTATGTTGAATGAAGTTCAAAGGATGAAGGTTGAAGTCGAGGTTTTTCTACGTATTCGGAGGCGTTCCTTGTCAGCATTCTTCGTCAGTGGAGCGTTCTTTTTTGGTGAAGCATTCTTTGTTGGGAGATTTCTCCCATGTTCCTCCTCTCCCCAATTCCACCTGGAATGAAAAGGCATCCCAAGATAATATATTATAATATATATTAGGTCGTTTTCATAATATTCAAAATGGTTTAATTGATTAAGGGGGAGTTGGCAAAATTAATATTGTGTGTTGGCACAATTAAAATTGTGGAAGTGTTAAAGAGGCTCCCCCCACATTTATTAGAGAGTTGATTGTTTCTACCAATTAACGGGGGGTTTCAAGGGGGATTAATCATGGGTGGTCCCCACCACCATAACCTCTCATGGGAGGTTATGGTTTGGGTGGTCTCCACCACCATAACCTCTCATGGGAGGTTAAGGTCTGGTAGTCCCCACTTCAAACTTCCACATGGAGGATTAGTTTCAGTGGAACCCACCTCCCAACACCCACATGGGTGTTGAAAATAAAAATAAAAATGTCACAAACTTTTATTTTTATTTTATTTTTACACGAAAAACCCAAAAAATATCATTCACTCCCAACCCACTGCCGTCGAGATGAAAGTCTCCTTAAGAGAATATCGGCGCTGCGAGTTCAATGGTGCCCTCAGATTTCAATTCCAAGAACCAGTTTAAAATTTACAAAAACCTTCACGCACGTTTACTAAATGTACATGAACAAAAGTTTAGAAATTCATTTCGGTAACTCCAGGCCTCGGAATCATGCGTCGTCAATTTTCGCGGGCTCGTAAAATTCCCATATATTTTAAAAAATTTACTCGAAAATTCCAGGTCTTTACAGTAACTGACTGAGTCATATAAGAAAATGTATATTACGAAAACAAAAAAATCATTTAGTATGATTTGATTAGTTTTTTGGTGTCCTTTTTTGTGTTCTCAGGGAGTATTAAATGAAATGAATGAAGGTATTAAAGAGATAAAGAATGAGTTTTGAGGCAGTGTCATTGATGGAGTATAATGAATACAATCCAAGTGGGATGAATTTCATCAAGGAACATTGTAACCACAATGATGGGAGGAAGGATATTTAGAAATAGGGATTCCAATCCATCCCCATGAGAAGAAAGGCAATCAATAATAAGTGTAAGGATAAAATAAAGTTTGTTAAGGTTACTTGTATAACAGTATTCCAGTATTATATCTCTATTAAATATAGTAACAATTTTCATCCAAGATGCATGAAATTGCAGACTTTTATGCAGGGAGTGTATTGTATTGTATGTCTATATTTCCAAAATGAATCATTATTTACAAAATATTATTTGATAAACCCATTCTCTATTTCTATGAAATGTTATTTATGTTGATTATGACTATTATGTGTTCTATGATTCTTTCACAATAGTGGATTGAGATGTTGTTTACAATGGGTCCGTATGAAGTTGGAATGAGTTTACATAGTGCGGTTTACATTTTTTAGGTATAGTTAAGTGATAGAGGGAGAGATATTGTGGTAATCATGGTGTTTAGAGACTTGGGTTTCCATGTGCATCCCCAGATGGATTATGCACTTGGATTCAACAACACTATAATTATATGAAATTTTCAAATCAACATTGATCACAATGAGAGTTGTTGGATAATTTTCAGACCCCAAAGGAATGATTATGTACTAATATGACCATATCAAATTCAAAAACTCTCATGTGTGACATAGATTTCATTATCCCCATTTCATAATTTGATCTTTAAAACCAATTTTATTCCCTTCAACTGATCAACTAAATCATTGATTCTAGGAGAAAGAAAGTGTTCCATAATAGTTAATCTATTTAAAAATCAATTCTATATATAAAAATGCATAAAGTAATAAATTTTCCTAGTAATGAGGAATATATATCCCCAGGACAAGATAGAAGATCCAATGAATCCATTGTAATCAATATATTCTAGCAATATTTATATCTCAAAAAATTTTGTTTGATAAATTTTAGAATATTAAATAGAAATTAGTTATATATTATCCAATATATTGATAGGAATTTAAAACTATATATAGAAAAGAGGATAAGAAAAACATCAAAGAAAAACATTCAAAAATTGATCCACCAATAATGGTAGAATATTTTTCTTTTCATTTTTAACCACTCAAGGAATCATAATAGTAATTTCTATGTTAATAAACCCAAGATTCTAATAATTTGATCCCACATAATCTACATTGAATTTCCATTATTAAATAAATGTATACCAATAACCAGTCTGAGATTATTATTGAACATTCCATGTTATGACAATCAACCTGAGTTCAAACCTTGAATAATAGGTCCATATGAAAAATAAAATAAAAAACCGCATAATAAGGATATAAAAATCTGTAAAATGACTATATATACCCATTATAATATCTCAATTTATAAGTCTAAAAAATATTATTATCTATGTTATCTTGTTTTATCAATACTCATCATCTTTTAGGAAACATTACCTTTTAATTCTAAAAGATATACCTACTTCTGCTCACCACTATTGTATTAAATTTGCACTGATTACTTCTTTTCCCTATATTTACTTAATTAATTATTTTTGAATTTATATCATTATTCTAATGTTCTAATCCTAATCGATGATTAAAAATAATATACACATAACATTAAAATAGTAATCTTACGTTTCCGAAGACCATGAAAATAGTATAATATATTAGGATTGTACCTATCTCTATCAAACAACCTTGTCCAGTATCTTACATAAATTACTCAACAATAAATAATATAACAGTCATATCTGATGTCCCTTCCTAGAATTAACAACTCAAAAGGACTATTTGAGGTTCCCCAACTAACAACATTGATATAAATGTTTCACACCAAAGAGGGAATAGAGATGAACGTGTAACACCCAAAGCCTCCACGATACACTTATTTTTATATAATTCAATAGCTTGAGCTACATGCAACACCAAGTTTGAGCTCCCCATGAATATCCATTAAAAAAATTCTATTTTAAATAGTATTAACCCAATTTTAAATTTCATATAATTTTAATATTCATATCATGTGTTTCAATGATATAAGAACAAATTCAATTTTTTGAATAATAAAATTATCTTTTAAAAAATGTAGTTTTACCACTTTTTAATGGATAACCATTTTTAAATATAACATTTGATACTTTTATATATTCAATATTACAGAATAAATTTCTTCTTTATAAGTGGGATAAAAAAATTAGTTTGGAAAAAAATTTGTGTTTGTGATAACCTTCACATTTTAATGAATAATAAAAAATACTACATTTTTATTGAACAAATATTACTCATCTAATATATTTATATTGTTAGAATTTTATTTTTATTATTTTTAATTTATAATTATATTAATTATTTAAAATTTTATATAATGTAGGTCCTTAGAATTATTTTCACATTAAAATTGGATATAAACACATACCAATCTTTTGATATTTTTTATTTTCAAAAATCCTATATTATCATTTTCCCAAATAACTAGGATAGTGTTAAATATGTCAGAAATGTTCAAATTGGGTTTCTTTTATCGTTTTATAGTAATTATATTAACCCTATAATATAGAAAGAGAAGTAAACATGATAAGTGTTAAACTATATAACTAAGGGTAAATCCAAAAAGATAATGTTAATTTTGTGACCTAAGCTTTTATAAAATTCATTGGTTGATAAAATTTTAACATATCCCTGAATTATAATAGAAATAAATCAATTATGAACTATTATAAAATTAAGATAAATTTATAATAAAAATAGTTTTATACCTTCCAATATTTCCCCTACCCTCTTCTATAAAAGGGAACACATCCTTCTCATTCATTCACATATCTAAGGTACTTTGGTTTGTCAAAAACCATCCAATTTTACACCCAAAATACCTCACATCTTACTAGAGGATATAATATTTTAAAAAATATATTCTATGAAATCATTTTGTTCAAATAAAAAGGAAACTCTCACAAAATATGGATTTTTTTTACCATTTTCATTCAATTACTTTTATTCTTCTACTTTTAATTAATATGTTTTTTCCATACCAAAGTAATAAATACAGTATCATATATTTTATTATATGTTATTATAATCATTTAATTAACATATTCCTCTATTTATCCATCCTAATAATAACAATTTCCCCATGTGTGCGTAAATATGGCTTACCATCTCCACATCATGGTGTAATTTGTTATTCTACCCTATTTTATTTGGATTGGTATAATGATGATCGAAATACATATAAATAATTAATATGACATGATCATGATTCTTTATAAATTATATACCATCCCATTATATATCATTTAACCATCGAGGGAATGATATCGTCCCAAGTCCATACGTATGATCCCCTATCTTCACGACGTGGTGAGACCCATTCTCCCTGTTATCTATTCAATAATGAGTATAAAAATTAAATGATGAGTAAAAATAATAATTATTAACTTTATATCATTTTGTATGTGAATAATATAAAACCTAGGAATAATAAACATGACGTACAAAAAATGCATAGGAAAATGATGTAGTTAACACCCAAAACAATAGTAACACAAAAATATTATTAACAAAATGATATAAGAGGATCATATATGATATCATAATTATGGATTTGATCTTGGAAAAATTTAATGACATGAAATAACTATTATAGATGAGTTTAACACACCCTTGAGTAAAATAATGTACAAGGTAAGGGTTAATTTCACAATATCATTATTATTCGAGGTTATTTTTACGTAAGTATCCACTAAGACATATTTATCATCAATGCTCATGTTTCATAAATATATATTTTAAAATATTATTACTATTATCTATAAAAATTAATGTCATATTTACCCATGTTTTACATTTAATGAAATGTTTTGAAATGAATATTACCATCATTTTCTGAATGAGGTACTTTTTAACCATTTAGAAAAATTCACGAAAGAATGTTTTCTTACTTATATGGCGTGAGTGGATATTTCCACCATAATGATGTATTAATGTTTTAAATAATACCTTATAAGATTACAGGATGAATTTTATAATAATGTTTTTCTTTTATTATTTCTTAGGATTCTAAATTATTTCAAAGTAAAAATGGGATACTTCTCTCATTGATTTTTGATGACTTTTTTAGATTATTTTTATCTATGTCAAAATCCTTCATTATATTTTTTGCTTAATTAGGTTTGATTTATTATGATACAATCATACATATTTTATTCAAGGGTATATTATATATTTGACTTTATATGCTCTATTTTGATACAACTTTATGTTTATGGTTATAATATTAACATTTCATATTCTAGTTTTAATATGAAAGTTTATGTTATGTTTTAACCCTTTTATAAGAGTAATACAATGGAATTAATAAGTGATGGGAGGGGACCACTATATACCCTCAATGGATTGGTAGGTATCATGAGAAAAACTATTGTATTGGAACATGGACAAGATGGCATGATTATTTATGGTCTTTGCCTGAGGCCTTGACGGTTTGGTTATGATGTCTGACATTCTGCATTCCCACATTATGAGATTAGTTATTGATATTTAATGTGATTGTTCAACTAGTAGGATATCCATGTGAATATTTGAATGGAATTATTTGATTTATTATATCTATATTTTTCTCAATATTATGTTCAAAAGACATGTGTATCAGTTTTATACCTTTCGTTAAATGTTTATGATTATTTATCATAGCTTTCGCTATATTGTTTAACCTTACTCAATATATGAAATCACCCCTTTTTTTGTTTTATTTTTCCCTAGGATGAGAATAAGTGTATTATTATTGAAATATAGTGACATTCCATAGGATATGAGTGTATTAAATTGTGAAACTATGTTGTTTTTAATTTCCCAATGTAATGTAAAACATATGTTTATATATAGTGTTTCTAAGGCTACTAAATCGACTGGTCCTTTGGGATTTGATTTTATATGATCATGACAATTTAATAAAATAGTGTAATGAATTTGGGTAACTGGGTTCAATGTGTTGCAGTTTGTATCAGAGTATGTTTAGTACAACCTTGTAAACAAGATTTAGAATAACCTTGATTAGGGAACATTACCCCAATGGTAGAATATTAGGATAAATATATAATAACATCTTAAAATTTATTTAATGTAGAAATTTTGTGGTTGTTACTAGAAAATAAATCATTGTGTAGATACTACAAGAAGACACAGATCTGGAATATATGTACCTAGGATTTATAACAATGGCATGGTGTTGTAGGCTTGACAAGGGTTAACCATGTACATGGCAACGTTCCATATTATGCACCTAGTCTCACAATCTCAGGAAATATGCTTCTGATAAATAACTTTTTGTTTATAAAACATTACAATGGATTTATGAGTAAATATTTCCCCCAATAAACAATTATTGTGATTATGTATTAGATATTCATAAATAATTCAATTCATGTATAATAAATTACTTTTTTAGAATTATGCACTGTGATTCATAACCAAATATATTAATGCCATTGTTTTAAAATGGAACCCAGCTGAAGGAATGTAAACTCTAACAATACGTGAAATTATTGTAGGGATTTTCCTCCTATGAATGATAATGATAGAGGAGTTAGTGATTCAACTGGATCTAAAAAACTTGTAACTATTTTGGGACAACTTACTCTAGTTATGAATAATGACATTACCAGTATGGATCAGCCTAATCCACCAAGAATATAATCATTGTTAGACCGCTTCATGAGATAACATCGTCCAAAATATAATGAGGAAATCTATTTGTAGATGAGGAAAGGATAATTTTCATAGAGAAAATGTTTCTTTCTTTTGGAAGTAACGAAAAGGAAAAAGTTGTTATGAAAGTCTATCGTCTATCAAGAGATACATATAAATGGTGGTCACTAACTCAAAACATAACGGAGAATGAAGAGTTAGAAAATATGTAATGATGGTAATTTAAAGAACCCTGTCTAGAGAAATACATTCCTCATTATCTACGAGTGGATATGTAGAGAAATTTTATGAGTTTAAGGAAGAAGGATGATGGGAATGTTCTAGAGTACGAAGGTAACTTCAAGAGGATATAGAGAAATGATACAGAATAGATATGTAACCAAATAATTAAGATTGATCTATTCTTTGGTGGGTTAAAACAAATCATCTGATAGAAATTAGTCTCACAATCATTCTCATCGTATGAAGATATAGTCTCTTATGTTATCAAGACAAAAAAGGAATACTATGAGTCTTATAACATTAAAGTAATGAAAGAGAATATGGGGGCTACTAAACACTCTAAAAAATTGGGATTTATGAAAAATTTAAATTTCAACCATGTTATAATTATTGGATGAAACACCCATGTACATGCCTAAAGGGGGTGAGAATTTGTTACATGTGTGGAAAAAAACACCACAAAGATCATGATTGAAATGGAAAGAAAGAAGATATCAATGGTCATTGATAAAATTCTAACAATATGGGACATTTTTCAAAAGATTTTTCTAAGCATCAATGATAATTTCCCTGGAAAAGGATAAAGGAAAAAATCCAAGATTTTTTGATCAAAATAGATGAGGATGAAGTTCCTAATAATGTTGTGGTAGGTAATTTAATCATTTCTTCAATTTTAGCCAAATATTTATGGGATTTGGGATCCTTTCATTCCTTTATATCTCCCCAGATTTATTTAAAAATTAGATATTTCAAATTCACATTATCATGGTAATTTTCATTTTAAAACCCTAAGGAATGTTTTATTGCACTAAGGATGTGTCAGGAAGTTCCAATTATAAAATATAAACATGATTTATCTTCTAAATTTATCATCATGCTTATGGTCAATGTTGATATAATCCTTGTTATGGAATAGCTATCAAAATTTGATGTGAATATTTATTGTAAGAAAAAGGAAGTTTCAATTTGTGAGGAAGATGTATAATCCATTATTTTTAGAGAAGACTCTTCATCACCTAGTCCTTATCAAAAAACATCCCTATAGCTTTATTTAATGAGAATCTTAGGGAGGATAAATAAATAACATGTGGGGAAGAAGAAATAAATATTCAAATTGAAAATGTACCTATTGTATGAGAATATATTGATTTATTTCTAGAGGATTCAGATTGGAATCCTATTGAGTGAGAAGATCAATTTACTATTGAAATAATCCCTAAATCAAGGACAATATAAAAAAACTCACAATAGAATGGCCACTGTGTAATTAATAGAGCTGAAAAAGAAAATAGGGTAGATGGGTAATAATGTATTTATTTTCACTAGTTTTTCTCTATGGGGATTCCCAGTTATTTTTGTTAAGAAGAATGATGGATCAATGAAGTGGTTCATTGACTATAGGGAAACAAATTATATTATAAAAATGAAAACGTATCCTCTACATCACATTGATCATTTATTTGATCAAATTTGTCGAGCCCAATATTTTTTTAAGATAAACCTTCATTATGGATATCATAAATTATGTGTATAAAAGGAAGATATTACAAATACATCATTTTGAATGAGGTATGGTAATTACTAATTTAAATCATTTGCATTTGAAATGACTAAGGCACCCTCTATATTAATGGATCTAGTTAAAAGAGTGCTCAATGAATATATTGATGATTTTTATTAGTATTTATTGATGATATATTGGTATAGTAAAAATGATATGAATACGATGAGAACCACATTCAGATTGTTCAAAAGGCTCTTAGATAAAATGAACTATATGTGAATCTATGTTGATCCTTCAATGAAAAAGGAAACCCAAGAATGTCTAGAACCTATTAGTATAACTGAGGTATTATTTTTTATTGGTTTACTAGGTTACTATCAGTGTTTCGTCCAAAATTTTACCCGATTGGAAAACCCCTTAACCAAGGTCACACATAAAGGGGTTAAATTATTTAGACAAATTAGTGTGAATATTTTTTTGATGAATTTTAGAGAATATTACTCAATGCACATATCCTGACATTACCAACTAAGAATTATGTGATTGTGATTTATAGTGATGCATCATGGAAAGGAATTGGCTGTGTTATTATGCATAATCATAGGGTTATTTCTTATGCATCAAGGCAATTAAAAATCCAAGACCGAAACTATAGAACTCATTATATTGAGTATGAAACATTAGTATTTTATATGATGAGATGGACACACTATATTAATAGTGATAGATGTGTGATATATAGTGATCAAAAGAGTTTGAAATATATTATCTCACAAAAAGATCTGAATATAAGAAAAATGAGATTCCTTTATCTACTCAAGGATTATGATTACACAACACACTAACACCCAGGGAAAGAAAAATACGGTGGAAGATTCTTTCGGTAGAAAGTACCATGGAGTTCTAATCAAAATTAGAGATTAAAAGGATCTAATGTTCATTGATCTAGTAAGGATGGATATGGGAATTATCGTGGAAAGAGAAGCTTCACTACATTTTCAATTGGTTTCCAAAACATATTTTCTAAAAAGGATAATATGTTCTCAGTCTGAAGATGTAGAGTTTCAAAATAAAATTAATGCTGTGAATTATGGGCTGATTGACTTCATATTTTAAGATAGTATTCTAAAATTTGGGACGAGGCTTTGTGTTCTAGCTATACGAGAGATAAAAACGGAATTATTGGATGATGCTCATAGCTCCAATTTCTCTATAAACCCTTATGGCACTAAGATGTATAGATATTTGAAGGAAAATTTTGTAGGGACCACATGATGAGGTATATTTCTAATAATGTGTCGAGATGATTGGTTTGTCCATAGGTTAAGCTTGGAAGACTACATCCTAAAGGATTCATGCAACCTCTTCCGATGCCTTTGTGGAAATGGGATGATATTATTGTGGAATTTGAAATGGGGATACCAAAAACTTCTAGAATAAATGATTTGAAATAGGTTATTGTTGATCGTATTACCAAATCAACTTATTTTATTTCTATAAAATAATATTTACCACTTGAACGTTTAAAAGACATTAAATTAATGAAGTTGTTATACTTTTTGATGAACCCCAATCAATTGATTCTAATCATGATATAAATTTTACATCAAGAGTATGGAAAATTCATCAGAAGGTCATATATACTGAGCTTCATTTGAGATCTTCTTACCACCCTCAATCTAATGGGAAATCAGGACAAACTATTCAAACTTTAGAAGACATGATGAGATCTTATCTCACTTGAATTTAAAGGTATACGGGATCAATATTTACCTCTATTTGATTTTTCCTATTACAATAGCTTCCATTCAATTATTCAGATAGGTTCATATTAAGTGTTATATGGAACGTTATGTCTTATACTTACATTTTAGGATGATATTGGTGATATAATACTCATAGGCCCGTAACATATTAATAATACAATTGGAAAATGTGAAGATTATTCACACCCATATAAAAAAAGATCAATGTATCCAGAATAACTATGTTGATAAATGAAGGAATGGATAGGAATTTCAAGTGGTAGATCATGTTTTCAAAAAGGTATCTCCATTTAAGGGTGATATACAATTTAGTTAAAAAGGTAAATTATGTCCAAGGTATATCAGACCTTTTGAAATTTTGGATCTAAATGGGGATGTAGATTACTATTGGGAAATGCCACCAAGTATTTGAAAATAACACAATGTTTTACATGTATCATTGTGTAAGAAATACATGACTGACACAAAAAATGTACTCACCTATGATTAAATATAACTAGAACCCGATCTGACTTATTGGGAAGATCTTGTCATGATTTTTTACATAAAGGAACATGTGTCGAGAAGTCAGAAGACTCGTCTAGTAAAGGTTATTTGGAGAAACCAATAAGTTGATGAGACGTTGTAGGAACCCAAATTACATATTATGAAGAACCACCAATATATTTTTATGAAGTGATATTATATAAATTTTGAGGATGAAATTATTTTAACGAGTGAAGAATGTAACACCCCAAGCTTTTAAAATACACTTCTTTTCAAATAATTCAATATCTTGGGCTACAAGGAATAACGAGTTTAATCAAACCATGACTATCATTAAAAAATATTTATGAATAGTATTAACAAAATTTCATAATTTATATAATTTTCATATTCATATCATGTGTTTCCATGATATAAGAAAAAATTCATTTTTTCAATTAAAAGAAATATTTTTCCAAAACATTAGTTTTACCAATTTTTATGTTGAATACTTTTTAAATAAAATATTTGAGACATTTATTTATTAAATTTTACATAATAATGTTCTTCTTTTTAAGTGGGACATAAATATTTAGTTTGGAAATTTTTTGGTGTTTTTTGTTAACATTCACATTTTAATGAATAGTGAAAATTACTGCATTTTAAATCAAAAATGATTTTTCATATAATATATTTATATTTTTAGGTTAATGTTATAATTGTTTTTAAAATATAATAATATCATGTTTTTATAATTTAATATAATTTATGGAATTGGAATTATTTTCATATTAAAATTAGATATAAACACATGACAAGGTTTTGAAGGTTTTTACTTTTGAAAAATCTGTTTCTTGTTTTGACAATGAGGATTAATTTTAAATTAATAACTAAAACTTATATGTTTTAAATTTTGAAAAAATGGATTCCAATTTTTTAGTCAATGGTTCCAAATTATGTTACTAGTTTACTTTTTTGGATATTAGGAATAATAACTTTAATATTTTTTTATTATCGTGGTTTTGGGTAAATTCGTTAATTAAAGTTAAAATTAGTGTTATAAATTAATCCCAACACCTATCAAAATCATATTGGATGTCTAAAATCAATCATTAAAACATATATTTTTATATGTTAATCACTTATGGGACCCTATTCCTCGAATATGACAATAATATTATTATAATTAATGAACCTGACAAAATGTCACACTCCCATTTCTTATAAGAATAAATATTTTAATATAGAGATATTAAAGAGATTAAATAGATTAGAAATAATATCTAGAAAGATAAAATATTTACCTGAATTATATAATTTTTAAAGAATTTTTATAGATTAAATAATTACCATTTATGATGACACTATAGTGATGAAAATATTATTTTATTAATAAAAATATCAAATAAATGATTTTGGAAATCTTAAAATAAATATAATTTGAATTAATTAATGACATACATGAATTTTATAGATAAAATAGGCATGTTAGTTATATATTGGAATTTATTTTACATTATGATGATGATTTGATACTTTTGGAAAATAAAAATATAGAATATTATCAAAATAGAAAAAATGATAGTTTAAAAAAAAATTATTAAATGTTATAAAATTTGAAAAAAATATAATGTTTATAAAAATAACTAGGATAGTGATACATATTTCATAAATGGTACAATTGGGATTCTTTTTACATTTTATACAATCCATAACAACCATATAATATAAGAAGACAAATAGAAACGGTAAGAGTTAAACTATATAACTAATGGTTAATCCCAAACGATAAGGTAAATCTTGTGACATAAACTTGTCTAAAAATAATTTTTTGAGAGTATCTACACACATAATAATATTAAACTTTAAATAACTCACATTTTATTTATTTTAAAACGAAAATAAATATATAATAATTTAATAGTTTAGGAGTTTTAAAATGATCCCATCCATTATATTATAAAATGGAACTCCTTTTTATCCTTTATTCACACCTCTATTGAACTTTATCTCAGAAAAAACTTTCCCTATTTTCCTTAAAACTTCCCTCAATTAATCATAGAGGCCATAATTTGGGTAGAAATCCATCCTATTGAGTTATTTTATGAAAAACAAAAAGAGACAATCAAAGAAGAGGTAATTGTTTTTCCAATTCTATTCAATTTATTCTCCTTTTCTACTTCATCTTACTATATTTTTTACATAACAAATTAATAAATTATGTTTAATATACATGGTGATATGTGATTAAAATTATAGAATAGTTATATTCCTCTATTTATCCATCATAAGAATTACAATATCACCATCTCTACGTGCGTACGGATTACCATCTACACGTCGGGGTGTAATTTGTTATTCTACACTACTTTAGTTGGATGGGTATAATGATAATTTTAATGGATATAAATAATGGATATAACATTATAATTATACTTTATAATTAATATACCATCCCATGACATACCATTTAACCATCATGGGAATGATATTTTCACTCATGCGTATGTACGGTATACCTTCTCCACAGTGTAGTGAGATTCATTCTCCATGTTAACCGTCAATGAATGATTATAAAATTTATATGATGAGAAAAAATAATAATTATAAACCTTATATAATTTTTTATATAATTAAAATATGTCATATGAATAAAAAACATGACTTAAACAACAAAACATGGATGGGAAACTTTGCAGTTAACACCTGACACCGTGGTAATATTCCAATATAATTAGCAAAATGATATAAGAGGATCATATATGATATCATAATTATGGATATAGTCCGGGTAAAATTTAATAACACACTTTAACCATTATACATTAGGTTAACCCTCCCTCACTTTGCGATGCTTGGAAAGGGGGGCAATGAGGATTTCCTGATGACTACTTGGATGTTTGCTTCTTTTGACCCTTTTGTTGCATTTGGTTTTTTCTAGATTGTCTTATTCTTGTAATAGTTTTCTTCTTTCCCATTATAAAAGAGGATTTTTTATTTCATTATGAAAAGGGGCTTGCCCCCTCACCCTTGTCAAAAAAAAATTCCCAAATGAGGTACTGTATGACCATTTCGACACATTAAGGAGAGAATGTTTTTTTTATCTTATACGGTTCGAGTGGATATGTCTGATTCCATGATTCCTTAAAATTTTTGAGATTATTTTATAATTTTACAAGGTTATTTTTAAATGAAATGTTTTCTGTTATTATTTCACAGGCTTCTAAATGTTTTCAATGTAAGAAATGTATATTTCTCTCAAAGAATTTTAATGAAATGATTAGATTATTTTAATCTATGGAAACATACATGGTTGGATTTTATGCTAACTTAAGGTTGATATATTATGATAAAATATTTTATATTTTATTGTAGTGTTTATGATATATTTGGTTATGTATTGTCTATTTTGATACAATTCATGATTTATTGTAAAAGTATTAACATTTTTAAGCTAGATTTAATAAGAAAGATAATGTTATGTCTTACCCCATCCATAAGAGGAATTCATTGGACATATTATATAATGGATGTGGCCCACTGCAGTACTTGGATGCATTGGTAGGTATCATGATACAAACTAGTGTCGTTTCACAAGGCCTTGAAGTCATGGTTATTTACGGTCTTATCACGAGGCCTTGATGGTATGTTTATGTTGTCTGGAATTATGGATTCCCTCATTTGGAGATTTGTTATTGATATTGCATGTGATTATTCAACTAGTAGAAAATATATGTGAATGCTTAAATGGAATTTTATGATGTATTCATGCCATATTATTATGAAAATTATTTTTAAAGGATTTTTTTCAGTTTTATATATTTCCTTAAACATTTATTCTTATTTGGGTTAGCTTCCCCTTTATTTTTTATCCTTAATGAGAATCTGAGCTCACCCCTTTCTTATGATTAATTTTCACCAGGTTGTAATGAATTATATTATGATTGACTTGTACGGATAGTCTATGGTATATGAGGGGATTCAAAGGAGACTCTATGTTGTTTTTTAATTTCAATATGAAATGTAAAACTTATGTTTGTATCTAGTGTTTCCAATGATATTAAACCAATTAGTCCATTGGGATTGATTTATAATGATCATACCAATGTAATAAAACAATGCACTGACTCTGGATAACTATGGTTGAGGTGTTACATAACGGTTCCTTGGATCATTGTAATGTGCCAGCCTGGGTTCCTCCTAATGGTGCCCTGATCTGGTCAGTAACATGACCTCAAGCATTCCTCCCCGTATGCTAGAGGCTACCGAATAGAATTGAGGGTCTAATATAGATCATGGAGAGACTATAGCCTCTTTTTTTCTTTTATTAGACAAATACACAAGTCGAACTAAATAAAAAATAATAGAAGAATATATATAACCATAGAAAACCCAACAACAGAAGATAACCAGAACATTAAATACAGAATCAGAACTAAATAGTAGATATTCTAGGATAAGTATGTGACAAGTGTCAAATGCGACCCCAAATGTAAAGGCACCGAAAACTCCAAAGATGGACCTGAACCACATATAGTTCCCCCATCCATGATCCACCACAACTCAGCCATCTTTCAGAGGTTATTTTCCCTTAACATTTCCGAAAAACATAGATTTTATTCTGGTACCGATCAGGTAGCTCGAGTAGGGTGTGAGTACAAGTCCTTAGTCCACCCACTACAGTGTATAAAAGTAATACATTTAATAATAATTTATTCAGTGGTATAATGAATAAAATACAATTAATAATGTAAGTATTTTACATTTATTCAATTATTCTTTATTTAACCTCATAAACCCCCATGTTCCCAAGGACACCAAAACCTCAAAATCTGCTTCATCTTGTGCTAGAATCTGAACTATCCTCAATGAATATCACATATCTTTATGTTTATATTACCATTCATTATCACAATTAATATGGAATTTTTCATATACATAAAACATGTAAATAACTCTGAACTAATTAATGTTCCCTATGGACTCCAACCTCAAGGTTCTATAAAGGGTAATAAAAAACAAAGTATTAATACTTTATAGGAAAAACTAGAAATCTCTCACAGTATTCTCCCATAAAAGTATCACATGGTCCTTTCAGTTTATGGTTCACATGGTCCTTCAACAAACAACATTAAAATCTCCGAAAATCTGCATCCCATAAGGCTCACACGGTCATTCCCTTAAAGGCTCACATGGCCCTTCAAAAAACAATATTAGAAGCTCTCATGACCATATTCCCTTAAGTCTCACATAGTATTTTCCTTTTAAAGCTCCAAAGTTCCTTCAACAAACTATATTATAAGCTATCACAATCGTCTTCCCTTAAGGATTACATGGTTCTTTAGTAAAATATATTAGAAGCTCTCTTGATATTCTACCTTTAACCTGATTCTTGCAACTCGATTATCCACTGAGCTACTTCATGCCAACATTATAACAATAAATTCATATTTCACCAGAAAATCCATTAATTAATTAAAAATGAATTATTCATATAAAACCATTAAATTATATAGAAAAATAATTGGTCATTTAATCACTTATAATTAATTCGAAAATTAATTATTCATGTATAATTGTGCAATTAATTAAATAATTAATTTTACATTTCATCAACTATATTTAATTCAAAAAATAATTTACTATAGAAAGACCATTAATTAATTCACCAATTAATTAATCATAACCCATTTCCATTAATTAATCAAATTATTAATTAATCACATCATTTTCATTAATTATTTTTCACATGTAATTAATAATAACAATCCCTTCAAATAATTCATCTATTAATTAGTCTCTTCAACTCTTTTAATTAATTCAAAAATTAATTAAACATATAAAGACCATTCGTTAGTTCAACAATTATTTAATCATTCCAAAATATGACATCCAATAATTAATTCAGAAATTAATTATTAAAATTTTTTTATTCATCAATTTGATTATTAACTCATCAAATAATTATCCCCAAATTCCATTACTAATTCAAATATTATTTTGTCACATAAATTAGCCTAATTACTTCGACAATTAGTTAAAGAAATAAATCCCCTTTTATTAATTCATCAATTAATTAGTAAATTTCGACAAACTCAAATCCAATAATTAATTTTGTAATTAATTAACTCATTAAAAATCCCAATACATCATAATTAATTCCACAATTCATTATATCAATAATAAAATATAATTATCTCATAATTAATTCATTAATTAATTATCCAATTCTATATATTCAATATCCAAACCAATCCACATTAATTAATTCACCAATTAATTATTCCAATTTGTTCAATTTCACCATCATTAAAATCCACATTTATTAATTCACTAGTTAATTAATCGGAATCATTCAATTGCTCAAACACAACAATCTACATTAATTAATTTTCCAACTAATTAATCCAACTCATTCAATTTCATTAAAACAACAATCTAAATTAAATTTTTTTCCATTTAATTAATCTAACTCACTTACATTAATTAATTCAATAATTAAATAACACATCCAAACACTTCAATTAATTTTCCAATTAATTTTCCACATCACTTTACATTAATTAATTAACAATTAAGTAATCCATTTATTTAATTCAAAAAAGAAATATTATATGTATACACAAATTAAATTATTCATAAATTAGTGATTTTAGATAAAAAATAAAATAATCTCATTCCTCACATTAATTAATTCCACAATTAATTAATCCTTTTATTAAATTCAAAAATTATATAATGATATAACTCTATTAATTAATTCATCAATTAAATAAACCATACAATTCCTATTATTTAATTTACCAATTAAATAATCCCATAACTTTTATTAATCAAATTTTAAATTTACCAATCTTGTTATTTAATACAAAAATTAAATAATAACATAAATCTATCAATTAATTAATCAATTCATTAATCCATTCAATTCCAATCATTTAATATATGAAATAATTATTCACGGAACTCTAATTAATGAATTCCTCAATTACTTAATCAAACTAAATCATTTTAATATCCCTAATTAATTTTTTAATTAATTATTCCAACACAATAAATTAAATTTTCACACCTAATTCATACATTAATTATCCTCACTCAACCAATTAAATATACCCAACTAATTTGTCAATTAATTGGTCTAACTCAACACACTAAATATCCCCAATTAATTAATTAGTTAATTAATATTATACAATCACATTATTTAAATAATAAATTAAAAAATTTCATTGAACCAATTTACTAGTGAAAGAAATATAGAATAATTAATTCAAAAATTATTTATTCTATTTCAATAACTTAAATACAATAATAATTAATTTGATAATTAATTATTCAAATGTAAATTTAATAATCCCAAACATCCGAATTAATTAATTCTATAATTAATTAATCATGTTCAACAATCTAAATTTTCACATTATTAATTTAACAAGTAATTATTCATCATATAAAATTCCAGTATACCAATTCAACATTTTCCTTCATTAATTAATTCACCAAATTAGTTAATTTGACCATGAATTCAATTTCTAAACACCTAATGGCTATTCAAAAATTACATACAACTAATTATAACTATGACTTTGGAACTCAAATTTTAGACAACCTACCTCAAGAATGTTGACGAATTCCTGGAAAAAATATAAAAAATTTGATGTGGATCTATGAAGAACATGACGAAGAACACAATATAGATTCAAAACCCAAATTTATCATTAAACAAATCAACATATCATAAATATAGATATAAATACAAATATCCTAGATCAATATTAAACAAATATAAATATAAATTTGATAGTGGATAATAATCTTTATTTTATTTGTGAATAAGAGCAGAAGAGAAAGATAGATCTAAATGAGAGGAACACCCATACTGGGGAGGTTTGAGGAGGGTATTTGATCCAGGATGGTGGTGTACCATGAAGTTTTGGTCTAAGGCGGATGTATGCGAAGGCTCCAAATTGAAGAGGGAGATCCGCATATGTTTTTTTGCATAGAATAGGGGTGTTTGTAAGGTTACACGATGATGGAGGAATTATTTTAAAAATATGTGCAAGATAATTACACGCTGGGAATCCTCATTTCACGTCGTGTAATGACTTATAACCGATTTTACATTTTTACAAAGGAAATATCTTAAATGAATTTAAAATAACATTAATTGAATATTAGATTTTGTGAAATTCAATTATACGTGGTGAAATATAACATGTGGTGAAATCTAATTACACTTCGTTAAATCTAATCACAACTGGTTAAATCATACACATGTTGAAATCTAATTACACATGGTGAAATCTTATTTTGTGACATGTCGACACATGGTGAAAGATAGTTACAGGTGGTGTAATCTACATTCATGACATGTTGACATGTGAAAACTACTTAATTGGGGTGTACATTTTCAATGTTTGTAATAAATTCCAGATGTGAATAAAATTAAAAAAAACATCTTGAACAAAAATGTAAAAATATTTATACATGAAAAAAGGTGAGATCTTACAATCTATCCACCTTATAATAGATCTTCCTCAAGCAGTACTCCTAAGAATCTCTACTAAAAGTCAGGTTCTTACAATCTACCCACCTAAAAATTGATATTCATCAAGATGTAATCCCAAGAACCTCATAGATTCTGATTCAGTTAATGTTTTTACATTGTGCCCTATAATCTACTTCTCTATCCCATGTTTCTCCCTTAACTCATCAATGATCCCAAAATTCACAAACTAACACCACCATATTTCCCTAGGACACCTTTTTACTACATTAGATCACACTTATAAGATACTCCTAAAAGGATGCATTGGTCTCCATATCATCTGTCATAATATTCCTCACACATTTCCCAACTGACTATTTCCAACAACCATAAGAATCCAACCAAAATTGGCACATAGTTATTCAATCAATACTACATATAAAGGAAATATATCAACCACCTCTAAGTCCAACATAGCCTTTCTACAATATATTTTAACCATCAAATAAAATTTTCCTCAATGGAATTTTCCATTAGTCTTTCTCCACACATCTAATACTGAAATATCTCTTCCCACCTCTGGAGGATTAAAAAAATTCTTTTCAAGGAAATCAACCGACACGACCCATGTACTAATGTATTTATCGACCTTTAGTCCATCCTAAGAACCCGATCTGTAACTATTGATGGCGTACCTTTCACCATATAGCTTTATATATATACCACTTCATAAGAACAACTCCCAAGGGGTCTCATATCTATCAAAAGCACATTTTGTTCGAAAGGCATAATTCCCAAGCTTTCTTAGTGTACCTATGATAATTTCAAGTTAGGGTACATGATCATATATACACTAAGAATTCATTTATGAAAACCACCAAAAATCCTTTATTACCGATGTTACCTCCCACTATAGAAACATCTTAATATACCAAATGTCTCAGGCTTCCATTCCTACTATCATCTTACCACACCGATCTAAAAGAACATTGTCCCTCACACAACCCACAACATAGTTCTCAAATGAGGGCTTTCTCACTACCCAAACTACCCACATCAATGGAAAAACAAAAAAAACAAAGGATTATCATTTCACCACATCGACTCAAATATCAATAGGCATTTAAAAAAACCCATATCAAGTCATTCCCCAATTTTTTCTATAAATGGTGGAAATCGAGGCATTACCACTACCATTAACTATTCTATAACTAGGTTTTGGGTAACAAGGGTAAACACATTCTAGTTATTCAACTGTTATCATTTATACACCCTATTTTATTCTCATCCTACACAATTTTACAATATTTCTCAATTTTATGTTTGTATCCATTTTTAGTTCAATTTCAAAATTAATGAAAAAATACTTTATGCTCATCAATATACCAAAACCCTATTTTTATATGTGGGCCTACAATTATTTATGTCAAAAATAAATCATGAGTGCCTAGAATATAAAATTAAATCTTAAATCTCATGCCAATCAGGTCGATGGATCAATGTTGAAAAATCTCAGAAATAATAATCACATCACACAACACGTGTTTCACCCAAGGTGAAATAATATTCAACTATAACACAAAATCGTAATAACAACAATCCGACCCTAGGTACTTGGGTTCTCCCCTATACATGGTGCAGCAACTCCCATACACAAACTCATAACCATCCCCTAGATAATACTATTCTGTTATCTACCTATCCCAAAAAGTAGGATAGAATTAGAAAAAAGAAAACTAGAGATCTGATGCCACTATGAAATTTCTCAATCTTGTTGCCACCCAATAGTCCCATGAGCTGGTCAGTCACATGACATCATAAGCACCTCCACATATTCTAGAGGCTACCAATTAGTAGTTACAATCTAGTATCGATCATTGGGATAATATAAAATATTTTATTCATTTATTTGATTAATACACTAGTGAAAATAAGTAAACAATAGAAAATGTATATATATAACCATAGAAAAAACCAATATCCCATGTTGAGAAAAATTAAAAATACAAAATCTAAATTAAATAGTAGATATGACATGCTACGTATGTGCTAATTGTCATATGCAAACCTAATATTTATGACACATACAACTCCCAAGGAGGACCCGAACCACAATTGGATCCCTCATCCACACTCTACATAAACTCAGCCATCTAACACACGGCCTTTTCCATTAACTTGTCTAGAAATCACAATGTCTATTCAGGTAAGGATCAGGCAACCCATCTAGGGTGTGAGTACGACTCAGTAGGCCACCACCAATGATATCTAAAACAAATACTTTCAATAAAAATGTATGAAGTTATTTAAAGAATAAAATACAAGTGATAAAGTAAATAGTTTACATTTATTCAATTATTATTTATTTTACCTACATAAACCCTTAGGTTCTCAAGGACACCCGAACCTCAATACTTGCTTCAGCTCATACTGTAGTCTGATCTATCCCAAAGGAAAATCACACGTCTTAATGTCCAAGTTAAAATACATTAAAATAATTAATATGGAATTTGTCTTATACATAAAACATGTAAACATGTCTAGCATGAGAATTGTGCACTCTGGGATCTAACCTCAAGGATCTTTAGTGGGTAATACAAAACAAGGTATTAATTCTTTATAGGAAAAACTGTAATTCTCTCATGGTCTTTTTACCTCGAAATCTCACATGGTCCTTAAACTCCAAGGTTCAAATGACCATTCAACAAAAATATTATAAGCTATCATAGTATTTTTCCCTTAAGGTTCACACGATATTTTCTCATGAAGTTTGTCATTGTCCTTCAATAAAAAATTTAGAAGCTATCACAATATTTCCCCCATAAAGATCACATGATAGTTTCCCTTAAAGGCTCACCCAGTACTTCAACAAACAACTTGAATCTCTCACAGTCTTCTTCCCTTAAGGCTTACATGTTACCTAAGTAAACAATATTATAAGCTCTCCCAATCTCCACCATTTAATCTCATTTTCACACCCTTTTTATCCCATGTGCTAATCCATGGAAACATTATCACAACCAATTTCCATTTCACTTATAATTCACTTAATTATTCGAAATTTTTATAATAATATAAAACCCTTCAATTAAATCGATAATTGATTGGTCATTTAATTTTGGTTAATGAATTTAACAAATAATTAATAATATCTATCCCTTAAATTAATGAAAAAATTAATTTTTCATTCCATCTCCATTAATAACTTCATCAATTAATTAACCACACCCATTCCATAAATTAAACAAAAAATTAATTAACCATAACCCATTTCCATTAATCAATCCATGGATTAATTAATCACATCAATTTTATAAATTAATTTCCACAATTAATTAATCATAACAACAGATTCAATAATTCATCAATTAATTGGACAGTTCAACAATGTTAACTAATTTTACAATTAATTAACCATATAAAGAATATTAATTAATTACATAATTAACTAATCATTTCACAACATGACATCCAATAATTAATTCATCAATTAATTATTTACAATTTATAATTCATCATTTTGATATTTAAATCAATAAATAATTATCCTTCAAATAAAGTACTAATTGAAAAAATTGTTTTTGACATAAATACCATTAATTTATTCTATAATTAATTATGGAAATAAATCCATTTTATTAGTTCACCAATTAATTAATCAATATCAACAAACTCAAAATCCCATAATTAATGCCACAATTAATTATATCCTGAAAAATATCAATATGTCACAATTAATTCCTCAATTAATTATATCAATTCTAAAATCCAAATATCTCATAATTAATTTGCGAATTATTTATCCAATTATATGAATTCAACATCCAAAACAATCCACATTAATTAATTCACCCATTAATTAATCCAAATCAATCAATTATGCCATCATAACAATCCCTATTAATTAAATTTCCAACAAATTAATCTAACTCATTTAGTTGAAGTAACACAACAATTTCCATCAATTAATTTTCCAATTAATTAATCTATCCAATTACGATTAACTAATTCTATATTTAATTAACACATTGAAACCCTTCAATTAGTTCACCAATTAATTTTCGATGTCCCATTCCATTAATTAATTCTCAATTAATTAACAATATTATTATATTCAATAATTAATTAATCTATTTACCAACATTAATCAATTAATCAATTAATTAATCTATTTTACATAATTCAACAATTAAATAATCTCATTAACCACTTTAATTAATTAAAAAATTAATTAATACTTTTATTTAATTCAACAATTAAATTATAACATAACTCTATCAATTAAATAATCAATTAATTAATCCATTCAAATCCCATTATTTAATATTCAAACTAAACAATCACATTACTCAAATTAATTAATTTTTAAATTAATTAATAACTTTATTTAATTAAAAAAATTATTAATAACATAACTCCATTAATTAATTTATTGATTAATTAATCTATTCAATTCCCATTATTTAATTTAATTATTAAATAATCAAAAAACTCATATTAATTAAACCCTTAATTAATTAATCCCACTAAATCAATTTAATATCCCTAATTAATTGCATAATTAATTATTCAAACCCAATCAAATAAATGATCTCAATTAATTCATTAATTAATTATCCTCAATTAACCAACTCAATATCCCTAACTAATTTTTCAATTAATTAGTCTAAATCAACAAATAAAATAGACCTAATTAATTTTTTAATTAATCATTCCTACTCAATAATATTTTTTAAATCAGCAATTAAATAATTTCATTCAATAAATTTCCTAATCATAGAAATATTGAATAATTAATTACAAAATTATTAATTCCATTTAAAAAACACTAATATATCAATAATTAATTTGAAAATTAATTATTGAATTCACAATTTCATAATCCAAAAAATCCCCATTAAATAATTCTATAATTAATTAATCATGTTCAACAAACTCATTTTCCTAATAGTTAATTTAACAGTTAATTATTCATGATCTAAATTCCCAATACCCAAATTCAACCTTTTCATTAATTAATTAGTTTTAAAAATTAATTAATTTGATCAAGAAAACAATTTTTATCACTGGATATCAATTCTAAAATTACATACACATAATTTTAATCTAGACTATGAGACATAAATTTTAGACCACTTACCTCTAAAATGGTGATGAATGATAGCTAATAAATATCCTCAATTTGGAGCGGATCCATCAAAGAACGTGATGAAGAACATAGTCTAGATATGAAACCTAAATCTTTTATATAATGAAAAAATATCTATTAAATATAAATTTAAATCCAACAAAACTGTGTCCAGATTCATCAGATCTAGATCTAGAACTGATAGCAAATAAAAATCATTCATTTATCTAGGATGAAGATAATAAGAGAGTGATAGATATAATTTAGACGAACACCTATACTCATGAGGTGCACGGAGGGTATTCGATCCAATACAGTGGGGTGACAAGGAGTTTCGGTCAACGGCATAGGTGCGCAGAGGCTCCACAATGAATGGGGAGGTCTGCAGATGCAATGTTACCGAGAAGAGGGGCGTTTTAAATGTTAAGCGACACTAGAGGTGTTATTTTAATAATATTTCCATGATAATTATGAGATGTAAATACTCATTTAATGTCGTGTAATGACATGTAAACAATTTAGAATTTTTCTGAATGAAATGATTTCAATCCATTTTAAAAACATTAATTAATGATTACACGTGGTGAAATTGAATTACATGTGGTGAAATATAATTAAACAAGGTGAAATCTAATTACACATGGTGAAATATCACACACGGTGAAACATTATTTTGTGACATGTAAACACATGGTGAAAGAAAGTTATATGAGGTGTAATATACTTTCAGGAAATGCTTACATGCGGTGAAAACAACATATAGGGCGTTTAAATTTTCAATGTTGTGATTTATTTCAAGCTCTAAATTAAATTCAAAACTACCCATATTGACAAAAAATTTAAAAAGATTCATACTTAAAAAAAGACAGGATCTTATAATGCAACACTAAATGAATCACAAAAAAGTCTCCTCAATTGAAGAGGATTTGGAAGACATCCACTTTAATTTTCATGACGAAACAAATATCACTGCACATACATTGGACATCTCTTATACCTACACAAGGATTCCCTAATTCCCTTTTTGGATAATTTTTTAATCCAAAATATAATCCCTCTAATAACATACATCCCTTTAATATTTGAACTTTTCAACTTATCCATAGTAATTATATATAATTATTTTACTCTTATAAAGGAAATGAATATATTCAATGAAATATTAAATTTATTATTATGATATATTACCATAAAATCATAGAGGAACCATAGATACTATATGTTATAATTATTGAAATTTATACCACATATATTGAAGTACCTCTATAATTACCTCTAAGACATGAAGATCATAAAAGTAATAGCATATATAGGATTTCAATAGGATCTTTCCTATGAAGAACTAGGGGTTAGAGTGGTGGAATATTATATTTTAATGTAGATATTAAAAACAATATTACCAAAAAACAATAATCTTTCAGAAAAAGGGATGAAATAATACACATTAAACTTGAACCCTTCCTCTATCATTCATTTATTTCCATTTTAATAAGCATTTTATAATTTTAAATATAATTTAAAATATTTTAGAATTATTAATTTAAATAAAATTTTGAACTAACTAACTAATACTATTGATAAATGGGGATAATAAAGAAACTAAATCAATTAATAATTTATAAAATCATATTCATCACTAATAAGTAAATATGAATGCACTATTTATTTACTATTCATGTTTCTGTTTATATAAATATATAACTGAATGTAGAAAAAAAATTAAACACACACACATAAGAACATGAAATTTCATAAAATCGTACCAATTCCTACTAATAAACTCCTAAATAAGAGGCATGAGACTCAAGAAGATAGTTCAGAAGAAAAACACCAAAAAACTAGATTTCATATGGTCAGTCAAGTATCAAACATAATTATGATATCGATACATATTTATCGATTAATTATTATGTCTATATTTTTTTTTAATTTTGATATAGTGAATACCAATATCCATAGTATCATTCTAATTCTATTTTGTAACATTTTTTACCTAGTAAACACAAATAGTTTACAATTCAGGTCATCACATCACCTTGGACAGACATCCCAATCACTACACACTATATAAAGGCTAATGGATATAGATAACATATATGAGAATTGGGTTAAAATCATTAATGTTTAAATAAACTCAACTTGAACATGGTATAAATCCATCATTACCTCTATAGTAGCGCGTGGTGAAAAAGAAAACTATTTTATTTATCGATAAAGTCCAATACACAAATGTTGACTGAGATTATCATATGAAAACATCATTCTATTTCTAGGTAACCATTATTAGGGGATGAAAATGATGAAATAGAACGACTAGTTATATTTTAGTGGCAAGGAGATGATATGTATGGTTTTTCATGGAAAAGAACAGTGAGAAATTGGAAAATATAGGACCCAAAATATCAAACAACAATAGAGGAAAAGTATAAAATAACATACATTGGATTATAGACCTGATTCTTCTAAGGGAATGTAGGGGAGTAATGATGACAGAAGATGAATTCCACGAGATCTTCAGAATCACGAGTGAGTATGTCATGATTAGGGTTCTTCTAAATAGATATAGGATATATTTAACAATAGTTTTGGAAAAGTACTAATAACGATCCTTCTTATCAGTGATGATAAAATGTATATTAATCAGCGCTGAAAAAGTGTCGATAAAGATCGATCATTATCAGCACTCCAAAAGTGTCGAAAAAAATACATCATTATTAGCAATAATGTTTTAGAACTGGTAGATATTTATTTTGACATTGATTTTTTAGCACTGATAATGAATTTAAAATTATAATTATTTAAATGAACTTATTATAATTTTATAATTATTTAAATATATATAATTATTTATTTATAATTACATAAATAATTTTTTATAAAATAATAACAATTGATTTATAATAATTATAAATTTATAAATTTATAAATATAGTAAATATATATTTTTAAAAATATTAATTTAATTTTTTTTAACATTATTAGTGGATATATAATCTTACATATAGGAATATAAAAATGATTTAAATTGATTAATTTAAAATGATACACTTAAAATTGATGAAAAATTGGTAACGTTTTATTAATTAAATATAAATTATAAAAAAATATCGATATATGTATACTAATGTAAAAATGAATACTATTTCGACCTGAGGAGACGTGAGTACATATTTGGGGAAAATGAAAAATGGTCTGATGGGTGACAAACATTTTTCCATTATTATAGAAGTTTTCACATCACTATCGTTATTTCGGCCGGGTTCACATCATTATCCTTTAAGGGAGAGTTGGATTAACCCCACAGGGACTGGTCATTTATTTTTTCCGTCTTGTGAAGAAGGTGCCATAGTCAAATGGTCCCAGGAGGCGATTTCATGGGGTTATGTGCTTGTGAAATCGGTCCTCTTAGTATATAACTACCTCATATGGTCTCCAGCGGGTTTATTCGGGGATCCATAATCACCCAACATCCTTGGTATCCATGATTCATGGACCTTCATTTTAAAGGTAGGTTCTTGTTTGATATTGATTTGTCCAATGACGCTTAAGGACTCCATTAGTCGATAGGATGGGAGGTCGAGCTCATCACACCTTTTTTGTGGGGAATTATCCCTTACTCTTGGACTCTCTTATAGATTTATGTCATGTTCATATGTTCGTGAATCCATGGTTCATTACCAAAGAGTATGTCCATGGGATAAACTTGGTTTGAGGGACCATCAGAGGCATAGATGGATTTGATGTTATGGAAGCAATAATGACCTAAAAATGCCATAAGGTGGTCGGGAGTTGATTTTTTTTCTTATGATCAACTTCGATACAACAAATGGTGTAAAAAAAGCTGATGAAACTTCATGAGGTTACCCCGAAAGCAAATTTCAAGGGGTTCATATTCAAATTGTATTGCTGATGTTTATTGAATATGGTCTTCCGATCATCCAAGTGATCAGAATGTTGTCAATATTTAGCTACAAAATCATCCACATAACGTCGACAAATTTTCCTAAGAATGGTTTTAATATATAGTGCATGGAATGTTGATACGTTTCACCTGTATTTTTTAAGCCAAAGGGAATTATGCGATATCCAAACACACCTTGAGAGAATCTAAAGGCTATATTTCCTCATTATATTTTGTCTTGTGGATTTTATTATACACAGAGTATCTATCCATGAAGGAAAGGGCCTCTTAACCATATGTTGCATCAATTAAAAGCATTATGATCGGAACTAGAAATTCATCTTTAGAAAAATTTTATTGAAGATCTTTGAAATTAGTTCAAACTCGGATTTTACCATTATTCTTTTTCACTGGGACTATGTTGGCCAACCATTTGTGATATTGAACATCCCTGAAAAAGGTACCCTTTATAAGCATATAAACATCAACTTTACTTTTAGAGGCATGAGTTGGGTGTGTTCTTCTTGTTGCCTGTTTGAATCCTCGATGTTATTCAAGAAAACACAAATGATGAGTAGCTACATGAGGATTGAGACCTAGAATTTCTGTATAATTCCAAGAAAATATATCTCGATGTTGATTTTGAAATGAAGTATACAACTCTTTCTCTTCAAAATTCATGTTCAAACTAATTAGAGTGGGGAATTTATCTTCTTCTGTACGTAGATTTATTTCTCTAAGCTCATCTATAATGGTAGAGAACCCTTCTTCAAATCTTGGAAAAGCATCACTGAGATATTCCTCATCTTCTTTATCTTCCTTACGTGTCACTTATTCTATTTCTACTTGCATAGTACTTGAAGAAGAAAAACTTCCAAATTTAGGAGTGGAGTTAGTATTTGAACATCTTGAAGAAGAGGCCACCATTTCAGAGCCTACTGATGATGAAGGGTCTTCCTAGGGTAATAAAGACGAGATGATGGATTGCAAATCAACATCATTGTCATCCTCTAGAATTGCTACAACTTCTTATATTTTGATTGAAGAAGCAGAGACATGATAAAGTTCAATGGATGAAATAAAAAATCTCTATTTAAACTTTCACCAATTCTTGGTGAATCAAAAATTTCTCCCATGATGTCAGGATCGATTTCCAAAATTGACATTATGGAAGTTACTGGATGAATACTTTGATATGTGTTTACCTTTTCAATTTGATTGATAGGTAACAAGTAATTTGTACTCAAATGCACGAATGGGTTTTTAGGGATATTTTCCAAGCCATTCAGAGTATTGATTATAGTTACCTCCATTTTCATAGACTATGTTCCTTTCACGTGAAAAAATTATGCCTCAATGTATTGAGATTTACACATTTTGAATGGAGCCTTGTCACTATATAATGTTCTAATTTTACCATTGAAACCTTAATTTAGACATTGATGATACGACGAAGGTATTACTGCTTGTTGATGTAGTCATGGCCTTCCATGTAGAATGTTGAAGGTTGTGTCCAGACGGAATACCATGAAATAAGAATTAGAGACAAGATCTACAAACTGATTTCTGAGTGTAATCCTGCCCAGAGGATCTTGTTCATTTTTTTTGAACCCATTCAACATTATGGTAGAAAGATATAAGTCAGATTCGGTGAGGTCTAATCGAATAATTGTATGAATGGAAATGTGGTTGAGTTCTGAGCCATTATCATTGAATGATCGTCAGATGTCTATGTCATTGACCCTACCAGATAAGGACAAGGGCCTGATATTTCAATGTACAACATCATCTTCATCATCATCTGTAAAAGATATAATTTCATGAGATTGTATATGATCATTCTCTATATAGTAAGCCTCAGCATCAGAAACCTCACTTTCAAACTCTTGAAGACTTGACAAAGCCTCAATAAGTGCTTCTCAATGATCTTTTGACTGATTCAAGGCATCCAAAATTGACCACATGGCTAGTACATGGGCCAGCTATTTCAAAACATTATACTTTCGTTTTAGAGGATTGTGGTTCCTAGCATGGAGATGTGGTTTTACAGGTGAATTTGATATTTATACTTCTAATGTAGGTGTTACCAGTGTCAGTGTAACACCCCAAGATTTTATAGTGTGTTATTTCTTCAAAATAATTCAATAACTTTCACTACACGCAACAACAAGTTCAATCGCACCATGACTTACCAAAAAAGCTGTTCAAAAGAGGTTATGAATAGTGTTAACTAAATTTTAAACTTTATATAATCCTTATAATTTTAGAATCCATATTATGAGTTTCTTAGATATAATGCAAGAACAAATTCATTTTCAGTATTGCACTTTTATCAACTTTTAATAGTGAACCCTTTTTAAATACAATATATTAAACTTTTTGACAAAATGGGGACATCAAAAATTTAAAATGAAACATCCCAAGCTTCTACGGTACGTTTCCCTTCGAATAATGCGATAGCGTGTGTTGTACGCAACCTCGAGTTCTAACACACACCACAACTAATTAAACTAGCCGTTGTGAATAGTAATACCTACTTTTTGAAATTATATATATTTTATATTTGAAAATGGACTTCATTTTTGGACTCGGAATGTCGAATTTAGCCTAAGGTGAAATTTTGGTACTTTTCGGATAACTTTCATATTTTGATGAATAGTGAAAATTACTAAATTTTAATTAAAAACAAATTTTTTAATCAAAATAATTAATAGTGATAAATTATGAATTTGAGTGGTTTTAAAGTATATTTAGAATATATTTTTACCATTTAATATAATGTTGGTCATTGTACATAATTTTACAATTAAACCGAACATAAACGAGTGTCAATCTTTTGATAGTTATTATCTCTTAAAAACACGCTTTTTGTTTTGACAGCGGGAATTAATTTTAAATTAATTTCTGCCACTTCTGTGTTTTGAATTTAGGAAAATGGATTCCATATTTGGAATCAGGATGTTCAAATTGTGTAAATAGGTAACTCTTATTTTTAGACATTTTGAATAGTTACTGTGGTAAATATTTTATTTACCATGGTTAAAGGGTAAATCCGGTAAATAAGGGTTAAAAAATAATATTATAATAATACAAAATTACCTTAAAACGTGTCATAACCTTATTGGTGGACACATACCCGACCATGGGCATCCTTGGGTCAATTTGGGGACCCCTTGGAGCCACTTGTATGTGGTAGGGACACATTATATTAATAAAGTTAAAATAAAAATAAAAATGGCATAAGCTTACATCTTTTAGAAGAAAAATTTTTACATAGGGTTATACATGTTGGATTTTCGATTATAAATATTCATTAGAAGGCTAAAAAGATTTCCTACATGATGATATTTTATTTATAATTTTTAGACATCAAATAAGTTAAATTATTAATGACACAATAATAATGAAATGTTTACCTCATTAATAAATCATTTAAATAAATAAGATTATAATGATTAAAATATTATCTAAAACCTGTCCAATTCTTTTTGGTTGATGTTATTTAGAAAATGAGTCATCTTATCTTCGACCTCAATTATTTTTGGACCATTACAAACCGAATTTAATTATATTATAAAGTAATACTTTCACTCTTTCCTAAAGAGCCCCTCCTCTCCCTTATAAAAGGAGACCACTTCTACTCATTCCTCACACCTCTCAAGCCACTTGGCTCGGCCAAAATCTGCCCACATACTCTCCCAACATCCCTCACTACAACCTAGAGGCCTTAGTTCGATCATAAAGCCAACCTATGGAGCCCTTTTGATCAAATCAAAAGAAAGAACCCGAAGAAGAGGTAATGTTTTCACCACCCCTTTTCAAGTTCATTTCTTCTTCCACTTCTCCTTTCTTTGTTCTTACCATTCTAAAATAATAAATCCAGTATCTCACATATACTGTGATGTTATTATAAATATTGTAGAACCATAGTCAGTATTCTCTCCACCCTTTGAATAACATGTCACCATACGTGCGTACGTACGGCTTACCGTCTCCACGTCGTGGTGTAATTGTTATTCAGTATATTATTATTTGGATGGGTATAATAATGATGTGCAACTCATCTAAATAATAAATATAACATGATAATGATTCTGTATATATGATATACTATCCAATTATATATTATTTTAATATCAAAATAATGATATTGTCACTCGTGCGTACGTACGGACTACCGTCTCCACGAACGCGATGAGATTCATTCCCCATCGTATCCATCCAAGTATAATTATCATTTAATGATTTAAAAATGATGTTTAAGGACTTGATATCATTATGGATATGAATAAGATACAACAAACATGACTTATGTAACAAAACATATAAAAGAAAATGAGTAAGTTAACACCCGAAACGACGATAATTCTAAGATATTATTAACAAATCAATGTTAAAAGATCATATATGATATCATATTAATATATATGATTCTTGTATAATTTAATAACAATTATTTCACCATTATACAGGAGGTTAACCTACCCCAACCAAGGAAAAGTACAAGGTAAGGGTTATTTCACAATCTCTTCATTATCCGAGGTTGTATTATACGTAATAATCTACTGGGATCTCTTTATCATCCACATCCATGTTTCTTCGAAATGTATTTCAAAACATTTTTTACTATTTACAAGAATATGGGTTAAAGTCATTTATACCCTTGTTTGACTTTTTATAAGAGGTTTATAAAGGAATCTTTCCGTCGTTTTCAAAACAAGGTCCTTTTTAACCTTTTCAACAGAATTAAGATAAGAATGTTTTTTTAACTTATACGGCAGGTGCGGTTATTTTCCGCCGTTATAAAATCGTCAAAGCTTCCCTTACAAGCTTAAAAGAATATTTTCAAAGAAAATCTTTTATTTTATATGGATCTTAAATGATTTCAAATTAAAATGAGATATTTCTTTAAAAAGAATATTGATTTCATCTATGTCAACATCCTTTGATGGATTTTAAGATTATTTGAAGTTGATTTATTATGATACAAAACTTCTATATTGTATTGAAGGTTTTGTGATATGTTTTACTGTGGATGTTCTATTTTTATACCATTCATAGTTTATGGTGAAATTATTTACATTTCTTATGCTAGTTCCAATAAGAATGTTTATGTTATATTTCAATCTTTACTTCATATGAATGTGTTGGACAAGTATGTTCCAGGTTGGGGACTGGTTAAAGTAAGCCCTCCAGGTTGGGGACTGGTAAAAGTAAGCCCTCCAGGTTGGGGACTGGTTAAAGTAAGCCCTCCAGGTTGGGGACTGGTAAAAGTAAGCCCTCCAGGTTAGGGACTGGTAAAAGTAAGCCCTCCGGGTTGGTGTCCGGTTATTAGAGGCACTCCGGGTTGGTGTCCGGTTATTAGAGGCACTCCGGGTTGGTGTCCGGTTATTAGAGGCACTCCGGGTTGGGTTCCGGTTAGAAGTAACCCCTAGGTCTTGGGATGAGGCCTAGACAATGAAATTAACATTTGACATTATGAATTCCAACATTATGAAAGTGGTTATTGATTTTTGCATGTGATCATTCGATTAGTAGAATATCCATGTGAATATGTAAATGGCATTATTTCATTTTATTTATGCCATACCATGTTGAAAGTTCAAGTATAAAAGGCTTTTGTTTTAGTTATACATTGCCTTAAATGTTTATTCTTATTTATGAAAGTTTCCGCTATATTGATATCCTTACTGGGCATTTGAGCTCACCCCTTTCCTATGTTTTATTTTTCCCAGGAAGTGAAGATGTAAGTTATGAATGACCTGCAGGGATATTATGAGGGGATTATAGTGTGGATTTTGGAACATTATGTTGTTGTAGTAGTTTTTCATTTTATGATGTAATGTAAAACTTATGAATATATCTAGTGTTTCCAAGGCTACTAAACCAATCGGTCTTTCGAGATTTGATCTTTCTTGTGATCATGCCAATGTTACGAAGTAATGCACCGACTCTGGGTAGTTGGGGTCGGGGCGTTACAGTTGGTATCAGAGGAAGTTTAGTACAAACCTTGGAAGCTAGATTTAGATAAACTCTGATTAGAGCACGTAGACCTAAGATGAACTTTGAGGATTAGTATAGAAGAACTTCCTAGAATTTTGGTATTGTAGAGATTTTGTGAGTTTTCCGAGCAATACATCCCTGTCTGGATACGAGCAGGTAGAGGCGGCTCTGGCACAGATGTACCTAGGGGTAAAACCCGAAAACACCGCTTTGAGCTAGACTCGAACGGGAACTGGTGCACGACAACGGGCCTTGCTGCACTCTTGGTTACGACACTCCCGGGGGATATGCTTAGGATAACTCTCATTTTCTTTACAAATCATTATGAAGGGTTTATGAGTATATACTTCCTCAAAGAAAACATTTTTATGATTATGGATTATATCCATAAATAGTTCAATTTATGTTAAGTGTTTTATAAGTATGGGATTATGTATTTTGATCCATAAACTGATCTAGTGTATTCCATTGTTTAGAAATGGCGCCCAGTAGAAGGAATGAGAACTCCAGAAATGCACATGATCCAAAGAGAAGGAAGGATCATATCTTTCATGGTCTTAAGCTAGAATTTATAAGAGAAATAGTCTCCCATGTATTATCATCATATGAAGAAATAATATCATGTGTTGATAAGATAAGTAAAGAGTTTACTGAGTCCTATGGCTTTGAAGGGAAGCAAGAGAAGAAAAGGATAGAAGAGAGAAAGATGGATAAAGGGAAGAGGGAAAAGAAGAATTTTCCCATATGTGGTAACTGTGGAAAGAAACACCCTGGAACTTGCCTGAAAGGAATGGGAGTTTGTTATAAGTGTGGAGGAAAAGGGCACAAAGTACATGATTGCAAGGGTAAGAAAATGGTTTCAAATGTACAATGCTTCATTTGCAAGGAGTTTGGACACTACGCGAACCTATGTCCCAGTCATCAGACTATGCCTCAAATGATGCTATTGGATAATAATCAAGTTATGATACTACCACAGATGAAGAGGAATGATTAGAGTTATTATGTTGATTATATCAATTGAGTGTTGTATCAACAATGTACTTGTTATAATAATTATGGAGTATATAAGGATTGTATTGCAGTACTATTTCATTAAGGATTTGAGATGGTGTGGAAAAAAGAAAAGTGACTCAATAGCAGGATAAATTTTTGGAAAATATATGGTTGAGAGAATGATAAACCATAATATAGTTCTGATACTGAGGTAGTGATTTTCGAATAATACATGATTATTTTGGAAAAATTATATTGGATATTCTTGACTACCTTGGAACTGATTAATGATTTGTATATTCCATCATTGTTGGGGTTTAAAACATTTTTGGATTGATGAAGTATATCCAGCATTCTATATGGAATAAGGGAGAATGAATGTAATCAATAAGGAATATGGTAATTCAGGATGTTTCAGTGTATTAAAAGAATACATGATGAAGGTATTCATATGCTATTACGGGGTAAAAAGGATCTGCATTATGTTTACCTTCCTTATAAATGTTGGACTATGAGTTTGGACAGAAGTATTTTTGATAGTTCTAGTTTGGATTATTTTGGATTGCCATAAAAGGACAACCCGGAGGTCGGGCGGCAACCCGTCGCGTCCGGCAAGGCTGCGAGACTTGAACCCGCAACCGAAGGGCGACAAGGGTGTATCACCTACCACTGGCCCACGAGATGTCCTGGATTAAATAATATAGTTTTTTTAAAAGATCTGGTAGATGAATTATAAATTCATTTATTTTGGAACCCTATACAAATAGTATAAATAGAAAAAAAAATTACATTCTATTATCTTTTAGAGTGAAATATGAGTTTGTGGTAGAAATTTATTAGTGGATAAAACTTTAATTATAAAGTAAGTATATCTCCTTATGATCTTATCCAATCTCATAAATAAATTCCTCAACATTAATAAAAGGAACTTGGAACGAAAATGTTGTCCTAGATGGTACCTTAAATCATCACTAATTTATGGCTTTGGGATTGTTGGCCTTTTCATAGCCATGTTCTCTACCACTCTCCATCAGATAATTAATGGTTATATTTTCTTCCATATCCATATTTTCCTACATGGAACCCTAGTATGTGTTATTTTCGGTAATCTTCATACTTTCCACTCTTTATTTTAAATAGAGGCCTCATTAATTCATTTTTCAATGTGGGATTTCAACTAAGATATTTTGAAACGTCAAAAATGTGTTATCCTAATACCCTATGTTTTGTTGAACCGATGGTATTTCAAATCATCATAGATTGATGAATTTAAGGACCTCAATTATACACTTGTTTGTGATTGATGACCTCAATCACTACCTATAAATATTTACGTTTTTCCTCCGATTTTATGTCTCTAATTGCCACCAATGTTCTCCTAATCGAGAATCATAATTTGGTGGTGACCCTTTGATTTCTCTTTTCCTCATATTAAGACTAAATTTTAGTAACCCAATTTCCGATGTGGGTTTTCCCACAAATATATTTTTTATTTTCAACCTTTTATTTTCGAAGAACAATTTCAAATTGCGAGGACGCAATTTATTGAAGGAGGGGAGAATGTAACACCCCAAGATTTTATAGTGTGTTATTTCTTCAAAATAATTCAATAACTTTCACTACACGCAACAACAAGTTCAATCGCACCACGACTTACCAAAAAATCTGTTCAAAAGAGGTTATGAATAGTGTTAACTAAATTTTAAACATTATATAATCCTTATAATTTTAGAATCCATATTATGAGTTTCTTAGATATAATGCAAGAACAAATTCATTTTCAGTATTGCACTTTTATCAACTTTTAACAGTGAACCCTTTTTAAATACAATATATTAAACTTTTTGACTAAATGGGGACATCAAAAATTTAAAATGAAACATCCCAAGCTTCTACGGTACGTTTCCCTTCGAATAATGCGATAGCGTGTGTTGTACGCAACCTCGAGTTCTAACACACACCACAACTAATTAAACTAGCCGTTGTGAATAGTAATACCTACTTTTTGAAATTATATATATTTTATATTTGAAAATGGACTTCATTTTTGGACTCGGAATGTCGAATTTAGCCTAAGGTGAAATTTTGGTACTTTTCGGATAACTTTCATATTTTGATGAATAGTGAAAATTACTAAATTTTAATTAAAAACAACTTTTTTAATCAAAATAATTAATAGTGATAAATTATGAATTTGAGTGGTTTTAAAGTATATTTAGAATATATTTTTACCATTTAATATAATGTTGGTCATTGGACATAATTTTACTATTAAACCGAACATAAACGAGTGTCAATCTTTTGATAGTTATTATCTCTTAAAAACACGGTTTTTGTTTTGACAGCGGGAATTAATTTTAAATTAATTTCTGCCACTTCTGTGTTTTGAATTTAGGAAAATGGATTCCATATTTGGAATCAGGATGTTCAAATTGTGTAAATAGGTAACTTTTATTTTTAGACATTTTGAATAGTTACTGTGGTAAATATTTTATTTACCATGGTTAAAGGGTAAATCCGGTAAATAAGGGTTAAAAAATAATATTATAATAATACAAAATTACCTTAAAACGTGTCATAACCTTATTGGTGGACACATACCCGACCATGGGCATCCTTGGGTCAATTTGGGGACCCCTTGGAGCCACTTGTATGTGGTAGGGACACATTATATTAATAAAGTTAAAATAAAAAAAAATGGCACAAGCTTACATCTTTTAGAAGAACAATTTTTACATAGGGTTATACATGTTGGATTTTAGATTATAAATATTCATTAGAAAGCTAAAAAGATTTCCTACATGATGATATTTTATTTATAATTTTTAGACATCAAATAAGTTAAATTATTAATGACACAATAATGATGCAATGTTTACCTCATTAATAAATCATTTAAATAAATAAGATTATAATGATTAAAATATTATCTAAAACCTGTCCAATTCTTATTGGTTGATGTTATTTAGAAAATGATTCATCTTATCTTCGACCTCAATTATTTTTGGACCATTAAAAACCGAATTTAATTATATTATAAAGTAATACTTTCACTCTTTCCTAAAGAGCCCCTCCTCTCCCTTATAAAAGGAGACCACTTCTACTCATTCCTCACACCTCTCAAGCCACATGGCTCGGCCAAACTCTGCCCACATACTCTCCCAACATCCCTCACTACAACCTAGAGGCCTTATTTCGATCAGAAAGCCAACCTAAGGAGCCCTTTTGATCAAATCAAACGGAAGAACCCGAAGAAGAGGTAATGTTTTCACCACCCCTTTTCAAGTTCATTTCTTCTTCCACTTCTCCTTTCTTTGTTCTTACCATTCTAAAATAATAACTCCAGTATCTCACATATACTGTGATGTTATTATAAATATGGTAGAACCATAGTCAGTATTCTATCCACCCTTTGAATAACATGTCACCATACGTGCGTACGTACGACTTACCGTCTCCACGTCGTGGTGTAATTGTTATTCAGTATATTATTATTTGGATGGGTATAATAATGATGTGAAACTCATATAAATAATAAATATAACATGATAATGATTCTGTATATATGATATAATATCCAATTATATATTATTTTAATATAAAAATAATGATATTGTCGCTCGTGCGTACGTACGGACTACCGTCTCCACGAACGCGATGAGATTCATTCCCCATCGTATCCATCCAAGTATAATTATCATTTAATGATTTAAAAATGATGTTTAAGGAATTGATATCATTATGGATATGAATAAGATACAACAAACAAGACTTATGTAACAAAACATATAAAAGAAAATGAGTAAGTTAACACCCGAAACGACGATAATTCTAAGATATTATTAACAAATCAATGTTAAAAGATCATATATGATATCATATTAATATATATGATTCTTGTATAATTTAATAACAATTATTTCACCATTATACAGGAGGTTAACCTACCCCAACCAAGGAAAAGTACAAGGTAAGGGTTATTTCACAATCTCTTCATTATCCGAGGTTGTATTATACGTAATAATCTACTGGGATCTCTTTATCATCCACATCCATGTTTCTTCGAAATGTATTTCAAAACATTTTTTACTATTTACAAGAATATGGGTTAAAGTCATTTATACCCTTGTTTGACTTTTTATAAGAGGTTTATAAAGGAATCTTTCCGTCGTTTTCAAAACAAGGTCCTTTTTAACCTTTTCAACAGAATTAAGATAAGAATGTTTTTTTAACTTATACGGCAGGTGCGGTTATTTTCCGCCATTATAAAATCGTCAAAGCTTCCCTTACAAGCTTAAAAGAATATTTTCAAAGAAAATCTTTTATTTTATATGGATCTTAAATGATTTCAAATTAAAATGAGATATTTCTTTAAAAAGAATATTGATTTCATCTATGTCAACATCCTTTGATGGATTTTAAGATTATTTGAAGTTGATTTATTATGATACAAAACTTCTATATTGTATTGAAGGTTTTGTGATATGTTTGACTGTGGATGTGCTATTTTTATACCATTCATAGTTTATGGTGAAATTATTTACATTTCTTATGCTAGTTCCAATAAGAATGTTTATGTTATATTTCAACCTTTACTTCATATGAATGTGTTGGACAAGTATGTTCCAGGTTGGGGACTGGTTAAAGTAAGCCCTCCAGGTTGGGGACTGGTAAAAGTAAGCCCTCCAGGTTGGGGACTGGTTAATGTAAGCCCTCCAGGTTGGGGACTGGTAAAAGTAAGCCCTCCAGGTTAGGGACTGGTAAAAGTAAGCCCTCCAGGTTGGTGTCCGGTTATTAGAGGCACTCTGGGTTGGTGTCCGGTTATTAGAGGCACTCCGGGTTGGTGTCCGGTTATTAGAGGCACTCCGGGTTGTGTTCCGGTTAGAAGTAACCCCTAGGTCTTGGGATGAGGCCTAGACAATGAAATTAACATTTGACATTATGAATTCCAACATTATGAAAGTGGATATTGATTTTTGCATGTGATCATTCGATTAGTAGAATATCCATGTGAATATGTAAATGGCATTATTTCATTTTATTTATGCCATACCATGTTGAAAGTTCAAGTTTAAAAGGCTTTTGTTTTAGTTATACATTGCCTTAAATGTTTATTCTTATTTATGAAAGTTTCCGCTATATTGATATCCTTACTGGGCATTTGAGCTCACCCCTTTCCTATGTTTTATTTTTCCCAGGAAGTGAAGATGTAAGTTATGAATGACCTGCAGGGATATTATGAGGGGATTATAGTGTGGATTTTGGAACATTATGTTGTTGTAGTAGTTTTTCATTTTATGATGTAATGTAAAACTTATGAATATATCTAGTGTTTCCAAGGCTACTAAACCAATCGGTCTTTCGAGATTTGATCTTTCTTGTGATCATGCCAATGTTACGAAGTAATGCACCGACTCTGGGTAGCTGGGGTCGGGGCGTTACAGTTGGTATCAGAGGAAGTTTAGTACAAACCTTGGAAGCTAGATTTAGATAAACTCTGATTAGAGCACGTAGACCTAAGATGAACTTTGAGGATTAGTATAGAAGAACTTCCTAGAATTTTGGTATTGTAGAGATTTTGTGAGTTTTCCGAGCAATACATCCCTGTCTGGATACGAGCAGGTAGAGGCGGCTCTGGCACAGATGTACCTAGGGGTAAAACCCGAAAACACCGCTTTGAGCTAGACTCGAACGGGAACTGGTGCACGACAACGGGCCTTGCTGCACTCTTGGTTACGACACTCCCGGGGGATATGCTTAGGATAACTCTCATTTTCTTTACAAATCATTATGAAGGGTTTATGAGTATATACTTCCTCAAAGAAAACATTTTTATGATTATGGATTATATCCATAAATAGTTCAATTTATGTTAAGTGTTTTATAAGTATGGGATTATGTATTTTGATCCATAAACTGATCTAGTGTATTCCATTGTTTAGAAATGGCGCCCAGTAGAATGAATGAGAACTCTAGAAATGCACATGATCCAAAGAGAAGGAAGGATCATATCTTTCATGGTCTTAAGCTAGAATTTATAAGAGAAATAGTCTCCCATGTATTATCATCATATGAAGAAATAATATCATGTGTTGATAAGATAAGTAAAGAGTTTACTGAGTCCTATGGCTTTGAAGGGAAGCAAGAGAAGAAAAGGATAGAAGGGAGAAAGATGGATAAAGGGAAGAGGGAAAAGAAGAATTTTCCCATATGTGGTTACTGTGGAAAGAAACACCCTGGAACTTGCCTGAAAGGAATGGGAGTTTGTTATAAGTGTGGAGGAAAAGGGCACAAAGTACATGATTGCAAGGGTAAGAAAATGGTTTCAAATGTACAATGCTTCATTTGCAAGGAGTTTGGACACTACGCGAACCTATGTCCCAGTCATCAGACTATGCCTCAAATGATGCTATTGGATAATAATCAAGTTATGATACTACCACAGATGAAGAGGAATGATTAGAGTTATTATGTTGATTATATCAATTGAGTGTTGTATCAACAATGTACTTGTTATAATAATTATGGAGTATATAAGGATTGTATTGCAGTACTATTTCATTAAGGATTTGAGATGGTGTGGAACAAAGAAATGTGACTCAATAGCAGGATAAATTTTTGGAAAATATATGGTTGAGAGAATGATAAACCATAATATAGTTCTGATACCGAGGTAGTGATTTTCGAATAATACATGGTTATTTTGGAAAAATTATATTGGATATTCTTGACTACCTTGGAACTGATTAATGATTTGTATATTCCATCATTGTTGGGGTTTAAAACATTTTTGGATTGATGAAGTATATCCGGCATTCTATATGGAATAAGGGAGAATGAATGTAATCAATAAGGAATATTGTAATTCAGGATGTTTCAGTGTATTAAAAGAATACATGATGAAGGTATTCATATGCTATTACGGGGTAAAAAGGATCTGCATTATGTTTACCTTCCTTATAAATGTTGGACTGTGAGTTTGGACAGAAGTATTTTTGATAGTTCTAGTTTGGATTATTTTGGATTGCCATAAAAGGACAACCCGGAGGTCGGGCGGCAACCCGTCGCGTCCGGCAAGGCTGCGAGACTTGAACCCGCAACCGAAGGGCGACAAGGGTGTATCACCTACCACTGGCCCACGAGATGTCTTGGATTAAATAATATAGTTTTTTTTAAAAGATCTGGTAGATGAATTATAAATTCATTTATTTTGGAACCCTGTACAAATAGTATAAATAGAAAAAAAAATTACATTCTATTATCTTTTAGAGTGAAATATGAGTTTGTGGTAGAAATTTATTAGTGGATAAAACTCTAATTATAAAGTAAGTATATCTCCTTATGATCTTATCCAATCTCATAAATAAATTCCTCAACATTAATAAAAGGAACTTGGAACGAAAATGTTGTCCTAGATGGTACCTTAAATCATCACTAATTTATGGCTTTGGGATTGTTGGCCTTTTCATAGCCATGTTCTCTACCACTCTCCATCAGATAATTGATGGTTATATTTTCTTCCATATCCATATTTTCCTACATGGAACCCTAGTATGTGTTATTTTCGGTAATCTTAATACTTTCCACTCTTTATTTTAAATAGAGGCCTCATTAATTCATTTTTCAATGTGGGATTTCAACTAAGATATTTTGAAACGTCAAAAATGTGTTATCCTAATACCCTATGTTTTGTTGAACCGATGGTATTTCAAATCATCATAGATTGATGAATTTAAGGACCTCAATTATACACTTGTTTGTGATTGATGACCTCAATCACTACCTATAAATATTTACGTTTTTCTTCCGATTTTATGTCTCTAATTGCCACCAATGTTCTCCTAATCGAGAATCATAATTTGGTGGTGACCCTTTGATTTCTCTTTTCCTCATATTAAGACTAAATTTTAGTAACCCAATTTCCGATGTGGGTTTTCCCACAAATATATTTTTTATTTTCAACCTTTTATTTTCGAAGAACAATTTCAAATTGCGAGGACGCAATTTATTGAAGGAGGGGAGAATGTAACACCCCAAGATTTTATAGTGTGTTATTTCTTCAAAATAATTCAATAACTTTCACTACACGCAACAACAAGTTCAATCGCACCATGACTTACCAAAAAAGCTGTTCAAAAGAGGTTATGAATAGTGTTAACTAAATTTTAAACTTTATATAATCCTTATAATTTTAGAATCCATATTATGAGTTTCTTAGATATAATGCAAGAACAAATTCATTTTCAGTATTGCACTTTTATCAACTTTTAATAGTGAACACTTTTTAAATACAATATATTAAACTTTTTGACTAAATGGGGACATCAAAAATTTAAAATGAAACATCCCAAGCTTCTACGGTACGTTGCCCTTCGAATAATGCGATAGCGTGTGTTGTACGCAACCTCGAGTTCTAACACACACCACAACTAATTAAACTAGCCGTTGTGAATAGTAATACCTACTTTTTGAAATTATATATATTTTATATTTGAAAATGAACTTCATTTTTGGACTCGGAATGTCGAATTTAGCCTAAGGTGAAATTTTAGTACTTTTCGGATAACTTTCATATTTTGATGAATAGTGAAAATTACTAAATTTTAATTAAAAACAACTTTTTTAATCAAAATAATTAATAGTAATAAATTATGAATTTGAGTGGTTTTAAAGTATATTTAGAATATATTTTTACCATTTAATATAATGTTGGTCATTGGACATAATTTTACAATTAAACCGAACATAAACGCGTGTCAATCTTTTGATAGTTATTATCTCTTAAAAACACGCTTTTTGTTTTGACAGCGGGAATTAATTTTAAATTAATTTCTGCCACTTCTGTGTTTTGAATTTAGGAAAATGGATTACATATTTGGAATCAGGATGTTCAAATTGTGTAAATAGGTAACTCTTATTTTTAGACATTTTGAATAGTTACTGTGGTAAATATTTTATTTACCATGGTTAAAGGGTAAATCCGGTAAATAAGGGTTAAAAAATAATATTATAATAATACAAAATTACCTTAAAACGTGTCATAACCTTATTGGTGGACACATACCCGACCATGGGCATCCTTGGGTCAATTTGGGGACCCCTTGGAGCCACTTGTATGTGGTAGGGACACATTATATTAATAAAGTTAAAATAAAAATAAAAATGGCATAAGCTTACATCTTTTAGAAGAACAATTTTTACATAGGGTTATACATGTTGGATTTTCGATTATAAATATTCATTAGAAGGCTAAAAAGATTTCCTACATGATGATATTTTATTTATAATTTTTAGACATCAAATAAGTTAAATTATTAATGACACAATAATGATGCAATGTTTACTTCATTAATAAACCATTTAAATAAATAAGATTATAATGATTAAAATATTATCTAAAACCTGTCCAATTCTTATTGGTTGATGTTATTTAGAAAATGAGTCATCTTATCTTCGACCTCAATTATTTTTGGACCATTAAAAACCGAATTTAATTATATTATAAAGTAATACTTTCACTCTTTCCTAAAGAGCCCCTCCTCTCCCTTATAAAAGGAGACCACTTCTACTCATTCCTCACACCTCTCAAGCCACTTGGCTCGGCCAAACTCTGCCCACATACTCTCCAAACATCCCTCACTACAACCTAGAGGCCTTAGTTCGATCAGAAAGCCAACCTAAGGATCCCTTTTGATCAAATCAAAAGGAAGAACCCGAAGAAGAGGTAATGTTTTCACCACCCCTTTTCAAGTTCATTTCTTCTTCCACTTCTCCTTTCTTTGTTCTTACCATTCTAAAATAATAACTCCAGTATCTCACATATACTGTGATGTTATTATAAATATGGTAGAACCATAGTCAGTATTCTATCCACCCTTTGAATAACATGTCACCATACGTGCGTACGTACGGCTTACCGTCTCCACGTCGTGGTGTAATTGTTATTCAGTATATTATTATTTGGATGGGTATAATAATGATGTGAAACTCATATAAATAATAAATATAACATGATAATGATTCTGTATATATGATATACTATCCAATTATATATTATTTTAATATCAAAATAATGATATTGTCGCTCGTGCGTACGTACGGACTACCGTCTCCACGAACGCGATGAGATTCATTCCCCATCGTATCCATCCAAGTATAATTATCATTTAATGATTTAAAAATGATGTTTAAGGACTTGATATCATTCTGGATATGAATAAGATACAACAAACATTACTTATGTAACAAAACATATAAAAGAAAATGAGTAAGTTAACACCCGAAACGACGATAATTCTAAGATATTATTAACAAATCAATGTTAAAAGATCATATATGATATCATATTAATATATATGATTCTTGTATAATTTAATAACAATTATTTCACCATTATACAGGAGGTTAACCTACCCCAACCAAGGAAAAGTACAAGGTAAGGGTTATTTCACAATCTCTTCATTATCCGAGGTTGTATTATACGTAATAATCTACTGGGATCTCTTTATCATCCACATCCATGTTTCTTCGAAATGTATTTCAAAACATTTTTTACTATTTACAAGAATATGGGTTAAAGTCATTTATACCCTTGTTTGACTTTTTATAAGAGGTTTATAAAGGAATCTTTCCGTCGTTTTCAAAACAAGGTCCTTTTTAACCTTTTCAACAGAATTAAGATAAGAATGTTTTTTTAACTTATACGGCAGGTGCGGTTATTTTCCGCCGTTATAAAATCGTCAAAGCTTCCCTTACAAGCTTAAAAGAATATTTTCAAAGAAAATCTTTTATTTTATATGGATCTTAAATGATTTCAAATTAAAATGAGATATTTCTTTAAAAAGAATATTGATTTCATCTATGTCAACATCCTTTGATGGATTTTAAGATTATTTGAAGTTGATTTATTATGATACAAAACTTCTATATTGTATTGAAGGTTTTGTGATATGTTTGACTGTGGATGTGCTATTTTTAAACTATTCATAGTTTATGGTGAAATTATTTACATTTCTTATGCTAGTTCCAATAAGAATGTTTATGTTATATTTCAACCTTTACTTCATATGAATGTGTTGGACAAGTATGTTCCAGGTTGGGGACTGGTTAAAGTAAGCCCTCCAGGTTGGGGACTGGTAAAAGTAAGCCCTCCAGGTTGGGGACTGGTTAAAGTAAGCCCTCCAGGTTGGGGACTGGTAAAAGTAAGCCCTCCAGGTTAGGGACTGGTAAAAGTAAGCCCTCCGGGTTGGTGTCCGGTTATTAGAGGCACTCCGGGTTGGTGTCCGGTTATTAGAGGCACTCCGGGTTGGTGTCCGGTTATTAGAGGCACTCCGGGTTGGGTTCCGGTTAGAAGTAACCCCTAGGTCTTGGGATGAGGCCTAGACAATGAAATTAACATTTGATATTATGAATTCCAACATTATGAAAGTGGTTATTGATTTTTGCATGTGATCATTCGATTAGTAGAATATCCATGTGAATATGTAAATGGCATTATTTCATTTTATTTATGCCATACCATGTTGAAAGTTAATGTTTAAAAGGCTTTTGTTTTAGTTATACATTGCCTTAAATGTTTATTCTTATTTATGAAAGTTTCCGCTATATTGATATCCTTACTGGGCCTTTGAGCTCACCCCTTTCCTATGTTTTATTTTTCCCAGGAAGTGAAGATGTAAGTTATGAATGACCTGCAGGGATATTATGAGGGGATTATAGTGTGGATTTTGGAACATTATGTTGTTGTAGTAGTTTTTAATTTTATGATGTAATGTAAAACTTATGAATATATCTAGTGTTTCCAAGGCTACTAAACCAATCGGTCTTTCGAGATTTGATCTTTCTTGTGATCATGCCAATGTTACGAAGTAATGCACCGACTCTGGGTAGCTGGGGTCGGGGCGTTACAGTAAGAGTAGAAATAGGAAATACCCTTGGCTTTAGAAGATTATACTGAGTTGGTCTATCTACTTGCTGAGAGGAATATGGTCTAACTTATAATCGGTCCTCCAAAACAATCATGTCAGGACCGAACCTATCATATGTTGAAGAAACTCCTTGTTATTATTGATTCATCTAAAGGGATCTTCTATGAGTTTCCTCCACATATATGGTTCGAGAAGGGGTAGAGTAAAGATATTGGATTTTACAATTCCCATGTCTTCCTCTATATCATTGACCTTGGAATCTTTCTCTAGTTCCCCAATTTGGTACAAGGAACTCTGACTCATTATAATCAAAATCACCATTGGCATAAGGAACGGTTATGTAGATAATGTTGATGTAAACACAGATCAATTCTTCTTATGATGAATATTATTCTTCATAGGACAATTCTGGTTTTTTATTGTTTAGAGGGATGGTGCTCGTGATTTTGATACAGATGACATATAATATTCCAGAGTCAAAGACAACATTGGCCTTGATATGAGCTTGTCCTTTTCTGAATGATCTTTGTTTTTAGGATCATGAAGCTTCTTTGAGGATTGACCTTTGGAGGACTGATATTCTTTTGAATATGATTTTACTGTGGTGGGAGTATCAGGGGAAAAATTGGGTGTTTCAACTATGTTCGTAGAATGAAATGAGTTTGGTTGATCTTTTTCCTGATCACCCAATCATCATATTTCTGCGAATTTTTAATTTTCAATTCCTACCATTCGCCCTCTTCTTCTGGATGGGTAGTAGTAAAACATGTGACTTGGGCTGAAGAAATTATCTATTTTCCATGTCCATAGTCTACCATTTTTGGCAGGGGGTCTTTGAAAACAAAACACTTCTTGAACGGGATGCCCCAACATCTAGTGAAAGATATAATAATCCAAAAGAACTTAATCTCTTACTTTTTTTGGTTTCTTCATTTTTGGACACTGAACCAAATTATTTTCCACTTCCATGATGAAGTAACTAAGAACCTATTAATCCCAGAAAGAATAAAATTTGTTCTTTGACTCATCAAACTATTTCCACTATTGATCCCTTTGATCATCCTGACAAGGTAGTCATTAATACTGACGCTCAAGAGGCAGATCCCTTATATATGATGAAGGTTTTGAATTGAAAGTAGGTATAGGTGGTTACATAAGTGTAACTATAGTAGCCTCTTCATTCCCTATTTTCCTTACCAGAGCTGATTGAATTACAAGAGTTTTACCCTTAGTTTCATTGATGAAATCATTAATCTTTTGAGAAATTGAAAAAAGGTCTCAAAAACCTCATATGTATTTCATGGGGATCAATGGTGTGCGTAACTCATCACACATATTTTTCACAAAAACTGTAAGCAACTCTTCTTTGTATGTGACCGATTTAAGGAATACTTTAATCCTTTACATTGAGAAACGAAATATATGAAACTCTTTCTTTTTCCTTTTTTTGAAATTTGTAAGATCCAAAACTGTTTTTTTGGCAGCATTGAGTTGAATTAAAGTATAAATTTTTGTAGGAGATCCTCCCATCTAGTAATTGATCGATATTGAAAACTTGTATAACATACAGAAGCTGGTCCTTGTAATGACTGCACAAAACCCCTAAGATTTACTACTTCTTGTAGTTGAGGAGTTCACATCATGGGATCACAATGAGAATATAATTGTGTTAAGTGTTGTTCCAGATCTCTCGAACAATTAAAGACTGGGAATGTAGTATTCACAAAATTTGGTGGGGGAGGAATCGAATCCAACAATTCAGGGTATAATTTATTTTCCGGCTGAACTGGTGCACACCATTATTCCAAGGCTTCCAATCGAGTTGTTAATGCCTCAATTGTGTTCATATGAACTTTGGAAAATTCTGGATGAGCTAGGACCTGCAAATATATAGTAGATGGAGACTGAACTGGTGAAATGACTGAAAAAACCACTGGAGGTGGTGGTAGTATTTTCCCAGGACTACACACGGGAATATGCCTATAAGGATGTGTTTGATCCTTTCTTGGATGTGTACTCAATGGAGGGAATTAATTATCTATATCTGTAGTTACCACAAGTACTTTTTGATAAGGAGGTCCTACAAGATGTGCACGGTAAGGATTTACGCAAGGACAATGTCTACTAGAAATGATGCTTCGAATTAGATCTGAATCGATTCTTTTGAACTCTCTCATCTCCTCTTAATTCATTGCAAATCTCTCTTCATGTTGAAGAAATTGACCTTCTCTAGTGGAAAAGTGATATGAAATATGAATTTTACCATTCCTCTAGTTATATGCCTTTAGGAGGGGTGGGAGTTGGTTATTTGATGAAATTCCTAGATTCTGGGTAAGCCTCGGATTTGGGGTACGTACACCTTAAATATTTTCTCCAGTATGTACCGTGTTATGGATAATAACTTAATCTTATAATTCCCCTAAACCAGACTCATTTTGTGGAGGATCTTATACAATGGTGTTAATTACATTTAATGACGCCTAATGCATTGATGGAATTCTTTCAGTATCTTTTAAAGATTTTCTACCTATGTATCTTTATTGAGACTTTGTTCTCTAAAATTTTGAACTCCTGGGAATTGTTTGGAAGAATGTTACCTGAAGTAGACGCTTGGATAGTTCAATTGAACGCTCTCTTGGTGGATTCTTCCCTAATTAGGAAAAATGACTTCTGGGGAGGAGGTTATTTAAATGTGAAAATCCCCCTGCCCTGTAGGTTGGGGATATTCATGTCCTTCTTCTCAAACCTTTGATATTTTTTTCATAAATTTGATGGTTGAATTAAACAAGCCCCAATATTGTAGGATGGGGTGGCTCTTGAACTTTTATGACTAAGATTCATGTAGTTGATCTTCTGATTTTTTGAATTTTGGTTTGTACATTAGGTGGGTGAATTATCTAAAAACCACTAAAATAACCTTTTTTTAAGATCACTGTGTAATTTCAGAAATTTTCATTATCTGATGGCTGAAATCCTATAAGTAGGAAGCCTGATCAAGATTCTGAGATGCTAGATGCAAAAGTAATTCAAAAACATGTTTCCTTTGGGCCTGAATCTGATGAGAGCTAGTTGAGGAATGTTCTTTTGTATATATTTTCTTGAAAAAATATGTTGATTGTAGCCACCCGTGGGAAATAACAATGTATGAGACCACATTTGGATAGTTTTGCTGATTCTAGAGTGTAGTGAAATACAATGCTCCATGTTCACCCCATCCTCTGATACGAACACTAGATGGAGTGTTAGAAATTTACTGGAGTCACCTCTTTTGAGCATTGATGCATGCACGTTGAAGGGTTCAATACTGCTTTTCAATATTTGGATGTTGGGAAACTGAGAGAGATGCCATGTAAATTTGGCGTTGAAACACTTATATTACATTTACATGATTTTGATATTCACCATATGGTAATACTTTGATTTTCAAATAACGAAGAGTCTTCTATATGTTGAGGAGGATATCATGAATGCAATATTCTATCATCAATCTTGGAATGTTATATTGAGAGTTTTCTAAAGGCAAGAACAAGACTGGTATTTCTCATTTAGCCAATTATTTTCTCTTGTTTAACATATATTCATCATCGTTCACTAGATTTTCTCCACTTGGTCTATCCAAAGTGGAAACTCTATATTAGAAGAAAAATGTCCCATGGGAGGTTCCGAGAATGGCCATTACCTTAAGATGTCTTCTGGTTGAGGAATTATTTCACTTGTTAATAAAAATGAATCATTCATGAATTACCTTATATTAGAATGTGCCTCTAGATAAGTGGGATTTCTCATCAGTAAATTATCAATTACAGAATTATCATGACAATGAGAAATACTACTACTGAGAGGACTTTCTCAACGAACACCATCCCGAGGTGGAACACCATGGTGGATTATAGCAAGGGATAAATCCTATTTCTCCTTGGTCTTCTGAACATAAGGAGGGTTTTCGTGGCTCTCTTCCAGAGATTGGATTTCTAGATTGAACGAATTATCATGAATCAATCTTTTATAATGATGTGTCTGATAGCAAACTTCAGAATTACTGCTACCACTCCCATAATTTGTGAATGATATGGTAGTTTATTGAGCTGAAAAAGATAAATGTACGAGGGATTCATGAACTCTGGCATTAAGAGGTGTCAGATTTCATCTTGAATCTTGATTTCCCAACCATGTTTGCTGAGACTTCTTCATGTATGTTCTCTTAATCATAGTCTAGGCCACTTGTTGGGAGATGTGGTTATCATGGACTGGCGTACGTGTCTGCCTTGGAGTGGTCACCAGAACGGACTGATTACCTCTAGTTGGAAAGGGTGTATGTTCCCGATCCTGTTGTCTGTTGGATATGGGGAGTATGCCACATGACCCTCATGGACTATAACAGTGGTGTGTATATTCTCTAATATTGCATGTTGACGTGTCATACTAGGTGTGGGGATAGATTTATGTGTCTATTCCCAAGGTACTGTTGAAGTAGTTGTTATAATATTCTGTTACGCTTCCAGAATATGGGGAGGGATTTGTGTCTGCCCTTTGACTATTTATAACATATGTTTTGTGACTTCACCGGCTAGAATGAGAATGTATGTCCATTCTGTATCTGGATTATGTGTAAGTTCCTACTCTTTTCTTCCTTTTCCTGTAAATTGGTATCGACAGTACTCATGTATATGGGCAGAGAGTTGGGTCTACCCAAGATTTGTCATCGGAGCTTTCTGACTGACTTCCCCGGGTGCTGCCAAATGTTATTATGGGAAGGCTTGATGAATGATGGAAGGTGTTTTTTCCTACTAGGTGTTTCCCATAATGAATGGAAAATGGAATTCCTTAAATACTAACAGACAAGGCTTATGGACGAATTGGTTATTGCTGGTAGTTGTATGTTTTTATTTACAAGTTTCTACCACATTGGATTGGCAGGCTTAGTTAAATATTGTCAGATGAGCATGCCGACTGGCTCATAATTTTTAAACATGTGTATGTTCTTGTTCACAGGACTCCACCATATTTTCCTTGAGGGATTGTGGGGTTTCTTCCAGACGAGTCTTATGGGCAGTGAAATTAGGAGGAATGAGTGTATGTTCCCACTCGTTGTTTTCTATAAAGATAGGTTGATGGACTTCTCCAGAGGGGATAGAGGTAAGAAATTACTCCCTATTGACAATAAATTGTCCTTGATAGTTTTTCATGCATGCCCGGGTATGAGAGACCTCGGTTGATTGTCCAAAGGAAACACCCCCATCATGTTGGGGTTTCACTACCTCAAAATTATATTGGTGACGATTTTTGGTGGGAGTCCTCTAGAGGGACCTCTACATCCTTTAATTGAGGCCTTGAGTGACCTCTTGATCCACTACAATATAGTATAGGAGAGACTGATTATTGCATTCTGAGGATAAGGATCCAAAATTATTGAATATGGTGGTTTGAAGCATCTTCTTCTTGATCATCGGTCATTGTTTGCTGAACAATCAAGGATTATTATTGACCTAGAGAGCCTGTCGGGCAGCCTCCAAAGTTGGGGTTGTATCGTGATAATGATACTCCCTAACCAGATTGTTGGAGACCCAACAATGAAGATGCTGGGTGGGTGATAGCATCCTTCCCGTTGATGAGGATCCTACCTGAGCAATGGTCGGGATGTTCACAAACGATGTCTTGAAAAAATACATTTTGGACTGAAGGGAGTTCTAAGAAAAAACTGAGAACAACAAAAAAACTCCATTAAAGAGACATCTTTTAGGTAGATACATGCGTGATTGATTCCTTTGTCTGGACTTCCTTTTACAATTGATAGAGGCCTGGAATGTGGGTAACATTATTAACGTGGTCAAGGATTCACGTCAGGTTGACCATTTTTGTATCGTAGTTCCTTGAAACATGTGTTCTAGTTTTAAGAATCACTGCTTCGAGGCGATTTCCATTAGATTTATTCATGGAACCAGAAACACCCAATAGTTCATCATCCAAAAGGTGTCTACTTTCCAAAGGTAGGTACTCATTATGTTTGAACTTTATGATACCTAGGAACATGCATTAGTCGAGAGTATGGGAGGTCGGACTCATGACACCCTTTTTGGGGGAAATATTGTCTACTCAGGGAATCGCTTTATAAATTTAAGATATTTAATGAATCATCATTAATTCACCATGTATGACATAATTTTCCCTTGGAATTTTCTATCACTTATCAACATGGGTAAAATTTAGCATCATCTGTATGTATTCGAGGTTATTCATTACTAGAGATATCTGTATGTATTCGAGGTTCTCCATAAATGGTTTCCTATAATATACTATCTAGAGATTCTTTTAATCATCATTATAATGATACTGGGTTTTAGCCACCCAATGGGGCACTCTAGATTTTATTATCATCAAGGGAGACGAAGGTTTTTTTTATATTTGGATTGTTCAAATAAAATAAGTTACCTATGTATCCTTGTGGATAGAATAAGAAACCTCGTAGTTCGGTGAGGCTTAATGGGACACATGAGACTTTTTATGGTCATGTGATAAGGACCTAACAATAATGTTTATTGTCATGTGGTAAGTACATCTAAGAGAAAAGTGTTTAGTCAATGTTTAGTGTGGGACTTATGCCGATGAAGCCCACATAACATGGAAAGGATAAGGGCTTCCATGTAAGATTAGACGTTATTGGGAATATGGCCCTAGGAGAACATGGTTGATTAGAAGTGTTGTGTCTGAATCTCCTGGAGGCTTCCTACGTATCCATGTGGATGAGAATCAATGCCCATATAGTTCGATAAAACTCATAAAATTGTATAGTCCTTTGAGAGAAATGAGTTTGGGATTACTTCTTGAAAAGGATGCCTGGGTGATTTGGGGGTTTAATTTGGAACTTATTCCTAAAGTGGATGCCTAGATTAAGGGAATTAGGGTTGGATTCTTAAAGAGGATATCCAATGATCTCGGTCCCAAAACTACAGGAAAAAATGTTTCTTTTGATAGTAATAAATCTTGTCCTAAATAGTCCGTCAAAGAGGTTATTTGCGATGGGTTGACCAACCCGTCAAAAAAACTAATAATTTTTTACGGGAATAGGCACCTCGTTGCAAAAAACTTATGGGCGGATTGGAAAGCTTTGCGTGCCAAACTGCGTGGAAGTGTTTTTGCGACGGGTAGGCACTGCCCATAGAAAATGTCGGGAGGTGGTAATAACTTGTTGCGACGGGGGATCCCTCGTCGTAACTAGTTTGACACTAGGAAGGTATTTGCGATGAGACCCGCCACAAATAACAAGTGGTGGTAAAAATATTTTTACGGTGAGATTTTGTCATGTCGCAAATAGTTTTTCGGCATGTTACTTTTTTGCAACGGGCCCCTTCACAAATAAATTTTATACACCGACCTTAATTAATGCGGAAAAAGGTATTTGTGATAGGTCCCATCGCAATAAGTACTATTTGTGATGAAAATCCTATCGCAAATAGTTTTGTCACAACTAATCTAACCTATATATAACTCCTATCAGTTTTTTCTTCCATCCTTTTGAATTTCTTCTTCCTTTTCTACTCTAAAGTCTAATTTTAGAGTGAAAATTTATGATAGTTAGTTTTTTTTACGAAGAAGTTCTGATGTCGTCTACAATAATAAGAGATTAAGTTTAAAGATATTTATTTATTATTTATTTTAATATTTATTTAATTTTAATTAGTGTTGATTAGTTGTAATTAAGTTAGATTTAAATTGTTTTGTCATCCGAAATAATTATTAATAATTAGTAATAATTAGTAATAATTAGTAATAATAGTAATAATTACTAATAAATAGCAAAAATAGTAATAATTACTAATAAATAGAAATAATTAGGAATAATTAGTAATAATTAGAAATAAATACGAATAAATAAAAATAAATACCTATAAATATGAATTAATTGCAATCAATACGAATAAATAATAATCAATAGGAATAAATACGAATAAATAACAGTAAATTGCAATAAATTTGAATAAATAGACATAAATAGCAATAAATAGAAATAAATATAAATAAAGAGCAATAAATAGCAATAAATAGCAATAAAGGGTATTAAATAGCAATAATTAATAATAAACAGTAATAAACAGAAAAAAATATCAATAAATAGAAATAAATATAAAAAAGCAATAAATAGCAATAAATAGCAATAAATAGCAATAATTCTGACAAATTAGGAATAATTAGATATAATTTGTAACAATTAGCATTAAATATCATTAATTAGAAATAATTTTCGAAAATTAGAAATAATTAACAATAATTACGAATAATTAGCAATAATTAGGAATAATAAGGAATAATTTTCAATAATTAGGAATAATTAGCAATAATTAGGAATAAATAGAAATAAATAGTAATAAATAGGAAAAAATAGAAATAAATAGAAATAAATATCAATAAATAGCTATAAATTGGAATAAATAATAATAAATAGCAATAAATTTTAATAAATAGTAATAAATATTAATAAATATGTAAAAAATAGTAATAATTAGTAATAATTGGTAATAATTGGTTATAATTATAAATAATTAGTAATAATTAGTAATAATTAGTAATAATTAGTAATAATTAGAAATAATTAGTAATAATTAGTAATAATTAGTAATAATTAGTAATAATTAATAATAATTAGTAATAATTAGTAATATATAGTAATAAATAGTAATAAATAGTAATAATTAGTAATAATTAGTAATAAAAAGTAATAAAAAGTAATAGATTGTAATAAATAATAAGAAGCAGTAAGAAATAGTAATAAATTGTAATAAATAGTAATAATTTGCAATAATTAGTAATAATTAGTAATAATTAGTAATAATTACTAATAATTAGAAATAATTAGGAATAATTAGGAATAATTAGAAATTATTAGAATTAATTAGGAATAATTACCACTAATGAGCACCTATTTGCACTAATTAGCACAAATTAGCACAAATTAGCACTAAATAGAACTAAATAGTACTGAATAAAACTAAATAGAACTAACTAGTAATAAATAGAAATGATTAGAAATAATTAGCAATAAATAGCAATAGTTAGAAATAATTAGCAATAAATAAAAATAAATAGCAAAAAATGGAATAAAATTGCAAAAATATCAATAAATAGAAATAAATTGAAATAAATCGGAATAATTAGCAATAATTAGCAATAATTAGCAATAATTAGCACTATTTTCATATAGTCTTTTTCTAATTTAAAATTATTCAAAACCAGTAATGATTTTATATTTTTTAGAAAAATATGTAAAAAGGAATTCGACAATAGTCATTATTATATGATCACACTTAGATAAATCAGCACAAAAATCCAAATGATTTTTGTTTAAATCCTGCATATATTGACAGTGTTAAAGCTTTATTATCATTTTCATCATCAATACCAGAATTTGTTTCAGAAGGCACAATTAAGTTACCTTGTAAAAAATGTTCTCTGAGAACATTTGAAACATTTGAAAAGGGTGGAAGACATATCTTGCGGTTTGATTTTTAACGAGATTATGATTTTTGGTATCAACACGGTGAAAACAGTTCCAGAGAAGATACTAATAACATGATTCCAGAACAATCAGGATTTCAAAATTTAGTACATGATTTTGTAAGTCTATCTGTTCAAAAAACTGAAACTCAGAATGATATTGATTGAACTCCTGTGTTATCACCATAAAAATTTTATGAGTTGTTGAGGTCTGCTGAGGATGCATTATATCATGGATGGAAGATAATAAAATTAGAAGCAGTTGAATGATTTATGGATATTTAATCAGATAATGCAATTCCAAACAACTGTTTTGATCAGATATTTTCTTTGGTTAAAACACAGTTACATAAAGGAAATGTGTTGCCTGCAAATTAGTATGAGAGAAAGAGGTTGGTTTGTAATATGGGTCTTAGTTATCAGATGATTTATGCATGTGAAAATGATATCATTTTATATTCTGGTGAAAATGAGTCGTTGGAAAGTTGTCCCACATGTGGAAAATTGAGGTATAATGAATATCAATTGGTGAAGTTTGGATCAATTCATATAATAGAGTTGAGATATTTCCCCCTCACACCAAGTTGCAACATTTATTTGTGTCTCAGAATACAGTGTAAATGAACTCATGACACAAAAGAAATATTTCAACCGATAAAATCTCGAATCATCCATATAATGGTGATTCATGGAAACATTTTGACCGACTGCATCCATGTTTTTCTTTAAAAGCCCAAAACAAGTGATTGGGTGTTTCTACTGATGGTTTCTATCTGTGTGGTTCTTATGGTAGTCAGTATTCATGTTGGCTTGTCTTTATAAATCCGTACAATTTACCTTCTTGGATGTTGTTGAAGGAGACCTATATCTTTTTGACATTATTAATCCTAGGGCATCCAAAAAAGAATATTGATGTTTATTTGAAACCATTGATTGATGAGTTAAACTCATTATAGATTAATGGTGTTACTACATATGATGTCACTGAAAAACAAAATTTATTATTAACAGTTGCATTGTTTTGGATGATTAATGACTTCCCTGCATATGGAATGTTATTTGGCTAGAGTACACATGGTCCAAAATCATGTCCTTACTGTATGAAAGACAAAAATGTATTTATGCTCGTCAATGAAAAAAACCTTCCTATTTTTACTATCATCGCAGATTTTATCCAACCGATCATCCATTTCAAAGGAACAAATCTAATTTTAGAAAAGGCACAATTGAAAGGAATGAACCTCTAAAAATGGACTTCAATACAGAGTTAAAATTATTTTTATTTCTATTACCTCCCATCACATTTGGGCCAACAGTAAACCAACAAAAAATTCATGGATTTGAGAAATAACATAATTTAATAAAACAGAGCATTTTTTGGGACCATCCCTATTGGTCTAATTTGTTGGTCCATAACATGTCAGATGTCATGCATATTGAGATGAACTATTTTGATAATTTATTTCATACAGGATTGGACACACCATTTAAGAGCAAAGATTTTGTAAATGTAGGATTAGATCTTTCCCAAATTTGCTGACGACCAGATCTTGAACAATTTCAAAATGTCAGGTCACAAAATTTAATGTAGCCAAAAGAATCTAATACACTATCCAAAGATAGTGCTTATTATTTTGTCAGTGGATTATTGCTTTGAGAATTCCAGATGGCTATACTTCCAATTTCTGTATATGTGTTAAGAATGGTCATATTACTAGATTAAAAAGTCTGGATTCTCTTATTATAATGAAAGGAATTATGCCGATTAGATTCAGAGGTTTGTTGAATTCTATGATTTGGGATTCGATAACAAACATATCATATTCTTTTCGAGACATTTGTGTGGTGACAATAAAGTATGATGCACAAAGTGAACTCGAATAAGATGTTGTTGTAATTATATGTAAACTATAAGAATTTTCCCGCTAGCTTTCTTGGACTCAATGAAACATCTGATATTGCATTTTCCACATTAAGGTAAACATGTAGGTCCAATATAGTTTCGATATATGTACCCATTCGAGAGATTCAAGCAGAAATTGAAGAAAAAAGTATTAAATAAATCATCAGTTGAAGGATCAATTACTGAAGCTTATTTTTAAAAATAAATTACCTTTTTATGCTCTAATTATTTTGAATTTTAACATCCCTCAAAACAAAACCACATGGGATGGAATGTGGGATGTGTTTATGATAAAATGGAAAATAAATTATGAGTTTTTAATCATTCAGATCTTTCCTTCAGTGGAGTTCATGAATGATGGATTTTAGATGATGAACATCACAAAGATCATACATATGTTCTACTCAACTGTGAAAAAATGACATTAGTTTTACTATTAGTGCTTATATCACATATTCTATAATAAATTTTACAGTATGTAAGCTTATTCTATTTTTATGTTATATGGTAATCATATCAAGAAATAGCTTCCACAAATTACAACAAGTGTTCTTGAAAAACACCGACAAAAAAAATTTCTCAAGGGTTTCAATAAATAGTTACATAAATTATTGATGGTTTAACATATTAATTCTGTTTATTATTTATTTTATTGATATTTGTTTTAAAAATTATTAAGTGTCTCAACATGGTGATAAAATTGATAAGCGACTGTGTATAATGAGTAACCTACCATCAAAAATTGTTAAATCTTAAAATGTATATGTGGTGAATGGTTTTAAATTTTATTCACGTGCATAAGGGGAATAAACAAACAATGAAAAATGGAGTTTTATTTAGATGATTTAATAATAGAGGAATTGAAGATGAATTTTATGGCATGCTGGATGAAATTATCGAACTATGTTATCTATAGAAAAATTACATAACTATGTTTAAAAGTTAGTGGTTAGAACCTGATAGAGTCTTGTGTGTTCATCCGATTCATATGATCGTTGATATTAAATTCAAAAGTCCTCTTTCAGTAAATGAACTATTTTACAAGCTCAACTGGAACATCAAATATGTTACGCAAAGTACTGTGATACTTCATGAGACCTGATTGATTGGTGGAGCATAATAAAAATGAAATCTTGGGAAAATCAGTTTACTCAAACTGAATGTGGTTCTGATGAATTACAAGTAATTGAATTTTTTTTAAGAGACTACTCAAAATCCATCCTTTTCACAAGGATACATGAATATAGATGATGACACCCCATAATTAAGGGTTGTTGGTGAAGATGATTTTATGATGCTAAAAAGGAATTTGAAATGGAAAGATATAATGAAGCTGAAACTCATATGGATATTGATGATGCTGGTGATAAATATAAAGACACTGACATCATCAGGTATGAAGATGATTATGAAGGTCAACATTGACACATTTAAATGATGGTTATAATCATATCTAATATATAACTATATGTAGTAGTTATTTTTATCTATCTTCCAATAATAATAATTTTGTGTTTCAGAAGGACCCTGATCTATTTTGTGAGTTGGAGGAGGCTGAGAGACCATTGGATGATGAGGATTTGGGGTCATCCGACCCTCAGGCTTCTGGCAGTTCAAGGGGTATGTAGAGGGGGAATGATCTTTTGTGACTGATGATTCCTGACCCTATCCCCGAGTGACGTCCACATCTTGGTTTTGATTGACATAGGAATAGGTTTGTTAACCTGTGTATTTTAGTTTGCTTTAATTAATTTATTTATATACTAATTGATTGATTATTTGTTCTTTTTTAAAGTTTTGCACATGTAGGTTTTGGACAGGGTAGCACTATCTTGTACAGATATTTTTTTTCATCCACGGATCACATGGGAACAGATACCTGATGATGCGTAGTTTGGAATATACAGTCATTATCTTATACCTAAATAAATAATATTTATTTAGAATTTATTTCATTAATAACTTGATAATATAAAATATTTTTAGGGTTTATGGTATCCCATTTATAATAGCATGCATGGTGGTATCCATGAGGAATGAGAGGTGTCTATGAGTAAGCGTTTCCATTAGTTTTTTCACAATTTTAGAAGGACATCCATTAAGAAAGTAGGAGTGATAGTATTGGATGAGTCATGTAGAGCACACCAACCATAGTAAATTTAATCTCACTATTGGGATGGATTATGTTCACACTAGTAGAGTGGTGGATTACAGAGGAGATCTTCATTGGGATGACCAAACTGGGGGAGACAGGAGGTGACACATCGAGCTGGTAGCTGTACATTTAGTACCCACAGAGAGGATCTAGTAAGTGTCTTTATTAAATATTTTATATAACATTTAATATAAAAAATTTATTTTATATATATATAGGCAGTCGACAATCCCGATATTACATAGTACGACGTTTATCAGTGCATGTACAATGATCCAACCACTCGAGGGATTAGAGGTGACTGCCAGTGTCATATTGCGGTTAATATTATTTTTTTCAGTTTGAAAATTAACTGTATATAATATTTTCAATTTTCTAATTTCAAATTGAAACTGAAGGAGTCACATGAGGTCACAACCTCTCTGACACGGGAGAAGAGTAAGGCCAAGACGGCTGGTCAAAATAGTGACCACCATTTCAATGTGGCAATATAGATGCAGGTGACCCAATATGCCTTCAAGAATGGATGATTAGTTGGTATAGACTCTCATTTGACTCTTGGGTCTTATTGTGGTACTCTGATATATTAGTGTCCAGCTCGAGAGGAGCTCATGGAGAGGCATCATCTTCTGGCTCACAACATTAGGAGCAGTTGTGAGATCAAACTGAGCTTATAGAGAGTTTACAGAAGCAGCAAGAAGAGATGCGTCAGCAGCAGCAACAGCACGGGGAGGACATGTGTCTGTGGGAGCAGCAGTATCAACAACATGAGAAGGGCATGCGTCGATGACAATAGCAGGAGCACGAGCAGATGAAGTACATGCGCCGTCTGACTCGTAGTTTAGGAATGGAGTTTCCTCCACCATCTCCTCCAGCTCATCCCACTCCTTCAGAAGACTACCACTAATGAATTTTTTTCTATTAAAATCATTTGAATTGAACTTTTGTTTTAATATGAACTATTTACAGTTTTTATCTATTATATTGGTGTGAATATTGCATAATTTTTTTAATATTTTAATATTTTAATATTTATTCTTATTATTACATTTTTTAAGGTTTGTTTCTTTTAATAATAATAATAATAATTTTTTATGTTTCTTTATATTTTTTTTCTGAATATTGATAATTTTAAAAAAATTTATTTTCATTATTATTTTGATAATATCAATATTTTTTCTTCATTAATCATAATTTTTTTATTTTTTATTTTATTAAGTATTTTCAAATATTGAGAATTTTAATATTATTTATTATTTATTATTTTAAAAATATTAATATTTTATTTTCATTAATCATAAATATATTATTATTTTTTATTTTATTAAGTATTTGTGATGGGGCCTTTTGTGATGGGGGTTCGTCCAAAATAGAATATATATATTTATTAAATGTTTTTGCAATAGGTTGCTTTACCGTCCCAATAACTTTGTTGATACGAGCTCTTTGCAACAGGTTTATAACATATATGCAATTTGTGATGGGCCGATGTCCCATCGCAAATACTTTTGGCGATGGGCTAGCGTCCCGTCGCATATACTTTTGGCGACATGCCTGTCGTGAAAGGTACTTGTATATATAATGTATTTAATCCAAGATCTATCTGCAGAGCTATTTTATGCAACAATCTATTTGAGATGGGACCACATCGTAGAAGAGTTTTTGCGACATAATCCCATTGCAAATAGCCTATTGCAAATATCTGAACTTCTACTAGTGCTGGGAAGGCATCCTATGTATCCTGGTTTGAACAGGAATCAGAGTTCTTTTAGTTCAATTCATTGTGAAAATGTGGTGATAATGACAAATCTCTATGTCCATCTGATTCATGCTTGGTGTGAGAAACAAGAGGATGTCAAAGATTCAACAAAGGTACCCACACTTTTTCTCCTCCGTTGGAAGAAGAGGGCGCACCTTCAACGATGATGGTGGATGAGGGAGAGGCGACAAGTTGTCCCTCTATTCACATTACACTGGAAAAGGGTCCAATGAAATGAATAAGGGATGAAGGTTAGGGGCTTACACCTGGATGGATGACCTAAAATTGATCCTGGAAAGGGAGAGAGCTTTTTCTTTTTCTAACATGGAAAAGAAAGTGTGGACCATACCTTCCATACTAGAGATATGGGGTCCTGGCTCATTGAGAAGGGAGAGGTCCGGACCCAAACCCTAATCTTCCCAACCGAGAGCATACTAACTTTCTTCCTAGGAGAAAGGTTAATGTGACTTTGGATATACAAACCCACAGACGTTCCATGAATTCTAATCCCATTGTGAAACAACTGTGGGAAACCTTTGACTGCAGAAATACAAACCCATGTAGGATACATGAAAATGTGCCTCTCCCAAAGTTTTGATAAGTTAGGTTGTTATGGTAGAGGCTTCAACTTAGTCCCTTATAGATAAAGGAACCAAGGAATGAGATATCCATCCATGAAGGGCCATAAAGAGTGTATTAATATTGTTATATAGGCCTTATACCAAGCACTATTGCATAGGTACTTCATGTAAGTGTGCCCCGTAGGTACCCCGCATTTCTGCCCCATGCAACTATACCGCATAGGTGTGCCTTATAGGTGTGTCGTTCAGGTTTGTATGATGACTGAAGAATATATTTCACATTGGTGAACCAAGATTATCAAAATATTGTAAAAGACATTAAAAAATGCTTATCCTATTTAATTATCACTAATATCATGTTTTAGAGAGCTACGTGAGACAATTTGAGGGATTTGGGTAAATAAGCTACACAATGGGAGCTTCAGGATGTCATTCAAAATTTTCAGTGTTTGAAATGGGTATCCCAATGTCATATATAAAATAATGGAGGGGACTTGGTCAAAGGAATGTTTTTTGTGCAGGTCCCCCGCGTAGGACCTCTGCATAGGTCCTCCATATAGAAATACAAAAAATATGTTTCCGCGTAGGTCTACCACACTGGTCTTCCATGCAGGTATACCACAAAGGTCTACTGCACAGGTATGATGCGGAGGTCTACCATGCAAGTCTTCGGAGGGTTTGTATTTCCTTTGAATTCTTTGAACCTCGCATTGGGATTTTGAAATATCTAAGGCTACCTTCATAGTATTTTTGTAATATTAAGTAGTTTCAACATATACATATTTATTAAATTAATTGAGCTTATTAATTAATTTATATTATATTTATTTTAACATTAGTAATATCAATTATTTCATTATTTTATAAATTGAGTAATTTACATAACATCATTGTGTAATTATATAATATAATTATTTCTTCACTAATAAATTTAAAATAAAATACCATGATGAATATAAGTCTTCTATATTTCCGAATTATATTTATAGTTAATATATATTTAGTGTATCCTTGTATTCAAAATTTTCTATTATTTAAAATATAAAGGCTACAACTTTGTATTTTTGTTAAATAATAAATTAAAAACATCAAAATTTATCCCAAATGGACATGATAGTCATAAATAAATTTATATCATGAAAATATGTTTATTAAATTAGAAATGGAAACATATAATATTTCATAACCAATTTTCCACCATATTGATACAAAAGATATGTTTAAGATAATAAAAGAGACATTTTTTGACTTTCATTGATTTAAATAACATATAAGTTTGTTTCATAGAAATGTTCCCATTATACAACTCAATTTCCATACATAGGTGTTATGGGTAAAATATATTCATCCAGTAAAATTTGGACTTGTATTCTTCTCATTTTACAATTGTTAATATTTTTTTCTAACCAAATTTAAATAAATTTCCTTTTACTATTGTAAAAAAATTTAACAAGGTTACTATTCATGTTGGAAAAAAACAAAAAGGCACTATTTAATATTTTTTGACCATTTGAATCAAAATATGGAATCCATTATTCGAAAATCAGATCACATAACTTGAAAATTTTAAATAAAAATAATCTATAAAAATTCAATAAAATGATGTTTTAAAAAAAAATCCCTTTTAAATATAATACATTTTTATTCTATATTAATGAATAAATCTTGTTTACAGATTTTTTTTATTATTTTAAATAAAATTAAACTAACTAAAATCAATCATAGTTTGAAACATAATTTTCCATTTTAAATACTTTATAATAAAATATATTTTCTGAATAAATATCGGTATTTTCACAATTAATGAAAAATTCAAACTTTTTAGAAAATTAACAAGAATATCCGTTATAAATATTTACATATACATATTTAAAAATTAAATTTTATTTTTAAAAATAAATTTTCAAAAATATCTAGAAATTATTTATTTTAGTTTACATAAGAATTAATAAAAAATCATTTTCTGAGGTAAATATATTTCTATGAAGAAAATGATTTCACTAAAAATATAATGGTAATTTAAATATAATTCATTAAGAAAATTTCAATGTGTGTTCAGATTATATATTTCATAATACTATTCATTCCCTTCTATTTAACTACTATGTTATAATGGTCTCATTTAAATAATAATATTTAGTTTTTTGTTTAAACTTAATTGGGAAATTCATGGATGCTATTTAACATAATTTTCCCTTTTAATATCTTAAGAAGTTAAAAAACTATTCATGAGGTCCATAAACACCACTGAGTAATTTTTTCAACCCATATGGATTGAAAATATACTCATATTGTCAATATCTACATCAAAATTATATCTTGGTAATATCATCATCTTTGACCAGCAACTAATGGTATCTTGAATGACAATAATACTTTCTGAACAACCTTAATCCTCATAAATTGTTAAATTTATCATGAATACTTTTTAAAGGGAAATTATACTCCATCTTGACCTTATGTAGCTTCCTATATTCCATATAATGATAAAAAGTACATCCCTCTTTATTTTGATGAAGCGTAGAAGATCCCTAAGGTGATGTTTTTGTCTGATAAAGGCCTTTACCTCTAAATTCTCTATATAGATCTTAAAAATTATCAAAACGGTCAGTCACATACAATAAGAATGAATAAATAACATTTTAATCATTTTATTATGAATAATATAAAATTTAATTCCTATACCAAGAATAAGACAATAGAAGTCATTAGGGAAGAAATCATGATATTGATCCTCCAATGGAAGAAAATTATGGTGATGTAATGTTTGCATTATTGTAAGTGTCAAGAATGATACCTGTGAAGTGATTTCCCTAACATGTCTCAAATACATCCATATCCTTCTTTCTCCAAGATTCCAATATCTAATAAATAAAAAACTTTCTCCTCATGTTGTGGTAAAAGACCCACCTCTCTGGTAGAAGTCTATATGAGCTCAATAGCTAGTTAACATATCCATTCAACATATCACATTAAAACTAATAATATGTGTATTAATGTACTAAAATATATGTATTTATCTGGAAACAAATAGACACATGGTGAATCACTATAAATAGCCAACATTTACTCCCAAAGGCATGTCAAGATATGGTAAATCAGATAAAACAAAAGGTATGTTTAGAACATCAATGAATTTAGTATATATAAATAATTAAAATATATTGTATAAAATAAAGAATTTGATAGTGTAGTGATTAATAGGGTTGTTCGTATACCTATATAATTCAACTTTTATCATGTTTAAGGAACCCCATCATAACTATAAATTATTTACACCTTCGAGTCATGACTGAACTGGGTTAAAGATTTCAATAATTCCTCGGTCTAATATTGAGGTCCCCTAATGACATCCTAACCGTTTTTATTAGAATCTTGATGTGGAATAATTAAACTAATACATGGAATAAGTCCCATATTGTCAAATTTGTTACATATCTTAGGAGGTCACTTGTTGGAATGTAATAAAATATTTCTTCCACGAATAGTCTTAATAGCTAGTCCAACCACACCCATATAGGGAGTAGATGAATCCTTAAACTGCTCATCCTATCTTCCAACTTTTTGTAACCCCACATCCTTCCTCTTCCTATTACATTAATATGAACCATATTATTTACTAAAATATCAGGTATTTTTATCATCATATGATATAATAAATAGTTAAATCTTGTCTATTTCATGCCCTACTAAAAATTCTGGGAATTTCATAGCACCAATGCATACGTTGTCAGGTAAATGCACCCAATATTCCATTCGACTTCATGATGAAGGCCTACCTCAAACATCCAGAATTCATCACCTAACTCATATCTAAAAGAGGGTAAAAGTTCTAATTTTCATAAAATGATATGATTATGTAATTTGACATCACCCCCAATTAAATATCTACTAATATGTGTTCTAAGTCTAGCATCAACATGTTGGAAAATAACTCTTCAAAACACATCTCCTTAAAGGCATCCCATGTAATAACCCGATGCATACCTATCTTTCTATGACACCCCCACCTCTAAGAGAGTTCTCGAAACATATATAATGTAATCATGATATTTTTATCATCAATAATCTCTAGTAGATCATGTATACCCCCTATTATATCAATCTTATCCACAAATTCTTATGAACCACCAATTAACTAGAACACTGATGGATACATGAGACGAAAGCCTCGAGTAAAGTAAACCATCCACTTTTGTTTCCCTATACCATGATAATGAAAATTATATTATAATCTTGGATATGGAGGATTAACAACATTAACCACTATAGAATGTTTGGGGGCCCACAGAGGTGTATCCTCTGATGTAGTCAATGGGGGAACATGTTTGTTATCCTAAGAAAGGGAAATCTAAAATGTATGATTTTGATCCGTTTCATTAATAAAAATTAATTTTTAATAATTCATGAAATATTTTCATACAAATTGACATTTATTTTACATGTGTAACACCCCTATATATTGAGAAATATTTTTATTAAATTTAATATTTTTAATATTTTACATTTCACACAACACTCAATATATATTTTGTTATAAAAAATCCAAAACATTGTACTATGTTATGAAAACCACCAATTGAATCATTCACTGAATGAAAGACATATATTAAAATTGATAACATATAAGACATTATTTTGATTACATTATAGAAAATGTCACATTATTTAGATAGTCTGTACTACATGCAAGAATACATTTTAATGAACTATAATATATAATTAATATTTCTATTAAAATATTATAATAGATACCACCTAACCATTAGAATGAAAATTAAATATCAGATTATCTAAATTATGAAAACATGATTTATGCATGTTCGTAAAATGAATCGTTTGGTTACCAATTAGATAGAAATAAATGTATGAACTATTTTAAAATAAAGGAATTATTTTTCTACGAGAACTATTTTTCTACATACGAACACCATTTTATCTCAATAAGTTTAGAAAACGTCTATCGATGAATGTTTTAATACAATTTATATATTAAATATTCAATCAAATTTTCAACACTCACATAACATATTTTATAGGCTTCCAATTTTATAAATAAAAACAAGAATTTTTTAAAAGGGTAAATTTATATCCATTTAATAGGGAGCACATTCTAAATATAAAATTTTAATATTTAATAATATTAATATGGAAAAAGAAATTTTTTAAAGCATATTATCAAATTTCACTTCGGGTGATGTTTATTTATTTTTTTGAAAAGTTTCATGTTTTGGATAACTTGGAAAAATACTGAATTTTAATTGAAGATATTTCTTTGCCTTAATAATTTATAGTGTTAAATTATATATTTTATAGAATTTAATGTATATTTACCTCAATTATATATCATGTAATCCATTTTATTTTATTTTAATCAATTTTACATTGAATTTTGATATGAATACATTTCAATATTTTGAATTTTTTCATATTAAAAACATATTTTCTCATTCCAATGATGTGATTAATTTTAAATTAATTTTATCCAATTATGGGATTTTAGTTTGAAAAAATGGATTCCATATTTAGAATCAAAGGGCTCAAATATAGTAAATATTTCCCTTTTATTTTTGAAAAATATGAGTATGAAATTTAGAAATTATTATTACCATGATTAAGGGTAAAACGAGTAATTATGATAAAAAATAATATTACAAATATTAAAAAAGTACACTAAAAGATGAAAAAATGTTATTCTATACGGTTAATTAGAACCTTAATACATTCAGGTTAAAATGGAATAATTTAATTGGATATTGTCAACAAAAATTACTGAGATATTATTAAAATCAAAGAGTGTGAATAAATGTCCCACACATACAATAAATATTTATATTATAATAATTATGGCGATAAATTGAAGATATTATTGAATATATAAATTATTATGAAAGATAAAACATTCTTATAGATCATTGAAATATTTACTAGAAAATATATTATTATTAATGAAAACAATATGAAGTCAAATTGAACACACAAGATGATAAAACAAATCATGAATGTATGTAAAAAAGGAGGCGAAGGGAATTAGATATCCCAATATCTTCACAATCATTAGGAAGGGATCCCATACTAGTGAAAGAGTGGATAGGGTGAAACAGATATGCTCTAGAAGCTCAATAATATATAGCTTGTTTACCTTAATTCCAAATGTGTAGGATCTTCATTTTGGTAGTGATGAGTTTCATTACATGTTAATTTAAATATTCTTGAGAAGAAATATTTTTCATAAATAACTACATAATCAAGATGTAGTAATTATTAAATTAATGAAAAACTCAATAAAATTTTATTAACAATTTTTAACTAAATATACCTTTATTTATTAAAGGTGATTTAATATTTTTCTAGGATTATAATACATATTTGGGGTGTATTAAATGTCTTGATTTTATGTTATATTTATGTATTTATTTCCTTAATGTTAATGTAATGAATATTGTCAAAACTGATACTAAAGTTATTTTTTGAAAATATTTATTTTATTAAATTAGTTAAATATAATGAAAAATATAAATAAGGTAAAATGGGAAAAATTATGGTTGAAAATATAATTAATTGACCATTTATGGTTCAATTTAATGCTTATAATTAAAAATATACTCCATCAAAGATAAAATGTTTCTACCATTATTAAAATTAAAATAGTTTGACAATGGATTTATAGAGAACATGATGACTAAATTTATAATAAAACTTACCCAAAATATATTTTTTTGATATTATTACCACCCTATACAATATTATCTTCAAATAAAATTCCCTTTTTAGTATTTTAATTGATATTTAATTTATTATAATTTTATATTCTGAAAAATTACAACAGTGCCTCTCCACATCATTGTAAAATGACACATCCTCCCTCGTCACATATCAACACATTGAGACTGCTAGATCAACCAAACTATACAAAATTATCTTCTCAACTTCCCTATCTACATTCTAGAGTTTTTGGTCCCTTGAAAATTCTAAGTCTAGAGTTGTTTAATGGAGATCTAAAGAAGACATTATGAAGAAGAAGTAATTTCTCTAACTGATAACACTTTTTTTATAATCTTCAAAAAATCCTCTAAATATTTGGTTTTTATTATAAAATAATAACTTCATAATATTGAATATTATAAATTGTTTTTATGATTATAAAAACATCACTAAATATCCCCTTTCCCACCAAACAGTAAATGAAGGCATCACATGTGTTTATGTACGACTTGCTATCTCCAAACAATGATTTAACTCTTTCTACATAACCAACATTAATATATCATAATTATGATGGGTTTAATTTATATATATCTTATTTACAACACAATTATACTTCTAGAATGGTAATATCAAATCTAACTTTTTACCACCAATATTTTGGGAAGTTATAATGTCACTCACGCATATATATGTCTTACCATCTATATGATGTGATGTGATTCATTTTTCATCTATATTTCACATGGATGCTAATAAAGATGAATTTTATGAATACATATATATTTATATGACATAAATATAACTCTTAAATGACAATATATCATATAATTTTCTTTATTTAAATATTATATGAAAATGAAGACAATGTTCATGTGGACGCAGGGTCTATTATTTTCACGAAATATGTATTTAAATATTATATATATACCTTTTATAAATAACCATGAATTAATATATAATATTTATATCATGTTTATGAATCATTATATGATTTCATATTCATATATTTAAGAGGAAAAATGATAAGAAGTAAAAATATTAATGAAAAACCAAGTTCTTATTAAAGGAAACATAACATTATCAAGAAATTATAAATAAATGAGTAACATAAAGTTAAAAGTAAATCATATATAGTATTATATATATATATATATGAAAATACTTATATTTTACATGTATAATAATAATATATCTACTAAACGGTAGGTTTTAAAATATAGGAAGGAAGCCATGATATAAGGTGAGGGAATTTTATCTCACTTTTATATATATGGGACACAAGCCTTATACAACACTTGTTTCTTTTTTGTGGTGTATATACTTCCCACAAATGTGTTTAGTGATTTTTATTCTAATGATTTATTCATTTTCATAAAATTATAATTTTAATTATATCATGGTTTTTATGATTTTACTGATTATAAATTAGTAAGGGTTTATTTCACAATAGCTTTATTATTCGAAATTGTGTATACATATGTATTTTTTGGGGGATATTTATATATAATGTCCATGATTCATAAAAATGTTATCATAAAATATTTTTAAAATTCTTATAAAATTGAATAAATTCATTGTTACTAAGGTGTGAATTTTTTCTAATCATTTTGGATTGAATATTTTTGTCATTTTCCAATTGAGTTACTTTTTGAAATTTTTTGGAAAAGTACAAAATGAATGTATTTTTAACTTATATAACATGAATATAATTTTCTTCCTTCATTATGGCTTAATGACTTGAAGAAACCCTTATTTTATTACAATATTTTTTTTCAGAGAATTTGTTTTTGATAAAATTGAGAGTAATTTAAAAAAAATAACTTCATAAAAGAAATGATACTTTTCCCATGAAATACTTCATGTGACCTTTCAAAAATATTTTATATAATTGGAAGTTACTTATTATTTACTAGGGTTATGATTCAATGAAACTATAATTATATTTTCTATAATTAAGTTATTTTTATTATGGAATGTTATTTAGGAATCTAATTACTTTTTCAATTGGTTATGTTATGATGAAATTTTTATGAATTTAACTTCTATTCATGGGTTATGATATGATTCATGATTTATTTTCTTATGTTAAAAATATGTATTTTTTACATTGTGTGATGGGTGAGAGTTATATCCCCATGAAATTTATTTTTCAATGATTTATATCTCATGATATAAGAATTAATATAATGATGATTGAATTTAGTTCATTAATTCAGTAATGGAACGAGGAGTAAATGTGATTTAGTAAAGGAATTTTCCCACTATGATGGTCTTGGAAATGATACTTGAATAATATTGAAATGATTTCTATTCTTATTTGTATTCCAAAATTCCATGTCATGCTTTCATGATATATGTTTTTTACTATTTATGAACTTCTATGAATTATTCCTTAACACGATATCATGATCTTTCATATACGGGGTTAATTTGTTTCATTTTTTTGTTTATCTACATTACTTTTGATTATACAGTGATTAAAATGTCCATTTTTACCCTTTATGTGCCTCTTGCCTCACCATTTTCAAGTGTTTATTTTCACCAAGTTATAAACAAAGGTTTTGGGTAGCGATACTAAAAGGGAAGATGTACTTTGGAAACATTTTAGATCTTAATGCAGACTAGAATTTTATTTTCAAAGATTTAAAAGCAGTAAAACAATATTTTCTTTGGGCATGTGTTTTTCCAATGTATGAAATTTCCTAAAAATTAATGTTATTTCTATATAAATTATTCTTGGTATGTGATTTTTGATATCAACATAAATTATTAGTCATCCATAGGAAATTTGGTTGAGAATATATTAGTAAGAACCATAATTATAATTCTAAGTAAAGGTTATAATCCGAAAATTTTTGTAACGATCATGGATAACCTAGGATTAAACCTAATATTTATATATTGAAAGTAATTTTCATTTTTTAATTGGTTTTAAAACTATTATTAGTTTCACACTAACTATAATTTTTGTTTATATTAATGGCTAGAACCTAAAAGAACCACATTAATGTTAAATGTGATGGGAGATGAAATGATTTTCTTCCTGAAAATCCAAATAATATGGTATATGGGATGAAAAAAATATAATTTCTATACTCACATATTATATGAAAAATAATAGTACTAAAAATGAGTATTGGATGAAAGAAAATTCATTTGATTCCTTCATGAGGTAACATATCCCTTATTTCACTAGGTATTATGATCCACCTGTTTCTGAACAATGAATGGTTACTATTGAAAGGATATTTTCCTTCTTTCTGTGATCAGAAAATGAAAAATCTTTTTGGCACGTCCTTGTCTACTGTTAGGGTCTAACCATGGTAAAGGTACGGGGCATGTCTTTGTCTACTGCATGTTGTTTTTATAAATCAAATTTGATGTTGGAGATCAAATCTTTTTAGGATAGATTTTAGATTCTATCAACCTATTCCTATTTATTATTGTTTTCAAATTGATCGAATTTTGTCATGATCAATGAATCTAGTTATAGAAATGATTTTTAATTCAAATATACCTTTTCATATACATACTTATTTCATCTTTTACAAATTACATTGTGTTTCTTTTGGTACGCATAAGTTCGTCCTACTGTCCCTGTTAATTCATTTCTGAATCTATCAATTTTTTCCTATTGTCTTTCTCTTTTAATTTTTTTCATTGCATTCCATGTTGAAAATTTTTCAAATTCATGAATACAAATTAAAAATTATTTTTTATTTTCCTTATAAATTTATATATTTGTTGGAATTATTTTTTTTGCGCTATTTAAACAGTAGCTTTTATAGATATAAAAATCCTAAAAAATGTAAACTTTTAGGGGATTGTCAGTCTGTTCAGGGTGAGAATATAAAAAAACTATTGTATCTCAAGAAGTTATGAAATTTTTGTATCAATAAAGGGTGAACATATTGTTTTAAAATTATGATTTTATTTATATGTGGAACCTTGTTTTGTAAGGGAAAGTGGTTTATTTTCAAATATATAATTATTTAAAATTTTATTTATTTAAGGGATCAATTAATTTTTTCGTTTTTATACAATTTATGTATAATCTGAAATAGTGTATTAAAATTAATAACACTTCTTTATTTTATTCAAATTCATTAAGTGATATAATTATTTTTATTAGTATAGATATATATATACATTGATTTATCAATTTTTATGTATAAATATTTTCTCTATATATTTTATGTATTAAAGTCATTTAAGGTAGAGATTATATTTGAAAATTATAGTTTTTAATTTTCAATTTATAAATTTATTGTATTTATTGAAGTTAATTTTTTTCCACAATGAAAAATTAATTATTCTAATTAATGTTTTATGAAAACTATAGTGAGACATATAATTTTATCTACACTTCACTGTATATTTTTAGATCCATATGACTAATATTTATATATGGGAAACATTATGTTCTTTTACCTTGAATTTAATCTCTTGGTATATATATCTATATAAAGGATAAAAATTTTATTGAATTGTTTTATTTTTTTATTGTTGTGTTTCTAAAAAAATCTGCATATCATTCCGTCTTATTACATTGAAAATAATGAGATCACATTAGAATATAGTCATTTCCATGTACTATTCATAACATCAATATCCATTTCATTTATAATAAATTCATTATTTCAATTAAAATTTAATGATTTAATTTTGAAAATAATAAATACATATATTTTATTGAAAGTGTTTTATTTTAAATGTTTCTTCTATAATTTTATCAGTATAAAATATTTAAATATTGTGATAAATTCTAAAAGTTAAATTATTTATATGAATAGAAAATGTATTCCATGAATGAAGTACTGAATACAGGGACAATTTATGCAAAGGGTTATGATATAGGTTTTTTTTGTAACCATAATTGCAAGTGAAATGTTATGAATGTTCATGAATTTATGAATGTACATAACAATAAAAATATATGTTTTAATATTTACGTTAATACAATGATATGTTTTTAAATTAAAAACTCTAGTGAAAGTATATGTGTGTAAAGAATGATTAAAATGTTTTAAGAAAATCAGGCACTTGAATATTGTTAATATGGATGGTCATTGGGGAGTGAACCCAAACTTCGCTTTGTGGGTTGCCCCAAGACAATTTTCAATGTTTCATGTATCCCCAGAATAGTGTTTTTTATTAATCTTTTGTATTGTTTGAGAAAAACCATACAATATATTTAATGTAGTTTGGAATGAAAATATTTTCAAAAGTGGTATAGTATTTTAAAAGTGCAAGTAATTTCAATTTAGGTTCCCAAATGAAAATTTAAAAAGTATTTTTCAAATAAATATTATAAAAATGATTTTTCAATGATTTTAAAACCCCTTATTTGGAAATTTAATGTTCATACCTTGTTTAAAAATTATTTTTACAGGTCACATTGAAGTCTTAAGCTGGATGCTATCATTTTTTTTGTTAGGACACACCGAAGCATAGAGGGAATATTAATTAATTGATACACCCCTGATAAATTATAATCCTATACCTAATTATCTAGATCCATGAATGATAAAATGTCCTCTATTGTGTAATGATTAAGGCTAGGTCCTTAAAAAACATTCATAAAAATGAATGGTTTTTTTTGAAACTTACACACAAAACCACGAATGAAATGATCCCTATTCTACCCCAACAGAACTAATATTGTTTTAGAAATTATATTGAATCCATTCCCAGATCACACTTCCAAAATCCTTCATAATATTTTTTATCCTATTTTGAAATGGAGAAGACTCAAATACATCTTTTCCAAGAGTCTCTATAAGAGAAGATTTTAGTCTATATTGTATCCACTATCCTCTACTAAATCAAAATTCATTATATTTAACCTTATCCCATGTTGAATATAATTATTCAATATGAAATATTGTTGTCAAATCATTATGATTTAGTAAAACATATATTATTAATATATAATGAAATGTTTTTACGCATTAATTCATCATAACACTGTATTGTTTGGTTTAATTATTCCAAAAAAGATTGATGTCATAATGATTATATCTATAATGTCCCTGAAATTTCATCTAATTGTCAATTAATTATATGGGATTATTTCGAGACCAGACACTTTGACGTCACAAGATACCGTGGCCCAGTAAGTGCGTAATAGAATTTTGAAAATTTTTACTTCATTTAAATAAATGTGCGAGCGGGGTTTTCAAACTATTAAACCGGTACTCGGATGAAAAATCATAGGACATCATTGAACACAGAACCATGGAATTCTCTTAGAACGGACATAACATTTAATAGAAATGGTGAACCAGAAAAGTTAATTTTCAAATTTTCGGAAAAAATAAAATAACATAAAAACTTATTTTATTTATTTGTCCCAACCATTGGGTGGTGGCATGACGACATTGTGGGGTGGTGAAGAAGCAACAAAGAGTTTCATTAAATGAATATAATTAATGGCTCGTATAAGTGTAGTGTAATGATGAATTAAGTAATGTATAAAAGATACACTATTTTACTAATGAAACAACATAACGACGTGACAACGTAGTGTAACAGAAACGCTGCGACATGTTTTCTTTTAATGGGTTCATGCATTATAGAAATGAGGATCGATTGGTGGATTTACTCTGATGAATCTACAACGAGAATACTCAACAATAATGAATGAATAATGTTGTTTAATTTCTAGAGACATCATATCACCTCGAAGAACGAAATCGGAAAGCAACGAATGCCAAAGGAACATGAACCCCCGTGGGAGAACCACATCAACGACGAACACCTTCAAGGTTGAGGTTTGTTTTTATTTTAAGTTTCCACATTATTTATTATAAATGGAGAATGCAGATCAAACCACAAATAGGATGATTCACCAATCACTAATCCTTATGGGAGGATACATATATTGGGGTTTTCACTAAGGTTATTTGATTAACATGTGATATAACATCAATTAGATATACCATGATATGAAATACCTAATGTAGAGTGTGTGGGTCAACACAAAAAAGCCCAGAGCCCCTCCTTCTTATGATTTTTTTCCATTCCTCATGGACGCATGTTCGATGTAGTTTCAAGGAGGATCTAAGGCCATCATAGAGAAGATGGAATCCCATAGAAGCCTTAGGCACAAGAAGCGCAAAGAACGGGCCACCGGAGCGGACCTGGTGGTCCGAAGAAGAGCCCACTAGAACGACTCCATCTGCTGAGCCAGAGGCTTGGAGAGGGATGCGACCTATAGTGACGGGCTTCTGTTTCTCCCCTGACACCCTACGGAACTCGTGTAGCCTGGTTTGACCGACTGCATCACAGCACCCCAGATGTGCTATGAGTCCATGTTGAGGGATGGTTTTCCACCATAGGTGGACCTGGAAGGGCGTGACCTACTCCATATGGATTTTTCCCACACCCTACGGGCCAGACCAACACCCCTTAGACTGGGATGAATGAGACCGGGTCACCGGGGGACCCGGTTGGCTGGGCACCCGGCTGAATCGTGCCGCATCCAGCGAGGCCCAATGGGCCAGCCCCACTGGCCATACCGAACAAGGCCGACAGAGACTCATACTGGGTCTGTTAAGGTGTGGTGAACTAAATTGGGGCATTTGGGGCCCTCGACCTAGGTTGGTTGGGTTGATATGATCGGGTTAGACCGAGCCCTGATGCAACCACACCCTGTTTACTAAAACAACAATAACATAAAAACCAAGATTCTGATTGGTGAGTAGTTTGTGGAGTTGGGACCCTAATGACAATATAGATATTTTAAAATTCTCTATGGAGGATTTCATGGATTTTGGAAAATGAAGAATGTCTTGAGGAGAGGTTCTCCCAATATCAAGCACACTACATGCAAAAACCCTACGGTTGGCTGAGACCTGAAGACTGTTGACAAGTGACCCTATGTGGATGAACTAAAATGGCCTAGTGGGAATAATATCAACGTGACCTGGATATCCCATGATTGGAAGTGGATCTGTGTGACCTGGTAGACCCACGTTACTTGACGGAGAGGAGTATATTAGTATGGCCAAGGTGGGAAGTGTCTCTATGTGACCCATCAGGCCTACTATGGGGAGAAGATCTCTGTGACACAACATACCCACAATACTCATTAAGGGAAGAGTACCAAAGTGTCACATGGTTAGTAGGAAGCAGCTCTTTGTGACCTAGGAGGCCCACTGTACTCATTGGGGATGCGTTCTCCCACAACCCAAGGTGTTCAATGATATGACTGATGGTAATACTTTACATACTACATATTATATCGAGTGTGAGTTTATTACATCGTGGTCACATTTTTAGGTTTTCTCTATGGAATGTTTTGTGGTATTTCCATTCTGTTTCTATATCCCTATTAGGTATTTTGTTACTCACCCCTACACAGGCTTCTCCTGCACGTGTTTTGTCTAGTGCAGATGACAGATGACATGACCGAGGACTTGGTGTCCAAGGACCAGAATGTTCTCAATGAGATTAGGCAGATAGGGCGTGCTTCTATGGCTTCCTGTAGCTATTATACACTTACCCATTAGGTGGTATTTTAGCAGATATCTTTTAGATTTTCCTTATACTTTCCTGTTTTAAGTTTTTCTTTTTTTGGGTTTGTATTTGGACCATTTGACCTACATTTTTTACATTTAGTCTTTGGTTGTATAGTGTAATGGATGTTTAACTTACCATCATAGGGACATGGTTTTATTCTTGTTTGAATAGTTACTTAAAAAAATTCCTCCCACTTGCAGGTTGACGCCTTCAGCGCGAGTTGCCAACCCATGGCCTCTAGGAGGAGGTCATAGGGGATGTCACTACACGGGCCCTGGGGGATGGGTCATGACAATGTGGTATCATAGGTGTTCGGTTTTACCTAAATGGCTTGGAGTCTATTATTTAGTATTTGGGAAAAAATTTTAAATGTTTCGGGTTCTACTTTCAGATGTGGAGAGTCTTGTGTTGGTGCTCGACCAACGTATCCATACACCATGACCTGGAATTCTTTTTTTCAACTCTATACATAAAAATACTGGTTGCATGAATCATATAATAATTGACTGTTTCCTTATATTCTTCTTATATAAGAGTATGATCACCAGGTATAATCTATTGACTGTGGACCATCAGGATCCAAGTCAGGATGCATCCCCATCGGTGATGAACTAGGATTCTGATACATGGTCTTGAAGATATCCCACCTAGAGATGATGCATCAGTTCTAGGAACTGTGCTAGAGATGGCCCAACCGGGTGGTAAACCAGCATTACCACCACCCATTGATCGATGGTTACTACCAAAATTACTGATAGAGTATGCACATAGGCTCAACTCCTTTCATGATTTTCAGAGATAGATACCTCCAAGGTTCAGGGGAGAGACATATCCTTAGGTTACTAAGGACTGGATGGAGCCCATGACGTGGGTCGTCTTCTTAGGGAGAAAGGCACTATACAAAATGGAGATGCTAGATATGAGCTTTCTTCAGGGATCATCATGGAGATGGTGGAGCCTGACGATTTACACTCATGATGCAGAAACCATCTACAGTGGTGAAATTAAGTAGATTCTTTGAGAGGATTTCATCCCTGCAACCATGATCTCCATGAGCATAAAGGAGGTGTTTCACTAATAGTAGGGCAGCATGTTAGTGGTTGAGTACTCTTTGAGGTTTAAAGACCTCTATCACTACTCCATAGACAAGGTGCATGACCCTTTATTTAGGTCCTTGACCTTTGAGAAGGGACATAGATGGGAGATAAGGGCATCCAGGGTGTCTCTCAGCCTCCCCACTCAGTTTTGGGTGTTAGAGAGAGACCTTCCTCTGGAGATATTACTATAAGTGGAGGCACCGATAGCAAGAGCCTCCAGTAGACAATAGGTTGTAGAGTATTTAGTAGTGAGCATCAGGCAGTAGACTTGGGGTCCCAAGCAGGTCAGATCATTTAAGAGATGACCCTAGGACTTGGGGATGGTAATGTAGGGCACCTATTGTAGAGTGAGTCCGTAGGGAACTAGGTTGTGATTCATGTGTGGAGTGCAGGGAAACATGGATCGTGACTTCCTGACCCGCTGTAGAGACGATCAACAGATGATTGAGGGACCACCAAGGTAGAGGTAGAGGTTTGTGCGAGGAGGTCAGTAGGGAAGTAGAAATGGAAGGGGAGCCGGGCACACAGTAGGAGGTGGATGACAGTTTGAGGTACTACCTCCACCACCCCAGGTGTTCCACCACATCCTTAGGGGGTAGGTGGATAGGGGTGAGCTCAGTTTGATGTAGTGGAGGGCTATGACCAATACATAATTTAGTTGACTAGAGGTATGATCTATGTCTTTTCCACCTTATTTTTACTTTATATAGACACAAGTTCTAATTAATATTTACTTTCCTTGGATCTTGTTTGAGGCTCTATGATTATGGTGGAGCCGTTGGATCGATCCTTATGATTAGAGACTCTAATGGGAGGGGATTCAATGATTACACACTCGTGTCGGTAGTGTGATCTTACTCTGGAGGCGAGAGCTGTGGCTGTCATCTCCTAGTAGCGGAGTCGAGGCCTTTTGAAGTCATCGTGGGTATGGACTGATTATCTAAAGTCCATGATCAGATCAACCGTTTTAGTTGAAAAGTGTAGTGTGTCCACGAGGATGAAACCAGGTTTTCTTTCAAAGGAATGAAGGGAACTTTTACATAATAGGACATACATTCTTGGAGGTTGGTGTAGCTAATCAATCACCAGTTGGCTAGCCTAACTCTTGGTACGGTGGATGAGAGGTGTCTGAGATTTCTTATAGTGGTGGACGGTTATGAAGACATTTTTCTTGAGAATGTTCTAGGAATACCTCCTCGTAGGGAGGTAGACTTCTACATTGATCTATACCCAAGGAAGACACTGATATTCACACCGGTATATTGGATGGATCTTTCATAGCTTCTTGAATAGAGGGTACAATTGGAGGACTTCCAGGATAATTGATACGTGAGGCCCTTTATTTCACCATGGGATACCCAGTGTTGTTTTCCAAGAAGGAAGACGGGATTTTGAGGTTGTGTATGGACTTATGGTTCCTGAACTATGTGATAGTGAAGAACAAGTATCCACAACTGAGGATTGTTATCCTCTATGATCTGCTGAAGGGAACAAGGTGGTTCTGAAAGATAGATCTCAGATCAAGCTATCATCCACTTTTGTTATGGTATGAGGATGTACCGAAGAGGGCCTTTATGTTCTGGTACGGCCAATTTGAGTTTTTGGTGATGCCTTCTGATGTGACCAATCCCCTAGCAGTGCTCATGGGACTAATTAATAGGATCTTCCAGCCTTACCTTGACCGGTTCATCGAGTATTCATTGATGACATAATGGTGTACTCGACATTAGAATAAGAGTAGGTTACAAACCTTAAGATAGTTCAGGATATACTATGAGAGCACCCAATTTATAGTATGCTCTCGAAGTGCCAAACCAAGATTCGGGAGGTCAACTTTCTAGTACACATCATCTGAGAGGATGAATTTTCATTGGATCTGGAAAGGATAGAGGTAGTTCTTTCATGGGAGCCACGCAGGAGTGTGACTGAGGTGCATAGTATTTTAGGGTTGGCTAGATAATACCATAGTTTTGTGCTTGACTTTTCTAGAGTAAAAAACCCTTGTTAGCATGGAAGAATAAGGGAAAACCCTTAATTTGAATGGAGAAGTGCCATCAGAGTTTCCAGGAGCTAAGGTCGAGACTGATGAGGGCCCCCATAATGAGACAACTAGAGGAGGGTGTTGGGTATGCAGTTTTATGCGACGTGTTAGGGACACGAAAATGGTGTGTACTAATGAAATAGTGGGCGCTGATAACCTAATGATACTGGTAGTTGAGGCAGCATGAGATGAACTATGTGACCCATGTCCTAGTGTTAGTTGTAGTGGTATTTACCTTGACGATGTTGTTACACTACTTGATGGTTGAACATTTTACCGTCTACTCTGACCATAAGAGTCTCAGGTATATCTTCTCACAGATGGACATAAACATGAGATAGAAGTGATGGATGGAGTTCCTCTATGACTATGACTTTGAGATAGTATTTACACCTGAGAAGGGGATCTTGGTGGAAGATGCTCTCAACAGCAGTTCTGGTCTACAGATGCGGAGTAAGGTGGTGAAGAATTTAGTCGCGATGAAGATATCCTTCATCGATGATGATGGTGAAACTTACCTTTAGTCTATTATTGTCACTCCTCCAATCTTATAGTGAGTATGGGAGGCACAACTTGTGGATGTTAACTGTGAGGCCTGACTTGCTCAGTTATCCTCATGACAGGCTTGTGATTGATTTTTGATAGGTGAGGAGCACATCATCCTTATCAGAGGGCGCATCATTGTACCAGTGACATTTCGGGAGGAGGTGTTGAGGTATTTACATAAATCCCATTTGGCGTTACATCTTGGTGTGGATAAGATGTACCAAGACCTATGATGTCTGTACTTGTGTCCCAAGATAGAGAAAGTGGTGGTAGAGTTTATTTCACGATTCTTAACTTGTTAGAAAGTGAAGGCTAAGGATCAGGTTCCAGTAGACTTGGCCTATCCATTAGATTTACCAGAATGTAAATTGGACGCTATCTCTATGGACTTGTTGATAGGGTTACCACAAATTTCATAGCCCACGATTCTATCTGGGTGATCGTTGATGAACTCACAAAGTAAGATCACTTCCTACCCATCACAGAGTAGATATCGGTGGAGGGATTGAGATGGATCTACGTTCAATAGATAGTGTGGCACCACAGGGTGACTTCGATGATCGTATCATACTGTTATGCACACTTTACCAGTTGTGGAAGGGATTTCAGGAGGGGTTCAAGACTCAGCTGTTCTTGATAAGAACCTTTCACCCTTAGACCGATGTTCAGATGGTGTAGACAATACAGACCATGGAGGACATGCTTCATGCTCGAATCCTTGATTGTGGTCGCAGTTGGGACAACCACCTACTATTGGACCCTTTTTCCTAATGAAATAGATATCACTTCACCGTTGGCATGGCACCGTTTGAGGCCTTGTATGGGTGGCCACGATGATAACCTCTATTCTAGACAGACCCTGGGGAGTCAGCACTCATGGGTCCCGAGAAGGTACAGGCTACTGATGAGAAGGTGCATATAATCCAAGATTTGATGAGGACTACACACATAAAGAAAAAATCCTATCAAAATAGAAGAAAAATACACCTATATTTCTAGGATGGAGAACATGTGTTCTTTTGGGTCTCACCCCAATGGGGTTTACGAAGATTTGGATTGGGTGGTATGTTATCTATGAGTTTCATCAGACCCTTATATATTATGATAAGAGTTGGTGATGTGGAATACTACCTAGCTCATGCCCACAGATGCACCGTGTTCATGATGTTTTCTCATGTGCTATAGTAGAGGAGGTACATACTTGATCGATCGCACGTCATCGACTAGGGCGAGCAAGACATTGACGATTGTGATAAATTTGCATAGTTCCCATTAGAAATATGGTATTAACTGGAGTGTGTCTTTCGTGGATGGTCGATTCATCTAGTGCATGTTTGGTGGATGCATGGGAACCTCCAGGAGGGAACATGGGAGCGAGAGGCTCAGATTTATGGTTAGTACCCCAATTTGTTCATTTAGATTTTTTATGTCTTATAGGGACATGAAACCCTAAAGGTGGGGGTAATATAATGTCTTGTAAATTCCATGTATTTTAATTTTAAATTATGGATTTATTATTTTAAGACCATAAGATATGAAGGCACCTAATTCTGAGGCCTGGTAAGCCAAGAATAGTTTTTTGACCTTTTTTTATATTATTTAAATAAACGTTTGAGTGGGTTTTTATAACCCTTAAATCAGTTCTTGGATTAAAAATATGGGGGCACCATTGAACATAGATTGGTTCAATTCTCCTAGAATGAAACTAACTTCGTCCAGGATGGGTCAATTGGAAAAGTTAATTTTCATAATTAAAAAAACATTTAAGGGAAAGATATTTTAGTTGTTTTCCCAATAGTTGGGTGGTGGAATTTTGGGGATGTGATGCGATGATGAAGTGTCGACAAGTTGAATTAAATAAAACAAATTAATGGCTCATAAATGTGTAGCATAATTACGCATTAAATGAATAAAAAAGAGGTGACTACATAGCATAACTGAAACGATGTGTCATGTTTTCTTTTAAAGGGTTAACGTGTTGGAGAAAAGAGGATCGAGTTGTGTAATTCCTATGATGATCCCACATCTTTAATTATCTCCAATGACAAATGTAGAACATTGGAGAATCACTATCAACATCGAAGCACCTTGAAGAAGAGAACCAGAAAGAAATGAATGCCAATAGAACTTGAATACCCTGGGAAGACAACTTCAATGATAAAACCTTTGAGGGTGGGTTAGTTTTTTATTATGGTTTTATTGTTCTTTATTCTAAATGACGAATGTGGATTAACCCACGATTAGGTTGATCTTTTGATCACTCATTCTTGTAGGATGGTAATTTTCATGGATTTTTCACCAGTATTATTTGATAAACATGTGATAGAACATCAATTCTATACCCCAGGATTCTAAATCTATAATGTTGAGAGCATGTGATGACACAATAAAGGCTTGAGTACCTCTTCCTGGTGCATTTTGTGCGTTCATTGTGGCTGTATCTTTGAAATGGTGGGTAGGAGGATAGGAGTCCATCATAAGGAAGATGGCATACCCTAGAGGCCATTGGCGCAAGAGGACCAAACAAAAGACCACTAATCTAGACCTGGAGATGCGTGGAACAGCCTGCGGGTGACGGACGGTGATGGCCCATAGTAGCGGCTGCAGGAAGGTGGCGGTGTGTTAGGACAACGCATTAGAGTGAGCATTGCAGTTGGCTTGGACTACGACGAAGTGGCTTGAGCAGCCAACCGAGACATTGGAAAGCATATGGAAGTGGCCCCTTAACTGCGTCAGTGGAGTGGCCCGCAACTGTGAGATATGACTTCGTGTCGCACGTGGTCCCCTGATCACATACAGAATCTCGAAGGCCAAGTTTGAATGGCCATGTGACAGTGCCCCGGACGCGCTACTTTTCTGTGTTGAAAGATGTCGGTCTGCCAGAGGAGGACCTGGTAGGGTGCGACCTACCCAAAGTGAGCCAGACTAACCCCATCAAGCCATGCTGGATGAGACCGGGTGACCAGGAGACCCAGCGGGCTGGACCCCCGTCCGAAATGGGATAGATCCAACGGGTCCCAATGGGCATGTCCCACTAGCCAGGTAGGACCGGGCTGACCCTGACCTGAACTGGGTCGATTTGGGTTAGTTGAACTAAACCGGGCATATGAGGCCACTAGGTCGGGGTGGTTGGGTTTGTCCGACCGGGTCGGATCGAGCCCAGATGCAACCGACCCCTCTTTACTAAAATGCCAAAAACAAACAAACTGGGAGTCTGATTGACTAGTCTTTTATGGATTTGGGAACCTCATGATGAGGTAGATCGTCTAGCATACACTATAGATAATTTCATGAATGTTATAATACAATGAATGTCTTGAGGAGTGGTTCTCCTAGAATAAAGCGCACTACGTGCGGAAAATATGTTGTTGTCTAAGACCTGAAGACAACTAATAAGAGACCCTATGTGGATCAGTTACAATGGCCTAGTGGGAAGAGGCTCTATGTGACTCAGTAGGTCCATAGTGGGGAGTGGCTCTCTGTGACCAGACAGACCCACTGTACTTGATGGGGAGGAGTACCTTAGTGTGTCCATGGTCGGAAGCTGTTTTGTGTGACCTCGCACACCCACGATGGGGAGAAGCTCTTTGTGACCTAGCATACCAAGGGTACTCATTAGGGATGAGTACCAAAACTGTCCAAGGTTAGTGGGAAGGGGCTCTATATGACCCGATATGCCAACTTTACTCATTGAAGATGAGTACTCCATCATCCCAATGTCTTCGATGATATGACAGATGGTCCTACATTCTATACTCTATATTAAACCTGGAATGAGTGGTCTTACTTCATGATCCTGTTTTTTGAGTTTCTATATGTATTGATTTGTGGTATTTCCTTTGTGCTTCAGAATCCCTATAGAGTATTTTTTTCTCACCCCTGCATGTGCCTCTATTTCATGGGTTGTTTCTGGTACAGATGACCGATGACTTGGTGGAGGACATGGTGGCCCAGGACCTAGTGGTTACCAATGATATTAGGCAGGAAAGATGTTCTTCTATGGATTTCAGAAGCTACTCTACACTTACCCATTAGGTGGTGTTTTCAACGGACGAATTTCAGAGTTTCCATGTACTTTCCAGTTTTCAGTTTTTTTGGGTTTGTATTCTGGCCAATTTGACCTACTGTTTTTACTTGTAATCAATGGTTGTTTAGTTTCATGCATGTTTACCTTTAGAGATTTGGGACGTAGTTATCAATGCCTATATATAGGTACTCAATAAAATGCCTCCAACTTGTAGGTTGTCGCCTTCGATGCTAGTCAATAACCCCTGGCCTTCGGGAGGCGGGATTGGGGGATGTCACGACATGGGCCCAGAGGGACATGTTGTGACAATATCTTAAATAAAAAATAAAACCAAAAATATCCATAATATGATAAAATATTGATTAAAATAATTTTTTTAAAAACTAATTAATATTAATATATATATATATATTCATAAATAAACCCAATTCAAAATGATTAATCATAATTCAAAAAAAAGAGATTTTAACCCCTCTTTATAAAACATTACAAAAAAATACAAAAAATAAATTGGGGAATTGGTCAAAATATCAAAAACACTAATGTTAATTTTATTTCCATTATTGAGTTGACTACATAATGATTTTGTATCAGGGAACGAAATAGTTATACAAATTCCAATGGGTATCAATCATTATGAATATGTTTTAAAATTTAATATCAATTAAGAAAAAATAATATGGGGATAATAATAAATTAAAAATGAATGAAATCATATAAAATAAACACAAATATTGTTTCTATATAGATGTTTAAGAAACCTAAATTTATTATATAGTAGGATATAGTGTGTTTGACAAAACAAGAATACAATATATGAATTTTGTTTAAATAAATTTTCTATTTTTCTGTTATGATCATAATTATTGAAAAATATTCTTACAATCAATTTTCCATCAAACCTATGAACATATTATATAATAAATCCTATAATATTTTTTGTATTTTAGTTTCATTCTCATGATCTCATTATCATGTTATTATTCCAAAATATAATATGACAATTTAAGGGTTTAACATAAAAATTCTATTCTTTGATGCGTGATTTGTATTAACCCCCTATTATCATTTATATAGTGAATATAATACATGTTATTTGTAGTTTATAATAATAATGATTTCATTAATGGTATTTAATTTTCTATCTTATGTTATATCATTAATAGTCTTTTCATTTTGAGGATATCATAATCAAAAGGGATTCTTTTTTTTGTATCACTAAGTGATCAAAATTTACTATGATTTATTTTTTATTTTTGGGAAATTTTTACTTAATTTCTAATAAAATCTAAAATGATTTAAATTACTAAAATATATTATTTTCGAATGTCTTTTTACCATTTTACATTTAATGGGTACACAATTCAACTAAAATATTTCCAATGATCTCAGTGAAACTTATCTCACCTTTTCAGTTGTGAATCATTCTCATCTATTTTCATATTAATTATTTTTTAAAAAATTTCATTAATATAATTATATTATCATAAAAGATAATATATTTTTATCATTTATTCCCATTAAAATCATTATTATGCGATTCTTTTTATCATTTTCTATATTGTTAATTTTCAATTATTTTCAATGTTTCTTTAAAAAGTGGTAAAAGAAACATAAATAACGTTTTTTGGCATGATTTCATAATATAAATATCTCCATTAGTTTTATTTATATATAATCATCTATAATTTGTTTTATGGATTTAAATATTATATTGATTCAGAATTTTTTATGAATTATTTATTTTTAATATGAATTTTGATAAAAATGTAATGGTTTCTATTTAATCAATAACTTTTAATTGAGATTAACACTATATACATTGACTATATTCTTCATGGATTTTTTTATCATAACATTTCACTATTTCAGAAGAATTTTTTATTGATAATTTATTAAAATACACTTTCATTCTAAAATGATCTTTTATGATGGATTTATATATTCATATAAATATGATGTTGATAACAATCAATTCCATCCTTTCTATTGGAAATTTGTTCTATTTTTCCATATTTGTTAATAAAAAAATTATATTATTCTCTTATTTTGAAATTAAAATATTTATTATCATTACTTCACGTATTATCTCTATTTATCTCATTGAAATGTAAATTTGATAACACTGTCTTCGATGCGGTATTCAATAAGAATTTATAAAAAATAATAACACAATACATTTGAACCTTATTTTATTTTTTATATTTTTCTCCATATTTATTTTTATATATTTTATTTCATTTCATGATTCTATTATTGTGGATGAAATTAATGTTTTCAATAATTTTTATTTTGAAAATCTCAATTTCTATTTGAATTTGACTTATATCATCTTTATTTAACATCAATTTTAAATGTGTTTTATGTATATTATTTATATGATTTTGATTAAAATTTTCACAATAACTAAATATTATATATCTATAATAGGGTCATATTTATTGAATAACCCCTATAAATTTTAATTCTATATAATTTTTTTTGGATTTCAAAATTTTCTACCAGCTGTGCTAATTCTTGATGACATTTTACTGGTACAATTTTAAAGTGTTATATAACCCAAATTTTCTCAATTGTTTATTAATGTTGAGATATTTGATTGAATTCATATTAGACTCATATTTTTGGTTTATCATTAGTTGATGTCTTTGTTTAAAATTTACATCTAATTAATTAGGTAAAGATTTATATATCATAAGATAATAATTTAATAATTTTTTTTCATTTTCCAATTAATTTCAATGGAAATAATGGAATATTAATAAAAATATGCATGCCCGGGTTTTATGTTGACCAAAATTTACAATTGAACATGGAGACTTGATTTAATTTCTCAACATTATATTTGGCTGTATTGTGGTCATCATTTTCCAAAATGTATTGATTTCTGATGATTATGCTTGTGGAAAATTTCTTTGTTATTTAAAATACATATATTATGCACCAAGTCTCATGATTATTGTGTAATATATATTTGAAAATAAAATTTGGTATAGTTATGTTTCTTTGAAGAATTATATAAATCTCTTATACTTTACAGTAAGGTACAATTAATTTATGATTTTTTTATTCATATATTACTCGTATTTTTTTGTTTTCTCACATTAATATAATCCATCCAATTAAGTAAACTTATTATTTTATTTCAGTAATTGAGCATTATAACATAGTAATATTGTCTCACATTTCTCTTGGGTCTTAAATATTAGAATTTGTTTTGACGGATGTAAATTTTAGGATATTTTGTGGGTTATGTTTATGAAAAATTGAAGAGTAAAACATTTTTATTAATAATAAATAAATAAAAATAAATTTATTTTCACAGGTTATTCATTTATGTATGATTTATAATGATTAAATTTGGGATATGATGTATAATATATGTTTGTAATTATTAGAGTCTCAAAAATCCAACACATGTTCCATTAATGAAATATTCAGGACCAGTAACGAAATCCAAGGGTTCTTTTCCTTTTCTTGGTTTGTTTATGTTATGTTCATAAGCCACAACACAACCTAATCCCATATTTCAATTAGGGAATACATTTTTTGTTATAAATAAAAAATTTTAACCTATTTTTATGACTTATTTAATCATGTCATGGTTTTCAAATACATTATATCTAAGTATTGTAGGACCCTGGGACACCCTGAGAGGGGAGGGGTGAATCATGGTGTCAACTTTTTCTTCTTAAAGTTGTGGATCTTGTTCCCACATTGGTAGGAACTACTTAAACCTGTATGATGGACATGATCCGCAGTGAAACATTCACATGCACAGAGATAACACATCAATTTTACTTGTTTCACCACAAAGGGCTACATCCAAGGAGCATACACTGACAAGTTTCCGGTCATACCAAATTCCACTAATCTTAACTAACTGTGGATTATAGAGGTTCGGGCACAGTCACTCTGTCCTAGGCTCACTGCCTATTCAAAGGTTCAGGGATAACTCACTGCTTCCCTCGGGTCACTCCCGTTGACTCCCCCGGGCTCACTGCCATTGGTGAAGTCACACTCAGTTTATTGACGTGAAGGTCTCTTCAATAGATAGACATGAAGTTCTTTGTCTCCTGTTCAGCAAGAGACTTTTCTTGCATCATGGTTCAGAGTTGATGCCCTTTTTAGTTTAATCCTTCTTATTTAGTGCAATGACTGAATGCACTAGATCCCATTGTCTTCGTTTTCTTGAATCATAATCGCTTGTGTGATTGCTCAATAAATGATGATCTGTTGATGTCCAAATTTCATCCACTGATGAATAGCCCTTTTTCCCCAGTCCACTGGGTGGACAACCTTTGGAAAGGGACTTCACAATGTACACTACTTCACAAGGCTCCCAATTTTGCAAAGCTCAAAAAAGGCTTCACAGAGTCCTTACTTTTTCCACGAAGCTCAATCGCGAAGCACTCTCGCTATTCTCTAGCCTTCGCAATGCTTGGTTGTCGCAGAGCTCCTGCCTCTTCACAAAGCACACTAAGCTAACGCAGGGCGCATGACTTTCACTGAGCTATAATAGCCACCACGAAGCTCCTCTTTCACGAAGCACACTGCCTTCGCGAGAGAACCTTGCGAACCGAGAGCAAAGGATTTTTGTTGAGATCTCTCTCTACCTTTCTCTCGAGGGGGTCGACCTGTATATATAGGCAATTCCCCCGACCCTCGAACTTTCCACGCGAAGTCAATTCCACGTCAGCTCAAATCGCGAAGCTCTGAAGTTCCTGCCGGAATTCTCTAAAAATCGTTTTGCACTACGGAAATTTTCCATTCATGGAGCTTGTTGTAGTCGCAGAGCATCCCTTCAATTACTTCGCACCTTTTCCATGAAGCTCCCTCGCAAATCCCTTTGTCGCCGTGAAGCTCCCTTGCAAGGCCCTTCATCGCCGCGAAGCTCTCCATCCTCTGCCGTTCGCAAAGCTTGACGTAATCACGAAGAATCACCACCTCCATTCTTCTGGTCTTCGCGAAATCCAATCCATGCATCCCATCTTCGCGAAACTAATGCCTTTTCCATATAAAATTATGATATTCATGGAAATCCACTTTTCACGATGCTCACCAACCTCCAAATATTGGACCCCAAAATTTTGGCAAAAACTGGAAAACGGCACCACGTTGTATCTGCTCCTTTTTTTCTGCCTCCAGATCATCCATTCCATTGTCGATGTTCCTTGAATTAATCATGGATCATTATCCACAGTCCTTGAACTCGACATGCCACCATGGAATCTCCTTTGTAAACAAATTTGTATATCGTCTGTTTGCTTTGTCAACAAGCACGATTACCTCAACAACACTTCTTCTTGGTGATATGTATCCTTCAGCAACTCTTCTGCTTTTATCACAAACTCCACTATTGTGATATTTATTATTTGAAGGCATAGCTTCGACATCATCATCATCTATGACATTGTGATGTGCATGGCTATCGCAGAATTCCAATCATTGGACGTTGTCTTCTTCATCAACCGTCGTGACCAACTTCATGAAAACCATGTTATTCTATTCATCAAGAAGTCTCTTGCATGGTTCTCATGCAATCATGAGTAATTTAATGGTCTTCATCAAAACCCATGGTTCTCATGCAATAATGAGGAATTGCATGGTCTTCATCAAAACCCATGGTTCTCATGCAATAAGGAGGAATTGCATGGACTTCATCCAAAAACCCCATTCTTCATTAATCATCCTCAGATGGATTACACCTCACATTCTTCATGGTTGTAAACAATTTATCACCTTTGACACATGTTATTTGAACTTATGATCAGTACAACAATCGTCTGAATCACCATTCCTCGACTTCAGCGGAGTACTTCATGATCTATTTCATTTTGATCTTCCAATCCTCCATTTCATTGGAGTACTTCTTGATCTCCTTCATTTTGATCTTCATTCACAACTATTGACAACAAATAAAAACATATACACATGGTGGTTCCAACAATCTCCCCCTTTGTATTTTGTTTTCAATACCTTATACATCTTTTCAAATGAATTTGTTAACATTAAAATGAGAATCTTCTCTTCAATGAACTTTTCATTTCAAACAATCATTTCACTTTCTCTCCCCCTTATTGACAAGAAATACAAAATGCATGGTAGGGAGGGTATCAATCCATACATAAGCAATGTTTCAATAATCATTTCACTCTAAGTCTACTTGAGCAATGCTCGATGTAGAAAACAAGATGATTTGATTAAGTCAACAAGGCTGTCCATTATTCACAAATCATGATACCAACATGAGATGAGAACTAATTTATTTAGTCTTCAAGGGTTTACCACTTTTATTTCAGGAATAAGAAATAAAATGTGATAGGGAATGATCAAACTGAAATTCCTGCACTCACATCAGCAAACTGATCAAAAACATTCAAGTGCTATCTGCAGGATAAGTGACCCCGGGGCACATCCATTCTTTTTATGTCATTGATCAATTCAGTTACTCCCCCATTGTAGAATTATCTTTGATCTGAGCAACCAAGGGATAGAGATTGAGAAATGGCATACCTTCTCCATTGACATGTTCTTCATGAAATTCACAGAGTAACATATTTTGAGTCCAGCTAGAGTTGATATTGATTGACACAATGATTAGTGGAGGTTATTCATTTTTGTCCCCCTCAAGGGAAACACTCCTCATCATCTTCACCAAGAGTGATCCTTCATCATCATAATCTTTGAATATCAATTGAAGAATCTACTAAGGATGGAAGCTTCTTTAGCTTGGCTATCAAGAGTTGACAACGTTCACTACTTCTCAGGTTCTCCTCCTGAGAGCATGCTTCACCTTCAATTCCCTGCATTATTAGAACAAACAAAATAAAAATGAATAATAGAATAAGGTGGTTCATCCTTGCTTCATCAACATGTTCTGTATGATTGAGGTTCTTTTCTCAACCAAGTTTCTATGTTCACTCCAGTCTTCATGCCTGTACATTTGAACATATGTTCTGTCATCTGTTGATGTGGCATGGATTTCTTCACATTCTCTTTTACATTGTGTGATGAATTGTTCTGCTTAACGGCCATCATGAATGATACATTCTTACTCCTCTTAAGGACTACTTCTTGCTCCGGTATTTAGGTTAGGCAACCTTCTGCAATGTGACCAGATTTCTTGCATCTATCACACATAACTTCTTTGACACGTGTGATTCTCTTGGTTTGCAATCTCGAATGCACTGTGTCTTCATCATGTGAAAGTTTTTCTTTTCCTTTGTCACCAGCCTTGGCCTTTTCATCTTCAAGTTTCCTCGTTATTTTCAAATCTTCTGGCCAGATGACCAATATGTCATTTGGAACTTTTGTGGAAGGTTTGGATCATCCACATGGGTTTATCTGAGTATCATCCCACGTTGTTTTTCTTTGGGATGAATGACCCATCAATTTCATGGATCTAAAATCCTGGGTCTCCTCAGATTTTTTACATTAGATCTTTTTGGGGAAATGTGTGTTCACAAAATTCTTCTGATTTCATCCCAAGGTACTTTCTTCAGGCTTATCCAGCATCGAAGGTCTTCTATTCTTATCAATAGTGAAATCATGTTGATATGGACATGTGCCTGCCTTGTGACTGCTGTCGTTGCATACATCACAGATGTTATCAAGAATTACAAATCTGTTTGCGGTAGATAGATGCTTCTGGACCTGCGGATGTTGCTTCTTCTTCTCTGGATTCCTTCCCTTTGATATAGGCTTTCCCTGTGCTTTTCCATGTAAGGGATTGTAAAAACAATCCAGTGCACAGTGCCCAAATCTGTTTCAGCACCAACATTGGCCCATAAATCTTTTCTTCTTTGTTTCTTCTGTATGAGGTTGTTGGGCCATCTTCTTAATCTTTTCTGCTCTATTTGAAGAACCAACTTCCTCCTTTTTCTTCCCATCCACCCTATCCATGGTGGTAGGTTTATTACACTCACCTTTCCTCATCCATACTTGCTTAGAACTTTTCGTCCAACCAGCACTGATTGTAGGAATGTATTTAGAAACATGATTAAAAGATGGTTTGGATGGTACCTTCACTTTCTCAGTTGCTTGTGATAGATCAATGAGTGAAGTCATGATCTTCTTATCACATGTTTGAGGTCTTTTTAGAATAGAATCCTATAGTCAGAATTGAGTACCAGCAACACCTGTTTCATTCTTTTGTGGAGTCTCAATATGTGTCTTCTCAGGATTTGTCAATTGGGATTCCAATTTTTGACTTTCATTATTGAGGATGATCTTCTAACCTTCAATCATGATCATATTCTCTTCACAAGTCTTCTTCAATCTTTCAACCTCATTCTCATGCATCTTAACTTTGTTTTGTAACAAAGAGTCAAGTTCCTTGAATTTCACGGACGTTTCTTCCAAACAAAAAACTCTTGACTTCATTGCTCTTCTACAGCTCAGCTTCAAGTGCATGGATCCTTTCTTTTAGAATCTTATTGACTTCCTCTTTTTCATTAAAGACTTTCTCCTGTTTGGTGGGCTTCTTACATTCAAGAACATTTCTTTCCAACCCCTTTTCCATATTGTAATATTCCCTTTCTAATTGAGTGATCTCAACCGGCATAGATTGAAATAGGCTAAAAATAATCACAACCCTTTCTTCAGGAATATCATGCAGATATGTTTTGAGTTTTTATAGAAATATTGAATTTGGGGTGTCCTCCTTTCCTATAGAAGAATCTTGAGCCACCTGCTCGATACTTTCAAAGCCAGATGTTTCTTCATTATTGGAATGGCATGGAGAACAAGACAATGCATCCTCTTTGAATATGAGGGACTTCTTCAACTGCTTCTTCCTTTTCTTTTTCCTGTTTGTCATCATCTTGCTAGATGTGGACTTATGCTCAGAAATGACTACATCATTATCAAGACTGCTCTTCATTGTTGACTTTATGAAAGAAACTCAAATCCTCTTCTCTATAGGATTACTGGAGAATATCCAACATATGTTAACCTCACTCTGATACCACATGTAGGACCTCGGGACACCCTGAGAGGAGAGGGGTGAATCAGGGTGTCAAATTTTTCTTCTTAATATTGTGGATCTTGTTCCCACGTTGGTAGGAACTACTTAAACCTGTATGATGGACATGATCAGCAATGAAACATTCATATGCACAGATATAACACATCAATTTTACTTGGTTCACCACAAAGGGCTACGTCCAAGGAGCATATGCCAACAAGTTGCCGGTCGTACCAAATTCCACTAATCTTCACTAACTATGGATTATAGAGTTTCAGGCACAGTCACTATGTCCCATGCTCACTGCCTTTAAAAAGGTTCAGGGATAGCTCACTGCTTCCCTCAGGTCACTCCCGTTGACTCCCCCTGGCTCACTACCGTTGGTGAAGTCACACTCAGTTTATAGACGTGAAGGTCTCTTCAATACATAGACATGAAGTTCTTTGTCTCCTGTTCAGCATGAGACTTTTCTTTCATCAGGGTTCAGAGTTGATGCTGTTTTTAGTTCAATCCTTCTTCTTTAGTGCAATGACTGAATGCACTAGATCCCCTTGTCTTCGATTGCCTGAATCACAATCACTTGTGTGATTTCTCAATAAATGATTCTCTGTTGAAGTCCAAATTTCATCCACTGATGAACACCCCTTTTGCCCCTATCCACTGGGAGAACAACCTTTGGAAAGGGCCTTCACAAAGTACCCTACTTCACAAGGATCCCAATTTTTCAAAGCTCAAACACGGCTTTGCTGAGTCCCTACCTTTTCGCGAAGCTCAATCGCGATGCACTCTCGCGATGCTCCAGCCATCGCAATGCTTGGATGTCGCGGAGCTCCTGCCTCTTCACGAAGCTCACTGAGCCAATGCGGGGCGCATGACTCTCACGGTGCTAGAATTGCTTCTGCGAAGCTCCTATTTCTTGAACCACACTACCTTCGCGAGTGACCTTTGCGAACCGAGAGAAAGGGATTTTCATTGAGGGCTCTCTATCTCTTTCTCTCGAGGGGGTCGACCTGTATTTATATTCAATTCCACCAACCCTCGAACTTTCTGCGTGAAGTTAATGCCACGTCAGCTCAAATCACGAAGCTCTGAAGTTCCCACTGGAATTCTCTCAAAATCGCGAAGCACTATGGAAATTTTCCATTCGCGGAGCTTGTCGTAGTCACGGAGCTTCCCATCAATTACTACAAACCTTCTCCGCGAAGCTCCCTCACAAATCCCTTCATCACCGCGATGCTCCCATGCAAGGCCCTTCATCGCTGCGAAGCTCTCCAGCCTCTGCCGTTCGCGAAGCTTGACGTAATCGTGAAGAATCACCGCCTCCATTTTTATGGTTTTCGTGAAATCGAATCCATGCATTCCATCTTCACGAAACACATGCCTTTTCCATATTAATTATGATCATCATGGAAATACACATTTCGTGATGCTCACCAACCACCAAATTTTGGACCCCAAAAATTTGGCAAACACTGGTAAACGATGCCACCTTGTATCTACTCTTTTTGTCCGCCTCCATATCATCCATTCCATTGTCGATGTTCCTTGAATAAAACATGGATCATTATTCACAATACTCAAACTCTACATGCCACCATGGAATCTACTTTGTCAACAAATTTTTATTTCGTCTGTTTTCTTTCTCAATAAGCACGATAACCTCAACAACACTTCTTCATGGTGATATGTATCCTCTAGCAACTCTTATGCTTTTATCACAAACTCCACTATTGTGATATGTATTCTTTGAGGGCATAGATTCAACATCATCATCTTCTATGACAATGTGATGTGCATGGCTATCACAGAATTCCAATCATTGCACGTTGTCTTCTTCATCAACAGTCATGAACAACATCATGCAAACCATGTGATTCTATTCATCAAGAAGTCTCTTGCATGGTTCTCATGCAATCATGAGTAATTTTATGGTCTTCATCAAAACCCATTGTTCTCATGCAATAATGAGGAATTGCATGGTCTTCATCCAAACCCATGGTTCTCATGCAATAAGTAGGAATTGCATGGACTTCATCCTAAAACCCCATTCTTCTTTAATCATCCTCAGATGGATTACACCTCACATTCTTCATGGTTGTAAACAATGTATCACCTTTGACACATGTTCTTTGAACTTACAATCATTACAACAATCTTCTGAATCACCATTCCTCGACGTCAGTGGTGTACTTCATGATCTCCTTCATTTTGATATTCCAATCCTCCATTTCATTGGTGTACTTCTTGATCTCCTTCATTTTGGTATTCATTGACAACTATTGAGAACAAATACAAACTTATACAAAAGGTGGTTCCAACATGTATGAAATTGATATATGATGACATGATGATGATAATTATTTCATAATTAATGAATCTTCTATAGAGAATATACTTATGATGTGTCTATCCTTTAAAGTAATCATTACAGACAATTTTTATTTCCATTTAATTATTTGTTTCACTATAAAAACCTTAGATCACTACATGTTTCTTACTATTTCATCACTTCTTCAAGATATATTCACATAGAAAATTTAACCAGCAACATTCCCATAATGAATTCATAGAATATTTAGAACACCATGCCAATATGGGTTTTTTACTAAACTCCACCATCTTGAAGAAATTATGAACCATAAATCAATTTGATATTCATATTATATTATATAGAGAATATATTTGTAATCCCCTAAAAATTTCATATTTTTATCCTATATTCAAAATCCCATACTCATCCTTGATTATTAATTCCAATTTTCCTTCAATAATTATCCACTTTTGAACCCTGAATATCAATAGAAACATTTCCATAAAATGTTTCCTCCATATTCTAAATAAACCACTAATACACAAGAAAATATTCATATATTTTAAATAATAAATGAACACATACATTTTTATTTTACTTTAGTCACATTGTATAATTAATTTTTTTATAGAAAAATTCATCCCCCAAATGATCCCCCAAAAGCCACGGTCTAATTCAATATGAAATCAAAAAATTTATAGGTTCAATGCCTCTTGATATTTATCCAAGAAATGTCTAATGGTTAATTTCATTCATTATTTTGAATCCAGTTTTTCATTTTCATGATACAATAATACATTACAACATGATCATAATGGAATAAAACAATATTTTACACTATTATAATCTCTATATATAATGCTATAATATATATTTTTTCGGGTAAAATATGTTCTTTGAAATAAACTTATTATTAATTTATCTATACAAATATGGAATCATGTTTTAACCATAAAATCATGTGTCCCAAAACTTCTCTTTTATACTTTATGTAACAATGATTCAAACATAAAAATTTTTCATCACAATAATGACTCAAAACATAAACTCCAGGAATTTTACTAGCAATTATAACCCCATAATAATTAATAATTTTACATGATTTTTGTATCTTATAAATAAATTCTCCATTGTTATATCATATTTCACTAAACATAATCAAAATATAAATAATATAATAATAATTCGAATGTGACATGTTTATACAATCCCCAAGAACTATTTGTTATGATTCAACGATTTGCAAATTAAAAAAATCATTCACCTATATTATAATCATGGCTCCAATAGTCACCCGATTTGGGTTATTTCAAATCTAATTAAATATTTAGGAAATCTTTTATACTATCAAAACACAATTGAAATATAAAAATTAAACTAGATCAATATATTTATATGATCAATTCCTTATACAAGAAATAAGAGTTCAAGAGATAATTTTTGAAATACTTAATCATGAATGTCAATTAATACACTTTTATAACAATAAATAATATTCATTTATTGGGTACCCTTTAATTTTTCACATGTATCTTATAACAAAAACAAACTTATGTTAAAGATAAACTAATACCACTTGATTAATACAAAAAATAATATTTCACATTTGGTCATATAATTTCATCCCATTACAAAGAAATACATATGGTTAATTACATTAAAATAATGTCTATACACATTTAATAATAAAAATATATTTTTATAAAGGATACACAAAACCTTATTATTCATTGGATGGTGGTTGAAGACAAATATTCAATAGAAGATTCATAAATAATACTGTATCAATTTGTTTAGTATATATATCCACCACATGATGATTTTTTACAAATATAATTCACATTCAAAATATATTATACAACATGTCATTTCATATAATAATAACGTATCAATGTTTTTTTTACAATAATGTAGAATGAAAGATTTTTGTTGGAAACATAAAACTTTTTTCTCACACAAGAACAATGATAAAACATTTATGTTTTCAATTTGATCCTTCAATTGTGGTTTAATCCATATCAATTGAGAATATGTTATTATCAATGAAATATATTCTTCTTATATTGTGATAAGTATTGTACTATCTTTATTCTTACTAATCAAGAAAAAATATCATATTTCATCATTTAATATACCCCAGCATGCCTATTTTTTGTACCAATATTTTCATCCAAATGGATTTATGAAAATTTATTAATTTTTTACATATCTTAATATAAACATAGATAAAAATCAAGGGTAACACAAATAAACCACTAGAATGTTTCACCATGGTGATATATTCCTCTTTTTAATTACATTGAATTTTTTAACCAAACATGTTTCATAATCAATATTTAGTTTTATTTTCTTCAATGACACTGTGATTATAATTATAATTTCTCTCAAAAAATGGATATAATGGTATTCTATCATTATGAATCATAATATGTTTCTCATCTATAATTGGAATTTAAATATGTTTAAAATAATAAATTTATTATTTTTTTAGAAACTAATATAAATATTTTTCTTTATAAATAAATTTATACTCACTCATTTATCAATAATTAGTCCTAATAATGTATTATTGTTCTCATAACATTGATACATTAATATTTGGTAAATTTGTTTTATAAAACTCTTCAATTAATTCCATCAATCATGAACTAGATATGATATCATTAGTATATATATCTCTTAAACTATTCTACGTTATATACTTTACCATAGGTGTTGTCGTCAGTACCACTCCTTGAAATTGGACTTCTATAAGTATGAATAGAACATACTATACCTATATAAATTTTCATTCATAAAAATATATAAATCACTATTATATTTATGAACTATTCCTCTATCAAAAATTATTTTAAAACATATTTACTTCTCTAAAATAAAATATTATATAATCACTTTGTTAATTCATTTTTTCAAGATATAAATGTTATATATCATAATTCCATGTAGAATACAAAATTTAATGAACATGTTAATTTTCCACATAGACTAGTGTATAATTTTACTCTATTTCTATTCCATTAATATTTATAATGTCTTTTCAAACATTCTATGTTTTCTGGATCAGATTCTCACAGTCTCCATATTAATTCATTTAATCATTTCTTTGTTATAATGATATTCTTATCATTCCACTTATTTAATGGATGGAAAGATTTATTTTTTTAATTTTATCTAACTCTTAAATCATTATCGTCCGTAAAGATTCCCCAAAAAAATGTTTAAATGATTATACTTCAACATATAACAATTTCATAGTGTTCCCAACACACATAATTCTTATTATTTGATAGAAACAACTTAGTACCTAATTCATCTTGATATCAAGCCTTATTATTCCAATCAGGATTTCTTATATTAACTAAAATTTTCCTTATAATATTCATACTTATCATGTATTTAAATGTATTTTGAGCATGTCGATTAAATTCAAGATTTTTTCTAATAACATTAAAATAATTTATTGTACAGATCATGAAAACAGTCATATAAAAACATTCATTGAGTTTAATAATATTTTTGTATCCATGAAGAACATCGTGAATTGTTTAATTTCAATAAATTCATTTATTTAGGTATTTATTCCCTAATTGTAATTTATTAAAAAAATCATTTTATGTTTGTTATGGATAAATTCAATTTATATGATAGACACATGACCTTTTTCTAATGTGGATTTAATAAATCATTGTTTTTTAGTATAGAATGATACATGTACCACTTCCTTCCATTATTGTATATAGATACCTCTATTAATGAATAATGTTTTTAAAAAGTGGTTCATCATTATGTTTATAATTATAATGAACATATTTACATTGTAAACTAATCCTATGATACATTTTTATTTATAAAATTATTCTCTAAATAATATTAAACCTTCACAGATATGTATTTCATGAAAATTCTAAATGGTAAAATTTTTATTCATCTTTTAGTTCCAATTTTAATTACACATTGACAAAACATGATGCATTAAATCATATATGGTTTGGTTTTCATAAATATAATAATACCCATTACAATACCATAATCCAAAAAAAAAAATTAAAAAATAATTCTAAAGGAGTTATAATATGTTTAATTGGATAGAAAACATAATTGAGATCCATTTAAACCAGTTATAAAAGTCATTCCATTATTTACCTATAGTTATTTCCCATAATCATTATTCTCAGTAATCATGAGATTTATTATTTTGAAATCACTTCAGATAATAATATCAATAAAAAACATAATATTTTTTATATTTTTTATTCATTTCAGATAAATATTAAAAATAATACAATATTACAAGAGTTTCTTCTATTTTATAAGAACGGTACATGTGTATATTTTCTTTACACCTCATAATGAATTTAATTCATACATAACGGTTCAATAAATGATTTTATATCCATTCTATTAAATAAAAAATCTTTCTATTAGATATCACTACAAATCTCAATTCCAAAATATTACCCATTCCAAAGTCGTATTGTTAAATTCCATTAACACTAAGTAGTTAAATATTCATCAATATGTATCTTGTAATAATCTTTTAAAACATATTTAATATTTAAAATTCAAAATTTCCACAGTGTGTAATTATGTTCACATGAATCATAATATTCTATAATAAATCTCTACTCCTCATATTATGTGATTATCAACCACATTCAATATTTCATGTTTTGATGTTATTTGTCGGTTTGTTTATAAATTTTACAATGACATCATTACCTACCTTCTTGTTTTCATTCATGGACACTTTGAGTGGAGTTATTTCTAGGTTTTATCTCACCTCATCCTTTTAAAAATATGTAGAAAATTATTCTCCCACATCATTCATTATGGATAATTTATTACTCAGTTGAAATGAATTCATAGTATTATTTTATTATCTCATGGAGGCTTTATTTAAGTTATTTAAAATTATTCATTTCATTAATAAAAATATTTATGAGGAATTATTTATTAATAAAAACTATATTTTTAAATTTAATTTCCTTTATGATTTGATTAATGTGATTTCACCATAGAAGTTTGACTCTAGAATGTCTATACTCATATATAACTACAAATTAATTAAAATTGAAACATTTAATAACCTAATTTACCATTACAATATCATTTTTAGAAGAAATATTTTATTGGAGAAAATCCCATTTTCACATCCTCTAAAAATCTTATATGTTTTTGAACAACTAAAATGATAAAAAATCATTTATAATGTTTTTTTATAATTTATTTTATAAATTATCATGTAGATTTTGGATGAACGATATTTAAAACCAAATATATCATTAGACAATGATTGGGGCATTTGATTATTAAATTAACCCTATAAATATCTAATTTATTTTGAATTTTAATTTCTATATTCGTATAAATATAAAATTCCAAAAAATGTCTCTTCTTAGAAATATAAAATATCATTTTAAATTCAAATTTATTTCTCAATATTATAATCTATTATAAAAGAAATTTGTAGATCCTATAAAATGTTAGATAAATTTGAGAATTGGGGGTGATTATTTGATCACTTTTTATTAAATATTAGGGATACTATAACTTATATGATTTTGAACTCTCTATAGGCAAATATTTGAACTCTACCTCTGATCAAATAAAATTTTAATAATTGATTACCGAAAAAAGATTATTACATGGTTTGGACTCATTTTTTAGCCCTACACCATACTATTCTATTCCTATCACAATGATAAATAATTAACAAATATAGAAACAATTGGTTAAATTGGGGATCTTACCAATCATATCATTGTAGACTCCCACAGCCATTGGAAAACTCAAGCTTCCAACTATTGACTAGAAATTATATTGGAAAAATAAATTAAATATCTCTATTTTATTCTATTTTATTATAATCAACATGAAATAACTATTCCTCCATAGGTCTCATTGATTAAATTTTCGATGTCTTCTTAATTAATCATGAACCTCAACAATCGATGATCATGATATGACCTAATAGTATTGCTTATTATCTTTTGATATTAAATTATATAATTATCTCCATTAGTTTCTTTAATCTTATACACACATATATATAATATATTTTCATTTAATTTAAAGATTTTGAATTGTTTTATTAAATACAAATATTTTATTTTATAGTTCATAGGTTCCCTAGAATCAAACAAGGGTTGATGGTCCTCTAATTATAATTATCTCCGATTTATTCTTCAATTTCATATTCAATAAATATATAATGAATAAATGTAATATAATTTTTAGTATATTTATTTAATCATATTTCCACATACTCTTACACTATAATAAATTAAAGGGAAATGTATATAACTTTAGATCTACTGGACTGAATCACACTTTTCTCATAATAATTGTGTGGGAGACAAACATTGACCCTAAAAATGTTAGGACACCCTCACATGGGTCTGGATCAATATTTTCATTCTAAAATGGTTATACTAGAATATTATAAACTTACATGACATTTCATCCTTAGTTTATTATCTGATTATATTGGTCTAAAAAATAAAAAATGCATGTTTTTGGAATTATTCTAGGGTTATTGGGGAAAATGATATTGTTAATTCTATGGTTGATGTGTTTTTTATGACAAAAAAGTGATGAACAAAAAATATTGGAAAACAATTATGAATTTAGACCTAGATTCTATTTTAATTATAACATCACTGGTCATGTGGCCTCTATATGTAACATGGAAAACATCTCCAATATCATCAATGCTAGGGGACATGATTAAAATTCATAAAAAAAGAAATAGATGTATATATAAGATTCCTATAACTTTTCCACATGAGGATATATTCCCTAAACCCTAATCCTTGGGTATAAGGGATTTTAAACTAGCCCTGTTGCCCATAATTTTCTATAAAATCCTACAAAACTGTAGAGTTTTGGATATGGATGTGGATACAAAAATTTTAGAATTGATTAGAATTGTTAAAGTTGATGATGGTTGAAAAGATTTTAAATCCAAAATGGAAACCAATATATAGATGATTTCTTACTAGAGGACAACATGTATAAGACACATTACTATGGATAGATAAATTTTTATAATCAGATTGTAATCAAAAGTAGCTCAGCCCTATTTTTCAATCACATTCTAGTAGAAATTACTAATTACTGAAGACACCCCCATTTAGTAGTTTCACAAAACATAAGAGATGGATGTATTAGATGTAGACCATATAGTACATTATGTGGATCCTATGATGAATACAATGGTGTGGATATAGACTGTAAGACAACTATCAATGTATAAAACCATATCTAATTTCACTCTTCCTTAAAATAGAGCCCCATGATTAATTAGACAGACGGTTATATAATGTTTTCCCATCCATTGAATAATTGGGAAAATATATAGATTACCATATAAAACTATATAATTTAGAAAAAAATTCACTTGTCACAATTTTCACTTCATGGATGATGATATTGAGGACTAGTAACCTATTGAAATCAACTAGGATGAGACCAAACAACCTAAAGATAGAGTCAATGTTACGAGGATTAAAACCTGCAAGTAATTGAGGATGAAAGGAAAGGAAAAATTATTGAAATCCCATTTAGTGATTACTTATATTGGAGGGACTCTAAAAGGAGTAAAATCTTATAACAAATGAATCTTATCTACTGTACCTCAAAAAGGGTTTGCTAATTCACCCATAGTCGTTTCGCATAGATTATAAATTATGACCCTTTATAACATACAATTACTTTTATCAAGTACTCACCAACTATATTTTTTATCATGATTTGGTTGTGTCTCATTCAATGGTGTTTCAGTAATAAAATTGAAAATTGTAGAAGGATCTTTGGCTATGAAGAGTTGGTTAATGGTTTTCCAAATGCCTTTCCCTGGAAAGTGAATATCGTGAAAACCTAGAAAATAAGGATTTTTATTGCTAGAAAATGGTTTGAAAAATAGTTTTCCCACTGAATTAAAATAGTCATCCCCTTTAAATGGGTTTATAGTTAGGGAACATGTGTTTAAAACCTAGGCGACCCTAACCAGCTAACCCTACAGATTTGAAAATTATATTTTGAAAATTATTATCAATATTTTGAAAACCTATGTTCATGTGCCTAAAGAATTTTTTTTACCCTAACTCGATTTATTCTTTCATGGAGGATCTATAGCGGTGATTTTTTCTCCCCCAAACCATTTTCTGAAGAGGATCCAATATAGAAGAACATTTTTCAATATCTTGTAACAAGTGTTATTCTCCATTTCTTTATCTATCGATATATTCCCATCTTTCCTATATGGGTTTTATAGATATTCATGTTGTTAGAGGACAAATATATGTTTCCATAGATCTTGAATATATGTTTTATTTTTAGATATTCATTGAAGATATTTTTTCTTGGAGTTTTTAATTGAAGGTGGTGTGTTACATGATCCCATGTTTCCAAGGAATGTGGTTCCATATATGATATATCAAATGATTTAACCCAAAAATAGCCTGATTTAAATTACATTTCATCCATTTTGATTATGAAAATACCATTTTTTAATGAAATGGGATTTTAATTTTCTTTGGCATGGAAGCTTTAGAAAAAAAAAATTTCAATCAATTGGGATGTCATTTAGATTTGATAAAAATTATGGAATTTATTTTGTAGAAATTGAATAGTGAATTAATTTTTTAAGAAACTAGTTTATATTATTTTAATAATTAATCATTGGAATCATCATGTTAAAATGTTCCCAATTGATTAGATACCCATGTATTAGTTTTGAATTGTGAAATAATTACTACCTGTTGGATGGAATGCAACTAATCGCTCACTGATATGAACTACATCATCCCACTTGTTTATCTGAAAGAAAACATGGTTGTTGATGGCTTGAACAACATGGGAGTTAATCAAGAAATAACCTAGTGTGAATACCTCATAAATGCTCTTGTTGTTTTTCATGGAAAATAATTTAATATGATCTTGTACATCAGACTTCTGTAAACATTATTTAAATAAATTTTGTGCTTTGTTCATTTGGGCCAAGGCATCCCCTTTAAAACAAACATGATGTTATGGTAATGTCCTATAAATGGATTAATATTTTAAAACTATAACATAAACGTACAGGTAGATATTTTCCTTAGTAGGAAGTTTAATTTTTATCTTTAACCTCTATTGGATGGATGTGCGTGTGCATTTTCGGTATCCTGATATAAGTGTATGAGGATCCCATAACCTCAAACTATCGTACATCATAGAATATGTAAATGTTTCCAATTTTTTATTATTTTGAAATATGATTTTTTCAAACCTAATTTATATATTCTTTGGGAATTTATATAAATTGTTTTTAGATAAAATTATTACAAACCCACTATTTTAAATGTTTCCATCAATTGAAATGAATTATACGTTTTGTATTTAATATTAAAGGGTATTTCCATGATTTTTTCCTTTAAAACTGAATGAATGTGTTGGTTTATTTTATAAGAAACATATTATGGAAAACATGGTGAGACCCTAATGGACATTAATATCATGCTTACATTTTCCTATAGTATCTAGTAGGTTACCTTCTTCTAGGTTTGATCATGGGGAAAACTCTACATGGAGGCGGAAGTAGTTAAATCCATTGGTGTTTGAGTTACATATCTATTAAGAAAATTCGTTGTTTTGATGTTTTCTTTATGGGTTTTAATTGGTTTTATATAAATATTAAACTCTAGGTATTATTCTCCATGGGAATATTTATACTTATCAAATTGAGTTGTATCTATTCCACCTGTTGATCATGTTGAAAAAACCATTCCTCACATTATCTTTTTTGACACCAATTGATAGTATTCAACCCATGTGGATAAAGAATTACCTTCAGGACTTGTCATTTCCATATTGGACATTATGGAGCTAGGGTATCATTGATGGTTCTTGAGAAAGTTGTATCAGAGGTACAGGTTCCACATTAAGCCTTGAAGTTAGTATGTAGTTGAGTAATTCTGTTTGGAATTAGGAGGTTTTTTTGGGTGAATTTGAAATATTATCCCATATTAATGAGGCTTATGTTTCCATGGGTAGTTTTGGAATGTTTTCATGAGGTTTAATTTTAGTATATTACCTATTTTTTTATTTGGATAGATTGAAATAAATGTTTTTTATATCTATCAAGATTTATTCCTATCTTTATCATGTATAAGAGATGATTTATGTAACATTATGTTTTCTTCAATACTATCTACTAATGTTTTTTGTATCATGTTTCTGGGAGGACATGATAATCAGATGAATGAGTAGGACTCTTATAAACTATAAAGAGGGAAACCTCCCGTTTACCCAAATTTGGTTGAGATTTTTGTGGATTCTGTATGTGCTATGAGATAGGCACCTAATCCTATTCCTATTTAGGCTCCAACTGTGGAAAATCAAATGAATTATTTGTGAATTATTTCTCAAGATTTCATTTAAAATATGCCACCAGTATTCCAAGGTACTAATGATCCTCAAGAGGATGAGGATTAGATGATGAAAGTAGAAATTTTATATGATTTTATTGAGGCTTATAATTCAATAAAGTTGAAATTTTCCACATTAATGATATAGATACCAATATAATGATTTTGGGACATGATGGTGACAACTAAGGAGAACATGGGAATAGATTGGAATTATATTAATGTTAGTTTCAACAACTAGTTCTATCCAAAGTCTATGGTGTTATCCAAAGTCATCGATTATTTTATAATTGAGGAAAATGAAAAGGCCATGTCTAAAAATGAAAATCATTCTTTTAATCCTATTACACCTTCACATGATATAGTATAAATGATAAAATTAATAATTGTTTGTTTTATAAGTGAAATTTATCTCATATTCATTTTTATAATTTTTTAATAAGGAATTATTCTTATACCGAGGTGCTGGGTCGAGCGTTGGTTGTGGAATTTCACCTTGATGTTAAGTCAAGGTTGATAGGAGTTCTTTTTTGTCCTAGAGGTTGTTATGTGTGTTTCTTAAAAAGAACCATGAAGAGTTATTATTATCAGGGATGTTCTTGATAGAATGTTTCATCTAGGCCTCCTGAATGGTCCAAAATATGCCCATTTTTATACTAGTGTTGAATTCGTAAGAACCTGAAACCGATTTTCTCTATAGAACCCATGATTTTAAGTTCACATGGATGATTAGGTCACTTAAAAAAGTTATTTTATGTCTAATATTCTCTATGTAGTGGAATTGGATCATAAAAAATAACAATTATAATTATACAATCAATCATTTCTATAAAAAGGGGTTCTATCCAAATTCTTCTAAAATGAAGATTCTTATCACATTGGAAGAGTATCTAGAGGATATAGATTAAGGTCTAGAGACTATGAGAAGTACTATAATTATTTTCTTATATATAGTTAATGTTTTATATGATACTGTTGAGTATTATAAGTTTTATTCAAATCATATTTTGATTATGCTAATTCATCATAAAAATCTTTTATCTTATGTCATGGATATTAATACACCCATTAAAATAAAGAGAGTGGGTCATTTTTATCTTTACTTTTTTCCCATTATAAAATATAAATCTTATTTAGGAGTTTATCATTCTAAATATGAAACATCTTTATAACATTTTGTGGATGAATTTTATAATTTATAGTAAATCCCAAATTGATTTCTATATTTGAGTGGTCTCATTTAAAACACCCATATGAGTGTGTTGTATCTTTTAAGTACAATGAGACCCGATGTTGATAAGAGATAAACTAGTGAATCCAATTTTGGGAAAATTAATATTTCTATTCACATTTTATATGGGTAAGGAATCTTTGAGTGGTTATATCCCTTAAGTTGTCATTGATTTTCCCTATCTTTGATATAGGACTTCATTATTTTCCCATAATTAAGGGAGTTAGATTTTCTATTCATTTAGTGCAGAGTACATAACCGATATCTATCCATTCCCAGCATAAGGCATATTCTGAGATGAAAGATTTGAAGACTCATCTAGATTCTCTTTTATATAAATATTTACATTCTTGTGTTTTTCACCTTTTGAGGCCCCTATTATAATTTCTAGAAAATATGATGGGTCACATCAACTTTTCATTGAGTATTGGAAACCCAATCATGATGTAGTAAATAAAAACAATGTTTTACTTCAAATTAATGAACTCTTTGATCATTTTAAAGGGGTGAAGTGGTTTTTGATGATTGATATTATATTTAGTTATCACTATTTCAAAATAAAAGAATCTATCATTGACCTTATTTTATGCTTTCAAAATGTGATTTTTGGATTCAGGATGTGTTGTTATGAGGATATGAGGTGTTAGAAATGGTTATTTTGGTTTACCCTACAAAGGTAAATGATATTATGTCATGGGATCAACTACAAGACATATTCAATATTTAGAGATTCATGGTTTTAGGTAGAATTTCCCATTAATTTATAAATAAATCTATTAATTGGTTTCTCTATTGACTTATCCAACTCAGAAGGGATTAAATTTTGCATGGGATGATCAATATTATATTTATTTTTTTGATATGAAATGTTTTCTGGGGACTACAGAAGTGGTGAATCTTCAGGAGGCCAGGGAGGGATATTTGGTCTTCGGTGAAGAATCATGTTAGGGTTCTGGATGTGTTATTTTTTATAGTGATCATGTTTTCACTTATTGCATTGGGAAGCATAAACCTAATAATAAGAATTCTCCAACCCCTAACAATGAACATGAATCTTTGATCTATACAATAAATAGTTGGAGGAATTACCATTTTTGAGAAATTAATACCATTTTTTAGACCATATGACATTGAGTTATATCTTCCCTCAAAAGGATTTATATATCTTCTAGAGAAGTTGTGTGTAAAACCATCATTATTTTGAAATTGAATTTGGTTATACCCCAATAAAATGGAATGTTTTTATAGGTTCATTATGAAGTAATCTTCTAATCTATAACTCAAATGAATCATTGAAAGCGTGCAACATAATGATTGATTTTTCCTAGATTCATATTAGAGTTTGGAAAAAATGGGCCAATGATACATTGGACTGTGTTTAGTTGACCTCCGCTCTTATCGAAATGATTCATCAATAAAAAAACCTGATTATGACTTCCATATCATCAAAGACACTCTTTATGGTGGGGAGACCATTGGAAAGGGTTTATTCTTAAGTGATGGAATTATATGATTTCATGATTGTTTTTTTGGAGTTGGGTGTAATAAAAGCAGTTATGGTAATGTTTTATCATTATATGTGGTATGTTATTTTAGGAACCATGATGATATTCTACAACATGCCACAATGATTCTCATGTCTAGGTTTTAGATGAGGCATTTCTGATTTTCCCCCCTTTTTATACATCAAAACAGGTCTAGGTCGAGCTTTGGAGACCTTCAGGTTTGTTTTATCCCCATCTAGTTCCAATATAGAAGTGATATGGGATCTCTATATAATTTTATGTAGTTTTAATTCTTACCTAGAAAATGGAGGATGAGATATTAGTTGTGATTTATAGAATGAATAAAACATCTCACATATTACCCATTCATGATATGAATAATGTTGACGACCTATAAAATGTAAATGTAAAATAGATTGTTCATTTTCACAGAGTTCAATATTTTATAGTATGCGATCAAGTTCTTTATTTTCCTTTTGAATTTTGGAGAGGCTATCAAGAGGAATTGGGAACAATGGTTCATTTTATAATGGATTAATATCCATAAATAGATGTCATGATAGAGAGAGCTATAATGATTCTAATTGATTTTTTTCCTTCTTTGTTGATTTTTGGAGCTTTAGAGGACCATCATGGGATGATTGTGTATTTTTAATAATAATAGAAACTAATTTATAATCCGAATGAATTATTATATGGAATTTGATGGATGTAATGGAATATATTAATTGTATTGGTCAAGGATTATGGAAAGTTCATTGGCTAGACATAGATTTGATTTAGAGAAAAACAATCATCCATTCATTCATCAAAGAATGATCACAGAACAGAGTCAATATATGTTATATACTGATCCCCACCATAGGCCATTGTAAGATTCTATTGGTGATTATGTGTTTGTGAATGTTTCACCTCATTTGGGTCATCAATGGCTTTAAAGTAAAGTGATGATTTATCCACATTTGGGGGGACCTTTTGTGGTTGTTGAGTTGGTGGGGAATGTGGCTTAACATTATAATCTTCCACCATAGATTATGTGGAAATATAACTCCTTCCATGTGTCTTAGATACAAATTTATATTTCTAATCCTTCTAATGTTTTGATCTCAAGTGGACTATGTTGATCCAGATTCATCTGTGAATGAGTATCTAGTTATGATGTTTTATTCTAAAGCTAATATACATCATGGGAGGAAGATACCTTTAGATATAGTGTTATGGAAGCATCGTTCTGATAGACATGAGACTTATGGGAAAGAAAAAATGTTCATAGAGTAGTGGCCTCATATTTTTTATATGGAATCTTCTTAAATGAATTTTCGGGGAAAAAATATTTTTCTGTTTGAAGGTTTTAACATCCTATTACTACTATAATGTAATCATTAATCATCTTTTTAATCATTCTCTTGATGTGTTTCATTTTTGGGTTTTTCCAGAATATTATTTAAATTTTCCAAAATCAATTGGGATGTGCGTGGTTAGTGCACATTGTTTCAAAACCATGCACCCTAGTAGTTAAATCCATGATAACTAAGGTAGTATGGGTATCCATGATTGGATTTTGGTTTTAATAATATTTCAACAAAATAGTATAAAATGTATTCCCTTTTATAAAGGAATATGGTGAGGGAGAAAAGTTTGAAGAACCATGAGGCCCTCCCCAACTAATGGTGAAGGCATGAAAATTTTATTTCAATATTTTTGTTAAAATCATAAAAAACCTCTATTTATGAAATATATGAGACCCTTAAACGCCAAATTGATATATTATTACATGGAGGATCCCTAGATGAAAATTTGTCTCTTCAAAATATCTTTTTATAGCAGATCTAAGATTGGAATATTTCATTATATCTTTCCCCATTACAATTATTTCCTAGTTATTCATCTGTTGATCACTTTCTCTATCCTCTTCAGGGGAAGATATATCTACTTATCATTGGATGACCAAATCTTTGTTATCTTAGATATTCAATCTCTATTTTATTCTCAGATATATATTTTGGAAGTTCTTCCGTTTAGATTCCATTGTAGGTGTTTTGTTTTGTGATGATGTGATCCCAAGGCATGTTTTTCTTTATATGTTTAGAAAATAGATTAATTTTTTTTGATAATGACCCATGCGTTTTATCTTGAAAAAATGAATGAATTGATGTAAAAAAAATTTATTGGTTTTTAATGAGAAATTATCATATTGAAATTGAAAATAGTGAAATTATATGTTAAATAGTCAGGAAATAATTTTCTAACTTATTGAGTGTTGTTTGAGTGCATAAAATCCTTTTTAGTTAGTGAGTTAATGGGGACAGGCATGCAAGGATGGTATTTTCATAGGAATGGATTGATACATTTTAACTCTGACATAAACATTTTATCATACATTATCCTTAGGAGGATTTTGATTAGTCCTCACTTTCTAGCTTATGGGGGGTGTGTCTTCCCATTGCTATTATCACTATAAAATTGTGTGATGATCATATATACTAAAACTATTGTATTTCTTTTAAGATAACCGTACTAATCATTTGTGTTTTTTGATATATTCCACTATTTTTAATACCATTTATTATATACCTTTTTAATTTATATAAAATTTCTAATACAATTTTGTTTAGTAATATGATATTTTAAATGTTTCCCTCAATTGAAATATGTATAATTTTAAATTTTTAATATGAAACTATATTTCAATGTATGTTTTATTTAAATTTGAAATCATGTTTCATTTTTTTTATTACAATCTTATTACAGAATACATAGTGATACCGTATTGGGTTTTAAGCTCACACCCTACATTTTCCTTCAAGAATTTTTTAGATTTCCTTCTTCCAGGTTCGAGTAAGGGGAAAGTTCCACTTGGAGGTGGAATTAATTTTTTCTTTTATTTAGCTCAAAGTTTCATATCCATTAGGACCATAGGTTTTCCATTATTTTATTTGTGTTTTCACATTGGATTTATATACCACTTAAACTTCTGGAACTATTCTCACTCTTGAGTATTCTTTTGAGAATAATTACTTGTATATATCTATTATATGGTTCACATAGTGAAAAATATTATCATGTTTATCTTCAATGATTCTAGAAGCTAGTCACAAACCATTAGGGATCAGCAATTTCATTTGGGCCAAGTTAGTATCGTATTGGGCATCAGGGTACTATGGTATCAAGGTATGTTGGTGACACGGATATGACCCTTTTAATTGGGATTGATAAGCTGAAAATAATGTTTTAAAATTTGATGGTCTTCAAATGGGAAACCCTCAAACAAACCACTATTTTATAGAATGTACATTATAATGATATAGACCATATATGGGTTCTCAAACATGAAAACATTCATCTCCTTGAGTATAAAAAATCCATCAACAGATATTTGATTCCTTCTCATCATCATCTAATTTGTTTATACCTAAACCTATTATGTTATGAAGAGGGACATATTGAAAACGTTATTATAAAAATACAATTATATTGACAATAAATTGATCGTTAATGGAGACTGCAATACTATATTCATACCAAATAAAAAAACATAAACCAACTACCATATGTTGTATTCTCTTGAATATCATCATAATTTTACTATTGCAACATGACTGATTTTTAATTATAGGGTCTGAGTTAACTTAGAGAAGAAACACCATAAATGGTCAACATTCTAGAATGATTGACATATGATTTTATCTTATTTATGACAAAATCAATTTCATTTGAGTCTCTAGGTTCACACTCCCATGAATGTCGCATATAATGAAATTCTATCATCATTAAGACCTCCACGTAGCTTATTATGATAACCTCTCTCCCATACAAATTCAATAATGTATGACTTGTTATATTGAGATGTGGAGAAGTTGTCTTAGATTCTTGGTAGTGGGAATCTTTCTATAGACCACATCAAATAATTTGTGGAAAACTGGAAAATGAAAAATTTGTATTATGATAGTGTAGAAAAAATCATTCTCAAAGCATGATGAAGACATTAGTGCTACTGAGGAACATATTTCTTTTTTCTAACATAGGAATCATGACCAGTATACACCCACAAGAGATGAAATTCAGACCTTCTCCAATCATGAGGATATTTTAAAACATAATGTGAGGTCAAAACATTTCCATATCATTGTAAAATTACAAAAGGATGGTGTTATAAATTCTAATCATCTACAGTTGCTGCACAAGGATATTACACAGATAATGGAATTACAATCACCCAAATGTTTGTTGAAAATATTCCTACAATCATTGATGATAATCAAAATTAAAATCTAAACCCAACTCCTTATTAAGAATAAGTGAAAATAACGCTCTTCTTTTTTATTATTTATAGTATTCATTGTCATGATGGATTCATTAAAAAATTCTTTATGCTCTATCAGTAAATATTACATGTCAACTTGAGAAATACTAAAAGGGAGTTATTTAATCTTGTCTTTATGCTATAAGGAATCAGGTCATAGTTCATTGATCTAATACCATAGAAAGAGAATTTTGTTTAATATAATTATTTTATGATAATTTTCTTCCAATAAATTAGAACCATTATCATTATAAAAGTCATGGTTAGAGTATGGATGCTATAATTAGTGATATCATCAACCCAAAATAGTATGGGTATTTCCATGACATGAAATCCAAAAGGTTCAATTTACTATCTAAAAAATATTCATATTTTTTATGAGGATGGTGAGGGATGTGAAAATTCTCCACAATATTATCAATTTAAAATCATTTGAAATAATTAAAATTATATTCATAATTTATTCCATCATTAATAATTTCCTGTCCACTACATTTATCCGACACAACATCCCCATTTTTACTCATGAATGCCTCTCCATTATCATTAATTGAACCCTATAGAGGCTTCTTAAAATGATAAAATGGTTTTAGGTCGGGGTAAACACTCTGAATTATCCCAGTATCAATTTAGAAAGAATATATTAGTGTATACATAAATGATCTTGTTCAAATTGCAATGTAAAAATGGATCAAGGCTATTAGTGGATTGGTCACTCACTCTAGTATATGTTGGTGACATAATATCCTATGGTAAAGCCTCCAAAATTACATAATCTACCATTAAATAAAATTTTATTCATTATAATGAGGTTAAAAACAATTCTATAAGATGGAATGCGGAATTTACATTTTTGGGGATTAAATTATTTTGATGAGGAAGAACATGATTTCCAGGATTCTTGGAATAAAAAGAGTTTTTATGTTCATCAATCTTGGGGTCCATGTTTTTTAGAGAAACTTAAGAATTTTAGGAATTGATAATATATTTTTTAAATTTTTATATAAACTTTCTAGGTGTTATGAGAAATATATGTCCAAGAATGTATGATTTTGTCTAGATAACTCATCTATAACCTCTGGATTTTTAAATTCATTCTGAATATACAAATAGACTAAATTTTTATCAGTAATCTAAAAAATAATATTATGACCAACATCTGTATTGTATATTTCTATACAAGAATGCCTATAACTATATCAGGGATAAAAATTTAGTAGTGTCACTAACATGGGTGGATTAGATATCAATGATATCTACAATTTTTATAATATACTCCAAACAAAATTTACATGAAACCTCATAAAATAAAATGACAAAAAATTTTAATTTCTATCGAATAGGTTCATTTTAATACTGATGGATAGATATTTCCACTAAATTTCATTATTTTGATGGCCTTATATTAGAAAATCATTCAATGATATAATTAACTTCTACAAATGGATGGTTTTCACGAAATCTAACTTAAAACATTTTCACACTCATATTCCAAACACAACCCCTATTAACATCATCATTATCCCCTCAATAATGTAGAATATTTTCACATATGATCTTCTTAAAAATAACAACAACATGAGTGATTCAGTACTACTTAAATATTGTATTTCTCGGGAAAGGTATATATTTTTAAATGGAAACATATTCATATTGAAACCAAAAGAGAATTGTCGATCCAAAACCAAATTACACAACATGAAAAAGAAAGAGGAAAATTCACTTATTTCATAGTGGTAGGAAATATTTGGATATCTGTTAATCTAAACCTCATTATGGATATTTCTCTTGATGATTAGGAGGGATCCACTGCCTGCTCATAGCTGACATTGTGGTATTTGTATTTAAATTTCCTTTAAAATCACTATATTTATAAGAGATTTTGAAAATTAATTGTATATCATTATTATCTTCCACTTTCCATCTAGATTATTGGACCATATATATGATTTTTTGTATAACAATACACACGTATAATTATTTGGAGTTACTTCTAATTTCTATCGTTTATGCTTCCAAGAGTGAGATGATACACTATATACTACTTATAGCATCATCCTCTATCATTTACCAAATATAGAAATCATGGAATACAGTGATAATTGATGAACAAAACCTCTCCATTCATACAAGAGTTATGACCATTCCAATGAATTTATTCAATTCATCCAAAATACAAATATGTGTTCTAGAAAATAAATTTCAAATTTGAATATATTCTAGATTTTTCGTGTGAATGGATTTCCAAAAGGTCCCCAAGTTATCAAATAATATAATTAGATCCTTATAATTCCTTTATAAATAATTGTAAATGATGATAATGTGGCCTCTCAAATAAAATGACCCTCTAAAGGTGGAGGTGTCTTTAAACCCATTACATCTTCCTCACAGAATTCTACTCCCATTAATTTGGAATTTTATTTATAAATGAGGATGGATTATGGGAAACTATTCAATATATTAACAATTATTCCAATTATGAATAGAAATATAAATTGGTTTACTAAGATTCAAACAATTCTATGGAAAATCATGGAGGTTCTTAAAATATAATAAGAATACAGAATAATTTATTATAAAGTTGTAAAATGTTATAATTTGTGGATAGTCTTACAATGTTGTTGAAAATCCAAGAAACATTGATCATTTCATTTTTATAGGCTTGATCATAAATGTCTTATAAACTAATCATAGAGTCTTAAAAATTCCCTAAAAGTATTATGATTCACGAATCTATGAATTTAAATTCATATATGGTTAATAAAATAGAAAAATCAGAAATACATTTAAAACAATCCAAAAATATCATAATACGTCCCTAAACATATTAAAAAAATGAAAACACATAAAAAATAGTTTTTTTGACAAACCACCTTTAAATGTGTTATAACATATTGAAATTTTATTTTTTACAGATTATTAAATAAAAAATATCTCTAATATCTAGTTTTATTTAATCCATTAATGAATGTCAATAAAAATGTCTCTTTCTTCATTCAAATTTTTCTATGGTATAAAAAAATAATATCTCCCAAATCATTACATTTATAGCATGAAAATGAAATTACTTTTCTCCAATAGAATTGATAGAAAAATCAATGTTCTATAGTAAATATTTTTTAGCACCAACTTTATATTATGTAATAACTTCACAGAAATAACATTTACAAGAAATTAATATCATCTTTAAAAATCCAACAGTGAATGTTAAAATACTCTATTTGATTTGAATTCAATTAAAACTTCCCATAAAATATATGTTATTTGACCCCTTATTAACACAAATTGTAATTAAAAATAAATTGTTAGGGTTTATTATCTCTTCAACCTCCATTATTTTTTTAAAAATAATATATTCTCCATATTATCCTATAAATAAAAAACATACTATAAAATATTGAGAGAGTGATGAAATCACACGTGTCTTTATAATTATCCCTCAACCCTTAATCATTATGTATATTTGGATATTACTTATTTAGAAAACAACAATTAATAATCTTAGATATCATAGATATTAATAAATCTATATATTATGTGATATGTCATTTATTTTTTCATTTTATTAATGTTTCAAATATATTTAATCAGAAATATACCCTACAACTACCATTACCAAATATATTAGTATCATTCATTTGAATTTTTATAACTCCCCAATTTTATTCCAAACAAAAAGTCCACAATGATAATGTATTTTAAATGATCTAAAATTCAGATTGATGAGTAACTATTTTACCACATTTATAACTTAACATTTGGGTTTTCCAAAATTCAAGAGTTGAATTGAGAAATTAATCATTGAGACCCTCATCCTCATGTTATATCCCATATTTAGATTTATATAATTCCCCTATAACATAGATGTAACAAAAATATATCACAGGAAGCTTCTTTTTTATTTAGTCATTATATACTCATCCTGCATACCCATTTTATCCTATTCTATTATTCTATACAAGTTATTTAAAAAATTATAGTGGAAAAAATAAGATCCTCTTTAATCATTAGGGTGAATAATATGAGATTTTCCCCTCAATCATGATTTGACATTCTTTCCAATGTCAATATGGGGATAAGGTTATATGATTACAGTTCTATCTCAAGCCTTTAAAAGATTTTTGTTCACATTATTCCATTTAAAAAATTTCTCTTTTGGATTATTCTACTTAATATTATCCGTCATGGAATATGTATAATCTAATATATTTAAAATATTCTTATAAATTCATCTTAATATTGAAGTATTTTCATATATCGATTCATACTATGTTTAGCTTGGTTAGAACTTCCACGTAAATTATTTTGAATATTTATGACATAAAAATTTGGAAAAATCACTGGATATCTGATCTCCTAATGTGAAGTATCTTATTTATATTTATCAGAAGAATTAAATTTCGATTATACTAAATGATCGTCCATATGAAACTATGGATAAAAAAATTGTCAAGAACTCTATCTTAGAATGATAAACTTTGATTATGTTTTCCGAAAATGATATAGAGACTTAACAATCAAGTATTTTATTCATTTACATTATCAATTACCATTCCTTCCATACCCTATAAAATCTATTCATGTAGTGTAGTCCTGTATTGATTAGTTTATAAACATACTAATAATAATTTTAAATATGATATTCTAAAGATTCAAATCATTTTTATGTTGTTAAATTTGATATATTCTCAGTCAAATGATTATGCATTCATAATTTGTTCTCATCAATATAATATTGATCCCTCATGGGTCATAACTCTTTCATATTAGTGATATATTAATATAATAAAAGTATTTTTTGTCCAAAAACCCCAAAAAACCATCAATGTACTATTAATATTGATCTTTAAAAATTATATATATAAACTTGTAGTTGTTGAAATCTTGAAAATTGAACAATTAATATCATAGGGGTAAATATTAATGTTCATTTATTACTCTCTCAAAATAATGTTGAATATTATTTTACATTTTTATTCATTTTCCATAGAATTTTATATTTTGTTTTAAAACCATTACTCTTAGGGATATCATGTCTACTTTGAGACTTATTTGGAAAGAAAGTCACCTATATCCTTAAACCCAACTCTACTACATATTGAGATAACTTTTTATTAACCCGAAAAGGGAATTAAAAATATTTTTTATCTTCTATAATTAATTTTTTGAATCAAGAAACATTAATTGAGATATAAAAAATATTATTCCCCCACAATTAATTTTTCCTCAAGAAATCCCGATGTATTTTCTTCATTATACACATGCAATTTATATTTAATTTTTTAATTAATTTATAATTTTTTTAATAAAATACACTAACTTATATACAGAAATAATTCATATTTCATTCCTCACGTTTCTCTTCTTGTTTTTTATAATTTTGTTTTACTAATTATAAGCGCTTAATTAACTTTATAGTATATATTCACACCTAAATTACACTTCTATATTATACAATAACTTGATTTTTCATGACACAATTACTGGTGGCCTACTATGTATTTCTCCCCACCTAATCCAGACACACATGATACCCATATAGGAAACAATAATGATGGTTTGGATAAGCTAATGCACCATATCATATGTAATTGATCTATTAATCATATTACATGGGAGAATAGGGGAAGAGGATTGATCGTATGTTTGTAATGCTAGTGGATAAACATTTTGAACTTTTTTTTCATATTTTAGATGTATGTTTTACTGTATCCTCTGATCCATTATTTGTATCTTAGTATGCCATGACATGATTTCATATATTACTCAACATATTTACTTTGATTATTAATATTATTTTTATATTTCATATTCCACTATTTTTATTTTTGTCGTTTGTTTCAAATATGATCTCAATAATACATTATACTTCTACTGTTTATTAAAAATATATATGCATGATAATATACTATAATATGAGGGTAAATAAAACCCATCATACCAACTATTACCCTTGTAGCTAGTAAGAAAACCAATGCGTTTTGGTAGGTTGGCTAGAGTATAAGGCCCCAGCCTTAAACCTTTCTTAATCTTTAGTTATTACAAGATTACACATTGAGGATCTTTTCGGGTTTAGAGTTTTAGAGAATTTGATCATAAAACTTGCATTACATTCCACATATAAACAAAGTGGTTACATAATGATAGTATTCTTCATTCCCATCAATGGAATCACATTTAAAATAAAACATGGATTATTTCTTAACACATCCTTGACTCTATCATCTTATCATGTACCTTTCCATTGACCTGTGAAAGACATTTCAAAAACTTGGGATGAGCATAAAAACTCAGTATGGGTTATAAAAAAACATGGAAAGGAAACATGAGTTCATATATACATAAGAATGAAATCATACTTTACCCATAAAACATAGGCACTTTAACATACCTCATAAAATCATGAATAAATCATAGAAATCATAATACATAAAGGTATCTTGAGGCATTCATAACATTCTTATGTAGGGAGTAACCCTCTTGGTTACGTTTGGAATACCCATCACAATATATTCCCTAAAAATCTCTTCGGAGAAACCTTAACGTTTCACTCCTTCGCATTACCCAATGCATTGGAGAGCTATAACGGGCTCACCCGCCCTTAGTTTATCACGGAACCACCCGTCTTCATAATAATGCCCAAGAACCATAACATAATCATATCACATAAAACATGCATAAAGGAAACATAAAATTTACACATTTCAATCACGATATATAAATACAACACATTGATATAAAAACATTATGAAAACCATTTTCAATACTAAAATAAAAGAAAAGTAAAACATGGTATTTATTTTTCTTTTAAAAAGAAGGTATGGCTTGTAGAGGAAGCCGAAACTCAAATAACGGTCACGACGGCGGAGAAGTCGTTGTCGCCGCACACGTATGACAAAAACATTCCCTTTTTTCATTTATTAAACGCTTCGTATAAAAAAGATTTCTTTTGAATAAACGTAAAAGTCAAAGTGGTTTATACACCGTATAAAAGAAAGTTGTGTATAAGATAAAATATGCCTCAACGAAAGGAGATTGAGACGAAGTCTCATACCTCATATCCGACTTGACCCGACCGTTCTTTAATCTCCTGAATAATAAACTTGAGTTAATCTCTAATTTCTTATGAATCTTTTCCAAGTTCATTATTCCTTTTATACCATGTTATGAACATCATGTAATCAGTTAAGTTAATAATGTTCATTTTGTCGGTATTTGGTTATAAAGTCAAAAATAGACTTCTTACACTTACATGTTGTTCGTGTGGTCAAAGGTTCTTTATATCCAGAATGAAATTCCTGATTTAGATATATATCATATATATCTAGCATATACATGTATTTATAATATTACATAATCATTTAGAGGTAAGAAATGAAATGCACCGTTCATGGAGACGGTAAGCCGTACGTACACATGAACGCTACTTTCATTTCTTTGTCATATTAATGGAATTAAAACTAAATGAGAGGTATGTATATTTTAATTCCAGAATTATATTCATCATTTAGATATATCATTAATTACATATATCCATTATATACATGTACTTTTAATAGTACATTACATTTAGGGATAAGAAATGAAATGCACCGTTCATGGAGACGGTAAGTCGTACGTACGCATGAACGCTACTTTCATTTCTATCTCATACTTTAATGGAAAGAAATAATAATGATATAGAGGTATATTATAATTCCAGTATAACATCATATATAATAACTTTAAATCCATCATTTACACGTCCCACATATGGCATTAACGAATCACATCACTTTTAGGGGGCGGTAGTCCGCACTTCCTTAAATGAAGATATCGTGTTTACCCATAATGGAAACCATAAAGGTATGCCAAAAATGAAAAATACAGAAGCTTAAAGAAAACATAAACATATTATATATCATATATAAAAATAGTGACATCATAATGGCCACCCTTGAAGGTGTTAAATGAGTATTGAACAATCATCGTTTCGGGAGGCAGAATTTCGCCATCCACGGAAACCGTATGTTCTTTAACCATTTGATGTAGTTGTGTGAGAGTGTATCTCAAATAAATATTATAAAAACATCCTAGTATATTGAAGATACTGGTGTTGTTACAAAAGAAGTAAATAAAAAGAGTTTAGAGGGTTGGAGAAGCAAAATAAAACAAATGAACAAGAGAGAATGAATTACCATTAAAAGTGTAACTCCCTTTTGATGTGAGCCTAAAGGCTTCTTTTGAAAGGATTATGCCCAAAAGGAATCCTCTAGGATGAGGAGAGGGATGTGGAGAGAGTAATTGGGCAGGGGTTGGCCGAGCCAAAGGCTTGAGAAGTGTGTGAAATGAGGTAGAGGTGGGGGCCTTTTATAAGAGGGGAGGAGGGGCACTTTTGGAAAGTAAAGAATTATTACTTTATTTGAAAATGTGTTTCGGTTTTAAAAGGTCCCACATTGATATAATTCGTGGATAAGGTGATAAGGGTTCGAAATCCACTCATCCAATTGGTTTTGGACATGTGTAGTTTATATATTTTTCATTATCTTTCCATTTTATTTTAATCGTCAAATAATGATGTCATCGCTGCATCATTATTATGTCATAAATAATTTAATTTATTTAATGTCTAAAAATTATAAAAAAAATACTATGATGTAGGAAATCTTTTTATCTTTCCAATTACTATTTATAATCTAAATTTGGACTTGTGTAACCCTACTTTAAAATTATTTTAGTAAAACAACTCATGTTTGTGTCAATTTAATTTTAACATTAAATAAAAATATATTATTGTCATTTTCCAACTAAAGTGGCTCCATGGGGTCCCAAAGTTGTCCCATGGATTGTCTTGGTCGGCTATGACTCACCCAATAGGTGTAGGACAAGTTTCATGGTGTTTTCACATTCTTATAATATCATTTTTACCTAAAACTACACTAATTACCTCTAATCGCGATTAATGAAAAAAAGTTACTATTCACCAAAAAATTATTATAATCTCATTGAACCACATTTTACTTCTTAATGACAACCATCTTTGTCGGATTTTCAAAATTCAATACACATTAGTGGTAAAATTTCATTTAACTGAAAAATCAGTTTGCTTGATTACCACTTAGTGGTTTCACTATTCATCAAAAATTGAAGTTTTTCAGAAAATTACAAAAAATACACCCTAAGCTATATTTGATATTCAGAATTCAAAAATGAGTCTGTTTTACAAAATTCAAAACATATTAGTCACATTATTTAATTTAATAATTAATTCCCGCTGCCAGAGAAAAAAGCGTGTTTTTACAAAACAATAAGTATCAAAAGATTGACACCGGTTTAAGTCTAATTTCAAAGTGAAATTGATTCCAATGACCACCATTGGATAAAATGGTAAAAATATATTCTAATTTCACTTCAAAACCAATTCAAAACATAATCTAATCATTCAAATAAATTAGATTAAAAAGCAGTTTTGAATTAAAATACAACATTTTACACTATTCATTAAAAAAAGAACTTTATCAGAAAGGTACCAAAAATTTACACAAAGTAAATTTTGATGTCCTGATTCTAAAGAAGAGTTATATTCGGTCCAAAATAAATTATAAGAGTGATCAAAACTATATTTAATGACGGTTCTCCATCAAAAGGTAATAAGTGGACCTTTCGTGAAAATTAGAGTATAAATGCCTAAAATTGAACTCTTTCCGTATTTTAAGCCTTTATCTTTTATTGGGTAAATTTATAAACATTTAAAAACATATCTAATCATATTTTAGTTATTTCTATCCATTACCGCCAGTACAACGGCTACTTGTTAACTAACATTTAAAATAATATTATTTTATTACTTGTGTGCAACGTAAGTTTTCAAAGAAACTCATCGTTGCGTATCGAGTACGCTATCGAACGTAGAAACTCTTTTTAATTAAAATTAATATTTAATTCCTAAATATTAATAAATATGAAAATTATTTATTCTTTATTTACCTGGGATGTTACATCCTTCCCCCCTTTTGGGAATTGCGTCCACGCAATTTTACTCACTTATCAAAATAAGTGGGGTTATTTATCCCTCATAGCATTTTCAGATTTCCACGTTGCCTCTTCAATCATGTGGTTTTTCCACAAAACCTTTACCTGATGAATCACCTTATTCCATAACACTTGCTTCCTGTGGTCAAGAATCTGGACCGGTTGTTCCTCATAAGATAAATTCTCTTCCAGCTGAACTACCTCTGGACTCAAAACATGAGATGGATCTGGCATATACTTTCTCAACATTGAAACATGAAAAACATTGTGTACCTGAGATAAACTCGGAGGTAAAGCCACCCGGTATGCAACTGATCCAACTTTCTCCAGAATTCATATGGTCCAATAAACCTTGGACTCAGCTTTCCTTTCTTACCAAATCTCATCACACTTTTCCATTGAGAAATCTTGAGAAAAACACGATCACCTACCTCGAAAGATAGATCCTTCCTCCGGTTATCTGCATAACTCTTCTGCCTGCTCTGAGCTGTTCTCATGTGTTTCTGAATCAACTGAACTTTTTCTGCCATCTCTTCTACCAATTCTGGTCCCATCAACTTCCTTTCACCCACTTCATCCCAGAAAGCTGGAGTTCGACACCGCTTCCCATATAATGCCTGAAATGGTGCCATCTGTATACTGGAATGAAAATTGTTATTATTTGAAAATTCAACCAAAGAAAGATGTTGGTCCCAACTTCCCTGATAATCCATAGAACAAGCTCGTAGCATATCCTCCAATGTCTGAATTGTTCGTTCTGACTGCCAATCTAATTGAGGATGATAAGCTGTACTAAAATTTAATTCAGTACCCAACGACTTCTGAAGGCCTTTCCAAAAGTTAGAAGTAAACCTGGGATCACGATCTGATACAATGGAGAGAGGAACTCAATGTAACCTGACTATCTCTATAAGATACAAACGGGAAAGTTGATCTAGAGAGAAAGTATCTCGTATAGAAAGGAAATGAGCAGATTTGGTCAAGCGATCAACAATAACCCAGATTGCATTATTACCTCGAGATGTCTTCGGTAATCCAACAACAAAGTCCATGGATATGTTTTCCCATTTCCACTCTGGCACTGGTAAAGGCTGAAGCATCCCTTTCAGTAACAGCCGCTCTGCTTTAACCTGTTTACATGTCAAACACTTCACAGTAAAATCAGCAATGTCTCTTTTCATTCCATCCCACCAGTAACACTCCCTCAGATCTCTATACATCTTAGTACTGCCCGGATGAACTGAAAACGGGGAACTATGAGCTTCACATAACAACTCATTCTTCAACTGTGAATCACAATGCACACATAACCTCTTCCCAAACCTCAAAACACAAACACAAACTTATCCAAGAACTCATGGAAAATTTTATTCATAAGGTCCATGAGTACAGCAGGTGCATTGGTTAACCCAAAAGGCATAACTACAAATTCATAATGGCCATATCTAGTACGGAACACAGTCTTCAGAACGTATGCTTCTTTTACTTTCAACTGATGGTACCCTGACCTCAAGTCAATCTTTGAAAAATACTGAGCTCCCTGGAGCTGATACCACTTCATTCGATGGCCCAACATCTGCTGAAGTTGTTGCAAAGGATTTCACCACCCCTTTCTGCTTGTAGTCTAACTGCTTCTCATCACTCAAGCTCCTTGTCGGACACTCGTTTGCATAGTGACCCATCTCATTGAACTTATAACATTTCACTAACTGTAAATCAAATTTGTTCTTACCTTCACCTTGATCCTTTTCAGTGCAATCACGAGCCTTATGTCCCATCTTACCACATCGGTAGCACTTCCCAGAATTCAGAAGACATTCCCCAGCATGCCTTTTTCCACATTTATCACAAACTGGAAACTTAGTTTTCTTACCATCAGACTTTTTTGAAGAATTCTTACCTTTCTCCTGCCACCTCGGTCTCTTCTTCTGCTGGTTGTTATAGAAAACGTGGTCATCGGCAAACTCCACTTCCACCTTCTCAGCACATCGAAGAAGCTTTTCATAACTTTTAAACTCATGAGAAGCTAATGCCCTTCGATACATTGGCTTTAATCCTGAGTAAAAACGATTGATTTTACTATCAAGGTCCCGGATAAAATTTGGAGCATACCTTGCCAATCGAGTGAACCTTTCTTCATAGGCAGCCACTGAGTCTTCCTCTTACCTCAATTCCAAGAATTGCTTTTCCATCCTAAGTCGAACAGCCTTAGGAAAATACTTCTCAAGAAACATACCTTTGAATTCATCCCAGTCAAGAGCATCAATCTCCTCGGCGTCCCTGATATTTTTAACCATGGACCACCACTGATCTGCTTCACCCTCCAAATGGTAAATAGCAAGACTAACCTTTTGATTGTCTGAACATCCCATGACATCAAAAATTTTCTCCAGTGCTTTAATCCACCCTTCAGCTTGCACAGGGTCAGATGATCCTCTGAATGATTGGGGATGTTGCCTCATGAAATGTTCCACCACTGACATGTTCCTCTGTGGTTGATCTGGCTGATCTCGTGCATGGATACCACCACCATTTATAGCCTGAGTCAACTGTTCCATCACAACAAAAAACTGTTCAGTTCCGATTTTGACCATCTCAGGTTGCTGATTTGGAAGGTTATCTTCTTCCTGATGTCGTCCCAACATAGCTGCTTTGTTTCCTCTGCGTAAAACCATTCTGAACACAGAAATATCTTAGGCGAAGCAACATGGTAATCCGTAAATGCTATATCATTTCAATCATATTATAATTTAACACTTTTCTAACTCCTAAAGTTGTCTAAACCGACCTCTGATACCAACTATAAGGCCCCAGCCTTAAACCTTACTTAATCTTGAGTTATTACAAGATTACACATTGAGGATCTTTTCGGGTTTAGAGTTTTAGAGAATTAGATCATAAAACTTGCATTACATTCCACATATAAACAAAGTGGTTACATAAAGATAGTATTCTTCATTCCCATCAATGGAAACACATTTAAAATAAAACATGGATTATTTCTTGACACATCCTTGACTCTATCATCTTATCATGTACCTTTCCCTTGACCTGTGAAAAAAATTTCAAAAACTTGGGATGAGCATAAAAACTCAGTATGGGTTATAAAAAAAACATGGAAAGGAAACATGAGTTCATATATACATAATAATGAAATCATACTTTACCCATAAAACATAGGCACTTTAACATACCTCATAAAATCATGAATAAATCATAGAAATCATAATACATAAAGGTATCTTGAGGCATTCATAACATTCTTACGTAGGGAGTAACCCTCTTGGTTACGTTTGGAATACCCATCACCGTATATTCCCTAAAAATCTCTTCGGAAAAACCTTAACGTTTCACTCCTTCGCGTTACCCAATGCATTGGAGAGCTATAACGGGCTCACCCGCCCTTAGTTTATCACGGAACCACCCGTCTTCATAATAATGCCCAAGAACCATAACATAATCATATCACATAAAACATGCATAAAGGAAACATAAAATTTACACATTTCAATCAAGATATATCAATACAACACATTGATATAAAAACATTATGAAAACCATTTTCAATACTAAAATAAAAGAAAAGTAAAACATGGTATTTATTTTTCTTTTAAAAAGAAGGTATGGCTTGTAGAGGAAGCCGAAACTCAAATAACGGTCACGACGGCGGAGAAGTCGTTCTCGCCGCACACGTACGACAAAAACATTCCCTTTTGTCGTTTAGTAAACTCTTCGTATAAAAAAGATTCCTTTTGAATAAGCGTAAAAGTCAAAGTGGTTTATAAATCGTATAAAAGAAAGTTGTGTATAAGATAAAATATGCCTCAACGAAAGGAGATTGAGACGAAGTCCCATACCTCGTATCCGACTTGACCCAGCCGTTCTTTAATCTCCTGAATAATAAACTTGAGTTAATCTATAATTTATTATGAATCTTTTCCAAGTTCATTATTCCTTTTATACCATGTTATGAACATCATTTAATCAGTTAAGTTAATAATGTTCATTTTGTCGGTATTTGGTTCTTAAGTCAAAAATAGACTTCTTACACTTACATGTTGTTCGTGTGGTCAAAGGTTCTTTATATCCAGAATGAAATTCCTGATTTAGATATATATCATATATATCCAGCATATACATGTATTTATAATATTACATAATCATTTAGAGGTAATAAATGAAATGCACCGTTCATGGAGACGGTAAGCCGTACGTACGCATGAACGCTACTTTCATTTCTTTGTCATATTAATGGAATTAAAACTAAATGAGAGGTATGTATATTTTAATTCCAGAATTATATTCATCATTTAGATATATCATTAATTACATATATCGATTATATACATGTACTTTTAATAGTACATTACATTTGGGGATAAGAAATGAAATGCACCGTTCATGGAGACGGTAAGCCGTACGTACACATGAACGCTACTTTCATTTCTATCTCATACTTTAATGGAAAGAAATAATAATGATATAGAGGTATATTATAATTCCAGTATAACATCATATATAATAACTTTAAATCCATCCTTTACACGTCCCACATATGGCATTAACGAATCACATCACTTTTAGGGGGCGGTAGTCCGCACTTCCTTAAATGAAGATATCGTGTTTACCCATAATGGAAATCATAAAGGTATGCCAAAAATGAAAAATACAGAATCTTAAAGAAAACATAAACATATTATATATCATATATAAAAATAGTGACATCATAATGGCCACCCTTGAAGGTGTTAAATGAGTATTGAACAATCATCGTTTCAGGAGGCAGAATCTCGCCATCCACGGAAACCGTATGTTCTTTAACCATTTGATGTAGTTGTGTGAGAGTGTAGCTCAAATAAATATTATAACAACATCCTAGTATATTGAAGATACTGGTGTTGTTACAAAAGAAGTAAATAAAAAGAGTTTATAGGGTTGGAGAAGCAAAATAAAACAAATGAACAAGAGAGAATGAATTACCTTTAAAAGTGTAACTCCCTTTTGATGTGAGCCTAAAGGCTTCCTTTGAAAGGATTATGCCCAAAGGGAATCCTCTAGGATGAGGAGAGGGATGTGGAGAGAGTCATTGGGCAGGGTTTGGACGAGCCAAAGGCTTGAGAAGTGTGTGAAATGAGGTAGAGGTGGGGGCCTTTTATAAGAGGGGAGGAGGGGCACTTTTGGAAAGTAAAGAATTATTACTTTATTTGAAAATGTGTTTCGGTTTTAAAAGGTCCCAAATTGAAATAATTCGTGGATAAGGTGATAAGGGTTAGAAATGCACTCATCCAATTGGTTTTGGACATGTGTAGTTTATAGATTTTTCATTATCTTTCCATTTTATTTTAATCGTCAAATAATGATGTCATCGCTGCATCATTATTATGTCATAAATAATTTAATTTATTTAATGTTTAAAAATTATAAAAAAATTACTATGATGTAGGAAATCTTTTGAGCTTCCCAATGACTATTTATAATAAAAATTTGGACTTGTGTAGCCCTACTTAAAAATTGTTTTAGTAAAACAACTCATGTTTGGGTCAATTTAATTTTAACATTAAATAAAAATATATTATTGTCATTTTCCAACTAAAGTGGCTCCATGGGGTCCCAAAGTTGTCCCATGGATTGTCTTGGTCGGCCATGACTCATCCAATAGTTGTAGGACAAGTTTCATGGTGTTTTCACCTTCTTATAATATCATTTTCACCTTAAACTACACTAATTACCTCTAATCGCGATTAATGAAAAAAAGTTACTATTCACCAAAAAATTATTATAATCTCATTGAACCACATTTTACTTCTTAATGACAACCATGTATGTCGGATTTTTAAAATTAAATACACATTAGTGGTAAACATTCATTTAACTGAAAAAACAGTTTGCTTGATTACCACTTAGTGGTTTCACTATTCATCAAAAATTGAAGTTTTTCAGAAAATTACCAAAAATTCACCCTAAGCTATATTTGATATTCCGAATTCAAAAATGAAGTCCATTTTACAAAATTCAAAACATATTAGTCACATAATTAAATTTAATAATTAATTCCTGCTGCCAGAGAAAAAAGCGTGTTTTTACAAAACAATAAGTATCAAAAGATTGACACCGGTTTAAGTCTAATTTCAAAGTGAAATTGATTCCAATGACCACCATTGGATAAAATGGTAAAAATATATTATAATTTCACTTCAAACCCAATTCAAAACATAATCTAATCATATAAATAAATTAAATTAAAAAGCAGTTTTGAATTAAAATACAACATTTTACACTATTCATTAAAAAAAGAACTTTATCAGAAAGGTACCAAAAATTTACACATAGTAAATTTTGATGTCCCGATTCTAAAGAAGAGTTATATTTGGTCCAAAATAAATTATAAGAGTGATCAAAACTATATTTAATGACAGTTCTCCATCAAAAGGTGATAAGTGGACCTTTCGTGAAAATTAAAGTATAAATGCCTAAAATTGAACTCTTTCCGTATTTTAAGCCTTTATCATTTATAGGGTAAATGTATAAACATTTAAAAACATATCTAATCATATTTTAGTTATTTCTATCCATTCCCGCCAGTACAACGGCTACTTGTTAACTAACATTTAAAATAATATTATTTTATTACTTGTGTGCAACGTAAGTTTTCAAAGAAACTCATCGTTGCGTATCGAGTACGCTATCGAACGTAGAAACCACTTTTAATTAAAATTAATATTTAATTCCTAAATATTAATAAATATGAAAATTATTTATTCTTTATTTACCTGGGATGTTACATAGAGGCCATGTGACCCACTGACATGGGGCACCGTTATAGTGGAACCTGGGTCGAGAAATTACTTTTTTGCTATCAGTGGGGTTTATTTTCATCATTATATTTATTTGGGATTATTATAGAAGATATTTTGAAATGTTTCATAATTTTTTAGTTATCCTATTCTTATAATTAGTGAACCTATGTACATGGGAAACCAAAATTACGCATGCTTGGTTATTTCTATTTTGGTTTTTTCTTGAAAGAGTTGAATCAATTTTACCATTTGGTAACAAACATGTTTTGTGATTTTATTATTACTGATATTATTTTTGATATAGAACTATGTTTCCTTGTATTCTTGATGCACAAAGTTATCATCTCAAGCATCATCATAATCACTTTAGGACTTATATTCCATGATTACTTTATGATATGAATTTCTACAATATAAAGATAGTTCCCAGAATGATGTATATTTTATTGTGAGAAAATTTAATGAAGGAATAAATGTGTTTTTATAATTATAGTTTCTAAATCAATTTAAATTTAATTTTGTAGCTTAGATTGATGATGACACCTTAATTGGACAATTATACCTTATTGTGGTTTCTGGAACTGTTGGTTAATTGGACCACCATAAAATATTCTGAATGTATTAAAAGAAATACATTGGTAATTTATATATGTAGTACCACTTTATATACTGAATGGTTATTAATGTTATAAATTTATTGCATATGGCCTCATAAACCCTGATATAGGATGTAATGGAGATGTTCTTGTTAAATTACATGCCAATTGTAATTTATATAAGGTATAAATTTTATAAATTATAAATGGTGACACATTTAATTGGACTGTGATATATATATATATATGGCATAGAAATTATTATTAATTAATTTTTTTTAAATAAATGGTTACCACTAATTGGTATGTCAATTGAAAAATAAATGATGTTTTCCTATAAAACATCCAATTGGAACTCTATGTACCAGGTCATCTATAATGTGATATGAGATCAAGAGCCAAAACATGGCCAAAATAGTGGGTAAGTGGGGTGACCCTAACATTCTATATAGACTATTATGGTCTCTTTTTATTACATAGAATCATATTTTTTTGAGTAAGAAGAGAGGTGTTACCTTTTCTATAAGAATGTTGTTTATATATCCAATTATGTATCTATGAACTTTTAACTGATAAATATTTTTCATGGAATGTGTTTTCATTTTAGAATAATGAAATCATGAAGGAAATGATTCATATTCAAGGAAGGATATGATAAACATTCTCTAGAGGAGGTGAGCCCTGAAAAACCAACATTACCTTTAATAGTTCCACAAGAGTTTCCACATTCTATTATTGAGTTGGGATCGTATGACTAGTATTTTGAGGGTTTCATTCATACAATTCAACTATACATGGTGTTCAAAATACTTCCCCAACTATGGAAGTGATTACATATGAATTTTAGAAACAAAAATTTTGTGTCCTAAAAATATATATGGAAAATAAAACTAACCTGATGAATTTGAAAGTGGATCATCCCAAAAAAAGATTTGGAAACTTTTCAAAGACCAAAAAGTCATGAAAATACAAGGAATTTTTTTTGAAAACATGATATAAGGACTAGCACTCTACTTGGAATCATGAAAATGAAGTAATTTACAGGATGAGATGTTCTTTCTGGCATCCTCGAATGAAGAGAAATCATTTTCGGACTAGGTTGGTATTCCCTATACCATAAATGATAATTTTTGTGGTTCTTGGTGGGGTATTGTATCCTATAATGAAAGAATTTTTGGATTTCGAAGAACTTATAGGGCGTTAGAAAACAATGGCCCTATGGTTGACCATGTATGACCAACCACCCCAATATTAAGTTACCTCCATTTATCTATATATGTACCGAGGGGGAGCTGGGTAAAAAAGGATTAAAAATGAGAAAATATGAGATATGACTCAATTTTAAGTAGGAAAATTTACAGAAAAATTATATGGTCAGTTAGGTGTCCACCTGACCTTCCATAGGCCCAAAATGTTACATGGATTCCATTCCTCAAAGGATAATGTGGATATCCACATTTATGTCAATGGTCCCACAATGTAAAAGGCTACATGGAGGGATCCATGACTAGAATATGACAATGATATGTTTGAAGAACATGGACCAGTGTGGAAAAATGCAACATGGAGGCAACCTACACCCACAAAGCAATGTGCAACATGGATGGAATATAGGCCCTCCTGAAAAAACACTATGTAGAGGGAACCCCATACTGTGTAGAAAACACAACGAATATTTGGAAATTCTAGGATGTTCATCTATCCCACTCCCATTTCTTTTTTCAATCATACCACTCAGACACTCATAAACACATATTCAAACCATATAAAGGGTATCATGCCAAGACCTATCTCAAAGAAACCATATACGTATGGACACCTCATCGTGACCATTTGAGAATACATACCCAGGGAAAATTTGGTCCTATCAGTAACCTACATAATAAGGGGTATACTCACAATTCTCGTAAGTGTAAATTACTATTGTTATGAGGGTGGTGAAAATAGAGGTAGTGCCACAAGCCTCCGTATTCAAAATAGTGAGGAGTGGATCAAAAATGATTTCCTATATTCAGGATAATGGATTATCTTAGACTATTCTCTAGAATTAGGATAAAGGAGTCCATCTTGGAGTTATCCCCTATCTATTCTTGTACAATGTAATGTTTTTCCTCCTCTTCATCGTTTAATGGTATGAAAATAAATGAGGGGAAATGCATTCCAAATCAATTTCTCTCTACAAAAAACTTGTCCAGTACACCAAAAAAGTGATGAAATGGGATATTAAAATCTATTTCTACCACTTGTATGACCATGGATATCATAAAAAAGGAGATGAGAACTATAAATTTCTCCCTTTAACTATTACATGGATCGTCGACCTTATCGACAAATGTAAATGTATGATTTTACTATATCCTGGTCTAACTCAATCTCTTGTTTTCACAACAATCTTGATGCACCTTGGAATAGTGTTTGGTGTAGATCATAGAATCCACAGGATCCCAGACTAATGGTCGTCCTAAAATGTTCCATCCCCATCTAAACCTCTGAACCACCCAGAGTTGATTCTTTCCTCCAAATTCAATAAAAACGTCATCCTTCTATGTGTAAGCCCTAAAATTAGGATAAAAACATTCATTTGGTGATATTACTAATAATGAATCCTTTGGAAACCCTTATAAGTGAAACCCCCCTAAAGTCTAAATTAAGTGGTCCTTGAGTTATAACCAACTATGTTACACAAGAATCATCCATGAGGTCAAAACTGAGTACTTAATGCAACCATAATGTTCACTGGGCCGTATCCTCAGTAGGCTTACATCCAACCTAGTGGGACAAATTTATTTTATGACTCTTTCATCGCCATAATTTTTAGTCCATAATCCAGAAAATATCATAACCCACCAAGGATACTATGCCCCTTACAGCTTATTTGTGTTTTTTTGGAATAAGACCAACATCATCCTTGGCTAGGAACCTTCAATCATGATTTCTTTTCTTCATGAACCTAAACATAGTGGTTTGGTCTTTATCACATGACCTCAAAAGGTATTCTATGTCTTGTTATATGCCACAAAAGTATGTGGGTTATAATTCATTTCACAAGGAAATGTGGGAAGACCATTTTATGTGTCCAATCCTGAGAAAAATTCTATTATCATCTTCCTAGAAAATAGTAATTTCTAGAGTGTCCTATCATGTTTCTTATAACAATTCATTGTAATAATAAATAACAAAAATATCCGGATTGAACATATCAAAATGTATCATTGATGTGGATACCCATATATATTCATATCTATTCATTGATTAAGAACCTTAGAATCATACAGATGATTCGAAATCTAGGTTTGTTAATAATTTATTTCTAATTTAAGGGTGAAACAGATCATACATGGGTTTGAAAAAATGTTTCATGAACAAAAATTAATTTAAATCTACAAGAGAGTCCAGGAATAGGATATAATTCCCCCCAACATGTGGTGATTATCCCAACCTCCAATCCTATTGTTCAATTGGATTTCTTCATTATTTTTTGAAATGTCCCCCAACTAGTGTCTTCCTTTGTAAAGTAGTTACAAAAGTCATCACAGATACAAGAATCATTGTGAGTTTCTGGTTCCAGAAATGAACCTCATTGGAAACTGAGCTTCCATAAATGGTTGATAAAAATTAATTGAATGAGTTTTGAATGATTTGGAAATACTCATACCCACTCTTGGATTAATCATAATGGTCTTTATTCTCTTTCATTGGAAATGAAAAGTGAGCCTGACATTAAACCATAACCATGTTGAACTTTTCACTGACTTGTCGATCCCCTTTCCTGTTACCACCAAATGAATTCAAGATAAACATGGATGAAAAAAAATCAATTGTGAAAATGTGTGTATGTTAAGATTCTACCATAACATGTTATTTTTGGGATATATCCTTAACAGATAAAAAGGTACATTCACAATAGACCACATCGATCTAAATGAAATCCCATCATTTCAAGAAGATATTTGTCCTGACCATCGTGCAAGTCGGATATTCATCCAATCAATGGATTCTATAACTAACCAATCTCTTTCACCGCCATGTGTCAAATATGATGGTTTGGGAACAAAACCATAATACTACTCTCTGAACTCTAGGGTATTCATGATAGACTATCTAGTTCATATATCCCCAACTACTATATAAAAAACAATTATTTATGGTATAGAAATCGATAGTTCAAAAAGCCATCTCAAACTATTTCTAGAGACTATCCCCATCATGAGATAATGGGTACCTCACATACTATTGGGGGACTGATCAAGGGGTTTTCATCAAACTAATCCCAATGATACAAGATTCCCATGAGATGGATCCTAACATTAGTCATTGTCGCAAATGATGCATGAAAAAGCATCATTTGTATGAAGATGAAACTAAACCAAAACCTACATCCCATTTCATCCAGACCTGGGCCCCCACGGATATCTACAGAAGATTAAAACTAAAAAACTAGTCAAAGTCCAATGTTCATGTTCCTACAAAAGAAGATCATATGTCAAATATGGAAGCATATGAGATGATTCAAATCCCATGTCAGGAAAATCAAGATAATTCATCAAATATGATGATAGACAATGAGAAGATGAAAATATGTACTCAGTATATCAAGAACATCTATCAAATTTAGAGTAAAAAAATTAGATGAATATCTCTATTTAATCATATAAATATCATCAGTGAAATATGGATGAAGACAATGAGCTGATGAATATACATTATCACACACATCAAGACCATCAATCAAAAACAAAACAAAAAAAAAATAAGAATTTGGAAATAACTTATGACACATTTCAATCCATTTGGTTAAATGAAGAGGGAGAAAATGAGAATATGAAACTCCCAACTCGTACATATCATGCCCTTCCATTAAATATCGGAAAATATGGGTAGATAAAAATCCTTACTCACAAATATCAATCCCATCAGCCAAATAAGACATAAAAAATGAGTAGATGAAAATACATTCCAATTTATATCAAGCTAGTTAGTCTAATACAATAACAAAAAATGAAACTTATGAAACTCTCTAATTGAACCTATCAATCTCTTAAGTCAAATATGGTTGAAACTGGAATACCTAGTCGACATTCTTATGAAATGGACTGTGGGAAGAATGATAACCCCACTCTAACATTAGAATGGGTGTACATCAATATTACTACATAAGATACATGATAACACTTCCTTCTAATGATGGAGGGCCATACACCAATTCTCAATGTCAAATAGAATCCTATCGAAAACATAATTTCATCAATTGAAATAGCTAGGATTCGAGCCATTAAACTCTCCTTATCAATTATGGAGACTGAACACCACAATGGGGGGGGGGGTCAATCAGGAGCACACATACATCCATTCTACCATTCAGGAGGGTCTTTAGTAACCTTACATGATAAATGGACAATGAAATCATACAAAAATACACATTCCAATAGGGGATTACTGGGCCATTTCACAAGCTTCTCTATAACAACCAAATCTTGACATAAATGGAAATTTCATTACTTTCGCAGAATACTTGATAGAAGACAAAAACATGCACATATAAACCATATTATTTTAGTGTTTTTGAAAACTTGAAAACATAAACAACATGTACAAAAAATATCTACATCATCTCTTTCTTTTTCCATAATAACTAGAACTACATTTTGAAACATCTTACATAATACCCTTCTTCAAATCTTGGGTGAAGAGAAAAATGAAAAGAAGTGATCTTAAATTCTTAGTAAGGGTATTCCTGGAAAATAACATAAAAAACATAAACATAATAATGTAAAAACATGAACATAACTTTTTAAAAAACATTCCACATTTAACATATACAAAAATCATGAGTAATGAAATAAATATTAGTAGTTCATAAGGAATAAATCATAATGGAACCATGACCAATTAGAAAATAGAATTGGAATGAAAAATGGAATTGTGGAAAAAAATAATCACATAATTTGATTTCCATAGTATCCAAGGCATTTCTTGCAAGACCATCGTAGTAGACAAATTCCATTACTGAACCGGGTTTACTTGTCATTTCAGCAATGTATTACTGAATCCGATATATATTCTGTTATTTCCATGTATTACTGATCTACATTTACCATTCATTCTAGTCATTCCTATCTCATGAGAAATAAATCTTTACCCAATACATTGGAGGGATATATATGTCCCACCAATCTCATAATGAAATCATTCTTACATGTGGCACAAAAACATAAATCATTCATTATAGCATAACATGAGAAATAAAATGGGCCTCCTAAACATCATTCTATCATAACATAATCAATATAAAATATCATTCCATCATTAAAATAATTAAAACATAGTAATAATTAGGATATAAAAATAACCATATTTTAAGGGAATCATCTCTGATGAAAAATATTCTTTATAACAAACTTGAACATAATTCTTAAGGAAAATATTTGTTCTTATTCAAAAAAAATTTCGTTTCACAAAAATTTCATAAATATTAATGAAAATAATATATTTGATAATAAACTTTAAATCATTTATAGTATGATTCGTGGAAGTATAGAGTTATTAAGAAGTAAAAAAATAGTTCATGATGTGTATGTTAAAAAAACATTCTCCCTGTACTCTTACTGAAAAGACAAAAAAATACCTCGTATGGAAAATTAATGAAAGATTCAATTCATACCATTTAATAAAAAACTCTCAATGGGGAAAATTAACTTTAAAAAACAGTATAATAATATATATAATATTATATGTTTATGAAACATGGATGTAAATTATAAATATACCCTAATAAATACTTACGAATAAACAATATCATCTAATAACGAGATTAAAAAATTATCTTTACCTTGGGTACGATGTGATTTGTATTTATCTGAACCACCTATATAATGATTTAAATAATATTATTTACATATTCTAGAATCATATAAATTTTCAGGATATCATATATGATCATATTATCATCCATTTTTTAGTAACATTTCATTGTCACCTGTTATTCGAATATTAACTGCTTTATGTTCTTATGCACGTTTTGTCTAATAAGATCATGTTCCACTTTATTGGTTATAGTTATACCATTTAAAGGATTATATTAGTATAATATATATCATATTTATTCATTCCATTCATGTATTTAATTTTTGTTTAATGAAGATCATAAAGAATGAATCACATTAGATTGTGGGGATGGTAGGTCGTGTGTACACACGAGCGATGATATCATTCACTTAATGGTTAAACAGTATAGATTTGGATTCTATAGTGATTATAAAGAATATTTATAATGTTATATTTATTATTGAAAACCATTATATTCATCATTATTCCTATCCACATTATGTATTGTTGAATAATAAGCCACCCAATGACGTTGAGAAGGTAAACCATACATACGCACACATGGTGATATTGTTATTCTTAGGATGGAGAAAAGGAGGTATAAGATTGTATCATAATTTTAATAACATATATTCATTTAGAATAAACTGGATTTATTACTTTATTATGGACACAATATATGTATATGAAGTAAAAGAAGAAAATAATTTTGAATGAGGTGACAAAACAATTACTTTTTTTCGAGTATCTCTTATTGATTCACACAGAAGGTCTACAAAGGATTGATTTTTTCCCAAAGTGTGGCCTCTAAGATGAAGTTATGGAAGTTGGGAGATAAAATGGGTATAGTTTGGTCGATGAAAATGGATGTAGGTGTGTGATTAAAATGGATGGGGATGATCCCTTTTTTAAGAGAGGGGACGTGAACCTTTAGAAATACCAAAACTATTAATGTAATATAAATTGATTTTTTAATTCAAATTCCTAAAAAGTGGATTATTTATAAGATAATATTCTTATGGGTATAAATATTATCAACCAATAAAATTTATACAAGTTCTTATTTTGTTTTAAAACTTATCATTTTGATTTATCCATATTTAATCTATTTAATTTTAATTGTGGTTATAATATTATAAATATTAAATGGTTATAAATATTTAGTTATATGTTATAAACATCTAATATTTGTATAAATTATGACATTTTCTACCTTATAAATTTCACTTTTTTATTTTTAAATAATTTTTATGTTTAAATTATTAAATAATATGTTATTTTTTTATAAATATCAATAGTGACAACTTTGATACTATTCATTTATTTGACTTTAAAAAAATCCCCATTGAAGATAAATTCAAAAAAAATATTTAATACACTCATAACATGAAATATTCAACTAGAAAATTCGTGGATCACATTAATTGATTAATATTATATTCCTTTTAATATTGTTAAAATCATTTATATGATATTTATATTAGTAAACTAATTTCAACAACACTATTGCTTCATAATTAATGTTTACTATTTAATGTTTAATTTTTTTAAATAAATTCACATGATCTAGATAACTTCATTAGCTTTATCGAGAATATTTATGTTCAATGTTTTATTAATTTTATCACTATATATAAATTATTATACTTATAAGAGATAATAGAGTGACATGTTGTCACTTTCTTCTGTTTTAATTATTATTACATTACATTCCTAGAAAAAAATTCCTTTCAATAAATCCATTACATCACCTAGATGATATTGGTCGACTATAATTCATCCAATAGTTTTTTTTAGGTTTAAGGGTAATTTTATTTTTTTATCATATTGTTTGTTACCCGAATTTACCCAATTTCCCTTTAACTATAGTAAAAAAAATTACCATAGTTACTGTTCATAATATGTAAAAAAAGTACCATATTAATATAATTTAGACCCACTATTTCTGAATATGCATCCCATTTTTAAAAATATAAAAGAAAAAATTTTCATCAATTATTTTAAAATTTATTCTCATTTTCCAAACTAAAAAGTTGGTTCTTTAGAAATAAAAACTAAATAAATGGATAAGTGTTTATGTCCAATTTAAATGTGAAACTACATATATTTACCACTATTTTATTAAATGATAAATACATAATCCAATTACACTTTAAAAACAATTAAAAACATCATCTAACTTCATAAACAATTATGACAAAAAGGCTATTTTGAATTAAAGTGTAATATTTTTCACTATTAATTAAAAAATGAATTACATAAAAATAAAAACCATATATTCAACGAAGATAATTTTTATGTCCCGTTTCCAAATAATAATTTTATTATGTCAAATAGAACTTATAAAGTAGTCAAAAACTAGATTTAACAAGTTTTCTCCATAAAAAAGTGGTGAAATTGTATTTTTTTTTTTGAAAAATACATCTTTTATCCAAAAAATGAATTTGTTCTCATGTCATATATATAAAACATATAACATAGATTTAATAAAATACATTGAAAATATTAAATATACATTTTAATAATAAAATCCATAAATGGTGATTTTATTTTTTTATAAACTCACTTATTTTAATTAAAATATTTTTTTAGAATGAAGTTTATACTATTCATACCCACCATTGTAATGACTATGTCATAATATTTATTTATCTCTAATAGTTGGTGTTACCTAAAATCAATTCTATCAATTAAACATGATATTTTGTACAACAAAAGCCAAGAATAATTCTTCATATACTGTAAGCTAATATAGTGTTGGGTATAGCGCAAGCTAATATTGGTGTAGTGTACAACACAAGACATCAATGAAATGAAAAATAATAAATCTCATAAAATCAAATAGTGTTAAATTCTACCACCCTTAAAATTAATTTCTCCCACGAAATGATTTGGGGTTTATAAAATTTTACTGTTTAAAAGATTCTTTAATTGAAACCGACATCGTAAAAATGAATACTAAAAAATTATATTAAAAAGGAAAGAAAGAAACATAATAGTTAACCAATATAACTCATCACATTGTTTCCACATATGGGATCATAGGTGGGAAGTGAAAATATGGATATGAAGTAAAAATCTAACCATCATGTTATGGTATATATTGATATAGAACAAGGTTTGGGGAATGTTGAAAACCATAAAGCCGTAATTCTGTGATGATTTAATGGAACATCAAATTCATCAGATATGTGTTGAAATAGTGGGTTCCCTAGACCCAACTATTTAGTTCTATAGATTACCATATTGTGTATACAATTAACTATACCTGATTTCATCTTACTATTATAGTGTAGGCTTTTCCGCATCCACTATTTAAATGGTATTTTGCAATGATTAATTGTCGTATCAAAATGTTATAGCAGTTCCCAGGATATAATGAGAACCTCATGATACTGTGAGATAAATATTTAATATATGTTCTATAGTCTAGATACATCACTCTGATTGGACACAGTAGATGTTTGACTATCAGGTGCTGGGGGCTCATAAGTATTGAGACTTCTTCTTATGAAGTTCCCACTTAGTGATCTATAGAAATGAGATCATGCAGACTGACTCTTCAATAGGAACTCCACTTTTTTTGGTTTTCATTAGATGTTCTTATCTATGATCATGTGTAATGGTCTATTGACATGATATCATTACCAATGTATGGAATTTGACTACGTACTTTGACACAAGATGAAAACCATGGTGATGAAGTCATGGAAAGGTAGTTTGTTTTTGGTGCGTCATTGGTGGCATGGCATTGGTTGAATGGTCAAGAAAGGATTCGTCGCTTCTAGGTTATGGAAGTAATATATCTCAGGACATGCAGATATGGATGACAATATCTTAATAAGACCATGGATATAACAATCAAGGGTAAATCCATATAGTCAGATACACAAACTATAAAGCAAGAAAATGTCGAAGACACGTGAGTGCATCCTACTTTATGAGATATTACTGACAAATAGATTATTTTACACAATGCGTGATCATTTTTTGGTTGTCACTGCTATAAAAATCCTTATCTCTTAAGGGTCCATGATAGGTTGCTAGATCCCGCGCTTGGTCTGTGAATACTATTCACTACTATCGAGATAAGGGCCTAGAGGGCCACACACAATAGTGTATTCACAAATCTTCCCTATTCTGTTGAATATGAGTTTTGGACAGGGAGGGCCCCACCACTGGGGTTCAAGATTTTTCCAAAGATAAATGATCACTAATGAATTAAATGAATTCATATTTTTCGAGTTTGGTTGAATAATTATTGAATTTATTTATTAAATGTTTTCATGATTTTTATGTAAATACATGAAAAATATTAATTGAAGAATATTAAATTTTTCACGGTTCAATTAATATTAATGGGAGTGACGAGTCAAGTTAATGACTCAATTATTATTGCATAATTTATTTTTATATAATAAAAGTAAATGATAATAATATTTTTGACATAGATTAGTAGTTATAAAATTTCGTTGATAGTGCCTTTTGTATTTGGGGCCGACAAGGAGATACCATGTATTTTAATTATCCACTATAAATAGAAGAGGTGGGAATATTTCTAAGTACTATTCATGGAGATTTTCTCTCCTATCCACTCTACCATAATCTAGAAAGTGATGCTCTAGATCCATGGAGCATGGATCAAGAACTCTATCAGGAATCGCTAACGATGTGGTGTAAGGATCATTGGAGCGTCGAAGGCGTCAGTGCAATTCAACACCAGTACTCGGATTATGATGAATGATGATCCCACAGATTCCATTATGTTTGTGTGGACGATCTAGATGAATTTGAATTCAGATTCATTGATCAGCGATTGCCAACGATGAGCAGACATCGCGTGTGGCTTCAGAATTAAACCAGGTATTTTACGGTATATTTTGTGCTTAAAACCCTTCATGTGAGATCCTCAGATATAATTTGGCTAATCTTCACGATGTCAAAAGGTTTACATCAATCATCGGTAGACTTTTTTTAAACGTACCTATTTGGGGATTCCACTGCACAACCTGTTCCTACAATAAGAAGGTACAAATATACCATTATATATTTTCAATAACCTTTCCCTAAAGTTGATGAATTTTTCATGATAATAAAAAAATACATCATTTTATTACAATCTCACTATTGTTCGTGCCTTGAAAAACGTCAACATAATCTGTTTTTTAAATAAATAAAGATGAATTTTTTATTCTTTCTGTTTTATAGTATCATGAGATAGAATGATAGGCCATTCCATCTAGCACAAAAAAAGAGGTTATCATGGGAAAGAAAATATGCCTAATTCAACCTATAGTGATATAACACATTAATCAATCAAACTTCAACTAGAATATAACATATACTATCTATAAATGGATAACATTGAAATAAATCAAAAATATATATAAAATTTTGGAAATATTTGAACTAAATCGACATAACATTTATCAACAATATCTCATAATGAAGTTCTTGGTTCACATTCCAATCATGTGAATACCTTAATCATGTGTTCTTTTGAAACATGATAATAACATGAATTACCACATATCCTTAGTGAAATCATGTGTAATGTCAAAATTTACTCTTTCCACACAACAAAAACACAAAAAATTTATATACTCAATCCATTATATCACTTTTACCTTATATTAGTAATGAGGACATTAATACAATCAAAAATATCATTATCTCATTATCCCTTCATTATGTGCATATAATATGATTTCCAAAATCATTTCAATCACTTTTCATGGTTATTGGTACAATATACTTATGTAAAACCACAATATACCATGTTTCTTTCTACACTTTTACCGTAAGGAATCATTCATATTCTTTTTACCATCACTTTGGGATTTTCCCTGGAACACCATCATTCATTTCGTTTAAAAACCATGACATTGATATGTTACACCAACAACCATTTGTACCGTGATAGAATAATGAAAAAATCTATTAATATCTTCAAAAGACTAATATAGGAAATTCCTTTCATTGAAATAGTTTTAATCCACTAATGAATGGATCAAATTTACATTCATGTTGAATGATAAAGCTAGAAGCATACCTTGCAAGTCTTGTAAAATATTCCTCATATGTAACAATGGATTCATCATCATTTTTCCTATTCTAAAGGATAACATTTTCCATAATTGTTCATCGAATTGGAGGAATATAAATATTGAAAAATATGTTCTTGAACTCATCCCATTCCATAGATTCAATTTCATATTACTGCCATGTATTCTTGATTAGAGTCCACCACGAGTCTGCTTCACTATCTAAACAATAAAAATCCAAATTTACTTTTCATGTTCCAAATTGGGAATAATGAAAAATATATATCAATGGTACTGATCCAGTGTTTATCTACAAGAGGATCAGAAGCCCGACTTAAAGAAGGTGAATGTTTCCTCATGAAGGACACACCAAAATATCATTCCCTTCTCTACACATTTAGAAGTACATAATGATTCACGGCTTATGTATGTATATAAATAAGACTTTTCTTTCCATCTCCCATAACATTTTGTTGTTCATGAGGACAATCATTTTTTTTCGCAGTGCATTGATCATTAATAATATTCCTTCAGTTTCATCCATTTTCTAAAACCCAAAAAGAATAGAGTGAGAGGAAAATTGCGTACTAGGAAAACAATAGAATCTTAGGGGAGTACATTAAATCTCTAACATCTTAGGTTTATTCCTAGGTTATTCATGATCATTATTATAATTATAGTACTTTATACTATAGTAATACTTGCCCTTAGGGACGTCACTTTTCTTATGTTGGAAATATATCTAGAGAACTCACTAAAGTTTTCGTACCATAGATTCCAAATGTTAACTAATCCTTCAATCTGAAACAAACTGTAACAAGCCAAGCATGGTGTGCATCGATATTATATTATTTTTTCATAATTCTTAATACACGTCACAATCCAAAACCAATATATCATATTAGATTAGTGCCTTTGGAAAATAGAATACATAAACAACTCATTTATAAGACATCTACATCGTCTCCTGATTTATCATTCATAACTAGAACCCCTTTTTGAGAGGTCATACTTAATACCCTTATTCAATTTCTAGAGGAGAAGAATCATGAAAATGAGTGATATAAAATGAAAAGTAATGGTAAGCATGGAAAATATAATACAAAATATAAACATATTAAAGTAAAAATAAGAACATAACTTTTGAAATAAAAACATTCACATTTAACATATAAGAAAATCATAAGTCATGAAATAAATTTTGGTAGTTCATCAGGAATAAATCATAATGGATTCATGATCAATGATAAAAAAGCATTGGAATAAAACATAGAATTTTTGAAAAAAAATAAGCACATTATATCACTTCCATAGTAGCTAAAGCATTACTACCAAGAACACCATAGTGGACAATGCTCACTACTAAGCTGGGTTTACATGTCCTAATAATGTAAAACTAGATCAGATTTACTAGACATTCCAGCCATGTATTACTTAACCAAATTTACTTGTTGTTATAGTCAGGTCTATCTCATGAGATATCAGTCTTTACCCAACGAATTGGAGGGAGATATTAGTCCACCCATCTCATAATGAAATCACTCTTACAAGTCCCACAAAAATATAAACCATTCATCATAGAATAACCTATTATATAAAATGGGATTATTAAACAACATTCCATCATAACATAATGCATATAAAATATCATTCTATCATTAACACAATAAAACCATATTAATAATAAGGATAGAACCATAAACTTATTTAAAGAGAGCCATCTTAGAAGGAATATAATTTTGATAAAACACATAAAAATAATTCTTGATGAAAATAAACTTTCTTTTTAAAAAACGTTTCTATCCCTATTATTACTATTATTTAATTGTGTTAACGATATAATGATTTAAACATGATTTTTGAGGAAAATTTACTTTCTTCTCCAAAAATTTATTATTTTCAAAATATTACTTGAACTTTTAAAAGAAATAATTTTATTTGAACATAAACATGAAATTTTGTATAGTATGCTTCATGGAACAACATCATTATGAAGACATAAAAAATTGTTCATTCTGTATAAGTTAAAAAACATTCTTCACATACTAATGCCAGAAAGGTCAAAAGTACCTTTATGGAAAATGAAATAAAGATTACGTTAATACCCTTTAATAAAAATTTAGTAATGGGTAAACATCACATTAAAAAAATTAGAATAAGAGGAATAATAATATATATTTAGAAAACATGGATGTGAAGGTTAAATATACCCAAATAAATACTTATGAATAAACAATCTCAAATAGTAATGATATTGGAAAATTATCTCTTACCTTAGGTCTGATATTGAACGTATATTTCACAGATTTCTATATAAATATTTAAATAAAGTTATTTACATTCTCCAAAATCATATTAATATTTATGATATTATATATGATCATATTATCATCCATTTTCTAGTAACAGTTCATTATCACACGTTATTCAAATATTAAATTCTTTATATTTTTATGCATGATTTTTTAGATATGATCGGGTTCCACTTATTTGGTTATAGTAATATCATTTATAGAATGATATTAGTATAATATATATAATATTTATTCATTCCATTCATTTATATAATCATGGTTTAATGACGATCATGTATAATTAATCTCAATGCATCTTGGAGATTGTAGGCCGTACATACGCACGAGTGATGATATCATTCACTTAATAGTTAAAAGGTATGTATTTGGATGGTATATTAATTATAAAAAATATTTATTATGTTTTGTTAATTATTTAAATCCATTATACTCATTATTATACACATCCAAATAATGTATTGTTCAATAAAAAATTATACGCCAACATGGAGATGTTAAGCCGAAAAAAGAATGCATGGTGATATTGTTATTCATAAGAAGGATAAAAGGATGGATATGGTTGAATCATTATTATTATAACATATCATAACGTAAAATATGTTGTATTTATTACTTTATTCTGGAATCAGTATTAGAAAAGGAATTATAAGAAGAAAATTATTTTGAATGAGTTGACAAAACAATTACCTCTTTTTATACTAGAGGGGAGTAGAAACTTTGATAATACCAAAACTATTAAATTAATATATATTAATTTTTAAATTAAATTGACTCAAAAGTTAATTATTTATAATATAAGATAAGGATGAGTCGAAATCATCTTACCTAATAAAATTTATAAATTTTTAATTTTATTTTCAACGTTATCATTTAAATTTATCTTTATTTGATATATTTAATTTTAATTCTGGTAATAAAATTCTAAATATCTTATTCTTATAAATTTTTACTTATGTGTTGTTAATTTTCTATAATTAGAAACTTTATTAAATATTTGAACTTATAAATTTCACTTTTTAATTTTTAAATATTTTTGTTATTTTTAAATAAATTAATAATGTGTTACTTTTTTAGAATATTAATGGTGTCAATTTTTACACTATTCATTTATTTGACTTTAACTAAATTCAAAATAGAAGTTAAATTAGAAAAAATATTAAATACACTCCTAACATGAAATAGTTACCTATAAAATTCTTGGATTTCATTTATTAGTTTATATTATAAATATTTTAATATTTTTAAAACCACTTATTTGATATTTCTATTAATAAAAAATTTCTAACTATTTTGTCAACATTAATGGTAATTATCAAATCTCTAAAAAATCTTATTAAATTTATATTATGTATATAACTTCATTGAATTTCTTAAGAAAATTTATTTTCTAATTTTTATATTCTTTATCGCAACATAAAAATTAATATACTTATAATTGACAAGAGAGTGGCATTTGTCACATTCATTTTTTAAATTAAAATTACATTACTTTCATAGAAAAAAGTACATTAAATGAATCTATTCCGACCATGAGGTGATATTTGTTAACTTTAATTCTTCCAATATTATTTTGGTTTTTTTCAAGTAAATTTATAATCTTCATCAGTTTGTTTTTTATACTAATTTACCCGATTTACCTTTAACTGTTGTAAATAAAAACTACTATAGTTACCAATCATAATATACAAAAATAAAAAATACATATTAAAATAATTTTAACCCACTTATTCAAAATATGGGATCCATTTTTTAGAATTTAAAATAATGTGTTTTCATTAATTAAATTACAATTATGTGCCCTTTTCAAAATCACAATTTGGGTTTTTAAGAAGTAAAAGCTATCATAAAATTGATATGTGTTTATGTCAAATTTAAAAGTGAAATTTATTCAAATGACCAAAATTTGATTAAATGTTGAATCAATTATCCAATTAAACTTTAAAACCAATCAAAAATATAATCTATAAATATATAAATATTAGACTAAAAGATAGTTTTGAATTAAAATGCAGTATTTTTCACTATTCATTAAAATATGAATTTTATGAGATAAAAATAAAGATTTCAACCATGGTAAATTTTGATTTCCTGATTCTAAAAAAGAATATTTTATTTCAAATATAACTTATAAAATTTTCAAATACCACATTAAAAATAGGTTCTCCATCCAAAGGTGGTAAAATTGTATATTTTTTTAAAAATAACTCTTCTATCCAAAAAATTTAATTTGTTCTTATATCATATCTAAAAAAAATAATATGAATTTGAAACAATACATTGAATATATTACATATATATTTCACTAATAAAATGAACAAAGGGTTTTTTTAATATTTTATAGACTCAATTATTTTCATTAAAAAACTTTTGATGAAATTTAATACTGTTTATACACTTCATTATAATGACTAGGTTATAATATTGAGTTATAAATTATACTCGGACTTTTGTGAAATTAATTCTATCTAAATAACCTGAAATTGTGTTTAACATAGGCCAATAATAGTGTTGCGTATACTACAAGATAATACGGTGTTGTGTATAGCACATTCTACTCTCAGTGTAGCATCTAATAAAAGACATCAATGAAATTAAATTGAATATATCTCATGAAATCTCATAGGGTTACAATCTATAGGGTATTCATATATCCCTACTGAAATTCGAGAAACTCATCAGGATATCTTGACAAAAACATTGAAATTATTTTAACAAACTCTCATGTATGGAATCCTCCATTAGGAACACACATTTCGTGTTTCTTATAGAAGAGAATCAAAAAATATATCCCATCCAGGAGAGTATAATATTCCAGATATGACTTATGACCCCACTATGTTAAATGATGGAGTTCACGAGGCCACCAAACATCTATAAGTGGTTCTGTATGACCTTTAAAATTTGTTAAAAAATCAAATAATTGGTGTTATAAATCATAGAGGTGGTCCCTGCATACCTACTAAAAATATCTCTGGAGGTCCTCCCAAGACTTATTACCACGGAGTATTACATCAATGAAAAAATTTGAATAATCTAGAGTGCTAATCTTATAATGTGATCTATAAAATAATTCATATTGGACATATGATCAATAAAAAAGTTTTTTCCCTTATTATATAAAACATGGGAATGCCCTCATATCATGAGGTGATTAGAAATATTGTGTCTGTCACGCATGACACAGTCTCAATGATAGGTGAAATTCATTCTCAGCAAGAAAACTATACTGGGAAATTATAATCCTCCATACCTCATTAGGAATATTTCATAGATAACAAGAGATAAAATAACCTTATTGGTTATGAAGAGACAAACAATAAGTTTCCATGTTGGGCTAATTAAATAGAGGAATGTATGAAAGTGGAATATAAAAATACATTAATTATGAGAATGGAACTGGATGGGGATAATATACCCCTTATGTATTGGCCCTCAGGTACTTATCAATTTGATATTTTAGAGGTATTTTAGTAATTTTGAATACATGTAATCTATATGAATCTTTGGAAAACTCTCCCCCACCTGAATGGAATATTCAGTCCATATGATAGGTATGTTATCCATGCCAATTTATTGGATGATCTTCATTGTAAAATCAAAATGGAAGCCCTTCCTACTACATAATGACCACTATAGATGATGAATCTGAAATATATTCAAATATCATGCCTTTATACAATGCAATAATTAGGCCTTTTAATCATTGATTCCCCAACCAGTGTTAACATCAACGGTCGTGGTCAACATGGATCTCTATACTTCACCTCACAAATTAGTTAGAAAAACCCATGACTGATGACATCTTGAGATGTCATTGCTCCATGGTGGCTACCATAAAATAACACCACTCAAGAAAAATGGAACACTCAACAAGAATAGACCCCTAATAATCATCAAATTGTCAGTCAAAAAGAGAAAAAGATATTGAAAAACTATGGAATTGGGTTACCAAGAACACAAAAAAGGCTCCATGGATAAGGAAGACCAATCCTCAGGCATTACTAATGTCCTAAAAAGTAGGTGGTTTATAAGAAGAAATTTCAATGCTTCCAGAACAAGCCTGGATGAGGATTCCAAAGATCAAGATGAAAGAATTAGTAGTTGTACATACTGCAGTTTGATATCATCCCCATCCCACATGGTTGGGGGAATTTTTAGTAGAAATCACCCTCTAATGCCAATTTTTTTTTTGAGGAACGACAATAAAGAAACATGTAAAACCACAGCCCGTAGGGATGGGTGATTTTTTCCTCAACTTCATCGTCCAATGGAATACGTGTTTTTCCAATTTTGGAGAACACATACAAATGAGTTCTCCCAGATCACCCCTTATCAGGACATTCTTCTCTCAAGAGAGACACATATAAAAATGTTGTCTAGAAGTTCCGTCCAACTCACTCTTCTAAAAAAATATTGAATATGTTCCTTAAAATTAAGGGATAGGTCCAGTAAAGGGACCAACAACACTAGTGTCACTAAACTAATAATAAAAACCTAAAATGAACTTTGTATTGGTGAATGTTGTGGGATTCAACCTTATGGATGGAACTGAATATGATTCCAATGAATAGGAGTAAGGATATGATGGTTCCAGCTATAACTTTATCCACAGTGTGGAATATTATGGAGATGCACATACCCAAAAGTTAATAATTTCAATAAATTTGGGGATTCCTTCAACTACTCAAAAACTACCTCTTTAGTGAGTATCCACTAAGTAAAATGTTAGTGTTAAGGCTATATACAACCTGCCACTTGAAGTGGTTGAACCCATCAACCTTGAAGAATTATTTTCTTGGAATGTGAAAGTGGTGAGAGAGTTGATATAACTTGATGAAAATTTCCCCAAGGAATAATTCCTACTGAATATACTCAACAAGCAGAGCCTCATGTTATAATTATAAATAATGTACCTAAAAATGAGGGTTCACCAAGTGACTACAGTAGATCCACAACATCTTGCCAACCCTTGGCCTAGTTCATTAGTTTACCTGGACCAGATGATGGAAACATATCAAGAATTTAATATAAGATGGAAAAAACCATAAATAATTCATCAAACCATAATGAGGTATCTCACTTCGGATGTCATCCAAAGATATTATAATATACATTACCTCACGCCTTTCCTATTTATACCCTTGTCAATGATAATTTTTAACCAAACATTCATCAAGGACATATCGACATAATCAAAATATTGTAATCTAAATTGGAACCTATAGAGAAATGGTTTACACTATTATAGACATTAATAATTCACCCCTCTAAATAGGTGACTGGAATCTCACAACCAAAATATTTTGAGAGCCCCATGTCTCTAATATTCAATGAATTAGGAGACACGAAACATCATATTTCACATTTTTTTGTCCCATTGTATTCCTATGATGGAAACCCCTACACAATAAGAAACATTAAAACATAGGTTCTTCATGAAAACACCCAAAGGGTCGGCATTCATATGGTACAACATTTTTTCGAATTTTTCAACCATGGGATGTGATGTTATTAGATTGAAATTTATATTCTAATTATGGTCAATGTTAAAAAAACAATTAAACTTGAAATTTGGATCTACAAATAATAAGAGAACAAGATGGCAACAAATTTAATTTCTAAATAGAAGGGTATTACATACTCTAAGAGCCTATTTCTTCACCATAAAGAGTGGATTTCTCTCTATATAGAGAACCAACGTGATGAGTTACAAAACCCACTCATCCACGAGAGGTATATGATTGTATTTGGAGATCATGACATAATTTATCAAAGAATGAAAGATTCCATCCAATAAACTAAGCTCCTTTCCCATATGATTTCATCGTCCCTATAGAGGAATATGGGAAAGAAAGAGGAAAAAACCATTACATTTAAACTATCTCTACACCCACACAAGCTCAAAAACCTACACCATGTGATGTGGTATGCCTTAGGAATCTATAAAAATAACCACACCATCAATCTAAAAGGTGCGGACCAATATGAAATCATTTCAAGGTGTGAAAGAATAATACTAATTTTTTTCTATAATGGTAATCTCTTAGACTACATTATGAGATATATGGAAAATTAATTACTTGTTCTTTCAGATCCCAAGTGGTCTTAAATGGGTAGTCTTAAAAATTATCATGAATATTTATTCTTTCACCAAACACTAGGAAATAACATTTAGGAATTATTCATTTTTAATGAAATACAGAATAAATGGTATACTCTGGGCATGTGAAGATGTGGAAACCACCAACACTAATAGAAATCATATTCACTAATTCGTCAAAGGAGGAAGGTGAGTGGTAAGATGTTTTTTAGAATATGAACAATAAAGTTTGGAAATTGGAGGACTCATACAAAAATCATCCAAACTCTTTATATCCTTTAAGAGTCGTTGAAAGAACCACCTATTCCCACATCATTTTATGTTATGACACATCCAACCCTAGTTTAATCATAGTTATCCAAAATCTAGTCATTCAAATAACAAAATTGACTATTGTTTGTGGAGAACACTCATAGAGATAATATAGTCCTCATTCTAAACATTTAATTAAATTATTTATTCCATCCAAATTTATCAATTTGTTCTTATTTTGATTAATTTTGGATTTTTTGTGTCTTTTGGGCTAAAATGTGAAAATTTCATATTTCTAGATATTTAATAATTTTCAATAAATTTTTTATTCTGAGAATAAAAATTACAATATTGATCAAAATAATATTATTTTTTTCATGGATTATTAAATTCATTTTATTCAACATTGGATTATAATAGGGAGTTGAATCAATCATCTAGAGGCCTAAAAAATCAATGATGTTAGAAAACTATTTTTGGAAGACAACATAGACCCAACCTCCATAACTAAAGCATAACTCAGGCTTTAGACATAAAATTGTTGTGATTCTACATAAAAGTGAACATGAACTCATATGTTCATTTCAAAAATAAATTTTTTAGAGATATGAAATCAATAATGTATCCATTGAATGATATAATTTAAATAAAAACTTCATGAATAATGATCCTAAAAAAGTCATACTCTATATTTATTCCATAAAATTATCTTTAAAAGTCCAATTGATGTACATTTTGTAGTGAATAATAGATATTAACTTTTAAAGAACCTATATGTAAGTTCCTTTGGGAGGTTCAATGATATGGTGGTTGAAATAAGATCCCTCTTTCATGCTACATATTCTAGATGGGAAGCTATTGTAGGACCCCGGGACACTCTAAGATGGGAGGGGTGAATCAGGGTGTCAAATTTTTCTCTTTAAAGTGGTGGATCTTGTTCCCACATTGGTAAGAACTACTTAAACCTATATGATGGATATGATCAGAAATTAAACATTCACCTGCAAAGAGAGGACTCAACATTTTTTACTTGGTTCACCACTAATGGCTACGTCCAAGGAGCATACGCCGACAAGCTGCCGGTCGTACCTAATTCCACTAATCTTCACTAGATGTGGATTATAATGGGTCAGGCACAGTAACTCTGTTCCAGGCTCACTGCCTTTACAAAGGTTCAGGGATAGCTCACTGCTTCCCTCAGGTCACTCCCGTTGACTCCCTCTGGCTCACTACCCTTGGTGAAGTCACACTCAGTTTATAGACGTGAAGGTCTCTTCAATAGACTTGCATTGAAGTCTTTGTCTCCTATTCAGCATGAGGCTTTTCTTGCACCAGTGTTCAGAGTTGATGATCTTTTTAGTTCAAACCTTCTTCTTTGGTGCATGACTAATGCACTAGATCCTCCTGTCTTCGTTTACCTGAATCACAACCACTGATGTGATTACCCAATAAGTGAAGCTTAGTTTACAAGGAATTGTTAGAATCAGTTCTCCATGTATGTCTGAAATCATGCATGTATCACATAGATTTCATATTTAATCTCACTTTGCACCGAAAGGTATCATTCAATCTTCTTACTTTCATACAGCTCCATAAAGATGGGTGTGCTTTAGCAATGTGTGTCAGTCTCTTCAAATCCCGGTACGCAAGTCCCATCACGGCAAGAAAGTCCACGGCACGCAAGTCCAAACTAGCACACAAGTGTCACCAAAGAACCTGCACGACACCGCCTTCTGGAACTTCAAACATGCACGACTCACTTCCTTTCTCACCCAAATCACCTTGGGCGCACAACCATCAATCGACGCGCATCTTCTAAGAGCTGGCGCACAAGTATCTCCAAACCACTTGCGCGGCTCAACCACCCGCGCGACGAGATCTCGAACAGTATATAAGTCTTGAACTCCATGGGAAATGAGGAGGGGTGGTCCTCTACTTATAGTAAAACTGGTCAACCTACGCGGCAGTGCACAAGTCAACCCTCGGCACGCATGTCTCGGCGAATAGCTCATCTCCCCGAGCCTCTGTCGCACAATTCACTTGCGCCACCCAACAAATACTTGTGCGACCTTCTTTAATTTTTTATATTTTAAAGTGCTGATCTTGAAAAACAATAGGCACGCAAGTTTCCAATACTTCTAGCTATTGGTGCACATGTCTCTTCACGGCGTGCAGGTCACTTGGGTGACCAACCCAACACTTGCGCGACCCTCTTTCCTTTACCATTTTTCCATGTTCTGATCTTGAAAAACATTATGTGTGAAAGTTTCCTCTTCTTTAATTACATGACACACAAGTCTCTCTGCCAAAACCAATTTTCTCCATTTGTCGATTTTCAGGCCCAAAAATTTGCCAGACACTGGGAAACAGCGCGACCTTGTATATGCTATTTTTGTATCACCTCCAGATCATCCATTCCTTTGTCGTCGTTTTTGAATAAAACATGGATCATTAACCACAACCCTTGAACTCGAAATTCCACCAGGGAATCTCTTTTGTGAATAAATTTGTATGTTGTTTGTTTGCTTTGTCAACAAGAACAATCACCTAAAAAACACTTCTTCTCGGTGATTTGTATCCTTCAACAACTATTCTGTTTTCATCACAAACTCCACTATCGTTATATGTATTCTTTTAAGGAACATCTTTATCATCATCATCTTCTGTGACAATGTGATGTGCATGGCCATACCAAATATCCAATCACTTGCACAGTGTCTTCTTCTTCAACCGACATGATCTACTTCATGCAAAACATATGATTCTATTCTTCACGAAGTCTCTTGCATGGTTATCATTCAATCATGTGGAATTTCATGGTCTTCATCAAAACCCATGGTTCTCATGAAATAATGAGGAATTGCATGGTATTCATCAAAACCCATGGTTCTCATGCAATAATGAGGAATTGCGTGGTCTTCATCAAAAACCCCAATCTTCTTTAATCATCCTCAGATAGATTACACCTCACATTCTTCATTGTTGAAAAAAATGTGTCACCTTTGACACATGTTCTTTGAACTTATGATTAGTACAACAATCATCTGAGTTTCCATTCCTCCACTTCATTGGAGTACTTCTTGATCTCCTTCATTTTTATCTTAATTGACAACTATTGACAACAAATACAACCTTATACACAAAGTGGTTCAAACAACTACTGCATCCATTGCGCTTATTATATTAATTTTATCTTTGTTTATTTATTAATTTTGTTTTATATTCCAATGTAATTATAATTTAGTTTCATTTATATAAAATATAATTTAATCTGTTTTTTATTTTTCTGTTCATCTTCTTCACCTTTATTTACCTTCCAGTCTTCCTCCTCAATTCTATTATTCATCTAATATTTCCACTATAAACTCTTATACACATGATTATGATTACTTCCCTTGAGGAATATCATAGTGGAGTAATCTGGTTCTTGAACCTGAATCCATTTTTTGTTCTAATTTGAGTTAATTATAAATATAACATATAGTGGGTGTAATCCTCACTATGGTTGCCTAAGGTGACATTTCTTGACCGGTATCCATTTAACCTCGATTGAGGAGGTTTATGAAGGGTATTATTGGTGATCACTAAGTATAATTTTCATTCATAACTTAGGTAGATTGAGGTTTCCAAACATATGATATATTATGTTGACTAATTAAATTTGATTATGTAAAAAAGGTGCTCCCTGAAAATTCTCTCAGGAGAAATTTCATTCTTCTTTAATTCATTTTTTATATTTTCATGGTAATTTAGAATTTAATGTGAGTTTCAACTTATTTTTAATATTTAATCTATTTTCCTAAATTCCAATTCATTCATAAAACATTAAATAAAAAAATATATTCATAGTTGAAGTAGAGTAATTATGTGAAAAAATGATAAAGATCCTCAATTGATATGACTGTGGTCAACCATTGATCTACACTAAGAAAATGTAGAAATATATTTTTTCCACTCCCTATGATTGAGGTGCGTCAAAAATAGTTCCTTTTTTTGGATATCTAATATGTTTTTTTATTTGATTTGTATATTTTCACAGTTTAGATAGTTTTCATTGTTTTCCAAATAAAAACCAATTACTTTTTCCATGATGAATAAAAATAAAATTACTTTGCATGGAATGAAAACTCAAAGGTGCCAATGAAGAAGAAATAGTTTTATATTCCAACAATGCTCATATTAAGGATCTTAAAGAGGCTATATAAAGAAAAGATGATCAAATAGTAGTTCTTATAAAAAAATTCTATGTTACCCAAGATAAAATTGACACTGAGCCGAGCAAGTGCCTAAGGAGGTAAAGGTGGAGGTACCTAAAAATTCATTCATTCTTGTTCAACCATTTTAATGATAGATTGATGAAAAGTACTTTCCAACTAAGCTACATGTGGGATATCAACAAGATTTAGAAATCATCTAGAATTAATATGAATAAATACATGATCTCTACATACATTGAAATGAAAAAGAGACACCAACATTGCATATATCCCTATCTATGGAAGAAGATACCACCAAATTGTTTGAATTTTATGAATATATGGAGGTGTCTGCCTACCTTCAACAACTATCCACAATCAACCTCTACAAGGCCCTTATAACTGAAGAATTGATTGAACGAAAACCAACTCAGGGTGATGATATTATTTTAAATGATTTCATTTTTAATATTATTGAATCTGATTTGAGTAACATAGCTTGTGTTTTTCAATTTTCCCATGCAGTCAACCCATAAATTGTGATAGAGGAGTGTGAAAAAACAACACTTGAACCTTTTAAGGATCGCATGAAGGATCCTAAATTTATTAGAAGTGAATTTGAAAATAACCATGAGGATGTCCATGTAGCTGAGCCTAAAGAAACTGAGATAGAGGCTAATGATAATGAATGGGGTACTTTGAATTATATTCATTTTGAATGAATTATATCAAAATAAAAAACTTTGTACCCCTAATTTTAAAATTTTAATTCACACATCCCCTATTATGATACTGTTAGATATGGAAGATGAGGATTCACTAGTCGCAACCAAATAAGATAAGGCATCATTATTCATTTTACCCCAACCATCAAAATTCCATCATGTTGTAAAGGGGATAGATCTATAATAATCTATATATGGAATACTCATCAAATATAAATAATAAGTGGATGCAAGAAAAATGAACATGTTGTGGCTCACATCCAAGTATACCCACCACCAAAGGATTGTGGATAACATCTATTACTTCCTTTTGAATATAGTTAAAAATAAGGTCCCACTTAGTGGATTTTACCAATATTTATTTTTAAAATATTTCTGGAAATTATATTTCAATTTCATTTCTAGGGGTAGTAAAACATGCACCCAACTCTTGAATTTTTAGAATAAATGTAATGATTATTATTCATATATGAGTAATTATATCTTATAGGCTCTTGATAGAACAAGAAAGACATTATGTAGATTTATGAAATAAGACTAGGCCAAATGAGAAAAGGGGTTCACTTTTTTTGTTTATATTTTAAATTACCTACACATATTCCCATTTTGTTTTGATATTTACAAATAAAATTGCATACCCACATTTGAATTTATGATTATCTTGCATTATCATGGAGACAAGAGCTTCTTAGAAATCATGTGATCTCATGTATTATATTTCAATATTAATGATATTGAATGTGTAAGATAAAGAATTTAATTATTAATGTGAATATTTAATATTAAAATGAGAATCCTTGATTTATAGTAATTAATTGATTCATTAAAATTTTTTTCCCAATAATTTTACATGAATTAAATTTTTTATATTCATGTGAATTCATTTGTTATTTTTCATAATGCCTTGAGTGGTTTTTGAATGTCATTTTTTAAAATAACTAGATAATTTATTGGCTAAAATTTCCTGATTTATTCTTGATAGTATTTCTTTAGTGTTCTTGGATCATTTCACTAACCAAAACATTCATTATAACATGTAAAATAAATTAGCACGAATAAAATATTAAAATTATTGAAGAATATTTTTCTAAATCAGTTATACTCAGAAGACTGGCCTTATATAAATCCTTATTTATCCCATAGATACAATGAGTGGCCATTATAGGTATTGGATAGGTTTCGTGCCATTGGTATCTATTACTACCCAATTATTGGGTTTTTCATGATATTTTAAAATTGAATTTTGTGGGTGAAGGGTTTCATGGTGGAAGGAGTGAAAAAATTATATTGTTAAAGTGTGGGGGTCCTAATTGTGGTAAATTAAGGTTGTTGATTCATTCATGAAAAATCATTCTTGTTCCTCATTGAATTAAAATAAAATGAAAAATGGAAAAAAGAAATCAATAATAAAAAGGCATGTTTTGATTTGTAAAAAATAAGAAATCAAAATTACTAGACCATTTTTTTTATCATATGTGGATAGTAGGTGGGTATGAGTTTTATTGAAATTATAAATTTCCAAAAATATGAAAAGGTTATTTGAAAGAGAAAAAATGTATAAAAGTAAAAAAATATTAATGAAGGTGGAAAAATCGGTCATTATAATTTATTTGATCATATCCTTTAATTTGAAATTTAGGGAAGTGGGATTTTATAATCTGATGAAGAAAATTTCAATAATAATTTATTTTTCATTTCATTCATTGTAAATAAGAGATAAGAATCCTCCTTGAGCCTTATCTTTCAAACATCAATTCCTACCTACCATAATTCTCAGAGTCGTTTTAACATTTATTGAAAACCCCCATGATTGGATATGTATTTTGTCTATTAAATGTAGAGAATGTAGTTCCTTTACCCTCCATTTTATATGTTCCAAGTTCTCATGAAACAAGTTTAACTATAATTTCATTTTATCATGAGTGATGATATAAAATATTCAAAATATAGGTAGATCATTATTTGGCATGATTAATAATAATATATTAAGGATCATGAATGAATAAATGAAAAAGCTCACTCAAAATTTAATGGAAATGTAAAATAAATTAATTGATTTTTTCACTAAACATTCAGAAATTAAATCAATATTTTATGAGGATTTTTGAAATTTTGATTTCACATTGATTATTGTTTGTTTTTTATTATTTTGGTGACATTGCATCCATCTGAATTCCATGATGATAATTTATATGTGAGGAAAATCATGGATTAATTGTGGGGGAATCAATATAAATAATATTTTATTCATGGTTTAAAGGTATATAAATTATTAATCCCACAAAATTTATTTATTTGACTTTATATTGATGAATTTTGGATTTTTGGTTTGTTTTGGGATAAGATGTGAAAATTGACTAATTCTATAAATTTAACAGTTTTATGTATAAAATTTACCATACAGACCCAAATTGGTATTATTTATTTAGGATTCATACATTCATTTAGTTCAATAGTTAATTTGTGGGAAAGAGATGATTCAAACATCTAGAGGCCCAAAAAAATCAATGAATTTGGACAATATTCTGAATTGATACTGGGCATCCCACCTATGTAAATAAATAATAACATGGGATACAAAACTATAATTGATTTTATTACACCTGATGATGAACTAGTCATAAAACATTCATTTTAAAAAAAATATTTAATGGAGTTATGAAATAATTCAGGTGAGCATTGATTGATATCATTGAAGACGCTTTTATGTAATTCTCAGCCAAAAAACGTAATTATCAATATTTATTCCATAACACCATATAGACATGTCCATTTAATGTGAAATTTGTACAGAATATAGTAACTGAAATTTTGAATAATATATTAGAAGATACATTGTGGTGATTCAATGATATGATGAATGAAACAAGAGCCAACATTTGGAAGAAATATTCCGTAGGGGATCATAATACACCTTTTTATTTTCTTCTTTTATTTGTACTTTTACTTTTATTAATATATATTTACTATAAATGTAATTTTATTTTAATTCATTGCATATAAAATATAATTAAATCCATTTTTTTATTTTACTTTCCTTCTTCTTCAACTTTCTTTTTCAATCATTCTTCTTGTTATTTTCTTTTTTTCTTCTGGTCCTACAAATCAGAAATCTTATAATCATGGTTATGAGTAATAGACCTGAGGAATATACCGAGGACTAATCTTGTCCTTGAACATGAGGACATATTTTTTTATTATTTGAGTTAATTTTATGGATAGTTTATAATGTTTTTAATCCCCATAGTGGTTTTCTAATGGTTAACTTCTTAATTAGTAAGCATTTTACCTTGACTAAGATGGTGGGTGGAAGTTGTGCTTAGTGATCACTAATTATAATTTTCATTACTATCTAGGATTGATATAGGTGTCCACACACAATATGGAGTACATTCACTAATTATATTTGAAGCCGGATAATGAAGGTGCACAATGAAAATTCCTTAAGGAGGACATCCATTCCTCATTAATTCCTTTATGATTTGTATCTAATGGTAATTTAGAATTGATTGTAAGTTTCATATTAATTTTTATCTTTATTTTTTTTAAATTGTTTTACATTCATCAAACATAAATAAGAAAACTATTTTTAGGTGAATTAGATTATGTATGTGAAAAAATTGTGAAATCTCCTCATGTGAGATGATTGTGGTCAGCCATTGTGATACACTAAGAAAACATTGAAATATTCTTTTCAATTCCCTATGAAAAGTATTTGTAAAAATTGTCTCAATTTTTTAGTATCTAATCCATCATTTATGTTACTTTTTCTATTTTCACATTTTATATATTTTTCTTTTTTTTCAAATAAAAAAACCTAAAATTTTTCCAAGATATATAAAAATAGTAATTACACTGCATAAAATGAATACTCACAAGTGAAATTAAAACAAGAAGTTACCATTTGAGATTGAAATAGAGATCATTTGAAAAATCCTAAATAACACATATAAGGACTACATAGTAAAATAAGATTGCTAACCAAATATGTCTATTCTACCCAAGAGCATCTCATCCCACAAACGGTATATGAACTTGAGGAGGTAAACGTGGAGGTACATGATGATTAATTCATCCTTACTCAACCACATCTGGGATAGATAGATTAAAAGGACATACCTACTGAGCTACATTTGGAAGACCAACAAGACCTGTAAAAATCAAAAAAATAATGTGAAGAACAACTTGAAATTCTAAATATTTTCCTACAATAAGATCCACCACTATTGCATGTATCCCAATTTATGGATGAATATACCACCAAAGTGCTGGAATTTGAAAAATGCTAGAGGAGCATAACTACCTACCTACACATTCCTCTATCCATATATAAGAGAAAATTGTCACGGAAGATGTGATGGAAACAAAACAATTTCAAGTAGATGATATTATTTTAATTGATTTCATTTTTTATATTATTTAGTATGATTTGAGAAAAACAACAACTATTTCTAAATAATTAGATTTGGTCAGTCCATTTTATTCCATAGAAGTGGATGATGAAACAACATATTCACCTATTGAGGAACAAAAATATTAATCTAACATTATTGAATATAGATGTGAGGATACAGACAAGGAAATCCATATATCTATTCCATAAGAAACTAAGATAGAGGCTACTCACATTGAGAGGGGGTATTCTAACTATATTTTCCATATTGAAATTCTTTCTAAAAAAATTCATTGAAACCCTAATTTTAAAATTTTAATTCATACTAACCCTATTAAACTAACACTAGATTGTAAAGAAGAGGTTTGACAAGTCTATACTAAATTGGTGAAGGATCCATACCTAATTCTACCCCACATTGTAAAGTTTACCAAATTGATATAAGTGGAGGATCTGGTGTACTATATATATAGAATTATCCTAATCAAGAACTAAGAAGTCGATGTAGGGAAAAGGTACATGAGGTGGTTCAAGTACATGAATATCCACTGTCGATATAATTATGTATTACAGTTGGTTCATCCTTCTAGAGGTAATAAAAATTCAGTTCCCACTTGGGGGATCATACCATGAGTTATCTTTAAATGATTTATAGGAAATTAGATTTCAATTTCATTCCTATTAGTAGTACGTCATTCATCCTCACTACATCTAATATTTTTGAGCATAAATGATAATATTATTTTTCTTAATTTAGTATTTTTCTCTTATAAGTTCATGATTGGATAAGCCTAAATGTAAGTTGAGGAAACGAGGCTATGTATCCTGGGAAAGGATGTTCAATTTTTATGCATATCTTTTTAATTCCATAAATTTTATTCCATTAACATGTTTGATATTTAAAGATAAAAATTCATACATACATTTGAATTTATTATTTTCTGGAATTATCTAGGAGACATGAGTTTCGTTGGAATATTTGGAATTCCTGGTTTATATTTTAATGTTAATGTTATTGAATTAATTATATAGAGAATTGAATTATTAATTTGAAACAAGGATATTAAAATGAGCACACATGATTTAATGAAATTATTTAATTCTTGTAAATGAAATTTCCCAATAATTTTTCATGATTTAAATTTCAAACATTTATGTGAATTGAATTGTTAGTATTAATCAAGTCCTAATTGAATTTTGATTGTTATATATTCTGTTCCATATATAATCATTGGAGAAATGTTTTCTTATTTATTCTTTGGCATATTAATAGAGTGATACTGAATCATTTCATCAAATAGAACATTGATTTAAACATTTCAATGCTATGAATGTTCAAAAAAAACATTTAAAATTATTAGAGAAATTCTTGATAAACAACTAATAAATATAATAAAACCTTAACATAAATATTTTTTTTACCCTATAGAGATGTTGAATGACTATTATAAAAATGATCTATATTTCAATCTGTTTCTAACCATTCCAACCCTACTCTTTGTATTTCCATGAAAATATAAAATAAAGTTTGGGGGTTTAAGGGTTACATTGTTGAAAGAATGAAATACATTGAAATGAAATGGTATGGGGATCATATTATAGTGAATTATGTTTTTTATTCATTCAATATACATAATTGTTATCCCTTATTCAATTTAAGAAATGAAAATTTAAAAAAAAAGACTCTATTGAGTTTTGAAAATTGTTTGTGATTAGGGATAACCAAAAATCACAATCTATAGTACTATGATTTTAAAAATAATTGGTTATTTGGTGGATGTGAGGATTGTTCGAATCATATATTTTGAAAAAAAATGAAAATTTTCTTTAAAAATTTACAAATGAAAACAATTTCATGAGGGGGCACAAATAATTCATTGTTCATTATTTGAACACAAGAATTACATTATTTTTTAGGGAAGATGGATTTGCTACTTTAAAGTTGATAATTTAATTTCACAATTATTTTTAATATCATGCATTGTAATTAAGAGATAAATGGAATGCATAAGTGTTAATTTTCAAACATCAAGTCCTACCAACTATATTCATAAGAGTCATTTAAACCTTTAATGAATTCCCTCATTATTTTATGTGACTTTTTTTAAAAATGTGTTAAATGTAGTACCTTTATAAGACTATGGATAAGGATAATATTACCATGATATTAATATAACGCTAATATAATTTTATCATGAGTGATGAGATAAAACTTTAATAAGAGAAGTAGATCATGATTTGGAACGTATAAAAATAATAAATTGTGGATCTTGAATGAATGAATGGAGAATATCCATAATTGTTTATGGGGAAAATTGAATTACTTCAATTGACTATTTATTTAATCATTAAGATATTAAATTGATATTTTATGTGGAGTTTTCAAAATTTTATTTAACAATGATAATTTTTTGATTTTATTGTTTTGGAATTTGAATTTTTGCAAAATTGATTCCCTCTAAATTCCATGTTGAGATTTTATTCTTGAATAAAGTCATGCTTTATGATTGAGTGAATTGGTTGATTTAATATTTACCTCCTTTTTATATGTATTTAAATTGTTTTATCCCCTTCTATTTACACAATTGGATCATATTTTGATCAATATTTAATTTTGGTTGTGTTTTCATCTAAAATATGAAAGATTCTTTATTATAGAAATTTAATAACTTTCAATAAATTTAGAATTTCAAGAATATAATATAAAATATATATTCAATTAATAATATTTATTTTCGGGAGTACTACATTCATTGGATTACACTTTTTATTCTAGGAAAATAATTGATTTTAACATCTAGAGGATGGAAAAAATCAATGAATTTGGACAACCTTCTAGTCAGACAATATAAAACCACCTCAGTAACTAAAGCATAACTCTGGATACATGTCAAGAATTTAGGTTATTCCATCTATAATTTAATGAGGGCTCATAGAATTGTTTTGAAAATAAATTTCATGGAGTTAAAAAATAATTAAGGTGTCCATTAAATGATATAAATTGAAGACACATTTCAATAATTCATGTTCAAAAAATTCATACTCAATTTTTATTCCTTAACATCTTATTTTAATGTCCAATTAATGTGAAATTTTGAGGGATTAGAGGGAATTTTTTTAGCAACCTATATGAAGGGAAAGTGGGTTGATTTGATGATATTATGGATGAAATATGATCCAAATTTTGGAAGAAAGATTCTATATGGGAGGCTGCTACACCCGTTTCTTTTCTACTTTTAATTTTCTATTTATTATTTTTAATGTATTTTAATTTTTAATTTATTTTTCAATTATATATGTTTTATACAATATCTTTAAATGAATCATTTTTATTTTTTCCCCATCCTCTTCACCCTTATTTTTCTTTCATTATTATTCTTATTTACAATTTTCCCAGCATACCACTATGAAAACTTATACACATGATTATGATTAAATCTCCCCAAGAATATCCCGAGGGAGTAATCTGGTGTTTGAACATGATGTAGTATTTTTTTATAATTTTATATAATTCTATGGATAATTTATAGTGTGTCTAATCCCCACTTTTGTTGTCTAATGTTTAACTTCTTGATCAAAAACCATTTTCCCTTATCTGAGGAGGCGGATGGAAGGTGTGCATGCTTATCACTATGTATAGTTTTCATTCATAACCTGGGTATATTGATATATCCTCACATATGATGGAGTGTGTCAAATAATTTTATTTTAACCAGGTTAATCAAGGTTCTCCCTAATTATTCTGTCAGGAGATCTTATTTCTTCTTCATATCAATTTTATTTATCATCTCATGGTATTTTTTAATTCAATGTCAGTTTAATAACAATTTCTACGTTTTATTTATTTTCTTAAATTCAATTTCTTTCATAAAATATAACATGAGAAATGATAAAATTCTCTTAAGTGAATTTTATTTTTTAGGTAAAAAATTGTGAATGCTCATCAAGTGAGATGACCATTGTCATCTTTTATACTGCACTATAAAAACATAGAAATTTTCTTTTACCACTCACTAAAATAAGAATTAATCAAACTTGTAGGATGATAATAGTATACCAAGAATAATATTTTCTTTTTCTCTATTACACATTACACCCCCAGTCTCAAAAAATGGTCACTGCCCTGCCAAACAGTCCCACAATAAATGAGAAGATAGAAGAAATCATCACCAGATGAGTAATAATCCTTGAGTAACATTAATTTTTTTTAATTTAATAGATCACTTCCATAAGTTTGAGTGTGGTCGTTAAACCATGTTCCCCTCTCCCAATTGGGGAACCAATTGAATACGTTGCTGGAGTAGAGGGTATATGGGAGGATACTGACCTGAATGAAACCTAAATTTTATCTGTGTACCTACATTGACTATCAGTGTTACTTATAATCATGAAATTGATCTTTATTGAGTAAAAGTAGAGCAGCTAAATCCCCTAGAATATTACAAAAATTATCAAGAACTAGTTATCTTACTTTATCAATTAGAAGATGAATTGGTGTATGATCACCCTATGTAGACCGACATACCTATTCGACCTAACCCATTTAGGACATAAGGAACCTCAAGACTTATATCAAGGGATGATAAATCTATGTACAATAGTCCAATTCCTAAAAATTATATGAAGGAGAACCATCTCATAGAGAATAAGAGGAATTTAGACCCGAATTTCGATATCTTAAAGATGTTTTCTGTTATGCTAGCCATGTAATTGCTCTTTTACACCTTCATTTTATCAAAAAAAACCCCTTAGGGAAGCAAATTTATAGGGTTTTGTAGAAACCTAGGAGTATGTGGTTGATGTTTTCATTACTTAAGTGTATTAGAAAAAGGATGATACTATATAATTTCATGAAGTTATCTTAATTACAAATCAATATAATGATGTCATTATAAAGGGACAAATAAAACCCTTATATATTCAATGAATAATAAATGGTGTTAATTTTTGAAGGTCGGTCATTGATAATGTCTCATGGGTTAATCTAATTCTTGTAGAGACACTTTGAGGGATGGGCTACATTGATAAAAACATAGATAAATCAAGTATAAGGACACAATGTTTCAATCAATGTTATTAAAATCCCATATATCAAATCAATCCCAAGAATAATTTTAGGGACCTTGTATCTGAAATGTTTTTTTGGTGGTTAGAAAAGACACAACCATCAATGTTCAGTTTGGAAGGAATTGGTTTTATCCACACACAAAAATCCCCTCATCATAAAATTAATGCAAAAAATTACATACTAATAGATAAAATGGGACCTTATATACTAATAATCCTCAACATGAATGATTTGATTCAAATTTAATCGGTGAAAGAATCTATCTAAGGGAGGGGGAAACGATGGGTGATGATGTCACATAGGTCAGTTCCCTGAATATTTTGAAAATTAATATTGAAACCCCATAAACCAACTCTTTATGTTTTAGGATTTACCCATAAATCAAGTTGCCTACATGGGTCCAAATGTCGATGCATATTTGTTAATGTTAATGATATTGATAATGAACATTAACCCTAGAAGCAATAAAAATTACATTGACTCTCCAGATTTGGGTAAGACCTTAGAAGAAGATTCCCTCATGTGATCTGCTATGTTTCATTAGACTAATTCTTCTTCAAATGAGTCAGATGAATCCATCATGTCACCAAGGTAAAGGGAAGATACTCATTTCCATCCTTTATATATCCCCTATAATTTCAAAGAGAATCCACATTTTATGCTAGGATAGAAGTAGATTCATAATCATAGTGATTTCAAAATAATGACTCCTATTCTACGAATTAATAATTTACTTCATCACCAAATTCCTCTATGGGAGAAGAAGAAAACAATGTGGAAATAGAGTAAGAAGAAGAAGATATTATGAAATCATCTCTATCATTTTTGTAGGGTGTGTCTACCATCATCATCATTCTTTATTTATTAATAACTGAGAGAGTTGAATAGATATCACAATGGAAGATGAAAACCTAGGGGGCTTAGAATGATGGAGAACATGGGAATCCCCACTAATAAGATTAACTCCCTCAAGTATCAACTGATTTTTTTGGAAGAATGAAGTACCCAATCCATGAACCTCAACCATCACCAGATGATCCACCATCTTATTGCCCTCTCACCATGTGTGTCTCAGCTAGATGTCCCTGGAGAGAGTAGGTTGACACTTCCTGATGGGGTAGGAGACATACCCGGGAATATTAAGGGTGAAATTAAATGAATTAAAAGGAATCAATGAGTCCATTTCCACTTCCACAATACAGATTCCCCCTTTCCTATAATGGATGAGGCCTAGGAGAAATGCATATGCTTTCTTCTGAAGGGAGGAACCTCTACCAAAGAAGACTATAAAAGAAAACACAAAGGTGGACCTAACGTCTTGAACCACACCACCTACCCTCCTTTCACTCATAATACAACATGCATATGTATTATGTTTCAAACATGGCGGAGGACGCCAACAAGCCTAATGGCCATGAACAATAATTGAAGCATGACTGTCTGAGGAAGATAAATGAAGGATATGGAATGACAGAGCATCCCACTAGTTAACGATGAACCTGATCAGATCAAGAAGTTGGATTTGAGTACGAGTAGTGATGGATTTCCAAGTATAACTAGTCCTATCAAATCTAGAACTATTATTATCTTTCTAGAGACTCCAAACACCAGTATGAAGGATAATATATATTGATGTTTTCTCCACTACTCGGCCAACTGATCCATGAAACCACCAAATGAAAAAGGATGAATCAATAATAGGATGAGAAAGAATAGTGTTTAAAACAACAAATACATACCAACCATCCCATAACCATTATCCATCAAATAAGAGGTGTCCAATTCTATCCTATTTTCGGTCATTACATTATCTTCAGCAGAAATCCTTATAGATAACACATTTCCTGATGTTCTTTTCAGCGGAAACTACATCAAGCCTAACACCCCAAGTGAGGAACTAGTACTTCATTGGAATAATATTGGTACAAATGAGTTTATTCCATTGAATATCTTGAGGTTGAGTCACCAGGGCATGAGAGAAGTCATTAGAGGAGAAAGATCCCATTCATGAAGGGGATAAGACACTCTTATCAAGTTTTTAGTAATATCGATGAGATGGAATATGTCCTATTTATCCTTGCTAATAACTGCCTTGATAAAGCATATGAACCTTAATTCCTCCTCATAGGTGATGTTATATGATTGAAATATTGAAAAACAAAGGATGTCACCAACCTCGTCTACTTTCCAAAAAATAATATTCCCTTCCCCAATGATCCACCGGTCATGGGGGTGGGTAACAATTAAAAGGGGAAGTTAACTGACCTTAAATGTTGACTTTTGTCCTTCATCCATCAAAACATCATATGCAGAAGTGATGCACATGGTCTTACCCCATAATGTTCAACGTTCATGGATTTCCCTTGCCAGTTTAGCATTGAAACAAAAGAGAGTATTATCAAGGCTAGGTACATTAATCCCACCATCTTGAATGGGACACTCCATTTTCTCCTGATTCACCATTGTATGTTTTCCCTTAACAAAAAAATCACAGATAATGTGGAAAATGATCGTGTTGATCGTTGAAGTAACTCTTTTAGAAACACTAACAGAAGAAATTTCATGGAAATGTGTGACACAAAAAACATTGTTCACTGTTGTGATTCGGCCATCAAATAACAGGTGCCTGTTTTTCCAATTGTAGAAACTCTCTGTGATTCAATATACAATGTGATCAATTTCATGAATTCTGAGATAGCCTATAAAGATGGGATAACCCAAAAATTAATTGGCCAGCTTCCATGTTATTTTTTTTAGAAGGTTATAAATTGATGCATGTCGAGAGGGGGAACATTTACTCTCTAAGAATAAGTTACATTTTATTTTTTTTAACATTCCTTCTCTAATGATAATTCTCCTCTAGAACATAAATAATCCCACTGATAGATCACTTGGTAGCCTTCAATAAGATGTGATTGTCATCAACAATCATGATATGTGAGATAAAGGGTACTCTCTCCTTTATTCTATAAAAAAGGATCATGCCATTGTTCATTATTTGATGAATGAGATGGCTAATGATATCTTTGGTATGAATAAAGAGGATCATGAATAAGGAGTTTTAATATCTTAAACCCCATTTAGCCATAAAAAATAGTGATATTTTCCAATAAAATACACAAACATCCATAAATAACTAATGAAACGAAAAAATGGTCAGAAAACAAAGGGGAGAAGTCCATACCTAAGAAGACAATGTTAAAGAAACCCCATTCGACATCATCATAAGATATGTTCATGTACAGTTTAATCACCATTTTTGATCCTGGTGACTTGGTGTTGATGTCCAAGATTTTTTCTTATGACAAAGAGATTACTCATGGGATTGAGCGACCCATCACAAATATGTACTTCTCAATAGAGTTCCAATGAGAAAGATGAGCAGAATGCATTGTGTTACGGATAATTAAATGGACATTATACGAAAAATTGGATAAACTAACTAGGAAGTAGTGAGTAATGGAGGAGGGTTTATTGATTTTTGGGAGGAGAACTAAGGCAGTGGAACAAGACACTATTGGTAGGATACCATGCAAAAAGAAGTCTTGAATGGCCTCTATAAGGTCTCCTCTAACCACCACCTATGAATCCCTATAAAAAGTTCTAATGAATATATTTGGGCCTGGGGCACCGCCGACTTTGAGGTACAAGGATTTTTCATGGATTTCAGTTTCCTATGGGATGACCTCCATCAGATCATTTCCTTTGGAAGAATCATCATTGGTGATGGCTTCCATGAAATCCTCTTCGTCCATAGGTAACCATCGATAATACATGGATTTTGACCTACGAAAAGGTCCTTGAATTAAGTGTGGGAGAGGATCCCCACCTCATAATTATCATTCGAGAATGTCCCATCCAACATCATGATGTTTGGTTGAACCCTGTGAATCATTTCCTTAATGCATGCATGGAAGATAAAGGTGTTTTTGTCTCCTTCATTAACACACAAGGTCCTCATGTTTTTCCTCCCTAATAACTCCTAAGAGAGAATATTGTCTAAAAAAATATCATTTTCACGATGATATCTTCAATGATTCGATCATCCCATGTTTCCTTATGTCTACCTTCAAGACATTTTATCTCATGTATGGAAACATCCATATCCCTATCACACCGAGTAAACAATTTCACTCTGTCTTGGTGTCTAACTTTTAACCTTCTTGAGATTTTTGTTAAAGAAATTCCAAGCCCTCCCGTCTGTGGGTACGTTCCATGATTCCCTAACCACTTCTAGAAAAACCGAAATAGTGTCCCACTATTGAAAGTATATAATGGCGATGGGGCTTTCCTGCTATGTAGAGATAGTAATGTGGATCTAGGAGTGTTCAGAGATATCATGCACCTTGTGACTTGCATTAATATTAGGATATGAAGAGATGGGAAACATGTTTTCCATGCACCAATAAAAGTGAATCCATTAGTGACCGGATCCACATTGATTGTTACACCACATAAATATATCCCTAGTGAATCTGATATTTATAATCCCATTGTCATCTCTGAACCGAAAAAACGATATACATGATTTCCATGTAAAAAGACATCTTCCCTTCATTTCCATTGGGTACAAAATTTCATTAAAGTAGCCATTGAGAAACCAATGACAACTTCAAGGTTCAAAAATTTAGAGTCCCTATCAAAATTCTTCATGATGTTGGGTGTCAAAACTTTTATAGATGAAATATGAAAAGAAGGATCCTTTTTCATGAGATAATTTTTTTGTAATGTGTTTATCAACCAACTGTTCATGATCAAAAGGAACACTTTGATGGAAAAATATCTAGATATACTTATTGGACATCTCTTCATGTATGTATTCATGCATCGGAAAACATATAGAAAACGAGGCTATTCTAGAAATATTTTTCTTGATCTCAATGATGACAATGTAGACGACATTATGTTTTTGAGAAGCTTAGGTGAGGAAGTCTGTTTTCACATGAACCACAAGACCATGAGAATTCCATATTATGATTGGAATCAGTGAACAAAAATCATCCCACCACTGGCCCTTGGACTCTTATCCACTGGGGACTAGGAGGGGGATATGTCCCAAAACTTTTTAGATTGCACCCTGGCGCACTTGCTTGCACTATTAGAAAAAAGAGAGTTATAAGGAAAGTAAAATTTAAAGGAATGAGGGGAACTTGACCTCCTGCCACAAAATGATGACGTGGAAGAATTTTTAGAGAAACATGCCTCCCGAGTTGGAGACACGGGGAGTAGAGGTTGTGGAGGAGAGGAATGAGGATTAGGAGGTTGGAGAGAAGGATGACATGTAGAAAAATACATTTGGAGGGTCCTGCATCTAAATATGGTATGGTAAGGGGTGAGGAGACTAGGTTAAGTGATGGTAAGGGGAATTGAAGAAATGGAAGGGGCCCTATAGAGAAAAAGAGACTGGGTAAGGAACCTAAAAGAAGATACCTCTTGAGATTCAAAACAAGAGAGGTAGGGGAACCAAGGAAACCATATGTGAAGGCAATCCAAGATCAATGGAAAGGAAGTAGATCACCATTCAAACATGCATTGGAATGTGGGGGAGAATCAAAGGGAGGTTTCATAAGAACATCTTGGTAGACCACATTAGCTATGTCTGACTCCTCAAATTGAGGCGAGGCCTGGCCACCATATGGACATGGTCTGGATGAAACCAGTATGTCATGATCATGGACTACACTGTTTAGGTGAATATGGCCACCCATATGATTTTTCATGAAAACATATATAGAGTAACCCTAAAATAAGTAAAGATAACAGTAACTTGGGTGCATAGGATAAAGAATGGGTTGTGTCCAACTGGATGAGTCCTCTACTTGAAGGGATATACTTATAGGAGGAGGATTTGAGATGTCCATTTCAACGAAAATAATCACTTCGAAGGCATCCAACCTGATCCAAGTCCATTCATCTGAGAAATAGAAACCCCTCATAGCATCACCAATGTCCATGAGGAATCACACATTATGGAAGGGAAGAATAATGCATTAGAGACTGATCCATACCGTAGACAAGGAGCACAACTTATCCTTGTGATCATCCATAAATGAACAAGTAATGTTGAATCAGCACCTTCCAAAGGAGTGGGGGGGGGGGGGATGGGGCACCTGGCCAAAACAAATTCAGATTCCTATCTAAGGAAAATGTAGATGGAAATCAAATTTATAGATAATACCATCATCAGAGATAGAAAAACCCATGATCCAAAAAAGCGATTTAAACCTGAGATCTGAGGTTTGTCCACTCCAAACTGCACCAACAGTGTCTATTTAATACACGCCTCATATTTTGAATTGGTAGTAGTAGAAACCTACACTAAAAGGTGAGATCACTCTCTATAAACAACTTAAAGAAGGGGGAGGCACTGCCAGAAATTAGGTCTTGGGAGATCTGTGAACCAATGAACAAAGAATGTCTTTGAAGAAGGGCCATGGGATGGTGCAATGAAGGAGGAGATGGTATTGGCTTGAGTCCATGAGTTGAGGGGAGAACAACTGAATGATCTTGAATCAAAGACCACTGGAGAAGGGGATGACAAAACGAAGCCACCAGAAGAGGGAGTAATGGTCGAGGAAATTATAAATGAAGATGGTGTGTGAGGTGTGTAATTCTAAGATAAATGGAGAAAATACATTCAATGTCCTCCAATACATAGGGTGTGTCTAATATTTTTTCTCTTCAAAGAGACAAATTTTGGTAGAGAAGAGGTATCAGGGACTACATTGATCATTTTCTCCACACATTCTAATCAATAAAAGTATTATATAAAATGTTTGACGAAACATTGAGAAATTTACTCATGTAACAAAAAAAATTTATAATACTTGATATTGAGGTTGACACTCACCACATCAGCTTTCTTGTGAACCACTTGGGTTATAAGAAGAAATATATAATAATAAAACCTAATAACACAAAGAAAATAGATGTTTTAGTTGACAAGATAATCATGGAAGACTTCATTAGGGAATCCCAAAATTGATTTCGAATAAAGGACCATAAATAAATATGAGAAAACATTAGATTCTACATTGATTTCACATATCTTAAATTGACATGTCCAAAAGATGATTTCCTAGTCTTGATCATAGAGATGGTAATTGATAAAAAATACTAGATATAAAGCCATATAATTTATGGATGTCTATTTAGGGTAAAATCAAATCTGAATATCCCATGAAGATGAAGAAGAAACCACATTCCGGACCCCTAGTTCTTATTTTTCTATTAGGCAATGTCATTTGTCTTGAGTAATATAAGTGAATCATACCAACGTACCATGAGACACATGTTAAAACAATTTATAGTTATGTTTGTCAAAGTCTACATTGATAATATGCAGGTTAAATATCAATAGAAATATGACCACATGGATGACCTTGAAACTATATTCAATAAACTACTATTTCACATTATTCAAAGAATCCCCCTAAAATGTTAAGTTGACATTTCCTTAGGTAAATTTGTTATCACCATCAAATTCCATCAGGTCATTGAAGATGAACCTAATAATAATGGTAGTCCATTGAATGTAATCTCTATAAACACTAACATTGTTAAGAAGAAATCATGGAAACATATCTTATATGTAAAACTTTATGAGAAATCTTGTAGGAAAATTTATTCTCTTCCCCAGGTTGATGAAGAATGATATTACATACTGGTCCATAGTTGACTATTAGGAAGAATTGAAGAGTATCAAGAATTATATTTTGTGATATCTAGTGATCATGCCTTCATTTAACGGATGACCATCAAAATTATTTGCAACAATACTATTGAGGTCACATGGCACAATTCCCTAAAAAATAATTACTCTGGCGGAGAATTGTTTTTATGTCTTATGAACAATGATCATTGTTGAGAATTGAAATTCAGATATCGAAAAGTGGTTTTTGGAGAAAATATTTACAGTCTAGAAACTGAGGCATTACCTAAAGTACCATGAGGTCTATTTGATCTCTCATTGTAACCCACTCATATATTTCCATCCATCCAACGTTGATCAGGAATCCATCATAGTCTGAGGAGATTATATAGTAGTATGATGTTTATTTCATGCCTTAGAATTCTATAAAAGGCTAGGATTTAGAAAAATTATACATAGAACAACCCTTGGAAGAAATGTAGTCATTGGATAATGGATTTTTCTTTGAATGTGTAATCTCTATTTAAGAATTCCCCCAAAAATTGGAGATGTATTTGGAAGGTCATCTAAAAGTCTATAATGTAAACTAATGGAAGATTCCAAGTTCAAAAAACCTATGTTGGGAGTCATTCACATGTCACCCTAAGAAAAAGTTATACACTACACATTCATACAATTAAAATGGTAAATGAATATTAAATAAAAATATCAGACCCTAATCACCTAGGTATATTAAGAAATTCATATAATAGAAGATAACTTGATGATAACAGTCGATTAAAAAATGTTTATCAAGAAAGATAAAGGTGAATATGAACTCAAAAAAATAGTAGATCTTTTTTCTTGATTTTTTGTAAGGATTAATGCAATAATTACGATTGGAAATGATAATGGTTCATAGAACCAAATCACCAAATATAAATATGATGCACTATAAAATAAATCTATGACCCAATAAGATTCATACATGGATGAAATATTCCTCATCATTGTGTACTACATGATAGTATCACATTTTTTTCTGATCCAACAAATAATATATTGACGATGTTAGTTGAATCCCTAAAATATATGGTCCTACATCTATGTTGATGATACTTATTAAGGATTACCTTTGAAAAAGAATATAATTATTAGAAAGATTAAAGAAATAAAAAACTCGATGACGATAATTTTACATTTTTCTATATGTCTACAAAAATATTAAAATAGTCCACAAAAATTGGGGCCTAGGGGTCCTTATCATGTGCATTGATGGAGGGGAAACTGTTTTAATCATGATTGAAGTGGACCCCTAGACATGTATCACCAACTTGACATTATCCAGTTATTCCCTTCAAATAAAGAAGTTTTGGTACCACTGTCCAAATATGATGTTTGATTAAAAAAATTACCAAAAATATCAATTATATGAACATTTACACCAACTTCATTCATCATCCTCTGGTGTTTTTTCACACCACCAACTTATCCTAGCTATTTTTTATATATGGAATGGATATCATAAGTACATATATACCTTGAAAATCCAAGAATTTAAATTTAACTATTACTACAACAAAATGATTCTCTGTGTGGGATTAACCAGTGCCCCTCAATGATGGTTGGGAGATAAATATTTCCATCTTCATAAAATCCAACATCATTAATATATTTTGGTGTACCTAATTAATTGATAATATAAAATAGAACCAATTTCAACTGTTCAGAGTTATATGAGATATTTTAGAAGTATTCAATCAAATAAAACCATTAATCCGACATTCATATAGTAGATAATGGGGTGATAGAGTCATTCAAAAAGACTTTATCGAACATACTCCAAAAAGATAGTGGAAAATGTTAAAATGTTCTTGATGTAAAATATACATCATTCCTTAATTTCTTACCAAAATAAAACATGCACCACCACACATAAGACCAAAAAGTGTTTTTATACAGGACATAAGTGGTCCTTCCCATCATGGTTAAATTTTCCTCACTCTGCACTGCTATCTATAAACATTTTTCCAAAGACGAGTATACCTAAAAGAATATAGATGAATTTTAGAGAATATGTGAGAAGTTAAAACATACCATAAATCATTGGATGTCCACCAAAATCCTATATATCAATTTCCTCTAATAAAAGTTCCCTTATTGTCACTCTTATATGGAAATTTTTTGATGGCCCTCAGGAACCCATTAATTCTTGAAAAGAAAACCATAATGCTAGAATCAAAGTGGGATGAACTTTAATATATAAAAAAGTGTATTTTATGGTTCTTATTAATAGATATCAATATAATGATAGATTACAAAAAACCCCATCAATGTAAGGTTCTTGAATAAATATTTCATCTAATCACATGACTATAATCCATGTAACAATTTGATAAAATGTGTGAAAACAATGTCCTCACTAAAATATGGTAACATGTATACCAGTATATCTTCCTGACCGCATGAAATTAAAATTCATTGTAAGAGTCCTTATTTCATGATGTTAAACAACATGGTATATTTCCTTAGAACATGATGTTAAAATATGGCCCCGTACTATGTAATAACAAGTGAACACCTCATGTCACCAAGCCAATGTGTCCACGCCCTCACTAGAGAGGTCACCACCCCTAGGATTTGTCTTCTTCCATACTATGTTTGAGGACTATATATAGCTTGATTCCCATCCTAATAGGATACTTAGTAATTCCTTTGTCCCATTTTCTAGTTCCATACCTCTCCTCAAATCGCAATGAATCCCTTTACTAATGGTGCTGTAAATATGCACCCTAAATAATATGTATTGCATGTTCATGATTGTCTTGAAAATGGATCACATGTCCCTAATTCCAGTTTTTAATCATTCATTAGCCAAATAAGAAAATTTTATACATATCAACCTCATCATGTTCAATGTTATGGAAATTAAAATTAATGTATTAAAATGGGGATAACATGGGATTCCTCATGTGACTAAGAATGAGAGGAATAAAAAATAATGTTCATAGAACATAATGAAAAAAATACCACTAACCCATCCTGTAAATACATGATGCCTCATGATAGATGTGGGATGACTCAATTTCCTCACAATATAGGAAAACCCCATATTAGACATCAATATTCTACCATGCCATACCTCTAGAACTAATAGTGTCTTGAATCATGATTACATTAGATAGGTAGTGATTCCCAGATAATTTATCCTGTAATAGATATTATTTATAGGAAATAATGTCCCCTTCCCTATACATGAGGAAAATCTACATAAGGAACTCATTATTCTGTCAGAAATCTAGGTCGGAATGCTTTTCATTTTCCAAAATACATTCTGTCCACGTATGATAGAAATTTCCAATGAAATTTTTCATCTAAATAATCTTCATTTTCCTATTAATAATATAAAGTCAGATTCTTGAGGACACCTTGGTGGGAATATGTAAAATATGAACTAGCATAGCTCTACAAAACGTCCCTCAAAATCACATTCATCGAAATGTAAATTTCGGTATCATGAGAGGCCTCTTTTATCATTACAATCCCCAAAAACATCATGATGGAATCATATTTTTGAAAATTGTCAAAAATCACTCATTACACACATATCCCATACAATTCCTTCAAATCCAAGAACTCCCATGATCTTGCATTACAACACCTCATATCACATTTGATCCACGTCAGACGAACTTGTCCTGCAAATCCATTAACGACTCATTATTTTCATGACCTTCATCCACATCATATGGTTCAATATTGTGTCTCCATCATCCCTCTAATTCTTCATTTGAATTCATGGACTAATTTTAGATTTACACCTTACACTAAATTATTTTTTGTGACTCCCAGATCTCTATGTTTGAATCAGGTTTTAATATTTCCATTTTCACCTCAATTCACCTATGTCATTACCATATGATTTCAAACTGAATGGATGTAGACCTCTTATAGAGAACTATTTTTGGATTTAATCCTATAATCACTTGATATACAGTGATTCCTAAATGCCTAATTTTGATTCCATCTACAACAAGAGTGTCCCCTTTGAATGTGTTGGGGTTTTATCTTAATGGAGAACTTTCACACAATAGATAGGTAGGGATTGGTTCTAGCTCTGTGAAGATATTTAGTCAGGCTTAGATCTTATATCTTGTTCGATCCATAATTAAAAAATTCCCCCACACTCCTATATTAATTCCTAATCTATATAGGAGAGTCTAGTATGGGTTATCATCCCACTTATAAGACCATATTTAGAGAAAAATATCCCTTCTCCAGATAATAAATTGACCAGTGTCAGTAAATATACCATATAAATAAATATTAATTGATTTTCAATTTTAGGAGATACAAAATGATGCTCAAACATTATTTATTGGGAAAAGTCACAAATTTACTACATTCTTATATGGGTCATAACTAAATTAGGATAATATTATTACTTATTATCATGTAATTTTTATATTAAATTATCCTTCGGTATTGAATAATAATCTTTACAAAAATAAGAAATTGATTTTATGGTGGAAAACCTCTATAATAATCATATATCCATAATAAATGGAAGGTTACATTCCCAAGGACACCTTGTTTTGAATTTTCATTAATATGACCCATTTGGATTTGGGTAAATTTTTATGAAAAAGTCATGTTAAAAAATGAAAAATTCATCCCTTGGAGAGACCTCTTAAATCCTCATAATCCCTAAGGTTGTTTTTTCCCATGTCACTCCAGGTATTTAGAATCCCCTAGATTGTAGCGTAAAACCATCCAACATCAATATTAAATATTATGGAACACTATAAATTAAATAAGAATGTAATGGAAAATAATAATCCTCCTGTGAAATCTAAATGAACATAACTTGTAACCCCCAACATCCTTACCATACGATTTTAAACAACACAGTCATTTTCATAATTGTACAATCATAGAATAATGAGTCATTCAAAACCAATATGAAAGGGGTCATCCCCTCATACTGTTAGTTGTCTAAGAAGATGAATTTTACTTTACATAATAAAATGTTGTATAGGAGTGGTTTACTGATTCCTGGACATGAAAAACACAGAATCCCATTCCATTCTAAAACATCTTCCCTTGATAAAGCACCCTTTGGGGTGATGCGAAATCTAGATCTTCAAAACCTACCTATCTATAAAAAATGGATGGTCAGTTTATTATTGGATCCATTGTTTGACTATGAATAATATTCAACATTTTTTTTCACATTCACCTCCATGAAAATTCATATAAACTAAAGAGATAAACATTCTTACTATCCTTATATGTCCTGACAACATCATATAGAAAAAATAACTTAAAACATGCTCGTTGTTCACTCCATACATTATTATCCCAAATCATAAATCTTATTTGAAAACCATAAAACAAGGAAATAAAATTCACCTCAATATGTATGACGAGTATAAGGACATTCTTATATAGCTATACCTATTCAGGTAATCACTCCATTAATATACAGTCAAAGCTCTTCAGCCTAAAAAACAACAACTAGTCCTAGAAGACCCTAAATTTTAAAATATAAAGAATTATATTATCCTCAATATTGAAAAGAGAATATATTAATACATAAACATATTTATAAGAAAATATTATATTTGAAATGGAATTAGAGAATGAAGAGAAGAATCATTAATAAGCACAAAAATTCCATTCATTGGAATCAAAATTATGAGAATAGCTAAATTGTTTTTCTAAGGGTTAAAACATAAAGATACGGTTAATTATGTGACCAAAACATATCTAAAATTCATTGTATAAGAATATTAATGCCAATTATCACCTCAAAATATAAATAACATACAATGGAGCTATTTGAAGTTGAAAATAAATTTACAATAAATTAATAGTTTTGGAATTTCTTACAGCTCCCCTTTCCCTCATATAAAATGGATCAATTCCTTCTCTTTTATTCACACATCTAAAGATTTTATATCAGCCAAAATCTACCAGTTTCTCCTAAAAAATCCCGTAATTCATAATTTAGTTCTTACATTGGGCATAAATACATCCCAAGGAGTCATTTTGTGCAAATCAAAAGGACACACTCAAAGTCGAGGTAATTGTTTTACCAACCATCTAAAAATTTATTTCTTCTTCTACTTCATTTTGTTATGTAATTTCCATAATAATGTAATAACTCCATAATATAATATATTATGATATTTTTTTATGACAATTGAACAACCATATTACACCTTTTACCCATTCTTGGAAAATCAATATCACCATGGATGCGTACGTATGACTTATCGTCTCCAGGCCATGGTGTAAATAGTTTTTCAGGTGCTATTTATTTTTATGGACATAAAAATTAATATAAATGGAATAAATATTTAATATTAGATAATAAATATTATTTATAATTAATATACCTTCCAATTCAACACCATTTATCCATTAAGATAATGATATCGTCCCTTGTGCGTATGTACGACTAACAGTCTCCATGTCGCCATGAGATTCATTATCAATGTTTACTAAACAAGAATGATTATAAAGTATATATAATAAATAATTATGGAATAAAATACATAATAATTATAATATAATAATATACATATATATATATATATATATCTTTGTGCGTGTGTGTGTTTTACATACCCTCTTCTATTCGATATGATAAGAAAACTAAAACAATGTTCATGCATACGTACGACCTACCATCTCCATGAGTGGTGTATTCCATCATATAACTATATATTAAATATATTTATATGATGATTATATATTATATATAAAACCTTTTTTACATTCTGTAAGTAATTAATTAATGATATATGTAATAAGATCATGAATAATAATTCAAACCACTTATGATAAGCAAATCGAATTTTTTAAAAAACATTAAATTAAGGTGGTATTGTTAATAAAAATGTAATTTGAACTCATAAATGAATCATATATGATATTATCAGTATTATTATGATTTTTTATAAGTTAATAATAACTTTAAAACCAATATACATGAGTTTTGGTTGTGTACGGATCGAATCAGACCAATGGTAACGGGATTTTTGTTTCAACATTGTTTCTATGAGACACATGCTGTATACATTAAGTGTTTCTTCTACGTGGTGTATATAATTCCCATGAATGTATTTTATCAGTCTTATCTATAAGATTATGATATTTTCATATTCTTATAATTTTCTTACATGGGTCATATGATTCTATTCTTATAAAGTGATGAGAGTTGATTTCAAAATCTATTCCATATTTGGGATTATTTAATTTTAAATCTCCATTGGGTAATATTTATCATACACATAAATTATTTCATAAAATGTTTTCATAAAATGATATAAAATTATAATATGGATGCTTTATGTTATTTTTATCCATTTGGACTTCTTTAATTCATGGTTTGAATGTAATTCTTCATTTATTTTCTAAACGAGGTACATTTTGACTTTTCTAATAGAAGTATGATAACAATGTTTTTTAACATATATGACATCAACAGAGTTTTCAAAATTCATGAAACCATATTAACTTGAATCTTCCCTAAAAATAATAAAAAAGTTTCTTCAAATAATAATTTTTCTTTCTAAATTGCACAATATTTTAATAAAAGAAAACAATTACAATAATGATAGGATATTTTCATTAAGAACAATTTTAAAGGATATTAATGATTAATTTATATGTTTTCAATGTTGTTTCAAAGAAAATGTTTTTGAAATAATTTTTTGTTTTAATAAGTTTTTTCATGTTCCATGTGAACATTCAAAATCCATCTCCATCTATGATGACATAATCTCTCATAGTTCCAGAATATCATTCATCGTATTTTTATGAATGGTTTAAGTTTTGATGGAGTGATGTTTAAATAACCCATTATTTTAATGAGTTACCAAAAAATATATTTTTTTTATTTATATAAAAAAGTGGAAGGCCAGAAGTTTAAAAAATATACCGACATAATTTAGGGGTGTCTAAAGTAATGGAGGCCAAGCACGTCAGCTCAAACAAAGTGACTCCCCTTCAGGGGAAAGGATCCCATGTTGGTAAAACTGAGAAGCCATTCATGTCAAGATGAAATAGAAGCATTGAAATCAGCCACAACATTTCCCGCACTCCATGTATGAAGAATAGATGCATTCTCTCTTATCAGTTTCTTGTAGTATCTGATAGCATAAATGATGGACCAAGGAACTAGAGTGTTGTCCGAGAGTGCATTAAAAAGAGAAAGGGAGTCAGTCTCAATTTCTCTAATAAGAAGGTTCCTATGATTACATAGAATGATTCCAGAAATCATAAAAAGGGTTTCTGCATGGATAGAATCACCAGGGCCCCAGAAGACAAAGAAGGCCACCATCACTAATCCATAGCTATCTCTGATGATGAAACCCCCATGAATAATGCCCATGCAGCACGATATTTATGATCATGTGAAACATGTATGTATGATTTCATGAGATAGACATGAAGGACACTTTCCCCCAATATGGTTATTGGATTGAACCAGGAGTACCATGATAGTTATGGGAGTGAAAAATGACTACCATGATAGTTATGGGAGTGAACTGTGTCTTCGAAGATTGATATGGGAGTGAACCATGACTACCAAGATGGTATGAAGAGTGAACACATACTTCCAAGAACACATTATTAGTTATTCCTTGACTACAATGGAAATCATTATTATATACTAATGTGTCTTCCACAGGACCGTGTTTTATTCCTATTTTATTCTTTCATGGATCATGTTTTTTATTTCCTCATGATTATTGTTTTATTAATTACCAATATTTATTCCATGATTAATGGTTCAGATCATTGATAAGAAGGCTATGAACTTCTATTTTCAGGACCAAGATTCAATACCCTTATGCTAATGATTATGTTTAAATGTATCCATTGTTTACCCTTACTAAGCATCTGAGATCACCCTTTTTTATTCTTTCCTTTTACGTGGTTATAAATAAGTGTTCTAGTTAGGGGTATTAAATATGAAGGTCATTATGGGAGATGTGGAAGATCATTCGCCATATTATAAGAATGTGTTCGATGTTTCTAAATGAAATAAACTAATATGGCCTATGGGTGTCAATTTCTGTATTATATTGAGTATTCCAAAAATATATTCTAATATCCATGTACATCAAGAATGGGAAGTTATAGTTTGTTTCAGAGAAATGTTTTAGTTAAAATTTGGGAACTAGAATGTGGAAACATTAGTGAGATATATAGAGATATTTATAAGGACATGTCAAGGGATTTCTTAAGGATAAATCTATGTATATGTTACCGTACTAGAGTTATGTGATATTCATGAATAACCAAACAATTAACATAATATATCATATATTTAAATATTATAGTTAATTTAAAATAGTTATATGTTTTTATTCCCTAATATGTTTTTCTCACACTTTTCTTTTTTGCCTTGGTCAATAGTCGGAACTAGATAGAACAAGGTTAACATTGAATGTTTCTGAAGTCTAATGTATGGGAATTGATAAGACCTATTTTCTATAGGGAAATATAATAATGTTAATAATGAATGTTGTATGATTATTGGTAATATTTTTAAGGATAAATATATTGTAATGGACATGTGAATGGTATGTAGTGTTCTACCAGCACTGTTTATATTAAACGCAAGAAGCATGATTAAATTAAAAAAATTTGAACTTTAAAACATGAATCATATTTTTTACTAACTAATAATAGATGGATACTAAGAAATGGTTTAACAAATAATGTTGGATGATTGTGTTGTTTATTTTTTTGAATTCAACGAATTTTTTTTTATGACTTATGATACATATAAGTGTTTCTAGTATATGTTTTTCATTATGGATTAGAAAGGATATGTTTAATAGTTCTGAAGACATAAAAAATTGATTTAATGGTGAGGTGATATATTTGGAGAAAACATGATTAAGGGAAAGATACCCCTTAATACATCCCTTATCATATGATAATGATGCTTGGATAAGATATATTGGATACAAATAAGTAAATAGGATTATAGAAGTATCTTGGGAACAAATTATTGATCTATTTTCAAGAGGGTTATGCTATCATGGATGAAGTATAATAAATCATGGGACTCAAGGAATATTTACAATAATCATTGGAATAAGGAAACATGATTGTTTTCAAAAAGAATATAAGTTAATTTAGGCTATGACCATGACTCAAGAGAATACAAGATGGAGATGTTCACATGTTTGGAATGTCACCTACAAAAGATACCTTATGATATGGAGGGATAAATGTTATGCCCAGTTGGAGAACTTTTTCTAATGTTTTGTATTTTCAACATTCACAATTATTGTAAGGTTATTAATTTATGGATAGTATATGATAAACTCAGAATATATTTTGTTAGATTAATCTATTATCGCACTATATTAGTACTCATGGATATTTTATCACATGTGATATCCTTTTTTATAATGATAATTGGAATACCCCATCATTCTATTTATGAATCTCATGATCTACTAACGCTTCAGAAATGAAAAATTCAAATTCATTTCATAAAATATGATATGAAGTGGAAATTTTAATCGGAATAAAAAAGAGGATTTTATGCTAAAATAATTTAAGTGTATATTCATATTAAAATTTTTCAGTGTTAGGAAAATGGATCGAGATGTAAAAATTGTGTCCCATTATCATTATTTTTTATGATATTATTTACCTCTATCATCATTATTTATTTCATTGTTTTATTATTTTTAACTTTCTATAGATCACCCACTTTCTTGTGATTAGAGATCTTTTTCAATCTATATGACTATTTATAGTTTTCCTCCATGCCCTAATCATAACACATGTTCTTCTACTATAGATACAATTACGATTTACTTTGGGTAACTGCTATTTACAAGCTATTAATTTTTAAAAATAATATTTATTCATTTTATTTACATTGTTCATTTCTATGAATTAAGATTTCAGGTATTAATAATTTTTTAACCCAAATGAATTTCTAGGGAAAATCCATTTTAATAGTGGGAGAACAAAACACCCATATATTTTTTGTGTGATAGATTCTTTTCTTAATATCATAGATGTCTTGTGTTTTATGATACATGATGATTTTATCTCCCAAAATGAAAAATGGTCTTATAATGAGGTATATGAAACACTATGCATGGATTGTGTTACACACAATTTCGAGTTCTTTTGAAAAATTTCATTTTGATGCAACACTGACGTTAAGTGAATAACTAAATATTATTATGTTACCTTATAACCTACCTATTATAATGGTGGGTATGAACATTATTAACTGATTAATGAAAATATTCTCTACACATTATTATATCATTAATTATTTATTGATCAATTAATTACAAATGAAAAAACCCCGTTTAAATAGAAAAGTAGTGTTTTTCTGAAAAATTATTTAAATCCAAATAATATATTTTATAAATTAATAAAATTAATTTAGTTTAATTTTATTAAGGAAATAAATATGAAATATATTCAATCTAATGATTAATGGTCATGTTATATGTTTGTTTAATCATGATAAAAGAAAATATTAAATTTTCTATATAAAAGAAGTATTTTTAAAAAATGTAGTTTTTCTTCCTTTTGATGGAGCACCCATTTTAAATCAAGTATTTAATTAATTTTTACATTCTATTTTCCAAAATAAACTTCTTATTTAATAGTGTAATATCAATATTATCCGAGATATAATTTTTAGTATTTTTCTTAATATTTTCATTTTTTGATGAGTAGTGAAAATAGTCTATAATAGTTAAAAACTAATTTTTTGTCTAAATATTTATTATACATTAAACAAATTTTTAAAATAAAAATATATTAACAATACATGTATTAATCCAATTTTTTTCAGTGCTCAAATTTTTATATTAAAATTAGATTAATAACATTTTTTTACTCCTTTGAACGTCTCTTTTACATGCTTTCTACATCTACGGGATTAGCATGGAACATAATTTTACCAATTGTGATAGTTTAATTTTAGAAAAAGGATATTCTTGGATGTAATTAGTATGATCAATATGGTTAATAGGATCAAGATAATTTTTGGTGAATAGAAACATTATAATATTATAACCATGTTTAAATGTAAATAGGGAAATTTATGATAAAAATAATATTATAATAATATAAAATTACCGTAAAACATAACCAAATTTCATTTTATAAATTTTTTTCAACCAAAACAATCCTTATATAAAAATATTATCATTTTAGGACACATTTGTGAGATAAGGGCCTTTATTATATATTATTTAATGAATAGTTAAAAATGTCATACTCAAAAGATTAATAAGTAATTAATTATTAATATTTGGTTATATTTATGAAATATTCTTCTATAAATATTCATTAGATTTATAAAATTATTATATACATCATGATAATTTATTTATAATTATAATTAATTAAATAATAAAATTTAGTTGTGACACAATGATGATGTTTTAATAGATTTATTAAAGAAAGAATCAAGTAAAAGATATTAATAATAATAAAATAAATATTATTTGATAAATATCATTCAATAAAATAATTTTTTGAATAAATAAGAGATTTTAGATATAATTTAAAGTTGATTTTTAGGAATACTATTTTTATGAAATTTGTAACAAGCTAAATAATAAATTGTGTAAAAAATGTCAAAAATTATATTTGAAAACAAATAAGATTTTATTAAATGATGAAAAATAAATAATAATATATATATAAGAAAAATAAATAGTATTATGTTAAAGATAAAATAAATTATTCAATTTTGTTTTTTTAACATTTTATTGTAACTATATTAACCCTATAGTGTAATAATACAAGTTGTCACAGTAAGAGTCAGATAGTTTCACTAAGGGTTAAACCCATAATACAAGGCTAATTTTGTTTCCTAAAAATGTCTGAAATTAATTATTTGAGGGTATTTGGACAAATAATCCTCTAATAATACAATCATATGAATTTTGAGATATTTTAAATAAAAAATAAATTGATAAGAAATTAATAGTTCTAGAGTTTCTTAAAGTTCCCTTCCCACCTCTTATAGAAGAGTACTTGTCCTTATATTTTATTCACACCACTAAAGCCTTTTTCTTAGCTAAAACATTACCCTTACTCATCGAAAATTCTATCACCTCATCCTAGTGGCCAGAATTTTTGTAGTAACACAACTTTCAATGTTATATTGTTGAAGTCAAAAGGAGACACATGAAAATGAGGTAATTGTTTTAATAACTCTTTAAAAGTTATTTTCTTCTTATAATTAATTGCCCTATGTTTTTTAAAGGGTTGGGGTCGAAGCATCAATTTATTATTTTAATAAAAGACCTCTTTAGACTGGTCAGAGGGTAACCCATTACATAGCCCGAACGCCCAAGGCCAAGTGGCTTGAATACAAGGCTTGAAATCCTTTTTTAGACTAATTAACCCCTCCGTGAACATTACAACTACAGTAACGCACTACTATAACCCTGCTACAGTCCCACCACAACAATAGTGTAAACTGTTTTTCCAATATACCATATTTCTATGGATATAAATGTAGTGACCCAAATCATGACGTACATGGACAGTATAATACTTTTGAGGAATACTTAATACATAACAAAAACCAAAACTCAAGGATAGTAATAGTTTAGTGTCTTTGGAAACTTGGAATATAATCTTCTAATCTTGGTGAAAGATCTTCAAAAACTCCCATAAATATATTCCCCTTTTGTTTTCTTACCTAAAACCTTTATTGAAATCCTAGGGAAAAGAAAACATACAAAGGGTGGGCTCAAATTCTCAGTAATGGTAATCATGGAGAAAATAAAACAAACCATATACCATTGAACTTAAAAACATGAACATAATGTTTAAACATCAAAATATTGAGCAAAGACATAAATCTTGGAAGTCCATAAGGCATGAATCATAATAGAACATCAATATTGATAAAATATCATGGGAATAAAACATGTAATTGTGGAAACCATTCCGAACTTGTGTTGATTTCCAGAGTAGCCAAGGAATTTCTCCCAAGACTATCTTAGTGGACAAAGCCCCTTTCTGAATCGAGTTCACTCCACGTTCTAGTCCTGTATCACTGAATTGGATTAACTTACCAATTTTTACATGCCTATCTCATGATTTATAAATATTTACCCAATGCATTGGAGGGATATATAGTTCCCACCCATCTCATAATGAAATCATTCTTACTTGTTCCACAAAACAAAAATAAAACATTCATCATAACCCAATGAATAAAATGGGTTCCATAAACATCATCCCATCATAACATAATTTATATAAAACAAATGTATATTTCATCATAAGAAAAGTGAAACCATGTAAATCATAGAGAAATTATACATGAAACATACACATATGAAATAATGTAATCTTAGATGGAAAATGGTTTTGATAAAACACTTGAAAGGAATTCTTGTGGAAAATATCCTTTCTTCTTCAAAATCATTTTATTTTCACAAAATTCCATTAAAATTTAAAAGAAAATTATTTTGCTGAAAATATTCATAAAATCTTATAGAGTACGATTCATGAAAATGAGGTGTTATGAAACAGTAAAAATCTTTTAACGCCGTATAAGTTAAAAATAACATTCTTCTCGTACTTTTTTCAGAAAAGTCAAAAAGTACATTGTATGGTAAACAAAAGAAAGATTCCTTCTATATGAGGTGGTAAAAGTAAAAAAAGGCATGAATGACTTTAAAAATACATTGAAGAAAAGTATAAATTTTATGAAAAAAATTTGAGAACAAATGGACCTAGATAATAAACATAACCCCAGTAAATACTTATGATTAAACAATCTCAGACAAGAATGAGATTGGAAAAATTATCCCTTACCTTATAACTGATATGCTTCGTTTGTATCTGAACCACCTGTATAATGAATTAAAAAATTTCATTGAGTTATTAAAGAATCATATTAATTGTTATTCTATCATATATGGTTTACTTGTGTATTTATATTACCCATTCATTTGTCAATTCCATGTTAAAGTAGCGTTTTGGGTAAAGTCGTTTCATTTATCGTACATGTTTGGACTTATTGTTCTTGATATTATTATTATTTATAGCATGATTTACATACATTCAAAATGTAAAACATGATTTACATATCATATATATTGAGTATATATATATATATATATATAACAGATAGATAAATGAAATGAAACCAACCCTTCATGGAGACGGAAGGCCATACATACGCATGAGCGATGATTCCCTTTCCTTATTGACTTGAATGGAAGTATGTAGATAAAATATAAACATATATACATAAATCAAGTAGCATTATAATGTCATATATTTCATTATAATTGCTTATATGTACCTTATAATCATTCTTGAATAGTTAACATGGTGAATGAATCTCATCGCGTTGTGGAGACAGTAGTCCGTACGTACGCACGAGCGATGATATCGTTCCCATAATTAATGAATTGAATTGGAGAGTAAAATATAATATATCAGAATTAGTATGATGTTATGATAACTATGTATATTTATTATTTACACCATTATACCCATCCAAGTACGGTGGTGTTGGAAAAATAGATTACACCACGGCGTTGAGACGGTATTCCGTACGTACGCACGTGCGATGATTTCTTTTTTCGTAGGATGGATAGAAGGTGAAATGGGTTTGTTTCATATTTATAATAAAATATCATTATATTAGTGATACAGATGTTTTTACTTTATAATGAATCAACTAAAGAAGAAGAAGTTGGAGAAGAATGAAGCTTGAAAGAATCGGTAGAAGAGAGTATATCTTCTTTGATGCACCTCCATTAAACTTCTTCTTAGGGCACTAGGGTTGGTTTTTTGAGTAGACCAGAACCTATAAGATATAACTAGAGAGGGTGAGAAGAGGAATCGACAGGGTTTGTCTGAGATTTAAGGCTCAAAAGGGTTTGAAGAGAAGTGGGAAGGGGTTCTCTTTTTATAAGGGAGGAGAGAGGCACCTTTATAAATTTTAAAAATATTAATTTATAATAAATCAAAACCCAATTAAAAACCTCCAAAAAATGACTATTATTAAAATATTAGATTATAAAGGGTTGTAATATTATAAACCAATAAAATTTAGACATGTAGGGAATTTATTTTAAATATTATCAACTTGATTTATACTTATTTAATCTATTAAATTTTATTTGTGGTAATAAGATTAAAAATTAAAAATTGTTATAAATAATTACTTATGTTCTATAAATTATCCATAATTAGATAATTTATGAAATTTGAGACTATATAAATTTTAATTTATAATTTTTAAAATATTTTTTGGATTTTTAAACAATTTAATAGTATTTTATATTTATAAAATAACAATAATGTCAATCTTGACACTATTCATTTATTTTAATTTAAATAAAATCCTCACAGAAGATATATTAGAAATAAAATATTTAATAGGTTCCTAACATGTCATAGTAATCTAAAAAATTAATGGATCACATTAAATAGTTCATATAATATTTATTTTACATTTTATAAAACCATTTATTTGATATTTCTATTAATAAAATAATTACAACAACGTTTTTGTATAAATATTACATATACTTATTTGTTGCATAAAAATTGAAAATAAAATACTAGAATGAAGATAAACTTTATATATTTCCTATGAAAACATTTTTTTGGATTTATCTTCTAAAACACCCAATTTTTAAAATGTTATATTTATTAATTTATGAAGGTGACAACTTTGAAATCATATAAAATAAAATAATATTGTTGTCATAATCACATTTATAAGAATCCAAACGGTCATATATTTGGTCATTGGATGCTTATGGTGTATATATACACTACCAATAAGTTTTGGTCAGGTTTGTGAGTCCTTTAATATGTATTACTATTTCAATAATTACAATATTATTGATTTTTTTACTAAATAAATAATTTATACATCACTAATGTATAAGCTAATAAGGTAAATAAATAACTCTTAAAAATTAAAACTAAATTACCATGATAAAGAAAAACATTTTATTTTTAAATTGAGTATTTATAACCGAATTTATATTTTGTATAACCTTATTTTAAATATAATTTAATTATTAATGTTTGAGTGAGACATATTTCACTTTCATTTAAATAAAATAAACTAAAGGTCTTAATCACCACCAAGTGGGTTCTAAGGGATTCCATTTCGACCCAAATATGTTTTAGGACGAAATATAATAATCAAAGTGTATTATAAAAAGTGTTAGGATAATTTTATAATATTATATTTACCCTCAATTACCTGATTTACCTTTTAATATGGTAAATAAAATTTACTGTAGTTACTATTCATAATTCCCAAAAATAAAATGTAGTCTAGTAATATAATTTGGACCCAATGATTCCAAATATTGAATCCATTTTTCTAAATTCAATACACATAACTTGTAGAAATTAAATTAAAATTAATCCAGTTGTCGAAATAAAATGGGTTTTTCTTTAAAATATTGCAAAATATTGAATTGATTTAACCTACCAATTCAATGTAAAATCAATGAAAATGACATAAATTATATTAAATGGTAAAAATATATTCTATGTATACTTTAAAACCATTCAATATTATAATTTAACCAAATAAATTATTAAGATGAAAAGAGTGTTTTTAAATTAATATATATAGTGTTTTTACTATTAATTAAAATATGAAAGTTATCGATATAATATGAAAAATTTATCCAAGGTAAAATTTTATATCCTGATTCTAAATAAGAATTTTATTTTGTAAAATTGAACTTATAATCATGTCAAAAACTAGATTTAATGTGGGAGCGCCATCAAAAGATGACAAAACTGCATTTTTTGAAAAATACTTATTTTACCCGAAAATTTTATTTTATTCTCATACCATGTTCTACAAAATGAGTAAGATGAATAATAATTTTATAAAATTCAAAATGTAGTTAATACTATTAATAACGGCTGGTTCGTGATAATATTATAACCATATATCGTTGTTTAGTGAAACCCGATATTGCGTTCAACACACGCTATCGAGGAAGGTCGTGATTGCGTGTAATGCAAGCCAGGTCAGGGTTGTATATAGTAAAATCTCCCTTTGGTGTTTTGTATAACATAATTCAAAAATTATTTCATTTATACATTAAAAAAATCTATACTTAATGTTGCATAAAATAATTTCTACAAAACGAACTTGGAATTGTGTGTAACACCAGCCCAGAATAGTGTTGTGTATACTGCAAGCTAATATTGTGTCGGGTATAACACAAGATAATTTTGGTGTAGCGTACAACACAAGACGTCAATGAAATTAAAAGAATATTCTTCATAAAATCTTGGGGTGTTACACTCTACCCCCCTTAAAATGAATTTCTCCCTCGAAATTCGTCGGGGTTATAAATGGTTTACTAATTGAAAGTTTTTCTAATAGAAACCCACATCATAAAAAGGAATACCAAAACATAACATTATAAAATAAATTATGAAACCTAATGGTTACCCAAATTAACTAATCACTGGGTTTCCACATCAGAGAACATATGTGAAAAATAAGGATATGGAAGAGAAATCTAACCATCATGTTCTGATGGATAGTGGTAGAGAACATGGCTATGAAAACTCCAACAATCACAAAGCCATAAATTTGTGATGATCTAAGGTACCATCAAATTCATCGGATATGAGAGTACTAGGAAAACTTTTTTGGTATTCAAGATCATTTCCCTCATGTTGATTATTTTTTGTATAAGGACAAATACTTACTTGATTTCAGTTTAAAATCATCATTGGTCATTCCATGAACAATTTCCCCTTCATCTCATATTTAAAGATATGAAGTTGAATTTGACATTCTTTAACTATTATAAGTTCACGCGATAGAATGATAGGTCCTTCCATCTGTCTTTATCACAATAAAAGTGAGTATAAGATATTTAATATACATAAGTCCAAATATGGTGAGGTTAATCGTACATGGTTCCAAAAATTGACTTATACTTCATCTATCATACCACGTAATAAAATTAAACTAATTTCTACAAACCAGGGACTTCCTGTAGGCTAGTGGTAGGTGATGAAGGCATGTCACACTTCGTTGGTGGGTTTGATTCCCACAACCTTTATCCGATGCGACAGGTTGTCTCCCATGTTGCATGTTGTCCTTTTTCTAAAACTATACTATCATAATATCGAAAAAATCTATCCTTCAACAATACTATCTGATGTCAAACTTAATCCATTCCAACAATTAGGATTTTCGATAATACTTTTGTCTAATCTTATAGTATAAATAGAATGATTACTAAAAAGGTCATATAACAAGCACATGAATACCATCATTTATCCCTCATATATCACAAGATATATCTTTTTGATCGCATTTCAAACATCTGAATACCTTAATATTGTATTCTTTGGAAAAATGAATACCCATTGAACCTTACTGAAAACATGGATGCTGTCAAAAGCTAACTCTTTCCACATACCAAAATCCAAAAATTTTGATATACTCAAACAATGGAATCACTTTTTCCTTATATCAGTCATGAGCTCATGAATACTATCAAACATATTATTTTCTCCTTATCCGTTCGTAATGCGCATATCATCTGCTTTCCAAAAATATTTCAGTCAGTTTTCATGGTTACCAGTACAATATTCTTATTGAAAACGACAATTTAACAATACATAGATATTTTAATATACCATAAAAGTACCTCAACAACATTATTCTTTAATAAAAGTACATAAACACTTCAATCCATCCTCTTCAATGATTTTCATGGAATAAGTACATCCTTTATTTAGAAGTAACCTCTTAGGTCAGGGCATTGCGTTGGGTAATGCCCTTGTTCACCACAGATAAGACATTGAACTCTATAACAATTGGTCACTCTATGACCCTTCTCTCCACACAGATAACATCTTCCCCTCCATTTGATGTATTCATCAAGGTTCTTCTTCCCTTATTTAGAAATCTCAATCTTCCTTTCTTTATGCTCCTCAACATGAGAACATGCATAAAAGTCTATATTCTTCTTATTTTATGAATTAGGAATACCACTAAATTTTACATTGTTAATCATATATCACGATGACTGATTCGGAATAATCACAATATCTTTCTCTCTAGAGATTACACAATTTCATTTCTCATAGTCACAAATTTGTCCATTGGATTGAATGTTAACCGAATTTCTTCTTTTTCCCTCCATTGACTAAAACACAAAATGAATTCTGTGAGAGGCAAAAATCATACAAGAAAATAACATAATCAAGGGGGAGTACCATTGACATCTAACATCTTAGGTTTAATTCTAATATCATTACCGTAATTCTAGGACTATAACCTATACATATACTTATCCTTAGGGACATCCCTAGACATACCTTATAAATATCTCTATGGATCTCACTGAAGTTCTCGTATCCTAGTTTCCAAAGGTTGACTAAACCATTTCTCTGATACCAACTGTAGAGACCCATATCTTGACGTAAATGGACAATACATTACATTTGCAGAATACTTAATACATAACAAAAACCCAAACTCAAGGATTGAAATACTTTAGTGCCTTTGGAAACTTGGAATATAATCTTCTAATCTTGGTGAAAGATCTTCAACAACTCCCATAAAGATCTACCCCTTTTGTTTTCTTACCTAAAACCTTTCTTGAAATCCTGGGGAAAATAAAACAAATAAAGGGTGATCTAAAATGCTCATTAAGGGTAAGCATGGAGAAAATAAAACAAACCAAATACCATTGAACTTAAAAACATGAACATAATGTTCAAATATCAAAATCTTGAGCAAAGACATAAATCATGGAAGTACGTAAGGCATGAATCATAATAGAACATCAATATTGATAAAATAGCATGGGAATAAAACATTTAATTATGGAAACCATTCATCACTTTTTATGATTTCCATAGTATCCAAGGCATTGATGCCAATACCATCTTAGTGGACAAAGTCCATTTCTGAATCCTGTTCACTCCTCGTTCCAGTCCTGTATCACTGAACCAGATTAACTTACCATTCCAGCCATGTCTATCTGATGAGATATAAATCTTTACCCAATTCATTAGAGGGAGATATAGGTCCCACCCATCTCATAATGAAATCATTCATACATGTGCCACAAAATAATCATAAAACATTCAACATAACCCAAAGAATAAAATGGATTTCATAAAGAACATGCCATCATCACATATTCCATAAAAAACAAATGGATATTTCATCATATGAAAAGTGAAACCATGTAAATCATAGATACATTATACTTGTTGTCATGACCCGTCCTCAGGCCCCATGTCGTGACTACCCCAAGCCCGCCTTCCATAGGCCAGGGGATGGCGACTAGCACCAAAGGCATAAATCCCAATAACTGGGAAGTCATTGCCTTTATAAAAGTAAAGAAAACACCACAGAGTACAAGAAGAAGTAAATCACTAAGTACAAAGAGAAGTGATAAAAATTAAATGGGCCAGAATACAAACCCAACTGAACGTACAACTACAACTGAACAAAAGTACAACCAAAAAAGACAACAGCTGGAAGAACGAAAGCGGCTCCTGGGACGTCATCCTTGGATCCTACCTGAAGGATAGGTACAGATGGCGCAACTCCAGGATCGTCCACCACGGATCCTACCTGAAGGGTAGGTACAGATAGCCTCCACAATGCTCTCACCCGTCAACATCCTCCGAGTGTCGTCTCACTGTGAAGTCCACCTCCGGATACTGACTCGTCGTGTAGTCCACCTCCGGGTACCGTCTAGTCCTCGAACACTCGGCCTCTGTCAGCACTACCCTTCGTCTGCAACCAACACAACGAGGTGCGGGCATAGCCCATATAGGGGTGAGTATAACGATACTCAGTAGGGACCCCGAGACCCTCAAGGTCTCACTAAAACCAACAAGGATAACCACAAAGAAGATCTCAACAGATAACCACTACTTAGGTATAAGCCCATACATATACCAATGTTATCAAGTAACCCATCTCAATCATGAGGAAACACAAATATTATCAAATCAACTGATAACCACTACCCAGGTATATGCCCATACATATACCTAAGTTATCAAGTGCCCCATCTCAATCATGAGGCAAACACAAGGTCATAGACTCAGATCAATCCATGATTTTCATTATCGAAACCATAAGTACTGAAGAGCCCCATCTTTGGAGTGTACAGTGGTCCTGTCACGACTCTGAGGTTCTGAAAACTAGTCCAAGTCTCTGAGGTACTCCTCTTGTCGAGTACCGCGGGTCTGCTGCCAAATACTGGGTGCTCTGTCTGTTGTGGGTCTACCGCCAAATACCGGGCGCTCCCCTTAATAGCCTGTAACATCCACAAATGATAAAGGGTTAAATGACTAAATGATATGACTCATGTCAACAAGTTTCACCTACCTTTTTGGGAGCCTGTTTGATTAGAACTCCATAGTTAGGTACGCTTGGCCTGGAGTAGTGATCATGATGGGTGACATTCTGGGAAGTTTCCCAGGGTGTGTGTGAGTGAGGACAAAGCACACTAGAAAGGACACATGTTGGCCTGTGGGGACTATCATTAGTCAGATGACCCATTCAGGCATATAGGTGGACCCTGGGGTGGGCCCCACGTGTCTGCGGGGCAACTGGTGGTATCTGGTGGGTCAGGACCCAACGACCATTTTAAGGAGGGGTGGTTATGCTGTCACCGGGACCCAGTTGTCACATTTGGTATCAGAGGAGGAACCCAGCCTTAAGTGCATGGTGCACTACCTAGGTTGAGATGTAGGGCCCACAATGAGGCGTTGTGCTCTAAGGGGGGGGGGGGGTGATTGTAACATCCCCAAATGATAAAGGGTTAAATGAATAAATTATATGACTCATGTCAACAATGTGCACCTTCCTTTTCAGGAGCATGTCTGATTAGAACTCCACAGTTAAGCGTGCTTGGCCTAAAGTAGTGATCATGATGGATGACCTTCTGGGAAGTTTCCCAAGGTGTGTGTGAGTGAGGACAAAGCACACTGGAAAGGACATGTGTTGGCCTGTGGGGACTGTCATTAGTCAGATGACCCATTCAGGCATGTGGGTGGTCCCTGGGGTGGACCCCACGTGTCTGCGGGGCAACTAGTGGTACCTGGGGGGTCGGGACCCGACAGTCATGTTAAGGCGGGGTGGTTGTGCTGTCACTGGGACCCATATGTCACATAGCCTATAGAGGTACTCCTCCAGTCGAGTATCGTGGGTCTGCTGCCAACTACCAGGCGCTCCGTCCGTCGTGGGTCTGCCGCCAAATACCGGGCGCTCCGTCCACTGGGCTAGTCAACTCACTCCAAGTCGAGTCGGTCAGGCAGTCGTCAGGTCTCAGTCGTCTACACGGTCTCCGTACTCGACACGCTCGTCTCTGGGAGGGTCCACTCCATGAGCTATAGTTCAATACTCCAAGTATCTTAATGTCCCACGAAGAAGTATCTCAAAGGACCGACTCGTCATAGGGGTCTCAACGCAACAGACGGCGTGTCAATCGGACGCCTGGTCTGTGAGTTATCACCCTTTTCGTCCCAGGGGCCCGGTTGGTTTCGTGAATGAACCCACCCAGACGTATCTCAACTGTATCCCGAAATCACATACAGTATACTCATAGGGACCATCTCTCAACGTGATCACTAATGCCGCTGACGGTTCGTCAAATGGACGTCCGGTCTGAAAGATATCAGCTTTTCAATTCCAGGGGCCCGGTTGGTTTCGCGAGCAAACCAACCCGACCGCACTCCGACGACATCCAATCCTCGAGCGGAGTAAGCCAAAAGATCCTTCTCACTTATAGAAATCCGTCAATGTCGATGGCACGTCAATCGGACGTCTGGAGCACAAGATATAAGTGTTTCCACTCCGAGGGCCCGGTTGGTTTCGTAGCCAAACCAACCCGGCTGAACTCAAAGTATTCTGAAACCTTGAGTGTGATATAAAGAAATGACCGTCTCGATCCAAGGATCGCATCGCCGCTGACGGTGCGTCGATCGGAGGTTTAAATCTCAAGATATGGGCGAAAGACCGTGAGGGGTTCGAAAACAGGTGTTTAGGGGCCGGACCGACCCGGCCCGAGACCCCCTGGGTCGGCCCGAACCGGGTCGGCCCGACCCGGGTGTGGGTCCGACCCGGCAGGCGCGGCCCGATCTGCCCAAGCCGGCCCAGCTTGGCCGGGGGTTCGGCCGAACGACCGAACCGTGCGGGGGGGGCTGCCCCCATGTGAAGAGCCGCGGCCCCACGTGGGGCCGCCCGTGCTAGCAGACGTGGCAGTAGGCCGCGTCCCGACGCTCCCCTCCGATCCCGCACGGTCGCGGGCCCGCACTCCGCCGCTGCGGCTTCAGCCACGGCAGATTCTTTCGGTGGCACTCCGGGCGCCGCAACCCCCGACCACCGGCACCGCCACACCGGCGTGGCACGCCGACATGGGCTTCCGCGGACCACCGGACGCGCTCCGGTTGTCCGATTCGCCTGCGATCTTCACCAGTCATCATCTCGGGACCCGACCTTCACTGCAAATATCCCAAAACGCCCGTGCATCTTCGTTTGTCATTTTCCTGCGCGGTGCAACGGCGCCGTGGCTTGTTCAACGTCATTGGCGCGGCGCGATGGAACCGCACTTCTTAGCCCTTCCTCATAATTTCTGCGCGGTGCAACGGCACCGCGCCGCCTATCACGTGCCACAAAAAATTCAAACAATAAGGGGGAGGAGGGTCGGCCGTGTTCATGCGGTCCGACCTCCTCCCGTTATAATGATATCAAGCATCCATCTAATAGAAGTTGACGTACGACAAGAAAATAATTCACAGACAAAAACAGTAATCCTCAACATCAATCCACATGAACGAACGATCCGTGGATCAACCTGGAATTGGTTGGTCCACGTTCATCGTTCTTTTCCCAAAAGATAAGAGAACACCAAAATAAATTCCCCTACCTCGATTCAAGGTTCGTTCGTCGTCGGTGCGGAAATCGGTGACGCGAGAATGACGTCGCGGGGTCGAACGTAGATTCTGTGGACGTCGGGGTGCGTCCGAGGGGGAAACGATGTCTCCTCACTTGTTTCTATGGACGAAGAGGATGGAGAACCGTGGACACCGAGTCATTCTACGTTGAAGGGAAGGTGTTCTTAATCGAAGAAGAACCGTTCTTCATCGATGGAATGTTCTCTTATTCTTCACACCAAAGCTCTCCCAAAAACTCTGGAACATTGCTAAAGTTTTCTCCCACACCAAAAGCTCTGACTCAAAATAATATCCCATGATATTATTTTTATTCACACCTCAAAGATTTAAAATTCAAACCAAACCACTTAATTAAACAAATGAAGAGACTCATCTCATTAATTAAGGCATGTTGGCATGAATTAATGGTGGAAGGAAAAGGTGAAGAGTTACACAAAATAAGAGGAGTTAACAAACTTAATGGAATAGAAGATTAATGGGGAGTTGACACATTAAAAGAAAGGGAGTTTAAGGGGGGTTGTAGAGTTATACATTTAAACACAAGGGGTGTTAAATGGGGCGATGTTCGTGGGGGTTAAAGGGAAGGTGAAGGGTTGGGGTTTCGTGTGGACCACACCACCCTTGGTCATACCCTCTCATGGGAAGTTTGGTGGGGTGTGGCCCCACCTACAACTTCTATATAAATAAATTAACTTCCACACAAAATAAATTGTAACACTACAATTTATTTAAGACTTATCGAATCCCCAAAAATTAACCACCTCATGCGACAAAAACGCAACTGCGCTTATGGTCCCCTTAAGCAATTATCGGCGCTGCGAGTTCATCGGTGCCCTCAGATTTAAATTACGAGTACCGGTTCAAAAGATAGAAAAACTCGCTCATTCGTTCACTGAATGTACCCAAGTCAAACTTCAGAAAATGATTCTGGGCACACTGGGCCTCGGAATCACACGCCGTTAGAAACTGCGTTCTTGTAAAATTCCATATAAAATTAAGAAAAAAATTTCCTTGGAATTTACGGGTCTTTAAATTACTCCCACCACAGGCCTTTACGTCCCCGTAAAGCTTCAACACAATCTATGGATACAAAAGCGATACTGAGCACGCATCTGAGCCTCTTGCTCTCATGTGCTCACCTGGAGGTTCCCATACTGCCAGTGAAAGCGCACCCGGGGAATCATCCATCCTCATAGGATCCGCTATTGTCAATCCGCGATTCCCACTGGAACCTCCATGAAAGTCACCCCATCGCCCAAGTCCAGCTCCCCATGGTCAATGATATGTGAAGGGTCGAGGAAGTATCTCCTCAGTTGAGATACGTGGAAGTCGTCGTGCACCTGGTGCTACTGAGGTGGATGCATCAAGCGGTAAAACACTTCGCCTACCCAGCTGAGGACCTAAGAAGGTCCACTGAACCTCCGGAATAACTTGCCGCCTTGGCCACATCTCCGTAAACCTCGTCGAGGTGAAACTTGTATAAGGACGTTATTGTCATCCTCGAACTCTCGAGGCCTCCAAATCATGTCAGCATAAGGCTTCTGTCGGCCCTGTGCTGTCCTCATCCGCTCTTGGATGACCTGGACCTTCTCTAGTCTCAAAAGAGCTGCTATGATTTTTCTTTGCCGATAAGAGAAATCTGGTCTTATCCCATGGATGAACCACATTCATTGCCTAATACAGTCAATCTTGACATGAATGATGCTTTCATGCCATGGATAATGTCGTAAGGCCTCGACGTAACTACCAAGAGATCCAACTGTCACTCTCGCCTCCAAGGGTCGAGTCACACTATCGGCATCAGTGTGAGGTCACTAGGTCTCCTCCAGTAGAAATATCGAAAGTGAGGGTCAAGTCAATAGTATTAACCGGGACCACTCAGTATCAACCAAACAAAAGGACAAGAAAGTAAAATTTACAAAGATAAGTGTCTTTTCATTATTGCATCTCATACTAAAAAGACAAAATGTAACAACAAAAAAACTAGAAGCAACATGATTAAAATCCTCCAGGTCTGGATCTAGTCCTGCTCCTGGCCATCTGCTTCCGGAGCTCCATGACCATAGGCCTCAGCTGCCTGAAGTTGAGCTCTCCCATGTCCTCTTGTCCCTTGCGGTCGGGGTGGGCTTCCTGGTGGTGGTGGTGGCAAAACCCCGAAGTGTCGTCCACCTCCAGCTGCACGGCCAGCTACTCTTCCATGGCCGCCTTTGCAGTCTGCCCTGATCGAACCTCTGCCTCTGCCTGAGAGGTTATTCATTTAACTGCTGGTCATCTGCATGGCGGGTCGGACAGTAATGTGCCATGTGACCAATCCTTCCGCAGGAGTAACACAGTCCACTCTCGGCACGACTATCTCTGACTCCACCCCGGTTCCCCCGCACAACTGAGCCTGAGTCGTGCAATCGGCCACCGGTAGGTCTGGTCCTCTTGGACCTCTGCGTCATCTGTCTACTGTCTACTGCAGAAGACTCTGCCGCAAGCCGGCTAGTGGTGGGTCATGCTGCTGGAGACAACTCAGCAAGGAAACTCTCCACTAAGAGGGCTCTCTCCAACACCCCTATCTGGGTCGGAATGCTATGAGAAACAACAGAAGCTCTAATCTCCTGCCTGAGCGCCTGCTCGAAGGTTCGGGCCCTGAAGAACGGGTCATGTACCATATCTATGAAGTAGCGCGAGAGGTTTGTGAACCTCGCTGAATATTGTGCCACTATCATGCTACCCTGCCGCAGCTGAAGTAGCTCCTGTATACGCACTACTCGAAGGGTGGCTGGAACAAACTCTTCCCGGAGTAGGCTATCGAAGTCTGCCCAATGAAGTGTCGCCTCGTCATGCATTTGGAGCATCAGGCTCCACCATCTGCCTGCTGCTGCCTGAAGAAGGCTAGCAGCAAGGATCACCGTGAAGTCTGCCGGCATCCCCACTAGCCTGAAGACTCTCACCACAGCCTCCAACCAATCCTTAGCTGCCTGCAGGTCCATATCTTCCTGGAAAATGGCTGGCCTCTGGTGCTGGAACTCGTGCAGTGCGCTCAAGCGACGTGCACCCTCATCTGCTGGGGCTGGTGGCATCAGTCGCCCAATGGGTAGTAGTACCGCTGGTGCGCCTACTGGTGCCTCAACTAGGATTGGGCCCTGTACGGAGGCCACATTGCTTGGCGGGCTATCGGTACGAACAACTCTCGGGGCTCTAGCTAGTCGTCCGTGGGGAGGCATCCTAAAATAAACAAACATGATATGGTCAAAAGACTTATACCTGGTGAGCTGACCTGGTTTGAGCTGATATTTAAAAACATCTGCAAACACACACGCAATCATTGTTTTTGTGCACAAAGTAGGAAATCTGTTGTCAGGGTCATGGTGTATGGATACATCGGCCGCCCGCACCAACATTGGACTCCCTGAACTGAAAACCACAATCGGTACTCTTAACACTATTGCTTCACAGAAAGAAAATATCAGAGTTATAAGTTCTACGGTAGAACCGACTCATCTGATACCAATTTGTCACGACCCATCCTAGGGGCCCGTGCCATGAGTACCCCAAGCCCGCCTTCCATAGTACAGGGGCTGGCGTCTAGCACCAAAGGCGTAAATCCCGATAATTGGGAAGGCATTGCCTTTATAAAAGTAAACAAAACACTACAGAGTAAAGAGGAAGAAAAACACTAAGTACAAAGAGAAGTGATGAAAAGTAAATGGGCCAGAATACAAACCCAACTGAAAGTAAAACTACAACTGAACAAAAGTACAACAGAAAAAGACAACAGCTGGAAGAACGGAAGCGGCTCTTGGGACGTCCTTCTCGGATCCTACATGACGGGTAGGTACAGATGGCTCACCTCCTGGATCGTCCACCATGGATCCTACCTGAAGAGTAGGTACAGATATCCTCCACAACGCTCTCACCCGTCAACCTCCTCCGATTGTCGTCTCACTGTGAAGTCCACCTCCGGATACTGACTTGTCGTGTATTCTAGCTCTAGGTACCGTCCATTCCTCGAACACTCAGCCTCCGTCAGAACTTCCCATCATCTGCAACCAACACAACAAGGTGCGGGCATAACCCGTGCAGGGGTGAGTATAACGATACTCAGTAGGTACCCCGAGACCCTCAAGTTCTCACAAAAACCAACATGGATAACCACAAAGAAGATCTCAACAGATAACCTCTACTTAGGTATAAGCCCATATATATACCAAAGTTATCAAGTAACCCATCTCAATCATGAGGAAACACAAAGATTATGAAATCAATGGATAACCACTACCTAGGTATGTGCCCATACATATACCTAAGTTATCAAGTGACCCATCTCAATAATGAGGCAAACACAAGGTCACAGAATCAGCTCAAACCAGGATTTTCATTATCGAAACCATAACTGCTGAAGAGCCCCATCTCTGGAGTGTACAGTGGTCCTATCACGACTCCGAGGTACTGCTCACTAATCCAAGTCTCTGAGGTACTCCTCCTGTCGAGTACCGCGAGTCTACTGCCAAATACTCGGTGCTCCGTCCGCTGTGGGTATGCCGCCAAATACCGGGCACTCCCCCTAATAGCCTATAGAGGTACTCTTCCGGTAGAGTACCACGGGTCTTCTGCCAACTACCAGGTGCTCCGTCCACCGTGGGTCTGCCGCCAAATACCGAGCGCTCTGTCCACTGGGCTAGTCGACTCACTCCAAGTCGAGTCGGTCAATCAGTCGTCAGGTCTCAGTCGTCTACACGGTCTCCGTACTCCGCATGCTCGTCTCTGGGAGGGTCCACCCCACGAGCTACAGTTCGATACTCCAAGTATCTCAAAGTACCAAGAAGAAGTATCTCAAAGGACCACCTCTTCATAGGGGTCTCAATGCAACAAACGGCGCGTCAATCAGACGCTCAGTCTGTGAGTTATTAGCCTTTTTGTCTTAGGGGCCCGGTTGGTTTCGTGAGTGAACCAACCCGGTCGTATCTCAATTGTACCCCAAACTCTCATAGGGAATACTCATAGGGACCGTTTCTCAACATGATCACCAACGGCGCTGACGGTTTGTCAAACGGACGTCCGGTCTGAAAGATATCAGCTTTTCCATTCAAGGGGCCCGTTTGGTTTCGTGAGTGAACCAACCCAACCGCACTCCGACGACATCGAAATCTTGAGCGAAGTAAGCCAAAAGATCCGTCTCACTTCGAGGAATCCATCAAAGTCGACGGAATGTCAATCGAACGTCCGAAAATCAAGATATATATGTTTCCGCTCCGAGGGCCCGGTTGGTTTCGTATCCGAACCAACCCGGCTGAACCCAAGGTATTACAAAACCTTGAGTGCGATATACCGAAAAGACCGTCTCGATCCAGGGATCGCATCGCCGCTAACGGTGCGTATATTGGAGGTATACAGCTCATGTTATGGGCGAAAGACCGTGAGGGGTCCGAAAACGGGGGTTTCGGGGCCGGACAGACACAGCCCGAGACCCCATGGGTCAGCCCGATCCGGGTCGGCCCGACCCGGGTGCAGGTCCAACCCGGCCGGCGCGGCCCGGTCCGGCTAGGTGCGGCCTGACCTGGTCTGCCCAAGCCGGCCTGGCTCGGCCGGGGGTTCGGCCGAACGGTCGAACCGTGCGGGGGGCGCTGCCCCCGTGTGAAGAGCTGCGACCCCGCGTGGGGCCGCCCGTGCTAGCGGAAGCGGCATCCGGTCACGTCTCGCTGCTCCCCTCTGGTCCCGCGCAATGGTGGGACCACGCTCCGCCGCTGCGGCTTCAGCCGCGGCAGATTCTTCCAGCGGCACTCTGGGCGCCGCCGCCCCCGACCGTCGGCACCGCCGCACCGGCGTGGCGCGCCGGCAGGGGCTTCTGCGGACCACCAGACGCGCTCCGGTGGTCCGATTCGCCCGCGGTCTTCGCCAGTCATCATCTCGGGACCCGACCTTCGCTGAAAATATCCCACAACGCCCGTGTGGCTTCGTTTGTCATTTTCCAGCGCAGCGCGACGGTGCCATGTCTTGTTCAACTTCATCGGTGCGGCGCGACGACGCCGCGCTTCTTAGCCCTTCCTCATAATTTCTGCTCGGTGCAACGACACCGCGCCGCCTTTCACGTGCCACAACAAATTCAAACAACGAGGGGGGAGGAGGGTCGGTCGTGTTTGTGCGGTCCGACCTCCTACCATTATAATGATAGCAAGCAGCCATCTAATAGAATTTGACGTACGACAAGAAAATAATTCACGGACAAAAACAATAATCCTCAACATCAATCTGCATGAACGAACGATCCGCGGATCAACCTAGAATTGGTTGGTCTGCGCTCATCGTTCTTCTCTCAAAAGATAAGAAAACACCAAAATAAATTTCCCTAACTCGATTCAAGGTTCGTTCATCGTCGGCACGGAAATCGGTGTCGTGAGAATGACGTCGCCGGGTCGGACGTAGATTCTGTGGACATTGGGGTGCGTCCGAGGGGGAAACGATGTCTCCTCACTTGTTTCTATGGACGAAGAGGATGGAGAACCGTGGACACCGAGTCATTCTACGTTGAAGGGAAGGTGTTCTTAATCGAAGAAGAACCGCTCTTCATCGATGGAAAGTTCTCTTATTCTTCACACCAAAGCTCTCCCAAAAACTCTAGGACTTTGCTAAAGTTTTCTCCCACACCAAAAGCTCTGACTCAAAATAATATCCCATGATATTATTTTTATTCACACCTCAAAGATTTAAAATTCAAACCAAACCACTTAATTAAACAAATGAAGAGACTCATCTCATTAATCAAGGCATGTTGGCATGAATTAATGGTGGAAGGAAAAGGTGAAGAGTTACACAAAATAAGAGGAGTTAACAAACTTAATGGAAGTGGAGATTAATGGGGAGTTGACACATTAAAAGCAAGGGAGTTTAAGGGGGTTTTAGAGTTATACATTTAAACACAAGGGGTGTTAAATGGGGGGAAGTTCGTGGGGGTTAAAGGGAAGGTGAAGGGTTGGGGTTTCGTGCGGACCCCACCACCCTTGGTCATACCCTCTCATAGGAAGTTAGGTGGGGTGTGGACCCACCTCCTACTTCTCTATGAAGAAATTAACTTCCACATAAAATAAATTGTAACACCATAATTTATTTAAGACTTATCGAATCCCCAAAAATTAACCACCTCATGCGACAAAAACGCAACTGCGCTTAAGGTCCCCTTAAGAAATTATCGGCGCTGCGAGTTCATCGGTGCCCTCAGATTTCAAGTCCGAGTACCGGTTCAAAAGATAGAAAAACTTGCTCATTCATTCACTGAACGTACCCGAGCCGAACTTCGGAAAATGATTTCGGGCACACCGGGCCTCGGAATCAGACGCCGTCAGAAACTGCGTTCTTGTAAAATTCAAAGAAAATTAAGAAAAAATTTTCCTTGAAATTTCGGGGTCTTTACACTTGTAACATACACAAATGAAATAATGTCATCTTAGATGGAAAATGGTTTTGATAAAACACTTGAAATGAATTATTCAGGAAAATATCCTTTCTTCTTCAAAATCATTTTCTTTTCAAAAAATTCCATGAAAATTTAAAAGAAAAGTATTTTGTTGAAAATAGTCATAAAATCCTGTAGAGTAAGATTCATGAAAATGAGGCATTATGAAACCGTAAAAATCCATTCGCACTATATAAGTTAAAAATAACATTCTTCTCGTACTTTTGTCGAAAAAGTCAAAAAGTACCTCATATGGTAAACAAAAGAAAGATTCCTTCCATACGATGTGGTAAAAGTAAAAAAATGGTAAGAATGACTTTAAACGTATATGGAAGAAATTTAAACATTTTCTGAAAACATTTTGAGAACATATGGACATGGATAATAAACATAACCCCAGTAAATACTTAGGAATAAACAATCTCGGACAAGAATGAAATTGGAAAAATTATCCCTTACCTTATATCCGATATGCTTCGTATGTATCTGAACCTCCTGTATAATGATTTAAATAATGTCATTGAGTTATTACAGAATCATATTAATTGTTATTATATCATATATGGTTCACTTAGGTATTTATATTACCCATTCATTTGTCAATTCAATGTTAAAGTAGCGTTTTGGTTAAAATCGTTTCAATTATCATACGTGTTTGGACTTGTTGTTCTTGATATTATTATTACATATATCATGATTTAATTACTTCAAAAATGTAAAACATGATTTATATATCATATATATTCCATATATAAATATATATATATAATGGATAGATAAATGAAATGAAACACACCTTTCATGGAGACGATAGGTCGTACATACGCAAGAATGTTGTTTTCTTTTCCTTATTGACTCGAATGGAAGTAAATAGATGACATAGATACATATATACATAAATAAAGTAGCATTATAATGTCATATATTTCATTATTATTGGTTATATATACTTTATAGTCATTCTTGAATGGTTAACATGGAGAATGAATCTCATTGCGTCGTGGTAATTGTAGTATGTACGTACGCACGAGCGATGATATTGTTCCCATAATTATTGAATTGAGTTGGAGTAGATGATACAATATATCAGTATCAGTATTATGTTATAATTACTATGTATAGTTATTCTTTACACCATTATACCCATCCAAGTAAGGTGTTGTTGGAAAAACAGATTACACCACGGTGTGGAGACGATATTCCGTACATACACACACGCGGTGATTTCATTTTTTGTAGGATGGATAGAAGGTGAAATGGGGTTGTTTCATATTTATAATAACATATAATTATATTAGTGATACTATTGTTATTACGTTATAATTAAACAACTAAAGAAGAAGAAGTTGAAGAAGAAAGAAGCTTGAAAGAATCAGAATAAGAGAATACCTCTTCTTCGACGCACATCCTTTAAACTTCTTATGTCACTAGGGTTGGACTTTTAAGAAGACCAGAACATATAAGATATAACTAGATATGTTGATAAGAGGAATTTATTGGGTTTGGATGATCCGCAAGGCTCAAAATGTTGTGTAGATGAGTGGGAAGGGGTTCCCTTTTTATAAGGGAGGAGAGGGGCACTTTTGGAAATTTTAAAAATATTAATTTATAATAAATCTAAACCCACATAAAATCCTCCAAAAATGACTCATATTCGAATATTAGATGATATAGGGTAGTAATATTATGATCCAATAAAATTTAGACATGTAGGGAATTTATTTTAAACATTATCAACTTGATTTATTCTTATTTAATCTATTAAATTTTATTTGTGGTAATAAGATTCTAAATTTTAAATTGTTATAAATAATTACTTATGTTCTATGAATTATCCATAATTAGATAATTTATGAAATTTTCTACCATATAAATTTCATTTTTTAGTTTTTATAATATTTTTGTGATTTTTAAACAATTTAATAATATGTTATTTTTATAAAATAACAGTAGTGTTAATTTTGATAGTACTCATTTATTTGAATTTAAATAAAATACAGACAGAGAATATATTCAAAGTAAAATATTTAATAGGTTCCTAACATATCATAATATTCTAGAAAATTAGTGGAGCAGATTAAATAGTTCATATAATATTTATTTGACATCATATAAAATAAAATAATATAAGTGTCATATTAACTTTTATAAGACTCCAAACGGTCATATATTAGGTCATTGTATGATTATGGTGTATATATTCACTACCAATAAGTTTTGGTCAGGATTGTGAGTCCTTTAATATGTATTACAATTTCAATAAATACAATATTATTGATTTTTTTACTAAATAAATAATTTCTGCATCATTAATGTATAAGCTAATAAGGTAATTAAATAACTCTTAAAAATTACAAATATATTACCATGATAAGAAAAAAAATTAGATTTAAAATGAGTATTTATAACCTAATTTATATTCTGTATAACCTTATATAAAAAATACTTTAATTATAAAAGTTTGACTGAGACATATGTCACTTTCCTTTAAATAAAATAAACTAAAGGACTTAATAACTTCCAACTGGGTTCTAATGGATTCCATTTCGACCCAAATATGACTTAGGACTAAATATAATCAACCAATTATATTAATACAAGTATTAGGGTAATTTTATAATATTATATTTACCCTTAATTACCCGATTTACCTTTTACTATGGTAAATAAAATTTACCGTAGTTAATATTCATAATACCCAAAAATAAAAAGTAGCCTGTTAATATAATTTGGACCCACTGATTCCAAATATGGAATCCATTTTTAGAAATTCAATACACAGAAGTTTTAGAAATTAAATTGAAATTAATTCCGTTGTCGAAAGAAAACAGGTTTTTGTTTAAAACATTGCAAAGAATTGAATTGATTTAACCTACGAATTCAATGTAAACACAACGATAATGACATACATTATATTAAATGGTAAAATATATTCTATTTATAATCTAAAAACATTCAATATTATAATTTAACCACATAAATTATTACGAGGAAAAAAGTTGTTTTTAAATAAAATATAGCATGTTTTTACTATTCATTAAAATATGAAAGTTATCAGAATAATATGAAAAATTTATTCAAGGTAAAATTTTAAATCCTGATTCCAAAGAAGAATTTTATTTTTTTTAAATTGAACTTATAAACATTTCAAAAACTAGATTTAATGCGGGTGTGCCATCAAAAGGCGGCAAAAATGCATTTTTTGAAAAATAATTATTTTACCTGGAAAATTTATTTTATTCTCATACCATGTTCTAGAAAATGAGTAAGATGAATAATAATGTTATAGAATTAAAAATTTAGTAAATAATTTTCACAACGGATAGTTCGTGATAATATTATAACCATATATCGTTGTTTAGTGAAACCCAGTATTGCGTACAACACACGCTATCAAGAAAGGTCGCGATAGCATGTAATGAAAGCCAGGTCAGTGTTTCATGTAGTGAAATCTCCCTTTGGTGTTGTGTATAACATAATTCAAAACTTATTTCATTTATACATTAAACAAAATCTATACTAAATGTTGTGTAAAATAATTTCTACAAAACAAATGTGAAAATGTGTGTAACACGAGCCAAGAACAGTGTTGCGTATAATGCAAGCTAATACGGTGTCGCGTATAGCATAAGATAATTTTGGTGTAGCTTACAACACATGACATAAATAAAATAAAAGAAATATTCATCATAAAATCATAGGGTTTTACATTCTACCCCCCTTAAAATAAATTTCTCCCTCAAAATTTGTCGAGGTTATGAATGGTTTACTACTGGAAAGTTTCTTTAATAGAAACCCAAATCGTGAAAAGGAATACGAAAACATAACATTAAAAACTAAATTATGAAATGTAATGGTTACCCAAATTAACTAATAACTGGGTTTCCACATAGGAGAACATAGGTGAAAAATATGGATATGGACGAGAAATATAACCATCAAGTTCTGATGGAGAGTGGTAGAGAACATGGCTATGAAAAATCAAACAATCACAAAGCCATAAATTTTTGATGATCTAAGGTACCATCAGATTCATCAGATATGAGAGTACTAGGACAACATTTTTGGTTTTAATGATCATTTCTCTAATGTTGATGTTTTTTTGTATAAGGATAAATACTTACTTGATTTCAGTGTAAAATCATCATTGGTCATTCCATGAAAAATTTCCGATTCATCTCTTATTTAGAGATATAATGTTTAATTTGACATTCTTGATGTATTATAAGATCACGCGATAGAATGATAGGTCATTCCATCTGTCTCTATCACAATAAAAGGTGAGTATAAGATATTAAATATACATAAGTCCATCTATGGTGAGGTTAATCTCACATGGTTCTAATATTTGACTTATACTTCATCTATCATACCATGTAATAAAATAAAACTAATATCTACAAACCAGGGACTTCCTGTAGGCCAGTGGTAGGTGATGAAGGCCGGTCGCATTTCGATTGTGGGTTCGATTCCTGCAACCTTGTACGATGCGATGGGTTGTCGCCCATCTTGCTGGTTGTCCTTTATTCTAAAACTATACTATCACAATATCAAAAAGCATTATCCTTAAACAGTACTATCTGATATCCAACTTAATCCATTCCAAACTTTAGGCTTTTCAAAAATACTTCTGTCTAATCTTATATTATAAAGGGAATGATTACTAAAAAGGTCATATAACATGCACATGAATACCATCATTTATCCCTCATATATCACAAGATATATATTTTTGATCACATTCCAATCATTTGAATACCTTAATCTTGTATTCTCGGGATAAATGAATACCCATTGAACCTTACTGAAAACATGGATGCTGTGAAAAGTTAACACTTTCCACATACCAAAACCCCAAAATTTTGATATACTCAATCCATGGTAACAATTTGTCCTTATATCAGTCATGAGCTTATGAGTACTATCAAACATATTATTTTCTCCTTATCCATTCATTATGTGCATATCATCTGCTTTCCAAAAATATTTCAGTAACTTTTCATGGTTACCAGTACCATATTCTTATTGAAAACCACAATTGACCAATACATAGATATTCCAATATACCATAAAATTACCTCAACAACATTATTCCTTAATAAAAATACATAAACACTTCAACCCATCCTCTTCAATGATTGTCATGGAATAAGTCCATCCATGATTTAGAAGTAACCTCTTAGGTTTGGGTATTGCATTGGGTAATTCCCATGTTCTCCATAGATAAGACATTAAACACCATAACAATCAGTCACTCTATGACCATCCTCTCCACACAGATAACATCTTCCACTCCATTTGATGTATTCATCATGGTTCTTATTCCCTTCTTTAGAAATCTGAATCTTTCTTTATTTATTCTCTTCAACATGAGAACATGCATAAAATTCTATCTTATTCTTATTTGATGAATTAGGAACACCAATAAATTTCACATTGTTAATAATATATTGAAATGACTGATTCGGTATAATCAAAATATATTTATCTCTAGGAATTATGCAATTTTGTTGCTCATAGTCACCAATTTGTTCATTGGATTCAATGTTAACCGAATTCCTTCTGGTTCCCTCCATTGACTAAAACAAAAAAAGAACTCTGTGAGAGGAAAAAATCATACAAGGAAAATAACATAATCAAGGGGGAGTACCTTCAACATCAAACATCTTAGGATTAATTCTAATATTGTTACCATAATTCTAGGACTATAACATATACTTATACTTATCCTTTGGTACATCCCTATACATACCTTAGAAATATTTCTAGGATCTCACTAAAGTTTTCGCATCCTTGTTTCCAAAGGTTGACTAAACATTTCCTCTGATACCAACTGTAGAGACCCAAATATTGACGTACATGGACAATACATTACTTCTGTGGAATACTTAATACATAACAAATGCCAAAACTTTTTATTGTAATATTTTATTTTCTTTGAAACTCGGAATATAATCTTCTAATCATGGAGAAAGATCTTCAAAAACTCCGATAAAGATATTCCTATGTTGTTTTCTTACCTAAAGCCTTTCATGAAATCATGGGGAAAATAAAAAAAATAAATGGTGAGCTCAAATGCTCAGTAAGGGTAATAATGGAGAAAATAAAACAAAACATATACCATTGAACTTAAAAACATGAACATAATGTTTAAACATCAAAATCTTGAGAAAAGACATAAATCGTGGAAGTAGGAAAGGCATGAATCATAATGGAACATCAATCATGATAAAATAGCATGGGAATAAAACATGTAATTGTGGAAACCATTCAGAACTTGTTATGATTTCTATAGTAGCGAAGGCATTGTTTCCAAGACCATCTTAGTGGACCAAGTCTCTTTCTGAATCGAGTTCACTCCTCGTTCCAGTCATGTATCACTGAACCAGATTAACTTACCATTCCAGCCATGTCTATCCCATGAGATATAAATCCTTACCCAATGAATTGGAGAGAGATATAGGTCCCAACCATCTCATAATGAAATCATTATTACTTGTGCCAAAAAATAAACTTAAAACATTCATTATAACCCAAAGAATAAAATGGGTTTCTTAATCATCATCCCATCATCACATAATCCATATAAAACAAATGGATATTTCATCATAAGAAAAGTGAAACCATGTAAATAATAGAGACATTATAATTGAAGGATACACATATGAAATAATGTCATCATAGATGTAAAATGGTTTTGATAAAACACATGAAATGAATTCTTGAGGAAAATATCCATTCTTCTTCAAAATCATTTTATTTTAACAAAATTCAATGCAAATTTAAAAGAAAATTATTTTGTTGAAAAAATTCATAAAATCTTGTAGAGTAAGCTTCATGAAAATGAGGCTCTATGAAACCATAAAATTCCGTTCACGCCGTATACGTTAAAAATAACATTCTTCTCGTACTTTTTGTCGGAAAAGTCAAAAAGTATCACATATGGTAAACAAAAGAATGATTCCTTCCATACAATGTGGTAAAAGTAAAAAAAGGGGTAAGAATGACTTTAAACATAGATGGAAGAAATGTAAAAATTTTATGAAATCATTTTGAGAACATATGGGCATGGATAATAAACATAACCCTAGTAAATACTTAGGAATAAACAATCTCGGACAAGAATGAGATTGGAAATATTATCCCTTACCTTATGTCTGATATGCTTCATATGTATCTGAACCTCTTGTATAATGATTTAAATAATGTCATTGAGATATTACAAAATCATATTAATTGTTATTATATCATATATGGTTCACTTAGGTATTTATATTACCCATTCATTTGTTGCGTATACTGAAAGCTAATATGGTGTCGCGTATAGCACAAGATAATTTTGGTGTAGCGTACAACACAAGATATCAAAAAAATTAAACGAATATTCTTCATAAAATCTTGGGGTGTTACATTCTACACCCCTTAAAATGAATTTCACCCTAGAAATTCTTCGGGGTTATAAATGGTTTACTACTTGAATGTTTGTTTAATAGAAACCCACATAATAAAAAGGAATACCAAAACTTAACTTTAAAAACTAAATTATGAAATGTAATGGTTACCCAAATTAACTAATCACTGGGTTTCCACATAAGAGAACATAGGTGAAAAATATGGATATGGAAGAGAAATCTAAGCATCATGTTCTGATGGAGAGTGGTAGAGAACATGGCTATGAAAAATCCAACAATCACAAAGCCATAAATTTGTGATGATCTAAGTTACCATCGGATTCATCGGATATGAGAGTACTAGGACAACTTTTTTTTCATGATCATTTCCCTAATGTTGATGATTTTTTCTATAAGGATAAATAATTACTTGATTTCAGTGTAAAATCATCATTGGTCATTCCATGAACAATTTCTGCTTCATCTCTTATTTGAAGATATGAAGTTGAATTTGACATTCTTGAAGTATTATAAGATCACGCGATAGAATGATATGTCATTCGATCTGTCTCTATTAGAATAAAAGGTGAGTATAATATAGTAAATATACATAAGTCCATCTATGGTGAATTTAATCGTACGTGGTTCCAAAAAGTTACTTATACTTCATCTATCATACCACTTAATAAAATAAAACTAATATCTAAAATCTAGGGACTTCCTGTAGGCCAGTGGTAGGCGATGAAGGCATGTAACACTTTGGTTGTGGGTTTGATTCCTGCAACCTTGTCCGATGCGACGGGTTGTCGCCCAACCTGCATGTTTTCCTTTTTTCTAAAACTATACTATCATAATATCAAAAACCTCTATCCTTAAACAATACAATCAGATTTCCAACTTAATCCATTCCAACCTTTAGGCTTTTCAAAACTACTTCTGTCTAATCTTATACTATAAATAGAATGATTACTAAAAAGTTCATATAACCAGAACATGAATACCATTATTTATCCCTCATATATCACATGATATATCTTTTTGATCGCATTCAAAACATGTGAATACATTAATCATGTATTCTTGGGAAAAATGAATACCCATTGAACCTTACAGAAAACATGGATGTTGTTAAAATTTAACTCTTTCCACGTACCAAAATCCCAAAATTTCGATATACTAAAACAATGGTATCACTTTGTCCTTATATCAGTCATGAGCTCATGAATACTATCAAACATATTATTTTCTCCTTATCCATTCAATATTCACATATCATTTTCTTTCCAAAAATATTTTAGTCACTTTTCATGGTGACCAGTACCATATTCTTATTGAAAACCACAATTGACCAATACATAGATATTCTAATATACCATAAACGTACCTCAACAAAATTAGTCTTTAATAAAAATACATAAAAACTTCAATCCATCCTCCTCAATGGTTGTCATGGAATATGTCCATCCTTGATTTAGAAGTAACCTCTTTGGTCAGGGCATTGCGTTAGGTAATTCCCATGTTCTTCACAGATAAGACATTGAACTCCATAAAAATTGGTCACTCTATGACCCTTCTCAGCACATAGATAACATCTTCCCCTCCATTTTATGTATTCATCAAGGATATTCTTCCCTTATTTAGAAATCTCAATCTTACTTTCTTTTTTCTCCTTAACATGCATAAAAGTATATCTTCTTCTTATTTGATGAATTCAGAATACCACAAAATTTCACCTTTTTAATAATATATCGTGATGACTGATTCAGCATAATCACAATATCTTTCTGTCCAGGAATTATGCAATTTATTTTCTCATAGTCACCAATTTGTCCATTGGACTCAATGTTAACCAAATTCCATCTGGTTCTCTCCATTGACTAAAACACAAAAAGTATTCTGTGAGAGTCAAAAATCATACATGGAAAATAACATAATCAAGGGGGAGTTCTTTTGACATCTAACATATTAGGTTTAATTCTAATATCGTTACCGTAATTCTAGGACTATAAACTATACTTATACTTAACCTTAGGGACATCCCTAGACATACCATAGAAATATCTCTAGGGATCTCAATAATGTTTTCACATCCTAGTTTCCAAAGGTTGACTATTCCATTCCTATGATACCAACTGTAGAGACCCAAATCTTGACGTACAAGGACAATACATTACTTTTTCGGAATACTTAATACATAACAAAAAACAAAACTCAAGGTTTGTAATAGTTTAGTGTCTTCGGAAACTCTGAATATAATATTCTAATCTTGGTGAAAGATTTTCAACAACTCCCATAAAGATCTTCCCATTTTGTTTTCATACCTAAAACCTTTCTTGAAATCCTGGGGAAAAGTAAAAATATAAAGGGTGAGCTCAAATGCTCAGTAAGGGTAAGCATGGAGAAATTAAAACAAACCATATAACTTTGAAATTAAAAAAAGGAATATAATGTTTAAACATCAAAATCTAGATCAAAGACACAAATCTTGGAAGTACATAAGGCATGGATCATAATAGAACATAAATATTTGATGAAATAGAATGGGAATAAAACATTTAATTGTGGAAACCATTCAACACTTGTTATGATTTCTATAGTATCCAAGGCATTTCTTCCAAGACCATCTTAGTGTGAAAACTCCCTTTCTGAATCGACTTCACTCCTCGTTCCAGTCCTGTATCACTGAACCGGATTAACTTACAATTCCAGTCATGTCTATCTCATGAGATATAAATCTTTACCCAATGCATTGGAGGGAGATATAGGTCCCACACATCTCCTAATGAAATCATTCTTACTTTTTCCACAAAATAAACATAAAACATTCATCATAACCCAAAAAATAAAATGGGTTTCATAAAAATCATCCCATCATCACTTAATCCATATAAAAAATGGACATTTCATCATAAGGAATGTGATACCATGTAAATAATAGAGACATTATACGTGAAACATACATATATGAAATAATGTCCTCTTAGATGGAAAATGGTTTTGATAAAACACTTGAAATGAATTCTTGAGGAAAATATCCTTTCATCTTCAAAATCATTTTCTTTTCACAAAATTCCATGAAAATTTAATAGAAAAGTATCTGTTTGAAAAAAGTCAAAAAATCTTGTAGTGTAAGCTTCATGAAAATAAGGCGTTTTGAAACCATAAAAACCAGTTCATGCTGTATGTAGAGACCCGTATCCTGACGTACATGGACTTTACATTACATTTGCGGAATACTTAGTACATAATAAAAACACACACACACAAGGATCGTAATAGTTTAGTGTCTTTGGAAACTCGGAACGTAATCTTCTAATCGTGGTGAAAGATCTTCAATATCTCCCATAAAGATCTTCCCCTTTTTTTACCTAAAAACTTTCTTTATATCCTGGGGAAAAGAAAACATAAAAGGGTGAGCTCAAATGCTCAGTAAGGGTATACAAAAGAAAAATCAATCACATCATATTCATAAGAACATATCTTTTGGAAATCTTAACCTGCAAAAGAGAGCATAATTTCATAACATGGGATAAATCATAGTAGTGAAATGAAATCACAATAATCATAACTTAAAACATGAACCTTTGTGGCATTCACACATAATCATATAGAATCATTTCTTGTTAGTCAAGACTCATTTCCAAGACTATCTTAGTGGACAAAGTCCCTTTCTGAATCGAGTAACCCTCGTTTCAGTCCTGTTTCACTGAACCGGTATAACCTACCGTTCCAGCCCTGTCTATCTCATGAGATATAAAATCTTTACCCAATGCATTGGAGGGAGATATAGGTCCCACCCATCTCTTAATGATACCATTCTTATGTGTGCCACAAAATCATAAACCATACATCATAGCATAACCCATGTAATAAAAATGGGAATCTTAAACATCATCACTTCATAAAACAATTCATATAAGATAAAGGAATTCATAAAAATATTTCCATCAAAACATAATCAAAACCATGTAATAATAGGGATAAAAACAGAACCCTTTATTATCTTAGATGGAAAATATGTTTGACAAAACACTTGAAATGAATTCTTGAGGAAAATATCCTTTCATCTTCAAAATCAATTTCTTTTCACAAAACGTTATGAAATTTTAAAAGAAAGAGATTTTATTGAAAATAGTCATGAAATCTTTTGAAGGATTCTTCATGAAAATAAGGCTTTATAAAACCGTAAAAATCTGTTCGTGCCGTATAAGTTAAAAAAACATTCTTCTTGTACTTTTGTCGGAAAAGTCAAAAAGTACCTCGTACGAAAAACAGCTAAAGATTCCTTTCATATCTTTTACTAAAAACTCACCGAAGGGTAAAATTGGATTTAAACAATTGTAGGTGGATGGAAATAATATTACATATTCATGAAACATGGATGTGGATGATAAAATACACCCTAGTAAATACTTACGAATAAACAATCTCGGATAAAAATGAGATTGTCATATTTCCCTTACCTTAGGTCCAATTTGCCTTGTATGTGTCTGAAGCTCCTGTATAATGATTTAAATAATGTTATTGACTTATTCCAGAATCATACATATTGATATGATATCATATATGGTCATATTCTTAGCTTCTTGTTAGTAATATTTCAGTGTTACTTGTTACTCGGGTCTTTATTGCCTTTTGTTCTTACGGGTGTTTTGCCGAATAAATTCTTATTCTTATTTCAAGGTTATAGATACCTTATATCCAGAATGGTATTAGTGTAACATATATCATATTTATTCATTCAATTCATTTATATAATTACTATGTAATGATGATCATGTAGAACGAGTCGCATCACATCGTGGAGACGGTATTCCGTACCTACGCACGAGTGATGATATCGTTCCTATGATCGTGGAAATGTATTGGAGTATATATATATTATTTCAGTATCAATATTACTTTATAATAATAATAAATAGTTACTCATTACACCATTATACCCATCCTTGTAAAGTGATGGTGGAAAAATAGATTACACCACGGCGTGGAGACGGTATTCCGTACGTACGCACGCGTGGTGATTTCATTTTTCCGTAGGATGGATAGAAAGTGAATTAGGGTTGTTTCATATTTATAATAACATATCAGTATGTAAGTAATACATATGTTATTACTTCATCATGAAACAACTAAAGAAGAAGAAGTTGTAGAAGAAAGAAATGGAAAAGATCGGTAATGGATATTACCTCTTCTTTGGAACGCCTCTTTGAATCCTCCACTTAAGGAACTAAGAGTGGTCTTTGGAGAAGAACAGGACCTCTAGGACTATTCTAGGGAAGTGGAGAGGAGAAAATGGCAGGGGTTGGCCGAGCTTGAGTGCTCAATTTGGTGTGAGGAGGAGGGGGAGGAGGTGCCCTTTTATAAGGGAGGAGAGGGGCACCTTAGGAATATCTCAAAATATTATTTTATATTAAAGTCAAAATCGGTTTATAATGGTTCCAAAGGGTATTATTTCGAAGATAAAGTGGGGAAGGGTCTAAATCCTATCAACCAATAGGATTTAGACAAGTTTAGGGTATTATTTTAACCTTATCAATTAGATTTAACTCTAAGTTAAATAATTTAACTTTTACCATGTCTTTTTGTTTTCTTTCACTATATGGTTAATACACTTACTATAACATGCCAAACGAACCCCAAATTGTTTATTATTAAAATATATATCCTTATCTAAGTCATTTGGCCGAAACTTAGATTTTTAGGAATACAATAACAATTAATAATATAATATTTGATTTAAAAACTATTTTGTGTCAATTTTGACACTATTTGATATATGATTTTTGTGAAAGTCATAACAGAATTATATGTTCTAAACAAGTTGATTAAATAAACACTAATATATCATAGTAACCTAGAAAATTAGTGGAATTCATAAAAAGTCTTAAATTACATTTATTGTGTTGTTTATAACATCAATTATGTCAATATTTCATTAATAAGATAATTACTGCATCATCATTGTGTCATAAACAAATTAAATTATTTAAAGTCTAAAAATTACAAATAAAATACCATTATGTAAGAAATATTTTTATCTTTCTAATGAATATTTATAATCAAAAATCCAAAATATATAACCCTATGTAACAATTGTTTTGCTAAAAGATATATGCTTGTGTCATTTTTGTATTCATTTTAACTTAATTAAAATAAAGTGACATTATCACTTACAAGTGGATCAATGGGGTCCCAAAATCGACCCAAAGATGCCCATGGTCGACCATGTATCAACCAATAGGGTTAAGACACGTTTTAGGGTAATTTAATATTATTATAATATTATTTTTTAACCCTTATTTACCGGATTTACCCTTAATCATGGTAAATAAAATATTTACCGCAGTAATTATTCAAAATGTATAAAAATAAAAGTTACCTATTTACACAATTTGAACATCCTGATTCCAAATATGGAATCCATTTTTCTAAATTAAAAACACATAAGTGGCAGAAATTAATTTAAAATTAATTCCCGCTGTCAAAACAAAAAGCGTGTTTTTAAGAGATAATAACTATCGAAAGATTGACACTTGTTTATGTTCGGTTTAATTGTAAAATTTTGTCCAATGACCAACATTATATTAAGTGGTAAAAATATTTTATAAATATACTTTAAAACCATTCAATATTATAATTTAACCACATAAGATATTACGATGAAAAAAGTTGTTTTTAATTAAAATATAGCGTGTTTTTAGTATTCATTAAAATATGAAAGTTATCGGAAAAGTATCAAAAATTTATCTAATGTAAATTTTTACATCCTGATTCAAAAGAAGAATATTATTTTGTCAAATTGAACATATAAACATGTCAAAAACTATATTTAAAGTGGGTGCGCCATCAAAAGGCGGTAAAACTGCATTTTTTGAAAAATACTTATTTTACCCGAAAAATTTATTTTGTTCTTATACCATGTTCTAGAAATGTGTAAGATGAATAATAATGTTATAAAATTCAAAATTTAATTAATACTATTCATAACGGCTAGTTCATGACAATATTATAATAATATAACATTGTTTATTAAAACCCGGTATAGCGTACAACACACGCTATCGAGGAAGGTCGCGATTGCGTGTAATGCAAGCCAAGTCAGGGTTGCGTGTTGTGAAAGAATCCTTCATTGTTTCATATAACAGAATCCAACCATATATCATTTATACATTTAATATATATATATATACTCAATGTTGCGTAGAATAACTATTATCAAAATTGTGTGTAACACGATCCAAGAATAGTGTTGCGTATACTGCAAGCTAATACGGTGTTGTGTATAGCGCAAGGTAATCTTGGTGTAGAATACAACACAAGACATTAATGAAATTAAAAGAATATTTTTCATAAAATCTCGGGGTGTTACATTCTACCCCCCTTAAAATGAATTTCACCCTCGAAATTCTTCGGGATTATAAATGGTTTACTATTCGAAAGTTTCTTTGATAGAAACCCACATCGTAAAAAAAATACCAAAACTTATCTTTAAAAACAAAAGTATGAAACGTAACGGTTACCCAAATAAACTAATCACTGGGTTTCCACATAGGTGAAAATATGGATATGGAAGAGAAATCTAACAATCATGTTCTGATGGAGAGTGGTAGAGAACATGGCTATGGAAAAGCTAGCAATCACAAAGCCATAAATTTGTGACGATCTAAGGTACCATCCGATTCATCAGATATAAGATCACTATGACAACATTTTTGGTTTTCAATATCATTTCCATAAAGTTGAAAAATTGAATTAGAAGAAATACTTACTTGATTTTGGTATAATCTCACTGTTGTTCGTGAATTGAACAATTTACACTTCTTCCCTTAAAGAAATGAAGTTGAATTTGTTGTTCGTGATGTGTTAGCAGATCATGTCATAGAATGACAGGTCATTCCATCTGTCTCAAACAAAAGGTTAGCAAAACTTATATACATAAGTCGATCTATAGTGAGATTAATCATATATGGTTCCTAAAATGGACTTATACTTCATATATCATACTGCTTAATATAATAAAACTAGTTTCTACTAAACAGGGACTTCCTGTAGGTCAGTGGTAGGCGATAAAGGCCAGTCGCACTTCGGATGTGGGTTCGATTCCCACAGCCTTGTCCGAAGCGATGGGCTGTCTCCCGTCCTGCAGGTTGTCCTTTTTCTAAAACTACCTTACTATAACATCCCATCAATAATATCGAAAAAAATTCTATCCTTAAACAATACTAACTAATCCATTCTAATCTTTAGGCTTATCCATAATATTGCAGTCCACTCTCATAACATAGTGAAAACAATTACCAGAGATTTAATATCATCGTTGATCCCCATATATCATAAGATATGTTTTGTTGGTCACATTCCAAACATTCAAAGTCCTTAATCGTGTATTCTCTTGAATACCTTAGTGAAAACATGAATGCAGTTAAAAGTTAACACATTCCACATACCAAAATCCTCAAAATTCTATATACTCAAACCATGATATCACTTAGTCCTTATATCAATCATGAGCTCATGAATACTGTTAAACATCTCGTTTTCTCGTTTTCCCTTCATTATGCGCATATCATCTTATTTCCAAAAATATCTGAATAACCTTTCATGGATACTGGTAACATTAATCAGACAACAGTGTAACAATCCTTACATGTCTCTTTATTCTAAAGTACCATGAGATTACTTATACAACATTACATATGATAAACATGTAATCATTCCACTACATTCTTAAACCATTGACTGTGCTTCAACAATTCTTTCATCTCACATATCATTTGTAGTCTCTTCATCATCATCCACATAAATACTTCCCATACGACCATACTGATTATCTTCATGAGACTTTCTCTTAGGGCATTGGTTTGCATAATGCCCGCACATTCCACATTTAAAACATTTAACCATTGTTGATGTCGTAGCAATACCATTATCATCATCCATATTGTTAACTGAACCTTTTCCTTTGCATTTACTTGCTTTGTGTCCTTCTTTTCCACACCCAAAGCATCTTCCAGTTCCTTTGAAACATTCTCCTTGATGCCTCTTCCCACATGATTTACATAGGGGAAATTGAACTTTCTTTCCTCTATGATCATCATCAAACTCCATCTTTCTCTTATTAGCCGAGTCAGGAAACTTACCAAATTTTACTTTATTAATAATATTATGAGATTGCTGATTCGGCATAATAATGATGTTTGGACTTCCAAATCCCATTTCATTTGGTTGGTCATAAAAAATATCATTCCATTGTCCAGCATATCCTCCATTATCATGAATCACCTTGTTTCCATCCATTTTCTAAAACCCAAAAAGAATAGTGTGAGAAGAAAAAATCATGCTAGGGAAAACAACATTATAAAGGGGGAGTACCTTCAATATCTAACATCTTAGGTTTAATTCTATGATCGTTAGCGTAGTTCTAGTACTATAACCTATACGTATACTTAACCTTAGGGACATCCCTAGACATACCTTAGAAATATCTCTAGGGATCTCACTAAAGTTCTCGCATCCTAGTTTCCAAAGGTTGACTAAACCTTTCCTCTGATACCAACTGTAGAGACTCGTATCCTGACGTACATGGACTTTACATTACATTTGCGGAATACTTAGTACATAATAAAAACACACACACACAAGGATCGTAATAGTTTAGTGTCTTTGGAAACTCGGAACGTAATCTTCTAATCGTGGTGAAAGATCTTCAATATCTCCCATAAAGATCTTCCCCTTTTTTTACCTAAAACCTTTCTTTATATCCTGGGGAAAAGAAAACATAAAAGGGTGAGCTCAAATGCTCAGTAAGGGTATACAAAAGAAAAATCAATCACATCATATTCATAAGAACAAATCTTTTGGAAATCTTAACCTGCAAAAGAGAGCATAATTTCATAACATGGGATAAATCATAGTAGTGAAATGAAATCACAATAATCATAACGTAAAACATGAACCTTTGTGGCATTCACACATAATCATATAGAATCATTTCTTGATAGTCAAGACTCATTGCCAAGACTATCTTAGTGGACAAAGTCCCTTTCTGAATCGAGTAACCCTCGTTTCAGTCCTGTTTCACTGAACCGGTATAACCTACCGTTCCAGCCCTGTCTATCTCATGAGATATAAAATCTTTACCCAATGCATTGGAGGAGATATAGGTCCCACCCATCTCTTAATGATACCATTCTTATGTGTGCCACAAAATCATAAACCATACATCATAGCATAACCCATGTAATAAAAATGGGAATCTTAAACATCATGACTTCATAAAACAATTCATATAAAATAAAGGAATTCATAAAAATATTTCCATCAAAACATAATCAAAACCATGTAATAGTAGGGATAAAAACAGAACCCTTTATTATCTTAGATGGAAAATAAGTTTGACAAAACACTTGAAATGAATTCTTGAGGAAAATATCCTTTCTTCTTCAAAATCAATTTCTTTTCACAAAACGTTATGAAATTTTAAAAGAAAGAGATTTTATTGAAAATAGTCATGAAATCTTTTGAAGGAAGCTTCATGAAAATAAGGCTTTATAAAACCGTAAAAATCCGTTCGTGCCGTATAAGTTAAAAAAAACATTCTTCTTGTACTTTTGTCGGAAAAGTCAAAAAGTACCTCGTACGAAAAACGGCTAAAGATTCCTTTCATATCTTTTACTAAAAACTCACCGAAGGGTAAAATTGGATTTAAAAAATTTTAGGTGGATGGAAATAATATTACATATTCATGAAACATGGATGTGGATGATAAAATACACCCTAGTAAATACTTACGAATAAACAATCTCGGATAAAAATGAGATTGTCATATTTCCCTTACCTTAGGTCCAATTTGCCTTGTATGTGTCCGAAGCTCCTGTATAATGATTTAAATAATGTTATTGACTTATTCCAGAATCATACATATTGATATGATATCATATATGGTCATATTCTTAGCTTCTTGTTAGTAATATTTCATTGTTACTTGTTACTCGGGTCTTTATTGCCTTTTGTTCTTACGCGTGTTTTGCCGAATAAATTCTTATTCTTATTTCAAGGTTATAGATACCTTATATACAGAATGGTATTAGTGTAACATATATCATATTTATTCATTCAATTCATTTATATAATTACTATGTAATGATGATCATGTAGAACGAGTCGCATCACATCGTGGAGACGGTATTCCGTACGTACGCACGAGTGATGATATCGTTCCTATGATCGTGGAAATGTATTGGAGTATATATATATTATTTCAGTATCAATATTAATTTATAATAATCATAAATAGTTACTCATTACACCATTATACCCATCCTTGTAAAGTGATGGTGGAAAAATAGATTACACCACGACGTGGAGACGGTATTCCGTACGTACGCACGCGCGGTGATTTCATTTTTCCGTAGGATGGATAGAAGGTGAATTAGGGTTGTTTCATATTTATAATAACATATCAGTATGTAAGTAATACTGATGTTATTACTTCATCATGAAACAACTAAAGAAGAAGAAGTTGAAGAAGAAAGAAATTGAAAAGATCGGTAATGGATATTACCTCTTCTTTGGAACGCCTCTTTGAATCCTCGACTTAAGGAACTAAGAGTGGTCTTTGGAGAATGACAGGACCTCTAGGACTATTCTAGGGAAGTGGAGAGGAGAAAATGGCAGGGGTTGGCCGAGCTTGAGTGCTCAATTTGGTGTGAGGAGGAGGGGGAGGAGGTGCCCTTTTATAAGGGAGGAGAGGGGCACCTTAAGAATATCTCAAAATATTATTTTATATTAAAGTCAAAATCGGTTTATAATGGTTCCAAAGGGTCTTATTTCGAAGATAAAGTGGGGAAGGGTCGAAATCCTATCAACCAATAGGATTTAGACAAGTTTAGGGTATTATTTTAACCTTATCAATTAGATTTAACTCTAAGTTAAATAATTTAACTTTTACCATGTCTTTTTGTTTTCTTTCACTATATGGTTAATACACTTACTATAACATGCCAAACGAACCCCAAATTGTTTATTATTAAAATATATATCTTTATCTAAGTCATTTGGCCGAACCTTAGATTTTTAGGAATACAATAACAATTAATAATATAATATTTGATTTAAAAACTATTTTGTGTAAATTTTGACACTATTTGATATATGATTTTTGTGAAAGTCATAACAGAATTATATGTTCGAAACAAGTTGATTAAATAAACACTAATATATCATAGTAACCTATAAAATTAGTGGAATTCATAAAAAGTCTTAAATTACATTTATTTTGGTGTTTATAACATCAATTATGTCAATATTTCATTAATAAGATAATTACTGCATCATCATTGTGTCATAAATAAATTAAATTATTTAAAGTATAAAAATTACAAATAAAATACCATTATGTAAGAAATATTTTTATCTTTCTAATTAATATTTATAATCTAAAATCCAACATATATAACCCTATGTAACAATTGTTTTGATAAAAGATATATGCTTGTGTCATTTTTGTATTCATTTTAACTTAATTAAAATAAAGTGTCATTATCACTTACAAGTGGATCAATGGGGTCCCAAAATCGACCCAAAGATGCCCATGGTCGACCATGTATCAACCAATAGGGTTAAGACACGTTTTAGGGTAATTTAAAATTATTATAATATTATTTTTTAACCCTTATTTACCGGATTTACCCTTAACCATGGTAAATAAAATATTTACCGCAGTAATTATTCAAAATGTCTAAAAATAAAAGTTACCTATTTACACAATTTGAACATCCTGATTCCAAATATAGAATCCATTTTTCTAAATTCAAAACACAGAAGTGGCAGAAATTAATTTAAAATTAATTCCCGCTGTCAAAACAAAAAGCGTGTTTTTAAGAGATAATAACTATCAAAAGATTGACACTTGTTTATGTTCGGTTTAATTGTAAAATTGTGTTCAATGACCAACATTATATTAAGTGGTAAAAATATATTCTAAATATACTTTAAAACCATTCAATATTATAATTTAACCACATAAGATATTACGATGAAAAAAGTTGTTTTTAATTAAAATATAGCGTGTTTTTAGTATTCATTAAAATATAAAAGTTATCGGAAAAGTATCAAAAATTTATCTAATGTAAATTTTTACATCCTAATTAAAAAGAAGAATATTATTTTGTCAAATTTAACATATAAACATGTCAAAAACTATATTTAAAGTGGGTGCGCCATCAAAAGGCGGTAAAACTGCATTTTTTGAAAAATACTTATTTTACCCGAAAAATTTATTTTGTTCTTATACCATGTTCTAGAAATGTGTAAGATGAATAATAATGTTATAAAATTCAAAATATAATTAATACTATTCATAACGGCTAGTTCATGACAATATTATAATAATATAACATTGTTTATTAAAACCCGGTATTGCGTACAACACACGCTATCGAGGAAGGTCGTGATTGCGTGTAATGCAAGCCAAGTCAGGGTTGCGTGTTGTGAAAGAATCCTTCATTGTTTCGTATAACAGAATCCAACCATATTTCATTTATACATTTAATATATATATATATATATATACTCAATGTTGCGTAGAATAACTATTATCAAAATTGTGTGTAACACGATCCAAGAATAGTGTTGCGTATACTGCAAGCTAATACGGTGTTGCGTATAGCGCAAGGTAATCTTGGTGTAGAATACAACACAAGACATTAATGAAATTAAAAGAATATTTTTCATAAAATCTCGGGGTGTTACACTGTATAAGTTAAAAATAACATTCTTCTAGTACTTTTGTCGAAAAAGTCAAAAAGTACCTCGTATGGTAACAAAAGAAAGATTCCTTCCATACAATGTGGTAAAAATAAAAAAAGGGTAAGAATAAATTTAAAAAAACATGGAAGAAAAGTAACCATTTTATGAAAACATTTTGAGAACATATGGACATGGATAATAAACATAACCCCAGTAAATACTTGTGAATAAACAATCTTGGACAAGAATGAGACTGGAAAGATTATCCCTTACCTTATGTCCGATATGCTTTGTATGTATCTGAACCTCCTGTAAAATGATTTAAATAATTTCATTGAGTTATTACAGAATCATATTAATTGTTAATATATTATATATGGTTCACTTAGGTATTTATGTTACCCATTCATTTGTCAATTCCATGTTTAAGTATCGTTTTGGGTAAAAGCGTTTCATTTATCGTACGTGTTTGGACTTGTTGTTATTGATATTATTATTACTTATATAATTATTTACTTTCTTCCAAAATGTCCATCATTATTTATATATCATATATATTTATATAATATATAGATAAATGAAATGAAACACACCGTTCATGGAGACGGTAGGTCGTACGTACACATGAACACTGTTTTCCATTCCTTATTGACTTTAATGGAAGTAAGTAGATGACATATATACATATATAAATAAATATACTAGCTTTATAATGTCATATATTTCATCATTATTTCTTATATATACTTTATAATCATTCTTGAATGGTTAACATGGAGAATTAATCTCATCTCGTCGTGGAGACGGTAGTCCGTACGTACGCACGAGCGATAATATCATTCCCATAATTATTGAATTGAATTGGAGTGGATGATACAATATATCAGAATAAGTATGATGTTATAATAACTATGTATAGTTATTTTTTACACCATTATACTCATCCATGTAAGGTGGTGTTGGAAAAACAGATTACACCACGTCGTTGAGACGGTATTCCGTACGTACGCACATGCGGTGATTTCGTTTTCTGTAGGATGGATACAAAGTGAAATGGGGTTGTTTTATATTTATAATAACATATAAGTATATTATTGATACTGATGTTATTACTTTATAATGGAACAACTAAATAAGAAGAAGTTGAAGAAGAAAGAAGCTTGAAACAATTAGTAGATGAGATTACCTCTTCTTCGACGCACCTCCTTTAAAATTCTTGTTAGGGCACTAGGGTTGGTATTTTTAGAAGAGCACAACCTATATGATATATCTTGAGAGGTTTAGAAGAAGAATTGTCTGGGATTAGCCGAGCATCACCGCTCAAAAGGGTTTGAAGAGAAGTGGGAAGGGGTTCCCTTTTTATAAGGGAGGAGAGGGGAACCTTTGGAAATCTAAAAAAATATTAATTAATAATAAATCTAACCCCACTTAAAAACCTCCCAAAATGACTCATATTCAAATTTTAGATGATATAGGTTTGTAATCGCATCACCCAATAAAATTTATATATGTAGGGAATTTATTTTAAACATTATCATCTGGATTAATCCTTATTTAATCTATTAAAGTTTATTTGTGGTAATAAGATTATAAATTATAAATTGTTATAAATTAATAGTTATGTGCTATTAATTATATATGATTAGATAATTGATAAAATTTTATACAATATAAATTTAAATTTATAATTTTTATAGTATTTTTGTTATTTTTAATCAATTTAATAATATGTTATTTTTATAAAATAACCATAGTGTCAATTTTGATACTATTCATTTATTTGAATTTAAATAAAATCCACACAGAAGGAATATTAAAATTAAAATATTTAATAGGTTCTTAACATGTAATATTCTTCTAGAAAATTAGTGGATCACACAAAATAGTTTATATAATATTTATTTTACTATTTGTAAACCCATATATTTGATATTTCTCTTAATAAAATATTTACTACTACATTTTTGTATAATTATTAAATATACTTATTTTTTGCATAAAAATTAAAAATAAAATACTAAGATGAAGAAAAATCTTATATATTTCATAATAATACATTTTTTCGGATTTATTTTATAAAAAACCCAAATTTTAAAATGTTCAATTTATTAAATTATGAATGTGACAACTTTGACATCATATAAAATACAATAATATTATTGTCATAATCAATTTTATAAGACTCCAAATGGACATATATTAGGTAATTGGATGATTATGGTGTATATATAAACTACGAATAAGTTTTGTCCAGATTTTTGAGTCCTTTAATTTGTTTTACTATTTCAATAAATACAATATTATTGATTTATTAAATAAATAAATAATTTCTGCATCATTAATGTATAAGTTAATAAGGTAATTAAATAACTATTCAAAATTACAAATAAATTACCATGAATAAGAAAAACATTATAGATTTACAATGATTATTTATAGCCGAATTTATATTCTGTCTAACCTTATATTAAAATACTTTAATTATTAAAGTTTGAGTGAAACATATTTCACTTTCCTTTAAATAGAATAAACTAAAAGTCTTAATCACCTCCAAGTGGGTTCTAATGGATTCCCATTCGACCAAAATATGACATAGGACGAAACATAATCATAAAATTGTATTAAGAAAAGTTTTAGGGTAATTTTATAATATTATATTTACCTGTAATTACCCGATTTCACTTTTAATATGGTAAATTAAATTTCACGTAGTTACTATTCATAATGCCCAAAAATAAAAAGTAGCCTGTTAATATAATTTATACCCACTTATTCCAAATATGGAATCCATTTTTCCAAATTCAATACACAGAATTTGTAGAAATTAAATTAAAATTAATCCTGTTGTTGAAAGAAAACGAGTTTTTGTTTAAAACATTGCAAAAGATTGAATTGATTTAACCTATGAATTCAATGTAAAATCAATGGTAATGACATAAATTATATTAAAAGGTAAAAATATATTCTATTTATACTTTAAAACCATTGAATATTATAATTTAACCACATAAATTATTACGATAAAATAAATTGTTTTTAATTAAATATAGCGTGTTTTTACTATTCATTAAAATATCAAAGTTATCTAAATAATAAGAAAAAACTGTCCAGGGTAAAATTTTATATCCTGATTCCAAACAAGCATTTTATTTTGTAAAATTGAACTTATAAACATGTCAAAAACTATATTTAATGATGGTGCACCATCAAAATGCAGCAAAACTGCATTTTTTGAGAAATACTTATTTTACCCGAATACTTTATTTTATTCTGATACCATTTTCTTGAAAATGAGTAAGATGAATCATAATGTTATAAAATTCAATATGTGGTTAATAATATTCATTATGGATAGTTATTGATAATATTATAACCATATATTATTGTTTAGTGAAACTCGATATTGCGTATAACACACACTATCGAGGAAGGTCGCGGTTGTGTGTAATTCAAGCCAGGTCAGGGTTGCGTGTAGTGAAATATCCCTTTGGTGTTGTGTATAACATAATTCAAAACTTATTTAGTTTATACATTAAATAAAATCTATCGTTAATGTTGCATAGAATAATTTCTACAAAACGTGCTTGAATTTGTGTGTAACACCAGCCAAGAATAGTGTTGCGTATACTGCAAGCTAATACGGTGTCGCGTATAACACAAACTAATTTTTGTGTAGCGTACAACACAAGACATCAAAGAAAATTAAATGAATATTATTCATAAAATCTTGGGGTGTTTCAATAAAGGTGAATATAAATGATGTAAATAATGAATATTAAATAATAATGATTCTATATAATTATTATACCCTCCAATTCTATACCATTTAATTGTTACAGGAATGATACTATTACTCATTCATACGTATGGCTTTATGTCTCCATGACACGATTAGATTTATTCTACATGATAACTATTCAAAAAGATTATAATGTATATATTATAAATAGTAATGATATTTATTCCATATTAATTATACAGTAATATATATATATTACATTTACATTAATACATTAAATATGATAAGGAAACTGTAAAATTGTTCATTTGTACGTATGACCTACAATCTTAATGAATGGTGTTTTCCATTTCATATATATATATATTATAAATTTATATGCAGACTATATATAATATATAAATAATTTTTTATATTATTTATGTTATTAAATAATCAAATATTTTTTATTTTCAAGAATAAAAATTCAAAACATGTACGATAAACAAAGTGATTATTACCCTAATCATTTATTTATCATAGAATTATCAATAAAATGGAAATTTAAAGTCATAAATAAGTAATATATGATATCAAAAATATTATTCTACTTTCTATATAAGTTAATAATATTTTTAAAACCACTATACCAAAGTATTGGTCATTTATAGAGGTAATTTGACCTTAGGTAAGGTTATTTCTTACACTATTTTTTGTGGGAGACACGTGCCCCACACACTACCTATTTCATATACATGGTGTATATAATTCCCATGAATATCTTTATGAGTCTTATCCAGAATATTATGATATTTCAAAATACATGTAATTTTCATTTTTAAATTGGATATATGATTTTATTGATTATAAAATGATGATCACTGACATCACAATATCTTCTATATTTGCTATTTTTACGTTTTATGTCTTCATTTGGTAATATTTAACATGCACGTCTATGATTTTGAAAAATGTTTTCATAAATTGATTAAATATTATTTATTGATGTATATTTTTATTTTTACCCAATTATTACATTTTTTCATCTTGGTTTAAAAGTAATCTTTCTTTCTTATTCTAAACAAGTTAGTTGTTGACTTTTCAATGGAAATATTGGAAGATTAGTTTTTTAAATTATATGGAATGAATAGATTTTTTATCTTTCATGAATCATTATTACATTGAATCTTCCCCTTAAATCCTAAAACGTTATTTTCATTCAAAATATATTATTTTATAACTGTATGAAATTTCAAGATAATAAATCTATTTTAATAAAAAAAGGATATTTTCTTCCAGAACCATTTCAAGTGATTTTAATGATTACTTTATATGTTTTAATTGTGGTTTAAAAAATGGTTTTTTAAAATATTTTATGTTTTATAATGTGATTTTCATGTTTCATATGATCTTTCAAAATCTTTCACCACCTTTGATGTCACACATTGTTATAGTTTAAGAATACCATTGACATTATTTTTAATAATGATACATATTCTAATGGCATGCTATTTAAGAAACCCCTTCTTTTCACACATTTTTATTTTGATGAATATTTTATAAAACCTATCCCATTTTTATATGTCATTATATATTTAGATTTTTATGACACGCAATGCATTTTATTTGATATCATTCGATTTTTTATCTTGAGGAACATATAAGTATGATTTCATTTTGAGATGGTGGCACCAATATTTCCATCTTATGCATTGTGTAATGATTTATATCTTATTATATAGACATGGAGGACCTTGTCCACCAAGATGGTTATGTGAGTGAACCATGACTACCAAGATGGTTATGGGAGTGAACCAAGACTACCATAATGGTTATGGGAGTGAACCATGAATACCAAGATATTTACGGGAGTGAACCATGACTACCACTATTTAATGGGGAGTGAAACCATACTATAAATATGGAATTGGTAGTGATGCCTTGAATACTATATAAATAATTATTATATTCTTATGTGTCAGCTACAAGTAAATGATTTATTCCTATGTTATACTTCGATGGCTCATGTTCTCTATTTCCTCACGATTAATTCTTTTTTAACTTCCCTTCATTATGTCAAGATTCATGTTTATGATCTTTGATATATAAGGTACGAATTTTTATTTTCATGATAATATTCCTGAACATTTATGCCCATGATTATGTTTACATGTCTCTATTGCTTACCCGTACTAAGCATCTAGGACCCACATTTTCTTATGTTTCATTTTTTTATTATAATTAACTATTTTAGTTAGAGGTACTAAATGGGAAGATCGTTATGGGATATGTTTAAGATATTTAAAAAATAGGAAGACTTTCATCCATGTTTCCTAAAGAAATAAACTAATATGGTCATTCAAAGACTTTTTGTGTAATGTATTATATATTCCTCAAAAATAATGTAATTTACATATATGTTAAGGGTGGTTTGTTATAGTGTGAGCCTCATATTCTGATAGATCTATCGTCTGGGATACCATTTGATCATTGAATAGTTATTCTTTACCAAATATGTGTGTTTCATAGTAGTAGTATTTATTAATTATACCATGCGATGATTCGAATTGTTAAACTTGATTAGATCACATCAACAATTGACTTACATCAATCAAGAGATGAGAAATTGATAGATAAAGACCTGTAGGTATTGGTAATTCATCCCTTATCCACCGTGGATAAGGAAATGTTGACCAAGATGTTTAGTATTATTATCAAGCTTCCCTGATGGAGTCTCTATAATGATAGTGTAAATTTTTCCCCAAGATCATTTTTTCATTTCCAGATGTTAAATAGAGGAAGTATGACCATGAACCTAATCACCAACTATTAAAGGTATATAATTATTATTGCATTCTATATGGATGGATTCACACCTAAATATGACACTGATTTGGGAAGGACCTTCATCCAAAATTACTACTTAATCTTTGCAACTGAGATAAATATTTTTTCTTCCAATAGAGGAATTCCTAATAAATTTTTTTCCGTACGAACATTAGTAGAGAAACAAACAATGAAATTAAAATATTTTGGCTTTGTATCACTCTTGATAAAAGGATAACATGAGGATGAGGATCTCTCCAAATGTCTCTGACATAAGGATTAACATAATTCCCTTCCACAGGTCCTTAAAGATATTATTTGAGGAGAAGAAATAGGAGAGTCTTGAAACTTTGGCACCCTTCTTCCCAGATTCCCCAATACCCCATTAGGATTACATTTCAACCACCTTTTTGAATATCCACGTGAAAATTTAGAATCTTATTCTTCACAAGGTAAAGAAATTTCCATTGTAGATTCTTCACATATCATTATAAAATGTAGTTAGTTGAGGATGACTGGGTGTGATTAAAATATAGTATTGGTACAGGGTAATGATGTAATTTGTTTTAGGAAAATGAATTTCAATTATATAATAGAAGTATTATAAGGCTTTCAAACAATCACCCCATCAACCAGTTTATAAATAATTTCATCTCTCAATGAGTCAATGATAAATAATTCTATTGAAGTCCCATGATATCAATTGGATCAAATAACAACTAAGAAGGGGGGGGGGTGAATCATTTGTTTACTTTTATAAATTTCAGTACATTTAAAAATCATAACCCCATATACATGTTTAGATATAATTAATTATAAATTTTTTATAAATAATCATGGGAGACAATGTTGGATTGAATGTAAAGTACAAAAGGTTTATAATGTTATGAATTAGTGTGAGAACCTACATCCTTTCCATAGCCCATCCCATGGGTCAATGTAAATCTACTATTATGAAGAAGTAAATACAACTTTTCTTAACTATCGTTAGAAATATTTCATATCCTGATATGAAATATTATAGATAATCCCATCTGTTTACAATTTTATTATAATGAAGTTGATCCTAGCAAAGAATAAATACTCAGTTCAATATTTTTCACTCAATCTCAGTCTAAATCCTTATTACTATTTCGTTGGATCTGATTTTCTAAATTTGATGAGGCCAATACCATCCTCCATTACCCAGTCTGAACTTCTCAAAATTTTCATGGAAATTTATTCTGATCCTCCTCATTTTGGTTATCTCTATTTGTTGGAATCAATATGATGAACCCATTTTTAGGCTGAAATCCATAATATGAACAAATAATCAATATGACCTTCTAAATATTATTCCCATTCCTGATAAATGAACATTTTAGGAGTTTGATCTAATTATATTATATCATTCTAAAAATAACATTCTATCTAATTATTCAGTCCTCTATCTTTTCAGAATGTGTGAAAAATAATAAACTACTTATTTGAGGATGTATTTATAAGAGACTTAGAAAACAAAAGTGGGAAACTTCAAAAACATCACCACATTCTTAATTTTCAAAATCCATGAATAAAATCACATTTAATATTCAAAATTGTTTTTTTCAAACCTCCTAAAAATTTTCCATGATTAATGAAAAATTTAATGGCATGATTGATCTCATGAACACATCATAAAACATCTAAAATAATATTTCTGAGTATCCTTCGTAATCAGATCATTAGGATGTGTCATTAATTCTCAATTTATTAGGTTTTATTTCTTTCTCATCTCATTATGATGTATATCTAACTCATCTCATTACGAATCTATTTTCATTCCAACCACATTATGATTTTTTCTCAAATATTTATGATTTATTTTCTTTCTCATCTAATTATGATTTTTATTTCTTTTTAATTTCATTGTGATTTCAATTTCTTTTTCAATTCATTTGGATTTTGGTTCCTTTATAACCTCAGTCTGATGTAATCCTCATAATTATGGAATTCTCATTATGATGAAATCTCATTGTGATGTTAGTCTTCCCCTACAGCTTTGAAAGTCATAAAACTTCACCATTCTTCTTATTTCATAATGATTCATCATCTGATGGATATTTCATAATGATGAAATTCCCATTAAGATGGATTCCTCATTATGATCATGTGTATCTGATGATAACTCCACTCAAAAAAATTGGAATGCTCCAAACCTCTACAACTATTACCCACTAGTAAACATTGTCTTGGTTTCTAGAACTAATATAACCATTATCATTCATCAATTTCTTCAAAATATTTTATCTTGATAGATTTCATGATTTTTGATTACTCTATAATTCTAACAACATGTTCTGATTTCATTCTGATATTTTGAAAAGTTTCTAACTCCTAACATCACAATATTCTTTCAAAACAATGTTTAGGGTGAAGGAAACAAATATAAAAATAAAAACAATTCCTACCTTAGATTCATATGGATATGATGATTAAAATATGATACAGTTTAGTCAAATTATCATTTTATAAAAAACAACATTCTTAAAAACATTAAAGTTTTTAGCCTTTATAATTGGGTTGAATCATTTGGAAATAATAAACATTCAAAGATAGATCATTACAATCTACTGAGTCTGATTCCTAAATAACAAAAAAATTATGATAAAAAATGGTTAGTAGTCAATATATACAAAAACATTAGTAAACTAATTTATCACATAGTATCTTCAGTCATCCCAATCAGATTTGTTAACAACACTTATTAAAAAAAATTTAATGTCTCATATGTTTTTACCAACTTAAATATTCTAAAAAACTCAAGTTTATGGATTTTATCAAAACATAAACTTTAAAAAATATTTTCCTGAAACCACAATATATAAAGTAAGATTTTAAAGGAATTTCACCATAGATCGAAAGAAATTTTTTCACTCATGTAATGATAAGATCCTCCACAATTTCATCATTTTCCTCTCAAGTTTCATTTATTTTCCATCATTTTATGAGAAACATATAATAAGATTTATTAAATAAAGGTAACTAAAAACAACTTAAAAAGTAAAAAGTTTTTACTTTCTCTCTCCCTTTGTTAACATAATTCAAATCATGGTGGGGGTACATCCTTATGGGGTTTATGAATTCATGATAGGAGGATGAACATGAAGTAATAGCCCCAATACCAAAAATATTTATTTCATTATTGATTTTGTAAATGATGTTCCCAGACCAATGTGAAATCACTTAGAGGGGGAGGGGTGAATCAGTGATACATTTAATCATTTTTCAAATTGATTCTTTTTAGTTAAACATCTTCAGATAGTTAAAGTCCGGAATCACTCTTCTTGTCTCTATAAGCCTTACCTCGAATGATGTTGAAAATATAATGGTATTGAAGACAATAATTTACACTGTGCAGTTTAAAGACTGACTTCTTTTTGTGTTAGTTATTCTACCATACACAGATTATCCACTTTAATTGGATGAACAGTTATAATGGTTGATATAGAGTCACACATCATCTCTCCCAGGTCCCATATGTGGTTCTTTATATTCCATCTCACATTGTACCAGAGTCTCACTAGCCGGCTTTATAGTCTCACTGAAGTCATCTTCTCTTGAGTCTCCCATGATAATACTTTCTCTCGAATCACATGAGTAGCTTCCTCATTATAATGACTTAGATTCACTATACATTGATAATATTATCTTCCCCCATAGGATTTCTAAATATAACATGATTGTGTATCTATTCAATAATTTTCAATAGCCATTGGTAAGGTCTATTGGCCTATATCAATAAATCTGACCACATCCATTGATCTATTTCCTCAGAGAAACAATGCTTGGGTAATTCTTTTTTCTTCAGATCGCGTCCCAACCACACTGATATGTGTTTAAAAAGTGCTCACAATTTCTTCACGAATATAGATATGCAAGAATGATCAGTCACAATATCAACTTTGTCTATCTTATTGAATTCCTAAATACTACCAAATCATTTATAGTATCTTCTATAAATCTTCATGGCTTTATCCTCAGTATATATCCATGTCATTCATGTAATACATGGAATTATAAAAAAAATATTTTAGGTGTCTCAATAACGTCTCCACATGTGAATGGGCATGCATGAATGCATGAACTCTTCCCTTTCTTCTTGGAATCCCAAACCCATTTTTTCCATCTCTTTATTATCACTTCCATCTTCATAAGTGCACACACAATCTTTCCTTTTTATTTCTTTCTATATTTTGTGTCATGCATTATCATATGGGAGAATTGTCCATGCACTTGTTTTTTTCACACACATGCTTAGTTATATCCTTATATTTTGTGTGTTTCATGATTTTGTATGTTATCACATGAGCACACGAATGGGTAGAAGGTGTGTGCGAGTTCTCCTCCTCCTCCATGGGTAGTTTTCTTCTCCTATTCATTAATCCAAAGGATCAAAAGTCTTATTATTCATGAAAGACGTTCAAATGTCTTTTATGTGCTGGATGTGTGATCCTTCTTCATATAGAGTGTACTGATATCCCTCTCTCTTGTTGAAGCATGAAAAGGGTGTTTAACACACCTATTGTGTGTCTATAGATCATATTCACAAAATAAGGATGGTGTATGGAACTCCCTTATTTGAAAGGATCATTCAAGAGTGCATAGTACATGTCAAAGGCTTGTGGGACTCATTGCTCTATCACATAGAGAGACAAATATTTCACGCTATGTCATTGAGAAACACGAAAAATTGAAGAGATGTGAATAGAAGCCGTGTTACTTAGCTCGAGGTGTCACTTTTAATAAAATAGGATGAGATCTTTTGCACATTCAAATTCCATAGGATATACCATGAGATCAAGGATTTGAATTCCAAAGTTATTTGGCTTCAAAATTTTTAAGCCGTAGGTAGAAGATAATCCAATAATCGTGGTATGTTTCTTTCAAATGAGGACTTATTTTTTGTGGGTTTGTACTCATGTTAATGCATTAGGAGAAGCATGAAACTCATCTTCTTGAACACCAAAAATGTAATGGCCTTTGACATTTACATTTTCATCGACTCAATCATGTTCTTCATCATATTTTCATGGATGAAATTATAATTTCATACATGGTATTGTGATGTCCAGAAGATCCTCAATTAGTATGTTTGAATGAAAATTGTGGCAGAAGATTGATCAAGAATGCTTGGATGTATCTCTAGTTTGCATGACATCATGAGGTGATCAGAGGATGAAGATGACGATGGGGTCTCTCATCAGATGTTTAATTAGCTCCAATCGGATATGGATGGTGTTGATTAGATCATGTGACACTGGATGAGACGTGTGGTCAAGATTTCATGTGGGATCAGATGGATGACCATGATTGAATCATTGGTTTTAAAAAGACATCACACATTAAAACCCACACACTACATTAGTTCTGTTTAAGTATCATGCTGCCTCTACCCATTGCCAGAATACTCCTCCTCTCTCCATAGTACCACCCCATACCGTGTCCTCTGTTGGAATGCTCTACTCCCATCTTAAGTGGGCTTCCCCCCAATACCATGAATTGGATTTTACCTCATACGCTGACTGGCATACCTTGGGCACAGTCAACCATGTGTCCCTCATATGACTTGGGGTTAGGCAAATAGTGATCATGAATGGTTTCCCCATATTTTATAAGTGATATAATTAAACATGAAATTGGGTAAAAACCAAATTTGCAATATAATATCAAGTGCATTACATCTTTAACTGAGTACATTTAAACTCCATGCACGCTTTATCTTTTCCTCTCTTTATATTTCATTCAGAACTAGAATTCCAAATCACTTTACTCATCTTCCATCATCCAACTATGGATGGAGATGTTTTTAAACTCTTCATGCATTGTAACATAATGAATGTAATTACATTAGTAAACAACATGTCTTCTTTAACACATGTATGGGTCCTTGAAGATCCCCACTACAATTCATATGGTTTTTTCACAAAAACCAACCCATTAGAAGCTATTGGATGAATCTTCCGCGTTCATTAGGCAATCATGTATTGCATGGTCTCCTTCAAATGTTGTAACAAAATGACATTCATTTACACAAGTCATGGAACATATGATAAGTTCAATAACAATCTAAATTAACAACATGGATAATTTCCCATTCATGGAATAAAATGATATGAATTGATAATAATTATCTAGGCATCAATAGATTTGTAACAACTTCATCAGATTGATAACAATGAGATATTCCCATATAATTGATCACCCATTACAACTGTCAACTATTGAATGTACTTTTCAACTAAAACAATTCATAATCATAGTGGGATCTTCACTGAGTCAATAATATTACTTTAATAATTAACACTTCAATCACCATCATTTCTTCAATCATTACCTTTACATAAACATATTGACACATTATTGACAGAAAGTGGAACACTATGATTGATAGTAATGATATGACAAACCAAATACACTATTATAATGTATATTTGAAAAACATCCACAGAAGAAACATTATATTTTACATTTTGAAGCTTTATATCCATGTGTATTTTTCGGGAATGTTGAAGAATATTTTCAAGAAGATCAATTGCAGTCTGATTATCACAATGTATCATCAATGGTTTTGAAAAATATTTTTCAAATATTCTAGTTGATCATTTATCCAGTAAATTTCAGTATAATTTAGTGTTGCTACAACATATTCAAATTCCATTATGCACAATTTTAATAATCTATGTTTCATACTACGCCAAATCAAAGAACATTCTCTAAATAAAAAATCTCCTATTCAGGTTTATTTTTTATCATAACAATTTCTAGACCAATCTGTATGTTCATTACTATGAAACTTCTTCTAAAAATATATTTTTTATAATAACCCATGTGATTTTGTTCATTTGAAATATATCTGAATTATCTTTTAATCCAAAATATTATATTCTTTTGGATTACCTTGATACATGTCTTACAACTTCACCATGTAAACAATATTAATCCTTAATATTGTTAGGTAATGTAGACTTCTGTGACCTTTATAAAATCTTTCTGATTCAAAAAATTTCAAGATTCATCTTTAATCATCATTGTGCACATATATATAATAGTTTAAAATTCATTATATTGGTCCATTACAAACTTTTTGAAAAAATTCTATGGATTACATTTAATTATGGAAGAAACTATGTTATTTTTGTTGAAGCTGTAATCCATGGAAGAATGTTAATCCTCCGAACATTGACCTTTATAAATTATTCTTAATTTACATATAAAATTATTTAAAAACATTTTCTTCATCCTTGGAAATAATTATATAATCCACATTAATAATTACAAAAATAGTTTAGAAGTCATCATCATTCACATATAAGTTCCTATTAATTTTCCTCCAAAAAAGATCTGCATTACCATACAATTGTCAAATTTAGAATATTATGAAAGAGGCGATTTATTCAGGCAATACTAATCTTTCATCAATTTACTATTTCATTTCATACTCATCAAGTAGAAACCCTCCAGGTTATTCAATGTAAAATTCTTCCCCAATTTCACCATTTAAGAATAATGACATTACATCCATCAAATAAACATTCTAATTCCGATGAACATCCACATCAATAAATATGATAATAGTTTATATAATTGAAATGGGGGAACATGTTTCATCAAAACAAACACCTTCCACTGACGCATATCCTTTACAAACAAGTCATTATTTGTTTCTTGAATCTTCTTCATGATCATTCAACTTGTTTCTATAAACCTAATTTGTTTTGATGAAATTTTTATTTGATGACTATAGAATTAGTTGACAAGTTTTATTATTTAAAATATATTAAAACAAATAACTCGTAGAATCCAGCCAATATTTGTGTTAAACATATTTTAAAACTGATTATGGTTTATCTTTTGATACAATTGATTTCTGATTTTCTAATATCAGCTTATTTTTTCTGTGAACCAGAGCCTTATGATTTACAACAATATTTTCAGATTTTATATTATTTCAATGGTTAGAAATATTAATGTTTCATTCATACCTTAACTTTCCTCATCATGTGATTCTTCTAAATCATGATAAGGATGTTTTAAATTTATCTATTAATGGAAATATCGAGTTTATCTTCCTCATAATTTTCAATAGTTTTTGTTATGAATTTTTGTTTTCAATAATATTCACATCATATGAGTCCCCAAATTTTAGTAAACATTTTTTCAACAATTTATATCCTCTTCCATTTGGTTAATTACACATAAATGTTCATTATCTTTCACATCAATATTTCCCAGATCTATATTTTTTATTTTATGGAATCCTAGAATTCCAAAAAACAATTATTTATTTCATTGATTTTTTGTGTTACAAAAATTTTTTAGGAGTAATGATGGTTATTTGTCTCAAATGAAATCTATTTTGAACATGTAAAATAGTACTAATAACTTATCTCTAATAGAAGTTTGAAAGTCTGTATTCTGAAAAGACACTTATTCCCATTTCCACTAAGATTATATTCATTATTTCCACTACTCCATTTTTTTGTAGAGTATAGGGAGCACTATTCTGACGTCTGAAACTATAATTTCTCAGATACATTTAAATAGTAAATATTGTGAATTCAGAACCATTATATATTCTCAATATTTTTATGGAAAACCTTATTTATTTCTAAACATCATTCTTGATGAATTTAAAGAATTCAATAGACTCTAACTTATTCTTCATAAACAAGATGTTTCTCATCCTAGTAAAATCATCCATAAAATCGATAAGGTATAAATCTAATTTATTAGTTATGTATCATCATCACACTTAAATAGAAATGAATAAGATGAGGAGTCTGGTAAATTGAATCTCAACACTTTTATGATTTTTGTTAGTCATATTACCTTTTTGACCAGTTACACAAACATATTCTTCACTTATTTTTAATTATGGAATTTTTCTAATGGAATAAACATTAGAATTTTGGTTCACACTTTTCTATCAAACATTCTAAATACTTTAGTGACATAATCCATTTCTATCTTCAACACTAAAGTAATATTAATAATATAATTCAACTATGTTGAATAGATTCCCACTGGTTCTTTATCATTTTGTAATAAATTGTAAATCTTTAAAACTATTGATGATTAAATGAACATTTAAAAAAAAATTCTTTTTAATCATCACAATGATCTCTTACACTATGAATGTCTTGTTTTATCCCATCAATAAATATAAATTATTTAGATTTAAACTTTTATTCTTTAATATAATCCATTTCTATTACTATTATTATTAATTATCTATCATTACCAAATGTAAATTCTCCTCCATAATTATTTTTAACATGTTTCTGGATTTTTATATCACATTTCATATGGCATGAACAACCACTATCATGTATCCATGGGTTGTTCTTCTTTACATTCATTAAAATCTATCTCAACAATGAAAGCTCATTCCTCAACTTTATTCTTTCTGGTATACTTTTTCTGTATTATAGGAAACTTTTTCCGAATGTAGTATCATAAATTCTTTTTCATGATGACTAGACTTATCGCATCTTCCACAAACATGATAATGAAATTCCAATTGGTTTTTCAATGTAAAGTTTCTAGCAACTTGATATGTTACTTTTAAAACATCATTAGGGTTAGGAAAAATACTCATACTTCATACACTATTTCTTTCCTTTTTTTCAAAACTATTTCTAGATAGAGATATGTTTCCCCAACAACTATAAGCTATGTGCCCATAGATTTCGCAACACCAGAAATAACCATCAAATAATGATTTTCTATTGAAGTTATCTCTTTATTTTTAAAAGTTTTTTTGTGGCCGAGAAGTTTTTCATTCTTTTAAAAAAATTTGATGTAGACCATATTTTGTCGTGTGTGGGATTTCAAATATTTATTATGAAATATGTTTCTCTAACCCTTTTTCAAACCACAATTTCCAATACTTTTTATGTAACCTAAAATGTTAGAAAAAAATGAATTATTATTTTTTTGTTTTTTGGGGATTGTACAATATTCTTGATTTGAGAATTCTCAAAAACATTAGATGAATAAGATATTTCATACATGCATTTGTTGAGGTTTTCATCTATCCATCCCAAATTGCTTTTATTCTTATGTAGTTTTGATTTAAACTTGATAGCTTCTTCTTAACTGGAATCCAACTTTGTATTGATATCATTAACAATTATACCTTATTTATAAATTCTAATTTTGTAACTTATGTTCCACTAAATTTATTCGAACTTTTATATTATGCCATATTTTCTTACATCAAAAATTTCATATCAATATTTATTATTAAAATAATTTATTTATTGATAGTTTCTTTCTCAAGACATGGAATAAGTTTTAATCTAAATTGACACTCTCGATAATATTCTTTATCACTTTCTTTACTCTTGAGGAATCTTTTGTTTTCTTAACTTTTTCAAATAAAGTTCAAAATTTTTATTAAATTTCATTTTCAGAAGAAATGATTGAGTTTATTCTAATTCAAATTTCTTACGCAACATCCTTTTTTTTGTTTCCAGTAATCTTCTTCTTGTATTTTTTGGATGAATATTATTTTTTAGCAATTTCTTTTTCATGTCTGTCCATTGAGGGTTTTCATATGAATCATCATTATATTCCCCAAATTTCTTCTTGGTGAAATTTATAACAATGTTTCTAATATCACAATAATACAAACATTTGAGATAAATCTTAAATCAATATTTTCCTCTACCTGTTCAGTAGTATTTAGAGATATGTTCCATAATATTATAATTCAACTCATCATCTTCCTTATCTTCAGACTCACATTGTTCAGCTTCTTCGACTCATAGATTTCTAACATTCTCATATATTTAAAATCCAATTCATATTTCAACATCTTTATAAACATTTTAGATTTCCTCATTTCATAGGTAGTAGGAATTTAATGCAATTCATAAGGACATAAATCATCTTTATAATCTAAAGATGACATTTTAGAATCAAACATGTTTGAGAATTTTCACATAAGATTATTCACAACTTTATAATCTTTTATGACATCCCGGAATCCTATAATGTTTCAAACAATTTCATATACTCTATTGATGTATTCATCTATTGTTTCTTCATCTCTTATTGTTATGTCTCCAAACATAATATTGCAATTTTTTAGTTATTCTTACTTTACTTTAGTATACCTTTGAAAATACATTCCAAATTTCTCCACATAATTTTTGAATTATTGTAACCCATTAGGTTCTGAAGACTTTCTCTGATAAAGAAAAAGGATGGAATTATTGGCCTTTCAATCACCTTATAAATTTCTATTATCAACAAATATCATAGGAGATCATTCTAAATAAGTGTTATGGAAATAGTAGCCACATCAAAAACATATAGGCAAAGAGATAGGATATAAGGAATCATCATATTTGATCCTCCATAAAAAAATTTCCATCAAATGTTTCAATTATTCAAAAATTTAAAGAATTAATATTATCCATGATAAGGATTCATCAAGGGAAATTTTTAGGATACCAATTGATGTTTCTAATGAATGAATAACAACTAGAAATGTAAGGGTGGTGGGGTGAATCTTTTAATAAATTTCTTAAGAATCTATAAATTTTATAACATTAGAACATATACCATATTATGTTATATTCCACTATTATATTTATTTATGTACTCACGTATGAAAATGTAAGAGAGTAAAGAAAAAAATATTTACAATGTTCAACCTCAGTGTGGGAACCAGCACCATTTCCATTGATAGTTCGATGGGTCTATAGAAAGTCACTAATTTGAAGAAGTGAATATGACTTGTTCCAACACCCATTAGAAACATTTTACCTCATAATAGGAAACATTATACTTAATCTTGTTCATTTAAAATATTTTCATATAATATAATTGATCCAAAAAAAGAATAAATACTTTGTTAAATGTAATCCATAAAAGCTCAGTATGAATGCTCAGTTCGATTTGGATGGATCTAATTTTATCAATCTGATTTGGTCAATATGATTTTCCATTACTAAATATGAACTTATCAAAGTCTTCATAGAAACTCAGTCTGACCTTCCTTAGTTTAATTTACTCAATACGACATACTCAATATGATGAACCCATTCCCAAACTACAAAACTCAAATTCCACTCAATTTCTCAATATGATATTCTCAATCCAATCATATTACCTCGTAAACAAAATTTTCAGGTATCTAATATTCTTATGAGATATCAATTTGGAATGAACTTTCACTAGAATTCTTAATTTCTCCACCTTTTCTTTTTGAGTGAAAAATCAACGAATAATTAGAGTTTGTATTTATAAGTGACATGAAAAAAATTGATAAAATTGAAAACAGTACCTACTTCTAAAATTATGAAAAACACCTATCACATTAAACAAAAGCTTTGAATTCATTAATCATACTCATATTTTCATGAGATTTAAGAAAAATTGAATTTCAAGATTGAGCTCCTCAACTCTTCATAAAACATATATATTTTTTAGAATTCTTCTTAATCATCTCAATACAGTCCTTCATTCATTCTAAATTCATTATGATATTTTTATTTTGATGCTGATTACTATTTTATCTACTCATCTCATAATGAATATGGTTTCTTTCTCACATCGTTGTGATTTTATTTTCATTCTTAGCGAATTGTTATTTCTGTTTCTTTCTCAGATCATTATGATTTATATTTTTCAAATAATTATGATTACTATTTCTTTTTCAAATCATTATAATTTATGTTTCTTTCTTAGATTATTGTAATGTAATCCTCATTATGATGGAATTCACATTATGATGGAATCTCATTATGATGGAATTCTCCACTCTCTGACTATTAAATTCATTAATATTTATCAATATTTTTTTAATCATCCATCCTTTTATAGATATTTACTAATTATGGAATCCCCATTATGATGGAATACTTATTACGAAAACGATGTACTTCTGTAAATCAAAAATTTCTTCCTCCGATTCTTTCAGATCTTATGAGCTGAATCTAGAATATATTGATCTGATGATCTGAATATAATGTTGTGTATTCTAATTATCTATGTCTAGAAATAACCTATCATAAAAAAACATTTCATCCCCTTTATGCGTTAGTTCAAACTTTCAAAAAATATATCTTTCTTATGTTTCTCACTATGGTGGACTGGGTTTGATTCAGGAATTACAAAACCATTATTATACCAAAGGTTAGTTTTTAACAAATACAAAAACATTGTTGAAAAAATTTGTCACACTGGTTCTTTAGTTCCTTTACCATTACCTACCACATCTTCTGATGATCATTGATAATAAATGAATATAAATAAAGAGATATTGTTTTACAAATCCAAATCACTATCAGTGCCTATAGATTTCAGGAGAATGAATGTAATATTGAGAAATGAGGGATTGAAGGATGGGAAAAGGATTATTGTGTTATACTGATATTCTCAACATCGAATGTGTTCTTCCACGCATCCATCCAAAAAAAATTGATGGCCCAAAAATGAAATGTGGAGATCATCTTTCTTATATATGACCATGTAACTAATAAATATGATTGAGAGTTCGTACAATGTGATTTATTATCTGTACGTCCACCAACATGTCCTCCATAAAAAATGTGCACACCCTGACACTAGTATAATTATCATAGGATTGGAAGAACCATCCACTAAAAATATTGAGAAAATAATACTAAACAGGGGTCTTGAGATATGTCTGGCTAGATCTGATAGCTCCATGGGTTATACTAACCTTCCTCATGGGTGACGTCATATAAACTCAAATCACCTCATGATTTTTTTGTTAGGTGAGTATTTGTTTGTTGAATCTTCATAATGAGAAGAGTATGTTACAAAAATAGCATTATTCAGTTAGTGAACGGGATAAATGAACAAGTGTGAATGGAATAACCCATCAATTTCACTACTGTGAAGGAGTGTGAAGGGAATGACCAATAGATTTCACTTACGCAACAAAAAAGTGCCTTGCTACTAGAGAAACATGTTCATAATATTTCCATATTTTTCATTTTGGAAGATGTAAATTATATATATTTCTAATAATGGGAAGTGAACTTAATTGGTAATTATCCAACAACCTATTCCTGACATCACCACGTGATAAGTGGAAAGTGTTTTTTCTCAGTAAACAATGAATGATTAACTCATATATCATTTTATTTGATGAATTTACCACAAAATGTGAAATCCATTTCATCTGATACAATTGGATAACCTCCAACCACTTTAGAAATTCCATGAAACTCTGTCCTACCACAGATTCCCATCGAGATTCATTCGAAAAAATCCCTCAAGGATAAAGTCACGTATTGAGCACCGCTATCCGCTGAGATCACTCGTGATTATAAATAATTCGATAATATGAAATTAAATACTGAAAATAATTATAATGATTATAATGGTTACCATATGTCCATGACGATCCATTCAGAATGAAAACCTCCTCTTGACTCTACTTAGAAATAACGTGTCCCGTGGTGGAAATGTTCACATGAACATAATCCAATGACAAATCAAACTAAGTTTTTGGGTGATTCTAATCAGTATATGGGATCATGGAATCATGTTGTAGTACAAATTTAAATAACCTAAACCTATTAGAAAAAAGTAATTCACATTCTTTTGTGAAAGAAGTCTCTTTATAATATTATCATGATGAGTGATGTCATTTCAATTACTATTTTCTATATTCCCATCAATAGATGATATTCAATTGATTAAGGGAAAAAATATCAATCCATTAATTTATTAACATGATCTGTTTTAGTACCTTTTTTATTTAAAAAACATGAGAGATTCGTTAAATTATAGTATAGTTAGATGAATATGTATAACATACTGCATCTTTTCTTGAAGCATTTGTCATTGAGATGCTCTATTGGTTTTCAAAGAATCTATCTACAAAATATACGAGCATATTATATTTCATGTGAGAGTAGTTAATGTTCATGGGTAGCAGTCTTTGAGTTCCAAGAGAAATTAAACATCAAAGGAATATATAACGATGATTCAACAAGTAAGATGTAGTTTCAATAGTGTAAATTCACATAGAGTATTGGTAAATAAAAAATATGTTTTTTCATATATTTTTTTCTAGAGTTGTTTCAGATTATGTGTCTACTAGTGTACTATAAATAATTCCGTATATGACCAACTTCTTCAACAGAATCTCCTCCATTCCATTATATTAGAGAAAACATAGATGGGTGAATTTATTGGGTTCGAAAAAATTTTCTAAAAAAAATAAAAAAAAATCATGAATTTGAGGGAGGAGCGGCCTAGAAAAAGATATAGAAAATATTACAAGGCCATATTGTTGTGATGGTGATGTAGTTCTACATCAAAAACTCACTACATAGACTGCCACTCATTTTATCTTCCCACAAGGGAAGTCATTTTCCAGACATGATGTGGAGTTCGATTCTCAAAAATGGAAAACAATTGGGACCTGATTGTTATTATCATCAACTCAAAAATATATTCCTTTTGTGTTCTTAGATAGTTCATTCAATCACCATAAATAAAAATTGGTTGAGTGCCTAGAAGTTCTTAATAGTCACCCTCAAATAAAGGCCTCGCGGTTCACCACAGCAGAGCAAAATTCCTAGTTGTCAGTTACCTTAATTGCTAAATAAAAATCTCAAGGGGGAGACAAGAGGAAAAAGTATGAAAAACTGAGGAATAATGTGAGTGGAATATATTTTCATAAGTAAAATTTACCACATAATTCTATTGTATAAAGTGGATTCACCAACCATCCATAAACACAAAACCTTTGTTGACTCCATTCTGCAAAGCATAAGGATGATGACCACTTTGCAGTCTATAAAAGAAGATATTAAAAGGGCATTGTTGACACAACGTATGAATACAAAAAGACTATGAAGATAGCCCTATAGATTTCAATATACCAAGGTAAGGTTCTAAGAATTCATCTGAAATAAAAATCCCCCAAAGGGCTGCATAGAAAAGCTATAGGGTAGATCTGCACGATGGAGTTGCGACCTGCACGACAAAGTTACGTGATGGTGCACCACGACGGACCTGGGCCACAGACCTGTGCTTCAAAGCTGTGCGACAGAATATTTTTTTCACCCCAACACGCAAGAGATGCACGAAGAAGCTATGTGGATGACTTGTTCGGACAAACATTATTTCGACCGAGCCCATCCATGCCAATAATAGGACCGTTGGGATCCCTATTTCCAGAATAAAAAAAGTTGAAAGACTCTTAGAAGCTCCCATTACATATCTCTTTCTCCTAGATCCCTCAAATTATCTCAGGTATCTCTCTAAAACTAAAGAGAAGTTATAATAAAATGGGGTAATAATGTTTTGAAGGTATTTTACAACTTTTAAATAGGTTTACCACCCCTATGTGAATATATTATTTAGTCTTCATACAGATCTATGTGGCACACTTGCGTGAAAAACTTGTGCATTAAATCTATGTGGTGAAGTAATGTGGGGTACCTACATGGTATACTTCCCCAAGGAACCTATGTATAAAATCTCAGTATAAAGCCAACATACCAACTCAAGTACCTTCTTTAATTCCATTAATGGAAGGGTATTGGTTTCCTTGGTTCCCTTACATGAAAGGGCCTACGTTAAAGCCTCCTCCAAAACCTCTTGATGTATCAAACCTTTTGGAAATCCACATTAGTGTGTCTCCTATTTGGGTTTTTATATCCTCAGTCAGAGGTTTCCTACAATTGTTTTATAGGGGAGTTAGTATTCATGGAGTGTCTGTGGGTTTGTATATCCACAGTCACATGGATCTTTCTCCCACGAATAGTGTTGGGAGGTTTCTGATTTCGATGAGGGTGTGGGTCCTGGACTCTCCCTTATTGAAGAAATTAAACGAAACCACAGATCTTAGGTAGGGAAGGTACGGTTCACACATTTGTTTCCACACAAGATTATGATAAGTATCCCTCACCTACCAAGATCAATTTTAGGGCAACCATCTAGGTGTAAGCTCATAGATTTTATTGCAGGAGGTAGCATTATTTCTCCTACTCAATTCTTCGTTTCCAAATACCAGAGGGGAGATGGGAACAAAGTCTTTTTTTACCCTTTCCCTCTCCCGTTGAGTTTTTTCACCATGGGTAGCCATCTTGGTGTAATCCCCTAACCTTCATCCCTTATTCTATTCATTGGACCCTGGTCTAATGTAATGTGAATAAGGGGAAGGCTCGTCGGCTCACCCTCTTCTCAGATCAATTCAGGCCTCGTCCACTCTCATTTCCATAGGTATGCCCTCTTCCACCAACGTAGGAGGAAAAGGGCATGTGTCATTGTTGAATCTCTCCCATCATCTTGTTTCTCGCACCAAGCATGACTCATGGGGGATTAGAGATTAGTTATGATTACAACATTCACACAAACACCCATTTTGAAGGAAATATGAGAACAATGATTCTTGTTCAAACTAGGATTCATAAGAATCCATTTTAGGGCCTGATATCACTAGATATCATCTTCATGAATCCAACCCAAATTCCCTTAATATGGGAATCCCCCTTAGGAACAAGCCCCAAATTAAACCCCCAAATCATCACGGCATACTTTTGAGGAAATAATCCCAAACTCATTTCTCTCAAAGGACTATACTCTCCTATGAGACTCATCGAACAACTTGGAATTTGATTCCCATGCACATGGGATATGTAGAAGCCTCCTTGAGGTTCAAAACCTACATTTTAAAATCAACCATATTCTCATTCGGTCATATTTGAATCAAGGTATGATCAAAATTGGAAACCTATATCCTTTCCAAGTTCATTGGGGATTTTTTATATATAATTTCCACTCCAAAAATTGACTAGGAATATTCTTCTTAGATTTCCATACCACATGAAATTGAACTATATGGTTAGATCCTTATCACATGACCTTAAAAGTCATGATGTGTCCCATTAAGCACCATCGAACTATGAGAGTTCATATTCTTTTCAATAGGATACGTAAGTAACCCATTTCATGGGCACGATCCCAATATCAAAACAAGCCTTCATCTCCCTAGATGACAATAAATTCTGGTGTGCCCCGCTGAGTGGCATAAAAAACCAGTATCATAATAACGATGACTAAAAGAATCTTGAAATAGTATATTAGAGGATACCACTTATAGAGAACCATGAATACATACAGATGTCTCTATTAAAGAGTAACCATGAATGCATACTGATGATTCTAAATTTTACACATGTTTATAAGTGATTTTAAATTCTATGGGAAGCTTATGTTATACTTGATGAATTAATAAGGATTCATGAAAATATCTTAAATTTAAAAATAGAGTACCAGAGTAGACAATAATTCCCCCCAAAGGGTTTGATGAGTCTGACCTCCCATCCTCTAAACCAATGTGTGTTCTTAAGTATCATAAAGATCAAACATAATGAACAACTGCCTTTGGAAAGAAGGTCCCATTTAGATAAAGAACTGTTGAATGTTTCTGTTTCCATGAATAAATCTAATGGAAACTGCCTGGACATAGTGATTCATAAAACTAAAACATACATACCAAGGAACTATTAAACAAAAATGGTGAACCCTTTTTCAATACTTAACCAAGTAAATAATGATACCCACCTGTTAGGCCCCTATCAACTGATAAAGGAAGGTCATACAAAGGAATCAATTATGAATGTATCAATCTAAAAGATTTTACTTTAATGGAGTTTATTGTAATTTTCTCAGTTTTTCTCAAAACTCTCTTCACTCTAAAATGGATTTCTTCAGGTGAACATCTGTGAACTTTCCCACTGCTGCTCAAGCTAGATCCGCATCCAAAGGAAAGACATTATAACCCACCCAACATCTTCAACACTAAGTATCCAATGTGCTGGTAAAGGATCACTATCAATACGACACCATCATAACTTTTGAGGTTTCATGACATACCCTCTAGGTCAATAAAAATCCTCACATTTCCATCCAACAATGACCAATGGTCAAGAAGTAGATGGTGCCAACCACCGTATTCAACCGTTTCAGGTTCTTATCCTCAGAAAGCATCATTTAGTCCAACCCATACTACAGGGAGGGAGATCAAGAGGTCACTCAGGGCCTCAATTCATGAATGAATGGATCCTTCCTAAGGACACACACGAACAATCGCCACTAGTAGAATTGTATGGTAGTGAACCCCCAACATGATGGGGGTGTTTCCCATGAACGTTTTTACTAGGTCTATCAGAACCAGGCATGTAAGTCAAACTGTCGGGGACAATTTCCGGTCAATAGGGAGAAGGTTCTTACCTCTTACTCCTCGAGATAATTCCATTAACCTAACATGATGGAAAACAATGAGCGGGCACATACACCCGTTCATCCTAGTTTTACTGTCCAGAAGACTCATTTCGCAGCAACCCTCCAATCCCACTATATAAACCCAGTGGAGTACTATGAATATACACATACAACTACTTACAAATTATAAGCCAGTTATTATGATCATCTGACTGCATTTGAAGAAGCCTTCCAATCCAATGTGGTGGAAAATGGTAAACAGGAACACCCACCATCTTACAAGAACCAATTCTTCCAGCAGTCTCACCTACCTGCATTGAAGGTATTCTATCAATCATACTTGTTGGAAAACATCCAGAATTCAAATATACATTCTAGTGTTCATCAGGCTCACTAACAATCTCGTTTTGCAGTACTCGGAGAAGTCAGCTAGAAAGATTTGATGAAAAATCTAGGGCAGGCCCAACTCTTTATCCCCATGCATGAGTATTGTCAATACCCATTAATAGGAAAAGGAGGATAGAAGTAGGAACATACTCTTGCTCTCGATACGGAATGGACGTATATCCCCATTCCGAATGCTGAAGTCACCAAACATATCTTATAAATGGTGAATTGGAAGACTCAAATCTCTGTACATATTCAAGAAGAATGCTAGTATATTATAACAACGATTTCAGCAGTACCTGGGGAACATACAAAAAAACTTGTCCCCACACAAGAGATAACACATCAGCATGCTATCCCGGAGTAGATAAACACTTCTATTATAGTCCAAGAGGTCCATCAGGAATACACTCCTTATCATACGATCAACAAGATCATGAATATACACCCTTTCCAATTGGAGGAAACCAGTCCGTTCTGGTAACCAATCCAAGGTAGGCACATACAGCTGCCCATGATAACCATCTATCCCAGCAAGTGGCCCCAAAAATGTATAACATAGTATCCAAGAAGAAATATCATCAAAAACAATTGTAAAATAATTAGTCAATCTGTAACCCGGATCCTTTTAATGTTGGAGTTCTTAAAGCCCACAAAAATTTATCTGTTGCCGCTCAATATCTTAACCTCCCATTAATTTTTTTTTGGGATTTGTAGTAGTAATTCTGAAGTTACTCATCATTCACTTCATCATGAAGGATTTCATCATGAAAATTCAGTCAATCCAGGGAACATATCTCTGGATGAGAGCCACGAAAACCCTCCGTGTGGACAGAAGACCAAGGAACAAGAGGATTCATCCATAACTGTAATCCACCCTGGTGTTCCTTCCAATGATGTTATTCTCTATGAAAGTCCTCTCTGCAGTATTAGTTCACATTTTCAATATAGTTTTAAAATTGATAATGTTGTGATGAGAAAAAATTCCTATCTCAAGGCACATGAAAATACAATTCAAGTCTTGTCTGATGCCATGTCATTGACGGGTGAAACACTTTCTCAACTAGAAGACATATAAAGGAACAATCATTCTCTAAACCTCCCTTGGGCCATTTTTATTATAATACAAAGCATCCACTTTAGTCAGGCCAGGTGAAAAAATCTATAGTAAGGGACGACAAAGACATGTTAAACATGAGAAAACAATTGGCTAGAGGAGAAATACCTGTCATGTTCTGGCCTTTGGAAAATTCTCCGTATAACATTCCAGAATTTATGATAGAAGATTGTATTCATGATATCTGCCTCAATTTATGGAAGAATCTTCTTCATTTGAAAACCAAATTATTACCATCTGATGAATATCAAAATCACATGAAGGTAATAGAAGGGTTGAAACGCCAAATTGACTTGGCATATCTCTCAGCTTTCTGAATTCCGAAGACTGAAAAATAGCTAAGAACCCTTTAGTGTGCACGCCCCAATGCTGTAAAGAGGTTACATCAGTCAATTTCTGATTCCCCATCTGATATTGTTATCAGATTATGGGGTGTACAAGGAGAAGTTCAATTCACTACACTCCTGAATTTGCAATGTTCGCCAAAAGTGGATTCATGAAATATTATTGCCCATGGTCGGCTACAATCAACAGATTTTGTATTTAATCGAATGTACACTCTAGAACAGGCCTCAACCGGCTCTCATCAGAGTTAGGCCCAATGAAAATAAATTTTCGAGTTACTTTTACATAAAGAATCTATGAATATAGAGTATGTGTCCCTATTAGAGTATTTAAGTCGCCAATGAATGAAAATTTATGAAATAGCACAACAATCATCCAAAATTGGTTATTTGACTGGTTGTCATATGATGCACCCAACTTATTTCCAAACCAAAATTCTCAAAATTATAAGGGTAGTTGCACGAATTCCAGCCTTCAATGTTCAAGAATCACCCTAGCTTGAAAGGATTAGGGATCATTTAATTCAACCATTAAATTCATTAATCAGTGTTTAGAAGATTGATGAAGAAGAACAGGAACATCCCCAACCTGTAGGGATAGGGTATTGTTTCACATCTACAATCCCCTCATCATCAGATGTCAGTTTTCATCCGATTAGGGAAGAAGTCACAAAGAAGGTGCACAAATGAATTATCCAAGGATTCCTTTCAGGTTACTATCCATCAATAAATTCTTTAGAATCCATCATATAGGAGTACATAGTCTCATTGAAGGCACGGTTAGAGATGATCGTACAAAGATACTAACAAAATGCAATCAATGCACTATGAATTCGTAAATTTCATTGAAACACTTGTAGAAGATCCTCCGGAAAACAAGTCTAATTTCGGGGAATCAGAAGATGAAGTTCTTTTTCATGATATTATATACACTAAAGTAAATAAAGATGGTTTATGTACCCGAAATCAGAGGCTTACCCAAAATCTTGGTATGCCTTCAAATAACCATCTCCCACCCCACCGAAAAAAATCCAACAAGGGGAAAGGTAAATGTCCAATGGAATCTCACTATTCCACTAGAGAAGTTCAATCTCTTTCTTTTGAAGAAATATTTTCATATAATGAAGAGGAAATGAAGGAGTTGAGAAGACCTAATACAGAGTTACTTCAAAGCAGCATTTCTAATAAACATACTTCCCAGGAAGGTCCTCAACACGCACATCCTATAGGAGCTCCTCAAAAATTAGGACTTGTACTAACAACAGGTATAGATAATAATTCATCCATTGGGTTCAAAACCGAGGTAGGATCAAAAATATCATGATAAGCATGTTCCTGTAGGTTATCCAAGGAAAATACCAGCACCACCACTAGTGGGTTTTCCTTTCGTTACACCAAATCAATCTCCAGTTGTTGTACCTGTACAAGTTCCATCTTATCCAGATATTCCCAAAATTCTTATGAACACAATTGTGGTATTAAAAACTCGGTTCGAATGTATGGAGGAAGGACGTGGACCATTTATTCTAGAAAAAAGCTTACCCAGAATCGGTAGATCTGATTCCTCCCCCACCAAATTTTGTGAATACAACATTTATAATATTTAATGGTTTGGGGGATCTAGAAGAACAATTACCACATTTCATTTCCCATTGTGACCTTGTGATGGGGACTCCTCAAAAACAAGAAGTAGTAAAACTCAGCTATTTTGTGCAATCACTACAGAGGCCAACATTTTCCTACTATAAAAGTTTACAATCTAGATCAATTACTGTATGGTAAGATCTCCTCCATTAATTCCTTCTTCAATTTAGCTCAATGCTACTGATGATAACAGTTTTTGATATTAAAAATTGTAAACAAAGGTAGAATGAAACAGTTTCACATTTCATTGCATGATGGAATTAATTAACATATTCCTTAAGTCTTGCACTTACTCAAGAAGAGTTTCTTCCAATTTGTGTGTCAAATCTGCGTGATGAGTTACAAACACCACTGATCACTCTGAAATAAATAAGAGGGTTTTTAGAGCTTACTTCAACTACTCAACAAATAGAAGATTCCATTATTGAAAACAAGGATAAAACATATGTATTTCCATCATCCATGGTAAATATAACAGGGAAAGTAGAGGCATCTACCGTTACCCTCATGCAAGCACATATACTTGATTCCACTTCAAAACCTTCATCATAGAGAAGGGATCCACCTCTATAGTGTCTAGATCAATGAACTCTTCCTCAATAACATCAAAGAGATCAAAGGAGGAAACAATTTGGGGAATTAAAAAGCAATGTTTGTTCCTTCAGGAATGTAGAAGTTCCAGTTACTTCACCTTAGCTCTAGAAAATAATTTTGATCAGTTTCCAAGCCTTAAGAAACCAAATAAAGAAGAAGATGTATATATTCTGAATTATTGTCCCTTTTAGTAGATGTTGGGTAATCCTATTCAAGAGTGTTTTATTTTTATGAACCTCCGACAAAAAAATGGTAGAATCTAGACAAGTGAAATTGAAATGTTCATCAGCTCAAGTAGAACGTGTTACTGCTACTGATCTTGAAGAAGAAGGTGAATTGTAGGAAGCTAAAAGTAAAATTTTGATGAAATATGATGATTGTATTATCTTGAAATTTATCAACAAAAATATTTCCATTTTAAGAACATATTTGAAACAACCAATTTTTTCTTCAGCCACTCCTGACACAACAAAACCACCTTTATCAAAAGTTCAATCCTCAATGAAACGAGGTGACCTGAAGGAAAAAGTGTAGTCACAAGAATATGAGATCGCATCAGGGACAAAGCTTTCCTTGACCCAGGCAGATTTCACGCCATACTCTTCAAAAGCATGAGCACCGCCCCATCAAACTACATAACCGGAACTAATCTATCATGCAGAATCTTCATCAGATGAATAATTGATCTTTGGTTTTGTCAATGATATTCACTTAACATATCCTTTTACCAATAAAGATTCTAATTATAATGAGACTGAGTTCCTTGTACCTAATTGGGGAACCAGAGGATGAGACTAAGGTCGAGGATACAGGGGAAGATGTGGGAATTCTAGAAACCACTATTTTAACTCTACCCCTTCTTGAACTATATATAAGGTTGAAACTCATGGTAGATCCCTTCAGTTGGATCAACAAGAACAAAGAGTTTCTTCCAAGAAAGATAGGATTGGTTCTGATATGATTAATTTTGGGGAATAATTAGAAGTCACACCATCTTTCTATCGGCATGTAGATAGACCTAATCAATCTAATATACCAAATATAGGAGTATTTCTATGTTCTACTGTGACACAGGGTGCATCTACATTAGAAGCATCAACTTCCAAAGGACCTAAAAAATAGCATTTCCATGCTGGTAAACACAGACCTCTGGATCAAAATTATGATTTTTTGAAACAACTGTCCCATACACCATCTAGGTTATCTATTTTGGATGCCTTGAATCTCTGAAAAGATCTTCGAGAAGCACTTATTGAGGCTTTCTCAAGTCCTCAAGGGTTTGATGCTGAAGTTGCTGCTTCTGAGGTTTATCATATAGAGAATGATCTTGAATAATTTCATGCAATCATATATTTTATAGATGAAGATGAATATGATGTTGTACATGGGCATATTAGATCCTTGTATTTTTCTGGAAATTTCAATGATATAGACTTCCGACGAGCTTTCATTGATAATAGCTTTGGAGTCAACCTCATTTCTATTTGTACACTTCGTCGGTTGGGCCTGACTAAATCTGATTTATCTCCCTATAATTTAAGGTCGCAAGGACATTCCACGAATGAGGATAAACCTCTTGGTGATATTACACGTATAACTCAATTTAGAGATAATATGTTTAATTCATATTTCATGGTTGTTTGTCTGGACACAACCTTCAACATTCTACATGGAAGGCATTGGCTGCATCAACATGATGTCATACCTTCATAATTACACCAATGTATGAAATACTATTTCAATAGTCAAAATGGGACCTAGTATGATGACAAGGATATATTAAAAAATGTGTGAATATCAAGACATTGAGGAAGAGTTTTACCACAAAAAATGAATGAGATCCTTGAAAAAGGAGATAACTAGTGTTAATGCTCCAAATGGTTTGGAAAAGACTCCAGAAATTCCATTCATACATTTTAGTACATATTATGTGGAACCCATGAATAAATTTGAATGGGTAAATCCAAATCTAACCAATCATCTAGTGACTTCCATAATGTCGATAGCGACAACTGAGCCAGACAACATGGAAAAAATTGTTGATTCAACAAGCAATGATGGAAGATTAAATAGAGATGTCTTCATTACATCCATGAAACTACAGTAAGCCTATACATTTCCAATATGATTAGAATAAATTGTATAAATTTTAGAGGAAGACAAATATGTTGATTCCCAATACATCATCTCCTCTTTACTACCACATGAAGACCTTTCTTCATCAGTAGGGTCAGATATGGTTGCCTCTTTTTCAGGAAGATCAAATACTGACTCCTCCCCTAACTCTGGATATTTTTCCTTATCATCTACTATGAAAGTAAAAATAGAAGAGGTAACACATAATGAATATGAAGAGGAAGATCTCAAGGATGATCCTCCAGCATTTCAGGAAGGTGTCTCTACCACTATGGTGAGCATAAAGAAATAAATCTCGGTAAAAAATAATAAACACGCCCCACTATAATTAGTGCGACCATGACTTCTGAACATCTAGAGGTGTATACTTCATTTTTAAAGATACATCAAGATATATTTTCCAGGAATTATACCAAAATTTTAGGTCTTAATCCATGTGTAGGTACCAATCATTTGGATTTTCTCGAAGAACATTGAGGATTCAAGCAAGAAGCAAGAAGACCACACCCAACTCATGCCTCTAAAATTTAAGATGAATATGATAAGGGTATAAAGAATAACTTTTTTTAGGGAGGTTCAATATCACAAATGGCTATAGAATATTGTCCCAGTGAAAATGTATAATGGGAAACTTGGAGTTATCATTGATTTCAGATATCTTAAGCAGCATTTTCCTAAAGATAATTTTATAGTTCAAATTATAGAGCTTCTAATTGACGAAACAACTGGCTATGAAGCTCTTTAATTCATGTATGGATACTATGGGTATAATAAAATCCATATGGACCAAGAGGATCTAGAATCTACATCCTTCAGATCCCCTCATGGTCGGTTTTTCTATCGAGTAATTCCCTTTGGTTTAAAAAATGAAGGTGCGTCATATCAACATGCAATGCACCAAATCATCAAACCCTTCGTAATGAAATTTGTTAAATGTTATGAAGATTATTTGGAGGTGAAATCCAAAAAATGTTCCAATCCCTTCACTGATCTAGAGATTATATTAAATAAACTTTGGTAGCACAGTTTCAAGATAAAACCCTTGAAATGTTTGTTCGGGGTAACCTTTGGAAAGATCCTCAGCATTATTGTGCGCCATCATAGTATCAAAGTTGATCTCGAGAAGAAAACATAAATCCTATTTATGTTGCCTCCTCGAAAAGTGAATGTATTAAGATTACTCCAAGGAAACATGGCCTACATTCATCGCTTTATCACCAATTTGGTAGGCAAGTGTTTTCCCTTCACCAAATTAATGAATAAGGGAGTCTAATATTAATGGAATGAATACTTCCAAGAATCATTTGATACCCTCATGAAATATCTATTGAGTCCACCAGTATTAATGCAACCTATTAATGGAAGACCACTTATTCTCTACGTGCCTTATTTAGAGCAATCTCTAGGTACCTTCCTTGCCCAAAAGAATGATGTTGGGAATGAAAAAAGCCTTTAATATCTTAGTCGAACTATGCTTGATGTGGAAACTTGACATTAAAGTATTGAAAAGTGAATCCTGACATTAATATTTTTAGTTCAAAAATTGATGCACTAATGGAAAAATCATGAAGCCTAATTGGTGTCTCATAGTATCCCACTCTATTTTATCCACAGTCATACTATCATTACAGGACATCTGGTACTGTGGGAAGTTATTCTACAAAAATTTGATATCCAGTTTGTGACTCATAAGGAAATAAAATTCCATGCTCTAGCAGACTTCCTTGTTGAACATCCTTCTGTGGAAGATACATCATTAAATTCTCAATTTCGAGATGAAGAAGTCTTCTCTATTCAGGATAATTACCACACATGTGAAACTTACTTTGATGGGGCATCCAGAAGTCCAATAGGGAAGAGAATGGAAATCTCAAAACTCAACAATGTTGGTTTAGGAATTTTCCTTATTTCCCAAGAAAAGGCAGTGTTGCCTACTCCTTCATATTGTTATAATGTGGTACCAACAATAAGGAAGAATATCAAGCTCTCATCGCAGGTTTGGAATATCCCCTTCAGGTGAAAGGGAGTCACATAAAAGTGAAAGGTGATTCAGAATTAGTAATCAAGAAAATCAATGGGGAATAATCTATTAGAAAATAATATTTAATCCATTTGTGTGAATACTTCAAAGTGTTAATGGAAAAATTTCCCTCAGATACAACATTGTATTATGTCCCATGATCATGAAATTCCCAAGCTGGCGCACTGGCTAATGCAGCTACAACCCTGGAATATCCAAATTAGGATGATACTATCATCATCATAGCCAATTATCATGTGGTATCACATTTTATTCAACCCATAATGGACAAAAAATTGAGATTAGCCCTATTTTTGAACCATATGGTCTACCATGGAAGGAAGAACACCTATCATGAAATATATTCAAAATGGAATACTTCCACCAAATAGGGCTGAATAGGAATAGATCTGATGATGAGCGTCCAATTTTACTCTTTACTATAGTCCAAACTAGCAGAATATCATTTAAAAATGAGGCTTCGATGGAATCTTCCTCCGATGTATTGATGGAGAAGAAACTGTAGCTGTCATGAAAGAATTGCATTCAGGAGTTTATGGAGCCCAATATTCTGGGAACTGACTCTCTGATCAGATCCGAAGGCTTGGAAACTTTTGTCCATCAATGATGTAGGGTTGTACAAATTTTACTAATAAATTCCACCCCTGCCAAGTTCATTTCTACATCATTCATCAACCACAAGAGTTTCTACATGCTGCTAAATACTCCTGACCATTTTCCACCGGGGGAATGGATATAGTTGGACCTTATCCTCCAGCTACAACTATGTAGTTCAAGTATATTCTTACTACGACTCACTTATCCTGCAAATGGGCTGAGTCAATACCTATTAATGAAGTCCATGAAAAAATAGTTGTTAGTTTCATCAAAACTAACATCATCATCATATTTGGTGATCCTCATACTATTTTTACGGACAATGGAACCATGTTTTGTTCTATTTAGGTAAAAAATTTATATCTGGAACATAATATGAAATCTAATCATTCATCTCGCTATAATGCGGTGGCCAATGGACAGATAAAGGCCTTCAATAATAACCTCTCAAAAATAATCTAGAAAATGGTGGATAAAGATTATAAATCATAGCTGATAAATTTTTTCCTGATTTATGGGCGTATTAAACTACTATCCATACTTCAACCCAAGAAACTACTTATTAATTGTTATATGTAGTAGAATTAGTTATTCCAATTGAAATACAATCTTCTACACTTAGAGTTACAATCTGCGATCAGTTGTCTACAAATAAGAAGTATCAAAAATGGTTTGATGAGCTGGAGGAGTTAGACGGAAAAATATTGCATACTTTTCATCACTCAGAAGTCTACCAGAAAAGAATATCATAGAATTTTAACAAGAAAATTTCCCTTAGTTCACTTCTTCAAGGAGAATTGGTATTCGTCCTCAAGACTCTAATGATACCAGGAAAGGAACCTTTAAAGCATGAGCTAATATTGAAAGGACCTTATTATATACTAAATGTCTACTCCAATGGAGCATATTCATTAATTCCAATAAATGGAGGGCTCATTAAAACTTCAACCAATGCAAGATTTGTGAATAAATACATTGGGTAATTAAATAGACCATTAGTCTTTGCTAAAAGCCTGAAAAATACACATACCACAATATCCTTACTGGAAGACGTAAAAATACACAGTATGAGGTCCAAGTGGAAATACGTTAAACTACATTACAACCAAAATCCTCCATGTTGCATGATGATAAATTTCGTTGAATCTTTTTTCCTTATCGCATGACATTAAACTATATGAAATCATTTGTCCTTGTAACACGATATTAAACCGTACGACTGACATCCTCTCTACTCGAAGTTAGGAGCTTCCATATGCGAGCATCATGGAAATCATTACTACTCCTTAGTTGCATATGTATACCTCTCTTCCCTATTTTTATGTCAGATCTACATAGGGACCTTAGTTCAAGTACTACATGTGGCTTGATTCTAATTTATTTGAGAAACGTAGAGATGCCAAGATCTCCAATCCTGGGCCATGTTGTAATCAAAAAATTTCTATTTCACTTTTTATTCCCCAATATACGAATTAAATCTATACAAAGTGGTCTTTTATGATACATAATGTTAATTTCATACTATCATGTGTCTTAAATTTAATCATTCTTCTAGAATGTTTAAATGTCCCCATTTCCCATATCAAATTTGATTGGTGTGGGAAATGATTGTTTAAAGAAATAAGTATGGATTATTTCTCATCTATATGAGATATGTAGAGATTCCAAGATCTTCAATCATAGTCCCATCCATGAAAAAAAATAAAATACCATTATTCTTTATATAATAATCAAACTTTCTTAGGGAATGTTTAATGAACTACATATGTTCTAATTCTATCCCTCAGCAATACATGTAGTGAAACATGGGTTTTATCCCTTAGTCCATCTACAACAAGCGTTTATTTTCACATATTTTCATCTTCATCCTTACCGCATGATGTCAAAATGAATGGAAATCTAACACACATATTCTTCAGTTATGTCACCTTTGTATTATAGAAGAAACCTTTACTGCTCTTTGTTTTTCACACCGAGCATAGATCACGTGGGGTTAGGAATTAGGTAAAAGGATTCTTTATATAAATGAGGTGTCTCAATTTCTTTTCTGGTTATCAATGTCTTCACTACATGACTTAAAAATGCAGAGTATAATGACCTAGTTGCATGACCTTAAAATGCACAATAGAATGTGAAATCAAAAGGGATCCAAGAATGTCTCCGTTTTACTTATGATTTAGATCAACGTAAAGGACAACCGATTCATGGTAAATATGGATTCAAAATTTTTTTATGTCCATTGAGCACAAACCCCTTCTATATTTCACACCTTTAAACATGAATTATTTCCGGATATTTTTAATTTTTCATATAGTTTTTGGGGACAGAATTCTGAATACCTGAGAGATATTATGCTTGACTATGCAGTATGTGCCCTTAGGTGGATTTGAATAAGTTGCCTACATAATGGGTCTGTCGGTCAAAAGATTCCACTAATTGGCTATGCAGCATATTCCCTACTTGGCACTCTATAACACAACTCCCATAATGAGTTTGTCAAATAATGGTAATTTTGTTCTGGATTATAGTATTTTTCCCCTTCAAACATTTACGACGATATAAAAGAATCTGTATTTTAAAATAGTCATTCCGGTATATTTTTTCCATTATCTTTCTCTGGATATGAATGTCTTAATGTCTATGGTTTACACATTTCCCTCTCCATGTTTTCAAATCTATATATAATAACCTTGGAATCACTTGGACACATATCATATTCTGTTTCAATTTTAGGTCTTACTTATATGACCTAAAACTACAGACACTACAACTCCTACGTTTGGGGAAGGCCTTCATAAAAGTCATATTCCTATGATTCTTTGGAAATTTTAGTTGGAAATAATCTCTACATATTCATGTACCTCTCTCCATAAGCCAAACTATGTGATTCAGATAATAAGAACCTCCATAAACTTTATTCGGCTTTTAACAATAGAATGACATCATTTTTAAGAGCTCTTTTTCTTGACTATGTAGCATGTTCCCTTAGCTGGCCTTGCATTAGTTGCAAACATAACGAGCCTATCAGCTAGAAGATGCCACTATTTGGCTATACAACATATTCCCCAGTTGGCGCTACATAATACAGCCCCCATAACGGGCTTGTCAAAAAAATGTAACATTGTTCTTGGAAAAGACTTCCTTTAATGCCTTTTTTCCAATTTTTAATGTCCTTCTCCAGATCTAGAAATTCCCAAATCAGAGTTTATAATTTCACTTCCATACCTGAATATGGAAATATGCTTCCCAATAATTTATCAATAATTTGGAAGAGTTTCATACCTTTGGTCGAAGATAAATACCTTAAATTAAAGCCACACAATGTCCTCATTGCATGAATTAAAACTGCAAAGTACAATTCCCTCACTACATGATTTAAAACATCACAGTACAATGTCCTCACTGCATGACTTTAAACTGCAGTGTAGTTCCCCTATTAATGACATATGTTGGCATAAAATGGCCCTTTATTCTTAAAATCCATTTTCCTTGGCAAATCCACCTTATATGGTCTTGTGTGACCAAAATCATATTTTCCCTTGTCTATCAATAGTAAAATGTTATATTCTTAAGAAAAATTTTGCCTGGATATAAATAATATTCCCTTAGGTGGCCTTACATAAGTTTCCAACATAACAATCCTATTTTCCAAAATATTCAACTATTTGGCCATACAACATATGCCCTAGTTGTCCCTATGAATTATATCCCCCAAAATAGGTTTATCAAATAATGGTAACATCATTATTGGAAAAGACATATGTTGATACATGTTTTAAATTTAGAGACCATAAAAATCATGGCTCAAGATTCCCCATGGAAATATATAAAGAATAGTAAATAAATTCTTCGTCATTGTGTCTTGTTTGGGATTTAATTTCAATTTGATGGTCCAATATATTTCTAACATAAACCGTAAACCATTATAGTTAAACATGCATGACTCTAAACTTCCTATAGCGAAATATATACTCAAAATATTGAGAACCTACAAAGGTAACTCTGAACAAATGTCGAGTCCCAGCTCACTAAACATAAATTTGTGTATGATATAGCTAACATTGAACAATAAAAAATTCAAATGATATGATGTTTCTGGGATTCTCCATATGACTCTAGTAAAAATCAAACTTTTCTGATTAGGCCCATTGGCATTATAGGAAAATTTTGAGCACTCCCATTCTTGTCATTTTAATTAGGATTGCCTAACACGATGGTATAATGATTTTAAAAAAGATTCACCATCATCATTACCATTAATATTGCAGTAAAAAAAGCAAGGACGAGAACATATATATGATTGAATACAAGGAATCCCTTTCATTTATATGATATCAGAGGGACATACACAAAATGGGTCCTCTCTATCATGTTTTTAAATAAACTCTCAACATGAATCTTCAATTGTTGAACATCTTTATAAGACCAATCAACCGCCTGTTGAAGTTGAGATAGGTGAGCAACTCTACTATCCTCATCCCGACGAAGTGTTTCTTTAGTGGTTAAAATGGCGTTTATCCCATATAATTGCTTTTCTCCAAATGTCATGTTCAATTTCTCAAGTTTTTTATGAACACAATACAATTTTTGTTGAAGATATTACGACTCCTTCATGGTTTCATTGATTTTTTGGCTGATTTCGATCAATTTCTTGTTATGATATGCCTCCGACTCTGCTACTGCAACTTGGAATCTCTCAACATTGATGAATCGTTTAGCCATTTCAAAATCTTGCCACATCTTATGCTCATTATACCATTGGATAATTGTCTCTTTATTTCATCATAGACTATTCTATAATTAAATGCACCAAATAACAATATGCAAAATAATGCTAGGAGTCTTGAAAATTGGGATGGAATTTAATATAATGGCTTCTCAACAATTATGTTGCCGATATGTCTCTATGTTTCCTTTAGTTCCATTCTAAGAGAATATTGCATGTATATGTCGGAATTTGAGTCACTACTATGAGGTAAAATGTACTCTGAAATAGATCACTTAAGGATATGCCTTGTTCTACTTCTCCCAGAACAGTAGAATCTTCACCTTCATCTGATGTCTAAACCAACATGGAAATTTCTCCTTCTAATCTAATTTGGGATGCTAATAACCCTAAATAATAAATCAAGGTCATTGTCAGTTTCTTAAAATGGCAGAAACAATGTATGATACAAACAACCAATGAAATTTAGATAATAATAATCCAGATATTTGATTGGATTTATCCCCATTATTCTCACGTTTAATATGTTGAGTAGATGTTTCCTGAAAAGGGGAACTCTCCCGAGTTTTCCCAGTAATTTTGATTGAAGGAGCTTGAGCATCTCATGACGGAGGGTCCTCTATAAGTATTTATCCAGCTCCAACAGAAGAAGGATAGAGTGAAATGCCTCATTTATGAGGATCCTTCACAACAATTTCTGTAGATAAAGTTTCATAAGGTGAAATTTGATATAAATAATCAAGTAAAGAAGAACAGATGTTGACAAGAAAATGAATGAATAAGGACTTACATCCTTTTAATTCTTCATGAAAATCCCCAAAATCCTTGATAAAACCTGAAATATCAATATTTAGATTAAGGTATTCCATCATTCATTGTATGTGGCTTGGAATGTTATAGAATCCTCAACATTTATGGTATCCAAAAATGTTGTTTGATGCCCAAATTAGCCCCTCTGACATTTTGTTCCATTGGATTTTCAGTCGATACAACATCATCAGATCTTGCCACCTTTTGGAAAACATTAGTATTTATGTCTCGTTGCCCTAGGTCATCATTCCTTTCTTCTGAAGCAATTGGAATAAAAAAATTGGTTATTTCAGGATCCATTGGAAAAGGTAACTAATATGAAATATGTTGAAAAGAATAATATTAGAAAATATATTAATATTCAAGAGAAATTCATTTGATCTTACCATTACTTTTCTCTCTCTCTCAGTGGAGCTGCGAACGGGTACAAATAAATCTTTTGATGAATTATCACCTATGATAGCAGAATTATCAAAAAGAACAAGGGTTTATCCTGGGGTTTCCTTCTCTATTCTTGAAGAATCAACTCTTAGTCCCTTGAGAGAAGAGAGATACTGATATCCTTCAATAGGATAAATTTGATTACCAGAGTGTATTTAGAAAATTACAATACCCTAAGGCCAGTATAAATAATTACACCTTTGGAGAACACTTTGTATCAATATCATATATCTCTTACATTTCATTAAAAATAATGGGGAGAAATCGAAACAGTCTTCATAGATGGAGAAACATGAGGTAATGGCTGAGAATTATCCATCGCCTTTACCCCAGTCATAATTATCTCTCTTGGAGAATGTTCTGGAGACACTAGAGGATCATTAATTGCATCAATGGGAGCGCTTGTAGGCCCATACATTGGTGATTCAAGAACTTGTCCATAGTTTCCTTCCCTGCATTCACGCATCACAAATGAATTTTCATTTAGATTAAGGATAATGAATGTTAAAAAAAAGTTGAGACAAAATAAAAGACAAATACATTCTTAGTATTAACATAAATTTCTCACTCCTCATCAGGGTCAATAATTACCCCTTCATGTACTCCTAAGTCCATCATATGAGATGCTCATTTAGAGTTTGGAATGTTTTCATTAGTTTCATATATAAAATCCTCAATCTCCGTAATATACTCATGTACTTCAGTCAGGTTATTATCTAGATCCCAATCCAAAGGTACCATAATGTCACCAATATCTGGTATTTCAATTCCATGCTAGAGAAATGCCCATGCATCCCTAAGATCATGAGTCACACTATCCCAATAATGAATGGCTGAAGGTCACACATAATTCAATCTCAACATGTTTGATTGCGGATGATATTAAACACCTTATGAATGGTGATCCCTTTCAGGCATCCTTTCCTCTACAGAGAGTTCAACAGATGGAATAGGAAACTCTGTTTGACGGCAGCAACTAGATCACCTGGGCATTGGAAGTATTGCTTCTCTAGCTATGTTCTCCCTAGTATCCCTCATCCAAAGATGTTTTGAGGGCTCTGAAACCTCTGAATCTTTAGCATCATCTCTGGACATGGACTTCTTACCATGATTTTCATATGCAACAGTCGTTGTAGCTGCCACTCGATATATTCCTTTCGTCAAATCCCCATGAGGATATGAAGAATACCACAATTTGGAAGATCCAGATTCCAATACTATTGATTAATCTAGTAGAGGTAACGTAATTGAAAATTTGGATGCCTCTAATGCAGTTGGAATCCATAAAAATTTTCAGCTTACATTGGGTGTTTCTCATGTCATACATACGCAGGTGGAATAATGTTAGATTTTGGAAGACATTTGAACTGAAGAGAAAACCTTTAAGGGACGTAAGCCTCAAAGATAATTTCACCACCAATCTAGGTCGATAATACCACATCCCTAAATATCATTACATAATTCCTCAGATAAAATTTAGTTTCTTTACCGTCATCAATAAATGATCTAGTATGTGGGTTACCAAAAGGAACAAACTTGAATTCTCCTGAGACATTCAATTCCTTTTTCACTACATCAGGTCTGAAATATTGATAATTAATACTCTAAAAATTCTATAGAAATGGGGTGAATCGACCATTGGGGACTCTAACTGAATTCAACACTGAATATAAAGATACGCGTGCTGCACTCTAGCCATATAACACTTGAAACATACCTGTAATTCTAAACGGAGACTTCCCATTGTATAGATGTAGCATAGGATGGTAAATTCTTTCCAATACAGGAGTTACTAACCCAATATACTCCCCTTCTGCTAATTCAGCCATGATAACAAATTTCCCTGGCCTTACACCACCTCCGGACTCACAAACTCGAAGCAAGTAAACTCTGAGCCACGTGGCAAAGAAGGCAGCTAAGTGTATTGTTGTATCAATATCAGATTTGAATTTGTTGCCCCAGTGCTTATAGTAACCTCTCTCCAATATAGGACAATATGTTCCTGAAGTACCCAATTTATTTATAGAAGGACAACAAGTAGGACATCCACAGGTGGGACCTTTATTTGTTGTTGGTTCTAAAAAGGCTTCAATCTACACCCTAGCATGAATATCATTCTTGTATTTGGGTAATTTTTTTTCTATTTTGAATAGTTCATTATCCAAAATCGGTGATGTGGTATCATTAATCCATGTTGTAGCTAGTGGAAGAAACTCATCATACATTTCCCTGAGAATGGGAATAACCGTTATTTGGTAAATGACTGAGAGAATAATAACAACTTCACCATGTGTCAATTTGAAGGAATTAGTTTGTGGACTCAACCGGCTCAGTAATTATGGAATGGAATAGTTTTTATAAGCATAGGTTAACCCCATCTAGATAGATTCATAGATATGACCATCTGTTAACTCTTTCTTGAATTCTTCACAAGTCTTGTGCACCCAAAATGCCCAAATCCATTTAGGTTTCACACCTACCCCAGAATGAATAACCCAGTCTTCCTTCCACCCATTAGACTGCTCTATCTGAGAAGCACGAAATGTTGAATCATAGGAATGTGTCCTGGGCTCAATAACATGATCCTTAATTTCCAATGTACAACCACTGTGAAGCAGGATGCAACTGAAAGGGACCATTCCTTTATGTACCAGAACCCCCCTTACACTAATATTCATGCAGTTACAGTTGGAGTATTGAAGGAATAAATTATTTGGAATATAATTCTTGACATATGGAACATGGGAATCTTATAAAAGGACATTCCCCTACAGGGGTAGGTAAGGACATTTTGGATATTCACATTGATATAGAATTTACCCCTTCCATAGCCCATGAACAGTACTTTCAACAACATCATAATATTATTGTCCAATGATCTTCGTTATTTCATTTCGAATAGATTTATCTTCTTCAGTAGAGGTTATCAAATGATCTATTTTTCCTGAGAATGAATTACCAATCATACCCTATTAGGTTGATATTTTTACATAAAATTCAACTTAATGGATAATAAAATAAAAAATATTTTTCAAAGAAAGTTGTTCATGTAGTTCCTTCAATGAGGTCTTTTGTGTAAGTCCGTTGAATGGGATCCTCGTGCTACTCCTTTGATGATGTCCTTCTGCGTATCCCCATCACCAAATTATTTTCACCTTGATAAAATATCAAGGAGACTATCTAAGAGAATAACATATAAAGGCTTGAAAAAAAGGGATAAATAATTAGAGATGGAATATTTGGAGGAACAGGTGAAGTAAATCACAAAGGGTTGAACCTATTTATAGCCACTTATGAACCAGCATGACCTACCTTCACAACAACACTACACGGTGTACCTACGCGATGTTTCCCCATGGAAAACCTGTGCTATCCAGAAATTAACCTATAATATTTCCCCATTATTTTACCTCATGAATTGATCTTATTTCTAGTAAGATCCAATCCTATGGGGGTATTTTGACAACACCACTTAAGAATAAAAAAAGACTATAAAGATAGCCCTAACAATTTAAAAATCCTAAAGAATGGTACGAAGAATTAATAGGATAGCCAACTCCTACAAAGGGTAGTACGACAAAGCTACATCACAGATCTACATGATGGAGTTGTGCAACAGACTTGCATGGAAAAGATGTGTGATGGAGCTCCATGACAGACCTGAGCCACATAACTACGCGGAAAAGATGCACGACAGAGCTACACAGAAATATAATTTCTACACCCCTACACACTAGATCTACACAGAGAAGCTATGCAGAGGACCTTATTGGAAAAACATTTCTTCTACTAGACACATCCTTTCCTATAAATTGGACCATTGGGATCCACATTTCTTGACTAAAAGAAGTTGAAAGACTAAGTGAAGCTCCCATTGCGTATCTATTTTTCCTAGATCCCTCAATTGTCTTAGGTATCTCTCTAAAACATGTGAGAAGGGATAATTAAAAGAGATATGAATTTTTTGAATGTCTTTTACAATTGTTTACATAGGTTTTTCTCCCCTATGTGACTTTATTCTTCAGTCATCATATAGATCTGTGTGGCACACCTACATGACACACCTGCGGGTTATAACTGCGAGGTGTAACAATGCAGGGTACCTACGTGGCATACTTGCATGAGGTACCTACACAATATGGCTTGGTATTAAGACTACATACCAACTGAAGTACCCTCTTTAAATCCATTCATGGAAGTGTATCTATTACCTTGGTTCCATTATCTAAAAGGGACAATGTTTAATCATACTCCAAAACCTCCCAACATATAAAACCATTGGTAAAGGCACATTAGCGTGTCTCCTATTTGAGTTTGAATATCCATAGTCAGTGGTTTGACACATTTATTTATAAGAGAGTTTGGATTCCTGGATAGTCTATGGGTTTGTATATCCATAGTCACATGGACCTTTCTCCCAGGAACAGTGTTGGGATGTTCCTGGTTTGAAAGAGGGGGTGGGTCTTGGTCTATACCTTCTCAAAGTGACGACCCAGAACATCAGGTCCCTGTTAGGGAAGAAATAGTTCACACTTGATTTTCCACACAATGCTTTGGAGAATTATCCCCCCCCTACTAGGATCAATTTTAGGGAAACCATCTTGGTGTAAGCCCCTATCTTTTCCTGTATGAGCTAGAAAAATTTCTCATCATTTCTGATTCTGTGCCAAAGACTAGAGGGGAGATGGTCACAGAGACATTTTTCACCCATTCCCTATTCTGTTGATCTTTGTCTCCATGGGAAACCATCACGGTGTAAGCCCCTAACCTACATACCTTATTCTATTCATTGGAGCCTTTTCTAATGTAATGTGAATAAAGGGATGGCTCGTCACCCCACCCTATTCTAAGGTCATCTTAGGCCTCATCCACTCTCACCACAAAAGGTGTGCCCTCTTCTATTAGTGGAGGAGGAATAGTTCAAGTGTCATTGTTGAATATCACACATCCTATTTTTTCGCACACCGAGCATGACTCACAAGGGCTTAGAGATTGATGATGATTGCAACATTCACAGAAAAACCAATTCTATAGGAACCACGAGAACACTGATTCCTGTTCAAACAATGATACGTATGAATCCCACTTATGGACCGAGCTCACTAGATATCCTCTGTAATAATCCAAACCTAATTCCCATAATATTTGCATCCTCCTTAGGAACACTCCCAAGTTTAAACCCCCAAATCATCAAGGCATACTTTTCAGGAAGTAATCCCAAACTCATTTCTCTCAAAGGACTATACTATCTTATGAGACTAATCGGAATACGTGGGATTTGATTCCCAAACACAAGAGATACGTATGAAGCCTCCTTGAGGTTCAAACCCAATATTTAAAAATAAAACCTATTCTCCATGGGCCATATTCCCAAGAGGGAATAATCTAAAATAGAATCCCATATCATTTCAAGTTCATTTGGGCTCTTTTCTGTATAAGTCCCACACTCTAATTTGAATAAGAATCTTTATCATAGATGTCCTTACCAAATGAAATTAAATTTTATGGTTAGGTCAATATGACATGACCTCAAAAGGTATGATGTGTCCCATTAAGCAATACCAAACTACGAGGGTTCTGATTCCTTTCACAAGGATACATAGGTAACCCATTTCATGGGTACAATCCCAATATCAAAACCATAATTTGTCTCCCTGGATGACAATGAATTCTTGAGTTCCCGGCTAAGTTGGTTAAAAAACCAGTATCATCATAATTATGATTAAAAAAATCATGAAATCGTATATTTGAGGATACCATTGATGGAGACCCTCTAATGCATACAAATATCTCCATATATGATTAACCTTGAATGCATACTAATTATTTTAAATATTAAAAATGTTAAAAAGTGATTATAAATTCCATGTGATACTTATGTTATGATTGGTGAATTAATAATGATTAATGAAAATATTCCTAAATTTACAAAGAGAGTCCCAGAGTAGACAATGATTCTCCCCAAAAGGATGTGATGAGTCTGAACTCCCATCCTCTCAACCAATGTATGTTCCTATGTATCATATAGTTCAAACATAACAAACACCTTACTTTGGAATGTCGGTCCTCTTTGGATAAAGAACTATTGGAAGATTCCAGTTCCATGAATAAATCCAATGGAAACTAGCTTGAAGCAGTGATTCTTAAAACTAGAACACACGTTTCACGGAACTACGAAACAAACATATAGAGGGATTAGAGCCCCATGTAAAAAAGTCACTGTATAGGATGAACATGGACCTTCATGTAAATGTTCTATGTTGTGACAACCCAAACATTTGTAGAAAAGTGCTCTAGTGATGAAATACAATCCATCATAAAAAAGGTTGTGGGAGAGGGGGGACCCATCCCACACGTAAAAACATTATGATGAATTGTATATTCATTGGTGTACATATTTCCCACTCCCATTTCATTCATCTATCATACCATTAGACCCCATGTCAACCCCTCTTAAAACCATTCTAAGGGTATAATCCAAGGCCTCTCCAATAGAAACCATTTTTATGGTCAACATAGCATATCCTTTTGGTCATACATAACCATGGAAAATGAGATCATTCTAGAATCCTAATTAAAAATATGGATACTCAAAATGAACATAACTATAAATTCATACTGTAACAAGGGATCTAATCATTGAGTTAGTTATATGGGCCTCCCTATTCCAGATAGTAAAGGGGTGAATCACTCTTTCTTTTCCCTTAGAGGGATAATGGATTATCATAATATATTATATGGAATTGCGATTAGGGTTTCCCTAAAATATAAAATTCCATGAAATTAATGAAGAAGTTTATTAACCTACACCTATTCATCGTCTTGGTATATGAAAATAAAGGAGGATATGGGAATCCCAATGCCCTTCCTCTATATCAAAAATATAGTTACGCTACCACATCAATTGTTTCTATAAGAAATTCAACACAATTATCACTCTCATTGGGTCCAGTATACCAAAAGATGAGAGGAGAAAAGAATTGTACCTCTCTTCTATTCCCCCTTACTTTGGGCCCCACCATGTCCACCTACAGAATGGTAAGATCGTGAGGTTTCATGATCTACTAATTATTCATATTTCTAACACAGAGCATGAATTGCATTGTCCTTGAGAATAGCTAGTACAATAGAATCTACTTGATCCCAAGTGATAGGTCATACTTTTATGTGAATTACCCAACCAAAATTCTTAATCATCCTGGTTCGAAACTTTCATCATGGTTTTAGAATATCAGCAAGATGATCTTGTGTTCCGATAAATTGAATAATGATATCTCTTTTTTTATGTGATCTCTAAGAAAGTGATTCCTAATATCTACGTGTTTTTCATGAGAGTGATGCGAAGGGTTATTACATAAGGAAATGGAACTAGTATTATAACACAATATCTGTGTTTTGGTAAAACATATAGCATAATCAGTGAGTGTGCGTTGCATCAACAACACTTGAGGACAACAACTTCCAGCTGCTACATATTCAGCTTCAACAGTGGAAAGTGCTACTGAGTGTTGTTTTTTTCTTGACCAAGAAACTAATGAATCTCCTAAGTAATGACATGTTCCAGATGTACTTTTCTTATCCATTCTATATCCATCAATGTCAGCATCTGAAAAACTTTTTAAATCAAAATCATTTACAGAAGTATTAAAGAGTCTATAATCCATGGTTCCATTTAAGTAGCGAAAAATTATTATCACTACCTTTAAATGAGATTCCATAGGATAAGATTGAAATATTTCACATAATCATACTGAAAACATTAAGTCTATATGACTAGAGATCATGTAATTTGGACTTACTATCATACTTCTAAAAGATGTTTGACCAACTGGTTTCCCAGCTTCATCAATATCAAGTGAATTTGAGGTACCAATGGGAGTACTTACACTCTTAGTGTTGTCATATCCTTGATTTATAAGAAGATCATTAATATAATTATGTTGGGATATAAGGATTCTTTCTGGTATTTGAGAAATTTTAAATCCAAGGAAAAATGTTAACGCACCCATCATATTCATTTCGAACTCAGATGTAATTAGGTCCATAATGGAATCAGTTAATGATTACCAAGTTTATCCAAATATAATGTCATCAAAATAAATTTGAACAATAATTTTTTTTCTTATCCTTCTTTATAAAAAGGTTTGGATCAGAATTCCCATTAACATACTTATTTTGAATCAAAAATCATGTAAGTCTATAATTTCATGCTCAAGGGGCTTGCTTGAGTCCATAAAAAGTTTTGGTAAGTTTGAAAACATGTTCAGGATGTTTTTTATCTTTAAAACAAGGAGTTTGTTCAACAAAAACTTTCTCTTTAAAAAAACCATTAAAGAAAGTATATTTAACAACCATTTGAAATGTTTGAAATTGACGAATGATACAAAGGCAAGTATAATATGAATAGATTCAAGTCTAGATGTTGGATCATAGGTTTCTTCATTATATATTCCTTCTTGTTGATTATAGCCTTTAGAAACCTATCAAGCATTATTTCTTAATATGATTCTATTTTCATCACATTTATTTCTGAAGACTCATTTTACTCCTAAAATAGAAGTTTCCTTAGGTTTTTAACCAAGTTCCGGACTTTATTCCATTCAAATTCATTTACCTCCTCTTTCATGGCTTTAATCCAATCATCATCACGTGATGCTTCATGAGTGATTTTTGTTTCTAATTGGGAAAGGAATGCTAGATGTTCTACTTCATTCCTTATGGAACTTATAGTCCTTACAAGTTGATCTACATCACCAATGATACTATCATGGAGATGTTTTTTAAAAAACAACTAATTTGGGTTTTGTAAAACATGTTCATCATTGTAGTTTAGGAAATCTTGTAGGGTAAATGTTTTCGAAATAATGTCTTGAATTTTTTTTATTAAAATGATCTTCTAATAAGGGTTTATAATCAGTTTTTGAAAACACATCTGATGATGTAGGATGAGGATATATAAAAAAAGGATCACTTTAATCAAATTTGACATGTACGATTTTTCCAACAGTACAAGTATTTTTATTGAAAATTCTATAAGCCTTAGAAGTTGTGGAGCAGCCGAAGAAAATTCATTCATCATATTTTGGTGTGAATTTCTGTAGATTATCTTTAGTATTCCGAATGAATACCTTACAACCAAAAACAATGAAGTAGGAATGTCATGGTTTTCTAGCATTCTATAACTCATAAGAAGTTTTATTAATAAAAGGTCTAATCAAATCACAATTTATAGTATAGCAAGCAGTACATACAGTTTCAACACAAAAATGTTTGACTACTAAATATTCACTCAACATGGTTCTAATTATCACCTGAAGAATTCTATTTCTTATTTCAACAACACCATTTTGTTGAGGGGTTCTAGTTATCACATGATTTATGTTTCTTTCCATATAGACAAGAATCAAAAAATTTTGAAGAATCACATCCAAGATCCAGTAGATCCTTTTCTAGTATTTTTATAGAGAATTTTCATAGGTTCCTAAGGTTACAATGTGCTAAAATTCTATGCCACTACCAAGAATGATCCTCCATTACACTAAGACAAGGTAGGTCTTGGATCCTAAGGTCTTCAAATTTTAATGTGTAAACATTCTCTTGCCTATTGGCAGAAAGAACAAAATCTTCAGTGGAATTGTGTACAAAGAACTTGTCATTCCTAAAATTCACAAGTTAACCTTCATCACATAATTGACTTATGCTAATGAGTTTGTGCTTAAGACCCTTAAAAAATAAAATATTTTAAATCGATGTTTTTCCATGAAGAAAATTGTTACCTGTACCAATAATTTCTCTCTTAGCATTATATACAAAAGATAATATTCTTCATTTTGTCTTGATAATGTTTTCAAAGATGTGTTTGCAACAAGTCATGTACTGGGAACATCCACTATCCATGTACCATGTATTTTTGTTGTAAGTATGTTTATTTTCCTAAAAATAAGTGTGTTGGACTTTCAGAACTCATACTTTCTTTGATCCAGAAACATGAGAAAGTAAAATTTTAGGAATCTAAATTTTCTTTAAAAAATAAGATTTATGAAATCATGTATAATTATTTATGTTTAAGGAATAATTTTTTCCCAATGCCCACCACACTGACATTTAGTGCAGAAAAGAGCACTTTGAGGAACAAAATAATTGCTACTAAAAAGAGTTTTGAACTAGTACAGCCAAACCCAGAATAATACCTTAGAGGTCGAATTTGGGAATACATCTTATCAAAGTTTCCCTTACCTATGGAAAAGTTTGACAAAAACTTCCTCAAATAAAATATTTCAGTATTTAGTCTAATAACTATGTTCTTATCCTCAAGAACATTAGTTTTATCAGTAGAGTAAGGTTCGAAAAAAAATTTCTTAGAAATTACTTTATCCAGATCCTTAGAATGTTTATCCTTCGCAGAATTAACTTCCTAAAGGGTTTTTTAAATAATTTCAAAATCAAGGGTTTTCTTATCAAGATCTTTAGAAAGATATGATATTTCCTTAGTAATACTAGAAATTATAGAATTTTCTTTATCAGTATTTTTCGGGACGTTATAATTTTCATCCTCAAGGATCTTAGCAAACCTAGAAACTTCATTATAGGGAGGTAAAGTATTATCGTTAGTAGGAAAATATTCTTCATCTGAGGATTCATAGTATTTACTATCACTATAATTAGAATTCATGGATACAATGGTTATGGATTCATCATTCTGTACCTTAGCCATTAAACACTGATTTTCAATAGGTAACTTGGCAAGTAAACCAAGATTCTTCTATCCAGAAGATTTGTATTCTGAGGATTCATCATAAGAGTATCCACCAGTGGAACTCCAGGTGTCATTACCTTTCAATAATTTCTTAGATTTATATTTGTAGTACTTCGTTCTATTCCTTTCAAAATGCTTTTCCTTTCTATCTTTTCTCTTTATCATTGGACAGTCTGGCCTTTTATGCCCATCTCTTTTGCATTCATAAAAATTGACTACTTAGTATTTATTATACTTTCTTTCTTTTTTTTGTATCTATATTTGAAGTCATTCTTCCCAACTATCATGTTCATCCTTCAATCAAGATTAGTTAGTTCATTATGAGAATGTTCATTTTAACATGATTCAGATAAAATAACGACCTTCTTATATTTAGATATCTTAACTCTCTCTGGAGTCTTGGCTTTCATAATATTTGAAGTAATTTTAAAAGAAACACTTCTATTCACATTCTTTTTTAACATTTTCAGCATCTCTCTTTATTCTAGTCTCATGTTGAAGAAGATTTCTTAAAATTTCATCAAGATTAATATTTAGGTCTTTCTAATTCTCATCAATAGTTGTTCTCTTTGATTCCCACTCATTAGGCATGACATCTATGATTTTTTCTACAAGTGCCTCATCATCTGAACCGTTTTCCCCCATGGATTGTTAGCTGTTGAAAATATTCATGTATCTCTATTGTACCTTACATATATGTTCTCCATATGAAAAGAAAAAACCATGATACATATCTCTAAGCGTATCTCTTATAGTTTCAATAACTTTGGATGTTCCAAAATGAGTTACATCAAGACTCTTCCAAATAAAATTTGCAGCTTCACAAGAAGAAATATATCTTTATATATTCCTGTTTGTGGACCAAAACAACGTATTGTGTACCTTGTAGTTAAGTTGATATTCTTACTACTCTTGATTAGTAAAAGCTATGAATTCCTTATCAGGAATCTTGTAATCTCGAGTAAGCATAACAAAGTTGTCCACAACAGTGTAAATAAAAAAAGTCTCCATATGATCTCTCCAATATTTGTATTCATTCCCATCAAAAATAGGTGGTCTAGTAGAATTAATATTTTCAATTGATCCAGCATTCATTCCTTCCATATTAAAAAAATATATATTCACACAAACAAGTTAGTAATAAAAGTTTATAAATAAGGATTCAAATATCCGAAGCAATAAGAAATATAGAACAATGAAAAACGTGAGCAAGAAAACATATATTTGAATATACGAATTTTAAAGACCTACTATGATACAAATTGTAGGATCGAGATGATGAATTTAGATGCTCAATATAAAAGAGGAGGGGGGGGGGGTTAAATGTATACTTTAAAAAATTTATATGGATCTGTTAAATATGGTAATGTTTAAAAAATTTAAACAAGGTAAATTCACAAGACATCATAGTTCTACAAACATTCTTGATTATGGAAATATTGTTCACAATATGAAACTTAAGAAAAGTTAACAATGATAACTATTCTACCTTAAAGAGAATAGAATATTACTAATCAGAGTAAATGTATAAAAAAGTATAAGACAGTTATACTTTACTTATCAATCAAAATGCAGTGGAAAACAAGCTTGAAACAATACAAGTAACACATAAGAAATCTTTTAACCTAAAAAGAAGGGTATCCAATGACCTTGTAAAAAGGTCACTTGATTTATACTTTCAAAAAGTATGTCCTAACTACACAATGGAAGGGACTCAATATGAATATTTATGTCTTTCTTGCTATCCCCGCATGCCCTCAACTTCAAGGTAGTCGGCACCTCTATCTTCCTCACCAAGGAAGTCCTCGATATTTAAGGTAGTCGGCACATATTTCTTCCTATACCCAGATGCCTTCAAATTTACTTAGCAATGTTTGAAGTCACACTAGGAAATCCTACGCAATATGTTCAGCATGCACAAAGCATGAGAGTCTCTCTCTAGAAATCACTTCAGCATGTAATCTCTAGAGATCTATAGTAGTCAGTTATTGAGATCGTTCAAATGAGATTCTATTTATTTGAGCAATTCCAATGGTCGGCTCCCTCCTCCAATGGTCATATTTTTCCTTGAATTTTGTAGGGACATGTACACGTGTCACTAAAATAATGGTTGATTAGAAATGGAAAGCATGATAGTGTTTAATAACTATAGCAAGGTGAAGCAAAATATGGTGGCACAACCAGATCCATTTTTCGATGTCTAAGAAAAAATAAAAGTTCATAGTCTGACCAAAAAATCATTCAAAATCTACAATACATGAATATTAGGATTTTTTCTTGAACATAATTCGTAACCTGAATTCTATTGAATTCTGGAGTCCAAATTTCAAGGAAATTCGGACTCCATATTCTGAAGAAATTAGAGTCTAAATTTAGATAATTCAGAGTCTGAATTTATATGAATTCTGAGTCTGAATTCATAAGAATTGAGATTCTGAATTCATAAGTATTTGGAATCTATATTCATAAGAATTCAGAGTCTGAACTCATAATAATTGGGCATCTGCATAAGAATTCAGAGTCTGAATTCATAATAATTCGGAACCCGCATTCAGATATTGAAAAAAGAATAATCTATATCTATGTATTTAAATAATTTCGAGGTTTTAGATGAGAAAGATAATTTTACACTTAGGAAAAAAAGGAGTTACATTTAGAGAGACTAAAATATGAACAACGAAAATGCATGGTAAAGATTAATTTCCATGGGGAAGGTAACTTTTCCTTATCAAGATGATACTTATGGAAAATGTAATTTTCTTTAAGATAGGGTGTGTGTGATTTTCAAAACATGATGGAATGGAAAAGTCACAGGGAAACCTTATTGACTCAACAATATCCCCAATTTTTGAATGCACAAACATCCTTACGAAACATAATATAATGACATAGAAAATTTATGTACTTGTAAATAAAACATATCTCACTTTACTTATGGATCAATGTGAATATGATGAACCCCACCTTAGGACATAGAAACCCTAAGGATCGTATTATGAATTTACCGAATGCGATTTTCCATTTTCTTGCATTCAAAAATAGTCATGATGAAAACTCCCCCTTAGATGAACTGCCCCTTACATAGGGAAATATATACCTTACTAGGTATTCTTTTTTGACATTCCTCTATCCTCCTTTATTATTTTTAAAATGAAATACAGGGAATGGAAAATGAAATATGGTACCTGAAATATTTGTACCAGACAACCAAAAATAAAGAACATCCAAAAATTTCATTAATATTGGAAGAATATGTACAACAAGAAAAATAAAACAAAAGATCAAGTTTATTATGAAATTACCCTTCCTTCCCCTTTGACATTAGCTTTTTCACAATAGTATTTAGCTTTTTGAGTTCCTCATGATCCACCTCTACACGTTTGAGAAGCTGATTCTGATCTTTTATTTTCTTCTCTAAGGATTTGATTTTTTCTTCTTGTGCCTTAAGAGATTCTTTTAGACCCTTTAGAACTTCTTCGTTCTTAACTAGCATCTCTTCTATCTCAATCCTAAGATCCATTTCTCTCTTCTAACTCTAAGAGAATGAATATAATTTTCCATTCAGATCTTTTTATTCTTGCTTCTGAGTATTTTTTTCAAGAGATAGCTTTTCTTTAAAAGGCTTGATGAGATCATTGAACTTACTATCTTTGGTTTCAAATGCATCCTTGACATTATCTTGTAAGTCATCAAGAATTCTCATGACATCCATAGTTTTCTTTGACCAGCTAGTCATATTCTTTCAAGATATTTTTTGGGCTTCTTATTTTATTTGAAATGTCTTGAAATCAGCCTCAAGTTTGAAACACATATCCATTACCATTGATATAGAATCCGATTTTTGATTTAAGGTATGCTGAAGCATCTGGAATCTGGAGTATATGCGAGGAAATATAGGGATAGTTCCAACAAGATTAATAAAAGAATGGACTACAAAATCATATCCAAGAGAGGATGATTCGGAATCATTGATTTTTCTTGGTGAGGATTATTTTTCCATATCAATAGCTTTCATCTTCAAGGAAGCACCCACTACTTTCTTCATCACCACTTCTCTTCTAGGTGTATCAACGACCACTTGTTTTCAATTATATGATTTTTTAATGTCTTCTTCTTGATTGGGTGATTCGTGTTCACTATTAGATAGTTTCACAATTTTATCTTCACCCACCTATTCCTACTAAGCTATTTCCTCAACATCCTCTGGCTGAATAAAATCATGGTTGGAGCATTCTTCTTTAGACACTTTGTTCACCTCTTCTCCACTTTTCTCATCTTTCCCTTGGGTATAATGTTTTGTAGACTTGTCTTCATATTTTCAGATTGATAATTTTTCAGAAGGGCTTTCCTTATCATGAAAATTATCAACTTTCTTCATCAAATCTTCGGTATCACCATTCTATTCTTCTTCTTCTACAACATGTTTTTCTTTGACTTCATCCAGATTCACGAAATTCTTTCCCGGAGTCTCTAGCAATGGTTTTATTAGAAAAGATTATGGTACTAGAATTTGTTTAGAGACTTTTTGATAATCCTTAAGAAGTGATTGTACAATCATGGCCTCAGAAATCTTTTTCTTATGCTTCTTCTCTTTCTGTTTCCTCTCAAGATCTTCAGCTTCCTTTTCCTTCAATGATTTTTCCACAGTAGGGTCCAAGACAAACTTAGGCTCCCCTTCTTTCAAATTTTTCTTATGTTCTCTCCACTTTGATACTACCTCATCAGGATAATCTGTTTGTTTCTTTGGCTTCGGGGGTGTCAACAAAATTTCATTTGAAACATTAGTTTTTTCCTTCTCTTCCACTTATTTCACCTTCCTATTCATTCCACCCATTTTATCATTTTCATCCACCTCCTATTTCTTTCAATGAGTTTTAACCTTCTATTCATAAAAATCATAGAATCTTTGGAAAAACCAATTTTCTTCCTTCTCAATGTATCATCACTGAACAACATGACTTTTCAATTCCTCCTCTTAGAACTGTAAGGAATTTTGAAGGATTTTAAACACCGAATAATCATATTTGACAGAATGGATGGATACATAATAATTTGAGATTTTAAATTACCATTCTTGATATTCTCTATCATAATCATAATATAATTAACCAAATTTATCATATTTTGATTCACCAAGAAATCCAAAATATAGATGTCACAACTCTTTAGAGTATCCTTATCACCTGTTCCAAGAATAATGAATCCTTAAACCCACAATTCAAGAATCCTAAAGTTTATAGATAGGTGAAGAATTTTAAGAGTAATTACTTTTGAGAGACCAAGGCAAGAAATGGGTTTTGTTATTAATAAAACTTCCTTGAACATCAGGTAGTTTGTGAGTAAAGAACTCTGCTTGACGTTCATAAGGAATACAAACCAAGCTTGCAGCCTTAGTGAAATAAAGTGAATAGGCCTTTCCATAACACTCGAATGAAAACATACTCGTGCCTTCTTCCTTAGAGAAAGTTACTGACTCGTAGAACTCTACTAAAAACTCCGGATATACCAAATCCCGAGCATTTCGGTTTGAAATACAGACACTCTCCCAGCCATTGAGTTTGATATTCGTGGGAATGATAGAGCCATATTTTACATAAAACGTTGAATCAACTAACATTTCACTATATATATTCCATTCATAGATTGTCTTGAAAGTTGGAATTTCTTTCTGGGAAGAGTCTTCGGCAGACATTAAAAAGTAAGGAATTCCTTAGAAATTCAGAACGGGCTTTTGTTGGAAGGGAAGAGCTTTAGCACGCAAGATCATGGAGATCGATGTGGGAAAACAATTGTGGGGTTCCATTATATAGGCTATTGGGGTGACAGATCATCTCCCATGATTGATCCAATAGTTAAAATCATTTTGAGATGATCTGATTGTTAAGATGATATCTTAATATGAATTTTGATTGAATCCGATCATTTGAGGTTTTTAAAAAAACAATCATATTTAAGAAAAAAAATGAATACGAAAGAAAAAAGCAGATGCAAATACCAACAAGTAAAATATGATTATGAAAATTTATGATAGGAATCATACCTTTCCGATTACTATGAAGATTTCTCATAATGAGGAAAATTATTTTTAAAGATCATTAGAATCCCAATATTTTGATAACAACATCTTTGACTACGAAAAATATAGCTAACACAATTTTTATTATGATAATTTTAATTACGAATAAAGTTAACAACAAAAATTTTCAATACAAAAATTCTAACTGTAACAATTTTTATTATGAAAAATTTTAAACAAAACAAATTAGACTGTGAAATATTTAGACTACGAAAACTTTTACACTATGAAAATAAAATTTAGACTACGAAAATAAAATGTAGACTACGAAAAATTTTAGACTATGAAATTATTTTTAGACTACGAAGAAATTTTGAAAATCTAACAAACAAATGTACCCCCTATGAAAAGGAGTTCCTTACTTTAAGGATATTTGTTTCAACAGGTTGTTAACATTGACGATTACTTTACATTTATCATTCCTATCAACTATTTAATGTATTTAAATCTATCATATATTAATTATTTTGTGAAAATATCAGCAAGTTGATCTTGTGTTCTGATAAATTAAAGAATGATATCTCCTTTTTGTGTGTGATCTTTATGAAAGTGATGACCAATATCTATGTTTTTTTCATGAGAGTGATTTGCAACATGTTTACTTAAGGAAATGGCATGAGTATTATCACACAATATCTATGTTTTGGTAAAAATTCATACCATAATCTGTGAGTGTGTGTTTCTTCCACAACACTTAATCACGAAAAGTTCCATCTACTATATATTAAACTTCAGCAGTAGAAAGTGCTATTGAGTGTTGTTCTTTCATGACCAAGAAAATAATTAATCTAATAATAAATTACAAGTTCTTGATGTACTTTTCCTATCCAATCTACATCCACCAAAGTCAGCATCCGAAAAACATAAAAAACATTTGGAGAAGTATAAAAGAGTCATAGATCCATGGTTCCCTTTTTATAGAAAATAATTCTTTTCGAAACCATTTAATGATATTCCTTAGGATTATATTGATATCTTTAACATAAGAATACTAAAAACATTATGTCTGGATGACTAGCTGTCATTTAATGTAGACTTCCTATCATACCTCTAAAAGATGTTTGATCTGCTGGTTTTCCAGCTTCATTAAGATCAAGTGAATTTGAACTACCAATGGGAGTACTTATACTCTTAGTGTTTTCATATCCATGATTTTTAATAAGATCATTAATATACTTAAGTTGGGATATATAGATTCCTTCTGGTTTTTGTGAAATTTGAAAACCAAGGAAGAATGTTTACTCACACATCATACTTATTTCAATCTTAGATTTCATTAGATCCACAAAGTAATCAGTTAAAGAATGATGATTTGAGACAAATATAATGTTATCAACTTAAATTTGAACAATAAAAATTTTTTTCTTGTCATTCATTGTAAAAAGGGTTGGATTAGCATTTCCCTTAACATATATATTTTAAAGAAAAAATTCCGTAAGTCTATCATACCATGCTCAAGAGGCTTTCGTGATCCATAAAAAATATTGGTAAGTTTGAAAACATTTTCAGGATGTTCTATATATTAAAAACCAATAGGTTGTTCAACAAAAACATACTCTTGAACAACACCATAAAGGAAATCACATTTAATATCCATTTGAAAAACATTGAAATTGAAGAATGCTGTAAAGGAAAGTATAATTCGAATAGATTCAAGTATAGATACTGGATCAATGTTTTCTTCATAGTCTATTGATTCTTGTTGAATATATCCTTTAGAAACCAATATAGCTTTATTTCTTACTATGATTCCATTTTCATAACATTTATTTATGAAGACCCATTTTACTCCAACAACAGATGTTTCCTTAGGTCTTTCAACCAAGGTCCAAATTTTATTCCCATTAAATTAATTTAGCTCTTCTTGCATGGCTTTAATCCAATCGACATCACCTAAAGCATCATCAGTGCTTTTGGTTCTAATTGGGAAAGTAGTGCTAGATGTTCAACTTCATTCCATAAGAAACTTCTAGTTCTTAATTATTTATTTACATCACCAATGATAATATCACTAGGATGAATCCTAGGAAACAACTAATTTGGGTTGTGTAAAACATGTTCATGAACGTTGAGTAGGAAATATTATGGGGTAAATGTCTCAAAAATAAATTATTAAACATTTTCCATATCAAATGGATCTTCTAACAAGGGTATATTTTCAGTTTCTCAAAACAAATCGGAAGATGTAGGTTGAGGTTGTTTTAAAACAAAAGGATCAGTTTCATCAAATTTGACATGTACTGTTTCTTCAATAGTATGAGTATTTTTATTGAAAACTCTATAAGCTTTAGAAGTTGTAGAGTAACCTAAAAAAATTCCTTCATCAGATATTTTTTTGTGAATTGGTGTAGATTATATTTAGTATTCAGAATGAATACCTTACAAATAAAATCCTTGAAGTAGGAAAGTATAGGTTTTCTACAATTCCATAACTCCCAATGAGGTTTATTAAGAAAAGGTCTAATTAAAACAAGATTTATAGCATAGAAAGCAGTACTTATAGCTTTAGCCCAAAAATTTTTGGATTCTGAATATTCACTCATCATGGTTCTTGTTATCTCATGAAGAATTATTTTTTCTTCTTTCAATAACACCATTTTTTTGAGGGGTTTTTGGTGCTCAAAAGTTATGAGTAATGCCTTTTCTCCTACAAAAAGTTTCAAAATTAGAATTTTGAAATTCACCTCTATGATCACTATGAATATTTATCAAAGGAAGGTTTTTATCATTATTAACATGGGATATAAAACATTTGAAATAATAAAAATCTTCAGATTTCTTTGATAGAAAATAACCCGATGTAAATCTAGTGTAATCATCAACTAAAACAAATATATAATATTTTCCTCCAATGATTCCATTTTTTGTTGGACAAAACATATCCATATGCACTAACTGTAATGCATTAGTAGTTGAGACCTAAAAAACTGATTTAAAACATGATTTATGTTGCTTTCCATATTTCCCAGTATCACAATCTTTTGAAGAATCAAATCCAAGCTCCAATAGATCCTTACGCAGTATTTTCATAGAGAGTTTGCAAAGGTTCATAAGGTTACATTTTCCTAACCTTCTATGACACAACCAAGAATGATACCCCATTGCAATAAAACAAGGTTGGCCTTATATCCTTTGTTTTTCTATTTTAGTGTGCAAACATTTTCTGGCCTATTGGCAGAAGAAATAGACTTTTCCTTGGTATTGTGTTCTAAGCACTTGTCATTTCTAAAATTCACAAGGTAAATTTCATCACATAATTGACTTATGCTTATGAGGTTGTTCTTAATACCCTTAACAAATAAAGAATTTGAAATCAATGTTTTTCCAAGAAGAACAATGTTACCTTTACCAATAATTTCTCGATTAGAATTATCTCCGAAAGTTACTTTTCTTCCTTTTATCTTTATAATATTTTAAAATATATTTTTGTTACCATTCATGTGATAGGAACATCCCTTATCCATGTACGATGAATTTATATTGGTAATATCTTTATTTTCCTGAAAATAAAAGTGTTAGACTTTCAGAACCCATTATTTCTTGGATCTAGATACTTCAAATAGAAAAATTTTAGAAATCAACATTTTCATTAAAAAATAAGCTTTATGAAAAAATAAAGACTGAGTTTTTTTTAAGGAACATTTTTTTTCCCAATTCCCACCACACTAACATTTAGTGTAGAAAGGAGCACTTTGAGGAAAAAATTAATTATTACTAAAAATCGATTTTGAACTAGTATAACCAAAACCAGAATTATTACCTAGAGGCCAAATTTGGTAATAAATCTTATCTAATTTTTCATTCCTTAAGGTAAAGTTTGAAAAAAAACTTCCTCAAGGAAAATATTTCTTACTTTAGTCTAATAACTTAGTTCTTATCCTAAAACATATTAGTTTTACCACTAGAGTAAGGCTCAAAAACATTTTTCTTTGAAATTACTTTTCTAGATCCTTAGAATGTTTACCCTTCTTGGAATTAAATTCCTCATGGGTTTTTGAAATACTTCCAAAATCAAGGGTTTTCAAATAATGATAGTTATAAAGATCTGATATTTCTTTATTGAGAATAGAAATTCTTTAATTTTCTTTATCAATATTTTTCTTGTCTTTAAAATTTTCCTTCTTAAAGAGCTTCGCAAACCTATAAACTTTTTCATAGATAGGTAAAGTATTATATTCATCAGAAAATGATTTTTCATCCAAGGATTTATAGTATTTAGAGTCATTGTAATTATATTTCAAGGATACCTTGGTTATGGATTCAATATTGCATACCTTAGCCATTAAATAATGATTTTCAATAGGTTACTTGACAATTCAACCAAGATTCTTTTGTCCATAAGATTCATAATATGAGGATTCAACAGAAGAGCCTCCACCACTGGTAGTCCTGGGGTCATTAGCATTCAAGAATTTCATTTCTTTAGATTTGAAGTACTTCATTCTATTCCTTTTAGATTTATTTTACATTCTATATTTTCTCTTAAGCATAGGAAAATATGGCCTTATGTTCCAAACTCTTTTTCATTCATAATAAGTGACTTCAGAGTCTTTCTTAACCTTCCTTTTTTTCTTCTAGTATATATACCAGAAGTATTTTTTCCCAACTATCTTGATCATCCTTTGAGCATGATTAGTCATATCATTCTCAGAATGTTCACTTTCACTTGATTCATATAAAACATCAACCTTCTTAGATTTTGATATCGTAACTCTCTCAAGAATCTTGTCATTAATATTATTTGAAGTAATTTTAAAATCAATACATCCATTCCAATTATTTTTTATCATTTTTAGCATCTCTCTTCATTCTAGTCTTTTATTGAAGAAGAGTTCCAAAAAGCTCATCAAGAGTAATCTATGAATCTTTCCCATTATTATAAATAACTGTTCTCTTTGATTCCCACACATTAGGCATGAAGTATATAATCTTGTCTACAAGTGGCTCGTCATATAAAAGTTTTTCACCCATGGATTGTAAGCTGATTAAAATAGTCATGAATATCTATTATACCATACATATAGGTTCTCCATAATGAAATCAAAAACCATTGTACTCAACTCTTAGTATAGCTCTTATAGTTTCAATAACATTGGAAGTCCCAAAATGAGTTACTTCAATATTCTTCCAAATACAATTTGCAGCTTTATAATAATAGATCTGGCTATAGATATTCCATGTCATGGAACACAAAAAATTATTGCCTAACTTTTGGTTAAGTAGATATTCTGACTACTATTGATTAGTAAAATTTCTGACTTCCGTATTAAGAATCTTGTAATCTACATTATGCATAACAAAGTTTTCCACTCTAGTGTTAACAAAAAAATTTGTCAAATGATATCTCCAATATTCATAATCATTCCCATCAAAAATAGGTGGTCTAGTAGGATTAATATTTCCAATTTAACCAACATTCATTCCTTCCATCATAAAAAAAATCCTTCCAAACAATCTTGTTAGTAAAAAAAGTTTGTAAACAAGGTTAAAAATATCCTAAGCAAGTAAAAATATAGAACAATGAGAAACATGATCATGAAAACTTATATGTGAATATAAGTAATTTGGAGACCTAGTCTGAAACCCATTGTAGGATCGAAATGATGAATGTAGACGCACATTATAAAGAGGGGGTTGAATTGTATACTTAAAAAATTCCTTTGGATCATTTAAATATGGAAATTTTTAATATAGTTAAACAAGGTTAATTCACAAGACCTCTTAGTTCTACAATATTTATTGATTCCGGAAATGTGGTTCTGAAAATGAAACTTAATAAAAGTTTACAAAGATAAATATTCTACCTTAATGCATATAGAATCTTACTAATCGGAGTACAAGTATAAGAAAATATAAGATAGTTATACTTTTCTTATCAATCAAAATTTTGCAGATGACAAACTTGAAACAACACAAGTAACAAGTAAGAAATATTGTAATTCAAAGAGAAGGGCATCCAACAACCTTGGATAATGGCCCCTTCATTTATAAATTCATGAATTTCTATCTTAACCACAGTAGGGTAAGACCTTGATACGAATATCAGATTTTGTCATGTTATCCCAGCAAGCACTAAACATCAAGGTAGTTGGTACCTCTGTCTTCCTCACCTTGGAAGCCCTCTATATTTAAGGTAGTCGAAACCTCTGAATTCCTATCCTCGGAATCCCTCGAATGTACTCATCAACATTTAGACTCACATGAAGCAATTCTGGACAAGATGTTATGTATGCAAAAAGCATGAGAGTATCTCTCCATAAATACCATTAGCATGTAATCTCTAGAGCTCTAGAACAGTCAGTTATTGAGCTCGTTCAAATGAGATCCTATTTATAGGTGCATTTCCAATAGTCGGCTCTCTCTGCCAATGGTTATATTTTTCCATAAATTTTGAAGGGACCTACTCATGTGTCATTCAAAAAAAAGTTGGTTACAAACAGAAAGAATGAAATCATTTAATAACTATCACAATGGTAAGAAAAATATGGCTGATTAGCCAAATTCATTTTTTGGAGTCTAAGAAAAATAAATGTTCGGAGTCTAACCAAAAAACCTTTCAGTGTCTATAATACATGAATATTTTGATTCTGTCTTAAAAAGAATTCCAAACCTGAATTCTATAGAATTCCAGAGTCTGAATTTCAAGGAAATTCAGAGTCTAAATTCTAAATAATTTGATGTCTGAATTCAGAGAATTTAGAGTCCGAATTCATAAGAATTTGGAGTCTAAATTCATAATAATCTGGAGTCTGAATTTATTAGAATTCGATGTCTGAATAAAAATTCGGAGTCTGAATTCATAAGTATTCGGAGTCCGAATTCATAAGAATTCAGATTCTAAAATAATAAAAAATCTGAGTCTGAATAATAATTAAGAGTATGAATTCATTAGAATTCGGAGTTTGAAATCATAATAATTAGAAGTCCGAAATCAGAAGAATATGGTGTCTAAATAAGAATTCAGAGTCTAAATTCATAAGAATTCAGCACCTTCATTCAGATCTTGAATAAATAATATTCAAAATATCTTATTATTTATAGAATTCTGAGGTTTTAGATGTGAAACTGAATTTTACACTTTTGAATAAGAGGAGTTATATTTAGAGAGACTAAAATATGAACAATGAAAATGAAAGGTAAGGATAAATTTCCTTGGGGAACGAGTAGTTTCCTTATCAATATGAAACTTATGGAAAATGAAATTTTCCTTAAGATAGGGTGTTTTTTATTTTCAAAACATGAAGGAATTGAAAAGTCATAAGGAAAACATATTGACTCAACATTTGTTTTTGGGAAAACTATGAATTTTTGAAACCCTCCATGTAGTCCAAACATAATACCAAAAGTCACCCTAATGTTCTCTGGGACCTAATCCTAGAATGGTTACATCTAATAAAAACTGTAATATTACTTTTGGATTCCTGTTATCACTATCCTTGTTGTGACCTACTCATGATATGATCATACCCCAACCAGGGAGGAAATATATCCTATAGTTTCTTTAGGCCTATTTGATGGATGTCCCACACCATAATCATCTAGAAAACTTAATCCACGATTTCCTTTCCTTGTTACACTAATAAAAACTATTTTATCCATATCCATTTATGGGGAACCTCATATCCATACAGATAGCTCCCTTAATGGAGAACCTCATATACACACAGATGATTCCCAATCAGTGCCTTTTAATAATAAATGGTAAATTTTAGGTTGATCCACATCATACTTGGGAATGAGTAATTGATTCATGAACATGTCTCAAATCAAATATATAAGAGATTCATGAAATAAAAAATAATTCCCCCAAAAATAGTTAGATGAGACGGACCTCCAATCCTATCAACCATTTTGAGTTATTTTGTATCATTTTCCATGTTTTCTAATGATAACATGCCTTTGGAATATAGTTCCAATAGTTATCATGAATATAAGAACCATTTTGAATTTTTGGATCCATGAATAATCACAGTTGGAAACTGACCCATTGAAAACAAATGTAAAATATAAAAATAGTCTAACATAAATCATTGTGTAATACTTAAACCACCCATAATCAACCATTTTGGATTCCATGATACATCAATATAAATAAAAATATTCTCATATATATTGGTGATGGTTGAAACTGGAATGATGAATCACAGCATGATTCAATGAATTCGATATAGGAGCATCAATGTTGCATCTGGTGGGGAACGTCAAGCTTATAGCTTTTATGTTATATGGATGTTCCCTGAGATGTTGGCATTTTATTTCCCAATAAAATATATTCCATGATACGATATAGAGGAATATATAAATTTTATTATATGACTACTTCATTCGTCACACATTGAGTGCTGACCAAGCTAGGGTGTATATGAACATGTGGTATGGATCATGGTCTGTAATGGAGTATTATACCGATTTTACAAAACTGTAATGATTCAAACTATCTTTATAAGGTTATAACTTCATTTCCCATAGGATAATTGAGGATTGGTGGGGGGATGGTATACTACATCTAATCAATAGTTAACAGTTTCCAGATTACCACTAATCCTGAGGTAGTAATCGACACCCTAATTAAAGGGAAATTTTGGATGGAATATGATGGTGTGAGTGAGGGTAGATCCACACCCATACCTTGAAGAGGATCTTCTAGAATATGGAATCATAACATTGAATTTTCTCATTGAGAAAGTGGTATCTATATGGATTATGCGTAAAATTTCATTAGATTCCACAAGTATGGGAAACTGAGAAACACGAAACCCAATGTATGTAGGATCTGTATGACTGCAGAGGATGAAGCGGGATGGGACATATTTAGTGCTTATACAGGGATATTATACTAATTCTTAGGGAGACATAGTCTAAACCCACTCCATTCTGTAGAGTGGTAAAGATAGTATATCTCCAAGAAGACAACTGGAATACCACTGACCACTCAGGTCGAGTTGGAGTTCGGGGAAAAAGGAGTGAGACAGTTGAAATTCAATGACTGCAGAGTGGAAATGCTCTGGGAATTCTCATTGTAACTCAAGGATATGATTCAAGATAATTAAATTCATTGCTACATATACTAGAGGAGTATAATATTAGACATTATTTTTTTGGTACTATTATTGTATCATTGACTCTAGTGACTTCTTTATTTGACACTAGTGAATCCATGTATTTTATAAATGAGTAAATACTTGATAGAATAGTCTTTGAGATAAAATAATTAAGTGGAATCATGACACTCAATACATCACTATGTATTTAATTAGAGTGTGTTATCTTTTGAAAGAAATGTCTCCTTGAAATAGGTGACCATCTATACATGTCATAATATTTTTCCTCCAAATGAAAGTGTTCTATTTAATTCTATATATTGAATAATTATTCCACTATTGATCCCAAATTGTTTTTTATCTTTGGAGGGTGATGTTCACACTACAAGAGTGTGGTAGACATATTCGAAAGGTATAATGATATGTCCATGTGTCACGATAAGCACCTACATAGTAGGGGTTGGGAAGAGTGAAATCACATTTTTTGTCTCTTCTTAAATGATTAGAGGTTGTGACCTACTGTTTCCCTCCTGTCGCGGAAAATTTGATGGAAAACCTGAATGAATACTTTTTGGGATACCTTCACTAGTAGAGGTATAATTATCCATTTATCTAGTGAAAGGAGTGTCACTAATGTGCATTCATCCTTTGAGGATGGATCTTATGGTATGTTTGGAGATCAATATATAGTTGGAGGACCTATAAGATAAATGATTTATCTATCCTCATACATATACATGGGGATTATCACTCTTTTTTAATAGAAGTGTGATAGTAAATTCAGGTTTTTAGGGATTAATGATTGTTCAACCATCTTATAGTCATGAAACAGTATCCATTTCCTCAAGTGGATGAACAAATTATTAATATATGAGGAGCTTGGGATGTTATTATAGATTGATTTGAGTTTATTATATCATAAGGTGTGTTTTAGGTCTTTATATATACCTCAAACAACATTCTAGAACATGTATAGCCTTTAATAATACCTAGTAATTACTTTCCCACTCAAAAACTGGCCAAAAAAATTTATATTCCTAATGAGTTCAGTTTTCCACCTGTATAAGGATTGATTCATTTTAGTCAACGAGGGTGACATCTTACTGTAATATTGCACTTGGAACGACCATTCAAGGAACCTGTAGATAACATTTATTACCATTATATAGCACCATATTTAGGAAAATATCACCAAATGAAACTCTTGGATGAAGATATTACACTTCATGGGTCACATAATCTTAAAGTCATGAGATTCTGTTTACCCAATAACAGTGGGATCTATATATCCTCAGATCTTGCTAATATTTTATTTCACATGTAGTGTTTCATGGGGACGTTTGGGTATTAAAGATTCCTAATCCAAGATTTCTCACACCTATAAGTGATTCTAATGATATTGACTAGGAAGGGTGTGGACTTCATATATATTGAAGCATGAGAAAGAATAATTCATGATTTGAAGGTCTATTTGGCATAAAAAATGATCCGTATTATTATACAACAAGGAAAATTATATACTATTTATCATGATGCTTCAAGTTTTTTAATGGTATAATTAATAAAATTCGGTGAGAAATTCAGGTTGTTTGGTTCTTATCACTAGATCCCTCACAAGTTGAGTTACCTAATGCATTATCTTGAGATAACAAATTTTTACTTGATTTGATCTATATGAGGAATTATATACATGCAGATAAATTTATGGTATTAGTCGACAAAAAAACACCATGTAATTATTTATACAGTATGATCTGAACCTTAGGAAGCAGATAATGAGTGAATATAAGCAGTAAATTTAATTCAATATTTCTTATATGCATTTTAAATTCCCTCTTGTAGCTGATGATCAATGCCAGAATATGGGAAATTAGGTGGTTTGAGAGGAAATTGGAAAATGTAAGTGTATGAATTTTATAGAGATCCATGTGATGGATCATGAGTATCATATTCAACCAATCAAATCTACTTTTGTGGACACCAATACAATTCCCGAATGGATACATATGTGGACACATTCAGATCATGAGATACTAAGACATATGGAAATTATATCCGATGAGGATTAATCGGTAGGGTGGACCATAGATGTGGATGAGATCTTTCTCATATCTAGAAATATATGGTTCCTAAAATATATATGAGAGGAACTGATTGAGGAATCACATGAAACATATATGGAAGTATATCCTAGAGTTACCAACATGTATCGATACATACGTTGCAAGTATTGGTTTCTAGATATTAAATGAAACATAGATAGTTCTACTACATAGTGTTCCACCTATTAGTAGGTGAAGGTGGGGAATAAGTGATATGTAGGGATTTTATCGCCATTTCCAACTCTTGAGTATAAATGGGATGATGTCACCATGTATTTCATGACACAGTCTCCAATAACACCTCAAGGCAATGATATAGGTCTAGTCATCGTTGACCATTTGATAAAGGATTCCCATTTCCAATTTTTTGAGATACCTTTTCAGTGGACAATATAGGAAGGATATACATCAGGGAGATCAAACATCTTCATAGATACCTATGTTATATATTAATAGAATTGGAAGATCATTTCACATCACAATAATTGGATGGGTTGAATTAGTCCTAGGGTACTCCTGTGATTCTTAGCATGACCTATCACCTTCAGAATGTCGTACTGATAGAGCACATGACTTGGGAACTAGACAAAAAGTTTGACCATGTTTCATTGACATTGGGTGATCTTTGGAGAAAAATTATGAAGAATAATATGGTAGGACATGAAGATAAGCTCTGTATTGGTTAGATGTTGAGAAGGAGGGACTGCACGAACCATGTGTCGTCCATGAGACATTAGAGATTGAGAGGCTAATAAGGAAGCACATGTGAACTTCCCAGTCTAGGAATCAATATTATGAAAATAACCATTGAAGATCCCTTTATTATGAGGGTAGCGATCAGGTTCTCACATATGTTTTACCATGCATGGTATATAAATGGATTCAAGGGTATGGTGATATTTCTCCCCATTATATTTACCCTTTGAGAATCTAGATATAACCAGACTAGTGTCTTACTGAATAAATATTCCCAATAAATCTACGTCTATGAAAGATGAAATTCATGCACCTTAGCTTCATTTGTATTATTTATACTAATAAAATGTTTTACATCCTAAGGAGGATGAGTTATATTTGGAAGGTTCATTTGCGGAGTACCCAATGTGCATCATTAATCGAATCAAAAAGTGTCTACGAAGTAGGTCTATTTCATTAGTACATGTGATATTGAAGCATGATCGAGTATATGACAAGACCTAGGAGTGAAAAGATGAAAAATGTTATTAGTGGTGTGAGGTTTTCTCAGATCATTTGTTACATCATTGAAAAGGAAAACACATGAATGAGTTGTTTTATGGAGATTATTTTGTAATGATGTGGGTTTTCAAAAATGTTCCATTTCTATTATTTACAGAAAATCATCATGGAGTTTAATTTTTCAGAATAAACCATAACACCAGACCATAGGGTGGGTCCATTTTTTTAGTAAAAAATTGCATAGGGGATGGAGCATGACTACCTTCTAAAAACCCAACAAGAATTTAAATATGAGACTTGTATTAAATACACAACATGTATTTTCTATAACAAAGCTATTTCACAACATGAACTATTTATTCCAAGTATTTGAAAAAACATATAATCACATGATGTATAATTTTTACATTCCAAGTAAACCACTGGTTTAATTTTTTTAAAATAGAGGTAGGGCCTCTAATTTTGGAATTATGCTCACATATCCACTCACACATAGAAGGAGCTTCACTAGAGAGAATCCTCCAAGACTAACTCCGAATTCCATTGTTCTCAAATATCCAGAATAGGATCAGACTATCATCAGTTGTGTTAGATAGCTAGTGGTATGCTCCTTGATCCTCTTCCTTCATCATTTTATTTATCTCACCATATTTTATGGTATATCCGTGAATTATAATATTCCCTATATTCAATTTTTTAGTTTTTTATTTCCTTTGTTATTCTTCGATTTAGTGGTTGATAATTGATTAGTGGTCATGCAAAAACCTATGGTAGGTGATCATGGAATTTTTCCTAAATGCATTTGTTTATTGTAGAATATTACATTGGGTTTCATGATAGATTTTTCTTCATTTTTGAATTAATTGGCATTCCAATTTTAAAATTAAATGAACTGTTCCATGATACTCACATTGGGGACTTGTTAAATGTATATAGGAAGTTACCTTTTTGAACACTACCCCTTAGGATGTGATAAATTAAATTTTCTCTTCAATGTAAATGTGAAAATGGCCGATTGACTTATTTGTGGGTTTTCATGAACTTTAAATGGATTTTCATTGATATATAATTTAAATATTTAAATATTATTAAATTAAATTTGGGGGAATGGCCACAACACATATTACATATTTTCATCAATGGATTACATAAAATATGATACTGATGGATAGATTAGGTGAATTGAATGTAAATGATTTAAATGGGAATTCAATATTATTACTATGTTTATTTCATGGGTATTGGCTGGTGAAAAAAGAATGAAATATTTTTTTAGCTTCTTGTTTCACATTCTTTTATTTTGGAAGATTTTCAATGTGTCTAACATGATATAATTTTATTTTTCTGATGGGTATATATTTACATGTTTCCCAGTATCATGGATTTCGGTCATGAAAATGCACCCCACTGTATTATGTGATGAACATGAAATCTTTCATTAACATGTTGTTCTAGGATATTTCCCATGATAAATTATATATATTGTTAGACTAGTCATGAATGATTGAGTTACACTTAGGGTCTACGGAGAACCATTTATCCATATAAATTACAATATATTTATTTATATATAGAGTGTATATACATGTATACATATTATATATGTATATATATATATATGATTACATATATATGGTTAACTAACCAGACACATTTAGGCCTATGATAAAGTAGGTAGAGTATTAATGGTGTCCTACCAAAACCCAAGATGTATAGTATTTACATTATTAAACTATTTATTATTCATTATACTTGAAAACTACAAAGATATAAACCCATTGGATTAGTATATAAATTAACTTTGGTGGCCAACATTTTTTATCTCACACCTTACTTGAGAATACCTTAGTCACTAAATATACATCAGGATTGAATCTGTGGACAAGTGAAACCACAATATCAGTGGATGCTTTATATCCTTTTAGTATAGTATGGGATAATGTGAAAACAATTCTACGAGTATTCATGTGATGCTACTGGAGAAGTCTTTTGGTCTTTTATTATTATTTATCTGAAGTATAATATTCCAACTATCTGGTATCTCCTCTCACCTCTTTGAATATCATATGGATGTTACATCATTTTTTATATGACTCAACCAATGTATTTTTACAATTATTATTACACGGATGTTTCTAATTACACTATTCTTATTTTGGGTATCTATTTTCAAGGTTATGTTATTTTTTATTTATTTCACCAATTTTAATTATTTGTGTTTATCTATACTACGTCACTAGAATATGAAGGTGTATTATTTCCATTGTACCACCGTGGACTCTCACTAAAAGAATACATCCAAAGGTGTATGAGGAGGATCTCATGAGGCCATGTGACCCATCGGCTTAGGGACCGTTTTAAAGGCTCCCATGTTAGGATGATACACTGAAATAAAATATAATGTTCGATTAATGATAGTGGGAACCAGTGATTCCATTTTATGAATTCATCTTATCAATCCAATTACTGTGAATGGATGATATCCTTATCCACTAAATCTAAAACTACCTCACCTCATACACATCAATAATAATAGAATTAAAGGAACATAATTATTTTTAAATTTTTCTAGATCAATACGGGAACCACTCTATGTTTTGATTTATCAAACTCCCCAATTACTAACTCTCCATAATAAACATGACTTATTACAAATGGGATCTTCTTTATACCATTAGAATAGACCTACGATGCTTTTATTCTACAATCCCACTAGAAAAATACAGCATTTCACTTCCCTATACAAAATGACTAAACCAAAATAATAATAACATCCATTTGCTTATGGTTTCATTTACACGACTTAAAAAAGATCCACATCATCATACAGAAGAGATCAATTGTTCTATTCGTTATAAATTCATCAAAAACATTTAGAAATATCAATCATGAATGGTTATACTAGAATTCTCCACATAAGTCAAATCATAACTTATTTTTTTCCATTCTCTAGACACCTTATTCTCCCACACTAGTCAATATAATATTTATTCGTTAAAATAATGAAATGTATATGGTATTCTAAAATCTCAATAATATTATTTACCAAATTTTTCTAGAATCATATGATTTTATGGGGACTCTATAGGTTTTACATTATTTCTTAATATGCAATTTTATATAAATAATGTTTCACCAAAATTTATTAATTATGTTTTCCATTATATTTTTTGAAACACCGTTATTACCAACATAAAATATTTTAGATAAATTGAAATTTGTAAGTATTTTTTCTAGTTGATTTACAATTTAAACACATTAAAATATCATTATCTATAATTTATTTTAAATATCGATATGGATAGTTATTTTCTAAATGAAATATTTAAAATTCCACAAAATTTTTATCCCCATAGAAAAAAATAGTTTTAAGGAACCTATTTCTAGTCAATGTGTGCATGGTTGCGATGTTGCACATCTGATCATGGTAAATAATTCTCAACAATCTGCTTGAATCCTAACCCATTAATATAATTATTATAAAAAATATATGAAACATTTCTCAATCATTTTCATAAATAATTACTTTCAAAATATGTAAATATAGATATCTAGAATAATTTGGGAAATGAGTGATTCTCAAGTTAGAATAATTATGTTGTATGATGTCCCCTATGTGTTCCTCCATGTTTTTGAAATAATAGATAACATCTAATTTTTAAAATTTGAGATTTATTGGATGTACTGATTGTATCCTGATTATATAAATTATATACATAAATTAACGAAACATGAGGTTGAGAATATATCTTTCAAAATTGATCTAATTACTGATGGATTTAGTATAAAAGCTAATGGTGTCTATGAAATGTTTTAGGAACCTCATCAATTTCATTAAATATTTTACTCTTCCAATTTTAAATACAAAAACTCAAATGTTATATAAAAAAATTATAATTCATATAAACTCATAATAAATATTATCATTTATGTTGGAATAAATTTTTAAAAAATCCAAAAAATAGAATTTTATAATAAATCATAGAGCTCTGTAAAACACTTCAAAAACATTCTTAGAATAAACAAATAATTCAACAACATTATTTAAAATTATTAACATCATGTGAAATAAAATAATTTTCCTATAATATCCTTTAAATTGCTCCTTACATCTTCAACTAGTTTTCCTTCAACTATATTATTCTTAAATGTGTTCTCAAACCAGTATCCTTCAAATTCATTAACAGCTATAGTATATTGTGTTTATTCATTCAAGAAAACTTGTATTTCATTATCATGAATATAATCTCTATAATTATCACATTTTCTGATGGTTCATTTAATCTATTTGTTATATAACATATAAATGTTGTAGAATATTTCATTTAAAAATTACTATAGAAAAAATATCACATTAGACTTTGAAAGAAGAAAAATAATATTGAAAGTAGACACCACATTGTCTGAAAAATATATTTGGTAAAATTTGGATTCAATATCATATCATTTATATTAACTAAAATCATTTTGGTCATTGATATCCTTAACATATTTTTTAATTGTTTAACCAACTTACATAGTATATAGTAATTTTTCATGTGTTGTATTTTGATATTCCATTAAAATTTTGAATTAAATATTTTCAAAATTGAGTTTGTCAACATTATCTAACAATATATATATTATTTACTGGAGAAAATAATTTCTGAAGTTTTTCACCCAGAATTATATATTTAAATATCCCCCATTAACGTCCATGTCAGAGATAACCAGATGGGTTTCTTATTATTGATCATACATGATAGTCGAACTAGATTAATTTATTACTATTTATAAAAAAATATGATTTTGTATTAAAACAATTCATTATTGAAATTTGGGAATGAATATTGAATGATGAATGAAAACAAAAAATCAGAAGAATGAAAATATTGAGAGATGGAAATGTTCCTATGCTTTGGAAAAAACATATTCATTATTACTATTATCTTTAAATACATTTATTAATATCATCATTAATATTTATTAATTTTTATTGCATTAATAAATTGTGAATCACAACCTAATTTGGGGGCCTCCTTCACAAATCAATCCCAGATAATCCATAATATAATATATTGAAAAACCATGGAAAAATAATGATGAAATAATGAATCATTATTCAATACACAACCAAACACATTCCATCATATATGAGATTAGTCATGCTATATAAGGGAAATTAATTTTTATGGGTTAGATTGTAGTTATAAGAATTAAAACTGAAGGATGACAACCATCTCAAGAACCCTTCACAATCTCAATAATGAATATGTAATGAATGAAATATACATAGAGGGTTATGACTGAAAATTAAAAATTTTATTATCAAAACACTTTTCAGGAAAAAGTGAGAAACAAAATGTCCAAACATTACATCCAAATAAAACCATGAAAGAATATAACCCATATTAAAAATATAGGATCTGCCCCTCCCCAGTAACTACATCATGATTATAAACCCTCACCATTGCATAACTGTTTGGTTCCTATGTAGGGTTGCACAAGCATAGTACCGATGGGAGAGCCATACCTTATCAATTAGATTGGCATGCTCAGGTGAAGGCTTCGTACTCTAAACCTAATATTAAATAGATCTATGTACCATGATGGTTGAAAACACACCAAAATGATCCACAAGTATGAAACCTAAAACCTCCCAAAACAAAATCCACAGGAACTAGTAAAACAGTGGCTGGAATGATAATTCCCTTGAAATTATCATGTATGACCTTCCTGTAATGCTTTTCTCTTCCCATTCTCAGTCCTATTCATCCCATTCCCTAAATAGAAATATATAAAAGGCAATGGAAATCAAATCAGCCACCAAAACCAAATATGGACTATCCCTGCCTCTTCAAACAATAAAAAAATATATGACTATCATGGTATTCATCCAAGCATACTCTGTCATGTAAATAGAAGAAAACGTCCAAAAATATAAACTAAAACAAACAAATCCAGAGCTATTAAAAACCCAAAACAAACAAAAAAGCATTCCTAAGAATACAATCCAAAAATTGAAAACCCGAATCCAAGTAGAATCTCAACCAGAGAAAAAAAGGTATGATAACAGACATTAGAACATTTATGCAAACATGAACTCAATTAATACTGAATTAAATCCCCTCCCAAAACAAGAACCCAAACCTCGTCACCGCCTACTAGGTCACTCATAGAGATCCTGACTAACCACCCAACACAAACAACCAGAGGTGAGGTAGAAATCCAAAATCCATAGAAGTGGGAACACAACCACTGGAACAACACCGTGCTGCCAAGGGAATCCTTATCTATCATAGTTGGAGTTGAGAAAGAAGCAGGCCGAAAATAATGTAAAGTGCTGATATAGTCATTCCCATGATGGTTTACAATTCCACTACAATAGTGGAACTACCAACCTAATCTTGTTGAGCAAGAGAAGGAGCCGAGTTAATACAAGGAAAGGAGGCGGCGATGAGGGGAAACCCTAGAAATTGAATGCCCCTTATAGGATCATCTTCTCTACCATCAACCCCATTCAAACAGATTTATGATTCCTGATTTCATGATCATGATTTCATGAATATTGAAACCTCCACTATATGTAACACCCTTTGGTGATCTACTACATAATGATGGACTATATGAGAAGCAAAACATTGCGAGAGAGAGAATAAATTGGAATAACTGGAAATAATTGAACAATGTTATATTGAATTTTATATGACAAATTGATTGAAAAACTAAACTAAATAATTAAATAACCATAGTCAGAAAGGATTAAAACCTATTATAGTGAAGCTAAATGAAGATTAAATTGGTATAAGGGGATCCATTATTAATAATATATGATCAAAACATTCAAAGGTTGGTCAAAAGTATTTCCCCATTTTTAATCAATAAAAATTCATTAATTGTTCCTTAGTTATCACATGCCATATTTGACACATGAATTTTTAGGATAACAGAATGTGGATATAATATTTGGTAATTACCTGATTTGAACATTAAATTTCAATATTGCATAATCTTGGTCATGGATTTCATGAATGGATACCATGTTGTAGAGGGGTTAATCAAATGGTTTGAAATTATATTCTTGGATCATTATGAGTTTAATGGAATATTAAATATCAATTATTTTTAAAATGAAATTAATTTATTTATAATTTGGTTATGTTTGGATATATAGTGGTTATGTCACCAAAACGGATTCAGAAACATGTGTTTGAAATAATACTTATGTGAGTATATGACCATGGGTTAATCTAGGATAGTGTTTTATTTAATATTAACTTTAGAGATAAATTATATAGTTGAGATGGAATATGGGAATAAGTTTAAATCATTTGTATCATTCATATATCCCAGTTAATTATATGTGAACCTTGAAATCCATTAGTTAATATTAAATAGTTTTCATTTATTCTATTATGGGAGATGAAAATATTGAGTTGTTTATACATATTCCTTGATCAAGTGTATTTAATTTTACATAAAAATTGAAAAGTTTGAGTTAATATATTCAAATGTGTATGTTATTCTTAAATATTGGATGGTGGACTAATTTATCAATAAATTAGTTGAATTTATTTTGATTAGAGGAATTTTTATTTTGAGATGACCCATGTTTCCCTATAGTTAATCTTACATGATTGATTATAAAAACCCTTACAGTATACATGAGTGTTATGTGACATGGATATTCCAATATGATGCTTGAAATAACATAATATTTTTAAATGATCCATAATTAAGCACACATGACACTTGTATATGAAATTTAATGCTAAGATGCATCAAAATATTAATTTTAATTTTACACTTCCCACTAAAATCACTCTAAAAATACCATGATAAATTATATATCTAAAATAAGTAATGTACGGGTTATCCGAAATGATAACTAAATAAATAAAACAATTAAAATCATTAATTAGAACTAAATTTTATTAATTACAAAATTTTTTCAACATATTTAATAATTTGATTTAATCTCAATAATAATTTAAATATAAGAATTTTATATATGAAAAATAAAAAAAAATTTGTGAAAAATTATTCCCTCATTTCCATGGAATGCATATTATTTTTTACTCAGCATAAGACTCTATTTCCAAAATAAATATAAAAATAAGATTAAAATAAAAAATACATCATATAATTTTTAGAAATTTAAATTATAAAATAATTCCTTTTAAAAACATTATCATATCTTATTATCATCTAAAATTTCATTTTATTAAACCCCATTAATTCAACCATGACCACATCACAACCAACCATAAAATTTTGTTCACTTTATACACATTTAATAGAATACTCAAAAAGAGTAATTTGTATACATGGATGATGCACTCCCACCATATGCCGATAATAATTATCAAATCTATTTATTATGAGACATGAAAATGGAATAAATTGTAAGGTATTTATGAAGTAGATTTAATGTCTTATTATTTATATATTTTCATTGAATGAAAAAATTATCCATTAATTGGAGGTTAAATTTTTTGAAATATTGATTCAACAAAATCATGTATTTTAATGAATGATTCTTTAAAAATTATAGTACATATAAATCCCATACACACTAATTTTTTTACGGGCCATGTTTAAAAAAATGACTCATAATAAAAGGTAATGCATTCTATTTCACACAAACATATATAATATTTTCTATTTTTAATGTCCACATTTTTTCATATACTATTTTTTGAGAAGGATGTATAGAAAAATACATGATGTAAATATTACTTAAGACACTTTTTTTGATAAAAAAGGATGAAAATAACCCACATTTCTAATAAATATTAAATTCCTAAAAAATTAAAAACATGAAAACATCCCATATACCCAAACATGAAATAATAATTGAAAATAAAAATTACAATTTTTACTTATGGTAAAATATTTCTAGAAATATAACATAAATATATATATTAATTAATGGGTTTTAAGGTAAAATAATTGATCATGTAAAGGTTGGTATGAGGATAAATTGGGAAATCCAAATATGTTTCATAGTCATTTTAATTACATTTCATGGTATATAATTATTTCTAAGGTAAAAATCACATGTTTTTGTTTAAATAAAAAATAAATTATTCTAAAATGTGAGTGTGAGTATAAAAAATAATATATCAGAATTATATTAATGAACTCTTAATAACAATTGAAAATTTTATTTTCAATAGTAACAATTGGGATCAATGGTAAATTTTTTCCAAACACTATAAAATGTTGAAACTATAATTACAATTCGTGTTTCAAATCTACAATAATTAAAAAATGATTAATTTCAAAATCATAAATAAATTCTACAAACAAACAGATGTGTGAAAAACGATTCAATTATATAATTATGGATATGAGTATAAACATATATAAGAAAATAAAGAAAAATAGAAAAAAACTAAAAAATGAATCTGATTACCTGACACATACTTTTCATTCCCCATAAAAACAATGAAATGAAAGATAAGATAGTAGATAAAAATGATAAATAATGGTGTAATCATTAATCATTTGAGTCTATGATATAATCTCCCACTCTCTAAATCTATAGATTCATTTAAAATTAAATTGAAAATGATAATATTATAGAAAAAATAATTGATTGAATAAATAGACGAAGAAATTATCCTTCATATTGTTTATAAACCATCTAAAATAAGATTCAACTCGGGTTAATTGAGTAATTGAAATTTTCATCCCATAGAAACTACCCTAATTATATTATGAAATGTTTTAGCCTTTTCTAAAAATATGAAACTAGTAGAAATAAAATTAGAAATGAAATGATTGAACACTATGGATTTATAGTATTTTGTTGATTTTAAACCCACAAATAAACTTCACAACTTCTCAACACTAAGAGGTTAGTGATATTCACTAGAACTACTAATTTTACAAGAGGCAACTAGTTCATTTCCACCGAATTCATTACAAAGTGATTGAAATCTACACATATAAGAAACATAGGATATTTTATCGATATTTTATAAGTATTTACAAAATAACAACCAGTACATTTCTTTTACAAGGATCCATCACAGTTTTGAACAAGAAGAATACAAATATAAAAATGATAGATGATGAAGAATGATTTCAAATTTTTCTCATATTTGCAAGATACAACTGATTGAAGAGAAGAGTTCTCTAGGAGAGATCATGATATTGAATAATAGATCAAGGATAGAAATCTAGAAACATAGAAATAGTCGACCTGATAAAAAATAGGTAGAACACATGAATATTACTCTCTATTAGCTCGAAATAGGGCACCTATATGAATACTTTTAGAGAATGAGAGAGAATAAATGTGGAGAGTGAACGAGTTTGAATATGTTCATGTATATTCTACACACACACACATATATATATTCTTTTTTGAAAAAACTCTTAAAACATATCCAATAATTTCATCACATTATATTTCGTAAAATATAGTCTTGGAATATATATCCTAGATTTACGTTTCTTGAAAGCACATCAACAACAGTTCTGAGAAGTAAAGTATTTTTGAACTACATTCTTCTATCAGTACTTGAAAAAAAAACATATAATCAGTTTTATTATATTGTGTAATCCAATATTTAATGAATCTATGAAATTTTATAATTACACTAAATTTACATCAATGGTAACAAATATTATTAATAAACAAGCACATAGCCTATTCAGGATCACTATGTAATTAAATTCCAATGATTTGAATTCATGTAACCAAATTAATGCATGGTTCAATTCTTCATCTACCATATTTTTTATGAAATAAAAAATTCAATGAATTCATGCTAAAATAGTTTGATTTTATTTATCCTAATTAATCACAATACAATTTTTAACCACATAGTCTAATTAGAAAAGCATCAAATTCACGATACTTGTTACCCAGTGTAAAAAACACTTGTAGAATTTTGACTGATGTGTCCATTTTTTCACATAGGCGATTCATTTGTGTATGTGATTTTCAAAAATATATTTTCATGATATAGATGATTCACATAGTAATTTACATAATAAATAATATGTATTGACATAATTGACTATCCAAACAGATTATTTATGCATGTTTACAATTTTCCATGCATTATAAAATTTAAGATGAACTTCCAAAATTAATGATTTAACCAAAAATAGCTTAAATAAATATAAATCACAATGAACAATCATAAAAACTGAATAGGACTATATGAAGGGGTTTCTAGATCATTGAAACATATTGTATATGTGATAGGTTAGAATACCCTTAGTAGTCCAACAATCTTCTCAATTTTTACAATCAAAAAAATAATTGTACAATAAACATAATATTATATTGAATTATATATATTTTTTATAAAACCTAAATAATATAATTATATTTATTTTAAGGTTTTTTTATCCCATATTAAATACATTAATAAAAATTCTACCCCTTTTGTTTAGTGGGATTCTCCCCCTTAATAGGACTTCTCCATAGAAGGATAAATTTCCCCCAATATAACTTCTCCCTCTTTAAATCAATTAACTAGAAATGATATGGTGATGTAGAATAATTTAATATAAAACTTTGTTTGATAAACCTTTTATATATAGTGATTAATTTAAATATGAATTATGGGTGCACAAAATATCCAAAAATAGATAATCTAAACCATTTAAAATGATGGAAGATTTTAAATAAAAATAATCATTCTGAAATATATTAAATGAAAAAAATACATTGAAACATAAAAAATAGATGGAGAAGTATTTAATTAATGATAAAATTTTCAAAAAAAGAAAAAACAATTAAATAAATATTTTATATATCCCTAGTCTTTTGATTGGATTAAATTTATTTGGAGGATTGTGTAGATGATTATTAATGGTAGGAGAGGATGTAGAAGTAGTTAGACTATCAACCACTTGAGGCAGAATATATCTCATAATATTTATATAAGAACCAACTTATATCACAATAAATAATGTGTCACACAATATAGATTTTTGTTTACTCATAAAATCATAAGGGTTTCTATATGTTATTAAAAAAACATATGAACCATCACTATGAAATGATAAAATATTTACCCAACCAAATGATGTAGTTCCCTTGTATACATATTTGTTAGAAACATCTGAAACAATCCTACTATTATTATTATTGTAAATACTAACTAGGTTAAAACATAATCCAATATTTTCAAGGATTATCTATTGATTTATAGTGGGGATCTTCTAATGTTAAAGAAAACAATGCATCAACACAGATATAAATTCTCAATAAGATAACTGAATTAAAAAAATCTAGAATAGTATTTGGGGCATGTCTGTAAATATTGGAAAATATTCTTATTACATTGTATATGTTCCATTTTAATAATTATATCTTCCCTTTTGAAAATGTACTTACTGAATAGATAATCTATGTAGGATAATAAATATATGGAACAATAGAATCCATGGAACACATATTATACTAAATTTGACCAGTTGAATCTTTCCAACCAATCTAAACAATGTTCAATGAATGTAATTTTATGTATATATTAGATAATTGGATGATTACGACCATAAAAACCACATTCAAATTATTCTCAAGACTTATGGAAGAAGAGTGTTGTTATTAGTTGGCCATAGAAACCTATATGTATGTTTCTGTAGAAAAATAAGAAAATGTATATATACCACAATGTATAATTCTATATGACATGCTTCAAATAAAAGGGATTCCATTGAGTATGAGTAATTAGAACTAAATTAGTATTAGTATTTACGATGTTCGGTTATTCCTTCCTGAATCTTGACTGGCATGGTAATAGGACACTGAAAGTTACTTTTTTATTTTCTAGTTGAGCATGAGAATATATATCTTAAATTAATTCTTACAACTATGGTATCCTATAAATGTCATCATTTTGATTCATGAAGTTGTTTAGCAATATTATTTAATGACACATTTATCCCAAGAAAAGAATTTTGATTAATTATATGGTCTTCTGAAACATAGAAAATATGTCCCTTTTGAACTCTTTTATAATAACATGGGTAAAAATGTTACACAATAATGAAAAAAACGGATAATAAAATAAATTAAATTAATAAAACACATGGTGGAAGTAATAATTTAAATCAATAGATATAATTCCCTGACCCCAAAATTTCAGAGCCAATGCCTGATCTTATAAAATTGACATGATTTCAAGAAAACAGACCCTATAAGACTGATAAGTTTACTATTTATGGAATGTACGATTAGACACATGATACCAATAATACATTGGTAAATATTATTTAAAAACCAGAAACCTAATAAAATAAAATAAATTATATCAATTAAGGCTTATTCAAAAAAAAATTCTTCATAACCTATAAAAATGAAACATAATAATGGTTGGATCAAATTCATAACAAGGGTATGTTAAGAATACGAAATAAAAAATTTAAATGAATAAATCAATATGGAATGTCAAATAGATGATAAAAAATTTGAATAAAATAACCATATAAGGAAATATTAAATTTTCAAGGTAAAAAATGAGAGACAAACTCCATTAAATCAATGATCTTAAAATAAAATACAATTGTAGATATATTGGAAAAAAATGGCATGGATAAATAATAACTAAATTATCAATAAAAGAAATAATTAATTACTAAAAACCATTTTTTCCTTTGTACATTATACCTTTACATTAGAGATATTGTTTAAATTGTTTTTCCAACTAATTTTTCTCATGAAACTACTGGTTCATCGACAGACCTACATTAACTAGTCCCCAACCCATTGGGCTTTCTATAAATGGTCCACATCCAATGTATTGAATGTCCAAAAAATTTCTAATATATTGAATAAAAAATTTTCCTTATAAATCATCCATATAGAATAAATAATATGGATATGTTAATAATACATGAACTAAGGATAAGTTACCACAATGGCTGCTTACCTTAAAACATTCTTGATGATAAATAAAAATTAAATATTCTAAAGTGTCCCATGTCACACGAAAAATTTAAATAATAATACATTGTGAATTAAATGAAACTTATTATATCATTAGAATAACTATATTAATCATATATCACCTCCAAGGGTTTTATATAGGAAAAATAAAAGTTAATTGGTGCATAACCAAAATAAGTCTCAATGGAATGTAAATTGAGATGAAATCATGTACTTTAATAGTCCTTTTGTTGGGTGGTCATTATACTATTATATATTGGTTTAAAATATATTAATAACTTATTTGAGAACCATTGTTTTTTATAGTATCATATATTAAATTATGAAAATATTTTATTACCCCTTTGTTTTTAATTTTTCTTATTTTAGTAGTTTCGGGTGTTACTTGACTAGTTTTCTCAAGTATGTTTTGAATTGTTACTTATTTTCCCAATTTACTAGATCACGATTTAATCATATATGGAATTTAAAAAATTACTTAATTATATTTTATATTGATTTAATTTGTATACATAATAGTGCATATTATTTGGAAATAAGAAATGAAGTGCACCGTTTATGGTGATGGTAGGTCATACCAATGGATGAATGATAATTTCATTTAGTTGTCTTATTAATTGAATGAATAATATATTATCCATATTTATATTATAGTTATTTTATAATATCTATATTATATATGTTATATAGATTTATTAAAATCATACTTACCATGTTCTATGTATAGTGTCAACGAATCACATCGCTTTGAGGGGGAGGTAGTCCACACTTCCACAAACTATGTTACAATAATAACAAAAAACGGGATGTATTTAAGGTATGTTATAAATAAAAATTAATTAACAATTAATCCATTATAAATATCGTTTATAACAAAATGAAACTTATTTTACATCATAATTTTCACTATGAGAGGTGTTAATGATAAAATGAGCAATCATCATTTTGTGAGGTAGTTGTTCATTGTAAACAGGAACAATATGTTTGATATGCATTAGGTGGATTTGTGTATAAGAGAAGTTTGATAACATAATATAAAAACATCCTAGTACATAGAGGATAATACTCTTGTTATATAATTATGGAAAGAATAATTTTTAGGGGGTGGATAATGTATATGAAACTAGAGAGTTTGAGAGAAGACATTACCTCTTAATTAGGTAAGTTCTTTTGATTTGTACCAAAGGGATTCCTTGTGGGGATTTATGACCAAATGGATTTTTAAAGGTATAGGGGAGGTATTTTTGGTAGATATATGGGAATATATTTTAAAATACTATGTGGTTTGATTGGTGTGGGGAATGGGTTGAGGTGGTTTCATTTTATAGGGAAGGAAAACGACTCAGTTGGAATTTTTGTAAATAATTTAGGTGTACACATCTTTTTACAAAACAAAGGTAAAAAAATGAAAAAAGAAATAATTTAAGATTATTTGATGATATATTTCCATAAAATTGGTGTTTTTCAAGTATAAATTTCATTCTTCCATTAATTTAATGGTTAGTCCATTGATAAGCATCATTTTAACTTAATAATTGTATTTTATTTTAACTATATTCACTACTATTTTTGTTAAAAAAATATTTTGAACTTATTATAAATTAAAAATTATTCTTATTAAAATATATAATCCATTTTTCAATTGAAAATCAAATAATTGGTTTAAATAAATTTAAATATAATCCCGCAAACTGGAGGACTTTGCAAGTTTTTAAATTAAATATTCCCAAATAATGGCTATGTTTTAATAGTTAATTTCAACCTAAAATTTATTCTAACTACTTAAATTGGATTAATTTATAAAAATATTATTCATTAATACATTAAAACTAATATAAAACATTATTTCACTTTATAAATAAATCATATAGATTTTATTTTAAGCTAAAATGCTGTATTTAAGTATTCATGGAAAAATAAAATATTTCAGAAAAATATTCAAAATTTTCCCAAATATAATTATTATTTTTCTATTTAAATTATTAATATTTTTTTTAAATATTAAATAAGATAATTTTTTCTAAATTATGATTTAAAATTGGTTCTCCATTAAATGTCAGAAAAATTACCATTACAAAAATATAGGGTTTTATATGTAAAATAATGTTTTTTTATAATAAGCATATCAAATATAAAATATGAACATAAAAAGTATATAATTGAATATATGATATATATATATCTTTAAAACAATTTAATAATTTTAATTAACTTTTTTATTATGAAAAAACTTATTTTAAATCATTTAAATAATAATATTTATTTTTATATCAAAATGGTTCTTATTTTCATTTCTCAGTTTATAGTAATCAATGATTTTGTTTAATTTTTATATAATCGAAAATTTCAGAATTTCTTTGTTACTATTAATTAACTATAACATAATATCTAGGATATATCATATTATATTAAATAATAATATTTTAATAATACATTACTATTTGGTGAAACACGATCTTACATGTAATGTAATCTATCGAGTATGCTCAGTCATGCATGAAACACAACTGAACTCAGTGTTTCATTCATTACTACATATATCATATATATAATATATTTAAAATAGTAAATATATATTAGAGTTTGTGGATATTATATTACCTAATTTCATGATGATTTATTCCATGCACGCTATCGAATACAATGTTGTACATTAGATTCTTGAGGTGTTACATTCTCCCAAGCTAAATTAAATCTTGCCTTTACAATTTCAACCTGAACGTAGTAATATAGTTATTGAAAATAAAATATTTATGAATTTAACACATTGTAAAATAGTAATATGACATCTTTTTAATAATAGAGGGAGGAATGCACAACTATCACTTAACTAGTTTCCCTAGTAGGTGAACATTGGTTGAAAATGTAAACATGGATATAGAAAAAAAATTCCAACAATCATGTTATGATGGAGTGTTATTGAGAACATTTTTAGAAGAATGTTGTTGAACAAAAAACCGTAAACCATAGGTGTGATTAATGGTTATTAATATCATAAAAAAATATGATAATAAGACAACATTTTTGTTTCAAACCCGTAATTTATTATTATGGAATAATATCACTTTATAAAAATATAAGTAAATATAGGATTCAATAAATAAAATATTGTCCTATTTTTATGCCTCAAACTATTTCTGTAAAACCTCACAACACATGATGCATCATATGGGGATTTAATACATGAAAATGTAAAATATATTCCAATTATCATCTTAAACCATTTCATAAATGGTAAATTTTTTTAACACATTCAAATCCAATTTTTCCTTAAGGAGGGTCACAAATCTTCTAAGATGAACTTATCATTTTACTTCAATAAATATGACTTATATCTATAATAATCACATAAAATATATTTGAACACCCAAATAATGTATAATATTGAAATATATTAATAACTAGAATCATAATAAAACCATATTGGGATTATAAATTCTCCCTTATTCCTCAAGTAATAACCATGTTATTGAATTATTTTTTTAAGTCAAAAGTTTTTTAATATCCTTCAATGATATCATATTCAAATTTTAAAAAATTCATTAATCTGTTCCATGGTTTTCAACTCTTTTCCCAAATCAATCATTCTTCATCATTATCTCAACATCAGGAACCTATTAATGAATGTATTTCCCTTAATAATGTGTTTTACCAATATATTATCTTCTACTAAATAATATTTCTCAGTACCATTTTTTATATGATCTAAATTCCTTAATAATGAATTACTAGAGTATAATCAACAAGTATTTCATAAATCAAATGATGAGAACATCGTTAGAAAAAATATTTACAAAATTTTTCTTAGATAAAAAAAGTACACAAATCATTCCACTTCAGTTGTGTCAATAACATAAGGTTAACCTAGATACCCTAGCGTATACTAAGGGATATTCTTTTGATGTTAGGGGATTTAATTTTCATTGTTCCCAATATCCTTGTAGTTTTAACATCAAATATCATTATTTTTTTAATTTATTTTCATTATTTTGTAACGTGAAGGTTTTGTCTACACATATAAAAAACATCCAATACTTTTATGAATTTCCCAAGGTGACTCATTCCACAGTTTCAAAATTTCGAAAATCCTTCGTTTCCTTTATCTTAATATGATCATTCTCTTTTTCATAGTGTTATAGAAGACCTCTACATCTCTTGGTTTCCCTTGATTACATAGGATCTTGATAATTCTTTCTTTGTTTTAATGGCACATAAAACTATCACTTCGTATGATGAGAAATTAATAGAAACTAATTCCCTTCAAAGATTTCGATATAATTTTTAAAATAAGTGGTCGATCAAGACCTCCATGTCGCAAATATATTTTGTAGCGTAATTTTAAAACCCTGTAAAAGCATATTAATAATCTAAAACAAATTATTCCTTCATATTTTTAAAGATAAGTAACTCACTCTTCATATCAATTTTGGAATCATGAATTAAGTATTTATTCAATATTTATCAAAAATATTTATCTATTCCATGACCTCAAATTCTTCTTCACCCCATGTATTATAGATTTGAGACAACCACTGATCAATTTCACCTAGGAGACAGTAGACCAAAACTGCATCCTCTTCCTTTTAATTTCATTACAAGGTTGTAGATATATTTTCTATACACTTGATCCATTTCTAAACTATAATTCAATTAGTAATTCCAATAAAAAATCTGGAAATCTGTCATAGAAAGCAATCCAACATATGATATTATTTCTATGGAATATGATTCTCCATTTGGGAAATGTTATTTTCCATAACCTAACTATGCTTCCCAAATTTATCCATAACATTATCAGTTCATAAACTAGCTATATGTGTTTCATCGATAGGGAAATCTCAACATTTTCCAATATTACTAATATCATTCTCCCTTCTAGTTTCAATTTCTAAAAAATAACACATAGTAGATTATTTAATATTGATGAAAACATTATATTACTATCAATATAGTATATCACGTAACAATAAATTATGTATCATGAATCTTAGAATCATAAACATTATCTAATTTTGGGAAATTTTTAATTCTAAATCTTCTATATTGGTATGCAAAGAAAATGTGTTCTATCCTATGCATATCCTTTGGGAGTATCAATCTTTTTGTGTAGTATTTCCCTTTTTAATGTACAAGGTTTCCCCATGTTAGTACCAAAACACATTGACATAGTTACTACTCTTAGGTACATCTATGCCAAAACTATGTTCACCTGTAGTATCCATATTGGGATATATTGTTATGAATACTCAAATAATCACTACTATACCAAAATTCCTGGATTCTCTTGTATAGTTATCCTCAATGTGTAACATAGGTTTGTACACCATAAGATATGTTTCGTAAATATAACTCTTAAGGCTACTGCTAAACTTCCGTTGATACAAAATGTAATTCCATAGACCTAGATGTTCAGATCACCTACATAATTTTATAACACTATCATGATTATAAAGAATCAAATCATGAAGGGTTGATCAATATAGAATTCTTGAAAAGAACAATTACATTCCTGATACCAATAATACATTGTGAAATTGAAATTAAAAAAATGATACATAATAAAATAAACTAAACTAAATCGTTGAAATCTTATTCCAATATTATATTCTTCATAACCTAGAAAAGGTAAACAAAATAAGTATGAGCTGAAATGATCAGTAAGGGTAAATAAATCAGAAGAAATAATGAATAAATGGGAATACATTAACATGGAAAAGTAAATATATGACAACAAATTTCATTAAAATAAATAGATAATTAAATATCAATATGTAACGAAGAGGAACTGAAAACATGTTCCATTAAATCAATGAACAAAAAATGAAATGCACCCATAAATATGTTTGTGAAAAATCCATTGGATAAATAATAAATGAATTCTAAATAAATAAAATTAGTAATTGTTGGATGATATTTTTCCCACAAAAATTATACCTCTAATTTCATGATATAGTTTAAAATACTTGGCTGAAAAATTCCCTTCATTAGACTATTGATGCATCGAGGGGCTTGCGTTAACCAACCCTCAACCCATAAGGATTCCATTGAATAGTCCCCAACCCATGTATTGCATGTCCAATGAATTCCTCATATATTAAATAATTTATGTGACATAGAAAATTTAAATATTTAATAAAGAATATGTATTTATCAGTAATTCCATAATAGAGGATATGTAACAATATGGTTTTTTGACAATAAAGCATTCTTGATGAAAAAATAATTAAACATTACAAAGTGTCATATACAACTTGAAACATTTAAATAATAATTACCAAAGATTTAAATAAAAATGATAATATAATGAGAATAATTATATTCATTATATATTATTTCATATGGCATAATATATATAAAATGAAAGTTAATTGGTGCATAACAAGAACATGTCTCAATGGATTGGAAATTGTGATGAAATACCTTAACTTGACTTTATTTTTTTTTGTGTTATTTATCTTTAGTTATTGTGGTTTAAAATATTTTACTACCTTATTCTAGAACCATTATAATTATTATAATATCATTATTTAACTTCATACAATATTTTTTTACCACTTTTTTAATACCCATTCATTATAGTAGCTATTATAGTTGTTAATTGCCTATTTTTATCAAGTATGTTTTGACTTGTAACTTGTTGTTAATATTTAATAAATAAATTATTCATCATATCCATAGTATAAAACATGAATTAATTATATTATATATTCATTACATATGTATTTATAAAATTACATAATATTTGGTGAAAATAAATGAAGTTCACCTTTCATGGAGAAAGTAGGATGTACGTACACATGAACGATACATTCATTTCATTATCATTTTAAATGAATGAAAAATAAATGATACATATGTATATTAAGATTAAAATATCAAATATATGTTATATATTTTACATATTTTTATTAAAAGCATACTTTACATTTCATATGTATATAATGAATGTATCACATCACTCTAAGGGGGCGGTAGTCCACACATTCTAAAAGGATATTAACATATTAATGAAAAATTGGAAGTATTAATGGTATATTATAAATAAAAATTAATGAATCATAATAAAATTATAAATATCATATATTATTGTTTTAAATATAGTTTACATCATAGTGGAACACATGATAGGTGTTTAAGGAAAAATGAACAAACACCATTTCATGAGGTAGTTGTTCATCATATACATAAACATTATTTTTTTTATCCATTATATTGAGTTTTGAATAATTTTAGGTATAAAAAATTATATAAAAACATACTAATATATGTATGATATTTTAATGGTTTAATAATCATTGAATAAAATTATTTTAGTGGGTGCAGAATAGAAGTGAAACTAGAGAGTTTGACAGAAGATGATACCTCTTAATTTGATAACTTATTTTTGTTTGTAGGAAAATGATTCTTGGGAAGGATTTATTGCCAAAGGTATTCACAAAAAAATATAATAAATATTTTAGTAATCTATATTGTCATATCATAGTCTAACCTATATGGTTTTAGTGGTTTGAGACATGGGGAGAGGTGGTGTCATTTTATAAGGAAGGAAAATGAAGCACTTGGATTTTTTCAAAACAATTTAGGTGTATACATGATATTACCTAGATAAAGTCATATAAAACCTAAAATACTCAATAATGAAACTTTTATGAACTATATATGTCCAAAAAATAGGTTTTTGACATGTTTTTAGATCATTTGCGCCCTTATGATAAAGGTCTTTTACATTATTAATATTAATTTTTCCTGGATAATTATATCTAATTTTAATTACTTTCCCTAATAGTTTTGGTAAAAATAGAATTTTAACAAAATAGAAATTATAAAATAATATTATTAAAAACATTTAATACATTTTTTAAAATTCCAATCACATAAGTGGGATAATATAATATAAATTCAATCCTGCAGACAGGACAATAATACATGGTTTTAAGGTTAAAATGACCAAATTTTGGATATGTTTTAATAGTCATTTACATTGTGAAATTGATTCTAATTATAGAAAATGGATTATTTTATAATACAATTATATAATTATACATTAATATAAATATAAAAAAATATAACTTTATAAGTAAATCAGAAGAAAAAAGAGTTTTCAACTAAAATGTGGTATTTTTAACTATTTATTTTGTTTCAGAAAAATATCAAAAATTCATCATTGCCTAATTATTATGATTAAATTTTACATATTTTGTTTATTATTATATAATCATTGAATTAATTTTTAAATATATATAAATATTTATAAAGTGTTCATTATTAAAATGCGGTAGAATCACATTTATAAAAATACATTGTTTTACGTGTAAAGTAAAGTATGTTCTTATCTTATGCATATCAAAAATAATGGAGGAATATAAAAAATATAGGGTTGAATATATAAAAAATATATTTCAATAAAATAATTCATTAATTTTAATTAACTTTGTATAATATGAAAAAAATACTTGGGAAGCACATAAATAATAATAATTCATTTTATAACCAAATGTTTTTTATTTTCATTTCTCAATGGTTGGTAACCACTAATTTCATTTTATATTTATATAAACAATGTATTTTCAAGTTATAATTAATAATAATCATGGCCTAACACATAAAAACTAGGATATATCATATTATATTAAATAATAATAATTTAATAAACATTGTTATGGGATTATACACGGTCTTATGTTTAACACAAGCTATTCAGGTAGGTCACTATTGTATGCAACAAAATCTATGTCAATATTTCAATCAATACAAGATATATCATATATTTAATATATATAATATAATAAAAATATAATATAGTATTTGGATATTATATCCCCTTTTACCCTTTCTGATGCTTGTCGTGTGAGTTATTGAAAAACAAAAGGTGTAAATTAATATTTTGGGGTGTTACAAGAGCCACATATAGTGGAGAAGTAGACAGTTATGTTTGTTTTAACCAAATAAGTATTTAAAAATTAATTACAATTACACTCTTTTTGGTTCACATAATCTCATTCATTTCATTCTTTAGATATTGAATCTCATCAATATCACCCAATAACACCTCATACTAAACTATTGACAAATTTTGTACAATATACCTATGATATTCAATAAGTAATCTAAACAAATTGATCATATACTTTGTAGAGAAAGCAAATATATTCTCATTTACATGATATTTACAGAACTAAACATCCTTAAATCTTACATTAAATGAAATATATTACACTTTATATTGTTTTTTGTACAAGTTAGCCTCAGAAACGACTCTATCAACATGATAATAGAAACATGTTTTTAAACTGAATTCTCTTTTTTCAATTGGATTTTATTATTTGTTTACACTATATCATACATATTTCATACATAATATCCCATTATATTATCAAAAACACGAATAAGGAAGATGAAAAGGAATTGATATTCATATTGACATCAAACCATTTATAAATATTGATTGAAAAAGGAGTACAACCCATAGTTTCAATTGAGTATCAATTTATCTATTATTTTTAAGTATATATAACGTTCGGGTGAATACTGGGAGGGTTTTTAAACCGTTTTTAATGTTTTGGGGGTTTTTTAATTGGGTTCACAGTTGTAGAATGGCTGGTGGAAACCATGCAAAATTTGTAAGAAATCATGTACAATGGGACATGGGCTAAGGGGGAGGAGTATAGGTATGCCCAAATTTTGACCTAACTATGTGGCTGTCTAGAACTGTACCATTTTTTATAGTTGTATTTTTTCACAGTTGGCGCACATTATTTCTAACTATAAAATCCATCCATGCGAGGCCCCATTGAGGTAGTGGGTAGCACATGGTTAGAAAAAGAAATTAATTACCCTATGACTGATCATGCATGGTTTAAAATCAACAACCATAAAATTGGTTCTCGGATAGGATAAAAAATTAACCCGTTGTTTTTTCAACAAAACAACCATAACTTAGGATTTTCACGACCCAATGGGAGTTTTGGACTCTCTAATCAATCTAGATTTGATCCAAATTATTATCTTGAGTGTTGAATCTAGATTCTCAAGATCTGTCATCATTTATGATAGTTTTCAGTTGTTTTATTAGATATTATTACCTCCAAATATAGGTTTCCAAGATCCACATCCTCATTCAATAGATATAAGGTTTTTAATTCAATTTATGTCTAAATTTGGCATTATTTGGATAGGTTAATATATATAGGGCAAGTTTTTGGACATCCGACCCGATTTCATCCACATTTTCATTCCGTTCATTATTTTGGATCATAAATTCAGACGTAGGTTTCTTCAATCTCCAAACCTATTGATATAACTTGAATGGTTAGTTTTAAATTTATTATTATTTTTTAAATTGGTTGTTAATTGTTTGAATTTCTTATTGGAAAACCCTGTTGGTGACTATTTATAGAATTGATGAAATTGGGAGTTTTTTGGAAAGTGAAATCGGTGGTTTTATTTTAAAAAGATGATTTTAAAGTGATTGTTCGGTTTGGATTCAAGGAAAACTATTTTTAGTAAAATGTTTTTTTTTATTTTTTAACAAAATGGTTTTAATAATAGTATCATTTTATTGAAATAATTTAAAGGACTATTTTTTAAATTTGTTTTTGGCATAATGGTTGTGTGTGTTCACTTTCATTCAGGATAGATATATGAATAATGTCACCCCAATATGTAGTTGGATGGATAAGAGTCAGGACATTTCCCCTTTAAATTTTTTTATTAATTGACGGCTAAGTGAATGCATGACTCACCCTTCATGAGATTTGGGAGATCATGTTTACATGAATATTTGGATGTACGGATATTTGGAATGGAATTTGATATAAAAAATGGAACCGAAAAAAATGTTTTAATTTATTTTTTAAATATCATCCTTAGAAAAAAAATTTGGAAAAATATATTGACATAGAATTTTTTTATATATGATTATAGATTATTTTAATGTGTTTTATATGATTTTTTTAAATAAATTTACTAATATGTTATATCTTAATTGTGTTAGTAGATAACTCATTTTGGTAAATCCTACTGAGTTTCATTACCCACCCCTTCATTGGAATATTTGTGATTTTTTAGTTAATGGTTCTTGAGACATGGGAAATTGTAAAGTATCACTACTCTCTTGAGGTTCATAGTGATTCCTGGTCTATTTTGTGGATTGGATCATGAAGCATGTTTGAGCCTAGTGTTATGTGGTTGTCATTGATTTTTGTTTGTATTATTAAACTATGTAATTTAATGTTTTGTCATTTTCCACTATGATAGTCTTTTGATGTTTGATTTTGATATAAATTGTATTATTTATGTTGATGTACATTTATCATGTATCATGTTGTTTTCATTTGTTTTGTATTTTTTTGTTATTTTTTTACTTAAAGTGGGAAATTTCCCCGCAACTTGTTAATGAAGGCCTTTGAATTTATTCCCAACCTTTGCCACCTTTGGTATATGGATTTAGGCCATGTAGTGTCTTTCTAACTTATAAATATAATGTGAAGGTGAATGATTTTAAAAATTGTATCATTATTGTTCCTTCCAATTAACTTTTATGGAAAAGTGGCCAAAAATACTATCAATCGTGGAGTTTAAATTTATTTTGGTTTAATTCCTTGAGTTAGGTTGGAAGAAAGGAGTATGAATCTTAGTAATTTTAATGTAGAGCCTAAAAATAGGTAGCTAACATTTTTATGATGAACATAAAGTTTACATGAATTTGAGTACAAATTAGTTTAGAGACATATATAAGATTTGAAATCACATTTTCATGGATATAACCAATGATACAAGAATGAAATTCCTTAAATAAATAACTTCCCACTAGGGTGTATAATACAATTACAGTAATAATTTATTATTTTTGGAACAATGATTTTGATTTTGGGAAAATATTAATGTTTTCATCAAATGTTAGATTGTGTAAAGTGAATGGTAATATTATTTTGAAAATGGTATGATATTAAAAAATGGTGAAATTTTCATAAATGGTTGAATTGAGGAAAGTGTTAAATTTTTGAAAGCCTTGTTGTGATAGATGGTCAAGTAGAATTAGAAATTATTAAAACATTAGTTTCTAGTCTTAGAGATATATAATGTTTGTTTTGTTTCTAGAATATTTTATCCCATATGTGTTATAGAAACCAACTAGAGGAATCTATTGAGAATATGGATATGCCTGAGCCACTGGTGAACCAATAGCTGGTTTGGTGTATATTCCATGCTTTTAATTTTTTCGGTATACCGAATAGAATATATGGACCAATGAAAGTGTCTCAATCCATTAATTTCAAAAACTATAATCCATCCATTTTTTGAGTGATTCATAACCTGAGGGGGTGATCGCGTTGTCGAGCGCTTCAAATTAGAGGTTAAGTTTTTACTAGAATTTCTACAGTATATCAGGAACCCTAGGTTGTCTCTCGGCGGAGCCTTATATCACTAATTTCAAAAGAGAATTCTTATAAATTTAATAAAATTGAAATTAAATTATGTGGCTGAGGGTTCTATGATTTTAAAATAGCAATTGATACTATACTACTAAGTGAGAGAAACTGGTTGGAGAAATCGTGATCAACCCGGGTAAGTGTCCCTTGATGCTCAATCCATCAACGCTCTTAAAGGAATGGGAAGGATCATTGATTCATTGATTTTATACCCACTGAAATCATTAGTATGTGAGTTCTTACTAGGTTACCACCTAGAATTTTATCGATCAACGTTATTGATTATCGGCGACCGCTCATAATCAATAAAACTATGTCGATGTAAGAACCGAACTCAATAAAGGCATCACATCAACAACGTGATGAGATGTCCAAATTTGGGTATTTACCCAAATTTATCTCAATATAAAAACATTAAAATTACTAGGTTATAACTTCTGGATATCATCAAACAATTCAATTCAAAGGCAAACACATGAAAGAGAAGAGGTGAGAAAATAGGCAAACACACTCAAATCATCATAAGATCCGGGTTATGCATGGAAGCACGAGGATTATTATTCCTTTGATTTATATTTAATCATACCAGAATAAACAAAAATTTAATATGGTAAAAATTAAGAACAATATATGACAAACCGGGAAATTATATCACCTTACGAAGATTACAAATGTAGAGCTCAGGATTACAACAATGGACACCCCCCAAGTTGATCACTAAGAAACTTAAAAGTACATGAGGGAGAAGGGAACTATAATAAATGAAAAAAGCTCTCAAATTAGACTCAACTTCACCCTTGGTCGTGAAACATGAGATAATGGGGGTTATAGGTGTTTTTATGGACATACCCATCACACATTCCACAAACTAAGTCAAGTGCCTAAGAGACTATGTCACTATTCAGGGCAGACTTTTTACTCCATCTTAGCCTGCTGGTTGACCGACTGACACACGTTAAAATGTCATGAAATTAGGTGGAGAGGTGGGCCCTCAAGTTATCTGTCCATGAGATGTGAAATCAGCCCTATTGGATCTTTGAGGCCCTAGTTATGGCCCAAATACATAAAGGGGTCCAATCTGGCACGCCCAGAATTGCTTCACCATGTGGACCTATTATGGGCCTTTTAATGGGTGAATTGGGCTTCTTGGTATTCTAGAGAAATGTATCCCAAACAAATTTACATGAATAAACTGATTTGTAACTCAATTTAATGTACTGAGTATCCATATTACGTATTAATGTCCACATGAATGCCTGTGCCCTTGCGCAGTTTGGCCCGTTTTGCTTGATTACCATCGTCGGCTCTCGAATCAACTTCTCCTATGTTGTAAACACATAAACAAGTAAAATTACCCTGTTAAATTTTATTAAACATTAATCCATTGAATCAAACAGTATGTTTAATTTATTATTATATTTGGAATATTCATTACAAAACCAGTTTAAAAACAACGGTGTAAAGGTGGAATAAAACAGGGAATCGTGGTACGATCACACCCCCACATCTAAACATTTGCATTCCTAGGCAAAGTCATATATCCCAATAATGCATATATATATATATATTTCAAACATTAGAGGAAATTTTATTTAACGTAAAGTAATAAATGCATGAACCACACCAAGGAGTTCTTCTTATTGAAAATAGAAAAAAATGTCTCATAAATCATATCATAGCGAAATTCAAAAAGATTCATGATACCCAATTGATAAAGGAATTCATAAGTAAACCATGACAATAAATCTCCATGTGTGTGTGTGAAAAGAATTCCATTCTATTCTTTACACTTTCTATCCAATAAAGATATGTTATTTCAACATTTTTAAACTTAAATGATATCATCCACCAAACCTATCATACATCCTTTGCAATCATATTTCAAAACCCATTCATTTAAGAATTCCCAAAAGTCAAACCATATGCTCCTGAACATGATATCCCCATATGTTTCACATTTAACCACTCCCCTCATTTTTTTTGATGTTGCATTTGGAACAAATCTCACACTCATCTCTCAACCCTTGTTTGATCTTCTCACGAAACTAATTGAAATAGTTATAACAACATCAATGGTTGAGGAGGAGTGGTTTTTGACCTTCCCAAGATAGAAAAAAAAATTTAGGGCGTACAACAGTCGGCCTTTCTGTACACACACATAGGTCAATCTTATATAGTAATGAAACAGATCGGATGAGGAACGACCGTATGAAAATATCATTTAAAGCTGAACAATATTAACCCAACATATATTTACCTTATATTAAGTATGAAATAATCTCACTTTATGGTTTGGTGGAAAAATTTGTAGAGATATTAGTGAAACAGTTTTCCCAAAAACTACTCACACAATGGGCATCAATCATCTCAAAAGATTCACAATGATACGACCATTTATATCATTGAAAGAAAACCAATTCACTAAAAATCACCCCCCGATGTAAAATTAATACAAAAATTATTTTTAACCTTCGTTATGGTATTTTTACATTCCCCCCTTTGTGGTCGCCAAATCATTTAACATCAAAATTGTTGATGGGGAAAAATGGAAAAACCATAAAGAAGGCCAAAAGAGAAAACAAAAGAAGAAAACGATGAAAATTTATATCTAACCCAAGAATGTATCCACCCCCCCACACCTAGACTGAGCAGTGTCCCCACTGAAATAATTGAGAATGTGAGAAGGAAGGATAAAACCTGGTGTGCTTTATTGGTATGATGTGTCGAGAAGGTGGATTTCCTCCACCAGATTCTTTGGAAAATACTCATATAAGTGTTTAAGTCACTACCCATTACCTGTAAGACATCATCCACTCTTCTCATGAAAAACATGTATTTCACCAAAAGGGTAAACATTAGTAACAGTATAAGGACCGAGCCACCGGGAACGAAACTTACCTGGGTAGAGCTTAAGCCTAGAATTGTACATGAGAACCTTCTCACCAATATGATACTTCCTCTGATGAATCATTCCATCATGTATTTCATTTTCCCTTTATTTGTAGATTCGAGAGTTCTCATATGCCTCACGCCAAATTTCTTCCAACTCATGAATCTGCAACTTCCTATGCTCCCCTGCATCTGAGAGATTCATATTACATTGCTTAACGGACCAATATACACGGTGTTCTACCTCAACCGGGAGGTGACAATCCATTCCAAACACAATCCTATATTGTGACATTCCGATCGGGGTTTTAAAAGTAGTACGGTATGCCCAAAGTACATCATCCATGCGCAAACTCCAATCATTCCTATTGGGTTCTACTGTTTTATTCAAGATTCACTTAACTTACCGATTTGAAATTTTTGCTTGTCCATTAGTTTGGGGATGATATGCAGTGGGGACTTTATGAACAACCTCATACATACGAAGCAAGTTTTTTATGTTAAGATTGAAAAAATGTGAACCTTGATCACTAATGATGAATCTTGGTAGACCAAACCTACTGAAAATCTAGGACCTCACAAAATCAACAACAAATTGAGAGTCATCGGTCCTTGTAGCCTTTGATTCTGCTTATTTAGAAACATAGTCAACAGCTAGTAATATGTACACAAATCCAAATGGATTTGGAAATGGCCCCATGAAGTCAATGCCCCATGCATCGAAGATTTTATATAATAACATGGGCTGTTGGGGCATTTCATTTCTCTTGGAGATATTCCCTATGAATTGACATCGAGTACATGATTTACAAAACCTATGGGAATCTATATACAATGTAGTCCAATATAATCTTGAGTCAAGGACCTTTCGTGCAGTATGTTGAGAGCCAAAGTGGACCCCACATGGAAAGGTGTGGAAACAGGTCAAAACAGAGGTGAACTCATGGTCAGGGACACACCGACGAACTACATGGTCACTAAAAATTCCCCAGAAGTATGGGTCATCCCAAATGTTCCAATGAGAATCATGCTTATGTCTCTGGGATTGTGAATGATAAAATCAGTGTCGACCCTAGATGTTGCTAAAAATTTCACAATGTCCGCATACCAGGGGTAAGGTCCACAACATCACAAAAATTATAATGAGGGAAGAATTATCTAATGGGTATGGGTAAGTCAACATGAAGGTCCAATGGTGTGGAAATCCTACTAATGTGGTCTGCTACCACATTCTCCACCCCTCTCTTATCTCTAATCTCGAGGTAAAACTCCTGGAGGAGGAGCATCCATCGAATTAGGCAGGGTTTGGCTTCAGGTTTCTTTAGGAGGAAATGAAGGGTATCATGATCGGAGAACAGAATCACTTTTGACCTGAGAGGATATGAACCGAATTTTTCCAAGGAAAACACAATAGAAAGGAGTTCTTTTTCTGTGGTTGTGTAGTTTAATTGGGCAGGATCAAGGGTATGTGGGTCATATGCAATGACATTAGGAGCCTTCTCAACCATTTGTGATAAAACTGCCCCAACTGCAAAGTTAGATGCATCACACATAAGCTCGAAGGGGAGATCCCACCTTGGTGGTTGGGTTATGGGAGGTGATGAGAGACTCATTTTTAGTGAATTGAAAGCATCCTCATAATTTCTATTAAAAAAAATTCAGAATCCTTTTGTAACAACCAAGATAAGGGAAGTGTGATCTTACTAAAGTCTTTAATGAATCAGCGGTAAAAACCAGCATAACCTAAGAAAGACCACACCTCACGAACACATTTTGGATATGGAAGGGATGAAATTAATTCAATTTTAGATTTATCCACTTGAATTCCCTTATTTGAAATGATATTCCCAATAATTATCCCCCGCTCAACCATGAAATGACATTTTTCAAAATTTATGACAAGATCTTTTTCAATGTAGTGGCAGAGGATAGAACCTAGGTTTTCTAAATAGTCATCAAAGGAAGAACCATAAACCGTGAAATCATCCATAAAGACTTCCATACAACTCTCAATGTACTCCAAAAAAATACTCAACCTACAGCTCTGAAAAGTACCAGGAGCATTAAATAGGCCAAAAGGCATTATTTTATATGAAAATGTGCCGAATGGATAGGTAAATGTGGTATTTTCTTGATCCTCAGGGGCTATATGGATTTGAAAATAACCTGAATATCCATCAAGGAAACAATAATGGGATGTACTAGCCAATCGTTCTAAAATTTGGTCAATGAAAGGTAATGGAAGGTGGTCCTTCCGCGTGGCTTGATTCAGTAAAGGTAGTCAATACAGACTTGCCAACTATTTTCCACACGTGTTGGAACCAATTCATTCCTTTCATTTGACACAACTATGTTTCCTTTTTTTTAGACACAATTTGCACTGTGTAACCCATTTACTATCAGATATAGGATAAATGATTCCCGTATAATGTAATTTACTGACTTTTAATTTTACCACTTCAAGGAGAGTGGGATTCAACCGACATTGATCCAGCCTTACGGGCTTAGCCTCATCATCCAAAAGTATATGTTGCATACAAATAGATGGGATAATCTCGGTAATATCATCCAATGTCCATCCTATTGCCTTTTTACACACTCTAATAAGTTTGAGTAGTTTTGATTCCTGTTATGGAGAGAGGTTATTGGCAATAATGATGGGCAGTTGGTCAATACCCTCAAGATAGGCATATTTTAAATTTGATCGAAGTGGTTTTAATTCCAACACCGGGGTTTTTTGTATTGAGGGAGTGGATTTAGGGGGATTGAGGTCCATGAAACTATCTATCTGCTCATGTTTATTCTAAAATGAAAGAGAATCTATTGAAATAAGATTTGAAGAATCATCGATAGTCATGGCTACCTCAAAATAAACACACTCATCAATTAAAGCAAAACAATTTACATTTTCCTGAACCCACACAACATTCAAAAGAACAAACAAAACTCAAATCATCCATGGGTGAATAAGAGGAAAATAAATCAAAGGATGGGTTACGGATAGAATTTTGTGTGCGTTTGTCATTAGAGAGCACCTCCATCGAATATATAGGAAGAGTGGAGTTCTCTTCAATGGCGTGTTTCATAGCCTCAAGGATGTTAAAACATACCTTTTATCCACCAAACTCCATGGAGAACGTACCATTGTGAACTTTGATGATCGTCTTTGCTGTTTTTAGGAATGGCCTCCCTTGTATGAGAGGGGCATGTACTTGGGTTCGGGTATCTTCCATCTCAAGAATGTAAAAGTCTGTAAGAAATATGAGATTCTTAACTTTTACAAGGACATCCTCGACCACTCCTGATGGGTGTGTTGTTCTTCGATTGGCAAGTTGCATGACAATGCCTATTGGTTGAAGCTCTCCAACCTGCAAATAAGTATACACGGAGTTAGGTATTACATTAATAGAGGCACCTAAATATAGAAAAGCATCACAAAAGAAGGTATCCCCTATTGTTCATGGTATCGTGAATGTGCCGGGATCCTGGAATTTGGTTGGCATTGCTGGTTGAATTAAGTCTGAGACATTCATTCCTAGGTTGAATCTATCATTCCCCTTCATCCACCTTCTATGTGTGCAAATCTCTTTAAAAAATTTGGCATATCGAGGAATTTGTTTAACTACATCGAATAAAGGAATGTTAACTTGAACCTTTTTCAATGTATCGATTATTTCATTATCAATCTCATTATCAAAATTCGTCATATATTTGGAGAGTCTTTGAGGCGAAGGAAGAGGAATGGATTATTCATTTGAATCATCAATGACAATTGGATTACCATTTTTGACTGGTTTTTATTTACAAGAAATTTTTTAGGGTTGGGAAAGAGAGTTTTCATGAGAGGGACATACCTGCTATGCAGAATCAGTAGAAGGAGAAACTTTGTTACCACTACAAAGTGTAACTACACATACATTACCTTTTTCCTTTTGATTGGAAATGGATTGGGATGGTAGTTGTGTAGAACCTTTCATCTTAAGCTCACCGATGCTGTTTTCCAATTTCCCCACTTGGGTTCGTAGGTCTTGAATAGTTGATAGTGTGGTTTGTTGGAACTGGAGGTTCTGGGTTTCCATTTGCTTCACCATATCCTCATGATATGGTTCAGACATGGGAGGAGGAGAATTGTTTTTTGATGTTGAAGGATAAGAAGGTTCCATACCTTGGCCTTGTTGATACCAGTTCTGCTTGGGGGTAGCTTGAGTTTCCTCCTTGACGGTATTGTGGGTGTGCTTGCCACCCAAGGTTTGGATTTGGCCTGAATGGTTCTTGCTTGAATGGTAGTGCTTGTTGGAATGGACACCCAGGGAACACTGCAGCACAAGACTCAGATGAATCCTGAAGTTGTGGGCACTGGTCAGAAAAATGAGTATTATCAGAACAAATACCATAATGTAATGGAATGGGAGGAGAGTGTGAGTTAACTTATGCTTGATCTAATTTACATAGAATGGTATTCATCTCATCAAGTTTATTATCTACCTTTTGTTCTAGGGATGAATGAATTACCTCATGAACTACTCTGGTTGGTGAAATAGCTCGTGTACCAAATTGTTGTGCATTTTGAGCCATGTAGGCTATTAAATCACGAGCTGAAGAAGGAGTTTTGTCAACAAGGGAACCACCAGCTGTATCATAAATCATTCCACGATCCATGGGGATAAGTCTCTCATAGAAGTATTGAATTAAAAGTTTTTCACTAATCTGGCGGTGGGGGAAGCATGAACAAAGTATTTTGAATCTCTGTCAGTATTCATGAAGGGTCTCTCCTTGTAACTTCCTAATGCCACAAATTTCTTTCCTAATTGATGCAGTTTGGGAGGGAGAAAAAAACTTTTGTAGAAAGAGTCATTTAAGGTCTTTCCAACCCCCAATTGTGGTAGGAAGATAGTATATCCAATCTTTGGAAACACCATCAAGGGAGAAAGGGATGGCCCTAAACATAATGAGGTCCTCAGACACATTTTGGGGTTTCATGGTGGAGCACACTATGGGGAAAACCATTAGATGTTTGTGAGGGTCCTCACAGGGAAGACCATGGAATTTGGGAAGGAGGTGGATGAGGCCTGATCGTAGCCCAAAATGGTCCACTTCCTTAGGATATTGGATGTACGCAGGTTGGTTCTCCATATACGAGGTGGTCAGTTCTTTTAATGTCTGGTTATTTGCAGCCATGATCTCTAGGGTTTGATTTGGTTCAATTATTGATTGGTTTAAGAACACTTGAGGTTCCAAATAGGATTCTTTACTGTTACTTGACTGTCCTACTCTATATGACCTGATTTGTAAGTGGAGTGACTTTTCAATTTCATGGTCAAATTCGAGTAGTGTTTCTTTTCCAAATCTTGTCATGGAACAACAATGCCCAATTTGATTGATTGATTGTTTTTTTAAAGTTTTTTTGTTTTATGGAAGGTGAATATAATTTAAAAAAAATTATTATGAAATGAAAGTATTATATAAAATATAATTTTATAATACAGAATTAGAGAGAAATAAAAAGAAAAAAAAGAAGCAGAAGAAGAAGAAGAAGAGAGAGAGAGAACACACAAAAACAAAAAAAAACAAAAACAAAAAATATCAAATGGGACGGGGTATTGAATATAGTACTGATTAATAAGTAAAATATATAAATAAAGTGAAATAAATTATCTTGGATCCCCGAAAACGACGCCAAAATTTGATCGTGTTGTCGAGCACATAAAATTAGAGGTTAAGTTTTTACTAGAATTTCTGCAGTATAGTAGGAACCCTAGGCCGTCTCCCGACAGAGACTCTGATCACTAATTTCAAAAAAAGTTTTAATTAAGTTAACAAAATTGAAATTAAATTAAGTGGTTGAGGGTTCTATGATTTTAAAATATCAATTGAAACTATACTACTATGTGAGAGAAACTGGTTGGAGAAATCATGATCAACCAGGGTAAGTATCCCTTGATGCTCAATCCGTCATCACTCTCAAGGGAATGGAAAGGATTATTGATTCCTTAATTTTATACCCACTGAAGCCAGTATTATGTGAGTTCTTACTAGGTTACCATATAGAATTTGATCGATCAACGTTATTGATTATCGGCGACCGCTCATAATCAATAAAACTATGTCGATGTAAGAACCGAACTCAGTCAAGGCATCACATCAACAACATGATGAGATGCCCAGATTTGGGTGTTTATCAAAATTGATCTCAATAAAAAAATGAAAATTCGTGGGTTATAACTTCTGGATGTCATCAAACAAGTCAATTCAGAAGCAAACTCATGAAAGAGAAGAGGTGAGAAAAGAGGAAAACACACTCAAATCATCACAAGATCTGGGTTATTCATGGAAGAATGAGGATTCTTGTTCCTTTGATTTATATTTAATCATACAAGAATAAAAAAAATTCATAAGGTAAAAATTATGATCAATAGACAAAAAACCAGGAAATTAAATCTCCTTACGAAGATTACAAATGTAGAGCTCGAGATTACAACAAGGATACCCCCCAAGTTGATCACTCAGAAACTTAGAAGTACATGGTGGAGAAGGGAACTAAAATAAATGAAAGAAGCTCTCCAATTCGAATTACATTCACCCCTGTTAGTGAAACATGAGATAATGGGGGTTAGAGGTGTTTTTATGGACATACACATCACACTTTCCACAAAAGAAGTCAAGTGCCTAAGTGAGTAGGTCACTATTCAGGGCAGAATTTTTACTCCATCATTAGCCGGATGGTTGACAGACCAAAACACTTGAAAAAGTCATGACATTCATGGGGGAGGTGGGCCTTCATATTATCTTTCCATGGGAGGTGGAATCATCACGATTGGATCTTCGAAGCCCGAGTTATCTCCCAATTACATAAGGGGGTCCAATATGGCCCGCCCAGAATTGCTTCACCCTGTGGACCTATTATGGGCCTTTAAATGGGAGAATTGAGATTCATGGTCTTCTAGAGAAATGTATCCCAAACTAATTTGCATGCATAAACCGATTTTTATCCCAATTGAATGTACGTAGTATCCATAGTACGTATTAATGTCCACATGAATGCATGGGCCCTTACGCAGTTTGGCCCGTTTTGCTTGATTACCATCGTGGGCTCTCCGAATCACCATCTACTATAATGTAAACACATAAACAAGTAAAATTACCTAGTTAAATATTAATAAACATTAATCCATTGAATAAAACATTAAGTTTAATTTATTATTATATTTTGAATATTCATTACAAAACCAGTTTAAAAACAGCTATGTAAGGGTGGAATGAAACAGTGAATCATGGAACGATCACACCCCCACATCTAAACATTTTCATTCCTGGGCAAAGTCATATATCCCAATAATGCATATATATATATTTCCAACATTTTAGGAAATTTTATTTATAGTAAAGTGATAAATGCAGAACCACACCAAGGAGTTTTTCTTATTGAAAATAGAAAAAAATGTCTCATAAATCATATCATAGTGAAATTCAAAAAGTTTCATGATACCCAATTGAGAAAGGAATTCATAAGTAAACCATGAAAATAACTCTCCATGTGTGTGTGTGAAAATCATCCCATGCTATTCTTTACACTTTCTATCCAATAAAGTTATGTTATTTCAACATTTTTCAGCTTAAATGATGTCATCCACCGAACCTATCATACATCCTTTGCAATCATATTTCAAGACCCATTAACTTAAGAATTCCCAAAAGTCAAACCATAATCTCTAGACCAAGATATCCACATATGTTTCACATTTAATCACTCCCCTCATTTATTTATTTTTCTGATGTTTCATTCGGAACAAATCTCTCACTCATCTCTCAACCCTTGTTTCATCTCCTCACGACACTAATTGAAATAGTTATAACAATATCAATGGTTGAGGAGAAGTGGTTTTTGACCAGCCCAAGACACACAAAAAAATTTAGGGCATACAACAGTCAGAATTTAGGTACACACGCATAAGTCAATCTTGTATAGTAATGAAACAAATAGGATAAGGAACGACCATATGAAAATATTATGTAAAGCTGAAGAATATTAACCCAACATATATATACCTTATATTAAGAATGAAATAATCACACTTTGTGGTTTGGTGAAAATATTTGTGGAGATATTAGTGAAACAGTTTTCCCAAAAACTACTCACACAATGGGCATCAATCATTTCAAAAGATTCACATAGATATGACCGTTTATATCATTGAAAGAAAACCAATTCACTAAAAATCACCCCCTGATGTAAAATTAATACAAAAATTCTGTTTAGCCTTCGTTATGGTTTTTCTACTTTCCCCCCTTTATGGTCGCCAAATCATGGAACATCGAAATTGTTTATGGGGAAAAATGGAAATACCATAAAGAAGGCCAAAAAGAGAAAACAAAAGAAGAAAATGATGAAAATTTCTATCTAACCTAGGAATGTATCCACCCCCCCCCCCCCACACCTAGACTATATAGTGTCCTCACTGAAATAATTGAGAATGTGAGAAGGAAGGATAAAACATGGTGTGTTTAATTGGTATAATGTGTCGAGAAGGTGGATTTCCTCCACCGGATTCTTCGAGAAATCCTCATAGAAGTGTTTATGTCGCTACCCATTAACTATAATACTTCATCCACTCTGCTCATGAAAAACCTGTATTGCACCAAAAGGGTAAACATTAGTAACAGTATAAGGACCGAGCCACCGGGAATGAAACATACCTAGGTGGAGCTTAAGCCTAGAATTGTACATGAGGACCTTCTCACCAATATGAAACTTCCTCTGATGAATCATCCCATCATGTATTTTCATTGTCCTTTCTTTTTAGATTTCGTGAGTTCTCATATGCGTCATGAAAAATTTCATCCAACTCATGAATCTGCAACCTCCTATGCTCACCTGCATCTGAGAGATTCATATTACATTGCTTAACGGCCCAATATGCACGGTGTTCTACCTCAACCAGGATGTGTCAATCCTTTACAAACACATTCCTATATTGTAACATTCCGATCGGGGTTTTAAAAGCAGTTCGGTATGCCCTATGTGCATCATCCAAGCGCAAACTCCAATCATTCCTATTGGGTGGTACTGTTTTCTTCAAGATTCGCTGAACTTCCCGATTTAAAATTTATGCATGTCCATTAGTTTGGGGATGATATGCAGTAGAGAATTTATGAACAACCCCATACATACGAATAATGTTTTTCATGTTACGATTGCAAAAATGTGAACCTTGATCACTAATGATGAATCTTGGTAGACCAAATCTACTGAAAATCTAAGACCTCACAAAATCAACAACCACTCGTGAGTCATCGATCATAGTAGCCTTTGATTCCACCCATTTAGAAATATATTCAATAGGTAGTAAGATGTACACAAAGCCAAATGAATTTGGAAAAGGCCCCATGAAGTTAATGCCCCATGCATCGAAGATTTCACAGAATAACATGGGCTGTTGGGGCATTTCATTTATCTTGGAGATATTCCTTGTGAATTGACATCGTGTACATGATTTACAAAACCTATGGGCATATCTATACAATGTAGTCCAATATAATCTTGAGTCAAGGACCTTTCGAGCAGTACGTTGAGAGCCAAAGTGGCCCCCACATGCCAAGGTGTGGCAAAAGGTCAAAACAGAGGTGAACTCATGGTCAGGGACACACCGACGAACTACTTGGTCACTACAAATTCCCCACATGTATGGGTCATCCCAAATTTTCCAATGAGAATCATGATTATGTCTCTGGGATTGTGAAATGATAAAATCAGTGGGGACCCTAGATGTTGCTAAAAAATTCAAAATGTCTGCATACCAGGGGTAAGATCCACAACATCACAAAGGTTCTAATGAGGGAAGAATTATCCAATGGGTATGGGTGAGTCAACATGATGGTCCAATGATGGGGAAATCCTACTAATGTGGTTAGCTACCACATTCACCACCCCTATATTATCTCTAATCTCAAGGTCAAACTTTTGGAGGAGGAGCATCCATCGAATGAGGCGGGGTTTGGCTTCGGGTTTTTTTAGGAGGAAATGAAGGGAAGCATGATCAGAGAACACAATAACTTTTGACCTAAGAGGATATGAACATAATTTTTCCATGGAAAACACAATAGAAAAGAGTTATTTTTATGTGGTTGTGTAGTTTACCCGGGCAGGGTCAAGGGTATGCGAGTCATATGCAATGACATGAGGATCCTTCTCAACCCTTTGTGATAAAACTTCCCCAACTTCAAAGTTAGATGCATCACACATAAGCTCTAAGGGGAGATACCACCTTGGTGGTTGGATTATGGGAGGTGATGTGAGACTCATTTTTAGTGAATTGAAAGCATCCTCATAATTTCTATCAAAAACAAATTCATAATCCTTTTTTAACAATCGAGATAAGGGAAGTGCGATTTTACTAACGTCTTTAATGAATCAGCGGTAAAGACCAGCATGACCAAAGAAATACCACACCTCACGAACACATTTTGGATATGGAGGGGATGAAATTAATTCAATTTTAGATTTATCCACTTGAATTCCATTATTTGAAATGATATTCCCAACAATTATCCCCCGCTCAACCATGAAATGACATTTTTCAAAATTTATGACAAGATCTTTTTCAATGCAGCGGCAGAGGATAGAACCTAGGTTTTCCAAACAGTCATCAAAAGAAGAACAATAAACTGTGAAATCATCCATAAGGACTTCCATACAACTCCCAAGGTACTCCAAAAAAATACTCAACATACATCTCTGAAAAGTACTAGTAACATTAAATAGGCCAAAAGGCATTATTTTGTATGAAAATTTGTCGAATGGACAGGTAAATGTGGTATTTTCTTGATCATCAGGGGCTATATGGATTTGGAAATAACCCGAATAGCCATCAAGGAAACAATAATGGGACTTACTAGCCAATCGTTCTAAAATTTGGTCAATGAAAGGTAATTAAAGGTGGTCCTTCCGCGTGGCTTGATTCAGTCGAAAGTAGTCAATACAGACTTGCCAACTATTTTCCACACGTGTTGGAACCAATTCATTCCTTTCATTTGACACAACAGTGTTTCCAGCTTTTTTAGGAACAATTTTCACTGTGCTAACCCATTTACTATCAGAAATAGGATAAATGATTCCCGTAGCAAGTAATTTACTGACATCCAATTTTACCACTTCAAGGAGAGTGGGATTCAACCGACATTGATCCAGCCTTACGGGCTTATCCTCATAATCCAAAAGTATATGTTGCATACAAATAGATGGGATAATCCCGGGAATATCATCCAATGTCCATTCTATTGCCTTTTTACACACTCTAAAAAGTTTGAGTAGTTTAGATTCCTATTATGGAGAGAGGTTATTGGAAATAATGATGGGCAGTTAGTCAATACCCTCAAGATAGGCATATTTTAAATTTGATGGAAGTTCTTTTAATTCCAACACCGGGGGTTTTTTATTGAGGGAGTGGATTTAGGGGGATTGAGGTCCATGAAACTATTTATCTTCTAATGTTTATTCTAAAAGGAAAGAGAATCTATTTAAATGAGATTTGCAGAATCATCGATAGTCATGGGTACCTCATAATGAACACACTCATCAATTAAAGCAAAAAATTTAAATTTCTCTGATCCCACAAAACATTCAAAATAACAACCAAAACACAAATCAACCATGGGTGAATAAGAGGAAATTAAATCAGAGGAGGGTCAGGGATAGAATTTTGTGTGTGTTTGTCCTTAGAGAGAACCTCCATCGAATAGATAGGAAGAGTGGAGTACTCTTCAACGGGGTGTTTCATACCCTCAAGGATGTTAAAACTTACCTTTTCTCCACCAAACTCCATGGAGAACTTACCATTGTGAACATTGATGATCATCTTTGTGGTTTTCAGGAATGGCCTCCAAAGTATGAGAGGGGAATGTCATTGGGTTTGTGTATCTTCCATCTCAAGAATGTAAAAGTCTGCAGGGAAGATGAGATTCTTAAGTTTTATGAGGATATCCTTGACCACTCCTAATAGGTGTGTTATGCTTCGATTGGAAAGTTGAACGACAATGCATGTTGTTTGAAGCTCTCCAACCTACAAATAAGTATACACGGAGTGAGATATTATATTAATAGAGGCACCTAAATCTAGCAAAAAATCACAAAAGAAGGTCTCCTCTATAGAACAAGGTATCGTGAATGTACCGGGATCCTTGCATTTGGTTGGCATTGTTGGTTGAATCAAGTTCGACACATTCCTTCCCAGGTTGACTCTATCATTCCCCTTCATCCGCCTTCTATGGGTGCAAATCTCTTTAAGAAATTTGGCATATCGAGGGATTTGTTTAACTACATCTAATAAAGGAATGTTAACTTGAACCTTTTTCGATGTATCTATTATTTCTTTATCACTCTCATTATAACAATTCTTCCTATATTTAGAGATTCTTTGAGGGAAAGGAAGAGGAATGGATTATTCATTTGAATCATCAATGACAATTCGATTACCATTTTTGTCTTTTTTTTATTTACAAGAAATTTTTGAGGGTTGGGAAAGAGAGTTTTCATGAGAGGGACATACCTACTGTGCAAAATCAGTAGAAGGAAAAACTTCTTTACCACTAAAAAGTGTAACTACTCATACGTTACCTCTGTCCTTTTGATTGGAAAGGGGTTGGGATGGTAGTTGTCTAGAACATTTCATCTTAAGCTCACCGATTGAGTTTTCCAATTTCCCCACTTGGGTTCGTAGGTCTTGAATAGCTGATAGTGTGGTTTGTAGGAACTGGAGGTTATGGCTTTCCATTTTCTTCACCATATCCTCAAGACATGGTTTAGACATGGGAGGAGGAGGATTGTTTTGAGATGTTGATAGATAAGAAGGTTTCATACCTTGGCCTTGTTGATACCAGTTCTGCTTGGGGTAGCTTGAGTTTCCTCCTTGATGGTATTGTGGGTGTGCTTGCCACCCGAGGTTTGGATTTGGCCTGAATGGTTCTTGCGTGAATGGTAGTGCTTGTTGGAAAGGACACCCAGGGAACACTGCAGCACAGGACTCAGATGAATCCTGAAGTTGTGGGCACTGGTCAGAAAAATGAGTATTATCAGAACAAATACCATAATATAATGGAATGGTAGGAGAATGTGAGTTACCTTATGCTTGAGCTAATTTCCTTAGAATGGTATTCATCTCATCATGTTTATTATCTACATTTTGTTCTAGGGATGAATGACTTACCTCATGAACTACTCTGGTTGGTGAAATAGATCATGTACCAAATTGTTGTGCATTTTGATCCATGTTGGCTATTAAGTCACGAGCTGCATAAGGAGTTTTGTCAACTAGGGAACCACCAGCTGCAGCATCAATCATTCCACGATCCATGGGGATTAGTCTCTCATAGAAGTATTGGTTTAAAATTTGTTCACTAATCTGGTGGTGGGGTCAACTTTAACAAAGTCCTTTTCATATATCTCAGAATTCATGAAGGGTCTTTCCTTGTAACTTCCTAATGCCACAAATTTCATTCCTAATTGATGCAGTTTGGGAGGCAGCGATAAAATTTTCTCGAAAGAGTCATTTATGGTCTTTCCAACCCCCAATTTTGGTAGGAAGATAGTATAACCAATCTTTGGCAACACCATCAAGGGATAATGGGAAGTCCCTAAACTTAATGAGGTCCTCAGACACATTTTCGTGTTTCTTGGTAGAGCACACTATGTGAAACACCATTAGATGTTTGTGAGGGTCCTCACCGGGAAGACCATGGAATTTGGGAAGGAGGTGGATGAGGGATTATTGTAGCCCAAAATTGGCCGCTTCCTTAGGATATTGGATGTACGGAGGTTGGTTCTCCATATCCGGGGTGGTCAGTTCTTTTAATATCTGGTTATTTGCATCCATGATCTATGGGGTTTGATTTGGTTCAATTTTTGATTGGTTTAAGACCACTTGAGGTTTCAAATAGGGTTCTTTAGGGTTACTTGACTGTACTACTAAAGATGACCTGATTTGTATCTGGAGTGCCTTTTCAATTTCAAGGTCAAATTCGAGTAGTGTTTCTTTTCCAGATCATGTCATGGAACAACAATGCACGATTTGATTGAATGGTTGTTTTTAATTTTTTTTTTGTTTTATGGAAGTTGAATATAACATAAAAAAATAATTATGAAATTAATGTAGTATATAAAATAGAATTTTATAATACAGAATTAGAGTGATAGTGAAAAAGAAAAAAAAAGAAGCAGAAGAAGAGAGAGAGAGAGAGAGAGAGAGAACACACAAAAACAAAAACAAACTAAAACAAAAACTATCAAATGGGGTGGGGTATTGAATATAGTACTGATTAAGAAGTAAAATATATAAATAAAATGAAAGAAATTATCTTGGCTCCCCGGAAACGGTGCCACAATTTGATCACGTTGTCAAGCGCATCAAATTAGAGGTTAAGTTATTACTAGAATTTCAGTAGTATAGCAGGAACCCTAAGTCATCTCTCGATAGAGACTCTGATAACTAATTTCAAAAAAAAGTTCTGATTAAGTTAAAAAAATTGAAATTGAATTAAGTGGTTGAGGGTTCTATGATTTTAAAATATCAATTGAAACTATACTACTAAGTGAGAGAAACTGGTTTGAGAAATCATGATCAACGAGGGTAAGTGTCCCTTGATGCTCAATCCGTCATCACTCTCAAGGGAATGAGAAGGATTATTGATTCCTCGATTTTATACCCACTAAAACTAGTAGTATGTGTGTTCTTACTAGGTTACCATGTAGAATTTTATTGATCAACGTTATTGATTATCAGTGACTGCTCATAATCAATAAAACTATGTCGATGTAAGAACCGAACTAAATCAAGGCATCACATCAACAACGTGATGAGATGCCCAGATTTGGGTGTTTATCATAATTGATCACAATAAAAAAAATTGCAAATTAATGGGTTATAACTTCTGGATATCATCAAACAAGTCAATTCAAAAGCAAACTCATGAAAGAGAAGAGGTGAGAAAAGAGGCAAACACACTCAAATCATCACAAGATCCGGGTTATTCATGGAATCACGAGGATTCTTGTTCCTTTGATTTATATTTAATCATACATGAATATACAAAAACTCATAAGGTAATAATCAAGAACAATAGACAACAAAACTGGAAATTAAATAACCTTACAAAGATTACAAATGTAGATCTCGGGATTACAACAAGGACGCCCCTCAAGTTTATCACTAAGAAACATTGAAGTACATGGGGGAGAAGGGAACTAAAATAAATGAAAGAAGCTCTCCAATTTGAATCACCTTCACCCATGTTAGTGAAACATTAGATAATGGGGGTTAGAGGTGTTTTTATGGACATACACATCACACTTTCCACAAAATAAGTCAAGTGCCTAAGGGACTAGGTCATTATTTAGGGCAGACTTTTTACTCCATAATTATCTAGATGGTTGACTGACCAAAACACGTGAAAAAAGTCATTAAATTGGGGGGGGGGAGGTGGGAATTCATATTATCTTTCCATGGGAGGATGGATCATCACAATTGGATCTTCGAGGCCCGAGTTGTCTCCCAAATACATAAGGGGGTCCAATCTGGCCCGCCCAGAATTGCTTCACCATGTGGACCTATTATGGGCCTTTAAATGGGAAAATTGGGATTCATGGTATTCTTGAGAAATGTATCCCAAACCAATTTACCTGCATAAACTGATTTTTATCCCAATTGAATGTACGTGGTATCCATAGTACGTATTAATGTCCATATGAATGCCTGGGCCCTTATGCAGGTTGGCCCGTTTTGCTTGATTACCATCGTGGGCTCTCCTAATCACCTTCTCCTATAATGTAAACACATAAACAAGTAAAATTTCCCTGTTAAATATTAATAAATATTAATCCATTTAATCAAATAGTATGTTTAATTTATTATTATATTTGGAATATTCATTATAAAACCAGTTTAAAAACAGCGGTGTAAGGGTGGAATAAAACAGTAAATCGTGGTACGATCACACCCCCACATCTAAACATTTGCATTCCTGGGAAAAGTCATACATCCCAATAATGCATATATATATATATATATTTCCAACATTTGAGGAAATTTTATTTAAAGTAAAGTGATAAATTCATGAACCACACCAATGAGTTCTTCTTATTGAAAATAGAAAAAAATGTCTCATAAATCATATCATAGAGAAATTCAAAAATTTCATGATAACCAATTGAGAAAGGAATTCATAAGTAAACCATGAAAATAACTCTCCATGTGTGTGTGTGAAAATAATTCCATGCTATTCTTTACACCTGCTATCCAATAAAGATATTTTATTTCAACATTTTTCATCTTAAATGATATCGTCCACCGAACCTATCATACATCCTTTGCAATCATATTTCAAGACCCATTAACTTAAGCATTCCCAAAAATTAAACCATAAGCTCCCGTCCAAGATATCCCCATATGTTTCACATTTAACCACTCCCCTCATTTATTTATTTTTGTGATGTTGCATTTGGAACAAATCTCACACTCATCTCTCAACCCCTGTTTGATCTCTTCACAACACTAATTGAAATAGTTATAACAAGATCAATGGTTGAGGAGAAGTGGTTTTTGACCTTCCCCAGACACAAAAAAAAAATTAGGGCATACAACAGTCGAAATTTAGGTATACACGCATAGGTCAATCTTGTATAGTAATGAAACAGATCTGAATTGGAATGACCATATGAAAATATTATTTAAAGCTGAAAAATATTATCCCAACATATATTTACCTTATATTAAGTATGAAATAATCACACTTTGGGGTTTGGTGCAAATATTTGTGGAGATATTAGTGAAATAGTTTTCCCAAAAACTACTCACACAATGGGCATCAATCATCTCAAAAGATTCACATAGATACGACCATTTATATCATTGAAAGAAAACCAATTCACTGAAAATCACCCCCTGATGTAAAATTAATACAAAAATTTTTTTTAGCCTTCGTTATGGTATTTTTACTTTCCCCCCTTTATGGTCGCCAAATCATGGAACATTGAAATTGTTGATGGGGAAAATGGAAATACCATAAAGAAGGCCAAAAAGAGAAAACAAAAGAAGAAAATGATGAGAATTTCTATCTAACCCAGGAATGTATCCACCCCCACACCTAGACTGTGTAGTGTCCTCACTGAAATAATTGAGAATGTGAGAAGGATGGATAAAACCTGGTGTGTTTTATTGGTATGATGTGTCAAGAAGGTGGATTTCCTCCACCTGATTCTTCGTAAAATCCTCATAGAAGTGATTAAGTCGCTACCCATTAACTGTAAGACTTCATCAAATCTACTCATGAAAAACATGTATTGCACAAAAGGGTAAACATTAGTAATAGTATAAGGACCGAGCCATCGGGAACGAAACTTACCTAGGTGGAGCTTAAGCCTAGAATTGTACATGAGGACCTTCTCAACAATATGAAACTTCCTCTGATGAATCATCCCATCATATATTTCCCTTGTCCATTCTTTGTAGATTCGAGAGTTCTCATATGCGTCACACCAAATTTCTTCCAACTCATGAATCTGCAACTTCCTATGCTCACCTGCATCTGAGAGATTCATATTACATTGCTTAACGACCCAATATGCACGGTGTTCTACCTCAACTGGGAGGTGACAATCCATTCCAAACACAATCCTATACTGTGACAATCAGATCGGGGTTTTAAAAGTAGTACGGTATACCCAAAGTGCATCATCCAAGCGCAAACTATAATCATTCATATTGGGTTGTACAGTTTTCTTCAAGATTCAATTAATTCCTGATTTGAAATTTCTACTTTTCCATTAGTTTGGTGATTTTATGCAGTGGAGGCTTTATGAACATCCCCATACATACGAAGCATGTTTTTCATGTTAAGTTTGCAAAAATGTGAACCTTGATCACTAATGATGAATCTTGGTAGGCCAAACCTACTGAAAATCTTGGACCTCACAAAATGAAAAACAACTCGAGAGTCATCGGTCCTAATAGACTTTGATTCCACTCATTTAGAAACATAGTCAACAGCTAGTAAGATGTACACAAAGACAAATGAATTTGGAAAAGGTCCCATGAATTCAATTCCCCATGCATCAAAGATTTCAGAGAATAACATGGGCTGTTGAGGCATTTCATTTCTCTTGGAGATATTCCCTATTAATTGACATCGAGTACATGATTTACAAAACCTATGGGCATCTCTATACAATGTAGTCCAATATAATCCAGAGTTAAGGACCTTTCAAGTAGTACGTTGAGAGCCAAAGTGGCCCCCACATGCCAAGGTGTGGCAAAAGGTCAAAACAGAGGTGAACTCATGGTCAGGGACACACCGACGAACTACTTGGTCACTAATAATTCCCCACATGTATTGGTTATCCCAAATGTTCCAATGAGAATCATGCTTATGTCGCTGGGATTGTGAAACGATAAAATCAGTGGGGACCCTCGATGTTGCTAAAATATTCACAATGTCCGCATACTAGGGGGTAAGGTCCACAACATCACAAAGGTTCTAATGAGGGAAGAATTATTCAATGGGTATGGGTGAGTCAACATGATAGTCCAATGGTGGGGAAATCCTACTAATGTGGTCTTCTATCACATTCTCCACAACTCTCTTATCTCTAATCTCAAGGCCAAACTCTTGGAGGAGGAGCATCCATTGAATGAGGTGGGGTTTGGCTTCAGGTTTCTTTAGGAGGAAATGAAGGGCCAAATGATCCGAGAACACAGTCACTTTTGACCCGAGAAGTGATGAACATAATTTTTCCAAAGAAAACACAATAGAAAGGAGTTCTTTTTCTGTTGTTGTGTAGTTTACCTGGGCAGGGTAAAGGGTATGCGATTCATATGCAATGACATGAGGAGCCTTCTCAACCCTTTGTGATAAAACTGCCCCAACTGCAAAGTTAGATTCATCACACATAAGCTCGAAGGGGAGATCCCACCATGGTGGTTGGATTATGGGAGGTGATGTGAGATTCATTTTTAGTGAAATGAAAGATTCCTCATAATTTCTATCAAAAACAAATTCAGAATCCTTTTGCAACAACCGAGATAAGAGAAGTGCGATCTTACTAAAGTCTTTAACGAATCAGCGGTAAAAACCAGCATGACCCAAGAAAGACCACACCTCATGAACACATTTTGGATATGGAAGGGATGAAATTAATTCAATTTTAGATTTATCTAATTTAATTCCCATATTTGAAATGATATTCCCAAGAATTACCACCCGCTCAACCATGAAATGACATTTTTCAAAATTTATGACAAGATCTTTTTCAATGCAGTGGCGGAGGATAGAACCTAGGTTTTCCAAAAAGTCATCAAAACAAGAACCATAAACCGTGAAATCATCCATAAAGACTTCCATACACCTCTCAAGGTACTCCAAAAAAATACTCAACATACATCGCTGAAAAGTACAAGGAGCATTACATAGGCCAAAAGGCATTCATCTGTATGAAAATGTGCTGAATGGACAGGTAAATGAGGTCTTTTATTGATCTTGAGGGGCTATATGGATTTAGAAATAACCCGAATAGCAATCAAGGAAACAATAATGGGACTTACTAGCCAATCGTTCTAACATTTGGTCAATGAAAGGTAATGGAAGGTGGTCCTTCCGCGTGGCTTGATTCAGTCGACGATAGTCAATACATACTTGCAACTATTTTCCACACATGTTTTAACCAATTCATTCCTTTCATTTGATACAACTGCGTTTCCTATTTTTTTAGGCACAATTTGCACTGTTCTAACCCATTTACTATCAGATATAAGATAAATGATTCCCACAACAAGTAATTTACTGACTTCAAATTTTACCACTTTAAGGAGAGTGGGATTCAACCGACATTGAGCCTGCCTTACGGGCTTAACCTCATCATCCAAAAGTATTTGTTGCATACAAATACATGGGCTAATACCAGGAATATCATCCAATGTCCATCCTGTTACCTTTTTACACACTCTAAAAAGTTTGATTAGTTTTGATTCCTATTATGGAGAGAGGTTATTGGCAATAATGATGGGTAGTTGGTCAATACCCTCAAGATAGGCATATTTTAAATTTGATGGAAGTGGTTTTAATTCCAACACCGGGGGTTTTTGTATTGAGGGAGTGGATTTAGGGGGACTGAGGTCCATGAAACTATCTATCTGCTCATTTTTATTCTAAAAGGAAAGAGAATATATTGAAATGAGATTTTCAGAATCATCGATAGTCTTGGGTACCTCAAAATAAACACACTCATCAATTAAAGAAAAAAATTTAAATTTTTCTGAACCCACACAACATTCAAAAGAATAACCAAAAATCAAATCATCCATGGGTGAATAAGGAGAAAATAAATCAGAAGAGGGTCAAGGATAGAATTTTGTGTGTGTTTGTCCTTAGAGAGCACCTCCATCGAATAGATAGGAAGAGTGGAGTACTCTTCAACGTAGTGTTTCATAGCCTCAATGAAGTTAAAACATACCTTTTCTCCAACAAACTCCACGGAGAACTTACCTTTGTGAATGTTGATGATCGTCTTTTCTATTTTTAGGAATGGCCTACTAAGTATGAGAGGGTCATGTACTTGGGTTTGGTTATCTTCCATCTCAAGAATGTAAAAGTCTGCAGGGAATATGAGATTCTTAACTTTTACGTGGATATCCTTGACCACTCCGGATGGGTGTGTTGTGCTTCGATTGGCATGTTGAACGACAATGAATGTTGGTTGAAGCTCTCCACCCTGCAAATAAGTATACACGGAGTGAGGTCTTACACTAATCGAGGAACCAAAATCTAGCAGAGCATCACAAAAGAAGGTCTCCCCTATGGTACAAGGTATCGTGAATGTGCCGGGATCCTTGCATTTGGTTGGCATTATTGGTTGAATCAAGTTCGAGACATTCCTTCCCAGGTTGACTCTATCATTCCCCTTCATCCGCCTTCTATGGGTGCAAATCTCTTTAAGAAATTTTGCATATCGAGGGATTTTTTTAACTACATCGAATAAAGGAATGTTAACTTGAACCTTTTTCAATGTATCGATTATTTCTTTATCAATCTCATTATCGAAATTATTCCTATATTTAGAGCGTCCTTGAGGGAAATGAAGAGGAATAGATTATTCATTTGAATCATCAATGACAATTTTATTACCATTTTTGTCTTGTTTTTATTTACAAGAATTTTTTTAGGGTTGGGAATGAGAGTTTTCATGAGAGGTACATACCTGCTGTGCAGAATCAGTAGAAGGAGAAACCTCTTTACCAATAAAAAGTATAACTACACATAAATTACCTTTGTCCTTTTGATTGGCAATGGGTTGGGATAATAGTTGTCTAGAACCTTTCATCTTAAGCTCACCGATGGTGTTTCCCAATTTCCCCACTTGGGATCGTAGGTCTTGAATAGATGATAGTGTGGTTTGTTGGAACTGGAGGTTCTATGTTTCCATTTGCTTCACCATATCCTCAAGACATGGTTCACACTTGGGAGGTGGAGGATTGTTTTGAGATGTTGAAGGATAAGAATGTTTCATACCTTGGCCTTGTTGATACCAGTTCTGCTTGGGGTAGCTTGAGTTTCCTCCTTGACGGTTTTGTGGGTGTGCTTGCCACCCAAGGTTTGGATTTGTCCTGAATGGTTCTGGCTTGAATGGTAGTGCTTGTTGGAATGGACACCCAGGGAACACTGCAGCACAAGACTCAGATGAATCCTGAAGTTGTGGGCACTGGTCAGAAAAATGAGTATTATCAGAACAAATACCCTAATGTAATGGAATTGGAGGAGAGTGTGAGTTACCTTATGCATGAGCTAATTTCCTTAGAATGGTATTTATCTCATCAAGTTTATTATATACCATTTGTTCTAGGGATGAATGTCTTACCTCATGAACTCTTCTGGTAGGTGAAATAGCTCGTGTACCAAATTGTTGTGCATTTTGAGCCATATTGGCTATTAAGTCACGAGCTGTAGAAGGAGTTTTGTCAACTAGGGAACCACCAGCTGCAGAATCAATCATTCCACGATCCATGGGGATAAGTCTCTCATAGAAGTATTGAATTAAAATTTGTTCACTAATCTGGTGGTGGGGGAAACCTGAACAAAGTCTTTTGAATCTCTCATAGTATTCATGAAGGGTCTCTCCTTGTAACTTCATAATGCCACAAATTTCTTTCCAAATTGATGCAGTTTGAGAGGTAGTGAAAAACTTCTCTAGAAAGATTCGTTTAAGGTGTTTCCAACCCCCAATTGTGGTAGGAAGATAGTATAACCAATCTTTGGAAACACCATCATGGGAGAAAGGGAAGGCCCTAAACTTAATGAGGTCCTCAGACACATTTTGGGGTTTCATGGTGGACCACACTATGTGAAACACCATTAGATATTTTTTATGAGGGTCCTCACCGGGAAGACCATGGAATTTGGGAAAGTGGTGGATGAGGCCTTATCGTAGCCCAAAATTGGCCGCTTCCTCAGGATATTGGATGTACGCAGGTTGGTTATCCACATCCGGGGTGGTCAGTTCTTTTAAGGTCTGGTTATTTGCAGCCATGATCTCTGGGGTTTGATTTGGTTCAATTTTTGATTGTTTTAAGACCACTTGAGGTTCCAAATAGGGTTCCTTAGTGTTACTTGACTATCCTACTCTAGATGACCTGATTTGTAAGTGGAGTTACTTTTCATTTTCGGGGTCAAATTCGAGTAGTGTTTCTTTTCCAGATCTTGTCATGGAACAACAATGCCCGATTTGATTGATTGATTGTTTTTTAAATTTTTTTTTGATTTATGGAAGGTGAACATAATTTAAAAAATAATTATAAAATGAAAGAAGTATATAAAATAGAATTTTAGAATTCAGAATTAGTGAGATTGAAAAAAAATAAAAAAAAAGAAGCAGAAGAAGAGAGAGAGAGAGAGAACACCCAAAAACAAAAACAAACTAATACAAAAACTATCAAATGGGGTAGGGTATTGAATATAGTACTGATTAAAAAGTAAAATATATAAATAAAATGAAAGAAATTATCTTGGATCCCCATAAACGACGCCAAAATTTGATCGCGTTATCGAGCACATCAAATTAGAGGTTATGTTTTTACTAGAATTTCTGCAGTATAGCAGGAACCCTAGGTCGTCTCTCGACAGAGAATATGATCACTAAATTCAAAAAATGTTCTAATTAAGTTATCAAAATTTAAATTAAATTATGTGGTTTAGGGTTCTATTATTTTAACATATCAATTGAAACTATACTACTAAGTGAGAGAAACTGGTTGGAGAAATCATGATCAACTAGGGTAAGGGTCCCTTGATGCTCAATCCGTCATCACTCTCAAGGGAATGGGAAGGATTATTGATTCCTTGATTTTATACCCACTAAAACCAGTAGTATGTGAGTTCTTACTAGGTTACCACCTATAATTTGTTTGATCAATGTTATTGATTATCGGCGACCGCTCATAATCAATAAAACTATGTCGATGTAAGAACCGAACTCAATCAAGGCATCACATCAACAACTTGATGAGATGCCCAAATTTGGGTGCTTATAAAAATTGATCTCAATACAAAAAATTTAAATTCATGTGTTATAACTTCTGGATATCATCAAAAAAGTAAATTAAAAAGCAAACTCATGAAAGAGAAGAGGTGAGAAAAGAGGCAAACACACTCAAATCATCACAAGATCCAGGTTATTCATGGAAGCACGAGGATTCTTGTTCCTTTAATTTATATTTAATCATACCAAAATAAACAAAAAATCATAAGGTAAAAATTAAGAACAATATACAAAAAACCTGGAAATTAAATCACCTTAAGAAGTTTACAAATGTAGAGCACGAGATTACAACAAGGACACCCCCAATTTGATCACTAAGAAACTTCGAAGTACATGGGGGAGAAGGGAACTAAAATAAATGAGAGAAGCTATCCAATTAGAATCAACTTCACCCCTGTTATTGAAACATGAGATAATGGGGGTTAGAGGTGTTTTTATGGACATACACATCACACTTTTCACAAAAGAAGTCAAGTGCCTAAGAGACTAGGTCACTATTCAGGGCAGACTTTTTACTCCATCATTATCCGGATGGTTGACTGACCAAAACACGTGAAAAAGTCATGAAATTAGGGGGAGAGGTGGGCCTTCATATTATCTTTCCATGGGAGGTGGAATCATCACAATTGGATCTTCGAGGCGCGAGTTATCTCCCAAATACATAAGGGTGTCCAATCTGGCCCGCCCAGAATTGCTTCACCATGTGGACCTATTATGGGCCTTGGACGAATTGGGATTCATGGTCTTCTAGAGAAATGTATCCCAAACCAATTTACATGCATAAACCAATTTTTATCCCAATATAATGTACTTAGTATCAAAATTATGTATTAATGTCCACATGGATGCTTGGTCCCTTGCGCAGTTTGGCCCATTTTGCTTGATTACCATCGTGGGCTCTCCGAATCACCTCCTCCTATAATGTAAACACATAAACAAGTAAAGTTACCCTATGAAATATTAATAAACATCAATTAATTAAATCAAATAGTAAGTGTAATTTATTATTATATTTTGGAATATTCATTACAAAACCAGTTTAAAAACAGCGGTGTATTCGTGGAATAAAACAGTGAATCGTGGTACGATCACACCCCACACCTAAACATTTGCACTCCTGGGAAAATTAATATATCCCAATAATGCATATATATATATATATATATATATATTTCCAACATTTGAAGAAATTTTATTTAATGTAATGTGATCAATTCATGAACCACACCAAAGAGTTCTTCTTATTGAAAATAGAAAAAGATGTCTCATAAATCATATCATAGCGAAATTCAAAAAGTTTCATGATACCCAATTGAGCAAGGAATTTAGAAGTAAACCATTACACTAACTCTCCCTATGTGTGTGTGAAAACCATTCCATGATATTCTTTACACTTTCTATCCAATAAATATATGTTATTTCAACATTTTTCAGCTTAAATGATATCGTCCACCGAACCTACCATACATCCTTTGCAATCATATTTCAAGACCCACTCACTTAAGCATTCACAAAAGTCAAACCATAAGCTCCCGACCTAGATATCCTCATATGTTTCACATTTCATCACTCCCCTCTTTTTTTTTATTTTTTTGAAGATGCATTTGGAACAAATATCACACTCATCTCTGAACCCTTCTTTGATCTTCTCACGACACTAATTGCAATAGTTATAACAAGATCACTGGTTGAGGAGAGTGGTTTTTGACCTGCCCAAGACACAACAATTTTTTTAGGGCGTACAACAATTGGACATTAGGTACACACGCATAGCTCAATCTGGTACAGTAATGAAACAAATCAGATAAATAATGAACGTATGGAAATATCATTTAAAGATGAAAAATATTAACCCAACATATATTTACCTTATGTTAAGTAAGAAATAATCACACTTTGTGGTTTGGTGCAAAACTTTTAGAGATATTAGAGAAACAGTTTTCCCAAAAACAATCACACAATGGGCATCAATCTTCTCAAAGGTTTCACGTAGATATGAGAATTTATATCATTGATAGAAAACCAATTCACTAAAAATCAACCCGGATGTAAAATTCATACAAAAATTCTTTTTAGCCTTCATTATGGTATTTTTACTTTCCACCCTTTATGGTTGCCAAATCATGGATCTTCGAAATTGCTGATGGGGAAAAATGAAAATACCATAAAGAAGGCCAAAAAGAGAAAACAAAGGAATAAAACGATGAAAATTCTTATCTAACCCAGGAATGTATCCACCCCCCACACCTAGATTGTGCAGTGTCCTCACTGAAATAATTGAGAATGTGAGAAGGAAGGATAAAACCTTGTGTGTTTTATTGGAATGATGCTTCGAGAAGGTGAATTTCCTCCACCTGATTCTTTAGAAAATCCTCATAGAAGTTTTTAAGTTGCTGCCCATTAAAGATAATACTTTGTCCACTCTCCTCATGAAAAACCTGTATTGCTCCAAAAGGGTAAACATTAGTAACCGTATAAGGACCGAGCCACCAGGAACGAAGCTTACCTGTGTGGAGCTTAAGCCTGGAATTGTACATGAGGACCTTCTCACCAATATGAAACTTCCTATGATGAATCATCCAATCATGTGATGACTTTGTCCTTTATTTGTAGATTCGAGAGTTCTCATATTCATCATGACGGATTTCTTCCAACTCCTGAATCTACAACTTCCTATGCTCACCTGCATCTTAGAGATTCATATTACATTGCATAATGGCCCAATATGAATGGTGTTCTACCTCAACCGGGAGGTGACAAGCATTTCCAAACAAAATCCTATATTGTAACATTCTGATCGAGGTTTTAAAAGCAGTAAATAATTCCCAAAGTGCGTCATCCAAGCGCAAACTCCAATCTTTCCTATTGGGTTGTACTGTATTCTCCAAGATTCACTTAATTTCCCAATTTGAAATTTCTTCTTGTTCATTCGTTTGGGGATGATATGCATTGGAGACTTTATGAACAACCCCATACATAAGAAGCAAGTTTTTCGTGTTATGATTGCAAAAATGTGAACCTGGATCACTAATGATGAATCTTGGTTGACCAAACCTACTGAAAATATAGGACCTCACAAAATCAACATTAACTCGAGAGTCATCGGTCCTATTAGCCTTTGCTTCCACCCATTTAAAAACATAGTCAACAGCTAGTAAGATGTACACAAAGCCAAATGAATTTGGAAAAGGACCCATGAATTCAATACCCCACACATCTATGATTTCCAAGAATAACATGGGCTTTTGGGGCATTTCATTCCTCTTAGAGATATTCCCTATGAATTGACATCGACTACATGATATACAAAACCTATGGGAATCTCTATACAATGTTGGACAATATAATCATGAGTCAAGGAACTTTCGAGCAGTACGTTGAGAGCCAAAGTGGCCCCCACATGCCAAGGTGTGGCAAAAGGTCAAAACAGAGGTGAACTCATAGTCAGTGACACACTAACAAACTACTTGGTCACAACAAATTCCCCAAAAGTATGGGTCATCCCAAATGTTCCAACAAGAATAATGCTTATGTCTCTGGAATTGTGAAATGGTAAAATTAGTGGGGACCCTAGATGTTGCTAGAAAATTCACAATGTCCGCATACCAGGGGGTAAGGTCCACTACATCTCAAAGGTTCTCACGAGGGAAGAATTATCCAATTGATATGGGTGAGTCAACATGATGGTCCAATGGTGGGGAAATCCTACTAATGTGTTCAGCTACCACATTCTCCACCCCTCTCTTATCTCTAATATCAAGGTCAAACTCTTGGAGGAGGAGCATCCAACGAATGAGGTGGGGTTTGGCTTCAGGTTTCTTTAGGAGGAAATGAAGGGAAGCATGATCAGAGAACACAATCACTTTTGACCCGAGAAGATATGAACATAATTATTCCAAGGAAAACACAATAGAATGGAGTTATTTTTCTGTTCTTTTGTAGTTTACCTGGGCAGGTTCAATGGTACACGAGGCATATATAATGATAGGAGTAGCCTTCTCAACCCTTTATAACAAAACTGCCCCAACTGCAATGTTAGAGGCATCACACATAAGCTCGAAGGGGAGATCCCACCGTGGTGGTTGGATTATGTGAGGTGATGTGAGAGAAATTTTTAGTGAATTGAAATCATCCTCACAATTTCTATAAAATAATTCTAAATCATTTTCTAACAACCGAGATAAGGGAAGTGTGATCTTACTAAAGTCTTTAATGAATCGGCGGTAAAAAACCAGCATGACCCAAGAAAGACCGCACCTCACGAACACATTTTGAATATGAAAGGGATGAAATTAATTCAATTATAGATTTATCAACATGAATTCCCGTATTTTAAATGATATTCCCAAGAACTATCCCCTTCTCAACCATGAAATGACATTTTTTATAATTTAAAAAAAGATCTTTTTTAATGCAGCGGTGGAGGATAGAACCAAGGTTTTCCAAACAATCATCAAAAAAAGATCCCTAAACAGTGAAATCATTCATAAATACTTCCATACAACTCTCAAGGTACTCAGAAAAAATACTCAACAAACATCGCTGAAAACTACCAGGAGCATTACATAGGCCAAAAGGCATTCTTCTGTATGAAAATGTGCCGAATGGATTGGTAAATTTGGTCTTTTCTTGATCCTGTGGGGCTATATGGATTTTTTAATAACCCAAATAGCCATCAAGGAAACAATAATGGGACTTACTAGCCAATCGTTCTAACATTTGGTCAATGAAAGTTAATGGAAAGTGGTCCTTCCACATGTCATGATTAAGTCGACGGTATTCAATACAGACTCGCCAACTATTTTACACATGTGTTGGAACCAATTCATTCCTTTCATTTGACACAACTGTGTTCCCTATTTTTTTAGGAAGAATTTGCACTAGGCTAACCCATTTACTATCAGATATAGGATAAATGATCCCCACAACATGTAATTTATAGACATCCAATTTACCACTTCAAGGAGTGTGGGTTTTAACCGGTAGTGAGCCTGACTTACGGGTATAGCCTCATCATCCAAAAGTATATTTTTCATAAAAATAGATGGGACAATCCCAGAAATATCATCCAATGTCCATCCTATTGCCTTTTTACACTCTCTCAAAAGTTTGAGTAGTTTCGATTCCTTTTGTGGAGAGGGGTTATTGGCAATAATGATGGGAAATTGGTGAATACCCTCAAGATAGGCATATTTTAAATTTGATGGAAGTGGTTTTAATTCCATCACTGGGGTCTTTGTATTGAGGTAGTGGATTTAGGGGGATTGAGGTCCATGAAACTATCTATCTGCTCATGTGTATTCTCAAAGGAAAGAGAATCTATTGAAATGAGATTTTTAGAATCATCGATAGTCATGGTTATCTCAGAATAAACACACTCATCAGTTAAAGCATAAAATTTACATTTTTCTGAACCCACACAACATTCAAAAGAACAACCAAAACTCAAATCATCCATGGGTGAATAAGAGGAAAATAAATCAATGGATGGGTCAAGGATATAATTTTTTGTCTGTTTGTTGTTAGAGAGAACCTCCATCGAATATATAGGAAGAGTGGATTGCTCTTCAATGAGGTGTTTCATAGCCTCAAGGATGTTAAAACGTACCTTTTATCCACCAAAATCCATGGAAAACGTACTATTGTGAACGTTGATGATCAATTTTCTATTTTTAGGAATGGCCTCCCATGTATGAGAGGGGCATGCCCTTGGGATCAGGCATCTTCCGTATCATGAATGTAAAAGTCTGCATGGAAGATGATATTCATATCTTTTACGAGGACATCCTCGACCACTCCTGATCGGTGTGTTGTGCTTCGATTGGATAGTTGCATGAAAATGCCTGTTGGTTGATGCTCTCCAACCTGCAAAGAAGTATACACGGAGTGAGGCATTACATAAATAGAGGCACCTAAATATATCATTGCATCAGAAAAGAAGGTCTCCCATATGGTACAAGGTATCTTGAATATGCCGGGATCCTTGCATTTGGTTGGCATTGCTGGTTGAATCAAGGTCGAGACATTCCTTCCCAGGTTGAATCTCTCATTCCCCGTCATCCTCCTTCTATGGGTGCCAATCTATTTAAAAAATTTGGCATATAGAGGGATTTGTTTAACTGCATCCAATAAACGAATGTTAACGTGAACTTTTTTAAATGTATCGATTATTTATTTATCACTCTCATTATCAAAATTCTTCCTATATTTAGAGAGTTTTTGAGGGAACGGAATAAGAATGGATTATTCATTTGAATCATCAATGACAATTCAATTACCATTTTTGTCTTGTTTTTCTTTACATGAAATTTCTGAGGGTTGGGAAAGAGAGTTTTCATGAGCGGGACATACCAGCTATGTAGAATCTGTAGAATGAGAAACTTCTTTACCACTACGAATTGTAACTGCACATACAATACCTTTTTCCTTTTTATTGGCAATGGGTTGGGATGGTAGTTGCCTATAACCTTGCATCATAAGCTCACCTATTGTTTTTTCCAATTTCCCCACTTGGGTTCGTAGGTCTTGAATAATTGATTGTGTGGTTTGTCGGAACTAGAGGTTCTGGGTTGCCATTTTCTTCACCATATCCTGAAGACTTGGTTCAGACATGGGAGGAGGAGGATTGTTTTGAGATGTTAAAGTATAAGAAGGTTTCATACCTTTGACATGTTGATACCAGTTCTACTTGGGGTAACATGAGTTGCCTCCCTGTCCGTATTGTGGGTGTGCTTTCCACCCGGGGTTTAGATTTGGCCTGAATGGTTCTTGCTTGAATGGTTGTGCTTGTTGGAAAGGACGCCCAGGGAACACTGCAGCACAAGTCTCTGATGAATCCTGAAGTTGTGGTCACTGGTCAGAAAAATGAGTATTATCAGAAAAAATACCACAATGTAATGGAATGGGAGGAGAGTGTGAGTTACCTTGTGCTTGAGCTAATTTCCTTAGAATGATACTAATCTCATCATGTTTATTATCTACCTCTTTTTTAGGGATGAATGAATTACCTCAAGAACTCCTCGGGTTGGTGAAATATCTCGTGTAACAAATTGTTGAGCATTTTGAGCCATGTTGGCTATTAAGTCACGAGCGTCAGAAGGAGTTTTGTCCACTAGGGCCCCACCAACAGCAACATAAATAATTCCACAATCCATGGGGATAAGTATCTCATAGAATTATTGAATTAAAGGTTGTTCACCAATATGGTGGTGGGGGAAACTTGAACAATGTCTTTTGAATATCTCTCAGTATTCAGGAAGGGTCTCTCCTTGTAACTGCCTAATGCCACAAATTTCTTTCCTAATTGATGCAGTTCGGGAGGCATGTGAAAACTTCTATAGAAAGAGTCGTTTAAGGTCATTCCAGCTCCCAATTCTTATATGAATATAGTATAGCAAATCTCTGGCTACACCATCAAGGGAGAAAGGGAAGGCCCTAAACCTAATGAGGTCCTCAGACACATTTTGGGGTTTCATGGTGGAGCACACTACGTGAAACTCTTCTAGATGCTTGTGAGGGTCCTCACGAGGACGAACATAGAATTTTGGAAGGAGGTGGATGAGGCCTGATCATAGCTTAAAATTGGCCGCTTCCTCATGATACTGGATGTACACAGGTTGGTACTCCACTTCCGGAGTGGTCAGTTCTTTTAATGTCCGGTTATTTACAGCCATGATCTCTAGGGTTTGATTTGGTTCAATTTTTGATCGGTTTAAGACCACTTGAGGTTCCAACTGGGGTTCCTTAGTGTTACTTGACTGTCATACTCTAGACGACCTGATTTTTTAGTGGATTTACTTTTAAATTTCATGGTCAAATTCTAGTAGTGTTTCTTTTCCTGGTCTTTTCATGCAACAAAGAATTCCCAATTTGATTGATTGATTGTTTTTTTAATGTTTTGTTTTGTTTTATGAGAGGTGAATAAAATTTTGAAAAAAACTTATGAAATGAAATTAGTATATAAAATAGAATTTGATAATAAATAATTATAGAGTTAGATAAAAATGAAAAAAGAAGAAGAAGAGAGAGAGAGAGAGAACACACAAAAACATAAACAAACTAAAGAAAAAACTATCAAATGGGGGGGGTATTGAATATATTACTGATTAAGAAGTAAAATATATAAATAAAATGAAAGAAATGATCATGTATCCCGGGAAAAAGCACCAAAATTTGATCATGTTGTCGAGCGCGTCAAATTAGAGGTTAAGTTTTTACTAATATTTATGTAGTATTGAAGGAACCCTAGGTCGTCTCTCGACGGAGACATAGATCACTAATTTAAAAAAAAGGTTATGATTAAGTCAACAAAATTGACATCAAATTATGTGGTTGAGGGTTCTATGATTTTAAAATATCAATTGAAACTATACTACTTAGTGAGAGAAACTGGTTGGAGAAATCGTGATCAACCAGGGTAAGGGTCCCTTGATGCTCAATCCGTCATCACTCTCAATGGAATGGGAAGGATCATTGATTCCTTGATTTTATACACAATGAAACCAGTATAATGTGAGTTCTTACTAGGTTACCACGTAGATTTTGATCTATCAACATTATTGATTATCGGCGACCACTCATAATCAATAAAACTATGTCGATGTATGAACCGAACTCAATCAAGGCATCACATCAACAACGTGATGAGATGTCCAGGTTTTGGACTTTAACAAAATTTATATCAATAAAAAAACATGAAAATTACTAGGTTATGACTTCTAGATATCATTAAACAAGTCAATTCAAAGGCAAACACATGAAAGAGAAGAGGTGAGAAAAGAGGCAAATGCACTCAAATCATCACAAGATCTGGGTTATGCATGGAAGCACGAGGATTCTTGTTCCTTTGATTTATATTTAATCATACCAAAATAAAAAAAATTCATAAGGTAAAAATTAATAAAAATATACAACAAATCGGGAAATTAAATCACCTTATGAAGATTACAAATGTATAGCTCGGGATTAAAACAATGGACACCCCCAAGTTGATCACTAAGAAACTAAGAAGTACATGAGGGAGAAGGGAACTAAAATAAATGAAATAAGAACTAAAATTTGAATCCCCTTCACCCCTGGTCGTGAAACATGATATAATGGGGTTTAGATTTGTTTTTATGGACATACACATCACACTCTCCAAAAAAAAGTCAACTGCCTAAAAGACTAGGTCACTATTCAGGGCAAAATTTTTCTTCCATATCTATCCAGCAGGTTGACTGAACTAAACGCGTGAAAATGTCATGGAATTCGGTGGAGAGGTGGGACATCAAGTTATCAGTCCATGTGAGGTGGAGTCAGCCCAATTAGATCTTTGAAGCCCGAGTTATTTCCCAAATACAGAAGGGGTTCCAATCTGGCCCGCCCGGAATTGCTTCACCATGTGGACCAATTATGGGCCTTTAAATGGGTGAATTTGTGTTCATGGTTCTCTAGAAAAATGTATCCCAAACAAATTAACATGAATAAACCTATTTTTATCCTAATTGAATGTACGGAGTGTCCACACCACGTATTAATCTCCACATGAAGGCTTGGGCCCTTGCGCAGTTTGGCCCGTTTTTCTTGATTACCATCGTGGGCTCTCCGAATCACCTCCTTATATAATGTAAACACTTAAACTAGTAAAATCACCCTATTAAATATTAATAAACATTAATTCATTGAATCAAATAGTAAGTGTAATTTATTATTATATTTGGAATATTTTTTACAAAACAAGTTTAAAAGCAGTGGTGTAAGGGTGGAATAAAATAGTGAATCGTGGTACGATCAGGGGGCTGAGTAATGGATGAATATGGTGAATCAAATCGTCGACATCCTTAGAGCTCTTTCATAGTTTAATGTAAATATGGAGATATATATATATTAAAAGATCTTGAATTCTAGTAGTTGTATTTAGCTATTTAATCTACATTGGACAAAGGTCTAACATCACATGATTTCGAAGAATTTGTTCAAAAACAATTATATCCTCACATGTTCAAAATTAAAATAATAAAGGACTTATTCAACTTTATGATGGAAAATCTATCCATATTCGATTATGTGGATAGATTCATGAATTTATCATTCTATTCACCCAATGTTTCTACTAGTACTTCCTTAAAAAAATTATTTGATTCAGGGATGAGTTTGGGGATTCACATGATGATTTCTATGATCTTTATTATGAATTTGACATGTATGGTCAATAGAGGGATGGTGGATAGAAGGGATATAACATGAGCTATGGGAATAGGAGTCATGTTGATACCTATTAGAAATAGTAGGAACTCTAATTATATGAGAATGAAAAAAAGGTAATAATATTTCCAAGATGGTAATATCGATCAAAAACAAATTGTTGGATCAGTGAATGTTCCTCCAAATCGAGATATCCATCATGGAAAATTTCAATGTTCTTTGTTCGACCAAATAAAGGGTAAATTTTTTTCTGAACCTAGAGCATGAAATAATTGTAATCATATTGGTAATATTTATAACTATCTTTATAGGGCTCTATGGTAGAGTGTTTGAGACAATATTCAAGAATCAAATCAACGGTTAGACCAGAAAATTCAGTTTTATGATTGATGATGGCATCAAAAATATCATTAAAGGATACAAAAATGTAATGGTAGATACCATGGGATACTAAATAATGATGTTGGAATGATCTTATACTAGTTATTAGCATTTAAATAGGAATTTATGGAAGATAGTGGGGATGAAAATTTTCTAGTAGTGGCTAATCATCTTTTTGGATGTTTTCCATGAATATTTTCTGAGATTCCATCTATAATAGAAGTAGATTTTCTGATTGATGTTTTTCTAAGGACTTGTACTATTTACATTCCATCTTTTTGGTTTGGATCTAATTTAAATACAGTAATTGAATTTGATGTTGGAATGAAATTGGTCTATTCAGTCGAGCATGTGTGTGTGGGAAGCACCAATATTGTTTTTCAAAAAGTTGGATGGGACTATTTGGTTTTGTGGGAATTATTGTAAGATTAAGAAGTTATGATAATGAATTGGTATACACTTAAATATATTTATGATCTGTTAGAACCATTTAGTTTAGCTCAGGGGTTCTATAAAACTGGCATTTGATTAAGATATCACTAATTAAGGGTTCAGAAGGAGGACTTTCCAAAAATATTATTCAGTAATAGATATATCTATAATGAAAATATGGTAATTCCTTTAATTATTACAAATGGAGAAATTTTCTTTATGGAAATGATGAATCCTATATTTCATCAATATCTGGAATATTTTTTGGTGGTGTATGTGGGTAAAATGTTGGTGTATTCATGTACAAGGGTGGAGAACGTGAAGCACTTGAAAAATGTATTAGGAATCTTGAGTGGTTATGTTTTTTATTCAATATTATAAATATTTTGATTCTTCATACAAGATTTAGGTTTAATTTTCCATGTAATTTATTAATGGTACATTTATATGGATCAAAATAGATAGAAGATGTAATCTCTTAGAAATCACCAATGAATGTATTTGAGATTCAAAGATTCATTGGACTTGATAATTTTTATTGACTGTTTGATAGTTTATTTTCTTAAATATTCTAACCTATTATAGCTTTGGAAAACAAGAATATTAAATTCCAATAGAAATGTGAATTATAGAAGTCTTTTGATGAGAATAAATCTCATCTTACATCAGGACCAATCCAGATTATTCAAGAATCATGATAAGGCTACATGGTGTATTTTGATGGTTTAGGATCTGGTATGTGATGTATTGTCATGCATGTTTATCATTTTGATGCTTATTGATCATGTATGATAGGTGTTCCTAAGAAGAAATATCCTTCACATGTTTATTAGTCATCTTCCATAGTCCAAAATTTAAAAATATAGAATCATTCCCTATTTTGTGAGAAATTCACTATATTTATAGATCAAAAAATATTGAAACATATTTTCTCAAAAAGGGATTAGAATCTGAGAAAAATATGATGGAAGTATAATCTTAAAATAGTTTTCTTTTACATGATTTCTTAACTGATTAGGGACAATATTGTGGAAGATTTATTAAGTAGAAAGTCATATGTTTAGTTTGAAAAATAACAATAAATGAGTGGAAATTGATGTCGGAAATTACCAACATGTACATGGAATGTTAAGACATATGTAATGTTTGATATTCCATTTTGGTAACATTTGTTCATGATTTAGAAAATTTGGTTAAAGAGGAAACACAATACAATGTAGAAAGTTTGTCAATGAGGTTGAAACATAATGGTGGGGAGACCATTAATGGATGATTGATCAATAGGAGTACAGTTTCTTGGACCCGAAACTAGATCTTAGTAAGTTTTCCTTTTCGAGAATAACATCTTCATGTTCACCCCCATTTAAGATGGTTTATTCATCCTAGTATTTAAAATATGTGTCATGAATTGAAATAATAGTTTTGGTGCATCGGTATGAAAAATAAGGTGGTAGAGTTTGTTTTGTTTTCCTCAATATGTCAGATGGTTAAGGAAGAGAATCAGTGAATAGAAGGTTTTTTCAGTCTTTACCTATATCTATTTGGAAATGAAACATGATATATATATATATATATATATATATTTTAATGGGTCACCCATGAATAGTTCTGAAACACAATGTGAAAGTGGTGATAGTGGGTTGACTCACAATGTTGTCTCATTTAATCCTTATTCGTGAAACTCATACTTTGGATGACATGTCAGAAATTGGGTAGATAATACCATCTTGTAGAATCTTGGTAATCACATCCATAACTACAACATGTATACGTATATTGAATCATTTTTGTGTTTTTAATATTGGTTTTTATTATTCTTCAATATTTATGTATTGCATTCAAAAGGAAGGGATGATTCCCAGTATGCCATCTAGGGTCCCAAATGATGTATTCTTATTTTCCTCTAACACCTAAAAGCTTTTAGACTCCTCATTTTCAATAAGTACAATAGAGAAAACTATATGATAATATTGAACATGAAAAATTAATTCATATTTCAGGTGTACAAGAAGATATTTCATATAAGTTTCATCATTTATTTGTGGGAAATAAATCATAAGACTAGAGGAATGATTTTTAGTTGGTTTTGATTCATTTCCATTAATATTATCCATGATGGAATAATAGATTTCAACATTGAGATAGGGTTCAATGGATTTTACATGGTCTTTTATATTGATTAATTCTATGAATAAATGGTTAACACCAACATTACAATTTTTGACTTTGTTAATCATAGTGAAGATTTCACGAACAAATGATTAAAAAGAACATGATGAACAACATTTAATGGAGATGAATCAACCCTCTTAAGTGTCCCTCGAAACATGGATATTGAATTTAGAGTTATCATTTAATGGGTATCACAAATCTTCAAAAATATTTACATTGGATAGGTCATCACCAAAAACCACAGATGAGATATCCACATTATCATCAATCTGAGTTACATTTGGAATAAGGAATGGTCTTCTAAGAACTAGGTGAGATTGAGATGAAGTCATATCACCATCCATGTCATGGAAATATATATCAACTAGGAAATAAATATAATTGACTCAGACATTGTAATAAATGATTATTTCATTAGGATTATATGTATATCAATTGGTTAATGGGATAACACCACTAGTTTTGTTATAGTAAACAAGTATAGGTTTTGAAAATATTGATTTTTGTGTGACATATTTTGAGGCATTTAGGTCTGTGAGTGTATGATTAATGTTTTAAATATATCATTAGAATGAAACCATAAAGGGATATGGATCATTTCACAACATGGGAATGTAATGTAGGGATAGAAAGTTTTCAATGATCACAAGATGTTTTTTATGGTTTCAAAACACCTTCATAAACATTTCAAACATAAGGATTTGTTTTATAGAACCATAGATGTGGATGTTCACTTCAGCACATCTAAAATATAATGTAATTCATAATCATGATCAAGGGGATTCATTAGGTTAGAGAAATCTTAATGAAATGGAATTTGGTTCTATATAGGAATCGAAGGAGGCGAGGGATTAAATTCAGTTTCATTTTTTATTTTATTTTTATTTTATTTTTCTAGATAAACATTTAATTGGAATTTATTGGACTATTCCTAAAGTGTAATAATTTTTTTTATCAACATGAAATTTCACATTTACCTATGGAGTTGGGAAATTATTGAGTTAGGTGTTGTAAAGAACTTGATTTTTAATGCAATCATATGTGGGATGAATGTCGACCAATATGATTTTTAATTTTTTTGAGGCAAGAATTGGAGAAAAAAATATATATTTTAGTGAACTTTCAATTTTTTTCTATATGAAGAGTCATATCTAGACATGGTGTTTCCTAGATTTTGGTTCTTGTGAAATCAATCTAATTATTATGGGAATTCAAAAGTCTCGGTATGAGAGTGGAATCTAGGACGAGAGGGAGGATTTATCAATGGATGTTGATGAACAAAATGATAAGGTTTTTGAATGTTATAGCATAAATGAAAATATTGTATTTTTTTGTATTTTGAGGAAGGAATTAAGGGGGATGAGAGTTCAGATTACCAAACCCCAATTGAGATTAATAGTTAAAAGATAGAGGTTCATAGTTGGTTTCTATGGAGTTTCTAATGAACTGAACTCCTAGTTATGTTCAATGTTGTGTTGATCATATGACTCATTCATCTCCATTGGTCTATTTTAACATGATGGATAATCATGAATTTAGGGGTATGTGTCATTCAGATGAGATGTTCAACTATATATTCCCCAATTTTTGATAGGACCAAGGAATGTAGATTTTGGAGAAGGCAAGGATGGGGATTTGGTAGCCATATATAGTTGATGTGAAAGACCTGTATGTTAATTCATTCACTTATTAATCTTCTTCAGATCTATATATTTTTAATCTATGTAAATGGATAGATTTGATCATGTTCTCTATTATAAAAATGATATATTATTGGGGCATGTTTCATATTAAATCTCATGTTGTTGTAAGAGGTTTATGAATAAGAGAACTTCCACATACAACATTAATGAGAGTTCTCCTAATAGCCAATAACTCAGCATAGTAGTACTATATCAATAGTTTTTCATGGTCCTGGTGGTGTACTATGTTCTCCAAATTCATTTTAAACTTGTCTTAGTTATCATGGTGTTATGAATTGGGTTTGTTGAACAAAATGACTTATTTATTTTTAGATAGATGCAGTTTGAGAAGCAGTGACAAATTTATCTAAGAGTCAATTCTTGTAATTCCATGTGGTTATGGAACCTAGTGGGAGGTAATAGTTCCATGACATACTGGAGTATTAAATGTAAAAATGGAATTATAGAATTTGTATATGTTCTTTAGAAACCCATTGACCATTCTTGGAATAGTACACTATTTGGAAATCATTAATGTAATGATGTGGATACCAACCAACTAGCCTGAAAAAATGGGGTGTAAGATGAGTGAGACATGGGTTTAGTTTGAAATTATACTCACTATATGGATATTGAAAACTAATTGGGGGTAATTTATATCATAGGAAGTGAGTTGTTTTGTGGTTTTCCAAATAGTATTGGTCGTATCTATAATAATTCGATGGGTAATTAATGTGTCAAGATTGATATGATTATCCATAATGTTTCTCGAAATCTGGTAGAGTTTCACTCAATATCTAGCTCAAAAAATTCTATTGGATTTTTTGGGAGGTAATGGGGAATTCCTAAAAAAACTGGAAGGGTAAAGAAAGGTGGGTTTTTATGATTATGATTTTATACGAAGGAGAGTTTCACATTGGATTTTTTTAGTTTTGTTGGTTCTATTATTTAATTTTTTAGGTAAAGAAATAATAACGAGTAGTTTCAACATCTCCAAAAACAATTATTTTTGATGTTCAGCTAATTGTATCATATTAATAGTTCAACAACACCATTCACTTCTAATGAGAATATTGTAACTTCGGATGAATCCATATTAGTGGTAATTTTTAATTGTAAATTGTGTTTTTGATTTATATGTTGAATGAGAGGTTTGTTTTTTTACCTTCATTAATATTATTGATATATGGGTTTTTATTTAACAATTTGATAATGATTAAGAGGATACCATGTCACAAAAAAATCGCTTTAAATGACTTCGAGGACCTTATAAACTCAATATTCTACTTGAGATCCCATTTCCCCATTCTTTATTTTCATTTAATTAAATTGTTTTAAATTTTAAACATCCAAGTTGTGTTCAATTTCTTTTAAATTTTATGTCATGAGTAATATTTATCTACACTTCTAATCATCCACCCTCTATTCTGAAATATTAATGTGCATAATTTCTTTATCCATTTATAAGACATTTCGTTCTAACACATTATCAATCAATGATAAGTGCATTTTTAAATTTTTTAACCATTTATATGTGTGTGTTTGAAATTGAAATATTTTATTGTACGATTATTTTTCATCACATAAGGACTGATAATTATATGTATCATCCAGCAGAATAATAACCACCTCAATAGATAAGTAAAACATCTATTGGGGTGATGTATAATCATGGTATGTCATGAAATTGAGAGATTTTCTCACTAAATATACATTTGATAAATATTTATTATGTTAAAATTATAATTTCACGAATTAATGACATTTTTTGTTTAATTAGTGGATTAAATGAATTATTGGGACCATAATTACACTACCCTAAAAATCAATGAATGATATTACAACCTAATATATGTTATGGATTGTATTAAAGGCTTAACACTTTGGAATTACGATCAAAATCCTCTTGTGATGTGGCTCTTAATTAAATGAAACATCACGAAAAGAACAAGGGTATCATAATATAAATTCAAAAATAATGTTCTCACCCATGTCATTATAAAATTTATAAATAAAAAATTAATGATCATAAATTTTAATGAGTCTATTATAATTAACACCACATTCAAAGGATAAATAAAAAACAATTGACTATTAAAAACATTCCACCTTCCAAGATTCAACCTGAGGTCCAATATACTCATTAGAAGAGCAGTAGGCATATGAATGGTTTATAGGAGAAAATCATCCAGACATCAAATGAATTATTTTGGGGATGGTGAATCTATTAGTTGGTAGAATTTGTTTTATATATAAAAAAATAAACAGGAAAATTAAAAAACACAAAGAAAAGAACACCTTCCCATAAAAATCAAAAATAGACAAAAGAATGAAAAAACCACCATCCTCATCCTTCACGGTATTATATGAATTATCCAAGTCCTCCCAAATATTCCAAAATATTTTTTTCCCTTAAATCAATTGAAAAATAAACCTACTTTGAAGGAACATTAAGTGTAATCATATCAATCAAGAACCATTCATTACCCATACAATTATTATAGATATATCTAATTCTATGTTGAAAACCATAAAAGATCCAAGTTAACCTAATATGAATTACCAAAACCTTTGTATTAAATTTCTTTATGTTGAGGATAATTTCAAACTCAACTCCGTGTTCACTAAACATGTACTTCTTTTACACGGGCTATCAATGGAGGATCGAAAATCTCCCCTCAATGGGGTCTAAGTGGTTTACACTACCATTAAACCACATTTTCTGTTTGAAGAATAAATAAATACTCATTATTTCCTTTTCTCCCTTGTAGACTCTACAAATACATGGAACTATTACATCTATCTAGTTTCCATTACATGGAATGACATTAAGTGTCTATTCATTTATAAATTTGTCCATGCTTCAAACTACATATATAAAATATGAAATACCTGATATTCATCAAATTCCTCAATGAATCACAACATGAATATTAAGATAGGTTCAAAAATATTATTTGATACTTCCCACACCATATATTCCCTATCCAACTCTTGATATAATACTTATATGAGAATTTATTGTTTATAGGGAAAACAACAATTGATGTTTAATGTGATGTCTCTCTTATTGACAAAACACTTATTGCTTGATGATATCTAATAAGAAAAATGGATGAAAACATGTAGAAATTTTATACTCCAGTACATGATCAAATCCAACTAGACATATATAATCAATACATATATCCCAAAAAGATGACCAATTGGATGAGTTAACATAATGGTCTTGTGTGTCAACTCTTTATGGCTATCAAATACCCAAACTTGCATTCTCCGCAATATCTATTCCATGAACCAATATAAAATTTGGAAATATATAGTTTCCCATCTCATCTAAATGAAACATATCCACCACATTATGATGATCCATTAGATTTATATGGACCAATGGAGCCTGTTGGGTCATTTCATCATCAAAACAACAACCATAATTATGAGGTCAGTTCATTAGAAACTCTACCCAATCAATCTTTTAACCCTTCTATTATATTGATAACTCAGTATTGAGGTATTTTAATCTCATATCCCATCCCCCTAAATTTCCTCCTTAAACTCCAAACAATTAACAATATGGGTTTGAGGGTGGAAACGTCCATAAACAATATAATTTTGTTTTTCAATGTGGAATGATAAATCTTCCTACCGATCCCCATGGAAACCATTATCCTAGTGAGCCTTCCCAATTCCCAACGTTAAAGAATAATTATCCAATGAATTATTTCATGTATATACCTATTTAGGAAAATCTTCTTGTTTCATTATATAATGGAAATTTTATATAAAATATCATTCAAACTTCACCCATTCTGGCATAAAAAAACTGAAAATCAAATTGTTCCTCTTGCATTATACCTATTCTCATTTCCAATACATATTAATTTCATTAGAATATAAATAAATAGAATAATTTATATGTCCACCAGATACTAAGAATGAATTTATTTAACTAGTTGTTGAAAACATAATAACAATGATAGTGTATAATGTTTGAGAAGATGTGGGTGCCTAATATTGAGGATTTGTTTTTTGGAAGATATAATAGAAATTTGATGATTTCAATGATATTATAAATGTATACATTAATGTCTATATTGATATAAATTTTACATTAAGTGATCTTCCTAAGGTGGTTATCACTATTTACTGAGTGAGATGATGATCAAAATGATTGAAGAAATGATGTTTTCCCCTAGTTATGGTCATTTGGTGGTGGAACATGGATAAAAAGAAGATAGATTCTACCTATGTAATGGATTAGGTTATTTGTAATATTTTTATTATTATATTTACCTAAATCTGTTAAAACAACATAATGGTTTTTCATTACAGTGTTTCATCCATTTTTTTCACTTTTTATTACCACAGTAATAAATATTATTTTTTTAATTTGGATAATAAAAATTCTCAAAATAATTATTTCATTATGTTCTTTATATTTTCATTATATTTATTCAATCATGTGTTATGGTTCAGAGAATCCTCAAGGAGTTTATGTTTAGGGTTTAATAGGGTACTTGGTTAAGGAACATGGTTATCTTACAAGGGTTCTTGATTTTAGAGATATGTTCTAGTGGTGTCTTGTTTTTTTAGGACACAATATTTTCTTATTCCATATTTCATGATATGAGGTTTCCTAATTCTTAATGAACTTATTATAGTGAAATCAGTGGTTTTAGAGTATGTCTTGATGTTTAAATGTAAGGACCATAAAATTTCTTAAAAAACATTATGATCTTTATCCCCATATAATTAAAATTTAGTTTTCATTTTAGGGATTCCAATGACTTAAATAGATATGAGAAATATAAAGATATGAATTTTATAAGTCATGTAATTTGTGTTTTATATTTATCATGTAGAATACTACTTGTTCTAGAAGGATCAACATCATCAGTTGGACGGATTGAATTTTTTGACAATTTCAAAGACAAAATGGAAAACTTTAGAGAAAAAAACATGGTTGTTTCATAATGATGTTGTTCTAGAATATGTCCTCTAACCATCCAAATTTTAAAATTATTTAATGTTTATTTCCATGTTCCATAACATATAATATAATCCCAATTATATGAGAGATGTATACATTTAGATATTATATTGTGGAATAAGGGTTTTGTATAAATTTATGAAATATGATCATATGAATTAAATATGATTAACAGTTACCTAGTATTAATTGTATTACCCTTTTCTAAAGGATTGTATGTATTGACACTTTTTTTGAAAATCATATTCACAGTTTGTGATGGTAATGAATACGAGAAACTCTATTAAATAGAATTATATTTCCATCAAACATGTATGTAATCAAATCGTGAATAAAAAGATTTGGAGTAAAAATATCCTACAATATTATGGAAGAGAATTCAATTTCTCAATCCATAGGGGTTGAAATGATAGAATTAGTAATATTAATGTGATAAAAAATAGGTAAAATGTAATATAATACAACTAGTTCGAGTGAATCTAAAAATTTTCACCAAAAATAAGGGATAATAGTGAAAATACTACAACAGGAAATAGGTAATGTAACACACCTAGTTTCAGGTACATTACACTATTTTTATTTATTTTGAGTTATTATGATTTTTTTGGTTAAATATTATGTATATTCAAATTGTGGTTTTAATGGATTTGAATGGGAATTATCATGGGTTGTGTTGTGGAGGCTCTTGCTTCCCATAAGTGGAGTCCATGAAATGTGATGATGGAGGATATGACCTATGGGTATCTGAAGAAAAATTATTGGTACTAAATTCATTAATATGTAAATTATAGCGAGAACCAACAACATTATGGTTTCATGAATCTTGTTTTATAGTACTCTATGTATTTTCAATATTACTTTATTGTGGGTTTATGATGTGCCATAGTTCCCACCTTTATTATTCTTAGGCTCTGTAGCATAGTCGCCTCAACTATGACATGTTTTGTTTCCTAATTATCGAATGTGAGAAATGTAAAAAACCATAGTAAAAGAATACAATGTGGCTAGAATAACCATGGAATGGTCCCTTACACTACACCATGGTCATGTTTTTTCCTTCTTTAATATGATGTGATAAAGTATCATGTTTCATGATCTTATGTTTTTATAGGGATATAAATTCAAATTTTCAAATGTATATATATTTTTTCTTTGCGACTCTTCTTCTTTCCAATCTCAACGAATCCCTATATAATTTATAGTGGGTTTTGATGTCAATACTCTGATTCTCAAGGAAATTTTGTCATTCAATTATGTAAATAAAAAAACAATCAATGAAATTTTTGAGATCCCATTATTTTATATGGATATAGTATTCTAATCAATATAGTTTGAGTATGGTTTATTCTCTATAATCACATCTTATTTTAGAACATGATGATTTATTTTTCTTAAATTTTTGTTTCATGAATTTTACATATATACGTGGTTTGATTTTTTAAAATGGAAAATTTGTATATGTCTTTTGGAATTGTGGAAACATAACTGTTTCATGGAAAAAAATTATATATTATTTTAAAAATATTGGTTTAAAATATTTTGAATTTATTTTGACATATTCTATTTTTTTATTAATTGATTTTAATGAAAAGATTAATTTATGTATAATGTATCTGCATTGAATTTTGAATTATTTTTTTGCTGTGTGTTTATGTGGACTGGAATGGTCGAATATTCCACCCTCTAGGTTGGATAGGATATGGACATAGAGTACCCCCATCACTGGTAAGACCGAGCATGCGTTCATAGTTGGTTCTATATTTCTATGTGTTACACAATATGGTTGTGCAAAGGATTAAAAGAAAAAAAGGAGTATTATTCTTTTAATGATTTATGTTTCAAAAATGAATTTATAAGTTTTTTTACATATCTTCAAGATGATAATATAATTTTTTATAACATGTTATTATCATAGTACTGGGTTTTTTTGATGTACTTTGGGAAAGAAAACTGATTTAATACTCAAAACCTAGTTACAAACTTTTGTGATTATAGATACATGATATACCAAGGCATAGGTAATGAAAAGATATCAAATTTCCCTAGTGACGAATCATGATTCCGAAGGAATAAAAAATGGTATTGGATCTTTGATCTTGTTTAAGTGGATTTTGTAGATTTTATCATGGATCTATTAGAAATGATGTCTTTGGATTTTTTGTTATTTATCAATTCTCTTTTGTAACTTATATTTTTAAAATTTGATTGGTTCTATGAGTGTGATTAATTATTCATACTCATATATCAAACATGATATATTAATTTATATATTTTATTCTTTCTATTCGAGTTACATAAATGGGGAAATAATCATCCAATGTAATTTGAATTCCTATGTATTTTTTTCTATCATTGGGAGTCTTAGGTATGTCACAAAAAGAAAGTGGAATCTCAATATGCTCTAAAATCTAGAAGTTATGGGGGGTGTAAAAACAATATCAGCCATGGTTAGACTTATCTCTTTGGGTAGTAGGAAGATGATATTAATATCTAAAAATGAAATTTATATCATTAAAAAACTCGAATAAACTTTTTATTCTGAACATTATGTTATAGAGGTCTCAAGGTAAAAATGTAATATAAGACACTTCTAGGTGTGTTTTCACCTCATCATCATGTCTTTAGCCGAGGAGTGGTTTTTTCATTTATTATTAGTGATACATCCTGTAAGTAATGAATTATTTATTTTTTGACGAAATGATTTTTTTGAATGCAAAAAATTCTGATTTCCAAAAATGTTGGTTGTAATAATTATTATATATGATGTTCATGATGTTAACTAATCCTCATGTTTCAATTTTTCTGATGGATAAATAATATTCTCTCCATGTTTTATATAATAAATCATATTAGATATCATAAGAATCAACATGAAAAAAATATTAAAATTGGTTTCACCAGATCAACAAGTTAAATAGAAACTAGTCCAAATAATTGTTAATTATTTGAAGTCCATATATTAGGGAAATAATAATGAATAACATTAATATTTGGACCAATATATTTAGTTTCCAAACCATAATCCACCAATTATTATGGGGATTCTTGAACATGAAAAATATGATATTTAGATTAATTGGATAAAAAAATAATTATTTTATTGGGTACAATGGCAAGGTTGGATTTTGTGTTGGAAAATTATATGTTTGAAGATTTTATTTCTATTTTTCAGATTAATATTCTTAATCTAAAGTCAACCAAAAAATTTCACAGTCAAATTTTATGGAATTATTTTTAAAAAATAATAATCTCACAAATTCATATATGAAAGGTAAAATATATCAATAGAATGGAATTAGAGAATATGTCTATCACAGAGTATTTGGATATTTTGATGAATTTTCACAGATATCCGTAAATGTAGCTTCTACATCATCATTGATGTAACAAATATTGAACTCTATCTTATGAAAAAAGATTATCATTAATATTATCAATTTTTATATTATTTATTATATATAGATGGTAAATATCGAAATAGTGGAAGAAATGCATATTTCTATAAATATAGCTACATGGAGTATGTTTATCACTAATAAAATATGTGGTGAATCCATCTTTCGGATTATAATGAAGAGGGGAATCTACTTTGATAATTGTGGACAATCTCAAATATATATTGTTGTATCGATTAAATTAACTCGTCAACCAATAATAATTCTGAGTTTTTGTGTGTGAATATATTTCAAATAAGAAACCAGACACTATGTAATAACCTAATACATATAAAACTATCCCCAAATGGGGCATTATCCTTAATATATACGTAATGCATCAATGTCTAATCCATGACATATATCTAATGTCTCTTAAACATCCTAAACATTGATATGGTGATCTCATCTAAGTAATTATCATCCTCAGATCCGTGTATTCAATTGTGATTCTTTGAACACCATGACTCCAAATGTTATTTATTCTCAATAGAAAGACAAGGATAAAAAAGCAACTAAATAGATTTATGGTGGGATGAATATTATCAAGAAAGATCAATATGATACATTGACTAAGTGAGGAAAAATAATTTTCTATTCTATAACTCTTCAATCATTTTATATTTTGTGTGCATCCAAATTTTTTATTTCTACTCAGGTTGTCGACCATATTGATTTATATGTTGAGATGATGTGTTATTTTATTATCCTCAAACACATCTAGAGCAATGATAGTGTCGAGCCTTTAGGTGTGTGACAAGATTGATAACTATTGATCTATTTAGAATTTCCTTATAATTATTATTTCTATATATTGATATTAATGGAATTATTATTTTAATGTATTGGTTTATATTGTTCAAGTACCATAGTGATTTTATGTCTATTAAGCTGAATTCTAATCTTATTATTATGTGTAGCATATCCTTAATGGAAAATGGATGTAAATACAAATAGATTTGGATCTCTTATATTATTGGTTAATACTATCTCATATTAGTTATAAGTGGTTATGTAGTCATCCATTAATAAGATCTATCATTGGGATTTTATAACAATCATTCACCAATTTATGGAGGTATTCCTTAAAAAATTATTGGGGGTTCAACAAGATAGATTAGTGGAATTTATGATTGATCTCCTACTAGGGACTTTTCTTATTTCACTTTTTATCAAATAGTTTAGAAACAATATAATTAAGGGAATACAATTTATAACTTGAAGAGTTGCAAATTAATGTTTCCATTCAATCATGTGGGTCCCCATGGTTAGTACTATATCTTCTTTTTGAAGATTGAAGAGGTAAGTCATGGGATTTGTGACGACTATGATAAAATCAATAATGTTATTTTTAAAAAATCATTATCATATTCCAAAATTTGATTTTATTCAGAATCAATTTAAGATATTAACATGGTTCTCTAGTTTTTTTGTCGATCATTGCATCACCAACATCATGTTTGAAAGGAGGATAGTTTGAAATCAACACTCCAGAGTCATTAGGGTCATTAGAAATATGTGGTTTTCCCATTGGAATATCAAATGCACTATAAGTATTTAATAAATTTATAAACCAAGGCTTTAAATTGTTCTTTATTTCTTTATGGTTTGTATCATTGATGATAAGATGGTGTATTTTCGGAAAACATATGATCATGGGGAACAACCGACAATAGTGTTTATTATATTATGATAAAATAAACATAATGATATGATTTTAATGTTTAATTTTCATATAAAAGATCTATATTTCATATTCAGGTCATTTAAAGAATGTGAGCTTCCATAGATGCTAAAAAATTAGCAACTTTTACTTTTTCCAAAAAAAATATAATGTATTTGAGTTACATTGTATCATTTTATTGGTAGGATATTATGGGTCCTTTTTTCATGATTTTCATAACAATCCTCACCAATGAATCTATTGAAAATGAATGGAGTTCTTTTCAAATAGAGTTACTTGTGTTTGAAATATTTCCTTGATCATAATCATGGGTAAAAATGATAACTTATATTCAAATTTTCATACTCTGTATAGAAGTTATTTGTGAATATCTATGCATCATGATCTAGGTTGGGTTTTGTTCTCATTAAATGAGATTGTGTTTTTTATTATATATCATGATAGTTAAATGTTTATGAAAAAACAATCCAACACATGAATAGTAATTTTATTCTGTAGTTACATCCTCCAATACATTGAGTCAATTTCTTTTTGGTTATATATTTACATTTTTCATTGATCATAAAATATTTAGTAACATATTTACCTAATGGTACATCAATATAAGGAAAAACATATGGATATAATATATAAAAAATATTGAAATCCAAAATTTATATACACTAGGAAATGAAAATTTATAAGTTGATACATTAATTTAGGATCGACATAATCAGTAGCCTAAAGAATATTGAGAACAAGAATAGATAACGATGATCATTATATATCCAGATCTAGATTTCTCATAAAAAAGTGATTTTGTAGTTATATTTCTAAATTCATTACTTACTTATTTTGTTGGGAAGGTTAATGATAATCAGTCATCTGGTCAAGTATTTTTAAACATGTTGTTAATAATCAATTTTGGGGAGAAAACAGAGGGATATAAATTAGATTGGATATTTCTGGTTCAATTTTGAGATTAAATTCTTGTATCCCCAACCAATTTGGAAAATTTTCATTATTCATACAATAAAAAGATAGGGGTCATTTAACTAGGTTTATAAAATATGTATAAACCAGTAATAGAATTATTTTTTAGGATGGAATGATGAGGAATGTGGATGTTTTTGTCATGATATTTCTCAATAGTTAGTAGAAAATGGTGGATCATAATATTCTATCTGGTATAATGCATTCTTTGTCGATTTCTATATAGAAATTGGATTAGACAAAAATTGATTTCTTCATAGGTCTACCATTAAATATTATGAATCATGATTATAAATGGGTGTTCATGTATTATATCACAATGTTACATCAATTCAACCATATTCATGAATCTTATAAATTGGATTAATAATAAAAAATTTACATTTATAATGATGTAAATAGAATGGAATTCCAATTTCATTTTTTATGGTAGGGACCGCAAGATCACATCTCATTTTTGGGGGTCCTTAAAAAAGTCCTTGTAACCCTATTTACCATGAGAATTACATATCAGTTATAAATTGATATACAATAATAATGTAAAATACAAATGTTGAATAACATATTGAGTGATTGAGTGATATAATTTTCCTGCTAATGGGTGGATAATATACCATTAGTGGATCTCTCAAACAACACTAGTTATTAGGCCCCAATACATATGGTTCCTTTCAATTAAATTTAAGTTGTTTTTTTTCATTCATTACATTGTTTTTAGGTTGTATGATCCTGTCATTTCTAGAGTTATCCCAGGCTCGATTTCAGTTTGTTTTAATTATTATTTAATTATATTTGTTTATAATTTTGACTTGGGGTGTGTGTGGGTGGAGTTTTTAAGAAATATTTTTAAAAAGGGCATATGCACGGTGGGTGCACAATTAGATTAAACCATTCACCCACCCCAGCTGACCATGTGTACCCAGATAGAATAGTTTGGATGGCTTTTACAAGTTTGGACAAGCCATCTGACCTTGGATAGTGAGGTTTTCATGGTTGGTTCATAGTTTTTCTAACTATGAACCCCTTCCCAAAAAACCATGCAAACCATTTCTTTTCACCCGAAAATTAGTTTTAAAATCTCTTGAACCTTGAAACAACTCCTATTGGACAATATCTTGGGACTTAATGATTTTAGGTGATCCTAGAGCTCTCTGGAGGGGTTTGAAGGTTTTCTGACATCCATTCATCAAGATGAAATGTCTGAATCAAATATCATATCTTCTATAAGTATGTAGACCTCATTCCGATGCATATCCCATTCATTATTATCTCTTAATTGATCTTTTGGAGGATTTTATTATCTTTTTATTTATATCTAAATCTAATTGGTGTTTTCTAGATCTAGGATTGTAGATCTATATCTAGATTGACAAGATCTTGATATCATTGAAATTGAGTTAGGGATTTAAATCCTGAACACATACCTGCAACATTGAATTGCTCAGATTTTGGGGATTTCTGTTGAGTGAACGTCCATTAATGAATTGAGGTAGGTGGTCTAAAATATAATTCCTATAGTCTTGGATTTGATATGTATGTGAAAAATTGTAGGATATCTAGCATCCTTTTGAAATTTATTTTAATAAATTTGGATAATTTGGTTGACCGAATGATATATGAAAACATTTTTGAAATAAATGATTAGTTGAGGAAGTAATCAATAGAGTAAGGGAATTCCTTTTTAGATTATTAATTTTGTAAATTGATTACTAGATTTATGAAATTTAATCAAGATATTTAATCAACAGGTTAATTATGATATATTTAATTTTTTATGATGAGATAATTAAAAAGTAATCAATTATGTGCTTTGATATTATGATCTTGGTAATTAATTGTGGTATTATTTATGATACGTTGAGATTTAGAATTGAATAAGTAATTAGGGAAAAAATAATTATTGGGATATCAATTCTGACATTGATTAATTAATTGAGTTAATTCATTAATGATGATTGAATTGTTTCGTTAATTGTTGAGTTAACTAATGGATTTTTTGTGTTTGACTTATTATTGAATTAGTAACAGTATTGATGTGGATAGTTAATTATGAATAAATTATATTTGAATGAATGGTAACATGGACATTTAAATTTAGATGTAAAAATGGTAACATGGTCATCAAACTTATGAGTAAGTGAATGGGAACATGGTCATTCTAATTAGAAGTATACATGGTAACATTGTCATAATTATTTTTAGTAATAGAATGGGAACAAAATCGTTATATTAAGGAGTAAGTATAGTAACATGGTTATCTATCTATTTTTTGTAATTGGTACATTGGAAATGTGGCTTATACATGTGAAATTAATGAATGACAATAATGGTACTATGAGTTATGGCATCACATGTGAATATTCGAACTCTAACATGAGTGGGAACAAGTACTGAAATATCATAGAAGCTCTGAATACATAGGGCTTCAGAAATAATAATGTATTATGATATGATATTAACCAGGGAACACTTTGGGCTCTTTCATGAGATGAATTTATTATTGGGGTACATGTCTCCTTGGTAGCCCTGGAGTTAGTGTAATTATAAATGAATAAATGATAATGTAAAAACAAGTTATATATTCATTGTGCTCATTTATCATAGAAATTCATACACTATCTATTGATTAGACTAGTTATAGAATCTGTTTGTGGTGGCCTACTGAGTTGTACTCACACCCTATTAAGACTGCCTTATTTGTACTTGAATAGATTGTACTATTGTAGGAAAAGATAAGAGAAAATTCCATTGGATGGATTGTTGTTTTGGGATGGATATTTGATAGGGACACCAGACATAGTATAGAACCCACTATGGGAGTCATCTTGTCTTTATTTTGAGTTTCATTATAGAGACATGAAACTTATATTGGCATATCAGGTTTTCCCTTCTATTTAAGTATTGTATTTACTATTTGGATATCTTGGTACATGAGTATTTTTCTAGTTATATATTCTTGAACATTTGTTTTTTATTGTTGTGGGTGTTTTACTCTGATAAATGATGGTATAATCTGCCCATGACTATCATTCAACACCCTCATTGTTATTCGATAGCCTCTAGCATATGGGGAGGTGTGGTTGAGGTCATGTGGAGAACCATCTATGGGCCCCATCACATGGCACCTGGGATGGGATATTACAAATTGGTATCAAAGATAGTGTGTATTCGATATGCGAGTGAGGAAGCTAGGCCTTTATAGGTAGGAGGATTATAAAAATACTAATCGAAGAAGGAGGATCACTAAGAAGCCATTTATATGTTTTTGGGATACCTTTCCCATTATAAGGACGTTTCCTATGGAATGCCAGAGGGCTGGAATCCATGGAATACCAAACCATGCATGCTAGGCCCAAAGAGAACAATATCATGATCATGAGATAGAATGATCAATTTTAAGTGGTACTAAAGATTATGTTTTCTTTATTATTAATTTTTTTTCTATTTTGGGAATGATAGAAAGGATACTATGAAGATTCAGGGATTTGTAATGAGCTCATGCATGGGAGTTACAAACCCATGTACAGGGGAAAACCGAATTACTCATGGTGGGATTATTTTTATTGATATCCATTGGATTTGGGATTCAATTCAATAGGATTTGACAATATATAACCCCTAAGATGATGGTAAAAGTACACATGGACATTGGGAGGGAAAAAATTATAGAAAAATAGTGAAAAATTAAAGGATTGTTATTGAAAATTATTAGGATCCACATTTTTAGGATCCAATTTATAAACCGTTCATGGATTTCTTTCACATTTATGAAAACCATGATCCAACAGTGTTCCAACCCCTACCTACAAACACCCTTCACATGGTTGGTCTTCATAGTTAGAAATTTTTTTAGCAAACCTGGTTTTTACATTTTTCCACTTTTCATGCTTACTCTTAGGTGGTCGCATATTTGTGAAAATACTTTTTTTAACCTTTTTCCCACTAAGATTCCCATGCTTCCCCATGAAGAATTTTATATAGGATTATCATAGATTCCACTAACCATGCTAAACTAGTGAACCTACAAAAGCCCCAAAACATAATAAATGTCATATAAACCTTCTTGAACATCACCAAGAAACATTACATACATAAATACATAAATAAATGGTTAGTTACTAGAAATTGGGAATACTAAATTCACCCCACCATTGGCCTTTCCATCCCTAAAATTTAAAAATACATCAATGATCTGAAGGAGATGTGGCTATTACTCCTTCATTTCCTTCTCCCATTCCAATTACTATTCCTAAATATAACTATATTTCCAATAAACACGAACTAGACATATGCTTTTTCCACACAAGGCATTCTATTATCTACCCACAATTTTTACTTTTATGTGTACCAATGAAGCATCTGGCTTTAGGTGAAAATGATCACATTGAACCACTTGGTCAGGATTAGGTAGATAATTTTCAATTAAGATACATAAAATACATTATAAATTACCCTAAACATTGGGGGAAAATACAACTAAAATTACACTACACCAACCTGTCCAAATATTTCAAAAGGAACAATTTATCAAGGAGATAATGTTAAATGTTTTAAAATACAAGGATTCTAATGACATGGAGAGATTCTTAAGAAGACTTGATCACTCACATAGAGGGAAGAAGGCTATAAAATGTTATCTTTATTTTATTTCTGATGACTCTGAGCCATCATTATCCCTTTCCTAATCAACTAAATCGTATCCCTTATCTATTGGACATTACTCAACACAACTAGTGAAGTATCACATATTCCCACCCATAAAAGTGGTTAACATGATGAATTCCATAAAATTATTCAAAATAAGACATATAAATTGAGGCATGATAACTATTTTTTATTATAAATACCATTATGGTATGTGATCCTCCCATGAGCCACCAAAACACATTACAGAAGATCACAACCTGACTTCCATTGATTGTATTAGCTATTCAGATTGACCATCATTCTGAGGACTATACACCATAATAAGTGAAAACTCTGTCTTGAGGGATTTTTATAATGAATTACAAAAATGACTAAAAATCCTATAATCTTTATCAAATACTATCAAAACTAGTACCAAATAAAATTTTTTAACTACTGAGATATATATTTATCACTTTTCCTCCACCATATCAGATTCTTGAATATATATGAAATGGGATGACTATATGAGTCGATCCACTTTAACCCATTATGAATCATGTATCCAAGCCCTTCATAGTAGTCATGTTCATAATTAAATTACAATTTTTCCCATTTACAAAGAAGAATACATAACGATTTCCACATAATTACAGGTCATTAATTCCCTATATTAACCTACTGACAATTTAAGTATCGAAACCGAAACTCATCAACCTTCCTTCTCAGGGAATCCCACCAAAACTACGCTTTTGACACATTATAAACCATATGTATCCCAAAAAAACATCTCATATGAAATGGATGTAAGCATGTATTTGTTCTTCTTGACAAAAAATTGATATGAACATCCAATTTGAAACATCAATAATGAACTCCCATTCTATTTCCATCCATCAGTGGTTGGACCACCATTGAGTTTGACCTTATAGAAACACATTCTTGATTAAAAATCAATGAAAACGTTAACATAACCACCAAATCCAGAACAAATGAAACTAGAAATGAAACTGAAACAATGAATCAGTTGTCACATTTCTTGTACATATAGGTTATTACATACATCATTTGACACTTATCTCAAGCCACTTCTTTCTACTGAACATAGTAATTCATTATTCCTTCATTTTCCATAAAATTGCCATTACTATGTGTATACATTATGGTAATGTCAAGAAGTTTGAGACACTCCATCCATCTTATTTTTCTAAATTTCAATTTTTTCTTTGAGATAATCCAATTCATGATATTATGGTCAATGAACACTATGAATTTTCTACCAAAGTGGTAATGACGCCTTGTCATTAAATCGTATACAATGAAAGCTAACCCCAAATCATGTGTTGGGTAGTAATTATCATTAAAAAATATCTAACTTGAGATGTATTAAACAACACGATTTCTATTATTGTGAACACATCTCAACCAAGATCATCAATCATCAAAGTACACCACAAAGCCTTGTCCTAATTCTAGGAATAACAAGATTGGTTCTGTTGTAAGGGAAAATATAGGCACTTGAAAATAAATCTAACATTCCTAGTCCCATAGGAATGAAACATTTTTTCTTGTCAAATATCTCATAGATGAATCATTTCATGATATATCATGACCAAAATGTCGATAATAAACTTCTAATCTAAGGCAATTGTTTATCTCTACGAAATTCATTTTAATTTGAAAATAGGTAACTAAATATATCTTTCTAGTTCTACAGAAACACCTATTTTATATATTATGGGTCCATGGAAACACACCTATATATCCAAAAATAGAAAAAATTATAATTTAGCATATATACGATGATGTCGCAAAAATCCCAACACTGGCACCAACTGTTTCTCATGGTCTTCCCTTGTTCATGAATAATCCAACATTTCATCCACACACACAAAAACAAAAGAACCTTGATATATCTAAACTATTAGATTCATCAATTACATAAATTCTAATGGTGAATTTGAAAGACCAAAATGATAGAACACATAATACTAATGTATATAACTACTCATGAATGATTTCTTTGGAACATCCAACTTCTACATCCAAAATTTGTTATATCTTCATCGTAAGTTGATCTTTGAGAACCACTGAGATCCAAAAATTTAATGTAACAATTCATCATTTCATGTAGGTGGATAATGATTCTATAATGTTACTTGGTTATGATTATGTTAATCTGTAGAAAGGAAAATATTTCTATCCATTGTTTTGGAAGAAAGTTTGGTCCTGCCCACAAAGATGTGAAATTTCGAATGGACAATTTTTTCCATCTATTCCATCTAGAAATTCAATTCCCCTAAATTGTTTGGTACCATTAAAAATCATGTAAGTGATATATAAATTCTCCTCATGATGAGATGAATCATAAAATACACTTCTCTTATTGGTGGAAACCATGCGATATTCTCAAGAAAGACATCCAAAAACTAGGAAACAACAATAAGAAGGCCAATTTTATTGATATGTCCTATTGATTCCAAACCCAATGTTGTGAATTTGTATGATTTCATTCCAACTGTCTATTCCAAAAAGTTCATTTCACTTTTATTTATACACCATTTACATTTATATAAATAATCAACCCCATAATTAATCGTAAAATAGACCCATCTGGTATAATAGTTGATGAGAACCTTAAACATTGTCAACCTATACATATCTTTGATTAATTTATAGACTTCCATATCAATCATAGAGGAACCCCATAAAAAAATAATTCCATCAATAATTATAGTACATGATTTAAACATAAAGGATCGACATTATCTTTGATCAAGAGGAGTTTGAAGTTTCAAAATAGATAGAATCATATCAAAATGATAACCCATAAAATCAATATAATGATATGAAATAAATTAATTGATTTTACATGTATAAAAAAATATTTCATATAGTTAGAGTTCAAAAGAATTAGACATCTCACTATTGATGGTCAAGACTAATCATCAACAACAAATTTCACATCTCCATATAAATACTTACTCACAAAACATTGATCATTATTTCCTTATATAAATTTACATTGTTGAGATGTCATGGTATTTAATGAATCACCATGGCTAGCTTAGATCATATAATAAGTGGTATTTTCCTTCCCTCTTCTAATAAAATCATACATCATTAGTAAAATATGATAAGTTTCCTAAACAACTGACCTTAAAGCACATAATCAATTCAACTGATATTGCCCCATGTGATTCAAATTATTGCATTCTCTATGTGGATCTGTACAATCTCACTTCATGTGGCCCAAAAAAACATTGAATACATAATGTAGTTGACTTAGGTTCTTTTAAGAAGATATAATGTTACATCCATTTGATTCTCATCCATCCCACTACCTTGGAAATAGGTTTCCATCTTCATCTTACACCCATAATTAGAGTTCCCACAATTTACCAAAGGTATCATCATTCTTCCACTAGCCATATATTATAACATTCCCCTCTATACTACCATATATATAATGACCATCTCTGTGTATTTAGGTATCTTTTGAAAAACAAATTCAAGTGAATCTCTTATGATATCCCAAACTCAAACATGATTTTTTGTCAAGGTCATTGAAGTAGTATATTGAGGTAAAAATTGGATGAAATTCAATGATTTAACCATATACCCAATCAATGAGAAGAAATATTACATCAAGTGGAAATTTTTTTATTTTTCTTGAATTCTTGAATATATGAAAAAATAATTTTTTGTTAAAAAGTTATTCGAAATCCTCCCTTATGTGGACTTGTTCTAATTCATCATGAAATAAAAAATCCAACAATTGGAATGAACAATATTCCAAAAAATACATCACCAACATGAATTTTATCTATGTTGGTGTTATTAGAAAATACAAGATTCTATTAACTCTATTTAAAAACTCCTCTAATTACTCTATTTCCAAATTACCCTCAACAATTTTTGGATACTACTCCTGTAACTAAACATAATGGTCCACCTACCTTGGTTCATCCCACATGATCACTCTATCCACAACCCAAATAGGAAGGACTATAATCTGAACTTGTTGTTGGTTCACCTGTGGCTTAGGTGAAACCACATTCTCTTTACCAACATTCAATCAGTTTCTTCTATTCCTATCATGTACCATTTTCTAAAAACCCAAATTCCATAAGTATTACCCTCTAGAAATGAAGGCTCAAAAATTTAAAATTCTATCACATATTATATCACAATAATATTTAAAAAAAATTACACTTTATATTTTCAACCAATTTTTGAAAAGTATTATATTATTTTGAAAAACGACCATTTTCAAAATACCACCATCATGCTTTTAATATTAATATTTGGAAAAAAATCACCACTATTTAAATATCAACCTATTCTTACCAAATCATAAATAGTTTATCAAAATGAAATATTCATTCCTAGTGGGAATTAATTTCTATTATTGTTGTCATTATCATATCATTGTCCATTCAAATGACATTTGGTTACAACTCAAAATAGTGTCTTTAAAACACTTATGTACCTATAGCCTTGGTAACATGAATTTCAACATTAATGGTTATCAACATCATTTTATTCAATACATTTCATGCCATGATGTTCATAATTCTATTTCACCGACCCAAAAAAAGGAATAAATGAGACAAAAATATGATACCACTTGTAATAACCCACCCCTCCTCATTGTCTTGAGAAAGATGTGCACTATTACTTTACCTTAGTCTACATCCCCAAGATGTCAAAGGATAAAAATAAATACCTAGGGATTAATTAACATTTGAGGGATGATTTTTTATTTTTTTTAAAACTCCCACAATAAACATACTGTTATATGACGTATGATAACAAGGTATAAAAAATCCTTGAATATCCTATCAAACCAACTATATTAGAGAACCTAGTGGAAACCAATATCAATATAAACTACGAAACGGAAGACAAATATAATAAAAGTCAAGGACTCCAAGACATAACTCCAGAGATCCCTACATTCTCCAGGCTCCAACTCCCCAATTCAACCACAAGTACACTGAAGCACCACTAATGAAATTTGATAACATTACATTACCTATATCCTGATATGAATTATTTGAAATAGAACTATTGTTCCAAAGTCAGGTTGAGTAATGAAACTCTGAAGGATTTTACCAAATCAATTACCTACTTACACCACTAGGATATAACATGTTAGAAAACTGACATAAAAAATTATTTGAAAACATACACAACATCTTATCATTTTAATATTAATTATAAGAAGTTTCACCCAATTTTTTTCATAACAATATATTTTAGACAACAAATCCTTTAATGAGGAATGAAACCAAACAACTCAATTGACCATTTCTAGATTATCATTTGTAAAAGCACATTATAGTTAATAAAAACGTACACACACAAACTCACTCAAAAATGTAATATTTGGGTAACCATAAATGGTAGCACATTAGGTCCATAACCAATCTCTTTGATAGTGGTAATAAATTAGAAATATCCATCCCAATAAACTTGTGCTTAATTAATTATTAAATCCACATGACCACAAAATATTTTCAAAATAATTTCAATAAAAATACAATTTTATTGAAAACACTTTTCCATTAATTAAAAAAGCATACGTTTTAAAATCATCTTTTTAAAATCATGTTAAAACTTTCACTTTCTACAAAACACCCAATTATCAAAATTGAATACACCATCAACAGAGATGGTTTCCATTTGTAACTTCACATTAATTTCAAATTAAATTTTCAGAAAACAAATAAATTTGAAAAAAAACCTTATTTTTCTATTAAGAAGACTCTTGAGTGAAGCCACCAACCTTAGAAACTATGGATAAATGAAGAACAACCAGAATTATTCATCCAATGAATGTTGATGCTAAAAATACATCAAATATCATATTCCCTAACATCGACACAACCAAATATCAACATGATTGGAATTAATTATAATATATATATATCTCCAACATCATATATATAAATATATATAAATTAATATAAGATAGGGAGGATAATTATATCTCTGGAAAAATACAATAAAAACTAAGACTTCCCAATGGAATTTGGTTTGAATGAAAAAAATATTTTCTATCAGATGACTCCCTGATTGTGGGGGAATGTCATAAAACCCTTAGAAGAAAATATAATAGAGTTAGGGAAATATTAGTGAATAAAAGGAGGATTATATGTCATAACTGTGAGAAAATAATTTTAGGAGTTAATTTTTAAACTGTTCTTGGATGGCTTGCATGATTAGAAAAACCATGGTCCAACTAGGCTCCAAACCCTGCCTCCAAACACCCTTCACATTTTTTTCCACATAGTGATGCAAGAAATGTTCCAACCATGTTGTTACCTATATTTCACATTACACAGTTACTCATTTGTGAATGTATGGTTTTTGATGAACTATGTTCCTAACCATTCACTAATATAGTACCCCATGTTTTTTATTGAATGGTTTCTTGTACAAGATTCAGAATAGTCAATATCCATATTCAAAATATCCACCACCATAAAATCCATAAAACCTTATTAAATTATACTAAACCCTCTAATAATTAACTCAATCACTTGACATATATAGAATACATAGTGAATTTTTTTATAAATGAAATTGATGGTTATTTAAGAAGATTACCTCACAAGACTTTGAAAAAATTTCCTCATATATGGAAATGGATTGATCATTATTTTACCAAAGATGATGGAATTAAATATTTATTTTAATATGAATAATATGAGTAAATTAATTATTATGAAACAAAATTCTAATATTATCCCACTCCATTGAGTGAATTTCATCATACGACATTGTGTTCTTAATGAGAATTAACAAATGATCTTTTTTTCCTTCCAAATGATAGAAGAAAAAAATTTATTTTTTAGTCTTCAAACACTAGTGACCAAAATATATTTTTTATGATACTGGACTATTATATATAAACCAATTGAAATGAAGATCCACTAAAATAATGTGGATATTTCCTCTGGAAGAACTCAATAAATTTATTTTCCCTCATTGGGTCATTTAGATTATTATAATGATTCATGGATTCAAAATGTTTCATATTCATAAGAATTATATTTTTAATCCAAATCTAGTAAAAAAATTTAGATAAAGAAGGAAAAACTACATTTTCTTCAACAATCAACATTAATATGTTTTTTTAAGATTTTATATAATTACTAAAAAAATAATAGTGTTATAAACAATAATCAGAGTGAGAAACCACATAATCATGATAAATCATTTATAGGATATCTGAATCATGGTAACATTATTTCAATATATATGACATTATATTTAACATAAGAAAATACTAATTATCATCTATTCAAATACATAATGATATTTATTAATGTAACTATGAATGAATTTTAGAATATTTCCCTAGAGTGTTAAACATGGGGCATAGTAATATAAGGCCACTATGAACTATAATCACGGAAGATATATAGACCATAGACACATTACTCGATTACTATATATAGATTCATTTTTTCCAAAAACCCATCCAATTTTAATATCATGAAATCTAATTTTCTAGAAAGAGATCCTCATTTTTTACAAAAGCATATGACCCTATATTATAAATAAGACAATCCTATGTTTTATTAATGATTTATTTTCATGTTAGTTTCCAATGTATGGTAAATATTTTTACGATTTTAATTATAGTGACCCATTAATTTCATAAATAAATATCTCATTGTATTATTATATTCATAAAATAATTATTATTATGATCGATGTCATAACTATAATGGATTTTTGGTAGTGTAAACTTAGTTCATAAACAACTTTTTAATAAAATATTGACATCATCTCCTACATAGATAAAAGTAACTAGATCTGTTATTTGAAAAATCACAATTAAATAATTTATATATACCACTATGAAATGAAATCACAAAAAATTGAGATATCAAATGTTGAGTTATGTTAAATAGGGATATATCAATTATTATTTGAAAATAAGATTCATATAATGGGTATGAGAACCTAGGTTTAACCATTGAATGACATACACATCAGTTATTAGATCATAAACATGAGCCATGGCACGAATCATGATAGACCATAATACCTGAATCAAAATAGGATCAATTAAAAATAGCCATGACATCATAACATTAGCATAATATCATGTGAACATTGATTAACAAAATTTCAATAATAGAAATCTTATTCAAAGTGTATCCACCAAGACATTTTTAACCTGATAGTCTTGAGATAACTACTCATGTACTTAGCTTTTCATTTTGAAAAACTCCCATATACCATTTGAGAATATAAAATATAAATCATTATGAAATTAATTTGAGGGATAAAAAATTACATTTCAACAAAAAAAATAATCATAAATCCTTTCATATGTATTTAACAATATCCTCCAAAAATTCATAATAATATACCCAATAAAGAAAAAAACATTTCTTCAATATTTCATCATTATAATAGTAAAAAATATAAATAATAATGCTGATATCTATGGATTATATTCCCACTAAAGTAAAAGAAACACTGAAGGATATATTAATATATAGAAATTCCCTTATATATATATTTGGAATATTTCTTGAGTAAAATAATATATTCATTTTCAAATAGAGTATTTAATGTCTGACAATGTACAAATTTATAAGAATAAATGTTCCTTGAAAAGAATATTGGAATAATATAAAGAAATCATTACACTATTTACCATTCAAGCATGAGTAAAATTTCATTTATTACCTATAAATTAAAATAATTTTTTTTTGTAACTTATTCAGTAAATTATAAATTATACCTCATTTAGAAATTGACGAGAAGATTCATTTTAAATCATATTTTAAAAAGAATTAAAATAGATAAAAATGACTATAAAAAATAAAATGAAAATTCAGAAATGGTCTTTGAAATCATTTTGAGGAATCATTTTATTGATGAATTTCTTTCTACAAAATACTTTAAAAAAGACTAGTCTATATAAAACCAATTGTTCAGTCTCTTTTATTTATAATGGGAGGAAAACAAATTAGAACAATGTAATCTCTATAAATATCCAATGAAGAAGAAAATTAATGAGATTCTTGAGTGATAGGTCCCAAAATTTCTTCACTAAATATAAAAAAGAATCACATTACATATTGAGATTGTCTCATAAATCCCTCACATATAGTTCAACTTTCTTCGAAAGAATCTTATCATCCTCTTATTTAGTATAACTCTATAGTTTCTCATCCAAATGACCATTGGAATGATATTTAAAGAAGTAAAAAAACTATAATTCATGTAAATGGATGTTTATAAGATAATAAGTTAGGGTTTTTGTGAGTTATATATCTCAATCTAGCATAATTCAATGAAATATAGAGCGTCCTTTTATAAGGGAGTGAAACGAAACAATTGGAATTACAAACATCATATAAATATAATTAATTAATTATCATGAAAAAAGATTATGAGTAGAATGGGGATTCAATAAAATAGAATATATGTTAGAAAAATAATTAGATAATGAAATTTAGAATGTTATTGGTGTTATTTAAAAGGTCTTACTTGTTTTAATCCCTTGGTTAACCCATTTTAATCTTGACATAATATCAAAATTTTAAATATTCATGGGTTATAATATTACATATAAGGTAAAACTTGGATCATATATGACCAAAAATGAATATTGTAGATTATGTTTATTGTAAATTCCCACATTAAATATTTTTATGATTTATAATAACTCAATAAATGTCTCTATCATAAAATAAACTTATTGTCATTTAAAGAATTGATCACATAATTTAACTATGTATCAAAACATAAAAGAAATTTAAAATGAATAAAAACCTTTAAAAATTATCAAATATTTTATATTAATAGATAAATTTCATGGTTAATTAAAAATAACCACAATAATTTTACTTTTAGAGTTTTTGAAAACATTTACATGATATTTTCATATTTTGTAAATTAAATATTCTCTGTCTGGTGAAAGTTTAATGTAATGTTTTCAAAACTAAAAAATAAAAATTAATTTGATATAATAAAAAATTTAATTTAAATTTAATATAATCCCATTAAATATATATTATCCACTATTATCCTTATGTAAAAAATTTATCGATATAAAATCCAAGAGAGAGAAATTTGGAAATTTTATTTACATAACATAATATAAATATATTTATCAATTTAAAAGATCACTATAATAATATATATTTAATTATGGGATGTATATAGTTCAATATAATCCACTTAATTTTAAATTATCATTTTTTGGGTTGATTAGGAGACCTTATCTCATGATTTTAAACCTATTTACCCATTTTACACCTTCCAATGTGATAAATATATAACATAGTTTCAATTCATAATCAAAAATAAAATAAAATGGATATCTTTAACAAATAAAATGATTCATAATTCCAAATATGGAATTATGTTTTCCAAAACCTAATATCTAAAATTTCTAAATATTAATTTTTATGTAAATGAAAGAATTCATTGATACATTGTTTATATAATAATATTTTTTTCATAAAAATTATCTAATATACAATTCATAAAAACAATTAATTTAAATGGAATTAATTTTATTTTTATAAATCAATAATATCATATATACCTTCAATAATAAATAAATAATATAATTTAGCATTTGAAATACATTATTTTAATAATACAAATTATAGTTTTTAGAGGGTTTCTTATTTTTCACCATTCACTGAAAAATAAATCATTTTATAAAATCGCAATTTTTTTTCAATATTTTATCTTTAGAAAATAATTTGATGAATAAATTTCAGTTTTTCAAATAAATTTTATATAATGGGATGAAATGAATATCATTTTTTTCTAAAAAAACATCAACATAATTTTCGTGATGCATTTTTGAATGGATATAATGACATTAATAAATAATTTTTATGTAATTGTCATTAAATTTACATCATCTAAAATAATATATTGAAAATTTTAAAAAAAATTATTAGTATTAAATTTTTAAATTTAATGTGTAGATTATGAAATCATATAATACTACATTTCATTTCAACTCCGGGTTCTGTGTAACATATGTTATCATGGAAATTAAATTTATTTCAATATAAATATATAATAAATGTTGAGGGTGTTACAAGGAACCTAAAATAATTAGTGATGCATGAAGTATAAGATGAAGCCGTAAGATTTAAATTGAAAAATAATATAACATAGGGAAATATTTCATTATCATTAGATAATAAAAATGATCCATGAGGCACAACCATATGCTTATGGTACCAATATGTTATGTACCCTTGAGAAATAACATAATAAAACACAATTGAAAACAAAATAAATTCATGGTGTAATCATATTGTATGAGTGTCTGAGATGGATCACCAGTAAAATTATATGTGTAATACAAGAAGTCTAGACATTAAATTTTTATGAATATTAATAATGGACCATAGTAAATTATCTAAAATTTATAAAATATTTACTAATTCCATGGTGGGTGATATAAGATCCCATTCTACACCATCCAAATATATATGTTCAATAAGATATCAATCATTCAACAAATCAGGTAAAACTATTTAAGGAAAATTGGTTTAATGAAATAAACAATTGGTATCACGTAACCTGATATGAAAAAATGATTGGTTGATACCAATATTTCAATAAAAAGTCGAATATTTCATCCAATCATTTAAAAGGTGGTACAAATTAATAACACAATTATATTATGATATTTTATAATGAAAATTGAAGAAAAAATATTAAAGAATAAATTATATACAATTTCATGACATTTACATATAGATATAAGATTATAAATCACTATAAAAATTTTATATCATGATGCTTAAACGGGAAAAATAACAAAGGCCACATAAAAATATATACAAATAGGGACTCTAGAAATGTGAAAGAATCTTATACATAGGAAACATTGTGGGGAATACAAACAAAAATTGTAATTCATCATCAATGTTTAGAAAATAATGTTAAAGAAACCCATAGAATAATGATTTTGATGAATCAATATTTTGGAAATAGGTAAATAGAAATTTTAAGATTTCCAAAAATTACCCATTCAATAATTTTTATACAAGAGAAAGAGAATTATATAGGGAAGGATAAATATCGATATGAAATAAAATGTGATCATTTAGAAATATATGGATTTATTTTTTCTATAACTAACATTTATGAAGAATCAACATAAATATGGTAATTTTATTTTTATGGTAAAAATTAATTATGATATCACCATAGATTATAAAATACAATATTCTAGTTTGTTTAGTCATTATTGGTTCATTAAGACAAATGAAAATATGTTGGGTCAAGAAAACACATTAAAATGTTATTATACATTGAATCTAATTAAATATAAACAATGAAAAATAATATATCTCTTCAAATCCCTTTAATTACACAAAATTTTTAAAATTAATTAATATTAAAATAATGGAACCAGAATAATGATTTCCTGGTGCAAAATATGAAATACGTCTAATGAAATTTTAATTAAGACAATGATCCCGTAACCTTAATTTTTGGAATCTTCTACAGAAAATATATCCCAAGTATAAAAAACTACTATATTGATAATCTATTATAGATCATTATTTATATATATCAACTAATTTTGAATTAATTTTTATTATTATATATATTTATATTAGTATGATTTTATATATTTTTAATATTAGGCAATATTAATATAGGTGGTTTTTTAATACATTCATAATAGTGCTTTATTTTTTCACACTTATGAAAAATTTAAATATTATAAATTCATAAATTATACTAAAATTGATTAATTATATTGTTTTTATTTTATAATTTCATTATATTTGATATTTTACTATTATAATTTCTATGGAAATTTATATTTAGTATATATCATTTATTTTTAACAGAGTTGTAGTGGTATCATAATTAATGAGTATAATTTTTATGTTACCATTACAAAAAATGAAATAATTATTTAATTATTTTCATCATAAACTATTCATAACTAAATTCTCTTATTCCTCTATGATAATATCATATCGCATTATTAGAAGGTTTTTAGACTAACAAAAACAAGTATATATAATAATTTATGAATTTGTATGTGTATTTAAATAGATTATTTCAGAATAATATCATTATTAAATAATAATAAATTCAATATTTAGATATGATAAATTAATGGAATTTAATTTTAATGGAGTTTAATAAAGATACTATTAAAGAATAGATAAATTATATCATAGTAGAAGTAGTCCACAAAATCACATACATGACCTTTTAATTTTTTATAACACAAAATAGGAATGGCGGATTATTATTAATATGTTACTAAAATAAAATTCAGTAAAAGAAAATTAAAATAATAATATAGTTTAATGGGAAATTTTGTTTTCAAATATAAGTTATAAAAGAAATCAACTTATAGAATTATTTGTACTTCATGTTTCAAATATGAGTTTTCCCTTGGTGGAAGTCATGTAAAGAGAGGGATTGATATATATTCTTTGGAGTATATGATAATGGATGTTCGAAGTTATTACAGGGGAATAATAAAGGATATAGATTCATTAACAAAATAAGTTTTTTGTAGTTTTTATGGGCTTTGGGAGAGCCCCTTTTTCTAACTTGTGTGAATCGAAATCCTATTAATATTTTCTTTTAATACAAATTGAGAATATATTTCCTAATCAAATATGAATAAAAAATAAAAATAATAGATATATGTATTGGTTATTTTGATCGAAACCTTACCTACATAATTTTAAATATGTTTTTAACATGTTTTCCTTTTATCACTTTGGTTAACACATTTTTCCATTTTGGAAGTTACAGTAGTAAGTAGTGTTTACCTATGTAATTAATTTTATACACATAAAATTTTAATTATATTTATTAAATAATATTCAATTTATAATTTTAAATTTGAAATAATTTTTAATAGCATAAATTTTTAAAATTAAATAAAGTAATTTTAAAATAAAAAATTCATAATTTATTACATGCACATTGATTTTATAGTGTAACATAGGTTCTAAAATATAAATTATTAGTTCATAGAAAAATAAATATTTTAATTTAAAAATATGGATTTTAAGATAAATATTTATTTGTAATAATTTTTCATAAATGTAAATTGAATACATATATTTTGGTAATTAGATAAATGAAATATTTTTTTATAAATTTTATTACTATTTACTAGAAAATTAAACTATTTAGAAACACATTTTAAAATAAACATAAGGAAATGTAATTATAAGAACATTAAAAATTATGACTATATTTTAAAATTAATTTTTTTTTTGAATTTAGCATTTAAATTAAATAAGAAATCATGTTGAAGCCATAATTCTATAGGAAAATTAATTTTAAAATTATTAGTTAATTTTATTTTTATTCTCTATTAGTTATTAATTAAATTGGTTTCAACATATAAATATATATCAGAAATATTTTTAATTAGATGTTCACCTATATTCATTTATACTAATTAAATGACAAAATTATTGTGGTTATATTAAAAATATACCACGATTTAGTTAACTTCACTGTTTTATGCAGAACACAATATTTAAAACATTTTTTTATTTAATGCTAATTAAAATCCATAATCAAAGGTGATTACCATACACCACTCTAAAAATAACTACATCCTCAAAATATAATTTTTAGGAAAACCTAAGTGTGGTTACTTTAGTCATGATACATCCTTGGGTTCCAACATAGCTTCCTCAAATTAATTATTTGATGATAGAAAATTACCCTCATGGGTGGTCCTCCTCCACAACACTTCCATTTTGATTTAAGAATAAAACTATTTATTCATCCTAGGAGAGATCATGCTCTAATTTCACAACATAAATGTTATGTATTGTGAGGGATCTATTATATACAGTCTTAACAGATAAACATGAAACACGTCAAAAACAATTTATTGATGAGGATGTTGTTCCATGAAATATTCTACGAAAATAAAAAAGTGAATAATGCTTATCGGATTGATATACCCATAGTTAAACATTCCATTATTAAAAAATCTTCTAAGAAAATTTCATGTAAATATCTTGAGAAATAGATTTTCCCCAACATCAAACTCTAGATATTATCAATGATTATCTCTTTATATATTCTATCAAATTTTTGGAAAGTTATTATACTAATGGATAGTTTGAACATTATATATATGATCTTGGAAATGATAATAACCTATCTTCTCCCTCTCACCAGATTTAACCCATCATATTGGTGTTCAATATATATCAATATAAAGAACATCGTATGATACAATTAGAATGCTAGAAATAAAAAAGTACTTATATTAAAACAATACTAGCATAGGTTTTTATTTGAAGAGACTTCAAAATAGATTGAAAAATATCTTTGAATATCATCTAGAATATGAATGGTTCTCATAAACTAGATATCAATATGAGGGAGATATGTAGTTCTAAATCAAAAATATATATCCTACCCTTGTTAAATAAATTTCCATAACCACATGGCATACCTCTCCTCACTATCATGTACAATATAGATTGTTACTCCTTATATAATCACCACACCCCTTATGTATATCATATAATGTTAATAATGTGACATTAGGTTATTTTTATGTCTTGGAGAGTTTTACAGGGAAATGCATTGTAATTATTCACTATTTCCATATAAGAATGGTTAATTATTTCAAAATACAAATTGAATTTTTTCATAAAGTATTAATATTATAGCATACCAATGATAAATATATGTATTCTAAAATCATCCCCTTTATGTATTACAACATGAAATTTTTATTTAATATAAGTATATCAATGGGTATTATGGATGAATATATAATGATGAGAAGTATGATTCATCTAAAAATATAATCTTCCATTCTCTTATTGAATGGAAACATATCAATTATCTAAAATATATAAATAAATCATCATAATGATGTAATAAATAATATTTTATACATATTTATATATCTCAACATTATATTTCTTACCTTATTTCATTTTTAAATGCATAAATAGTAGATTTGTCTACTAGTAAAGATAATATTTCCTACATTCCAGTTTTAAAAATGATTTTTTTCTTTGTAAATAAAACTGTATTGTTGTTTTCAATCATAATAATGTATACAAAGAAAATATTTCCTACTTATAAAATCGAAAACTTTTTTCCTTCCCTGGTTGGTAATAATAATTGCCTTGGAATCTTTTATCAATTCAAAAAATATATTTTGCAACATATTCTACTCTTTATGGGTCATTATAGATTTCTAGGAATTGTAAACATTACATATATCACACATTTCATTGAATTGATATTAAAAAAACTAATCATTAATTCAGAAAACACATTCAAAATATATAAATTATGTGTATATCAGTTTATCTAATTAGTATTTAATTAGTGATAGGAATAAGAAATTACATTATTATAATGAAAAAATCACAACCAAATACCTTTTTAAAATACTAATAGTTTATTAAAAATCCATCGTTATATTATGGTATTGAAATTACATGAAAAATGAATGACCAAATTTTTATAACCACAAATTACAAATTGCTTACTTATTATTGGATTTTTTTGAGCATTTGATGTTAGGTTATTTTATTTTTTGTTTCGTACAAGCATCATAGTATAGTGGTCGATTCACACATATTGGTTAAAAATTCATTATTAAATGAAAATAAAATATATACTATTAAATTTTTTTAATGAATAATTTTCCATTTCCATTAGGTGAATGATAAAGATGTGGTTCAGGGAAAAGAAAGTTGTGACGAACTCGTTTAGTTGTCTTTAATAGTGAAAGGGTGGTATATTAATCTTTATGTTAAATATTGTTAACACTATTTTTGAATTACTGAAAATATTAAATAGATAATTATTATATGATAATGATAATATATAACATTTAGTAATAAATCATTATATATATATATATATTATAGTTTGTATATTTAGTAAAATGGACCCAAATAACCTTGTTTGATAACGATTTATTGAAAAAATAAATGACTTTATACAAAGATAATATAAAAATAAAATGGGTAAATAAAATACAAATCACCATTTTACAGAAATAAAATAATTATTTAAATCATCTATTTTTTGTGGGGATGAAAAATTATATTCCTTCATTGTGGAGGTGGTAGTACACAAGTTAAAGCCATTAAATATTCCATTTCCCAATGAATTGGATAGAATTATTATCTATGATAGATTATCATTTTGAAAAAAATATCAATATAAAACAGATTAATTTACCAAATATATTCTTCTTACCATTCATGTGAACTAGTGATGAGGAACAAACCATACCTCATCATAGAAGTTATATTCCACATGTATGCATGATCAATATTGTTTTGATTTTATTATTTTATGAAGAGGATTGAATACTGGTTTATAAATTAAAATAATAATAAGTATATATATTTATATTACATATTTAATTATATTATGTTTAATATAAAAATAATTAATAATAATTTAATGGAAAAAATCGTTTGTGAGATTTTTCTTCAAAATATATTTAGAAACGTAGGAATTTTAAAACTAATATGAAACCTAATGAATATTAAATTTAGAGAGGATTAATATTGGATAATAATGGAATAATTTAAATTTCAATTCAATTTTATTGGTGTTTAATGATGTTGTGGAAGTAATACAAATTTATATGAAAACATAACGGAAATTTTGGATGTACACATTACATATAAAAATTATTATGTAACTAATAAAGGATATGTGGATGAAAAATTATAAAATATTATATTAAGAATGTTTTAAAATTTCTACCACTCATCTGCAGACTTGTTGGAACGTTTTGAATTTTTTTGTAAATTCAATGTTAATAAACTATTTTTATACATTATAGTTTTATAACGATAGATAATGTTCTTCTATAGTATGTAATTTCAATGAGAGAAATTTATTTCAACATTTTTTTTATTTTAAAATGGGGACTTATGTTTAAAAAATCTATCTTGTAAAATATCAATGGTTTATAACTATTATTTTTTATTGATGCAATGTATTCCAAAACCTAATTTTCACATATCATGTTTTTTAAGGAAATTTTTATACGTTAAAAATAATAGTGATATTAATATTATAATAACCCTCTAGGTTTAACCAAAAAAATTAATATTAGTAGAAGAATTTTGAAAAGTTTAAATTCCAATGATCATTGTATTTAAATGATATTGAAATCAGGCAGGGCATTATGTTACAATGTGGAAACATGCTTATAGAGTAATTTTTTTCACAAAGTTAAGGCATCATGTTTAGACAATTATTTCATTCCAATCATTACATATTAACTTATGAATTATCACCATATAAAAAATATTGAAATTTATTGGATTTTTATTCAGCCTTATATCATATAGAAATCATTCAGAAATGTGGGATTAGAAAAAAACAATAATGGGTATAGAAATAGTGGAAACCTATTAGACCATTGAAAACATGAAAAACCATGAATATAATTACCATTTTCATATTAATTTTTTTACATAAATAAAACACTTAAAAATATATCTGCCAATATTTTATTAAATAAAACATTTGAAACCAATTATTAAGCATAGAAAACCATGAGGTAATCCTAAGGATCATATGGGACATTAAAAAAAATCACTAAAAAATAAACCATCAATATGCAGAAGTTATTAAAGATAAATTATATCTTGAAATCAATTTAATTGTGTTAAAATACATAATGGGAGAAAAATAGAGGAATCCTGGGTAGTCATATCATTAACCTATGTTCAGTCCTGTTTGTATCACCCAAACCTAGGTCACCAAATCTAGACATGACTTCCACTGTAACTCATTAATACCTCCCAAAATGCTTGAGTATTATAACTTGAATTTTAGTCCAAGAAGTATATCACTATGAGACTATTAACAAGGAATAGAAAACACAATAATATATAATGGAAGAGAAAAAAATTATGTAAATGAGAAATGAATAAAAAATTGAATAGATTAGTATCATACGAATAATATATGAAACCACGAAGTAATAATATATCATGATAGTCAAAAAACCTAAAAAAGTTATGGATCCACATTGGTTTTTTATAAATGCACAAAAAATTATCTAAGAATATTAATATAATATATCAAATCTCAATGTCTCTTAAAAAATTCCCAACACCATGTAGAAATTAGAATCAAAATCCCACCAAATGGATTTTTTCCTTTATCTTGATCCCAAATAATAAAATCTATAGGAACATTGAGATCAACATGTAGGGTTCCAGTATAAGACCCTATTATATAAATAACAAAATCCTTATATTCTGATAAAAAGATATAGTGGTGTATAGCATAAAAATATATATGATATTTTTGAAAAATGTAAATATAATTATTACTATATACATAAAATTCATACAACCACCCATGACTATCATACAAAGATATTAAATTAATTTTTATGAATATTCTTTACATCATACAAGAACATTCATGAGATCCTTAATGGTTTAGTGTCTTTGGAATCTGGGAAACAAAAGAAAAATGTGTATAGGAAAACTATATAGTTTTACACTATAATCATCATAACAATCACCCACCTTAGTCCTATCATACATTATACATTAATTAACAATGTATAGACATGATTTATAAGAAGGGATGATCTCAAATTCTCAGTAAGGGTAAAAAAAGTGAGGTAGTAATCATAACATGAACATAATGGAATGAGAACATGATCAGAACATTTGAAAACCAGACCCAAAATATCAAATATAATAATATAGATCCCTCATATAATTATTTGAAACACATAAGACATGAATTATCATGGAATAAAATAACATGAGCTATTAGGTAATGACATAATAATAGGAAATAGATTTCATGGATTGATTTTAGCATAAATAATACTATATCAGGGCTAACCAAAAATACATTCAAAACAAGTTTTTCATTGGCTAACCACAAGTGTATCATTATTTTGGATTCATAAGACCTCCGATATACCCAATTTTTTTAATTGGATAACCACTCATATACCCTTTGAGCTTAAATAACATTAATAATTCCCTTATTATTTGTATGGAATATAGTTCCCATCTGTCTCATATTGAAAGAAATTTTAATATTTTCAAAAATATCAAAAATCATTCCACATTACATAACCCATGAAATGAAATGGATTGCATAAAATTTTATTCATATCATAACCATTGGAAAAGTTATAGGTTTCAAAATAATCTCATCATTTCAAAATTGCACAATATATAGAAATGATTCGGGTTTCATAAGAATTATATCATGGAATACATGGGAATGTTAAACGATTTCATAAAAATCATGTCGTCATATTCATGAAACATTGAAAAAAATAATTAGAATTTTATCCATGGACTATATTGCCATTAAATCATTAGTAACCACAAATGATATCATCATAGTTGGAGAATGATTTTGTAAATTTTGTTTATATAAATTGTTTGTTGAGTAAAATAAGCATTATTTGATAATCATTATTTAAAACATTAAAATAATATAATCTACTTGAAATAATTATACTTGAATATTAAAATAAAAAAATCTATGGATTATTTGAAAACATTTAATAAGGAAAATTTCTGTTCAGATTTGAAAAAAAATAAAAAATAAAAAAATCTCGAAAACCAATTTAATTAAAAATAACCTTTAAAGCATTAAAAGTATATTTAAATGAATATAATGGCCACAAATATTGGTTGATTCAATCATTCTATACATGACAACAAAATATTCCTTTCTCATTTTTAGTAGGATATAATTGATAATTCATTAAAAGTTGACCTTTAATATTTATTTGAAATATTTTTTTATAAAAAAATTAAAAATTGTGTAACAAATTATAAAATAAGTCATTTAAAAAAACAAATATATAAAACATTTTTAGAAACCATTTTTTTGGATGAATGTGTATTTTCGACTTAAAATTGAAATAATGTCATATTTTATGAAATAAATTATCAGTTTAGTTTTGTACCAATGAGTGGGAAAATAAAATTATTTAATAAAATTATCATGAATAAAAATTTTACGATAAAATTAATTATTTTATTGGGTCATGGATCATAATATTCTATCATCCTAAACATTAATATAAATGATCTCATGAAACGATGAAATTATAACATAAAATCATTACCACTTTGGAAAATTTAGAACCAAAGACACAATAAATAATAACTTAAAATTGAATCTAATATATCCTGAGGATAAATAAATTAATAATATTAGACATCAAAGGGAATTTATATGCACCTCATGAATTATTATTGGTGCATAACATAATGTACGTCTTAATGAAGGACATATGAGACAAAATTTGCTTACCATAACAGTAATCAATTGAATTATAATCCCATATAAACGATAAAATCAAATTAAACCTTAAACAATTAAAATATTGTATTTCATGATATAAAATATCCAATGGAAAGTATATAAAATACATAAAAGAAGTGTTTAGTGAGTTTTTATATTCCTTTCAGAAATATAAGAGAGATTATAAATCCCAAACAATAAGTATAGAGTTATATCATACATGTATAAACCTCTAGTATAATAATTAAACATTGATTATACATCAATAAAATTAAAATATTTTCTTTATATTACCATACTGGATTTTCTAATATTATTTAAGTTCACATTTATTAGAAATTCCATTTTAAACTAATGTTTCATCTGATAACCTAAACGTTTTTCGTACATGACGTGATTGGTTATTTTTTTGGACATATTATTTTGATAATTTTTTAATTTTCAACAAAATTTTATAAAATATATAAATTTATTATATATTAAGTATATATGTTGTAACTCCCTGACACCAGTTACCCAGAGTCGGTGCATTATTACATAACATTGGCATGATCACAAGAACGATCAAATCTTGTAAGACTGATTACTTTAGTAGCCTAGGAATAACTAGATACATTAATAAAGTTTAAATTACATCATAAAATGAAAACTAAAACAATATAGTATCCATAGTGCACACTCTTATCCACTCATACTATCCCTGCAGGTCATTCATAAATTTCTTCTTCACATCCTGGGAAAAATAAAATATAGAAAAGGGGTGAGCACAAATTCCGAGTAAGGATAACAATATAACAGAAACTTTCATAAATAGGAATAAACATTTAAGGCAATGTATAACTAAAAAAAATCCCTTTAAACTTGAACTTCAACATAATATGGCAGAAATAAAATGAAATAATTCCATTTACTTATTCACATGGATATTCTACTAATAGAATAATCACATGCAATATCCATAACCACTTTCATAATGATGGAATGCATAATGACAGACTATCATAACCACATAGCCAAGGCCTCGTGCCAAGAATACAAATAATATTTTTCCAAGGCCTTGTGCCAAGACAATAGTTTGTCTCATGAGACCTACCAATGCATCGATGAGCTATAGTGGGCTCCACCCATCACTTATTAAGTCCAATGCATTCCTCATATGAACAAGTTTAATCATAACATAAACATTCATATTAAAACTAGCATATGAAATGTCAATACATTCTCCATAAACCATGACTGGTATAAAAATAACACATCCACAGTAAAAAAAATCACCAAACCTTCAATACAATATAGAAGTTTTGTATCATAATAAATCAACTTCAAATAAGCATAAAATCCATCAAAGGATGTTGACCTAGATGAAATCAAAACTCTTTTTAGAGAAATATCTCTTTCTATTTTCAAATCATTTAAGAGTTATATATTTATAAAATAAAAAATTTTCTTTGAAAATATTCTTATATTCTTTTAATGGAAGATTCTATGATTTTATAACGGCGGAAAATAGCCGCACCCGCCGTATAAGTTAATAAAACATTCTTACCATAATTCTGTCGAAAAGGTTAAAAAGGACCTTGTGTGGAAAATGACAGAATGATTCCTTTATAAACAACTTATAAAATTCAACAAGGATATAAATGAATCTAACCCATATTCTAGTAAATAGTAAAAATGTTTTGAAATATATTTGTAAGAAACATGGATGTGGATGATAAAGAAGTCCCAGAAGATTATTACGTATAAACAACCTCGGATAATGAAGAGATTGCGAAATAAACACTTACCTTGTACTTTTCCTTGGTTGGTGTAGGTTAACCTCCTATATAATGGTAAAACAATTGTTATTAAATTATAAAATAATCATATATATTAATATGATATCATATATGATCTCTGAACATTGATTTGTTAATAATATCTTAGAATTATCGCCGTTTCGGGTGTTTACTTACTCATTTTCTTTTATATGATTTGTTATGTAATCCATGTTTGTTATGGATAGGTTGTATCTTATTCATATCCTAAATGATATTTAGTCCTTAAATATTATTATTAATCTTCAAATGAGAATTAGACTCGAATGGATACGATGGAGAATGAATCTCATCGCGTTCGTGGAGGCGGTAGTCCGTACGTACGCACGAGCGACAATATCATTCTTTTGATATTTAAATAATATTTAATTGGATGGTATATCATATATAAAGAATAATTATCATGTTATATTTATTATTTACATGAATTAAAAATCATTATTATAACCATCCAAATAATAATGTTTTGAATAACAATTACACCACGGCGTGGAGACGGTAAGTCGTACGTACACACGTATGGTGACATGTCATTCAAAGGACTGATATAATACTGAAATATGGTTGTAAAATGTTTATAATAACATTAAAGTATATATAATATACTGGAGTTATTATTTTAAAATGGTAATAACAAATAAAGAAGATGTGGAAGAAGAAAGGAACTTGAAAAAGGGTGGTGAAATCATTACATCTTCTTCGAGTTCTTCCTTTTGATTTGATCAAATGGGCTCCTTATGTTGGCTTTCTGATCAAAATAAAGCCTCTAGGTTGAAGTGCGAGAAGTTGAGAGAGTTTTGGGGTAGGGGTTGGCCGAGCCAAAAGGCTTTGAATGTGTGAATTAGTGAGAAGGGGGAGTTCCCTTTTATAATAGGGGTGAGGGGCCCCTTTGGAAAATCTAGAAATATTATTTTATAATAAATTCATATTCGGTTTCTAATGGCTCCAAAGTATATTATTTGATGGTTATGGTGAGGATGGTTCGAAAACCACTCAGACAATAGAATTTAGACAGGTTTGGGTCATTATATTAACCTTATCTTTTAGTTTTAACACTTAGTTAATTAGTTTGACACTTACCATGTCACTTTCTGTTTTTATATTATATAGTTAATAAATTTACTATATACCTCCAAGAGACCCCCAAGTGGTCCATTAATGATTCACCTATTATGATATAAGTCTCTTGGCTGAACTTTGGATTTTTAAGAATTTAATATCAATTAATAATATAATATTTGTTTAAAAACTCTTTTATGTCAATTTTGACACTATTTGGAAACTTTATTTTTGTGAAAATAATTAAAGAATTATTAATTCAAAAAAAGTAAATTAAATCATTCCTAACATGTCATATTAACCTTTAAAATTAGTGTAATTCATAAAAAGTCTCAAATTATATTTATTTGGGTATTTCTAATTTATTTATTTTAATTTTTCACTATTATGGTAATTACTACATCATCATTGTCTCATAAATAAATTAAATTATTTAATTTCTAAAAATTATAATTAAAATATAATTATGTAAGAAATATTTTTAGCTTGATAATTAATATTTATAATTGAATTTATCTTATGTGTAACCCTATATTAAAAACATTTTAGTAAATAAACTTTGATTTTAACTCTTTTAACTTTTCTTTGAATTAAACAATAATAAATGTCCTAATCTAATCCAAGTGGACCTAAATGATAATCTTTTATTCCTAAGGTTTATTTTTGTCGATATACACTTGTCCAATAGAATTAGGACATGTGTTAGGGTAATATTAATATCATTTTTACCCTTAATTACCCTATTTACTTTTAATCGTGGAAAATAACAGTAAAAAGTAACTATTCATCAAAAATTATTTTCATCTCATTGAACCACATTTGACTCCTTGATATTAACTATGTCTCTCCGATTTTCAAAATTCCACTCACAGAAGCGGTAAATTTAAAATTTATGAAAAATTCAGTTTTTTTAACTACCACTTAGTGGTTTCACTATTCATAAAAAAATGAAGTTTTTCAGAAATATGTGAAAAATTCACTCTAGGATAAATTTGATATTCCGAATCCAAAAAAGAAGTCCATTTTGAAAAATAAAATTTATAAATTTAAAAAATTTGGTATTACTATTCATAACTGCTAGTTTGATTGGTTGTGGTGTGTCAGAACTCGATGTGGCGTACAACACACACTATTGCCTTATTCAAAGTGAAGCGTACCATAGAAGCTTGGGGTGTTACATTCTCCTCATTTGAATAATGTTGTCCTCGAAATTTCTAGAATACTACCGAAAGAAAAGACTCAGGTGGTTCTTCATCACAAGTTCCTTGGGTTCCCACATTGCCTCTTCCATCTTATGGTTTCTCCACAAGAATTTACCAGACGAGTCATCCGGTTTCTCAGTACTTGTTTTCTCGTCTCTAGAATCTTGAAGGGCTCTTTTCAATAAGACAGATCAGGTTCCAGTTCTAATTCCTCATAGGTGAGTACATGTGTTGGGTCAGGCATGTATTTCCTCAATAGTGATACGTGGACCACATCTTGAACTTTAGAGAGATTTGGCGACATTGCCAAACAGTAAGCTATAACCGCAATTTGTTCTAGAATTTCGAAAGGTCCGATGTACCTAGGACTCAATTTACCTTTCATACCAAAATGTATGACTCCATTCCATGGAGATACCTTCAAGAAAACATGATCACTAACTTGAAATTCCAAATCCTTCATTCGATTATCAGCATAGCTCTTCTGCATACTTTGAGCTGCTTTGTTATGGTTTTGGATTACCTTCACCTTTTCCATCGTTTCCTCCACCAGTTCTGGGCCAAAAAGTTTTCTTTCACCAACGTCATCCCAACCGGTTGGTGTGCGACATCTCTTTCCGTATAACGCTTCATATGGTTCCATATGAATACTTGAATGGATGCTATTAATATATGAAAATTCTACCAGAGGTAAATATTGATCCCACATAACCTGAAAGTCAACTGAGCAGGATCTCAACATTTCTTCTCAGGTTTGAATAGTTAATTCAGATTATCCATCTATTTGAGAGTGGTAGGCAGTGCTCAAATGAAGTTTAGTATCCAAGTCTTTCTAAAGACTTTTCCAGAATCTTGAAGTAAAAAGGGGATCACGATCAGAAACAATCGATATTTGTACTCCATGAAGTCTCACAACTCCATCAATATATATTATTTCTAGACGTTCCAGTGGTAGATCTTCTCTTATACAAGAAAATGTGCTGACTTGGTAAGACGATCAACAATAACCCATATTACATCGTTCCTTCTAGGAGTCTTTGGTATCCCCATGAAAAATTCCATCGAAATATTGTCCCATTTCGGCTCTGGTATTGGAAGAGGTTGCATGACTCCTCGAGGCAGTTGCCTTCCAGATTTCTCTGTTGACAAACCATACATCTTAACACAAAATCAGCAATCTCCCTCTTCATGTTGCCCCACCAAAAATGTTCCTTCAATTATCTATACATTTTGGTGCTCCCAGGGTGTATAGAGAAATTAGAACTATTAGCATCATCTAGGAATTCCATTTTTAGATCATGTATATTGGGAACACAAAGTCTCTTCCTGAATTTCAAAATTCCATATTCATACACAAATTCTCTCAATCTCCCATCATTCACAACTTTAATCTTCTTTTGAACTTCTTTATCATTGGTCTGAGAACTCTTAATCATTTCTAGTAAAGATGGTTTGGAAACCATTTAAAAAATAATTGATGTTTCACCTTCCCTAGTTATTCCCATGTCCATCTTCACTAGATCAATGAAAATTGGATCCCTTTCAATTCTCATATTCATCAAAACTCCATGATATTTTCTCCTAAAAGAATTTGCCACCTTGTTTTCCTTCTTCGGGTGGTAGTGTATCGTGCAATCATAATCCTTGAGTAATTCAAGCCATCAACTTTGACTCATGTTGAGATCTTTTTGTGAGAAAATATACTTCAAACTCTTGTGATAAGTATAAATCTAACATTTTTCACCATAGAGGTAGTGCCTCCGTATCTTCAAGGAAAAGATCATAACTGCTAACTCGAGATCCTGAGTAGGATAGTTTTGTTCATGAAATTTCAACTGTCATGATGCATAGGCAATAACCATATCATTCTGCATAAGGACACAACCAATTCCTTTCTTCGATGCATCAATATAAATAAAAAACCCATCATTCTCCGATGGTAGAGTCAATATAGGAGCATTGACTAATCTTCTCTTCAGTTATTTGAAACATTCTTCACACTCTTCTGTCCAAACAAATTTAACCCCATTACATGTGAGTTTTGTTAATGGGTTAGCCAACTGGGAAAAATTCTGGATGAAACGTCGATAATAACCTACTATACCAATAAAACTATGTACCTCAGTTATACTCGTCGGTGGATGCAATTCCTGGATTGCCTTGGTTTTAGATGGATCAACAGAGATTCCATCCTTAGAGACAATATGGCCAAGAAAAGAAATCTCATGAAGCCAGACTTCACACTTGCTAAACATTCCATATAATTAATGTTTTCTCAGAGTCTTCAGGATAATGATCAAGTGATTTTTAGGATCTTCGTAGCTTTTTGAGTATACCAAGATATCATCAATAAATACCACCACAAATTCATCAAGATATACCTTGAAAACTCTATTCATCAGATCCATGAATATAGAGGGTGCATTAGTCAATCCAAAAGGCATTACTGTAAACTCGTAATGCTCGTACCTGGTTCGAAATGATGTCTTCAGAAGGTATTCCTTCTTCACACACAACTGATTGTATCCAGATCGAAGGTCAATCTTTGAAAAATATTGAGATCCATGTAGTTGGGCATATAAATCATCAATGTGAGGTAGTGGATACTTGTTCATTACTGTTTTAGCATTGATCTCCTTGTAGTCGATACATAACCTCATAGATCCATCATTTTTTTAACAAAAAGAACAGGGGCTCCCCATGGAGAAATAATAGGGCGAATAAATCCCTTATTACTCAATTCCTCTAGTTGTTTCTTTAGTTAAACTAATTCTAAAGTGGCCATTCTATAAATGTTCTTCGATATAGGCCTTGATCCAGGAATTAAATCAATGGAAACCTCAACTTCTCGTTCTGGAGGGTGTCCTGGTAAATCTTCCGGAAACACATCTACATATTTTTTTCCCAATAGGTACATCCTCTATTTGAACAATCTTTTCCTCACCCACTGTAATTTAATCCTCTTACTCCCCAATAATTGAATTTTGTTGAGCTACAGGGGGAGGATCTAGATAAGAATTAGGTGGTGAAGATTCTGCTCTAAAGATAAGGTGTTCCTTATCATCATCATCAAAAATCGTAACCTCCTTCTTCTTACCAAAAATCTTTCGTATCATGGTCCGAAAGCCAGTCCATACCAAGGATTATATCAAACTCAATCATAGGTATGACAATGAGATCAGCGGATAAAGAACATTTATGTTCTCTAATGGGGACTGATTGACAAAACAGTGTTGCAATGATACTTCCCATAGGATTTTAATCTGACAACTCGCTTGTTAAATCAAATTCGAAATATCTAATTGTCTTAGAAAACTGGGAAGATATTAAACAATGCGATGATCCAAAATCAAATAATGCATTTTCTAAACCTGAGGAAACCATTAAATTACCTGCCACCACGCCTTTCGGAGCTTCTACCTCAATAGTAGTGATAGCATAAGCTTTGCCTTGATCCTTTGGACTTTTCTGAGGTATGTTTCCCTAATTCTTAGGACATTCATTTTCATAATTTCCCATCTTCCTGCAATTGTAGCATTGAACATCGGTAGCTTCCTTCTTCCCCTTGCAATCATGAGCTTGGTGGCCTTTTTCACCACACTTGTAACAGACTCCCATTCATTTTAAGCAATTACCAGGGTGTTTCTTCCCACGTTTACTACAGGATGGATATTAAACTTTTCCCTTCTTCCCCTTATTTCTATTCCCATATTGATCAACAGATCTCTTCTTCTCTTGCTTTACATTAAATTTGTAAGACTTAGAAAATTCCTTTTCTGTCTTGATAGCACTTGAGACAATGTCTTCATACGACGAGAAGGATTATGAGACTAATTCTCGATAGAGAAATGGTTTTAACCCATCAATGAAATGATCAATATTACTTCTTGGGTTACGTATATAATCTCAAACATACCTTCCTAACCTTGTAAAGATAGCCTCATACTTTGCGACATTCTCATTCTCCTTTTGTCTCAGACTCCGAAATTATCTTTCCATATCTGGTCGATGGTCACGAGGAAAGAATTTTTTTATAACAGATCATTGAACTCCCTCCATTCCATATTTGATACTTCATCACCTCCCTTCGTGTTTTGAATCAATGAACACCATTGACCAGCATCTCCAGTGAGGCGAAAAACTGCCATGATAACTTATTCCCTTTCATTACTTCCCAAAGCCTGAAATATTTTTTCCAGGGAACTAATCCATTTTCTCAGATACCAATGGATTTGTATTCCCATTGAATGTTTGTGGTTGTTGCCTCATGAAGCGATCTAACATAGATCCTCCACAATGTGGATCAGGGTGCTCCATAGGGGTAAGGTTATTATTCATAACCTGAGTAAGTTGTCCCAGTATGGTGATTAGTTGATCAGCACCAGTTGTATCACCAGCTCCACTATAACTATCTTGAGCAGGAGATAAATCCCTACGTGGAGTGCGTGCATTGATACAGGTTCCATTTCTTCCACTAGGCGCCATTTCTAAACAATGGAATAACCTAGATCAGTTTATGAATCAAAATACATAATTCCATACTTATAAAACAGTTAACATAAAATGAACTATTTATGGATATAATCCATAATCATAAGAAAATTTTCCATGATAAAGTATATACTCATAAACCCTTCATAATGATTTGTAAAGAAAATGAGAGTTATCATAAGAATATCCCCCAGGACTGTCGTAACCAAGAGTGCAGAAAGGCTCATTGTCGTGCACCAGTTCCCATTCGAATCCAACTCAAAGCGGTGATTTCGGGGTTTACCTATAGGTACATCTGTAATAGAGCCGCCTATACCTGATCGTATCCAGAAAAGGATTTATTTCACGGAAAACTCACAAAATCTCTACAATACCAAAATTATAGGAAGTTCTTCTATTCTAATCCTCAAAGTCCATCTTAAATCTATGTGCTCTAATCAGAGTTTATCTAAATCTAGCTTCCAAGGTTTGTACTAAACTTCCTCTGATACCAACTATAACGCCCCGACCCTAGTTACCCAGAGTGGTGAATTATTACATAACATTGGCCTGATCACAAGAAAGATAAAATCTCAAAAGACCAATTAGTTTAGTAGCCTTGGAATAACTAGATACATTAATAAAGTTTACATTATATCATAAAATGAAAACTACAACAATATAGTATCCATATTCCACACTCTTATCCCCTCAAACTATCCCTGCATGTCATTCATAAATTACATCTTCACATCCTGGGAAAAATAATACAATGAAAAGGGGTGAGCTCAAATGCCCAGTAAGGATAACAATATAGCGAAAACTTTCATAAATAGGAATAAACTTTTAAGGCAATGTGTAACAAAAAACGCCTTTTAAACATGAAATTCAACATAAAATAGAAGAAATAAAATTAAATAATTCCATTTACTTATTCACATGGATATTATACTAATCGAATAATCACATTCAATATCAATAACCACATTCATAATGATGGAATGCATAATGCCGGACTATCATAACCACATAGCCAAGGCCTCGTGCCAAGACTACAAATAAGATTTTTCCAAGGCCTTGTGCCAAGACACTAGTTTGTCTCATGAGATCTACCGATGAATCAAGGAGCTGTAGAGGGCTCCACCCGTCACTTATTATGTTTAATGCATTCCTCATATGAACAGGTTTAAACATAACATAAACATTCGTATTAAAACTAGCTACGAAATGTAAATACTTTGTCCATAAACCATGAATAGTATAAAAATAACACATCCATAGTCAAACATATCACAAAACCATCAATACAATATGGAAATTTTGTATCATAATAAATCAACTTCAAATAAGCGTAAAATCCATCAAAGGTTGTTGACAAAGATGAAATGAAAACTATTTTTAGTGAAATATCTCTTTCTATTTTGAAATAATTTAAGAGTCATATATTTAAAAAATAAAACTTTTTCTTTGAAAATATTCTTATAATAATGTAAGGGAAGCTTCGACAATTTTATAACGGTTGAAAATAGCCGCACCCACCGTATAAGTTAAAAAAACATTCTTACCTTAATTCTGTCGAAAAGGTTAAAAAGGACTTTGTTTGGAAAACGATGGAAAGATTCCTTTATAAACCACATATAAAGTTTAACAAGGTTATAAATGACTTTATAACATATTCTAGTAAATATTAAAATTGTTTCGAAATACATTTTTAAGAAACATGGATTTGGATGATAAAGAAGTCCAAGTAGATTATTATGTATAAACAACCTCAGATAACGAAGAGATTGCGAAATAAACCCTTACCTTGTACTTTTCCTTGGATGGGGTAGGTTAAACTCCTATATAGTGGTGAAATAATTATTATTAAATTATACAAGAATCATATATATTAATATGATATCATATATGATCTTTTAACATTTATTTCTTAATAATATCTTATAATTAACGTCGTTCCGGGTGTTAACTTACTCGTTTTGTTTTATATGTTTCGTTATGTAAGCCATGTTTTTTATGGACAGGTTGTATCTTATTAATATCCAAAATTATATTAATTCCATAAAAATTATTATTAATCTTCAAATGATAATTATAATTGAATGGATACGATTGAGAATGAATCTCATCGCGTTCGTGGAGACAGTAGCTCGTACGTACGCACAAGCGACAATATCATTATTTTGATATTAAAATAATATTTAATTGGATGGTATATAATACATTCAGAATCATTATCATGTTATATTTATTATTTACATGAATTACACATCATTATTATAACCATCCGAATAGTAATGTTTTGAATAACAATTACACCATGACGTGGAGACGGTAAGCCGTACGTACGCATGTATGGGGACATGTCATCCAAAGGATGGATAGAATACTAAAATATGGTAGTAACAGGTTTATAATAACATCAATGTATATATAATATACTGGAGTTATTATTTTAGAATGGTAATAACAAAGAATGAAGAAGTGGAAGAAGAAAGGAACTTCAAAAATGGTGGTGAAATCATTACCTCTTCTTCGGTTTCTTCCTTTTGATTTGATCAAAAGGGCTCCTTAGGATGGATTTATGATAAAACTAAGGCCTCTAGGTTGAAGTGAGGGAATTTGAGAGAGTATTTGGGCAGGGGTTGGCCGAGCCAAAAGGCTTTGAATGTGTGAATTAGTGATAAGGGGGAGTGCCCTTTTATAAGAGGGTTGAGGGGAACCTTTGGAAAAGCTAGAAATATTATTTTATAATAAATTTTTATTCGGTTTCAAATTCCTCAAAAGTGGATAATTTAATGTTTAAGGTGGGTATGGGTCAAAAACCACTCAACCAATAGAATGTAGACCAGTTTGGGTCATTATATTATCCGTATATTTTAGTTTTAACTTTTAGTTAATTAGTTTGACACTTACCATGTCACTTTGTATATTTATATTATATAGTTAATAAACGTACTATATACCACCAAGATACCCTTAAAGTGGTCCATTAATGACACACCTATAATGTTATAAGTATTTTGGAGGAACCATAGATTTTTAGGAATTGAATATCAATTAATAATATAATACTTGTTTAAAAAGTCTTTTATGTCAATTTTCACACTATTTGGAAAATTGATTTTTGCGAAAATAATAACAGAATTATTACTTTGAAAAAAGTAAATTAAATCATTCCTAGCATGTTATATTAATATAGAAAAATTAATTTAATTCCTAAAAAGTGTCAAATTATATTTATTTGGGTATTTATAATATCAATTATTTTAATTTTTTACTATAATGGTAATTACATCATCATCATTGTGTCACAAATAAATTAAATTATATAATGTCTAAAAATTATAAATAAAATATAATTATGTAGTAAATCATTTTATCTTTCTAATGAATATTTATAATCGAATTTATCTTATGTGTAACTCTATATTAAAAATGTTTTATTAAATAATCATAGATTTTAACTCTTTTAAATTTTCATTGAATTAAATAATCATAAATGTCCTAATCTAATCCAAGTGGACCTAAATGATAATATTTTATTCCTAAGGTTTTTTTGGTTGAGATACATTTTTCCAATAGAATTAGGACATGTTTTAGGGTAATATTAATATCATTTTTACCCTTAATTACCCTATTTACTTTTAACCTTTGTAAATAAAAGTAAAAAGTTACTATTCACAAAAATTATTTTCATCTCATTGATCCGCATTTTACTTCTTGATATTAACCGTGTCTCTCGGATTTTCGAAATTCCACTCACAGAAGCGGTAAAATTATTTTTTATGAAAAATCCAGTTTTTTTAACTACCACACAATGGTTTCACTATTCATAAAAAAATGAAGTTTTTCAGAAAAATACCAAAAATTCACCCTAGGCTAATTTCAATATTTAGAATCCAAAAATGAAGTAAATTTTGAAACATAAAATTTATAAATTTAAAAAAGTGGGTATTACTATTCATAACGGTTAGTTTGATTGGTTGTGGTGTGTTAGAACTCGATGTTGCGTACAACACATACTATTGTATTATTCAAAGAGAAGCATACCGTAGAAGATTGGGGTGTTTCATATGTATTTATAGTAATCCATAATATTTAGTGATAAAAAATGAAATACATCTTTCATGGAGACGGTTGGCTATACATACGCGTGAACAATGGATCCATTATTATTCATATTGAATGGAAGAAATTTAAATGTTATATTTTCATGAAATATTCATTTCTATCTCATATGTATCACATATAGTAATTAAATCCATCTTGAATACCTTATATTTGATTCTTGAATGAATCATATCACTTCGTGAGGTGGTAGTCTACTGTGAACATGAGTGATGCTATCATATTCCCAAAAATTAAAATCATGATGGTATGTTTGATATAATAATTTAATAACAATAAAGATATCATAAATATAATACATAAAATGTAAAACCTTCATTTTTTAACCATGATTGGGTGAAATAGAAAAATATGTCATCGGTTCGTGAGGATATAATCCCCCTTACATATGAATGATTATTTTATAAACCATTCCATGTTTGTGGAGATGGTTGTAGGTCATGATAGTAAAATAATATAATATTTTTATATATTAAATTATTATTTTATTAGATGATAATTTATTTTTAGTAATTTATGGATGTGTTGGAAGAAATAAATATAAAATTATCATCAATAAAGGTTTCCACCTTTCAAGATACCCTCATTAGGTGGTCATCCAAATCATTTAAATGTTGGAATTATTTCCAAAATAAGGATTTTAGGATAAGAGGATAGATTTTATGAAGTAATTTTGTAAGGTAATTTCTAATCAAAAAGGGTTTTAATTTTTGAAGAGGATAAGAAAAGTTGGTGTCTTTTATAAGTGAGGTGAGTGAAACACTGTAATTTGGTTTGAAAGAATAAATTCATCTTATGTATGTATCTAGAAACAAGTATCAAAAACTAATTATTCTCTATAATAGATGTTATAAGGATGATATATTTCGAGAAATATATTATTTTACATGTTTTCTGTCACTTTTTACACTTATATTTTTAGTTTCACACCTAGTAAAAACATTTTTACCTAAACCCAGACAAAAAAAATTATATTATCTTTTCAATTCGATTTTTTCAAAAAATTAATTTGAACTTATTAATAATATAAAAAATTATGATTCAAAATATGGAACCCGATTTTCCAAATTAAATCAACATATTAATCAATATTTATTTCAAAATAATCCCTCGGTAGTAATGAGAATGCATGGTTTTAATGGGAAATTGATGAAATGATTTAAAATTTTTTATATCAAATTTCGTTATCAAATTTATTTTAAAAACATAAATTTTATTTACTTTAGTATATTTTAACAAATTTTAAAATAAAATAAAAATAAAATAAAATTTATATTCTAAAATTATTTCAAATGAAAAATAGTATCTCAATTAAAATTTTTTACCATTATACATTCATTGAAAACAAAAAAATTCATAATTTTTTTTAAAAAAATTACCCTTAGAATATTATGATATTAAAAATTCAAAAATTTATTTTATTTCTTTCAAATGAATTTCCCAAATTTATTAATATTTAATTTTATAATAATTATTCAAATGGAGGGAAAACTTATTTTTAGATAATATATGTTTAATAATTAAAATATTGTTATCCTTATATATTTAATTGAAAAGGAATGATATTAATGGTAATAACTTTTCTTATTATATAATAAATACGTTTAATTAAAATTAAAAAATTAATATATTTTTTTAAAACAAGATTTTGGGCATAAAAATATTTTTTATAAAATGATATCCTTATTTTTCAAAAGGGGTTAATTTGAATTCATAATTTATTGGAAACCAAATAATTCATTATATATAAATGTTTAAAATATATGTTTTTAAAAATTATATTGTCTTATTAATAACCTCTAACCCAATTTCTAGGTCATATCAATCATATTTAATACTAATATTTTAATTTTATTTCATTTTTTAAACTCTGCGTTGCATGTAACTCAGGCTAAGCATTGTGTAATGTGTAACACAATACAAAATTAGAGTTTTGTGTAATTATTTAAAACAATATTTTTTCATGTAAAATAAATTATTAAAAATATTATATTTTTTTGAAAAATATATATTTAACAAAATCTCATGTTGTTATATTCTACACCCCGTAAAATAAAATTTTCCTTTAAATGAATTTCAATTAAAAATGATTTAGCATTTGAAAATTAATTCCTAGAATCCCCCCTCATATAAATTGTTAATAAAATATAATCAAGAAATTGATAATGTTATGTGTGAATATCTTATACAATAACACGTCTTAGGATTGAAAATAGAAGAATATTGGTTGGATGTGAATAATTGACATGGAATAAAAACAAAAATAATTATAGAGAGTGATATATATAAGAGATCACAAGAAAGTGGTATTTTCAGATAAGGTTAATGACCACAATTCTATAAAACAAATATGAGTTAAAAATGTCATCGATATCATAAAAAAGTGATGGTAACATGAAAACATATCATTGAATATTATTTTCCTAATGTTGAAGAATAATCAAGAGATGATATATTTACATAATCACATTGTATTTTATAATAATTATATAACCCTTTGAATTATTACTAGATCAATTTCATATTCATATGCTACACCATGAAATGTACATGAATTTCCTATTCCCAAATCATGAATGTATCTTATGATCCAAAAATTGAAGGATATTTTATTCCACACATCTTTATTTATTCTCACAACAAAATGGTTTGTAGAGGTCGTAAAATATTTATAAATAATCATATAAAAATTTAATACAATAATATCCAAGAACTCTTCGAAATTTAAATTTAACCAATTCGTTGAATGGTTAACTATATTACCGATACAAAATTAATTTTTTTCGATATGGTATCAAAATTTCCCTGAATTGAATTAACAGTAATCACCCATTTTTTATAAAATTTATCTATAGTATCATATAATTTTTTTTAATAAAATCACCATCAATTACCTTAAAACATTTTAATAACCAAAATTTCCATAGATCCTCAATGATAACATTTATACTTCAAAATTACTTGAAAATAATAACATATTATTGAATACCTTCCATATATCCATTAATGTTTTAAACTGCATCAATGATAATGTAAACCACATTTTCCAAAAATTGGTAATCAGTTTTAACGACTTCAATAATATCCCTTAGAAATTATAGAAACCAATCATCTATTATCCAAACATCATTTTCTAAACACTAGTAACATATTAAGGTGGAGTTTTATAATAATATTTTTTTCCATGAATATCATATTTCTAGCTAAATAACGTTTATAGGTGTAATGTACCCAACAATCCAAAAGCCCAACAAAAATCGGCCACGCCTGAGCCCAACCCTCTGGCAGATAGTAGAACCCCACCCAACGGGCTGATAACATGCCCCCACCTTATACCGGCCCAGATAACACGTGGAAGGAACTGTCCCCTGCCTGACGAGTATTTAAATAGCCTCCCTCGTAAACTGAAATGACGACCAAAGTCTTATCATCCAACGAAGAGCGTTAACGAGTACCAACGGGCCATTGTCTTAGTGGTACTCCATAACGCTCGTGGTTGGCTGATAATCATGTGGTCTCCAGTTCGAGTGGTGAGGGAGGCCATTTAAATCCTCGTCGGGAAGGGGACAATTCCTTCCACGTGTTATCTGGGCCGGTCTGGGGTTGGGGCTTGTTATCTGCCCATAGGGAGGGGTTCTGTTCTCTGCCAGAGGGATGGGCTTGGGCGTGGCCAAGTTTGGTTGGGATTTAGGACTGTCGGGTTCATTACATAAAAGGAACCTTTTTATTTAATAAACCCGGCATTCCTAAAGCCCAACCCAACTCGGCCACGCCCGAGACCAGCCCTCTGGTATATAGAAGACCCCCTCCCCATGGGAAGATAAAAGGCCGCCACCATAGATCGACCCAGATAACACGTGGCATGAACTGTCCCTTTCCTAACGAGGATTTAAATATCCTCCCTCGTAACTCGAACTGGTGAGCACATTCTTATCAACCAACTAAGAGCTTTAACTTCTACCACTTGGAAAATGTCATTGTGGTACTAATTAACGCTTCAGGTTGGTTGATAAGAATATGGTCACCGGTTCAAGTTGTGAGGGAGGCGATTTAAATCCTATTCAGGTAGGGGAAAGTTCTGGACACATGTTATCTAGGCCAGTCTGAGGTGGGGGCCTATTATCTACCTGCGGGGCGGGGGCCAGCTATCTGCCAGAGGGTAGGGCTAAGGCGTGACCGAGTGTGGATGGGCTTTAGGCCTACCGGGTTATGGAAATACTACATCGAAGGAGGAGGATCACGGAGAACCCCTTTATAAGGTGGTGTGGATACCTCTTCCATCATGAGGCCTTTTCATGGGGGTGTTTGAGGGCTAGAACTCATGGAATACAAAACCATGCGGGCTAGACCCAAAGCAAACAATATCATGATCATAGGCTGAACTAGGCCATTACCAAGTCAAAACATCCAAAGCACGTCAAAATTACCATATTCACAAACAATAACATCTACTCATGCATACAACCAAAGAAGACAAAAATTAGGGCTAAAATGGTAAACACGCAATACCCCATTCAATGGTACTGGTGGAATTTTCACAAAATACTAAAATACATTCAATATAATGGAACAAAGAATCTAACTCAAGGTTAAGAGATCAATATACTTGAATCACAATGAAGTAATCTCCTTAGAACGTCATTGATCTACAAAAATGTATAAAATGTTCAACCCATGATAACTTGAAAAATAAGAGGAATTGGAAAATGATTCTCTGGGAGAAGGAAGAACTCACAACTGCGATTCCAACATAATCACATGTGTTGGAATCAGAGGACAGACAGAGGCTTGGGGGCTCATCGAAGATCCGCAGCTACTCGGTGCTCTCGGATGAACGAGACATAAAAGATGTGCGTTCTGTCTGTAAGACGTGACCCTATTGTGTTTAATGAAAAAATAGAAAGTACACGACATGTAATTTTGATGTACATGGAATGTACTTAATATTTTCGTACTCTACTTTAAGCGGCCTCCAAACAAACCCACATAGCGGTGTGCATGGTCGCTACACAGCCAGCACCTAGCTGCCTACGGCAAAGAAGTATACAGCGTGTACTCATAATGTACACGTCGTGTACTTTGAAAATTTCCAAAATTTCCTATTTTCCCAAAAAACAACCAGAAAAGGAAAAAAATACCTGAAAGGAAGATTCGGGTTCTTAAAAATGACACCCCTTAGAGAAATTAATCCCCGAACTTACCTAGCTCAACGTAGAAGAAGAAACCCTGAACAACTTCGGCCACTATGATAGTACGTCGGCCTCCCACTCCCTAGTCGCGTCCTGCACCCGTCTGTGCTGCCATAGCACTCGTACTAGAGGAATAGGCCGACCATGGAGAACCTTTGCACTAAGATCAATAATCCGGATAGGATGCACCTTGAATGATGCATCCACATCCAACTTTACTTCCTCGGTTTGGAAAGCATGAGATGGGTTTGAAGAGTAATGTCAGATATGGGAGATGTGAAAAACGTCATGTGTAGCCCCATACATATGAGGTAACTACAACCGATAGGCAAATGGTCCCACTCCCTCCAATACCTCGAATGGCCTGATGTACCTCAGTGAAAGCTTACCCTGCCTCCTGATCCTTATGTGCCCCCACCTCAGTGTGACACGTAGGAAAAACTAATCCCCGACCTCAAACACCAGAGGTCATCTCCGCTGATCAGCATATGACTTATGTTCAGACTGTGCAGTATCCATCCTCTTCTGAATCAACTCGATTAGCTCTGTGTTCTCCTGAACAAGACGAGGTCCCCCCAAAGCTGCCTCTCCTGCCTCCGACCAACATAAGGGTCATCGACATGGCCTACCGTACAAAGCTTCACAAGGTTCCATATGAATAGTTTCCTAAAAACTATTATTGTAGGAAAATTCTACCAGTGGTATATGCTTCTCACAAGAACCTCCAAAGTCCAAGAAGCATTCTTGGAGGATATCATCAAGCACCTAAATAATATTCTCAGACTGGCCATCATTCTGAGGATGGTATGCTGTACTCAAAAGTACCTTTTTACCAAATGCCTTCTGAAGCCCCTGCCAGACCTGAGAAGTAAAATGTGAATCCATATCTGAAACAATAGAGCGTGGAACTCCATGCAGTTGTACTATCTCACAGATATATAGTCATCCCATCTCATCAACACCGAAGGTCTCCTTGATCGATAAGAAGTTATGAAACATCGTAATCCTATCAACGACAACCCATACATCATCATTACCTTGAGGTGACATAGGCTACCCTGTCACGAAGTCCATTGTGACGTCGTTCCACATCCACTCAGGAATTAGTAACTATTGTAAAAGACATGTTGGTCTCTGATGCTCCGCCATAACCCGCTGACAAGTAGAACCCCTCATGATGAAACCATCAACTTCTCTCTTCATACCTGGCCACCAATACTAGTAGTGAATATCACGATACTTCTTTGTGATTCCAGGATGAACTGCCCAAATAGAGGAATAGAAATCCCACATTATCTGTATGCTAAACTCTCGAAGTGCCACTTTTGGATAGATAAGATTCACTTCATGGGTCAGGCTGGGTTCGAGAATGGCCATGTTTGGTTGGGATTTAGGCTTCCGGGTTCATTACAATAGGCCATTAATATCATTCCACATATTCATTCAAATACTTAATGAAAAAATGTACTGAACAACATTATATATTTTATAGTTCATTTAACATATTTCATTAATCAAAAGACATAGATAATTCATACAATCAACTTAAATGATTGAAATATAATATCTCTTTCCTTGGTCTAGATATTAATTACTGGGTTAGGTTATTGATTTATGTCATTCCTATCCTCTCCAAAAATAAGACATCAAACTCCTAAACAATTATTTACTCTATGAAATTCTATTCATCATCGATAACATATTCACCTTACATTTAAAATATTCAACTAGGTCCTTCTTACCGCCATTAGGACATTTAGGAATACATATGGTAATTCTTCTGGGTTTTTTACAAAATGATAGTTCATAAATGTCAATTTTCCTCTAATTTGGGGTTTTAGTAATCCTACCCATGTTCCTGTTGTTAATGATATATTGTGATTGTTGATTATGCATACTCAAAATTTTTATTTACTCTTATCATCATCCAATTTTGTTTCCTCATAGTAATTTTATTTTCCATTACATTCAATGATACCAAGATTTCATTAGGTTCAAACTATAAAATAAAATAAAAAAGCATAGGTCGAGTACACTAATCACAATGGGGACCACATAATCATGAAAAATCACTTATAGGATGTTCGTATGTAGAAAAAATATTTTTAATCTATAAATCCATATGTTTATACTATGTCATTAATATTCATCATATTATTTTAATCTATATAAATGATATTTAAATAGTTTGAAAATTTATGAGTGTATCATATGAGGGTTTCAAACTATGCTTGTATCAATTTCCATTTTCATGTACTAGGTTACCATAAAGGCCAACTAAATTTACCCATTTCGGAGTTATTTCCCTAATGTACCACTATGCTAGAGCCACATCCAATTATTATATGTAGTGAGAGATGTAATTTCTTGGAAACAACTCACAATGTCTTTTAATAAAATATATCAGCATTTCCAATTTGTTGCATAATCCATAGACTTATCCTTAGTCACGTCCTTTGGGAACTAACTATGGTTTTATAATTCTAGTTTTTCAAGGATAACTAAACCAATCCTCTAATAACAAATATAATGGAAAAGTATTATCATAAATATATATATTATATCATTTTTAAAGAATATTCATTACATTACTCAAATACACAACTAATGATCGTAACAGTTTAGTTTCATCCGAAACATGGAAACATATGAAACAAGACCATATGTGACCCAAAATACCTCCCACTGTGATCACCATAACTAGATCTCTCATTAATAATATCATATATAATAAGTTTATTTATAAATAATAGAAAAGAACCATAATAAATAATGAGATCTGATGACTAGTTTTGGTAAAACTGTGAGATAATGAGCAATATCATGAACATAATGGAATGAGAACATGATGGTAACATTTTAATACCAATCCCTAAAAATCAAGGATTATAATATTTATAATTAGAATATATATTGGCAATTAATAAGACATGATTCATAAGGGAATATAATAAAAATACCCTTTGATAATAATGATTGTACAAGACATAGATTTTTGGAACAAAAATAACCATCCATGTACACCTTTGAGGTTGGGATGACCTATCATGTAACCTTATTTATGCGTGGAAAAACCTCTCTTGTACTCGTTGAAATCATATATCATTAATCATTACCTAATACATTAGGGATAAATAGGTCCCATCCTTCACATAATGAAATTCATTCTTATATGTTAAACATGATCATAAAACATTAAACATGTCACAACCGATGAAATTAAATGGTTGTTAAAAACATTTATTTATATCACAATCTATGAAAAAACTTCAGGTTTTATAATAATTTAATCATTCCAACTTAGAATAACCCTAAATAATGAAGCTTTTGTTATAATACTTCTAAAATGGTATAATAAATGGAAGAGAAAATGGTTTCATAAAATTAATGTCATTATAATCATAATACATCGAGATAATATCAATTAAATCCTTTGATTATATCCTTATTAATGCATAAGTAACTTTGACAAATGTCATCTTTGATAGTGAATGGGTTGGATTGAAAAAAAATCAATGTACGTTTCATGGTATAAATGGACATTAAATGATAATATATTTATAAAATTAACAATTCGTAAAATAAATAGATTGTTCATTTAAATGAAAATAATAATGAAAAATTTAAAATATATTTATGACAATAGCACTTTTAGAAAATATCCTTTCGGCTTAAAAAATGTCATTTCAGGACAAAACAAAAATATTTTCTTAGAATAAATATATATAAATGTAAATGTGGATTCAAATAAAATATTGTTCATGGTGATGGGATTTTTATCATGATGTACATTTTAAAACAATGTTTTTATTCACTTTTTTGGTAAGACCCATACATACAGTGTTTGTAAAATGACATGATATTTCCATTAATTTTTTTCTATAAAAGTAAAAAACTGGGAAAAATGTGTTTTAAAAATCATTAGTGAGTAATGAAAAAACTCAAAATATCATTCGAACAATTTTTTGAAAGAAAACTGATTTTTGGATCGAAAATGAAAGAAATTAATATTTTATAAAAAAGAATTCTCATTTATTTTAAGTACCAATGAGTGGAAAAAAATTAAATTTCATTAAAATACCATTAATAATCAAGGGATAAAATATTCACGAGTTTATTGAAATATGTATCATAATATTTTGAAATCTTATGCAAAATCACAAAAATCAATGATAAAAATTAGATTTTATCATAAAATCATTACCATCGTGGTAAAATTGAAATTTAATCCACAAGAAAGAATAAAAAAAAGGAATATAAAATTGAATGGGGATAAATTGATTCATGAAATGAAATTCAAAATTGAATTTACATACATATTTTGAATAAATATAGGTGTATAATATAACTTACATCACAAAGAGGGAAAATTGATAAAAAATTCATGACCACTTTAGGAATCATTTGAACCATAATACCTGATAATGAGTAAATTAAAATTAAACCATAGATATCATTAAATTAAAAGTATTCATGATATTAATATCCAATGTTTTACTATATACCTCATACAAAAGATGCTAGTGGTGAATTTTCATTTCTCCCAAAATAAAAGATAGACTAGAAATCCTTATTCATATGTCGGGACTTCTATCGTACACATTCAAACCACATCTATAATAAATTTAAGTTAATTATAATTATATTAAAATGATATATATATATATATATATATGTTATCATATTTGATTATCTTATGTTATTTTGTTACCTGTTTATTAATAATTCAATGTCAGAGTCATGTTTAGGTTAATTACCACTTTATATTTCATATAGGTTTTTTGTTTGTTATTATTTTAGTCCACATTATTTTCTGATGATTTAATTATATACATAATGTTAAAAATGATTTAAATATCCTATATATTTAGTATTCATTTATTTATTGCAATCCATTAAATTTATTGATAGAAAATGAAATTCAACATTCATAGAGATGGTATAATGTATGAAATCATGAGCATCGATTCCATTTTCTTAAGATGTTCATAGAAAAATGAAAAATGAAATATTATCCTGAAATAAACTTTTTTATTTCATGTATACCACTTATTTATACTTAGCCCATCCTTAATTCCTTTCATGTAATGTGTGACCGAATCACATGTATTCCTGAGATGGTAGTCCACCATATAGTCATGCGATACTATCCTATTCACCAAACATTAAATTAATATAGGTATATTTTCTATAATAATTAAATAAGTAATATCAAAGGTATCATATATAAATAATAAATCCATTATTATTTCCAACAATGAGTGTCATTAACGGAAATAAGAATGACATCTGTTCAGGAGCATGAAGTTAGATTATTCACATGAATGATTATTTCATATATCATTTTATTGAAGTTTATATGGTTTTATGTAATTATATTAACCTAAAAAAAATTATCATATAGAATATAATGTTTTTATTATATCATAGATTTATATTTTAAATTTAAGAAGGTTGTGGATTAAATAAAACAAAAAATGATTTTTGATTAACTTGGCCTCTTCTTCAGGTATCGTCTTTAGGTTTTCACCAAAATCTCTATAATATCGGATTTATGTCAAAAATAAGTCCTATATGATTATAGGAGTTATTTTTTGAAGTTATATTAGTTTGTATTTGATTATTTTATGTGTTATTGATATGTTAATATGAGAAGATAAAGGGTATCCATTTATAAGTGTGGTGGGCAACACAATTATATTTAATTTGAATGAAATAATGCCACCCATATAGTATTCTGAAAAAAGATAAAAATGGATTATAATCTATCAGTGAATGTATACTGTGTAAAAATGTCTTGAAAATATGAATTTGACATGTTTTATTTAATTTTTTTTAAACTTATAATTTTAGATTAACCTACACATAAACCTATTTTTTTCATAACCACAGTAAATAATTATTACATTTTTTATTATTCATTTTGGTAAAAAAATAATTTGAAATTCTCGGAAAGTATAAATAATTAATAAAAAAAAAATTTGTCAAAATTTTTGTATACTATTAACATATCTGGGAAACTATAATTTTATAACAATCCCATATACATAATAAGAATTAATGTTTCTAAATATAAAATGTCCATATGTTTTTAATGTTATTGTATAATATTTCAAAATTAAATTGAATAATATAACCTAAATTAGAAAAGTGGATCTATTATTTAACTAATTTTACCTTATCATAAATTTAAAATATAATTTATCCTTATAAATATTTTTTCTAAAAACATTTTTTTCAATTAAATACCAACAGTTGCAATGATTCATCATAAAAATAAATTTTCTGAATAATCACACATATTTACCCTATTAATATATTGTAATAAAAATTTATAATATAAAGATTTTCATTTAAAAAATATATATAAGGGGTAAAATTAATCTTGATGTAAGTGCACCAAAGGCTTTGAAATTAATTTTTATAGAATAAAACATTAAGATTGAAATTGGATTAAATTCTAATATTTTTTCTTGAAAACATATAAGATTAATGTTAAAACATATTATGAAAATATAATATGTAAATTTAATTAAAATAATTTACATAATATACTTCCAGTAATTAATTCTATTAAAATATGTTTATTTTGAGAAAAACATTTCTCGATAAAAATATTTCTTTTATGCAAAAACGGTTTTTATTTTAAATTTTAATTAATTGGTTACCAAATTATTAATTAAATAAACATGTTTAGAAAGAAAATTAATATTTTATTTCATACTACACATACCAACAATTACAATGGATAGTTGATTACTATAACATTAAATAATATAATTTTAACATTATATAATGACTCAAATAAAACTGGGATTATGTGTAACAATTGGTAAACATGGTATTTTATGTAACAGAATAATAACTCGGATTTGTTTGTAAATCCAGCCAAAATAAATATTGGGGGTTATAAAAAATATTTATAATATTAAATTCAGTTGATTTTTTCACAAAATCATAAGTTGTTACATGATGGGTCATTAGAGACTAACTCAACCTTATTCTTAACCATGTTAGAAGGAATGTCCTCCGACCATATTTGACAAATCCCCCATCCATGTGATTGACCATAAGACATTTATTAAGAATTTTACTAGATGGGAAACCCAATTTTAATTCTAGTCAAAATTGGCCATATCCCACAGGGGGATAGCTTATATGTCTCAACCTATATTCTCAACAATAAAAGAAAAATCCTGACATATTTATTTTGTATGTTAGATCAAAGTAACATCATATAAAGAATTATAAACCATAAAAATAAAATATCATTAAACAACAAGCATAGGTAGAATGTTTTAAAAACTAACACTAAACCTGATAAAAAAAATGAGAACTCTTAGGATACACAGACATGTCCATCAAAAATGAAAACAACTTGAATAAATGTGACCTAAAGATTAGGACCACCCACTTAGGGTAAATAAATTATTAATTGATAGGGATCAATTATAGAATCTAGAAACCCCATATAATCCTAAAACCATACCTGATGATCAAGTATTATATTTATAGTGTCAGTATTTATGAGAAACCACACACATAATTTAGTAAAATGATAATAATTACACAAGAATGTCCACAAATAGAAACAATCTCGGTCCAGACAATATGAAAATGATAATTCCCAAAATATATGTAATCATTATATCAATGATTAGTGATTTAGTAGTAAAACCATGTAGAAAACCATATATATTATAAATATATAAAGGGTTAATTTTGGTTTGATAATGGATAAAAGGATGGTATTTGTCCAGTTCAACATAGAACTCACCAGATTCGAATTGCCTAATCAAAAAATTTTCTATGCACCGAAGAGGCGAGACATAATGGAAATAGAAATCCAAAAAACTATATAAGAGAGATTATATGGTGTTGAGGGTCAATTATGTTTGAATATTGTATAATGTTTGTAAAAGGGTTATATATTGAGAAAAAGTAATGAAACTCATTGGGCTAATTGGGCCTTGGATGAGGACTCCCTTGTGGCTGGACCACAATCGGATGGCTATAGGCCACATTGTAGTATTGTTTATCCCTAAGATCCCCATAGGTGGGATGATTTATTCTCACCATGCAGTTGATATGACCTTTTTTCAATAAAAAATATTTGCGATTCCATTTGATGGCTGGTAAAGTCTACTGGTTTTCCAATGGAGATGCATTATAATTTCAAGTTACAATATATACATCGTCACAACCCCTTGAGATTGACAACATCCTAAGCACCTATAACCCAACATAAAACATGAAAAAATATATTTTAAAACTATTAAAAATCATGAAAATAGGTATAAAATGAATTGGTATTTTTAATAAATCACTATTATTATGAATTTTCAACCTTGAGATGTCTTCCTAGTGGAATTCATGAACAAATGAGGCCACTGGACGAGAATATCAATCTCCAAATTCCATGTATCTTACTAAAAACACATGTGATACAATTAATAAAAATAAATAGTATTCATATTACTTCACATATAATATTGTATTTTTATGAAATCCAATCATTCCACTCAAATAATGGATTATCTAGTTCCAAATCAAAGTCCCAGAATTCGATAACATGTGTTTGATCCGGCTTATAACATCGGAAAAAAGTCACATGAAACCAATTATTTAGAGTTTGATATAAATAAGGATGATGTAATCAATAAGAAACTATGATAATACATTAGATTCCCCCTGAACAGTTAATGTAATTATGGTGTAATTTACCTTTCTTCCTTGAGTGGTTGTTTCTTTAATGTGGGGAACCCTACTAGAAAAAATATGTTCCCATTTTTGAAATCCAAGGGTCATAGCCTTTATTTAGAAAAATAAAAAACTATACAATGAAATTTAAAATGTCTATCATGAATCAAAATAAGAAAATTCATGTTACCCTATTCAATACTTTGCCCAAAAAATGGCAATTCACCTACAGTATTCAATCATAGTGATGAATGGACTATAAATTCCAAGAGATCATGAAATGAGCAAACTGAATCACAGAGTAGAAAATATTTTTACATGAAAACTCAATCAAATCCAACGTATCATACTAAGGCAGTCGAAACACATTCCAAAATTAGAACCTTTAATTTTTATATCATTGTATCTATATTATCATCAATCTATGGATGGATGTTTGTACTCACCATTATTTTTGTCACATTCACTTATGCTCATGTTTCCAAAACTATATTATGATGTTGAAATCTCTATCATAGTATATGATCAAATGATCCTTTCGAATAAATAATATCACCCATTAATATATTATTCCCAATTCATCCACTATGTAAGTCTTCCAAACTAAAAATAAGTGGGATACATTAGTTATATAGTCCACTACAACCACAATATAATCATGACATATAGTGATCCTAGAACAAACCTGTATGAATTTCCCTAAATACCTCATACATCATCCATAGATACAAAACAAATAGATAGATAAATATTACTAGTATCTTATTATCTACCATGTTCATCTAAAAAGTCATAAAATTAGATGATAAGTTGTATTCTCTCTTTTTTATGTCAAGCCACTAAAATTTTAATCTAAAATCAAGATTCATTTGGTGATTTTGTGTATACCAAAATAGTGAATCATGTAAGGATTTTATCATATACTATTTCTAACATTAAGGAACCATTACTCTTCCATTAACCATAATCACACCAAATCCATCCAAGATCTATGTTGGATTAAAATCATTTACTTTTATCAACTTATGAATAATGATACACTTTAGATCAATTTGGTGACTAGAATTCGACCAATCCTATAACACAGATGTGATCACTAATTGTTCCCACATATCTACACACCAATAATATATTACACTCTTCATACTATAACCTAGTTAATTCATATGCATCTTACCAAATTCTAACATTAAATGCCAAAATTCCAATGTCTTCCTACTAGGAACATCAATATACAAAATTCTATTACATGGATAATTTTTCATATCAATATTAAACATCTGAAATTAATATAATTAATAGATTTTATGGAGAATATGGTCCTACCAGGTGAAAATATTAGGTCATAAATATATAAAATATCTCAAAAAATAGGTAATATCACAATCATTTCCATAAATTAATCACAACATAAAACAATATGTCACGTGTGCGATATTTCTTCCCATGTGCTTATATATGGTGAGACCCGTATGAGACTAAGATATCAACCTACACCAAAATAGCAACAAATTAAATTCCAGATATGTTACAATACAATGCATTCAAAACACCACAAATAGGATGAATCGGGACTCGATCTTGCATAATACTATTATTCAATAGTAAATAAGTATATTCACTATTTTCAATTCATTCAAACATGACTTCATTCATTGTAAAAGTATTCACATATAATTATAGTAATGAAAAATTTTATATGAACCTCATGTTGAAACCAACTAAAATAATTATACAATGATTATTTTACACATTACTTAGTCATACCTAGATTATAAAATCATCTACATTTTATGGATCAATATATATCCCAATATGAGAAATTAAATGGCCATGAAAGATGACCTCCTATATCCAAAACTGACACTTTGATAAAATGTCATTCCATTAATATGATCAAAGAATACATAAAATGATTTGTTGGTGACTATAATTAGATTAAAACCTATGGGATATATATTTATGTCATCAGACAACTCTATGAAGAAATACTCTATGTACTATCAATTATGTTTTATTGAGATCCATATAAACAAAATGCGCATTTATTATTCTAAAACTCATAATAGGAAGATCATACATCCTAAAATAGTACCAAAACACTATCATCAATATGTATCACTCTATTACCCAATAATGATGGTATACAGAATGTATATGGATAATTGAGAACCATTTTTCTCCTCTAAAATAATTAAATGATTCCAATTCTTGGAAATTGGTACGAATATTTCATAGTTATCTAATTATACCACCAACATTGCACACAAACTATAATACTGCCATAATAATTCTTGGAAAAAAACTCTTAAGCATCTAATGTGGATGTTTCTGTTTTAATGAATCATTTAGAATAAAAATCTTTAGGGTTAAAATTTATCTATTTAAACACATCCAGTGCAATGAGGGACAATGGAATCAATATAGGCCATGAATAGAGCATGATAATGACCTCAAACTCAACTCTATTTTGTGGAGTTAATCCAAAGAAGTCCATAGTAATGACATAAAGAACTGAACCACTATAGGGGGTAGGAGGAGGCACTCACACCTTGATCCTCTATAAGGATCATAATTTTCACCTATATTGAAATTAATTCTCTCAAATGAGGATATAATCCCAATATTATAGATTCACCATCACATTACATAGTTAATACTAAATTATACGTGAAATTCTATCATTTCTGATAAAAATAAATGTTTTCAGGGTAAATAGTAAACCATTGTATGACAAGGATCACATAAAAACCCATTATATTTATTATAGTGAAGTTGAAACATGCTCAATATCATGTATTACTTACACAAAAAACATTTTAGGGTATATGAAAAAATGGGAAGTACATGTGTCAGATATTGAAATTGAGAGAGTAGAATAAACCAGAATCATGAAAAATACTTATGAGCGTGCCACTCCACCAATATTCAGATCTTTATTTGATGCAAAATATATTCCAAAAACCAATTTGTGATCCGCACAAGGATAATTATTCACATTATTCATTACCAATTTATTATTATTCTACTTCTCCTTACATCCAACTCCCAAACTATATCCGTAATTATTTATATTCAATTATGAATCCATAGAATAGAAGCAATTCATATGATCAATATGGCACCACCTATGAAATTTATTGAGAAAAAAAAAGAATTTACTTGGTGTAATCAACTTTTGATACATTGTTATATGAAAATAAAATTTCAACTCCCATTTTGGTAGTCGACGAGCCTATGGTCTCTTCTAACTATTAACCCTATACCTTGTGTCCATACACTAAAATACATTTATTGTTCCCAGAAATATTAAACTAGAACATTTGGGGATTATGAATTTTCTGAGCCACCAATATGTGCAAGGTAACCAAAAAAATTTCTTCCACGATTCGCTTCTCTATTATCATTTTATTTTGAGATAATGTATTACAAGTTATCATATAAATGTTATTTCCCTTATGTTTTAGCTTTTAATGAATACTAATCTCAAAATTACATCTTTTTTTTAAATTTTTCTTCCAAAAGTGCAAAAAATGAATCATCTCAATGAAGTGTGTTTAATATTCATAAAATATCATCATCCACTGGTAGATCTGAATGAACTTGTGTGTATAGTTTAGGTTTAGATCTTTTGGAAAAAATACTTAATGATGAGACATTTTCTTGTTTCGTGTAACACCCCAAGAGTTTAAAAATAAAACTAATATTGAATGAATAAAAAATGAGTCTCTACAAACACCACTTTATTATTAAATATCTAGTAATCATAATTTTTCTACATATGGGGCTTTAATTTTGAAAATATGATATACATGGTTTCTTTAAGTATGATATTTAGAGTTTGATAGAATCAACTTTTTTTAATTAATAGTAACATACCATTATGAATACTAAAATACCCTTATGAATAGTAATAAATATTAAATCATTATAAAATATAAACTTCAACTATGAGGGTATAGTTATAATTTAGACATATGTAAGTGAAAAATGATCATTGTATATGTATTGGAATTTTTGTACGTCATAAATATTTTAATTAAATTTTTTTGATTAATTTATTAATTTAAAATGGAAAGTTATTTTCATAAAGTTTAATCATAAATTGTTACATTATTATCTTATGGTTATTAGCTATTTTTATGTGACCTAGATTAATTACTAAAGGTGTTATAAAACAAGTTATATCTTAAAATTTGTTTTTTTGATTAAATTATGATTTTATTTAAAAATTAAATAAAAAATATTTTGAAAATTGTTTTTTAAAATATTATTTCCTTTTTAAATTCTACACCCCAAAAAATCATTAAGTTATTTTTTTTTTTGATTTTTCTAAAATAATTGATTTTTTCATGAATATTATAAAAGATAATTTACGATAAATTTTAAATAAGTGATTTATTGGGTCATAAGTGATGTGAGGCTAAAGTAAGCCCACATGGATTTAAATCACATATAAGTTTTACTATTTTGGGTCACATGAATCAAAACTATTGGGTGTCTTGAGAGAAATAGTTAAATAATGAGGAAAATAATTGGAAAACCTTACTATCCTCCACCATACCCCCCATCCATTACATCATCTTCCATTTACTCTGCTAAATCCTTGTTCATTGACTAAATTCTGCTCAAATATTCTACCAATATCCTCTCCTAGGTCCAACCACCGTTGGTCTCATAAAAAGGCCCAAACCTATCCCCAAAATAGGCTCTCAAGGAATATTACTTCAAGAGTTAATTCCTATTTTCATATCATTTATTTTGAGTTTCATTCATTTCTTTTTCATCCCAAACCTCCTTTAATAAAAATGTTGTGATGAATCATGTATCTTAAATATAATAGAATATATTTATTATAATGTTTTAATTCTTCATCATCCATCCATTACAATTATTTTATAATAGAAATTAAAACACTATCCTAGATGCGTTAATTTATCACATTCAAGGATGACATGTTTTCAATTTCTATTAATGCCATCAATTTTGGCCATGAAAAAATTCGACAGTTGAACTAGACAATTATATATTCATTATTAATTATTTATGGTTTTTTGTCCTTTTGTACACATGATATTAATTTATAAATCAAAATTAGTTCGTTGTGATCAAGAATGACCAATTAACCCAAACAATTATCATTAATGTTTTGTATAATTATTCATATTCACTCACAATAACCCAACAAATTTTGTAAATATTTTATTTTTTGGTTAATCTCAAACAACATACAACTTATATTCTGCAAAAAAAATTTCATCATACATGTCTATTCACACATGAATATATGTAAAATATTCCTTGAAACCAAGAAAACCCTACCAAAATATGAAATTGAATATATTAACCCATCAAAAGTCCATAAATGAACCTAATAATGTTATAAATAATCATTTACATATATAAGAGGTTATAGAATCATAAATTTCTAAAACTAAATTTCATTATTCAGGTCATTAATATCAAGTGAGGAACACCTTGAGACTTAAGGTAAGGGTTTTCTACCCAAACCTCCATTTTCAATCTCATTTGTATTATTATTTAATAAACTCAATAGTTATTTTATTTATTCAAAAATACCAATCATAAATTATTTTTTAATTATATATATATATATATTTACTAACTATAATATTACTTTCATTTATGGGGTTTTTTATTTTTTAAAAGGATATTTCAAAAACACTTCCCGAATTACATGCCTCATTCAAGAGAATTTCAAAGATTCACATATATGTTCAAGGGAAATATATAATTTGTTTCAGAAAACATTATATTTATATAATCAACCATTATTTTATGAAAATACTACCTCACCTCACATCTTTTTTTATACAGATATTTTTCTGAACGAACTCTTCTTTTCAAAGTAAAAAAGTATTTAGCTCAAGAAATACAATAAAAATTATAAGGGTATACTCATCTATTTAAATAATCTTATTGATTATTATGTATAATTGATATTAAAATTTTCTGAAATAATTTACCATATATAATTGAATTGTATATGCTTATTGTGATTGTGGATGTGATATCTTAAATCCATTATCTAATTAACTCTGAATGGTTAGTGTTTATACATAATGCTTTGGGAAAGTTATTTACATATTATATATTAGTTTCAATATGAATTTATAAGTTTTTTAGGTTTATCCCCATTTACACATGGAATTGATTGGACATTGTATGTGTTATGATGTGCCCTCTATAGACCCTCGGTGCAACAGTAGGTCCCATGAGACAAACTACAGTCTTGGAACGAGGCCTTGACTGTATGGTTATGATGTTTTTCATTATCCATTACCTCATTATGAAAAGAGTGTGGATGGTTCATTTGGTAATTTTACAAGTAGAATACCAATTATTGTTTTTTATGTAATTATTTATTCATCCCTTTATTACTTCCATAATGTGTTCATGTTTATGGTTAAAGTCATCTGTTTTAGTTATTCAACATGCCTAATGTTTATGTTTATGATATCTTCTGTTGTATTTTTTACCCTTATAGATCATTTGATCCCACCCCTTTCTTCTCATTCAATTTACCAGGACACAAAGATATTTATTATGATTGAGTGTAAATGATAAACTTATCATTGTGGATGTTCCCAAGAAAAACTATATATTGTCTTTAATTTTAAGTAGTAATGTTCAACTTATATATGTATCTTTTTTCCAAATCTACTAAATTACTTGGTCCTTCGGGATGTATATTTCTTGTTTATATAATAATTTAATAAAATATTGAATTATATCTATGAAACTAATTTCAGGTCCTAATAATTTGAATTAGAGGATGTTTTGTAGAAAAAATTAAAACTCTATTAAGAAAAGATTAATTTGGGAACAAACCTCAATTATAATGTTTGAGGATAAACATACAAGAATATATTGGAATATTGGTAAAGAATATATTGTGTGGATATTTCTAGAAAATATATCTTAATATGGATACGATTGTTTTCTGGCACAGAAGTACCTAGGTGTGAAAACACTGACAAGGAGTTTTTAGCTTGACCCGGGGTATCCTAGGACACAAAAAATGGCCTTATTGTGCACCTGGTTTGACACTATTAGAGGATATGTTTACGATAATTAACATTTTCTTCATAATCCACTATGAAGGATTTAAATGTAAATTTTTCCTCAAAGAAACCATGTTTTTTATTATGGGATTATCCATGTATAAGATTTCCATTTCTGCTAAGTATTTTTCTTACATGGGATTATACATTATGATCCATAACCAAATCTAGTGTATTCCATTATATAGAAATAGTGCCTAGTGGAATAAATAGAAATCACATGAACACCTGTATCCCATTTAGTGATTTACCTCATATTCAAGACAATGATGTTTTCTCTAGAGCCACGAGTAGTACTGAGAAGCATATAAGTATTCTAAGATAGTGGAATTTGGTGATTAATAAGAACCATTCCCATATGGAGCATCTTAATCCAAAACATGGAGTAGCAATATCAGGTCTATTTATATGACAACAACCTCAATCATTCTATGGGACTTTATACTAATTTCCAGCTGAGCAGTGGATAAGTTAACTAGAGATGAAATTTATTTCATTTGGATTTAACGAAAGTGGGAAGTTTGGAATGTGAGTTTTTCGTCTATCGGGAGATGTTGATTAGTGGTGGTTATTGAACCAAAAAAATGAGGAAGAAGAGATAAAAGAGATGGAATTGGAGGATTTTAAGTAATTTTTCCTAGAAAAATACATCCCACATGAACAACGAGCAGATATGTAAAGGTAGTTTCAAAATCTGAAGAAAAAAAGAGGATGATAATGTTGAAAAGTATGAAACTAACTTCATAAGGTTAACATGGCATGATGCAGAAAACATAGTTAATCCATTGATCAAGATTGATCAATTCATTGATGGTTTAAAAGCATTCTTGTAACATAGATTGATTTTAAAAGGAAATACTATGGGCTTCAATGAACTATTAAATACTATGCGAACTTTATAAACAACCCATTAAACATAAATTTTCCACTTCTGTGTTTTGATTTTTTTTAAAATGGACATACATGGTTTCAATTAGTATGTTTTTAGAGACTGATAGGACATACAAGATTTTTTCGGTGAATACTTACCTACCCTTATGAATATTAAGCCACCCTTAAGAATAGTAACCAACCTTTATGAATAGTAACATACCCTTACGAATATTAATGTACCCTTATGAATACTAACATCACCCTTATGAATAGTAACACACACTAATGAATTGTAATATACCCTTATGAATAGTAACATGACCCTTACGAATAATAATGTAACCATATGAATACTAACATGATCATAATGAATAGTAATGTACTATTATGATTATTAAATCCAACAAGGAATTTATAAATCGAATTTATCCATATTATAAGAGTCAATATGAAATAATTCTGTGATAATATAAGTAAATTAGTATTTAAGTGTTGTTATTTTATGTAAGTCATATATATATTTAATTATAATTATAGGACTAATTTAATAATTTAAATTAAAATTTATTTTCATAAATTTTATTCATAAATATGAATTTTTATGAATTATGATTAGAAGATAATTTTAAGACACCTTAATTATTTTTTTTCAAAGTGTTATAAAAACAGTTTTAATTTAAAAATTGTTAATTTTTGTATAATTTATTATTTTATTTAAAAATAAATTTAATTATATTTAGAAAATTATTTTCAAAAAATGGATTTCATTTTTTAATTTTACATGTTGAAAAATTTTCAGGGTAAATTTTGGGGATTTTTATGAAATTCTTGATTTATTATGAATCGTAAAATATGATAAATTTTGAAAAAAGCTAAATACTTTTATTAATGCATGATATTCGATGAAAGGATAATTTAATCCCACATGGTTCGAAACCACATGAAATTATTACTAATTTTTCTCACATGAATCAAGACTATTCATATTCTGGAGCAAAAATATTAAACAAATGATTAAAAAAATTTAAAACTCCTTCTGTCCTCCACTATTAATTCCACCCACTATCCCCTCTTCATCACAAACCACTCAAGCTACATGCCTTTCCCATATCATTCCCAAAGCTCTTCCATAGACCCTACCCCACAACAATTAGCTCATGGTTTTATAAAAATAACAAAACCTCTTCTTCAAATAGGCTCTCGAAGAAGACAAATTCACATGCTAATTTCGGTCTCTTTTTATTCAATTTCTGTTCAAATTTCTTTTATTTTTTCTGTTATACTAAAAATATTTTTCCCAAATGTCATGATAACACTATTTTGATTGCTATAATATTTCAAAATCATATTAATGGAGGATTATTCATTAAACTCCTCCCTATCTCTATCCTTGTTTATAAAATTGAAATCGTTGAACGTGATGTGTTAATTTACCTACATCATGGGAAATGAACATCAATTTTCCTTAAAATCCTTCAGGGATGTAAATTAACTTATTAAATGATTGAAAATAGAATTTATTATGTATGTTTTAACCACATTTATGTTCTAGAAACTACTTGTATTCGTAATAATAATTGATAAAACTATACATGTTTGTTGTGATCCAAAAACTACCCACACTAACCTAAAACAATCATAATTAATTTTAACGAATGATTATTCCACATTTTATATAACATAATTCATTATAAGATCATTTCAATTTTTTTAATATCTTTAATAACATGTAATATAAGTTTTGGATGTTTATCAATGTTCTACAGTAACTTTCAATCATGTGAACATGTGAACCATTCATGAAAATTAAGAAAAAGAACAATTCCACATAATAGATTTAAACACTATAACTAATAAAAAGACCCATAAAAGATCCTAACGAAAAAATATTATACAATATTCATGTATAAAATGGCTGGTATTGCTAATTAATGAATATAATGTCATTATACAGGACAATAAAGTGAAAACAGCGTTCTGATACAAGGTAAGGGGAAATTATCTAACCCAACATTCATTACATATATCCTAAATCACTATTAATGTATGTTTTCCCCAAATTTCAGTTCATGGTCTTCTTTTTAGTCAATTAATTGTTTTCCCATCTGCTTAAGAAGGCCTGGGGGTGTTCTGGGGGTTTGAGATAAGAAAAACAGGAAAAACTGATTTCGGGGTAGGTCGCACGGTCTGGCCCCGGTTAGTCCTATCTATGAGGACATAATAGGTAAACCAAAAACAATAAGGATTTTCTTACAGGAGCATCTGCACAGTTTGTGCATGGTTTCGAAATCTATGCCGGTAAACCATGTGGCCTAGATACTTTTAAAAAATTGCAAAAATGGCATTACGTGGAATTAAGTACCAACATAGGATTTACCAACTCCTCTATTCTTGCAACCCTAAGAACAAACCCAAGCTCCCAAGATCTCTCATGGTTTAATATCCATTAATAATAGGTCATTTGGAGTGCCTTCAATTGAGGATTAAATATTCTAGTAAGGCTAATGTCCACCTAGTTTATCTTTTTGTTGTAGGGTTCACACCACTTCTCTATCTACTTCTAAATCTCTAAAACCCAATCTTCTATTGAGATTTAGGTTGGGGATGGAAAGGGTAGATGAATTGAGATCTAAGAAAATGGTTGGGACTGATTTTCCCATCAGATTCAAGGTATGTGTTTTACAGTTTCTATCCCTTGGTCTTAGTGTAGATTTGTGCATATAGGGGTTTATTCTGGTATACATTTTGATGTTTTCATGATGCCATTAATTAGATGTGGTTTATTGTAACACCCCAACCCCAATTACTAGGAATCGATGCATTATTTTAATAAATTGGCATGATAACATGTAATCAAGTCCCAAATGACTGATTAGTTTAGTATTCATTGAAACGAGATACATACATGAGTTCAACGTTACAACATGAAAAGAAATACAATAGTAATTTATTCCATTAGAAACATCCAAGCCTCCTAGATATGCCGGAAAGTAAATCATAACTAACTTCATCATATCCTGGTAAAATGAAACATAATAAATGGGTGAGCTCAAATGCTCAGTAAGAATATTCAATACAAGAGAAGATAGCATAAACATTAGTCATGGTGAATAATTTAAAACACTTACCTTTACAAATAATAAACATGAATACATTATGTCAGGAATATGATATGATTAAATAATTCCATAATAAAACATAGTCATGGGTATTGTACTAGTAAAATAACTACATGAACAATCAATATTGTTTTCATAATGATGGAATGTATAATAACGGACATTCTGAAACATTTTGTCAAGGCCTCGGCCAAGATGTCTAAAAATGATTAAGGCATTAGCTATAACCATATATCAAATTGGAAAACGCATCAACCAATTCCATGTCTATTTGTCTCATGATACTTACTGATGCATCAAGGAGCTATAGTGGGATCTAACAATCACTTACTATATCCAATTCATTCCACATACAAAAAGGATGAAACATAACAAAAACATTCATATTAAAACTAGCATACGAAATGTCAAAATTTTAACCTTAAATTGTGAATGGTATGAAAATAGAACATCTATAGTCAAACATATCATAAATCATTCAATACAATATGTAAGATTGTATTATAATAAATAAAACTCAATCATGAATAATATCCAGTAATGGATGTTGACATTGCTGAAAATGATTAGTAAAACTCATTGAGAGAAATATCATTTTTTGTGAAATCATTTAAAATTTAAATATTTATAAAGGAAGTAATTTAAAGGATGTTTCTAAATAAAATATTTATATACCACTTTGAAAATTGTTAAACAATTTAACATTTTAAAACCATCATCTCCATATAAATAAATCCTTAATAGCATTTTGAAAACATGTACATTAATTAAAAATATTTAGAAAAATAAATCATTAAAACATTTAAAATGATGAACTTGATATAGAGTCACTTCCAAAAAACGTTAAAACATTAATTTTGAATATATTTTCATCAAACATAGTCATGGATGATAAATATGTCCCAATAAAAACATTTATACATAAAAAATCTCGGATTATAATGAGATTGAGGAATTAACCCATTCCTAGTACTTTTCCTTGGTTGAGGGTATGTTAACCTCGTGTATAATAGTCAAATTGTTGTTATTAAATTATACAAGAACCATATCCATAAATATTATATCATATATGATCTTCTAATATTGTTTTGTTAATAATATTATAGTGTTATCATCGTTTTGGGTGTTAACTAATTCATTTTTCTTTATATGTGTTTGTACATAAGCCGTGTTTGTTATGGATTTGATGTATTTGATTCATATCCATATTGATAATATATTCTTACACATTGTTTTAAATCATAAAATGAAAATTATTAATGAATGGTCATGATGGGGAAATGAATGTCATCATGTTCGTGGAGACGGTAATCCGTACATAAACACGGGTGACAATATCATTAATTTGATATTAAAATCATATGTAAATAGATGTTATATCATATATACTGATTCATTAACATGTTATATTTATTATTGACGGAAATTATACATCATTATTATACACATTTAAAAAATAATGCATTGAGTAACAACTACACCACGATGTGGAGACGGTAAGCCGTACACACGCTTGTATGGTGACACTGTCATTCATATGATGGATAGAATAGCGAATATGGTTGTAAAATTTATATAATAACATCATGGTTCATATAATATAGTGTATTTATTATTTAATAATGGAAAAAACAAATAAAGAGGAAGTGTATGAAGAAAAATAACGTGAAAGAGGTGAGGAAATATTTACCACTTCTTCAGGTTCTTCCTTTTGATTTGACCCAAAGGGCTCCTTAGGTTGTTTTTCTGATACAATTAAGGCCTCTAAGTTGAATTGAGGACAATTGGGAGGATATTTGGGCTCGTTTTTCCAGATCCAAATGGCTTTGGAGGTGTGATTTGTAGAGAAGCGGAAGTGCCCTTTTATATGAGAGGTGAGGGGAACCTTCAGAAATGATTGGAATATTATTTTATAATAAATTTATTTTTAGTTTCCAATTTCACCAAAATAATTTATTTCTAGGATTTGGTGGATATGGTTTGAAACAATCTCAACATAGAGGGTTTAGACAGGTTTGGGTCACCATATTAACCTTATCTTTTAGATTTAACTCTTAGTTAAATAGTTTAACATTTACCATATATTCTTGTATTATTATAATAATTGGTTAATGAAGATAATATAAAATTACAAGATAACCCAAAGTTTTTCATTAATTATATAACTATAATTATAGATGTTTTTTGGAAGAAACATTGATTTTTAGGACTATTATATAAATTAATAATATAATATTTGTTTTAAAAATCCATTTATGTCAGTTTTGACACTATTTATTATTTTTTTGGTGAAAGACATAAAAAATTATTACTTATAACCAAATACATAAAATCCATAAAAACATGTCATATGAACCTATAAAATTTGTGGATATGATAAAAACATTGAAATTATATTTATTTTAATATTTATAATACCATTTATTTGATTCTTTCCTTAATAGGTAATTACTCCATTGTCATTGTATTATAAATAAATTTAATAATTTCATGTCTAAAAATTATAAATAAAATACCATTATATGAAATAGTTTTATCTTTCAAATGAAAATACGTAGTCGAAAATATAATATATATGACACCTTGTAAAAATTGTTTTACTAAAATATATATGCTTATGTCATTTTTGACTTTACTTTAAATTAATTAATATAAAGTGTCATTATCACTGTCAAGTGGCTCCATGTGGTCCCAAAGTCGTCCCAAGGATACCCATGGTCGTCCATGTATCAACCAATAGAAATAGTACACCTGTTAGAGTAATTTATTATTGTTATTATAATATAGGTTTACCCTTATTTGCTAGATTTACCCATTAACCATGGTAAATAAAATATTTACTGAAGTAAATATTCATAATGTCTAAAAATAGAAGTTACATATCTATATATTTTGGACCTCATGATTACTAATATGGAATCCATTTTTCCAAATTCAAAACACAGAAGTGGAAGAAATTACTTTAAAATTATTTCCTATTGTCAAAACAAAAAGCCAGTTTTTAAAAACAATAACTATCAAATGATTAACACTTGTTTATGTCTAGTTCAAATGTGAAATTACGTCCAATGGTCTAAATTATATTAAATCATAAATATATAATCTACTGATACTTTAAAACCACTAAAATGTATAATTAAACACTATAAAATATTTCAGTTAAAAAATTTGCTTTTAATTAAAATTTAATATTTTTCAGTATTCATCAAAATATGAAATTTCTCAGAAAAACACAAAAACTTTATCCAAAATAAAATTTTATGTCTCTATTACAAAGAAATAGTCTATTTTTCAAATTCAATAAAAAAATATTTCAAATATTTTATTGAAAAATGATTCACCATTAAAAGGTTGTAAAATTGCATTTTTTGGAAAAATAATTCTATTATCTAAAAAAATTAATTTGTTGTTATATTATGTCTAAAATAACAAAATATCGATGTTAAAATTATATGGAGTATATAAAATTAAAAATTATGTTAATATTATTCATAACTTCTTTTTTAAAGACTAGTTTAGTAAGTCGTGGTGCGCTCGAACTCGGTGTTGCGTGTAGTGCAAGTTATTGAATTTCATTGAAGAGATAGAGTACTATGAAGTCATTGGGTGTTACATTCTCCCCTCCTTAAATAAATTGTGTCCTAGAAATTAGAAATTGTTCTTCTAAAATAAATGGTTAAAACTAGAAAAATACTTTTGTGTAAAACCAGCATCAGTTATTGGGTTAATTAAATTTTGTCTTAATAAGTGGGAATGGGAAATGAAAAAGTCACCAAAAAATTATGAACTATATTAGGAGAACATTGGTTGATATTATAGATAGATAATTGGAGTTAAAATGTAAATTTTTATCGGGATTATATGAGGTCATCAATCACAAATAAGTGAAAACTTGAGGGCCTCAAAGCCGTCATTGTATGGTGATTTAAAATATCATCGGTTCAACAAAACATAAGGTATTAGGATAAAACCATTTCTGGTTCTAAGATCCCTTCACTAAAGTTTTAGAATTAATTTATTCATATAATCAGAGGATAAAAATATAATTGATATGTAGAGTTTCATCCTTCGACTAATTCCTACCACAATCTCAACATTCACTTCAAAAGATAATATAAATCAAACACATTTTATTTATCATAATCGTATATGGTCCAAAAAATAATGAATTTAAAATTCATTAGTCCTACTATTAAAAAAACTTCATAATACAAACATGGACATCATGTATTCCAGTGGTAGGTGATCCACCCTTGTCACCCTTCAGTTGCGTGTTCAATTCTCACGGCCTTACCAGACGCGACGGGTTATCACCTGACCTCTTGGATATTCTTTTTATTACGATAATAAAATAATATTAAGAAATGATTTAACCTTAATAATAGTATCCAATGAAAATCTTAATCTGTTCCAACCTTTAGACTTATCCAGAATACTTCTGTCCAAACTTACAATCCAAAATTTAGAAGTAATGTAAACAAAATGAAGATCTCTTTTGCCGAGTAATAACATATGAATACCTTACCCATGTATTCTTTTAAAACATGGTAACTCATAAAATTACTATATAACCATATTGATAAAATTAATGATCCCTTATTTAGTATAGAATACTAGATATATTCTTTATAACAATTTTTTTAATATTTCAATAATGATGGAATAAACAAACCACTAATATGTTCCAAGGTTTTCAAGAATATAAAATATAATTTATCCAAATCAACCATATGTTATTCCAAAATCACTACCTCAGTATTGGACCATATTCAGGTTTATCTTTCCTCCAACAATGTATTTTCCAAAACTTTTAACTTGTTGTTGAGTAAATTTTCTTAGTACAACATAATCTCAAATAATAAATGAAATAGTAGTGTATTATAATCATTATTTATTTCCATAATTCATATAACTAGTACATCATTGATATAACACTAAAATGACATAATTATTTTATATAAACATAAGAACACTAGACATTAATTTTCATCTGTGGTGATACCATCACTTGATTATTATCCAACAACATCATTTGTTGTATACTCTAATGATTTAGAATTTGACTCAGGTAGTGTCACGACTCCTTGCACATGAAAAAGTATACATTAGAAACCTTTTTCTTACCCTTGAAATCACGTACTCAATGTCCTTTTTCTTCACACGTATAACAAACTCCCATTCCCTTTAAGCATTTACCATGGTGATTCTTTCCACAGTTATCACATATGGGAAAATACTTCTTCCCCCTCTTCCAATTATCCATCTTCCTCTCTTCCATCCGTTTCTTCTCTTGAATCCCTTCATGTCCATAGGACTCAGCTAATTCTATACATATCTTATTAACACATCATAATATTTCTTTATAAGATTAAAATTCATGGAAGACTATTTCCCTTTTAAATTTTGGCTTAATACAGTAAATGATACGATCCTTCATAGTATTTTGATCTTGCGTATTATTGGATTTCTCATTCCTTCTACTAGGAGCCATTTCTAAATAATGTCATACACCAGGTTAGTTTATGAATCTAAATGCCTAATTCCAAAATATTAATGTACCTTATATAAATTGAAAATATTATGCATATAATCTTTAATCATAAAATGTTTTCTTTGGGGAAGTATTGAATCCCAAACCCTTCAAAATGGCTTATAAAGAAAATGTGAATTATCTTAAGCATATACCCCGGGAGTGTCGTAACCAAGAGTGAATCAAGGCCTGTTGTCGTGTACTAAGATACCCCAAGTCAAGCCAGTAATGCCTTATTAGAGTTTTCACTCGTAGTAACATCTGTGCTAGAGCCACATATACCTGCTCGTATCCAGACATGGATGTATTGATTGGAAAACTCAACAAATATATACTTTACCAAAATTTTAAGAATGCCTTATATACATATCTTCAAAGACTATCTTAGGGTAATGTTGTCTAATCAGAGTTTATCTAAATCTAGTTTCCCGGATTTTTACTAAACTTTCTCTAATACCAACTATAATGCCCCATCCACAGTTACCGAAGCCAGTGCATTATTTTAATACATTGGAATGTTTACAAGGAATCAAGTCTCGAAGGACCGATCATTTTTGACTTATTGAAAACAAGATACATGCATGAGATCATCATTACATCTTAAAAATAAATACAACACCAATTTATTCCAATAGAAACATTCAAGCCTCCTTGATATGCCTATAAGTCACTCAAAACAAACTTCTTCATATCCTGGGAAATTAAACATAAGAAAGGGGTGAGCTTAAATTCTCAGTAAGATTAAGTAATAAAATAGAAGATAACATAAACATTATGCATGGTGAATAATTGAAAACACATTCCTTTCCAAATAATAAACCTGAATAATTTATGGCAAGAATATGAGCTGAGTAAATAATGCCATAATAAAACATAGTCATGGTTATTCTACTAGTCTAATAACCACATGAACCATAAATATTACTTCCATAATGAAGGAATGTATAATTCATGGAATTCTGAGACATTTTGTCAAGGCCTCGACAAAGTCATCTAAAAAGGATTAAGGCCTCAGCTGAAACCATTTATCAAATTGGGAAAGGCCTTGGCTAATTCCAGATATAATTGTCTAATGAGACCTACCGATGTATCAAGGAGCTATAAAAGGCTCTACACATCACTTAATATGTCCAATACATTTCTCATATGAAAAGGTTGTAACATAACAAAAACATTTATATTAAAACTAGCATACTAAATGTCAATACTTTATCCATAAACCATTAATGGTTTACAAATAGAACATCCATAGTCAAATATATCATAAATAATTCAATACAATATGAATTATTGTAGTATAATAATTCAACCTCAATCAAGAATAATATCCTCTTAAGTATGTTGAAATAGTTGAAAATGGTCTGTAAAACTCTTTAGGAGAAATATCCTTTATTTGGGAAGTCATTTAAATTCCCATATTTATAAAGGAATTTATTTAAAGGATATTTTTGAATCAAAGTGTCCCATACCACTTTGAATATTTTTAAATGAATTAACATTTTAAAACCATCATGACAATATAAATAAATCTTTTAAATCATCTTGAAAACATGGAAATTAATTAAAAATATTTAGAAAATTAAATCATTAAGAAATTTAAAATGTTGATATTGGTATTGATTCCCTTCCACCAAACCATAAAATATTCCTTTTTAAAACATTTTCCCGAAACATGTATATGGATGATAAATATGCCCAAGTAAAAAGTTTTACACATAAACAAAATCAGATAACAATGAGATTGGGGAATTTAACCTTACCATGTAATTATCCCTGGTCGAGGGTACATTAACCTCTTTTATAATAATTTTATCATTGTTATTAAATTATAAAAGAACCATATATATAATTATGATACCATATATGATCTTCTAATGTTGTGTTGTTAATAATATTTTTGTATTATCATCATTTCGGGTGTTAACGTATTCGTTTTCATTTATATGTTTTGTTACATAAGCTATGTTTATTATGGATAGGATGTATTTGATTCATATCCCGAATTATATTAAGTTCTTAACAAATATTTAAAACCCTCAAATTAAATTTTTTCTTGAATGGTTACGGTGGGGAAATGAATCTCATCACGTTCATGGAGATGGTAAGCCATACGTACGCTCGAGCAAAAATATCATTATTTTGATATCAAAATCATATTTAAATAGATTTTATATCATAAATAGAGAATCATTAACCTGTTATATTTATTATTTACATCAGGTATACATCATTTTTATAACCATAAAAAAATTAATGTATTTAATAACTACTACACCATGTCGGTAAGACATCAAGTCATACGTATACACGTATGGTGACATTGTCATTCATATGATGAATATAATAAATAATATGGATGTAATTTTTTTATAAGAACATCACAATATATAGAAATACTATATTTATTCTTTTAAAATAGAAACAACAAACAAAGAGGAAGTGGAAATGAAAAAGAACTTGAATGAGGTGATCAAATATTTACCTCTTCTTCAGGTTGTTCCTTTTGATTTTATCAAATGGGATCCATAGGTTAGATTTATGATAAAAATAAGGCTTCTCAGATGATGTGAGTAAAATTGGGAGGATATTTCAGTAGGGTTCACTGATCCAAATTGCTTTGGAGGTGTGATTTTGAGAGGAGGGAAAATGAACTTTTATAAGAGAGGTGAGGGGAAACTTAGGAAAAGATTGAAATATTATTTTATAATAAAATCATTTTTGGTTTCTAATGGCTCTAAAATGATTTATTTCAATTCTAATGTGGGGATGAGTGAAAAACCTCCCAACTAATAGGTTTTAGACATGTTTGTGTTACCATATTAACCTAATCTTTTAGATATATCTTTTAGTTAAATAGTTTAACTTTTACGATGTATTTTCATTTTATTATAATAAATGTTTAGTAAATTTAATATTAAATGTTAAGAGAACATCAGTGGTTCGTTTATGATATACCAATCATTATATAAGTTTATTGGTTGAACCATATATTTTTAGGACTATTATATAATTTAATAATATAATATTTATTTCAAAAAATCATTTATGTCAATTTCGACTCTATTTAGTATTTTATTTTTATGAAAGTTATCACAACTTGATTACTTCAAACCAAATAAAATTAATTGATACTATCATGGCATATTCACCTAGAATATTCATGGAAGTTTTGTTTAATGTCTAAACATTATAAATAAAAACAAAATTATGTAAGAAATCATTTATCTTTCTAATTAATAGTTATTGTCGAAAAGGTAACTTATATAACAATTTGTAAAAAATGTTTTACTAAAAGATATATGTTTATGTAATTTTTGTCTTTACTAAAAATTAATTAGTATAAAGTGTCATTATCACTCTCAAGTGGCTCCATGTGGTCCAAAATTTAACCCAAGGATTTCTATGATCAGATATGTAGCATAAAATTGGAATATTTCAAATGTTAGGATACTTTATTATTATAATAATAATATTTGTTACACTTATTTACCAGATTTACCCTTTAGCCATAGAAAATAAAATATTTACTGAAGTAAATATTCTCAATGTATAAAAATAAAAGTTACCTATCTATAAAATTTTTACCTATTTATTCCAAATATGGAATCCATTTTTTTAAATTCAAAACACATAAGTGGAAGAAATTTATTTAAAATCAATTCTCGTTATCAAAACAAAAATCATGTTTTTAAAAATAATAACTATCAAATGATTAATACTTGTTTCTGTCTAGTTTATATTTAAAATTACATCCAATGACCTAAATTATATTAAATGATTAAAATAAAATCTAATGAAACTGTAAAAGCACTCAAATGTATAATTTAACAGTATAAATTATTTTGATTTAAAAATTTGTTTTTAATTAAAATTTAGTATTTATAACTATTCATCAAATTATGAAAGATTTCCAAAAAACACCAAATTTTACCCAAAATAAATTTTTATGTCCCAATTCTAAATAAGAAGAATATTTTTTCAAATAGAAAATAAAAAAAGTGTCGAATATTTTATTTAAAAATGTTTTCCATTAAAAGGTGGAAAATTTCATTTTTTGAAAAATTCTTCTTTTATCTTGAAAATTGAATTTGTTCTTATATTATGTCTGAAAAAATTAATATGGACGTTAAAATTATATGGAGTATATAAAATTTAAATAAAATTTAATACTATTCATAACCGCTTTTTGAACGACTAGTTTGGTATGTTTTGGTGCACTCGAACTCGGTGTTGCGTTTAGCACAAGTTATTGAATTTCAATGAAGAGATAACATACTATGAATTCATGGGTGTTACATATATTTTTTATCTAAATAATTAATTGAATCCCTATTGATCCCTATTGGATGTAAGGACGATGGATTGACCAAATTTGGGCCACCCATGTGGTGAGATATCCCTTCTGATTGGGCTAACAGAAATGTAAGGTTCCAAATTGTCTCATAATAATATAGAGATCTAACGAGGAGGATAATTGGTTTATGTATTGTGTAATAAATAATTTTCATTAGACGTGCCTAGTTTGTTTAATGGATTAAGGATTGATTGGTTGGAATTTAAATGTGTTAAATGGGAATACTGGAAATATGATAAGGAATTATGTTATCACTTGAAAATTCATAGTGAGATAGGAATGATAAATGGGAAATAGGGATAATGGGTTATGTATTATAAATAATAAATGTTTTAATGGATTAGAGAATAATGTAAATTTCCCATTTTTTGATAAGGTTGTGATGTTTTCAACAATATTGGATATGCTTGTTGTGATGTGGTTAATTGTGGTGAATGAAAAAAAAAGCATGTTCACATGGCTTGGTTGAGTGGGGTTTAGACATGAGGCTCTATGACCATAGGTCGAGTTGGACGGAGGTTCATGATTTACCCCCAAATTGAAAGGTTATGGAAGGGGAAAAAGATCTATTCCCCTAACAGTTTCATTTCACCTGGACGGAGGCTTCATGGTGAGGATTATGAGGTTTTTATAATAAGATCCCTAGTGAGATAGGACTTGAATTTTATTTCCATATTCATGATACATCTTAACATTCATAATCCATTGGACACATGAAAAGAGCAGATTAAACCATGACATGTCTATGTAGTGAACCTGTATTCAATGGTATTATAATTTAAAAGAGCATAGTCTAGAATTTCCTATTGAAATATTTACCATTATTTTTCCTTAATTACCACTTGCATGAACTATCTACATTTTATAGATATTTTTTAGATATCACTGGGGGTTTCCTAGTAAGTAATACTCACACCTTTCTCCGGCCACCATTGGGTACCCGAGCAGATTTCATGCTTCTTGGTCAGGATAATGGAAAGGGCCCTATGATATGGAGTTGAGTGGGACATGAGACAGGTACGGGTTAGGTTCCAGACTCAGAGTTCAAACCATTTAGCGGATCCAAATTTTTTTCATTATTATAGGTATTATTCACTTTTTACTGTATCATGGCATAACATATTTACTCTTGTATATGGTTGTACCCAATTTAGGGATTGGTTATTTTTTCATATTATTGATTTTTCTATTTTGTTTACACTATTTAATCTATTTTGTGATATGTTTTACTCAGGTATAGATGGTATAGTCTCCCCACGAATCCAACTAGACACTTACTACTAGTCGGAAAACTCTGGCATATGTGGAGGCATGCTCGAGGTCTTGTAGTCACCCGACTTGGCACACCATTATTGGCTATCGGGTCGTGGACATTACAAAGTGGTATTAAAAGAGTTATTTTTTTATTATTACAATTTGGGGAATAGTAGACAAGAGGATAGGAAAGAGTCAGGATGTGGTAATGAGCTCGTGTATTGGATTAGTTAACCTATGTATGAGGGAATACCCAAGTCACCCTAGGAGGGGGTTGTTGTTCTTGTCGTGTTTGGTTATATTTGATGATATTTCACCATTGGGAGATGAACTTGTTGTGTGATTTGAAATTTTTTTTAAATTTCTCTCATGACCAGAAAAGGGTGTGAGGTGGTGCATTCATGCATCTTTCTTGGCAAATATGAAGGTATGTGGCATGAATTATAGTAGACAGACAAATGTGATGGGTGTGACAGTTATACTTTTTATGATGCATTTGTTGATCTTAAAAGAAATGAAATTTTCTCTAATAAGAAGATATGAATGGGTAAAAGGGGGACATAAAATGAAATATAGTAATTAAAAAATGATGCTTGATAAAGAAGTAAAAGTGGATTAACATGTTTTAAGAGTAAATTGAAATATGGAAACAATTTAAAATTGTTTAAATGATAAGTATTCTAATCTTGTGAAAGAGATATTGTGCTATCCTTGGCCATTAGAGTGATGTCAAAGGGTCCTAATCCGAATGTGAGTGGGATTGTTTTGGTAGAGTATGTGAGTAGTTTTAGTTGTTGAAATTGATAATCCAACCCATATATCTTTCCTCTTCATAAAAGCTATATGGTTGCATTCAGAATCTTATTTTTGGTTTTTTAGAGACATGCAACTTCGAAGATGTGTGTTGGTTGGGATATTAGAGAAAATTTACAAGAACTCTCATATAGTAGTAGAGAAAGAGAATGTGGTCATCCAATAATATAGGGATGAATATTTCTGGGATAATGTTTCCCATTTAATGCAGATAATGGAAGGAGAACTAGGATAGGTTTCACCGAGTATGTCTTTGCTGACCACGATGTTTCAGTTGCAGCACCCTCTGAACATTACTGGAGTGGGTGGGATTGAGGCAATATAGTTTAGGATTGATTTCATCCAAACTATTCTTGACCATATAGAGAACCTATTGTGAAGAGAGTCATGTTATTGGCCTTTATGGTGAGGGGTCACAGAAAACGTTAGTGGGGCGTCATGGTCCAAAAATAGTAGGATAAGTGAAGGATATGAAAGCATATTTAGGATAAGTTCCTTGAGACCTTCTAACTATGAACCATGAGAAAAGAGAGGTCTATATATTTTATTTGGATAACTCAGTGGAAAATGTTGGTAATGGTCTATGCCATTCGTTGCACCTATCTAGGATGCTCTGTTCCAATGTCGATAATAGATGAGGATGCCATAGAGAAATAGTAACCGGAGGGGTTGAGACAATCGATCATATATAAGTTGAATATATTTCCTCTGAAATGGATTTCTGATGTGGTGGATATAGCCCTTATCTCAGAGGGGAACATGAAGGGAGCTTCCATTAATGAACATGTGGTTCCAGTTGGGCAAGAAAGTAGTGTGACTTCTGATAGTAGGAAGTGCCATTAAGGAATTTTTATGCAGGGTGAAAGTGCAAAGATCATTTATAAGAGGGGGTTGGTTTCTTGGGACAGTGACCAAGTCTTCTGTTATGAGTGTGGAAAGCTGGGTCATAAGCATGACAGGTGTCCATGTCCACCAGTTGTGTTTCGAGCATGTGGTAGGTTAGGCCACATGCAGAGATACTATAATAACCTGTGACAACCAAAGAATGATGAAGGTTAGTGGTAGATGTTTAGTGTGGGTAGTGGTTGGTTACCCCATAGAAGGTATGAGTTTGGAGCTCCCCAGGTCGTACTAGTAGAGGCAGTTGATTTTGAACTCTTAGGGTAGATCACCCTTACCAATAGAGCAGTGAATTGCAGGGTTCTCAGGTTGGATCAAAGGGTATAGTAGTAGGTAATCTCCATGAAGTTCAGTCTATTCTTAAAAGTGGTGAGGCAGGACCATTTACTATTCTAGGTACAATTCTTGTTTCTTCCACACTATCTAGTTCTTTATTTGATTTATGTGCTACACATTCATTTATTTCTACTATGATCGTAGTTGTGTTGGGATTAACCATGGAGACATCATATGGGATAATGTAACTTGATACTCAGATTGGGGTATGAGTTGAGGGCATCATGAAGTGTAAGTGTTTCTCTCTTGGGATTGGGGGTTAGCATTTTATATGGGATCTTTTTGTCCTAGATATGTCACATTTTGAACTAATCATTAAAATGAATTGGTTTTATTATATCAAGATCTTATTTATTATTACCGACATCGAGTAATGTTCGCATCTCTTAATGGATGCACTTATGTCCTTCGTGGTGAGTGGAATACATGAGCGAGAAACAAATGGCCACTACGCCAGTAGTTGGTGGAATTCATAGAACATGTGGCTAGCCTTATGTTAGATGATGTGGAGAAAGGGAAACCTTTCTTCTAGATTGATATGGACCAGTTTCAAGATGTGTTTTAGGAAGACTTATTGGGGTTTCCACCTGAGAGAGATGTTGAGATTACGATCAAATTATTTCTTGGAGCGAATCCAGTTTCTATTCCACCTTATTTAATAGCGCAATAAGAGATACAAGGATTGATGGTTAAATTAGAGGAATTGGAGAGTAAGGGGTTTATATGTCCAAGTACATCACCTTGGGTATCTCCTGTTTTTTTTAAGAATGATGATAGACCGTTGAGGCTATGTGTCGATTATAGGAAGCTAATACAGATGACTGTTAAGTACTGATACACTCTTTATAGAATCGATGATCTCTTTGATCAACATATAGCTGCCATGGTGTTTTCCATGATTTATTTGAGATCAGGGTGACATCAGTTTAGGGTGAGACCTTATGACATACCCCATACAATATTCCGAAGTAGGTAAGGGCTGGTTGAATTTCAGGTGATGCCATTTGGATTGACCAATGCACTGATAGAGTTCATGGCCTAGATGAAATAGATATTTCACCCATATCTAGATTGGTTCATAGTTTTCTTCGTTGATGACATCATGGGGTACTCTAGTACTCATAAAAATCATGAAAAACATCTTAACATAATCTTAAGAAAAACAAGAATGCATAATATTTATTCCAAGATATACAATTATCAGTTTTGGATTGATGACATGACCATTATAGGACACAAAATTTCTATGTCAAGACTGTTGGTGGATCCAGAAATGGTGCATGTTGTGGTGTCTTGGTAGAAGTTAAGAATTTCTCTGATATTCAATGTTTTCTTGTTTTTCCCATCTATTAGCCAAGGTTTATTAGAGATTTATCTAGTTAGGTAGTGTCGATCACAGGACTAAACATATAGGGGGTTATGTTTGATTGGTTAGAAGCTTTTGAGAATGATTTTTGGGATCTGAAGGAACGTCTTACTACCGCACCGATTATGATCTTACTCGAACCATGTAAGAGGTAAAACATGTTCTGTGATGCACCTGGTATTTGACTTGGGAATGTTTTGATGTAGGATAATCAGGTTGTAGCTTTTGGGTTAAGTCAATTGAAGCCACATGGAAGGAATTGTCCTACTCATGACCTGGAGGTAGTTGATGTGGTTCATGCCGTAAATTGTTTGAGTAATTGCTTATTGGTAGAACCCATTACGATGTTTACCAACCATAAAAGTCTCAAATTCATCTTCTCTCTGTGGTATTTGAATCATAGGCATAATGGAATGATGTGTACCTACATTCTTTTGATTTTGAGTTGGTGTACACACATGGAAAATGGAAGTGTCACCGATGTTCTGAGCCGGAAGACTCATAATCAATTAATTTAGGAATACAGTTCAAAGTGTGCGATTATGTCCTTATTTGCTGAGATTCATTTAGATATACGCGATGGGCCCGAGATGATGACCCTTTCAACTATAACAGTTAGTTTCGAGTTTTTAAGATGAGTTAAAGAGATTTATCTAGTAGACATGGAGATTCTAGCTAGGTAGGAATGTCTTAATGGTGGGGAGTCCTCTTATTGTTGGAATTTCAGTGTTGATGGAGTTGATAAGGTTCATGGTTGTGTAGTGGGGTCGAGAAATGTACATGAGGAGTTAGTGCATGGTTTTAACGTGTCAATGTGTGTAGTGAATTCAAGATTGACTAAGATGTACCATGATCTTCATTTAATGTTTTATTAGCTGAGAATGAAGAACGAAGTTGCAGGTATTGTGGAATGGTTCATTAACATTTAGTAGTTGAAGGTTGAACATCTGTGTCATGGTTTGTTGTTACAGTCACTGCCTATTCTAGAGTAGAAGTAGAATGATGTCATGATAGACATCATAGTGGGTATTCTAAGGATGCCTCAGATGTGTGATGGAATTTGGGTGGTTGTCGATCGGCCAACAAAAGTATCTCATTTCATTCCAATCCAATAGACCTATAAAGTCGACCAGTTGGTGAAATTTTATGTTTGAGAAATAGGATAATTGCATGGTGTGCTGAGAACCATTGTTTTAGATTGTGATCCACATTTCACCTCATGCTTAATGAGGGGACTTGAGAAGTCAATTGGTACCCAAGTGTTTTTGAGTATAGAATACCACCAATAGAATGATAGGAAGATAGAACATATAATTATGGTATTAGAAAACATCTTGAGAGCATGGGTTCAAGATTTAAGTGGTTTTTGGGAAAATCACCTGTCACTTATTGATTTTTCACAACAACAAAAACATTCATTCTATTGTTCAGATGGTAACTTTTGAGGAACTTTATGAGAGACCGTATAGACCCCTGTTTTCTTGGTCAAAGGCTAGGAGTCTGAGCTGTTAGGATAGAGTCTTCTGTAGGAGATGTCGTAGAGGGTTTGGTTGATTTATAAGTGTATGCTAACAACTCAGAGTAGAAAAAGGTAATATAAAAAATATTTTTGTAGACCACTTGAGTTCATGGTGGGTGGTAGTGTGTTTCATCAGGTGTCACCAAGGTTGGGTCACCATTGAATTCGGAAACAAGGTATGTTAGCGCATTGATATATGGGTCCATTGGAGATTATGGAGGCGATTAGATTAGTGGCTTACTGATTGGATCTCCTACAATGGTATAGTGGGATTCATAATTTTTACCATGCTTCAACAGTCTGATAGTATCACCCTAATCTAACTCATTTGTTAAATTTCAAGGATGCCATGCTTGAGGTTGATGCGTCATTTTAGGATCACCCAATTTGTATTGTGGATCATAGTGGGAATGTTTTTGTGTGGAAATGTTGTGCCCTTGGATCAAGTTATATGGAAACATGGAAACATTAAGGAAGAATCTTGAGGGAAGGAATTATATATGGGGACCCAGTGGCCGCATCTGTTTTACTTGGGAACTTAATGATACATGAGAAGTGAGGCTCTCAGATGATTCATTATAAGGTGGGGAGGTAGTAAGATCCCAAATCTCATTTAAGGTATACGTTTGGCCACATTTTAGTTTAAGCACTTCCTTTTGGTCAGTGAAGTGTTTTCCCAAGTCCTTATGACGAATTGAGGGTGTTTTTTGGGGTTTGAGACATGGAAAATGGGAAAAGGGAGTTTTCTATGTAGGATGCACTATCTGCGCACGGTTAGTCCTTTGTGGATAGCCCCAATAAACCATGTAGAAAGAGCATTTTTCGATTGTAGAATCTTCACAGTTTGTGCACAATTTGGAAAATTGTTTAGGTAAACTGTGTGGCCAATAATCGTTTAATAAATTCCAAAAATTCTATTACGCACTTGAGATTTACCTCGTCTTCCCCTCTTGCTTACATAGGAATGCACCAATTACCCTAAGAGCTCCCAATGGCGATTCTCCTTCAATCCAAGGCCATTTGGAGTGCCTTCAGTTGTGGATTAAATATCCAATTATGTCTAATCTCCAACATGATTCTAATTTTGGGTTATAGTGTACAACATTTCTCCATCACCTTCCAAGATTTAAAACCCATTATTTCTGGTGAGATTTAGGCTGAGGATTCAATGTGAGGTTGAATTGGGATATAAGACCTTGGTTGGGAGTGTGTTCACCATAAGAATCAAGGAAGGTGGTCTACAAGTTATATCCAATGGTTTTTGTGTAGATTAGTGCATGTATGGTTTCATTCTTGTCATTGTTCATGATGTGTTCTTGATTCCATTAATTAGATTTTGTGTATTGGGTGTCTAAAGAATTAATTCAATCCCCCTTGATCCCCATGGGATGAAAGGGGGAAGTATTGTCCAAATTAGGTTGACCCATGGAGTGTACCGGCCCTCCTGAATGAGTAAATAGAAATTTAAGATGAGAAATTTACTCATAATAATATTGATACTCAACGAGGAGGTTTATTGGTTCATGTAATGAGTTAGATTGGATTGTCGTTTGTTGCATCTTGTTGGATAATGTCTAAGGGATTGTTTGGTAGTAATTTAAATGGGTTAAATGGGAATAAATGGAATATAATAAAGAATTTTGTTTACACATGAATATTAATATTGTGATAGGAATGAGAAATGTGAAATGGGGATAAAGGGTTAAGTATTATAAATGATGAATGTGTAATAGACTGAGGCATAATGTTAATTTCCCATTTATTAATAATGTTGTGATGTTGTAACTCATATGGGTTTTTATTGTTGTGATGTGGTTAATTGTGGTGAATGATAAATACGTATGAGCACATGGCTTGGTAGTGTGGGGTTTATACTTGAGGATCTATGATCACAGGTTGAGTGGGACAGAGGATCTAGCTCCACCCACAAATCCATGGGATAAGGATGTGGGTATAGTTCTATTCCCCTAATGGTTACATTGCACCTGAACAGAGGCTTCAAGGTTTGGATTATAAGGTTGTTATAATGGGATTCCTGGTGATACAAGACGTGATTTTTATTTCTATATGCATTAGAGCATTGGACATGCCTAATTCATTGAACACATGAAAAGGGTAGATTAAACCATGAAACGTCTATGTAGTGAACTTGTATTCAATTGTTGTATAATTTAATGGAGCATCGTCTAGAATGGCCTATTAAACTATTTACCTTTATTTTCCCTTTATTATCAATTGCATGAATTATCTACATTTTCTTGATATTTTGTAGAAATCATTGGTGGGGGCCTATTTAGTTACACTCACACCCTGATCGGGATTCCATTGGGTACCCGAGAAGATTTCATGCTTGCAAGTGATGACATGGTCAAGGTCCCTGTGCTAGGGGGTTTAGTGGGACATGGGACAAGTACGGTTGAGGTTCCTAACTCAGAGGCCAGATCATTTTTGCGATCTTGAAATTTTTCATTCTTCTAGATTCTGTTTACATGTAACTGTAGCATGGAACGGCATATTTACTGTTGTATATGGTTGTACCCAGTTTGGGGATTTTTTATTTATGCATGTTATTTATTGTTTTCTATTTTTTATCCTATTTAAACTATTTTTTTGTCTCTTACACCAGTATAGAGGGTATATCCTACCCATATATCCTATTAGAACCATGCTATCAGTCTGCAAACTCAGTCATTCAGGGTGGCTCTCTTGAGGCCATATGGGGACCCAGATTGTGGAAACATTAGTGGATTCATGGTCAGGGATGTTACATTCTTTTGTTGGGTTATCACTATTTCACTCCATTTTCATAATTTTTACTCCATAAAAACCATTATTTAATTACTATGATCCCTTTTCTGGGATATAAAATTTTTTCACCAATTTTTATGTCAAAAAATGGTTTTCTAAAAGAACTCTTCTTTAATAAAACACACTTTTTACTTCTCACTCAATGTTGATGGTTCATATATCAGGCAGGCCATTCCCTCTTTATTTTTGGAACCCAATTATTATGAATGTGTTTTTATGAGATTTTCCATTCCCTTCCATGTCTTATGTTTGATATATGTTCTATGTGGCATGAATGATAACAGATATTTTATGATGTGATAGGTGAAACCAGAATTATATAGAGCATTATGAATTTTTGTATGTGATGGGTGCCCTAGGAATTATACTGATCTCTAATGAATTGGAATACATGATGACTATCATAAGTTAATTTGAAATTATGTGTGAACATGATGCTAGATTTTTTCAGAACTATATGTAGTAGTTAACCACTTAGACACGATGTTTTATTTTTTATAAATTTCCACATTCCAAGTCCTTTCATAACGCATCCTACCTTGATTAGGATCATATTCCTATGATATAATGATAATGATTATGATCACTCTATGTCACCCTATTTCATTCTATTTCATGATAATATCTACCTCTTAATAAGCTTTTTTATGATCATACCGTGTTTTGAAATTATTTTTCACAGGATTCCGTAGAAGTTCAAATAAGAGTTATGGTGCTAATGCAGATGAATAAATATAGTTATATTGTAATTATTTTTTGTACACTATGACTCAATATAAGTATGTTTTTTTCTAATTCTCCAGAACATAGAACGAAAAAAGTCCCCATTTGTAAAATGTACTGTGTATTTTTGAAGTTATTTATTATTCATAAAAAACATATCATGTTTCTATACTGAATCTGGATATGAGGGTTTAGGGCTTTACAGTCAGCATCATAGGAACTGTCTAGACATCTTTTGAGAATAGTAGTTGTCATTTTTTTTGAAAAAAATATTTAATAGTTTTTAGTTTTAATCATTTTGTTAATTAATTCCAAATAAAAAATTAGTTTTTCTTAATAATCGATGTGTAAATTAAGAAATATATATATAATGAATGAATTGTGAGGCCATAATTCTTTTACGAGGTGATAATGTAATATCAAAACACTTTGTATGGACACATGATGTGCTTAAATAAACTAATAAATACTATGTGACCATTATAAGAATACCATTAAATTTAATTTTTCTGTTTATATGTTTTGATTATCAAAAAATAGACATGCACAGTTGTGATCATCATGTTTGTTGGATTCTGATAGAACAAACATATTATTGTTGAATAGTAACCTACCATTATGAATAGAAACATACCCTTATGAATTTTAATATAACCTTATGAATATTAATGTACCTTTATTAATAGTAAGTTGATCATTATGAATAGTAATGTACCATTATGAATATTAAATTCACCAATGATATTATATAAAAATTTATCCATCTTATAAGTTTCTATATGATATAATTATGTCATAATATATGTAAATATATATTTTAAAAATTACTGATTAAGTGTTAGTATTTTTTTAAGTAATATATATTTAATTACAAATAAATGACTTATTTAACAATTTAAATGAAAATTTATTTTCATAAAATGTATTCATTAATAAGTATTTTTATGACTTATTATTATAAGATAATTATAAGATACAATAAGTTTTTTTGTCAATGTGTTAGAAATGCAGTTTTAATTTTATAATTGTTGATTTTTTATATAAAGAATGGTTTTAATTAAAAATTAAATTAATAATATTTATAAAATTATTATCCAAAAATGGAGTTCATATTTGAATTTTTATCCTTGATGAATGGTTAGGATGATTTTTAGTGATATTTCAGAAATTCCTGTATTTTTGATGAATGGTAAAATATGATAAATTATGACACATGATGAATACTTTTTTTAATGCATCATAGGTACTGCAATGATGATGTAAGACCACTTGGTTTGAACTCATATACAATTATTTCTATTTTTGGTCACTGGAATGAAGTCTATTCATAGTCTTGATAAAAATATTATACTATTGATTAAAATAATGTAAAACTCCTCCACTAATCCACTATAAAGACCACCCACTCGCCCCTCATCCTCCCATGCCTTTCAAGCTAAAAAATTTCCCATATTCTAGAAAATATTATCTCTAGACCCTCCCCCACTTACAGTAGCACATGGTTTGATAGAAATACCAGGACATATTCTCTATAGAGGCACTCAAAGAAGACACATTCAACATGTAATTTCTCTCTCCCTTCTTTCAATTTTCATTTAATTTTCATATCATTTATTCTATTATCCTAAACTAATATTATCCAAATTTAATGTTATCTAATGTATAATTTATATACAGGTATGATATCAGGTTAATGGAAGATTATTCATTATACTCCCCCTCTATCTCCTTTCTTAAAAATTGAAATTGTTGTCCGTGATGTGTTAATTTACCTACATCATGGGCGATGCAATTCCATTTTATTTCAAATACATCAAATATGTCAATAAAAAAATTAAATGGTTGATTTTTTTATTATGTATTTTTTAACCCATTTTATGTTCTATAATGTACATTTATTCCTAATACTAATTGATAATACAAAACATGTTTGTTGTGATAAAAAAACTACTCAAATTATCCTAAAAAGATCATTATTAATTTTAACTAATGATTAATCCGAATGTTATATAAATAATTCATTATAATATCATTTAAACCCCTTTATTATCATTAATAACATGAAATATCATTTTGGTATTTCTATCCATGTTTTACATGATCTTCCATTCATGTGTACAAATTAACTGTTTATGAAAACATAGAAAAAGAACACTCCTGAACAATGGATTTAAATTATATTACTAATAAAAAGGCCAATAAATGAACCTAATGAAACCATAATGAAATATATTTATGTATAAAAAGTTCTGGTATTTCTAATTAATGAATATAATTTCATGACATAGGACAATAATGTGAACAAAATGTTCAAAAACAATGTTAGGGGTAATTCTCAAACAGAATTTTTTATCTCCGAGTACTCCCTCTTTCACTCCATTTTATGTATATTTACTCCCTAAAATCATTTTTAATCATTATCAAACCATTTTATGGATATAAATTTTTTCCATATGAGTTTATGTCAAGAAATATTTTCCAAAAGATCTGTTATTTCAAAAAACAAAACCTTTACTTCTCACTCATGGTTGATGGTTCTTGAACAAATATTTCATTCCCTCTTTCTTTTCGGACCCCAAATCATATGAATGTGTTCTTATGAGATTAAAACCATTAGCATACATGGGTAATTAATGATATATGTTATATGTCAGATTCAGGATAAAGAAAATGTTATTATGTGACGGGTGCGGCCAGAATTAAACAGTGCATTATGAATGCTTGAATATAACAAGTGCACCCAAAATTAAACAGCACTCCAATAAATTGGTTAATGTAATGAATCTCAGTAGGTAATGTGAAATTATGGGTGAAGATGATTCTATATTTGTTCACAAATATGTGTAGTAGTTAACCACTAATACAAGATGTTTCATTTTTTATGTATTCCCACATTCCAAGCCTTTTCTTAATGCTTCCACTAATGATTATGATTTTATACCCTTTTTATGATGATAATGATTATAATCACCCAATTTCATACTTTTTCATGATCTTACCTATCCTTTAACTGAGCTTTTTTATCCTCATACAATGTTTTGAATTTTTTTAGGATTCCATAGATGTTCAAAAGAGAGTTAAGGTGCTAATGAGGATGAATCCAAATAGTTATATTATAATTATTTTTATAAAATATGATTCAATATATAAATGTTACATTCTAATTATATAGATCCTAGACTAGAAAAGGCCCTCCATTATATAATATACTATGTATTTTTCAGTTATATATTACATAAAAATATAAAAAGCATGTTTCAATAGTAAATCCAAAAGTGTGGTCTTAGGGATTTACCATTCCTCTAAAGGGCACGAGTCTCCCATAATTTCTCATTATATGAAGATATAGTCTCATGGGAAATAAAAATAGAAAAATAATATTCAAAGTATTATGATTTTAAAGGAAAATAAGAGTATAAGAGGGATTCCAAAACCATTGAAAAATGAAATAAATAAAATGGGGAAGAAGGTAAGAGTTGACCTTCTATACTAAAGTAATTGTAGGGAAAAACCATGAAACTCGATTGAAGGGAATGAGATTCTCATATATGTGAGAAGAAAAAGTAAACCTACCTAGAGATTGTAATGGGAAGAAAGAAGCTACCAAAGTCTAGTTTTAAAAATGAAGGGGGTTGGGACATTATGCACACGAGTTTCCTATGAATCACAGATACATTACCCAACTAATTACAAGGGAGAAATGACAAGCTTAGGTGGTCAGAACTACTACGGTTGATGTTATAAATGATGTGGAAGAAGGTAAATTAATCATTTTCTAAAACATATCCAATTCTTTATTTGATTTTGGGTCATTGAATTCATTTATATCTTCCATGTTTAATATGAAAATTAGATATTTCTTATTTGATTTAATAAGGGATTATTTAGTCAAAACATTTATGGGATGTATCATTGCAACAATGTCATGTTAGTCATTCCCAATTCTGGCATATAAACACGATTTATCTGCCTATTTTATTATCATACCCAAGATAGAAATTGATATACATCACATAATGTATTGGAATTCTAGCCATGATGTGAAAATTTATTTTAAGAAGAATGAGGTTAATTTTATTGAGGATGTTGTGGAAACCCATATGTTCAGGGAAGAAAGAACACCATATGATCACCATCAAGATCCACCCCAGTGGCTGTAATGAATTCAAATTTTGGGGAGAAAGGGAACAAAATATATATCGACATGGAAAATAATTTTAAAATAGAGTACATTCTTATTGTGCAAGAATATGATGATGTATTTATAAGGACTTTACCCAAGAATCCTACAGAGTGGGAAATTGAGAATTATATTGACTTAATTCCTCTTCAAATCCTATATCAAATACCCGTTATTGAATAGACATTATGGAATTAATGTACTTAAAAAAAACAATAGAATTGAGTGATAAAGTATTTATTCACCCTTATGTTTCCCTTTAGGGAGACCATGTTCTTTTCATTAAGAAGAAATATAGATATATGATGTTGTGCATTGACTACATATAGATCAATGTTATAAAAAAATGAACATGTGTCCCCTACATCGCATTGATTATTTATTTTAACAACTTCATGGAGCACAATATTATTTAAAGATTGACCATCGATCTGGATATCAACATTTTCTTATGGGCAAGGAGGACATTCCAGAAACAACCTTTCAAAATAGGTATAGGCATTCTGAGTTTACAGTAATGACTTTTGGACTGACTAATGCACCCCTTGTTTTCATAAATCTAATGAATAATATTTTCATGGAATTTTTTAATGAATATGAGGTGGTATTTTTTGATGATATCATGGTATAATCCAAAATCTATTAACATCCTGAAAATCACTTATGCCCTATTCTAAAGTCTCTTAGAAGAAATGAATTATATGGAAAGTTTTGAAAGTGATAATTTTGGCTTCAATCAGTTTCCTTTCTTGGAAACATTGTCTCTAAGGATGTAATATATGTTGATATTGTGATGAAAAAGGTTTTGAAATAATGGACTACTCCAACGATCATAGCTGAGGTATGTTGTTTTATTGGTTTAGAATGATATTATCATCGTTTCATTTAGTACTTCAACCTTTTAGCGAACCCCATGACCAATTTTACATGTAAATGGGTTAGGTTTGTATGGAAAAAATATTGTGACGATGATTTATAATAATTGATGAGGAGATTATTGAATGACATGAACCTAACTCTACCATCGGGGAATGATGTGATTGTGATATATAGTGATCCATCAAAGAAATTACAATATTGTGTCCTTATGAAAAATGATAGAGTTATTTTCTATAAATAAATGAAGATAAAAATTCATGAACAACACTGTCTTAATTAGTATCATGATTTAGCTAAATTGATATTTTCTCCAGAAATATGGAGACACTATCTCTGTAAGGCCCATCCTTAAACCTTATATACTCTTGAATTAAGATAATAATTCACATTGAAGATATTTTCATGTTTATATATTTAGATAATTAATTCATAACTTATACATACAACAACAATATTATATGTAGAAACTTTAACTCTCTACCCATTTTTTCACAAAACAAAAACTCATCAAAATTGAAACATTTCTAATTCCTTGGTTTAGATAACAAGAATTTTACTTAATCCCATCCTTCACACTATTCATCTCTCAGTCCATTCATAAAATATCAAAAACGTGGGATGAGTATAAAAAACTCATTAATGGATACATTAAGAATGAAAATAGTTATTTTTTGAAAAAAACATGTATTCCTTTAACACTTTATCATAAAGTAATACTTTTCTCCTAAAAAAAGTAGAAAAAAAACTTCACTGAATATAAGATCATTGTTTAACCTTTTTGTAACCAAAATATTACCATAAATCCCATATAAAACAATTTATAGAATATAAAGTTTACCTGGAACATAAACATAATTAAATGGAATAACCATAAGGTGAAATTTCGCGCATATCAGTAAATAGAATAGTCATATGGCCGAATTCTATACTGAATGCATTAGAGGTTATAATGTATCCATCCATCATTGGTTTATCTTTTGAGCACATGTCATTTGGTTTATCACGTAATGACCCTTCATTGGTTTATCATAAAACCATCCGTCAAATGTCCATGTACCATTATATAATCATAAAATATTGAAAATATACCCATTTCTCAAATAATATTTCATTTGAAATCATAATAAATAATTTCATGATATTGAAATAATGAATCCACTTTAAAAACCATTTTCACTATGAAAGCACCGAAATTGGGATTTTGGGATTTCTTTTCCCATTAAAAACATTAAGTCTTATAGAGGAGGCCACATAATGATTACGGAGAAAGAGAGGTTATTGTCTCTACAAATGTCAAAAACATTCCATTTGTCATTTCGTAAGATTCTCTATAGAAAAATATATTCAATATAAATGAAATTAAAATTCAAGGGGTTTTAAAATACACCGTATAAAATTAAGTGATTTATAAATCAAAATATGCCTTAATGAAGGGAGATTGAGACGCAATCCCTTACCTTTAGTCTAAATTGTCACGTATGTTCCCTGTTATTCATGAATAACAAACATAAATTATCTTTTACTTGATTCAAAACTATTTAATTTTTTAATATTACTTTTATATCAATTATTACCTTGTTATTACAATCATATAACTATTCATGTTCATATCGGTCATTTTGTCGATGTTCAGTACTTGAGTCAAAAATTAACTTGTTATAATTAGAAATTGTCAACATGGTCAAAAGTAAATTATTTATAGAATGATATTCATGATTTATATATCATATATATATATATATATTATATTTATTTAGAATATTTCATATCATTTTTATATAAGAAATGAAATGCACCGTTAATGGAGATGGTAAGCCGTACGTACGCATGAATACTAATTTTATTTCTTTTTCATATTTAGAGGAATTAAAACTAAATGATATGTAGGTATATTATAATTAAATTATAATATATGTGTTATATATGTTACATTATATCATTAATTACATACTTTATACATTCCAAGTCTAGAATGAACGTGTCATATCACATTGAGGGGGCAGTAGTATGCACTTCCTAAAATGAATTTATCGTATTTATAAAACATGAAATGAATAATGTTATGTTGTAATTAAAAATTACAGAATCATAGTGCTCAAATAAATTTCATAAATATCATATATAATTTTAGTTCCATAATAATGGCCACCATTAGAGGCGTAGGAGATAATTGAACAATCATCGTTTTGTGAGATAGTAGTTCACCATCCACAGAAACAGTACATTATAAATCTATTAGATGGAGATTTTTGTATGCATAATTCAAATAAATATCATAAAAAAATCTTATTATATTGAGGATATTGGTGCCATTATGTAATCAAATAATATTAATATAATAAGTAGTGAATAAGTAGAATATTGTAAAGAAACTTTAGAGAAGATGCTACCTCTTAAAATGGGTAACCCCCTTTGATTTGATCCAAAATGCTTTCTTGAATTTCCTTCTACCTACAGTAAATTTTTAGGTGGTAGAGAAGGATGTTGGGAGTTTATTTTCTAAGATGTTTGATGATCCAGGTTTTTTCATAGGTGTTATTAAAGGGGTTTTGGGTGATTCCCTTTTATAAGAGGGAGGAGGGGTACTTTAGGAATGACTTGAAATATTATTAAATTATAAACCAAATTTCTATAATATAATGGACCCCAACTCATTTAATTCCAATATAAGGTGATTATTTATCAAAATCGTCTTAACCAATGGGTTTTAGAGAAGTTATGGTTTCAAATTTAACCGTATAATTCAGCTTTACCCATTAGTTAACTAATTTAACTCTTATCATGTCTTATTGTATATTCGTTTAACATGGTACAGATATTAACCATTAAATGAAAATAGAACCACAAGTGGTTCATTAATAACATTAAAAATATTATTTAAGTCATTTTGACGAATCTTATATTTTTAAAACTATTATATCATTTAATAAAATGGTAATTTGTTTTAAAAAACATTAATGTCAATTTATATACTATTCATATCACGGTTTTTTAAAAAATCCATAACAACATGATTTTTTAGAAAAAAAATTATTAATTAAAATATAAAAAGCCATAATCATCCCTAAAATTATTTTAGGGAATAAAAATATCAACATAAATTTATTTTAAAATTTATAATCTGATTTATATAAATAATTCAATAATTAGGTAATCACTACATCATCATTGTGTCATGAATATATTTATTTATTTGATATCTACAAAATATAAAAAAATTAAAATTATGTTGGAAATATTTTAATCATTATAATTACTATTTATAGTCAAAATGATAACTTATATAAACCCATATAAAAATTGTTTTACTAAAAGAAATTTGTTTCCGTTATATTTTCCGTAACATTAAATTAAATGTAATTAAATGTCATTTTCACACAAAATTGGATACATGGGGTCCTAAAATCTACCTAAGGCTGCCCATGGTCGTAAATATCACATCCAATTGAGTGAGGAAATGTTTTTGGTAATTTAATATTATTATAATATTATTTATAACCCTTATATACTGGATTAACCCTTTAACAATGGTAAATAAAATATTTATGGAAGTTACTATTCATATTGTCTAAAAATAATAGTTACCTATTTACACAATTTAAAATGCATCCGTTTTTCCAAATTCAGAACATAGAATTGGAATAAATTAATTTAAAATTAATTTATGTTGTCAAAACCAAAATGCTTGTTTTTTTTGAAATAAAAACTACCCATAGATTGACATGCATTTATGTCTAATTTCAATGAGAAATTACTTTCAATGAACAAAATTCGAATAAATGATGATATTATAATACAATTAAATTTTAAACCCAAATAAAATTACATTATATCAATACAAATAAATTATATTAACATTAGTTTGGAATTAAAATGTTGTATTAATTACTATTCATTAAAAATGAACTTTTAGCAGAAACATTAAAAAATTTCATCCCAAGTAAAATTTAATGTTTTTCTTCTAAATTAAATATTATTTTTTCAAATAAAACATTTAATGGTGTAAAAAACTATATCTAAAAGGGTTCTCCCTCAAAAGTTTGTAAAATGACCTTTTAAAAATATTAGAGTTTTTCATCTGTAAAGTCAGATTCATTCTTATTTTAACCCTATAAAATTTATTGGATAAACGTAAAAAAATTAACAAACACGTGTATTCATATTTTAGTTAGTTATGTTTAATCATACCAACAAAATGGCTAGGCGTTAACTACCATTTAAATAATAAACTTATTTTTCCGTATAACTCATAGTTGTGTACAACGTATGATTTCAAAGAAACTTGCAGTTGTGTGTTGTTTACACAATCCGAAAAAATTTCCTATTTTTAATAAAACTAATATCACATCATATATATTAATAGATATGAAAATTTATTATTCTACAACTTAATGGTTCATTACATCCTTCCCCCCTAAAAGGAAATTGTGTCCTCACAATTTTAAAACTGGGCTCTAAAACATCATTGATAGTCCGACATTAGTAAAAGAGTCAATAAAATCATGACATTAAATTAAATAAATAGAAGTATAAATGTCACACTAGATAAAACATAAAAGTATTCCTTAAAAACATGGATATGGAAGGGAAACATTACCATCAAATTCTACTGTAGAGTTATAGAAAACATGATCAAGAGAAATTTAACAACCTAAAAACCATAAACTTGTGATACGTAAAATGGTGTTTGAATACCTAGTAGGAAAATTAAATGGGAATTTTTTTTGTTTTAAGATCCCTTTCTAAATGATGGAGAATTTATTTATGAGATACATAAGAACATAAGAAAATATACATACCTTTCAAGTAGAGTTTCATCTGTTAATAAATTTTTCCAAAAAGCTAATCCTTTATCTTAAAGATGAGTATTCAAGATGACTTGGTCACAAATGAAGTGCTAAAATCTACTTCTTGAGAATCAAATAATCCAAAAAATGATGAACTATATATTTCCCTTTTAATTATACATTAACCAAAACCAATGTGGTTTGAATAAGATAAGACGATCCGATAAAAAGATAATCCTTTATAGAAAGAAACACAAATCGTAATCTCCAAAATTAAACAAATAATAAGAAATGTTAAACAAATAACAATAAATATAAAATAGTTTATAAAATTCTTCCAAATAATCTAAAACAAGTTTTAAACACAAAATCATGAATCATATCATAATATTCAATAATGTCAAAACATCAGCTAAAAAAATCCATACGATTAATAGGTCATTGTATGTTTCATTATCCCCAATTTGAATGGAATTAGGTGTTGGTAAACAAATATTTATACTGTATTGTAGATTCTATTCCCAAACATTCTTCGTAAAACATATATTTTTATAATGATCATGCACAACCCATTTAAAACATTCAATTGATCCCTCAGAATGAAAGTATATCCCTTTCATGGAGTCAACTGGATGATTCCTTTTTTCCAGGGAAGGTTCTTGATTTATGAAATTCATTACCAAATTTATAGCATCTTCATGTCCCATTAAGTCATTTTCCAAGGTGTTTCGTTCATCATCATTGGCACATAGGTAATTGAATATACATACCATTATGATTATTACCTAAACATCCATAGGGATTTGTTTATCTCATTTAAAATTCCATATAAAATTTACCACGAATAAGGAGGAAAATCATGACCCAATATAGTTGGTTGAGAATAACCAAAAGAGTTCTTATTCCAACTCCCATTTCATTCGATTTCTTATTCAGAAAACTATCACATTATTCTTCACATCCATTATTACTTGGGTGCCTTCTAGATCCATCTATTTACTAAAACCAAAAAGGACAGTGTGAATATATAATTAAAATCTTCATATATTATATTTTGAAGAGGGTAAATACTTTGATATACTTATTCATGTTATCTTAATCTCATTCAATTTATCTAAGATAACTATGAATCTTCCGAATATGCTAAACATTAAATCATTGTCACTTATGCTTAAAAAACACTATAACCTCTAAAGTTATCTAAACCAACCTGTGATACCGACTATAAGGCCCCAACCTTTGATATTACATAATCGTGAATTAAGATGGTAATTCACATTGATGGTATTTTTATATTTAGAGCTGTATATATTTAGGTCCTAACATATACATATTACTTGAATATTAAATGTATACACTTCTACTTATTATCCATTTTTTCCATAAAACAAAAAACTCTTTAAAAAATAATCATGTCCAGTTCCATGTTTTAGACAACTTTGTCACGACCCGCCCTCGGGGCCCGTGCCGTGACTACCCGAAGCCCGCCGTCCATAAGACAGGGGCTGGCGACTAGCACCAAGGCGTAAATCCCAACAAAAAGGGAAGGCATTGCCTTTGAAAAGTAAACAAGCACCACAGAGTAAGCAAGCAGAAAAGTAAACACTAAGTAATAACATAGTATAACTGAAGTGTGGAAAAGTAAATGGGCCAGTATACAAACCTAAACTGAAAGTAAAGTACAACTCGAAAGGGAAAACAACAACTGTAATGTAAAAGCCGCTACACCGAGCTGTCTACTGGAAATCCCACCTGAAAGGTGGGTACAGATAGCTCCACTGCTCCTCGGGTCCCACCGTCCGCTCCGAGTATGTCCCGCCCAGTGGTCCACCTCCAGGTATCGTCCTGCTCTGCAAGCCTCAACCACGATCAACGTTGTCCGTCGTCTGCAACCAACACAACGTAGTGCGGGCATAGCCCGTGCATGGTTGAGTATAAGCTACTCACTAGGGACCCCGAGACCCCTGAAGGTCTCCCAAAATCCACAAAGGATAAACCACAAATGTGAGATACAAACACGAAGTAACAACCGGCACTGCTTAGGTATATGCCCATACATATACCTAAGTCATCAATTCAATTTGCTCCAACCTCCATGCCCATGTACAACTCAGTCCACATAGGAAATTATACGTATTCCACACAGGAAAGCAAAACGAAATCCACACAGGATAGCACAACACAATCCACACAGGAAAGCAACAGGATTCAGCTCACACAGGTATACTTCTTCGTAAGACGATAAAGATGATATCTGATCCATCTAAGTCGTCGGACCCACGAAGGATCGATAGGTAACTAACCCCTGCAAAAGACCCACACAGGATCGGGCCCACACAGGACCTGTAGGCGCTAGTTCACACAGGACCGCTGAGCGCAATGACCCACACAGGATCGGACCCACACAGGATCGAGCCCACACAGGACCTGTAGCACTGATCCACGTAGGTTCGCTGAGTGCTGTAGTCGTTGTCGGCGAATCCACTAAGGATCTCTGTACTGTCGTCATTGCAGTCACAATAGCAGTAGCAGTAGCAGTAGCAGTCACAGTCGCAGCCAGCACTAGGGTTTCCGCACACAGCAAGCTCATTCGGGACGGTCCTCTCCACGAGTCGAGAGGCTGATACATCAACTGTCACAAAGTCCAAAGATGATGTATCCAAAAGTTTAGTATCGCCAACAGGAACTCAACACAACAGACGGCGCGTCGATCAGACGCCCGGTCAGAGAGTTATTGGCTTTTTCGTCACAGGGGCCCGGTTGGTTTTTAAGGCAAAACCAACCCGACCGTACTCCACCTACATCCAAACCACGGGCGGAGAATACCAAAAGATCCGTCTCACTAAGAGGAACTCAACAAAGCTGACGGCACATCAAACAGACGTCCGTAGCTCAAGATATGAGCGTTTCCGCTCCGAGGGCCCGATTGGTTTCGTATACGAACTAACCCGGCCGAACTCAAAGTATTCCTAAACATTGAGTGTGATATACCGAATTGACCGTCTCGATCCAAGTATCGCATCGCCGCTGACGGTTTGTCAATCGGAGGTCCGTAGCTCAAGTTATGGGCAAAAGACCGAAGTCCAAACGAAAACGGGGGGTCCCGGTCCGGGTCGACCCGACCCGGGTCCGACCCGGCCCGGCCGGCGGTGCGGTCCGGCGCAGCGGCACGGCCCGGCTGGCGGTGGCGCATCCTGGGCACCGCTCGGGTGCCACGCTCGGGGGGCAGAGGCCCCGCTTCTCTTGCCTGGCGGCGCGACAACCTACCGCACCCCATTTTAAAAAACGCCCCCCCCCCCCTCACGTGGGGGGCCTGCTTTGGGGAAAACGGTGGGGCGCTGCCCCCCCCCCCCCTTGTTGTAACTGCGGCCCCCCATTATGGGGGGCAGGTTTTGGCCAGCCGGGGGAATTAATTCCCCCGGTGCTTCTCCCTTCCGGCCGGCCCAACATGGCCGGCCCGTTCTTCCTCAAGGGGACCGGCAAGGCCGGTCCCCTTTCCGGCTTCAGACACCTGCGGCCCGGCAAGCCGCCGGTCTTCTCGTTCCGCCACGGCCCGGAACCGGCCGTGTCCTTCGTCGTCCGACGTTGTGTGACGGCACCACGCCCCTCCGCCGTGGCCCCGCTCCAGCTGTGGCACCTTTGGTTTCCTTCGACGCGTCGTGACGGCGTCGCGTTCATGATAACCTTTCCGCGGCACGGCGTGACAGCGCCGCACAATTATAGCCTTGCGATTCCCGTGTGGTGCGACGACACCACACCATCTCGTTCATCCACAAGAAAATAATAATATTCAAGAACAAGGAGGGGGTTTCAGCCGTGTTTGTGCGGTCCGGCCCCCCTCTCGTTAGATGATAGCACTTAAACATTTATCCTCAAGTTTGTCATGCTAGAACCAAGAACGAGAATAAATAAATAATCAACAACAAACCCCTACCTCGGTTTCAAGAACGATGATCGTGAACGACCCGCGGAAGACGCGTCGCGGTGGTCAGCGTCACGGAAGAAGGACGTCGATGTTGTGAAGCGAGGATTAGAAGTTCTTTGACAACGATTTCGTCAAGGGAAATCATCACGGAAGAGATGACGCGGAAGAAGATGTCGTCGGTATCTCGGGTATAACGTCGCGGAAGACGGTTCCCGAGAACGTGGCATTCTTCGTCGATGTCCGAAAGTTCTTCGCGTTCTTCGTCAATGTTTGAAGAAGAAGAAGAAGAAGAAGGAGCTCTCCAATCCTCTCAAGAGCAAAGGAAACCAACCCAAAATAATAAAATAAGCTTAAGATTATTTTATTACACAACCTTCCTCTTAGAATTTCAAAGGTTTGAAATTCAAATTAACCCTCCTCAATTAATTAAACCAAGTAGTCAAACATTAATTGAAATGGGTTAGAGGGGAGTATTTGAGAGAAGTTGATGAGTTGGGGTTCGTGTGTGCCCCACCACACTTATTCCTCCCAAGGGAGGTTAAGTGGTTGTGGGGCCCACCCCTAACTCCCTTTGGGAGGTTTAAAAAAAAAGTTAAAATAAAAATTTGTATCCCACAATTTTTATTTAACTTATTCTGAACTCCCAAAAACTAACTCTCAACCCGAAATAAACACAACCTTGGAAAAGGTCTCCTTAAAAGAATATTGGCGCTGCGAGTTCGTCGGTGCCCTCAGATTTTGATTCCGGGCACCGGTTCAAAAGATAGAAATTCCCGCTCGTTCATTCACTGAACGTACCCGAGCCAAACTTCAGAAATTGATTCCGGGCACTCTGGGCCTTGGAATCAGGTGCCGTCAGAAACTGTACTCTTGTAAAATTCCAAAGAAAATTAAGAAAAAATTTACCTTGAATTTTACGGGTCTTTACAAACATGCCTTTTCCTTGATCCCATACCTGACCCTCTTCATCACTATGTCCTATGTTTTTTTTTCAAAAACATGGGATAAACCTAAAAATATTAGTAATGGATACATAATGATGGAAAATTGTTAGTTTTTACAAAAAAACAAGTAATCCATGTATAATTTATCATAAATTTATACTTTTCACCTTAAGGAACCAGAAAAAACACTTCACTAAATATATTCACATATTTTATCATTTTTTAACCAATAAATACCATAAATCCCATAGAAAACAATGTATATAATATTATTTTATCTAGGTATATAAACATACATAAATGGAATAACCATGTGTTCGACATCAACACATATCACTAAATTGAATAGCCATATGGCCAACTTGCATACCCAATGTATTAGAGGGTATAGAGTATCCACCCATGCTTGGTTAATCATGGAACCACCCATTATTTGGTTTATCATGTAACCACTCTTCATTGGTTTATCACATAGCCACCTGTCAATTGGTCAAGTACAATTATATATGAAAAATTGGAAATATCAATATTTTACTAATAAAATTTAATTTGAAATCACAAGAAATAATTTCAAGATATTTAAATACTCTATATATTGTTTTAAAAAATTAATACAAAATAACCCAAAAATGGCATAAGCGGTTTCTTTTCCTTCTAAAAATCATTAAGGCTTATAAAGAATGCCAAATAATGATTACAATGATGGAGATGTTATTGTCTCTGTAATAGTTAGAAATATTCATTTTTTTCATTTAGTAAAAATCATTTTATAAAAATAGATTCCCTTTTAATGAATGTAAAATTAAAAGGGTTTTATTATACACTTTATAAAATAATGTCGTGAATAAATAAATATATGCCTCAATGAAAGGACATTGAGACAAGTCTCTTACCACGAGTCTGAATCATCACGTATGTTCCTTAATATTCCTGAATAATAAAATTAAAATAATTTATAGTTGCTTAAGAATCTTTTACTGGTTTATTATTCCTTTTATATCATGTATTACTTGGATATAACAATCATATAATTATTCAAGTTCATATCGATTGTTTCTCGATGTTCGATTCATGAGTAAAAAAAATACTTGTTATAATTAGAAATTTTCTATGTGGTCAAATGAAAATTATCTATGAAATGATAATCATGATTTAGATATCCTAAATTTCAAATATATTCTGTATATATATATTTATAATAGTCCATCACATTTGGATAAGAGAAATGAAATGCACCGTTCATGGATATGGTAATTTGTACTTATGCATGCATGCTACTTTTATTTCTTTTCCATATTTAAAGGAATGAGAAATAAATGATAAATAGGTATATTATAATTATAGTATAATATATATTTTATATATGTTATATAATTTCATTAATTTCATCCTTTATATATTCAATGTATAGAAGGAACAAGTCATATCATTTTGAGGGGGTGATAGTCCGCATTTCCTCAAATGAAATTATCATATCTATACCACATGAAAAGAAAAATGTTATATTCTTAATGAGAATCACAGAATAATAGAGATAAAATAAATTTCATATATATAATATATAATTTCAGTGCCATCAAAATGGCTCCCTGAGATGTGTTTGTAGATAACTGATCAATCATCATTTCATGAGGTTGTTGTTCAGAGTCCATAAAAATAGTATGTTTTAAATCAATTAGATGGAGGTGTGTGTATGTTGAGTTATAATAAATCTCATAAAAGCATTCTAGTATATTGAGGATACTAGTGTTTTTGTGTAATTAAATAATAATAATATAATAGGGTGTGAATATGTAGAATATTGGAAAAGAACATTAGAGGAGACTGTACCTCTTAAAACAGGTAACTCTTTTTGATTTGAGACAAAAATATTTCATAAATTGCATTATGACTAAAGAAATTCTTATAGGATGATGGTAGGGATGTTGGGAGATTATTTATTTAGTGGTTGGATGAGATAAGGGGCTTTATAGGTGTGATTAAATGGGTCGGGGTGATTCCCTTTTATAAGAGGGAGGAGGGTACTTTAAGAAGGTCTTGAAATATTATTTTATTATAAGATGAATTTTAATTTTCAAAAGCTCCCCAACTCATTTAATTCAATGATACAGTGATTATTGTTCTATATTCTCTCAAACAATATGGTTTAGACATGTTTTGGTTTCAAATTTATCCTTATCATTTAGAGTTAACCCTTAGTTAACTAATTTAACTCTTACAATGTCTTATAGTATATTCAATTTATATGGTTAATATAGTTTCTATAAATTGAAAATAGAACCTCAAGTGGTTCATTAATGAAATTTATAATATTTGAAAAGTCATATAGAAGAATCATAGATTTTTAGTAATATTACATTATTTAATAAAATAGTATTTTTAAAAAATTCATTTATGTCAATTTATAAACTATTGATATCATGAAATTTTAAAAAATCCATAACAACATGATTATTTCGATAAAACCTAATTAATTATAACATAAAAAGTAATAATAATCCTTAAAATTGGTGTATAGAATTAAAAGTTTCATATTATATTTATTTTAGTATTTATAATTTGATTTGTTTAAATCATTCAAAAATAAGATAGTCACTAATTCATCATTGTTTCATCAATATATTTATTTATTTGATGTATAACTATTATAAATAAAATACCATGATGTAATAAATATTTTTATAATTATAATTACTATTTATAGTCATATTTTAATTTATATAACCCCCTATAAAAATTGTTTTAATAAAAAATACATGTTTATGTTATATTTTCCTTAACTTTAAATTAAAAACAATTAAATGTCATTTTCACAAACAAGTTACTCCATTGGGTCCTAAAATCGACCCATGGATGACCATGGTAGTGCAAATCTCAACCAATATGGTTAGTACATGTTTTGGGGTAATTTAATATCATTATAATATTAGTTTTTTCCCTTATTTACAGGATTTACCCTTTAACCATGGTAAATAAATTTTTTATTGAATTTACTATTCATAATGTCTTCAAAGAAGATATACTTATTTACAAAATTTAAACATCCTGATTTTAAATATTTAATCCATTTTGAAATATTCAAAACACAAAATTAGCAAAAATTAATTTTAAATTAATTACCTTTGTCAAAAACAAAAAGAGTGTTTTTATGAAACAAAAACTACCAAATGATTAACATGTGTTTATGTATAATTTCAAAGAGTAATTACATCATATAAAAAAATGTATTAAATGATAAAAATATAATCCAATTTCACTTTAATACCATTTAAATATATAACATAACAATATAAATAATTTAGAATAAAAGGTATTTTTGAACTAAAATGCTGTTTTTTTCACTATTCTTTAAAAAAGTAATTCTAGGATACAAATAGCAAAAACTCATCAAATGTAAATTTTTATACCCCGCAACTAAAAAATAATTTTATTTTTTCAAATAAAAAATATTATGGTGTCAAAAAAACATTTAAATAAGTTTCACCATCAATTGGCGGTAAAACAACCATTTAAAAATATTAGAGGTTTTCATTCTTCAAATCAAATTCATTCTTCTTTTAAGCCTCTAAAATTTATTGGATTAATGTAAAAACATATAAAAAATTGTGTAATCATAGTTTCATTAGTTCGTTTCATTCTATCTAATATAATGGCTCGGTGTTAACTTCCATTTAAAATAATAATATTATTTTTATGTTTAACTCAAAGTTGTGTAGAACGTATGATTTCAAAGAAACCTGTTTTTGTGTGTTGAGTACGCTATCAGAAAAAGTTTCCTATTTAACATAAAATTAAAATCATATTCATATATATTAATCGATATGAAAATGTATTATTATATAAATACTTGGTTCGTTATAATCTCTATGGTGAAATATGTGAGATATATACAAATAACAAATGTCTGACGTATATCTTCTCACAAAAAGAACTCAACCTTAGGAAAAGGAGATGGATCAAACTACTAAAGGATTATAATTGATCCATAAACTACCACATAAGAAGGGAAGATAATGTAGTTGATGCATTTAGGAGGAAGGATCATTGAGTTTTAAACAATGTGATTATTGAAAGAGATCTTGTGTTCATGGATCTAATAAGTATGGACATGGGAATTATAAAAGAATGTGAAAAATCATTACTTATTAAATTGGATTCCCAACCATATTTATTACAACAGATTAAAATATCTCAGCCTGATGATGAGAACCTTCAATATAAAATCAATCCTGTGAAATATGGGATGATGGAAAACTTCGTATGGGAATATGGAATTTCGAAATTTGGGAAGAGGCTATGTGTTTCGTCTATACCGATCATAAAAAGTGAGTTATAGGACAATTTCCATAGCATGAATTTCTCTATACACCCTAGTGGCACTAAAATGTATAGATATTTGAAGGAATATATTTATTGGGACAGCATAAGAGAGAAATTTCAGATTATGTATCAATATGTTTAGTATATCACAAAATGAAGGCTAAACGAGAACATCCTAGAAGAGTAATGAAACCTCTACCTTTTCATACATGGACATGGGATGACACCACCATGTATTTTGTCATTCGATTACCTAAAACACCAAGAATGAATGACGCAATATGGGTAATTGTAGACCGACATACAAAATTTGCACATTTTGTTGCTATAAGGGCGGATTTTCCATTGATGCGGCTTGCAGAAATCTATTTCAAGGAAGTTGAAGAATGCATGGAGAACCTTATTCAATAGAGTATGATCGAAATCCTCAATATACATTGAAATTCTAGAAAACAGAACCTAGGTATTTGGATTCTGAGTTTCATTTGATTACTACTTATCATCCTTAAAGTAATGTGAAATCATAAAGGTTGATCCAAACATTAGTAGACATGATTATATCATGCTCGCTCAACATTCATGGTATGTTGGATCAGTATTTACTCTTGACAGGGTATTAATACAATAATAGTTTGCATTCCAATATTCAAATGGAACCATGTGAAGCATTGTATGGAAAGAGATGTCGCACGACAACTAGGTGGGATGAAGTTGGTGAAAGGAAGATAGTGGGACCAGATCCTGTGGAGGAAACAACAGGGAATATAAAGACTATTCAAACCCATATCAAATAATATCAAAGAAGGAAAAATAGATATGTTGATAATAAAAATAAGGATTTTGTATTTTTTTGGGAGATCATGTTTCCGTAAAAGTATCATCATGGAAGGGAGTTATAAGATTTTGGAGGAAATGGAAACAAATCCTTAAATACATAGGACCTTTTAAAATTCTAAAGAGAATTGGAGAATTTTCAAATATTTTTTCTATGACACCTAGCATGTCTAATGTACCCAATGTGTTCCTTGCCACATTGCTGAGAATGTACATGCTAAAACCAACACATTTCCTCACTTATGAAGGTATTGAATTGGAACCTGACCCATCTTATTATAAAGATCCTATCCGGATTCAGGACACTAAAGAACAATTGTTGAGGAATCAGATTATTTGACTGATAGAGATACTATGGAAAAAAATAAAATTGAAGAGTCCACATGGGATCCTAAGGAGCTTATCATGAATAACTACCCAAATATTATTTTGAATAATCATTCTAGCAATTCCGAGGAAGAATTTTTTTATGGTGGGGATAATGTGACACCCCCACGATTTAGAAAATAAATTTAATATTGATTGCATAAAATACTGAGTCTCTAAGAAAATAACATTGTTATAATATAGCCAGTAAACATAATTTCTCCACCTCTGTGATATTAATTTTAAAAACTGTCAAACATGGTTGCGTTCAATAACATATTTAGAGTCAGATAGAATTATCTTATTTTTTTGATGATTAGTAACACAACCTTAGGAATAGTAACACACCATTTGGAATAGTAACACACCCATATGAATATTATGGAATATTAAATCATACATAAAAAGAAACTTCCCCCATGAGTGTATAAATACAATTTAGACATCCTTTATATAAAAAAATCATCATAGTATAGTATAGGATTTTTGTATGTCATAAATATTTTAATTACAGTTTCTAATTAATTTAATAATTTAAAATTGAAAATTATTTGCATAAAATTTATTCATAAATTTTTACATTTTCTTCTTCTAGTTATATGATAATTTTATAAAACCATTATTAATTTCTGAAGGCCTTATAAAACGAGTTATAATTGTAAAGATCTTGTTTGGAATAAATTATGATTTTATTTAAAAATTAAATTAAAAATATTTACAGAAATATTTTGTGAAAATATAATTTATTTTTTAATTATACATGTAAAAAAATGGATGTGGATATTTTTTGTGATTTTTCTAAAATACTGTAATTCTGGGAAAATATTAAAATATGTCTATTTACGATAAATTTTGAATACGTGATTTATTGGTCATAAGTTATGTAAGGATGATATAAGCCCATAAGTTTCAAAATCACATGCTCTTACTACTATTATTGTCCACATTATTCAACACTAGTGGTTTTCATGAGAGAAATAATTAAATAATGAATTAAATAATGGGAAAACTCTCCTCTCTTCCACTATAAAACCCCCTCACTCTGTCTTCACCTCACTCATCTCAAGCCTTGTTCTTTTTATTATGTCTGATAAAATACCCCCCAATATCCTCTACCACATATATAATCCATTTTTCTCATAAAAATAAAAAAAATTCTCCCCTATAGAGGCTCTCAAGGAAGATTACATCAAGTGGTTAATTCAACTTCTCATTTTTTTTTTTTTGAGTTACATTATTTTCTTTTTTCATTCCAAAACTAATTATATTCAAATTTTTTGATGAAAATTATACCTTATATTGAGTGTAAATTTTTTATGATTAAATAATAAATATTAATCATCTCTCCTTTCCCATTCATTGATACAAGAAATTAAATCACCATCAAAGATGTGATAATTTATCATATTCAAGGATGATAGGTTTTCAATTTCAATTACCATATTCTATTAGTTTCTTGAACCCATTTTTATGGTTAAACCAAACTCTTATATATGTATCATAACTTATTTAATCTTATATAATCCTTTTTTACACATGCTATTAATTTATAAATCAAAATAAGCTCATAGTGATCAAGAACTGCCAATTAACCTAAACAATTGTCATTAATGTTTTATATAATGAGTCATCTTCACTCTCAACAACAAAAAAATTTATGAACATTTAATACTATTGGTTTTCACTCATAACATAATACTTATATTATATGAAACCATTTTCATTATATGTGTAAATACATACATGAATATAAGTAAACTGACAATGAAAACCAGGGAAGAAAACACTCCTAAATAGTGAAATTAAATATCTTAACCATTAAAAATGACCTGAATGAACCTCATAAGGATATAATATATCAATTAAATGTGGATGATGTTTTTTAATTATAAATATATGAAACTAAATTTAAATATTCTGGTCATTATTATTAAAGACAGAACACCTTTGGACTTAAAGGTAAGGGTTTTCTACCTGAATCTCTTATTTCATTTGGGATACTCTTATTCATTACATACCACAAAAAAATTATTATTTATTCATATTTACCACATATAAATAATATTTTAAAGTTCAATATATTTTTACCAACAAAAATAATTGTTTCATTAATGGGAAGTTATATTTTTATAAAGGATATTTCAAAAATTCTTCCCGAATTACAAGCCCTATTCAAGGGAATTTCTCAAATTCATATCTATTTTCATGTGAAAAATATAATTTGTTTTCAAAAACCATTACATTTTTAGAATAAATTCTATTATTATGTAAATAATATCACGCTTTACATATGGTTTTATATAATGATTTTTCAAAAATAACCCTTCTTTTCATTGTAAATGATTATTTATCTCAATAATTACTCGAAGATTTAATAAGAGTATCTTCATCTATTTCAAAACACATGATGATTATTATTTGTTATTGGGATTAATATTTTATGATTTTATCCACCATATTTAATTTAATGGTTTATGATTAGTTTTATTGTGGATGTGCTATCAAAAAATCATTCACCAATTTGCTCTGAATGGTTAGTGTTTGTGCTTAATGTTCATGGAATGTTATTTACTTTTCATATATTAGTTTCAATATGAATGTATATGTTTCTTAGGATTCTCCCCATTAATATTAGGAATTAATTGGACATAGTATGTATCGAGTGGGGCTTGATATATCCCCTTAGTGCATCGGTAGGTCTCATGGGGGAAACTACTATCATGGAATAAGGCTTTGAAAAAATGATTATTTATGGTCTTAGAACAAGTCCTTGACAATATAGTTATGATGTCCCACATTATTCATTCCCTCATTATGAAAATTGAAATGATTTTTCATGTGTTTATTCGACTAGATGAATACCCATGAGTATCTTTTATCATGGAATTATTTATTCATCCCTTATTCATGACATAATGTGTTCATGTTTATTGCTAAAGTCATGTGTTTCAGTTGTCCAACATGGCTACTATTTATGATTATGATATAAATAGTTGTATTTCTTACCCTTACTGATCATTTGAGCTCACTCCTTTCTTATGTTTCATTTTCTCAGGACAAAAAAATGTTTATGATGAATGACCAGCATTGATAAACTTATAGTTGTGGATGTTCCCAACAAAACATATAGGTTGTATTTTTTTTCAAGTTATAATGTTTAATATATGTGTGTATCTTGTTTACCAATCTACTATACTACTCGGTCCATCAGGAATCATATTCATTATTTATATTCCAATGTCATAAAGAAGGCATGAGCTCTATGCAATTGGGTTCGAGCCCTTACATTTACCTTTCCATCCCTCATTGTCTAAAATACTCTACCTAATTTACCACCATCGTACAAAAACTCCTTGATGAAAAAACATCACAACATTAACCATTGTATCATATGAGGTCCCCACAAGAATGAACATTAAATATATTACTCATATCCAATTTTAATCTTTCAGGGCCACTAGCTAGTGAATGGAGATGTGATTCTATATAATGATGTCATGATAAGTGTCAAACATATTCATCTATCCCATTTTCTCAACCTCCAAACCATGTACAAGAGAAAATATTCCCATTTTTATCCATTATATATATTTTAAATTGGGATAAACCAATGTAGAATCCTTATTTTCTTACTCCTTAACAAGTAGGTCATCCCACACTTCTGTAATTGGTTTTTGAATAAATATAGGATGTATAATTTCTAAAAAATCTTAATATAGCCGCAAAATAAGTCAGAAATAAAAAAAATGAATTTGGTTAACACATCACAGGCACAAATAATGGTTTACAACAACATTCAACTCATGTGGCCACTGATGAGAATAAGAGAAAACAACACAAGCACTACCCATGGACCAAGATAAACCAATAAAACCAAAATATTATTCATAATAATATGGAAATATATATAGATATTTATTCATATAATACTCGTTTGAAAATAAAATATTTTAACAGAAATGTATTCAAAGGACATATAATGAATTTCCACATGCATTTTATTATTTTATATTTATCTAATGAAATAAATAACTTATTTCATGAGGCAAAATATGTTTAAACCTGACGCATGAATGAACACAAGATCAAAAAAATTCACATACTATTAACACTATAATCAACCAGAGTAAATTAAATCAAAGGTAACATCGAATAATAATAAAATATAATTATCATTTTCATGGAGACATAGTGGTCGACTATATAGTATTATCCATTAGCATCCTCATTTCCCCTACCCTAGACCCAGCTATCATAAATTCTATTTAACCTATCTAAAATTATGTTAAAAAGGAAATAGGATAGTGGACATGGTGCAATGATGCAATTGTTTCACACCAACACCAGAATCACCAGTCCAGAGTGGATTGAGGCAAAAAATCACAATCACCACTTTATTTGAAAGAGGATTCAGACTAGTGTTAAAGGGGAAGAAAAACATCATGGTGCGACTATACCATTAGTGTCTGTAACAAACAATGTATATAATGGATGTTATAATAGAATAGATAAAAATAGTATTTAATTGGATCATCATAGTTGATGTGTAAAAATAAAGTACTGACCAATGTAGTTAGACAATGAAAGACTTCTCAATGAAAAAAATGAATGGATCTTTATATGAGCTGGATCACTATGTTAAATAAAGATACAAAATAAAACATTTATGTGAATCTAAAAACAATGTCCATTAAACGATGTACGATAAATTTTGAGAAGCCTTATTAACTTGACACATAAGGGTTATCTCATTTCATTATTTCCATTTTATATAAAATGTATTGGGATACTAAGAAACCGTAGTAGGGTTTGAATAATAGTCATAGTAGGAAACCACCAACATTCCTTATCACATGTTCATATGACCTACTTGTGAATTTCATTTAAGAAACTCAGAATAGAAAAGTAAAATTGAAAATAATATGAGAAAAGTTTAAATATTATTAAAATTATATACTAACTCTACTTGATTTAGATCCATATTGAATTGATTTTTCACTAAATATGTTTGACACATCCCCTCTAAAAGGGATATACCACAAAACATGTTTTACATATATCGTAGTATGGGATAAAAAATTTATGTAAAATTAAATACCTGACACGTCCCTCTTAGTGTGATAGTCTATATATCTCAACCAATACTCTCATATTATTTTTGGAATTGATTATATATATATATATATTATGATTGGAATAATAATAAAACATTATTTCATGAAGAGTCAAGTGATTAAAATTTAAATGTGAGTTAACATAAAAAATAAGTATCAATTCCTACAGACACACATGAACCGCATGAGTAGTAACAAAAACTAATATCTTATGATCTACATATTAATTTCAAAAAAAACCATGCCAATAACCCATAGATACATTCAAAAAATATAATGACCATCTACATTGGGTAAAACAATGATTTTTTGAAATGGTTCAATGTTAGATTCCTAAATCACCAATAAATTCAAGAACCGCCCATGATCTACCAAGATTATAATTTTAGGGTACTTATTAAGAAAATGATAAACATAAAAGTTATCTAATGATCACACATACTGAATATGATATAATATCAGTAATTTTCTAGAAATAGTCTTTGTATATAAATAATTTCCATAAAAAGCGTTATAACAAAATCAATGATCAATGATTCACTTATTAAAATGTGTAAAATCCATTAAATCACATTTGTAATTCATGCATTCTATTGGTTTATATCGTATAGAATAGGATTGGATTGATCAAATTGATGATAGAACCCATCATATTGGAATTATGATATCCAACCATTTTTTATCATTGAATAAATGATTCATAAGGTAAAGCTAGAGTTCAAAATTAATAAAATAGATATGATAAGTTTTTTGTGGCCAATGAAGTCTTGATAAAATGAGTGAATTGTAAAATCAGGAAGGTTCTAAGAAACACTAAAAAACTCAATGTTCTTAGAAGGCTCTAATAGAATCCACACATAAGCTAGTAGACTACACCAACTAGCTAGTGAGATCATCAATAAGGATGAAAATCCTGAAAAAAAAACTCTGACATCTCATTTAATTTACAATATATTTTCATGATAAAATTTTCCCACATGCCTAAACCATTCTCGTTTCCATCCTATCAAACATTTTAAACCAGCACAAAAATATTAAAAAATATATTCAAAATATAAACAAAATATTTAGAAGTAGTCTGATGTAAATAGAGAGTGTCATAGTTTTTAGCCCATTTTGAAATAAATAAATCATTTATAAATCCATAGGAATTGAAATCCTAGTTATCTGTAATAATTTTCACTCTAAAGGGATACAAAATTACACAACCCCTCAGAGATATAAATCAAGATAACCAATAATAATGATATATATATCATGATCATGTTCCATAATCTACAATTTTAATGTACTATATCACTAAAATAATGCAATATTATACACAAAAATATATTAAAAAATAATTAAGAACATAAATTATAACCTAATAAAAAGTCATTTCATATTTTAATAATCATTAGGTAAATTATCCCTTGTCTATAAAAACTATAATCAATGATAAATTTCTTAATTAGAGTAATATTAATATTTTATGAAAAAACATGATAACATTATTCGATGGTTGATAATAATAAAAATATATTATGGAGGGTATATGTGATCAATAATTATATTTTTAAAAAAATTATAATTCTTTATAATTGTTAAAAGAAAAAATAACCCAAATTTAAAACATTGAAATGTATCATTTTTAAAAAAATGTAAGAAAATAAAATATGGAAGAATATTCCCATCACAATTCGTTGATGAATAAGAATTTTCATGAATGATTGTAAAACACTGAAATAATATATTTAAAACAATGTCCCATGTCGCAAGGCCTGAATCCTTTTGTTTCTATGTCTAACATCCTCTATAAAATTTTTTATTAATTTTGTACTTTCATAATTAAAACATTAATTTTCATGATATTCTGAAAATTAACTTTAAATTTTTGGTACTATTTTGTATTTAGTTACTAAAATTTACTGAATGGCCTGAAGGGCTTCATTTTTATTGATTTTTGATAACCCCCCTTTCAAGGGATGAGGGGGAACCCTTACAAATCCTATAGGATCAGAGATTACGTGGCCCATAGGCTTAGGATATTACTTGACCCGAAGGTCATAGGGAATTCAACCAAACTATCTACAAAGAACTTCCCCTCCACATCATATGCATCCTGATAGTAGATCTCCACCTTTGCATGACCATCTGGCTAGGCTTCCCGTGAAAGCACAGGCTGGTACTGATGGCATAGCCATACCCTCTCATTATGACAATCCATTTGGCTCTGCTCTGGTGAGTGCACCTGCTCTAAATCCTCTTCTCGGACTGCTCCTTTTTGGTAGTGTGCATGGGGCCTACATTCATGTGGCATGAAGGCCTTAGGGTGGACCTAAGGCCTTAATGTAGCCCTATGTGCTTGATAATCAACTGGCCTGAAGGCCTTGGGTGGCCCAAAAGCCTTGCAGGACCTGAGGACCAAACCGGTGGCCCGAAGGTCCAGATGGATGAATAGTTCTGGATGCTACAGTACCGAACAATGCCTACTACATTACTTCTACAGTGCTTGCTACAATGCCTGCTACAGTACCCCAGAAATATGCCTCCACCTAGATTTGATCTTGGGTCTCTTGGATGCACCTAGCGAGTCCTCTCTAACTGGGTGAGGCTCATGTGCATTTAGTTACTAAAATTGAATCCTTCACATTTTTTTTTCATGTAAACTGAGATTATATCTTAAAAATAACTTGAATTCATTGACCATGATCAAAGTAGTTTTGTTGACAATAAATCTAGAATTTTATTATTTTTATAATTATCATATTCTTATATTATATACTCTTTTATGACCAACCATTATAGGAATAAAAGAAAAATGAATCTTCTAGTATCATGGATATGTTATTATATTCATATACCAGATCAAAATTTTCAATTTCCTACATGGTGAAAATGAAATCAAGAAGCTAAAATTTTAATTATCTTGAATAATAAATATTGAAAAAATTAAATATTTTATTAAATATATCATTCCTTAAGAACATCCCATTATCATTTAAATGAGAATGAATTCATATCACATTCTATAGGATGTTGTACACAGGTGCATACTAGTGATGTTATCATTTTCAAAAAAATGGTAGGGTAATAATATAGGTAAAATTATATCTTAACATAATCAAATTTATATAAAAACTGTTATATATTAATTTTATCCATCCTTTTTACCAACCATTTTTCACAGTGATGAAAAATGAAACACTTCTCTTTATGGAGGTAGTAGGCTTCATGTATACAGTATAAATGTTTTCATTTACAATAAGATTAAAAATAAGATGAAAAATGATTATATCATAATTATAATAACATTGTATAATATTTAATACAATTATTGTATCATTGTAACATGTATATATATATATATGATATTTTTGAATTATATGAATAAATAAACATTAAATACTCGGTTTTGATGTATACATATTATTTTGAAAACACCCCGCAATATGAAATAAATTAATTTATAGGATGGCCAATTGGTTAGAACTAATCCTTAATAAAATATATTATAGGGTTATGAATGTGTTTGTGAAAGTATTTTTTAATTATTTTGACAAATATGCATGAATAAGTTATGATATGATGATCCCTTTTATATGTGAGTGAAGTGAAATATTTAAAAATACATATAACCATTAAATATATTATATGTATTAATAATTTATTGTAGAAAAAAATTTTGAGAAGATATATTTCAAGATTGTTTATGGTAAAAATACTACCCTCCTATAATATTTATTTATATTTTAAAATATTATATTCCTTATCTCCTAGTTCAACCCATCATTAACTCTTTTAAAATTAAATTTCATAAAAAAATTTACCTTAATAAATATTAATAATTAACAAAAATAAAAACAAAAAATTTAATGAATTTAATCCTCAAATGTTGAAATATTTAATAATATTTCATATATTAATTTTTTATAGTTTTTTTATTTTTTTTAAAAATATGCATATCCCAATAATTTTTTTATAAATATTTCCTCTTTTGAAATATTATTTTATACCAAAATAAGAATATAATATGAATTCTTAAATAATTATTTGTATTATTACAATTAATATTCCAAGGGTATATGAATATCTTTAAAACCAATAAAATATTTAATATTAATTTTTAAATACATGAAATTAACTAAAATTTATAAAAAATTATAATTTCTATATTATTATTAAATTTATTTTTGTCAAAAAAATTATTGAAAAATTGTAATATATATTAGATATGTAGATATGAAAAATGACGTAAATTGTATTATATTAATTTAATAATAAGTGCATTTTTTAAATTAAACCATGTTATACATGGGAAACCAATTTTGTAAAATAAAATTATTACTCTCTTAAATGATAAATAATAATATATTATTTATAAAACTATAATAAATATAAATTCAGAAAATTAATTATTACAAATAATAATATGGATTAATTTCATTGGCTACCTAGGATTTCACATTCTTCCACAATTATGAATAGGGTATTTTCATTAATGTTTTTATGATTCCCATTTTGTTTCACTATATATTTTATTATTATATAAATTCATAACCAAATAAATTATATTATTTCATAGTTTAGTTTCACCATAATCTAATTTATTAATTTCCCATTATTTATAACATATATTTATGTCTAACTATATATCATTGTGGCTCAAAACATTAGACGCATCTGGTATGTACAAAATGAACCATGAAACATTAAAGATATCATGAACATGAGATCAAATAATATGTGATGAAAAACTATATTAAACTGATCACACATTATACAAAATAACATATGTTTTAATTAATAATGGGATTGACATTCTTGTTTTACAAAAAATAATATAATTTTACTTGGAGATGAATTTGGAATATAATGATATCATAGATAAAAAAATATAACATTTATCAAATTAACATAAAAACATTAATTTTTTCTTTGAGATTCCATCATATTTTGTTTACAAATATTACCTTCTCAAACGTATATTACATGAATTATAGTCCCATCAACATCCATTCACTGACCTGATCCCAAAGTGACGCAGTTTGTTAATTTTTCTATATAAATCAACAAAAAATTCCATATTTTTACTAGAATAAAATACATTGTTATATGTAAATTAGAATAATGAATGATAGTGATCCCAAAATCTTAGAAAATTCAATAAAAATAATTAAATTATATCACAAAAATTCGTTATTTATTCACTCTCTATATCACTTAAATTAAGTATAATAAGATTTCATGAAATTAAATTTAGTAGCCAAAAACATATGATGTGAGTTGAAATAATTTTAAAAATAAATTCATATTTATCAGTTTAAATAGAGAAATTGACCATATAAATTTATAATAACTATTTAAGAAAAATCATAAAATTGTGATCTAAAGTCGTATTACATTTAAAAGGATATCAATGAATATATTTAGTTACACTTCCAAAGGTAAATAAAATAATACTATTACATCCATATGTTTTTTTAATTACACTATAAAATAAATAGATAAAGTTTTCAATTTTCACTCAAGAACAAGAAAATGAAGATGCATCCCATTCAAAAGTCTCCCCTCATTGTGAACAAATTAAAAAATAAATCATTTCATATTTAATGTAGAAATATTTTTTAGTCATCCACAATAATAATAATACAAAAAGTCATTGAATATATTAATATTATATGGATGAATAGAAAATAGTATATTTATACTTCACTCACCCATTATCATATTCAAATAGGAATCAGATAGCACATATACCTCAATTTTAATATCATAAATAATTCATTTTCACTATTATGTTGTGGAATAATACCCGGTTTGAAAATTTATAAAATTTTATGAAAGTCATCATTAGTTATTGGAGAGTTATTAATACTATAATGTTAGGAAAAGTAAAATAAAATCGGAACAAAAAGAGAGGGTGTTACTATTTTCACAATTTATTGGACAATAATATTTTAATCATTAAATGTTTTATCATGTTCCAATAAATAAATGGTAACTGATATATTATCAGTTTAACTCAAGTACTTATATACCACATTTTACTTCCTTATAAGAGTTGGATCATTGAATCCCAATCCATAATTAATAATAGCGATATTTTGTACCTCATGTTTAACTAAACATGATAAGATATATAAATTAAATTTTTTTGGTCTATATATATTTCATATTTAACCTCATTCAAAATATGCCTCCAAATTTTTAATGAAATTACAAACACTAAAAGATCCAAATAACATGTAGATTAATTCTTCATATGGAATTTTAATAGATATAATGCATTAATAATTACCAGATAATCTTGCATGAATAATAATGAAAGTCCCTTAAATTCAACCTCAATATAAATATCAAATTCAAAATTTCTTGTTGCAAAGTATAAAACAAGAGTATTATCTTATCCTATTTTGAATTCATGTAAAAATTAATTTCAATACATTATATAGAAAAGTTTTAACCTTTTATGAGTCTATAATATTAGTTGTCTGGGAAAATGTGAAAATATATATTATTATGTTAGTATCAACCTTATAATCAAATAAATGCTCGAATCTATTTGTTATTTTTATTCCTTTTCAAATTTCTATATTTTTTAGTAGGTACTCTATTTATTATACCTCTAGAAATAATATTTACATGGACTGAAATATGTTATCTAAAAAATCAATATTTATTAAATTTTATATACAACTCTTTAAATTTTTATTTTTATTGATAAAACTGTAATAATTTATTATCGACCTAATAGTATTTTGAGTAAACCATTATATTATAAAAAACTACGACACAATTTTTCAAAATACCCATAGAATAATCTATTCAAATGATCGATCAATAATTTGGGGAAATTCATCAACATATATAGAATATCCTAATACTCAAAATTCACATACATAATTTGGGTTTCTATTCATTAAATCACTTTCTTCTTCAAATTCATCAATTGATACCCCAATAAGGGATCAAATATCTAAATATACTGATAACAATTTGAATAGTAATAAACCATGGATATGTGAAAAAAAGAATTTCTTATTAAGAGTATTGTTATAATCTTCCATATCATCAATGTGCAGTTTGATAGAACCATCTTTCTTTTTATAAAATTGAATCATAGCACCTAATAGTTATTTTCTAGGGTATATGAAACACTAATAATGAAAATCATCTATTAGCTCATTTAATTCCCAAAGTACATCCACAAATATTCTATAAGGTTATTTTTAAAATATTATCATTAGGTAATTAGTCAATGATAAATTAAACCTTTTAATTATTAATAATTCCAGAAAATAATCGTTAAATTAATCTCTATATTTATTTACTACTAGAACATCATGAATTTGAACCTTATTTTTATGAATATGTAAAGGATATTATTATCTCAAATATTTTATTAGTTTTTCATCTTCGTTATATTTTATTAATGTTATCAAATAATTTTTTCATGAAAAAAGATTCTATTTATGAATTATTACTTCATTTTCCATATGATATATCATGGTGTGATAAAATGGAATCCATTAAAAACCCAGAATAGCCTAAACATTTATAATTGGAATGAAATATGATTGGAAAAAAGTAACATTCAAAAGTTGTTTAAATCAGAATTTATAATAATTTATGATTCCATTATACTACCTTATGAGGTTTTAAATATAATTCAAACATAAATTGTTTATATTTTATTTCAAATTATTATGAAAATATCATAGAAAAATGATTAAATTTATCGTGAAACAAACAAGACATTTCCATAATATGAATGAAAAAAATGTACCAATCAAAACATTATTTTAGGATACAAAATAATTTTCGTTAATGTAGAAGACATTATCACCCTATTTTCATTCAAATATTCATGATTACCACATTGAGAAAACAAAAATAGTCAGGAGTTAGTTTAATGAGACGACTCATTGAAATTAAACAATCTAATTATTGGTTATCAATTTTTTCAGTAGTTTTACAATCAAACACATTTTCTTTGAAGTCACAAGTAAAAGGTCCTAATATACTACATATTTTACCCTTTCTTTATCATATTAATGATTTTATGAAATTTATTTTACAAAATTTTAATCATTTTGGAGGCCTAACTAAAGATTTCCTGGTCGAATTCTTATCTATTTCTCAGCCACATGACCACTTCTTACCAATGATTTCATAAATAAAATAATTTTATAAAACACATTATTAATATTTTAATCCAAATAAAAATCCTCTATAATAATATTAATGTCATGATATTTTGAAACTATTTTAAAACATGGTTTCAAAACTCTATAAAATCTAACTATATTAAACTCGGGAAGAATTTTTTTTCTTTATTAGCTAGGTCTATTAGTAAAATTTATATCAATAGAGATAAATTGGACTTTTATTTTTTTAAAACAACTACATAAATTTTAATTTAATTTAGATTAAGATTAAGAAAATAAGTCATAGTGAAATTATTTTTTAGGACATTACACCAATTGAAATAAATACTTCATCTCATTAGTATTATTAATTAGAGAGCATTGTAAATTAAATTCACATTCATTTTGATCGATTAAAAGAGTAAAATGTTTATTCAATTTACATACAAATTCTCTAAAGTTCATCAAAAATAAATTTATCAATCCTCTACCATTCGCCTAGTATGAAGAAGCACTATATTCTTGGGGGTTCTATTTTATGAAATGATCTACTATCAACACGTTACAAAATATAAACATTAGTCTCTATAAATAATGAGTGTGCCTATTTATATTCTACATAATTTACATTAAAACTAGAATAGAGTACTTTTCTCTTAGAAATCCATGTTTTTTATTTGGAATGTTATTATCTCATTGATCCATTCAAAATTTAGGCTCCTAATTTTATATATGTAAAATGATTCTGAACAAAGGTTGATTAAATGATAAAATGTTGAAATATTCCAAATTATTAGTATGGTAACATAAATATTAATATGAATATCATAATATATTATTTTAAAAGTATAAAATCCTCCAAATTTATGAAATCAATTTCCCAAATTACAATTATAATGACTATCTATATTAACAACATGTAAATAAGTGTTAATGTAAAATGATTTCACATTTTAGTAAACCAATGATCATTTATTATTTCATTATGGGAATTATGTATAATATTAAATTAAACTTTATAATATACCTTTTGATGTACATTGTTTCTATTATGATAAGGATTATAATTGACACACTATATTATTAATAACACACTTTCCTTGATTATAATGATTATCCATCGTGTAAATCACGATTCTGGTGAAATTTATTCTCATAATTAGATCCTTATAAAAACAAATAAAAACATTTGATGATAAAAATGATTCTCAATAATTGATATAATATTTAACGAATTATATTAATCTAATAAAATTAAGAAAAACCCATGATGATGATTAATTGATTCACTCTAATTTTTTTTTATCATTATAAAAACATTTCAACATGTGAAAATTTATATTTTCCCCCAAAAAAGTATGAAATACAATAAACATCATACGAAATAACAATGTATCATCAAAATGTACATGGAAACTAATGAAAATGCTATTTTTAAAAACAAACTCTTCACATTGAGATTTTTACAATCATTTTATACAACGTTAGATGCATAACTTTCCATTAATACCATTTTCCAGGCATAACATAGGTATCCAAGAACACCATATTCATAACCAAATTTCAATATATTTTAAAAATTTTAAAATTAAATAGATCCCATTAAATTATATATACAAACCATAGATATTTGTCCATTATTTTCCCTTCGTAGAAAAAATAATCCGTCAATGCATTATGGAGGTATATTGGGATAACATGCCATCATGATAAGAATCTAGATCTCCAACAATCTTCTATAATGATCATGTTTAGTGTTTTTGATTCAAAATTTATAATATTGTACACTTTAATCAAAAATACATTTAAAAATTTACATCACTACATATTAAATAATAATTAATATTTTAAAATAATTAGAAGGGGTTATTCTTTTACATTGAAAACACATAATAATTATAAATCAATATATATTTTGGAATATAATGTTTTTTTATAAATGAAGTTAAATTGTATATTAATAATGATAAAAAAATAAATTATATTGTTGTTGGAAAATGATTTCAATCCATATATGATAAGAGATCACTGTTCATTCACTATTGTAAAAAATTAAAAAAAAAACCTTTATAGAATGAATTTACAAGATTCCATTTTAATCAATTTAATATAATGTAAAATTCGGTAGAAATTACTATTAAAGTATATTTAATCATTAATATAAACATTAATGACATGTATAAATGAAAAATTTCATGAAAAAAAATTCATTGAATGAAAACAGCAAAATAATGATTTTATAAGAATTTCCCTTTTCTCTAGTCTCGACTAAGTTCATTCATAGATCAAACATCTAAATTAATAAAATTATATTAATATTATACCTGATTAAGAAAAAATTTTAATTTCCATTAAATTATAAATATTCTATTTATATAATATATTACCATGTTTCATATGGTTACTAAAATGATTATGTTCACATTTGATGATTTGATAGCATTCTGTTCAAAATATGAAAACATATTTAGTGATTTTTTCAATGTTAATAAGGATTTGGATCTAGAAACAAAATTATAATTAAAATGTAATAAATAGGATAATTAAACATTATATTCTCTTGAATAAAACCATGTATGAATTTTATCTAAATGGAATTTATTATCTAATGGATAGGGTAGTCTATACGTGAACATGAGTGACATTATCTTTCTTATACTAATTTGAAAATAAAAAAAAATTAAAATTATTTTAATTCATTGAAGCATGAATTTATTAGAATTTTCATATTTATCGATTAGTTACTTATTTATGAGAAACCCTTTATTGTTTAATGAAATAATGATTCACATCGTTTTATTGAAGTCATAGTCCTCACATATACATGATTGAAATTATCACTTTCCAACCAATGGTAGTATGTGAGGGAAATTAATATATTTTTAATAATGAATCTATTCTAATTCATAAATATCATAAATATTCAACTAGTTAATAATATTATCCCCCTATATGGCTATGTTCTGATGTGGGAAACCCATCTCTTCATGTATATGGTAGTCAACACATTCACATAAGTGATGATTTAATATCCCATAGTATGGAAGAAAGGATGAAATATGTATATTGCATAATGATTATATGATTCATTGATTATTATTAAAATAATTACATATTTTCATAATGGTTTAATAGTATTTCAATATCCATTCTATAGTGACCCGGACTTTTCAAACATTAATAATAAATAATTATAATGATTAAAAACATAATTGAATTACACCATGAGGATCTAGATGTTTAATGTCTTCGGAAATCTAGGACCAAACATAATGTTTACAACATCAAACAAAAACATGTATTTATTTAAATCTTCTACAGCTTCTTATTTTCCATTGAAAACAGTTTATTACAAATAAAAACATGAGAATATACATCAAAATGGGTGTGATAAAATCATATTTATAGGGTAGATAAGTAAAATTTATCATGGGGTGAGCATAAACATAACATAGGCAGGGTATCATAAGCATAAGGGGAAACATTAATAAAATACTTAAAGTGTGGCAATGCGTAAAAATGCAACATTATGTCATAGTTGTTAACTACCACACATACATGTAAAAAATGATACCATATTATTCGAAAATAATTCGAATTTAACTCATGAGATTCATTACATTACCCAATGCATTGGAGAAATGTATAATTTCATGCACACCCATAACATTCAAACATGCATTTTTCACTATCCATCACATAATAACATTAACAATATCATGAATGCCACATTGAACATAAACCAAAAATGAACATATCTAACTAATAGAAAGGAAATTTTTTCATCTGATAATGATACATTCATAAACCATGGTTTCCAAAAATAAACTGGGATTAACATACTTGATACTATAAACACAATACTTGAGTGAGAAATAATAGTTGGGTTTTTGAAAGAAGGGTTATTTTGGAAAACACTTACTTGACATAAAATCTATTGTAAAACATTTATATACCATAAAAGTTAATATAAAGATGAAAAAATTAGTTTTAAAGAGTGAACATACCAAACAATGGAGTGAAAGAGGGAGAACCCGATGAATGAATGTCGGGTTCAAGAATTTCCCCTTACCTTGCATCTGAATGCATTCTTCACTTTAATGTCCTATATAATAAAATTATATTCATTAATTTGATATTATAGAACCTATTATACATTAAAATGGTTTAATAGGTTTTCGTTACATTATCTTATGGGATTTTGGATGAGTTGTAGATCATATATTCTTTGTTCTTGAGTGTTATTTTTCATAGCTTTTATGAACGATTCACTTTTATTCATGAATGAATGTTCATATGAAATGTGGTTGAACATCCAAATTTTTTAATATACACTATTAGTGAAATTATATAGATTAAAATGATCTTATAATGAATTTGGTTATGTATCATTAGGATTAATCATTAGATAAAATTTAATGATGATCATTTTTAGTTAATTTGAGTGGATTTTTTTATCACCGTGATCTTGTTTTATTTTATTAATAAGTGTCACGTAAATAAGTTAGTTAAATAAATCAAAAAGGGATAATAAATACACATTAAAATATTTTTTCAACCATTTTATGGTTTTATAGGTAGCCTTGATGGATTTTATGGAAAAATCAAGTGCATCGCCCATGATTTATGTAAATTAACACATCATTGTAAACAATTCATTTTATTTACAAAGAGGGAGAGGGAATATTATAATGGTTAATCTTCAATTAACATGTTATCATACTATTATATCAATAATACTATAATTATCCTGAAATTTGGATAAGGGAAGATGAGGATAATAGAATAAAAGAAAAGAAATTTGACAGGAAAATGAATGAAAAGAGAGAGAGGAATTACCTCTTGAATCCTACTATTGAGATTCTCTTTAAGGAAGAAAGGAATGGTATTTTGAGGGGATCCAAAGCTATTGGGCATGGGGAGGGGCTAGGGAATATTGTTGGATAGATTTTATGAATGGAAAGAACCTTGAGAGGTGTGAGAATATGAATGTGTGAAGGGTGGTATTTATAGTGAATGAGATAAGGGTTTTCTAAATATAATTTTTATTAATTTATTATTTCTACAAAAATCAAGTAACTGTGAGTATTTAGTAACTGATTACAGAAATTGTATCATGTGAGTCCAATAAAATTGGTCTTACATCATTATAACATCATACATGACTCTATAATTAGTGTATTTTTATTGTTTTATAAATTATATTATTTCACATTTCATAAAAAATTCAAGTATTTTAGAAAATTCCAAAAAATTTACCCTAACCATTTTTTAATGTGTAGAATCCAAAAATAATTTCCATGTTTGAAAAATAATTTTCTATATAAAATAAATTAAAATTTTAATTAAAATCATAATTTATTTGAAAAATAAAGTTATTAAAATATTTTCTTACTTCTTCTAAAACATAGGCATGTCATTATTTCACTTAAATCCAACCTATAAACTATCATAGGTGAGGTTAATATTAATATGGGTATATAACTATTCATTAGGTTAACATTACTATTCATAATGGTTTGTTACTATTCACAAAAAATTATGTTTGTTCTATCAGACTCCAGAAATCACCATGAACACAACCGTGTATATCATATTTTTGAAATTCAAACCATAGAGGTGGAAAAATTATGATGAATGATCACATAGTATTTAATATCATGATTTTTCATTGTGCTTCCTAATGTGATTGTACTATATGTCTTAATTATAATAAGGGAATTCCATTGACAAAACATTGGGTAGTTACATTCATCCCCCCTTATGAAATTTCACCCTCAAAATTTAGTTTTACATAAACAGGTGAGGCTAATTCTCCTTCATCACCTCTTCATGTTCCCAAGTATATTATTCAAACTTATTATTCCTCCACAACAATTTAACAAGGTTGGTTGTCTTGTTGCATAGAACCTTATATCTCTTATACAGAAACTCTACTGCCTTCTCCTCATAGGAGAGATCATCTTGCAGTTGAAGTACCTTAGAGTTCAATACATGCAAGGTATATGGTATGTAATTCCTCAGGAGTGATACATGAAACACATCATGAACATGAGCCATATTCGATGGAAGTGCAAGCAGATAGGCCACAACTCCTATGTTGTCAAGTATCTCAAAGGTGCAAGTGTACCTTGGGCTTTGCTTCCCTTTCTTTCCATACTGCGTGACTCTCTTCCATGGTGATATTTGATGGAAGAATTTATCCCCAAAATTTTTTACAAGTCCCTTTGATTATTGTCAGCATAGCTCTTACGCCTACTTTTAGCATCATCGATTTGATTCTTTATGACTTGAACCTTCTTTGTCGTCTTCTGAACATGGTTGGGTCGAAATTTCATCCATTATCCATCTTCATCCCAATAGGCTGGAGTTGTAAATTGCTTTCCATACATAGCTTCACATGGAACCATATAGATAATTTAGTGGATGCAATTGTCATATGAGAACTCAACCAATGGGTGATTTTGATCACATCAACATAATTCTAAAGAAAATTCTCTTAGAATGCCTTTAAGCATCTGAATAGTACATTCAGATTGGCCGTCAGTTTGGTGGTGATAGGCCATGATGAAATTCAATTCCATACTCAATGCATATATATGACTTCTCTAGAATTTGGATGTTAACCTTGGATCACGATTAAAGACAATCGATAGTTTTACACCATACGGTCTCACCACATCATTCAAATATATCATTTCAAGTTGTTCAAGCGATAGATCTTCTTGAATCGTGATATAATCGGCAGTCATTGTGATTCTATCAACCACAACCCATATCGTATTATATCAATGTGACGTCTTCAAGAGACCCAAGAAAAAGTCTATATGGACATTTTCCCATTTCCACAATTGTATTGGAAATGGATGTATTAACCCTTTGGTCATTTGTCTCTCTTCTTTAACTGGCTGACATACCAATCACCTTGATATATATTCTACAATCTCCTTTTTCATGTAATCCAACCAGATTTGTTCTTGGAGATCATGGTACATCATGGTGTTACCAGTATGGATAGATAATGTTGGGAAATGTTCATTTTTCAGTTTCTCCTTTGTTATTCTAGGTGATGAAGGCACATAAAGTGGCGTTCCAAACCAAATCATACATTCATCGTAGAAATGAAATTCTTATAGCATCCCTTCCATTACTATATTCTCCTTATTTTGTATCTCCAGATCAACCCTTTGTGCCTCCTTAATCATCTCTTGGATGGATGGTTTTGCAATCATTTGGGAAAGGTAGGATATATCACATACCCTTATGATTTTCAAATCCTTCATTTGTATATCAACAAAGATAAGGTCTATTTCAATCCGCAACATCGATAGAGTTGCAGATTCTTTTTTCTTATTGCATCAGCTAACTTCTTCACCATTATAGGATGATAGTTAATAGAGAAATTAAATTATTAGATTATCTCTTACCATCTCCTTTGATTCATGTTGATCTCCTTTTGTGTGAATATATTTTTTAGCCTCTTGTGGTCATTTTAATTTTCACAATTTTCATCATAAAGGTTGTGACACTATATTTTCAAGGAAAACCCCATAGCTTCCAACTCTAGATCATGCGTTGGGTAGTTATTCTCACCTATCTTCAATTTTTGTGAGCCACAAGCTATCACATTATGATTTTGAATGATTAAACAACCGTATCCATTCTATTAAGTGTCACTGTATATCACATAACATTCAAAACTTCTTGGTAGTATGAGTATACGAGCAATGATTAGAAATCTCTTTAGCTCCTTAAAGATTCCCTAAAATTTTTCTGTCTAGAAATACTTTACCCCTTTCCTTGGTATCATAGTATGTGGGGTTGAAAATCGTGAGAAATTTCACACATAATGTAATGGCCCGGACCTCTCTGGTCCATTCCATTGTGAAAATGTGGTGCTGTAGGTGTTCTGGGAGGTCAAGGAGACTTGGGGTTCATTTGGGTGGACTTTTAATGAATGCTAAAGGGCAATAGATTTCGCACAGTTTGCGCACGGTTTGCCTAAACCGGGCGGCCAAATTGTGCAAGTTTGGTGTTGGAGGGATTACCTAACGCACAGTTAGCGCACAGTTTGTCTAACAATGCAGACTAATCGTGCGAGGAGTGTTTGGCGAGGCAAAAGATAATGCAAGGATAACACATGGTTTTTTAAACCGTGTAGACTAACCATGCAGGCACTTAAAGTTAGATCCTAAAATTTTGGATCTGAACTCTTTTGCCTCTAAATGGTTCTTTTAAGCCTCTAAGTGGTCATAACGTGGTATTACCCTTCCTTGGAGGTAGAATAACCTCTCCCATGAGTTTTGGAGGTGATCCGGAGGCTTTTCTTGGAGAATTGAAGCCAGTTTATTAAGGTATGTGATCATTCTTGATTTATTTCTTAGATCTACATATATATAATCCTTCTTATCTCTCGGATTCATATATTGACACCCGTTATGGGTAGATCTATGTTTTTGGATGTAGAATATGATAATATTTTGTCTTGGTTGTGTTAGGAGAGGATATCTAAGGATGATTCTTGGAGAATCGACCCGGTTCCTTGGGCTTTCTTCGACCGTTGTGGTTTTCCTCAAAAACCTTTGAGGTAGGGTATTTGTGGGTTCTCTAATATTTTATGTGCAATCATAGAGTTTGAATGATTTATCCCAATGTATAACAATGAAATTGACCTAATTTAATACTTGACCGGATTAAAAGAATTGGTTTGAGCGCTTGTTGTTGCTTTGTACCATGTTAACAGATTGCCTCTTGATTTGCTAGATAGTGTGATGTCTATGCCTTTCTTGTTAGCATGTTGTTCTTGATGAAATTGATAAATAACGTAAAGCCTAAACTAATGTATAATTAATTAGCTATTGATAAAGAGGCATGTAAATGAATCTGGTTGTTGTTGTTGTGGTTGTTGATCCAAATTGATGTTATTCAAATTGATGTTGAACTATGTGATTAATTCAGTTGGTTGGTAAACCTAAAAACTATTGGTGCTTGTTGTTTGAAGGCTAGATGCCTTGTTAAAGGCCCAAGAGCCCAAATTTATGTGATATTTATTTTCCTTCTTCTTGTGCTGTGATGTGATCCTAGATGGATATTGTGATATGTGGGGGCAAGGAGGCCTTGTGTTTGTGGTAGTGGATGACACCTAGAGTGGTGAGATGCATCAGTTTATGCATGTGGGTTTTAGGGAGGACACCATGGATGATGGAATGGGATGGATGTGATTATTGGATGTTTGGTGCTTTATTTGGTTGTTTATTTGCATTACTTTCCCCCACTTCTAAAGGAATCTAGTCTCGCTTACTCATATTCCGAATTAGGCGAAGACACGCGGGGTATGCCATGTGATTTCCGTGTTTATACTATCAAGAGATAATGGATCTATGCTCTTGCTATAGGTGGAAAAGACTCGATGGGTAGTACATCAACTCACCGAGTTGAGCCCCTTGTGTTTAGTAGCATAGTATGCTTTCCTAGAATGCCTTTGAATATGGGAAAGTAATTCTGTAATGAATTTATGAATAATTGATGTTAACCCATGGGGTTGGATTTGTTGAAACATAATGATGAGGTTGAGAAATTTTGAAGGGAAAATGGTTTTTGGATGTGATTTTAATGGAATTTAATGTGAAATTGTTCATGGTTAATTAATGATAGAAGAATTAATTAACGTATAGTGGAATTGATAAAAAGGGAATGAAGTAATCTAATAAGACCCTTAAATGGTTGTGTGCTTATAGGATACCTAGTCTTAGAATTTGCAGCCCAGAGTCCAAGAGATGTTAGATTCAGTTGTATCTAAGACTAGGTTATGCCCATAGTGTGGTTGTGAGTTATAGTATATTATGTACTTTTTGTGATTCTATACACTACTCCTCCCTATCAGTAAGAAAAAATGGCACCCCGGGGATTCTGAGACCTTTCAGGTGTTTTCCACAACATTCCGGTGGGAGGATGAATGACTGACTACCCACTTTGTCCCCGATATCTTCTCTTGTTAGATACTAGAGCCATTAGGCACAACAGTTAGTTTTCCACATATATGTGTGTAGAGGGCTGTAATGTCTTGCATTTATTCACACACATATATTCTGGATATAGTATCCTAAGGAATATTATAGGTGTAAGGTGTATAGGCTGTGATGGCTTGAGGATCCTTACATGGTGTATGGGATTTAATGGCTTGGGGTATAATTCATGATGTATGATACACGTTATGGGAGCTGTAGTGGTCCATGAAACTACCTGGTTACTTTTGGTTTTGAGGATGGTGTGGTGCTTCGCCCAGGTGTCTGCAGGCATGACTTTGTGGTGCACGTGGTGCGGATTGTGGAGCTTAGCCCTGGTGTAGACGGGCAAACCTTTGGAGAGAGATGCACAAGACGTATGTCGTTGGGGAAATTCGGTAAACTAGTGGGGAAGTAGTAGTGGGTTACCCTTGAAATTATTTATTATATGATATATTCTTTTATGTGTTACTTAGTAAGAGTAGCCATGGTGAGTTTGAGAACATAGTATACCTGTTTAGGTGATTGGTTAGTTTTACTTGTTGTTCAATGTGCTTTAGCATGATTTATTTACTTTTTCACGAGAGGCATCGGTGAGGATCCTACTGAGTATACTGTGATACTCATCCTACATATATATAATCTATTTTCAGGTCACTGGGAGAAGGTTGGAGACCAGGATGGTTACTACTTCATTGCGTTTGCAGGAGCTGTTCGGGCTTGTGGTCACTACAGTTTTTACTTTCTTTTGGGTACATGCAGTTTTTACCCTTTCAGTTGTATTACTTTTTCATGGAATTACATATGTGAAATTGGGTTTCTTTTATATTTCAGTTCTGAGTTTGAGTTGGTTGGTGTCTATCTTATCTCTCTCTTCCGCATGTGTTCTCTTAGAGGGTAATGCCTCCCATTTGTGTGTTTACCATACCCTCAGTGCTAGTCGCCAACCCAAGGCCTACTGGAGGCATGACTCGGGGGTCATTATCTCCCTTCTCACATTAACGGCCTAGGAGGGTACACTTTGTGGGGAGGGGTTTGTGAAAGAGGTGTATCAATGGTCTGGTTGAGGGATAGGATGGAGTTTGGATTTAGGCACAGGTGAGGTTTCATGAGTTTGTAGGGAAACGATTTCATTCATGTTTATAAAGTGAGGTAAACACTAGAGACCAGCTGAGAAATAGGCATTTAGTTCCCCCTATGATATGATGTATGGACCTTTAATTTTACAATGTCTACTAAACAAGTTGAGACCAGTTGCAGTGTAGAGACCTAGGAAAAGATCATGCATCATTCTTCGTTGTGCCTGTGCTTGAATGGGTAGACCTTAGAATAGGTTAACCTAAAATGAATAAAAGAAAACAATTAATTAATAAATGTTGAATCTTCCATATTCCAGGATTAGGAGCTCTAAGTGTTTGTTATTTTACAGGAATGGCTCCAGGTCGACGTCCTCGCCAGGTTTGCACAGAAAATGTCCAGTATGTTGTTCCAGCAGATCGCCGCAGGGAAGAGGTTGACGACAACAAAACATGGAGGAAGACACTCCAAGAGTTTCAGTGCCAGAGTCTGTAGAATTATGATGGATCCTTTTCATATACAGTCACGGAAGACTTGTTGGGGGAGTTCAAGATAGACTTATGTTTGATCTGTGATCGGAAGGAACACTGGGTGTCCTTGGTTGTGACGATGCTGCGTGGAGCAGCAAGGTAGTGGTGGTGGTTTTTCCTTAGGGATCATGAAGAGTTAGCAATCTCATGGGAGGAGTTCCAAGACATGTTTATAGTTGAGTTCTTTTCTTCGACTGCAATGGTGTCTAGTCACCAGGAGCTTCTTACCCTTCGAAAGGGGAGCACTACTGTTCGGCAGTTTAGAATCCATTTCAGGAACCTTTTACGATGTGCTTCAGACATGTTACTAGATGAGGATGCTAGGGTGAGGCATTTTGAGGAGGCTTTGCATCTAGAGATCCAGTTCCAGGTCACCCCATTTATGCTGAAGACATATCTTGAGGTACTGGCGAGGAAAGAGGTTTTTGAGAAGAATTTGGCCATGACCAGATCATCATGAGAAGGGGATCTTCATGATCCCTCATGGAGCAAGGATGTGGTCTGAGGTTCCCGGTTTTTAGGGCAGAATAGTTTCTGTTCAATAGAGAGTAGGTCCCATCCCATCACATCTCGTTTCTCCAGAGTCAGTAACTCTCAGGCCTATGCCAAGGGATCAGGCACTTGTTTTTCTTGTGGTGGTCATGGTCATCAGCAGCGGGAGTTCCCGATCATTCAAAGCGGTCATCATGCACCAGGTGTTACACATCAGTTTCCTCCATTGGGGAAGTCCCAGCCAAGGCAACAATAGCCAGTTGCACCAGTTTTAGATCACCAGAGGGTAGATGAGGTAGGCAGAGGACAACTCCATGATGCTCCCCATCCTTAGAAAAAAAAGTGTGGCCGTGGTGGTGGTTGTCATTAGGGTCAGAGAGGACGTGGGGGAGGTCGTGGCCAGCTTCATACTCTAGAGTTGCCAGCACTAGACAAGCCAGATGTCGTTCGAGGTACCCATTCCTTGTTTTCTACCTTGGTGTATGCCTTTTTGATTGAATAGTGACATGTTCATTCATATCACCAACCCTTGTCCATGCTATGGGACTTGAGGTAGATAGGAATCTAGTTCCCTTGGTGTTGAATACGCCAGTTGGAGGTCTAGCTGACTTGATTGAAGTATGTAGATATTGTGAGCTAGTGTTGGGGAAACACCTCTCTTGGGGAGATTTCTTATCTTTTTGACTACAACCATATGATTTCATCCTCGGCATGTATTGGTTGTATTCGGTGCTTGCTATTGTGGATTTCTTCAAGAAGAAGATCATTTTCCTTAGTGGGGATGGTGAGCAAGTGGTGTTTGTTAGTGAGCGAGATCCTTGGATGGGTCAAAAAAGCATTCCATTCTTATCATCCATGGCGGATGAGATGATATTGAGTTCTTCAGAGGTTCGACAGTTGGCGTTTCCTAGGGTCTTAGAGGAGTAACCTAATGTCTTCCCAGAGGAGGTTTTAGCATTACCCACTCGACGAGAGATCGAGTTTGATATCGAGCTACAACCAAGATTGTCTCTTATCTCTGTATATATATTGGATGTCCCCTTATGAGTTACGAGAGCTACATATACAACTTGATGGTCCGTTGGAGTGTGGTTTTGTTCGACCAAGTGTGTCACCATGGGGTGCACCAGTTCTATTCATGAAGAAGGCCGATGGCAGTTTTCGGTTGTGTGTCGATTATCGTCGCTTAAACAATGTGACAATAAATAATCGCTATCCTCTTCTGTGGATCAATGATTAATTCGATCAACTGAAGCGTTCAAGTTGGTTCTCAACGATCGACTTGCGGTAAGGATATCATCAGATGTGTGTGAAGGATGAGGATATCCCGAAGACTACTTTCTGTTGTCGTCATGGGAATTATGTGTTCGTTGTAATGCTGTTTGGCATGACGAATTCTCGAGCTGTATTCATGGGATTGATGAATGTTGTGTTCCATGAGTTCCTGGACATGTTCATGGTAGTTTTCATCGACAACATCCTTGTGTACTCCACATCTGAAGAGGAGCGTGCATAGGATCTACGAGCCGTTTTGGGAGTTCTTCTTCGACATCAGCTGTTTGGAAAGTTGTCAAAGTGTGTGTTTTGTGATCAAGAAGTCCGTTTCATGGGGCATGTTGTGTCCCAATAGGGAGTGGCAGTGGATCCATAAATTATGGAAGAAGTTGTGTCTTGGGCTGCCCCCAATATAGTTTCAGAGGTACGAAGTTTCCTTGGTCTCACAGGCTACTACAATAGGTTCGTAGCCAATTTCTCTCGAGGTGCAACTCCTGTGATAGCTTTGACCAGGAAAGATCAGGCTTTCATATGGACTGATCAGTGTGAGGAAACATTCGTGTATCTAAAAGGGAAGTTAGTAAGTAATCCAGTCCTTTGTGTTCCGGCTCAGGGAGTTCAGTTTGATGTTTTCTACGATGCTTCACATCAGTGGTTAGGATGTGTTCTCATGCAGTAGAGATTAGTTGTTTCTTATGGGTCTTGGAATTTATGTCCCCATGAACACAACCATGCCACCAATGATCTTTAGTTGGCAGTTGTGGTGTCCGATCTGATGTTTTGGATACATTACCTCATTGGTGAGCGCTTTGTGGTTTTCACCAATCAGAATAGTTTGAGGTATGTTTTCTCCCAGCGTGACTTGAACTTATGACAGCCTTAGTGTATGGAGTTCTTATAGGAATACGACTTTGAAATATCGAATACACATGTAAAAGGGAATGTTTTAGCTCATGTGCTAAGCCTAAAGTAGCGTAGTGGTGCTGTGCGGGGATCCGGTGATTCCTGGAGTGTAATGGAAGAACTGTCATCATTGCATCTTGATATAGGAGAAGTTGGGGTAGATGTTGTATTTTTCAGATAATAGTACAGTAATCCCTGATTTAGAAGGTGGAAGAGTCCCAGTTGGGGGATTATGAGGTTGAGGTCTGGAGAGACCGAGTTGTTTTGGGTGAGGCCCTTGATGGTTGGTCAGAGGACGAACAACACCGAGTGTTGTATCATGGATGGATTTTTGTTCCCTTGGCGATGCGCGAGATGGTTCTCCAAGAGTTTCATATTTCCCCCTTAGAAGTACATCCTGGAGTAACAAAGATGCACTGATCCTTGAGGAGTCAATTATGGTGGCCTGTGCTGAAGTGTGCGGTTGCAGAGTTCGTGTCTCGATGTTTAGTCTGCCAAAAGGTGAAGGTCGAACACCGTGTTCCAGGTGGTCTTCTTTAGCCATTAGAGATTCCTCAGCATAAGTGGGAGAAAATATCAATGGACTTTGTTACATGTTTACCTCGAGCTCCAGGAGTACATGATGATGTTTGGTTGGTAGTGGATCGTTTAACAAAATCGTCCCACTTTATAGCGATCAAGGTGTCAATATCAGTAGAGGTTTTGTCGAGGCAGTATCTAGAGGAGGTGGTGAGAGTTCATGGATTCCCAAGTATGATCAATTCTGATCGAGATCCTCATTTTTTCTCGAGTGTGTAGAGAGGTCTCCAATAGGCTTTTGGTTCTCATCTATGCCTTAGCACTACTTTTCATCCTCAAACAGAAGGTTAGGCAGAGTGAACTATCCAGACTCTTGAAGACATGTTATGCTCTAGTGTTCATGATTTTTGGGGTTCATGGATGAGGAACTTAACCATGGTGGAGTTCTCTTACAATAATAGTTTTCACTCCACCATCGGTATGGTGCTGTTTGAATCATTGTATGCCTAGCCTTTCCATTCTCCATTGTGCTGGACTGGGTTCAGAGAATCAGCAATTCTCTGACCAGAACTAGTACAGAATAAAACATAGATGGCTCAGGTGATTCGTGAGTGGATGAATATAGCGCAAGATCATCAGAAATCACATGCCGATCAAAGAAGAATACCCTTAGAGTTTAATTTTGGGGATCATGTGTTTCTGAAGGTGACTCCCCGTCATGGGAAGCGAAGGTATAGTCGTGGAAGTATGCATTCTTCCCTATTGGTTGGGCCTTTCGAGGTGTTAGATCATGTTGGAGCTGTGGCGTACCGAGTAGCACATTCCCTCAGATGAGTCAGATACATGATTTTTTACATGTATCATAGCTCTGTCATTATCTTCATGACGACTCTCACATCATAGATTGAGGAGAGATCGATGTTGATGATGATGCAACCTTTGAGGAGTGACCTGTGGAGATCGAAGACCACAAGGAGAAGGTGTTGTGTGGGTATTCTATCCCTTTTGTTCGTGTCCTGTGGTGACACGTTGTCTTGGAAGAGAGTACTTGGGACCGTGAGTCACAGATATGTGCTCAGTACCTAGATTTTTTTGTTGTTTAACTATTTTTAGGTTTTTATGTATCTTCTGTGGCTGTGAAACATTCATGTTTATGAGATGGCACCCTTTGTTTCTGTGGTAGCTTGCTCTCTTTTGGGAGGTATCTCGATGGGTGGTTGTTCAAACACTGTTTCGTTTTCTCTTTAGGTGGGTTTTGGATTCTCGAGGATGATAATGTTTTGAGTGGTAATTGATGTAATGTCTCAAACCTCTCTGGTCCATTCCTTTGTGAAAATGTGGTGCTGGAGTTGTTTCGGTGTTTCAAGGTGACATGGGGGTGCATTTGGGTGGACATTTAAGGAAATCTAAAGGGCAATAGCTTTCACACGACTGGGGCATGATTTGCCTAAACCATGCGGCCAAAACAATACAGGGTTGGTGTTGGAGGTAGTGGCTAATTCACAGTTTGCGCACGATTTGTCTAACTATGCAGACTAACCGTGCAAGGAGTGTTTGGTGAGTCAGAAGCTAACACATTGTTAGCGCACTTCTTGTAAAACCATGAAAACTAACCGTGCGGGCTCTTAAAGATAGATCCTAAAATTGTGAATCTGAACTTTTTTTCCTCTAAATGGATAGTTTAAGCCTCTATGTGGCCATAACATGGGATTACCCTTACTTGGAGGCAGAAGGACCTCTCCCAAAAATTTTGGAGGTGATCCTGAAGCATTTCTTGGTGAATCAATGCCAGTTTCTTGAGGTATGTGATCGTTCTTGCTTGATTTATTATATCTACATAGATCTACTACTTATCTTCTCTCTGTATCTTAGATCTACGGCTGTTATGGGTAGATCTATGTATGTGGATGTAGAATATGATGATCTTTGGTCTTGGTTTTGTTAGGAGAGGAGATCTAAGGAGGATTTGTGGAGAATCGACCTGTTTCGTTGGGTGTTCATCGACCATTGTCATTTTCCTCGAAATCCTTTGAGGTAGGGGATTGGTGGATTCTCTAATTTTTTATGTGAAATCGTAGAGTTAGTGTGATTTATCCCATTGGATCACAATGTAATTGACCTAATTAAATACTTGAACCAGATAAAAATAATTGTTTTGAGCGCATGTTGTTGCTTTGTACCATGTTAACGGTTTACCTCTTGATTTGATAGATAGTGTGATGTCTATGCCTTACTTGTTAGCATGTTTTTCTTGAAGAAAATGATAAATAACATAAATCCAGAATTAATTGATAATTAATTGGCTAATGATGAGGAGGCAAGTAAACGGACCCGATTTTTGTTTTTGTGGATGTTAATCCAAATTTATGTTAATGAAATTGATGTTGATGTATGTGATTAATTAAGTTGGTTGGTAAACCTGAAAACTATTAGTTTTTTTTAAGGATTGATGCCTTGTTAAAGGGATAAGAGCCCAAATTGATGTGATGTTTACTTTCTTGATGCTTGTGCTGTGATGTGGAACTGGATGGATGTTGTGATATGTGGGGGCATGGAGGCCTTGTGGTTATGGCAGCAGATGATGTCTATAGTGGTGAGATGCATATGTTTATGCATGTGGGTGTCAAGGAGGACCCAAGGGATTATGGAATGGGATGGATGTGATTGTTGGATTTTTAGTGCTTTGTTTGGTTGTTTATCTGCATTAAATTTCCCCACCACTCAAGGTAGCTGGTCTTGCTTAATCATCTTCCGAAAGAGGCGAAGACACGGGGGGTATGCCACGTGCTTTTCATGTTTAGCCTCTCAAGGAATAATGAGTCTATTCTCTTGCTATATGTGGAAAAGACACGATGGGTAGTACATCTACTCACCATATTGAGGCACTTGTGTTTAGTAGCATAAGATGCCTTTCTAGAATGCCTGGGAATATTGGAAAGTAATTCTTTATTGAATTTTTGAATAAATGATGTTAACCCGTGGGGTTGGAGTTGTTGAAACATAATGATGAGGTTGAGAACTTATGAAGGGACAACGGTTTTTGGATGTGATGTTAATGGAATTTAATATGAAATTGTTAATGGTTAATTAATGTTTGAAATATTAATTAACATACATTAGAATAGATAAAAAATGGAACTAAATAATATAATTAATCCCTTAAATGGTTGTGTGATTATATGATACCCAGTCATAGAAGTGGCAGCCCAGAGATTGAGAGATGTTAGCTGCAGTTGTATCTAAGAATAGGTTATTCCCATAGTGTGGTTGTGAGTTATAGTATATTCTATAATTTTTCTGTTTCTATACGCTACAACACCATATATGTAAGGGCAACTAGAGCCTCGGAGATTTTGAGCCCTGGGGGGGTGTTGTCCCCATCATTCCATTGGGAGGAATAATGACTGACTACCCCCTTTGACCCCGCTCTATTCTCTTGGTACATACTAGTGCCATTAGGCACTACGGTTAGTTATCCACATATATGTCTGTTGAGGGATGTAATGGCTTGTGGTTATTCACACACATATATTCTGGATATACTATCCTATGGACTACTATAGGTGTAACGTGTATAGGATGTGGTGGCTTTAGTATCCTTACTCAGTGTATGGGATGTAATGGCTTGAGGTATAATACCCAACGTATGATATACGTTATGCGAGCTATGGTGGCTCCCAGAAACCAACTGGTTACTTTTGGTTGTGAGGATGGTGTGTTGCTTCGCCTAGGCATCTGCGAGCAAGCCTTTGTGGTGCATGTGGTGCAGATTTTGTAGCATTGCCCTAGGTGTATACGGGCAAGCCTTTGGAGAGAGATGCACAGGACATATGTCATTGGGGAAAAGCGGAAAAATAGTGTGGAAGTTATCCCAGGGTACCCTTGATATTCTTTATTATATGGTATATTCTAGTATCTGTTACTGTGTGAGAGTATCCATGGTGAGGTTGGGAATATAGTATACCTGTTTAGGTGATGAGTTAGTCTCATTTGTTGTTCACTATGCCTTACCATGCTTTCTTAACTTTTTCACGAGACGCTTCAGGGAGGATCCTACTAAGTATACTTTTATACTCACCCAACGTATATATAAAATATTTTTCAGGTCACATATAAAAGGTTGGAAATCAACGTTGGTTACTACTATCTTGTGGTTGAAGGAGCTATTCGGTCTTGTGGTCGCTGTTGTTTTTAATTTCTTTTGGGTACTTGCACGTTTCCCCTTTCTGTTGTAGTACATTCGCATGGCATTACATATGTGCATTTGGGTTTCTTTTATATTTCATTTTTGAGTTGGAGTTGGTTGGTGTCTATCTTATCTCTCTCTTCTGCATGTGTTCTCTTAGAGGGTAATGCCTACAATTTGTGTGTTTACTATACCCATAGTGCTAGTTGCCAACCCGAGGCCTACTGGAGGTGGGACTTATGGGTCATTATCTCCCTTCTCACATTTCCATCCTAGGAGGGGTACACTTTTTGGGGAGGGGGTCGTGACACATAACATCATTAGTACCCATATAATCCAATAAAATGATGGATTTCCATGACACTAGAGGGCATGGGTCATTAATCAATCACCTTTTTTTAGAAGGGTCCATAGAAATTCCATAACTTGTGATCTCATTTCCCATGAACATGACATACATAATCCAAAAGTAACACTTGATGAACATGGAATACAACTTTTCCATTCTCAATGTCTCCAACACAGTTCTTTGATCCCTTTCATGTTCATCCTTACTCTTGGAGTAGATTAGAATATCATCAAAAAAACTACCAAAAATATGCCGAGGTAATGTCTAGGACACTATTCATCAAATCCATGATGATTACTGGGGAATTATTATGTCCAAATGGCATCACTAGAAACTCATAGTGCCCATACATTGTACGGAAGGTAGTCTTCTAGATATCATCATTCATTACCTTTAGCTGATGAAATCCATTACTAAGATCCACCTTTGAGAATTGTTGAGCTCCTCTTAACTAATCGAACAAGTCAACAATCCTTAGAAGAGGATAAATGTTCTTTATGGTTATCTTGTTGAGTTCCCAATAATCAATATATTTCTGCATTATTCTATCCTTATTCTTCGCAAATATCACTCCCGAACCACATGGTGATGCAATAGGTCATTTGAACACTCTTTACAGCTTCTCTAGCTGCTGCTGCTTCATTAACTCCTCTAGTTCGATAAGACCCATCCAATAGGAACACATTGAGATAATATTAGCTATAGGTATGAGTTCTAGTAATAAATCTACTTCATGATCCAAGGGAATTCTATGTAACTCATTAGGAATTTCATCACCTTATTCACTCACGATGGGAATTTCTTGCAATGTTGGCACTTTTCTCCAACTCAACCATTTGGGTGAGGTATTTTCCTCATAGGGAATCAACACCCACAACATTAACAAATTTCTAAAAGTATATTTATAATATTCATTTCATTTTTTGTGGAGAATGGTATGGTTTAGAATATGAAATTATTTTTCCATTTCCCAACATTTAATACATGCTCTATATATTGAGATACAATCCATTCCCACTATAGAGTCGAATTCCAATAAGGAATGTATTATGAGATTTTCTGGAGGAATCTTCCAACATAATCCAAAATAGGAGTTTCAAAACAGATTATTTTCAATGATTCCCCCACATGGTGATATTATAGATATATCTACTTCAGGGTTTCAAGGCTTCAATTCTATAGTTATAGAAAACTCAAAAGATATAAAGGAATTTGTAGATCTAGAATCAAATAAGAATTTTTCCTTTAGTGTGTGAATAAAAGGTGAACCTCGTATGACTTCATTATATTTCTCCACTTCCATAGTAGGTAGTGCATAATACATCCCTTGTTACTTAGGATTTGTTGGTTGGTGACACTGATTACCCTTGAGGACTTCATTTTCAGTGCACTGGCTTTCATATCGACCTTTCTCCCTACAGTTATAGTATTGAACCATGGGTGGTTCTCTCCTTTCTTCCACAACATCCCCCTTCTTTTTCATGTATTTCTGAAATTCTTGATCATGGTATCATTCTTTCCCACAGTTAAAGCACTTCCCTTTCCATTTGAGGTAGTTCTCATGATGAAACTTCTTATATTTATGGTATGTAGGTGGTTTTGTTTTCTTCCAACCTTAATCATTAGATCCTCCAGCATGAAACTCCATCTTTCATTTATTATCCCTACAGTTGTAGGAACATTATCTAGACTCCATATCCACATTGAGAAAACACCAAACACCTTCATCAAAACTCTCAATGTCTATAATTGAAAGATCGTTTAGAAGGTGTTGTTTTAATCCACTAACGAATCAATCAATTTTGCTATCATTATTGATAACAAAACCTGAATAATACCTTGAAAACCTTGTGAAATTCACTTCATAGGTTGTGACTGATTATCATACATTTTTCTAGAGCTCTATTAATTCTCTCTCCATCTTCATACGAAGTGTTTCTGGGAATTACCTACTATGAAACATGATCTTAATGTCTTTCTGGTCCATTTCTTCAATTTTCCCCAATGTCTTCGTGTTCATAATCAAATCCCACAATTGATCAGCCTCTCCATCTAGATGATAAATGTCTAGAGTCACCTTCTCTATCTCAGAGTATAGATCACATAAAATATCTTATATGTGGAGTTGACCCACTATTATAAAACTATTGGATTTGAAGATCCACTAAACATCAGTGGTCGTTACAGCATAAGACACTCGATAGCCAAATTCTCTCTCTTTGGTGATGGAGGAAATTCCCCAATATTCTGGTTATTGTTCATAAAATGGGATAGTTGGGTAATCATCCCCATGACGTTTGGGACTATACCTCCAAAATCATTTGGGATATCGTTCTGGAAATCGTTGAATTGAACCTAACATGAGTTGTTGGCCTAGTTTCTCCTAGTTCCCACCTTTTTCTAAAGTAGAAAAGGTTTGAACAAAACATAATTCAACAAGTCATGAATGAATTATTCATTTATATGATATACAATAAAAGCATAACAAATGAGATCTCTATGTAATGCTTCATTTCTGCATAATTCTACTTAGTTTCATGGTAGAGGTTCTATCTAGGGATCAATAATTCTAATTACCAAATTAACTAATCCTTTCCTCTAATACCAACTATATCAACCTGGACATTTATTACAATAAAATTATATCATTATAAATATAAACAACATAATTGTATTACACTATGAGGATCCAAAGGATTATTTTCTTGGGAGAACTAGCACCAAACATAACATTTACAATATCAAACATAAACATTTATTTAATTCAATATTCTACAACTTATTATTGTCCCTTGAAAGAAAATTAGTACTCATAAACACCATAGGATATAAATCAAAAGTAGGAGAGTTAAAATCCCAATAATAGGATTGATATGTACAATATAGCAGGTGGTGATCATAAACATAACATATGTAAGAGATCATTAACATAAGGGGAAGAATTAAAGAAAGACTTGAAATGTGAAAATGCATAAAAATGAAACATCATGTCTTTGTGGTTAACTACCACACATACTTGTGAAAATATCTAGAATAATCTTCACACATAATTTAAATTTTACTCATTAGATTAATCAATTTATCCAATTTATCTGAGTGGTGTATAATTTTGGGCACACCCATCACATTCTAACATTCATATTGCAATATATAATTCAGGGCACACCCATCACATCAAAATAGTATCATTATCATGCATACCACATAGAACATTTATAATAAATGAATATAACTAACCCATGGAATAAAATGGGTTTAATCTCATAATAACACATTCATAAACATTGGGTTCCCAAAATAATGTTTGAATAACATAGTTGATAAAATAACCATCAAACTTGTGTGAGAAATAAAAGGTAATTATTTGAAAGAATATTTTTTTGGAAAAAATTTGATTGACATAAACTTCAGTGTCGTGCATTTGTATCCCAAATATAGTAATTTAAATATGAACAAATGATTTTCAAGGATTGAACATACCAAAAATGAAGTTAATGTTGGAGAACCCAAAGAATGAAAGTTGGTTTTGAGAATTTTCCCTTACCTTGTATCCGAATGCCTTCTTCACTTTAATATCCCTTGTAATCACATTATATTCATTATTTGATATTAAAGAACCATTTATATGAGTAAATGGTTTATTAAGGTTTCATTAAGACCTTGTTAGGGCCTTTTTTTGAGTTAAAGAGCTTAGATTCATAGTTCAGGAGTGTTCATTTTTATAGCTTTTATGAATGGTTCTATTTTATTCATGAATGAAAGTTCATTTGAAATGTGGTTAACATCTAGAATTGTTAATTTATATTATTTGTAAAATTTCATAGATATAAAATAACTTATAATTAATTTAGTTATGTACTATTAGGATGAATCGTTCTATAAAATATAATGATGATCATTTTGGGTTAATATTGGTGGTTTTTTTATCACGATGACCTTGTTTTATTTTATCACATAGTGTCATGTAAATATGTTAGTTATAGAACCTAAAAAAGGGATATGAAATACAATTTAAAATATTTTTTCATCAATTTGATGGTTTTATTGGTATCATTGAATTATTATAAGGAATAAGGAATTGCATATCCCATGATTTAGGTAAACTAACACATCATGGGAAACAATTTCAATTTATTAACAAAGATAGTGAGGGAGAAGTATAATGAGTAATATTCAATTCACATGACATAATAGCAATATATCTAGAATAATAGAGTTATAGTGAAATTTAGAAAAGTTAATCTATGTATAAGAGAAGATAACAGAAAAATTTAAAGGAAAACGAAAAAGAGAGAGAGAGAGAGAAATTACCTCTTGAATCCTCCTTTTGAGATCCTCCTTAAAGAAGTTAGGATTAGTATTTTGATGAGACCAGAAGATATTTGACGTGGGGGAGGGTCTAGGAATGATTCATGAATAGACATTAGATAGTTCTTGAAGCTATAGAGGTGTTAGGAAATCAGGGTGTGAACGGTGGTATTTATAGTGGAGGGGAGATGGGCTTTCTCAATTTAATTTTCATTAATTTATTATTTCTCCACCAGAAAAGTAATTTTGATAATTACATGATTAATTATAGTAATGTTATCTTGTGAATATGAACCAATTGGGCTGACATCATTAGTACATCATACATGACTTTATAATTAGTGTATTTTGCTTATGGTATTTCACTATTCATAAAAAATTAAAATATTTCATAAAAATCCCAAAAATTAACCCTAACTATTTTTAGATTTATAGAGTCCAAAAATGAAGACAAATTTTCAAAAATAATTTTCTACATATGATTAATTTAATTTTTAATTAAAATCATAATCTACATGAAAAATATTGTTTTTAAAACAATTATTTATTTATTTCAAATCACATGTACCTTATGCATTCACCTAAATCACTCATATATATTATAATATGTGAGGTTACTATGAATAAGGGTATATCACTATTAATTAGGGAAAAATAACTTTTCATAAGGGTATGTATCTATTCACCAAAAATTATGTTTCTTATATTAGACTCTAAAAAATCACCCTGAACACTACCATGTGTGTCAGATTTTTGAAATTCAAACTGTAAAAGTGAAAAAATTATGTTTAATGATCACATAGTATTTAGTATCAATATATGTCCTTATTATTCCAAATGTTGTAATACTATAAGACATAATTATAATAATGGAATTCTATTGACAAAACATTGGGTCGTTACATATTCTATAATTAGAAATGGTAGAATCATTATCTGATTTTGTTCTCATTCATATCTAATAAGTTGAAATCTAATATATTTCATAATAATATCATATACATATATTAAATTCCACAAAACACATAATATTTTTATATGACGCTCTACATTTTATTAATTAATATATAAATGAAATAACTGTCTATAAGATTCATTTAATACTAACTACATATTTTTTAATCACATAGCACAAATAAAATCTATCAAAATCACATAACACCTTATTTTAAAATGTTTAATTTAATAAACATTACATTTAATTCTACAAATTTATATAGGCCATGAAATTTTATTTTCCATTAAAATTTTAATCTGAAAAAGATGCATTAAATTAACCGATAACTAAAGGGGAGGAATATCTTGTATTCCTAATTAGTATTAGGATATAATTTAAATCATCAGAAAAATATTCATCTTCTTAATTAAGAATAAATTGTTAAAAATTATTTTTTCAACTTAGGGAATTTCCTTCTATGTTTTATTTTTTATGTTAGTAAATCATGTAATAATAATTCTTTTTCAATTATTGTAGTATTCTACAAGGCTTGGTAATATATTTCTGAGTAAATATATATATTAACATTTTTGAAAGTATATATTTCCTTCCCATTTGACCATATATAAAATATTCCACCAAAATTTAAAAGACACGTTCTGTATTTCAAGCACCAGGTATTGGGTATGATAATTCTATTCATAGAATTTTTGTTGATGTAAATCATATGAAATTACCCACTCATCTAAAATGGATAAAAAACTATGCCCCTTAAATGACTAATAATTTTTAATAAAAATGTCATACTTTAAAGTTTCTAAGTCTTGGACCAATGTATTTATCAATAATATTTATTAATTATATAGAAAAAAATCATTTTCTTTTATCCAGATGAATTTTACTCTTTTTCAACACAATAGTGATATTTTTAATGATAACAAACAATATAATAAATTAAATTGTGTTTAGTATCTGTAAAATACATGAAAAATGTACGTTTCATTGAAATTTATGGGCCTTTGGTACACATAAAATAATTCTCTTCTAATTATATAAACAATTTTAGCATATTTAAATACGACATTCCCAACAAAAGATATATTTTATAAACAAAATTATATTTTATTAAATCATTAATACATTTTATTATCTATAAATATTTAAATAAAAATTCTTTGATATTTTACATGTTTGTCAAAATTTTTAGTGTAAACCATTGTACCATTAATGTAACATACCAAAAAAAATACCAAAACAATTATGGGAAATTATATTTATAAAATAAAAAAATGAAGGTTGTGTTTTCATAAACCCATAATAAATAACCAGACACATATATTGTAAAAACCTATTATTGACCTCTAACCTCATAATTTTATCTTCATTTTCCTTCTACTCATGGTAATAAAAATTGAGAGCAACATGAAAAAAATATAGACCCCCAGGCATTTGATCAAACATGTAATTAATATATGGAAAAACTAAAATATTAATTTTGGGGATATTGTTGATTTCTATTTAATGAATATTCAATCCAATAGTTTCATCCCTATTATTAATTACAAAACTAGAGACCCCCATTGATATGTGGATTAATAGATTAAACCCTTATCAATAAAATCATATGACATCATTTGTAATTCCAGCAATTTTATTAGAGCTAACTGATTAGGTGGTTATTAAATTGAATTAGAATCATACACTTAGTACATTGTAAATTAAACCTCCCAATATGGAATATCTCTAAACAAATAAAATGTAAAATTTTCTATATATTCATTTTATAGTACCACATAACTAACTATAATAGTTTCATTCATTTTAATAATATTTACAAGAAAATATTCACTTTCATTTTTTATAATTGGTTGGTTTCTTTATTTTTTATCAATGATTTGAATCAATTATTATATTAAAACTAAAACTAATTTTCTATGAAATAACTTCTTTAGATGTAATATCAATAATAGGATGCTATACATGAGGCTACTAAGAATCCAAAATAACATCAATCTCAACATTTTGAATGAAAATGTGATTTTCAGGAATATTGACTCAATATATATTAATGTGATGTCTTCTATTAATATATGTTAATCATATACAAGAACAATTTGATTTTACAAATTTTTTTGACTTTATTTTATGAGATGGTATTTATATTTTACATGTAATTTTATAAAAAATGTAAAAGGGTGTGTATATCCTGAATAAAATAAAGAAATGTCCTAATTCTAGTTAACTAGTAATATATATCTCACTAAATCGTCTTGGTGTCCCATTTAAACAACTTCGTTGTAAAAATATTTCACTACAAATTTATCCATTTGATCATGATGAATCTAAAATTAAAGAACTAACATATGTGATGCATTAACTTTATATCCAACCTCTATAGAATAAAAATCTACTACTAGTGAAGGCCTAATTATTTTACTGTTAAGATTCATATTAAAAATATTTTCCACATAGTCATGTTACCAATGAAAAAGAATACAACATCAGTAGTGATTTTATCATCATATAAATAATTCTCTAAAAAGAATGTTATGTGATTTGGAACATTTAGGGGATACCTTAATGCTTTATGGTATACTACTTCTCCATTTCATTACACCATGACCGCTTCATTCCATTGTTGTTTTAAATTATATAACTTTTAGAAAACACCATCTAAAAATTATCAACATAACGAGCGTCCTTCACAATACATTTAAAATCACGAGAGGCCAAAATTATTTATTAAATTAGGTTATATATTTTATAAAATATATTAATTTTAATCCCATGATAGAAAATGATTTTTTGTTCAATGAAAATGGGTATTTAAACATTATCCCTATCAACATATATCATGAAATCATTCTTTTTCCTAAAATATAGACATTATTTCAATTTTTATAATAATAGTATTATGATAAAATGTAACACTAAAATGGAAATTATGACTATAATTTATACAGATAAACCTCAATATTTTAGATAGTATTTATATTTAGAGATCAATACTAGTCACATTGGCCATTATAATGATATATATCATGTGTTTCCATTTACTTCAATGAAAATTAAAAAATATAGAATATATTTTATAATTCAATTATACACTCCTTATCTTTCCCTAAGTATAATGAAATAATGAATGTTGGATGAATCTAGTTACAGTAATTCTCCCCAATTTACATCTTCCTCAACAGGGTAAACAATTTCCATATTTTATGGGTTCAACCATCAATATCCATTATTAATATTTTGAAAAAATTAAATAAAAACTATTTTCCTAACATTATTGCTCTGTTATTTTAAGATTCAGTGTCCTATTATTTATTTCATACATTAGGTACCCAAATTATGATATAGATAACTATTCTATAAATACATGAATCATATAAAGACACCATCAAATATTTAAAATGTTTCTATTAAAAATATAACTAAAAAATGATTCTCAGAAGATATAAATTTAACATTCTAATACTAGTAATCATATTTGAAAATATTCTATGATTATTATTATTACCTCTTTATACATAAATGTACCATAAATATGAGTATAATAGTAAGTATTTTACATTTTTTTCATTCCTAGGTCCTATTAGGGTTATAGGTTTAGGGAAATATGGAAATAATTACACAATTGCATCAAAACATCCTAAAAAAGTAAATATTTCTAAAAAAAGGCATCATTGTTTGACCCAATTTTCATTCCTATTAATTTATATTCACTCTAGGCGAGTCTCCAATATATAACATTTGATATTGCATAAATTATTACACCTCTCTAGTTTATATGGAAAATATATGAAAATTTTCAACTATTAAAATATTAATTTTTTTGTTTATAACAGTACATTATCCAATTTTCAAAATGAAAAACACAAACAACCATGATGGAAATTACCATTAACCCAATAAAACATTTAGTAGACAAATAAAAATTTAAATATGGGAGAATATATTATTACTCAAAGAAAACATTTCAAAACCATTATAAATAATAATAAAAATTATGTGACGTTTTTCTAAGGCACATAGGAATCCCATAAAATTGTTTTTGAAAAAAAATAATTAAACATTAATAGTTAATTATGATTATATAACTCATGAAATTGAAATATTTCAATGAAACCATTTTTTCCATGAATTAAATTGTTATATTTTATCCTTATTATCATAAACCATGTTCATTCTTGATTATCCCATCTCGAATAATTAATTATGAATAAATTTCATATCTTTAACCAACCTAGTTATCCCCAATATGTATTGCATTGAAGAAAAATCTAGTACCCAATGTATTTAAGAGCTTTATCAGCATCAAACATCATTATTACCTATATTTTTCTCAACATATATTATCTCTCATTATTAATTATTATATAATGAGGTAAAATTAGAATTCATGTATTTATCATTAAGAAACTTCATAAGAACACATTTGGACCCATAAGAAAACCACATTTTACATTTTCATAACCATAAGTATAAATTTTTGTTTTTTTCTTTACAAACTTTTAATAGTGAAAAATTAAGAAAATATTAGTAATAAAATAGTCAATGAGAAAATATTTTTATAGCATATAGGATAATTGATAACGAATATCATCAATAATGGTGTGAGAGGGAAATAAATATTTATATGTTACAAAACATTTTTTCCATCTATAAACATTTGAATACATACCCTTTGAAAAAACAATGAAATGATTCCATTTAATGTAATTATAAATATATTAAATTATATTAGAATGTGAATGTTTTTATAATTTATAAATAAACATGAAAGTTTTTTAATCATTTAAAAGAACCTAGAGATATAAGAAAAAGTGATTAATGTAAAATATGGAAATATATATTTTAAAACCCATATACCATGGTCACCTACTGAATTCATTATAATTTATACCCCTTAAATAAAATAAACTATATTATATTTTAACATAATAATGTAACATTTTCATGTTTACTCTATAATTGTTATTATATTTATATCATGTTATTTCAATTTTAATTAATTTAGTAAAATGGTTATGTTAAAATTGGATGTTTTGATGACATTGTGATTTTAATATCCTAAAAACATTAGCACTTTGATATTAGAAAAGGTGAATGGTTCCATTAATAAGAGTATGTTAAAATTGTTATACTTATGAAATTAATATATTAAATATATTTTGATAAAAAAACTTTTTAGGAATTCATGATGAGAGATACACATTATTTCATGGAGGTAGTAGTCTGTCGATACACATGAAAAATATTTCATAGTTTTTCTCCTCAGAACCATCCATGTATGGTTTAAACATTGAAAAAATCACATCACTTTAGAGAGGTGGTGGTCCAACCTTACAGGCCACCGATGTTATCATTTTCAAATTGAGGGATAATTTATTGGATACGTAAAATATCATATTTAATGAATCCTAAATATGTAATAAATATCATATATAATTATTTTTACAATTATTTTTACCATCCATAAGATCTGATGATTAATAGTGAAGAGAATCACTTCGTAGAGGTGTTAGTACACACGTCAATAAAATATTTGTTTCTGTTTCATATAAGTAGGAAAAAGAGTTGAAGAAGTGTTGTACCATAATTGTAATAAAATATATTTTTATGGATAGGAAAACTGTTGTTATTTTCTAATTTTTAAATAAATGTATAATGAGGTAGAAGAAAAAATAAACATGAAATACTTGGTTATTAATCATACATCTTATTTAGAAAATTTTCATTGTCTTACATGTTATTCATTTAGAGGATAATCATTTGTGGAGAATATACCTGCTAGAATGTATTGAGGATTGTAGGGAATAAATTTTTGTAGGTAATTTAGTTTCTAGGGTGCACCATGTTTTGGACATGTTAGCAGCATAGGTTCTCATATACAACCGAGGGGAGCAACAAATTTGTAAATTCTCTTGACTTTTAAATATATTATTTTGGTTTTTTTTGTATTAAACTATAAAGAAATATGAAAAATTTAAAATCCATGATTGGGACCATTAATATTCCTATAATAAAATAATATTAAGATATGTTTTGATGATATTTTTTATTATATCTCTTAGTTAAACAACAATCATCTCCTTTAAAAGTTAATATGGTGATAATGTTTAACCACGATAACTATTAATTTTGAACAAAAATTAAATTGAACAAATTACATGATTTCCAAATCCTTATAACATATATATTACAAATTTTCATTATTCATCATTTATAATGATATCAAATTAATTTTAAAATAAATACGGAACTTTCAATTAAAAATAATTTTTTTTAAAAAAATCCATTTTTAAGCACAAACATGATTTTATTCAAAAATCATATATTATATCCAACATAAATTATATAATTTGAAAATTGTTATCAATGGGGTCTAATGTAAATTAAATTAAATCCAAAATGTATTTTTTTTTAATATTTATAGAAATAAAAATAAAACAATCATATATAAAAGTTGATATTTTCCACTACTCACAAAAGAGTTATTATTTTCATATAAATATCAATTATTCATCATAAGATATTTTTTATTTAGTGATATAAAAAATAATCCATTTTTACAAATTCAATATTAAATGTCAACAAGCCTAAAATTCTTATAAATTCATGTGATATACGGAATTATTTTTGAAAAATAAATGTCATTAATTTTAAACTGAATATTCAAGTGAATGTTTTTGTAAAACAATTATGAATATGGATCCATAAATGATTCATTATATATAAAATGATTAATTTTTTTCATTGATTACATATATTACCACAAATATCTATGACATAAAATGGTGTATAATTAATAATAATAATTTTTAGGATTTCAATTTAAGATGAAATCATTATCACCTTAAAAATATTTAAATACAACAAAATATAAAAAAAATTATAATTAGAATATATATTTACTGATTTTTTTATAATTATTATAATTGGTTTAATATTCTTCATAAATTAGTTTAAAATATATAATTTTTATCAATAGATATATATTAATCAACTATTTCGTTTATAAGAATATTGGTCTGACTAACATATTAATAAAATAATAAAAGGTGTAGTATGGGTAAAAAGAGTATTGTATATTAATCACATAAATATATTTTATTTTATAAATTTCTAAAAAATTCATCATATTGTATTTTTTACATTTTGAATTAAATAATTAATATAAAAAACATTAATTTTATAATTTATATATTCTATATTAATATAAACATATATAAATACGAATTTTGTAAAATGAAAAATTGAATTTTTTTTGAATCATGTTTTCTTCAACCTATTTCGTATGTATTTTAAATTTGTTACTATCACATTAATATTAATAGGATTTCTATTCAGAAATTTTCTTAGCAATATTTATCTAATATGTCTAAAATCATTATAGTTTGATGTTCCATGTGAAACAAACCGTCGATAACAAAATTATTTAATGGAAAAAAGGTTTCGAAATATTAAGGTGTTATATATATTATTTAAATAATACAAGTAACTTAACCTATAAATGTTTCCCTCCAGACCCCACTACCTTGTTCACACCAAAATCATAGAATAGCACAAGATTATCCAAAAAAACACATCAACACACATTTCATAAATGAAAGGATCACATATTTTTTAAAAAACACTTCTCAAATAGATTATTAAATTTTATAATGTTCTTGTATGACTAATATGATAGTGGTAAAAATTAATAGGTTTATATTACTTCTCATATCATTCTTCTTATACCACTTTTAAATGTAAAAACAGCGAGGAAACGAACACATGATCTCATTTTTCTTTGTTTCCTTTTGTTTTAATGAAATGGGCCTTGGCCCTAACCTTTACAAAAAATTGAAAAATTGAAAATATAAACTATGATATGTCAAGACTTCCTCCTCCATAACTGAGATGATATGTTTTTCGTAACTATAATACATGATTTTTCCAAAGGAGGAATATAAGGACAAAGAATTATATTTACAACTTTATTATGATTATGAATATACAATAAAATTATTTTAAAATTTTCATTATTAAAAAAACATGAACTTTTCACGGTTTACAAGTATACTAACACTTCGATGAAGAATAAAATATTAGTATCCTAAAATCATTTTGGTCTATGGTTAATGATAACAAATCCCTTATGTCTATGAATCTACTACAATAAAGAAGATAGAAGTTTAATTTTTATTATAGGAATATTTTATTTTCCTAACCCCTTTAAATTATGAATCATTAAATTAAAAACCTAAATCATTAAAATATAATTCTATAAAAACATATTCATCCAATTTAAAATCCTTCTAAACCAAACTCACCAATTGACTATAACATGTTTGTGTCCTTAATGGTTTAAAATATATCTTTACAAGTAATAAAAATTATTATCATTGATAAATATATAATAATAAATACTTTTTTATTATCATAATTGTGAAAATATTTTGTTGTTTAGGATTAGGAAAATTTTATATAAACATATTGGTAATTATTGAAATACCACCATATATTCATTGAAAATTAATAAACATATAATTCCACTAATTTCATATCTAAAGGGCATATGAATAACTCTAAAGGAATGAAATTGTGATATTAAATGTCATTATAATATAGTAATTCCTAATATGAAAATAATATATAAATGAATAATTTTTATTTATTATTGGGGATTGACATCAACATTTTAGTTATTGTGAAAACATTTTAACTAAAAACTTTTATTGATGAATATAAACTTTAACTAACTTTAAAATATAAAAATATTAATATATAAAATCTAAAAGAAAATTAATTTTAATAGGTTTATTAAAAAAGTAACTAAGAGAGTTTTATTTTTTAATTCTAATGTAATATTTTGTTCTAATATGCATAATTAAAATGTTCAAGTTCTTGGTAACAATTTCTATATTTTTGAGAAATGGTTTGTCTAATGAATCTTATTTCATTTAAATTATCACTGTATTTCCAATTAGAAATATAAAGAAATGGATAACCATTTATTCATAGAATATGATGTTTAATTACATCTAATCATTATTAAAGGGTTATTATTAACTCATTTCTTATGTCGTATGTGGATTTCATGAGAAAATATATTTTTGAAATTAATAATGATTAAATTTTAACTATAGATTAATCAAATATTTTTATTTTATTCACTGTTATATTTTAATTACCTTAATTCTTATTTTTATGTTATTTAATTAATTGAATTATTTAATTATAAATATTTATTATCATAATTATAACACACATCAACTGAAAATAATCTAATGTTCTTACATGTACATATTCACCAGTCCCACTAATGTTCTCCATTATTATTGTTAAATAAAATTATATGTTATTTTATTTGATAATGAAAAATACCATCATAATTTACGAAATGTATGGATTATAACTGTATATGATATAGGATTTTAGGAATTATATTTTTTAATATATTTTTCTATTCATAATTATATGGCCTATTTATGACTCTAAATTTTTAATTGATTGCCTTTCTATATGTTCATATATTCAATAATGATGTTTTTATTAAAATAAAAAATTCCTAATAATTATTACAACTAACATTTTAAATCATTGACTTTTGTTAATTCATTTACTATAGATATTACTTTACACAAAAAATTTATATAATGCATAGTTCTCAATTTTTCAAATGTAATCTTTTGGAAACCGAAGTAAAAATTGCCTTTTAGAAAATAATAATAATTTTTTAATAAATAAAATTATATGTATGGATTAAATTTTATCCTACATATATAAATTTTTTCATAACCAATGGGTTTTTTAAATTTTATCCCAAAATTTCATGTATACTAATTTTTACTTTCCAGATGAAACATATCGAAAAACAAAATCTAATTCATGGTAATATGTAATATAATTAAAGTCAATGTGTTCCAAATGTGAATGTGGTTTAAATAAATCTCATCATCTATGAAATTTATAATATAATACATGGGATATAATCTAATGATAGCATAAAAAGTTTATATCAAGATGGATTTAGAAAATACTCTTTGATTATTTTGGTAAAAATAGTCTCCCTCTTTCATGGGTTAAATAAGTAAAGTTGGATGTGTGGAATCTTACATAAATTTATTATAACATATTTATCCATTAAAATTATGTTATGATTAGTATCCTATTCCAGCCTCTAAAACATCAGTAATTATTTTTTAAAAAAATCACAAAATGAAGAATTGACATGTTTTCTGTTCAAAATATGAATCATTTTTTCATCATGATTTAGTTAATGAGATATTTTTGTTTAATACCAATAGAATTTAAATAAATTATATTTAAAACATAATTTGTTCACATGTTTTTCTGTTTTCAATATAATGTATGGATATTTTATTATTATGAAATAAATGTAAGGGATTGATTTGATTTTCTCATAATTTTACTACGGCCTTATACTTATATTTTTTATATAATTTGTAATTATGATATGTTTTAGTGATAAGAAACAGTCAATTCATTATTCTTATATTATTATCCAAGGCCCATGTATTTCATTTCAAAAATTTATTTCCAAATTTATTGGCATATATTTTATAATTTTTTCTTAGAAACATCTTTCTTTTCATACATGAAAATTTTATTATTCCATATAAATTTTAATATGATAAATTTATATTTATACAGAACATGATATGCTTATTATTATAAATTTGAGGAATGGATGATTTCATTTACTCTTAAAAATCATATAATCTTACTCATTTAATTAATTTTTTAATCCCCAAGTAATGACGATTACAATAATGTATAATAAGTCGAAAAGGATAATAATGGGGTTTTAATATTTATAAATGATAACAGCTATCTGAAACTATATTCATTACATAAATGATACTTAGATATACTAAACCATTTATTCATGGGATTTTGTTATTATTCTGGGAAGTAACCTTAAATATATTGAAATGTTATAAATAGTAATATTTTTATCATGGAATGTCACTTTTGGGATCATATTTAGAAATAAATTATAATTATCAAAACGACATAATAGATTACTTATCTATGTAAACTCGCCTTCTCTTATTCACTACACCCCCATGACATAAATATCTTTTTTATGAATATGATCCATTTATCAGCTAATTATTGATTTTTGGTTCCATATAATTATAGAGAATCTTGTTACATGGAATAAAGAAAAACTATTGCAATATATTATGATGAAAATAGTTCCTCCCCATATCCATGGTTATTAGTCCAAATATTTATGAATATATTTATAATTTTATAATTACTAGATCATGAAATATTCATCAATATAGGATAATTAATCATACATAGATTGAAATTCTTGATCATTTTCCCATACCATTAGTAAGGTTACATATTTAAATAATGGAATCCACATAAATAGCTAAAAATTATGAATATTAGGTCAGATCAAAAATGTTACAAAATATCTAAATTGTATTTATTTCTATAAGGATTTCTCATTTTATCATGAATATTATGTTAATATAAATTATATGAATGATGGATCATTTTAAAATTCCATTAACATGATCGATAAAAACATCAACTCCAGGGACCTATATCCATTTTATACATTATTATATTGGTAAAATTTATTGGATATTACTTCCAAAATGATAAAAATTCATTTTAGTGTTTATACACATGTTACATGCATGATTTTTCTATTAAATTATAAATAGAAAACACGAATTATAAGATTCATGAAATTTTATTCTTCAAATTAGTATATCTTTCATATTAGTCAATGATCCTTATATTATTTAGTGTGGAATGGAAAAAAATAACAAGGTATGTAAAAAATTCCTTAAGGAATTTTTTAGAGCTAAATATATAATAAATATATAATTCATAATAATTCTGAAAGATTAAATAATCTATAAATGATTAGTATAATTAGTAATTTTTAAATTATATATATCAATTTTAAATGTTAATATAATAATCACATGTATAATAATGAATCATTTCTTTATGAAGACATACATACCCATAGACATATTTATCCTACAATTTGGGGATAAACAAAGATTAATTATATACATGGGTCAGTGTGATGTTAAAAAATGATAAAATTTATAAGGAATTGTAATGTCTTTTAGTCATGAGATATTACAAGATGCATCCCGGGGATATAAGAAGCACACCCTTCAATGAAATGTGTAATGGTGATATATGTTAGGATGGCTTAATAAGAATAATTATATTATGGATCAATGATAATTATTTTAATATGTAAGGATGGATCTATTATATATTGGGTGGGCTTGGTTAAGGGCATTACATATTTATTGGGTATCCTCTATTGTATATAACTTTAGGTTATTCAATTGATGAGACAACAACCTGTAGGTCTATGAAAATATTTCTGGTATGTTATATATTATATATATACAAGTTGATGTTCTAAATTAATGTTGTTATTTTAGTGGGTGATGGGATATTTTTTAGGCTTGAGGAGTGAAACCTCTGTAAAAGCTCAAATATTTAATATAATATAAATTAATTATAAAGGTAATGTGGAACCAAATGATGAAATCAAAAAAGATAATTTAATAGAGGGTACACATTCACTCATTAAATTAGATAAATAATGCCACTAATTGAATTTACGTAATTATTTCCATGATTAACCACATCATTAATCCTTTAACCCCTTACAATAATGAAAAAATTATAATTAGGAAATTCTTATTTATAGGAAACAATCACACTGAATATGTTAAAAAATTGGAATATTATCATTCAAAATATTGATTCTATTTTAAATGATTTAATTACAAGGTGTGGTAATGATAATATTTAATTTATATACGAAAACCATGACGAAAATTATTTTTTATAAAAAAATATTCTCTAATCCATGAAAATTGATTTAGAAGAGAGCCATGTATATAAATGACTATCATGTTGGTATTTTGATTATAATAAAGATCAAATGAATTATGAAATATTAAAAAAAATACAATACATGATGTAACCATGTAATATCCTAACTATGGAAAATTATGAAAATTGTTTAATTAATATAAAACAATAATTATGATAAAAATTTTCAATTAAGGGATTATGAATGAAAAAATTATAATTTTAAATACATTATTTTACTTATGATATATTTATATATTTTTAAATGATCAAGGAGGTATAATAAACAATTTAGTCATTACTATTTCTTTATGATATCATAAAAGTGATATATTTTTATAAGACAATATTCTTCTATTTTCTCCTAAAAACCAACCATTGCAATGAAATCCCTATAAATCATTGTAAACACATTTGGACTTGATATATGAAAAAGGAATTTTTGTTTATATAATATGATAATTTGATGTTTATTTTAGAATTGAAATTGTTTAATATGATGAAAACAAATTTTGTTAAAAATTTCATGTTCATATATTTTTATATTATCAATATAATATAAAATTTATTTCTATTTACTCGAATGATAATTTGTTAGTTTAGTCGTAGAAATTTTTAAAATTTAATCAATTTTTTGAAAAATATAATACTATTATTTTAAAGTACAATTTTTCAATATTAAATTATTTAAATAATATAATATTAGTTTTTTATTTTATAAGAATTAAATTTCTTCAATCAATAAACAATATGTTGTACGTGTCATAAATGATTAGTGTATTTATATTTAATAGTGTTTTATTCAAAATTGAATTTTAACATACCTTGATTAATCTTGATTTTGATGATATGTGGGTAAAAATAACTTCAAAATATTACCTATTTAATGTAAAATATATACATAATATTATAAATTTTTATACATTTAGTGACTGATATCAATAATTTATTATTTTAAAACAATTTTTTGATCTTGGGGAACCTAATAAAGATCAGAAAATTATTATTTACGGTATTTATTTTTTAATTGTTTATTTATAATATTTTTTAATGTAATAGACCCCATGAAAATTTTGAAATATTATATTCAACCTACCTATAACAGTAGATCATGATAAAACCATGTATTATGCAATTTGTAGATATTACTTTAATGGAAAAATAAGACTTAGATATTTGTGGGATATTCATGGTCATGATTATTTCATTAATATTCACGATGGATGAGGAGACTCTGGTTGGAATCATGTAAATATAGGAAATTCTAATGACATATAATTAATAATTGTTAAATAATATATGATTTTTTCAGAGATAATATTGAATTTTTTTAACCATTAATATGTGTTTTGTGGCCATGAAATGATTGTACAACCATTGATGACTTATATGACAATTCAATAACATAATACATTTTGAACATTTACTAATATTAAATAGTATATATGAAATTAATATTAAATTGATATATTTATGTTACCATCTAGTAGATGTATATTATTTTTCATAATTCCCCACATCTAAAATTACAAAACAATATAAAAATATGGTCTCTAGAAACCCACGGTAGCATCCCAATCCCTAACATATGATGAATATAATTTTTGTCATTGATAAACCATTGCTGAATGATTTTATATATTTTGTATATATACATATAAATTGATAATTCATCCAAAAAACATTACTAATCATTTGAATATTAGATAAACATAAAACCATATAAACTAATTATGATATTAAAATAATTTATTAGTGATAAAAATATTAATATAAAAATTAAAGCAATACATAAATCATAATATTGATGTAATAAATATTAGTGTAATATAAAATAGATCATTTTTTATTCATATATAAATTGATTTATGATGTATACAATTAATCCAACCAAAAAAGGACTATGTGCCCTAAATCGCCCAATAACCCAACCGACTCAAAAGAGAATGAATAAAAATCAATAAAAAAACATCAAGTTTACCATATATGTCATGAAATAATACTCCAATGTGTACCCTTCCAGAACCATCAATGAGGTAAGGGAGTTTTTTACAACCCAATTCTCACCTCATGTAGGAATAGAATTGGTGAAAATTAGTGACGGTATAAAAATCATTTATATTGGAGGAATTACCCCTTATGAGAAAATTGAGAAGAGAGATATATGATATATCCAAAAATAAAAACCTTTTCAGCAATATTTATAGAAAAATATCAAGTAAAAAAATTCACTATCATAAAATTTTATTGTAACTAAAAGTTAAACTACAAGTACCAAATTTTAAAGATGATAGAGATCGTGAATCCCATATAGCTCTTAAAAAAACACAAGCTAGTGAGATCTATCAAGATCTCTAGCTAGATCTAGATAACCCAAAAATAATTTATATGTAATTAGGGTGATCTCGAATGTAAACTCAGTTTTATCGTCCCCATATCCTATCGTGCAAAAGATAATGAAATAATTCTAATGAATAATGAACAAAAAAGAAACGATCACGTCAAATAAGCACATATACTATGTTCTATCATAAACATGTATTACAATAAATATATATCTCAAAAATTATATCATATAATATAATAATGGAAAATTAAGGTTTCCCCGCTTCTAATTGCTCAATAGTTTTCCGCTCTTCCCCAACATCCCCTATTTTGAGCCATCTGTATCCAAAATAAGCCTCCCCATAGACACTTAGGAATGGAATAAAAACATGAGCCCCATGCAACACATCATCACAGAATAACTTCCCCACATACATATATAGCAACCAATTATTTTAGTCAGTACACTACCAAACATGTGACATGTATCATAAATCAAGTATTATTACTTAAGATACCACAACCCACACATCATGTATGTTCATAAATCCATAATATCTTTTAAAAAGTATACACATAATAATCCTTTGGATAAAATATCCAGAGATACCTATTTTTGAAATGATCACAATCTATGAAACCACGCTTCACACATGTAAGGGAAAAATATCCACTATGCATACCCACACCGGTAACTACTAAGTTAAACTATGATGTCTATAGGGGTAGTAATTCAACCATACTCCAACCGGAATATTAGGGAAACACCTTCCTAGATCCTAATAGGTGTTATTTTCTATAACCTCTATGGGTAGGGTAGAGTATGAAGTAAAATAATATACATGATATAATTTTTTTAACAATCACTCTAGTGGAACAACATAGTCTTAGACACAACTGTATCTTGCATCACTCAGACTCCTGACCTCCATTTATAGGAAGAGCTATCCTTTAAGCACACAAGCATTATAATAAAATGAATCAATTACTTATTTTCTTTTCTATAACATCAATTACATTAATTAATTAGTTTTACATTAATTATCCACTGCCATTATTTGAATATCAATTTTACTAATCATCATAGTAATTTTTTTCACTAGATTCATAATCCAAACTGAGTATATTGAATTGGAAGAGTTACATTGTTTCATCATTTACACTCCATCAACACTAATCATAAGGGTAAAGAGTTACTTATCCTTATTATCATTATTATATAATATATGATCTCTAGGTAAAATATTATAAGCAACCAAAAATATGAAACATGAACCCAATCACATATAACAACCTAAAGTAGTGGGGAAAGGAATGTAGATAAAATAAGTAACCAAACTATTAGTTATTGAATTGATTCATGTCAGGAAAGAATCCAACATTATCAAATCATATGGTAATCCAAATTTTAACCTATCCATTCATATATCATGCCATCCCTATCACCCTATAGCATATCATGGTTCCCCTATACATAATATAAATTAAATTAGACCACATCATCTGAGCCTCACTAAACTAATCACATCAACCACCCCAAGGTCACCAATCCCATGATCGTTTATCTTTTGGGACTCCCTTCCACTTATCACATAATTAATAATGAATCAATAAAAAAGAACATTTTTAATGAAGTATGAAAAAAATAACCATTTACTATAGGGTAATCTATGAAATAAATTAAGGAATAAATCCATCACTCAAAAAAATGAGCTCTCATGGCTCTAAACTCAAGGAAAACGGTCATCCCATGAAGATGTGAAACACATGCCCTAGAAATCATGTTTTCAAAAACAATTCATATAATATCTTGAATTTACCAATTCGTCATTCAGAAGTTCAAATTATAGGAATCCTAAGGCATAAATCTATAGAAAGTCATCCAAAGATAATCATGTTCTCAATATTAAAACTAGTTTTATAAAAATGTTTTGAGAAACCATAAAATTTCGAATTCAATTTTATTACTATCGTAAAATTGAAGAATGGTTTGAATTTTTTGTCAATTACATTAATCATATCTAATATCATATTTAACTAATCATTAACACTTCATGAACCTACATATCAAAAATTTTCAACAAACATCATATTCATTAAACATTCAAAATTATTATACATCTAATTTACTATCAATTAAATACATATTTACATTCATTCCCAATTTTAAGAATCTTAAACAAGAATGATAACAAGATAAAAAAATACCATAGATATAACCCTATTTAGAAAATAAATCAACAGACATCTATCATGGTATAAAACACATTAACTGATGATCACTAACCAATTCATTGTTAATATGATATAATAGTTATTAATTTAATTCCATTTGTCGACAGGGATAAAAAATTAAAATTTTAGGATTTCATTTAAATAATTATTGATGAAATGCACCCCAACCCCGAGTGAATCAACACACATCACATGATAATAGAACAACATTTTAGATCCCCATTATCAACTCACCAATAAATTGTATCCTTATAAGGAAATTGTGATACAAATCCACCCAAAAAAACCAAGTAATGATCCATTATTAACATGGAGATATACAACCATCAAAAGGAAATTAAAAAGAGGATCCAGATTGAAGGACCACAAGAAAAGAGGTAGAACACACCTCAGGTCACTATAGATATAGGATTGATGTTTGGAAATAAATACCAAATAATGTAATCCAAAATCACTATAAGGAATGGTAAGTGGATTTCCAATAATTATGGTGAGATGTGGGTATTTATATAAAAATAGACATTATATCCTTAAATGGTGTTCTTCACATGGGAGTTAATCTATGTGAGAATATTTCATGGTCATTAAATGTCTCTCTTTTGATGTTTCTAAAAAATGAATCACTGTGAAAAAATAAATAATGAATTATTATATTTCATAAAGAACACCGAGAAACATCCACAAAAAAAGAAATAAATTAATATAGGGTATGAATGGACTCTTTACAATTTCATTAACTATGAATACCTAATATGAAAATCATACACAATATGTATTCTCCATGTTCCAGTATTTAGTAGTTGATCGAATCCAGAACCATTCCAAAGCTCTTACAAGCATCCTGATCATTTGAATAATGGAAAGGGTCAGAATATTTATATACAAAACAACAAATTAAATATGAAAAAAATTATTCATCCTAGAGAATCCAAAACCCAACCCAATGTGAAAATGATAAGGGTTCACCAGAACAACAACACCATGAGATACCTCTCTAGGATATCTCCAAAATAGGATCTCAACCACCTTATCTAATGTAAATGTTAAAATAATGAAACCTTAAAAAACACCTATAAAATATCTAGTTAGAGATTCCTCTCAAATGAATGTAAATAAACAACATGAAATTAAATGAAACCATATCATAACATATAATAGTCATCATCTGCAATGAAAAAGCATTACATGGGAAGTGAAAAAAAGAGAAGTGTTTTTAGTGGACCTTTGTGAATCAAGTTTCCATGTTCCTTCATCAATTACACCATACCTACATATAAAAATAACCAATGGAAACGATAACCCATGAAGTATCTTCTCATTGATTTATTGGATTTCCATAGGTCACTCTTTAAGGGTTACACCATATTCACCATGGATCATTCCCAAATTGATGGCATAATAGTTATCATAAAGATAACGAATGATCTAAAACATATTAAAAACATCATTTATCCCAATCATATGTGTTTTAACTGCAATTTTATATTCTATTTCTCCAACATGATCCACCAACAAAAAATCCCACTAAACTAGTGAGAGATATAAATCATAAGAAAATAACCTTCTCTCCACATAATGAGGAGTCACCTTCAGGAACATGTGATCTACAATGTAAAACTCATAAGGTATACTTATATATTGACCATAGATTTATAATGATCATTTTCTATATTCATCCTATTGTTAATTTCCTATAAAATATTGGTTGAATTATTTACTACTTCAAAATAATGAATTTCTACCATTTGACCCCATTTCAGCATAATGAAGACTGACATTTTAACATACCAAGTAATTAATGAATAATAGATATTTTTATCTATGTCTATTAATGAATTAGATAGTGTTTTAGAGGCATAAAATGAAAATAAATCAAATCTTAAGCATGGAATACACTAATATTTTTTAAAATGTTGTTTTACTGCCTTTTGATGGAAAACCCTTTTTAAATCATAATTTTGACAATTTTATAATCTATATTTGTCAAAATAAACATATTCAATATGGCTGGGACATTGAAATTTACATTGGATAAATTTTTGGTATTTTTCTGACCATGTTCATTTTTAATGAATACTGAAAAAATACATCATTTTACATCAAAAATGCTTTTTCATTTAATTTAATTATATGGATAGATTATCCTATTAATTGGTCTTAAAGTGTAATCTGAATATATTTTTACCATTTAATCCAATTGTGGTCATTATGATAAATTTCACTTTGGAATTGGTCATAAACTAATGCCAAACATTTCATAGATATTGTTTCAAGAAACCCGCTATTTGTTTTGACAACAGAAATTTTTTTTAAATCAATTATTGAAATTTATGTGTTTGGAATTTGGAAAAATAGATTACATATTTGGAATCATAAGGTCCAAATTATGTAATTAATACTCTTTTATTTTTGGACATTATGAATAGTAACGATGGTAATTATCTTTAATTATCTTGATTAATGTGTAATCAGGTAGTTAAAGATAATTAAATGATATAATAAAAAAAAGACCACAACATGTGTTCTAAGGCTACTGGTTGTCTCATGGCCGACCATGGGATGCCTTGTACCAATCTTGGGGGCCCCATGGAATCACTTTTGTGAGAAAGTGACTTTTAATCTTTTTATTTTTAAAGAATGGAAAATGTGACAAAGAATGTATCACCTAAGTAAAATATTTTTAATTTTTTCTACATAAATGATCTTTTGGACTATAAATATTCATTATAAATATAAAAATATTTCCTACATCATAGTAGTTTTTTCATAATTTTTAGACTTTAAATAAATTAAATTATTTATGACATCATGATGATGCATCGATTACCTCATTAATAAAGGATTTAAATAAAATGAAATGATAATGTAAAATCTATGACCTACACATGTCCAAAAACTATTGTATGGGTGGATTTATAACCCTTATCACCATACCCTCAAATTATATCAATGTGGGACCTTTTGAATCTGAAAATCATTTTCAAATAAAGTAACATTTCTTTACTTTCCAAGAGTGCCCCTCCTCTCCTCTTATAAAAGGCCCCCACCTCTACCTCCTTACACACACTCCAAAAGCTTTTGGTTCAGAAAAACCCTGCCCATTTTGTCTCTCAACTTCCCTATCTTACTCCTTGAAGCCTCACTTTGGGATGAAGCCTTCCCATGGAAGCCTTTGAGCTCAAACCAAAGGGAGTTACCCGATTTTAAGGTAATGTCTTCAATTAAGTCCTTTTGTTTTATTTTGCTGCTCCAACCCCTAAACACTTTTTATTCATTATTTTTGTAACAAATACAGTATCTTCAATATACTAGGATGTTGTTATAATATGAATTTGAGCTACACTTACACACACCTACATCTAATGGTTAAAGGACATACTGTTTCCGTGGACGGTGAATTTATGCCTCCCAACACGATGATTGTTCAACATTATTTTAACACCTTCAAAGGTGGCCATTAAGATGTCACTATATTTATATATGATATATAATATGTTTATGTTTTCCTTAAGCTTATGTATTTCTCATTTTGGGCATACCTTTATGGTTTCCATTATGGGTAAACGTGATATCTTCATTTAAGGAAGTGCGGACTACCGCCCCCTCAAAGTGATTTGATTCGTTAAATACCATATGTGGGATGTATAAAGGATGGAACTATGATATTATATATGATATTATACTGTAATTATAATATACCATTATATCATTATGATTCCATTCTATAAAATACGAAATAGAAATGAAAGTAGCGTTCATGTGTACGTACGGCTTGCCGTATCCATGAACGGTGCATTTCATTTCATACCTCTAAATTATTATGTAATATTATAAATACATGTATATACGGGATATATATGATATATACATCATGATTATAATTCTGGATATAATGGATACATGAACAACATGTAATTATAAAGGGTTTATTTTTTACTCAAGTACCAATGATCGTTAAAACGACCGTTATTAACTTAAATAATTACATAGTGTTCATGACATGGAAATAAGTGATATAAAAGGAATAATGAACTTGAAAAAGGTTCTTAAGAATGTAGAAATTAACTCAAGTTTATTATTTAGGACATTAAAGAATGATCGAGTCAAGTCAGACCCGAGGTATGGGACTTCATCTCAATCTCCTTTCATTGAGGCATATTTTGTTTTATACACAACCTTCTTTTATACGGTGTATAAACCCCTTTGAATTTTATGTTTATCCAAAAGGAATCTTTTTTATATGAAGATTTTTACTAAACGACAAAAGGGAATGTTTTTGTCGTACGTATACGGTGACAACTACTTCTCCACCGCCATGACCATTATTTGAGTTTCGGCTTCCTCTACAAGCCATACCTTTTTTAAAAAATAAAAATAAATACCATGTTTTAATTTTCTTTTATTTTGGTATTGAAAATGGTTTTCATAATGTTTTTATATCAATGTGTTTTATTTATATCTTGTGATTGAAAGGTGGAAATGTTATGTTTCCTTTATGCATGTTTTATGTGATATGATTATGTTGATGTTCTTGGGCAATATTATGAATACGAGTGGTTCCACGATAAACTAATGGCGGGTGAGCCCGATATAGCTCTCCAATGCATTGGGTAATGTGTAGGAGTGAAACGTTAAGGTTTCTCCGATGAGATTTAGGGAATATACTGTGATGGGTATTCCAAACGTAACCAAGAGGGTTACTCCCTACGTAAGAATGTCATGAATGCCTCAAGTTACCTTTATGTCTTATGATTTCTATGATTTATTCATGATTTGATGAGGTATGTTAATGTGCTTATGTTTTATGGGTAAAGTATGATTTAATTCTTATATATATATGTACCCCTGTTTCCTTTCCATATTTTTATATCCCTTACTAAGTTTTTATGCTCATCCCATGTTTTTTGAAATGTTTTTCACAGGTCTAGGGAAAGGTACACGATATGATGATAGTGTCAAGGAAGTGTCAAGAAAGAATCCATGTTTTATTTTAAATATGTTTCCATTGATGGGAAAAATGAATACTATCTTTTATGTAACCACTTTGTTTAAATGTGGAATGTAATGCAAGTTTTATTATCTAATTTTCTAAAACACTAATCCCGAAAAGATCCTCAATTTGTAATCTTGTAATAACTCAAGATTAAGTAAGGTATAAGGTTGAGGCCTTATAGTTGGTATCAGAGGTTGGTTTAGATAACTTTAGGAGTTATAATTATATTAAATGATTATCCAAAAATATTTTTTTTATGGTCAAATTGAAGTGATATAGTATTTGAAGATTACCATGCTGCATCACCTAAGATATTTCTTTGTTAAGAATGGTTTTTCGTAGAGGAAACATAACAGATTTTCTGGGAAGGAATATAGAGGGAAATGACCTTCTAAATCAGCAACTTGAGATGGTCAGAATCAGAATTGAAGAGTTTGCTATAGTGATGGCTCAGTTGACTCATGTGATATGTTTTTGGTTGTGTTTATTGATGATATGTTGGTGTTTTCTAAAAGTAAAGAGGAGCATGAAAGAAATTTAAGGATTATCATGCAAACATTAATAGAAAAGAAACTGTATGGAAAATTCAGTAAGTGTGAGTTTTGGTTGCAACAAATTTCTTTCCTTGGTCACATTGTTTCTAAAGATGGGATAACTGTTGATCCTGCAAAAACAAAAGTTGCGGAAGACTGGCCAAGACCCACAAATGTAACTGAGATTCGTACCTTCCTTGGTTTGGTAGGCTATTACTGAAGGTTTGTTAGAAATTTTTCACAGTTATCTAGTCCAATGACTAGGCTAACTCGGGAGGGTGTTAAGTTTATCTGGACAAAAGAATGTGATGATTGTTTTCAGGAATTGAATAGAAGATTGGTGAATGCTCTAGTTTTGGCACTTCCTTCCAGGAATGGTGAGTTTTCTATATACAGTGATGCTTCGTTGAAAGGACTTGGTTATGTCCTAATGTAGAATGATCAGTTAATTGATTATGCTTCACGATAGTTGAAAACTCATGAGGTAAACTACACTACACATGATTTGGAATTAGCTGTTGTTGTTTTCTCTTTAAAAATTTGGAGGCATCATTTGTATGGAGTAAAGTGTGAAATATATACTACTCACAAAAGTTTAAAGTATATATTCACTCAGAAATATTTGAAAATAAGAAATAGGAGATGGCTGAAATTAATCAAGGACTATGATTGTACAATTCACTACCATATGGGAAAAGTAAATAAAGTGGCTGATGCTTTGAGTCGAAAAAGTAATGCTTCATTAACCATGCTACATTTGGAACGAGATCCTTTGGTTTTTGATTTGATGAAATATGGCATAGAAGTTTTTGGTGCAAGAAGTTCTTCTGTTTTGTTTCAGGTATCAGTGAGATCATCTCTATTAGAGAGAATCAAGCAAGCACAGAAGCAAGACAGTGAGTTGCAGAAAAAAGGTAGAGCTGATTCAGAACGTTAAGTTTCCTGAATTCAACATTGATAATGATTGTGTTTTTAGATTTGGGAAGAGATTGTGGGTGCCTTGTGATTCACAGTTGAATTGAGAGTTGTTATGTGAAGCTCATAGTTCTCCGTTTTCAGTTCTTCCTGGCAGTACTAAGATGTACAATGATCTGCGGGGGTATTACTGGTGGGATGGAATGAAAAGAGATATTTCTGATTTTACTGTGAAGTGTTTGACTTGTCAGCATGTTAAAGCAGAGTGGCAGTTACCGAAAGGGATGCTTCAGCCCTTACCAGTTCCAGAGTGGAAATGGGAGAATATATCCATGGACATTGTTGTGGGATTACCGAAGACATCTCGAGGTAATAATGCAATCTGGGTTATTGTTAATCGGTTGACTAAATCTGCTCATTTCCTTACTATACGAGATACTTTTTCCCTTGATCAACTTTCCCGTTTGTATCTTAAGAGATAGTCAGGGTACATGGAGTTCCTCTCTCCATTGAATCTTACCGTGATCCCAGGTTCACTTATAACTTTTGGAAAGGCCTTCAGAAGTCGTTGGGTACTGAATTAAATTTTAGTACAACATTTCATCCTAAATAAGATGGGTAGTCAGAATGAACAATTCAGACCATGGAGGATATGCTACGAGCTTGTTCGATGGATTATCAGGGAAGTTGGGACCAACATCTTTCATTGGTTGAATTTTCATATAATAACAGTTTTCATTCCAGTATACAGATGGCACAATTTGAGGCGTTATATGGGAAGCGGTGTCGAACACCAGTATTATGGGATGAAGTGGGTGAATGGTAGTTGATGGGACCAGAATTGGTAGAAGAGATGGCAGAAAAAGATCAGATGATTCAGAAACAAATGAGAACAGCTCAGAGTAGGCAGAAGAGTTATGCAGACAACAGGAGGAAGGATCTAACTTTTGAGGTAGGTGATCATGTTTTTCTCAAAGTCTCACCATGGAAAAGTGTGATGAGATTTGGTAAGAACGGAAAGCTGAGTCCAAGGTTCATTGGACCATATGAAATTCTGGAGAGAGTTGGATCAGTTGTTTACCGAGTGGCTTTACCTCCGAGTTTATCTCAGGTACACAATGTTTGTCACGTTTCGATGTTGAGAAAGTATATGCCAGATCCATCTCATGTTTTGAGTCCAGAGGTAGTTCAGCTGGAAGAGAACATATCTTATGAGGAACAACTGGTCCAGATTCTTAACCACAGGGAGCAAGTGTTACAAAATAAGGTGATTAATCAGGTAAATGTTTTGTAGAAAAACCACATGATGGAAGAGGCAACATGGGAATCTGAACATGCGACGAGGGATAAGTACCCCCATTTATTCGATAAGTAAATAAATTGCGGGGATGAAAATTTCTAAAGGGGGAAGGATGTAACATACCAAGTAAGTAATGAATAATATATATTTTTATCTAGGTCTATTAATGAATTAGATAGTGTTTTAGAGGCTTAAAATGAAAATAAATCCAATCATAAACATGGAATACACTAATATTTTTTAAAAGATTGTTTTACTACCTTTTGATAGAAAACAATTTTTAAATAAAACTTTTCACAATTTTATAATATATATTTGTCAAAATAAACATAATAATTATGATTGGGACATTGAAATTTACATTGGATAAATTTTTGGTATTTTTCTGACAAGGTTCATTTTTAATGAATAGTGAAAAAATACTGCATTTTACATCAAAACTTCTTTTTCATTTAATTTAATTATATGGCTAGATTATCATTTTAATTGGTATTAAAGTGTAATATGAATATATTTTTACCATTTAATCCAATGGTGGTCATTATGATTAATTTCACCTTGGAATTGGTCATAAACTAATGCTAAACTTTTCATAGATATTGTTTCAAAATAACCCGCTATTTGTTTTGACAACGGGAATTATTTTTAAATCAATTATTGAAATTTATGTGTTTGGAATTTGGTAAAATGGATTAAATATTTGGAATCATAAGGTCCAAATTATTTAATTAATACTCTTTTATTTTTGGACATTATGAATAGTAACGATTGTAATTATCTTTAATTATCTTGATTAATGAGTAATCAGGTAGTTAATGATAATAAAATGATATCATAATAATATAAAAATCCACAACATGTGTTCTAAGGCTACTGGTTGTCTTATGGCCGAGCATGGGATGCCTTGTGCCAATATTGGGGGCCCCATGGAATCACTTTTGTGAGAAACTGACTTTTTATATTTTTATTTTTAAAGAATGTTAAATGTGACAAAGAATGTATCACCTATGTAAAATATTTTTAATTTTGTCTACATAAATGATCATCTGGACTATAAATACTCATTAGAAAGATAACACTATTTCCTACATCATAGTATTTTTTTTCATAATTTTTAGCCTTTAAATAAATTAAATTATTTATGACATCATGATGATTCATCGATTACCCCATTAATAAAGAATTTATATAAAATGAAATGATAATGTAAAATCTATAACCTACACATGTCCAAAACCTATTGTATGGGTTTATTTAGAACCCTTATCACCTTACCTTAGAATTATATAAATGTGGGACCTTTTTAATCCGAAAATCATTTTCAAATAAAGTAACATTTCTTTACTTTCCAAGAGTGCCCCTCCTCTCCTCTTATAAAAGGCCCCAACCTCTACCACCTTACACAAACTCCCAAAGCCTTTGGCTCGACCAACCCCTGCCCATTTTGTCTCTCCACATCCCTCTCTTACTGCTTGAAGCCTCACGTTGGGCAGAAGTCTTCCCAAGGAATCCTTTGAGCTCAAACCAAAGGGAGTTACCCGATTTTAAGGTAATGACTTCACTTGAGTCCTTTTGTTTTATTTTACTTCTCCAACCCCCTAAACTCTTTTTATTAATTTTTTTTAACAACTACAATATCTTCAATATACTAGTATGTTTTTATAATAAGTATTCGTGCTACACTTACAGACACCTACATCTAATGGTTAAAGGACATACTGTTTCTGTGGACGGTGAATATATGCCTCCCAAAACGATGATTGTTCAACATTCTTTTAACACCTTAAAAGGTGGACATTAAGATGTCAATATATTTATATATGATATATAATATGTTTATGTTTTTCTTAATCTTCTTTATTTTTCAATTTGGGCATACCATTATGGTTTCCATTATGGGTAAACGCGATATCTTTATTTAAGGAAGTGCGGACTACCGCCCCCTCAAAGTGATTTAATTCATTAAATACCATATGTGGGACGTATAAAGGATGGAACTATGATATTATATATGATATTATACTGGAATTATAATATACTTTTATATCATTATAATTCAATTCTATAAAATACGAAATAGAAATGAAAGTAGCGTTCATGCGTACATACGAATTACCGTCTCCATGAACGGTGCATTTCATTTCTTACCTCTAAATGATTATGTAATATTATAAATGCATGTATATACAGGATATATATGATATATACATCATGATTATAATTCTAGATATAATGGATTCATGAACAACTCATAATTATAAAAGGTTTATTTTTGACTCAAGTACCAATGATCGTTAAAACGACCGTTATTAACTTAAATAATTACATAGTGTTCATGACATGGAGATAAGTGATATAAAATGAATAATGAACTTGAAGAAGGTTCTTAAGCAAGTATAAATTAACTCAAGTTTATTATTCAGGACATTAGAGAACCATCGAGTCAAGTCGGACCCGAGGTATGGGACTTCGTCTCAATCTCCTTTCATTGAGGCATATTTTGTTTTATACACAACCTTCTTTTATACGGTGTATAAACCCATTTGACTTTTACGTTTATCCAAAAAGAATCTTTTTTATACGAAGAGTTTTACTAAATGACAAAAGGGAATGTTTTTGTCGTACGTATGCGGCGACAATGACTTCTCCGCCGCCATGACCATTATTTGAGTTTCAGCTTCCTTTACAAGCCATACCTTTTTTTAAAAGAAAAATAAATACCATCTTTTACTTTTATTTTATTTTGGAATTGAAAATGGTTTTCATAATGTTTTTATATCAATGTGTTTTATTGATATCTTGTGATTGAAAGGTGGAAATGTTATGTTTCCTTTATGCTTTTTTTATGTGATACGATTATGTTGAGGTTCTTGGGCATTATTATGAATACGGGTGATTCCGTGATAAACTAAGGGCGGGTGAGTCCGATATAGCTCTCCAATGCATTGGGTAACGCGAAGGAGTGAAACGTTAAGGTTTCTCCGAAGTGATTCAGGGTATATACTGTGATGGGTATTCCAAACGTAACCAAGAGGGTTACTCCCTACGTAAGAATGTTATGAATGCCTCAAGTTACCTTTATTTCGTTTGATTTCTATGATTTATTCATGATTTGATGCGTTATTTTAAAGTGATTATGTTTTATGGTTAAAGTATGATTTCATTCTTATGTATATATGTACCCCTGTTTCCTTTCCATATGTTTATATCCCTTACTGAGCTTTTTATGTTCATCCCACGTTTTTTGAAATGCTTTTCACAGGTCAAGGGAAAGGTACATGATATGATGATAGTGTTAAGAAAGTGTCAAGAAAAAATACATGTTTTATTTTAAATATGTTTCCATTGATGGGAATAATGAATACTATCTTTTATGTAACCACTTTGTTTAAATGTGGAATGTAATGCAAGTTTTATGATCTAATTCTCTAAAACTCTAAACCCGAAAAGATCCTCAATGTGTAATCATGTAATAACTCAAGATTAAGTAAGGTTTAAGGTTGGGGCCTTATAGACATGGTTGGTCGTACAAAGAATCTAATGTTCTAGACCAATGAAGGATTAGGAATGATTATTGTAAGAAAGCTCATCCATGGGTATGTTCCTCATCAATTAACCTAAATACCCAAGATATAATACCACACCATGTCATCAATATCATGGATGGTCCACTATTTATGATCATCCTTATATAGAATAAAAGGGGTTCTAAGGCATAACTGAGATTTAAAAGCATGCTTTAGAACTCTACATTACCTAACGGTATAATGATGATCCTGATCAGAGATGATCATCCTCATGTATAATTGGATTTTTACCACCACCACCAAATACCTTTCTGGGAAAATCACCACACATCATGACTTCCTAGTCACTATAAAGTAGGGTGACATCATCAATTCATAAAAAATGTCCGATATAGAACTAATAACTCCATGAGATAAAAGATAATATATAATAAATACAATTGAGATGTACTCTCACTTACAAAGGTGATTATTTAATATCATTAGAAAATCAATGGGAATATGGTACATATTATTCACCATCTGCCAAGCCAAACATTAAAAATAGAACACTAAAACTACATTCTTTAATAGAAAAATTCAAAAAAAGACCTATCAAATCTCAATACATATTACTAATGATGGAATGTACCACTAAATATGGGACATTAAAGTCATGGTGCATCATCTCATGCATTTCTGATGTAATTAAAAATATTTCCTAGAACAAAACCAGATGTTTTCCATCATCTGACCATCCATGAGGGTAATTTTTTTAAAAAAACTATGTCCCTCTATCCACAAAACAATACAATAGTTGGGACTCTACCACATTACATACAAAATGTTACATCACCATTATTTGTAAAATACAATATATACCTCCATCCAATCCTATATCTATATGCATCAAAAAGATTTTATCCATCACTCTCCAAGAGTCTCTTAATTCTTGCCGGACCCCAATACGTGACTTCCTTCCCAGTGATTCAGCAACAAAATTTTTGTTTCCCACTATATATGAAAATTCTATTTCATAATCATACAAGAATTATATCCACTAATGTTAATGAATGTTCAATTAATTCTGAGATAATATGTACCTAAGGATCAAATAGTTTGTAAAAACCACAAAATAATATCAGAAGAGGCAATGTCACAACAACATCAACGAATAAATTCACAATTACCTATAGATATATTGTGTAATTGTTATTAATAAATGGAAATAACATATCATGGTCATAAGAAAAACTTTATATACACTTCATTAGAACATACCACAAAAAATACAAGAATCATCATAGAAAAAAACAAATTGAACGTTATTTACTAGATAACAAGGAACTAATGCACTAAAAATAATTTATTTCATATATAAAAAGAATCCAAATACAATAAAATCCAGATGAACATTTGATCCTTTTGGTTCAAGGTTATTATATTAGTCAAAACCTAGGAGATATTAGTTATGAACATCCTATAATATCTGACAAGACTAATTAAACTAGACACATCCACCACTATAATGGTGGGTAACTATGAAAAAATGATTCCATAATCATTGAATCCATAAATACTCAATGTCGGGAAAGATAATGCACTATGAAATTGAATTCCCAATCCCAAAACTAATAATTTTTAAATTTTCTATGTAAATTATCATGACTAAAAACTCCAAAATGTTACACAAATTCTCTCCATGATTCTCCTTATATATAGGGTATATAAGCAATTATAAGATAAAAACCATGTAGAAAATTTTTTAGGATCAATTTTAAGAATATATTGATAAATCCCATGAACATTGATAGATCATTAATCATGCCAATCAAAATCAACATAAATTCATAATGACCATTATGAAAAATAAAAGTGGTCTTCTAAATATCATAATCCTTCAACGTCATATGGTGATATCCCAACCACAAATAAATTTTCAAGAACTAAATTTATCAAATCATTTGATTGAATAAATAATTAATATATGAGAGATGATAATATTTATTTACTATCCCTCAAGTCATGTGATGATAAAAGTTAAAAATTAATAAATATCCATCAGTGTTCTTCATGAACTTGGTTCACCAAAAGGTAAAAAATATAGATGACCAAAACCTTGCTTCAACTGATCATCATGTTATACTAACAACTATTAGTATATTTATGCTTCTGTCATATAGAGAGACATCAATATAAGATACACTCCTTTTATTGATAAATCCAAAACATGATCTCCCATCATGGTGGTAATTCTACATCCTTATCTTGAAACATGTCATGGTACTCTATTAAATCCCTAGGAATCACAGATTGTTGAACATATAATGAACTAGACCCCTAATCATCCATTAATGAATATATGGATATAATAAGCCTCTATCCCATATAAGGGTCACTCTCCCAATTAAAACAACATTCTCTCCATCAACCTCATATAATACGATGTAGATCCTAAATAAATCCATTTTATCCTACAATAAAATAACTATTCCACCCAAAGGATGAAATTATATGTGTATATCTATAATCATAATAAATATCCCCTAGATTTGTAATTCCTAATAATATTAAAATTGTCCCTACATACTGTATCCCAGTAATTTTGAACTTATAGTTATTTATGAGACACCAAGGGAACTATAATCCCCTATACATGAAGTCTAAATGTATGGAAAATAGATGGTGATATAAAGGAGTGTTTCACAACTTAATCAATCAAGGAATATAACCATGTAGGAAAAATAAAATGGTATCGAAAATGATGTCTATATTGCTATGTTATATAAAAGAAAAATCATTAAGATAAAAACAACTTCATCCACCGTCTCCTGAACCCTAATATTGAATACCTCCATAGTTGTTCTATACTCTCTATGGATGAGGAGAATCTTAGGGATACACATTGATGACCCCCTATCCTCTATACCAATAATATATTAGAGAACCCTACTACTATTTACTTGGATGGAACTACCACAATGGAGGAACCTAAATCGGAGCACCTTATACACAATGGCTTCTTAGAAAGTTCACAACACTCGACACTAATGACCTCAGACTCCACGAGAAAAACACACATCAAAACCCATGTAATATGTATAAGATCCACCCTTATAAGAGAATTGATATGAAAGTTTATGGGGCATAACCCTAGAATACCCAAATATATTCTATCCAAACTACAGGGAACAGTAGATCACTTATAAAATTTCTTAGGAATAATGATGACTGACCTCTCCTAACTATCTAGTTTTTACCATAGTCTTCTCAATAACTAATATTATCAACATCTCCCCAAGTCATGTCTTCAACATAAATGAGGTGACATGGAACTTTATCTGTAGAAAAAATACTCCTCTAAGTTCCTTACTAAAGCCTCTTCATATGGGAATTTATAAGAAGAATATAGCAGAAGGTTCCTAAAAAATCTCATAACTCCGCACAGAAGAAATACCTTATCGATGGGTAAATAACTCTATGAAAGAGGTTGTATTATTAGTTTAAGAAATGATATATACTCAAAAGGATCTGAAAACATATATCATGATACAAAAAAATCCTCATGATCCACAAGGAATAAGAAACACTAATACATTTCTACTCAATGGAACATTTTCACATACAACTAAACTGAGTGATCCTTCCCATCACAGATCGAATTGAATGCTCTCTAAACCACCTTCAAATAGTATTAATTGAATGAATTTTTATGGATAACTCATACATCTTTAGAAACTATCTATTAAATTCTCATAGTTTCATCCTCTCAGTGTCTTCGTGAACGACATCAACTCTACAAATATCTGCTGGAATATCCATCATAAAATCTTTGGAACAAACCTGATGAGGATGACTAAAAAGATGTATTCCTACAAAATAAAATTGATTAAGAGATACTAAACATATAAAATTGAAAAATTAAAATTAAAATTAAAATTAAAATTAAAAATATTAATATTTTTTGGTTTAAATTATTTTATGGTCTACCAATTTAAAAAACATGTTAAATGAAGAATTATGTGTGGTCCTTTCTAGGACATTACCATGAATCCAACATAGTTAAATTTAGAACGCCAAATAACCATACTATTATAGGAATAATACCACATGGGGACAAAATACCCATTTCCTATCATTTACCAAGTACTAAAATCTCTATATAAACATTAATAACATTCATTCACTACAAACCCATGTAGCTTCACATGTGCCTATCTCCAAACTCCTTCTTAACATTTAAAATTATCCTTTGATACCACTCTTTTATTTACCATACCCCAATGTGTACCACCACTAGGTAGAAAATTTGTGAAGGGATGTGGTGAATGATTGATTCCCATCTCTAGTAGGCCCTGGGTTGGCAGTTACCTCTAAGGGTGAAATAAACAAACATGTTGGATATAATACCATTTAAGAGAACAAACTGAAGAGTGAGATATAAAATATATGAAAATAAATTAATTATCATTCATATATATATATATATATGGAAATATATTTTGGAAACATGTAACATCATTCAATACTATAACAAGTGAAATAAAAACTACAATTACAAAAAGGTATAAATAAAATTGACCTTGATGACCAAAAAACTCATTGAATACTACAATCTAGTAATATCAATCCTGATATCCAACATTATCCGATTAGACTAAAAAATACTATATATATATATAGGATGAGAATAAAATAATACCATGTAGGATCATCCCCATAGACTTTGGTGAAAAAGATAATAAATGTATGATAAATCATAGTGAACAACAATTGAATGTAATTTTCACCTAAACTTGTATTCTATATTTTGATCCCCATCATAGATAATGATCACTATGTTTCAATGTGATGATTTTATATAATATAATATTATAATATCAATAGTATCATACTCTCACAACCCACTGATATGCCTCTCCAATGCAACATCTCATTTCATGATCCATCTCACATCCAAATTATCTAGGTCGAGGACTGATGTGCAAGAAATAACCACATCCATCTCATGAATCATATAATCACATATTCATATCCACATATACATATATAATATCCATGTAATTTTTTGAAGAAACAACAAACATTATGACAAGTTTCATAAACTGGGATTTATACTGTAATCCAAGAGAAACCATATGTTTAGTATATTCCCCATTCCATCATATCATATACATGACATAACTAAAATAGTCCATTGGATTCTACTTTCAAAGATACATGTTCAAGAAATATAAAAAATCTATCATATACCTCTAGATAGATATATAGGAAAAATAATTTCGATGTATATAAAAAAGTATAACTTCAATGGGATGAGAGTGGGGGGAAGGTGTAATTCGGATATACATTCTCACACTGAGTTGTTGTAGAAAACAAACCTCTCATATATATAGGGTTTCAGTTTCCCGAAACTACATGGGTGGGTAGAATATGAAATAATAAAATATAAATGATATAATTTATCTCAAAATTATTGTTTTTGAATAACCTAGTATTAGAATCATTGTAATTTAATGTCACTTATAGTCCCAACCACCACTTCATATATTAGATATAATATAAGCACACCTGTATTTTAAATAGCTTCATGAATTTATTATTACATTTTTATTACCAACTTAATAAAATTAATTAATCTCAAATTAACTAAAAATTAACATTAAATCAAGAAACATTAAATTATTCATCAGATTGATGTTCATGCCCTCCAGGAACAATCCTAAATTATTTCGGAGATACTAAAGAATAACACACTTTTAGAATATATATTCCATTAACTACAAACACATGGGATATAAAATGTTTATTAATTATTGTCATCATTCCACAATATTGGATATCAAGAATAGAAATTCTAAACTACCAGAAAGAGGAAAAATTCAACCATGAACATCTTATACATCATGAAATGGGGAATGTAATACATATAAAATAAGAAATCCAACCGTTGATAATTAAAACATTTAATCTAAAGAACTCTTTCGTATTTATAATATCAATGGGTAATACCATCATATCTCAATATTTTATCTATAGTTCCATCCATATAACCTTAATTAAAATGAAAATTTATCTCCCCATAATAGGTATCAACTTTGTTAATATCATATCGGCCTCCCCACCAACATAACATCAACCATCCCAAGATCATATCCAATTCATGTTTCCCTAAATCACATCAAATATCTTGTCATAAAACACTCCTAGATAACATCATAATGTAATATGGAAATGAAAAATAGTAGTGAAATTGTTAAACTATGCACCAAAATAATAATTCTAGTGTTAAGACAAAAATTAGCAATCAAAAATACAAACTCATGGAACTGAACATTCTAAAGAAATTAGGAAATTCATTCAATGGAAAATAAATTATCAAAAAACTTATTGTTTTTCTATAATTACTTGAGGAAAATTTATTATCAATTTATAAATATGGGAATCCTATGAAATCAATATATTACATGATTTGAAAATATAAAAATTCTCTTTGAATTTTTTTAACCTGTATTTGAGAAGAACATTTCATATTATAAAAGAAATTTTATTAGTATAAATAAGAATAAACATGTTTCACATTGGTAATAAATTCTTTTACTATTATGGAATATCATATTTACCTAGAAACTTTCAATAGAAAAATTATAATATCATGAAATCAATGAAAACATAGGATTCATTAAACATGATTCATTACTCTCTATCAAATTAAAAATTAATATATTAAGGATTTATGATCTCTACCAATTTCAAACTGCACTCTATAAAAAATAAAAGAATATCAAATCATATAGTATATTTATAAATATATTGAAAATAATAAGGCAAACTATTGTTATCATAAAATGAACATCAAAAAGTGATCACTAAAAAATTCATAATAAATCTATTTCATTAATTATTATATTAATTCCACTTTTATAAAAATGTCTAAACCATGATAATTTTATGATTGAAAATAAAAAATAATAGAAGAAACAAATAACCCATATAAAATACATCAGTATTCTTCTTCCTATAATAGAACAACTTTGTTAATCCTAATCACACATCCCTCAAAAAACTACATCCCTCAATGAAATATGTTAGAGAATTGTCCTAGAAAAAAATAATGAAATTATATTTTAAAAACATATAGACGATCCAAACTCTCATGGAATTAAAAAACATGAGGATCCACATTGTTGGACCCTGAAAAAAGAGTTAACAAATTCCTTTGTCCCCCGCAAATAAACGACGAATATTATGAAATCATTCACTGTCCATGAAATCAGAAAGTTGAAAAAGAGTAGTTTTTTGTATTATCTATATGTGAAGAGAGTTGTAGTGTTTGAGAAAAAAATGAGGTGTTTCAGAACTTATATGTTGTTTTCATAGAATATTTATATGACACAAAACCCTTTAACATTATGTAAAAATCGGGCATTTTATACCACCGGAAAATGTGTTATCATGAACAATCTAACTCTTAATTTTTAAACACCATGTAAGACTCCATGAACCATATTCGAACAAGTCATGAATGGATTCTAGGTTGTGAAATTAATTTTACCAAAGTCTCAAAATATTAATACATGATGTGAAAAACCTAAAAACCATGTATAATCCAAGCTTCTGTTATTTAGAAGATGATAAACAACTGAAAAAATCATGGCCTCTTCTGAGCACCGTGATAATTGGAAACTTAAAAAGGATCATTCTACCTAGATATGATCCCTTAATATATATTTAAATATATATATGTCACATATAAAATATATTAAAAAATTATTTTTGTTCCCAGGATGTGTCCATGTAGAGTGTGAGAATAAATTACTTTATACAGATCTATGATTAGTACCTCAACTAAAAAAGGTAACAAACAAGTCTGTTTCAATACATTTTAACACACAGAGAAACACCGATATATATATATATATATATTAAAATGGTTTTATCAATAAATTGATAATGTCAAATAGTATAACAATATTGAATCAATTCATTATTCAATATCAACTATAAATGATAATTAATTATATATGGAGTAAGTATAAGTGTAGTAAATTCTTCGAGATGATGATTTTAATGTAAGAACTTGTGATAATTCTTGTCACCTACTGGAGTGAGTTTTACACTAATATATACTTCAAATGTATATATATATAACATGAAATATATATAGATGTGTTTTTATTATTTCATAGTCCATGAAAAATAACCAATAAGGGGATGCAAAATATTTATACTAGATTTCGGGGAATATTGCACCACCACAAAATCGAATTTTAAGTTGGGGAAAATAGTTGTAATTGAAAAACATACAAACCATTTAAATATAAATGTATATATCGTTTAGGTTTTCATAATAACTCCATAAAAAATTTACAATAGAATAATAAATATTTATATCTATTTAATATCCTTACGCTAAATGATTGCAATCAACAGTCTCAATATAGGAAAAAATTAACACACTCAACATAATATTTATAATCAGGATTTTAGGATGCATATGGCTTACATAACTATGTATCCTAGAATCTCTAAATATAATTTTATTCCCATAAGAACACTTTGTATAATAATCATATTAATTTAATGGTTTCTTAGATAGTCCATATTATGTGCTATTATTGGTATTAATATGATAATGATTCCAGACAACGGGAAATATACAAAAATAATCCTAGGAATATGCCTGTAATTTAATTATTTATCACAACTGAGTTATTTTTGACCAATAACATCCCCTCAGTATTTTACCAAGTTCAATAAATAGTCATTTTACAATTTTATAAAATTTCACAAACCCTTAGTACAAACAAAATAATTTTTTATTATGAATTTTATTTCAAGATATAAATATCTAGTATAATAAAAGATATTTTCCCTCATATTCAACATGATTTCAAAATGAATTAGAACTGAATTAGTATATGTTTGATAAAATTAAATGTATGATATTTAATAGAATTATTTTTATATAAAAATTCGAAAATTGATATGTTAATAAAATTGTAGGCTTAATATTAACACTGCTATTTTAATAAATAATTATGTTAAAATTATGGTAAGAATATGGAACAAATTTGATATATATATATATATATATATAATAAAAAAACAATGATATAAATCATTTATTCCAAAATGGTCACCCTAGCCCAAACTTTTTGATTGATGCATTCACATATAATGTGTTTTTAGGGGTAGTAAATAAAAAAGGAATTAATATTAAAAGGGAACTGAATTATATAAATTATTATAGTGTTATATGAGAAATAGACTATGATTAAACCCAAAACATTTAATCCGAAGGGATTTGGTAAAATAATAATTCAATATAAAAATAGTTTTTAAACACACTAAAATACCAGGATAATATATAATTTAAAGAATAAAATTATTCAAATTTATTTTTCTTTGATAAAGAAAAACCATGAAAATCGTGAAAGTAAAACAATTATGAAAAAATAATATTTAAATCACACCATAAAATTCATGTTCATACTTTACATCCATTAAGAAACAGTTCTAATCTAATTAAATGTGTTTAATTTTCACAATAGGTAATGTCAAATATAATTCGTTATTTGAAATACAATTTGTAAATGGATATATGAGTAGTTATATTAAATCTATCCCTGAATATGTTTAATAAAGGTTAATCATACACAATTGAAATATATGGTTTCACTTATATATAAATAATCATTTAAACATAAAAAATATATCAGTGGAAACCAATTTATTATGAAAATAAATTTTAAGTGTTTGATTTATCATTAGAACATAAAACTAAAAAAATAATATTTTTAATTAGAAAATCATTAATTATTATTCACAAACATATAACGAAAAAATATATTAGCTATTATACATGAAAAACATATAAATTCACTCTAACATTTGAGACCACATCCTATAATCATCCTAATGCATTAATAATCTAATAGTCATCCAAGAATATCTCAAAGACTAGAAAATACATTATTAACCATAAGATAACATTTCACTGGAAAAAATCAGATATGTTTTATACAATACATTATGTATTATTAAACCTATGATAACCCCATGAAAACTAATTTTAAAACACATAAAAATCAATACAAGATTAACAAGATAATTATTTATACCATATCCTCATACAATTTCATTTGGAACCAGAAATTAAAAAGATTATATATATATATATATAAATATTGAGGTCCCAAAAAAAATAATATATTACCATTACAAGATGAACCCACAATATATGTTTTGATTTTCTAAAATATTTGGTAAAATAGAACACAAAATCACTAACCAAAAAATGGATATGAAATAAGAATAGTTAAAAATTAATAGGATGATATGGTGAATGGATTAAAGTGGGTTTTTAATATAAAATGACTCTAGGACTTTCATAGTCTATATAGTAAAATGGATGAATGAAGGTATATAAAAGGGTAGAAAATATTTCTCTCAACTTGTATAATAAATTATTCGGAGTTAAAATCGCTTAATGGGGTTAGTTTAATAATGTATATTTTCTAAAATTCTATCTATTGATGAAAACTATTAATCAGGATATAACACAACTATTATCATTACCATGAATACCCATTGCTACCTTAAGGAAGCCAAATCATTTACAAAATAATCATGTACCTGATAACTCCTAGCTGGTTTATGGTTCAACAAATATTAATATATTTTACATGGTATAACTTCTCAGCCTACCCAAAATGGCAATACTATAATAGTAAATCAATAATCATTAAAAACAATAATTCTACGGTGAGACAACTAAATTCATGAATTATTACAAAATAATGAGTGGCCTCTCATCCCATTAAATTTATATATAGATCAACATGTTTTCTTAAAAAAACCAATATTTGGAGTTAAATTCAACTATTATCAAACATATTCATAAGGAAGTACTTATCGTCGCCCCGCATTAAAATCATACATACATGTTTTTAAACACATCTAAAAATGAATCAATTTTCATAGCCATTAATAGTTTATATTCGCTTTAAAATATATATATTTGTTATTCCATTGTATATTCATATGAAAAATTACGAAATTAAAATGTAATATTTGTCTAAATAATCATCAAAAACAAGTAAAATAATACAGAATTATTGTAATACACTACCAGAGTTGCATACCATAGGTATCACATTAACTAACATATATAATTAGTAATCATAATCACAAAAATTTATGCGAAAAAAGTATGAATACATGGAATAGTAAATTTTCCACACTGAAGATGAAGATTCAACCTAAAGTACAATCAACTAATAAAAAAAATACACTATTTGCTTTTTAAAACTACTACCCAAAAAAACATATTTAAAATGGAGATCCAAAATAACTTATATAACGGTCCCCATATCCAAGAAGTTACCGACAATCGTGCAGGTATAAGATTGTTGTGGGGGAATATACCCTCAATAATCATATCGATAAACCAAAAAAATTACTAAATATAATAATCATAGAGTATTGTGGTAAAATATAATTTTAAAACATGTATGAAAAAATAATCCCTTGTCATAGAAAAGAATCAACTATTCATATATGATAAGGAAAACTAGTTAATATAATGTATAAGAATATAAATAAGAACATTCCAAATACTTCTAATTCTATTATAATTGTTCTACCACAATCCTTATACTAAGAACACCAATCTAGGATTGGTGTCTTTCTCTTTCCTAAAGTACGGATAAAGAAGTATTCATACACAAAAATATTATTCTATATTTTGTTAGAAGTACTTTATAGTATGAAACAGATAATTCATCTTTCACATGTGTCCATATATATTATACGTGTATTCCATTAAACAAATACAAAAAATAGACTAGATAACCTTTTTTTGACTAATAATTACACTACCAATACACCATGGGCCTTAAATAAGCCTTTTATAGTCAAATATATAATAATAGACATAAAATGTAAATATAAATCAAGACATGGACACTGGGATGGTGAAAATTTATCTTTTCATTCCTACTAAATTGAATTCGATCAAACCATAAGTCTATCATTTCCCACGTCTATCATGATTCAATATGCAAGACCATCAAACCATATCCCATTCATCGGAAAATTATCAATGTTTTTGTATGTTTTCTATGATTCGGGTACTACCATAAGGCCATCATACCACTATATCCATTTCCACTTGTCTGGAATCAAGGCCATTAGGACCTAACTCTTTTTTCTAGTCCATCATATTTATCTACATATGTTATGTGAACTCCATATAAATTGGATAACCACGTCATTATGGTGCACATATTCCAAGTTCCAAGAACACTTCCTCCAATATTAGTGTAATAATATTGAACACGGAAGGGAATATAATGGAATAAGATAGAATACAATCTTGGAAATAATTAAAAATTAGAAAAGAACATGTGATCCATAGAGAAATACGATTAAAAAGAAACACATTCACAATCTTGTATCATGTCTCGTAGATTGGTCTTGTGGGATAGAAACATGAACACATGGGGCCACTATCAAACATGATCAAATGTGTTATGAAAAATAATAATAATCACATCTTGGAAGTTAGAGTATTAAAGGGCAATAAAATGGATTGGTACATCCTACAACAAGATCATAGGTTAAGTAATCCAATACACATCAAAGGTTTGTGTCCCAAATATGGTTACACTTCTATAAAGAACTATCTTTCATGTTAAGGATTCCTATATCATGCTCTAATTCATAATTGAAATATATTAGATAAGATACATGAGTATATTACATGTAAATAAGAGTAATTATTCAATCACATATCTCAATGAGTCCATCAATGGAACATGTTCTATGATATTCCAAAGAATAGGGATAAGATTCACTTTTTTCATTGTCGATTTAAGAACATATCATGAGTTACTCATAAAATCTATAATGGATCATTTGATATTATCAATAAATATTAATTATAATTAAATGGACATAATAATAGAGATCCATTATGATATTTATGAATAAGAGTGTCTCATGTTGATGATATAAGATAATAAACTATGATTTGTTACCCATTCACGAGTAAACATGATTCAGCTAAGTATATATTTTCACAATTAAAAATTTACATGAATTTAAAAATGAAAAAAAATATTTGTAGATTGTATTGGAATATAATGATCAGGGAATGACATAACATATCATTGGTTAATCAAAAATGAATATAGGTAGATATTGATGATAATATATAGAAAAATGTTTTTAGATAAATTTACTCATTTTTACATTATTGAAACTATTTCATATTTTAGAATAAATCTTTTTATGAGAGTAAAATGGTTAGAAAGGGAAGAGTAATGATAGACCATACTTTTCATATATATATATATATATATTATACCATTTTAGATTAAAATACATTATATAATATAATGGTCCACACTAGAATAATATATGTCTAGTATCATTAGAAACATATATATATAAACCATTAGTTCAAAAATTAACTACATCCTCTTTAACAATATTCATCATAACTAAAACACTTATTAGACATATCATACTTAATACCTTTATTCCTAACTTGCGGAATGGAGACATAAAAAAGGGTGAGCTATAATTATTTATAATGGTAAAAAGGGAGAAGTATATGATCACATTAACATCAAATGAGAATAGATTTTTAAGTCATGATGATAACAAATTAAAACAATACCAATCATATTATATATTAGAATTTGGGTAATGGAATAAATCAAGGTAATTCAAAAGTCTTGAATAATTAATGAACCAAATAACATGATCCATGATATGATAACATATGCATAAGATATGAGTTTATAGAATACATATAAGTATTGAATTTCATTTCCTTCGTATTCAATGCTCATTTACATGAATATCATATATTACTGGGTTCACTCCCCAAACCATCGTAGTAGTCATATTGTTCTCCCATGACTATCAATGTAGAAAGATTACATTACGGAACTATGTTCAAACCCAATTTTGGTCGTATTTATCATCAGATATATACACCATTAAATATTGAATTATAGGGATATATGATCAAGTACCACATGTAATATAATTAAAATCATATATATGTGTGAAAAAGAGCATTAAACATTTATAATATCATAACACATGAAAAAAATATTTCCATAAACATTTAATTATTAAATAACACATCATAAAGGAATGAATTTCATAAACATCTTATCATCGTATTCAAAAACCATCCATGGAAATGATATAGGGGATATCATTGGATTATATCCCCATTTTAGAGTAAGTAACATATATGGATTTTATCTTAGATTAGAATTCTTTAAAATATTTTTTGGAAAATTTCTTTTCAAAAATACAATTTTCACATATAAATCTGTTATTTAAAATATATAAACATCTAAAATACTATATAAGACATTGTAATTAAAAATATTCATTGAAAATTATATAGGACACTTTATAGTATTTAATGTTCATGATTGAGGTAAATTATGATGATTCCATTTATGTTAAATGAAAACATTCATTTCATACCCTTGTAAAGAGGTTTAAAATATCATTATTCTGGAAAATGATAAGAAGATTCATTTTAAAAAATTTACCAAGAAGTAAATAATTGGTAAAAATGAATTTAAATAAACATAATATAACTTTAAAAAATTATCAAAAGAATTATTTGAAATCATTGATATTGAATAAAAATTATTTTACACTATGGTGAGAAATAAATTCACATTCCTTAAAAAAAATTAATTTCATCAGTTATTAATGGAATGAAATTGAATAAAAAATTGTACGATACAAAAATAAACTCAATATCTGTCACTCCATTCGTTTCATTATGGTCATATCATAATGATTCATTATAAAAAACATAACCATAATCACTCTCGATAAACAAAGAGATTGTAAGAGAAAACCCTTAACTTGAATCATACATGTCATAGAAATTATTTATCATTTTGAAAAAAAACATAAGTTAAATATTTAAATTCTCAATAAAAATATTAATATTTATAATTCAATCACTTTTAATTTATATATTATTATATTTAGAAAAATAATAATTTCATATTAGTTTTTTGAATGATATTTATCTAATTAGTCCAAAATGACATTTGTATGTTCATAATGATCAATGTGTAAATTATTTAATAATAAATACTATAATAATATTGAAATAAATATTTTTTTTATTCAGAAATTATAATTTTAAAACCATATATGAAATATAGTTTTAAAAAAATGAACTATGTTATAATCATGATGATTGTAGGCTATACTGACGAATGTTTACAATTTACATTATTCAATAATCATTATTGAAAGAATGAAAATGTTATATTATACTTCCAAAATTTTAATAATTTCTATAATATATAATTAAAAATATAAATATACCTATATATACTTTCTATGAGACATTTTAAGGAAAAACAAATCTATTTTCTTCATGTTTGTGGTAAACCATACATTCGTACAAATGATGTAATCAATTTTTATAAATTTGTAATGTCCGAAAATATATGATTTCTAAAAAATGATTCATATTTATGGAATATAATACATATAACATAAATATATATTCATAAAAAATATTGAGTGGTGATGAGGGAAATTGAATTATATCAGTTCGTGGGGTGGTAGTCCACTGTACACACAAAGGATGGTTTTGTTTCCCATTTCATGGAAGAAGAGATTGATGGAGGACACAAATATAAATTAACAAAATTTATGTGTATAGAAAAATAATTATGGTATTATGTCATCATTATTTAATAATATTTTAATTATGTGCAAGAAAAACTAAAACAAACATGCTCGATTAAGAACCATACTTATTTTTCAGAGAAATTAATTAAATTTTCACTAAAATCATTTATAAGATGTACTAATAAAAAAACGTTTGGATTTGGTAAGGGAATAAATTTTTGGATATTATCATTTATTGGATGATCCAAAATTATTTTTAATTATTAATAACAGAGAATAGCAATCTCCCTTTTATAAATGTGGGGAAGGGAATTTTTTCAATTTCATAAAAAATTAAAATTTTAAAAATGTCCTCCACTAGAAAAGTAATTACATATTGTTTTTGATTCATAGATAAGGTTTTATGAGTTCTAATTATCATCATAAAATATAATATGGATAGGATAATGTTTTGTTCTAAACTATATATGATAGTTTACCCTTTTAGTTAACCAATTTAATCCTTAATCATGTTAAAATCCATATAAAAATTAATGGGTTACTAATGAAATCATAAATGTATGAATGGATCATTAATGGACAACAGTTGATATATCTAACCATATTCCATAAAAATGGATGAAGTTAGTATTTTTAGGAATTATAAAACTTTATATTATATATTATTTAGTAAAAATAAAATTAATGTCAATTTTGGAATTAGTAATTCTATTTGACTTTTTTGACAGAAATATTTTTTTTGAAATAAATATTTTAAAAAAATAATATCATTTCACATGTTTTAAAAAAATATATAAAAACTATAGAGTCATCAAATTATTTTTCATTTAATATTTTTTATATTAATAAATTTATTTTACTATAAATTGGGGTAATACTCTATCAACATTGCATAACAATTCAAGGTAACTATTTAGTAAATTAAAATTATAAAAATATTAACATCCTGAATACAATTTCAATATTATAAAAATATTCAATTATATTAAATAATGTATAGAAATCCTCACAATATGAATACATGATATATTTTTAAAAGTATTATATTTACATTTTTCATTTATTACTTAAATAAATTATTATATTGTTCACTTTCATGAATAACTATTCTGAAAAAATAAATAACATTAATATTCTGATAAAGGTTAAAAGAACATAATATTATTATATTTAATATTAATAATGATAATGAAATCATTTATTTTTTACATTTGATAACCTAATTTACCACTTTACTATTGTGATGTAATATTACATTTTTTATTATTGATTATAATAATCCATTATGTTCAACATAATTGATAATAATAATCACAATGATTACAATGATGGACTAAACTTTACCAATTTCGTTATAGGTATTTTCATGAAATTAAGTTTATAAATATCCTCCAAATCATGGTGAAAACTGGTTTTTGAAAAAATTCATTTTCAATTCTAGGAATTTATTTTACCTAGATCAAATATAACAATGATTAATTGGTAATGACATAGATTATTTTAAATTAAATGGGTAAAACAATAATTTATTAAAAAAAATTAAATATTATGGTTCTTTTTTTCATAGTAATGACATCTTTTTTAAAAACAAATATATTTCATAATTCCCTAAATAATAAAGTAGGGGATTTAATGAGAAATCCCATGGGTATTCTAAACCAACTATCAAGAGTCATGATTAACCACTTTAACCTTGGTGAGTTCTCTAATGCATCATATATGAGAGAACAAAATCTATGTGGATGTCCAGGTAAGAATTATAAAGGTAACTGTTATGGTTTATATGATCCTTACTTTTGATGTAATTACGGGTTACACTATGTTATGATGGTTAATGAAAGTCCTGAGATAAACTTCAGGTTCAACTATGTTATTGTTATCATAGATGATTTTATCTCTTTTTGGGGAATGTTTTAAGAATTATATAGTTTTTGGAGAAGGGAAAACACACATACCGTGGGAAAACTCGTCACGTCAGACAAAGCAGTGAGAATCGAACCCATAACCAAAGTGCGACTGGTATTTACCTCCTACCACTGGACTATGTGAAGTCCATGGTTATTATGACTAGTTATTTTTAGTTATATGATCATATTAATCAGGAATAAGTTGATTTTTGGTTATCTATGGAAATGATTAACCTCTCATGGAGGATATTTGATTAGGTTAATTACTTTTCCATATGAGACCTTAAGAATAACTGATGTTATTAGGAGATAAATGTTATGATTTACCTTGGAAGACTATGTGATTAAATCCATCAGATATTTGGGTTTCAATCCTTCTTTGGTTTACATTGACGAATTTTATGGGCAATTGTTTATCGAATGGTCTTTGTTGAACTTTGGGTTTTGTCAGACAAATTTTGGAGGTTAAGAATAGATTTTGTTTTTATAAAGGATTATCCTTTTTGGAGATTATCTGATCATGTACTAAATTTTTTTTTGGTTAAGGTCCTAAGATATGGGAAATATGTAGTTCTCTTTTGTGGATTAGATGATTCTCTAGATGTTGATTACAACACTCTTAATGATAACAAGTCATCCTAAATACTCATAGTTTGGAGGAAATATGAGTTTGTGTTAGAAATATAGTAAAAGTTGAAAGTCTATAGGACAAGTAAGTATGTTTCGTTATGTTTTTAGTTAAGATCATAAATAATTTCCACAATAAAAAGTATCTTAGAACAAAAACTTTGTCTGTTATATTTTCCTAATGGGGAATCAAATACCGTTTAACCCATCACAAATTTTTTATTTTCTGGTGGATAAATTTCTCCTAGACATGTTTTCTATCACTCTACATTAGAACATGACTGTTTATTTTATCCATCATATCCATGTCTTTATGGGATCCTTGTATTGGTTATATCAGGTTACCTTTTTTACTTATCTTTATTTATTTTAATCTTACAGTTTTATTTACTCTTTTTCTGATGTGTGACTTTTAAGGAAGTTTCAAAGCAGATTGTTTTTTTAAATTGTGAGGACGCCATTCCCAAAAGTGGGGAAAGATGTAACATCCTAGGTAAAAAAAGAATATTAGATTTTTATATTTATTAATATTTGTGAATTAAATATTAATTTTACATTAAAGAGGATGCTATGTTCGATGACATGCTCAATACGCAACAATGAGTTTCTTTAAAATATTACGTTGAACAATAATAATATAATAATATTATTTTAAATGGTAGACAACGCCTAGCTGTTGTAATAGCCGGAATGAAAAAAAACTAAAATATGATTATATATGTTTGTTAAATATTTTTACATTTATCCAATAAATGATAGAGGCTTAAAAAGAGAATGAATCCAATTTTAAGAATAAATATTCTAATGTTCTTTAAAAGGTCGATTAACCTCCTTTTTGATGGAGAAATTTTTTTTAAATCTATTTGTTGTAAATTTTATATGTTATATTTGACAAAATAAAATCCTTCTTTAGAATGAAGACATCAAAATTTACTTTGTTTATGTTTATGGTATTTTTCCGATAAAGATCATTTTTTAATGAATAATGAAAAATGTTATATTTTAATTCAAACACTCCTTTATGTATAATTTATTTATATGGTTAGATAATATTTATAATTGGTTTTAAAGTGTAATTAAAATATATTTTTTTCATTTAATCCAATTTTGGTCATTTGAATTAATTTAACTTTGAAATTGGACAGAAACAAGTGACAATCTATTGATAGATATTGTTTTTTAAAAACACGCTATTTGTTTTGAAAACGGGAATTATTTATAAAATTTATTAATGAAGCTTCTATATTAATAATTTGTTTAAATGGAAATCATTTTCGAATTTGGAATATCAAATATATCTTACGTTGAATTTTTTGTATTTTTTTGAAAAACTTCATTTTTTTGATGAATAGTGAAACCACTAAGTGGTAGTTAAACAAACCGAATTTTTTCATTAAACGAAACTTTACCACTTCTGTTAGTTCAATTTAAAAAATACGACATATACATTGTTGTCATTAGTAAGTAATATGTGGTTCACTAGGATGAAATTAATTTTTGGTGAAGAGTAACTTTTGAGTTTTGTTAACCGCGAATAAAGGAAATTAGGGTAATTTAAGTTAAAAATGATATTATAATAATATAAAAATTTCATGAAACAAGTCCTACCCTTATTTTATTATTCATGGCCGACCATTAAAATCCATAGGAAAATTTTTGGGACACCATGGAGCCACATGGGTAAGATAATGACATTAATACCTTTTATTTAAAGTAAAAATAAAAATGTCACAAACATTTATTGTTTTACTAAAAAAAATTACAAGGGGTTATACAAGTTATCTTTTCAACAATAAATATTCATTAGAAATATAAAAATATTTACTACACCATGATAGTTTTTATATAATTTTTTGACATGATATAAATAATATTATTTATGACACAATAATGATGCACGGTTGAAGTCATTAATGAATAAATTAAATAAATAAGAAGATAAAGTTTACAAAAATATCCAAAACGTGTCCAATACATATTGTATTATTAAATTTCTAACATGGGACACCTTATAAACGACCTTAATGATTTTTGGTTCTTTATAAACCACATGTCATTTATAATAAAATAATAGTTTCATGATTTCCAAAAGAGCCCCTCCACTCCCTTATAAAAAGACCCCACATCCTACCAATCTCTCAAACATCTCAAGACCTTTGTCTCGTCCAAAATCTAATAACATAAGCTCCCAAGATCCCTATATTCAACCTAGCAGCCTTAACATAGGCAGAAATCTCTTCAAGAAACCCTTTCGGTTCAAATCAAGAGGAGTTCCCCGATTTAAAGGTAATGTCTTCTCTTATGTTCTTTTGTTTTATTTTGCTTCTCCAACCCCATTAACTATTTTTATTCCTTTCCTTTGTAACAAAACCAGTATATTAAATATACTATTATGTTGTTATGATAAGGATTTGAGCTATACCTACACACACATCCATCTAATTGTTAAAGAGCATACTGTTTCTGTGGGTGGTGAATTACGGCCTCACGAAACGATGATTGTTCAATCTTCAATTAACACATATCATGGTGGCCATTAAGATGTCACTGTATTTATATATGATATATATTATGTTTATGTTTTCCTTATTCTTATTTATTTTTCATTTATTCCATACCTTTATAGTTTTTATAATGGGTAAACGCGATAATTTCATTTTAGGAAGTGCGGACTACCGCCCCCTCAAAGTGATTTTAATCATTAATGCCATATGTGGGACATATAAAAGATGGAGTTAATGATATTATATATTATATTATACTTTATTTATGATATAACTATGTATCATTGTTTTTTCATTCCATTAATGTATGAAATAGAAATGAATTTAGTGTTCATGCGTACGTACGGCTTACCGTCCCCATGAACGGTGCATTTCATTTCTTATCTCCAAATGTTATGTACCATTATTAGTACATATATATAATGGATATATATTACATATATTATATCTAAATTATGAATATAATTATGGAATTATAATATATATATCTCTCATTTAGTTTTAATTCCATTAATATGAAAAAAAATGTATGTAGCGTTCATGCGTATGTACGATCTACCATCTCCATGAATGGTGCATTTCATTTTGTTATCTCAAAATGTTATGGAATAGTTTAAAATGAATATATACTGGATATATATGATATTTAAATCAGTAATACTGTATTGGAGATGATGTACTTCTACCTAAATGGACAATGCATTTCAAACATATTCATTTTTCACTCATGTACCGAACATCGACAAAAACGTCTGATATGAACTCACATAATTAACTAATTATTATAAAATTATAATACGTGATATGAATTGAATCATAAAATTTAAAGGAGGTAATTAATCAATTATAAATTGACCAATATTTATTTTTCAGGAATATTAAGAAACGAATAATACAAGTCAGACTTGAGGTAAGGGATCATACCTCTCTCTTTCTTTTCATGTACTCTCTTTTATGTCATTTATTTTATGCTCCATGTTCTGATGTTTTAGGATGTTATTTTATTTTAAACGTACTGTAATTTGTATTTTAATATGATGAGATACCCCCTCTTACTCTCATCAATTCATTTTATGTATTTTTAAGTGGCGTCGTTAGGCCGTCGATTTTTTGTAATGGATCTTTTCACCCTTCTCAAGTTTAATGATCTATTTTCATGTCAAGTATTTAAATTTACTTTTTCATATGTTGGGGTATGATATCTATATCCATAATACTGTCCATTTATTTTAATATTATGAGATACCCTATTTTATCTCATCAATAATTTTTTGGATGGTTTAAGTGGGGCTGTTAGGCTGCTGAATTTTCGTAAGGGATTTCTTATCTCACTTTTAATTCCATGAGATTTCTATTATTCGCCACTTATTTATTACATGTGTTGTATTGTGTACTACATTTTTATATATATATTTTCATGATATTCATTGTATTCTGTGATTCGTTTGGTTTTTATTATCATTTGGTCATATGAAATGATTGATTACCACGTGGTAAGGAGTTCTTGTCTCACTTCTTGTTCCCGTCAGATTCATTGTACATTTTCCACTACTTCCTTTTGTGTGGTATATGTACTGCCCATGATTGTATTATATTTTTAATATACTTTAATTAATGGGTATTTACATCTTCATTGTATAACCCTTCTTTCATGGGGTGTACATTTTGGAAGTTACCCAATTCTGTAGGGGAACTTTTCGCCCTTTTCTTTTTAGAAGGTTTCTTTTGTTATGCCTTTTAATTTACTTATTTTTATGTTGGGATATGTTATTAAATATCCTTATTCATGTAAATTTTATTTCCATGTGATGAGATACCATTTTTTGTCTCATCAAATCATTTTATGAATTTTAATGTCACGTCGTTATGCTATCGAATTTTTTCAAGGGAACTTATTAACTCAATTTCAATTATTTGGGTTAAACTTGTACTCCTTGAACATGACAATATATAATTATATGTGAATGCATATGATTGTTTTAAAATTAATATCCACTTATATTGGATGTCTTTTTGTTTGTCACACGTATGTATGTAATTGATTTATCTTTAATCAAAGGATACCAACTTTGTACGGGACATTGTCTCAATTTCCTTTCATTGAGGTATATTTTGTTTTATACACAACTATCTTTTATACAGTGTATAAACCCCTTTTACTTTTAATTTTATTCAAAAGGAATCTCTTCTCTATGAAGCATTTTTCTAAATGACAAAAAGTATGTTTCTTTTTAACGTACGCGGTGACAACGACCATTCCACCGCCACGAGTATTATTTGATCTTTGGATTCCTTATAAATACGTAATGTTTTTAAAAGAAAAATAAATACCATATACTCTTTTATGTATTTCGGTATTGAAAATGGTTTTGATAATGTTTTTATTATTTCAATGTGTCTTGATATTGAAATGTGGAAATGTTATGTTTCCATTATGCATGTTTTATGTGATACGATTATGTTATGGTTTTTGGGAATTGTTTAAGAAGACGAGTAGTTACGTGATAAACTAAGGGTGGGTGAGCCTGAGATAGATCTCCAATGCATTGGGTAACGCGAAGGAGTTAAATGCTAAGGTTTCTCCAAAGAGATTTAGGGAATATACTTTGATGGGTATTCCAAACGTAACCATGAGGTTTACTCCCTATGTAAGAATGTTATGAATTCCTCAAGTTACCTTTATGTCGTATTATTTCTTTGAGTCATTCATAAATATTATGATTTCATGAGGTATGTTAATGTGCTTCTGTTTTATGAGTAAATAATGAGTTCATTGATTCTTATTTATAAATGGACTAATGTATTCTTTCCGTATTTTTATTTCCTTTACTGAGATTTTTATGCTCATACCAAGCTTTTGAAATGTTTTACACATGACATAAAGATGAATAGGGTCATGGATGGGATCAAGGAATGACATTTTATCTAAAAAATGGAACTAGACATGTTTCTTTTTAAGTGTTTTTATTTAATAAAAAACAATGTAAAGTGAGTAGAAGTGTCTACTTTGTAATCTGTTGAGATATAATCGATATGTCTTAATTCTCTAAAACTCTAAACCAGAAAAGATCTTCAATGTGAATTATTCATTTAATTCAACTTTATGAATTATTATAAGGTCGGGTCCTTATAATAACAAAAGAATAAGGGTATGATAATAGGATCATAGATTTTTAAAACCATACGATTCATATAATATATCATAATTTGAGTCATGACATTATTATTGGTAGTTAATAAGACATGATTTTTAATTGAGTCCATGACCATGATATTTCAGATCATTACATTTGAATAAGTCATGATTTATTGGCATGAACATAAGAATAAAAAATCATTTCCCTATTAAAATAGGCTCATTTATGGGATTTTTTTAGTAGATTGGTTTCACTCCTAAACCCATCATAGTTTCCATGATTCTCTCTAAATAGTATCAATATTGACACAGTTCCCTACATGACATTGTTCATTCCCATTCTAGTACTATTTATCCCATTAGAAATCCTTCTTTACCCGAATCAATAGAGGGACATATAATTAATATCCTACAAAACATTATTAAAATCATTTATATGTATACTAAAATAACATTGAACTTAAATTATAACACACTAATTAAAAATTATAGGGTTACATAAACTTTTAATCATTCTACCACCACTATAAACAGAACATTAATTATAATCAAATTGTTATTAGAATAATAATTCAACTAGATATATAATAAGGATTTCATTAGGGGATCATATCGAGGGATAGTACCTTTATATCCCAAACCCCCCGCCCCCTCTAATCCTCCATTTCACCCAGATATTCCTCATGAAACCATTCACGGTGGATCTTAAACACCAATTCTTCATCCTTTTCCCCCTCTCTTTTTCCTCTATATTCCTTCTCCCTACATTGATGTACTTCTCCTCTATGGTATCTTTCCTTGGTTTCTTCTTTCATTATGTTTATTCTCAATTTCTGTGTTCTCTATTATATTATTTCTTAAATGGAACTCACTAGTGGGATGCATGTGACATTAAACTCCCCCTATTTCTTCCTTTCCCTGCGCATGTCACCACCATGTTGGGTCAATGAAAAGGAACATCAGTATTTTTTGATCAGTGATGGAGTTAGTGTTCATTGTTTTTTCTCTACTCTTCCATTATATTCCAAACCATCGGGCATGAAATTAATTTTTTTGATTTATGTGTGTTTTTTAACCTCTTGGGTTTGTTTGAGTGGTGGGATATAGAATATCTCAGTGATTTATCTCAAAAGGTGTTTGTTTTCGCATCTTTGTTGTTCCTTCCTCTCTTCATATTTTCTGGTCTTTTTCAATGGCGATGTTTCGATTCTCATCAAATTTATTTTGGATCATTAGTCTATGATTGGATGTTATTTCTATGGGTTGGTGTTTTCTTTCAAAGTGTTTTTTCATTATTGGTTATACTAAATAATGATAGTGACAGTGTTCATGATGGATATATAGTGTAATTTACCATTTTTTGTGAACAAAGTTTGTATTGATTGGTGTTGATTTCGAAGAGGTTATATTTTTTGAATTTTTGTACATTTCTGTCGAAGGATCTAGTTAGCACCATTTTCACACAAGGATTTTTTTCTCCTATGGTGCGGATTTCCAAGGTGATTATAGTCTGAAGCATCATAAGATGTTTTACATTATGAGTTCAACAATTGGTTTTTGATGTCACTGATAGTGTAGGAAGAAGGTTTAGTGAATGACATTGAGAGTATGCTGATGTCAACGATGTACGATGGTGAAATGATATGGGTAAAAAGTGGTCCAGAACTTTGGATCATTCTAACTATGGTTTTACATGGTTTGGTTTTCAAATTTTACTACGGTCCTCTTGGACTTTTGTTTTTAAATTTGAAAATTAAATTATGTAAGACCTTCTATTTTATTTGAATTCTAAAGTGTATGGTTACCACTACCCATAAAGTGGTTTTAGGGAATTCAACAAGAAAAGAGACTTAAGATCATATCCAATGTAAATAATATGTAATATCAAAGGATATTATCTTAGATGAAAATTATTTTTAAAGTTAACTAGGAATATTTCATGAGTCAAATACACTTTCTATATTTAAATAAATTCATTTAAAAAGAAAAAAAATTAAATTTTTTGGAAAAAAGTAACATTGAAAATATCATTGGAAAACTCTAATGGAATCTTTAGTGCATTACGTTTTCTTTATTTATGAAAATTTCATTAATTTTGGATAAGTTAAAAGATAAAATTATTTCCATATCTATTTACAAAAAATTAAAATAGAACCTCATTTGGAAAATGTTAAGATGATTCCAATTAAAAAACTCATCAGAAAAAAATTCTAGGTTAAATCTTATTTAAACTAACACATGTGAACATTAAAAACATTCACGAAGCCATTTTAGTCAATATGTATATATAAGAAAAAATAATTTTGACTGAATAGATAAATGAAGTGGATTTTTCAATAAAATATGATACAAATATATTTTGTTATTAATGGACATAAATTATAATGAAGACATTTATTATATAAAAATAACAATAGTATAATAACATTACTATGTTCTTAGAGAGTTAGTTAATAACATTTCATCATCAGAAACATAATCATAATAAATCCCATTACAAATATTTTGTAACATAAAATCCAAAACTCATGTCTAACATGTTAAATTTTTTCTTTATCACCATTAATAATCAAATTGTGATAATTATTTAAATTAATATGAACTTTTTTTTTGTTTATATATCATTTTTATTCAATTACGTAATAATTTAACAATAGATATTTTGATAATATATGGATAATAAGCCAAAAATGAATATGGTAGATTGAATATCATAAATTATTTCATCATTTAAACATATAAATAATAGTTATCAACATATACTTATCGTTTTTATACTTAAATTATACTTTTATTTACAACTATTAATCAAAATTACGATAATCGAACTACATTATAATCATAGATATGATTGGCCATACTAATTCATTAGTAACAGTTATATTTTTCAATGATCATGATGGATAGAACATAAATGTTATATTATATTTCTATAATTATCATTAATAATTTGATAACATATTATTTATTTAAATACACTTATATAAACAAATAATGTGATGCAGTAGTGAAAAATGAATCATATTGCATCGTGGAGGTGTTAATCGACCCTTACTCACAAACGATGTTTTTATTTTCAAATGAAAGTTATTATAATAAGTTATTTGATATTATAATTTTATATAATGATAAATATTACAGTAATATCATTTATATTCGTTATATCAATTAGTATAAACATCCATGAGTGGTGTTGACGAAAACAAATTACATCAGTTCATGAGGTAATAGTGGACCATACAAACAAATTTTGGATTAATTTCCCAATTGTTAGAAGAGTAGATTTATGTGATTAATTCCATTAACATAGTAAAATTTCATTATATTCAACAAACATATTAATTATATGAACATTTTTTCGTAATATTTTAATGAGTATGATGATGGAATAAAAGATTATTTTTTTAAAAATATTCTATTTATTTAAACAACCTCTTTAACTTTAAGACAAAATCATAAATAGGTGTGTTTTATAATCGGAATAAGCCTCTTTTAGGTGGTAATGGATTTAATTAATTTAATTTTATGATAATTGAGGACCTAAAAGGCTGATGTTGTGTGAAAAAAATATTTGACGATGTTCCCATTCATAAGTGATGTGTGGGGAACTATGGGAATTTCACAAAATACTAAAATATAAAATATGTCATTATCTATCCTGATTCAACCATATTAACATAAAAATAAATATAATGAAATATTCTATTAAAATAAAATGAAAAAATAATTTTTAAATGTTAATTATGTGTTTTAATAAATTTTATTTTTTGAACCCCTTGGTACAACTAGTTTAGCCTTAAGTATATTGAAATATTGTTCAATGTTAAAGGGTAAATAATGTTATCATAAATTAAAAAATGAATCATAAATATACTGTGAAGGAAATTTTCAACCATTTTCAAATAAGATAGATGATGAAATGTTTTATATAAATATGAAATCATATAATAAAGTAATATATATTTAAAATATTATTAATATTAATTTTATAACTACTCATATAATTTGACATCAGATATACCGAAAAAATACTAATCTATATTATAATCCATTAACCCATATCTAATTAGAAATATCTATTAATAAAAAAATTTTACACTATCACTCACTAATTTTTTCATACTTTTAAAATTTTGAAATATTTGGTTTTATTTTTCTATTAATTTCATGAAGTATTATATCATGGTTGTGTAACAACTAAATGTAAATATATAGTAACAAAAAAATTTCAAATAAATAACCATCATAAATATTATAAAGGTATTTATAAATTAAACATCAATATTCAATAAAAAAATTCATTTTTATGTGAAAACATAACTTATTTTTAAATGTAAGAGAGTAACAATTTTTTTTCCAAAAATACTATATAAATGTATAATTTATGAAAAAGAATCCCATGAAAAAATTGAGAGAGTACAATGATATGGATTTGAATCCATTGATAAAATTTGATTGATTGTCAAAATAGTGGTTTATAACTTATTATTTTACCTTGTTAACATGATTTTCCAATTTAATGTTGTGAATTTTTGACTATTTTAACCATTAATTTAGAAAAAAAATCATGATTACCAAATTAAATAATATTAATTACCATCAGAAAAAATATATAATAAATTATATAAAATTTAATAACTATTTTTTGAAGATTAATTTATAATTGTCTTGTAAAGAATGAAAAAATGTTTTATGAAAATATACCTTTTAGTTCTAAAATTAATTTTTATCAATATTACATATAATGATGTTTAATTGGAATAATAAAAAATTATATATTACAATTGGAGACTTTTTTCATTTAGTATCTATTGAAAAATAAATGGATTAATTTTCCATGAATATAAATAATTATTTTCAAAAAACCTATTTTTAAATATTCACTTAAAAATCAATATTTTTGTAAAATTAGAAAATAACACCATATGATAATTCTAGAATAATTATTTCAAAACATTATATATGTTTTTTAAATAATAATTAGAAAGCGGTAGAAACTAACTATATGTTTGAATCAATAAATAAAATAAATATCATTCTTTATGAAAAAGTATTTTTGAAGGATAAAAATACTTCACAAAAAACTATTTCATAATTTACTAAAAATTTATCGACATGTTTTTGTTGTTGTTAATAAATCATATATATTTTATAATATTTTTACTATTTTCCATACCTCTAAATTTATCAAATCAGATACAACAGTCTTTTCTACATAACACAATCTTGATAGTATATTGTGGTTTGTTAAATCTTTATGTTGCATGTAATTCTATGTATCAAAGATGATATATTTATTTAATAAAAATATTTACATAAAATCACAAAGTGTTAAAAAAGGAGTGTCTTTATTTGATAAATCTTCATATTTAATAAATATGTAGTCTAAATTTCTAATTAATTTCTCTTAATGTGTATTTTTTATAATTATTTCATGTGAAGATGATTTGGTCAGACGTTTTGTCATTTTATGTGAGGAATGAAGTCTCTCCTAAGAACCCACAAAGTTTGGTAACATATTTATTCTATCAATGAACCAACAATGCTTCTTTCCACTAGAGCAAATTATATTATATACTGATGTGAGGTTGTATGATTTGATAAACAATATACCCTGAAAATGTACAACTGTTATTTATTTTACCACTTGATTCACATTATGCTAGAAGATCATTATGAATTGGGAAAACAATTATGCGAATTTTAAGCTGTAAAAGCCCTCCAAAATACAAAATGACTATTAAAAATCCCAAATAATGTACCAAATTTTTTTTATTTCAAATAAATGATAAAATTTTCAATATAACAGGAAAAAATTTAAAAATGTAAGGCCCTTAATATCTCCCCTATAAGACTTTATCTTCCATAAAGTGATTCTCTAGAAATATTGATTAAATAGCCTCGACCATTGGGATTGCCTATCATAAATCCTCACACTATATTACTTCCACATCAATCCATGATTCTAATAGATCATGTCATGTTGAAAAATCTATTCATGAAATTCATCTCACTTTAGTCATCATTACGTAGTGGGTTATCCATGTATGATGTGGCAGGATACATCCATAGATCCTCAAATTCAAGAATAGTCATATATTTGGAATGTACATATTGAACTGAGACACAATAAACACATCATGAAAAATTCTATAGAATGGATGATGTTTCGTATAGTAAGAAAAAATTACAATATACTATAAAATCATGAATGATGAATCAAATTATGGAGCCAGCCTTTCGTGCCAACACATACATCAATGAATAATTTGAGGTTGGATCCATAAGAAATATCTTTCACCAATATTGAAAAAATGGCACTCAATGCTTGAAATAATATGATCTACACCATCATTTAGTGGTGGGAAAACACATACATACCAGTTTTACTCTCTGATAGATATAATTTACCATGCATATCTCCACCACATTTACCTCACCATTCTTATGTAGACAGAGTGGGGAAAAAATTTCCTTCTATAGGTAGCATCATGTGACTCCATATGAATATTAACCAATAAATTGTTTTTTGTTTGTGAATTTATCCATTATTTTTAGGTCATCCCAAATTCCTCTAAAATCTAAAAAATATTACCAGTGTATATCCTCTAATATCAGAATTGTTGTTTCAAACTATCAATATTTCAATGGATGGTACAATATTATCTATTTGAGATGAGACCCTATGTCTTTTTGAAACCCAAATTGAAAATAAGATGTAAAATGTGAATATTTGTTAGATACAATTTTAAAGGGAACTCCATGTATGTGAAATAAATCACATAAAATAAAATTAAACATCTAATACATGGAAATTGTTCCTCATATCAACATGATCTATTCTGACATATTCAGATGATCCAAAATGAACCAAATAAGAGCATGCCTAATTGGGTTCTTGTGTAACCCATTTGGAATTAAATTATGATGTCCAACCTCTTCCACGAGGTAACATGAAGCCTTTTTATGAACCCACATTAAAATTTGTTAATGAAAATTATTATCTTTATGCAATGGAATTTAGAAATGAATCATATAATGCCCGTCTTCAACATGGGACATTATAAATATATCTTAATGTCTTCATACATATTTTTCTTTTTTGTATGAACCTACATCATTACTTATTTGGAAACTATCATAATTAATTCCAAAATAAAAGCATTTACTAAAACTATACCATTAACTTAGATCACATAATCCACATGAAATGATCACCTAGGTATTGGGTCACCACAAAGTTGTTGTTATAATATCACAATACAATATAGGTTTGATTCTTGATTAGACATATAAACATATAGTGTGGAATATTTGATCACTGATGGGGATACTATCATGGATCAATATTACAAAAAAGAATCCATATTCAAGTTATATAATAATCATATTAAGCTCTATTATTCCTCCTATGGTTAATTATAAAGCTCCTTACCTACCTGTGTCTTGTGTGTAAGAGTATGTAAAAATAAGTTTAACTTACCTAGTGTATAATTAAATTAAAAATTTAAATCATATATAGGTACACTACAGTATTCCTCTACCAAAAAACATAGATCCCACTATGAGAATGTACTCTAGATGATCTCATTTTTTGTGTAGATAAAAATCCTTTCAAAAAAGTAGTATTGTTTACATTACATTGAATCAGGGATCACTTTGGTCAGCCCATTTTCATGGGTAGGACTATTCAACACATGGTGTTGTATCTTACAGGACTCATAATCAACTACTAGATCCCACTCTATTAAAACAAACCGAATCAACTCTTAATACATTACAATATCAATCATTTCCATTCCAATTATTAGAACGAATCAACCATTGATCGATAGTCAATATTTTTATCAACTCAACAAAAGAATACAAAAATTGGGCATACTATTAAAATATTAACCATTTCATTATAATCATTATCATGGTTTATTTCTATTAATATAATTTCACTATAAAATTGCGATACTACCATACTAGGATTAAAAAATAAAATATTCTAAAAGCATCTCCAAGGTGGGTTAATGACATATAATCCTCAACATTATCATTGGATGGTATTATTTTTTCCATGAGATTATAATACAAATAAAATAAAACTACTAAATAAAAATTGGAAAACATTTAGATTAGAATAAATCTATTGTGATTTAATTTTTCTCAAGATTATATGAATATCTGTGGAATGATGTTATGTGGAAATTTCATACATTAGGGTATCATCAACACACATTGTGAAATAAAAGTCATTGTTAGGAAGGAATATAATGTACATGACATCAATGAATTTTGATAGAATATTTTTTTATTCCCAATTGAATCACCATGTAAAGGTACAAACTATACTAAATTATAGACTCCATCTTCGAAATGTCCACCCATTTAACTTGCTATGTCTGATAGCCAGATCATAGATCAATCTAGGAAAAGCTTGAGAAACCCTATAACAAATCAATGACATCATTGATCCTGGAAATATGATAACCAATATTGATGGTCCCATTATTCATATTCTGGTAATCAAAATAGTTTTTAGACTATTTTCCTCCTTTAGGGGGAACCAGATCGGTTCACCCCATTGTGATGTACTCAGATTGATAAAAAAACTTCTATTCAATGAACATGAGTTATACCTTTATGTCATTTAACTCCTTTAATTCTATTTGACAAGGGTGTATGGAAATGAGATATACACATGATGTGGATTCTATCTAAAACTCAAATATTATAACAAGGATAAGAACAATGAATACATATAAAATGATGTATTTATGGAGATCCGAAAAATGATGAAATGATTGAAATTCTATAGTGGGATCATCTATTTGTGTTCAGCCAATCACCTATTCCATGCTGGCTCAAATGTGGCACACATCAGGTATGATTTCTCTAGACCCAACCCCACACTCATTGGACAAAAAACAATATCACATTAGTTAATTAAAACACGCATATCTCGTATATCAATTTAGGTGGGATTAGAAACTACCAAGTCATTTTATTATAAGAGTTACATTTAAATCTCATCATCTTTAGAGTTATGAAGTCCAAATGGTGCCTATAACCAGAAACGATTATAGGAAACTATAGGACTCACTGAAGAAGAGCCACATTCATTCCCGACGTTGAATTATGAGAATAAAATAAGATAGTATCTTGACTTGTATTCTATTTTCATCATAAAAATTTGTTGATAAAAAGGATTGGGATGATCTAATATAATAAAATTACCTAAGAATGTATAATTCACCCATACCATATGTTAAATTTATAAATATCCCCTCGACACCATATTTTGGTTACATATATAATATATAATGGCAGAACTCCCCAAATTTATGATCCTCTCCTTGAGGTTGTTGATAAATTCATGTCGTCATCACAAGATGACACAGTTGAAGACCCTTACTAGATTTCTAGTTCCTTAAACACATTTTCCCCAATACACTATGGAATAATAATCACATATCTCTACAATTTAAATATGGAGGTCAGCATCTTGATAGAATAGAATAACATTCTCTGAGGTTCTAGGATTAACCTATGTTAATTTTTAACAATTCTATAGTCGATGAACTATATTACACCTCCCATGGGGACTAAAGAAGTAATATAATTCATTACCATCATTAAAAAAAATGACTGAATTTACCCCATCATCCACTTCATGGTACAATAATATACCATAGTATTAGCAGTAATGGGTCCCCTCTCAAGAGTAATAATTTACAGAAGATGAATAATTGTTTAATTAACATACAAGAGATTCTAAATATTATGGGTTATACGTATAACCACTATGAATATTTTTTGGTTGAAATTAATAATATTCCATTCAATATCTTGGTGAGGACCAATCCTGATATTCATAGCCATAGATGCCTAATTTACAACAAGTAGAGGATATAAATAATATAGTTATATAAAATTAGTGGAGTAATAAAATACCACTAAGGATATCAGTTTTAGCTCCTGAAATTACTATAATTACTATATATTCATTATGTTAGTAAAATATTCCCAGAATACATGGTCATCTAAGTTCTCTATTGTGATACCCTGATTCCTACCAATCATTCCCTTCATTCAACAACATATTATAGGTTTTCCCATGAGAATGAATGTTGTCATACACTTTTTTGTAACATAAGTAGTATCAATGATGTTGAAGAAACCATTGATGATATCTCTCCAGTCAACATGATAATATTTTCCTCAACTTCCATAAATGGATAGATTATACTAGATATAGAAGTATAGAGGGTAATCAACTCAAGACCCTGATGCCCATCTTTCATCAGACAGAACACATAGATGGACACCCTACTAAGGTGGGTACATAATCTATTAAACTAGAGTCTGTGGATGACCATTATCTACAGGAAATCTCTATACATTGCATGCCAGAATGGTAGTTTCCTCGCAAAAGAGAGATTTTAACCCACATAATCCAGTTTTCTTAATTTTATACATTGAGGTAGAATATTTTTGAAATTCAAAATATATGTTTTAGACACACACAAATACAAACTAAAAAATAGTATATTTAGTTATATGGAAAAATAAATTTATTTCAATGGAATAATATCCTAGCTGGGTACATAAAATATGATAGAATAACCCATATAATAATAATCAATGCGACTAACACATTTATAGTAGCCACATAATTATATAAAAACATAACAACAATATAATTTTCAAATAATTAATTCTGAAATATATATATATCATAAAATCAGATATCATAACTTTATAAATAAAGAATGAATGAATCCCAATACCAAACAGATTGAAAAATCATGGAATTAAATTTTGGGGGTATCTACATTCCTAATAATGATGCATGACACTCTTAAATATAAATAAACTACAAAAATAATATATTTAATGGTAACAGATAATTATATTACCCATGATATGTCTATGAACATAGAAACTCCACATACAAAATATCATAGTGCATATCTACATTCTACAATTTCCATGAATAAAAAATAATAATAAATGGAATCATATAATATGGAATCATTTTTACCCTCCACCCCACCACATTTCAAACCACCTAGTATGAAATAGAGATCCATTAGCCTTAACTAAGTCATCCCTGCATGGAAGAGATACCTGACTAGTAGAAAGAATCTATGAGTTTAGTTAGGTGACTATTCCCACTATAATAAAAGTCACTTAAAAAATATTAATAAATATTCACATCATAGAATATAAATGGGAAAAATATAATAAACATCATGTAATAAAAATTATCTCATGTAAAAAAAAAATTAATCCAGGAATCCAATGTAGAAATATAGTACCCTGCATTGAATGTATAAATAGATAAATAAGACAAGTTTATAATCCTTAAAATTTTACACCAAGAACTACAAGCTCCCTAAATTATATATCCTGTATTTGTCATGGCCATGATACTACATGGATACCTAATCACGATGTATTTATGCACATTGGGAATCCCTCACATTGGTCGAGTAATGAAACACAATAATAAACAACCAATTTTTCTATAATTTGTGTTAAAATGTATGAATAATTTAGGAAATTTTATTACTAAATGTTCTAATAAACATAAACAATCATATTTCAAACATTCATGTATTGACCAAGTCCCCATGTTTCCAAGTTGTACGTACATTATCTCCAAGAATGTTTGGTAGTCATAAGAATTAAAAAATTAAAAAAAATATATCTATAATACAAGTGAACATATCTCTGAATAGTCTATCAATGTAGATTTATATCGGGAAACAATGCTGATAAATCTCACCACTATCATTGGATAAGATGTAGGATAATCATACCCCATCGTTTTCTTTAGTCAGGTCTGAAGGTATTATTAACTTATCAATGAGATGAGTTATGTAGAATTTCATTCCACCATAAATATTACAACTAAAAATATTGATTCATATAATTCATGCACCTAACCTATTATCACAACTAATGGTAAAACATAGTCATACATGTGATCAAAACTAATGGTAAAACTGATACTCTAAAAGATGAATCGGATAAATGATTGATTAGTAGAAAATGTTATTTATTTTTAATGAAACTTACAACCTCAATCGCACGGATGAATTAAATCAATATTCATCAAATAATGGAGGATGAAATCATGTTTTTATCTACAAAAAATAGTTCTCACTTCAACGTAACCAATATTCGGAACTTTCTCATTAATAAAGACATTTATAAAAGAGACACGATTATATTACATTTTAAGAAGGGTGTTTTTAGAGATACATAACTCACAATTTCTATAAATGGGTGCATTTTCATTATATGTCGAAGAAGCGGATTCCAATTCACTTGATTCATTGTTACATTATATACATAATAGGAATTTCTCAATAAATCTAGAGTGGATTCTAGGGTCTTATCAATTAACATCAATCCCAAAAAATTATACACATAGAATAGATTCCCATGATTATATTAAAGAATAAATATGGTCACAAGTTGATATGTCTATGTCAAATTAAATATATTAATCTACAATTCCCGCTTAATATTGGTCGAGTCAAGTGGATATCAATGACTTGTTGAATACAAAACTATTTTGGAAATAGTTAACATGTTCAATGTTAGATGGAATAAAAATCCATTTATTAGGGAATTTCATTATGGATCTATGATTTTACTAATGAAAAAAGTTATATATCCATAGGAATCTAAATAAATGAAGATTTTAAATCAAAATTTTTATTTCAGGAATAAAAAAAATTATTCTAACAAAACTAATCATCGTTACATAAGAAAATAAAGAGGATGGAAAAAATCGTGTAATTATGTTCTATTAATTCTTATAGATGAAAGGAAAGATCAAAATGGGAAATTATTTTATTTTAATGGGTATATTCAGATAACTAACTCATTTCTAAATGATTTAGTGGATCCCATATAAAAATTTAAAACACATACTACCTCAAAGGGGAACCTAGATGGTTTGGGTGAATGATTTTTAATGAGTTCAATCATTATTTATTTTGATATTAGGCCCTGATGGATAGTTTGAATGGATGTTTTTTTCATAACCCATAATCCTTAACAATTCCCCACCTCTTGTTCATAACCAACTATCTTTAGAGTTTATAGGGAATATTAACAAGATTTTTGAAAACGAATTCTAATAATAAACCTTTTAAAAATCACTTACAATCTATCCCAAACCAACATGGACTCCAAGGAACTCAGTCTAAACAATTCATATTTAAAAAAAATCCAGAATAAAGACTGAAATTAACTCTTAAATAATATATAAATCAAAGGTTTTCATATCCTAAATGCATAACTCTTAATATATGTGAATATAAGAATTTACACAGTAATATAACACTATATATAATAATAAAAAATGATAATTCCTTGAAATATTATCACCCAAAATATGATTTCTCATATCAAAATCCAAAACATAATAATTATTTATTATTAATACATGTATGATCTATAACTAAATTAACATATTAAATAAACTTTGACCTATCAAGGCAATTGTATAGAAAATTACTTTTCATTTCAATATAATATATAAAATTATTTTACATAAACATGTTAATTTTAAAATACATCACGTATTAAAAACTCATATCATATGAAAACATTCCAAATTATATAATGTGTTTATATTTTAATAAATATATATATATAATGATGTCTCTAAATCAAATTAAGATATCATAATTTTTTTGAGACATATTATTTTACAAATATTTCACACCATAACATGGAATTTATTTTTATTTTACTAGTTTATAATGAAAAAAATAATCATCCTCGTGTTTTAATCAAATTATGAAATAACCTCATATTTAATGAATATGTTTGGAATAATTTTAATATATTTTCAGTTAGAATAAGATTCAAATAAACTAATCCTGATTCATAATTTAAATGTCATGGGAAATATTTATATCATCCTCTATAAAGAAAAAGAAGATAGAAAAAATGGTGCATTACCAAACACCAATTAATAATCAGGATTTATCAATGAAAATAATTATTGATTTATATGTGATAGTAGAATTTGAAAGATAAAATATTTTTTATTTTTATGAATAAAATTTATATATTAATAATATGATACATTATTAAATAGATCGTTGATCAATAATTTTATCATAAGAGTCTTTACGAATTTCATTTTTATAATATATTTGATACAATATAATATAATGGAATAAATTATTTATCAAAATTGTTAAATTTTAATTTACTAATGTTCTTCCCATGAAAGAATTATATTAATATTACAAAAATTATCAATTTAAAATGATTAACTAGAATATATAATGTGTGGAAAAATTTTATAGTGTAAAACAAACTAATTCCCATAAATTTTCATTTGTGTATTTTTGTAAATACATATCAAAATGATTTAATCCAAAATTGACATTTTTTATTTAGTGTCTAAATTGAACACTTAGACATCATTTATAAGATCAGTTTCAACTATATACATACAGTTATAACACAGAGTTACTCCTTCCCTTATATAGTGAATCAGATCTATTGGAAGAAAATATAAATTCCAAGATAAACTAAAATAGCACTTAGATACTACTTGTAATGTCATGATACTATAATACTGCATAACAAATGAATTATGATTCTACTATGACTATGGTTATTACTGAATTCTCTGGGTAGATACTAGTGATATGGGTTTCGATATGTGAATGAAGAATGATTTTCCCATTTTTATATATGAAATACTAAATTTAAAAAACATTATAATTGTTTTATTTGTCACATATAGTGGTTATACATCCGTGAAAAACAACTAAACATGTTTTATTATAAAATAATTAATAAAATAAAGAACACTATCCCTATATAAATTTCAGTTAATAGAAAACATCCAATCAATATACTAACATCTAAGATGAAAAAAGGAAATTTTATTCATGATATAAATATATGGGGATAGGATATGTGATAATAGAAATATCAATCCAAATATGATAACCATTAACTATATTATACATTTCAAAAATTAGATGCAACAAAAATCAAAAAAATATTATGCAAAAAATCGCTAATAAAAAGCCACATAATTTTTCTAACATATATAGAATAGATTATACATAATGTTTACTGATGTGAAGAAATAGTTTGTAGAATAAATAAATCCTAGTTTCCATAAAATCATTTCCCAAAAAATATATTTATTTAATATTTTATTTTATTTTCATGTCCCCATGATGACATTTGTACATAAAAAATAGTTATATATATGAATAAAAATTTGTAATTAATGAAATTTGTTATTCCATTTATATTTAAAATTATTCATCAATTCATAACTCATTAAAATGTAAGATTATATACATTATCAACAATAATAAGGATAGTGTTGGGAATCCGATATAATTTTACGGTTCATTGATCAACATGAGGTAGTTACAAAAATGTATAAACATATTACATGAGAGATATATATATATATACATTCCAAAATATTCAGACGCATAGAGTACCACCCCTTTAGGGGAATGTTATTTTCATATAACATATTCACGGAAATATTATACTCCATCCGTTTATGAATATGAGATTCAAATTATGATAGTATGGGTGAAATAGTTTTCTAATCTATCATTATAATCCAATGTTTTGCAGACAATGATAGTTAGTTTCAATAATAAATATACGAATTTGTTTCATATAATTATATTAAAGTGATTCCAAATTTAAAATTTAATTAAATTATTATTCTATAATAAAAAAACCGAGCAATATGTATATAAAAAATTTCATAAATTTTTTTAATTAAATAAAAATTAAGAAAAAAAACTCATTCTTCAAAAAATTTACTATGAAGATTAATAATATGCATGTAATATGAAAAAGAATTATTTTGAAAGGATATATATAAATCAATAAAATTACATAAAAAATTATACCAAATAAGTTATGATATAACATGAAAAATATATATTATTTACCAAAGGAACATATATTTAACTTATGTAACATTTATTAAAAATTATTTTTTATGAATTGATTATCATAAATTAATTACAATGTTAAAAAATATTTTCATATATCGATATTTAGGCATGAATCAAATAAATAATTGATTTTTAGTCTTGTTACACTAATTTGAATTAAAATTATAAAAAATAATCTTATCCCTGATTAATCAAATGTTTATATACAATTCATAACATTATTTTTTTGAGATTGAATAAAACTGATGAATGAGTTTTTTTAAAAAATCACCAGAAAAAAATTCACTAAAAATAATAATACAATAAAAAATATCTCTCTAATTTTGAAATCTATAGATTTATTTATTCACATGATAATAAGGAAACATTAGTTATAATTTTTGTAAGTTTAATTATATATATATATATATATATATATATATATATTCTAACTGAATAAGTTGATGTATAAAATTATTTTTTCCCACTTAGTTAATCTGTTCATCTCCTAAATACCAATGTATTAACATATTAAAATTAGTATTAATTATTTATGAGTTTTTACAAAATTAGGGTATAGTGGAAATTTTTTTCCTTTTATTATATAATGTAATAATGGAAAGATAGTGTCATAAAATCAATAGCAGAATGACCAAAAATTATTAGGGAAACTATAAAAAACACAAACCAACACTCAGGGATCCAGTACTAAAAAATTAATTTCTGGAAATAATAATAATAATTATGATCAAATTTTTTTCAACAAAACCATAGGATAATAATCTATTGTTAGATAATTTACAAACAAGAAGAAATGTTTAGTATATACTTTTAGGGATGTTAGGAATATTATAAATATTACAACACCGATGACTTCATGTGATATATTTTTCCCACAACCTCGCTTTCATAATACATATTAATTCATAAATATTCCTCAAAAATATCATCATATATAAAAAACATATATACTGAAATGTTTTGCATCATTCTTCATAACCTGGGGAAATTCAAACATATGAAGAGTGTTCTCAATAACATTATAAGGGTAACCATAAGAAACGACAATTAAATTTTATCACGGACAGTAAGATGAGCATAAGAGTACTTCTAAAATAATAAATGGGAATGATAATTATTTTAGGTGAACTCATACCAATAAATTATTGTATCATTAATCAAGAAACATGAGTTAAATATTTAATAACTGATAAAATTAATAAGATTCAATTAACATGAGGAATATGATATCAACATCGATAAAAGGAAATGACTATAACCCACAGTAGGATAATGAAAACATGTTTTTCATTTGTTTCATTCCCTTCATAGAGCCCTTCAAGGACCCATACAATTAGAATAACTATATGTATATCATCCAATATAAATCTCTAGAGAAGATAATCATTAGACAATGCATTGGAACTCCATATTGGTCCACCCATCATATAAGCTATATCGGGCTCACTTTTGGTCAAAAATGTGATTAACCCTATAGCAAACAAGGTTCATGAACCATATCATGAATAAAACCTTTCGAAGACAATTTCAAACCCTCATGAATTGCACATTCCTATTCAAAAATACCATTTACATGTATAATAGCATTCATTAATAAATATATAACACAAAATGATAGAATATGGGTATTTTGTGAAATATTATAAGGGAATGAAAAAATAAATAAATGTTTATAGTGTATATAATAAATATTGTCACAATAATGATTAAAATAGAGAGATTCTTTTATAACATGGTTATACTTAGAAAAGAAACTTGTAACATAAAATTATATTTAAAATAATAATAATAATACATCCTATGAAACAATGAGAATGATATAAATAGAAAATTTCTATACTAGATCATAATTAAAATCAACTGTTGTTGGAATTTATGACTTCAAATACCATAAAAAATCATTGAATGAATACAAGAAAAATATATATTTCTCACTTTTGAAATAATAATTAAAAATTAAAAATAAATAGAAATCAATTTTCATGAAAATAACCAATGTAAATTGTAATATAAATTCAAAATAAAATAATGTTCATTTGGGTGGGAAACTAAATTCTAGTTATAAATTCAAAAATAAATATTTTTTTATGTATTTTGGAAATAGATTCACTAGTTAACCATTTGGAATAATGTTATAATTTTTTTTAATTGATTATAAAGAATGTAAAATATAATTATGAGATCATTTTTAATCAGAATAAAACATTTTAGAAAAAATAGAATATTTTTTAGAAACATTAATATGGAATATAAATATTCTAGATCGGAAACAACATAAAAGACCTTATACACAGAAAACAATGTGAAGATGATTCACTAAAAAATAGAAGGAGAAATTAAAATTATACATGAAATAAAAACTCATAAGTAAAAAATTATTATATGTTTTTGGTACTAATATATGATTTCACATGATTTTAAACTAAGGGACCACTAATCCTAAAAATCCAAAAATTAAAAGGAATTGTAACATAAATCATATATCAATTTGGTAAAACTTTGATCATAAGACCTGAAAAGAATAAAGACAAATGAAAAATACAACACCATGGAAATAAGTATATTAATGATATTTTACGTCAATGATGTAGTATATGAAAATCACAAAATCATTTTGGTGATTAAAATCATCAAAAGTCCCCATAAAAGAGGATTTGAGATAAGTAACTCTAACAATAATCATATAATTGAATTGATAATTAATTAGTCAATATAATATCTATATGGATTTTGAATCAACACAAATCATTTTTAAATAAACAACTAATCAATTTTAGGATCAATTCATGAAAAATGTTATAATAACAAAGCCAATGAACGATGTTTTAACCACCCAAAATGAAACTGTGTTATGAAACCCTTTACCACATGGTATATATTATGTAAAATCCCCATGGATAAAAAATAAAAATTTCAACATAATATATCAGTAGGTACGAATTATTAAATATAAGATGTGATAAATGGTCATTATGTATACAATACAAATGAAATAATATAGATAACTGTAAAATAGTCCTCAATGAATGTAAATTAAAAAGAAATTACTAACCTATAGTCTATACTTAATATATATGTCCATCAAATCAAATATAATTTCCTTATATCAATTATTTTATTTATTAAGAAAATTTTAATATATGATTACCTTAGCATTTGGATTTTTATTTCATTTATCTCAAATAAATTATATATCACACAATACATTGATTCTATGTCTGCTATTTTGAGGAAGTTTAGTTCATTACATCTGAATGAAATCATTAAGATGAATGAGTTTAACGAGGATATTATTACATCATTTATAAATAATTATCATCAAAAAGTTTCATGTTTATTCATATATTATACTTTTCATACTTATAATGAAATATTCTAATGATAAATGAACTATTTTACAATAATGGTGATTGTAGCATGTACGCATGGATGAATGGATTTTTCATTTTACCTAGATAATTATAGAAATAATGTAGGAATTATTATATCCCCCCATAATTAGAATTATATTTTAAAAATAATTACTTCTAAATATTATATATATATGTACACATATCATCTATGTAATTTAGTGATGAGAAACGAACGAAATATCTTCGTGGAGGTGGTAGTCCACATGTAATCTAGTATTACATTATCTTTTTTAGTGAGTTGATAGAGAATATATTAAATTATATATTATATTTTCAAAGTGATAAATATATGATTAATAAAATATATAAAAATTCATTCATTAATTATAAAAACTATGATATGTTGGGATGGAAAACAAATTACATCAGTCTATGTGGCAGTTTTCTAGGATATATACAAAAGATTCATTCATTTCTTGTATGATGGAGGATATATATGGTTATAGGTTATTTAATTAATATAATAGTATATTTTAATATTTAATGTGCTAATTTTATTATATAATCATCTTTAGTTGATGTTTTAATATGGTTGTATAAAGATACAAAATAAAAAGTTTTGGTCAATAAAAACACCACTTCATCAAAAAACATTCTTTTCTTAACACAAAACGACCACTAAGGTTGGTGTTATACAACAAATTAGACCCCTAAAAAAGGGGAAAAAGTTTATAATGGTATTTGGGGAGATGAATCATAAAAGTTTTGTTTTAGGTTTTATTTAATGTGAAGAATAGATTTAGTTTAATAAGAGATCGGAGGGAAGAAATTTTATTTTCTCATAATATTAAATTAATATATATTAAATTAAATTTACAGATATATCCAAAAATAATTAGTTAAAATATATAATTATAATGGATCTAAATACTATAAAAAAGAAGAAGTAAAACTGTTTTAACTTTTTTTACACTTATATGTTTTTAACAATATATTGATCCCATTAACACATAATGTGAAAACAAAAAAATTTACTCCATGAAGGTCACTATAGTTTATGTAAATTGAAAAAAATTCAAATAATGGAAAACTATTGATAAAATTATCCATTAAAAATCAGTTTTTTGAATTTATGTTTTTTTATAAATTTTATAATATATGATATAGTATATTATATTATAAAATATCATTAATTTCAGTTTTTATATGTATTCACTACAATAACTTGTATTAAAATTGAAAAAAATAATTTCAATAATTTTTTCATCTAAAATAGGATATATTCTTTTAAAATAATTAGATGATTAAATTTATTATGTCAAATATATTAATTCTATTTTTTAATATAATTTATTCTTTTATTCATTAATTGAGTAATTACTGCTTCAATAGTACATGAAAATTTAAGGTTATTATTTATTTACTAAAAATAAATAGAAAATCTAATTAAAAATAAAAATAATTTATCTTTCCAATTAATATTACTAACTAAATATATCTTATTTTTATCATAATTTAAAATTTATATATAATATTTGCTAAAAATGATAATATGAAATATTTTACTTTTCATTACTAATAATATTATAAAATTCATCATCAAATACAGTTAAAAAATCCAATATAACCGAATATTGAATTATTAGGGACATGAATGAATAATATAATGAAATTATGCCATGTATTCGTGTCATTTATTAGTCCGTATCTTATAAATATTAATTTAAAATTAGTAAATCTCCCTTTACCATGGTAACAAAATTACTAAGGTTTCTATTAATATTGAGAAAAAAATAAAAGGAATCCATTTAAAAAATATTAAAATCAAGATAAAAACTATGGAACTCATTTTTCATAATTCAAAAACATAAAAATGGGGGAACTGAATATAAAATCCAATGTTAAAAATGGGATGAAAACATTTTTTCCATTAAAATGGTCTTTTTAAATATAATTTTTTTTTAATAATTTTGAGTAACACATTTATTTGAATAATAATTGGCCAATTATTAATCATAACAAACTAATAATATTTCAAAACTAGTACAACATAAATTTTAATTTTTGAATTCATTAATAGAATATATAGATTTCAATAATAATTCGGGCTATTTAATATTAAAAGAAAAATATAATTTTTAATAAATATTACAAAATTTAACCATATATTCATTTCCACATGGAAATTTCAGTGTTTAAATATATTTTATCTGAATATTTAATGAATTATTTAGAAATAAATATGATTATTTTCTAAAAATAAATTTTTAATGAAAAAATGTTATAGGAGAATAAAATAAAGTTAAGATAAATTATATGATTATTTTTTAGTAACTAATCAATAAATTATATTCATTAGTACCTTTATGAATATTTTTAAAAACAATTTATCATATTAATATATGAAAAATTTTCATATATATTATAATCGTAATATTTATGTTATTATATTTCATTGTTAGTTTACTCTGAATGGTTTGTCTCATACATGTTATCAATCATATTGTCCTTTTAAATATAAAGATATTACATTCCCCCCCCCCACTCTTTTTGAAATTTAATCATGTCAATTTGTAAATTGATCTAAATAATAAAAGTATTATAATTTATAATACCTTTTTATTAATCCCACATCACAAATATGGTTAACAAATATATCATGTTGAAAATAGATAATGTGAAATTTTTAGGAAATCACGACTAATAAATATATAGGTTATGATATTAAAATACGTTATCAAGAATGAAAAATATTTGGATGGGAAAAAATAATAATATAAAAATAATTATAGATAATTATAGATATCATAGATCAGAAGGTTGTGAATGATCATGAGAAACCCAACCATGATAAAAACATAATCTAATGAGGTGTGAAAAATAACATTGATTCCATGAGAGAAAAAATTGTAAGAAATCATTTATGTAATATATTATTTTTCCATCACATCTAGTAATAATTATAATCCTGAATAATAACAAAACAAATTATAATTACATGAAAAGTATAATTTCATATTATAATCAATTTTAAACATTAGATCATCTTTTTTTGAACGGTGATTATTCAAAATGACTTAATATTAATAAATATACATTGGATGACATACTTCAACAAAATAATATCATTCTATTTCTCCAATATATATACATTATCCAAATTCCAAAACGTTTAGATAAAAATTTACAAATTCAGACTATAAATAATCCATCATACAATGAAATAATATATCATTATATAAATTTCAATAAACAACGCGAAATTTTGAACAATGATCCCCAAAATTAGGATTATTTGATCATGTATTCTTCCAAGATACATTTAAAATTTTTCCTATAATGACACCAATATTTATATATTATTCAAAAAAACAACATATATTCCCAAAACCCATAAACCCATGATATTAAAATCATTTATATAAAAAATAACCATATATCCCCATAAAGTCATTATGATTATTTTATCCATGATGTTTATCTTATACTACTAGGTGCTGAAATCTGTACATATAAGAAGAAAATATTTCATTGAATCTATTTAAAGAGAAAACGATAAAATAAAGCCTTGGTTTTTTGGAATATGTTTTCAAAGGAGGAGAACTGATGAAGGAAGGATTGGTCCCACATAGTAAAAATCACCAATCAGACCACCGCTATACACGGAATCCCAATAATAAAGGACACCTCGTAGGAAATCGTAGATGATCGACCAACCCTGTATTTTTTTTCACATTCTTCTATAGAAACATTTTTAGGAAAAAAGAGAGAATTATATAGGATAACATAACAATGAGACATAAGATCTTAGACATAGAGAATAATTGTGTGAGATCCATTGATTCCGTGAAGGAAAACCCACAACATAGCATTATGGGAGAAATGTAACTCACTCGACCATCTGAATTCCAAATTAGCTTTTCATAAATCATTCTATAAAGCATATTTGTATGATCCATTTGTGGAACACCACCTTATAAAGTTACAATATGTATAGAAGGATCAATACCCCTTGTATAAAAATGTTATATATGAGTAACTTGAGACCTAGTACAAAAAAATTACATTGTCCAGAACCTACCCCCACAAAGAAACATGCTACGATAATAGAACACAGTTTCATGTATAAAAACGTTACATGGATGACCCCCTTACCCATTTATCAACATTCTACATGGAGGGAACCTCATCCCATATAAAACCATCATATATAGATTGAGGTATCATAGGTTATCCTTCTAACATGACCCCATCACTTCCCACCATTGTACCATCGGGCCCCACTCTTATCCCTCCATAATCAATTCTTATTGAATAATAATTAAGCCAATTTGAAATCAACCTGATATTTATGACCACATAATTGGTCACGTCAGTGAGGGGATGGTGGACACTGACCATATTGTTTTTCTTTTCTAGGGTGGGGCTTCTTCTTACTTTTGAATTGGATTGTCCATTGTCTTGAGGGACTCGGACATGGAGGGATTGTAATGTTTTAGGACTTGATGTCATTCTGGTTTCCCACTTTTGCCTCAAAATTTCTTTTGAATTTTTTTTTAAATTTCAGTATGGGTTTCAAATCTATTCTATTCAGCCATGGTAAAGGGAATCCTATTGGATTTCTCCTTGAAAATCGAAAAAATAGAAATGTTTTGAAATCTATATCACTATAGCAATGAGGGTAAAGACCATGAAGTTTGTCATGTGATCATCCCCATTGAAGGGATTGTAGAGAACTAGTGGCCTTTTTATTCAATGATTTCCAGTTTTGGATACTCCTCTCTTCCCCCAAACCCAAAAGAGAGTACCTCATAATGTAATCCCCTAGTAATTCAATTGGATGTGGTACTATTTATCATCTTTTCCTACCAAGGTGTTAGCTATATAGATCCCCTGGTGTGACAATCTCGGTTAAAAATATAAATGTGGGATTATATTCATATTGAAAGACCTTTTTTACACCATTTAGACTCTTGGATTGGATTATAGTGGAGAGATGTTCATCAGAGAACATTATTGCAATCATTCTTTATGATTTAGTTTTAGTTAAGTATTGGAAAAAGTGGATCATGTGATCCTTATAACTACTTCTTCCTTTTGTTCATCACACTGAGTGGGACTCCTATGGGATTAGAGGTTAGTGGTGATATTGAAATATTCATGATACCAAACATCAAAAAGAATAAATACATGTATAAGAACCCATCAAAACAGTAAAAACACACTCCGTCAAGACCATCATCACATTTCTATAATCATGGGAACCCTCTTTAGTATGAGCCCCAACCAAACTCAAATGGGAATGCTACTATGTTTAAGAAAAAACCCCATGATGACATTGGGCATCCAACAATGTTTTAATACCTAACCCATTAGAAACTATATAGGGATTGATTCCATATGAGGATATGCAGGAATATGTCATGAGGACCAACCCGAATATTCAAATATACTATAATGTTCAGTTTGATACATTTCTGGTTGGGTTATATTTATCATGAATGGACAAACATTTTATGGGACTCATTCATCACAATCTTTATTGGGTCACATCCCTTGCATGATCATACCCCCTCCTAGATTACCCCATATATCCTTGGTCCGTTGGGATACCTCGGAATGAGTAAAAAATTAAACATTCACTAGGAATCTTTCTCCAAGACATTATTTCCACAGGAGGTTAATTTACAGGGATTGGTCCTCATTAAACCACCATTAATGGTTGTTTTATTATTACATAGAACTGAATAATGTGGGTTCTGATTCTTTAACTACAATACATAATAATTCTAGCTTATGGATTCAATCCCAACATCAATTTGACTTCAATCTCTAATGATGACAGTAAAATTCTGGAGTGCCACAATGTATGGCATAAAACCAGCAATGCGCTATTGAATGGACAAACAATATATAATCCATCTATGAAAGGTTCCCATTGATGGATATCCTATGATACATACATATTTATTCATTCAAGGAGAACCTCAAATAAATTTTGATGATTCTGAATCCATGCATCTTTATAATTTATTTTCAGTTTTGGTTGATCCATTACATACTTGGGAATGAAAAAATGATTCTCTAACAAATCAATAATATATAATATATTCATAAAACATCAAATAGTTACCCCTAGAAGTGCTTTGATGTTCCTGAATTATCATCCTATGGATGAATTTAATTTATTAGTTTCAACTTCCCATGTTAACCAAAGAGTGCCTACCTTTCGAACGGGGGACCATGTGTCATCACTGATATGAGAACCATTGTGAGTTATCAGTTCCATGAAAAAACCCAATTTTGACCAGAACTATCATAGGCGGTTTTTCCATTATAATGGTGAACCTAAAAATAATAATTTGGAAATATTAAACCCCCTATAATCACTCATATCAAAATGGTATGCCATTCCCATTTCATTTGAAATAAAATAGTGATCCCGACATGAATCCTTAACCAAGTTAGCGATGTAACCTCATGTTAGGCCCCATTCAATATCAAAATGAATGTGGTCTGAAAAATGAAATTATTGGTGCATATTTTCATTTATGTAAATGATACTTTGATGGTGTTATTCTTTTTGTGATTTTCCTCATATATTATAGGCCATTTTCTAAGAACTGTCTTTAAAACAATAGCATCTCAGTAGTTATTTCATATATGCACATATTCCACAGATATTTCCAGGTCCATGAACAAAAAAATGAATCCATCATACACCCAACACATTTAGAAATGGGTTTTAAATTGAATGTTCTATGAGTACCACCACAATCACATTGTCCCAACCCTGGAGGTTGCTTGGGAGGCACTCTATATTAAGATTCCCCTCTATCCATCCAACAAACGATGATTGGAGGTCTTGAACCAGATGAAACCTGTAGAAATCTCAAACCATTTTGGAACCTTATAGACAAATAAAAACAATGATTTCATATATTACATTATAGAGGATGATAAATTTATTTATAGAAACATTATCCCAAAAATAGAGGTGTCTCATCCAAGGGCTCGTACCAGAAATAATCATTGTCAACAACATATTTTCCAATATCCTCACCATGAATAGTATAATAGCCTATGGTACTCAATGATATATATGAGGACCCATGTCCATAGGTAGTACCACAAATATAGATGATCATGCAATATCAGAAAAACCCATCATTATTATTATTACTAATGAATCCCTCCATGAAAATATGGAATAAAACTACTAGAAGGGAAGAAATAATGGGGATGCATATCATGTCTGTGAGTAAAATATTGTGAAGAAATGAAAGAAGACGTAGAAAAATTCTTTGTTAAATCAATACAACATTAAAATATAGAGTAAATTAGAGGATTTAGTTATTATATATCGATTAAAAATGATGAAAAATATTATATTCCATCATTGACGTCGAAATGGTAATATATTTCCTATCCATAGAAGGATGTTTCTATGAATATCTTAGAAATGACAGTGGGTGGATGAAAAATTATTCACCATAACATATAATATTATGATGGCGTAATCATTTCATCATCAATAACTAGGATCCAAGCCCTTTACTTGGTCACATAGGAGAAGACGTGTTTCCCTGATCCCATCCAAGAAGGTAATAGACAATATTCCATGAAATATGGAAAAAAAATATGGAAAAAATATATGTTCTTATTGAGGGAAATTTTTCCACTATATCGGAAACTCTAGGGAATATATATATATTACTAACAAAATTCTAGAAGCATAACACCATATCCCTGACGACAGTAAGATCCACATGAACATGAACCCATATATGATGGACATCAATTATAGTTATGGGTCCTATTTTCTATTAAGAGATAAACTAAAATGAAATCACACCAAATAGGACTCGAAAATAGAGAAGAGAGTAGAAACATTACTCTACTAGAGGCCAGTGTTATAGGGGCCATTAATCATTTTTCTCTTATGACACAAGATCCTTCCAACTCTGTTACGAAATTAAAAAATTGGTCGAAAAAACTGGTGAGGTTATCCACAAATATTATTTTCTAGTAGCACTAGAGGTCCACAATATTATATATACCACAGTGGGTTCATTCATGTGGAAAAACCTGATAAATAATGAGATCTTATCTCCTGATAAGAATCATGGTCTTCATCTTAATGGGCCAATGATGAAATAGTACAAAGGACCTCCCCTTGATAAAGTAAACACGAAATTTCCTCCTTCCGGTATACACTTTCGAAATCCTCCACATCATCGGACATAAAGCTATTATGGAAGTCCACTCCATGATGTAAACAACCATGAATTTTCTCCCAATAGTGAAATTTAATTTTTGTAAGAAGGTTTCCTCATGTTGAAGTCAACCATAAAGATCATAAGTAGGGTATATGCTATATAAATCATCACCTTAGTCTGATTTTAACCTATGGTCATATTCCTCCCCATGATGAAATCCTCTATGAATAAAATCACTAAAGATATATTTCATTTCAGCCTGAATGTCCTCCCCTTACTAGAGTTTTCCTATAATGTCCTCCCTATGGTATACTCTATTGAAATCCTTCATGCAGTTGGATGATAACCTATAATGGTTTTCCTCTCAATGATGGAATCTATCATGAAGGTCCTCCCTAGAGTTACATTTCATTTTAGTAAGAAGGTACTCCCCTTGTTTTAGTCTTCCCAAAAGGCTCCTTGGGAAATAAAATGCATAAATCGACCTTATATTCAAACATAGAGATATGACGGAAGTCCTCTCCATGATGGAATGTTATTTTAATTTCCACCCTATATTGGAAATTTATTATGATTAGATGGTCATCCCCTTACCATGTCAAATATAAGAAATACCTCATTTCCCAAATCATTTGGAAATATCGTAATGGTAATTATTAATAAAATGTAAATTAGATGAAACATCCTTTTTTAACCAAAAGACGGAATGTCCCAATGACCATCATCAAAACAACCACTATACCATTTCCATGCCAAATATACTCTACTAGCCTCGATATTTGCCACAAAAAATTCATGAAGTTCTAATGTTAGAAAAATAAATTAGAGGAGTACTTTGTATGATAAAAAGGATGTGTTTATCATAAAACGATAAATAGATATATATTATATAACTTCTTTTTTCTTACATCACTTCATAGTTCTATATTCTATAGGCATAGTTAGAAGATTTCATAAAACCCATTATTATGAGTCACTAGAAAACACTCTTCCACCAATCCATGTTCTTACCATTCAGAAGGTATGTAGAACATGTTAAAATAGTAGGAGTGTTACATTGTAAAATATACCTAGAATCCCTTATATCTGATGGAAATTACAAAAATTAATGCAAAAAATTGATCTTCAATCGGCATGCTTCATACCATCATATGGGTTTAAATATTTAATTATCTGCAAACTTTCTGGTGTTTATTTCTAAGAATGGTAGAAAGACGGATATTTTCATTTCACCTCATACAACATTTAGTATAAACCATTAGTAGTAATATATTATATTGTTATTACTATATAGATTCTATTAAGTTATTCCCCTTCTCGAAAAATATTACACACTCAGAAGGAATTGTCCTTGAATAATTCTCAAATGCATCCAACAATATGAGGGACATCATTTGAGAAACTCCTAAACTAGGAATCCAAGAACATTATTGTGGCACCTCTCCTTCAATAAGACAATCACTATGCACTGCTAATATCCTTGAAATCAAGATGTTCACATGTAGACCCAACATTTCACATGACTCATGATTGAACCTGGATGTGTGACATAATGAGAGAAGTGATATAATACATACCCCTTATAGTATGATATCATCTTTATCCCACTAGGATGGGGTTATTTTAAAAAACAATTACCCTAAAGCTGGAAAACACATCTTGATGATATAAAATAAATGAATTGGAGAAAACCAAAACCGTACGGCTGGGGGAATTTATACATCTACCTCCCCTTCGATGGATTACTATATTTAGCCATCTATATATGGAAAGAGTATAAATTTCACCCAATTAATCTTGTTTCAAGACTAATTTTTTCTAAAAGATATGTGTATGACTACATTTCATAGAGGATTCTTACGAGTCACTCTTAGCCAAAAATCACAATGAGGATCCCAGAGAGGACGTGAGAGGTCCATGAAAGGGAATAATCAACTATAAAATCATTTGATAGCCTGTATGATGCCTATAATAAATTATACATTGTGAAAAAATAATGTAGATCAAATCTACTAATGCCACCAAAAATGATATTGAGGAAAATGATAAAGAAAATGATGGTTCTATCTAGATTGTGTGAGACATTGAGACAAATAAAATGAGTTCTGTGTACACAAAACTAGAGAAACCCCAAAAATTTTGCTTCACCATCATAAAATCCCTTTATACATATATTTGAAATCATTAAAAATGAATAAAGTTGATTTAGTGTTACACAAAACCAACCTCCACCTCTCAGGGTGGTTGAGATCCTTACACATGAAAAAGAATTTTTTCAGCAAGAGGATGAAATGAAATAGTTAAGGAGACTCATTGTCAAAATGATCAATGGTGGTATTCCCAATGAATATGATTCATGGGTAAAGAATTAGGGTACAAGTATCATAATACTATCTCAAAAAAATGTATTAATACCTATGATATAAGTAGGGATAAGAAATCATTCCAACTCAGTGCCTCGAACATTGGTTTTCTTGGACCCGATTTTTGTGAATACCAAAACTTCTCCCCATTAGGGAACATCCATTAACATATTCTTTAAAACCATCCAAAGAAATCCTTGTATGGGTATCAATTTCAAATAATGGAAGAACATTCATGTACAATTATTTTTATTTTCCTCTATCTATGTTCTTATTCAACTAAACATTCATCAATGGCTTCTCAACACCATCGAGACATTGATAGCTCAGTTAGAAAATATAGAGGACTGAAAAAAAAGTATAACTGAATTTTCAAATATATACTAAATAGGTGGAAAACACACTACACTTTCAAATATTGAGATTCCTACTTTTCCAATATTCAATGGATTATGCGACTAAAAAGGGCCTCTAAAATAGTTTTCATCCCATTGTGATCCCATGATGGGATCTCCATCAAAACATGAATTCATGAATATTGTATTATGTTTTTGAACATTACAATGTTATTCCATTTAATGGTCCACAAGATTAGTTTCTCAAACAAACATGGGATGGGTAGAACTTCATATATAGTTCCTCTTTCAGTTCATATCTACTTTGAAAATGTGAAAAATACATGTCATCTCAAATCTCAAATAGTTAGATAATTTGTGATTCTTTCGTTACAATTCTATATTGAAAAAATTAACCAACTCCCTAGACCTAACACTTTCGAAAAATGATTTTCTATATCAATTATTCGAGAACCTCTGCAATGAGTTGATAATTTGATTAATCCCGATTAATAATTCATGTGGGTTTTAGGATTTATTCTCTAATTCCCAAAGAAAGAAAGAATCCATAAAACTGAATAATTCAAGTAAAAAATGACTCCACCAATCTAGGGGAGAACAAAATATACGATGGATGTGGTATTTAAAACACATAAGATAGCATACACAATTTACCCTACACCAAAACCAGCACTATATAGTGCACCGCCACCTAATAATTTATAGAAACAACTTTCAGGACATGATGAGTGGAGCAACGTAAGGAAAAATAAATTTGAAAAACAAGGAATAATGTTTACTCATTCCAAGATGATCAAGTCCACGTCTAGTTTATATCCACTATAGATAAGGATTTTTTCTTCTTTAAAAATCCCAAAAGGCCTTACCAGGTATCTCCCGATGACCATCCATATTATTTAGCCTTTTATAAGATTCTAGGGAACTCTAATAACATGTTATTAATTTTGTATGGAACCCTACATATCATGTTTTACACTTTGAATTTAATTTTTATAAAGCTAGCAACCCATGTTGTGTTTGTGTACTACTACATCCCCTATGGAAGAAAATGAGTAGAAAGTGGTTGTTAGTTGAATTTATCATATGTATGATGGTTACATGACAAAAAAATATAATAAATATCTTAATGAATTATACCAACATAGTTTAGATAACAAATAATGTCCCCAGTCTTCACAACTCAACTGATGCCATCAACCCCAGAAACCTCAAAATCTATCATTTAAAAAATAAGTACATGAATGAATGTCATTGAAGAAACACATGAGTATAATCCTTAAAAATGTAAAACAATATATTTGACCCAATTATACGTTATTCTATAAAATTTGATACAATGTGAACCATTCATCCAATTATTAACACTAGAAACGATCATCCAGACAATGTCATTTTTAAAGGAGGAGACTACCACTAATTCAATTATTGTTTTTAATTTATGGGATTCCTTATCAAATGATGATATTAATATAAACATAATTTCACAAAACATTATAGGTGGAAAATAAGAATGGGACATAAGATATGATGATATAAGGGAAGGCGTAGATGATGAGGAACTAGAATCTAGCCACATCTTCACACAGACTATCATTATTGTCAAAGCTCATGAATGAACCTTCAACAATACCAAACATAGGAAGAAAACCCTTTCATATTTTAGAATCCAAGTGGACCTGATTGATTTTGAATATAAATTAGAGGGGTAACATGTTCCAGATCACCCAATGTGGGAAGGCTAGACTGTCCATCCAAACCAGCAAAGGATAGTAGTACCTTCAACATTTTTTTGATTGTTTATCCATCTATATCAAGTACTACAGCTCCTAGAAGGACCATAAATATAATCCCCCCATTAGTAGGTGCATGAATTTAGACAAAAATTATTATATCATGAAACAATCATCAATGATGCTAGAAAATCTATTAGTACAATAAACCTTGTGATTATCCAAATACCATAGCGAATTGCTCATAGAGGAATTTCAAAGCCCCTAAGAGTTTGATGTTTATGTTTTTTATGATTAATTCTATTAGATTAAAGATAAACCTAATTAATTTCATATGGTGATCTTCCTCACATATAATGATAAATACCTCATTATATAGGGACATATCATACTTTTTCATGTTCTTTTTTAAGGATAAATGGTGCATATGTCAAAAAATACTGCATTTAGAATGGATCTATATTAATTATCAACATAGTATACAAACTTCCAAAGCTATGATACAATGAATAAAAACTAGAAACTCTATCTCTGACACTGTAGAGATATGAATTAAAAGAGAAAAATAAAATGGGTTAAACAAAACTGAATGATTAATTTAGATACCTCGTAACAGACTCATAATTTTTGGTTGTTTAGTAGAATACTTCCCTCAATGACATCTAGAAATGACACCGACAACATGATCACATTTATATAACCTCACCATACTATAAATGAATCAAATACTACATTAAAAGATAAATATGGAAGTTAAAATCGTATAAGGACATGTTAAAAGAGTATGAATCATGTTATATCATTATAATATTCAATCAGAGTAAAGGGAAATATCCACTAGTTGAGGGTGTTCCTTGGGTCATCGCCTTCAATGGTCTAAAATGATAAATTACAACCACTAAAAATTGTTTGATGATGAATATTTGTTACCAATAAATCATGTTGAATCTATGAGTCCAAATTCAAATGCATATGCAGAGGTCCTCATGACATAATAAACTAGCTCCAAGTCAACCAGTATTAAAAAGTTGTTTAACTCTCCTGACACTGATGAATGATAAAAATAATATGAAATAATTCCATCCTAAGATCTCCAAGAGATAGTTTCCTCACTATATGAGGTAGAAGAGGCTATCTCATCACCCAATTAGTACAAATACACTCTTCCAACCCCAATCCATGAACTCCTAGATTTCATGTAAATCCCACAATTTCAATCAAGTTAGCGGAAGTAATTTCCAATTTTGAATGTTGAGGTACTATTCTCCCAACATGGAATAATAATAAGAAGAAAAATAAGAGAATGAATAAGTGTCGGAGGACCAAATGGACAACCTTATGGGATTTATAATGGTTACCACTACTACCATTAGTGAACTCGTAGAAATAAATCTAGGTATATAAGATGTCACATGGATAACATTGGTTAGTGCGTACATATAATATATAGAAAAATAAATATATTACTCCTCCCTAAATAATTATCATGTTTATTTAACTAGAAATAAAAATAAATTCTAGGACTTGACCAAAATGTGGCCACTCCCCACAAGAGAATACGAAAGGACCAGAAGGGAAATATATAGGAAAAATAAGGGAATATATAAAACAGGTTTCCAAAATTTAACTTGAGGTTGGAAATATAATCAGATCCAACATCATTTCATATTTACAATGTATAAAATTTTTAGATAATATATTTATTTTCATGAGTAAGAACATGAAAATACTACTCCACATTGAGTTGAGAGACATCAACTGGCACAATGTGGGGGTTGATTTCATAGTTACAAACAATGAACTTGTGATTGATGTGACAAACTTATTTTAGGCCCACTCCCTCATATATGGTTATCTGAATGGCCTAATTAGATGAAGAATCCACACATTTGGATCCCCCAAGGATTATTTTATTATCATGTATGTCCCATTGTCTTGAAGAACATACAGGGTACATTCCAACATCATAAGCATAACATCTTCACACCATTTTTGGAAATGATCCTTGATTTATATGTTGACATTATTGTAGTTAAATCCCAATAGTTGTTTCACTACCTACCTAATCTAGATATATTTTCCAAAAAACTAGGACAACATAGCCTTTAAAAGTACCCTTTAAAATTTTATTTTGTAGTTACATCCATTAAATTTATTTTATATGTTGTATGCCGTCATGAAATTGAATTTTACCCAAAGAAGACAATATAAATCCTTCGTATGTCACATATTTGAAATCCCTCATAGTTTATAGTATATAAAGGAATCATACCATATATATGATTACTTATAGATAACCAAATAGGAAAAAGAATTCCCAACACTAGGTTGATGAAATAGACGGTAAAATATCACTCGATATGATTTTCATATATAATTCATCTTCCTTGAGGTGTATCTGTTGAGATTTCTAGTGCTCATTCTTCATATCGAAGTAAGTGTGCTCATTTTTTGTGTGACTCCATTATAATTATCACTGGGTGACCTCCTCAAGAAAAATAATGATTCCTAAAGTGAAACAAAATTCAATATTACCTTACTATAACCATGATCGATAATGATACCCATTATTCTAATAATAAGAAGAGGTATATGGTGCTAATATTTGTATACTATAAAGTGAGGCACTACCTAAATCATCACGGGGTCTATATGGTCTCTCAAAATAACTTACTCCATAACATTCTTAGACATATGATGTTAACCAAGAACCTGTCATGGTCGATTGTCATCTTGCAACAATTATAAATTTAGTTTATTTCTACTTAAAAAGTGAATGTCCTAGAATTTTAAGTATTTATGAACGATTTTTTTGATAGAAATAGCTTTATTGAATTATGAATTACCCAATAATTATATTTTATATGTTCATGATGACCCATATATATGGGATATGTATTTAGATGGTTAATGTAGAATCCCTCAAGGGAAGAGAATGGATGAACCCAATATAAACAAATCAGGGATATGAGTCATTCTCATCTATCTTAAAATGGTTGTCAAACATTACTCTTTCATACTGTCAAAATGGTTCATTGGTAATGAACAACAATATCAGGCTCTCATTGTAGAGTTAGAGATGGAAATTCATGTACAATTATATCATGTAAAGGTAAATGGTGATTCTTAAATGGTCATTAAAAAAGTTAACATAGACCATTACATCAAAAAGAAATAGATTATATCCCTTCTAAATCCTCTTTTAGGCCTATGAATTATTTCAATTTAGAACCCACATTGGCCGACATACCATTGCCAAAACATTATATCATGATGCATTGGAAAAGGAATCCACAACACTAGAAGACCCAGAGTGGGGTGAAATAGTCATCAACATCACGCACCACTTAATGGTATCTCATTACATTCATGAAAACACAAATGCGTTCAGTTAATTTAGTCTCGTCCATGAACCATATGGTTCAACTACAAGCGAAATGCCACCCATTACGAACTGCATTCATAATATATATCTCCAAAAAGATTGAATATGGAAATAAGAAATAAGAAGATGAGAAATTAAGATTCTTATATATGATGAAAAGAATATTCAAAAGGACTTATATAAGAAGAGACTTATAAGGATATTTCACATGTTCATTGATGGAGAAGAGACCGATGATACTGTGAAGGAAGTGAACACTAGATCCTACATCACCAATTAGTAATTATTCATGATTTTCCTTCAAATATGATGGCTTGGAATCTACTAGACCAATATTTTCTAATACTATAATACATTTTATTACATGTTTCATTCCTCCAACTTTCATTCCATCGTCATTCACTGACCCTTAATGATTCCACACACATTCAAATACACTTTTCCATCTTCGGTATGGGGAATGGATTTTGTAGGACCGTATCTACCCTCTATTGAAAAGTAATTCATGTATAGGATTATTGAAATCAATTTCTTCTCCAGGTGGGAAAAATAAATACAACATAATGTATCTATTAATATGAAGATTCTATAATTCCTAAAAGAAAAAATCATCATAATATTTGGGATCCCTCATACAATATTATCTAAAATATAGTGATAATGGATAAAAATATTTCTTGGTTAATATCCTTACCCAATTAGGGGATTTATGTACAAATGACACAATGTGAACCCAATGCTTATTATCATACAGTAAAGATTTTTTCATTTCCATCAAAGACTAGTTTCCCTTGCTCCCATGTCTATTAGTGATTATAAATCCATAGAATAAAAATCATAGATATGGATTTAATATTTGAGTGACTGGAGGATAAGAGATTTTATAACATTCTACTACGAGATGTCTAAAAAACAAGTTCTGTCAAGCAATTTAAAAAAATTCTCTTGATATTTCTTGGAGTGGGAGATGATGTCACACCGTACAAATCTAGTTATAAATAGAATGAAACATATAATGTTGGAGCCAATGTTGGAGTGACCTTATTCCATACATAAATCCTCCTCAAATGATACTGACTATTTGATCTCTCTAGATAGACAACATACCATGGCCTCCACCAATGCATAGTTCCTAATGAATAATTTCGTGTAATCATATGATCATTATCATGATCACATGATGTCAACCCGCATGGCAAATAATCTCAGATATATGACAATAATAATTTCAATTGGTATATTTTTCAAGACCATAAAAATAATTTAATGTTTTTCTATTTCCAAAACATAATAATCTACATGACACTTATGTCCTCGCTGCACAATATTGAACTAGAAAACCCCATATACTTCTTACTAGAGAGTAAATTTACCCTGGATGTAGACATCTCCAATGAAAAATTCTAGAATTAAATGTGGATTTATTACTATAATTGTGGTATATATATTGATTCATAGAAGTCATTCCTAATTCCTAGAATCAAATTTTCCCTTTTTTATTAGATGATTCCAACTAGAATTTGATGTTATGGACTCCTTTCACATCCGTATATTGTTTCTTAATTTCCCACAAAACCATATTTTCCATTAATATAAGAAACCCTCATCCAGAACACATGATGTTATATTATAGAGGATTCATTGTATCACTAATGATTTACCACACATGATATAGATTTATTCGAATGAAATATAGAATGTCATTGTCCCTGGATGAGAGTCAGATACAATAGATGAATTTATTCATCCAAGAAATAAATGTGGCTTTATTCATTATATCATAGAATATGTAGATAAGACCAAATATCTACTCATGGGAACAACTAAATTGATACCCATTTCACACTGATTCACACACATATTTATCTGATGATTTTAGACATCATGGTTGATTATCATAGTCACATGAAACTAAACTTTATGAATCTTTAAGAACTACATGTGTCTCAATTATCACTTGATTGAGATATGTAGTGATCCAATAACCTATGTCATCATCCCATTAAAGAAATTTGGAAATTAACCTTACCCAATACATATGAAAAAGTGATTAAGGGGACACGAATTCATGTCCTTTTATTAACATGCATGTTTCTAATAAGTTCCCCTCCCTCTGTATGACTTATGCCTACATAGGGTTCCAGTACCAGAACTAGTTATTTATCGATTTCATCCGTCACATGATTTATTGTGAATATGATTTATCCAATCCCCCACCCAGTAATGATAATCAATAAAAAAATTCCCCTCCTTGTGCTTGGTTAAAAACATCAAAGAAATGTCTTGTACTGAATTTTATATGTTTTGATTCTTACAATCACAAGACACATAGTGATACCTGGTTCTCCCATCATAGTTCTAAATTCAACAATGAATAGGAAACATTCCACTCACTAGTTATAAATTTGACTTGTATAGAGAGTTCCCATGAAAAAATAAAAGTGGCTTGATTCCTTGCATAACATGATATGTAGTGATGCATGAATCCTTAATCATTGTAAAAACATGAAAATAAATTGTAAAAATGACCATCTACAAGTGGTTTAGACCAATGAGAATATTTTTCATCCATAATTATGTGTTTGTTGATTCCTAAAATCACACGATACTTAGTGACTCCCAGTTCACTAATCCAGAGTCTATAAGTGATAATCAATAAGAAATATTTCCTAGTTTCATGTGGCTCGGACCTACATGGAGTGTTCTGATCCAGAAATATAAATGTCTTGATTCATACAATTATAGGATACATAATGACACCAGTACCTCCAATCCATGTTCTCATCATGATAATAAAAAGGGAAAATTACTCTCAATGTGTGGGTCAGACATGCACATAGATTTCCCATCCAAAACTACATGTTTCTCGATTCCTTACATCGTAGGATCCGTATTGGTGCATGTGTCACCTATCCCATTTTTATCCATGGTAATAAAATAAAACATTCCCCTCTCTATGTGTGGGTCATTCCTATATAAAGATATCCCATTCAAAACTACATGTTACATTATTTCATCCAACACATGGTATGTGATGATGTTTAAATATTTAATCCCACATCATGTAATGTTAATCAATAGTATTATTACACTATTTATATTTATGTCAGACTTTCATGAAGAGTTACCCTCAAAAGGGGGGGATTGATTCTGGCCATCACAGGATACAAAATGACACATAAATATCCATTCTTGGGTAGGTTCACAATAGTAAATGAGAAAAATTCCCCTCTTTGGGTGTTGGATAGACCAACATGGAATGACACCATCCAGAACTATGTGTGTCTTGATTCCCACTAACACATGATAAATAATGACAAATAGACCTCCAATATTGGGTCTATCCACATCAATCAATGGAAAAAATGATGCTCTCTTTATTTTCATCAGACCTTCATTGATATTTACATTATTTAACTACTTTTGGTATTATTCATTCAATTATAAGATATATAGAGATGAACAAATATCCAATACATATTCTATCCATGATAATAAATAGGAAAATTTCCCCTTTTTTCCTGGGTCCGAACTGCGTGGAGAGAAATTGTCTATTACAGTGCATGGACTGATTCATTCCATCACATGATACATAGTGATGCGAAAATTTCCAATCCTGGGTCCATCTACAAAAATTAATTCCACTAGGGAAGAATTACACCTCCATATATAAGGGATAGATTGCATAGTGATTTTTTAGAACATCATATGTCTTGATTATATCTTCTAATATATATATATTCTGATCCAGGATCCTCTATCTCTATCTAGGCACCAACAAAAAAACAAAATTCCATAACTGGTGCCTCTATGTAGTGGAATAAATAATTTACACCACTTTTTCGTCATAATTATCACATATCAAGTGGTATTTGGAGCCATAGTAAGGTTCTCCCAATATAAGCAAGGAATATCAAATCCTATAAAGATTACCATGTTATGATTCAAAAAATATTCAAATATGAACAAGATATCCTCACCACATGTTTTTAAAAAAAGACTAAAACAATTTTATGAGACTGATGTGTTTGTTGTTTTCAATTATTTGTAAGATATTTTCCTTTACAACTAGATCATTAATCTCGGTTCCAACCATAAAATATTCCATTGACATCGGGGAACCAATGTCCTTACAACATGATTTTATATTATACAATTAATGTATTTAACAGATGACACAAAACTGAATAGTTCTTCAAGAATTATATATGGAATTATTATCATTTTATGACATATGTAGTGACCCCCAGACCTAATGTACTTTAAATGACCATGAAATTTAAAAATTTCCCATAATACTACATGAAAACGAATATCTATTTAGGAGTTCATAAATATAGGTTCCTTAGATAGGTACATATCTGGTATATGAAAAAATATCATTGTATATATTAGTAATAACAATATAAATAATTAACACTACATGGGAAATAATGTTATAACTTCCACATATGGACTCATATGAATTTCTACCATTTATTATAACTTGATTAATGAGATATTTTGGATCTCCATAATATTTATCTAATCATCGATGACTGAGGGATAGTGTTATGAGCACACCATTGTTTTTTTATGGATAGTATTACCCATTTTCCTTTACACAAGTCACCCACAAATAGGCCTATTAAAAATATAAAATTCAACCTTAGGAGAAGTCTCTTCTAACTTTAGCTGTCCAAAAATATTTTTCCACATATCATTTCTCAAAGTCTGAGGACCCCTAGAAATGTGTTATACTATTTCTTTCCCTATTGCATTTGTAGCATTTCATAAAATAACATTAGATTGATCTATTTTATTACTGATTATTTATATAACATTTGGTCCCATCCTTTAGACCTAAAAATAAAATAATTCATTCCATACTCACTACATGATGTTAAATCGCAAGGCAGATTCCTTAGTCGCATGACAATAAACAACATGATGTACATGAACTATATATGACATGATTAATATTATAATAACATTCATTGTGACTCATAAATCATCAATTCCAATACAAATAAAATCATAATAATTTCTCCTCTCATCCTATATATTGGAAATAACTTCCCATGATGCATTCAGACAAAATCAACATATGGCCTGATTCCCATTTTGAAGTGATACATAATGACACTTAGATCATAAAACCTATTCGAATCATAATAATATTTTCCCCCAATCTCATATATAGGATATAGATATTAATTATGTGGTCTGATATACATCTCCCCATCTCATGAGACCATATTCAATGGAAAATTCTACAATCACACATAAGTGTATGATCCATTTGCGTAAATAAATACCAATAAATACTAATGGATTTATCCCCATTGTAAATAAATATTTATTGATGTACATAACATATTTCAAGGTCCCACTAATAAATATATATCATCTATTTTAAAATATATATCCTAACTACATGTGGAAAACATTTCACCCCATTCTCTATAAATTTCAACATGATGTTCTCCTTTAATATTCAGGAACGCTTCTCCAAGAAACCAAAATCTATGATTAGAAAATTGAGAATATCTATACAAATGCCAAACCAAAAGATGTTGAGGGATAGTGTCCCAAGGACCACAATGATTAACTACACACTATATATCCTTGTTGGATCTAGATAAGTCACCCACACAAAATCCCTATCAACCAATGGCGAGTTATCCATTATGAGCAGGATCATCTATCATCATATTCAACAATGATTTTTCCCCATTAATTGATTGGATTCAATATCCCCTATATAACATCTTACAACAATTCCCTTCATTTATGATGATTATGGAATATTAATTGAAATATTTTTGTTAAAAGGGAAAAACGATTATCTCCCTTTCAACACTAAGTGATCATAATATATTTCCCTTTAACTTCCACAATATAATATGTTAAACTAAATGACAAATGTCTTAGTCACATTATAATAATCCGCACCAAGTTTTAACCCTCCTTTATAGATGAAAATTCGTTTTGAGTGGTTTCTCATTTATGGAAAATACTGATATATATGTAATCATTATTGTCATACATCAATACCTATACGAGAAACACATCGTGTTATAAATAAATCCATGTTTTAAAAAATTACATGTCTTTAAAAATTTGAGTTCAATGTCTTAATGAAACCTTTTTTACAATGAAAAATATACTCTAGATGTCTCTACAGATGTCACCGAAAAAAGGGCTTGTCAACTAATTGAAAATTCATCCAATGGAGAGAAAACTTTTTTATCAATAAAATCATATACCAACATGTTCGAAACCACCTATTAAACATGATCTATAATTAATAATCATATAAATTTCATGAATCATGTTTCAGATTATAAAATAAAAAATAATGTTAAAAAACATGCACATTCCTGTCTGAAATATACTAATACATTTTCATTTACCAAACCCTATTGGGGACATTATCCATTAACACATTGTCAAATATTTTTGACCTAAAAATTGATTTAATTATTTTGTAATGAATGAATCTAAACTAGAAAAGGTTCATTACTTTATGAGAAGAAATTCCACATAATGAACACTCTGTCAATGTCGAGTACCATCTCACAATATATATTCATCGCATGGTTTGTAAAAAAATAGAAATAAAAAGAAAAGGAATAAAAAAATTGTATGTCACGAAAACAAAAAAATATGGCATAAGAAAATTTCACGTCACACTCACTAAGTTATCACTATTGTCGAGTTGTTGAAAAAATTGGATGGTGACAGAAAGGGCCCAAAATTTTTATGTTTTTCCATGTATCCCTAGAAATAAACATGCTAATATTAAAAAGTGAATTGGATCAAGGAAATATTAAAGTATCACATGATCATCATCTGCAAAGTTATTTAAATGAGTTCCAATTTCGTCATTGGAACCACCTCATCTTCATTACAAAAAAACCCATTCCTATGTGGTGATTTTATTGTCTCCAAAAATATAAAAATAAAAGAATAAAATAAATAGATCAATATGGTAAAATGTGGAAAATATACTAGTATCTATTGTGTTATTGAAGTATTGTCCAGATATAGAGAGGATATAATGTTTGGCTAGTTCCCAGTTAGTAAAAAATGGAATGTTGATATCCTCTCGATAAGATGCCCCATGAATAAAACGGTTCCCAAGAATACATTGGTATTTCAGGTCCCTTGATAAAAAAATGAGCTCAGGTAGGGACTACCTCACTCTTCGAACAATCATCCCCAGGAAAGAAAATTTTTTCGGGGATTTTGATAGTCTTCTTTAACTCACACAAACTAAATTTTTCATAGTATGTGGAATTGTTAATGGGAACTCACTAAGGAATCCTCACATCCCACTATGGACAACTAACCATATCAGAATCATGTTCCACTATTCTTCTATAAAATTACGCTCAATAGGAACTTTAATAAGGAGTATAATGATGAAGAGATAAATGACCATCAGGTGATGAGACTGAGAGGTGAAAGAGGAGAGATCCATTAATTCATTAAACTTAAACCCACCATAATGTATTAAGGGATAATAGCTATAGAATGTCTCACATGGAATCCCAAAAACATATTTGAGACATCATTGTACAATAAACAGGTAGATGAAACCAATTCAAATCACCATCCAATCATGTAAAAAAAATATATGTGGAGGGTTTCTTACCACACATCGAAAGACACTATGTGTGATGAACTAAATCTACAATATCCACATGCTACACAAGAGAAACCTAGACCAGCATAGAAAGACTTTATATACATGGAACCTAGTTATGAAAAGAAAAATGATATGTTTACGACCCAATTACCCCCATAGAAACAAGTTATATAGAGGGACCACATATCACATAAGAACATGAAACATAGAAAGGAGCATATTAGGATTTTATGCTCTCTAGATCCCAAAAATATCCCCCTTCATAACATTGGGAACCAATTAGGTTCCCTTATGTATAATTATAACCATATTAGGAACATCACTATTCCAAAATCAAATAACATGTGTGATCGTATCTTGGATCACATTAGTGTGTCTTCTTGAGTATATATTCCCATGCAAAGTGTTGTCATGTTAGTAACCTCCAAAACAATATGGTCCCTCATAATGCTTTCCAGTCAATATTCCCAAGGTAACAACGATCCCATCCATAGTGGTTCATAGGTGAATATCCACATATAAATGATTTTTTGGAAACAATGGCTCTTACCTTCAATGAGGGGCCATTCTGGATACTCCTCTCTTTCATCATAGACAAATAGGACACCCTCCTTGAGTATGCCCCTAGGCTTTCTTAAGGGTGGAAATAATGTTTCTTGCCTTTTCCATCCCAGACCATAGTTGGATGGATCACCATGTGTGACTATCCCAGTTAACAAATTTTATTTTGGAAAAAAGTATATTCCATGACATTTTAATCTACCTTTGGGAACATGTTATGGATGGAAGAGGGGATATAATAAATATATATTTATTTCACTCTCCCATTGTTCTTCTAAACCCATATACCAATATAAAAAGTGTATTGTGTGATGTTATGATCTAATACTTCCTCTCATTTCTCAAATCAAGCATGAATCACATGTATTTATATTGTAGTGGCATTCATAGAAGTCAAAAAAAAGAACAGCAAACCTGACATGGTAATCCTTCCACATTTAATTCTCAATCAAAACCCCCAGAAACCTATGTCGAGACCATACTCATGATTCAGAAAACATATTCCTTTTATTCAGTATAACCACTATCTAGAATAAAATGGAAATTCTTCAAATTGTTATCCCCTCCCAAATGATGACACTAGGATCCCCATATAGGTGTAATATCATATCCATAATAAAGAATCCATACTAATACTACTTGGGACTTGTTTCCCAAATGGGATATGCAGAATGCCACATTATGTCTGGACCCACAAAATCAAATTCACCATATGTTTTTTTGGATACAGTTATATTAAGGTCATATAGAACCCAAAGGGCTATATTACTTTTGGGTCACTTTTATAACCATAAATATTGGGTCACCTCTCTATTAAGATTATAAACCCACCTTGGAGACTATATCTCTCCTAGGACCCTCCGGCCTCATAGACATGAGTCCCATACCCAAATTTAACTAAGATCCTTGTACATATACATTATTTCACATGAAATTAAACCAAATGGTTTATTCATTGTCCCATGATCTAAATAAGTGACGGGTCATGTTTTTTGGAACCATACTACGTGATCCCTAGTTCCTTTTATTAGGATACATATGAATCCAATATTATGGTAAAAATACCGACATCAAGAAAACGTCCATCCCTATAGATTACAATAAAATTATAGAGTTACTTTCTATGTGGACAAAAACCAGCGGCATCCAAATGAATGACAAAATAATATTTGAACCCTTTATATAATGGTTTTATTCTCGAATAACACAAGTTTTATATAGATGATTCAAAACACATGAATTTCATCAATTTATCATTAATTCAGTGGGTTCCACAATGTATATGGGAATTAAAAAATGACTTATAGCCACACAAGAAATATACAAGAGTGTCCCATAAATGAGAAATAGATACCTCTAAAGGGAATGATAGCTAGAATTACCATCATCTTGAATAATGTGTGTTTTTTATTATTGTACAATATACTCAATGAATGCATGCTTTTTTAATGTGTTTGCATGAGTCATCGTGAATATGAGAACAATTGGGTGTGTTCAGATCCATAAACAAGACCCATTGAAAATTGGCCTGTTACAAGTTGGTGGGAAAAAAGAATGATGAAACAAATACAAATGACTATGAACTATTCATTCCCCCATAATTAATCATGTCATAAAGGGACTCCATGACCAATTTGTTGGAATCACTTACCATTTATAGTCAATTCCCTAATGTATAAAAGAAATTTTCTAAAACAATAGTCCATGTTAAACCTAAGAGTGACATTGAACCCAACCTAACGAATTATTCCAAAATATTTCATAAGTCAGCTTGTATATCCAACACATAAAACATTATAAGTGGTGTATATGACATTAATATAATTATAATAATTAAACATATTACCCAATGTTGGTATCCATTAATATTAATAAAATTATTCATGAGAATATACTATAGTATAAAATTATCCAAACCATTATCTGATATCAAATATATTATTTATGAACCCACAATACTGGATTTGGTAATAAAAATAAAAAAATGACACTTCTATCTTTAATAACAAAAAATGTGACTAATTTGTTCTATCAAAACCATTGAAAGTAAAAAAAGGAAAATATTGATCACCAATGAGACTATTACATCTCAAAATTTAGATAAATATGAAAAACAGATACTTAAATAATAATTATGCCTTTAGGTGAATGTTTTTCCCACTTCAAACAACATTTATGATTCCATATAATGTTTTTAACATCTCAAATATATTTCATCACATACCAATCATCCTAGAATCAAATAATTTATCATTATTCAATACAACCTATAGAAAAGGAAACCTATGAAGTATAAGATAAATGATAAGAGAGCATAAATATCAGTACTAACAAGTTAATTTCAAAGGTGATAGTAAGATGTGAATAAGTGAAAGGATAACATTATCCATATGCAAGAGAGTAATAATAGGAGAAATAATAATCATCATAACATGTGTTATTAATATTTAATATTGTAAAAAAGAATCACCAGTTAATGAGAGTCATGTGAATTAATAATAATTAGAAACTGGATATCATCTTTGATCAAAGGAATAAATTATAAACCATACCACCATATATAAAATGGGATGGTACCTTGAGACAAAATCATCAAATAAGGATTAAATAATACTTAAAATTATAATAATGAATGAATAAACATCTAATATAATTCTTCAAATAAAATAATAAATACAAAATTAATTATATAGATTTATAGGAACAACTATTGTATATGATATATTGGGCTCACCCATGTGATATAGCATAGATCAACTTTTCATCATCAATGTCCATGGATTATTTCATCAATAAATCCATTGATAAAAAACGTCAATCCATGTGATAATAACATTACGATATGAAAAAACCATTTTCAGTAAAAACCCATTTTCAAAATAGAAATCACATAGAAGGATTGAAGGTGGTTTTTCTTGAAATTTACTGGGGAAGGAAGACATCAAAAAATGCATAATGTGGCTAGAAAAGGAATTGTCACTATATATGTTAAAATAGATTATTAAATTCATAACATAAAAATAATATGGAAATAAATGGTATCCATTAAAATTTCTTTAAAATGGTAATAATAAATACAAATAAAGAATGTGGATTGTACTATTTTAAAATATACCCAATATATCATATGTAACATTAATGGATGTTGGAATTGATGAATGAAAATTAAAAAAATAGCATTAAATAATTATTAAGAAAAATATAAATTTCACTATAAATATAACTATATAATATTAAAAAATATTAATTGACAATAACCCCAGATTTTATAAAGGCACTCTTAATGAAAACAATGGTTAGGAGGGTGAAAAATTGTGTTCATGTGGTAGATGTAAAAAAGTAATCATTCTATAGAATTGTTTTTTGTAGAACGTTCCATGAAAGAGAAATTTCAAAAAAATTATGAAAATTAATTTTCAAAATCATTTAAATAATTTGTAAATATTAAATAATCATAGAAATCATTTAGTTTTTGAGGGACTATTTTGAAATTTGTTTTAGAAAACATGGATATAGAAGAGAATGAATCTGAATCTAAAAAAGGTTATAATATTAACTTCAAATTCAAATAGATTTATTGATGTTTATTCATAAATTATGGAATGAATAAACTGATTTAATAAACAATTTAATAAATGGGAAAAAATACTGATCATTTCAAATATACACATGGAATAAAAAATCAAGTAAAATGTTTATAACATATTATGAGTAAATTGATTTAATAAACAATTTAATACATGGGAACATTTAAGTAGATATTACATAGATATAATAATTAAAATTGAATCAAAAAAAAATTATGTATGAATTATTCATGATATATTATTTGAAAGGTTAATTATATAAACCAGACAAAATAATCTATGTATAGAATAATCAAATTTTCCTCAATGAATGAAAATTGATATTAAATCCCTTATCTCGATCCCAACAATTCTATATATGTCCTCAAATAGATGTATAATATACTAATATATGAAATATTATTTATTATGATAAATATTTATTTATATGTTATACTTATTCCTTTTATATCATTTATGTAAATATAATTGTTAATTAATTAATCAATTAATTCCACATTTGGTGTTTTGTGAACATTTATTTAAGAATTTCAAAAGGAATCATGTTGGTTGAATTAGATTAAAGTTGTCATTATTACATCATATAAATAATAATAATAATAACAATTAAATAATTAAAAATTTTATCAATATCTTATACTTTTAAATAAAATCATTAAATATGATTAAAAAAATTGATCTACATTAATATCCTGGAGATATTATACGATACACACACAAGAAAAACTTATATTTTTAAATGATCATTATGGAAAAAAGTTATGTGTTATCTCAACTTCTTAAAATGATACTTATATCACATATATAATACTACATGTTTAAATATAATTATATATAAATTTATATATCATCAATGGGATTTGGTGGTGAATAAAGATTCACATCACTTTGTGCAGAAAGTAATCACCTAGTACATATAAATAACAATATCATTTAGTAGTAAATTGATATGTAATAAATTAATATATATATATATATTAATTTTTTTAGTTGTATGTATTTAATTAATATAATATATAATGATTAATTACTATATTATTACTTGTCCTGACTATTTGGGATGGAAACAAATTTTAACTATTCATAGGGAAATAAATAGACTTATAGAAGAATTATGGATTCTATCTAATTTTAATCGAAGTTGGATATAGATATTGATTATGAAATTGACATAAAAATTGTTATAATATTTAATACCCTTCTTTTCTTATTAAATAATAGTGAATGATGTTTTTGTTAGGTGGTAGAAGAAATAAAACAAAAACACTCGGTTAAGAACGACACCACTTCTTCAAAATATCCACCTTTTCATGACACCTTACGATAAATAATTATGGTATTATTCCTCAAATATGGAATCTAGAAAATAGGGAGGGACTTTAGTAATTAATTTTTGTTGATATTGACAGCTGAAAATTGATTTTGAAGTGAAGTGTAAGGAGAAGAAGACACTCCATTTTATATGGGAGGGTAGGGGAACTTTTTGAATTCTAAAAAATATAAATCAATTAAAAAATAATTTTCAATTAAGATTCAACCCAAAATTGATATCATTAAAATATTTTATTATGGCTGGTTTTATTAATATCATAAAAATAGAATTTTTTTTTTATATTTACCATTCAGTTTTAACCCCTTGTCAACCCCCTACACACTTTTCATGACATAAAGGATGTTTACTCATTGATGGTCAGGATATTTTATATTGATGGGATCACAAAATATAAATATACAAAGTATGATATTATTAACCCTATATTATTCTATTATATAGATATATAAATTTTAGTAATTTTTTATTAATAGAAAAAATATTATTTATTATAAAATTTCATTACAATAAATTTTCCAAACTATTAAAAATTTTGAGATTAATATAATCATAAAAATTTATTAAATTTGAATGAAAATAATACAAACCTAACTAGTTATATTAATCTAAGAAACTGATATATCACATTAATTATCCTGTTAAGAAATTAATTTAAATATTTCTTCACTAAAAATAAAAAATATAATGGAATTAAGAATAGAGATTATTTACCGATAAAATTAATATTTAAATCTGAACATATGTTCAGTATATTCTAATGCTAATAAAATATTATATTTATTTTAAATTTACTGTGTAATTTGTTTTCTTTTCATTAGAAAAAAATTATAAAGGTCATAATGATGTCCAAATAAGAAAAAGGTCATATAACTGAATATTTTATGATTCTGTACTAAATGGACTCATCTAATAGAAATATGTCATGTGTTAGGGTAATTTTATTATCCTTATGATGTTTGTTTCACATTAACTAAATTATTTTTCCTTTACCATTGTAAAAAATATTATGGTTACTAATCAAATTGATGTAAATTAAAAGTGACTGATTAAATAAATGTGGAAATGAGGTGTCAATATATTAAATCGTTTGTTCAATATTTTAAAAACAAAAGTGCCATAATTAAATTTAAAATCAAACTATTAAAACGTGATGAAAAATATTTTTTAGAAAAATTCCCTTTAAAATATAAAATATTTTTCTAATAAATTAATGTGTAAAATTCATAACAAGGACTGAATTTTGATTATTATAAATCAATATTAAATAATTAAATTTAAAATATTATCTTAAATTAAATTTTACATTATAAGTAATTTAATTGAATATTTAGTTTTCCATAAAAATCCATTATTTTCACAACTCACTAAAAATGTAACATTTTAGAAAAACATAAAAATTTCATATTAGGATAACTTTTATATTATGATTTGAAAATGAAATTAATTTATGGAAATAAAATTTATAAATTTTAAAGATAAAATTTATAAAATTTATAATGTAATTAAATAACTTTTATGATGGAATTTATTTGGGGTGTAAAAGGGATTTTTGAACAATTGAGTTATTATTTACTAAGAATTTAGTTAAATGTTATTTTGGAATTGTACCATTATATATAGTTAAAATAAAATTCAATCCATCTAATATATGATTATTTAATCTTTAGTTTCCAATGTCCACATTTAAATAACTGTATTTTGTGGTTCGTTTATGCATAGTGTTATATATCATATATGTTATCGAACATAATTTATATTTATTAAAATCAAATGATATTAATGAAACATTAATTTCATAATAAAATATTTTTTACAAATAATAGTTACCATATGATAAGCTATTATTTCCCAAAATAATATTCAAAAAATTATTCTTCAAAAAATATAATCTACATGATGTTTTGATGTAACCTAAATTTGTACAATATATATGGATAAAAAATTACTACCTTTGAATTCATGAAAAATATTTTAATATATAAAATAATATATAAGGAAACACGATATTATTTTATTATATAACAGTTCATGTCAAATAAAATTTTCATGTCATAAACATACTGGAAATTTATATATCATAATAAAGATAAAAATGTCAAAATAATTTATCATTTATGAATAAATAGGGAAAATATATCCGCACATTTGAATACATTTATAAAGAATCATTTTTACCCAAAATGAAAAAAAAAATTGTGATAATATTTTATATTAAAATATGTTTTAAATGAATGATTTAGTATATAAAATATCCTTCAAAATAACACCTTATATAAATATCAAACAAATATATACTCATCATTAATATATTATGGAGGAATTTTAATAGGTATATAACTATAATTTAAATTAACATCAAATTAATTTCTAACATTACTTTCCATGATTATTGGTGAACAATTAAAAATCAAAAAATCCAAATAATTTCCTCATATCTACAAGTTACCCAATACAAAACATATGATAAAATTTGATGATTAAATTATCCCAATTACATTATATTAATAATAAAATAGTAATTGATAAAATGTAAAATAGAATAACAAATATACATAAACACATCATAGACCATACATGAATTATTACATATAAAAGTAAAAAACATTAAATTTTATTCCAGATATCATAAAATACCTTAGTGTAAACATATTAAAATAAATTCAACAAATAAGTCTCCTAAAAAGTTTATAATTAAATAAGAGATTAATAATAAATCAAACAATAACCCCTATGCTACATAGTGATATAAAATTTCCATTTATAAATCTTTACAATAAATTTCTATCAAATATAATAGAAATAAATAAATAATTATATATGAGTCCTTCCTCAAGAATGATTTATGTTATATTTTTTGGAATCACTAAAGGATTATTAATATGTATATTTGGGTAACAATTTTATGGTTTCAAAAGGTTCTGATAATTATTAATTAAAATATAGATTTTTGATATTATATTAATAATTGATGATGATTAATTCATTTATTGTAGCTTCTTACAATTTTTTTTGTCAATATCTCATCCAAATTTTTTTTCATAAGTAAGGAAAGTTAAATCATATATTGTTGAATAATATATGAAATCCATTGTGTTATTATGAAAATATAAAAGGATAAATTAACCAAATATAGGTATAATTAATTAGGTATAACATCTTATAGAATGATGAAATGCTTTAATTTATTGATCTATATTGGAACGTCTATGTGTTCTAATAGATTATGGGAAAATGTTTTTATTATATAAGGTTACACAAGGGTATTATATTTTGTTTAGTTTTATAAATATACATATATATATATATATAATTCAATGTACCAAACCAAAAGGTTTTTATGGGTAAATAATGTATTTTCAATACTACATTCCATTGAAAAGTATCAATCATTTGGACATAAAGAATATTTTTTAAAATAGAGTGAAAATATGAATTGTTTTTGGTCTCATTATTATATATGTATATGATATTAGATGAATTTGACCATGTATTTAATCGTCTAATATAATAATTAATATATATTATAACTTCCTAACTATGCCACAACATATATATAATTCATTGAAAAGAATATTATAATGTCTTGAATATATAATTGGATATTTAACTAGTTATTTACCTTTTTTGGTTTCTATAAAATGGAAGTGGTTCCTAATAAAATAGTACTAGATATTTATAATATCTTGAATTTTATCTTCTATTTGTAAAATAGTTATTATAGGAATAACAATATTATGTAGTGATAATAATGTTAAAATTAAAGAAGGATAACTATTAAAGATAATCTTCGGGGTCATTAATAATATTGTTTTTATTTTTACCATAATTTAACATATCAAAAAAATAATTTATCCTTAAAATAATAATTAAACCATGAATATATTTAAGAAGGAATTTTTGTGATTTTTATATGACCATGAATTATGAAATATTAATTTTTTAGAATTATGTACGTCAACATATATAGATTTAAATTGTGGATATCAACATTATAATTATATAATCAATTAATTATATACAGATATAGGTTAAATATGATAAATATCTTAATTTTGAATTTGAAACAAAAAATAAATTGTATTTTTTAGATCCTACTATATGAATTCATAATAGAGTATATAGAAAATGAATAGTATATTATATGAATGGATAAGGATAGTGATCTATGGCCTAGAAATTATTAAACAATTATATTATATTTTAAGTAATTTTTGAAAATTCTTGGTTTCTTAAAGATAATGTTTTTTGAGAATTAATTACACATCTGACTATTCAGTCTCTGGAATGATGAGTATATAAATTATTTTTTAAAATTATGATATCTATAACCTTTTTGTTTTGTGATATTTTCAATTATTCAATTCATCATCACCAATTAAAAGGATTTTAATATACATTATGTTCTCATTCGGTAGAATCAAGTTATTTACATTTGAGCATGAGGTCATGAAATATAATACACTTCAAATGTCTTATTCATACTAACTCTAGACATATCCTTATATATTTATCCAGATAATTATCCTTGATGATAATAAACAAATAAATAATAGAGTATGGGCAAAATTAAGAGATTATTTCAAACATTCTGATTTAGTGATATTTCATATTAAATAGAATACATGATGTAAGCCTTTGTAATGAGGGGCACAAACTATATTATACATGTTGTGATCCCTAGTGAGTGATGAATTCATATAAATATTGTATCCATAAATATAATTTTTCTATTTTGGATATTATGTAAAAACTAATAATATTATTTCTATAATCCCTGGATATATCATTGTGTGTGTCTACCATTGAAATTTACATTTTATTTTTTATTTTATATTTAAGAGTTTTTTCTAAAATAGGAAACATTGAATGAAGAATTAAAATATTAAACCTATTCAACATAATTATTTAATCAAATGGTGTTTGGGTTAAGAATGAGTAAAAATTGGGTATCACCTTAATTATCAAAACCAATATGGTGTATCAGGACATAATTATTTTTATTATAACATGGAATTATTTTACTAGAATTTTAATTAGGATAATCTTTGATTATTATAGTATGGATCCAATTTCATGAATTCGTTGGTTAATTATTTATGATTATATTTAATTATATTTATTTTTTATCCTTGATGTAGAGCTTGATGTTACTGATGATGAATTTGCTATTACAACATATATAAAGAAAATGAATGTTGGATTGTTAAATGACTCCTCTATGTACATTATAGAACAAGAGGCTATTTTTTCCACCACAAAACTATCTATGGAGATAAGAAATAATTTCAAAAAAAATTCTAATAAAAAATATATGGGATTCAAAATTACGAATAATAGACCACAATTATTAATTGATTGATTGATTTTGGCGAATAATGACATGTGATAATTGATCCTCTCAAGATATAATATGTATTTATTAATAGGTTTATAATCTGGGATTTATAAAAAATATTATTTAAAATATACTAGTTTTTTTGGAGAAGTAAATGAGTCCCACACATGTGATGTTAGTGCTAATGATAAATATCTAAATATCATTTCAATAAAATGATGTGAGGAAGATATTATGAGAAAGACTAAATATATTGAAAAAATATTTAATTCTCTTGAAGATATTATTATAGGTATATTAAAATATATCATTACAGAATAAAAATTATATATATGTTATCAAGATCAATTAATGGTCGACATTAATTGGTTTTGAAAAAAAAATCACGACCATTAATATTAAATAAAAATTGAATTCAATGTATTAACAATATAATAAATAATATATGTAATGCATTATTAGTAATATCAGAAACAAAAGATAATTAATTATATTCAATGTACTCTTTTGTATTTTTTAATAATGAATCAAAGACCAATCATATTTTTTCACAAAGGAATATCATGGAAATGAAAAATATTTTTTTAAATAAATTATGCATGATTAAAATATTGTTCATTCATGTTGTGGTTATTTTAAAATTTTACAAAGACTATATTGAAAAATATTCAAATATTAAATTTATGATTAATGAGTCATCAAAAATGATATAGGACTATTTAGACGTATAATGATCAACTATTATGAACTAAATTGTTTTAGGTTTGAAACATCATCATTGATCGAAATGAGGAATATTTTTTCCAATTGGAAAAAATATAGAAAATATGAGTCTATGAAGTCAAATCATGAAAAGAAAACATGAAATTTAATAATTTGTTTAAAAAAATATGTAGTTTTAGAAGAAAATAATAAATCATTTAATACACATATATAATATGATATCAAAATATATTTTTTCTAGATTAAGAAAAAAAATTTTATGAATGCAAACAATAGAGAATAGAATTTTATTTCATCAGATAAGAATGAAGGTATAATTATTACATATATGATTATTAACCTTTTAATACTCATGTTTCGTTTTATTAAATCTATAATAAGTGTTATCCATAGGGAAATACAGAAAAATATATAATTGGAGGTAATTTTTTGTTTTATAAGACATGGTCCAATGATAAATAAGTGAATAATGTAATTTGTATGTTTTAATCCTTGTAATGTAGTATAATTAGTGATTATTACATTAAAATATACTCAAAATTTGGATAAAATATATATATTAACAAAGTTTAAATATTATAAAACACAATATAATGATTATAATGACAATCTATCTCATGATGAAGATAAAACAAGAAATTATAGATAGGAGATCAAATACAAAAATGAACACTTAAATGGTTTGGGTAAAATATAATACATAATTTATATGGAATGTGTACCAAATTACAAAAGATGTCATAGTATTAAATAACTCATAGAGGGATTTAAGAATTATATTAAATTAATAATAATATAGAATCTAAACTTATGTCTATAAAATTAAAAGTAAGAGGAAATATTGATTTGTAAAATATTAAAAGGATGATATTCAAGATAATTTTAATATTTTTTATGGATTACATGTTTTGGAATGAAAAAATAATGAAGAAGTAGAATCCTTGAATAAAATAATTATTTATGGAATTTATATTATTCTAAATTATTATAAGAGTAATATATAAATAAAAAATCAAGTCGAATAGTGCATTAGTAATATGGTTTTATAAAATATTTCAATAAAGGCTTTAAATAAAGATGATTGAAATAAATATGTTTAAAAAGTTTTAACTTTATATTAATATAAAATATGATAGGATGTAACCCCACCAAAAGGTAAAAAATTAATTGATATAATTTTTTATGTGGTATAAGGATAATGAGGATATACAATACATTGTTCCTTAATATACTATACGAAAATAAATTTAATGAGTTATATTTGAAAAAAAGGGATAGTTTTAAATTTATTTCAATTAGTGGGATAAGAAATTTTGAAATTTGAATCATCAATAATTTTTAGATACAATGATAGATAAATATATGTCTATAAAATCCTAGAAAACTAGTTTATCCAGTGATATCATGCAACCATATTTTTAAATAAAAAACATGTATATATTTTGTTTTTTATTTCTGATAAATTATAACATGAATTAATCATGATTTAGATATAAAGTAGTTTCAAAAATGTTTATGTAATTTTTAAAATGTAGAAATATATTTCTAGAATTCAAAAGCTGGTATTACGCCTTAAATAGTAACCATATATCACTGAAAAAAATGTAGATAGTTTGATGGGATAATAAAATCATCCATTAATGGATAAAAATTCTCTTTTTCAACCATCAATGATATATCATAAAAAGGTTTTAATGAATTATGAAATATATGGAGATAATGGTTTCAAAAAAAATTAATTTTGCTACAATTAATATTTTAAAAAAATATTTTTTTTTAAACTGATGAATATAAAAGTTTTTAAGTTATAAATTTTGAGTAAAAGATTATACCATTATGAAACATAGAATCTCAATGATTAATTGAAGAACATGGGTATCATGTGGGTTATCTAGTTTATAATGATCTAGTTTTATCATTTCATTCAATTATGGTTTTCATATAACCAAAATACACACTATTTTTTTACAATAACAGTATGTGGTATATGTGATCGTATCACGAAAATCATGATATTAAAGGCTAATAATTTTTAATGTTTCTTATAATAAATGATATAAGTGATTTTCATAAGTAACATTATTGTTTTTCATATAGAATATTGTTTCCTACACCCAGATTTGACAATGTTTACCTAGATGAATTTTTATAAATAAGTACAATGTTCTAAATTCACATTCTATAATTTAACAAATATAATAAATATAGAAATAAATTGTATGGAATTGATGTTACAATTAAGGAACATAGAAATTCATTAAATGTACAAAATGTTTTGATGGTGAATCTTTTTAGGTAAAGAAATAACATTATGGGATACCATATGAGGTATTATTAACTACATGTATATGTATTTTATGTTGAATGATGAACTTTTCCATCTCATAATTACGTAAAATAATAAAAATACAACATTAAAACCCATTAAATTTATTGGAAAGGTAAAAAGTTATAAGGATAGATATTCATCTCTTTCCACACTAGTTACCATTAAGGTGCTCAACATCTTCGGATGTTTAATCTATTCCTTCCATATTTTAATGATTCTTTCATGGTGTCCTAGCCTGGGTACATTGGACCCCAAGAAAAGTTTTACATCATTGCCAAACGTTTTTGACTGAAAATATCTATTATTAGTTTCTATCATGTCAATAAAATATATGTTTTCATCCAGCCAAATGTATATAAGAAATCTAAACGGTGGCATTATTCTTCATTATGCCCCTTTTAATTCCCATATTTGGTCCACAAAGATGTACTTATACTTGGTTGATAATATGGACAACATATAGTGAAATATTAATATAAATGTTTTTGTCGATAACTCTTTATTATTTATCTCATATATGAATGCAGAATGGGACCTTAAGGAGAGGGATTCCCTATGGTAGAGGATGTTAACTTTTTATCCCCAAATCTATATCTTGGATTTTCTGCAGTGATTTAAAAATTATTATAGATAATTCGAAAAAATGTGGTGGATTTTGTTTTCATGGAAATAAATTCAAGATATAAAATACATTACATCCATGAAAAAAATGTTTTATGTGTGATTTACCAGTTATATGTTTACCATGTTCAATAAAAATCGAGTAAATCAAAATATATGGATTCATTTGGATCAATGTTTCACTAACAAGTACAAAATGTAAATATTTCATGATTCCATTTTATATTATCATACCAATGTTCTCTCAGACCATGATCCCATCCAATCCCAGTGAACAAAAAATATAAGGATATGTTTAAAATGAAATTATGTTAACAACCTGATCTAGAACAACATCTTTCTCAATGATATTTTGGATTAATGGAATAATCGCAGGCACATCCATGGATGTGTTCTTTTAAAAAACATCCCGCAAAATTAAAATTAGAGCCCAATAATATGAAAGTAAATCATACAAATCGTTTAATACTAAATTGATGATCTAAAATTAATATATACGAAATCATCCTCAACCTTCAGGAGTGTTGGGTTGACAATTATTTTTTTCTTCGCATAATTAAACATTATAATCTCTCCTGTAAACTTTTTTTCAGACAAGACCCGGGTTAGACCGAATAGAAAATATATTAAATATATATAACATTACACGAAAACAAAAATAAAAGCCATTACAACCCTTTTCATGTCCATGAGTAACAGTGCCTTCAAGAGAATACAGATCAAAATAGCACCAAGTGTGTCCAAGAAACAGCCAGCACACCGCTGAATCCAGACCTCAAATCATGCCATCGAACCAGACCCATAATAGCAAGACAAAATACAATAAGTAGGACTATCTACATGCACGTTCTAGGAACAAAATTGAAGAGTATAATAACACCCATTCTAGAAAAAACTTGAAACTTTCCTCCATCCCTACAAAAAAAGTAGCTTACAGAAGTCTAAAAATAAGATATTTTTCATGATCCATTTTATGAAATGGATTAAGATCATCATGAGCCTGATCGAACCACGAAAAGTCAACTCCATTGATGCCCTTATTTTCAAGACCATATGAAACTAAATTGGATTCCGGGTAAATGTGATTGATGATATAATTCAGGGAGAAAGGAGTATCTAATCATTTGCACTGTAACAGCCCGAGATTTTATGAAAAATATTCTTTTTAATTTTATTAATGTCTTGTGTTATACGCTACACTAAAAGGAGCTTTCACAATACACATCTCTGACCTGGCTTGAATTATACGCAATCGCGACCTTCCACGATAGCGTGTGTTGTACGCAACACCGAGTTTCGCTAAACAACGATATGCTATTAAGATATTATTAAAACTAGCCGTTATAAATAGTAATAACCACTTTTTGAAATTTTGTAAATTTTATTTTGCAAAATGGAATTCATTTTTGGATTCGTAATATCGAAATTAGCTTAGGGTGAAATTTTGGTACTTTTCGGATAACTTTCATATTCTGATGAATAGTGAAAATTACTAAATTATAATTAAAAACAACTTTTTTAATCAAAATAATTAATAGTGATAAATTATTAATTTGAGTTGTTTTAAAGTATATTTAGAATATATTTTTACAATTTAATACAATGTTGGTCATTGGATGTAATTTCACATTTAAACCAGACATAAACAAGTGTCAATCTTTTGATAGATATTGTTTCTTAAAAACACGCTATTTGTTTTAACAATGGGATTTAATGATAAAATTAATTAATGAAACTTCTATGTTATGAATTTCGTAAAATAGACTTCATTTTTGAATTCGGAATATGAAATATAGCTTAGGATGAAATTTTGGCATTGTTCTGAAAAACATCAATTTTTGATGAATAGTGAAACTACTAAGTGGTAGGTTAAAAACTGAATTTTGCATAAAACTTAATTTTACCGCTTCTGTGAATAGAATTTTGAAAATCCGACAGACACGGTTAATATCAAGGACTAAAATGTGGTTCAATGTGATGAAAATAATTTTTGGTGAATAGTAACTTTTTACTTTTTTTTACCGCGGTTAATAGTAAATAGGGTAACTAAGGGTAAATATGATATTAATATTACCCTAACACATGTCCTAATTCTATTGGACAAGTGTAATTCGACCAAAAACAAACTTAGGAATAAAATATGACCATTTAGGCCCACTTGGATTAGATTAGGACATTTATTATTAATTTATTTAAAGAAAGGTTAAAATAGTTAAAATCAAAGTTTAATAAGTAAATCATTTGTAATATGGGGTTATACATAAGATAAATTCGATTTTAAATATTCATTAGAAAGATAAAAAGATTTCCTGCATGATGGTATTTTATTTGTAATTTTTAGAAATCATATAATTTAATTTATTTATGACACAACGATGATGAAGTAATTATCTTATTAATGAAATATTGACATAATTGATGTTATAAACACCAAAATAAATGTAATTTGATATTTTTATGAATTACACTAATTTTCTAGGTTACTATGATATATTAATGTTGATTTAATCAACTTGGTTCGAACATTTAATTCTGTTATGACTTTCACAAAAATCATATATCAAATAGTGTCAAAATTGACACAAAATAGTTTTTAAATCAAATATTATATTATTAATTGTTATTTTATTCCAAAAAATCTAAGGTTCGGCCAAATGACTTAGATAAGGGTATATATATTAATAATAAACAATTTGGGGTTCGTTTGGCATGTTATAGTAAGTGTATTAACCATATAGTGAAAGAAAACAAAAAGACATGGTAAATGTTAAATTATTTAACTTAGAGTTAAATCTAATTGATAAGGTTAAAATAATATCCTAAACTTGTCTAAATTCTATTGGTTGATAGGATTTCGACCCATCCCCACCTTAGCTTCGAAATAAGACCCTTTGGAACCATTATAAACCGATTTTGACTTTAATATAAAATAATATTTTGAGATATTCCTAAGGTGCCCCTCTCCTCCCCTATAAAAGGACACCTCCTCCCCCTCCTCCTCACACCAATTTGAGCACTCAAGCTCGGCCAAACCCTGCCAAAATCTCTTCTCCACTTCCCTAGAAACATCCTATAGATTCTGGTCTTCCTCAAAGACCAATTTTAGTGCCCTAAGAGGAGGTCTCAAAGAGGCACTTCAAAGAAGAGGTAATTACTGTTACCAATTCTTTCATCTTTATTTCTTCTTCCACTTATTCTTCTTAGGTTGTTTCATTATGAAGTAATAACATCAGTATCACTCATATACGGATATGTTATTATAAGTATGAAACAACCCTATTTCACCATCTATGCATCCTACGGGAAAAGAAATCACCGCGCGTGCGTACGTACGGAATACCGTCTCCACGCCGTGGTGTAATCTATTTTCCACCACCACCTTACATGGATGGGTATAATGGTGTAAAGAATAACTATACATAGTTATTACAACATCATATTTATTCTGATATATTGTATAATCCACTCCAATTCAATTCAGTATTTATGGAAATGATATCATCGCTCGTGCGTACGTACGGACTACCGTCTCCACGACGCGATGAGATTCATTCTCCATGTTAACCATTTAAGAATGATTATAAAGTATATATAAGAAATAATAATGAAATATATGACATTATAAAGTTACTGGATTTATGTATATATATATATGTATGTCATCAACTTACTTCCATTCAAGACAATAAGGAAAGGAAAACAACGTTCATGCGTACGTACGGACTACCGTCTCCATGAACGGTGTTTTTCATTTTATTTATCTACCTATTATATATATATATACTGAATATATATGATATATAAATCATATTTTATATTCTGAAAGTGAGTAAATCATGATATAAGTAATAATCATGTCAAGAACAACAAGTCAAAACACCTACGATAAATGAAACGATTTTACCCAAAACGCTTCTTTAACATGGAATTTACAAAAGAACGGGTAATATAATGTCATAAGTGAACCATATATGATATCATAACAATGAATATGATTCTGTAATAAGTCAATAACATGATTTAAATCATTATACAGGAGGTTCGGACACTTACAAAGCAAGTTGGACCTAAGGTAAGGGAAATATCACAATCTCATTTTTATCCGAGATTGTTTATTCGTAAGTATTTACTGGGGTGTATTTTATCATCCACATCCATGTTTCATCAATATTTAATATTATTTCCATCCACCTACAATTGTTTAAATCCATTTTTACCCTTCGGTGAGTTTTTAGTAAAAGAAATGAAATGATTCTTTTGTCGTTTTTTGTACGAGGTACTTTTTGACTTTTCTGACAAAAGTACGAAGAATGTTTTTTTAACTTAAATGGCCCGAACGGATTTTTACGGTTTTATAAAGCCTTATTTTCATGAAGCTTCCTCCAAAAGATTTCATGACTATTTTCAATAAAATCTCTTTCTTTTAAAATTGCATGATGTTTTGTGAAAAGAAATTGATTTTGAAGAAGAAAGGATATTTTCCTCAAGAATTCATTTCAAGTGTTTTATCAAAATTATTTTCCATCTAAGCTAATAAAGGGTTCTGTTTCTATCCATATTTTTAAATTCATTTGAATATGTTGTGATGGAATTATGTTTATGAATTCCTTTATCTTATATGAATTGTTTTATGATGTCATGTTGTTTAAGAATCCCATTTTTTATTACATGGGTTACGCTATGATTTATGATTTATGATTATGTGGCACACATAATAAAGGATTCATTATAAGATGGGTGGGACCTATATTTCCCTCCAATGCATTGGGTAATGATTTTATATCTCATGAGATAGACATGGCTGGAACGGAAGGTAATTTCGGTTCAGTGGTACAGGACTGAAACGAGGAGTGAACTCGGTTCAGAAAGGGACTTTGTCCACTAAGATAGTTTTGGAAATAAGTCATGACTAACAATAAATGATTTTCCATGATTATGTGTGCATGCCACAAAGTTTCAAGTTTTATGTTATGATTATGGCGATCTCATTTTCACTTCTATGATTTATCCCATGTTATGATATTATGAGCTCTTTTGCAGGTTAAGATTTCCAAAAGCTATGTTCTTATGTATATGATGTGATTGGTATTTCTTTTGTTTACCCTTACTGAGCATTTGAGCTCACCCTTTTATGTTTTCTTTTACCCAGGATATAAAGAAAGGTTTTTAGGTAAAAAAAGGGAAGATCTTTATGGGAGATATTAAAGATCTTTCACCACGATTAGAAGATTACGTTCCGAGTTTCCAAAGACACTAAACTATTACGATCCTTGTTTGTGTGTTTTTGTTATGTACTAAGTATTCCGAAAATGTAATGTAATGTCCATGTACGTCAGGCTTCGGGTCTCTACAGTTGGTATCAGAGGAAAGGTTTAGTCAACCTTTGGAAACTAGGACGCGAAAACGTTAGTGAGATCCCTAGAGATATTTCTAAGGTATGTCTAGGGATGTCCCTAAGGATAAGTATACGTATAGGATATAGTCCTAGAACTATGATAATGATATTAGATTAAACCTAAGATATTAGATATTGAAGTTACTCCCCCTTTATTATGATTTTTGCCTCTAACACTATTTTTTTTGGGGTTTTAGAAAATCCTTGGAAAAAAGATGATTCACGATAATGGAGGATATGGTGTAAAATGGAATGATATTCTTCATAATGAAATGGGATTTGGATGTCCAAACATCATTATTATGCCGAATCCGCAATCTCATAATATGATCAATAAAGTAAAATTTGGTAAGTTTCCTGACTCGGCTAATAAGAGAAAGATGGAGTTTCATGATGATCATAGAGGAAAGAAAGTTCAATTCCCCCTATGTAAATCATGTGGGAAGAGGCATCAAGGAGAATGTTTCAAAGGAACTGGAAGATGCTTTGGGTGTGGAAAAGAAGGACACAAAGCCAGTAAGTGCAATGGAAAAGTTTCAGTTAACACCATGGATGAGGTTAATGGTATTTCTACGACATCAACAATGGTTAAAGGTTTTAAATGTGGAATGTACGGGCATTATGCAAACCAATTCCCTAAGGGAATGTCTCATGAAGAGAATCGGTATGGTCTTATGGGTAGTATTTTTGTTGATGATGATCAAGAGACTACAAATGATATGTGAGATGAAATTATTGTTGAAGCTCGGTCAATGGCTTAAGAAGGTAGTGGAATGATTACATGTTTATCAAGTGTAATGTTGTACTATAGAATAAAAAGACATCTAAGGATTGTTACACTGTTTTGAATGTTTATGATGAATGGTATGAGTAACAATGAAAGGTTATTCAGATATTTTTTTTGGAAAGTGGATGATATGCGCATAATGAAGTGATAAAGAGAAAATGAAATGTTTGAAAGTATTCATGAGCTCATGATTGATATAAGGACTAAGTGATATCATGGTTTGAGTATATAGAATTTTGAGGATTTTGGTATGTGGGATGTGTTAACTTTTAACTGCATTCATGTTTTCACTAAGGTTCAATGGGTATTCAAAAGAATACATGATTAAGTACTTTGAATGTTTGGAATGTGACCAACAAAACATATCTTATGATATATGGGGATCAACGATGGTATAAAATCTCTGGTAATCGTTTTCACTATGTTATGAGAGTGGACTGCAGTATTATGGATAAGCCTAAATATTGGAATGGATTATGTTGGACATAAGTTAGTATTGTTTAAGGATAGAAGATTTTCGATATTATTGATGGGATTTTATAGTAATATAGCTTTAGAAAAAGGACAACCTGCAGGACGGGCGACAGCCCATCGCTTCGAACAAGGCTGTGGGAATCGAACCCACAACCGAAGTGTGACTGGCCTTTATCACCTACCACTGGCCTACAGGAAGTCCCTGTTTAGTAGAAACTAGTTTTATTATATTAAGCTATATGACATATGATGTATAAGTCCATTTTAGGAACCATATATGATTAATCTCACTATAGATAGACTTATGTATTTTTTGATAACTTTTCTAACCTTTTGTTTGAGACAGATGGAATGACCCATCATTCTATCACATGATCTGCTAACACATCACGAATGACAAATTCAACTTCATTTATTTAAGAGATGAATTGGAAATTGTTCAAGGCATGAACAACAGTGAGATTGTACCAAAATAAAGAAAGTATTTATTCTAATTCAAATTTTCAACTTTAGGGAAATGATCTTGAAAACCAAAAATGTTGTCCTAGTGACCTTATACCTGATGAATCGGATGGTACCTTATATCGTCAAAAATTTATGGATTTGTGATTGTTGGCTTTTCCATAGCCATGTTCTCTACCACTCTCCATCAAAACATGATGGTTAGATTTTTCTTCCATATCCATATTTTCACCTATGTGGAAACCCAGTGATTAGTTTATTTGGGTAACCATTACGTTTCATACTTTCATTTTTAAATATTGGTTTTGGTATACCTTTTTACGATGTGGGTTTCTATTAAAGAAACTTTCTAATAGTAAACCATTTATAACCCCGACGAATTTCGAGGGCGAAATTCATTTTAAGGGGGGTAGAATGTAACAGCCCGAGATTTTATGAAAAATATTCTTTTTAATTTTATTAATGTCTTGTGTTATACGCTACACCAAAAGGAGCTTTCACAATACACATCTCTGACCTGGCTTGAATTATACGCAATCGCGACCTTCCACGATAGCGTGTGTAGTACGCAACACCGAGTTTCGCTAAACAACGATATGCTATTAAGATATTATTAAAACTAGCCGTTATAAATAGTAATAACCAATTTTTGAAATTTTGTAAATTTTATTTTGCAAAATGGAATTCATTTTTGGATTCGTAATATCGAAATTAGCTTAGGGTGAAATTTTGGTACTTTTCGGATAACTTTCATATTATGATGAATAGTGAAAATTACTAAATTATAATTAAAAACAACTTTTTTAATCAAAATAATTAATAGTGATAAATTATTAATTTGAGTTGTTTTAAATTATATTTAGAATATATTTTTACAATTTAATACAATGTTGGTCATTGGATGTAATTTCACATTTAAACCAGACATAAACAAGTGTCAATCTTTTGATAGATATTGTTTCTTAAAAACACGCTATTTGTTTTAACAATGGGATTTAATTATAAAATTAATTAATGCAACTTCTATGTTATGAATTTGGTAAAATAGACTTCATTTTTGAGTTCGGAATATGAAATATAGCTTAGGATGAAATTTTGGCATTGTTCTGAAAAACATCAATTTTTGATGAATAGTGAAACTACTAAGTGGTAGGTTAAAAACTGAATTTTGCATAAAACTTAATTTTACCGCTTCTGTGAATAGAATTTTGAAAATCCGACAGACACGGTTAATATCAAGGACTAAAATGTGGTTCAAGGAGATGAAAATAATTTTTGGTGAATAGTAACTTTTTACTTTTTTTTACCGCGGTTAATAGTAAATTGGGTAACTAAGGGTAAATATGATATTAATATTACCCTAACACATGTCCTAATTCTACTGGACAAGTGTAATTCGACCAAAAACAAACTTAGGAATAAAATATGACCATTTAGGCCCACTTGGATTAGATTAGGACATTTATTATTAATTTATTTAAAGAAAGGTTAAAATAGTTAAAATCAAAGTTTAATAAGTAAATCATTTTTAATATGGGGTTATACATAAGATAAATTCGATTTTAAATATTCATTAGAAAGATAAAAAGATTTCCTACATGATGGTATTTTATTTGTAATTTTTAGACATCAAATAATTTAATTTATTTATGACACAACGATGATAAATTAATTATCTTATTAATGAAATATTGACATAATTGATGTTATAAACACCAAAATAAATGTAATTTGATATTTTTATGAATTCCACTAATTTTCTAGGTTACTATGATATATTAATGTGGATTTAATCAACTTGGTTCGAACATTTAATTCTGTTATGACTTTCACAAAAATCATATATCAAATAGTGTCAAAATTGACACAAAATAGTTTTTAAATCAAATATTATATTATTAATTGTTATTTTATTCCAAAAAATCTAAGGTTCGGCCAAATGACTTAGATAAGGATATATATATTAATAATAAACAATTTGGGGTTCGTTTGGCAAGTTATAGTAAGTGTATTAACCATTTAGTGAAAGAAAACAAAAAGACATGGTAAAAGTTAAATTATTTAACTTAGAGTTAAATCTAATTGATAAGGTTATAATAATATCCTAAACTTGTCTAAATTCTATTGGTTGATAGGATTTCGACCCATCCCCACCTTAGCTTCGAAATAAGACCCTTTGGAACCATTATAAACCGATTTTGACTTTAATATAAAATAATATTTTGAGATATTCCTAAGGTGCCCCTCTCCTCCCCTATAAAAGGACACCTCCTCCCCCTCCTCCTCACACCAATTTGAGCACTCAAGCTCGGCCAACCCCTGCCAAAATCTCTTCTCCACTTCCCTATAAACATCCTAGAGATTCTGGTCTTCCTCAAAGACCAATTTTAGTGCCCTAAGAGGAGGTCTCAAAGAGGCGCTTCAAAGAAGAGGTAATTACCGTTACCAATTCTTTCATCTTTATTTCTTCTTCCACTTCTTCTTCTTAGGTTGTTTCATTATGAAGTAATAACATCAGTATCACTCATATACTGATATTTTATTATAAGTATGAAACAACCCTATTTCACCATCTATCCATCCTACGGGAAAAGAAATCACCGCGCGTGCGTACGTACGGAATACCGTCTCCACGCCGTGGTGTAATCTATTTTCCACCACCACCTTACATGGATGGGTATAATGGTGTAAAGAATAACTATACATAGTTATTACAACATCATATTGATTATGATATATTGTATAATCCACTCCAATTCAATTCAGTATTTATGGAAATGATATCATCGCTCGTGCGTACGTACGGACTACCGTCTCCACGACGCGATGAGATTTATTCTCCATGTTAACCATTTAAGAATGATTATAAAGTATATATAAGAAATAATAATGAAATATATGACATTATAAAGTTACTGGATCTATGTATATATATATATGTATGTCATCAACTTACTTCCATTCAAGACAACAAGGAAAGGAAAACAGCGTTCATGCGTACGTACGGACTACCGTCTCCATGAACGGTGTTTTTCATTTTATTTATCTACCTATTATATATATATATATATACTGAATATATATGATATATAAATCATATTTTATATTCTGAAAGTGAGTAAATCATGATATAAGTAATAATCATGTCAAGAACAACAAGTCAAAACACCTACGATAAATGAAATGATTTTACCCAAAACGCTTCTTTAACATGGAATATACAAAAGAACGGGTAATATAATGTCATAAGTGAACCATATATGATATCATAACAATGAATATGATTCTGTAATAAGTCAATAACATGATTTAAATCATTATACAGGAGGTTCGGACACTTACAAAGCAAGTCGGACCTAAGGTAAGGGAAATATCACAATCTCATTTTTATCTGAGATTGTTTATTCGTAAGTATTTACTGGGGTGTATTTTATCATCCACATCCATGTTTCATCAATATGTAATATTATTTCCATCCACCTACAATTTTTTAAATCCATTTTTACCCTTCGGTGAGTTTTTAGTAAAAGAAATGAAAGGATTCTTTTGTCGTTTTTCGTACGAGGTACTTTTTGACTTTTCCGACAAAAGTACGAAGAATGTTTTTTTAACTTAAATGGACCGAACGGATTTTTACGGTTTTATAAAGCCTTATTTTCATGAAGCTTCCTCCAAAAGATTTCATGACTATTTTCAATAAAATCTCTTTCTTTTAAAATTGCATGATGTTTTGTGAAAAGAAATTGATTTTGAAGAAGAAAGGATATTTTCCTCAAGAATTCATTTCAAGTGTTTTATCAAAATTATTTTCCATGTAAGCTAATAAAGGGTTCTGTTTCTATCCATATTTTTACATTAATTTGACTATGTTGTGATGGAATTATGTTTATGAATTCCTTTATCTTATATGAATTGTTTTATGATGTCATGTTGTTTAAGAATCCCATTTTTTATTACATGGGTTACGCTATGATTTATGATTTATGATTATGTGGCACACATAATAAAGGATTCATTATAAGATGGGTGGGACCTATATCTCCCCCCAATGCATTGGGTAAAGATTTTATATCTCATGAGATAGACATGGCTGGAACGGAAGGTTATTTCGGTTCAGTGATACAGGACTGAAACGAGGAGTGAACTCGGTTCAGAAAGGGACTTTGTCCACTAAGATAGTTTTGGAAATAATTCATGACTAACAAGAAATGATTTTCCATGATTATGTGTGCATGCCACAAAGTTTCAAGTTTTATGTTATGATTATGGGGATCTCATTTTCACTTCTATGATTTATCCCATGTTATGATATTATGAGCTCTTTTGCAGGTTAAGATTTCCAAAAGCTATGTTCTTATGTATATGATGTGATTGATATTTCTTTTGTTTACCCTTACTGAGCATTTGAGCTCACCCTTTTATGTTTTCTTTTCCCCAGGATATAAAGAAAGGTTTTTAGGTAAAAAAAAGGGAAGATCTTTATGGGAGATATTGAAGATCTTTCACCACGATTAGAAGATTACGTTCCGAGTTTCCAAAGACACTAAACTATTACAATCCTTGTTTGTGTGTTTTTGTTATGTACTAAGTATTCCGCAAATGTAATGTAATGTCCATGTACGTCAGGCTTCGGGTCTCTACATGCACTAATGATTAGTGAGCTTCCAAACCAAATGAGAGAGACCCATCTTGATGGAAGAGACGACCACGATAAAGTAACTCTAAAAACCATAAATTTTTCCAGCCACGATCCTTGGCTTGCTCCACCTCAATAATGATGCAAAGCATTTCAGCCTCAAGAGAAGAAGTAACACAATTAGAACTATGAAAACATCAACGGACATCCACATTATGATTCCTAAAAACAACACCATATCCAGAAGGCACTGTATTACCTCTAGAAGCTCCGTCATAATTGACTTTTATCCATCCAAAAAATAGATCCTTCTATAATACATCAAAGGTTCCATGTGGAGGCTTGAAGTTATCCTTTACACCAATTCGGTTCAAAATGGACCATTCACACACCGAATTGTAAAAATAATGCTTGTTGGGAGTTCTTGCCTCATACATAGCAGAATGTATGATAGAAATGATACCACTGATTCAAAAAGAGTAGCTATCAGGAATTGCCTAATTATGAGAAGTCCAAATGATATGAAGAATCTCTAGATTAGCCACCTAAACTAGATATAGCAGTTGACGAGAAAGCGCAATTGAATTTAAACCTTGGAGAAAATCCCGAATAGAAGACATACAAGGTAGAGAAATTTCAAAGATATCAAAAACACCCTTCCAAATATATGAAGTAGTACCACAACATAGAAACAAATGATCAATATCTTCCCTATTCTAATTGAAAATCACACATGATGAATAAAAAGAGAAACCAAAATGTTGAGGGAAACAATCCGTAAGAATATTCCTGTGAGCCAGTCTCCAGGGAAAAATAGACCAAGAAGGCCTTATAAAGTTCAAGTGCAACCCACTAATCCCCATAAAATATTTTTTTCATGATCATGAATGTCTGAAATTATTTTGAGAAGATAAAATACCGTTGACATCACGTTTCTAGACCTAGAAATTTACACTGTTAGAAAAACAATAGTCCCGAACAACATTGAAAATAAGAATTGGTAGATTCCCTATAATGTCAATTTGACCCTTAATAGTGGAATCCAAGTACACATTAATATCATCACTCATCATCTCCTTTACAAGGGTAGAAAAATTCTAGTTGTCCTTCTAAAAGTAAAAAAGATGACTTATTTGAAAGAAGACACCATGCATGTGCATAAATAGAAGAGAAAATGGATTTAAAAGCAGTCCAAATAGATGAATCCATGTGATTAAAATCACAATTTCTGAGTCAATCCTTTAATTTATTTTTGTGGAATCCATGAGACATAGAATTACTATTAAAAAGATTCAAAATAAATGATGTATACAAGGAATCATTGAATAGAGTAAGGTTCTTGATACAGAGACCCCCTACATCACAAGTTTCACAACAAATCTTCCATGAAACTATAACTAATTTCTTATCCAGAATGTTACCCCCAAAAGTTATATTTTTCATAGAAACACTAATTCTATTTATGAGAGAGACCTTCCACTTATAGATCATGAACGAATAAACAAACAAAGATATAATAAAAGCCTTGACCAAGAAATCATGACCCGCCACAGAGAGAGATTTTCCCTTCCTTGTGGCAAGATGACTTCTAATTTTACTAAGAATATCAGAAAAAATACATGATTTTGGCCTCCCCAAAAACATAGGAATACCCAAATATGTAAAGGTAAGTGATACCTCATGAATTTTCAATTCTCTAATATTGTTCATCATCCTAGAGTTGGAGAAATTACTACCAATGAAGAAGAATGATTTATTCTAGCTTATTTATTTTCCTGAAACATTTTCAAAATGTAATTTGGCCTAGTTGTTGTTCTTAATATTTCACATATACCCTTGAGTGAAGAGAATAATATAATTTTCATACAACAAATGAGCAGGGGAGGCCAAATATATACCATCACATATAGACATTATTTTCCCGATTCTAGCCACAATAGAAATTAATCTGATTAAATAATCCTCCGTAATAGAAAAAATGATAGTAGAAATAGGGTCCCCTCGCCTGACCCCTCATGAACAAGAAAACAAACCATCAGGAGAACTATTAATAAGAATATATATGTGAGCTGACTCAAACATGATTCTGATCCAATTAATGAAAACATCATTAAATCAAAATGAATGAAGAACCATAAAAATTAAATTCTAGTTTATGGTATCAAAATCTTTATTGACATCATGTTTGAGAGCAATATTATATCCCCTTCCAGATTTGTTAATAAGATTGACACACACCGAAGTAGTAATGATGAAATTCTGAATAGACCTCCCTTTTATGAATCCAAACTGATTAGGAGAATCAATCTTACTAAAAATTGAAGATAACCTCAAGGAGAAGAATTTGAATATAATTTTTAAGATTGTGTTAACCCTGAAAAATGGTGTAAAGAGATGAATCTTGTTTGGCATTTTCCACCATTGAAATGAGAGGAAGGAAATTAGCGTTCAACCCCTGAGGAAGAGATCAACCTTTAAAAACTGAGAAAATAACCTACAAACACCCACATGAATAATTTCACAATAATTTTCAGAGAAAGATTATTGAAACCATTAGGACTTGGAGAGCTATCAAGCTTTAGTCTAAAGACTGCTTCCTTTATTTCATAGTCCAAGGGAATAGATGTAAGTGTTAATTTAACCTCTTGGTTAACGAGACTAATAATAATACTACTCACAGGATCGGCATGAGAGGTTTGACCATTGAAGGGGTCTTTAATTTAATTGACTACATATTCATAATGATCCTTCCTGTTGTCAAAGATAGTGTTCCCATATCTGATTAAATAGAGAGGCCTTGAAACTAGACAAATTCACAGCAAGGAGTTACAAAATTTTGAAATTATATCACCATCTATTAGCCAGTCTACCCTAAAAATCCCTTGTTGCAAGGCATCTTTTAAATCCAACAAGTTATCAAACTTAGAAACAAGAAGATTCTCCCCCATGATATTACAAGAGAAATCATTACAATAGTTTTTCTCCTGCAAATGTTGAATAGATTCCACAAGAGAAGAAATTTTAGAGTCAGGAGAACTGAAACAAACATTACTCCAAAACTTTAGATCTCTTTTAAGAATTTTGATCTTGATAACACAAGCCATTTCATTCTCCCTAACAATCTAAGAATTCCAGCTTTGTTCAACAATTATTTTGAATTCATGATGATTGACCCACACTTTTTAAAATCTAAAAGGTAGTGTGGGCTTTGTGAAAAGTGTATCGTTACACATTACTACATACAACCTATTATCCTCATTATTGTAACATAGATGAATTTTCATAAACATATATTATAGGTTAATTTAAAATATTTATAAAAAATTATAATTACTTTATTATTATATGTATGTAGATTATCTATTGAAAATTTTTTTATATTCAAAAAGCTAATTTGATTTCAGTAATATGTTCCAAATATCATCAAAACATATGATGTGAACCTAGGTGATTGAATACCTGAATATAACATAGAAATAAGTGACATAAAAGATATAATAAATATTTTAATATTTCATTTTAATTAAAAAATTAACATTATATTATCATTGAATATGATAGAGGATGTACACGATGAATCAAAATAGAGGTAAGTGGCACTTTTTAAAAATATTAATCTAAAGATTTTATTTCATCCCTTTTTAAAAAATTCAGAAGAAATTAATTTTTTAATCTATAAAATAGAAGGGTCATTTCAAAACATCCTTTCTTCTAAATAATTTTATGTTTCCATTATATGTTTCAATTTCTATTTAAAAAATGGTTTATTTTTTATGTGAATATTTTTTAGATTTTAAAAAGAAATTCTTATCATAACTATTATATTGAAAACCAAATATGTTTTTGTAATGGGTTTAAATATTTTTAAATGTTTTAAAATAAATTTTTAAGAATAAAATGTATAATTTTTGATATTGTACTTGAGATTTATTTGTGAAATGGGTGAGCCTCGTACTTCTTATATGAAGTGTTGATCCCTTTATAGTACAAAAGTGAGACTGATATAACATATAAAATGCTCTCTTGGTGATTGCACCATGTGAAATGTTTTGTAATAGTGCATATTTTTAAAATGTATTTGATATTTTACCTTTTTCTTTGAGATAAGAATGGGATATTTACTATTGTTTTTATCTTATGGATTTATCTAGGCTCCAGTTATTTCGTATATGGGTTTAAAAAAGTTCTAAATGTGATTTTATATGATTACAAAAGGGTCTTTATATCCTTTATATGTGTTTTAGTGATTTTATTTTAGAGAAATTTATCTTAGTATTCATTTGAAAATTATTAATATCAATATCTATGTAAGAATTGTAATGAATGTGATATTTTCACGTGGTTTCATGTCATTTAAAAGACTAAAAACATCTTAGATCTATATCCCTTGGTGATCATTGTGTGCTCATAATAAAATTTGATCTATTTTTAAAATGTTTTTAGTAATATAAGAGATAATAATGAGGTCAAATGATATTTGTACAACTTTTATCCTGATAAAAAATCAATGTTTTTAATATTTTATTAGGTTGTAGAATAAACAGTTAGTATAAGTGTCTGTGTTAAATGTATGGGTTTAATATTATAGAATTTTTAAAAATAATATATAGAAAAATATAAAATACAATTAATAATAAAATAATATTAATTTTTTTTCAAAACTTCGAAAACATTTAATTCTTATGGTCATGTCCTTACAGGAGCTCAGAGATTTTCTATCTGTTCTGAGGAGATATTTTCTATAGTTAGTCGATGTTAGTTTTTTCTATGGTTTTATATTTTCCTGAAGGGTAAGATGATTTTATTCATAAAATATGTGTGTGGACTTGACCAATGTGATCCCATATCAACATCCATTTTCACTATGGCAATTTATGTTATATCTAATAACCTGAATATATTTCATTTAGAAGGGAATATATTTCTATTTAGTGGAAAGAATAGATTCCCTACATTTTCTCAATTTTTTAGAAGATATGATATTATTTTTTAATGAATATTGAATAAACATTTGGGTATTTTGATATGATATGGATTATAATGGAAATAATTGGTTAATGAAACATTATGTTCAAGAGTAATTAATATATTCCCAAGGCCATTACAAATCAAAGAAGTGAAATTGATGGAATAGAGGATGGTTATGGACCATATAAACATTTAAATGGAGTATATATAGGATAAAAATACATTGATTAAAACAAAGATCCATTAATTCTACCATTTTTTGAATCATATACATAATGAGATTGAAATATAGAAGAGTAGTTTTCAATCATATAGGGGATGTCTTCCATTTGGGAATATTGTTTTCTTTTTGATACTGAAGCATGTTATGTCCATGATTGAAGATAAATAAATGGTTATTTTATATAATAATATCGTTTTGAATAATTTTTGACGTGATTATCATAAAAATAGAGGTTTTACTAGGAAATGTTCGGTAGGACGAGAAAACATATTTCAGAAGGAACATCAATAAATATAATATATACGAATAAACCTTCTTCTGTCAAGATTACCATTCACGAAAAATCTATATTTTTAACCAATTTTTTCTATATTCATTATTATAACATATTAGCACAAGGGTTCTACCCCCTTAAATCTCATCTGAAGGATTCAATGCACTGTTAAAGCCAGAAAGGTCACCTCTCTTTCCTATACAATTAAGTGAGAGATATCATATAAATGGATGATGTTAGAGTACCGAGGGTCAAATGTTATGTGAATAAAATTTAATCTTATTGATTTCCTATTTATGTCTAATCTATTTGTGAATAAAATTTCATCCCATGGTATATTATGTTTTCTCCTAAAAATTAAAAAACAATATTATTATGATGATAAATTTATGTTATAAAAAGGATGTCCATGATGTCATTGAAACATCCATGTATGTTTTTTTTGAGTAGTGGTACTCCATTTAAAATTTCATATAGACTATGGTGAGGGTGTATATACAAGAATTCGTTTCTATAAATCTTTTCATTCAGGAACAATTTTTTTTGGATTATATAAAATCCTTCTATCCCAATTAACATAGAGGGGTAGATAGGAATATTTTTTTCCCATAATATTTAGTTGTTTATTATCCTCTAATGATGAAACTATTTTTTTATCTGTTAATGAATTGTGGATGATCATCATGTTGAACATTTTAGTTCGTTTATTATCAATTGATCATCATTCTAGATATATACATGACTTTTTGGAATAAGGTTTTTCTGGAGAAAACATGGATGTAAATTCTACTACATGATCTCTCAGATTTACAAAATGATGTTGGGATACTTTAAAGGATGAAAATAATGCGAGGAAATATGAAATTTTTATGTCCTTGGTTTCACTATATGTTAGAGAAGGATATAAGATTTTAGATCTTAGTGGAATCTTCAAAGGGACGGAAATGCCAGATATTCTATTATATAACATAAATCATCATAAAACCCATCTTTGTTCAAAAAATGGACAAGACCAAAAGGTTTGATTGAAGAGGGATAATAGTGGCCATATGTTAAACACAAATGGGACTGGTGAGATAGATTTAATGGGATGTAGTGGCCTCGTTGGCTACACTTGGGATTCTATAAAGTTGATTTTTAGTTGTTTTTATGAATATGGAACTTCACTTATACATCAATAAAATTCCAATCTTTGTGACCATATCATTTCAAATCTTATGTCATCAGAATTAAGGATATTGAGATACATTTGAAATTGTTCTTTGGTCCCTCATTGGTCAGGTTAATTTTGAAATTTTTTTTCATACTAGATTATATCATGAAATTATTTATTAAATAATAATATAGAAATTAATAATACATGTAATGAAATAAATATATATCTATATGTTAGGGCTAATTAGGGGTATTTGGGGGACAATATAATAATTTAATATAGTACTAGGTTACTTCGTAATTATTTTAATATCATTGTATGAAATAATTCATTGAGGTTGTACCACATTAGGCCACCTTGATTTTTATGTTGTGCTTATGCTTCTATGAAATTTTTATATTTTGTTTTTGAGAAAGAAAAAAACAAAATTTTAACAAATAAAGAGATTCCTTTTTGAAAAATGAATATCTTCCAATTATATAAACTACAACTTCATCCATAACATTTAATCAAAATCACAAAATAAATCTCCAGAAATGAATTTAATCTGCACACGTTTTACATACTACTCTTGCTCCCAAGATTAGAAATTGAATCATAAGATATGGGTGATATCAAAAACATTATAAAAGAAAATAAATCATTAAAATAATTTAATTATTAATAGATATAGAGTGAAAAAATAATATTAATATATTATCATGAATATACGTACATTAGAAAAAACATGGTCATATATACATTATGCATAACATGAAAATATTTCTATAACATGACCCTAAAAAATCCATATTAATATCACAAAATATAATAATTGTAGAATCATTAAATAATATTATAATGTTTATTCTACATGGTATCAAGAAACATAAACACTTTATAATGATGTGATAGGATATTTTTATATTCAGAGAATAATTCCTAACTCAATGCATTGGAACTATGTTCGGGAGAATAGCTCCTTAGCAGTGTTTCACCACAAGGTACACAAAAAAATAAGACTTTCTTCCAAGGAATCAAAATAAAATTCACCTCAAAATAATTATTCATTACCGAATGTATTGGTGGGATATAAAGGACCAAACATATTATTAAAAACATTATGGGAGTCATATAAGGAAATAATTTATAATTCCCAAAAATCATAATTAACATGACATAGAAATAGGTTACCTGAAAAATTATCGTATAAGAATTGGTTTTCTAAGGAAATATGTGGTATATAATCACAATATAATAACATAAGAAATAATATAGGGTTTTATAATAGTTTCTTAAAATAACTTTTTAGTGAATTAATAAAATTAATATGTTGATAATATATTTAATATAAACTTTTAAAAAATATATTTATAAAACTAGGAGAGTAGGAAATTTTTTAATAATCATAGAAGACACAATAACGGGGTATCAAAGAAATGATAAAGAACGTAGATTGACATGTTCACATGAAATAAAAACATAACAATATATTTTATAGTCCATTCTTATTTGTATCATCAAATTATGAAGATATAAGTTACATAAAAAATAAATATAAATTGTGGTGAATTGAATATGTTAATTTTTTTTAACATTTCGAAAAGATCCATCATGAATGAATAAATGAATTAAACATTGTGAGTACACCAAGAAAATTATTGTTGGGTGATAAAAAATATGTATGAAATAAAAAAATTGATTCGTCAAAATATTAATATTGATATCCCATATAATAAAAAAGTGTAATATAGAATCCTTTAGAAAACCGGAGAGGGGAAATTTGAAGGTCACTTCAAATAACTATTAAATTGGGTTTTAAATTGCATAAGAACATTTATAGGTAGGAAAATGTAGTCAATAAATTGAACCCCCATTAAATAAAGAAATACTTTTTCTTAATAATTATATGATTTTTAAAAATATTTTTATCAAGGGAAAAATAGAATTTAAATGATTGTATCATTATCTGGGATGATAGTTTAGCTTCAAATAAAATCAAATGTTGGAAGAAACTATGAATAGAGGAAAATAGATAATGTGGATGAATTTTTATTTAATGAAGGGATATGTGTAAAAAACCATTGATCTTTTGTGTCCAAGGATTAGAGATCAATTTGATGAAATAAAAATATTGGGATCTCAGAAGTAAAAAAATTTCATTAATATGGAAAGTGAAATTCAATGGGATATACTCACACAATATCAAACTATCATGTTGTATAATAAGTAATTTTTTACAAGGTATTATTATTGAGACAAATAAACCATTACCTTAATTCCAATCATTCCATGAATGTGGCTGAGTCACCTATAAAAATTAACAATACTTTTTTATTATTTTAAAAAATATATAATTACATATATAATTTTTTTTGAAAATTTATTTATAATTAATATATACATATTTATTAGTAATTTATTAAAAAATTTCATATCAGGTGTGGGTAAACATGATTTATTGGATCTATGTTAATGATAGTGGTGTTGTTCAACATTCTACACAAGCAGTACCTAATTAAAATACCATAGACGTTACTAGAATTGATTTTTTTGTTTATAAATACAGAATGTTCATTTCATAAGTAAATAATTTATTATTCATCACATTGATGTCGGTGATAATCATTTTTTAATGATTTATAATGAATTAATTGTGTTTGTAAATTAATTGGTCAAATGATTATATTATCACTCCGATGGAATAATATAATCCATATTTTTATATTAATTTCAATTTATTTATACCATCATTGATTAAAATTTATATCATCATTCATATAGGTGGATATATCCATCCATTAGGAACATGTTTAATGTGTATATTAGTATGGATATAGAAGTGGTTTGTTTGTAATAATATCATTATCTATAATATGTAATGAATATATATATATTTTACTAACGTTTTGAATTATAATTTTTATGATGTTTAGGAATATGTTAACTGAAAAGCATTATGTTACTTATATATAAACCCTTTTCCTTCTGGTAATATTGTTATAAACAGTTAGTTCGTAAAAGATCTCTTAATGAATTATTACAAAAAAATGGAAGAATTATTTTATATATATATTTAGTGACATAATTATCATAAACTTATACTAAAACTCTAGAACCAATCATTAATTGGTGTGAATGAAAAATAAAAATGTTATTCATTAGGGAAATAGACTACATATGCGAATGAAAAATGTATAATTTTGATGATTGAAAAGTGGGGAAATAGAAAATTTAATTGCAATCAATATAATGTTTCTAGTATGGTATATTTACTGATTTCCTTATGTACATATGGTTAGAATAGGTTTGTTTGTTGGGTAATGAGATGTATAATGAAAAGAAGTTAAAGGATAAGTATTATTTAAATTGATATTTTGAATATTATCTGCATTAATCCATTATAATTAACGGACACAGGTCACATTATAGTGAAACTATTATTTAAAATGTTTGTGGTCAAATGGATAACTAAATTTGTTTGAGGATGATGGGAATTTTGAAGAAAATTGTTTTATTTAGACTGATAGAAATGATGTCATTTAATATGTTATAAAGTTGAACAAATATTAGGGATAAAAAATTTGACAAGGGAAACTAATGGAATTTGATGGAATTTAGATGAGTTATTATAAATAATATGGTTTAAATATGAATTTATTGCATTTAAAAAGATAAATATTATTCTAGGTGGTATAATTCTTATATTGATTCAATATTATTTAAGTGAGATTATATTTTCCATTTTAAAAATTATTAATCACGATTTAATATTTTTCAATAAAAATATTTCTTCATGATAATATAAAATTAATAAACATTTAAAAAACATGGACATGAAATATCAGAATATAGTCTCCACTTAACATATTTTTACATATAAATATGTAAAAATTAATATATAAATTAAAACATATAATATGTTAGATAATTTTTTTCTGGTAAAATGTTGTTCTTATAAAATACTATTCATAATCATATATATTTTTTTTATCAATTTAAATATTGCTAATTTTGTTTCATCCAGGTTTAACAATCATAATATTATTCTAATTTAAAATTGTATTATTTAATTTATAATATATAGTATTTATAAATGTTTCATTAGTTGAAAAATAGAATATTTTCACTGAGTAACTAATATTGAAAATTTTAATTTAATTTTATGTCTAAAAAAAATCTACCTCATTTAAATATTTAAATATTTTTATTAAAATTATTCAAGTAATATTTTACGATTTATATTTTAAAAGTTATAAGTACCAAATTTAATATATGTAAACATAAATCACAAAAACAATTTTAGGAGACTTTTATCTTCTATTTGTAATATGAATACATAAGAGGCAAAAAAATAACAGTTGGATGGATGATAACTTGTCTAAGGGAATATATTTTATGTAGACTCAATTTATGCAATTATTTGACCATCTTATAACAAATTTCATTGAGAATGAAAATGAATGTTCGAATAAAAATATATCTCAACTTATAAAATGAATTTATTTATCATCAGGCTTAAATAGTCAAATTTTTTAAATAAATTGATATTTAAAAAGGAATTTTACTTTATTTATCCATAAAATGCATAAATCAATTACCTTTATTATCACGACTCGTCCTCGGGGCCCGTGTTGTGACTACCCCAAGCCCGCCTTCCATAGACCAGGGGCTGGCGTCTAGCACCAAGGCCTAATTCCCAGTAAAAAGGGAAGGAATTCCCTTTGTAAAGTAAAAAAAACACCACAGAGCAAGCAAACAGAAGTAAACACTAAGTAAAAACTGGGTAGAATAGAAAGTGTGGTAAAGTATGTGCGCGAGAATACAAATCGAAACTGAAAGTAAAGTACAACTGAAAAGAGAGTACAACAACTGAAAAGTAAAGCTGTAGCATCGAGCTGTCCACTGGATGTCCCACCTGAAGGGTGAGTACAGATAGCCTCCAAAGCCCCTCGGGTCCATCCGTCCGCTCTGAGTACACCCCGCACAGTGGTCCACCTCCGGGTACCGACCTGCTCCTCGTGCATCAACCTCGATCAGCGCTGTCCATCGTCTGTAACCAACACAACGTAGTGTGGGCATAACCCATGCGGGGGTGAGTATAAGCTACTAAGTAGGGACCTCAAGACCCCCTAAGGTCTTCCAGATTCCAAAAAGGAAAGATAAAATCACGAAGTAACATCTGCCACTTCTTAGGTATATGCCCATACATATACCTAAGTCATCAATTCTCGTTTCGCTCCAACATCCGAGCTCATGTACAACCCAGTCCACACAGGAAAACACAACCCGATCCACACTGGAAAGCATAACGTAATCCTCACAGGATATCAAGTCAATCTTATCGAAGATAAGGATTGAATGTTAAGATTCAGTTCAAATAGGTATCCTTTTTCGTAAGACGATAGAGATGATCAGATATAACCATTGATTCATCCAAGACGTCGGACCCACAGAAGATCGATCGGTAATAACCCCCGCAATGACCCACAAAGGATTGATAGGTAACTAACCCCCCCCCCCCCCCAGTGATCCACAAAGGATCGATAGTTAACTAACCCCCCCAATGACCCACACAGGATAGGACCCACACAGGATCTGTAGGCGCTGGCCCACACCGGACCGCTGAGCACTGACCCACACAGGATCTGACCCACACATGATCGGTAGCACTGATCCATGTAGGATCGCTGAGTGTTGTAGTCGTCGCCGTTGAATCCACAGAGGATTTCTGCATAGTCTTCATTGTCGTCGCAGTTGTAGCCATCTCTAGGGTTCCCACACACAGCAAGCTCGTTCGGGAGGGTACACTCCATGATTCGAAGAGCTGATACATCAACTGACAAATAGTTCAGAGTTGATGTATCCAAAAGTTTCGTATCGTCAACAGGTACTCAACGTCACAGACGACGCGTCAATCGAACGCCCGATCTGAGAGTTATTGGCTCTTTCGTCCCAGGGGCCTGGTTGGTTTTTAAGTCAAAACCAACCCGACCGTACTACAACTGCGACCAAACCTCGAGCGGAGTAATCCAAAAGGTCCGTCTCACTTAGAGGAATACATCAAAGTTGATGGCACATCAATCAGACTTCCGGAGCTCATGTTATAAGCGCTTCCGCTCCAAGGGCCTGGTTGGTTTCGTGAACGAACCAACCCGGCCGAACCCAAAGTACTTTGAAACCTTGAGTGTAATATATCAAAACGACCGTCTCGTTCCAAGGATCGCATCGCCGCTGATGGTGTATCTATTGGAGTTCTGCGGCTCATGCTATGGGAAAAAGACTGTGAGAGGTCTGGTATTAGGGGGTTCTGGCCCGGTTCGACCCAGCCCGGTACCCCCTGGGTCAGCCCGAACCGGGTCGACCCGACCCGGTTCCTGGTCCGGCCCACTTGGGCGCGGTCTGGCTCGGCTAGTGTGGCCCGGCCTGGCTGGTTCGGCCCAGTCTCCAGGTTGCTCGGCCGTTTCGGACGAGCGAATGGGAGGGGGGGGGGGGCTGCGCCCCTATGTGTAACCGCGACCCCATGTGGGGGCCGCTCACATCCTGCCATCCAGGGGTCGTAACTCCCGACTCTTTCTCTGAATGGTCGGTCCAATCTGGGTGGCTGGCTGCTTCCGACATTTGATTGGTGCTGGCTGGTCCCCCTGCTCCGATGCCAGCGGCCCCCTCCCATTAACTGATAACAAGCTGCCCAATTGTTCGAGGAATGATGACGGAAGAATTCACGATTAGAAACACATAAATCACCTACCTCATAAATTCGTTGAGCGAGGGTTCATCGCCTAAATAACTGTCGTGGAAGAAGGAATCACGGAAGGAGAATAATTGTGTCACGAAGAAAAGATTCGTCGGCGTCGCGTCGTCGATCTCTGAGGATCCGGCGTTCTTGCCGACCTTCGTCGGAGGTCAGCGTTCTTGGAGTTCTTTGCGTTATTTACATTCTTCGTCGAAGAAGAATAAGATCTGCAAGCCCCTTAAATTTTCTCCAAATCCTCCCAATGAAACAAGTTCCAACCAAAATAAAATAAGTACTTCACTTATTTTATTAACATGACTTAAGATTGAAATTCAAAAATTCAATTAATCCACTCAATTAATTAACTCAAGTTGTCTTAATAAATGGAGGGTTATGGAAGGTTAGGGAAGATGAAGGGGTGGGGTTCATGTGGGCCCCACTGCCCTCATAACCACACTTGGGTGGTTACCCAACATCCACCCAATGGTTAACCACATTGAGAAAATAAAAATTGTAGCTCAAATTTTATTTTTACTTCCACAATTTTTAACAACTTCACATGTGTAAAGGAAACTCCAGAAAAGGTGTTCCTAACATATTACCAGCGCTACGAATTCATCGGTGCCCTCGGAATTCGATTCTGAGCATCGGTTCAAAAGTTAGAAAAACCCGCTTGTTCGTTCATTGAACGTACCTGAGCTAAACTTAGGATTCAAATTTCGAGCACACCAGGCCTCAAAATCAAGTGCCGTCAAAAATGACGTTCTTGTAAAATCCCAAAGAAAATTAAGAAAAAATTTCCCTTAAATTTTACGGGTCTTTACATCACTCCCACCACAGGGCTTTACATCCCCGTAAAGATACATCATAAACAAGGGAAACAAATGTCGGTACTGTGCACGCATCTGAGCCTCCCACTACCAAGTTCTCTCATAGAGGTTCATGTGGTTCCATCTGATGCACACTAGAGGAATCGACTATCTACATAGGATCCGCTCCTGTCGATCCTTGATCTCCACCGGGACCACTACAAAAGTCGCCCTATCATCAATGCCTAGATCCCCATGGCCAATGGTATAAGTCAGGTCGTGCACGTATCTCCTCAGCTGAGATACGTGGAAGTCGTCATGCACCCAATGCAACTAAGGTGGTAGAGCCAGGCGATAAGCCACCATAGCAATTCTGCTGAGGACCTGGAATGGTCCGATGAAGCGTGGAGACAAATTTCCGCCTCGTCCTAATATCTGTGTTCCACGTCGATGTGAGACCCACAAGAAGATGTGGTCGCCATCCTCGAACTCCATTGGCCTCCGCCTCCTGTCAACATAAGACTTTTTCCGGCTCTAAGTTGTCCTCATCCGCTCCTATATGACCTGGACCTTCTCTGTCGTGGCCTGGACCATCTCTGGTCCCACAAGTGCTGACTCCCCAGGGTCTGTCCAGCACAGAGGTGACCTGTATGGTCGGCCGTACAACGCCTCGTATGGTGCCATCCTGATGGTGGAGTGGTAGTTGTTGTACGCGAACTCCACCAAGGGTAGGTGGTCCTCCCAACTGCGACCAAAGTCGATGACACATGCACGGAGAATGTCCTCTAGAGTTTGAATGTTCCTATCCGTCTGACCATCTGTCTGGGGGAGAAAGGTGGTGCTTAGACGTAGCTGCGTCCCGGATGCCTCCTGAAACCCCTTCCAAAGCTGGGCAGTAAAGCGAGCATCTCGATTAGAGATGATAGACGATGGCACACCATGAAGCCGTACAGTCTTCTGAACGTAGAGGCATACCAAGCTCCCCACTGAGCCCTGCTATCTGATGGGTAAGAAGTGAGATGACTTGGTGAGTCAGTCGACAATCACCCAAATGGAGTCATGACCTATGGAAGTCCGTGGAATTCCAGTCATGAAGTCCATAGATATGCCGTCCCACATCCACTCCGGGACCTCCAAGGGTTGCACCAAGGATGCTGGTACCTGGTGCTCTGCCTTCACCTGCTGGTAGGTGAGGCATCGAGAAACAAACTCAGCCATAACCTTCTTTATGCCCGGCCACCAGTGTTGTCGTCTGATATCCTGGTACATCTTCACCAATTCAGGATGTACCGCCAAAGTGGAAGTGTGAAACTCTCTCAGCACCTCCTCCTGTAAAGTAACCGGTACCAAGGTATATCCTTTGAAAATGACTTCGTGCTCTCCTCCTACAGAGAAATCATCAGTTACCTGTCCTGAGGATATATTTGCACCCCACGTCTCACAGTCAGTGTCCACATGTTGTGCCTCTCTGACCCGCTGCAGTAGCGGAGGAGTGACTGTGAGTGACTGAAAAAAAGCTGATCCATCTATATCCACGAAGTATATCTGCAAAGCGGCTAGCTGCTCTGTCGCCTCCCCAAGTAGCTGAATGTAAGTCCTCCTACTGAGAGCATCAGCTACCACGTTCCCCTTTCAAGGAGTATAGACTATCTCAAAGTCATTGTCCTGGAGGAACTCTATCCATCGACGCAATCTCGGGTTCAGATCCTTCTGCAAGAATATATACCTGAGACTCTGGTGGTCAGAATTGACCGTAAAGCGCTCTCCCATCAGATAGTGTCACCACATCTTCAGAGGGAAAACCACTGCTGCTAACTCTAGGTCATGGGTAGCATAGCTCTGATTATGCTGCCTCAACTGACATGATCCATAGGCGATCATGGCCCGCTCCTACATTAGGAAACATTCGAGTCCGGTACCTGATGCATCACAATAAACCACATACCCAACTCCCTCCTCCGGAAGCCTCAAGAGAGGTGCGCTGTTCAATCTCTGTCTCAGCTCTTGGAAGCTATGGTGACATCTATCTGACCACACAAAGGGTTTCCCCTTCTTCATCAAAGATGAGAGTGGTGTAGAAATACTGGAGAAGTCTGGCACAAATCTCCGATAGTACCCAGCTAGTCCCATGAAACTCCGCCCCTCTGTCACGCTTCTGGGTTGCTCCCAAGCCATCACTTCCTCAATCTTCGCAAGATCCACGACAAGTCCTGCCTTAGAGATGATGTGTCCTAAGAAGTGGGCCTCATATATCTAGAACTGACACTTTGACAGCTTTCCATAATGTCGGTTCTCTCATATTGGGTCTAGTATAACCCGCAAGTGGTAGGCGTGCTCCTCCTCAGTCGTCGAGTATATAAAAATGTCATCGATTAAGACCATGACAAATCGATCGAGGTATGGATGAAAGATCAAGTTCGTGAAGGCCATGAACACAACTGGAGCATTGGTTATGCCAAATGGCATAACCAAGAACTCATAGTGGCCATACCGACACGTTAAGGCCATCTTCTCCACGCCCTCATCCCGAACTCTGAGCTGGTTATAGCCTGACCTAAGGTCTATCATCGCGAACCACTGTGCTCCATTGAGCTGATAGAAGATATCATCAAACCTCAGTAGTGGATACTTGTTCCTCACGGTCACCTGGTTCAGGAAAAGACAGTCGACAAAATATCTCCATCTCTCGTCCGCCTTCTTGGCGAACAATATCATGGATGCCCAGGGTGAAACACTAGGTCAGATGAATCCCTTGCCCTGCAAGTCCTCCAACTGTACCCGTTACTCTCGAAGCTCAGTGGGGGCCATCCAATATGCTGGGGTGGATATTGGGGCTCTCCCGGGGTATATGTCAATATAAAAGTCTACCTCTCTGTAAGGATGTAGTCCTAGAACGTCGTCGGGAAAAACATCTGCATACTGATCCACCACTGCAGGAAAACCAGGACTCCACACGTCAACTGCTCCTAGGATGAGGCTAGCCAACTGATGAGTGATGGGTTGTCCTCTCCTATATGAGAGTCCATCCTGTGCAATGATGGATCCCTTCTTGCCGGTGATGGTGAACCTGCTCCCGTCGGTGCGTACACACCGCACCTTGCGCCTAATAAAGTCAATCTGAGCAAGGACTGTAGATAACCAATCCATGCCCAAGATGACTTCGTAAGTCCTCAACGCTGCTACAAGAAGATCCCATCTGAAGATCTTGCCTTATTGAGTATTATCACACTGCCGGCACCAGTGTGTAATCGTCGAGTCTGCTCTCGTATGAGTCTCTAGCCGTAAGGATCGAGCCAACGGCTCTGTCGGAATCTCTGAGCTCCGAACAAGGGAAGCAGATACGAAAGAATGACTTGCTCATGTTTCAATAAGAATTTCACCAAGGGTGGAATATACATATATAGTACCTCAAATCATCTCAGGAGCGTCGTGGTCATAGGCCTCCACTGCCTGAAGTTGTGCCTGTCTCTGCCCGCCAGCTCCCTATGGTTGGGGTGGACCTCCTGGCGGTGGTGGTGGTAGAGCCTCAAAGCGTCGCCCACCACCTGCTGCTCGGCCAGCACCTCTGCCTCATCCGCCTACTCCCAGCGGACCACCACGGTCGACCCTATGCCCTTGCCTGGGTGGTCTGTCACCGTCTGCTGCTCCTCTGCACGGTGGGTCGGGCAGTCACGAGCCATGTGGCCCTGCCCGCCGCATGATTAGCATTGTCTGCCTCTCGAAAGACTGGATCTGCACTATGTGCCCCGCACTATTGAGCCAATGTCCTGAGGTCGTCTTCCTGAGGGTCTGGTCTTCCTAGACCCATGAGTCATCCGTCGACTTCTTGCTGCAGAAGACTCTGCTACGTGCCGCCATGTGGTAGGTCTCGCTGCTGATATAGGCTCATCATGGAAGCTCTTGAACATAAGGGCTCGCTCCAGTACCCATTCCTGTGTCATAATGCTGAGGGAGATCAGTGATGCGCTGATCTCATGCCTCAATCCCTGCTCAATGGTCCGGGCCCAGAAGAATGGGTCTCGTACCATGTCCATCGAATAGCGTGAGAGATCGGTAATCTCATCGAGTACTGGGAGATTGTCATGCTTCCCTGCCGCAGCTGTAGAAGCTCCTAGATGCAGATCGCATGGAAGGTGGATGGGACGAAATCCAAGCGGAAGTGTCTCTCAAAGTCCGTCCAGAGGAGAGATGCCTCGTCGTGCACCTGGAGCATCAACCTCCACCGTCTTCCTACTGCCGCGTGCAGGAGGCTCGCTGCGAGGATCGCCATGAGGTATATTGGTGTCCTCACTAACCTAAAAACTCATACAACTGCCTCCAGCCAATCCTCGACTGCCTGAGGGTCCGTTTCCCCGTGGAACCTGGGCAGTCGCTGATGCTGAAACTCATGCAGTGTACTAAGGTGACGTGCATCATCAGCGACTGGGGCTGGGAGCATCGGTGGCTCGGTGGGTAGAGGTACTGTTGGTGCCTCTGCTGTCCAAGGGCCCTGTACCGAGGCCTCGTCGCTCGGTGGAATGTCATCATGCACAACGCTCGGAACCCTAGATGGCTGCCGTCGTGGGGCCATCCTGAAAAGAAACAGGTGTGACACGGTCAAACAGTATATCTGGTGAGCTGACACAAAGTAATCACAATGAAAACATGAAACACACATGAAATCAATGTTTTCGTGCATTAATTCGGAAATCCGAAGTCAGGGTCCTGGTGTATGGATACGTAGGCCGCCACACCATCACTGGAATCCCTGGACTGATAACCACACTCAATACTCTTAACAGTATTAGGTCACCTAGAATAAAGATTAGAGTCCAATGTTCTGCGGTAGAACCGAACTCCTCTAATACCAATTTGTCACGACCCGTCCTCGGGGCACGTGCTGTGACAACCCCAAGCCCGCCTTCCTTAGGCCCGGGACTGGCGTCTAGCACCAAGGCATAATTCCCAATAAAAAGGGAAGGAATTTCCTTTTTAAAGTAAACAAACACCACTGATCAAGCAAGAAGAAGTAAACACTAAGTAAAAACTGGGTACAATAGAAAGTGCGGTAAAGTATGTGAGCCAGAATACAAACCCAAACTCAAAGTAAAGTACAACTGAAAAGAGAGTACAACAAATGAAAAGTAAAGCCGCACCGTCGAGCCGTCCACTGGAAGTCCCACTTGAAGGGTGAGTACAGATAACCTCCATACCCCCTCGGGTCCAGCCGTCCGCTCCGAGTACGCCCCGCCCAGTGGTCCACCTCCAGGTACCGACCTGCTCCTCGTGCCTCAACCTCGATCAGTGTTGTCCGTCGTCTCCAACCAACACAATGTAGTGCAGGAATAGCCCATGCAGAATTGAGTATAAGGTACTCAGTAGGGACCCCGAGACCCCCAAAGGTCTACCAGATTGCACAAATCAAAATCCCAAAAGAAAGATACAATCACGAAGTAACATCCGACACTGCTAAGGTATATTCCCATTCATATACCTAAGTCATCAATTATCGTTCGGCTCCAACATCCGAGCTCTAGTACAACCCAGTCCACACAGGAAAACACAACCAGATCCACACAGGAAAGAATAACATAATCCTCACAGGATATCAATTCAATCTTATCAAAGATAAGGATCTAAAGTTAAGATTCAGCTCACACAGGTATACTTCTTTGTAAGACTGTAGAGATGATCAGATATAACCATTGATTCATCCATGTCGACGGAACCACGCAGGATCGATATGTACTAACCCACGCAATGACCCACAAAGGATCAATAGTTAACTAACCCCCAAAATGACCCACAATGGATCGATAGGTAACAAACCCCCGCAATGACCCACACAGGATCGGTAGGCGCTGGCCCACACAGGATCGCTGAGTGCTGACCCACAAAGGATCTGACCCCCACAGGATCGATAGCACTGATCCACATAGGATCGCTGAGTGCTGTAGTTGTCACCGTCAAATCCACGAATGATTTCAGCACAGTCATCATCGCAGTCGCAGTCGCAGCCACCTCTAGGGTTCCCGCGCACAATAAGCTCATTCGGGAGGATCCGCTCAACGAGCCGAAGGGAGGATACATCAACTGACATATAGTTCGGAGTTGATGTATCCAAAGGTTCTGTATCGTCAACAGGAACTCAACATCACAGACGGCGTGTCAATCGGGCGCCCAGTCTAAGAGTTATTGGCCTTTTCGTCCCAGGGGCCCGATTGGGTTTTAAGTGAAAACCAACCCGACCGTACTCCAACTATGACCAAGCCTTGAGAAGATTAATCCAAAAGGTTCGTCTCACTTAGAGGCATCCATCAAAGTCGACCGCACGTCAATCAGATGTCTGGAGCTCAAGTTATAAGTGTTTCTGCTCCGAGGGCCTGGTTGATTTCGTGTACGAACCAACCCTGCCGAACCCAAAGGACTCCGAAACCTTGAGTGTAATATATCAAAACAACCATCTCATTCCAAGGATCACATCGCCGCTGACGGTGCATCGATCATCCTTATGCATCCCATATTATGGTCAAAAGGCCATGAGAGGTCCGATATTAGGGGGTTCGGGCCCGATTCGACCTGGCCCGGTACCCCCTAGGTCGGCATGAACCGGGTCGACCCGACCTGGGTCTGGGTCCGGCCCTCTTGGACGCGGCCTGGTCACCAGGTGGATTGACCGTTTCGGCCGAGCAGCTGGGGGGGGGGTGCTTCCCCCCTATGCATAACCACGACCCCATGTGGGGGCCCATCACGTCCGGCCAGCCGGGTGTCGTAACCCCTGGCTCTACCTCTGACCGGCCCGCCCGCTCCTGCCAGCCGGCTACTTCCGACACGGGACCGGCACTGGCTGGTCCCCCTGCTCCGATGCCGGTGGCCCAGAACCGGCCGCCGGTCTCTCCACTGCCGCGGCCTATGGCCGCAGCATTGGTCGGCCCAGTGCGGCGCGATGGTGCCCCGCCCCTCCGTCGCGGCCCCGCTCTGGCCGCGGTGCCTTCAGGGTTCTCCAGCACGACGCGATGGCACCACGATCCTGTTCGATTCAATGGCACGGAGTGATAGTGCCACACATTCCTTGCCACATGACCCCACGCGGTGCGAAGACACCGCGCCATCCCCATTCCATTCCACCACAAGGTAGACAAGAGAAAAAAGGGAGGAGGTTCGGCTGTGTTTGTGCGGTCTGACCCCCTCCCATTAACTGATAACAAGCGGTCTAATTGTACGAGGAATGATGACAGACGAATTCATGATTAGAAACATATAAATCCCCAACCTCGTCGAATTTGTTGAGCGAGGGTTCGTTACAGAAATAACTGCCGCGGAAGAAGGCCTCACGGAAGGAGAAATGTCGCGTCACGAAAAAAATATTCGTCGGCGTCGCGTCATCGATCTCTGAGGATCTCACGTTCTTGTCGAACTTCGTCAGAGGTCGGCCTTCTTCGCTTTCTTCGTGTTCTTTGTCGAAAAAGAAGATCTTCAAGCCCCTTAGCTTTTCTCCAAATCCTCCCAATGAAAAAAGTTCCAACCAAAATAAAATAAGTACTTCACTTATTTTATTAACATGACTTAAGTTTGAAATTCGAAAATTGAATTAATCCACTAAATTTATTAACAGAAATTTTCTTAATTAATGGAGGGTTATGGAAGGTTAGGGAAGATAAAGGGGCGGGGTTCATGTGGGCCACACCGCCCTCATAACCACACATGGGTGGCTACCCAACATCCACCCAAAGGTTAACCACTTAGTGAAAATAAAAATTGTAGCTCAAATTTTATTTTAACTTCCACAATTTTTAACAACTTCTCCCGCTTAAACACAACTCCAGAAAAGGTGTTCCTAAGCTATTACCGGTGCTGTGAATTCATCGGTGCCCTCAGAATTTGATTCTGAGCACCGATTCAAAAGTTAGCAAAACCCGCTCGTTCGTTCACTGAACGTACCTGAGCTAAAATTTGGATTAAAATTCTGGGCACACCAGGCCTCAAGAATCAAGTTCCGTCAGAAACCGCATTCTTGTAAGATACCAAAGGAAATTAAGAAAAAATTCCATTGAATTTTTCGAGTCTTTACATTTATATGTATACAATATATCGATGGATATATTTTAATGATTACATATTCTTTTGTGATTCCTTTTGTTTTAGTGTATAATATGAATCAATCCATTGAAAACGTTATGTTTTAAAAGAAAACTATATATATATATATAATGGGGACTTATTGTCCCCCACATAAAAAAAGTTATTTTGGAATTTTTTAATTTTAACTAACTAATTAAGTTTTCATATTTAATCTAAATGACATCCAAAACTCTTGATATATTTTCAAATGTTATTTCTATCCAATGTCATTTGTAATAATATTAAAAGGATCTATTACCATTATTATCATAACAAATTCTTCCATTTCTCCATAATCTTTTTCTTATATATACCCTCTTTATTAATAAATTTAACACATTATAATTATTTAAATACAATCTCTTTGTCGGTTCATCACATGTTCCAATCATTAAAGAAATTGAATGTTATTTCATGTATCATCTTGGTCACCTAAAAATCAATGGGATTCTTCAATCTTGTTTCAGTTATTTTAGAAATCAACTATAATTAAAGGGATGATACGAATTATTGGCAGATTATTTATCAATATGTTATGATATTTCACTAGCCTTATTTTATCATTATTTTTCATGTTTTTTGAATCCGGGAATTGTCCATGGAATATAATTTTAGGCTAATATCTTCTGGGTTTAGTAATTAATAAAACCATAAGGATTAAAATATGTGATATCTAACTTATAACATAAAATAATTATTCTATGATAACAAAGCACATGACCTACAAGGAACAAACTCTACAAGTAGGATGAGCATGGAGCATTCACCACAACAGAAGCTAAAAAGATTTCAAGAATGAGAGGGTATGACACCTTCCATCAGGACAACCCTGTGCATGCATGGGAATGCCTATCCGAACATCCATGTGAAGGTGGAGAGCTGATTTCATGATGAAGATGCTGGTGAAGAGCAGTTCCAAGTAGTTAGTCTGGTTTTAATGTAATGTCTGAAGCCTACGGGCAAATGGATTCTTCTAAGGCCTATGGGCCATGTAATACTTATGACTATGGGCCTTGTAAGGGTTCCAACTCAACCATTTAAAGGTATATTATAAAAAATCAATAAAAATTGAAGTCCTTTGGGCCATTGGATGGTTAATATAAATCACTATCAGTAAGATCTTTCATTTTTATGATCGGGTTCTCTCATATTACATAACATAATCCCCTATCATGATGAATAAATATTAATAGAATAAAAATATAATAATTTAAACCAATTATTATCCATTGGAATGTCCATTTATATGTGAAATCAAAATCCAACTCATCATTGACTAGTGTAAAGATTGAGTGAGTTATCAAATAGCCTTATTTATATTGATTACCCCATTTTGAATCTGTGTTATAACCGCAATCATTTTTATTATCCATTAGAAAATGACAATATTATGAGAACAATAAAATCTACACTTTTGACAAAATTTTAGGGAGTTTTCTTGTACATATACGAGCTAATAGATTATCCATAGAAGATTATCTAGTGTTCTGTTCTCTAAATCACTTTAAATTTTTGAAATACCACTAATGAAATAATAATATATAATAATATTTTAATCCTAATATAATACCTACTAAAAATCCCAAATGAAATTCCAATCACATCACAAGATTATATTGTTAAAATAATACATAAAAATTTATTCCAAAGACATTTAAGGGTGATAAATTATGGAAATTATGAAAAATAATTAACTAATAAACCCCATGTATTTTTCATATAATGGATATTTTTCAACTATTTTGACTACATATTTAGTTATAACTTTTTTTATATCTTTAATAAATTATCCACCCACGATTCTATTCTTATCCTACATATAAATTATATACAAAACCATATGAATTGGAAACAAATGTAATGGGTGATCTCATATTCATTATAAGAGATATTAAAAAATATGAATATATCATAGGTAATATTTTTGATATAACCTCTGTATCTAAACATAAAGACATAAAGATAAATAAAAAAAGGATAAATATGATCATATTTAAATGAATTGTAATTGAAATACATGTCCATAACCTAAACATGAATCATTCATGATCTTATAAAATAAGATCATAATAAATGTATTTCAAAAGAAAGAGTGTTTTCACCCAAGTTTCATAAAATATTACAATGGAATGAATTGAAGGTATCAGGATGCTTTCATCTTCTGGGATTCCATTTTTACAAAAATAATAAAATGTATACCAGGGTGCACACTATATTTCCATGGTTTTTAACAATGTTATTTTAAAAAAATGCCAATACATTATTTTAATGCTTCGTATGTAAGTCATCTCAATTGATTAAATATATACCCATTAAAATGGATTGTTATTTGGGTGAACCATTCAAATGTGTAACTTTTTATTTTTCCCATTATTAAATCATTCGAAAATACATCAAATCATCCCAAACCAAAGAAGTAAATATGCTACACTATAATTCAGAAATTATAAAATATTATATAATATAAGATCATTAAATTTTTCCATTGTTATATCAGGGTTTATTTAATGTAGTTTTGGTTTTTACTTATGTACCCATGATTGGATTTATGACTAGGGATGAGTTTGGGTGGATTTTATGAAAATTTTGTAGAAAAAGGGCTACTGCATGGTTTCTGCACTGTTTATACAAACCACACATATATCTAGGAGAAACTATGTGCTATCATGTATTTTGAGGGAGTGGCGTTGGCTCGGATAAATGATGGATTGGGAGTCCAAGTGAGAAAACCTAGAAATATCCACCTTGAAGAAGTGGACAATGCATAATTAGTCTACGATTATTCTAACCATGTGACTAAAATTTTGGATCTTTTCTTTTTTACCATTTAGTGACATTTTATTCTCCTATTCAACACTAACTCCTGATTTTACCTTTATATGGGTAATGTAAGGTTATTCCTTTGACTTTAAGGGATTCAGAGGTCCTTAGACATCCGTTCATGGAGATTGAAAACCTGAATCTAATATCTGATCTTTTCCCGATATGTGGATATCATCCAAATGCCTTTCACTTAGATTATCCTCACATTCCCTGATATTTTGAAGTAAGATATCTTATATTTATTTAAATATAAACATATCTAATGAGATCAAGATCTAATATTATATATCTATATCTATACTTCATATATCATGATATTTTGGGTTGGGTTTAGGGATTTAGATCTGAAACTCATATCTATATAGTTGAACTGCTCCGAATTTAGGGATTTCCATTTAGAGAACATCAATCAATGAAATGAGGTAGATGGACTAAAATATAAGTTCCATAGTAATATATTTGATACATATAAACAAAATTGTAGATTTCCTCTCATAATTTAGAAATTTTTATTCTTAAACTATTTTAATTAGATTGACTAATAGATTTAACGAAACATTGTTGAGTTAAATTATTTGGTGAATAATTTATCACGTGACTAAGGGGATTCAATATTATATATTTAAATTGGGAAATTTATTATAGGATATAGGGATTATAATTTAGATAATTAATCATGGTATTAATTATGAGATATCAAATTGGATAAGTTGAGATAATTAATAATGAATGAATTATTTGCATTGAGATTATAATCTAGATAATTAATTTTGGGATTAATTATGAGGAGTTTAGATTTAGAATGTGATAATTAATTATGGGTAATTAATTATGGGATAAGAATTTTGATATTGGTTATTTAAATATTGAATTAATTAATGGGATTAAGGCATTATGTTATTTTTTTATTAATAAAGGGGTTTGATGTATTTAACTAATTGATTAATTATAAATTGTACCAATGTGGATAATTAATTATAAATTAATTATGTGTCAATGAATGAGAAAATATTCATTGTAAATTGAGAATTATACATTGTATCTTGGTAATTATAATTATTATTAAAGAGAATGGGAACATGACTATTCAAATGAGGAGTAAGCAGGGTAACATGGTCATCATACTTATGATAAAGGAGAATGGTAACATGGTCAATATATTGGAAATTTAGCATGATTACATGGTCATCTTACTTATGGTTATAGAGAATGAAAACCTGGTAACTCTATTGAGGAGTAAGAGTCATAACATAGTCATTCAATTGTGTTTTTATTATTGGTAACTTCAGAAATGTGCCTTATAAATGTGAAATAAATGAATGGAAATAATAGAAACCTGAGTTATCAATGAGAGGGTTTTACATGGTTAGAACAGTACTTGTGGATTCATAGTGTCATTATATTTATTTTCAATATAGACACTTGACACATATATTGACATAACATGTTTTCCCTTTCAAATGAGTATTGTATTTTCTGTGTGGTTATCTTGTGACACAAGTATGATAATGGATATATATGATTCAACATTATTTTATTTATTTATACTTCTTTTTTTCTCCAATATATAATGGAATATTCTCCCCATGAATGAATTACCAGACCATTACTGCTAGTCGACAACATCCAGTGTACTGGGAGGCATTCTCGAGGTCACATGGTGAACCGACTTTGGGATACTCTTCTGGAAGCCAGGTCTGAATGTTAAAAAGTGGAATCAGATGAAGTGACCATATTATGTTCCATTGAGGATGATGTGCCCTTATTGGGGGAAGGTTGTGGAAATATCAAATCTAATGAGGAGCACAATGAACCTCATTTTATGGTGATGTGGATAAATATTTCATCATGAGGACTTTTCCATGGGTATATCTGAGGGCAGTAGCTGAGGGAAAGAATAACCATGTGTTCTAGGCCCAAAACAGAAAATATCATGATTGTGGGATGGAATGGGTGGTCACCATAGGATATAGAGGTATGGCATATTGGTACCCATGTTTGTTGGACCATTTGAGATAGTGGTGAGAAATGGGTTGGTGGTGTATTGATTGGATCTTATACAAAGATACAACACTACACATGATGTTTTCCATATATCATAACACCGGCTGTATAACCTCGTCCCTTATCATGAGATCAATGTGGATGAGTTTTACCTTGAGATAACTTATTACATTGAGGATAATCTTATACATGTGCTAGATTGTATTGATAATTTGAGGCGAGGAATGACCATGAGGATTGATTATGTTTTATGGAAACATGGATGTACAAAAGTGGAATCATGAGAAAGAGAAACAAATATGAAGCCCTAATTTCCTTCTCCTTTTAGATCAGAATCTTATAATGGATTGGGTGTGTAGATAAAGGATGAGCTATTATATATTAGGGATATTTTAATATACCAACATTTTAAATAGTTACATGAGGAGATATTTCATGTTCGTTTTGTTTTTACTTAAGTTCATTTGTCGGGAGTTATCACTTGGGGTGTGTTTGGGTAGAGTCTCAGAATATTTTGGAGAAAAAGGGGCATTCCACAGTTGGTGCTTGGTTTGAAAAAACTATGTCCTATTAAGGAGTAATAATATGCTCTATCATCTTTTAATGTAGTGTCTTCAACATGGTTATCATATGTTTTGTCCAACCGTGAAACAAAACTGTGCAAGATAAATTAGTGAGGTAAAAAAATTGCAGATATCAATCATTTAAACAGATTAGTGAAATGTTTCTTCTCATGTGAGGCCTTTAATCAAGATTTTACTTTCATAATGGTAAGGGAAGGTTTTCCCATAGTCTCAGGGGGATTCTAAGTCTGAAAAACCTCAATTATAAAAGATTTAAATAATGAATCTATGATACTATAATCATCTGGTATGTGGATTGAAACCCAATTACTTTCCCTCTCAGTATCCCATATTTGCATTATCATTTTTATGGAATATATAAACTATTTCTTTAGATCTAAATGTATTTGGAGAGATCTAGACAAATAATTTTATATCAGGCTCTAAATTGAATAGATATTTATATCTTGGTTTTGATTTAGTTATTTATATCTTAAGTCATATCTATTTCATTGCACTTCTCTGATTTTGGGTGTTTCCGTTGAGAAAATGTCAAATAATGAATCAAGGTATATGGTCTAAAATATAATTTACATAGTCATGTATTTGATATGTATATGATAAATTGTAAAATTTATAGAATAATTTAGCAATTTCCTTTCTTATGGTAGATTAATGAGGTTGACCAATTGATTTATCAAACAATTGTAGAGTTAAATGATTCATTTAAGAATTAATCATGAATCTAATGGGCTTCCCTATTAGATATTTAGTTTAAGAAATTTATTATAATATTTAGGGATTGTAATTTATTTCATTAATTACTGGATTAATATGAGATACAAAATTTTAATAAGTTGAGATAATTAATTGTGAATTAATTATGTTCTTTGTGATTATGATATAGAAAATTAATTGTGGTAATATTTATGAACAGATGAGATATAAAATGAGAGAGTTAATTCTTGAAAATTAAATATGGTATATGAATTGTGATATTGGTTTATTAATTATTAAATTTATTAATGGGATTGAGGCATTTAGTTAATTATTGGGTTAACTAATGGGCCTCATGTATTTAACTAATTGTTGTTTTCTTAGTCAGATTGAAGTGGATAATGAATTATAAAATATTTATGTTTGAATGAATTGGAACATGAAAATTATACATTGAGAAGTATACATGGTAAAATGGTCATTATTATTATGTTTAAAAAGAATCATAACATGGTAAATTTATTGATGAGTAAGCATGGTAACATGTCCGTCTTACATTTGAGTATGGATAATAAGAACATTGTCATTCTATTAAGGAGTAATTAATTTTACATGGTTATATGACTTACAGTAAAAGAAACTGGGAACATGATCTTTCTATAGAGTAGTAAACATGGTGAAATGTTCATCTTATTTACATTTTGAAAATTGGTATCTATGGAAATGTGGCATATAAATGTGAAATTTACAAATATAAAGAATGGAACTCCAAGTTATGGCCTAACATTAGAATATTTCAATCTTCAGAATGATTTGAATCAGGTACTCAAATATCATAACACCTTGGAATATATCGATCTCCGGTAAGAAGAATATATATGATATGATATTACATAGGGAACTTTTTGGGCTCCGACACGAGAAAAATCTAGTATAGCGGAATATGCCTCTTTTTGAACCCTAAAGTGAATGTTGTTTGATAAGAATAAATCACAATGTATTAAATGGATATTTATGCATTGTAATTATTTATTATAGATCTACATACACTATATTTTGACTAGAATTTTTTGGAAAACATTTAGTGGTGGCCTTCTATGTTATACTCAAGTCCTACATAGGCTACTTGATCGCTACCGGAGAATATTATATTGTTGTAGCATACAAAGTGAGCATAGGCCCTAAGATGGACCGAACATGGTTTGAAACCCTCTTAGTGAGTTTTATGGTCTTAAAATTTAGTTTCATTATATACACATAACACTTATATTGGCATATAATGGTTTCCCTTTTCGTTTTGTATTTTAATTTTTGATTAGTTATATTTTGACTTGAAAATTGTTCTATGTCATAAATTCTTCCACATTTATTATTTTTTTTCTGGTGTTTTTATATGGTAAATGACAATATAGTCTCTCAATGAATGACTCAGGAAAATCTCCCTACTAGTCAGCAGCCTCCAGTATACATGGAGGAACATTTGAGATTAGGTGACAATCCAGCTTGGGGGATACTCATGTGGGACCTGTGTCTGAATGTTATATATAAAAAGAAATACTATGTATCAAATCTTATGATAATATCATAAGAATAAAAATTTGAGTTCAAAAAAATGAGAAATACCTTTCGGGGGACTTATAAAATTTCTATCGAAATACGAAATATCAATGACCATTTGAAGAAATTATTTATAATATTAAAACATTAGTAATTTCAATGAAAAACAATAAATTCTCATAAACTAAGTTTCATTTTAAATTAAAAATATCTCTTAAATATTTTCTCACCTATAAGAACTTCAAAATTAATTTTAGATATAAATTTTAACAGTTTCATAAAATGATTATGTAACGAGTAACAATTAAATGTAATTTTGAAACATGTGAAATTTGTTTTTTTGAAAAACCTTGATTTTTTATAATAACATTAAATAATTTATCATATAGTATAGGCTTAATATTATCCTAAAGAAATATGTATTTGAATATTGAACTAACGATCATCGAAGAAAAAACAGTTTATCAATATAAAATATCATTATTTAGAACTAAACATGAAAAGATAGTATGTAAAAAACTATTTATAAAATTGGGTTAGCTGAATATTATGGCCAAAAAAGATAACATGTAATTGGTTTTCCAATTATAATGTAATTAATTATCTTACTAAAAACATTGACAAGATTTAGAAACTATCATTAAAGGGTATAATAATAATATTTTAAAATGTAAAAAAATTATACAGAATGTAATTAGTGAAAATATTGAATTATTAATGAACTATATCTAGATATTAAGTGATAGTTCATTTAAATAAAATAATTTTGTTGATAAAACCTCTCCTAGAATAAAAATGTTTAGGTAATGTAATTGAAATTAATCAAAGGTATTTCATTAAAAGCATTCAACCACGGAATAGTTAAAATATATATTCATTTTCTACACGAATATGATTTGGATATTCAAACACCATGAATTTCATGAATATGAAAAAATGAACTAAATTGATATTAATATCACCAATTAAAAGTTGTCATGGAAAATTATACGAATTTGTTCACATTTAATTAAATATGCGACAAAGAACCAGTTACCATTAATCCTTGAATTCATAAATGTTTTTTGTGCCAAAATTAAAAAATATTTATTATCAAAACTATATATATAAAATAGTTATATAAAACATTTTATTAACAACATTTTTAATTATTTATTATTTCTATATAAATAAATATATTTTGAATTGTATTACCATGTTTGAAAATCTAGGTCAAATTAAACTTGTTTAATATTAGTGGTGTTTTTTCATTGTTCTCAAAAATCTATAATTACGATATCATAATTAGTACCATAATTTCAATTTTATAAGTATTTTAAATTTTATAATTTCATTTTATAATTTTTTTCTTCATGAAAATAATGTATTTGATGAGGTTGTTTTTTATAATATAATTAATGAAAATTTTTGTATTAATGAATTCTTAAATGATTTTATTTCAATTAAAATTGACAAATAACCATTTTTTCAAAATTAAAAACATATTTTGTTCCCAATCCATACTTGAATGAAATTTATTACACTATTCATGTAAGTGTTTAAAACAACAAAACCGAAACTGTAACATCCCAAGAAAATAAAGAATATGAAATTTTTATATTTAGTAATATTTTTGAATAAAATGCTAATATTCTATGTTCGATGGCGTACCCAATACGCGACAACATGCTTCATTGAAATCTTACGTTGCACACTAATAATAGAATAATATTATTTTACATGGTAGTTAACTTCTAGCTATTGTAATTGAATTAATGAATCGAACTATCTACAAAATAATTATATATGTTTTTTAAATATTTTTACATTTATCCAATAAAAGATAGAGGTTTAAAATAAGAAAAGAATTCGATTTTAAGTATAAATATTCTAATGTTCTTTAAAAGATTGATTAACTGCCTTTTGATGGTGAGCCCTTTTTAAAACTACATTTTGTCAATTTTATATGTTATATTTGTCAAAATAAAATCCTTCATTAAATTGGGACATCAAAATTTACTTTGTGTAAATTTTTGTAATTTTTCCGATAAAGTTCATTTTTAATGAATATTTAAAATGATGTATTTTAATTAAAAACCACGTTTTCATCTAATTTATTTATATAGTTAGATTATCTTTTTAATAGGGTTTAAAGTGTAGTTAAAATATATATTTACCAATTAATATAATGGTGGTCATTTGAATTAATTTCACATTGAAAGTGGACTTAAACAAGTGTCTATCTTTTGATAGATATTGTTTCTTAAAACACGTTATTTGTTTTGACAGTGGGAATTAATTATAAAATTAATTATGAAACATATATGTTTTGAAATTAGTAAAATGAAAATCATTTATTAATTTATAATATAAAATTTACTTTGGATAAAAGTTTGGTATTTTTCTGACAAATGTTCATTTTTGATGAATAGTGAAAAATACAGCATTTTACTTCAAAACTGATTTTTCATCTAAAATAATTATATAGTTAGATTGTCCTTATAATTAAGTTTAATGTGTAATTGAATTATGTTTGTATCACTTAATAAAATTTGGTTCATTGGAGGTAATTTCACACTTCAATTTGATATAAAAACTAGTCAATCTTTTGATAAATTTTACTTCATAAAAACCCATCATTGGTTAAAACGACAAGAATTATTTTTAAATTAATTACTGCAATTTCTGTGTTCGGATTTTGGTAAAATGGATCCCATATTTGAAATCAGAAGGTCTAAATTATTTAATTAATACTTCTTTGTTTTTGGACATTAACAATAGTAACAATGGTAGTTATCTTTAATTTTCATGATTAATTATTAATCCGATAGTTAAGGGTAATAAAAAAATATCATAATAATATAAAATGACCCCAACATGTGTGAAAATACTTATTTTGAGTCATTTCAGACTAGGGAACTATTTTTACCAAAATTGAGGGCCCTTGGAGTCACATGGGTGTGATAGTGACATTTATGACATTATTTTAAAAAAGAAGAGAAATATAACAATGGTTTGTATATCCTAAGTAAAAAATATTTAATTCTGTTTTAATAAATTATATCTTAGAATATAAATATTCATTTTAAATCTAAAAATATTTCCTACCTCATGGTATTTTTTTTATATTTTTTATACATTAGATGAATAAATTTATTTATCACACCATGATGATGACGTGATTAGCTCATTAATGAACGATTTAAATAAAATTAAAATATAAGGTATAATCTAAGATATTCACTTATAAAAAAACCTATTTAATGGGATGATTTCGAACCCTTATCACCATATCCTCAAAATATATAATTTTCGGACCTTTAAAATCCAAAAACCATTTTATAATAAAGTAAAATTTCAAGACTTTCCAAAAGTAACCCTCCTCCCTCTTATAAAAGGCACCCACCTCTAACCCCATTCTCACACCTCTCATGACATTGGCTCATCCAGACTATGCTCATATTATCTCTCTAAATCCCTATATTACCCCTAGAAGCCTCACTTTGGCAGAAGTCTTTCCAAGGGAGCCTTTGGCTCAAATCAAAAAGAGTTACCCGATTTAGAGGTAATGACTTCTCTCAAGATTCTTTATATTTTTTCCCTTCTTCACTCACCACTATCTTCTTATTATTTTATCCCATAATAACACTAGTATTCTCAATGTACTAGGATGTTCTTATGATATGTATTCTACCTACACTTACACACACCTCCGTCTAATGGTTAAAGAACATACTATTTTTGTGGGTGGTGAATTTCTGCCTCACGAAATGATGATTGTTCAATATTCTATTAACCCCTATCATGGTGGTAATTATGATGGAACTATATTTATATATGATATATAATATATTAATTTCCTCTCTATTTTAATGTATTGTACATTTAAAACACAGTTTTATACTTTTCATGTTGTGCAAATGTGATAATTTCATATGAGAAAGTGTGGACAACAGCCCTCTCAAGTGATGTGACTCATTCATGCCAAACATGGAATTTATAAAGATTTTAATTAATGAAATTATGTTACGTATATAACATATATATTATACTATAATTTTTATATATATATATGACTAATTTATTTTTAATGTCCCTTTATATGACAAAAAATGAAAGTAGCGTTCATGTGTATGTACGGCTTACCATCTTCATAAATGGTACATTTCATTTCTTATCTCCAAACATTATGGAATATTAATAAATACATATATACAGAAAATATATGATATTTAAATCATGAACACCATTCCAAAGATGATGTAATTATAACTACATGGATAATTTTCTTCAAACAAGTTCATTGTTGACTCATGTACCGAACATCGACAAAACGTATGATATGAACTCACATAATTATCTAATTATTATATCAAGATAATATCTGATATCAATTGAATAATAAACTTTAAATTATTTCCTAAAGCATTTATAAATTGACCAAAGTTTATTATTCTGGAATTTAACTAAACGAACAAGACAAGTCGGACTTGAGGTAAGTGGATTTCTTATCTAACTTTTTATTCACTCAGATATCCATTGTTAGCCAATTATTTAATTCATGTGGTGTATTGTATACATCCATTTGATATATATTATTATTATTCTATTTATATTCATGGTATTATGTGATTCATTTATTTTTTATCATCTTTAGGTCATACGACTCGATTGATTACAACGAGGTAAGGGGTTTTTATCTCAATTTTTATTCCCATGATATTCATGCAACATTTGCCACTATTTCCTTTTTTGTCATGTATGTACTCCCCATTATTGTATTATTTGTGTAATATAATTTAATTTATGGTTATTTACATCTTAAATTTATAATCGTTCTTTCATGGGGTGTACGTTTCGAAAGATACCCATATCTATAAGGGCACTTTTCACCCTACTCTTTTTAAAATACTTCTTTTTTGTTAGGAATTTTAATTTAAAAATTCATAATTTTGGTATATGTTTTTATATATCCTTATTGATGTAAATTTTATGTCCAAGTGATTAGATACCCTTTTTATCTCTCATAAACTCATTTTCTGAATTTTAAAGTGACGTTGTTTGGCTGTCGAATTTCTGTAAGGGAACTTCTTAACCCAATTTCATTTCTTTGGGATAAACCTATACTTCTTGATTATGTCGTACTATGAATATGTATGGATGACCTCTGATAGTTTTACACTTAATATCCACCTATACTGGGTTTATTTATATTTTTCACACTTAATTATGTAATTGATTTATCCTTAATCTAAGGATACTATCTTTGTACGGGACCTCATCTCAATCTCCTTTCGTTGAGGCATATTTTGATTTCTACATGACATTATTTTATATGGTGTATAAAACCATTCTGAATTTTCATTTCATTCAAAAGGAATATTTTTACATGAATCGTTTTACTAAACTAGAAAAGAAATGTTTTTTTTGTCTTATGTATGCAGCGACAACAACTTCCCCGCCGTTGTGACCATTATTTGAGTTTTGGCTTCCTCTACAAGACATAACATTTTTTAGAAGAAAAATAAATTCCATATTTTAATTTTCTGTTATCATGGTATTGAAAATGGTGTTGATATTTTTTTATTATATCAATGTGTTTTATTGATATCTTTTGACTGAAATGTGGAAATTTTATGTTTCCTTTATGCATGTTTAATGTCATACGATTATGTTATGGTTCCTATGAATTGTTTATGAAGCTGGGTGGTACCATGATAAACTAGGGGAGGGTGAGACAGAGATAGCTCTCTAATGCATTGGGTAACGCGAAGGTGTTAACAACTAAGGTTTCTCTGAAGAAATTTCCGAAATATTCATTGATGGTTAATCCAAACATAACCATTATGGTTACTCCCTATGTAGGAATGTTATGAATGCCTAAAGATAGTTTTCTTATTTATGATTTCTTTGTGTATTTGAAAAATATTATGATTTCACGAGGTATGATAAAAATCTTATGTTATGTATATATGGATGATCTAATGTTTTGTTTCTTTGTGTTTCCCTTACTGATATTTTTCTGCTCATCATAAGTTTTTGAAATGTTTTTCACCGGACATAATGTGGAACAGGGTCAGGGATGGGATCAAGAAATGTCATGATGTCTAAAACAAGGAACTAGGCATGACTCTTTTGTTCAAGAGTATTTATTTGGTGAAAAAAATGGAAACTAAGTTGATGTTTCTACTTTGTAATCATTGAGATTTAATAGTTATGTCCTAATTCTCCAAAACTCTAAACATGAAAAGATACACATTGTGAATTATTCATTTAATTCATGATTATGTAATGTTTTATGGTCGCGTCCTTATAGTTGGAATAAAAAGTTGGTTTAGATAACATTATAGGTTAGGGTATTCTTTAATCACAAGTGACATTACCATAATGGTTATGATTTTATAAATATTCATAGTTATTATTATAAATTGAATGTGTTTAAGATAACATGAATAAGTATATATTAGTATTTACCCTCCTCATATGATATTATATTAAGTTTTTACTAATATACTCACACTATCCTTTATGGTTTTACTAAATGGCTGGAACTAGCAGGCACCAATGTAATAATGGATGTGAAGAAAACTGTGACAGTTTTCAGAACAAGCAACAGAACGATATGAGAGCTGCAATGAGAACACTTGTGGTTATTTTCAACCAACTATCTAGAGTCATGATTGACCACCTGAACCTTAGTTATTTTTATAAGGCATCATATATGCGAGAAACAAATCTCTATGGAAGATGATGTAATGATCATAAAGTTAAGTATGTTCAAAAACCAATGTGTCAAAGATGTGGAAAGAACACATAGGAAAATGATTCAAATGGACAAAAAGATGCTATCGATGTGGAAATGAAGGTCATAATGAAAGAACCTTCCATGGAAAATGGAATCATCTAGTTGTCTCTAGCAATGTAAAAAATGTTCTTTCTGAAGGATCAATTGAATGTTTTAAATGAGGTGGGCATGGTCTTTATGAAAACCCATGTCCTACGAAGAAGTTTTGAGAATGGGATCACCAAGATCGTACAAATATTCATTTACAAATACCTAATTCCATTCTGATTGAGGATGAATAAAATTACAAATACCAATGAAAGGTATGGATTATTTATTAACATATGTTTTCCTATTATTGAAATCTTAGGATATGATTCGTGATTTTTTTTTGTAGGAAAGAATTATTTCAGAATATGTTTTTAAGGAATGGTTAATGGATCATGAATAATGTTGAATGAGTAAGAAGTCAACATATAAGGGATTCAAGGGTTATGGATGATTTTAGGATGGAAGAATTATTAAAAGAATTAAGGCCCTTTTGATGAAGAAATTGCATTTGAAGACTTGTTATAGTATGTGTAACACTGATGTTTGATATATGAAAATTTTATTCAATGAATAATTATATTTTATTTTATGGATATAGTTATAAAAACCATTTTGGATTATATAATCCATGAATATGAGGTAATTACCGGTTAATACATATTGGGATGCAAAAACAATTTATTAAATAACCTTTGTGGTAAAAATATGTTATGATTATTTTTGAGGAATTTATCTCTTTTTGGGAATGTTATAAAATTATGTAATATTTGAAAAGGGTCATCATGAAACCGTGTGAAAACTCGTCGTGTCGGACGAAGCTGTAGGAATCAAACCCACATCCAAAGTGCGATTGGTATTTATTGCCTACCATTGGACTACATGAAGTCCCTAGTTAGTATGACTAATTATTTTTAGTTAGATGATATAATTAATCAGGAATAAGATGATTTTGGGAAATGATTAACATATCATGGACGATATGTGATTAGGTTAACTACTTTTCAGTATGAGACTTTAAGTGTAACTGATGTTATTTAGAGTTAAATTTTAAGATTTACCTTGGAATAATATTTGATTAAATACTTAAGAGTTTTGGGTTTCAATCATAGTTTGGATTAATTTGAAAAATTTTATGGATAACTGTTTATTTAGTGGTCTTTCTTGATCCTTGGGTTCTATTTGTTGAATTTTGGAGATTAAGAGTATTATTTATTTTTATAAATGATTATCATTTTGTGGATTCTCTGAACTTGTAATAACAATTTCGATTTTTCATGAGGTCTAGAGACATAGTAAATATATAGTTTATATTTTGTGGATTAGGTGATTATCAAGAAGTTTATTATAGCTCTCTTGATGTGAACAAGTCATCCTAAATACTAATATTTTAGAGAAAATATGAGTTTTTGTAAGAAATCTATTAAGAGATGAAATTATACATGAAAAGTAAGAATATTTCCTTATGTTTTAGTTAAGCTCATAAATAAATTCCTCAATGAAAAGTAACTTAAAACAAAAACGTTTTCTGTTAACTTTTCATACTGGGGAATAAAATACCGTTAAATCCAACACAAGTTTGTGATTTTATGTGGTTAAATTTCTCCTAGATATATTTTCTATCACTCTACATCAGACCTGGATGGTTTTATTCTCCTCCATATCCATATTTTCATCGGATACTAGTATCTGTTGTCTTGGGTGACCATTGTACTTTTCTTTCTTTCTTTGAATGTGATATTTTAATTTACTCTTTTTCTGATCTAGGGAATTCAAGGAAGTTTTGAAGCCCAATTTTAAAATTGTGTAGACGTAATTCCCAAAAGTGGGGAAGGATGTAACATACCAGGTAAATAATGAATATGACATTTTTATATTCATTAATATTTATGAATAAAATGTTAATATTATATTTTGATGGCGTACCCAATACGCAACAACGAGTTTCTTTGAAATATTCTATTGCACACTAATAATATTATAATATTACTTTAAATGTTAGTTAGTGCCTAGCTGTTTTAATGGAAGGAATGAACAAAAATATCCAATAAATAATTATATATGTTTGATAAATATTTTTACATTTATCTAATAAAATTTAAATGTATAAAACAAGAAAAGAATTCGATTTTAAGCATAAATATTCTAATGATCTTTAAAAGGTTTATTAACCGACTTTTGATGGTGAACCCTTTTTAAAACTATATTTTTGTCAATTTCATATGTCATATTTTTCAAAATAAATTCTTTCTTTATTATTGGGAAATAAAAATTTACTTTGTGTATTTTTTGTTATTTTTCTGATAAAGTCTATTTTTTTAATGAATAGTGAAAATGCTGTATTTTAATTCAAAACCTCCTTTTAATATAATTTATTTATATGGTAAGATTTTATTTTTAATTGTGTTTAAAGTGTAGTTAAAATGTATTTTTACCAATTAATCCAATGATGTTCATTGGAATTAATTATACTTTGAAATTGGACATAAACAACTGTCAATCTTTTGATAGATATTATAACTTAAAAACAAGCTATTTGTTTTGCCAGTGGGAATTAATAATAAAATTAAATAATTCAACTTCTATGTTTTTAATTTGGTGAAATATAAATCATTTATGAATTTGGAATTTCAAATTTACTTTGGATAAGTTTTTGGTATTTTTCTGACAAATGTTCATTTTTAATGAATAGTGAAAAATACAACATTTTACTTCAAAACGTCTTTTTCATCTAATTTAATTATATATTTAGATTGTTCTTTTAATTGGGTTTAATGTGTAATTGAATTATGTTGTTATAAATTAATACAATTTTGTTCATTTGAAGTAATTTCACTTTCCAATTGGATGTAATAATAAGTCAATATTTTAATAAATTTTTATTCTTAAAAACCTATCTTTGGTTGTGACAACAGGAATTATTTTTAAATTAATTACTGAAATTTTTGTTTTTGGAATTTTTTAAAATGGATTCCATATTTGGAATCAGAAGATCCAAATTATGTAATTAAGACTCTTTTGTTTTTTGGCCATTATGAATAGTAACAATGGTAATTATCTTTAATTATCGTGATTAATTAGTAATCCGGTAGTTAAGGGTAATAAAATAATATCATATTAATATAAAATGACCCCAAAATGTGTCCAAATACTATTGTTTGAGACATGGCCGAGAATGGGATGTTTTTTACCAAACTTGAGGGCCCACAGAGTCACAAGGATGTGATAGTGACATTTATAACATTATTTTTAAAAAGAACAGAAATGTAACAATGGTTTGTACATCCTAAGTGAAACAATTTTAATTTTGTTTACATAACGTATCTCTTAGACTACAAATAGGCATTGTAATGCTAAAAATATGTCCTACATCATGCTATTTTTTATACATTTTAGATATTAAATAATTAAATTTATTTATGACACCATAACGGCGCAGTGATTACCTCATTAATGAACCATTTAAATAAAATGAAAATATAAGGTAAAATATAAGACTTACACTAGTCTAAAACCTATTTTATGGGGGGATTTAGAACCCTTATCACATTATCTGGACAATATATCATTTTGGGACCATTAAAATCCAAAAACCATTTTATAATAAAGTAACCTTTCCAGACATTCCAAAAGTGGCCCTCCTCCCTCTTATAAAAGGCCCACGCCTCTCAATCACTTGACTCATCCATAATCAACTCTTATTATCTCTCCAAATCCCTATCTTATTCTTGGAAGCCTCACATTGGGAATATGTCTTTCCAAGGATGCCTTTGTCCAAAATCAAAAAGTGTTACCCGATTTAGAGGTAATGTCTTCTCTCGAGTTTATTTGTTTTTTTCCTTCCTCACTCACCAATATCTTCTTATTATTTTATCCCATAATAACACCATTATCCTCAATGTACTATGATGTTGATAGGAAAAGGATTCTACCTACACATTCACTCACCTCCGTAAAATGGTTAAGGAACATGCTGTTTCTGTGGGTGGATAATTACTACCTCATGAAATGATGATTGCTCAATCATCTTTTAACACCACTCATGGTAGTCATTATGATGGAAATATATTTATATATTATATATATTATATTTATGTCCTCTCTATGCTTTGATATTTTATATTGAAAACATACCTTTATACTTTTCATGTTGTGAAAATGCGATAATTTCATATAAGGAAGTGTGGACAACCAACCCTCAAGTGATTGACTCGTTCATGCCAATCATGGAATTTATAATGAATGTAATTAATGAACATATGTTACCTATATAAAATATATATTATAATGGAATTATAATATATCTATGTCTACTTTAGTTTTAAATTTCATTAATATGATAAAAAATAAAGTATTGTTCATGCGTATGTACAACTTACCGTCTCCATGAATAGTAGATTTAATTTCATATCTCCAAACATTATGTAATATTATTAAATAAATATAAACTGGATATATATGATATTTAAAACATGAAAACCATTCCGGAGATGATGTAATTATAAATACATGGACAATTCTATTCAAACAAGTTCAATGTTGACTCATGTACCAAACATCGACAAAATGTATGATATGAACTCACATAATTAACTTATTTTTATAACATGATAATATGTGATATGAAATGAATAATAAACATTAAAGGATGTTCTAAAGAAATTATAATTTGACCATTTTTTATTATTCCAGAATATAACAAAACGAACAAGACAAGTCAGACTTGAGGTACGGGGATTTCTTATCTTACTTTTAATTCCATGATATTTCTATTATTTGCCAATTATTTATTGCTTGTGGTGTATTTTATACTTCCATTTGATATAAATTTTCATGATTATATTTATATTTATGGTATTTTGTGATTCATTTGGTGTTTATTATCTTTTTCTCATACAACTCCATTGATTAGAACAAGGTAAGGGGTTTTTATCTCAATATTTATTATCATGAGATTCATGCTACATATGCCACTATTTCATTTTGTGTGGTGTATTTACTACCCATAATTATATTATTATTAAAATATATATAAATTAAGTGGTATTTAAATCATCATTGTATGACCCTCCTTTCATGGGGTGTACATTTCGAATGTTACCCTAATCGGTAAGGGAACCTTTCACCCTCTTCTTTTTAAACGACTTCATTTTTGTTAGGTCTTTTAATTTACATCTTCTTAATGTTGGGATATGTTCTTATATATCCTTATTGTTGTAAATTTTATGTCCAAGTGATGATATACCCTTTTTATCTCTCATCAACTCATTTTTAGAATTTTAAAGTGACGACGTTAGGCTTTCAAATTTCTGTAAGGGAACTTCTTAACCCAATTTCAATTCTTTGGGTTAAACCTCTACTTCTTGATTATGTCATACTATGAATATGTGTGGATGACCTATGATTGTTTTAAACATAATATCCACTTATATTTGGTGTATTTATATTTTTCACACATAATTATGTAATTGATTTATCCTCAATCTAAGGATACTGTCATTATAAGGGACTTCATCACAATCCCCTTTCATTGAGGCATTTTTTGATTTCTAGACGACCGTATTTCATACTATGTATAAAACCCTTTTGACTTTTCATTTTATTCAAAAGGAATATTTTTACATGAAGTGTTTTACTAAATGAAAAAAGGAATGTTTTTTTGTCTTACGTATGTGGCGACAACGACTTCTCCACTACCGTGACCATTATTTGAGTTTCGGCTTCCTCTACAAGCCATAAATTTTTTTTAGAATAAAAATAAATACCATGTTTTATTTTTCTATTATTTTTGTATTGAAAATGGTTTTGATAATGTTTTGATTATATAAATGTGTTTTATTGATATATTGTGACTGAAATGTGGAAATTTTATGTTCCTTTTATGAATGTTTTATGTTATACTATTATGTTATGGTTCTTGGGAATTGTTTGTGAAGACGGGTGGTTCCGTGATAAACAAATGGTGGGTGATCCCGAGATACCTCTCCAATGCATTGGGTAACGCAAATAAGTTAAACGATATGGTTTCTTTGAAGATATTTTGGGAATATATTATGATGAGTAATCCAAACGTAACCATGAGGGTTACTCCCTACGTAAGAATATTATGAATTCCGCATGTTAAATTTATGTTTTTTGATTTCTATGTTTATTTCAGAAATCTTTTGATTTCATGAGGTATTTTAAAAATCTTATGTTATTTATATATTGATGATATAAAGTTTTCATTATTTGTGTATCCATTACTGAGATTTTTATAATCATCACATGTTTTTGAAATGTACTTCACAGGATATAATGTGGAATAGAGTCAAGGATGGGATCAAGTAAATGTCATGATGTATAAAACATGGAACAGACATGACTCTTATGTTCAAGAGTTTTTATTTTGTGAAAAAAATGAAAACTAAGTAGATGTTTCTACTTTGTAATCATTGAGATGTAATAGTTATGTCTGAATTCTCTAAAACTCTAAACCTGAAAAGATCCTCAATGTGAATTATTCATTTAATTCATGATTATGTAATCTGTTCAGGCCAGGTCCTTATATAAACATTCTACAATCTATGTCTATACAAGGATATAAATGAAATTATTTTTTTCGAAAGTACTATTATAGAAAATGAATAATGAAATTATTTAGATGTAATTGTTTGGGTGGAATCATAAATAGGAATATTCGTAATAATAAGGTAAATAAAAATTTATTTTCACTAATAAATAAATCATTATTATTTTTAGTATGATCATTTCAGGTGTTTGTTTTTACATTGGTGGAAAATTTTAATAGTAATTATATAATGATTTATATATATTATTGTAACCTAAGTAATTAATTAAATAATATATATTATGTAAACTAGTTTCTTATGTCATTATGGTGTGATATGGATGATATAAAAATGTGTCATGCATGAAAGATTTAGTCTGTAGAAGTGTATGATCAACATAATCATTTTTTTATTGAATATGAGGATAATATAAAATTATTATATGATAAAAATAATAAAATTTTTATATACTTTTTATATTTAGGTCCTTATAGAAATTTGGTTTGAAATATTTTAGAAGTAGTTGCATGAGAAGGATATGTAATTGATGTTAAAGCATTTGAAACACTTATGTTGGGAATTTTGATCTTCTCTAGAAGAAACATTAATAAATTAATGACTTGAATAACATTGATTAGGGCAGAGGCTAACAAATATGAATAGTCTATATAATATAATTAAATTGGGAATATTTTCATGTGAATTTATTTATATGTTATTGGATTTAAATAGGTGGAATTGAGCTGCTTTATATGCATAATAGAGGGAAAATTCACTACAAAAGAATGTCTCAAATGGTTTATAAATGGAATTTTATATGCTAAAGTAGAGCTAGGTAATGAAATTCTTGAGAGAGATTTTTTTTTGTATTTTCATCCTAAAAATGATATTTTATAATGATTATGTTTCAAAATATTATAGTAAAATTAATATCCACATTAGACTACTAATTTTAAAATTTATTAATTGTGACATTATATTAATAATTGTAGTTATTTTGTAAAAACACATATGATGAAGCATATTTAAATTTTTTTTCAAAATGAATCTGAATATGGAAACAATATATCCTAATTAAATATTATACATACAAGAAAATAACATGAAATTATATTATTTTATGTATAGATGACAATTTTTTTTGGAAAAAATTGTTATAATCATTAAGTGTTATAGTGATATTTAATTTTCATTAAAAAATTAATGATTTTTAATTTATAAGTATATATGAATATATAACAAATTATTTTTTTCATTTAAATTATATACATTTACTTTCAATATTTCAAATAATCATAAACTTTTCCCCCTTTTAAAAATAACCATATATTCATGGTAACATTTTTTTACCATCATAATTTGCAATTATGTCTAAAAATATAATTTCACCAATTTGTAAATTTTAAATTGGTGGTTAATAATTTTTTATCTTTTTATATATATTATATTTTAAATTTAAATATTATTATATTTTATATAACAAAAAATAAGGCATAAAATCAATAATTAGAAACATGTATCATCTATGAATTATATAAATTTGTAACATTACTTACAATAAAAATGGGACGGATGTCAACATATTTAATTTCTTATGTTAAAAATAAATTTAATTTTATCTTTAATATAACCATAATATAATAATCATCATAGTGCGTCTGAATAACTTTTTTATTAAAATAAATATATCGGAATAATATTATTTTTATTTTTATTTAAAAATACTATTCATCATGTGGATTTACATATTCCAATTTAACTAGAATATGGAACATCAGGAGAATAAATATATAATTATGTATACTTGTTGATGTTAATTATAAATGGGTGAATAGTATATTTAAATATTTTATGACATATATATATTGACTGAAGTGGTGAAATGTATGTGATGATAACTTGATACCATTTATTGATAAAAGGGAAATAATGAATGAAGTATCAAATGAAGATTATCCATTTGAATTTTCTAATGGAATATGTACTAATAATTTCTATAAAATTAATTTTTTTTAATATCATGGTGTCATTTACATAGTCGAGTTGTATTTTTTGCATTTTTTTGATGGTTCACATATATTATAAAATAATTTTCCAAAAAAATAATAGGGGTTATAAATTAAAAAATGTGGTTTTATATTGGAGTTTTATAATAAATTATTCTAAATACTGATGGATTTTTGTAGGTTTTGATGTTTTTTAAATATTTTTTGGGGTCATTTATGTTTTCAATTGAAGGTAGTTATTTTTATGAGAGGATAAATTTTGGTATTCAACAAGTTATTATTTTTGTTCAGTTTATATATGAATATATTTCAATCAAATTTCAATAGTTTATAAAATTATTTGAAGGGAAATTTCAAAAGTAGTGTGAAGTTTTTTCAGAATAAAACTAGGAAAGGTATTTGGAATTGGAATAATTTGGAAATGTTGTAGAAATATTTTTTTACGCAAATGGATATTTTTTGAATGTTTTTATTTAATAATCCATTAAAAATGGAAAAATGGATTAATTAATATGTGAAAATTGTACTGAGATATTTCTAGTGGAGTTATTAAATTATGAATATCTAAGAAATTATAATTATCATTTTTCGCAGTTTATATTAAAATAAAAGGTTTTTTTCACATTCTTCCCTTATATAAGGAATATTATTTAAATCCTTTTTATTTTTATACTTCATATAATTAAATTTGGTAAAGGACTAGGTCAGAGAATTTTATATAATGGTTAAAAATATAGGAAATATAATTGTTCCATCATCTTGAACATTATTGTGATTGATAAATACTTTTTTCACTCTAACAAAACATATTTTTCAAGTAATGATAAGGATATTGTAATGCAATGAAGAGATTTTAGTAAACTTTTGTTGTTAAATATATTTTGATATTACAACAAGATATATGTGGTTCACAACATATTTTTTTGTAATAAAAAATAAATGTAATTTTGAAACATTATAATATAAAGGTCACACTGTGTATAATTCGATCAGGTTTGAATTATTTTATTCTGAAAAACAATGTAGGGTAATCAAATAGAAGTATCCTAAAATTTAGAATCACAAATAATGACTATGACATGAATTATTATATCACAACATGATGTGAATATTTTTTTAAATAATTAAATATTATTTTAAACTTCAATTTATGATGGAACACAGTTATTAATGATTTATTGTAGAAAAATATATTTTTATTTATCCAGCACATTAATTATATTATTGTTTTTGAATGAAACCCCATAAGTTGAATGATGTTCAATGGTTATGATATTACTGATGAGTGTAAATTATAGTAACATTATTTTAATATTAATACAATGATTAGTTTCACGAACCCCATTAAATTCCAAACGTAAAACAAATTGGGATATATGATTTAAATTTTATTATTAATATCCGACCATTATTATATATTCATCGAATTGGTGCATATTAATACGAGTAAAAACACAATTAAATAGTTTTAAAATTTATTTCCATTGTAAAAGTTTTTGGATTTATTACTATAAATGTGGAACTCAATATTATATAAGATTATATAAGGCATGTAATGTTATTTTTTAGAAAATTTTTATGATTTAAAATGTATTTCTATCAAAATAAACTATGTTAAGCACGACAGTTGAATAATTTTAACAAAGTATAAATATCATATTTTTGAAAAATAATATATTTCTAATGGTGGTTAATAGAGAAAGAATGTGTATAAATTAATTTTCCCATTATGAAAATACTTTTTCCAAAAAAAATTATTGAATTTTTTATATATTTTATGATTTATTTCTACCATATTATGAAAAATTATGTGATAAAACTTTCATAATATTATACATCATTATGTCAAAATAATATTAATAAATATATATATATTTTAATTTTAAAAAAATATCTAATTTTGAATAATTGTTAAAATAAACACTTTATAAAAAAGTCGTTTCATTCTATAAATAATGTAATTTAAAAGAAAATTAATATTATAAATTTTTAGAAAATTATCTTAAGATTAATTTTTTATATTTAATTTTATTATTTAACTGTTACAAAAAACACAATATTTCTTATAAATTAATTTTATTTTTAAAATGTAAATTTCTCTAATTACTTCTTTACATAGTATTTTCTTAAAATATATTAAAAATTATTTTTACAACAAATAAATACGAAACAATAGGAAATTGATTCATTATTTTGAATCATAACATTCATATTATTTGCAATGTTCTATTTCAATTTTTATCATAACAAATAGAAACTATGTTAAAAGATAAATAGTATAGTAAATTGTAAAACTATTTATAAGAGATTGAATTTATGTTTTATGGATTCAAAATTACCTAATAAAATTTTTTAAAACATTTTTAATTTTTTATTTAACTCAACATCATCAGCATGAATTTGATATTGTGAAAAAAATTCCTTTGATTAATATTATAACATTTATATTGATTTATGTTATGAGTGACTAAAAAATCTCCCTATCTTCCACATGTTCTATTAATAGGATCGAGACATAGAATAATTATATTTGATCTAATATAAATGATAAAATTAATAATTAAAATACTATATTTATGATAATAATTTATCATTCCTATTATAATGATGAAATAATTATCTAGAATGATTGTGCATCACTAATGTGAGCTTGGGAGTGTTGTAAAAAATTAAAATATTTAGTAGAAGTAATAAATTTTATGGTGAGTCACAATTTCCCATTATTGTTTTTAGTATTATAGAATTTTAGAGTCCTTGAATGTGGTTTATTTTAATTATATTGTAATAACGATTACTTTAATGTATAATTTTTCTAATTTTTTTTAAAACATCAACAAATATTTATTTATGGTGAACATTATTATGTTATTAAAGCATCATAAAAATATATAATAATTTAATTTAAAGAGATATTATGTAGCATATCATGATTGTTCTATTTATTTTATTGATTTAATTTTTTAAATTAATTTCATTCCACACAGAGTAAGAAAAATAGTGTCACTATGATTTAGGATAAAAGGGATATCAAGGTGTTTAGTTATGTGAATGGTTTAAACATTAAAATTCAACATGTATAAATTTTATTGTTTTATTTCAAATCAAATTTATTATCATTATATTAAATTATATATAATTTTAGAATACATTTTAAATGACATACAAACATTATATATATTGACAATTAAAGTATTAACAATATTTCCATCATGTTTGCTTATAATAAGAAACATGAACTCATGTCATTCTCACAATATGTGATCCATTTACCACAAAAAATATCAACCAAATTCTATTTACAATCATATTTCAGATGTATAAGAGCTTCTAGTCTCAATATATTACTATCCTATAAATACTAATGTGTATTCCAGTGATGGATTTGTAAAGAATTTGTGTCACAATTAACTGATGGTTATTTTGTTTATTTTATATTAATCCTCCATAAAATCACCAATAATAATAATGATATGAAAAAATAAGTATCATCTACATATTATGGTTTTTTTATGTTTATGAAATATGTAACACATACTGTTTTTATCTGATTTTGATATGTTATGAATAGTGTGAACAATATATTTAGTGGAAGGGACATTTTGAGAAACAAGACTCTAACGAATTATATATTTATTAAAACTCCAAAAAATATATATTTTTAAAAAGAATGGTGGTAAACTATATGAATTGCGGCTCATTAGGAATCTACAAGGGGGAGGATGGGCTAATTCATCTATGGATACAACACAGCACTGTTCATCTAGTTGATGCTGGAAGCATCCCCTTTAGTTTTTTGAAAATTTGTAATATATTTGGGGATTTTAAGGGAAAAATTAATATAGGGAATGTGTCGATCCAATTAATTAATAAATTAATCATTGATTTTTATGGTCATAAACACCCACATTTCAATTTCTAATAATGATGAATTAAGCATATTTTAGGGTAATATTATTATATTAATTAATTCATTCCGGAAGAAATATTTTTTTTAATATGGATCAATATTATTTTTTTAAGTATTATTGAGATTTCAATGTTGCCTAGTATAATTATTCCCAAAACTACATTATATTTATATGTAAGGATAGTCGACCCTAAATTTGTACTCAATACATTATTTCAAACCTAATATATATATTGAATGAAACTTTTGGGAAACAAATTATTATCATCGATGCTATATTTTTCTACAAGATGCATGATTCATCAACCCTACTTGAGCTTTCAAGCATTCATTTCCAACCATTTTTTTAATATTTTTTATCTTAGTGAAATATTAAATTTGAACTAGTCAACACATAAATATTAATGTTGGAATATAATAATGATTTTGTAAAATATTTTTCATTAGAATTAATTTATTATTTAATAATGGTTAAAAGATGATTTAGAGGATAGAATTTAATTTATTCAATCATTATAATTATTATGTGAGGTAATCAATTTTAAGGGAGTGTTTAAATTTGAATTGTCTGTAATTATCGAGAAGTTTAAAATGGATATTATCGACCTAATGAAATTAACATTTATTATTAAGTGATGAAAGTTTATTCTTGTTAAAAATTAGATATATATATATATATAATAAAAATATTTTTTTCCATTCTTATGTGTTAGATCTATAATTAAATGATATATATTTTTATTGCTTTTCTGTCAAATCCATGTGATTGTATTGTTATACCCCATTATTAATCTATTATTTCCACTCATAAAAGAAATTATAAGATATACCACTTAGATTCGTATATGTTCATAATCTAATGAGTGTCATTGTTTTTGTTTAGAAAAGGTAATCCTTACTGTTACTATACTAGAAGTTGAATTTTTATATGTTTTCAAAGTACTTCTCTCAATACAATGTGCTACAGGATAAGAGGACTAGTGTTTTAAAAAATTATTGAGGTCATGGAGGGAGTGATGGATGAGTCTACTACAGGATCAATGTTCCTGAAACACAATAAACATTAATGGGATATTATTTATTGATTTTATATAGTGTAAACTATTTAATGAATATAATTATTCATGGTAATGAAAAGCAAAAATATTTAAGATGTTTTACTTCTTCATTATTTCACAATGAATAAAATCAACCTCATATTATGTGATTTTATTATTACTGCCAAACAATTTATATCAATTTGGTAATCTTTGAAGAATCCTGTTAAGGTATTTTTGACCGATTCAAAAATATATTGAAATTAGACTATTTGTAACTAAAATTATTGATGGAATTTAAATGGATAAGTTATAGGTACCCGCCCATAAACATTATATAATCATGTATTAAGTTAATAATTCACATTGAGGATCTTTTCACATATTGAGTTTTTGGGAATTAGGCCATAACTATTACATTACTTCTCAAAATTTACAATGTTGATAATTCTAATCAGTTTCAATTTTTCCATAAAATAAAAAATTCATTTCTAGTTCCATGTTTTAGATAGCATGACTTTCCATTACCTCATCCATGACCCTATTCATCTTTTAGTCCTGTGAAAAACATTTCAAAAACTTAAGAAGTGAATAAAAAGATCATTAAGGGTTATAGAACAAAGAAAGAAAACATTAGTTAATCAATACATACATAACATGAGCTCTATAACATACCACATGAAATCATAAGATTTATATAGTAAACACATATCATAAATGATACTTGTCGCATCCCTGACATAATTATGTTGTAGCTTTCCCAGCTACATATGAAGTTACATTTGGAATATCCATCATTGAATATTCCCTAATTATCATTGGAGAAAAATTATTATTTAGCTTTTTCATGTAACCCAATACATTGGAGAGCTATCTCAGGCTCACCTGCCCTAGTATTAGCACGGAACCACCTATATACGTAACAATGCCCAAGAACCAAAACACATTCATAACACAAAAAAATATATAAACAAAGATAACATTTCCACATTTCAATCACAATATATCATTTAAATATAGTTTCATAACAAATCCATTATCAAAACCATTTTCATTACCAAAATACCAAAATGATTATATGGTATTAATTTTTATTTTTAAAACAATATGGCTTGATAAAGAAGCCAAAGATCACCTAATTATCGTGGTGGTAGAAAATGTCGTTGTCACATCTTACATTAAAAGAAACATTTGTTTTTTTTTGTTAGTAAAAATACTTATAGAAAAATATTCCCTTTGAATTAAATGAAATTTTAAAAGTGTTTATATAGTGTAAAACTGAAAGTTGTTTATAAAAAAATTTCCACAATAAAAGGAGATTGATACAAAAGTATGTTACCTCATGTCCGACTAGACCCATTCATTATTTAATCTCCTGAATAATAAACTAAATTTAATTTATAATTTCTTATGAACCTTATACATGTTTATAATTCCTTTTAAATCTATCATTACCATGTAATATAAAATATTTAATCATTTAAGTTAATAATGGTTGTTTTGTCTATATTTGTTACTTGATTCAAACATAGACTTATTGTAATTACAAGCTGTTCATGTTGTCAAAAATTCATTATATACAGAATGATATTCCTAATTTAAATATCATATATATATCATATATATTGAGTATATAAATGTATTTATAATAGTACAAAACATTTGGAGGTAAGAAATGAAATGCACCAGTAATGGAGACGGTAAGCCGTACGTAAAAATGAACGCTACTTTCACATATATTTCATATTTAATGGAATGAATACATTATTATACATAGGTATTTTATAAATATAGTTTAATATCACATATATATATATATATAATCTCAGAAACTCTATCCTTTATACATTCCACGTAAGGCATCAATGAGTCATATCACTTTGAGGTGGCGGTAGTCCGCACTTCCTCAAATGAGATTATAGTATTTACCTACTTTGGAATCCATAATGTTATTCTATAAATGAAAAATACAGAAGCATAAAAAATATATAAATAAAATATATAATATATAAATACAGTTCTTTCATAATGGAAACCAAAAGAGGTGGTAGGAGAAGATTGAGCAATCATCGTTTCATGATGCGTTAATTTTCCATGCACATAAACGATATGTTTTTTACTCATTTGATGGAGATGTGTGTAAGTGTAGATAGAATAATTTTCATAAAAAAACACATCATATTGAGGAAACTGTTTTTTTTATAAAAGTGAGAAGGATAATGTGTTTAGGGGGTTTTAGAAGTAAAATAAATCAAAATAACTTAAGACAAGATGTTACCTTTAAATCAGGTAACTCCCTTTGATTTGAACCAAACGAGTTTCTTCAAGTTCTGCATAATGTATGGTTTCTTGGAGGAAGAGATGCATATTGAGAGATTATTTGTGTAGAGTATGGATGAGGCAAGGGTCTTGAGAGTTGTGAGTAATGGGTTAGAGGTGAGGGATTGTTATAAGGGGGAGGGGCTCTTTAGGAAAGTTTGAAAATATTATATTATTATATAATGATTTGCTATTTCTAAATGTCCAAAACTTATTTACGTCTAAAATAAGATGACTCATTATCGAAATAAAATCATAAAATAATAATTTGACCTGTTTTGGAAAGTATTTTAGTCTTTATAATCTTATTTATTTAAATCATTTATTAATGAGGTAAACACTGCATCATTATTTTATCATAAATAATTTAATTTAATTTATGTCTATAAATTATTTAAAAAAATCCATAATTTCAGAAATAATTTTATATTTCTAATGAATATTTATATTCAAATATATCTATAATATAACCCCACGTTAATATTAATTTGGAAAACCAATACATGTTTATGATATTTTTATTTATACTTTAAATAAAAAGTCATTCATATCATTATCATACCCAAGTGTCATTCAATGGCCAAAATACTAACCCAAGGATTTTCATGGACTTAAATAACTCATTAAATAAGGCTAGGACATATTTTAATGGAATTTTTTGTTATTATAATATTTTTTTTCATTGAATTACCCAATTTACCTTTAACTGTAATAAAGAAAAGTCAAAAGTTACTATTCCTAAAAAATATTTTATTCATATTGAACCACATATTTCTTAATAATTACAAAAATTTATTTATTATTTTTGAAATTCAATACACAGATATGGTAAAAAATCATTTAAATGACAAATTCATCTTTTTAACCACTACTCAGTGTTTTTACTATTCATCAAATATTGAAGTTTTTTCTGAAAAATACCAAAAAATAAGCCTAATCTATATTTTATATTCTAAATTCAAAAATGATGTCTATTTTACAAAATTATATACTTATAAGTTGCATTAATTAATTTATAATTAATTCTCATTGGCAAAACAAAAAGCATGTTTTTAAGAAATAATAACTATCAAAAGATTGACCCTTGTTTTTGTCCAACTTCAACGTGAAATTACTTCCAATTAACATAATTTTATAACACTGCAAAAGTATAATCTAATTACACCTTAAATTCAATTGAAAATTAAATCTAACCATATAAATAAATTATATTAAAAGTCATTTTTGAATTAAAATACAATACTTTTCACTATTCATTACTAATTGAATTTTATCAAAAAAATACAAAAGATATACCAAAAGTAAATTATGATGTCACAATTCAAATGAATAATTCTATTTGGTCAAACAGAAAATATAAAATTGACCAAAACTATATTTAAAGAGGGTTCACTATCAAAAAGCGGTAAATTGACCTTAAAATGAATATTATAGTATTTATGCATAAAATTAGATTTATTCACATTTTAAGCTTCTAAATTTTATTTGATAAATGTAAAAACATTTAACAAACATGTATAATAATATTGTAGTTAGTTATGTTCATTCCCTCCATTACAATGGCTTGGAGTTAACTACCATTTACAATAGTAATATTATATTATTATACTTTAGTATGACTCAGCCTTGTGCGCGATGTACGATTTCAAAGAATCCAGTTGTTTTGTATCGGGTACGCCATCAAACATAGAAACACCTTTAAAGTAATATTAATATTTAATTAAAAAATATTAATAATTATGACAATGTATTATTCTTTTTTTACTTGGGATGTTACACATGGTTTCATGTTTCAATGGATTAAATTGTGGTATTTATAATGAAATAATGATTATCAATTTAAACAAAATAGTTTAAAATTTTTTCTATTTTAAACCCTATGAAATTATAGCTGAATAATTGAATTTAGATTCATTTAGCGAAAAAAATATGATTTTAATTAAAATTTCGGAATGAAACTATATGTGTTCGTAACCTATATAGATTAAATCATGTATAACAATGTGATACAGCTTATGAGATGTGGAAATTGAAATACATTTTCTTAAAAAGGAAATAATTGTGTCATATAGTTAAGGTATAACACTGGTAAATAAAAATGTTATACATTAAGGATGGATGGTGTTTAAATCGTCCTCTATATTAATGGGATATTAGAAAAAACACTAAATTATATTTCTACCATCGTAGAATGAATTACTCAACCAAATCATGAATTACAATTAATAAGTGTTTTACCTTTAAAATGGAATAAAATTTCATGAAAATTTATCAAATCCCCTTCGATAAAGAGTCTATCAATTAATGTATATATTGGGATTCTCATGATGCATAGAGATTAAATTAAAGATGAAGTATATGATCTTATAATTATTTAGTCACAGAATAAATTTCTAAAATTCACTTCTTCAAGAAATGAAAATAGCTATAATGATGATGTTTTATCCTTTAATGAATGATAATTTATTGATAAATATATATAACATAACAATTTATATTGAAAATTTGGTAAGTTTTATTATTATAATATATTATATTGGAATAATTAAACACTTATAATAAAATTAGTCATGTCCTTAATGAATTTTGTTGTTAGAAATGAAAACAGATGGGGAACATCCAAACTAATTTCTCTTAATTGAATGAAGTGGAATGAAAAATATAATATAAGTAAAATAACATTCAAATGAAAGATCATTGTGAGTGAAATAAAATGGAATCTATGAATTTTACATGGAATGATTTTGAAAATTAATATATTTATTTAAAATTTTATTTGTCCAATGAACTATCACATCTAAAAAACAATTTTGTTCTTTATGTATAAGTAAAATAATTATAATCTTATTAATCATGTACATCTAATTATGAAAAAGGGTTAAATAATAAATTGGATAAAAAATACTCTATTAAAAATGAAATAGATAATTTTATAATTAATCATAATTAATCATTATAGAATATTCATAATTCTGTTTTATATGAAAAAATCGTTATAAGAACACATTTAATTAAAAGAAAAATTTACCAAATCTAATTAAAAATGCATTAAACATGGAGCTAATATTAATGTGTTGCAGGGTAATGTGGAATCACTAAATGGTGATTCAATTATACTTACTAATGTAGTATTATCAACAAATAAGATTATGTGGAAAAAAATTAGAAGCCTATAAAATTATGAATTGGAAGTAATAGTGAAAATATAAAATTGTGAAAAAAACACTCATTCCTAGTTCTAAGAAAGAATACATGTGAAAATTACATATTTATATCGTATAATTAAAGATAAATATAATATTAACGATGGAACATGAAACCCATGGATTAATGAAATAAAAATAGAATTTATTCCTAAAATTAAGTTTCATGTTATCATTGTAAATTTTTTATATCATAATCAAGGACTCATTTACCATATCCTTGCAAGTAGATAGTGGTGGCCCAAATAAATCATTGGATGAAAATGAATTGTTTTAATTTTGTTTTTAGGTACAAATACATATCTATAGAAATAAAATATGGAATATTGGTAGATGGTTACAGATGAATACTAAAGGAATCTTTTCAATATTCTATACATTGTAAAGAGATGATGGAGATCTGGTCATATTTTATTATTATTCTAATGAAATAAAAATTGGAATATGATCCATTGGATACCCATAGTATGTCCAATGAAAAAAAATATTCGATGTGTTCAATGATTAAAGTATATAATAATAAAAATATAATATAATTTTGATTATGTATATTAATATGATATTACACATAATACATATTATATATTTAATGATAAATTACCTATGTCTATAGAACCAATAACTAAAAATATTTTTAATTTTCACCACACTTCCTTGTGTTTTTTTAATGTTTAGCTGCTAAAATAAATGAATCAAGGAATTGGAGTAGAATACTTATATAGTGTAACGTGGATTTCTTATCAATATTATCTATGAAAAAAATATTCTTTGATTTTCAAATACATAAATTTGATAATAAATGAATATGTGGGTCATCAAAAATTGGAATAAAAAGTACATAAAATTTAAAATATTTTAAAAAATGTTTCTACTTATAAAAAATTAAATCGTATCAACATGTATTTTTTTGCATCAGAAATAGTAGAAATGTTATAGGGATGATCATATTTATTTTTTTAGTTGATTATTTGACACAATTTAAAAGATTTTATCTCATAAACCATATAGGGAATGGTTTTTCTATTTTCTTTTTTTGAATTTGAATAATATTTACAAATGAATAATATTTCAAATTGTTTTTATCTTGAACTAACCAAATAGAGAGATATTGAGAATCATGAATTTTTTTTTCCTAGAACAGTGGATAAACAAGTTATATTTTTATGTCATAAAACCTCAATAAATGGAATTTTGGAATGAAGAAATTGAACTATTAGTGAAACAGAAAAAACAATATTAAATTAATTCTATATTCTAATATATTTCTCGGTAGATCATGTGTTCATATACTTCCATATCATGAATATAGATTAAATGAGAGAAATTAATAAAATGTGGTCTAATATAATATGGATTAATAGAAAACCTAATGTTTCATAATATTATGGTTTAGAATAAAGTATTATATAATGAACACTATGGATAATATTGGTAAATTTTATCCAATTTAAAATGAATGAATAATTTTATGATATTCTATTTCATTAAAATCTTATAGAGTGTTTAATAAGTTTCCAATATTTAATAAATAATAAATATACATGATAATTGATGAAGGTGATCCATTTGATAACCAAGAATGTAAAATAGATGAAGTTTCTCATTCTCTTAATAAATCTAGACATTATATTTCAATTTTTTTAACAAAATAGAATATGAAGAAATGAAATACAAATCAAATGAACATTAAAATGGTTAAAGGTTATTTTTTTTACCATGAAATCCTAGAACAATAATGTATAATAAAATATATACTATTATATGAATCCTAGATATTTGATTTTGTAAACAAATTATGGTAGTAAGAAATGTTGAATTATTTTCCTTCATGTCCCGTATCAAACTTATATGTGTAGTAGAATCCCCAAATGCTGAAATACAGATTATATACATTGAAGAAGTTCTTAACTATTTTAAGATAAATATTGTTTTATAATATTTTAATATTCGGTAGAAAAATATTGTAATATGGTTAAAATGGGTCCTTATAAATATTAAAATTACCTAGTTATAATCATTATAAAAAAATATTAATTATCTTTTAATGGATATAATAATGAAATTTGTACATATTATGATAATACTTTTTCCACAATTTATCGATTAAAGGCCATTTTGATTCCTCAACATCCATATTTCATCCTAAAAAAGAATCACAATGCCATATAATGCAGAAATGAACTACTAAATTATATTTTACCTTTAAATTTATCCATTAAACATAATTTTTCTACTCTTATGTTTTGAATTGTAAAAAACAGACACACATGGTTGTGATCTGTAATTTATTTGGATTCAGATAGAACAAACTTGTTTTTTGATGAATAGTTACCTACCCATATGAATAGTAACCTACCCTTATGAATAGTAATATGAAACTTATGAATAGTATATCATATTATTATTTTTCTTTCATAAGGTTATAAGATAATCTAATCTTGATTATTTTTCCAAGATGATATAAAGTTGGCTATAGTTTTAAAATTATTATATTTGGAAGAAAATTTGATTATATTTAAAAATTAATTTAATCATGTTTATTAAATTATTTACAAAAATGGTCTTCATTTTTTAATTCTACATGTCAAAAATAATTAGGGTGAATTTTTGGGATTTTTGTGAAATACTTGAATTTTTTTGGGAAGGGTAAAAATCGATAGTTATGAAATATGAAATATAAATTAATTTATGAATCATACAAGAGTCATGGATTATGTAAATTGTCATTGGTTCGAACTCACATGCACATATTAATTTTATTGGGTCATATGAATCAGGACTATTAATTTCCTTGTGAAAAAAATATTAAACTAATAATTAACATAATGAAAAACCACTCTTCTCCTCCAATAAAAATATGACCCTCACCCATCTGTTCCTATCACACCACTCAAGGTTTTTGAATTGTTCAAGTTATTCCCTATACCCTTCCCAAGGATCATTCCCACGTACTATACCATATGGTATCAAAAATGGCTAAAACCAAAGTCCTTAAAGTGGATCTTAAGAAGAAGAGATCACGAGATATGTATCCTCTTTAAGTTTTTATGATTTCTTTTCCATTCATGTACTTTTCAAATACATTATTTCCATCCCCAAATAGAAGAGAAATGAAGGATTCAGAATATTATATATTTGGGATATTATCATGTATATTGGAAAATTCAACATCACAATTCCTCTCCTCTTCCTCTAATTCTCAAAATAAAAACACCGTTCATGATGTGACAATTTACAAAAATCATGGAAGGTGTGTTTTCAATTTCCATTACATCATTCAAAACTAGTTATAAAACACTTTTAATGGTTGAAAAAGTTTTTATAGTGAATGATAAATCCTCTTAAATGTTCTATATTTAACATATATACATAATATTATTTTATATAATGAAACTAGTTCATGGATATCAATGAACCGCAAAATGATCTAATCTGACATCACTAAAGATATATGTAATGATTCATCCTCATTTTGTATAAACAAAATGATTTATGGAATCATTTAAAACTTTTTAAACATTTTAATACCATTTCATTCTTATTTCATAATTTCATTTACACATGAAAATTAAATGAAATAAAAAATTAACAATGTGAATCTGGTAAAGAATGAAACCCAAAATAATGGAAGAAAGAAATTAATTATAAATAAAGTGTGAAATGATGTAATTAAATGATCATATATGGTTTTATAAACATGAATCTGTTTATATAAGATATTAATAATACACCATTAACCATTATTAAGTACTTTCAAAAAAAATTTAAGAAAGAGGAACATGAGGAATGGGAATTATAAATCAAATTTACATTCTTTGGGATAACCTTCTACTTCATTATTTATGTGGTATTAAAATTTGGTTTGTGATAAATTTTTTTTATTATGTTGAATTATATTTATTGAATTTTTATATACATATTACATCAACTCTATTAAGTATATCATCGGCTATATGATATTTGTAATGATTATTACTTTTAAAATCCCCTTTTTAAATTCTGTTTTACAAAATTGAAATGATATTTTTTTATGAAATTATAAATGTTTCATGATTTTGTTATGGTTCATGGGAATTTTTCTGATGATTTTTGGGACATATATCTCACTCCAATGCATTGGTTATGTTTACATTGGAGTTCGGTTGAATGGTCACTCCATGTGTGATTGTTATTTTTACACAATAAGGTAGATGCGAGGGTTACTTTTTAAGGTAGTTGTGATGGTTACAAATCATAAGATAACTGAGAGGGTTACAAGATTAATTTAAATATTTCCCAAGATATCTTTATGGTTTTTATACATATGTTCTTAAATGTTTTATGGAAATATCATGTTTCACAATGTAACTATATATATGGGCGAAAAGTGTGTTTTTGTGAAAATGATTTCATATGTTTATAAGTATTCATGGACTAATGGATTAGTTTTTTATTTTTATATACCTTAATGAAATTTATATGATCATCTCATTTTTTAAATGATATTTATAGGTTTCCTTATATGTTTAAATGGACAATTAATGTGGTATTGCAGATGACTCTAAATAGTTATTTTTAATTATTGTTGAAAACTGTAATTTAATGTATGAAAGGCATTGTATAATTTTCCAGAACCTATACTAGAAAATTTCCTTATATTTATAATGTAATGTGTATTTTTCTGATAATTGTTTTTAAAAAACTGCACAACATGTTTTTGGCCATAATCTGGATGTGCGGTTTCAAGATTTTATAATTAGTATCAGAAGAACGGACTAAAAACATTGGAGATTAGACATTATCATTTTATTTAGAAACATTTAAGGGTTAATATTTAATTATTAAATTCATGTAAATAATGTACACCTATGATTTTTTTCTTAATTATGTATACATAAATTTATAAATATAAGTATAATGAATGAATTGTGAGGGAATAATTTATTTTATGGGGGGAATGTAACATCCCATTTTTTATAAAAAAATGAAACTCAATGAAACATCATTATCAAATGTCATACTAATAACTATTTTACATTTATAATATATCCATTAAACAAAATTGTTTCACTTCTATGTTTTGAATTTCCAAAAATGTACATACACGGTTGTGATTAGTATGTTATTTGGTTTCTAATAGAACCAACATGTTTTTTAGTGACTAGTAACATACCCTTATGAATAGTAACATTCAATTTGGAATAGTAAAATTAATTGTAATATGAGCCTTATGAATAGTAAATCATATAATGATTTTATTTTCTTATGTTTATAGAAAAATGTGATATTGATTAATTTTTCTAAGTTATATATTGTCATTTATTACTTTAAATTTTTTATTCTTCGGAATAAAATATGAAATTATTTAAAAATTAAATTATTCATATTTAGAAAATAATTTTCAAAATATGGGGTTAATGTTTTAATTATATATATTGAAAAATGGTTGGGGTGAAATTTTTGTATTTTTCTAAAATACATGAATTTTTGGTGAATAATGAAATTCGATATTTACAAAATATGATAAATAATTAAATTTCTACATAATATGTGAGTCATGGATGATGTAAATTTCCCTTGGTTCGAAGAAACGTGATCTTATTATTTTTTTGAGTAACACGAATCAATATTATTCATTGTTTTGAGAAAAAATATTAAACTGATGATTTATATAATTGAAAACTCATTCTCCCTTCCTTTATAAATACAACATTCACTCCCTCTTCTTATCACACCAATCAAGGTTTTTTCATTCACTATGTTCTACCCAATCAGCATCATAAGGATATTCCATATGTAAAAGGACTTCTGGCCTCATAAAAATTCTAAAATCAAAGGCCTTATGGAGGATCTCCCGGAGAAGAGATCAAGAGCTAAGAATACTCTTTCATTTTCTTGTGTTTCTTTTCAATTCCTTTTATTTTCCTATACTCTCTTACCATACCCATATCGAATAAGAAATATTTCTCAATAGTATTAGAAATTATTGATTTTTTCATGTTTTTTGTAAATATTCATCATCATTATTCCTCTCGTATTCCTCTTTTTCAAAAAATAAAAACACTTTCCATGATGTTCCAATTTATGAAAATTTTACAGTACATGTTTTCAGTTTATATTACATCCTAAAAAACTACATATAAAACCATTTTAATGGTTGAAAAATATTTTAATGTGTACAATTTAACCACTTTAATGTTATTCAGTTAACATATATACATAATATTATGTTATATAATTAAACTTGTTCATGATTATCAAAGAATCACTGAAATCATCTAAACAGATATCACTAAATATTTACCTAACGATTCATCCTCATACCATATAACCAAAATTACTTTTATAATCATTTAATATTTTTTGAAACATATTCATACCATTCCTCTCCACTTGGGTCATTTAATTTCCATACCACAAGGAAATATAATACAAAACCATCAATATGGATCATGTAAAGAACCCACTTGAAATAATGGATGAGAGAAAATACTAATAATTAAAGGGTGAAATGATGTTATTAAATGATATTATAAGGTGCCACAAACTTAAATATTTTTCTTTATGTTATCAATTACAATAATTTAACAATTATATAGTAGGTTTAAATACATTTAATGAAAGAAAAACCTGAGGTAATGGAATTCATAACCCAATTTCCATTCTTTGGGATTACCTTTAAAATCCAAAGTAACGTGGTATTAAAATTTTTTATGTGATGAATTTTATTTATAGTATATTTAATTATTTTTTTATATTGTATATACATATTCCATCCACTCTATTAAGTATCACTTCAATTATATGTTATTTGTAAGGGGGTTTTAATTTAAAACTCTCTTATAAATTTTAGTCTACAAAATTCAAATGAAATGTTTTTAGAAAATTATCCAGATTGTATGATTATGTAAAAGTTATTGTAATTTATTATTGATGAAGGGTGGGCCCATTATCTACCTAAAATTTATTGGGTATTTGTATGTTGGTTGTCAGCCATATTGTTACTCCAAGTGTAATTGTGATGGTTACACAATAAGGTAATCATTAAGGTTACATTGTACCGTAGTCGTGAGGGTTACAAATCATAAGGTAGTCGAGAGGGTTACATTTTAATTCAATTAATTCCCCAAGATACCACTATGGATTATATATATATATAAATATATGTTCCATAATTTTTTTATTTAAATATAATGTTTAAAAAAGTTAGAATATATATGGGAGATAAGTATGTATTTGTGAAAATTCCTTCAGATGTTTATAAATATTCTCGGACTAATGGATTATTTCCTTCTTCTTATATATCTTAATGATCATTTTATAATGAACCAAGATTTTTAAAATTTATTCATAAGATTCCATATAAGTTCAATGGGAAAGTTATGGATCAAATATAAATAAATCCAATTAGTTATTTCGTAATTATTTTTGTAAACTATGATTCAATGTATATAAGTTGTCTAATTATCTAGAAACTAAACCAAAAAATATCATTAGATTTATAATGTATTGTGTATTTTTCTATTATATTTTTTTAAAAAAATACACATCGTGTTTTTATAATTAATCTGGATGTGGGGATTTAAGGATTTATATATTCTTATTGCCAATTCATCTTATATTAATTTAAAATTATATTATATAGTGGTAAAATATTATCTTTTAAATATATATTTAATTGATCAATTATATTGTGATTAACCTATATTTTTTAAATATAATGTTCAAACAAATAACACTTTCAGACACACTAAATTGATTTATGGTATTAATATAAAAACATGGGTTTTTATGAACGATTGTATCCATTTCGTTTCAATAATGAGATTTCATTTGGATTGGAAGAGCCTTTATAATTTAATAAAAACACTTATTCTGATTCTTCATTACATAAAATCTATGTAGATGATGTTAATTTTAGCTCATATGATAAAAATATTTGGAATGGTTTAACAAAAATTATGAAAAAGTAACTTCAAAAGAGTAATTTTTTAGAATTAAATATTATTGAACCAACCCCATAAAGCATAGAGCCAATGAATTGTAATATTAATATGGAATATAATACAAGTAAACACATCACAAATGATGTAATAATTTATTATTCCAGGTAAACTAGATACATATTTGAGTCTTACAATACATAATTACAACATTGTATTATTTTCATTTATTTTTCAAAAATGACATTATTTCATATTGAATATCTTTAGTTATTAGTCATATTAAAAATAATATAATCCCGATGGAAAGAATAAAATTAACAGTGATCACATATGACTAGAAAGGGTTGAATAAAGTGGAAGAATTCATGAATCAATAAGCATAATAAATATAGAATTCTAAATAACTGAGAACACACTCCATTTGAATAACCGGATAAACAATTTTTCAATATTTAAAGGTAAATAAATGATCACACCACCATTTTTATAATTATATTCAACATAATCAATATGGAATTAAAAATAACTTAGTAGAAATTCTATTTAAATATCTGTATAGTTCATGATCAATACGTCTTAATAAATAAATTAAAATATAATCCATTTAAGAAGTAAACTGTGAATGAAATGTATATATATATATTTTTTTCAATGTGAAAATATCATGGATAATAAAAATTTAATTCAAGATGAATTAAATACCTATTTATTGGATTTCATGTTTCCATGCCATGTGAAACCTTTAACATCAAGATTTATGCTGATGATAGTTTATAACTTATTAGTAGAACCCCATTTTAGTAGAGGTAGCCAACTGATTCATCCCATGAGATAATGAATAAATTGAGGGGTTTTATTAACTGGGAAAAATCGATGATTTCATGCCCAAATCATTCCTCGTAAATAAAAAATGGTTTAATTAAAATGGTGCCTTATCATAAAATAAAACTATTAAGTAAATAACATATATTTATAAGTATTTCCCAATACAATGAATTAAAATTCAATAAAAACCCTTATGAATAAATGATATATTGTTTAATCTTTAACAATATCCATGATACCAATGTGTATATTTATTAGTAATTTAATGATCATTAATCATATGAATGTGAATAACATAATGTGAAGTTAATTGGTTTTGAAATGAATCAAGGAAGTTAATGTAAACTGTAATGACCAGGAATTTTCGGGGATTTTTTTTAAAATACATGGGAATTTTATGAGTCGTCCAAAACTGACGGCACGTGATTTTGAGGCCCGGTGTGCCCAGAATAAATTTCTAATGTTTTGTTCGGGTATGTTGAGTAAACGTATGAGCGGGTTTTTATAACTTTTGAACTGGTGCTCAGAATTTAAATCCAAGGTCACTGTTGAACTCGCAGCGCCAGTATTATAATGAGCTGACATTCACTTCAATGACAGTGGGTCGAGTTTAAAATATAGTTTTTTGGGTTTTCTTCGAAAATAATAATATAAAGTGAGATTCAATTTACTTTAATTTGAGCCTCCATGTGGGTGTTTGATGGTTAAAACCTCCTCATGGAAGTTGGAGATGGGACCACCACACCTTAACCTCCCATGAGAGGATATGGTGGTGGGGCCCACCCTAACCTAACCTCCTACGAGAGGTTGCTATGTGGGGACCACACAAAGCTAAACCCCCAATTGATGGAGGAGAGTAAAACCTCTCAACTCCACCTCACTAATAAGGGAGAGCCTCTTGACCTCCCCTTTAATTAATTTGTTCCAACTTCCGTAATTAATTTGTGCCAACACTCATGAACTAAATAGGGGATCCATGTTATTAATTCACCAATTTGATTTTTGTGTCAGCAACTAAATAATAGAAAAAATAGTTCTATTATTATTTTTCTTGTCATTTCTCAATTGGTGGAGATTAGGAAGATAATAGCTGGGGAGAAAGTTGTTCCAATGAGGAATGCTCCATCGACAAATAATGATCCCCCAATGAAGAATTCCCACCATCTTTGAGTTCCTCCCTTAGATCCTACCAACATGGGGCTTCTTCAACCGACCTACCCTCCACATCATCGTCAACAAGCCAATGCAGCTCAAGATTGGGAGTGCGTGGAAGACGCGACAAATTACGAACTCATTCGTCTTTTTCCTGTGACGTCAACATCGATGAGCAAAAACCAAATGTAGGATGTTTATTTTTTTTTTTATTCCATTTCTTTTTCTCTTCTTTGGATTGGAAAGGAATCATTGTGTGTTTGTAAAAAAATTATTTTTCACTTTTTTTACTCTTTGATGAGACAAGTGATAACACCCTAAACATGAAGTGTGCAAGACAAACCAACATTGCCTTAACCCTCCTCAATTCTTGTTTGTGTTGTTTCTCGGCATGGCGATGGAGTGGCGTTGAAGGCGATGAAGGCACAGGAAATGGCCTTGCTTCCTGTGGCCTCTACGAACTGCACTGCCCCTGTGGCGTTCTGGTGCCCTGACCGAGTGGGATTTGTGGTCCGAACCACCGGCGGCCTCCCGCGTGCCCGACCACACCTCCCCCGGCCTCCCTCGTCCCACAGCTGAACCCTGCTGGCCCGTGCTGGCTCAGGCAGCACTGAACCGTGCCAGCACGTCCTCCTGACCACCTGTCGGCTTGGCCTCGCCCTACCCAGCCGCCCGTGCCCCAAATGGTCGCGCCCTGCCTAGATGGCCACTTGTCAGCCACACGCGCCCTACTCGGCCGCCCACCGGCCCGCCTCGCGCCCGGCCAGGCCACCTTCCGGTTTGCCTGGTGCCCTGCCCGGCCGCCCACAGGCCTGGTCGGTCGCCAGTCGACCGAACCGGCATCCTGGTCGCGCTGGCCTCCCAAGTTGACCTGCGGCCCACATCGCGGCGCCCTAGCCAAACTATCCCGACACCTCTTTCCAGGCAGAGCCGCGCAGGGCTGCGCCCTCGTTACGCTCCGGGCCGAACCAGCCCCGAGCCCGAGCCGAACCGCCCTCGCGGCCTATTGGGTGGGGCCCAGCGAGTAGGGCCTAACCTAACAGGCTGGACAGCCCAATGGGTCAATCCATACCCAATAAGTCTGACCGGGTCGACCCAGACTGGGTCTGCACAGACCGGGTCAGGACGAGTCGGTCCGACCGGGTAGGACCGGACCCAGTCCGACTACTGTCCCTATACATTATTTGGTCATATCTTTGGCACCAGACGACCGTTTGACGAACCGTTAGCAGCACATGTTTTCTTGGAGCGTGACAGTCCCTTTGAGTATACCCCACCGGTGTTTGGGGTGATGTAGAGATACAATCAGTTTGGATCGTACACGAATCCAACCAGGCCCCAGATACTAATAGGCTATTTACTCACAGACCGGGCATCTGATTGAGGCGATGTCTATTGCGTTGAGACCACTATAACTTGGCAGACCTTTGAGATACTTCTATGTTGGACTTCGTGGAATTTGGAGCAACAACCAGTAGCTTGTGGAGCGGACCTTCTAGGTACTAGCGAGCATTTGTGCGGGAACCTAGTAGATAGCTGTGACCCGATGACTGCTAACCATTTGACTCTAAGTGACTCTATTGTCATAGGGGGGAGCACCATGGTTTTGTGGCAGACCCACAATGGAGAGCGTCTTAGTGATGCAACTTACCCATCGTACTCGAGAGGAAGAATTACCTTAGTAGCCTATGAGGGGGAGCGCCTCTGTGTGACGCGGCATACCCACGGTGGGGAGCGACTCTTTGTGACGCAGTAGAACAACGGTACTCAACAGGAGGAGTACCTAAGAAATCCATGGTTAGTGGGAAGCACTGCGGTGTGATGTGTTGGGCCCACTATACTCCATAGAGGAGGAGTTCTCCAGCAGCTGAGTGTTCAGATTGATACTATCCCTAGAATAAAATCCAGGTTGTGATGAGTCAGTAACTTGTTGTGTTTACTTCATGATTGAGATGGATTTCAAGATAACATAGCTATATGTATAGTCATATACCTATGTGGGTTTAACTATTGATTGTATACATTTTCATTTATTGTTGTTGTATTTATGTGAGTCATTGAGGGTCTTAAGGTCCCTATTGAGTATTGTTATACTAACCCCTACAAGGGCTATTCCCACACCTCGTTGTATTGGTTGCAGACGAAGCACTATGCTAACTGAGCATCAGAGTAGCGAGACGGGACGTTACCCAGAGGTGGACCTTATGACGAGTCGGTACACAGAGGAGATTGATGGACATGGAGTGTTGAGGAGGCTATCTATACCTACCGTTCAGGTTGGAATCCCAAGAGGATGGCCTAGTAGCTGCTTTAATTTTCATTAGTTGTACTTTTTTTCATTTTTACTTGTACCTTCCTTTTGGGCTTGTATTCCGGCCCCCTTACTTGTATTACGCATTGTTATAGTGTTTTACATAGTGTTTTGATTCCATATTGTACCCATTTGTATGTGTTTACTCTTTATAAATGGAATTTTTTCATAGTTGTAGGGATTTACCCCTTCGTGCAAATTACCAACCCTTGGCCTATGGAAGGCGGGCTTGGGGTAGTAACGGCACGGGCCCCAGGGGACAGGTCATGACAAATTGGTATCAAAGGAGTCAGTTATACTGCATAACATAGGACTCTGATCTTTTCTATGATGAAAATGATTTAAGGGTACTGTGTGTGGTTTTCAGTTCAGGGAGTCCAGTGTTGGTGCGACGACCGACATATCCATGCACCAGGAGCCTGACTACTGATTTCCGACTCAGTGCTTCAATACAATTATTGTATGTGTGTTTTAAAAAATTTTCATTAAGTCAGCCCAACCAGGTCAGCTCACCAGGTATAATCTTTTGACCTTTTTGCATCTATTTCATTCAGAATTACACCCCATGGATGACCAGTAAGAGCCCCGAGAGTTTTACGTGTGGATAGCCCACCGAGCAACGAGACCTCGGTGCAGGGTCGTTTTCCATTGAAAGCACCAACAGTTCCACACACCATTGGGCCACCGATGCCACCTGACCCAGTAGCAGACGATGCATGCCGCTTGAGCGCATTTCATGACTGCCAACGCCAACGACCACCCATGATCAGGGGAGAGACGGATCCACAGGCAGTTGAGGATTTTCTTGACGTTGTGGTGAGATTCATCAGAGAGGTAGGGACACTATCTGACTTCATGGTTATTTTTCATGCCAACCATCAACAGGTTTCAGTAGGAAGATGGTTGAGCATGATACTCTAGGTTCATGACTAGATGACATTTATCTGGGCATACATCGAGAGCCAGTTTCGGGTGGAGTTTGTTCTAGTGACTCTTCGCGTGGTACGCATACATGGGCTACTTCATCTGTACCAGGGTAGCGTGACAGTGGCACAGTACTTAGTGAAGTTCACCAACCTATCACACTACTCCATAGATATGGTTCGAGACCCATTAATCAGGTCCTAGACCTTCAAGAAGAGGATAATTAGAGTGATCAGGGCTTCTATGATCTCCCTCAGCATCCCGACTTAGGCAAGGGTGTTGGAGTGAGCTCTCGAAGTGGAGATTCTCCCAGCTGAGAAGAATCCAGCATCGAGACCCACCACTAGACGACATGCAGCGATGTCTTCCCCAGTTGGCAGTAGACAAATGTCACCGGGGTCCAAAAGGGCCAGACCTATGGGTGGACGACCGCATGGCTCAGGATCAGTTGTACGAGGAACTCGGGGTAGATACACACATGCTTTGAGCGGGCAGTTTTACTCATGTAGTGGTCATGGTCACATGGCTTGTGACTATCTGACATGTCGTTCAAATGATGAGTAGATGGTCAAAGGACCACCCAGGGAGAGACATAAATTTGATCAAGGTGGTCCGCAGGGAGCAGGCGGATGTGGCAGAGGAGCTGGTCGAGCATCTGGTTGTGGGCGACCTTTCACGGTGTTACCACCACCACCACCAAGAGTTCCTCCCCGAACCCAGGGAGCAGGTGGAAAAGTGAGAGATCAGATTCAGGCAGTAGAAGAATATAACTATAACGCTCCAAATATGATTTGAGTTACAATATCTATCTACTACACTTTAGTTGTAGTACTTATAAACACAGGTTCCAGTCACTCTTTCATTTCGACTACCCTTTTTTGGAGCTCGAAGATTCCAATGGAGTCTTTGGCTTGATCCTTACAGCTTGAGACTCCTACGGGAGAAGACTCGACAATTATGCACTGGTGCCGGCTGTGTGAGCTTATTCTAGGAGGCGATAGCTTTGTCTAGGAGATTCTATGTAAAGACCCGCAAATTTCAAGGAAATTTTTTTTTCTTAATTTTCTTTGGAATTTTACAAGAGCGCAGCTTCAGACGGCACCTGATTCCGAGGCCCGGTGTGCCCGGAATCAATTTCCGAAGTTTGGCTCGGGTACGTTCAGTGAACGGACGAGCGGGTTTTTCTATCTTTTGAACCGTTGCCCGGAATCGAATTCTGAGGGCACCGATGAAATCGCAGCGCCGGTATTTGCTTAGAAACGCCTCTTCCGGAGTTGCGTTTGCTCAGACGTGGTTTTTAAATTTTACGGCTTTAAGTCAGAAATAAAATAAAGTTTGTGCGACAACTTTATTTTATTTCACTTAAGCTGCTTGGAAGCCACTTGAAGTCACTTAAGGACGGCTTGAACTGAGTTGAACTGGATAGGATGCTATCCAGAAATATCCTACCCCCTTGGCAGGATATTTGTGAGGCAGGGCCCGCACGAGCCCCGCCGTTTCTTTCGCTAAGTAACGCACCCGCGAAAACCCGTCAAAGTAACTGAAAAGTCAACCGACGCGTTTTCTTTAATTCTTAACAGACCATTTAATTGGGCGGTTTATTTCGTGAATTAAATGGGTTGTTTCTTTCGTGAATTAAATGGGTCGTTTCTTTCGTTGAATTAATTCAACGAATTGATGGATCGTTTCTTAACCGGTTTCGTGTTGGCATGTTTATAAAATAAGACCAACCTAAAAATCCTTGGAAAGGATTTGAGAGAATCTTCGTTCCTCCACCCTCTCCGCGAAGAACGCGAAGAACGCGAAGAACGCGAAGAACGCGAAGAACGCCGGAACCGGAATCCGACGACGCACGATCCGCGACGTCAACAGCTTTTCCGCGACCTTCTTCTTCTTCTTCTTCGGTGCCTCTTCTTCCGCGGCGGACCTGCGATCGGCGGTTAAAGGTGAGAATCGAAACTTCTAAATTCTCCCTTCTTAATTTCAATAACAACGGATTTAATTAATTAAATCCGTTTGTTCTTGATCCGGAGATTGGCGACGCGACGCCGGATACCGCGACGACGCGACGATCTCCTTCCTCTGCGACGAGCGATTCCGCGACGACCTCTCGTCCGACAACGACTTCGAGGTAAGGGATTTATTTTGGAAAAGTTACCCCTTTTAAATTTTCTCGTGAACGTTCTTGAAAATTTAAAAAGACGGTTTCAAGCGAACAATTTTATCTTTAAATAAAATTGTTGGATCATGTGTTGATCATTTTATTTTCTCCCGGTTGTTTATTTCTAACGCGGAGGGTGCGGGCCAAACGAACACGGCCCGGCGACCCTCCGCCGTTCTTGTGTTGTGCGGATATGACGGACGACGACGAACCGCGCGGCAGGGGCGATCCGTTGATCCCGCAGTGAAGGTCGGCATCCGGGAGGGGCAACGGCGCAGACGGGAGGCAAATCGGGCCACCGGAGCATCTCCGGCGGCCCGCGGAAGGCGGCGGCGGCGCGGGTCGCCGGCGCGGCGGCGCCGGCGACCGGAGGCGGCGGCGCCCGGCGCGCCGCCGTGGAGGAAGCCCGCCGCGGCTGAAGCCGCGGCGGCAACGGCGGCCGGTTCCGCGGCCGCGCGGAACCGGGACGGACGCGGCGGCCCGGCCGCGTCCGCGTGACAGGCGGCCCCCCGCGGGGGCCGCGTTTCCTCAAAGCCGCGGGTCAAACCCGCGGCGTCTCTTGTTCGGCCGCTCGGCCGAGGCCGAGCCGGCCGGTCCGGTCGGCCGGGCCGCGCCCAGGCCGGACCGGACCCGGCCGAGCCGGTTCGGGCCGGTTCGGGTCGGCCCGGTTCGGGCCGACCCGGTTCGGCCGACCCCAGGGGGGGTTCGGGCCGGGTCGCCCCGGGCCCAGTACCCCCGTTTCGGGCCCTCTTCGGTCCTTCGCCCATATCTTGGGCCTGGGACCTCCGATTGACGAACCGTCAGCGGCTACGCGATCCTTGGATCGAGACGGTCGTTTCGGTATATTATACTCAAGGTTTCGGAAGACTTTGGGTTCGGCCGGGTTGGTTCGTACACGAAACCAACCGGGCCCTCGGAGCGGAAACGCTCATAACTTGAGCTACGGACGTCCGAACGACGTACCGTCAGCTGTGGTAGTTTCCTCTAAGTGAGACGGAACTTTTGGCATACTCTGCCCGAGGATCGGACACAGGCGGAGTACGGTCGGGTTGGTTTTGCCCTAAAAACCAACCGGGCCCCTGGGACGAAAATGCCAATAACTCTCAGACCGGGCGTCCGATTGACGCGCCGTCTGTTGCGTTGAGATCCTGTTGTCGATACGGAACTTTTGGATGCATCAACTTCGGACTACGTGTCAGTTGATGTATCAGCCCCTCGGCTCGTGGAGCGGACCCTCCTAAACGAGCTCGCTACGTGCGGGAACCCTAGCGCTGGCTGTGACTTCGACGACAGAGCAGAGATCCTTCGTGGACTGCGACGACGGCAGAGCAGAGATCCTCAGTGGACTGCGACGACGACAGAGCAGAGATCCTTCGTGGACTGCGGCGACGACTGTGCAGAGATCCTCAGTGGACTGCGTCGACTACTGCACTCAGCGATCCCGTGTGGATCAGTGCCTACAGGTTCTTTGTGAGCCCGATCCTCCGTGGGTCCTTACTACCGGTTCTGTGTGAGCCACTGCCTACAGGTTCTGTGTGAGCCTGATCCTACGTGGGTCCTTTTTGCGGGGGTTAGTACCTATCGATCCTTCGTGGGTCCGACGACTGAGACGGATCAGTGATCGTCTTTGACGTCATCTGAAAAAGTATACCTGGTTGAGCTGAATCTTATGTTACTCTCCTTTGTGGTTTGTGTTGAACTATCCTTTGTGGATTTACTGTTTACTCTCCTTGTGGATTTGAGTCTTGCTTTCCTTTGTGGATTGAGTTGTTCTTGAGCTCGTGAGCAGAGCTAGAATTGGGGACTTAGGTATATGTATGGGCATATACCTAAGTCGAGTCAGATGTTACTTCGTGATTGCATCTTTCTTTTGTGCTATATCCTTTGTGGATTTCGGGAGACCTTCGGGGGTCTCGGGGTCCTTACTGAGTAGCTTGTACTCACCCCTGCACGGGCTATGCCCGCACCTTGTTGTGTTGGTTGCAGACGACGGACAGCGCTGATCGCGGTTGGGGCGTGGAGCAGGACGGTACCTGGAGGTGGACCACTGGGCGGACGTGCTCGGAGCGGACGTGGGACCCGAGGAGCCTGGAGGCTATCTGTACCCACCCTTCAGGTGGGATTGCCAGTGGACGACACGAGGCCGCCGTCTTTTCTTCAGTTGCTGTTCTTTACTTTTTCAGTTGTACTTTACAGTTGGGCTTGTATTTCCGGCCCCTTTTACTTTCTGCACTTTACTTTCCGCTTGCTGACTCTGTGTGGTTGTTACTTATAAAGGCAATGCCTTCCCTGTTTACTGGGATTTTACGCCTTGGTGCTAGTCGCCAGCCCCTGGCCTATGGAAGGCGGGCTTGGGGTAGTCACGGCACGGGCCCCGAGGACGGGTCGTGACAAATTGGTATCAGAGGTGGTCGGTTCTACCGCAGACTCTGATCGTCTTTTCTTTCTATGTGAAGCAATAGTGTTTAGTGTATTGAGTGTGGTTATCAGTTCAGGGAGCCCAGTGTTGGTGCGGCGGCCGACGTATCCGTACACCAGGACCCTGACTCCTGATTTCCGACTTAATGCATGAAAACATTGATTGCGTGTGTGTTTCAAGTTTCTTTGTGATTACTTGTGTCAGCTCACCGGGTATACTGATCTGCTTATGAAAGTCTCAAGTTTTCCTTGTGATTACTTGTGCCAGCTCACCAGGTATACTGTTCTGACTGTGGTGCTCTTGTTCTCCTTTTCAGGATGGCCCCGCGACGATTGCCAGCTAGGGTTCCGAGTATAGGGCGCGACGGCAGCCCACCGAGCGACGAGGCCTCGGTGCAGGGCCCTTTGCCAGCAGTGGCACCGGCGGTAGCCTTACCCGCCGAGCCACCGATGCTTCCAGTACCAGACGCCGACGATGCACGTCGCCTCAGGGCACTGCACGAGTTTCAGAGCCAGCGACCGCCCAGGTTTCGTGGTGAGGCGGACCCCCAGGCCTCCGAGGACTGGCTAGAGGCGGTGGTACGGATCTTCAGGCTAGTGAGGACACCAGCGGATCTCATGGTGATTCTCGCAGCGAGCCTCCTGCAGGCGGCGGCAGGACGATGGTGGAGCCTGATGCTCCAGGTTCACGACGAGACATCCTTGCTCTGGGCGGACTTCGAGAGCCTCTTCCGCTCTGAGTTCGTCCCGGCCACCCTCCGAGCGGTGCGCATCCAGGAGCTTCTCCAGCTGCGCCAGGGCAGCATGACGGTCGCTCAGTACGCGGCGAGGTTCACGGACCTATCTCGCTACTCGACCGACATGGTACGGGACCCCTTCTTCCGGGCCCGGACCTTCGAGCAGGGCTTGCGACAGGAGATTCGGGCGTCGCTGATCTCCCTCAGCATTCCGACCCAGGCGGGAGTGCTGGAGCGAGCCCTCCTGATCGAGAGCTTCCTGGCAGAGCCTTCTTTAGCGGCGAGACCTAGCGCAGGGCGGCAGGTAGCTGAGTCTTCGGCAGCAGGTAGCCGACGGATGACTCACGGGTCCAGGCAGACCGGACCCCCACGCAGACGGCCTCAGGGCACCGGCTCAGCAGTACGAGGCACACAGCGGAGTGCCAGCCTTTCGAGAGGCAGGCTGTGCTACTCTTGCGGCGGGCAGGGTCACATGGCTCGTGACTGCCCGACTCGCCGATCAGAGGAGCAGCAGACGGTGGAGGGGCCACCCAGGCAGAGGCAGAGGGTCGACCGTGGCGGTCCGCAGGGAGGAGGCGGACGAGGCAGAGGAGCTGGCCGAGCAGCGGGTGGTGGGCGACGCTTCCAGGCTCTACCCCCACCACCACCAGGAGGGCCACCTCGACCACAGGGAGCTGGCGGGCAGGGACAGGCCCAGCTCCATGCAGTGGAGGCCTACGACCCCGACATGCCAGAGATGATTCGAGGTACGATCTGTGTCTATTCCACCCTTGCTGCAGTACTTATAGACACAGGAGCGAGTCACTCTTTCATAGCCTCTGCCCTTGTTCGGAGCTCGGAGATTCCGACTGAGCCGTTGGCTCGATCCTTACGGCTAGAGACTCCTACGGGAGCAGACTCGACGATTACGCACTGGTGCCGGCAGTGTGAGCTTACTCTAGGAGGCGAGAGCTTCGGCTGGGATCTCCTTGTAGCGGCGTCGAGGCCTTACGACGTCATCTTGGGCATGGATTGGCTATCCACGGTTCATGCCCAGATTGACTGTTTTAGGCGCAAGGTGCGATGTGTTCGCACTGACGGAAGCAGGTTTACCTTCACCGGCGAGAAGGGAACCTTTGCAGCACAGGATGGACTTCCGAGGAGGAGAGTGCAGCCTATCTCTCATCAGTTGGCTAGCCTCATCCTCAGAGCAGTGGACGTGCGGAGTCCGACTTTTCCTGCAGTGGTGGACCAGTACGTGGACGTCTTTCCCGACGACGTTCCAGGGCTACCTCCTCGTAGAGAGGTAGACTTTTACATCGACTTGTACCCCGGGACAGCCCCGATATCTACTCCAGCGTATCGGATGGCCCCCGCCGAGCTTCGAGAGCTGCGGGTACAGTTGGAGGACTTGCAGAGCAAGGGGTTTATCCGACCCAGTGTCTCACCCTGGGCTTCCCCGATTTTGTTCGCCAAGAAGGCGGACGGGAGCTTGCGACTATGTGTCGACTATCGTCGCCTGAACCAGGTGACAGTGAGGAACAAGTATCCGCTGCCACGGATTGATGACCTCTTCGATCAGCTCAAGGGAGCGCGGTGGTTCTCGAAGATAGACCTCCGGTCAGGCTATCATCAGCTCAGAGTTCGAGACGAGGACGTGCAGAAGACAGCCTTCAGGTGTCGGTATGGCCATTATGAGTTCTTGGTTATGCCGTTCGGCGTAACCAATGCTCCAGCAGTGTTCATGAGCCTCATGAACAGGATCTTCCAGCCATACCTCGACCGATTTGTCGTTGTCTTCATTGACGACATTTTGGTATACTCGACGACTGAGGAGGAGCATGCCTACCACCTGCGAGTTGTGCTAGACACACTCCGAGAGCACCAGCTTTATGGCAAGCTCTCAAAGTGCCAGTTCTGGTTACGTGAGGTCCATTTCTTGGGGCACGTCATTTCTGAGGCGGGAGTTGCAGTGGATCCCGCGAAGATCGAGGCAGTGCTAGCTTGGGAGCCACCCAGGAGCGTGACAGAGGTGCGGAGCTTCTTGGGCCTAGCGGGATACTATCGGAGATTCGTGCCAGACTTCTCCAGAGTTGCGGCACCACTCTCAGCGTTGACGAAGAAGGGGAAACCCTTCGTGTGGTCAGACAGATGTCAGCAGAGCTTCCAGGAGCTGAGACAGAGATTGACCAGCGCACCTATCTTGAGGTTGCCTGAGGAGGGAGTGGGATACGTAGTTTACTGCGATGCATCAGGGACTGGACTCGGGTGTGTCCTGATGCAGGAGCGGGCCGTGATCGCCTACGGATCACGTCAGTTGAGGCCGCATGAGCAGAACTACGCCACTCATGACCTGGAGTTAGCAGCAGTGGTCTTCGCTCTGAAGACTTGGCGGCACTATCTGATGGGCGAGCGCTTCACAGTCTTTTCTGACCACCAGAGTCTCAGGTATATCTTCTCTCAGAAGGACCTGAACCTGAGACAGCGGAGATGGCTTGAGTTCCTCCAGGACTATGACTTTGAGATAGTCTATACTCCTGGGAAGGGGAACGTGGTAGCCGATGCCCTCAGCAGGAGGACGGGCATTCAGCTACTTGAGGAGGCGACGGAGCAGCTAGCCTCCTTACAGATATCCTTCGTGGATAGAGACGGAGCAGCCTTTCTTCAGTCTCTCACAGTCTCTCCTCCACTTCTACAGCGGGTCAGAGAGGCTCAGCGTGGGGACGCTGACTGTGAGACCCGGCGTGCACTGATATCCTCAGGTCAGGCGCCTGATGGTTTCTCCCTTGGAGCAGAGCACGACATCCTTTTCAGAGGACGTACCTTCGTACCAGTCGCTTTACGAGAGGAGGTGCTGAGAGATTTTCACACTTCTCCCTTGGCGGTACATCCCGGAGTGGCGAAGATGTACCAGGATCTCAGACGACAGCACTGGTGGCCGGGCATGAAGAAAGATGTGGCAGAGTTCGTTTCACGATGCCTCACCTGCCAGCAGGTGAAGGCAGAGCATCAGGTACCAGCAGGCTTGGTACAGCCCTTGGAGGTCCCGGAGTGGAAGTGGGACGGCATATCTATGGACTTCGTGACTGGACTTCCACGTACTTCCAGAGGTCACGACTCCATTTGGGTGATTGTCGACCGACTTACCAAGTCGGCACACTTCTTACCCATCAGAGAGCAGGGCTCAGTGGAGAGCTTGGGACGTCTTTACGTCCAGGAGATCGTACGGCTTCACGGGGTGCCATCATCTATCGTCTCCGATCGAGATGCTCGTTTCACTTCCCGGCTTTGGAAGGGGTTGCAGGAGGCGTTCGGGACGCGGCTCCATCTGAGCACAGCCTTCCACCCTCAGACGGATGGTCAGACGGAGAGGACCATACAGACACTCGAGGACATGCTCCGTGCATGTGTTCTCGACTTTGGTCGCAGCTGGGAGGACCACCTACCCTTGGTGGAGTTCGCGTACAACAACAGCTACCACTCCACCATCGGGATGGCACCATACGAGGCATTGTACGACAGACCCTGCAGATCACCGTTGTGCTGGACAGACCCTGGGGAGTCAGCACTCGTGGGACCAGAGATGGTCCGAGCCACGACAGAGAAGGTCCAGATCATCCAGGAGAGGATGAGGACAGCTCAGAGCCGGCAGAAGTCATATGCTGACAGGAGGCGGAGGCCACTAGAGTTCGAGGATGGCGACCACGTCTTTTTGCGTGTCTCACCTCGACGTGGTTTACGGAGATTTGGCCGAGGCGGCAAGTTGTCTCCACACTTCATCGGGCCTTTCCAGGTCCTCAGCAGGATAGGAGAGGTGGCTTATCGCCTGGCTCTACCACCTCAGTTGCACCGGGTGCACGACGTCTTCCACGTGTCTCAGCTGAGGAGATACGTGCACGACCCGACGCACATCATCGACTTTGGGGAGCTGGACGTGGACGATGGGGCGACTTTTGCGGAGGTCCCAGTGGAGATCGAGGATCGACAGGAGCGGGTCCTACGTGGGCGGTCGATTCCTCTTGTGCGCATCAGATGGCAGCACGGGAACCTCCAGGAGAGCACTTGGGAGCGGGAGGCTCAGATGCGTGCTCAGTACCCCCATTTGTTCCCCTAGTTTTTGATGTATCTTTACGGGGACGTAAAGCCCTGAGGTGGGAGTAATGTAAAGACCCGCAAATTTCAAGGAAATTTTTTTTTCTTAATTTTCTTTGGAATTTTACAAGAGCGCAGCTTCAGACGGCACCTGATTCCGAGGCCCGGTGTGCCCGGAATCAATTTCCGAAGTTTGGCTCGGGTACGTTCAGTGAACGGACGAGCGGGTTTTTCTATCTTTTGAACCGTTGCCCGGAATCGAATTCTGAGGGCACCGATGAAATCGCAGCGCCGGTATTTGCTTAGAAACGCCTCTTCCGGAGTTGCGTTTGCTCAGACGTGGTTTTTAAATTTTACGGCTTTAAGTCAGAAATAAAATAAAGTTTGTGCGACAACTTTATTTTATTTCACTTAAGCTGCTTGGAAGCCACTTGAAGTCACTTAAGGACGGCTTGAACTGAGTTGAACTGGATAGGATGCTATCCAGAAATATCCTACCCCCTTGGCAGGATATTTGTGAGGTAGGGCCCGCACGAGCCCCGCCGTTTCTTTCGCTAAGTAACGCACCCGCGAAAACCCGTCAAAGTAACTGAAAAGTCAACCGACGCGTTTTCTTTAATTCTTAACAGACCATTTAATTGGGCGGTTTATTTCGTGAATTAAATGGGCTGTTTCTTTCGTGAATTAAATGGGTCGTTTCTTTCGTTGAATTAATTCAACGAATTGATGGATCGTTTCTTAACCGGTTTCGTGTTGGCATGTTTATAAAATAAGACCAACCTAAAAATCCTTGGAAAGGATTTGAGAGAATCTTCGTTCCTCCACCCTCTCCGCGAAGAACGCGAAGAACGCGAAGAACGCGAAGAACGCGAAGAACGCCGGAACCGGAATCCGACGACGCACGATCCGCGACGTCAACAGCTTTTCCGCGACCTTCTTCTTCTTCTTCTTCGGTGCCTCTTCTTCCGCGGCGGACCTGCGATCGGCGGTTAAAGATGAGAATCGAAACTTCTAAATTCTCCCTTCTTAATTTCAATAACAACGGATTTAATTAATTAAATCCGTTTGTTCTTGATCCGGAGATTGGCGACGCGACGCCGGATACCGCGACGACGCGACGATCTCCTTCCTCTGCGACGAGCGATTCCGCGACGACCTCTCGTCCGACAACGACTTCGAGGTAAGGGATTTATTTTGGAAAAGTTACCCCTTTTAAATTTTCTCGTGAACGTTCTTGAAAATTTAAAAAGACGGTTTCAAGCGAACAATTTTATCTTTAAATAAAATTGTTGGATCATGTGTTGATCATTTTATTTTCTCCCGGTTGTTTATTTCTAACGCGGAGGGTGCGGGCCAAACGAACACGGCCCGGCGACCCTCCGCCGTTCTTGTGTTGTGCGGATATGACGGACGACGACGAACCGCGCGGCAGGGGCGATCCGTTGATCCCGCAGTGAAGGTCGGCATCCGGGAGGGGCAACGGCGCAGACGGGAGGCAAATCGGGCCACCGGAGCATCTCCGGCGGCCCGCGGAAGGCGGCGGCGGCGCGGGTCGCCGGCGCGGCGGCGCCGGCGACCGGAGGCGGCGGCGCCCGGCGCGCCGCCGTGGAGGAAGCCCGCCGCGGCTGAAGCCGCGGCGGCAACGGCGGCCGGTTCCGCGGCCGCGCGGAACCGGGACGGACGCGGCGGCCCGGCCGCGTCCGCGTGACAGGCGACCCCCCGCGGGGGCCGCGTTTCCTCAAAGCCGCGGGTCAAACCCGCGGCGTCTCTTGTTCGGCCGCTCGGCCGAGGCCGAGCCGGCCGGTCCGGTCGGCCGGGCCGCGCCCAGGCCGGACCGGACCCGGCCGAGCCGGTTCGGGCCGGTTCCGGTCCGCCCGGTTCGGGCCGACCCGGTTCGGCCGACCCCAGGGGGGGTTCGGGCCGGGTCGCCCCGGGCCCAGTACCCCCGTTTCGGGCCCTCTTCGGTCCTTCGCCCATATCTTGGGCCTGGGACCTCCGATTGACGAACCGTCAGCGGCTACGCGATCCTTGGATCGAGACGGTCGTTTCGGTATATTATACTCAAGGTTTCGGAAGACTTTGGGTTCGGCCGGGTTGGTTCGTACACGAAACCAACCGGGCCCTCGGAGCGGAAACGCTCATAACTTGAGCTACGGACGTCCGAACGACGTACCGTCAGCTGTGGTAGTTTCCTCTAAGTGAGACGGAACTTTTGGCATACTCTGCCCGAGGATCGGACACAGGCGGAGTACGGTCGGGTTGGTTTTGCCCTAAAAACCAACCGGGCCCCTGGGACGAAAATGCCAATAACTCTCAGACCGGGCGTCCGATTGACGCGCCGTCTGTTGCGTTGAGATCCTGTTGTCGATACGGAACTTTTGGATGCATCAACTTCGGACTACGTGTCAGTTGATGTATCAGCCCCTCGGCTCGTGGAGCGGACCCTCCTAAACGAGCTCGCTACGTGCGGGAACCCTAGCGCTGGCTGTGACTTCGACGACAGAGCAGAGATCCTTCGTGGACTGCGACGACGGCAGAGCAGAGATCCTCAGTGGACTGCGACGACGACAGAGCAGAGATCCTTCGTGGACTGCGGCGACGACTGTGCAGAGATCCTCAGTGGACTGCGTCGACTACTGCACTCAGCGATCCCGTGTGGATCAGTGCCTACAGGTTCTTTGTGAGCCCGATCCTCCGTGGGTCCTTACTACCGGTTCTGTGTGAGCCACTGCCTACAGGTTCTGTGTGAGCCCGATCCTACGTGGGTCCTTTTTGCGGGGGTTAGTACCTATCGATCCTTCGTGGGTCCGACGACTGAGACGGATCAGTGATCGTCTTTGACGTCATCTGAAAAAGTATACCTGGTTGAGCTGAATCTTATGTTACTCTCCTTTGTGGTTTGTGTTGAACTATCCTTTGTGGATTTACTGTTTACTCTCCTTGTGGATTTGAGTCTTGCTTTCCTTTGTGGATTGAGTTGTTCTTGAGCTCGTGAGCAGAGCTAGAATTGGGGACTTAGGTATATGTATGGGCATATACCTAAGTCGAGTCAGATGTTACTTCGTGATTGCATCTTTCTTTTGTGCTATATCCTTTGTGGATTTCGGGAGACCTTCGGGGGTCTCGGGGTCCTTACTGAGTAGCTTGTACTCACCCCTGCACGGGCTATGCCCGCACCTTGTTGTGTTGGTTGCAGACGACGGACAGCGCTGATCGCGGTTGGGGCGTGGAGCAGGACGGTACCTGGAGGTGGACCACTGGGCGGACGTGCTCGGAGCGGACGTGGGACCCGAGGAGCCTGGAGGCTATCTGTACCCACCCTTCAGGTGGGATTGCCAGTGGACGACACGAGGCCGCCGTCTTTTCTTCAGTTGCTGTTCTTTACTTTTTCAGTTGTACTTTACAGTTGGGCTTGTATTTCCGGCCCCTTTTACTTTCTGCACTTTACTTTCCGCTTGCTGACTCTGTGTGGTTGTTACTTATAAAGGCAATGCCTTCCCTGTTTACTGGGATTTTACGCCTTGGTGCTAGTCGCCAGCCCCTGGCCTATGGAAGGCGGGCTTGGGGTAGTCACGGCACGGGCCCCGAGGACGGGTCGTGACATTCTAGTAGTGGCATAGAGGCCTTGCGACGTCATCTTGGGTATAGACTAGTTATCTATATTCCTTGCTCAGATTGACTGTATTAGGGACATTGTGTGGTGTGTCCGCACAGATGGGACCAGGTTTAATTTCATCGGTGAGAAAGGGAGCCTTTGAAGCACATGACATACTCATTTAAAGAAGGGTGCAGCTAGTCACTAATCAGTTGGCATGCCTTACACGTGGAGCACTTGATGTGGAGAGTCCGATATATCCTCTTGTGGTGGACCAGTACGTGGATGTTTTTTGTGATGATGTTCCAGGTCTACCTCCCCGCAGATAGGGGGACTATTAATTTGACCCGTAACCTGGGAAAGCACTGATATCTACACCAGCATATAATATGGCTCCCAGTGAGTTTCGTTAGCTGCGGGCACATCTAGAGGACTTGCAGGGGAAAGGATTCATCTGGCCCAGTGTTTCTCCCTGGGCATCCCCGATTCTATTCGCCAAGAAGGTGGATAGGAGCTTGAGGCTTTTTGTCGACTGCCGTTATATAAATTCGATGACCATGAAGAACGTGTACCCACTCTAGATGATTGACCACCTGTTTGATCAGCTAAAGGGAGCACAATGGTTCTCGAAGATAGACATCAGATCAGGCTATAACCAGCTCAGAGTTCAAGATGAGGATGTGCAGAACATGGCCTTCAGATGCCAGTACGACCATTACGAGTTCTTAGTTATGCCATTCGGCATAACCAATGCCCCAGTAGTATTCATGGGACTCATGAACAAGATTATCCATCCTTACCTCGATCGCTTTTTCATAGTCTTCATCGACAACACTCTAATCTACTCAAATACTGAGGAGGAGCATACCAACTATTTGTAGGTAGTACTGGACACACTCAGGGAGCACCAACTTTAATAGTAAGATCTTGAAGTGCTAGATTTTGATCGGATATGTTCACTTTTTGGGACACATCATCTCGAAGGCTGGTGTTGTAGTGGATACAGTGAAGATTAAGGTGGAACTTTCTTTGGAGCCTCCCAGTAGTGTGAAAGAGGTACGAAGTTTCCTGGGTCTGGCTGGTTACAACGGGAGGTTCATGCAAGACTTTTCCAGAGTTTTAGCAAAACTATCAGCCTTGACGAAGAAGGGGAAACCCTTCATATGGTCGGAGAAATTCCAGCAGAGCTTTCAAGAGCTAAGGTAGATGTTGACTAGTGCCCCAATATTGAGTCATCCAAAGAAAAACGTAGGGTATGAAATCTACTGTGGGACATTAGGGACCGGAATCGGGTGTGCAATGATGCAGTTGTGATCTGTGATCGTGTATGGTTCATGGTAGCCGAGACAACATGAGAAGAACTACACTCCCCATGACCTGGAGTTAGTAGCAGTGGTCTTCGCATTGATGATGTGGTGACACTATCTGATTGGAGAACGATTTACCATGTACACTAGTCACAAGAGTCTCAGGTATATCTTATCGTAGAAGGACCTGAACCTGAGACAGCGGTGATGGATTGAGTTCGTCCTGGACTATTACTTCGAGATAGTCTATACTCTTTAGAAGTAGAATGTTTTTGCAGATGCCCTTAACTAGAGATCAGATATACATCTTCTAGAAAAGGGGACAGAGCATCTGGATGCCTTACCGATATATTTTGTGGATAGAGATGGAGTAACCTTTCCATGGTCTCTTACAGTCACTCCCACACTTTTTCAGTAGGTCACGGAGGCAAAACGTGGAGACGCTGACTGCAAGACATGACATGCTCAGATATCCATATGGCATGCACCTGATGGATTTTCTAGAGTTGGGGAGCACATCATCTTCTTCAAAGGACGTACTATGGTACTAGTGTTACTTTAAGAGGAAGTGTTGAGGGAGTTCCACAAATCCCCTTTAACAGTACATCAAGGAGTGTGAAGATGTACCAGGACCTCCGACGATAGCACTGGTGGCTAGGTATGAAGAATGTAGTAGCAGAGTTCATCTCTAGATGCCTCACTTGAATGCAAGTGAAGTCAGAGCACCAGGTATAAGCAGGCTGTGTTCAGCCTTTAGAGGTCCCAGAATGGATGTGGGATGGGATATCGATGGACTTCGTGAAAGGACATCCACATACATCTAGGGGCCCAGACTCAATTTTGGTGATCATTGACCGACTCACAATGTCAGCCCACTTCATACCGATCAGAGAGCAAGGTTCAATAGAGAGCTTGAGACGCCTCTATGTATAAGAGATTATGCGGCTATATTGAGTACCTTCTTCTATTATCTTTGATAATGACACACGGTTTACTTCCCGAATATGGAAGGGGTTTTAGGAGGCTTTTGGGACACATGTTCATCTGAGCACTTCCTTCCATCCTCATACGGATGTTCAGAATAAGAAGACCATACAGACCCTCGAGAACATTATACGTGCATGTATCCTCAACTTCGGTCGTAGTTGGGAGGATCAATGACCTTTGGTGGAGTTTGCCTACAACAACAGTTATCACTCCACCATCGGGATGGAACCTTTTGAGGCATTATACGGGCGACCTTGCAGATCACCCTTGTGCTAGACTGACCCTGGGGTGTCAGCACTTGTGGGATCAGAGATGGTACAAGCTACCACGGAGATGGTGCAGATCATACATTAGTTGATAAAGACTACCCAGAGATGGAAGAAGTTATATGCTGATAGGATACAAAGACCACTAGAGATTGATGATGGCGACCACGTCCTCTTACGGGTCTCACCTCGATGAGGTCTATAGAGATTTGGACGAGGATGCAAGTTATCTCCACATTTCATCAGACCTTTTCAGGTCATCAGTATAGTTGGCAATGTGGAATACTGCTTAGCTCTTCCACCTCAGTTGCATCGGGTGAAAAATATCTTCCATGTATCCTAGGTGAGGATATATGTGCAAAACCCTTCTCTCATCATAGACCATGGAGATATGGACGTCGATGATGGGGTGACTTTTATAGAGGTTCTGGTAGATATTGAGGATTGACATGAGCAGGTCCATAGTGGATGGTTGATACCTCTGGTGCGCGTTCGCTGGTAGTACAGAAACCTCCAAGAGAGCACATGGGAGTGGGAGGCTCAGAAGCATGATTATTATCCCTGCTTGTTCCCTTAGTTCAATTTGTAGCATATGAGGATGTAAATCCCGAAGGTTAGTAGAATTTAATTACCTTGAATTTTTTTGGAATTTGTTTTCTTAAATACATCGGAATTTTACGAGTCCTGGAAAACTGACAGAGCATGATTTCGAGGCCTGGTGTGCCCGGAATCAATTTCTAAAGTTTTTTTGTGTATTTTTAGTAAATGTATGAGCAAGTTATTATTACTTTCGAAATAGTGCTCAGAATTGAAATTTGAGGGAACCATTGAACTCACAGTGCCGGTATTCACTAAAGATGACTTTCACTTCGAAGACAGTGTGTCAGGTTTAAAAGATAGTTTTTTGGTTTTCATGGAAAATAATAAAATAAAGTGAGCTTCACTTTATTTTTATTTGAGCTACCATGTGGGTGTTTGATCGTTATAACCTCCTCATGGATGTTTGATTTGGGACCACCACACCTTAACCTCCCATGATAGGTTATGGTGGTGGGGCCCACCCGAACCTAACCTCTCATGAGAGGTTACGATGTGGGGACCACACGATGTCAAGCCCCCTATTGATGGAGGAGAGTAAAACCTATCAACTCTCCCTCATTAATGAGGGAGAGCCTCTTGACCTCTCCTTTAATTAATTAGTGCCAACTCCCCAAATTATTTTGTGCCAACACTCATGAATTAATTAGGGGAGCCAAGTTATTAATTCAACAATTTGATTTTTGTGTCAGCAACTAAAAAAAAGACAAACTCAATTTATTATTATTTTTCTTGGCATTTATGATTTGGTGGATCTTGGGAAGAGATGATCTTAGGATAAATGTGCATCCAATGAAGAACGCTCTACTGATGAAGAAACCTCCACCAATGAAAAATGCCAACCTTCTTCGACTTCCTCCCTCAGATCCTACCAACGTGGGGCATCTTCAAACCATCTACCCTGCACATCGTCATCAAAGAGCCGATGCAGTTCGGGATTGGGAGTGCATTGCATAGGTGATGAATGAGGAATTACATCTTCTTCATCCCATGACTGAAACATAGACAACCGACAATCAAATGTAAGGGGTTTATTTTCTGTAACTTTTCATTTCCTTTTTATCTTCTATGGATTGAAAATTATTTTTTTCATGGTTGTAAAACAATTTTTTCTCATCTTTCTTAATTTTTGATGTGCAATATGTGACCACCCTAAACACGGAGGGTGTGGGCAAAACAAACATGGCCTGACCCATCATCCATTCTTGTTTGTATTGTTTCTCGTCATGGAGATGGAGCGACGTTGAAGGCGACGAAGGCACGAGAAAAGGTCGCACATACTGCGGCCTCCGCGAACCGCACTGCCCCCCCCCCCCCCCCCCGGCGTTCCGGTACCCCGATTGAGCCAGCTCTGCTGGCCGAACAACCGCCGGCCTCCCGTGCTCCCGGTCGACCCACCACCGGCCTCATGCGTTCCTCGAACAAACCCAGCATGCATGCGCCTCACCAAGCTATGCAGAACCGTGCCGGACCGAACCATGCTGGCCCGACCTCCTAGCCCCCCACCCGTCTGCCCGCTCGGTCGCGCCCAACTCGGCCGCTCGCGCCCTGCCTGGCCTTGCCCTACCAGGCCGCCCGACGGCCCACCTGGCCGCACCGTGACCAGCCTCCCGTCGGCCCGCATGGCCCCCTGCGTGGCCGCCCTCTGGCCCCCCGACCGCCCTGTCCGGCCACCTACCGGCCTTCCCTGCCGCCCGCCGGCCCACCTGGTGCCCTGCCCGGCTGTCTGCTAGCTTTCCCGGCTGCCCGCTGGCCCTCCTGCATGCCGGACCGGTCACCCCAACATATAACTGGTGCCCTTGCTGCACCGGCCTCCCGAGATGGCCCACAGCCCCACTAGCGGCGCCCTGGCCGAACCGGCTCAGCCATGCCCTCTAGGATGAGTCACGCCCTCATGACATTCCATGAGAAACCGGCCTCGACCCTGGGTCGAACCGCCCTCGCACCCTGCTGGGTTGGGCCCAAAGGGCTACGCCGAACCTAACCGGCTGGCCCGCCCATTGGTCTGGGCCTGACCCAGCAGGTCAGGATTGGTTGACCAAGACCAGGTCGGCCCAGTCTGTGTTAGGCCGATTCGGTCTGACCGGGTCGGACCACCACTAATGACCCTTTACTTTCATTGGCCATATCTTTGGCACCAGACGACCGTTTGACGAACCGTCAGCGGTGCTAGTTTTCATGGAGTGCGACGGTCCCTTTTTTTATACCCCACTGGAGTTCGAGGTAAAGTTGAGATATGGTTAGGTTGGATTGTACATGAATCTAATTGTCCCCCCAGGACTAAAAGGCTAATAACTCATAGAGCGGGTGTCTTATTGACATGCTGTATATTGCATTGAGACCTCTATGACATGGAGGACCTTTGAGATAATTCTTCATGGGAATTTATTTCAGTTAGAGAATTGATCAGTAGCTTGTGGAGCGAACGTTCGGGAGATGAGCAAGCATGTGTGTGGGATACTAGTGGCTGGCTGAGACCTAATGACTGCAGACCGTTTGACTCAGAGTGACTCAACCAGCCTAGTGGGGAGTGAGTTGGTGTCACAGAAGACCCTCAGTGGGGAGCACCATGGTGATGCAACAGACCCATGGTACTCGATAGGATAAGTACTTCCATAGACTATGAGGGGGAGTGAAACTGTGTGACACGGCAGAACAATGGTGGGGATTGCCTCTGTGTGACACGACCGACCCATGGTTCTCGACAGGATGAGTATATAAGGAGTCCAGGGTTAGTGGAAGGTGCGTTTGTGTGACGCGGCATGCCCACTGTACTCAATAGAGGAGGTGTTCTCAAGTAGCCAAGGGTTCAGATTGATAATATCCCTTGAAAAAAAATCTCGGTTGATCTTATTCAGTAACATTTTTTATTTACCACATGATTGAGATGGATTACTTGATAACTTAGTTATATGTATTGGCATTTACCTATGTGGGGTTACTTGTTGATTTCATACTTTGTGATTTATCCTTGTTGTATTTTTGTGAGACCATGAGGGACTTGGGGTCCCAAATGATTATCGTAATGATCACCCCTGCACAGGATATGCATGCACATTGTTGTGTTGGTTGTAAACGACAAACATCATTGACTGAGGATTAGAGTAGCGAGACTGGACGGTACCCAGAGGTGGACCTTTTGACAAGTCAGTACACAGAGGAGACTGACGGATGTGGAGTGCTAAGGAGGTTGTCTATACCTGCAGTTCAGGTAGGAATTCTCAGAGGACAACCCAGTAGCTGCTTTACTTTTCTTTAGTTGTACTTGTTTTTCAGTTTTACTTGTACCTTCCTCTTGGGCTTGTATTCTGGACCTTATACTTTCAGTACACTTTGTTTTACAGTTTTATATAGTGTTTTTCCTCTATCTTGTACCCTACTGTGTGTGTTTACTATTTATAAAGGAAATGCCTTCCTAGTTTTAGGGATTTACGCCTTTGTGCTAGTCGCTAGCCCCAGGACTATGGAAGGCAGGTTTGGAGTAGTAATGGCACAGGCCACAGGGGACGGGTCATGACAAAAATAATATCTTTTTTTAAAATAATAATAAAAATAAATCCAAAATAATAATTAGGATAGTATAATAACATGTATTCTTATTTGAATAATAAATAGTTTCATTGTCTTTAATGATTACTATTACAAATAAATTATTTTAAAAACATTATTAGGAAATATGAAATATTTATTAGTTTTTTTAAAATACATTTCTTTGAAAATATATATTAGAAGAATATTTTTTAAATGTAACATATTAAACATTTAATAGAACATTCCATGAAATTGTGGTCAGGTTGATGGGTTATTATATAAATTATAAAAATAAAATTCCATTTATATGGTAAATGTTTTTGTGAAAATACTTTGTTGGAAATTGAAAACCAGATTATTTTTAAAAAATATTATAAAAATAAAAAAGATATTAAAATGTATGTTAAAAAATTATGTTTGAAAAGATAAATAATATATTTTGGAAAAAAGTTTTATAAAACACGATTTTTAATGAAAACATGTTTCAAATAAAAGAGTGTATTCATGTTTGGTTTTTAAAAAAATTAAAAAAAAACATTTAAAAAATAATGAAAATATTATAATATTAATTGAAAATGATCATGAATAACTATGAGGGATAAAAATAAATGGATTACTAAATATTTATATAATAATTTTATTTAATGGAAATTCATGTGTAAGTAATCCTGAATAAGATTATATTTTTATATAGACTATTGGAATGATCATAACGTTGATGAGAGAATCATCTAACGAATTGATTGTGTATATCAACCCAAAATACACATAAAAGAGTGTAAAACTCAAAAATAGTGAATCAATAGTTTTTTAACACAAAATCATTGTAATACCCGAAGCTTCCACGGTATGTTTCTCTATGAATAATACGATAGCTCGCATTGTACGGAAATTCAAGTTCTAGCACACCACGACCAATATAAATAGATGTTATAAATAGAAATACCCACTTTTAGAGATTTTATTAATTTTTTTTTTCAAGATGTAATTCATTGTTAGATTCGAAATTTCAAAATTATCTTATGCTGAATTTTTGTATTTTTCTAAAAACATTCAATTTTTTATGAATAGTGAAAACAAATTTTTTTATTTTTTAAAACCTTATTTTATTTAAATAAAATTTTATTTTATTTAAATTTATTTTATGTCAAAATAGATACATAATACCTATATAAGTTCAATGTAATTCATTGGGTCATTTTATAATAAAATTATATGTATAAAATTTTATTGAACATTTTAACGTCTTTTCCCACCTTCTAGGAACATTAGAAAATTTTCGAAAACATATTTTTACCACATATTTGGATAGAATTTCAAAAATAAAAGAGACATGGTTGAAATAAGTCTGTAAAATGTAATTAAATTGAATTAAGGAAAATTGGTGAATAATATATTTTGAATTTTATTTACCACATTTAAAAGTAAATAATGAAATTAAAGGTAAAAATGATATTATAATTACCTAGAAAGAGGTCAAAATTCTTTTTTATAAGTATTATTCGACAAAAAATCAACCTTAGGAATAATATATGATCCTCTTTGATCCACTTGGATTATATTTGGACATTTATTATTATTTTATTTAAAGAATAGTTTAAAGTGTTAAATTTAAATTTCCGTAAATAAAACATTTTTAATTTAGTTTTATACATATGCTAAATTCAATTATAATTATTCATTATAAAGATAAAAGTATTTCCTACACAATAGTATTTTATTTATAATTTTTAGACATTATTTATTTAAATATATTTCTGTCATAATTTTGATACAATAATTGCCTCGTCAATGAATGATTAAAATAATTGATATTTTAAATATCCAAATAAATGTACATTGATACTTTTGATGCATTAAACTAATTTTTTAGTTTTATATGACATGTTATTATTGATTTATGTTATTTTGATCTAAGAAATAAATTTTTTTGGATGTTCACAAAAACCAAATACAAAATATTGTCAAAATTGACATAAATTTGTTTTTAAAACAAATAATATATTATTAATTGATATAATATTCTGAAAAATCTAAGGATTGGAAAAAGGACATAGAAAAGGTTATATATGTAATTAATGAAAAACTTGGGGTTCTCTTTACTATTTATAGTATGTATATTAACAATTAATTATAAAAATACAAGAAGTCATGGTAAAAGAAAAACTATTTAACTAAGAGTTAAGTATAAAAGATATGGTTAATATTGTGATCTAAATCTATCAAAAACATATTGGTTGAGTGTTTTTGGACCCAAACCCACATTATCCTAGAAATAAATTCTTTTTTGAGCCATTATAAAACATATATATTTGTATAATAAATTAATATTTAGTGGTTTTCCTATAGTTACCCCCACCTCTCTTATAAAAGGGCAGTTCCCCTTCTCTCAAATCACACCTCCAAATCTATTTGGATCGGCCAGCCCCTATTCCAATAACCTCCAAATTAAAATAAATTCATCCAAGAGGGATTAATTTTATCATAAATTATTTCTAAGTATCCCTTTTGATCAAACAAAATGAAGCAGCAGAAGAAGATGTAATAATTTCATCTCCTCTTTCAATGTTCTTTTCATCATCCAGTTCCTCTTTTTTATTGTTCCCATACATAAATAATAACTATAGTACATACTAAATACTATGATGTTATTATAAATATGGTAAAACCATATTCATTATTCTATCTACCCTATGAATTACAAAGTCGCTATATGTGCGTATGTACGACTTACCTTCTCCACGTCGTGGTGTAGTTTGTTATTCGAACCATCAATATTTGGATGGGTATAATAATTATTATAATTGATGTAAATATAAATTTAACATGTTAATGATTCTGTATATATCATATAAAATCCAATTACATATTATTTTACCATCAATAGAATGATATTATCGCACGTGCATACGTACGGATTACCGTCCCCACGAATGCGACAAGATTCATTCTTGATTATAACCATTCAATATTAAATTTCATTTTATGATTAAAAATTATTTTATTGATCTAAATATAATTCATGATATGAATCAAATATGTCATACAAAAAAATGATTTACATAACAAATCATATAAATAAAAATGAATATGTTAACATCCAAAATGATGATACAACTGAAATGACATTAACAAAGAAATATTATAAGATCATATATGATATCATATTTTGGTATGTCGTTCTTATATAATTTAATAAAAATTATTTCATTAATATATTGGATGTTTAACTACTCTATACTAATGAAATTTACAAAGTAAGGGTTAATTTTACAATCACATTATTTATCGAGGTTATTTAAACGTAAGTATCTACTGGGACTTCTTTATCACCAACATCAATGTTTCATAAAAATGTAATTCAAATTATTTTTACTCTTTCCTATAATATGGGGTAAATTTATTTATATCATTATTTTACAATCTATAAAATGGATTGAAAGGAATATTTATGTCATTTACCAAACAAGTTACTTTATGACATTTTTGAGAAATTATAGTAAGAATGTTTTTAACTTATATGGTGGGTATTACTATTATCATCTATTATAAAACCTTTGAATCTTCCCTTATAAGCATATGAGAATATTTTAAAAATAAATTTTTCTTTATATAATTACATGACTTTTAATGATTTCGAAATTTCTCTCAGATAGTTTTGATTTCATCTATATCAACATCCTTTGATGGATTTTACACCTGTTTGAAATTGATTTATTATTATATAACCTTCAATATTGTATTAAAGGTTTTGTGATATGTTTAAGTATGGATGTGTTATTTTTATACCATTCATGGTTTATGGTTAAAGTATTAACATTTCATATGCTAGTTTCAGTATGAATGTTTATGTTATGTTTCAATCTTTTCATATGGGGAATTCATTGGAATTAGTATGTGATGGGTGGAGCCCACTATAGATTCATGATGCATCGATATATCTAATGAGATAAACTAGTGTCTTGGCACAAGGCATTAAAAAATATTATTTTGAGTCTTGGCCCCAGGCATTGACCATGTGGTTATGATGTCCGACATTATGCATTCCATCATTATGAAAAAGCTATTTAAATTACATTAGATTATTAGACGAGTAGAATGTCCATGTGAATTAGTAAATGGCCTTATTTGACATATCTTTTCCATATTATGCTGATGTTTAAGTATAAAATTCTTTTTTAGTCTTATACATTGCACTAAATGATTATTCTTATTTATGATAGTTGCCTCTATATTGTTATCCTTACTGAGCATATGAGCTCACCACATTATTATGTTGTATTTTATCCAGTATGTGAAGAAGTGTATTATGATTGACCTGTGTGGATAGACTATAGAATATGAGTGTGTTAAAAGGAGACACAATGTTTTTTTCATTATTTTATGACGTATTGTAAAACTTATTTATATATCAAGTTCTTCAATGGCTACTAAACTAATCGGTCTTTTGAGACATGGTCTTTTATGATAATGAAAATGTTATGTAATAACGCACTGAATCTAGGTACCTAGGGTCGAGGTGTTACATTTGGTAGCAGAGGAAGTTTTATACAAACCTTAGATGCTAGATTTAGAAGAACTATGGTTATAGAATATTACCTGAATATAATATTAGAAAATTAGTATAGAATAACTTCCTATAATTTTGGTAATATTGATATTTTGTGAGTTTTCCAAGAAATGGGTCTCTATATAGATACAATATAGTAGATGTGACTCTTGAACAGATGTATCTAGGATTGAAAACTCTGACAAAGAGTTCTGGGTTTTACCTGAGGTATCCCAGTACATGAAAAAGGGATTTGCAACACTCTAGGTTATGAAACACCTTGGGGATATGCTTAGTATAATTTACATGTTCATTACAAGCCAATTTGAATTATTTTTTAGTAAATAACTCATCAATGAAAACATTTTATATGATAGTGGATTATATGCATAAACTATTCAATTTATGTTGGGTATTTTACTAGTATGGAATTGTGTATTGTTATTAAAAAACTAATCTATTGTATTCCATTGTTTATAAACAGCACCTAATGGAAGGAATTGACGTTGTATCAATGAAAATAATCCAGGTAGGGATTTCCCTCCTACTCAATAAAATTTGAGTGGAGTAGGTGATGCAATCGGTGCTGAACAACTTATATCTATACTGGGACAAATCACTCTTGTTATGAATAATAAACATACCCATATGGAGCACCCTGATCCACAAAATGGCTGATCAATATTAGAACTATTCATGAAGCAAAAACCACCAACATTCAATGGGACCCCAAATCCATTTGTAGTTGAGCCATTGATACGTTCCAAAGAGAAAATATATATATCATTTGGGAGTAGTGAAAGGGAAAAAGTTGGCATAGATGTTTATCGCCTCATGGGAGATGCAGATAAATAGTGGTCATTAATTCAAAACACCAAGGAGGATAAATAATTATCAAATATTGAATTTAAGGAGTTTAAAGTGATTTTATTTGAAAAATATTATCCTTGTGTCCATCGAGCGGATATGGAAATACAATTTCTATTTCTGAGGAAAAAGGAGGATGAGAACTTCGAAAAGTATGAGGATAACTGTACAAGGCTAGCAAGGCAAGCATCAGATTATATACATAACATTATGAGTAATATAGGAAGATTCTTTGATGGGTTAAAACCATTTCTCTGTCGAGAATTAGTATCACAATATTTCTCATCGTACGAAGATTTTGTCTCATGTGTTTTCAAGACAGAAATTGAATTTTCTATGTCTTATCACTTTAATGCAAAGAAGGAGAATAAGAGATCAACTGACCACTCTAGAAATAGAAATAATGGGAAGAAGGGAAAATTATAATTTCCATCATACAATTAATGTGGGAGGAAACACCCAGGTACATTCGTGAAGGTAATGGAAGTCTTTTACAAGTATTGGGAAAATTGCCACAAAGCTTGTGATTGCAATGGAAAAAAATAGGTTGTCAATGATGAATACTAAAATTGAAGATAATTGTGGAATTAGGAAAAGTAATGACTCGTGATCTAAGGAAGCTTACCTTAAAAAATGCCAAGGGAAAAAGGCCACGCTTAAAAAATCACAGCTGTTGAGGTTGAATCTCCGAATGACATGGTGGTAGTTAATTTAATGGTTTCTTAAAAGTTATCTGTTGATTTATTTGGTTCAGGATCATCACATTATTTCATATCATCCCAGTTTTCTACAAAAATCAGATATTTCCAATTTGATTTTATAAGGGATTTTTCAGTCAACAATCCTAAGGGAAGTATCATTGCTACAATGTTTTGATAATCTGTTCCAATGATGTTATACATAATTGTGCTTTATCTACTGATCTCATCATCATACCCACGATTGAATTTGATATAATTCATGGTATTTATTGGAATTCAGACCATGATGCGAAATTTTATTATAAGTAGAAGGAGGTTAAAATTTTCAATGATTATAAAGAGTACCTTATTTTTCGTGCAGAAATGTCACGATCTGATTGTTATCTAGATCAACTCACAATAGCTCTACCAAATACAATTATTGGGGAGAAATAAAATGAAATAACTATGAGTGATGAATGGAATGTTCAAATATAGAATGTCCTTATTTTGGAAGAATAGGTTGATGTGTTTCTAGAGGATTTACTTGTACAACATCCAGAACGAGAAATTGAGTTTTCCAATGATTTAATTCTAGGTTCAAGGCCCATATCGAAGACCCCTTATTGAATGGCCACTATGGAATTTGATGACCTAATGACAAAACTAGGGAAATAGAGTAATAAATGATTTATTCTCCCCAGTTTTTCTCCAAAGGGATCCCCTGTTCATTTTGATAAGATGAAAGATTGATCTATGAGGCTGTGCATTGACTACAGGGATATCAATGCAATAACAATAATGAACAAGTATCCCCTACCTCACATTGATGATTTATTCGATATTTTTCATAGAGCTCAATATTTTTCAAAGATTTAACTTTGATATGGATATCATTAGTTGTGTGTGAAGAAGAAAAACATTCCGATGACAACAATTCGTACCTTGTATGGGCATTACGAGTTTACAGTAATGGATTTTAGATTGACTAATTCATCCTCTGTCTTCATAGATCTAATGAATAGTGTTTTCAAGGAATATCATGATGATATTTTAGTTATATTTATTAATGATATATTTATATACTCCAAAAGCTATGAAGATCCTGAAAATGAATTGCGCACTATTATAAAGACTCATAGGAGAAATGACTTATATGGGATGTTTAGAAAGCATGATTTCTTTCTTCATGATATTCATTTTCATGTACCTATTTTCTCTAAGGATGGAATCTCTATAGACGCATCTACGACTAGAGAAATACAAGAATGACCAGCACAGAAAAATATATCTAAGGTATGTAGTTTTATTAGTTCAGCAGGTTATTATTTTCATTTCGCCCATAATTTTTCCCGATTTTCTAACCCATTAAACTAGATCACATATAAAAAAGGATAAATGGGTTTAGAAAAAAGAGTGTAATGAATGTTTTGAAAAACCATAGAATAGATTATTCAAGCTCTTATCTTGACACTACCATCGTGTAATGATGGGTTTTTTATTTATAGGAATTCTTCAATGAAAGGTCTTGGGTTGTGTTCATATGCATAATGATAGGGTAATTGCCTATGCATAATGACACATAAAAATTCATGAAAAATTTTTTCCCACTCATGATCTTGAGTTAGTATCTTTAATCATTGTTTGATGATATGGAGACACTATTGGAATGGTAAAAAATGTGAGACATATACCGATCTAAATAGTTTGATGTATATTTTCTCATAGAAATAACTCAACATGAGGCAAAGTAGTTGGCTTGAACTACTCAATGATTATGATTTCACTATACACATTGACCTAGTGGAGGAAAATAAGTTAGAATATGATTTGATCAGAAAGGATCAGGAGGTTTTGAACAAGATGAGAGTTTAAATGGATCCTATGATCATGGATCTAATAGTGATGGATATGGAAATAATCATGGATGGTGAAAAATAAAAACTTTAACAAATGGTTTCCAAACCATCTTTACTCTAAATGATAGAAAGATCTCAGACTGATGATGAGGAGATTCAAAATAATGATAAATCTATGAATAATGGGAGATTGATTGACTTCTTATATGAAGATGAAATTCTGAAATTTGGGAGAAGAATTTGTGTTCCTGACATACCTGATCTGAAAATAGAATAGGTGGATGATGCTCATAAATCCAATTTCTATAAAAAACCTGGTAGCACTAAAATGTATAGTGATTTGAAGGAAAATTTTTTTGCTGGGACAACAGCAATATGGAGATTGCTGATTATGTGTCAAGTTGTATGGATTGTCAATAGGTGAAGGGTGGAAGAAAAAATCATATAGGATTCATGAAACCTCATCCCATACCTGAGTGAAAATGGGATGATATTATGATGGAATTTGTTATGGGGATACCAAAAAATCCTAGAAGGAATTATGAAATAAGTGTCATTTTTTATCATCTTACCAATTCAGGACATTTTATTACTATAAGAGAAGATTTACCACTTAAATGTTTCGCAATACTATATATTAATGAGGATTTAAGACATCATTGAGTACCCCTATCGATTTAATCTGACTGTGATCCCCGTTTTACATCAAGATTCTTGAAAAGTCATCAGATGGCCCTGGATACGGAATTTTGTTTCAGCATTTCCTCCCACCACCAAACTGATGGACAATCACAACTGACAATTCACTCCTTATAATACATGTTGAGATCTATCTTGTGTGACTTCCAAGGTATGCATGATAAATATTAAGCTCTATTATAATTTTATTATAACAATAGATTCAGTTAAATTATTTAGATTTCCCCATATGATGCATTATTTGGAAATAGTTGTCACACACAAACATGTTTAGTCAATGTTGGTGAATGAAAACCAGTAGGATGAGAACCTGTTGAAGAAAAATTGGAAATGGTTAAAATTATCCTATCCCACATCAAAGCAGCTCATGTTAGGAAAAAGTGCTATGCCAATAACCGAAGGAAGGATTTGGAAATTCAAGTAGGAGATCTTGTTTTCTTGAAGTTATCTCCATTGAAGGGTGTTATACGATTCAGTAAGAATGGTAATTTATGTTCGAGGAACATAATACCTTTCAAAATTCTAGAACGAATTAAATTTGTAGGTTACTATCTGTAAATGCCTCAAAGTATCTCCGAATGTTCCTAAGGTTTTCAACGTATCACTTTTGAGAAAATACATGCGTAACCCAATGCATGTACACAACTATGATGAAATAGAACTAGAACCCGATCTGTCTTATTGTGAAGAGCCTGTCAATATTCTTGACACAAGATAACAAGTGCTGAGAAACTCGATGACTCGTTTGGTAAAAGTTCTGTGGAGAAATAATAATATGGAAGGGGTAATGTGGGAACCCAATGAACTTATGATAAAGAAACCCCCAAATCTTTTCAGGCAGCAGTATTCTAGAAATATCTAGGAAGAAATTATTTGAAGGAGATAAGAATGTAACACCCCATGATTCCACAGTACGTTTCACATTGAATAATATAATAGCTGGCATTTTATGCCAGTTCGAGTTCTAGCACACCATAACAAATCATAGGAGTTGTTATGATAGTAATACCCACTTTTTGAAATTTTATAAATTTTATTTTTCAAAATGGACTTCATTTTGGTATTTGGAATATCATAATTATATTACGGTGAATTTTTTCGTATTTTTATGAAAACATTCAATTATTGATGAACAATTAAAAAATGGGTTATTATTTAATTCCTACTTTTTATTTAAATAATTATTTATTTTATTTTATTTTATTTTAGACTAAATTATATACAAAATACCTATATAAGTGCAATGCAATTCACTGGAGTCATTTTATAATAAAATTAGATATATAAGATTTTATGATCATTTTAACCTCTTTTACCCACCTTCTAGCCACATTTATATATTTTCATAAAATATAATTTTACTAATTCTGTGAATTGAACATCAAAATTTCAAGAGACATGGTTTAAATCAATACATAAAAATGTTGTTCAATAGGATAAAAATAATTTTTGGTTAATAGTATCTTTTGAATGGTATTTACCACGGTTAAAAGTAAATAGTGTAATTATACATAAAAATTATATTATAATTACACTAACAAGTTAACTAATTCTTTTGGATAAGTGTTTTTCGACAAAAATCAACATTTGGAATAAAATATGATCCTCTTTGATCAACTTGGATTAGATTAAGTAATTTATTATTATTCTATTTAAAGAATAGTTAAAATTGTAAAATTCAAACATTAATAACTAAATCATTTATAATATTGGGTTATACAGAAGATAAATTTGACTAAAAATATTCCTTAAAAATCTAAAATGATTTCTTATATAATGGTATTTTATTTATAATTTTTAGACCTTATATAATTAAACTTATTTATGACATCATTATGATATAGTAATTACCTTATTAATGAATGATTAAAATATTTTATATTATTAATATCTAAATAAATATAAATTGGTACTTTTTTCTGAATTACAATAATTTTATAGGTTAATATGACATTTTAGTAATGATTTAGCATATTTTCATTTCAGTAATCAAGTTCTTTTAACTTTCACAAAAACCAAATAATAAATAGTGTCAAAATTGACATAAATGAGTTTTTAAAACAAATACTATATTATTAATTGATATTATATTCCAAAAAATATATGGTCAGGAAAAAGAACCTATAAAAGATTAGATATGTCAATAATGAATCTCATTGGGTTTGTTTGGCTTCTTATAGTATGTTTATTAACCATTTATAATAATAATATCAGAATACGTGGTAAAAGTTATACTATTTAACTACGAGTAAAATCTAAAAGATAAGGATAATATGGGGACATAAACCTGCATAAAACTTATTGTTTGTAGGTATTTCCACCCAACCCAAACATATCTTATAAAAAATACTTTTAGAGCCATTAGAAACAGAATTTTATTGTATAAGAAAGTAACATTTAAATATTTTCCTAAAGTTACTCTAACCTCTCTTATAAATGGGAACTTCCCCTTCTCTCCAAATCAAACCTCCGAGCCATTTGGCTCAAAAACCCCTATTAAAATATACTCCAAAATACAATAATTTCTTCTTATAGGCCTTAAATTGTTTATAAAGGTGACCAATGGATCCCTTTTGATCAAAGCAAAATGAATCACTCGTAGAAGAGGTAATAATTTCATCACCCCTTTCAATGTTTTTCTTCATCCACATCATATTTATTTGTTGTTTCCATACCATAATCATAAATACAATACCTCATGTATACTGTGATGTTATTATAACTATTGTACAATTATATTCAGTATTCTATCCATCATAAGAATGACAAAGTCACTATACGTGCGTACGTACGGCTCACCGACTCCACGTCGTAGTGTAGTTTGTAATTAAACACTTCATTATTTTTATGGGTATAGTAATAATTATAATTTATGTAAATAACAAATATAACATGTTAATGATTCATTATAAATGATATTAAATTCAATTACATACAATTTTATCATCAATAGAATGATATTGTGGCTCGTGCGTACGTACGGATTACTGTCTCCACGAATACAGTGAGATTTATTCCCCATCGTAACCATTCAAGAATAAATATATTTTTATATTTAAAAATAATTTTAAAAAACTTAATATCATTCCATATATGAATCAAATACATAGTATACATAAAAATCATGACTTATGTAATAAAATATACAAAGAAAAATGAATAAGTGAACACCAGAAACAATGATACTACTGAAATATCATTAACAAAGAAATATTAGAAGATCATATATGATATCATATTTATGTATGTGGTTATTTTATAATTTAATAACAATTACTTCTCTATTTTACATGAGGCTAACCAACCCTCGACTAAGGAAAAGTACATGGTAAGGGTTAATTTTACAATCTCTTTATTTATTTGAGGTTGTTTATACATAAGTATCTATTGGGACATCTTTATCATCCACATCAATGTTTCTTAAAAATGTATTTCAAAACAGTTTTAGTATCTCTTATAATATGAGTTAAATTAATTTATACCCTTGTTTGACATTATATGAAATTTTTTGAATGGAATATTTCTATTTTTTTTCAAACAAGGTACTTTATGACCTTTTCGACAAATTATGGTAAGAATGTTTTTTAACTTACATATTGGGTATGACAATTCTCTGCCATTATAACACCTTTGAATCATTTAATAAATTATTACAACAATATTTTCAAAATAAATTTTTTATTTTATAATGACTTGAACTTTAATGATTTAAAAATTTCTCTCAAATTGTTTTGATTCCATCTTTGTCAACTTCGTTTGAGGGATTTTACACTTGTTTAACGTTGATTAATTATGATAAAATATTCCATATTGTATTGAAGGTTTTTTGATATGTTTGAATGTTAATGTGTGATTTTTATACCATTCATATTTTATGGTAAAAATATTAACATTTAATATGTTAGTTTTAATATGAATGTTTATTTTATGTTTCAATATTTTCATATGAGAAGTACATTGGTCTTAGTAAGTGATGGGTAGAGCCCATTATATCTCCTCAATGTATCATTAGGTATCATGAGACCACCAAGTGTCTTGGAATATGGCCTTGAAAAAAATCTAATTTGTAGTCTTGGCACAAGGCCTTGACTATGTGGTTATGATGTATGGAATTATGTGTTGCATCATTAGTGGGTTTAGCTATTGATATTACATGTGATTATTTGACTTGTAGAAAATTCATGTAAATATGTAAATTGAATTATTTTACTTCACTTTTCCATATAATTCTGAGGATTGTGTTTAAAAGGCTTTTTGACTTATACATTTCCTTAAATGATTATTATTATTTATGATAGTTTCCATTATATTGTTATCCTTACTGAGAATCTGAGCTCTCCCTTTTCTTATATTTTATTATTCATATGATGTGAAGAAGTATATTATGAATCACTTTCATGGATAGGCTATGGTATATGAGTTTGTTCCAAGGGGACACAATGTTGTTTTTCTTTATTTCATGATATATTGTTAAACTTATTTATTAATGTAGTACTTCCTAGGCTACTAAAATAATCGTTCATTAGATACATGATCTCTTGTGATCATACAAATGTTATGTAATAATGTACCGACTCTAGTTAAATATATTCTAGGAATTAAAATAATATAATATTAAGGTTAAGGAGAAAGTAATATAACGCATTGAAAAGGAGATGGTTTGTGAAATTCTTTTACACTTAGTAACAATTGAGTGTATTCTCTTTAAATGTATTAATTAAAATTGAAAATGAAAAAAACATGAAGTGTGGATTTTTCAAGATATTATAATCAAATAGGAATTATACAATACATTTAAAATATATTAGCTTCATAACATTACAATATTCCTCAATGAAATGAAATTGTGACAGAATACCATAACCCATGTATTCATTTTGTCATATTTTCTTTGAACTCATGTATAATGATAAAAACATGTAATTACATTATTATAGAACCATAATTATATTTACTATTTCATATATTATCCTGTTATAAAAAATATTACTAGTTCCTTAGAATTTTGATATATTTTTATTGTTTCGTGTGTTATTTTCCATGTTTTTATGTCTTTTTTGAGATACTCTTTTTAGTTTCCTCTTAAATATATCATGATTTAACCATTTCAAGAATATATAAACTTATAAAAATACCATATATGTTTATAATATATTTATTTATAATATTCAATATTATTTAGTGATATGAAATGGAATACATCATTCTTGGAGATGATCAAACGTACATACACATGAATAGTGTTTCAATTTTTTCTTCTTTTGAATGATGTAAAATTAAATTATATATATAATATCATTATAATATCATTATAATATCATTTATATGCCATATATATAAAATAAAATTATTAAACCCATCCTTAACACAATATATGAAATGTGTGAAAAAATATTATCACTTCACAAGGCGGTTATCGATCGTACATATAAATGACGTTATTGTAATCCCATAATGGGAAATATAAGGTTATGTGCTATATAATATTTTCCGAAGAATAAATACATCATAAATGTCATTAATATTATAAATAAATAGTTTTTAAATCATTATTTCCAACCATTATTGGTGTTAATGGAGAAATGAAGGACTTGGGTTCCTAAGGTGGTAGTCTTCCATATACAGGAATGATGACTTCATAACCCTTTTTGATAAATGTGGGTATGGTTTTAGGTCATAATATCAACATAAATACATCTAATTATATTTTATATACTTCTTTTAATATATAATCATGATATAAATGGAATTTAATGAGGTGAATATTTATATAAACTAACAATTATTTTTTCAAAAACATTACAACTTCTTCGGCTTCCCTTTATGATTTCCTTAGTTCCTTCAAAATTTGGATTTACTATAAAGTGAAGACTTATAGGATGTGGTTTAGTTAGTGGATATGTGATTTGCGAAGGGATATAATGAACCAATATGTTTAGAACGTTTGATTATTTTGGAAGATTGGGTTCAATTTTATTAGTTTAATGAGTGGATAACTTTTTTTAATTTTTGTAGCTATGAATTACACAATTTTTTTTCCACTAAATTTTCCTAAACTTAAAGCCCTAAAATTCAAATGTCAAACATTGTAATCTATAGTTTATATGAAATTCAATAGTAACTGTAAAAAATGGAATATATTAACCAGAAACATTACAATATTATATAAATATAATATATTCTTTAACTTGTAAGGACAAAACACTATGTTATATTTAATTTCTTGAAAGATAATATGTCCTTGTTATATAGCATTACATGAAAGAGTGACATTCCTTAATATCTTGTGTTACACGGAAGAACATGATTCACTAAATAATTATGTATTATTAAAATATTAATATTTAATTTAATTTGATATAATTTATTTTTTATGTAAGAGATTACGAACATTATTAACTAACTTATGAAAATTATTGGGTTATATAAATAATAAATTAATTCTTTCGTTACTGTCTAATGAAAATCAAAAATAAGAACCAAATGGTTATATAAATGAAATATTATTTCTTTTATTCATCCAAATGATTTTATTCATAATAAATATAATTATTTATAATAATAGAATTTATTTTAGGAAATATATATATTATATACTCAATTTGGTTTTTTATAATCATCAATTAGGTTTGATAGGAATTTGAGAAGAACAATCCCATTTTTTCACATAAAACCTATATTTTTATAAAATCACGTTTATAATCATTTAATGGAAACCCCATTTTAAATTTTAATTTTTAGAATTAAATTTATTTAGGATGTAAAAATAATATAAATCATTGAATGATAAACCTAATAATTAGGTTATGATGAATATCTTATATGTTTATAAAATATATCTTTTATTAATGACTTTTTGAAAACACTGAATATTAGTTCAAAACTATTTTTTCATATAATTTATTAATAATGTTAAAATAAATATTTAATTGGTTTTTTTGACTAATTATGCAATATTTTCTATCAATTAATACATTTATTCCATTTTAATGAATTTATTTATGAGAGTGACAATTAAAACATAGAAAAAATTCAAAGGTTATTACTATAAAAACATCTATTGTCTTCCCACTAGTATGATTAAATTTTAATAAATTTCAACCACATTTAGGATTGTAATTTTGGAAAAAATATTATATTTTGATCAAAATAATTTTTAATTTCAAATAAGACCAAATATTTTTGATGATAATTATATGTTAAAGTGATTAAATTTAATTAAAATGATTATGGTTAAATTAATATTAATAAAGAACTAACCATTTTCCTTAGGGAATATAATTAATTTTAAAATTTCACAGGATCTAATTTATGGATATATTTTTACACCATACTCTCTTGTATAAAAATTGGACAATTATCGAAACAACTGGGATCATTAAAAACTTGTTAGTAATTCCTTTTTCAAAATATTATAAGACTATCACTCCACTACTATAAAACGACACCACTACTCCCTATTACTCCCACAACTAATACCACATAGGTTATGAAGAATGATTACAAAATATAATACCAAAATCCCTCCACCCGACCATGAATCCTCCCTTTTTGTATAAATCCTTCATTGGTTGCCCTTTTTTGTAAATGAAATGTAGTTATCTGATTTTTAAGGCAATGTTTTTTAAAGATCTCTTTTCTTTAATTTACACCTAAAAAATTGAATTATTTTTAGATAATTAAATTTTGATGAAATAATTGTCCTAAATATAATAGTTTGTTTTTGAATTAAGGTTTCAACTTATTGTAACACAAACTTCCATCTAATGGGAAGCGAACATACTGTTTTTGTGTATGGTGAACTACGACCTCATAAAATGATGAATGTTCATATTTTCTATTACAACCTATCATGGTGGAAATAATGATGGAAACCATGATTATATATGATATATACGATATTTATTATGTATTTATACTTATTTAAATCTTTTATAACACAATACATTAATACTCTCAACTTTTTGTTAATACAATGACATCATTTGAGGAAGTGTGGACTACCACCTCCTCAATGTAATGTGATTCGTTCCGAGTATTCATGAAACATATAAAGGATAGTTTTAATTATAAATTTATGACATAAAATACATATACTTTATATTAATGACACAATTATTATTATATAATTATAGTATATATCATTTTCTTTGTTACCCTTTCACACACATAAAATGTTATAATGTGATTTTTGGATGTGTGGACTACCACCTCATAGAAATGGTGAGATTAATTTTATAGCTAAAGAAGTATAAACATGTAAATATGATTAAATAAATGGAAGTTAATATATAATGATCATTATATAAATATATGGTGTTAATGACCTTCTTCATAACAATCAATGAATAATGGGAATGTTACTTAGGCGTACGTACGCCATATCTTCTCTATGATTATTACATTCATTAATTTTCCATTACCCTATTTAATGAATGGTTAAATGGATTATTGAGGTTTAAATAAGTTAATTATATCATCATTATAATTATGGATATGTTATATAATAACCCCACAGACCATATTTGACCAACCAAAGTAGTTTCTCATATATAACATGAATTTGTCCAAAGACAACCAGCATAAACATAACTTATAAAGTAATTATATAAAAATGATAATTATTGCAGTAAAAATAATTATAATCATGTAAAAGTTTTCATAAAATTAATTAAATTACATAAGTTTATTATAAAGAATGTTGAAGTGAATTCCCCAATAAAGGAAAAGAAAACTATGGTATGTCATCTCTATTTACATTTCTTATAGACATTATTTTTACTATGAACCTTCATTCATTAATATGGTGTATATAATTCATAATTACATGGTATATAATGATTATCATTACAATATTGTTAATATATATTTCATTAAATTTTACTATATCATGTGGATTATGATTTGAATTATTTCAATGTGGTATGGCACACTTATGGAATGTTTAATGATTATATTCCTCAAGAATAATTTCACTAATAATTCATTTTCGTACAATAAAATTATATTAAAATTCTTAAAAATAAACCCTTTATTTTTATAGTCCATTGGTTAATAATAAATTCTTCATGTGTGTGTAATATTTTTCTAGTATTTCGTACTCACATTATTTATAAAATGTTTTTAATAAAACCAGACCGCATTTCTATCTTTAGTCAAAGAACATGTTTTCATCTAAAAAAGGTTTTACTATATTGTTTTTAAAAATGTTTTCATATGACTATGTTAATAAATTTTTACCCTTTTAATATTTCAGCAATGTTTTTAATTGAATATTCTTATCTCTTTCAAAACAAGGTATTATTCAAACCTTTTCACGAAAAAATGGAATTTTTTTTTACCATGAATAGAATGTATGTATTTACCTACTAATAGTACTCATAAGATTTATTTTCGTTTATAAAAGGTTATGTTTCAATGAAAATATTTTTTATAATTTATTTTCAATGAAATTGTTTAAAAAATTATATTTTTATAAAGAATGATTCTAAAATACATTTTAATAATATTTACATTCATCAATGAAAATAACCCATTATTTTACTCCACATGGTGTATATATGGTTTATATATTCATTAATATTCATCTACATGGTTTGTGATAGATTTATTCCAGGATAGTACTGACATTAACATCTGGTATTCCTTTGATTTCCCCCTTGAAATATTCAATTCCCTATGATAACTGAATAATGAATTTACCCTAATTATTTATACCATTTATAATAGATATATCCATTTCCTAAACCATATGATATTTTTGTACATTGTCTAAATTTAAATTCATTTGATTATTTTCAAAAATATTGATAAATCCATATCATAAATTCAATACTGATACATTTTTCTTTAGCACATTGTTTATTCAATATATGAGGATTTCATTAGATATACAACACATAGGCTGGGACTGTTTAATAAAATACCTAAGGGTTGAGGACTGGTTAATGAAATTCCCAATATGCATCGGTAGTCTCATGGGACGAGTAATTTTTCTAGCTTTTGTAGATGTATTTTTACCCGATATATTGTAAAATGCTTTGGGAATGTTCTCTATGGTAGTGGTAGCATGTACTAAGAAAACATAGAATCCCATAATCAAGTATTTACCATGTTTAGTTTTAGTTATTGTTTATCCATGAGATTTTGCATCTATATATCTATGGATACATTTCATTTTCAGTTCAATGATTAAATGGAGCGTGTTATAGTTTCATACCATACCTTTTTGATTTTTCTTTATCAACTTATTTGAATAGAATTTGTTTCCATTTATTACCATGACACATTATTAACATAATTCATTATGAGTTAGTAGATTAAGTGGATTATTTGTTGATTTATTTACCATGAAATAATAATTGTTACCATTGATTCATTATTTTTCCTCAATATTTTTTCATTACTCAACATTTGAACTTACTTTTACTATGAATCCTTGCCTCAGGAATTGAAGAAGTGATTTATTAAATATTGGAATGGAAATGCTGGATAGAATAAAATTATCCTCAAAGTTATTTAGAAAACAAATATGTTCTAATTAATGTAATAATTATTAATACAATACTCAGGTATGGATTCGGTTTATCAAGACTAATAGACTCAACCATCCATGTTTTTTTATTTATGGGCAAGGAAATTTAATTGATAATAGACACCAGCTTGGCGCCTTTTAGGTCTGTTCTCTATAGTTGGAATCAAATGAATTTTAGCAAAAAAAATTAATACTATATTTAGAAAACATAGATTAAGAAGAATAACTCTAAAATATACATTGAAGATAAGTATACAAGAAAATCCTAGAATTTTGGTAAGGTTTAGATTATGTTGTTTTCCAAGAAATACATAATTTTTTGGATACTACATATGGAAGTTGTTCTACAACAGATATAACTAGGAGTAATAACCATAACATGGTGTGTTGATCATAACTCGATGTTACTTGTTACATAACAACGGGTCTTATGGAGCACATGGTTTGAAATGTCAGGGGGATATTCTTATGAAATTTCACAATATCATTATGAACCACTATGAAGGATTTTGAAAATTAATAAACTATTTTAAAAATAATTTTTTTTGAATGAAGGATATTGTTCCACAGTTTATAAACCCTACCATTGATTCTATTGAAAAATATTAGACCAAGGAAATCACTAAAATAAAATAAAATGGATGATGTTTTTATGTGTTTCATTTTCAATGAAAAACATACTAAAAATGCTGTTTATGGATGTTACTAATTTCAAGGAATTACATCATAGTTATTATTTATATCATATTCAAATAGTTTCACAAAATGAAACCATTCATGAATGGTGAAAACTGATCAAATATTGAATGGAATGTTGTCTATAATCCATGAATGAAAGACAATATGGATTTCATGAGAACTAATGACCGAAAAAATAACCTGATTAAAATGAAATTGTTCTTTGTAAAAACATTATAAAAATAAATTTTAATGATAAAACAGTAGTATTAATTTTAGTTTTTTATATCAATTTCATAACCATATTAGTTTCGAAAATATTTAGAGGAAAATAGATATACATGTCAATATTTCATGGGCCTTATGTTCCATAATTAATATATTTCAGTGCATTAAGCATCAAAATGAATTTTCGGATGAATTGATATAATAACAACCAAAAGGTTTAATTGTTAATATGAAATTTAAATGTATCATGTAAGTGAAATTAATGATTATATTTTTTTGTATGATAATTAATGATCATTATAAAAATTGCTTATAAATAATGTTTTCACTAATTCATTAATATTTGTGGAAGTGATGGACTTTTAAATCATCACAAATTTATGGTTTTGAGGTCATCAACATTCTATTGATAATTCACTTGTTTGTGATTTATGAATTAACTAAATACCTATAAATATGTATTTTTTCCTTCCAAGTACTTATTTTCACTTACCAATAATGTTACCATATTCGGTGATGTTGTTATATGGTAGTCCATGTGCCCTTTGTACATCACATTATCCCTTTTACTACAGGATGTTTTAATAACCCTTATCACGATGTGAGATTGAATTATAAGAAATATAAAAAATATATTACAATTATGTAGTTTAAATTTTACAAACAAAATTTAATTAATGTTAAGAGAATGTAACTCCCCTAAATTCAATAGTACTACTTTGTATTCAATAATGTTTATAACACACATCACCACGTGTATAATGGGAATATATTAACCTGATACAATATATTCTTAAATAAATATAATATCATATGTATATTTGAAGGCACACACCACTAAGATGGATTATGTCACATTAAGTAGTTACCTTCTATTGTAGATTTTATTACATACAAAAGAGACCTTCCTCGATAGCTTGTGACACATTCATGAAAAAGATTCACCAAAGAAAAATGTATTATTAAAATATTATTATTTAATAATATATGATGTATCCTAGAATCTTTATTTGGGATTATGAATAGTATTAAATGACATATTATAAATATGATATATATAAATATGAATGTAATTAATTGGTTACAAATTAATGAGAAATAAAAAAAGAACCAACTAGATATAAAAATGAAATATTTTTATTTTTAGAATTCCAAATGAGTTTTATCTTAATAAGAATAATTTATTTATATTATTGATTTATTTTAATGAAGTATATAGGTTATATATTAAATAAAAGATATTATATTCATTTGTTAGATTTTATACGAATATGAATTTAACAAACCCAATTTCACACATAAAAATAGATATTTTTATAACAACAACATTAATGTATTTTAATGGAGAACCCATTTTAAATTCTGAATATAAATCTTTAAATGATTTAATATATTAAAAAAATATTTATTTATGAAAAAATAATTCTTTAAATGTGTTCAGGGTGAATTTATTAATTTTTTTGGAAATATATCATATTTTTATGAATTGTTAAAATATTAGATTTTATTTCAAAACTGTTTTTTAATCTAATATATATGTGAATAAATTATAATTTTAATTATTTGAAATGTTTCATTATATCATATTTTAATCAATTAATTTTTTTTTCATTGGTGTAAATTTAACATTTAAATTGATACAAAAAATATAGTAAACATTCAGATATTATTAACTTAAAACCAGATTTTTCATCCCGGCTGCGATATAAAATTTACAAAATTTTATGCCACTTATATGTTTATAATTTTAAAAAACACATGAAATTTTTTTAAATATAATAATTTATAATGTATAGTTATTCCAATAGTGTTTTTTACTAGATGATTAGTAAATTTGAAAAAAATTAATTACAACGATTAAAGTTAAATTATGATTAATAAGGGACTAAACATTAATATTAATACCTAAACGACATATAAAATAGTCCAAGATCTATTTTTTGGACATATTTAGAACATATCATCTCTTCTATAAAAACATAACCATTATTGGGTCTAATTTAGACTTGAAAAACATGGTATGAATTCCTTCTTCAAAATATTACAGGAATGACACTCCTCTTCCACTATAAAAGTATATCAGTTCTCCACAATAATCACACATCTAAAACATATAGTTTCAGCACAGATCTAAAAAAAATTCCAAAAATACCATCAGTTCTTCTATTAAACCTCCCTTTAGGAAGAATTCTTTCTATGGAATCCCTTTGTTATAAACAAAAAGGAGTTTCATGCTTTGTATGGCAACATTTTCCAATGATCCATTTTCTTTCATTTACTCCTCCACCCCATAAATTATTTTAAATTAATGTTTATATTATAAAAAAATTATTCAAAATAAATTTTTAGTTGTTTTATTATGATTTTTAATGACACTAACACATGAATCAATTTAATTGGTAACGAAAAGTCTATTTATGTATATGGAAAATTATCGCCCCACTGAAAGATGATTGCACATTTTTCCTATTTACATCACTCTTGGTGGAAATTAAGATTGAAAATATATTAATATATGGTATATATAATATATATTTTATATTTATAATTATGTAATCATTTTATAACACATAACATTGATACTTTCTATTTTTCATTAGTACGATAACATCGTTTGAGGAATTATGGACTGCCATATCCCAAAAGCGAAATGATTGATTAAAACTATCTAATGAATGTATAAAAGATTTTATTAATTGGAACAATGTGACATAAATATACTATATATGTTATTTATAAAATAATGACCTCTATGTATATATAATATATATCATTTTCTTTATTACCCATTCACACACTTAGTGTGTGATAAAGTTGTTCGTGGTTTTGTGTACTATTGTATCCTCGACATGATGAGATTCCATTTACATAATTTGAATTATAATTATAATTAAATATGAATATATATCATTTTATTTATGATATAATTATCTTTACAGAATGATAATCTGATAATTACCTTCTAGCTATTACAATCATTGCAAAATGGGAACATCACTCGGGTGTACTTACGAACAACATTCTCCATGATTGTAAAAGTGGTTCATTTTTTCATTACCATAATTAATTATTGGATTAAAAATTGTTATTGGTATATAAATACGATAATTATGACCTGATTATTAAGTTATATATGTTATATAATGACACTGTTCACTATAGGTGACCATCTAATATTGTTTTTGTCACATAAAACGAATTTGGTCAAAAAAACCAACATAAACATAATTGTTTATGTAATTGTATACAATATGGTAATCAGTGAAATACAATTGAAAACCATATAAAGGGTAATTAAGTAGTTAAATAATTAATACTGTTTTATTATATTAAAAATTTAATGATGTTAACCCAAATATAAACACAAGTAAAGGGACACCATCTCAATTTACATCCAATTGATGCTTAATTTTTGTTATGAACCATATTTATTTTATATGTTTCACATACAAAACTTTTACATGATATACCATGAATATCCATATTCTCATTATAATATAACCTTAATTTAATTTTACACCTTCACACGGGATATGATTTTAAATGATGTAATATAGTATTGAGTACTATGGAATTATTAATTTTTATCTTCCTCAATAATGTTTTTAGAGATCGTTCATTTATATTAGAAGAAATTATATGACTATTGATCACTAAACAATTTTATTTTATTCTCCACTAGTTAATCATGACCATTTTTATGAATTAGTATCGTTTTCAACTACTTGGTAGACAAAGTGTTTTATATAACGTTTTAATGAATACCTGACTTCATTTATCAATTTATTCTGAGTAACTATTTTCATTTAAAAACATTGTTTTATTAAAAAATATTCAAAAAATATTTTATAATTAATTATTATTGAAAATTTTACGCTTTTATAATTTACAAAATTTTTCAATGGGTTATTTTTTTCACATTCTAAACATTTCATTTTTTAATCCTTTCATCGTATAAAAAATATGTCCATTCTCTCTTATTGGATCTATAAAGATTTACCTATGATCATTACATGGAATATTTATTTCTAGGTTTAAAATGATAATTTTTACGTAAAATGTTTTTAAAATTTATATTCAATGAAAAGGGTTTTATAAAATGGGTTTTAAAACAAAATTATATTTTCCTCAATAATGTCTCTAAAGTTATATTCATACTATTTATATTTATCAAAAACCAAAACCATCTATCATACTCCCCATGGGGTATTATGGATTTATTCTATCCTTAATCATCCTTTGGTTTGTTTATTATTGATTTGGATAAGGATAATATTAACATTCATATCATTTATTCCTACATTAGTCCCCTTGAAATATTCAATTCATTAATATTTTTGAATAAAAATTTTCCTTAATTATCTATACCATTTATCATTCATATGGATATTTCCTAAACCATATAAGATTTTCCATATGGAGATTACATTTAAATTCATATCATTATTTAAGGAATTATTGATAATTCATATCTTTTGTTCTATATAGATTCTTTTTGATAAGGAAAATTGTTTATTCAATACATGTTCAATGATTAGGACATGAAATACATGGGTTGGGGACTATTTAAGGAAATAAGTACATATTGGGGGCCTAATATTACAACCCTCCAATGCCTAAATAGTCCAATGGGAGGAGTCATTTAAACAAACACCTTCGATGGGGTTTTACCCAATATGTTGTCATCATTCATGTGAATGGTCTTGATGATAAATATACCATGTATAATGTAATCATGGAATCCAATAAAAACATATTTCATAATTTAGTTTCACCTATTTTTTATCCATGAGATTTTTCATTGACATATTTATGGATAAATTTCATTTACATTTCATTGATTAAACCGAATTATTTTTCATTTCATACCACTCCATATTGAGTTTTCCTTATCATGTTATTAGAATGGAATGCGTTTCCATTTATTACCTTGAAATATTATTTTTTGCACTTCCATCGTTGTTTTTTGGTTATATGGTATGTGTGTTTAGTTATTTATTATGCTATAATTATTATTCTCGTTGATTCATAATTGATCCCACTATATTTTTCCATTACTGATCATTTGAACTCATTAATATTATGTTTCCTCTCCTCGATAATCCATTAAGCATACTATGAATGATATCAAGGATATATTGGATGGAATTAAGATATCTTCAACATTGTTTAGAAAAAATATTTTATAATTACTCTATTAATTTGTAATATAAGAAACATGTATGTATCTAGTTTACCAAGACTACTAAACTCTTAGTCCATTGGGATTAGATTCCTTTTATTCTTTGCTAATGTAATTGATACCAGACACCAGCTCTAGGCCATCTATGGTTGAGTCGCTTGATAAAATAATGAACCAAAATCAAAACTAGATGATATAAAGTCGATATACAGAAGAAACTATTTTTTACAAATTGGTATGTCATTTTCCCCTTATGCTTAATGTCTATTCCCTTGGTATACAAGTTTTTCTTGAAAACAATGTAATTTATTTTAATTTATTTCACCAATAATTACGGTAAAAAATAAAAGTACCATATTATACATAATAAAATATGGTGATTATATTTTGGGAATCAATTTTTCCATTTAAATATAAATTAGTGGAAAAAATTAAATTGTTAATAATCTCATAAACGTTATAATAAAGATTTGTTTTAAATAGAACATGATCAGAAGTTTTCACATTTTTGATATATAAAATCAATATGAAAATGATTCTAATTAACTAAATTTTATTTTTAAATATATAAATGAAGTATTAATACGTTAAAAAAATTAAAAATATAACATAACATACTTAATTATTATGAATAAATATCAGTTTTCAATTAAAATTTACTAATCTTCATTATTAATAAAAAAATTCTTAAAAATTTACAAAAAACTTCCCCTATGTTACTTTTTACCATACAATTTTTTTATAATTTTTTAATTATAATTTATAAAATTTTCAAATTTTATTTTTAATAAAAATGGTCCCTTAAATGGTGGAAATGCCTTTAGAAGATACATCATTATATACATAAAATTGGTTTTTTTCTATTCATAAGCATATTAAATATGGTTCATATATTAAAAATATTTATTTAGTATGTAATATTAAATTTACTTTATGATAAAAAAATAATATTAATCAATATAATTTATTAATATTATATTCATTTTCTTTTAAAAATGTTTTTTATAAATGTTTTTTTATTCAATTGGTTTTCATATTAATTTATAATTAATTTAAAACCAATGAATTCAAACATATATTTTCATATTTAATTGAATAATACTCATATAACAATTTAACAACTAGGAGATAATTTTTCATCTTAAATAATAATATTTACTATATTCTTTGATACTCAATTATATGTGTAACAGAAGCTGTTGAAGAGATTCTCTAGTTCATTTAATGCCAGATAACTCAGTGTTTTAAAAATTTCTAGCTATATAATAGATTAATATTTTTATGATAGTAAATATGTAATAACTTCACTATTTTTTATATTACATTATATACTCAGTTTTATATATCAGAAAATAAATTTATTAACATGTTATTATTTTAGAATTTTATGTTGATACATTCTCCTCAACTTAAAAATTTCAGCCTTTCAATTTAAACAAGATAGAGGTAATCAAGGGATCGATATTTTAAAATACCATTGATAAAAAACCCAAATCATAAAATTTTAAATAATACATCATCACAGTAAGAGAGAAAGAAAAGTACAATGGTCATGTGGAATGAAAAATTTCTAGGTTTATATGTCGTAAAACATTGGTTCAATATGATTTTATGGAAATGGAATAAATGTGTAAATAGTTATAATGAGTTATTGAGGCCATTGATTACAAGAAATTAAATTTTCAACAACATGTTGGGGACCACATGTCTATCCATCTATGATGATTTAATATACAATATATTTCATTGGATATGAATGTTATATAATGAAAGTTTAATATCAAGATCATTTTCAAATTTTTGAGTAATTATTTTACAACCTAAGAATATATGTAAATAATCCTACTTGATATATTTTTATATCATAAGAATAATTTTTCCTTTTTTACATTGTTCAATTTCTAATTCATCAATTAATATGTGAAATAAATATCTAAAAAATCATTTTTAATCCTTATTAACTAAAATTCATATTTAATATATCATAATAATCAAAAATGATTGAAATGTTATTTGTTAGTTTATATAGATTTTCAAAAACCAATATAATGTGTTGAATAATCTATTATCGAAAAATTTAATACTATTGGTTTATAATAAATATTTATTTTCTAAATATTCTACCTAAAAACAGTGACATTTTAACTCAGACAATACTTAGGTTGGTTGTTAGTATTAAACCATTATCATCAATCGATTGTTTATTCAATATCATCTATCATTCAATGTATGATGGATTTTAAACTAAAATCCATGCATTAATTTTAAGAAAATATATTATCATAATTCATATAATGTTCAAGTAATATACGAGAGACATAATTTGAATAGTAGAATTAATTAAATACAATTTTTATTAATGTTATCAACAAAAAAATTTATAAGTTTGATTAATATTATTTTACTATTATTACAATTTTAAGATTGATAATATTAACAGGGCAGGATATCAATACAATTATACATATATCTATAAAATGAAATAGAATTATTCAGAGAATTAATTTTCCTAAAAACATACTCAAAAAATAAATATCTCCAAAATAAATTCATTCCTAGGACCTATCTACCAAAATATTCATAAAACGTGTTTTTCTGAATTTGAACATATGATCACTCATAATCTAATTAACCCATTATTGTATCAATAATTCTAATGTTAATCAATATGAAATTTTGTATAAAATATATATAAATAAGTAGATGTTATGTCATCCTTTTAAACAAAATACATTATAAAAAATACTTCAGCAACATATTTGTGGAATCATAATTAAAGAATCATCCTCTTTATTATTTCAACATTTTTCCTATATCCATATATGCTTTATCCACGGACATTCATTTTCATTATCTATTCATAACCATAAAAAATATTTGTAATGAAAATTTTAATTATCCTAAACATATCCCTCAGGAGAGTCAAAATAATTTCCAAAAATTGATCATTTTCATGTACTGGGTTACACAAAAGATATTCATGGTGTCCCCTTTTCATATTCACTAACCTAGGTTTATATTTGTTGGAACCATATCCACATGTAGTATCCAGACAGGGAAGCATGTTAATAATGAAGCCACATAATATCATCCTTAAGATAATAGTGGAGCATTCTTCTTTATGTTTCCTAAATGTCATTCATATGGTTATGTTCCCTAGTCAATGTTTTCCAAAATATAGTTCACATGTTTTCTAAGAAACTATATCTCGTACCATCAATAGAAACCCAACCCCAAAATCCTATAGTTAGTGCCTACTACTATTACATTGGAAAAATATAAATGTATTCTCATCCAGAATGAACCTATAGTTTAATAGACTTGAGGAATATGATATCCAAATGAGTGATACGATAAAAAAATGAAATATAATATCTTTTCTTTTAATTTATGAGAATAACATAATTACATTTAACCTATTAATATATATATGTCATAGTAATATACATTTAGTCAAGGAGGAATAAAAAAGTCTGTTTGAGATAAAATTCATAGTAAGGATTTGGTAAAGTGGAAAAAAACATCAATCAATACTAATAATCTATATTGGAAGGTAAAAAACCAAGTAGAAAATCTATTTAAATTTTTGGATAAGGAATAGTCATCAATGAAATTGAAGATAAATATTCACAAATTCGATTTAAATAACTAAATAAGGTATAATAAATTAAATAGGAATACAATTTAGACTTCAAGCCATTTAAATAATTTGATAAATCATAATCTACATGTCATATTAAATAAATGAAAACATATATTATTTAATAAATATCCTGAAAATTAAATGAATCGATAAATATTTTATTATAAAATATCATTGATAATAATAACTAAATTTTTATTTCAGTAAAAGATTAATTATTGTACATCATGATTCCCAAGAATATGAAACCTTAAACTTCAAGATCTATTCTCAAAAGATTTTAAAAAATATTGGTAGAAACAAATTTATCCAGGACTAGATAACTGATTCATCCAATGAAACTACTGATTCATCTTGTGGATATCATTTAATGGCCCCACCCAAGCCTTTAAGTCCAAAAAATTATGCATATATCGAATAATTTATTTGATTAATGGTGATTCTTATCATCAAAAATCCATACTAACTAAAGAAATACATTTTTATATTTTTTTATTCAATTAAATAATATTCAATCTAATACACCATATTTTTAAATTATATGTTTTTTAAGTAATAATGATATACATGATAAACAATATGGAAATTTAGCGATAATTAAATGTTCAATGATTATAAGAAAGTGAATAACTCAATGGGACATTAATGAATACAAAAATTATTTCAAGAAATAAATTTCACTACAATACATGGGAAAAATTTATTATCTACCTAGAGGAAGAATAAGTATGGTATCATTACAAATTCCATTGGAATAATAATAATTTTTTTTCATTTATGAATATAAAAACCATAAAATAACCTAAAATAATATCAATGAATATATCTTATTCCTTTAGATAATTTTTTTTAAAATAATTTTCATCAAAAATTAAATTTTAATCAATTTTCTTTAAAAATACCCACATAAAAATTTAATGTAATCTTTAAATAAAATATGTTTATATCGATGAGTAGTTCTATAAAAGATGCAATGAATATTATATTTTCAATGTAAAATGTTAGAAATCTTTCTTTCTCATAATGTAATAAGAAAATTTCATTTAATAACTTTTTTAATATTAAAAACCGACCCAATTTTTTTTCAATAATTCATTTATAAAATTTAAATTAAAAAATACTGAATTTATTATAAAACATTGTTTTTGAAGAAAATGTTTTTTTGACCGAAAAGAGAAATGAAGTTTGGTATTTTTAAGAAAACATTAGAAAACATTTTATGCAATTAAGAGAGTAAAATTTATACAAATACTATAACATTATGATTAACAACAATAATAGATGAAAATTAAATAATTTATTAAACACTTATCAAATAATATTCTTCATTCAAAATTCATATGCAAACAATCTCCAATAAAATGATACTGTGAAGTAACAAAGACAAAATATTATAAAGTTGTAGTGGGAATAAAAGTAAGAAAACATTATGTGTATCAACTATAAATCCAGATAAAACATGTGTAAATACAATAATAGGTTACTAATAGACAATACAAAAAATACCAAAATATTAACAACATTGAGGAAGTAATATAACCTAATGAAAAGGAATTGGGTTATGACTTTTTTACAACATGGAATTTTTAATTATAATCACCATAGAATAAATAATTTTAATTTATTTTCAAAATACCATGAATAAATAATTATTTTTTATATTACATCTTAATGGGAAATATATACGCCATATAAATTGGATTAGGTACATTGCAATACAATATGATCTAATGAAATAGAATTTAGATATAATCCCTTTCCATATGTTTTCTTTTGGTTATATGTGATTTAAAATCGTGATAAATTGTATTAAAAATGTTATTAAGTCCTTAATAAATAAAAATAATATTTATTATATCATATATTGTCCTCTTATAAAATTTTGTTTCACATCTGATAATCATATTTTATTATTTTCATTGTTTTGATTGTTATTCAGATTTTTTTGAGTGTGTATTTATATTTTATATTTTCCTTTTAAATATATAAAGATTTAATCATCTAATGAATTTAAAAATGGAATAAATATTATATTTATTCATTATATTATTATAAATATTTTTTTCTAATATTTTGAGTTATGCAATTGCATACACATCTCGTAGAGATGGCGGGTCGTACATAAGCATGAAGGTTGTTTCCATTTTCATGTAGTGTTGGATGAGTGAAAATTATACACTATATATATTATCATTTTATTATTTTTTTTAAATCATATAATTCTCAAATTTGTATTAAACCCATCCTTAATAAATTCCATGTAATGACTGAATGAATTACATCAGTTTATAATATGGTAGAATGTCGTACACATGGACGACATTATCATATTCCAAAATAATAGAGTGATTAATGGCATGTATTTCATTAAATTTAATGAATTATCAATACATTATAAAAATAATATATAAATTTTATTTTTATAATTATTCGTATCCATCATTGAAGGTAATTGAGAAAATAAATCCATTAGTTTGTCTGGCGGTAATCTGCTGTACACAGTAACGATGATTTCATAACACATTCAATAGAAAATTATGTCTTTCTAGGTATTAAGAAAAATATTATAACAAATAATTATATTAATAAAATTATGTTATTATATATTCCAGATATAATTACAATTGATAGAGGTGGAGAATGAAATTAAATAATTGAATTTATAAAAATTATACATTGTTTTTTGGAATCATCCCTAGGTTTGAACTAATGTATTTTTAATTTTTATTTCATCTAAATATAAGGAATAAATGATAATGGTACAGATATTTAGAGGGGGAGAGTTGGTACACTTTTTTGTGGGGTGGATTAAGAACTTTAAAATCATGAATGGTTGAACTCCACTTTTATTTTTCCATGTATTGTGTATCATATGATGCACCAAACTAGAAAAAATAATTTATAACATAAAAATATTTCTATAGAATTAATTGTTTAGAAATAGTAATGTCATTTGACACCATAATAATAATATGTAGTCTATTGGTAAACATGACTTCCACTTAATCGATGTAATTAGTTTCAATTGTTTTCACTAATCATTGTGGTAAAAAATTAATTTTAACTTGTTTTACATTTTAAATTTTTATGATTCAAATTTTTTTATCCAATTTACTATATTCAGTCCACATAAGTGGAAATTTTTAATTAATATTAATCTCACAAACATGAATAGAAAGGAGGAGTTTTATGTGAAAATTTTCAAAAGTATGCAAGTTTTTTAACTTCGAATTTAATATTAAAATGATTCCAAATATAGAAAATTAAGTAATATATGTATAATTGGAATATTATTACTTTAAACCAAATTAAAAATATAGTGTACTCTTTGAAATTATTTAAATGAAAATTTAGTTTCAAAATTTAGTTTCAAAATTAAATTTCATTATTAATCACAAATAATTTTTTTAAAATATTATTTCAGAAATTATTTTTATTTTTTCAAATATAATTTATTAAATATTCAGCAGTTTATTTCATAACATGTTTGACATTAAAAAGTAATAAAATATCCTTAAAAATGTGTTATTTAATATGTAAAATTTATATAGTTTAATTATATCATTATTAAATATAAGGGATGCATTTCAAAACATTTTATTGAATATATAATATATATAGTTTATTTAAATCATCATAAAAGAATAATTAATTTTTTTATATGATTATGCACGTTTGGTGTACAAAAATGACTTTTTCAAAAAAAAAATTCTATTATATTTAATTTTTTATATATTTAATTTCAATTAATTTCTATCCAATGAATTCAAGAATATATTATATTATTTTATTTTATCCTTTTAATAACATCAAACTTAAAAGATTATGGATAATTATCAATTTAAATAAAATGATATATTATATTTTGTAAAAAATTATTTTTTGTTTAATAAAAGATTTCGAAGAGGGTAGTTGTTCCATATAACACAACCTAACTCATAGTTGATTACATTTCATGCTTTATAATAGACTGATATAGTTCAAAGTATTCAATATATAGAAAATTATAATAACATTTTATTCCATCCTATGATCAGTATTACATGTCATATGTGTAATTGATTAAGATGTTATTATTTTATATTTTCACAAAATTACATAAATTTCATTCATTGTTATAATATTTATCAAAATTTTTTTGAAATTTTTTCAATCAATTTCAATATAATATAGAGTGTGTACAAATTTTTTACTTGAAAATAGTTATTCATTTTAAACTCACATTTTACAAATGTAAAACATTATTTTGATGAAGAATGAAAATAAGTGGAAAATTTGTTATAATGAGGTATGATTTGGGGATGGTTATATATTAACTATAGTATTATAGAAATTATGTTTTCAGTATCTTTTTGGGACATATTTCAAAAAAATCCAATTGAATTTCATATTATAGGTGTAAAATGAAATCATTGATATTTAATAGGAAATAAAATCTCAAACCTTACTCTATCTAAAATAATATGATATTAATTTACCATATTATTTAGATATTGATATTAATGTATTCAGACTCAATAAGGACAAAAACTTTGGAAAGTGTATTTTTTTTTGAAATACATTATTTTCATGGTCTAGTAATATTCATCATTTTGATTCATTATTAACATTTGAGGCAAAATATAATTTTCAATGAATTTTCTATGAAAATACCATGTGAATGAAACATATAATTTTTTAATTTGGACTTAACTTTTGTAATATTTTTATTTTATAGGATAATACCAGATATAAAAATATTTAAAAATTTTTTGTATGTCACTAATGGTCTATGAATATTGATATATGGAATCATTTTATTGTAAGTATTTTATTAAAATGTTTTATGTATTATTAATTTTTTAATATTTAATTTAAACTTCTAGATTTTTTTACCAAACATATAAATTAGGTTCTTGGGGTTACAATTACATTAAACACATACCCCAATAAACACACACTATACACTGAGTCTTGAATGGTAGGCCACACACCCCCCAAAGAAAACCCACCCATCAAGACATATTTATTCAGAACATGGCCCAAAGGCCTAGTTGTCATGATGCCCATTACATGGCCCAATGACCCACAATGTGGCATGAAGGACCAGTGTATAATCAAGCCTACATCCTGACTATATCATCATCTACTAGTGCCATGAATGCATCACCACCTACATTCACCATTCTTGCGTCACCACGTGCCTATAGAAATTCACTCCTCCCAGATTTGAACCAAGATCTAATTCATAATCATCGAGAACCTCTACCACAGTGTCACAACCTACCTAATTTACTAAACAACATAACACCAATAATTTTGATTTTATTAATGGGTATTTTTTTAATAATCAATAAATATCAAAATATATCAAGATTATTTTCCAAAAAAAAATTAATTTTAATTTAATTTTCACAAATAATATGATATAATTATATAAATTTGAATTGTATTTTTTAATGATTATTTTTTATTTAATTTATGAAATTATTTTTTATGTTTATAAAATTTATTTTTAATTTATTTTTATATTTTCAAATTGCCATTTTGAAATTGAAAACTGAAATGATTATACTACATAATCACCAAAATAAAATGAAACCACACTCTAAAAATCACTAAATATAATATCCATTTCATATACTTGATCATTCACCCTTTTATCATCTATAATGCTCAATCACTATTTAATCCCTAAACATTGAACCATCTACAATCCTACTATAAAAAAATGGATAGAACCAAAATTATTGATAAAAAAGGTCAATATAGCTCCACAAAATATAATGTTTCTTGTAAATAATTTTTTTCCTTCAAGTAAATGTCATAGATCTCAAATGGTTGTTCCATATGATTCTAACATTGAATAGTTCATTATTTCCTTTAAGGTCTAGTGTTCTTATATAGTGGTGCAAATGTGTACATTATTATAATGATAAGAATGTTTTCTAGGAATATTCATAGTTTGTCATTATAGATTAAAATGTAAATCATCTCTAAAAAGGTAAATTATCAATTCGTTTAGTTTCTTATGTTGATCTAGTCCATATTTACATGTTATCCCATAAAGGGGAATATCAATGTTGTATATATTCAATTGGAGTCATTTTAGTTAAGCCAAATGATATGATATATTTTTATTTTGGTTATTACAATGTAACAAAATTATATGTATAATATATAGAGAAATATTATGATATTTTTTCATTTTATTTCAAATAGCATTGTTTCCATGAACAGATGTCTTAGTGAAAATAAATTTTAAAAATATGTTAATAATGTTCTTCTTAATCAGTTACATAAAATTATATTTTATTTTATTTATCTTGAGATTCAAGTAATACATCTACCATAATTATGTAAGGATTTCCTAATATCATTATGGAAGTATATTTTTTGTCATTGTCATTATTGGAGTAATAAAATTATTTCCATGTAGATGCAAAACACATTTCACATGAAAAACCTTTTATTGAAAAGTGATCTTAGAAAACGTATAATTTTCTAGGGATCTTTTAAAGTAATGATTCTGTCATTAGTAACTGATGATGATGAAAAATCTTTAAATAGTTCACAAGGGGAGAAAAAAAGTAAAAAATCAACCAGTTCAATAATATATTATATTAATGATATTTACGAACACATAATTGAGGGATCTAATAAAGTAGCTATATATCTGGAAATTTTTCCACTAGATGATCCATTTCTTATTGCTATAATACTATGAGTTGAAGTTAGTAACCCAAAAATATTATACAGTGTTTTTATTGTCTCATGTTTTTTAAAACCTTATTATGAGTAAAATGTTGTACATAATGTTCTCTTCACTCAAACAAGATAAGAAAATATTTAAATTCTAAATAATGAGAAACATGGTCAACAAGACAAATTGTTTAATAATGACATGTAAAAACATTAGAATAAGAAGAATTTACTATATTTGTATAATTTTGAAACCAATGATTGAAAAAATAAAACTCATGGAAAAGAAAATTTTAATAAAGTGATTCAAGATAATGAAATAATTATCAATCCATTATCAAAATAAAGGGAACTAATTACTGATCAGACTATCTCTATAGCATATTAGTTTTTGAAAAAAAAATATTGGAATGTATTCTACACATACTATAATGATCACCTCCCAACAAGGTGTACCCCTCCTAGGAAGGTGAAGAGTGGAGAGATATATTTTCCCCTTAGTCCCACCTCTAGTAGGCCCCAAGATGGAGACTAGCACTGAGGGTATAATAAACTCACCAATTGAATGCATTATCCTATATAATAAAACATGAAAAAGAGATATATAATACAGAAACAAACCAACTATTACTTAGACTACAATATAAACAAAATCCCATGTACACATATTTAATGTCATGAAGGAACTACTACCACTAAAAGGGAAAAGTGAAAGTTCCAAAATAAAGTAAAATGGTAGTGACCATGAATCCCGAACAGCTCCTGCAACTCCAAGCTAGTATTTACCACCCTTATCTCCAACCTAATCCATGTGAACTAAAAAAAAAATTATATAAATTTGAGGTGAGTATAAATTTATACTTAGTTGGATCCACCACATAGCCACATGTTTAAAATTAAATAATCCTTGCTAAAGCACAGTGAAAAAACGTGAAACTAACTCATCACCTAAACATGTATACTATCTTCCTAGCCACATCATATCTACTTCTCCAATTATATATTACAATATTATTTAATATAATGAATAATATCAAGGGTACCCCACTACCACATCCCCACTGGTTTTCCTCGTTTCCCCAATGTTGCACGACCTATGAATCTCTCTCCAAAATGGTTGGCCTGAAGACACCTGGGCGATCACCACCACATGCACCTAATGAAACATAAAGTCTTTCTTGAAGAAACCTAGGTAAAGAACCATACAATCCATACAATAATATGAAACTAGGTAGTTTCCATGAGCATCAACATCCCATACAATGTGTATCATACATCAACTATTATGCCTCAAGCCAATATAAATCATAAATTGCATAAGGATCATCAAGGCATCACAAACTATACATATTTAACTCATCGTAGTCCATAGAAAACATTAACCAGAATATATGTGAGTTAAATAACCACTGGCCATCACAACCCTCTATACACATATATTGGGAAAACAATGAATCTGGCATGACATTACAAGCATCTATGAAGAGAAGAGTGTGATGCCAAAGTGGGAAGTCATCCATCCATACTCCCAAGGGGATGTTGGGGAAAACAACCACAATCCCCAAATCATTGAGGTTTTAGTCGCCCTAACATATAGGGTGCGTTAGCATATAGAAAAAAATTACATCATATAATATAGCTCACAACCACAATATGGGAAATAAAAAATCATAGACACAACTGCAGTTTACATCTCGTGGATTCCCAACTGCCACTCCTATGACTAGATTTATTATAAGCACAAAATCATTTAACAAAATTTATTAAATCATCCTATCCCTTTTAATCAGTTTCACTTTATATTAATTATTTCATTAACTATTAATTAATTATTATCATATCCATATTGAACTTCATTAACAACACAACAAAGATCCATGCCCTCTAGGCAAGACCATCCTGAGTCCATAGTTCCTCAGAAGTGTAACCATAACATTGTGTCGCATCAAAATGGATTTAAAAAAGTGTATTAATAATAAAAATAAATAATACATTTATAAAAAATAGTTAAAGATCATATATTGTTAGTTGGTAATGAATTATTAGTTTTCACATATTAATTTAATATATTTCTATTTTATATCATTTTAACCAAATGATTTCTATTTTTTATTTAATAAAAAAATATTTAATTCATGTTAACACATATTTAATTCAAATTATATCTTTAATAAGTATTTTTTTCATGTTATCATTTTAAATTGCATTTTGATTCAAAATATATACAAGTGTTCAGGGGGTATTCATCATCCAAGCATTCTAGAAATTATATAAAATTGGTTTCCCTCCATGTCTATGAAATTTTAAATGATTCAAGTATTTTCCTACTTCTTCTACAAATATTTGAAAATGCCATTTTGTACTTATTTAATATTTCAATACATTATATTCAAATAAGACATTTCATTATTCCCCGAATGAGTAATTATGTCATTTCTTAAAAAATTAAAAAATTAATGTTTTTTTATATTTGTTTCATAACCACCATTACATACTATAAACATTTTTATTCATAATTTATATTACCCTACATGTTATATTTTTTCTTCAAAAAAGATCATTTTCTCAATAGTCTTAAATAATTAAATATTTCTAATTGGGGAAAGTTTATTATATTGTTATTGATTTCATAATTTTGTTGATTTTATAAAATTATTTTACATTTATTTCAACAATTTTTATATAATTTTATGAATCATTTTTAAAAATATATAAATTATACCATCAACCAAAATTGTTTCTATTCCTCAGGATCACGTTGTTCAATTTAATTAATTGATGAAAGTATTTCCATTTTGTAAACTGTTTTTAAAAAAAATTATTATTTCCATAGATAACATAGTAGGTATTGAATTATTGAATCAATATATTATTATTGAATTTTAAATATGTGTGTGATTGGTGCATCATAATTTTTAATATCCTCATGATTAATTAATAGATCTCTAGAGAAGAAATTCAATGGGTAATTCATAGTGTTTATTGACCCATATAATAGTAATGTATTGGGAGAATACTGAGATGGTATATAATATGATATAGCATAAGTCATTGATTGTTTGTAAATTATTTGGGTATAATTCCCTAACATTAATATTCATGACTTATTATAATGGTTCATTCATAATGTCATCAAGATGTCTGACATTATACATTAATTTATTATGAAATTATTTGTTGTTTTCAATTTTATTATATATATTTTTATACATGGGTATATTTTTTGTTCATAATTGGATTTTTTGATTATATTTTGTTTTCATATTACATGAATGTGAGAAAAATATTTAATAGTCATTAATGGTGGATTGGTTTTAATGAAAATGATTTCATTATTTTCATGAACTCCTTTGTAAATTATTTTATTACCAATATTATTTTTTATTTAATAATTTATTAAAACCTTATGATGCATATTTTATCTCATTTGTATGTTTTGGAATATTTTTTGGTTATTAATTATTCTTAGAAAATGAAAACATATATTTATGTTATCATTTTTCTAAAATATATAATATATATTTTTATATTTTTATCCTGTACGGATATTTTTGGGATTTTCCAATGTTTTAAAATTATTTTCACTAGGTTTAATAATGTGAATAAACATTAGAAATTTCTGTGATTCAACACATTGGGTTTATCTTATCTGAAGGAAATATGCTTATAATGAATAATGAGTTTATATTTAAGAATCATTTATTTAGGAAAAAAGTAAACATTGACTTCATGTGTCCAATTTTTTATTATAATTGTTTTATATGAAAATGCATTACATATTTTTTTTAAACTCTAGAACAAAATGATCCTCAATGATTTTTAAAGAATAACTATTATTATAAACCATAAAATGACATGTTAATATATTGACATGGAATTATTGTTTGTATCAATAGAATGGATTAGTTGGGTTTCTTTGTTTGTTTGTTATTATACCATCAGTATGAAATATTGTATTACATTAATTATTAAGATGTTGTGGAGAAATAAGTTTGTTTCGCTAAGGATGTCATTTTTAAGGTCATCTTTGAATTTATCCAAGTAAAAATATGTTTTATTATTATATTATTAAATATATTAACACTGATTAGTTTTTTAGATAATTGATGCAACATACATGAATCAAGATATCAATGGATGTGAAGGACACGACATTAGCCATCTGGATGAGAAAGAAAAAGGGATATATGATAGAGTGAAATAACTTATTGTTATATCGAATCAGATATATAGAGTTATGATTAAAAACATTAATTTAGGTGTGGCATCCCACCTTGGGTCACTCTATGAATAATATCATTTTTTGTTCATCATGAGAACTCATGACTACCTGTTTATTTTTCAAAGTCTTCTAATAAAGGTGTGGGTGTTATGTGGTACAATAGAAATACTACATCATTATATCATAGTGAAAATAGATGTAAAATAATAAATTACCTTTAAAAACTGTAAAAAATTAGAGTACACGTTATTAAAAAAACACCCACCATGAATCTATGAAGAATATTATACATGAAATACAATGAAGTAGCAAAACACCATTTTATACATTCAATAGTATACATTGTTTTTATTATTTTATATACATGTTATGAAAAATTAAATAAATTAAATGGGAATATAATGAATCATTTTGAAAACCCATATCAATTATAACGATACCATCTGCGCTCTCCTATATGACCACCCAAACTTATGCCTTAGATATTCTTATACTAGTATCCATTTCAAAAATATCATAGGTGACCTAGTTCAGTGGAGGACCGAGTAGGATGTGAGTAAAACACTATGTAAGGAACCACCAACGTCATCTCATACTATCCATCATATGTAATGTTGAGTGAAATTATCATTATAGAAAATATTTAGAAAAACACAATGTAAATAAATGACATTTCATGACATTTTATTTGATGATCCTGGAGTGTCTCCAAAATCATTCTGATGACTAGGAATCTGTAACTGTAGATAAGGATACACCTCATGGAAAATAATAATTAAAATTCATGTAAATCCTGATATAAGGATTTATATAACCCTATTTATAAAGAATTAATAGTTAATAACCTCCCATAATAGAGATTTATATATAGTAAGGTTCCATATTAGAATTTTAGTTTATTTGATGATAATATTTATATTCATTACAACATAACTAATATTAACCATTAAAAATAATTTTGATGAATCCTTATATGTGCTAATACATAGCTAGGGACAAATAACTTTATAATTTCAACCAAACTAGAAGGAATACCTATAATAATTATACCATAATGGTAAATAATCCCAATAATAATTACATTATAAATGCGTACAATTCCAATAATCATTATAGCAATACCATAGACAATACCAATAATAATTACATCAAAAAAACTATCCATTCTAATAATATTTTTTGTATTGAATTGTAAATTATAAACATAGTGTTTATATGCGCAACCTACTTGAAAGACCACAGTTAGAGACAATAGATTGAGTAAATTATCATCATTACTTATATAAGCTAAAATAGTTGATATAGGGTAAAGTTTGAAAATTTAAATCCTCTCTATCAATAGCTACTGATACTCACTCAGTATTTTCCAACCAATAGGATTCACAGTGGATCCCATTGGTCTCGTTATAATAGAGGTATCCTCACATTGTTCAGCAGTCTCGACTAGGACTTAGGTCGTCACATGATGTTTTGGGAACATTATGGCCCACTATATAATAATTAAGGTAGAACAACCATTACAGTTATATTTTCCCCATCAACATAGGAATCAGTCATGAGATAATCCACAACCCATATCAATCTATATAGTCACTCTAGGCTTTTCCTCTCATGAAAGTCAAATTATATTAGACCACAGTCTATCTACCTAGGCTTCATTATATATGGCATGTGATGGATTCTCATAGAATCATCATATAGATGATAATTAATTTTAAAATTTCTATAAGGGAGTTCTATGATGTCTCATTATTTATAAATGGTATAAGGGTATTGTGGTCCTCCCACACATCACATGATATCTCAATTCGAACAGTTTTTTATGTCCCGAACATGAAAATTAATGACCAAGGAACTAATATAGAACCTAGGTTGGTTTTTGTACCCTTGAAATGAAAATTTGTATTTATATCGTGAAATTTATTTAACATAACCAGTTATAATTTGAATTATGCAGTATAAGGACCACATGATTTTTCTCCAAAATCCAAATAGATCAAAATATAAAAGTAAATGACATTGGTCATGCACATGAATCCAACTATATCATTTTAGGAGTCTCCAATTAGATTCTAAATGTCGCAAGAAGCCTCTTATTCCCACCATTATAATATAACCTCATCCATAATTAACCAAAACTAGCACTATGTCATAATCACTTATCATAATCCAAAATACAATAAGTAATTAATTATTACTATTCTAATTCTTTAATTTTATTATTTAAAACTAATCATATTTTAATGTAACTCACAATGTCATGAAACTATGTTGAAACCTCTTACTATAGGGTATGATCCACTAACAAAACATTCATATAACTAGGGTGAAAAAATTCCTTAAATAACACTATGAATTTAATGTCATGATAAATTAGATTTAGTAAAAATAAAATCCTAATATTCTAAATGGAGATGTAACTCAACAAAACAAATCATAAAATATGATAGATATTATCTCATTATCCCATTTTCTTATATTTATTTTTATACCTTTTTGAAGTGATAGATTCCACTATAATCCAATTGATTCAATTAAGAACAATAAAACAAATGTCTGAAAATCCAAATTCATGGGATAAAACATCATGGAAAGACCACGATGTAAGATCGCACACCCTGACACCATATGATCCAATCCATAATAAAAATAATTATATGATAATGAAGATAGGGATGTTTTGTCAGATCCACCCCAATGCACATCATTCTTTCTCAATGAAACCATGCCTAAAACCACCCTTTAAAAATTATAAAATAAAATATTGAACAATATGTCATGGTGTGATCTATGGGGAAATTCAAATAATTTTTTAGGGAAACCCTTGACTCCCTTTTTCCCATATTTAATCCTATAGTCCTAAACACATTAACACCATTAATGAGGTGAGTCACTATTCATGATGTGAAGGGAGTGTTGTGGCTATTTTTAGCAACCTGATGAATTAGTTACATAAATGGTGCGCGCCTGAACCCTTGATCCATCTAATAAAAATAAAATACATTTAAATACATCATTTATTTCATTCACATGCATAGATCATTATTTTTAGTCCCATATCATGAAGAAGCCCATGAACCAAAAACTAAAATAGAATTCAAATTAAAACACAAAAAATTAATGGATATGGGTTTTTTTATTTGGATGGTTTCTAAATTCTCCAAATAAAATTAAAATGTTGATACCCAAATATTAAGTCAATAAAGATAAGAACAATTTATTGATTAAACACCTAATGTTTCAGTATTTTTAGAACAAAACCCTAGGGAAATTTCTCTTGGAACTATAATATTTTTTACATGTTGTAAATGATTGTCCAAATAAATAAAAATTAAACGAAAATCTAGTAAATCCCAATAAAATAATAAATATGTTCTCATAAATATTGGGGGTTTATAGAAAATTTTTGTTCTGTAATGATAATGAAATTATTAATTATATAATAATTAAATGAATTAATTTATCCATTTTTCATTTGTATAATTTATGACACATAATTAGTATTAAAATGAAGAATCATAGGGAATAATTTTTTTCATTATACTAAAGTGGTATTAAGGAATATGAATGTAAAGCAAGGTAATTTTTTTAACGAACATTAAATTATTAATGAGTCAACATATATGACAGAAAGAGTAATAATTTAGTGTAGTTTTATTAAAGGGGTTATACATTATATTTTCATTATAACATTACTGGAATTCATTTCCTTTTTAGGTTTTATGTGATTTAAGAAAATTTGGACACATTTGATGGTTTTTAATAGATGTTTTAGAAATATATAAATCTTAAAAATTAGTTGTTTTTTAGAGAAATTTTAATTTGATATATAATGAATTTATATTTTTTATTCCAATTTTTTAATATATTTATAATCATTAATTTTTTATAAATAATTATGTTGAGTTAATTATAAGAAAAATAGACAAATAGTTTTATATTTTATAAACATATTTTTTATCATATCAATTATAATGGGAATGAAATGTGATTTGGTGCGAAGATAATTTTGAATAATATCACTGTATTATGAACAATATATGATTACATTAAATTAAAATATAATTTTATAGGATTGAATTTTATTTAGTCAATAAATAATGAGTTTTAATTTGATGTATTTTATACATTTTTTTATTTTGGGTGATTTAGGTTATTTATTGTATGGAAGAATATCTGATTAAATATTTAGTATTTATGGGTTTCAGAATTGGTCACTAATATTATGAAATTTATTAAATTTATTTAAATATAAAATAATTTTAGTTGATTTTTGGGTTTCATTTTAGAAGAATTCTATTTAAATTTATTATATCTTTAATTAGTCATATATTCATACATGGGATTATCTTTTCATTCCTTAATCATTTTTGTGTTTTAATTAATTCATAAAAAAGTAGGGATCAAAAGTTTCAATATTTTTTTGGAACATATAATTTTTTTTGAAGATTGAATAATTAATCTTATATAATTATTTCATATATTAAGTGTCTATAATGATATAAAAAATGATCATTCACCGACAAAGGCATTAATTCTAGATACTAAGTGGAATAAAATCAATAACTTAATTTTTTCTATAATTACTCTTTCATGGGTAAATTAATTTCAAAAATAATTTAAGTATTACAAAAACTATAACATGATTTTTATTTTGAATATCATATTCATGTATGAGTTTTATAAATGTAAATTAATTTTTTAAATAATAATTTTCATTATATTAACATGTAAGTTAATAATTGTGGAAAATTAATTAACTTATCACGGTATTATATTCATTAAAATTCACTATAATATTTGGAAATCAAAATTTATGGGAAACAATTTGATTTGTATAATATATCATCCATATATTTTAGTTTAAATATTATATAAGGATAATTCATGTGTACATTGGACAATACCATACATGAAAAACTATTATATACTACAAGAATTTTATTATTAAACTATAACCACTATAATCAAGGAAATGTATTAGATTTTATGAACATGTTATCCAAATTATTAAATAATTCTAGAAATATTTCCCTTAATACTTATTTCTTTATTAATATTTATGAATAAATGATTCATTTACAAATAATATTACATAATATTAGAAGATATATTATTTAAAACATCATTTTATATATGAAATGTATTTGTATAATAATATGTGAAGACAATCACAATAGGTGAATTATTTTAATGAAATTTAAATTTAATATTTTTATTAAAAAACTAATATTCCTCTTATAGTGGGTGTAAGAAAATCATTGATTATAAATTAATTTTATACATCATCAATTTCATTTTGATAAACTCGGGTTGTGTTTGTATTTAGAGCCAAAATATTATGGTTAATCTATACAATTTTAAGGAATTGAAGTTGATAAAATGGAAGTATAGTTTCAAATAACCATGTTAATGTAATTTGAAGATAAATTTTTGGGAATAATCTGAGAATATTGATATATTTTATAAAATAAAAAAATATTGATTCTATAAAAAAATATTTAACTTTATTATATATTTGAATATAAATTTACTATTATTTTTTAGACTTTTTTAGTAACATTAGACTAATTATTGTAATAAAATCCAAAATATTCTTATTTGAATTTTAATTAAATATTGTTTTTTTAATAAAATCAATTTAATGAAAAAAAATTAATTATTCCAAAATTGTACTTTATTTTTGCCTTATTTTTATGTTAATTTTTTTTCAATGTTTGAATTTATAATTATTAAAAATATTTTTGATATATAGAAATATATATTTCAAATTTTGTAAGGTGGTCTATAGACTTTCGATTAAAAATAAACTGTTACCATTATAAATTTAGAAACATTTCTAAAGGGTCATTTGGGTTAATCGATGATAATATTATTGGAAATGGTGTGAAAAAGAAACATTTCTTAATATCCTTAGATGTCTTTATATTTTCCATCATCGTCATTTAGCCAATAATTCTTAAATTTGATTACTCTTTTTAGGGATTATTGAGATCAATTTTTTTTCTAAAGTGTAATTTAAAATTTTAATATTATTTCACCTATTATATGTTCATGATATATATATTTATAATAATTACATATCAACAAATATAGATGATAAAATTGATTAAATATACTGAATTTATGATGTCAATATGTTTTTCATATGTAGTGGTGGAAATATAATCTAGAATATTTAGGCAACATCGACAAACTAAAATATGATAACACTAAACTCACTTTTATAAATACTCATCTACCAATTTAAAATTAGGATTTTCACCATAATAAAAATAATTTAAAAAATAACTCTTTTATATTATTGTTATAATAATTGAATATATTTTTTTACATTTAATCATTTTAGTATATTAATATTTCGGCGGTTCATCGACATTGAATAATAATTTCACACCATTTGGTTAATAACATATTTTATATATAAAATAATACTAAGTATTAATTAAATATAATACAAATTTTATGTCACTAACAAACCCATGTCGACAAAAAATTTCACCAAGTTGGGTCGACCAATGTTGTGGGGGAAAAAGAAAGATAAGAATATTGTATAAGTGTATATAAAACATAGAACATATTAGATGAAATGAATAAATATACATGATACATATAAATCCATGAAGACCATATAATTCTATAAAATAAAATACAATACAATACCTACAAGTCTTTTTATAACCCCAATAATCACCTCCCATAAGTCTCTTTATAAAAAATGAAAACAAGTGAAACTAGATTTCTTCATTGTTCACATTCCTTTACCAGAGTCCTAAAAAAATCATTGACATCCAATATTAAAAAAGTATAGTGTGAGAAAAAACAACCATATTATTTCATGAAATAAACAATACATGTAAAATTTTAAAAAATGAATTTTCAATGGCATTAAAACTGACATTGTTTAGAGAAAACATTCATTAATCAATTGTTTTTGTAAAACATCAGTCCGTTTTCATGTAAAAAAAGAATATTCACAACATACTGTTATATTTTATGAGTGTAAGAAATGATACATGAATAGGTTTTAACCAACCATCGACACACCATATGATTACCAGTTGTGATAATAAAAATGAAAATAAAATCTTGTGAGAAATAAATAAGGAGTGTAAAAGAAAAAATATTAGATTTTATCTATGGGGTTACATTATAAAAATTAAATGAAGTCCCTAATCCATTTATAATGTAAATCAAACAAATATAATCTTTATTTTAATTACAAACACTAAGGTGATATAAAACCTATTGTGGAATCATAGAGGCAACGTGTGACAAGTATATTTCTTGATATACCCAAGGATACCCAATGATCTAAATTTATTATAACTCATTTAAAAATCATGATTTCATTTAGTTAATGATTTTTATATTATAACCTTCCCTTATTTTATTTTCACAACTTTTTTTAAAATTATACCCGCCATTGAAGCATGATATGAATAATGTAGTGTTCACAAATCCGTTTTTAATGAAAATCAAAATGAAAAATATTCATCTTCCACAATAGAACAACAATGATAGAAAATTAAAAGTATTAAATTAATAACCCATTAGAAAACAAAATAACATAATTTATTTGAATAATTATATATTTTTATAGAGACAATTACCTTAAAATAGTGATAAAAATAATATTCGGAAACTGTGATGGGGGTAGGTTGGATCTAGTATTGACAATGATGTATTAATATCAAGAAAATAAATAATCTATAAAACATATTAGATTTTTCATCTATAGATCAATTCGATTCCAACATGATAATATGATAACATAAAATGAGAATATATACCATGAAGAGAGTAAAATTGATAAAAATTTCATATACATTTATGGTGTAAATAATGAATGAAGTAAATCATTCAAAAATTGAGAATCATCTAGAGCACTAAGGAATTAATTTTTTAAAAAATGTTTTTTAGGAGGAGATTATCCAAAAATGATAAAAGGGAATTTGGGTAATTTAAAACATTATAAAGGAAAAAATAGGCTCACATGGAATAGAAAAAGGTTTAGTCAATGAAGGTAACAATAGTTCTTGACTACCATTGTAATAAAATAAAAATTCACACAATCTAATAGGATATGATATATTGTTTTAGAAAAAAAATATTAAAAGATGAGATAGACATCGAAAATCACACAGAAAATGTACAATTTACTTGGATATCTATACAGATATACTAACTATTCTCAAACCATGATAAAATCCTTTCTGTCTTCATAGATCCATACAACATGGTTATATGGTCATCACTCCAACCTGAAACCAGTCATGACTGCTTTCACTCGTCACAACCTAATTTTTAGTGGCATAAAGGGTCGTTTGAGTATTTTTACCCTCATTGTTAAGGTTACACACTCAATACTAAGGTGTTTTGTATAATCTATATTATCCAGGGTGGAGTGGTGATCCGCAATAAATGGAGTTCAGATTTACATTTTTTTTATTACATTTTAGTGTTGGATAGTACTATCAAGCAATAAAAAAATCTATGTTTTTAGTTCTCCACCTTGTTAGTAAAAAAAATTAGATTTTATGTGGTGTAAATAGATTCCAAGATTCTTGATGACAAATTTCCAAGAACATGTAATAACCATGGAATAATTTATAATATATTAATAAGATCTATAAAGATTATCATCCACAAAATTCATTTTTTACACATATGGAGTGATATAAAAAAGGTTGAAGAATTCCTGGATTCCATGATATTTAAAGACAACTTCATTTCTTGCATTAATAACTTGAATTCATTAACTACAATGGGAGTAAACCTGATTTGAAAAGACATACGTTTTCTATGCTTCTTTAAGCTGTTATGATTCTCTATTCCTTGCTATTGCATATATTTACATCAAGTTTTCTGTACTATTTTTTCAATTAATAAATATTTATGACGATTACAAGGTCCCCAAAATAGATTTCCATCATTCCCCCATTAATTAATCTCACCCCCTTATCTCATGGATATACAATTTAATATACCACAAAACATAGATCAAAGGGATTCATTTTTCATGTAGTGCCATATATCATTGATATATAATTTAAATTGTTGTCTCAACTATAGTGGTGTCAAGAATAAGATTCATATCTTCTAGATGAATAACATTGAAATGATCTAGTTGAATCCTCATTACCTAATTTTTTTACATAGAATGAATCATTGTCATAAGAGGCAGTAATTCCAAATTATAATACACATATCCATGTTTCTCCATCACAAAATGCGGTCCAACATACCACAATGTCAAAATAACCTACAAAACCAACCAATGATATACTAAGAGATGCGAGAAATTTATTAAAAATAGATCAAATACCATGATCTTGATTATATGATGATGGATTACCAAACGTTTTCTCTAAGGACAATATTCCATGTTCAATCACATTAGTATCAAGTAATCTATCATTTTCAACTCATGAATGAAACATGGACCAAAAAAAGTGTAATCTAACCATTCTTAATAGAAGGTATTCTACGAGGGGAGTGTTCTGGATATCACTACGAGGCATGCCCCTTACATTTAGGAACACACACCTTATGTTGGGGATCAGGGTCATGATCATTGTCTTTCTTTGAATTGATGAGAGGACTATCCGCCTTGAGGATGTTGTGAGGGAGAGAATCTATGTTGACATAGATGTATCTTCCCCTATTCTAGTGAGGAACTATCTCAAAGTGAGAGGAATTGAATATAGGTCATAACCACTATCATATCCTTCATTTTAACTCTTCTTTTATAAATTTTATGTTTATGGGATTTTTTATTATGCCTTCTGTAGAAAACTTTCAAAGTGAATAGATTGCAGTCTTTCGGAGGCTCGGTGCATTGCTGCGGTTTTGAAGTGAAATTATCCTGCTGTTTTTTATCATACTAGGCCATCGATGAGTGATGAAAATATTTTCATTTCATTATTAGTTGTTTAGTAAGAGGGATTAGGGATGATATACTCATTGTCTCCTTTGGTGTGGATGATTCCATTTGCATGAAACTATTACATTCCCATAAACATGGTGTGGATTTTGGTATTAATCATTATTGGGAACCGACTAAGCCTTTCCTCCAGATACCTTCGCGTATTTTTGTATCTTCTATTGTTCAAAAATCATTCCTAATATCATTTTCAGTTGTTTTTTGAGGTTGTTTGAGGTGTGTGATCCGTTGGATTGAACTCCTGCATTTTTTTCTAGAGTAGCTGATTTTTTCATCTATTAAGAAATATACTTCTTCTGTTATGGGAACTAGGATGCTATGGGAGGAGATGACAGAGGCCTATATTCATGGGTTGGATTCATAGTCTCAAGAATGTCTAAGATAGATCCAAAATGGTTACAATGTGGGGAGTTTTGTATTCTCAGATGTGAATATGAAGTCTCTCTATTCTGGCTCATCTACCATCATTAGTTCCTTGTTGCATACATCAAATTTTTCCAATATTATGTTACAGGTTCTAGAGGATTTTTCTATAAAGGAAGCCATGTCCTCTTCTCTAGTAAACAGAGTTTTCACTCGATCTCATCCCATGATTATTATAATATCCTTCAATAAATTCTAAAGGACATATATCATTTGGGGCCATGTCTAGGAACCCTCATAATAAATGATATCACTCATTATTTGGAACTCCTCGTGATTGGGGGAACATGCTATGTATGATTTTCTAGTTTCTGAGTTTTGATGTACAAAGGATTTTGTAGTTATGATTATTGGACATAAAAATCAATAATCAGAAATTTCCAGCTTCGCTGTGAGATTGGGAATACATGGTCATATTTATCATGATCCGTTTAATCAGTATATTTGGGTCTTCTATAGTGGTAATGTTTCATCTGACTTGTTGGAATATTCTGACCAATATATTTCTATGAAAATCTATTAGGGTCATCACAGGTTCCTATTCTCTATTTTCTATTCTATGTTCTAGTCTATGGAGTGGGGATCCTTGTGGTATAGTCTAGACAACCGTGATCAAGGTATTTCAGAATGGTTTTTGGGGGCGTATTTAATGACATTATAGATCCATTATATAAGAAATGAGGTGGTAGGGTTCATAATTGTGACTAGATATCCTTTTCATCATGTGCCACTTGCAATAGTTTACTAGATTTTGGTTTTATGGGAAATAAATTAACATGGTGCAATAAAAAAAGAGCACATTTTCACCCTTGGTGTAGATAAGATCTCTGTTTTGATAATCATTATAAAATTTCATCTTTTATAATTTCAAGGGTGGAACATCTTGTGTAGGATTTTTCAGACCATTATCCTCTTTTTATCAAACTGGGGTAAGGTTTTGTGAAGGACTAGTGGTTTTTATATTCTAATCACTGGAAATAGGAGAGTAGTTTCCATTCAACGGTTCATTCATATTAGGAGAAGAACATGCAGAACATGCATTGGATGGGGTTACACAACACTCTATAGTGGATCAAGGGAGACCTGCAACATTGATTAATTAACACACCCAATATTTTATTCAACCTATATTATATTAAAGATGATATTGATTAGCTTGAGAAAAGGATAGAGGATTCATTGGATGAGGAAAATTATGAAACACTTGATGAAAGGAAAAATAATCTTGGGGTCATACTGTTGGTGTATGAAAGTGTTATCTGTGTGAAATCCCAGGCTACATGGCATAGAGAGGGGGATAAGAACACTGAGTTTTTTCAGGACTACTTCAAATAAAGGAAGACCGCAAATGATCCCAAAATACAAATGGACGATGGGTCTTTTACCCAAGATATTGAGGTTGTGGATTTTATGGCCTTTGATTATTTTAAAATGTTTTGGGTTATTCCTAACCCATCTATGCGTTAAGGATATATGTCTAAAAAGCTGACATATTTAGGTTCTTGTCAAAGTAGGTGTCCATTGACAGGAATCTATCATTGGAAAAAATCCTAGATTTTTCTGATATTTGGGAGGCATTTAAGGCCCTTAATGGTGATAGTTCCCCAGGGACGGATGTCTTTCCAAGATCATTCTACACCATTTTTTTGGAGTTGTTTAAATGGGAGGTTTTTGGGGCCATCCATGACATTTTTAGTGGGGAAAACCTATCTCTGGTGGCTGGTGCATTGACTTTAATTTTCATTTTTAATGTTAAAGATCCTTCTTCTCTCAATCAATATTGGCTAATTAGTACATGTTCCATCCAGTTTAAGATCCCAAAATTAATTATCCATAGAAGGCTGGTGCTTTATATCCCCTAATAGATCTCTAAAAATAAGTAGGTTTTTATAAGGGGGGATCTACTTAATCGTCTATTTCCCAGGAATATGAGTTGGTGGGGGTTTATCAACAAAAAATCTCTACGATCAAATATAGTGATTAAATTTGAAATGGCCAAATCCAATGATAAAATGGAATGAAGATTTATCGTTAATGTGTTTTGGGATATTTTAATTTCTAGATGGGTTGTGGACTTACTATTTAGATTTTTTAGTTCTCCATGGATGTCTATTTATTTCATGTGTAATTAATGTGGGGTTTTCAAGCTCATCCAGGGACTATGATAGTGAGATCCACACTCTCCCAATCTCTTTAGTTTGGATCTGGACACCCTTAATAGATATCTCAAGGGGAAAGTGCATAGTCGAATCCCTCATCCATACGGTGGTAGAGCCAATACCAATGATATGTCTCATATTTTTTCTGATTAAATGATTTGTTTCATGAATATTAATAGAGTGAAACATTAGATAATTTAATAGTGTAATGAAAACATACTTCTAGTGGATGGGTTTGGAAATCAAAAGTGAGAAAAGTATTGTGTCTTTCTCAAAATGGTGTTAAGAAAACAAGGGGTAAAAGATTACAGATACTCTAGGGATGCATAAAAAATAATTTCCTATGGGATTTTTTGGATGTCTTATTGCATCCAAAAGGGTTCATATTCACCCCATTTATGGTATATTAGGAATAATTTCAACCGGCAATACAAACTTGAAGAATATATTCTTGACCTTTGGGGGGAGCATCACGTTGTTTAATTGTGTCCTATCCTTGATTCCAATGCATGTGCATTCAGTGATTTATGTTCCATATGAAGTGAGGAACAATATTGAAATGGTGTTGATGGAATTCATGATATACTAACACAATGACGGAATATTTCATTGGACATCATGGGAAAGAATTTCTAAAGTGATCTCTAATGGTGGAATTAATATCCAAAGATTCAAGGAAAAAATGTTGGGCATTAAATCTAAACATGTGTGGGGTTTTACGGAAAGTACATCAATATGGGAATGATATATTAGTAATCTCTATGGAAAACAAATGGACAGTGGAAGAGGGACAACATCTCAGCTCTGGATCATGATATCTAATCATTTAGCCGTGCTCCATATGCATTCCAAGTTGCATGTGGGATGTGAGAAAAATAAATTTTGGAAGGATAGTTTGGTTGTCTCATTGATGGTGTTATTAGGATATCCAGTCCCAACGATTTACTTTTTAAATTCTGATAGATTCAGGCCATTCTTCCACATGGACAGCTGAAGGTGTTTGATGACAACACCCTGAATGAGGAACTATACATGCTCATATTTACGGGGTCTACTTTATGTGCCTTCTCCACTAGGGGTTACCTATCAGTGACATTGGCCCATGGTGTTCCTATCAAATGTAATGGAAGAATTTGGTGTGGTTACCCTCTAGTGAAATACAATTTCTTCATTTGGAATCATCACAACAACGATATTCTAACAGATTACTAGGTGAGGATCAAAGAGATCTCTTTGGCATTTGAATTCCTTCGTCGTATTAATTCCATATAGGATTTGGATGATCATATCATATTTTCATGTCATTGGGAAGAAATAGTCTGGATTTCCCTAGAAGAGGATTTTGGGAGGGGAGGTTGGGCATTACACTTTCCCTTTTCCATGGTTTTTGTTTTTGGGATCTGAAAATAACATATCTAAGAAGAAGGAGAAGTAAATTCTGGTTTTTACAGGCTATTGGAGCATCAAGAATACTGGAAACCAAAGCTTTCATGAGGGAACATATATGCTCATTCCTGGCCGTGATTGATAGACCTAGGTGTATTAGGGACAAACTAGTTTCTCTCATCAATGGATGGGCGGCTATTGTTATCCTGAGTGATTTCATGGAAGGAAATTCAACTTATCAGGCATTACATGATACTAATAGTCAACGAAGATGGGTGAAGTAGAATCCTCTGAGTATTGGGTTGAATCTCAAAGTGAATTGGTCATACGTGTTAGGATTTTTGAGTTGTGGGGGAGTGATTCATGATCCCAATGGTGTAGTGATTTTGGCCTTTAGTGATATCTTTGGAGTGGGAGATTCCATCATGGAGGAAGCTTCCATGATGCTGAAAGTTACTGTGTTTTGTCATTCACATAACATTAAGTTGGAGTCAGTCGATAATGACTCATCTATTCTCCATGGTTTGTTGTAGTGGATGTTCCGAATCCATTGTACAAGTCCCTATATCATTAGTAAGTGAAAACATCTGTTGGACCAATAGTTGATTCTTAATCACACTTGGCACGAGGTCAACATGGTGGCTGAATTCCTACCTTCAGGAATTACAAACAACGATCATAATCTTTTCCCTGGCAAGGGCATCTTCCAAAGGAATGTGGTAAAGTTGTTAGGGTAGATGAATTGGGTCTAAAGTACTTTAAATCCCCATATCATTATTATATGTAGGGATTTTCCCATTTAAAATAATAATAAAATGATAATGTGGGATGGAAGGTAAACTCATCTAAATAATAAATTTCTTCAGAGACCACTCTTCCTTTGATTCAATTAATGCATGAATAAATAATTTTTTTATAAACACATTTGTGACCACATTCCCATTCCAAGGATTAAATTTAAATTGAAAATGAAAAATATAAAGATAAACAACCCAACATCATTGTTTAAAGTTCAAATCCCTAGGGTGGAAATATACTTCATGTTATTTTGATACATATATATGGTATACATATCGACAAATAGATAGTGACACCTTTTATTAAGTGTACAAATAAACAATGTTAACTAATTATAATGGGTTGGAGAGTTTTTATAGTGAAGGTGTAACTGGTGAGATTTTTAGACCCCCACCAACTTCCCCTTTATAATGACACACAATAATCCAATACATGAAAAATCGCAAAAGATAGAATATCTTAAACCCTGTTTTGGAATAATCAAACAAGGAGATAAAGTTAATCAAATCTATAATGACTAAAATGATCTCATCCATTTTTCATTTCGTAAAACAGTAACACCATACTATTTTTTGAAATCTTTTTTTTCAAAATAATATAATCTATTCGACATTTTACATTTCACACAACATTAGATATATATTTTTTTATAATAAATCACCAAGTTATTATTGATTTTATGAAAAATCATGAGAACTTTGAGGTATACACAACACATAGACTATATTTCCTTACATATAAAATTATGTTTGTCTTCTGTTACATACAATGATGAGTTAATTTTTTTAGCTTGTGCTGCATATAAGATCATATTTTAAAAGTAGTGACTTAACTATTGATATTATTATTATATTATTATTATATTTACCACCAAGATGATGAAATGATAGTTGTATATGATATCAATTTTTATAAAATATTACATATATACAGACATATATATATATATATATATATATTAAAACCTTCTTTATTAATTATTTATAAATGAAGATATGAACTATTTGAATATAAATAAATTCCTTTTCATAGAACACTATTTCTCTGTGTAAATAAATTAATTAAATAAATTATAAAACATTCTTCTGATAAATTTTGTAAATAAAATTTATACATTTTATATTCTATCTATATTTTTCATACACACCCCGAGGTTTTATAGTTATAATATAAAATAATATCATATTTTATGAATAATGTGATATATTTTTCTAAAAGGTAATTTTATTTCCATTTAATGGGGACCCTATTTTAAAAATAATTAATGATAGTTTTATAATTTTTTTCTTACCATATAATTTTTTTTTATAAATAAATATTCAAATTCAGATTGGGTGATTGTTTAATTTTTTTAATGAAACTTTAATTTTTATTGAATAGTGAAAAGCACAAAATTTTAATACACCACTAATTTTTCATATAATTTATTTCTGTAGTAAAATTATATTTTAAGTAGTTCATAATGTTTATTTAGAACTATCTTACATAAATTAATCTAATTTTGGTAACTAAAATAAATTTCACATGGAAATTGGGTAGAAAAACAAAATGAACATTTTTTAATACTTTAACATTAAAAACCTAATGATTCATAACTATTACATGATTATTTTTAAATTAATTTCTTCCAAATATATATTAAAAATAAGAAAATATGGATTCTATATTATGACTCATAATAATTAATATTTTCTAAAAATTATAAATTATTTGTTGTCTAAAATTAATAGTGAATGTAAATAAAAAAAATTATAGTGATTAAGGTCAAAAGAGTTTACTATGTGATTAAACATTCAATTAAGGGGATAAATACCATATAAATTTGTTCAAAATAGATTTTATGTATATATTTAGATTAAAAAATTAATTATAAGATGATTTTTATGACAATAATTTCATTTCTTGGGTTATGATATGATTTTTATGAAACTCGTCTCTTTTAATGTGGCTTGATATGATTAATGTTTTAATATCATGTGTAAAACATATGTATGATTTCATTATGTGATTGGTGGGACCAATATCTCTCTAATGAATTGGGTAATGATAAATGATGTACATGTGCAAAGGTTACACATGTTATACCCTAACCCCAAAAAATTGGTAAATATGTTGTAGCACAAGCCCCAAAAAAAGTGGGTACACAAGTTGTAGCTGAATCCCAAAAACAAGAAGGTACACGAGTTATAGACCAATTCCAAAAATAAGTGGTTGGATGGGTTTAATCCCAAACCCAATAAAAATATGGTAATATAGTTGATGGGCCAATAATGAATCTTGTACCTGGGTGATTATCCAAATAAAAATATATTATTATGGTCTTTTATGATAGGAATAACATATGATTTTATATGATTATGTGTGTGACACAATTATATGTCTTATTATTATTTTATTTTCTAATGTTTCATTATCCAAATTCCCTTATGATTCATGTACTATGTTCAAAAAATATTTATTCCATGAATCATGTTTATGTACGTTGATAATAAGGGCGTGCTCTTCAAATGTTATGATCATTTTCTCATACTCTTATGTTTATGCTATGCATGTGTATCTCATTTATTTACCATTATTTAGAATCTGATCCCACCCTTTCTTCTGGTTTGGTCATCCCTTGGAAACGGTGATGAGGAAACATTAGTGAGATCCCTAAGGTAATTTTTTAAGGATATCTTAAGGGATTTATATAATAATAAATGAAATGTGTTATATATTAAATATGGATTAATAATTAAGACATCCTATAAGTATTTTTATTTATTATGAGGATTTGGATTATGATAACCACTGCATACACTACGGTTTCTTTTTTTAGCCATGGTTGGAAAAACAAATATCATTGTTAACATATAATGTTACATATTTGTAATGTATAAGAATGTAAATATACTTACAAATTAGAAATAATTTAATGATAATCATCAATGTTGTATGATTATGTGATATTTTATTGAAGATAAAGGGACAAAAATTTACATCTAAAATTTATGGGATGTTAGAATAGTATTGTTTACATTAAACCAATGAATAATGATTAGGCAATTCTTTATGATCCTTAAGAAATATTTTATATTTCATATTCAAGGAAATTGTTACTAAGGAATATGATTATGAATTCAGAGTAGTGGTTTATGAAAAAATAGACGATTGAAGGGTATATGTTTTGGAATTCAAAGAAAATGTTATACAAATCCTAAAATATATAATTTTTAAATATAATTTTTCATTAACGAATGAGAAGGTTATTTATAATGGTTCCAAAGTAATATATAAGTTATTTAATTGAAATTAGATAACTTTATTAAGGTAATGCAACCCTTTGTGTGTTCCTGATATTGAAAAAATATATTTAAGATTGGATAAAGAGATGACGAATATGGATGATGAAAATTACATAGTAATGAAAACTGTTTAACTGATAATTTATTTAATGTATAATTGAACTATTATTTCATGGATGAATTTTACAAATTATTTTATTTATGGAATATATCTAGTAATAAATGGAATATTTTACCATGCATTTTTTTTCTCAAAAGGATTTATGGTAGTTCAACTTATTATGATATTTAAGGAGAATATATGATGAGGTTATTTACATGGATGGAATGTGACAACCAGGAGATTATTTATGATATATGGGGGATAAATTTTATGTTGATTTAGTGAAATTATTTTTAATGGTTTGTATTTTCATATGTTTTAAATTTCACCGTGGCAACCATTATTGGATATTTTTATGTTAAAAATTATATCATTTTCTAGACATTAATGTATTAACTATCAATATAAAGATTTATGGATACCAAATAACATATCATAAACATTTTACTCTGATGCTAACAAAATACAGATGTAAATACTATCATTATTCCACATCATCCATTAGTACATTATGAAATAAAAATTCCCCTTAATTTTTTTTGAAAGAGGTAATGTTAAAATCAAGCAGCGAACAACCAAAATATGAGATAGTTCATATAGGAAGGAATAAAATTAATAAATTATATTTCAATTTATTTCTAGATAGATAAATAATTCATAAAATATATAAAATGCAAATTGAACAAAATTCACCCCAGAACCTTCAATTATGTTTAACTGATGGTCCCATAAATAATCATTGATTTATTGTTTTGAGGCCCTTATATCTCTATATATAATTCACATGATTGTGGAAAATTATCATTCTACCTCTCAATATTTAATTAAATTATTCGTATATATCCAATAGTTTTTCCCATCCTATGTACACCAATGTAGAAACCCAACTATGAGTCACTTTGGGAAGTTGTTATGGTTACATCACTCTTTTTGTACCATGTTTTATTATTCATTTTTACGATAAGGGTTTTTATGAATGAAAATTTCAATTATTAATCCATACTTTTCACGAACCGCCTTCACCATGATGTGGTAAGGGAAATCATATTCCCAAACCCTTCCTTCCTCAAGTTGAATGAGTGGTAATGACCCCCGAAACCCATCGTCGATAGGCCATGGAGTGGAGACTAACACTAAGGGTATAGAATCACAGAAAAAAATGGATGGCATTACCGTTTTTATTTAGTAAGATCCGGAGATAAGATAGTAAATCCCAAAAAACACCAAAACTAGATGTAAATGTAAAGAAAAAACAAACCATTCCCATATACATGTTCCAAAAGTTAGTTCTATACAGCACAAGAAAACTCCAAATGAAAGTACCAAAGAAAAAAGAAGCAGCAACAATAACTGTCCCAACATCCGAATTGGTAGGGTCAGACATGGTCATCGAAGTCCTCCTGGAAACGTGAAAGTAGTTATATATATATATGTTGACTATACAGGTATACTCAGTAAGGAAAACCAAAAGCTCTCATGCACAAGTGGGGAAGTATTCTAATGCCTCGTAAGAAAAAGAAGATAACCAAAGAAACTAGCAAGGAATCTATCAAACCAAACCTCACCAAGGAACACTCCCCAAATAACACTAGTCAAGTAATGTAATATTAATAGCACATAGATATTTTGGTTACCCCCACCACTTTCCCACTAGTTATTGAGAACATCCTATGCAGCAGACCTTCCTCACCATTTTCACCATAGTCCCACAGCCATACAGTACCCGCACACACCGGGTCTACCACAACCATAAATCCTGCCCGCAAACACCATGGCCACAACCACATGTAATGACCCCCATAGACTCCTAGGCCAGAACAACTACTTCCATGCCTGAATACACCTGGGTCTCATCCCGAATACGCATGGGAAAAACCTTCCCATACACACCTGGGCCAACTATGACAACATACCCTGCCAAATGAATCTATGGCTATAATAGACCTCTGACCCTCAAATACTACCCTAAGAGTCTTGGGCTATCCGGGATTGGGAGGAGAAAATGATCTAATAACCAACCACTCACAGAAGTGTTGGAAAAAACACACTCCCCCATGAAATGGTCATGTTCGGCACTAAGTGCTCAACATTGGTGGGGTGTGAATAAGAAACACGAGAACTAAATTATAGATATAGGTAAACAAGAAATCATCCCAAAATAGGGGTTCCAATACCATCCCATATACAACAACCTTCATTACTATTTTAATATGCCATTCATTTATTACTGACTTTCTGTTTGGTTAATCGGGGTGAACACACAAGGTTTCTTATTCATTGGGAATCCATTTAATCAATGGAGTTTACATGATTACCAATTTTCAAGTTACAACCATTCAATCATATAAATATACAGAAAACAAAGGTTCATCGGTGTGTGAGAAGGTTCCACCAAGGGCCATGATTTTCAGTAGACATAAGTCCATACAACTCACAATATATAAATAACGGTAAAGGGGTATCACAGTATTGTCAAACAAACCCCTTCATTCCTTAAAACCATTTATTATCTTTGTTAAGGTTTGGTTTCATCGATCCATGCTGGAACATTATCATACCCTCCCTGAATGATGTAAAGTAAATAGATACGAAGGAAATCCCCTACCTAGATGATCAATTATCAATGTTTTTCTCCTCAAACCAATAACTGGGATGCACGACTTGCAGGGGAGGAACTCTAAGGTCTCCAAGGGTGAACTTGTAAGGCTCCTGCACCGGCACACCACTAGCATCAAGAAATGAGACTCAAAATGCACCAAGGAATGAAACAACCATCCATGATGTCGAAATAAATAATTCCCATGTGATAAAATGGTGAGGTCCTGGAGTTAAAGGATATGAATTTTGAATGGAATTAAAGGCAGTTTGTTGTTTCACTTTGTCGTTGGACGGTTACACATGGTGGGATTAATTGTTATTTAATAAAGGTGGCGATAATAGTTGTGAGTTAAAAAGACATCATTTAAATGGAAAAAAACAGGTCTGTTTAGGGTTTCCCCACTCATTGGGGAATTAAAACATTTTTTATGGTGCTAAAACGGCCTTGACCAACATTAAAAAGGATAAAAGACATAAAAGTGGAATTAGGGAAAAATAGGGGGAAAGAAAACCTGAAATGACCCTCTAGAACTGATCAGTGACACACTGATTAGTGACACACCAATTAGTGTCACCGATGGGTGACAACACGATGACATTCTTCCACTGATACACCGCCCTTTAGATCTAGACCTTATTGGTCTAGGGCATCCCAAACACATGAAATTAGAATAGTAATAGACCCTAAGGGTTCGAGCCATTACCTTAGATACCTCTCAAACTATTCTCATCCTCAAGAATTGAGCTAAACTCGAAAAACCACTCTAAATGATAACTCTCAATGACAAACCACCATAAAAAGACATATGAAACACAAAGATCACATTGTCGTGACACATGGATTAGGGTGTCGCATCTTCCAAATCAAGATATTATCCACTTTTGGCGGGACTGACTTGCCAGTAAGGGTTTAATCTCTTCAGCATTGATGTGTCTTGATTAAGAATAATGTTCTCCCTTTATCACATATCATGATACTTCATAAACATTAACCAGGTAAGGAAACAAAATTATATCATAATCCAAAAAGGTCATCATTACATCATAGAAGGTCACAAAAACAAGAAAAACAAGGAAGGCTTAGAATAACAACTCAAAACAGCTTTGGGTACTGGGCGCACATTTGAGCTTCTCACTCCCATGTACCCTCTTCGAGGCCACCATGCCTCCACAACACACAAACCAAAGGGATGATTCATCCACGAAGCACTTTCTCCTTTCAATAGTCGATCCATATTAGTCGCTACATGAATTTAGAATCATACCTTATATCCAACTCTCCCCAGTAAATGACATGGGTGTCATCGTGTTGACATCAACGAATATGGGAGATGTGGAAAACATTGTGGATCCCTTCCAACTGAGGTGGAAATTCCAGCTGATATGACACCTCACTGAATCACCCCAACACATCGAAAGGCCTGATGAACCTAGGAGAGATCTTTCTCCCATTACTGAGCCCTTTCTACCCACGTCGAGGGTAAACCTTCATGAACACATGGTCTCTAACCTCAAACTCCAAAGGCCTCCTCCTATGATCAGCATTTGACTTCTACTGTTCCTGGAATACCTTCATCCTCTCATGAACACGCTCAACCTTCTCTACGGTCCTCTACACTACCTCTGGTCCAAGAACACATGCCTCCCCAACCTCAGTCCAGCACACAGTCGAATGACACAACCTCCCATCAAGGCTTCAGAGGGTGTATTTCCAATAGTAGATTTTTATCTAATATTCTAGGAAAACTCTAATAAGGGAAAATCGCATTCCCATGATCCCCTGAAGTCCAAAACCCATGCTTGTAGCATATATTCCAATGTTCATAGGGTTCAATCTGTCTCCCCATATATATGCGTGTTGAAAGCATTGCTAATGCATAGTTGTGTGTGAAAAGGATCATACAATCCCCTATAGACTCATGAGGTAAACCATGAATCCCTATATGATACTATGGAACTCATAACTCCATGAAACTGTACTGCCCCATCCACGTATCTTCATGCTATGGAATATTCCGCACTTGACTCCTTGATCACCAGAATGTGAGCTGATTTCGTCAACTGGTCTACCACTATCCAGATAGCATCATGACCTCCTTGAATTGTAGGTAGTCCTGTGATGAAATCCATCGAGATTTCATCACACCTCCACTCGGAAACATCTAAAAGATACAAAAAACCTCCTGGGACGCGTTGTTCAACATTCAATTTTTGACACACCAGGCACCTTGCCACGAATAAAGCCACTGGCCGTTTCACCCCGGGCCACCAAAATATTTTCCTTAGGACTCAGTACATCTTCTAAACTATAGGGTGTACCACTGTGAGTGAGTTATGGAACTCAAAGAAAACATCCATGTGCATCATCTATAGGGAAAAAATCTTCCCTAAAAACAATCGGATTCTGACCATCCTCATACCACCCTTCCAGAGCAGTGCCTTGGTTAACCTGATCGCCCATCACTTCACTCACTATGTCTCCCCATTGAGACTCCTCCACTTTTCGCAAGATAGAGGATTGCACTATCATCCTAAACAGACAACCTCTACCACCATCCACCCTTTTATCTAGGTGTAGGGCATCCAACTTCTCCATTGCCTTGCAAGAATCAACAGATTCTTGGACAACTTCCCTCAATGACTTCCTGCTCATGGCATTAACAAAAATGATCCCCTTACCTTCAATGTAAGAGATCTTGATGTTGTATTCCTGAAGAAACTCCAACCAAATAATTCTCAGAAGTTCAAGTCCCGCAGGGTAATGATATGCCTCAAAATCTTTGGATCCATGAATAACACAATGTACTCCCAGATGAGGTAATGTCGCCACATCATCAATCGATCACTATTTCTGCAAGCTCGAGGTCATGAGTGGAAATATTATGCTCATAAAGACATAACTTGTAACACCCTAAAAATTTTATGGTATTTTTCTTTAAAATACATTCTATTCATCACTATTTTCCTTTGAAACAACACTAGGTTATTTAGGACATAGTGAAAACCTAGCCATTAATGATAAAATTTCCACTTCTAGGTTTTGAATTTTGAATAATGGTCATCTAGAGTTATGATCAGTAAGTCATTTTGAGTATGATAGAACAAACATGATTTTTGGTGAATAGTAATAGACCCTTATGAATAGTAATCATAATAGTAATATAACCATTATATATAGTAAATAAAATTATTATTTTATTTTATTTAGGCAATAAGATAATGAGATTTTAATTAGTTTTTCAATGATAAGTAAAACTAATTGAACCGTTATGATTTTTATTTTACGAGTCTGTAAAGAAATTATTTAAAAATTAAATTAATAATTTTTTGAAAATTAATTTTTTAAAATGGATTTAATTTTTGAATTCGACACGTCAAAAAAATTGTTAGGTAATATTTTTTCTTTTTTTCTGGAAGTCTAGAATTTTTTATGAATACTAAAATAAGATAAAATACGGTATATACAAATTATAAGTTAAATAAAAAATATATGACATCATAATTGATTTAAGGCCACTTTGGTTCGAATTCACGTGCACTTATTACTATTAGGGGTCACATGAAACAACACTATTGGTTGTTTTGAGGGAAATAATAAAATAATGAATTAAATATTCAAAATTTACCCCTCTCCTCCAATATAAAAACCCCTCACCACTCCCTCTACACTTCACTCTTCTAAGCCTTGAAGATCCTCAATGTTCTGCACAAATACCATTCCCTAGTAACTCCCCATGTGCAGGAAACTCTTGATCTATCCAAAATACCAAAATCCCTTCGATTAAGGAGGTTCTCGTGGAATTTATTTCAAGAAATTAAACTGCTTTATTTTTCTTATAGTTTCATTTAAATTTATCTTCATTTGTTATCCTCTCCACATCTGCTCTATCCAAATGATCAAGATAACTCCAGTATCATCTATATACTAGATTTATATCATGTTAATGGAAAACCATCATCAATATTCATACTCCATCACTTTTAATTTTAGAAACGAAATCAACGTCCATGAGGATCCAATTTATAACCTTCATAGACGACGAAGATTCGTTCATCAATTGTTCCTTCATTACTGGCCATGAAACCATATTTATGGTTGAACCAATTCATAATATATGTATTTTATCTTGATTAATGTTATGGAATATTTACACATACACAATATGGAATAATAATACAAAACATGTTTCTTGAGCACAAAACTGCCAAGCCAAATTCAAGCATTTATTTTTAACTCATTGAATGAGTCATTCTCATGGTATATAAGCATAATAATTATATGATCATTTATATCTCCTTAATGTAACTGATAATTTATATTAACAATACTTGATGTTCAACCAAATTTCAATCCAAATTCTATTCAATAATACAAGTAAACAAACCATGAAACCAAGTACGAAAATGCCTCCAAAACAATAAAATAGAATCTCTTAAACCCATCAAAAATGCCATTAATGAACTTAATAAAGTTATAACATATAAATTACATGTTTATTAGGTTATGTAAATATTAATTAATGAATATAAAATTTATTATTCAAGTCATTAATAACAATCAAGAACACCTTCGAGCATAAGGTACGGGATTGCTTAACTCAATTTTCATTCCTTGAGTTAAACATCTACTTCATTGGTTACATTGTTCCAAGAAAATGTGTGAATGACCTTTGATTGTTTTTATATGGTATATCCACTTATATTTTGTGTATTTTTATATGACACACATAAAAATTTCATTTATTTATCATCACTCTAATGACACAATCTTTATAAGGGATCCTCCCACTCAATTGTTCAAGAATCACTTGTCTGTTGTGCTCTTTTATTTTTAATTCCTAAATATTGGGTATGTTTTTTCTCCTATCCCATACTGACCATGTAAAAAATAAATAATGGAATAACCCTCTTCCACTCAATAATCCATCACAATAACACTCGTTTCCATGAAGAAATGTCTATAAGGGGATTTCTCATCTCACTTTCATTTCTGTGATATTTTCACTGTTTTCCACGTATTTCAGAAATGTGGTATAATTGTACTTACATTTGATATAAAATAACATTATAATCTTTATATAAATGTTATTCACTGATTCATTTGAAGTTCATTACATTCTTGTCATATGATTCGACTGATTACATTGTGGTAGGAGACTTTGTCTCAACTTCTATTTTGGTTGTGACTAACTTGGAATAGTGTGCCAAATAATCCTTATGTGGTGTACCGACTGACCATTTGAGATCAATTTTCATTTGAAAGTATATTTATATTAAATATCCATAATCTCATATCATGAATATTTTTGTTGTATAAACCGTAAACTATTTTACATACGGTGATTATTTGGAAAGTTATTTTGGTTAAGGAAGTATTGATGAATCTGTATACTATACTATATATAGATAATGAAAAGGAAAATTGGTCTTGTTTTCAATCAATGAATAAAGAATTATTCTTACATGAAGTGGAGGATGGGTCCTTCTATATCCCCTCGATGCATTGGTAGGTCTCATGAGACAAATCAGTTGGCGACAAAACCTTCGAGTTTGTTTTAAAAAAATCAGACGAGTTTCTAACCATAGAACTAAACCGTTTTTGTGATATTATGGTTTCATGTTCCAGATACATGAATTATAATTAATAAGAATTATATTTATTCATTATTAGTTATTATTATTATCCATGAAGTTTTCACTATGACAAAATCTATGGATGTTGTTTCATTCTCAGTTTATTAATGGTATTAGTTATTCATTTATTCACTATGACATATTAATTATTTCAGACTGATTGTGATTTTATTATTATTGTACTCATTCTTACTCTATTTGTGACCCTTACTAATCATTTGAGCTCACACCTTTCATTTATTACCTTAAATAGGTGATGAAGAGAAGGTCATTTATTTTGTTCGTGTGGTTGCGGTTTTTAGTTTGGTTATGTATTATATATTTTAACCTTTTTCAATGTAATATGTGTTACATATATGTATCTAGTTTCTTCAAGACTACTAAAATGATCGTTCCATATATATTTTCATTCCTTATATCTGTGCCAATATCACATGTAATTCACTGACTCTACCCTAGTGGGGTTGGGGTGTTACAGTTGGCATCATAGGAAGTTTAATAGGAAGCATGGGAACTAGATTTAGAAAATGTAGACTATGGAAGAATCCCTAAGATAAGACTTTGAGGATAAACATACAAGAACGACCTGGTATTTTGGTAAGGAATTGATTATGTGGATATTTTGAGTAATGAATACCTATTTCGATACAAGCAGGTAGAGGCAGCTCTGGCACATATGTATTTAGGGGTAAAACCAAAAAACACTGCTTTGAGATAGACTCGAATGGGAACTGGTACATGAAAATGGGCCTTGATGCACTATTGGTTAAGACACTACCTGAGGATATGATTAGAATAATTAACATTTTCATTACAAGCCATTATTAATGATATTAATTTAAATTTCCTCAGAGGATTTTGTTTGGATAACTCAGGAAACCAGAACTGAAAAATGAAAAACATACATAAACAATAATAAGAGTGATGTTTGGTTGATTCTTAGATGGATAACGAAAGTAATTTCTGATTGTCTCTTCCAATAGAAGTATTAGAGAACATAGTGGGAAAATCATGTGTAGAAAACTACGATACTTTTGAAAATATTTGTTTGTCATGAAAAACACTTTACCGAGTATCCAACTCTCCTCAGGTACTCCAACTTCACCATTGAGCAGGTTTCATCTATTAACTCTTGATGAGCACACAGTTCATGTTCTATGTACGACAATGGAAATTCTTCGATGGTATCTTAAATGATTTAAACTAGCTAATAATTTCATTTCTCTTGAGGACTTTGAGAAGGCTGCATATGTGGGTATCCTCCGGGCAGCATATCTATGTCAGATTTTGAACTACAGACTGTGTGGTCATGTTATGGATGTTGAAGCCCTTGAAAACGAGGCTACCCATTTGCATTATAGGCATCATGTTTGTACTGATGTCTCTCCACTTGATACCCGACATTATTCTCTAAATCTGAATTCTAGATTTCCACATGCGGTTGACCCTAGTTTCACACGTTGCATCTGAACCGAGGAGATGGAGGAATTTGGAATCGCTTTTGGGAACTGTTTGTCTAAAAACTGGGAAAATCCCCAACATTGGTGGAATCTATGGGGATTCATCTTAGATGACGTAATTAAGTCCATACATGTGTTTTGTGAAATGGAGCAATAGATTGCATAATTTCCTGTGTTTTATAAATCATGTCTCAAAGAATGATGGCGTATTCCCTATTTTAATATGTTTTTATATAAAACAATGAATTTTTTAAAAATGGATTTTCCATACAGAAAGTTGATTTACTAAAAAATTTTAGATAGTCGATATGAGTCAACTAATGAATATTTTATCACAATTTATTGAGTTATTAGATACTATAATTGTCAAGACATGCTCCAAAGAGGACCATCCCTATGCAAACTTACGCCTGACTAGTAAACTACTCTATCAGGTATCGAATCATCCAAACATTCTTTATCATTTCCATGGAACCAATCTGGTCTATTACCATGTCGCATATGCAAAATTTTCTGCATATAAGAAAAGTGGGATATATCATGAAGCACTTTTTATATGTTTTACTTTGGCTGATAACTAACGAGCAGTGGGTAAATTTTCTAGAAGCTGCATTGGAAGGTGACCATCGAGTGACCTACCTATTTCGATCCTCTGATTTATTATATATAGAGAACTTTAAGACAATAGTGTCTTCACGAATGACATGGTGCATGGGAATTATAGGGATTTAGTCCACACTAAAATTTCCAACCTCCAGACTTCTGAAACCTCTCTATGGAAGGCTGAGTGCTTTCGGCACAGATTCGACCCTAGCTGTCTAGAGTGTGTTTGGGGTAAGGAAATAGAGCGGCTGAATACTACCTTACAAATCCACCTAAGGTCATCAGCACCCTAGCATCAGTGGTGTTCTCAGTAAAGGGACTTCAGGAGTGACATGTGTCTAGTGTTGCATATTGTTATGGGATATTGAATGCTTTGAACTAGTTGTGGGGATTCATGTATTGGGGGGGGGGGGTTAGGAAACCATTAGCCTTGTTTAACTTTTTGAACTAGTGGGTATATAGAAATATAACTTGTTTTCTCTTTTTTTGTTATCCTTTCATTGGTTATACTTTTGAATAAGTATCACTAAGTGAACTTTTATAATAAATTTTCGGATGGAAGGACAAACCCATATGTTATCTCTTCTTGTGGAGTTACTGGAGATTTTTGCTATCAAAACCTATAAAGAGGAGTACCTACCTATAGAAAACTAGCCAAAAATGTGTAATAAACTATATGAAGTAACTAAAATTTAAGACATTCTTCTCACTTGTCAAGGGAATGCTACCATTTGCTATAGAATATCCGAGACACAATTGGTAGAGTATAGGTGAAGGGGAAAATATCACTAAGTGCTTTTCTTATGTTTCACACTAGGATGGAACTACACGACCAGGTTTTGTTTTCAAGAGGACACTTTGGAGGGAAACCATTGTGCATCCTACATGTACCAACTCCTCAGTTTTATCCTCTATAACAACATCTATGACTTATATGTTCTCATTCGAGATACAATTCGGCAAGTTCTTGGTGTATTGGTCCATTCAGACATTCCCAAGCATTCTACCATTCGAGCCTCCCTCTAGAAGCCTGAGTGTTCAATGCAGGAGTTCAACCCCTTCTATCTGAGGTTTGTCTGGGTCAAAGAACTAGAGGATTTGATAATATAATTGGGATTTCCACTAAACAAACCTGAGGATCCTCTATGATGGAAGATGTTGTAAGAACATCATAGATCATTCTCTTGTTGTTCTGAAATGAATAGCGAGGACGAAATTCTTTGAAGGAGGGAATAATGTAACACCCGAAACATTTTATTGTATATTTCTCTTAAATAAATTCTATTCATCACTATGTCCTATGAAACAACACTAGGTTATATAGAATATTGTCAAAACCTAGAAATTATATATAAATTTTCCACTTCTATTTTTTGAAATTCGAAAAATGGTCATCTAGAGTTGTCATCAGTAAGCCATTGGGTGTCTGATAGAACAAGCCTAATTTTTGGTGAATAGTAACATAACCTTATGAATAGAAATATGAATAGTAATATTACAGTTATGAATAGTAAATAATATTATTATTTTTTTCTTAAGGAAATAAGATAATGATATCTTAATTAGTTTTTCAATTATAACTAAAACTATTTGCACCGTTAAGATTATTATTTTTCAAATTAAGTATGACCATATTTAAAAATTAAAATAATAATATTTAGAAAATTAATTTTTTAAAATGGAGTTCATTTTTAATTATACACGTTGAAAAAATGTTAGGGTAAATTTTTGGGATTTTTCTGAAATTCAAGATTTTTTGGTGAATTTTGAATTACGATAAAATACCGTATATACAAATTTTCTGTTAAATACACTATTTATGACATCATAATTGATTTAAGTCCACTTGGGTAGAATTCACATGCACTTATTACTATTATGGGTCAAATAGAAAAACATAATTGGTTTTATTGAAGGAAATAATAAAATGATGAATTAAATATTCAAAATTTACCCCTCTCCTCCAATATAAAAACCCATCACCACTCCCTCTTCTCTTCACTCATCTAAGCCTTGAATCTCCTCAATGTTCTGCCAAAATACCCTTTCCTTGTCACTCCCCACTACCAGTTATCTCTTGATCTTTCCAATAGTCCAAAATCCCTTCCATTAAGGTGATTCTCGAGGAAGTTATTTCAAGAGGTGAAACACCTTTCTGTTCCTTTTAGTTTCATTTGAATTTATCTGCATTCGTTATCCTCTACTCATCTCCTCTGTCCAAATGATCATGATAACTCCAGTATCATTTATAAACTGGATTTATATAATTTGAATGGAAGAACCATCATTGATATTCTTACGCCCTCCATTTTAATTTTATTAATGAAATCAACGTCCACGAGGTTCCAATTTATAACCTTCATGGATGACAATGTTTCGTTCTTCAATAGTTCCTTAATTAATAATAGTGAAACCATATTTATGGTTTAACCCTGTCATAATATATGTATTGTATCTTGATTATTGTTCTGGAATCATTACACTTACATAATATGGAATAATAATACAAAACAAGTTTACTGAGCACAAAACTGCCAAGCCAAATTCAAGCATTTATTTTTATCTCAATGAATGAATCATCCTCATGGTATATAACCAGAATCATTATAATATCAATTATATATATTTAAATTCACTATTATTTTTTATTATAAATTCTGTATGTTTAACCCTATTTCAAACCAACTTCCATTCATGAATACAAGTAAACAAATCATAAAACCAAGTAAGAAAATGCTTCCAAAAAAATAAAATTGAATATCTTAAACCCGTAAAAAAGGACATTAATGAACATAATAAGGTTATAAAATATCAATTACATTTTTATTAGGTTCTGTAATTATTAATTAATGAATCTAAATTTGATTATTAATGTCGTTAAGAACAATCAAGAACACCTTCGAGCATAATGTAAGGGATTACTTAACTCAATTTTCATTCCTTGAGTTAAACATCTACATAAATGGTTACATTGTTCCAATAATATATCTGAACGACCTATGATTGTTTTATACTGTAAATCCACTTGTATTTTGTATATTTATATTTTTTACACATAAATATTTCATTTATTTATCGTCAGTCTAATGACACAATCTTTGTACGGGATCCTCTCTCTCAATTTTGTTCAAGAATCTCCCCAATGTTGTGCTCTTTTATTTTTAATTCCTAATGATGAGGTTTGTTTTCTCACCACCCCCATACTGCCCTTGTGACATATAAATAATGGAATACCCATTTACATCTCAATAATCCATTGCAATAACAATCTTTTCCATGCCGAAGTGTTTGTTAGGTGATTTTTAATCTCACTTTCATTTTTGTGATATTTTCATTATTGGACACTTATTTCATATTTTTGGAATATGTGTACTTCCATTTTATATTAAATTACATTATTCTTTTTATATTCATGTTATTCAATTATTCATTTTATGTTCATTACATTCTGTTCATATGATTCGACTAGTTACATTGTGGTAAGAGACTTCATCTCAACTTTTAATTTTGTTGTGACTAACTTTGTGTTGTGTACCTAATAATCCTTATGTGGTGTACCTAAATGCCTTTTTAGATCAATTTTAATTTGAAATTATATTTACATTAAGTATCTATAATCTCGTATCATGGATATGTTTTTTTTCTAAACCATATACCATTTTACATATGGTGTTTATTTGGAATGTTATTTTTGTTAAGGAAATATTGATGAATCTGTATACTCTAATCTATATGGATAATGAAAAGGAAATTTTCTCTTGTATTGAATCATTGTATAAATAATGATTTGGACCTACAGTGGAGGGTGGGTCCCGATATATCCCCTCGATGCATCGGTATGAATAATGAGACAAATCCGTTAGCGAAAAACCCTTAGAGTTTGTTTCCAAAAAATTAGATGTGTTTCTACCCGTAGAACTAAAACGTTTTTATGGTATTATGGTTTCATGTTCCAGATACATGATGTCAAATTAATAAGTATTCTCATCATTAATTATCAGTTATTATTTTTTAATGAGTTTTTCACTATGAAAAAATCTATGGATGCAGTTTCATTCTCAGTTTATTAAGGGTATTAGTTATTCATTTATTCACTGTGCCATATTGATTATGTTAGAATTATTGTGATTAGATTATTATGGTACTCATGCATACTTTATTTTTATCCCTTACTAAGTGTTTGAGATCACCCATTTTATTGTTTACCTTCAATATGTGATGAAGAGAAGGCCATTTATTGAGTTCTTGTTGTTGCTGTTTTTACTCTTGTTATGTATTGTATCTTGTAAACTTTTTCAATGTAATTTGTGTTACATATATGCATCAAGATTCATCAATTCTACTAAACTATTCATTCCTTTTTTATTTTCATTCATTCTAACCGTGCAAATATTAAAAGTAATGCACCGTCTCTAGCATAGAGGGGTCAGGGTGTTACATAACTCTCTATAACCATAAGATATCACTCCCCACTACTGCATCAACACACACCCCAGGACATGTCTAGAAGAATCACAAAATACCTCACACAAAACATCTTCCACTGTAAACCTGATCATTAGAGCACTGGACAACCTTTCTTCAAGATAGTTGAAAACTACCCGTCACAGCTCACTCCATACGATGGCCTGGCCCTTTCTGATCATGGCTGTCAATGGAGCAGCAACTCGAGAGAAGTTGGGTAAGAACCTCTGATAATAGCCTATCAGACCTCTAAAACTAAAAACCTCCATCACATTCATGGGTGCTTCCCAAGGAACAACAACTTCAACCATTGCCATATCAACTGTTACCCCTTGCTGAGACAACAAATTTCCACGTAAAATACACTTCTCGTGTCAAGAACTTGCACTTGGACAACATCCCATTGAGATGGTGATGTCGAATGATTTCCAAGACCATCCGGAGGTTCATAGTATATTCCTCATCTGATCTTGAGAAGATCAAAATGTCATCGATGAACTCAATGACTAACTGAACCAAAAACTCATAAAAAGAGGATTTCAGGACCCCCCTTAACACAATAGGTGCATTTGTAACAAAGAACAACATGACTATGAACTCAAAGATCTCATACCTACACCTAGAAACCATCTATGGAATATCACCATCCATCACCCTTAACTGGTGATACCCAGACTGGAAATCGATCATAGAGAACCAAATTTCTCCCCTCATTTGGGAAAAGGGATCATCTATCCTTAGGAGAGGGTAATGGTTCCTGATTATTAGATAATTCGGTCTCCGGTAGACTATGAATAGCCTAAGACTAATATCTGCCTTTTCATGAACCAGTCTAGAGCCCCCCCACGATGAAATGTTGGGTCATAGAAAACCCTTCTTAATCAGATCTTCAATCTGATTCCGCAACTCCAGCTACTCAAAAGGTGTCATTCGATAAGGAGCCATGGAAATCAGACAGGCATCAGTTTGTATGTCTATCATGAAAACAACATCACGTTGAGGGGGTAGAGTCACAAACTTCTTTGAAAAAATGTACATGAACTCTTTGATAACTGTCAGAACATCCATCATTTCCACATCCACTGATTCATCTGAATTCTAGGACAACATTGAAAAAAGATGTTCCACATGCCGTCTCCCCTCCTAACAACTTCGTTCACCAAAAAATTCCACACGCTGGACATCCACATCAGATAACATGACTCTTCTCCATAATCATTTGATATTAGCATGATTAGAAAATATCTAGTCACTACCTAGGATGACCTCTTATGACAACATTTTCACCAGAAGATGATCCCCACTAGACTGATGCGTCCCCAACAACAGTCTGCATCCTCAACAAACATCGATCAGGCTTGTGTGACCCCCAACTGGCGTACTCAGCATTAGGGGCATGGAGAGATTCTTTTTGTCTATACCCAAGGAATGGTTTATACCAGGTGGAACAACGGAGTGAGAAGATCCTGAATCCAATAAGGCACAAATAAGAGTACTAAATAAGCAGGTCGTACCTCGAACGACATTCAGCACAATAGGAACTACTACCTCTACCGCAGGAAACTACCCATGCCCAACTCCTCTGCCCTAAGCTATCAGCCACATCCCCGACCATACCCTGGTCGAGGTCCTTGATGAGCATCCTAGGTTCGGCCTCCTCCTGCAATTTCTTATCTTAGAGGAGAATGATCTCGCTCTCCATACTACTAGTGTTGAAAGGGCCTGGCATGAAACTGCTGCTGCGGAGGTAGGCGCCGAACCTGCCTACCCCCACTTTATTGAAATATTTCTGGGCACTGATTCCAAAGTTTCCCATGGATTCCATAGATGAATTGCCTTGGTCCTAGACCCGTGAGAAAAGGGCATGGACCGGGTGATCAAAACTAGAATTGTTTGGGCCTGCTCCCCACTGGTCGAACCCTAGAAGGCCCAAACACTGGAGGCCTGCTGCTGACAACCTTCCCATTTGATGGGTCCAACTAGTTCCCCTCTCATGGAACACCTCCCAATTTGTACATCCTTTATACCTTGTTATCATACATCTAGGCAACCATGTATGTTTGTAAGGTGAATGGAGTAATAGCATACTGAAGAGAAGGTCGGAGTGCCTCCTCTAAACGTCTCGCCCGAGAATCCTCATCCAAAAAAAGGTCCGGAGAAAAATGAAGGACATCCTTGAACTTGATACCCATCTCCCACTCTGACATACTACCCTACTGAATGGAAAGTAGCTTCTACCTCTTATCTTCCTTCATCGTGGTAGAGAGGAATTCCACCAGGAATTCCCCCATGATGCCAGTCCACGAAACACCAACCTCCCTCTTCTCCCCAAGATAGAGCACCCACCATTGACCCACCGCTATCTGCATCTTGATTACAGCCAGATGAACCCAATAATCCATCAGAGCCTATATCAAGATCAATTCTATCTCAAGATCATCGAGCCATATCTCTGTCTCTATGTCTGAGACACTGCCCTCATACTTCGTGAGGGTTTTCCACTGAATGGAACGAAGCATCCTCTTCCACTAGTCATCCTCCTCCTCTCAATCAGCCCTATACTGATTAGCCAAATAATCCTCATGGGCATCAATCACCCACACTACATGTGTCGTCATCCGGGTTCATTTGCTGTTAGGTAAACAAGGAATGCCTTAGCCCGAGTAGTGTAGAAAATTTCTTGTATATCTTACTTATACTTTTTATTTATTTAAATTCCTAGAACACCCAGAACACACAAGAACACAAGTCATTATGATTCGTGTACCTTTTATAGGGTCTCTACCCTGCAATCATTGAATCCTCACATGGTTATTTGGTAGGCCCTGAGTCATTACATCAGATAATGAGGGGCCCTAAAATCCAATGTCCCAGATGGTCTTCCTTGAACTATTTCACACACCATGATTGCCTAACACTATTGGCCTACCATCCCATGAAATCGTCACTGCTCCGAACCCCGTGATGCATCCAATCTCTCAACCACTCCTCTGATAACATTCATTTAGGACCCACCTTCACGAAGATTAGGGAAGGAAAAACGGATTTCAAGACCCCTCCTTCCTCAAGTTGAAGGAGATATAATGACCCCTGAAACCCTCCTTCAATAGGCCCTAGAGTGGTGACCAACACCAAGGGTATTGTATCACACACAAAAATGGAAGGCATTACCCTTTTTATTTAATAGGATTGGGTTATAAGATAGTAAATCCAAATAAACACCAAAACATGAGGTAAAATTAAAGACAAAAAAAAACCATTCCCATATGGATCTCCCAAAACTATGTTCTACAATGTACAAGATAAATACAAAGGGTTGTTAAAAGAAATGAAAATCAGTAACATCATTTGTCCCAACGTCTGAACTAGTAGGGTCTGTCATGGTCCTCGACGTCCTCATGGAATCCCAAAAATAGATTTATATATGTATGGTGAGTATAAAGGTATACTCAGTAGGGAAAACCAAAAACTCTTGTTCAGGAGTGGGAAGGTATAATAACACCCCATGAGAAACAGAGATAACCAAAGAACCTAGCAAGGAAAATATCCACACAAACCCCAAAAAGGCACAATCCCCAAATAAAACATGTAATGTAAAGTTATAGTAATAACACATCGATATTTTGGGTACCTCACACCACTTTCCCACTGGTTATTCAAGACATCCTACGCGTCAGACCTTCCACACCATTTTCACCGCAGTCCCACTTCCATACCCTTCCCGGACACACCTAGGCTACAAAAACCACACATCCTACCGGAAAACACCTGGACCACAACCACACATAACCACACTTGCATATACATGTGCCAGAACAACTAATTCCACTCATAAAGACAGCTCGTCCTCATCCCGATGATGCTTGGGAAAAACATTCTTCTACACACCTGGGACAACTACCAAATCATTCCATCCCCGAAGAATATAAGGATATCATGGAAAACAGGATATCAAATCCTACCCAACGATTCTTGGGATATCTAGGAATATGGGCATAAAAGGAACTAATATCCATCCACTCATTGAAGTGTTGGAAAAAAACCCTCCCCCATGAAATGGGGGTGTTCTACAAAAAGTAATCATCTTTGGTGGGGTGTGAATAAGAAACACAATAACTAAATTATACATAGAGGTAAACAAGAACTCATACCAACCTAGGGGTTCCAAAACCATCCCATATTTAAACACCCTTGTTACTATTCATTCATAAGAAGCACCACGACCACAACCTTGTCCCAACTCATTCCTAGAAAATAATTCCCCATTGAACCCATTCTTATTTTCACCTTAAAGTGATTCTATTTAAATAATTCTTCACTAATGGGAATATAACAGGCATATCCACAAGCAAAGGAAAGGAAAACAACCAAGAAGCAATGCTATCATGCACACCCAGTTCTCTTGTAATGTCACAATGTCAAAAGGGATTCGTGAGATCCCTCATAGTAGTAGAACCAAACCAAGCCCCAACATATGTCCCCACACAAACTTAGGTCCACAAAACCACAACTGCACCATAGGGGATCCCATCCTCACCCACGTCACCTCACAATCATCAACTGTAAACATTACTAGAATAGAGCGAGGGAGTTTGTAATTTTAAATATGCCATTTATTTAGTTACGTCTAGGCGTTTGGTTAACCGGATTGACCACACAAGGTTTATTATTCATTGGTCATCCATTTAATTATCATAGATTATGTGATTTACTAGTTTCTATGTAACAGCCAATAAATAACATAAATATCTAGAAAATATAGGTTTTTTAGTGTGCAATAAGGGACCAATAATGGGGATGATTTTCAGTGGACATAATCCCATATAATTAACAACTTATAAGTAAAGGTAAAGGAGTACAACGACTTTATCAAACACACCACTTCATTAATTAAATTCATTTATTATCTTCGTTAATGTTTGGTTTCATCCATCCACAATGGAACATATTCATACCCACCCCATATAATGCACAATAAATAGATACAAATAAAAACCCCAACCTAGATTTTCAATGATCGACATTTTCTCCCCATGCCAATAACTGGGATGTGCGACTTGTAGGGAAGGAACTCCGAGGACACCAAGGGTGAGTAGGAAAGGCTCCTGCAGCAGCGCACCACCTTCCTTGGGAATGGAGACTCTATACGCACCAAGGAAAGAAAGAAACCATCCAATAAGAAGAAATAATGAATTCCCAAGCGATAAAAATACAAGGCCCTAAAGTTAATGGATAATAATTTTGAATGGATTTAAATGAGGACCATGGTTTCACCATGCGGTTGGACAGTTACACACGATGGGATTAATTGTTATTTAATAAAGGTTGAAATAACTATTGTATGTTAATGGAATTCATTTAAAGAGACAAAAATAGGTCTGTTGAGGGTCACCCCACTCTTAGGGGATATAGAAAATTGTTTATGGTGCTATGAATAGCCTTGATCCACTTAAAAAATGAAAAAAAGATATAAAAGTGGTGTTATGGGTTAACTGGGGGAATGGAAACCCAAAAAGCCCCTATAGCACCTATTAGTGTCACACTGATAGGTGAACACCGATCCGTGAATCAGTGACCAGTGACACACCGATGGGTGACACCTTGATGACATCATTCCACTGATATGTCGCCCTTCAGATCTGGACCTGATGGGTCCAGGGCATCCCAAACACTAGAAATAGGCAGAGTAATATACCAGGAGGGTCCGATCCATTACCATAATAAACAAGATATATTTATAATGTGTAACTAATTTTATGTTGGGCTGAATGTAACACCAACATATTTTGTTAAATATTTGTTTTGAATTAGTTTAAATTATTCTATATTATTTACCTCATGAAATGATAAATATAGATTTTATTATATGAATGAACCATGTTATTCATTCTTTGTAAGAGAATAGATGTCAATATTGTGCTACAAAAAAAACATATATAATATTTTCATAGACACAAAACTATGTTTCAATTAGGTTGCACACAATGATAAGTTCTTTTGATATCATTCTCTACACGGAAGACCTATTTTTTCCAATCTATAATGTATTATTGATATTTTTATTAATATATTATTATAGTGACAACATATACATTGGATTTTAGGTTATGAATAATATTTATAAAATTGTGAACATTAGATATTTAGATGATATAAAATGAATACTTTGGGTATCAATTTGATATAAATGAAATTAAGAACAATTTTAAAAATAATGAAATTTTTTTGAAAAGAAAACCATTTCTCTATATTCTATTTTGTTATTTCAATAAACTAAAAACCCACTTTAAATTAAATATTTAAATAAAATTTATATATTATATATTAAATTATTTTTATATTACTCATTATATAGATTGGATTGGTAAATGATAACAGAAAATCAAATTTAATGAATAAAAAGTTGAATTTTAAAACAATAAAATTTTATCCATTTAATGGAACACATATTTGAAATAAAATTAAGAAAATTGTATAATTTTTATTTGAGAGTATAAAATTATTTTTTTAAATATAAAATCACAATTTATATTTTGTGAATTTGTGTTATTTTGTGAGATGTTTAGTTTTTTTAATAAGTAGTGAAAAATATTGAATTTTAATTGAAAACATCTTTTTCATATAATTTATTGACATAGTAAAATTAAATGTTAAATTGATTTCAATTTATATTTATTTAAAATTTATATCTTTTAATCAAATTTAGGTAATTTTATCGATTTCACCTAAAAATGGGGAATAAAACTACTTTTCCTTTTGAATACATTCACTTTACAAACCCATCGTTTCATCCCATGTTCGGGATTATTTTAAAAAATAACAATTTTAATATTTTTAATAGAATTTGAAAAAATAGATTCTGGTTTTGGAATCAGAAAAATTATAATTTTAGAAACGTTCAACATAGTTTTTGGCCATTAATATTGATGAATGTTTTTTAAAATAATTACAGTGAGTAAGATAAAAATGAGTTTACATAGGTGATAAACATTAACTTTAGGTGGGAAACTATCATAAAAACATGTCCAAAATCCATTCTATATACATATTTATATCATATACTCACATTTTTCATTAATGAAAAATTAATTTAGTCAAACGATGTTGGGTAACACTATAAATAGTTTTTAACTTTTCATATTTATATGAATGAAACTCCTCCTCTACTAAAAAAGAGAATTCACCCCGCTCGCATCATCAAACCTATAAAGTCATTTAAATCATAAAAACCCAGAAAAAATAGTCTTAAGTCATCCCAAATTTCAAATTAGTAGCCTTTTTGGAAATTAATCAATGGAATTTCTTTATAGCATGCCAAAAACCAGTTACCTGAAACATTGGAAATGTTCTACAACATGAAAATCTTTTTAATTTCATTCCCCACCTATTAAGTTATTCTTATTACATTATCATATAATATCACCAATATAGTCAATATAATTATCTGTTTTTATTCAATGGTAATTACCTACATAGAGACACACTTTAATAAAACTAGTAATGGACATACTTTTTTGGTGTACAGTGAACACCCACCTCATGAAATGATGTAATTTGTATTTTATTTTACCAACACTCATTCATAGAAATTCTTATGGAAATAATATTATATATTATATATATTATATTTATAATATCCTCATGTCACTTTCATTATTGTATAAAACATACCCTCTTAATTTCAATTTTTTGTAAATACGATAAATTCATTTGTGAATGTGTAGACTACAACCTCCTCAAAGTGACTTGATTCATTCACATCATACATGGAATGTATTTAGAATATATTTAAGAAATTTACATTATATATATGAAATAATAATGTTACTTTAATTAATATATATCTATATATATTCATAAATTTCATTTACATTCACTGTGTCTATAGGATAATAAAATAGAAACATCAATAATGCATATGTACGACCTACCATCTCCATGATTGTGTATTTCATCCCCTATTAATATATATAATATAGATTACTATAGATATTTATATACTAACTATATATAATATTTACATCATGTTTCAGCATCAATACATGATTAAATAAGGATCTATGTAAGCATATCAAGAATAACTAGTCATAACATATACAAAAAACAAAGCTGATATTACCCGAATTGTGACATTAACATTAAATTATTAATAAAATAATAATATAAAGTCATAATGATGTCATATATTATATGATATAATAGAATATGGTTATTTAAGGATGTGTAGTATAATTATACATATTATACCTATAATTACCATTTCTTAAACATTGCATAATCTAATAAATTCTATTAAGAATAACTTCATTACATTCCCATGAATCATTTTGGATTAGAGTTTTAGAATTATAAGACATAATTAATACATATAAATCCAAAATAATAAAATTTGGTTAAAAGTAATTAAATATAAATTTTTTCATAATGCAAAATTTATTAAAAAAACATGAAATATTTTCTTGAAACATCTTCACAACATTATTCTTGGATTCTCCTTTTCTATTACACATCCTTTAACCCTGTTAAAATTTTAAAAACATGGGATGTGCACAAAGTGCATTGTATGGAATATAAAAAAATTTATATAAACCATTAAAAAAATAATTCCTATAAATATATGAAATAATTTTCCAAAAGACAATCTTCTCACCGCTTAATAATCACATGGTTACTTTGTGATAAAAAAAATATTTCCATAAAAAAATAAAATACATAAATAATACAATAAATGTATATTATGGAATCAAATAAATAATATTGTAACCTTATTGATAGCAATATGATTTTTAACCCTCACAGCTAACTTACAATGTAATCCTAAAGGTTACCTAATGGTGTAACCATCACAGTTACACATACTTAAACCATATAGTCGTCCTCCCACATGAACATAACCAATGCATTAGTGGGGTATATAGGTTCCTCCCTTAATCATATAATACTTCAATGAACTAAAAAATATTCCTAAAACAAGATTATATACATCATATAAATCATTACCTATAAAAAAGAAAAGAAATTATGAGATGTCTTTCAAGAAAACTCAATAAAAAATTATTATATTTGATGTAAGAATTGATAAAAAGAGTGAAATACGTTATATACTATAAATAATCATTATGAAACATAATATAAAAAAATAACTTCAAAAAAATAACATAGTACCAGAAAATCAATAAAATATAAGGATAACCCAAATAACGAAAATTGGGTTATGGATTCCCTTACCTCATGTTTTTCTTACATAAAATTTGGTTAACCCTCTTGTATAATGGTTAAAATTGTCTTAGTAGTTTTTTATTGGAATATATTAATTTTTATAACACCCTATATAATCATTTAATAACATCATTCAACCTATATATTAAGAATAGTTTATATATTCATTGTTTTGAGTGCATTCTTTACATAGGTTATATGGTCGATTCATAAAGGATATTCTTGTCGAATGGAAATCAAAATCATGAAATAAAATGAAATTGTATTAATTTGTTTCTATAATAATAAATAATACCATAAAACGTTTTGATTTCTGATATTATGATGATTCATTTGATAAAACATTAGATACATTCATTTAGGTCATTTTAGTAGTTCTTCAATTATCAAGGACTATTTTAGTTATATAATTGTATATATTTTATATATTTGAATTATAGAGAATAAATGTGGTTATATAATACACTTTAAAATCTGTTTGAAAAATTAAAATGTTATTATGACATAAAATGAAGTCAGTAATGGAAATTGAAAATATATCATCCATGATCTCGTTAAATCGACACTCCACAGGCGATGATTTTATTTTCTGAATAAGATAGAGAGGAGAAGAATTACCATGATTATTTTTTTGATAAAAATGATAAAAATGTAATATATATAATATTGTGTCATTTTCATTCATCTTGTATATGGGGAGGTGACAATATTATAAGAAAATAAAATTGATTGAAAACAACATAAAAGAAAACAAATGATCAAATTTTCCCTGGAATTATCCTCCTTGAGAACCTCCTTAAGGAACATGGTTTTTTTCTTTTTGTAATACCAGAAGGTCTTGGACGTGGGGAAGAGGTTTGGGATGAGTATAGGAAATAATTTGGACAATTATCAATGCTTGAGAGGTGTGAGGAGGAGAGGGGTGACGGGTGGTATTTAAAGTGGAGGAGATGAGGGGTTTCCATTACATTAATCAATATATTATTATTTTTTCTTACGATAACATATATTTTTCATTTGTGTCAATAAATATTGTAATTAGTGCTTTTGAATTCTAACCAAGGGTTCCTACCTCCTCCAAACACTATCCATGATTCAAAAATTCATGTATTTATCTTATTTAGTATGTTATCATATTTCACTACTTGGCAAAAAATCTTTTATTTTAGAAAAATACTAAAAAATCCACCCAACCTTTTTTCTAAATTTATAATTATTACATGAGCTCCATTTATTAATAATAATATACTAAATATGATCATTTTAATGTTTAATTAAAATCATAATTCATTCAAAAAAATACCAGTTTTCAAACTATAACTAAATTTATAACCCATTGAAAAATTAAATAATGTATCTTAAAAATATCATATAATCATTATAAAAATTCATTAATTTAGGAAAATAAATTTTTCATTTAAATAATTATTTTAGATATTACATTTCAATTAAATATTAATTACCTAGAGAAATTCCAACACATAATTGATAGTTTTAAAAAACTGATTTACATGTTCAATGATACAAATATGTCATATTGTTTACATATATTATGGTTAAATTTTATTTATAATATTTTTGGTTTAGTTAGTATTGTATGGGACATATTACTACTCCTTCTTGTAATGTTACTATTCCTAAAGTAATGTTACTATTCCATCAATTTAAATTACATAATTTTTTATAAATTACACTAATTTATTATAAATTGACAATAAATCTAACTATTTAATTCCAAATTGAAATCAAATTATAATATATGTACCTTATTAATTACATTATTATTCCCATTTACCATTTATATAAGGAATTTTATTCCATCATGATATTTTAATCTCTATGAAATTTATTTATTTCATTAGGGTTATGATTCAAATTTACCAGTGTGGTAATAATTTATTGCTATAATCTCATAATTTAGTTATATTGTTTATGATTATTATACCATTGAACATATCTTACAATCCATCTCTTAAAAAATATTATGTATTTTCTTATATTAATTTTATTCATTAAATATTATTTTATGTTCAATTTTGATACTCATTGGTAATTATGATAATTAAAAAATTGTTTTTAATAAAATGGGATGTTATATTTCACTCCGATCGAAAATATGTGGTGTATCCAATTTTTTTTTATAAATGTTATAAAAAAATTTTTAAATGATTTTTATTTTTTTTTTCATGGAAATATTTTTTCAAAAAAAGGTTTTATGTTTTAAATTGTGTCTAAAATTGTTATTAATGTTTTCATTCTATGTTTTTAACAAAATTTTCAATGAAAATGTTATATAAATTTAATCCATTTATCCTTTATAAGATTCAAATATATATTCAAATAAAAGGTGTTCAAAAGTTTTTCTCATATACATTACACAATTTCATGTTTATCTTCAATGAAAAATAATTTTAATTTTTCCCATATTCCATTATAAATTTTTGAGAAAAATGATTTCCAAAATGTTTTCATTAATAATTTATAATACATAATGGATATTTTGAAAGAAAATGTTTTTCAATTTTTTTTAAATTTCATAATCATTTTTTCTCATAGATAAATGTATTTTTTCTTAAAAATGTTATTAATAGAAATTTTAATGATTTCTTTATTATGAAAGTATTAATTAAACATATATTCAATGGAATGATATTATTCTTAATAAATGTTCCATGTGACTGTTAAAAATAATTCTCTATGTAAGAATAAGTCCATTTATTTAGTTTATTCATTACTAGGGATATGATCCAAGGATAACACTAATATTATTTCATTAAATTTTTTATTATTTTGTGGAAGGATATTTATGTAACTCATTTATCTTACAAGGGTTATATAATGATAAATGCTTATGAAACACTATTTCTTTCAAATATTAGTGTATGATTAAATTATTTTGAAACCTATCTATTTTCCATAGGTTATGATATGATTATATTTTTATAATAAAAATTTCATTTCTTGTGTTATTATTTGTTGTTTATAAATCCCATCTATATTAATTGGTCATCATATGATAAATGTTTTATTATGTTGTGGAACATGTATGTATGATTTAATGAAGTGAAGGGTGGGACCTATATCTCCATATAATTCATTTGGTAATGATAAATAGTATATGAGATCAATGGGTACGTGGGTGGTATCCCAATATTGAAAACAAGAGTGTCCACGAGTTATATCCCGAGAACAAAAAGAATAAGTTGCATGGGTTTTTGTCCAAGTGAAAAAACTAGAGGTTACATAGGTTTTATCCCAAGAAAAAAAAATGAGGCTACCCATGATTTAGCCTAAGACCATAACAAAATATGGTATATGGGTTTTTATTCCAATCCTTAAAAAATTTCATGTGTAATTAGAAAAATTATAATAAGTGATGAAGGTCACAATAGATTCCTGTAACGCAAGATTGTCACATATTATGTGTATTCAACAATTCTATGTCTTATTCCATTGTAATGCAATCATTTCATGTTCTAAATATTCCACACTTATTCATGTATTATATAATATAAATATATATCACATAACCTATGTTTATGACCATTGAAAAGGAATGCATGACCGTTAAATATTTTTCTCATGCTATTATACGCTTATTTGTTTGTTTTGCTTGTATATTTCAATTATTTATGATTACTGAGCATTTAAAGACACCAATTATTAGGTCTCCATGCCTCTTATTATGAAAAAATAATTTCTGTATGAGTACACATGGGTAATATCATTATAGGAGATATTGACGATCTATCACCAATCTTGAATAATGAGAACCATGTTTATAGAGACAATAAACTATTACCATCATCAATATTGTACATTTTAATGAGATGAATATTTATGTAAATCAATGTAATATCTAAAAATATTATCCTAGGGGTTTAATTCAATTATTTCACCCATTTGGGAAAATTTATACCAAGAGTTGTAATTTTATAGAATTCTAAAATGAACATCCTATAGTAACCAGACAAACCTAAGAATAATTTTATTTGAAAAACATTTTTGGGATGCTCTGAGGAGAAAAAATCCAATATATATTCATGATCCTATGATATTACCCTCCCAAATATAATGTTTCCTGGATATTTAAACTATTGGATTCAAAATTATCCTTAATATAGCTAAACATACAAGCAATGTTCTATAAATTTTATATGGTAGATTTCCAAATGGTCCATGTGCACCACCATTAACACAGTTTACACCATTGTGTCATCCAAAAACATGGCCATGAAATGATTTTCAATAATTGATGAATGATCCGCTTAATCAATTCCCTAAATATTTTAGGAAATTGATTGAGACGGAGTGACAAAACGAGAATCGTGAAATTCCTATATCGACACATTAATTTTGTCTTAGGTATATCTTCCTCTAGAACTCTCAAATGGTAAAACCCTGAACAAATCATGATATCTAGATTCCAAATAGATGCTCTAAGATGATTAAAGTGGTCATAAATACATATTTAATGATACTTGTTATTAATTTTAATCTAATTTGACTTTTAATAATACACACAATGTTTGAGGATCCCATATACCTTTTTTATGAAGAGGAAATGTTAAAACCATTGTGATGTACAACGATGAATAAATAAATTTTCTCCAAGGATATAAATGTGGAATTTATGTTCTATAAACATAGTAGGTTCTATAAAATAATATACAATTATAATTGTAATCAAACCCAATAGTTGGTGTATGTTATTCATTACTTATTTCTATAGCGATAAACTATAAAAATCGTCAAGATGAAATAAGAGAATAAGAATTCCCCCATCAGATTTGGATTCATCAAATAAGTATCAAGGACATATAGTAACATATCTAAATATATACATGATGTCATACATGCATAATGTGGAATGGTCCATGCCCTCCTGAACCAATTATCCCACTCACCGTGAATGAAGCAAGTGAAATCATGAAAAAAATAGTTCATTTGAACCTCATGACTAATCATCGAAGACATTCCAATAACCAGTTCAAATATATGAAGATTAATAACCATGAAATTCCACACCACATCAATGTTTATTATCACTGGCCAATATGCAGGAGATTTGAAAACATGATTGAACATGTTTCCAAAAGCAATAGAATGATAAAACAAGAACCTCTTATTCTCTAAATTCAATACAAATATTTCAACTAACATTACTAACATAAAATATTGTTTTTATCCTATATGAAAATAATTTACCACAATAGATGATGAAAAAATACCTTACCATTAATAGTAACTAGACATGCATCATATTACTGAAGTGCATAGTCAACCACCTAAGGGAATATGGTACCAGATCCTATGAAATTTTTCATTGCCATAAGAACATCCCCTTGGCCTATGAAGAAGGCCCAAACCCATGAAAGCATCATAACATACCTGATAACCCTTGGTGAGAGTGGACCTATCAATACATCCCTATTATATACTTCTAAAAAATTTACATAATTTTCTGATTTTCCGTAATGATAATATTTCCTAGGAGATTATTTATATTTATACATAGTGTGGCCAAGCCTTCCGCACTAATATAAAAATAGAATGATGGTGTCCTAATAGAGTCCATAAGTTCAGTGATGAAAAAAATGTTTACATTTTGACATCGTGTTATTGATAGAAGGAACAAATTGAACAACATCCACACTAAATAATACACAACACAAACATATTATTCAAGATATTACTATCTATTCCATTTCCACATTATCAACCACATTCAAAAAATTTATAAGGCCCGTGTTTAATAGAAAGAAATTATTTTTATCCTTATTCCACATTTTAGGCCATCATGATTTAAGGTAATCATGGGTTGAATTCTATAGTTTTAGGGTAACCAACCCAGCAAATAATGTGTAAAAATATCGAATGATACACTCCCATTGGTCTTTGTAAAAAAAAATCCCTGGTCATTTCCATATTTAATTTAATTGGATATAAATTATAAATATTAATTTTCTTTTTATAATATCAGGTATGATCCTTATATAACATTCATATCACAACAGTTTCCATGTGTATCCTTCCTTGTCGTGCATGAATATATGTTGAAAAAACCATCATAATTTCATCGGTATTAACAAAGTTATTGATCTTATATTTAAACTCATGACACACATTAGATTCTAGAGATTTTTTCAACATGGAATATTGGTGTATTTTTCTATTAAAACCATAAGACACGGTCCAATGCAAATCTTAGGTTCCCAGCACCCGCTTGAACTAGAGTCTGAATAGCGTGTAATACAATTACAACTAAAAAGGAACAAAAAGGATTATCTTATGGATAATATATCATACATTCCTCTATTAAAACTTGTAGAGATATTATAGGTTAATTCCCTAAAATAACAAAATAAAAAATCCAATCATCTCATGAGAAAATTTAATGAAAATTGACCTTCTTCACAAATCTATATTAATGCCTTTAAATTAGGAAAATTGAATGGTTTAAGAATTATTTATAAAAATAAAAAATGTAATGAAATGGACCATTCAATTTAAATAAAATCGATGTTTACATTCTTAAAATAATATAAACCTCCTCGTACCAATCGAGGAAAAAACCTTGACAATCATTGGAATGTCGATTTTAGTAATGGAAGTGAGATGGCTGGAAACCCTCGTTTTCTTAGTAGCCAAATTATGCCAATCATAAAATCTATCTACCAAATAAAACAAACCTACCCTTTTATATTTCATTAATATTTTGAATACATGTCCATATTATACCATTTCTTATGGAACCATCAATGATAAAATAGAAAATTCGCCTGAGAGGTTCTTCCATGTAATAAGGTGAAACAACGAATAACAAGTCCTATGTATAGATAACAATAAAATATATTACCTCATAAAAGAATAGAATAAATAGACATGAGATATAAAAAATGAAAACCAACAAAATAATTAAATGAAAAAGAAAATAGGTCGAATAAATCTTCATGTGACTAAACATCACCACAAAACAACGCCATTTGAAGATGACAACAATAAGTGAAAATGACATGCCATGTAATGCCCTTCCCTTCACCTCAGTTTGGAGAAACAACATATATATCTTCCAAATGGTAAATTTAAAATGTGAGAAAGATCCTTGTAATATTTTAAAAAACAATATATAGAAGTTTAAATATCAAGAATTCTTTACTAATAACTTCAAAACAAATCTTCTCTATAATGGAATTTAATAATCATTTTAACAAACAATACTCTTGTTTTCAAAAAAATCACACTATAAATCGTATTAATGATTGTATCAATTATGAATTAAAATAATTATGCATCATTAATAAAAACCATGCATTCCATATAAGATTGAAAATGATAAAATAACCTTGAAAAATACCATCATGTGATAAAAAAACAATATGTAAAAAACAACCCAATTTGGGAACAATCCTATTAGGAAATGAGATAAACATGAACAAAAATATCCAATATAGTCCAAATGAGGATCAAACCTATATAACCACTAGTGGTATTACATACACTAAGGTGACATAAAACCTCTTTAATATTGCAAACACAAAGAGAGACAATCATATTTTCTAATGCACACAAAAAGATTATTAATATGCTCACACAGTATTATACAATTTAAAAACCATCATCACATTCAAAAAATAATTACAACATACCATAAATTATTTTTATGGGATTGAAAACAATTTATAATATAAAAAGACCTTTGAATAATTTCATCTAACACTTGGTCAACACAAATCGGTTATAAAAAACCACATTAATATAATTGAATCTACCCTAATAAATCTACCATGATTGAAAAAAATCATTGAACAATAAAATCAGTTCACATGATTGTAAAAAAAATAATAAATAAACCATTTTTTCTGATACACCTAACAAAAAATAGAGGGAAACTAATCACCTTCAAAAATTGAGATTTGGGAAGAGACAAAGATTCTCTAGGGATAATCTAGATAGTTAGGGAAAACCATGCTCCAACCATGTTTGACCATGTTTAAACCATAAAAAACATTGTATCACCCCATTTATTCATACCACATGGATATCTAATTGTAATAACATATCATTTAACCATCCTATCCTCTTCCAAAACATCATTTTAGACACCCATTACATTGAAACCTATAGAATGACATTAAAGATAAACCATGCTTAAATTAATTTATACAATTATTCTAGTGGGTGTCACATTAGTGTTATTTATAATTTAATTTATATTTAAATATTCAAATAAATAATAATTGATAGTTAATTTATCAATATTTTTAGAATTACCCAAACTATGTATGTTATGGTTTTTTCATTATCTAGAATGCATGAAATATCATGAAATATATATATGAATGATAAAACAATTAGTATAAAAACTGATTCTATGACCATAACTGTAATTTCTATAATTTTATCATCAATAATGACTGATAAATGATACTATATTATCAAAAAAATATAGATCGAGAAAAAAATATAACATCATGTTATGAAATATGTTATGCCTCGACCATTTCATTGGGTGTCGAACATTTGGAACATAAACTGACCAGCTTCTTGTCTTCTGGTTGGAAATTTTCTATGTAAGGGATTTACATGCAATGTAATGTTGGATAGAACAAATCCAAGAAACTGGGGCACAAAAAGATATGATTATAGGTCATTTATAGTTCAAAACATTTTTAATAAAATACCATATTTTAATAAAAAGGAGTTGATTCTTTATCGATAAATCACCCTATAGGATTTTACATTATGTAATGGGTATAAAGGTTGTCTAAATATCATGGTCTCTTGGTTTTTTTTGTAGGTTTGTTGTTTTTTGTTCCATACACCTTCAATCATACCTCTGTTTACTGAGAGACATCCATAGGTGATTTTTTTATCACTAATCCATATAGATCATTGTTTGGGGATTTATCCTCAATTTGGTTGTGGTGTATCTCTCTAGTGAAGCGACCATCAGATCGATTTTGTTATCCTTTCCTTCCTCCTTGATGTTGATATATTTTCTTGGTATTGATGGATCTAAAATATTATCTTTTAATCGTGATTCTAGGTTTTGTTCCATGAAATCCTATTCCTTCAACCTTTAATGGTTAATCATGTTGTGAGTGTTGTTTTCAATGATTAAAGGTAGGTGTTTCCATTTTTCGATCCCTATATTATTAAAAAACATTCTTAATTCTAATTAAATTTATTTAAGTATTTTTATTAAATTCCTAGTTTGAGATTAATTGTAATTATATTTTTGATCGGATTGTTAATTTATTGAAAAAATAATATTCCAATGGGTCTAGAAATTGTAGGGTATTTTTAAAATGTTTTAATTTCAAATTTTTTTTTTGATAATTTTAATATAAAATGTATTAAATTGAATTTTCTAAATACTATGGGTAGTTTATATTGAAAAACAATGAATTGATGGAAATCCAATATCTATGTTTTAAAATTGAATTTAAATTTTGAAAAATAAATGTAGGAATATTAATTTTGAATGATGATTTATTCAATATAAAATTAATATATCTTTCTGGAATGATTGGTATTTAACTTTTCATCTTGGGTAGTGAATTTGGTTATTTGGGAAAATCACTATATGATTATTATTTATTATAAGAATATTGAAAATGGAAAATAAAAAAATTATAATTTGAATGATCTTATGACTAATATGATATTGATGTGTCCTATTTAATTTCATCTTGAGTGGCATGTGTACACATATTTCCATGATAACTAATATGAGATATTTGAGGATTATATAACTAGAAAAATTATATCATAGGTAATATTTACATGGATCTTATTGTGATTATTCAAATATATATTCTTTTTATAATGAAATATTTTTACTCATTCCATATTTCTATATATTAACTATTTTTTGTAATGTTTTTATTAGTAAATGTTTGAAATGTTTCCCATTATTTTTAAATGAATGCATGTATTGTTTTAAAAATAAAAATATATTTTCAGGCCATATTTTAAAAAAAACTAAAATAATGAAAATGATTAATATTATGGAATCTGTTATAGAACACTTCATGAGGCCATGTTTGTTTATTTTGTTCACATTGTACCTATGATTTCATGTCTTTCTAGGATTCCTCCTTCCATGTATGATAAATTGGAAAACACTACTTAGAGAAGGTGGATGTTCTTGATAAATTTTTATTGAAGGGACGTTTCCTTTGAGATGATGAGTTTTTTTATCTTTCTAGATATTTAGTACTTTTATGACATACTATTATGGTTTCTAATATACCTCTTTAGTTTATATTAAATAATATCATTGGATTTATAATTAGACTACATTTTATCTTTTCGATTCCACTATTTTGGAGAAATTCATTCCCTCTTTCAACACGTATGACTCTAAGTTCTAGTCACCAACCCATAGGTATTGGGAAATTATTTCTAGTTATATCATTGTTGTCTTGGGTATCATGTTACCAAGGTATCTATACTGGTTCCTAAAAATCACTATCATCAATGGAGACTATATGATGTTCATCTTGTATCATTTTGAACACGCTATTATCCTCAAGAAAGCTTAATTGGCTCAGATCTATGTTGAGATGGACATTGCATAGCCTCTCACAAATTGGTTTTGTCTTCATGTGGAGCATTTGGAAGATTGGGTAAATATGTATTTAATTCCTCGGTTTATCTCATCACCTCACACTGTCACTTATAAGTACAAATATTATCTGACTACATGAAAAATATTCATCCTCTATCAGTTAAATATCATTTAATTTAATGAACCATTATGATGATATGCTCCATTTAGCAGAAAATGTTTTTTTCCTATTCAGAAATTTGTTAGAGGAATCGAATCAGGGATTTCATCACTTATATATTCCTCACACTATTTTCATGTATGATTCATTGCATCCTGATATTTTTTCATTATTTGGTTTTACTCCTCCATGTGTGTCTTTGGATTCGTATAGACAAAATGATATCTCAAAAGATAGGCTTTGGGGCCAATTGATGACCTCTAGTAGTCCCATTGATCATTGAAGGGTAGTTGAATTTATTATATTTCCACATGGCCACCCCAAACCTACCTACCCAATAATTTATCATTTACACCTCCCCTTTCTTTACATTCATAGGCTATTATCACATGTGAAGTTGGACCAACCCCCTCAGGGGGTCTCCATCTCTTTCTTGATTTTTTTTATCCCCTTCAATGATATGAGAATATCATGATTGATGTGTGCTTAAGTCATCAAATATCTCCAACCCCAATTAAATTAATCATGATAGTGATCATTCTTCATCTCCACCCCTCTCCCATGATACATTTACTCTAATATTACATTCATCTTCATTTTAAAACATCCAAACAGTAATCTCATAATTGGTATGGGCTTTCCTAAATTCTGTTATCCTCTCCTACCTTTCATAGAGGGGTTTTTACAAGATCTTTTTTCCAAATGTCTTCTAGATTCTTCATGATCTCATGATAAGGTCATTGATTTCCCAATGGCCAGATTTAGATGCATTATGTTTCAATGATTTTTCTCCACCTATGGGAATCTTTTGACTGTTTTGAATGGGTAAAAATAGATTATATCTGTACTGATATTATCAATAATAACTCCTCTATAATATGAATTCTAAAAGAAAAAATATATCAATACACTATTTATGTATTTCTTATTATACTAAAAATTTGTATGAAAATTCATGAAATAACATTGAATCTTCACATTTGGATTTTTCATATCTCTAGGATTTCAGTGGATATGAACACATTATCCAATCATATTTACACCATAAAAATTGTTGAAAATTTTCAGTAATTGTTTTTCACCTTTTTATGAAAAATAAATAGATCATGAAATGGAATCCATATATAGTTACTTAGATCGCTTTTTCTTGTGAGGATTACCATGGCTCATGGGTGGATATTTTATTTTCATTGTAGGTCTATCCAAAAAGTAGATAGCAAATCCTTTCACTATGAATGGCATCTAGGACATTTCCTTGTTTTTGAAATTCGAAATACTTCTTGATATGTTGTTTATGAGGGAACTGTTCATCCAGTTAAATATCCAAAGAGGAATATAGTTAACTTGGTTCCATCTTTTTCAAAGCCTTTCTAACTCCCCATATATATCAGTTTTTCATGATGCTAAGGATTCCCACCTTGTTAGGTCATTTTATATTAACTCTCCCTTATATGATGAGATTTATACTAACCAATGGAATGGTTATTGTTTTGTTTTTTTTAAAATGGGATCAAAACTGTAGAATAACAACTGGAGGTGGAAATTACTTTTTTTCATGTATTTACATGGTTTTTATTGGATATGACTTCATAACAATGTCATAAGATTAAAAATGATTCTTTAATTATGGATAAACACCCAGCCCCCTCACATGAAATATTTTGTGGATCATTCTACCTAGATATAAAAAGATTAATCCAATGTTGATAACACATGGGAAGAAGACTCGTCTGGTGACCTTTCAGAAATAAAATCATTTTGGCTGATATTTTTAAGGTACATGAATTTATATATCAAGATTACTTTTTGGTTAAGTGTATTAAAAAAGGGGATAAAAAGTTACCTTACATCCATGAATGAATTAAAAGAAATTTTCATTATGAAGAAAAGAATTATGTTGTATAATGTAACATACACTAATGATTAGTGGTGGGAGAGGTATGGATGGATATCATTTTAACTCTCTACTTTCTTTTACCAATTCATGTATGCAAGGAATCTACCAAAAAGAAAAGATAATCTATTAAATACTATCCCAATATAGTTATAGATGAATAGAATAATCATCTTTAGTATGTATCTAGTTCTATGATGATTTTAGAGGATTTCAAGAGAATTCATCATGTCATTACAACCAACTTTGTTGTATTTCTAGGGTCATTTTATGTTAATTTTGGATGTCTCATTTGTAGTGACTTGGGTAGTGATGTCTAGGACATATTTCATGGGTGAACACACCCCCGAGTAGATTATTCTCCAACCCATTTTCTGATTCCTATAGTCAAGAATATATCTAAATATATATATCTGTGTGTGTGTGTGTGAGTTATCTTGTGCCAAATTACATATAGTTTTCTAAATACTCTGATAAATAGTTGGTAATCAAAATATTGTTTTCAATTTAATATCAAAATAAGGCGCTATTGGTATTTCCCAACTAATATTGTGTGATATCATCAAAAGGATCCTCAGTTATAATATTTAAATATAATTGATATGGATAAAACATTTAACATATTTAAATGGAGATATATTAGAAAACCTCTCTCCATGATGGGATTCTCATGTTTTTAATCTAATATAATTTTCACATGACTCAGTTTGGACTAGCTCTGAATATCATTCAAATGGATGAATTTGTAGTTTTTTCTGATCATTTCATGGGCATCATAATGGTTATCAATAGTCTCTATTTTTTAGCCTCATGAGAAAATGGTTTTTCTATTGTTTCAAAAAAATAAGAATTTTTTATTATTCCATTCATCAGTTTCATTGTAGATCTCTTATAGTTTTCATATACCATTTGATGTTTTAAGATCACAAAATAATCTATTCTAATTGAAATAAAATATCTATATAATTTTTCAAAATGTTACATAATTTTTATGTAAATTGGAGTTTCCAACTTTTTAATTTGAAGAAGAGTATTTTTCTTATTTCTTAGAGGATCCTAGAAAATATTTCATGATATGTGGAAAACAGTTTACAAATTCATAGAAAATACTTTCTATATACTATAAGGGAACCCCCAATCTATTCACAAAGACTCTATAATCATAAATATTACCTTATGGTAAGTTGAATCACTTGGAACATCTTCTTCTGGATGAACCAATCATTTTTCTTTGGTGGAGAATCATTCTAGTACAGGGTGTGCTCTCTTCTATACCCATGAAAGCACTCTCATTTATCATTGTTCAAAATGGTGTGCCTAAAATAGTTGAAAACAATTTTTATTCATTAATTTGAAAACATATAAATGAGTTAAATTGTCATTAGACCTATTTTAATTAGTTTGATAGACCAACAAGGGATTGTGGTGTTAAGGATTGGAGGGTCATTGATGTCACTCAGTATTTTCATACCACGATAGCATGGGAGGTGATATAGGGTCGTATGGTATCTGTAATATATACTAATTACCATTAGGAGAGAAATATTGAAGAATCTTGAATCAATTTATCTCCTCTATAGATATTTATCCTTCCTCATATTTTATAACATCATAATCACAAATAAAAATTCATTACGGGTGATATTAGTTTCTGTATTCAAAATTTGATTGGTTCTACGTTGGGATTTACTAGATTCATATTGTCAGAAACTATTATAATACATGAATTTATGAATCTGTGATTCATATATAAAATTCCCTATAGCATACATCTTGATAATTTTATGAGCATTGAAATGAAAATATGAATATGAGATGTGTGTTTTTATAGTTTCATCATGAAGGGTTTTTTAGTAAAATGATTATCATATTGTGATGTCATCTTCTAATGTTCTCCACAAGTGGTGTGGAATTATTCATTTAAAATATATCCATGTGAAACTAAACGTTATACTTTAGTGTGATAGAAAACATGTTCTCCATATTGATGATAATTTGAAAAATATATGTGTCTATTTTTGTCTTAATGATCTTTTTATAGGGAACATCCAGAAGAAACATTGGATGACATGTTTTTTATTATGAATTGTCATCTAGGGTCTGAAATTCATTTCATTAATTAATTGGTACATCCTCTCGAGCATAAAAATTTCAACCTTCCATTAATTTTTGGTTCTATAATATTAATATCAGAAGCATTGAGAAAAAAGAAATGATAGGATATTATCACAGGGGGATGTTGGTGCATTCGATCGACAAAAAATGAAGTACTATATGATGGGATTTCATAATCAATATTGGCTATAATTTTCAATATTGAAATATTTCTCTTCTCCATTACTCACTTAATTAAATAATGGGAAGAGGATTTGGAAAATTTTGTTCAATTAGTTATCCAGAACCCTCACTGCATCTTCAAAAGATCACCCCAGGGCATTGGTTCTTTTGGTACACTCATTGTTCTGTTTTGGAACTCAATTAATATGGGTAATGTAGTTAAGGTAATATAAGAGGTGGTTCTGTATTTTTTCTTCCTCAATGCTCTTCTATCATCATGTTATCATCATATTTTAGTGACAATGACTCTCCCCAATCTTAGGAACCTTCTATATACAATGTTCCAATTCATTTTACTCTGAGGAAGATTCCTCTATAGGGTATCAAAATAGATAATATAGCTATATATAAGACACTAATTAAGCTCAACAACATCCCCTAATTATTATTATTTTTTAAAAAAAATGTTGGGGCTGAAGCCTCATTTATTATTAAAGTAATGTGAATACCTCTTTAACTAGGTAGAGGGAGACCGATTACATAGCCCAAAGGCCCAATGGGCATTAATCCCATTACATTTCCTGTAGGCCCATGTTTTTGACCCAAGGACCATTTTAGGAATAGTACTACTATAGTACCGCATAGTACCCGCCACTGCTATAGTACCCTACCACCGATACAGTTCCCGCCGTTGTTACAGTTCCTAACATAGCTTCAATAAGCTACAGTAATACTACAATACATGCGCCCAATGGGTTTTGAACCCCCATTTTCATGTAGAATTAATTGGTTCTTACCAATAAGCCAAACCCCAACTACAAATACATCCCCTATTTCATTACATATCTCATTCACATGTACAGTGAATCAATCACTAATTAGTTAGATATCAATCACATTAAGAGTAAGAGGAATATAGTGAATGACTTTATATCCCCCATTCCAACCCATTATAGTATATTTATTTTAATTTTTTGGGTTCTTTTATTTTGTGTTATTTTTTTGGGTGGTATCACCTTGGGCTATACTATTATAGATCTCTGTAGATTCGTTTCCATCATATTTTTTATCATTTTTTAAACTACACACTTGATGTATATTTTCCACTATAAAACAGAAAAATTATAAATTTTTGTTATATAAATCTATTTATTTTTCTCTATTTCACTATATAATTATTTTTACGTCCCACAGAACTAATAGGCATTACATCCGAAAAAAATGATATTCAAGGTATGTTTTCTGAAAAATAATCACTATTTTTAGTCTTGTTGTGAAAAATATATGTACACTAGACAAATATGGATTTTTGAAATGAATTACTATAATAAATCAAATTATGATGGATTATAATGAGTTTAATTTTCCCATTATAGAAAATGATTCTGTTTTTTTTTGAAACATATATTAGGAAAAGATATAATTTAAAGGAAACTAAAAAAATATATTCCGTAGTGATATAGTATTAATATAATATGATCCATCTATTTTTAATGCTTGAATAATTTAATAAAATAGTTATTAGTATAAGAAAAAATTATCACCCAATGAAATTGATTTCTCTTTCATTATATACAACATGACAAATACATCAATGTTAATAACATAGTACATAAAATTAAATGATCATTTCTATATTTCAATGATGCAATAAAAAGATAATTATAAATGAAAAAATTGACCCAAATTATTAAAAATTAAATTTTACAAGAAGAAAAACAATATAAAATATAGATGTTTGAAATAAACTATCAACTAATTAATAACTGAAAATTGGCATGTAATTTTTTACGAGATGGAAAAACATGAAAAGATGGTAATAAATATGATGAATTTATTAACACAATTTGTTTTTATGGTTTCATAAAAAATAGAATACATTTATAGAAAAAGGTAATGTAAAAAATATGCATTTGATAAATATATTCTCATTTCATTTAAATATTTTTATATTTAATAAAAATAAATTTTTTTGAATTATAATTACTTATATCATGCTACCGTAAATATAAAAAATAAATATTATAATTATGACATAAAAATTTATTATATAATAAATTTATACTTAATAAATACAGAAAATGGAAATATTATATTTATTTTTTAATGATATATTATTTTCAAAAAAATTTATACATTTATCAATCAAGAATTTCTATTTTAGAAAATTGTGCATCTAATATTTTGAAAATTATTGCAAATAGTTTTATTTATTATGCATAAAAAATTAATTCTCATTCATTAAAAAACCCGATTTAGATAAAAATAAATAAAATAATTTTCTCCAAAAGATTTTATTTTAAAAAATTGATATTCTTCATGTGGTTAATATTATCATTTAAATTATTAATTTATCAAAATTTGGTGTTTAATTGGTAAAATGGACTCCAAATTCTCAATGAAGACAAAACTATAAAATATTAGGGAATATATTTTATTTTTAGTAAACCAATTAGTGGGACAATTTTTTTTAAATAAAAATTGTTAAACCACTGAAAATATATATTATCACTAGTATAAAATAATAATATTTAAAAAAAAAATCATGAACATCATTTCATTGGATTGAAGTATAATTTACCGATTCAATAAACATTTCCTCAAATATATGAGCATACACACTAGAATATAATTTAAAACCTAGTTTACACATACCCTACGTGATGATTCAAAATAAATTTACCGCATTTTTATCAACAAAAACGAGATTCCATAACAATTAAAAAAATAGAGTCCCCTAATTTTCGTATTTAGATAATTAATCGAATTAGATAAATATCTACTATAGAAACTAATAGTTCATGCAAGAATTGTATACGTCATGCTTCTTGGGAAACATGGATAAATAAAAAACCTGATCATAAGTGTACTAAATCACCTACCACTATTTTCTTAATAACTACAACAATTATTATACATATCAAAAGAAATACAATTCATCATAACTTATGGAAACTAAACATACAAAGGGATGAGATTTTATATTTAGTAATAGTCAACAAGGGAGATATCAATGGGAACATAATCATAACACGAGAAAAAGTGTATAATAATGAGATAATTGGTTTTCAAAATAATATTGTACATATCATATATTATAGTTGTTATCATTTCACAAAGAATATATGTTTAGAAAATATGAATCCAAAATAAATCTATGAACATGTGCCAAGAGAGTCTGACATAGGCATAAGGCATGATTTTGTGGAAAACACATATGCATTGAAAATAATTTCATTATTAGTCATGGATTATTTCCAATAATATAGTAATAGATGGTGATCCCTTCCAAATCCACCACTGTAGTCAATGTCCACTCCCTATACCATCATATTGAAAAATTCCCTTATTTAATTTGATCAACAATGTATTCTTAATTTTTTATTAAATAAGATATCCATTTAAAAACAATGCATTAGAGGGTTAAATAATTTTGATCCCACAAGTCATGTAATGAAAAACTATAGATGTGTCACACAAGATAAAAAATAATCCATCATATCAAACCTTAAGAGAAGAAATTGGTATCATTATCATTTCCTCATTATTATTTTTTGTAAATGAAATGGGTTTCATAAACATTCCATTAATTCATCATAGCATAATACATGGAAAATTAACACTTTTTATCAATATTCTATCACCATAAACATAAAGCATATTCATTGAGAATATGGATTTAATCATTTTAACATATCCAATGAAAATAATATTAATTGTTAAAGGATTACATCATTGAATGAAAATTAATTTAATGAGTAATGTGGATAATATCATGATTGAAATATAGTTTTAACAGTAAAATACAAAATACAAAATTTACAATAATTCCCCAAATAATTTATATAATGTTTTCTTTGAAAATATTCATGAAATCCAACAATTAAATCCATAATACATTGGGTGACCATGATGGAAGGATTTTTTGTTCATGTACTATATTATAAAAAATTATTCCCTTCACATATCTGACCCAATGTAAAATGTAATTCATTAGGAAAATGAAATGAAGATTAATTTTAATACTTTTTTAAAAATACAATCCTCTTTAAACCTAACATTGAAATATCAAATAAGAACATTAAAAAGAATCCTGGAATGATTTTTTGAGTACATGAATGTTGTAGAATATTTATTTTGTACAGAGGAGTGAAATAATGTCAGTTTTCCAAAAAAAATTCATTCAGTATTTTAAAAGTGAGAAGAAATTAAAATTTTATGAAAAAATTAAATTTCAAACAATTAAAATAGTTGAAAAAATTAGTTTATTTAGAGATAAAATATAATATGTCATTATTGGAACGTTAATAATAAAAAATCCGGATAAAATATGAGGTTGTAACATAAAATCTATTATAAATTTCTAATATTAAAAAACAAACCCCATTAAGAAATAACATCAAATGAAACAATAAATATAATGAGTATAGAGAAATTAATATTTAAGATTTTAAATGGTAGTTGTTACTCTCATAAATTATGATAGGATTGTAATAAATCATATTCCCCAAAGTAGATAATTTGAAAAGATAATCCCACACAATGGTCACAATAGTGATGTTGGAATTAAGAATTGGTTTTATTATGTGTAGACAATGTTAATCAATATAAAACAATAACAAATTTAATATAAAATAATCATATTCATTCCACACATAATTTTTGGATTACATGGTATAAAAAGAAATACTATAACCCAATGAAAACAATTTTGTTGCCAAAACCTTCCACAATTCTGACTTATAGTTTACATTATTTATAATCCATAATAATAACGTAACATTTATTATTTAATTTATAAAGATTTTTTTTTTAAAATTTAATATTCTATTTGTTTTATTTAAAACCATGACATGTTTATTTGCAAAACCAATTATGTTCATGTCATATGTTTTGATGATATGAAGGTCATTTGACTGAAATCACATTGGTTGTTTGAATTTGGTAAATTATACAACTATTCCATCATCTAATAAATAATTATAATGAAATAATTATAATTTTTTTCTTAAATTAATATCCATAACAAAATAATGATATACGATTATTAAAAAGTACATACATCACTATCATTCAAATGATAAGCCAAACTTTCACATGAGTATCATTTCAATGTTTCAATTACCGTAATAGGAAAAACATAACTACAACATTATTAATCTAGAATAATAATTTTTAATAAATAATTTTATTAATTTTTAAAATACACTTATATATATTTCATGTGACTTCACAATGTAAAATTATTCAACCTGATTTTTTGAGGTGGTAATCCACACATACGCATGATTGAAATTATCATATTTAAATAATTGAAAATATAAAATTAGACGATATATTATCTTTATAAAATGGTAATTATGTTAGGGTTATCATATATATATATATATATATATATATAGTAAATCCGACTTCCAAACTACCCATGAGAATTGGATATGGAAGATATATTATTGTTTTTTATGAGGCAATAGTCTGCGGAACATGTGGAAAATGATTTATTTTGTATTGTATGGGTGATAATATGTATATATGGTATTTTATTATAATAAAAACATATATGTATATTTTACATAATAATTTTATTAAATATTAATGGCCTAATAGTATTATTATTCAATGGGATAATAAGTAAAACAATACAATCCAAGTATATAATGATTCTTTTTATTCGGAAAAACCTTGTCTGTTTACATAGAAATCCTACCTATTATGCATTTTCCATTAGTACATAGCCTTTATAATGTGGTAAAGGATGTAAAAGATTTATACTGGTCACAAAAATTCTAAATGAATTTGAAATGTGATAAAAAAGGAAGAGGATAACCCATTATATAATTAAGGGGAGTGGAAATAGTTGAATTTAATTAATTATTGAAATATTAATGGGGGTGTTCCAGATAAATGGATTTAAAAGGAAAAAGATAAAATGTAAAGATAGTATTTTGTTTAAAACCTTGAATCCAATATAATTTTTTAGGGTTAGATAGTTTTTTTAAACATATCTTATTTTAACCCTTTAGTTAACTTATATTATCATTAACCATGGTGAAAACTATTTCCATATGGATGGTTTAAGAATGTTAACATAAATGGAATAATTGAACATAAATTGAAAATTGTTGATATTTTAAAACATATTACTTTTAAATAACCAATGATTATATTTTTATAAATTTCAAATTATTTAATAATATATTATTTCGTATAAAATATCATTTGGGTAAAATGTAGAAATAATTGTATAATTTTATTTTTTTGATACCATGAAAATGCATGAATTTGAATATAAATTTTCCAATCATCCATAATATTATATATGTATAAAAAATCCAATCCCAAACACTAATAACTGATGTTAATAACATAAAAATTACATTAATGTATTCAATATCCCAAAAAAAGACATAATGTTTTTTCTTCAAAAATGCACAATATGAAAAGTATTTTTTTTCAATTAAATTCTCATGCACTATTTAGGTTTATTATTTAAGAGAATTATTTAAAACTATTTCATAAACTATAAACATTTCTTCAAATGATTATTCTTCCAAAATTACCCATCATTTTTTATTCTACGTTATTTTATCATTAGGATTAATATGAAACACTTATAGTTATAAATATTTTAACACAATTCATTATACATTTTTTAAAGGGAAAAAAATAAGAATGAGATCCAATGCTCAGTATGTATAAACAAAAGAATCAAAAATAAATGTAAATCAATGAGTATATGAATATAAACTGGGTATGATGAAATAATAATTTTTAAGTGGAAAGACATACGAATATTCATACCCAACAATATCTAGGAAATCAAAAATGAGAACATGGGATATGATTTTATATAGAAAAAGAGTAATCATAATAAACACAAATGATTCATATGATATAAATATTGATAAAAGGGATTATTTATAACATATGAGATAATAAAGACAAAATTTTTATTTCATGGAACATCGTATTAATAGAATGCTTATAGAACTATTACTAAAACCTCAAAAATGGAACAATATTATGATCTATCTCCAAAATTATTCACTAGATTAAAAAATAATTACCCAATACATTGGATAACTATTTGGGAATAACCATTGTATTAGTAATATTGGTATCACCCAACAAAATTTGATCACAACAAACAAGTAAGATATATTGGGCTAACCTGGTGATATATGGTTTCTCCTATCATATATGATACATTTCACTCACCCCTTGATACCTAAGATATCCTATAAAATAAGCTATATTGGTCTCACCTAATACTATTTTTGAGAACCCATCCAATGATACATATTGGTATCATCCTTTTCTATATGGTAGAAACCATCTTATATGAAATTATTGAAAACCACAACATGATTAATGTACACAACACTTGTATTTTGAAATAAAATATACCAGATTATCATTATTATTTTCAATTCTTGATGATACTGTGGAAAGTAAATTTTATCCATTATAATATATTTGAAACCTGATTATCTAGTGTAAATGAAATTGTATTGATAAAAATCTATTTAAAACATGATTTCCATATGGAAAATAAATTTAATCCATAAATATATCATTTGAATATGATTAACCAATATAAAATAAATATATTTTAAAAAAATATAACTAAATCATGACTAACCCATGGACAAATAATTTTTTTCAATCCATGATATTCGATACGTGATTATCTAGTAGAAATAGTAGAGTTACCTAATAATATAAATCCTAAATAATCCATATAATAAAATGGTATGGTATCAAAAAAAATAATCTCCTTTGAAGCATAAGTATCAAAAATGGTTGTTGATGTTCAAAAATGTAAATAATATTTAATGATCATAAGAAACTATTTTTCAGGAAAATAACATTTAATTTTTAGAACCAATTTTATAAATTGAAAATTAGATAAATATAGTTAAAAATCATTTCTTTTTAATTAATATTGTAATAATATAAAGGAAACATCAAGGAAAATAATGCATATAATGGTGGGAAAATATTTTTATGTTATTGATGTTAAAAATAAACATGAATTTAAAAACATTTTTATGGAGGGAGTAAAAACTGACCCATTGGAAAATTTCCATTCAAGAGCATTTAAAAAATTATAAAATATCATGTAAATTTAATATAGTGAATAAATAATTTTTATTAAATATTATCTTGGAAAATATGTTTTTCAAAATTTGATATGGAAGTGAAAGATACATGATCTAAAATTTACAATATTGATATCATTTAGAAAACAATATCTTGGTATATCTTCAATCAATAAGGAAAAAAACAATAATAAAACATTTCAATTATGGTAATAACCTTTGTAGAAATATGGTTTGTAGTCCAGTTAAATAATATCACATTATTAAATACAAATGAACCTTTAAAAAATCTAGTTCGATAGAGAAATATTTTGACACATAGAATTTCCATGTTCCGTACTCTTCAATTCTAAACTTGGGGATTAATAACATTAAATTGAAAATTTATTAATATGAAAATAAAGAGAATTATTATATCGAATTTAAGTTTTATGTTTATATAACATATAAAATAAATTAGGTACATGAAATTAAAAATTTCTTCAATATATGTAAATTGAATGAAAATCCCTTATATGTTTGGTAATCAGTGGATCAAAACCCCATAAAATAGATCACCACACATGGAATATTAAAATGCATTAATATTTATAAAAATTATCATAATATTCATTTATGGTTTTTATATAAAAAATTAGCTTTTGATATGAAATATTTCTTATAGAAATAAACTAACAATGAGAAAACTAAAACCTTTTGTTCTACTATCTTCGTACGTTCTCAAACCTCGTCTTCATTAAAAAACATTATTAGGTTAACACCAAAAGAATTTAATGGATTGATTTAATTTTTTTAAAAGCAATGTCTCGGTCAATGACCAAGGGAAAAATTATTATAAATAAAGGACGGGAATATTACAAAAGTCCGAAGGAGGAAATTTTATTACAATCTTTTTCATAAAATGAAGGGATCTCAACCGGCAATGTATCACTCCATGTAATGGTGTGGTTGATTCCTTTGTTAGCAAGACCATTAGCCACCTTTTTATCTTCACTGTTGTTATTGGTGAAAATATACCTGATCTCTTGGAGTGATCTTAGACAATTCTTCTATCGAGTGGTAAGAGACCAAGGAAAATGAACCACACTATTCCAAATGGATTTTATAATGGTGGTGGAGTCACTTTCAATCAAAATGGTGTACCAACATTTTGACTTGACAAAGTTGACTGCATGAATTACTGCTAACATTTCTGCTTCCAGGGTAGAGACAGAGCCACTACCACCAAAAAAGCGACAAAGAAACTGACCAAGATAATCTATGAAAAAGGCTCCACAACCCGTGGGACCAGGGTTTCCATTCGAGGCACCATCCACATTAATCTTTATCCATCCAGGGATCAAATTCTACCACAACATTTCAAAGAGTCACTTCGGTTTATTTTAGTTTCCTTGAATATCGAGCCAATGAATAATTCCAAAGTCACCAAACGAGTTAGCACAGATGGATATCGGAAGAGTGGATGTGTCCCTGATAGCAATCAGAATTCCCGATCGATGTAAATTAACATTAAGTGAGACACAATTGTGGATAATACCATTCATATCATACCAGATAATGTGGAGGAGCTCTGAAACGGTGGAATGGAAGAGGTTTTTAATCTTGCGGCGAGAGATCCATCTCCACACAATTTTTGAGTAAAGAGAAAATAGAGTCAGCATTTAACCATCTTCCATCAAACATGTTAGTAAAAAAATTCCATAGGGCAGATGCCGTGGGGCAAGAAAAAAATAAATGATTGATGTCTTCTCTATGCTGATGACATAGGGGACATCTAGAGCTGAGTTTAACACCAAAATTTTGAAGGAAAACCTCCGTGGGGAGTCACTTGTGCGCCATTCGCCATACCAGGTTAAGCCAAGAAGGCTTAATCCAGGGTTTATCAAAAGGTTTCAACCAATTGAAGTTGGATTCTGAGGATGAGAAACAATACTTATAATAGGCTTTGGAGTCCTGGATACCATTGTAGGATAGCGCCCAGATAAGACTATCCTCATCATTTGAGAAGGTGTATCCCTCAACTACATGCTTGATATGATCAGAGAGCTCTAATAAGTGGGAGTTAATATCTTCCTTTATGGAGGAGTTTATAGAAGTGAGAGAAGTGTTTGAAGAATTCATTGAATTGAGAGGGACTCCAACCCAGTTGTTAAAACTGAATTTCAAAGTTGAGTTAGAATAAACCATCCATCTAGAATTTTGCATAATATTGATAAAGGAATTTCTAATGGACGGCCAGAGGGATGATCTAACATAACTCATTTTGTGAAATTTATGCTTATCCAAGAAGCGCTTTTGGAGGAAGGGAGTGGAGTCATATTTACTATTAATTAAGTTCCAAGTGAGTCTGGCATGGAGGGCTTCATTAAATAACTTGATATTTTATATTCCAAGCCCTCCCTTATGGATAGGTTTACAGCAGGTGGACCAGGGGACAGTGACAAGCTTCCTATCCAGAATGTTCCCCGTCCATACAAAGTTCATAATATAATTATTAATTTTCTTAAGGAGACTAATAGGCCATCTATAAATCATCAGTGAATAAAACATTTTAGAGACAATATAAGCCTTAACCGGGCATATTCTACCAGCCATAGACAGATATTTTCGTTTCCAATACTACGTTCTTTGAAAGTGTGAATATGATAAGACATTCAGTGGCCCTCCATAATAGAGGTTTGTTGTAAGATTTATAATATTTAGAAAGAAAAATATGTACCCATGTTTTTCATATGTTTCAAGGACCCAAAATGGACCATTACAAAGTATTATAGAGTATAAGTAAATAAAATATTTAGATAAAATATTTTAGATATATTTTCATATCATATTCTACCATATATTTTTTTTACTCCCTGTAAAATAATTTTGACCATAACCATGATAAATAACTTTTTCTATTTTCACTATCATTTATGTTTAATAATAAATTTTCCATTAATTGGTAATTTAAATTATTAATATTAAAAATATTTTGTCTATTTTAGAGATTCAATTAAAATATCTAGAAATAATTACTTTCAAATTAATCCTTCAAATGTGATGAAAAAATATTTTCATGAAGAGTGTTTTTAAAAAAATATATTTTATGGAAACTCTATTACTAAATATAAAAATTGAAACAGCATGAATTACTATTTATTTATATATAATAAATTAATTTCATTTCATTTCTTCAAAAATTATAATTTTTTAGTTAATTAAAAATAATAACCAGTATGTAGTTTCTAATAGTTTTTACAAAAACTACGGGTTTCAACAAAATAATTTACTTATAAAAAAATCCAATATAAAATTGATTAGAATTTATTTCTTTTGATTAAATTTACATAAATAATTCACATATAAAATTAATTCCAATTAAAATTGTAAATATCATTTAATATTTACATATCATATTGAAAATGAATGACATATTTAAAAAATCTTTTATTTCTCTATTCACTATGATAATTATTTTTTGAAAAATAAATTTTTTTTACAATAACTAAATTTAGATATTCTAATTTAAAAAATTATTTTTTATAATATAAACATTATAGGAATTAAAAAAAATATTTATAAAATACTTTCATGAGGAAAATAATAATCATTTTATGAGGAAAATTATTTTTGAAGAAAAAAATTACATTACAAAAAATTTATTGATTATTTACTATAAACAAATCGATAATTGATTTTTTGTATATATATATATATATTATTTTATTTAGTAATATTAATACAAAAAAAATTAATGGTTGGGTAGTAATAGTAATATATTTAATGTATCATTTATAATTAGTGTTGCGTGCCTAATATGTTATCTAACATCTTTTACTCTTATAAAATATCTTAGTGTAACCTATTCCCTATAAATATAGAGCCCCGATGAATTAAAATACTCCCTGTATTAACATTTCCACTGTTTAATGGGCCTCGAGGTACTCCATTTACCCCACACACATGTGGTCTCCTCCCTAGGGGCCCACCTCCATGCTTGAACAGATCAACAGACTTATGACTATCCCCACACTCAAACACTTATTATTTCACATTTTTTCTCTCTCTCCCTCACATCGAAAAAAATACCAATAGTTCACCCAAATATATTACTACTCTAGGCCAATCATGATTAACTCTATAGTTCTAATTTGAATGGATTCAGAAAATAATTGTTCTCCTTTCTAACAATGGTAGTAACATTTATCCTAGTGAGCCTCAATTTTATAATGGTGTTACATTTTACATCTATTTAAAAAATAAAACCCTTATTGTGGACCCCAAGACTCAATCCAATGTAGTAAACCAACTATTATCTCTTGTAATTAGCCTTGACACAAATTTTCACGACCCCACATTCCCTCTTCCATGAACCAATCCAACTAAACCCATGGGATTCCTGTAATACCATGGTTTCCATCACAAAAAATAACATACTATTACTCTCTAGGGTAACTTATCAATCCATTTTTGTGGCCCACAGATGGTCAGGTAGTGAAACATTTTAGCAGATCTACCACATAATAAAAACTACAGAGGCACTACCTAGGTTTGAGGATTGGGATCCAAAAAATGGATGGTGTGATTTATGTGGTTTAAGAGCGTAACAATGATGGAGAAGTGGGATGTAAAAAGATAAATTTTAAAACCCATTGTAAAAAGTTTCACCAATACTCTTAGATCCTACATGATTAGAACTCTAATGTTTACCATTATTCACATGGATTAGTGATCACGAAACGTTACATCCTAGGATGTTTCCTAATGTGTGTGTGAGTGAGGAAAAATCACATTGAGTGAATAATTGTTGTCTTATGGGGACATTCCTTAGTCTTATGATCTATTCAGTAATGTGGTTGGGGAATGAGGTATGGGATAATGTGTGTTCGGGGAAACTGTTCGTACCTAGAGGTCCAGGACCTGACAACCATGTTATGATGGGGTGTCTATGTAGTTATAAGGAAATGTGTGTTTAATATAATAACTGTTCACATTGTTCATATGTGATATATCATTTAATCCTTTAACCCTTTACCATATGAGGGTGTTATATTCACCTTCCACCATTAGAGAACATATTCCTCATTATATTAAATATAGCACAACACAAGAAGTGCCTCCACAATTAAGTCTGTCTTCCTCCTTCAATACCAATATAACAATTAGTCCCCAGTAATTTCATAGGTAACCCATCTTATCATTTTCATCAAGTACTAGATCTCTACGTATGACACGTTTTCTGGCACATAGATGGTCCACTCCCTGGGTCCCACCCACATGACTGAATTGATCATCAGACCAATAACAATTCACAATGTCCAACGTTTTTTATTTTTATGTTCTTTTACAACACACACACACATACACCATGAGAACCTTCTTAGGAGGTCACCCATCATGATCACTACTCCAATACAAGCTTTCTTAACAATAGATTTCTAATAAAGCAGTCTCATGTAAGTAAAGCTGCACATTACGGATATGGGTAGTGACATTTATCCTTTAATGTCTCACTTTTATTAGGATGTTAAATAATATTATCATTTAATATATTTAGCAACAACCTAATATAATGAGAAACCTAAACAAACGTTTGATTTGTACTAATGTTATTACCCATATAGGTTAAACCCTAAATAATAACCCCAATGGTTGTCTCATATTACTCATTTGATGCACCATTTGAGAAATATTTATTATTTAATATTTAAAGAATAAAACAATAAAACAGTTATATATAAATATTTTATTATCACATTTGATGTTTGAAAAGACACTTCGTGCATATATTTTATTTTACACACAGGTTAATCCCCGCATTACAGATATAAATGAGGTCTCAAATTTCATATACAATAAACAATTCTAGAGATATTTAATGATTTTTTCAAAAAAATAACAAATATTAAATAAAATACCCTTTCCTGACGTCTGACCAAGAGACTGACACTCACAAATTTATCAACCTACCATGGGTAAACACTATGCCCAAAACCTAACAATAGTCTCATGTTACTCATATGACACTCTATTTTTTATTTATTCAACTCTTTCGAATAAATCGGGCTCGAGTACTCTAATATTTTTACAATTTTTTTCTTTTGTGTCAAGGCTATATGAGCCCTGGAATCTCACACATATATACCTTCAGACACCAAAAATATTTTAGTTAATATTGAAAGGTGTTAACTCATCTTTTAACGATAAAAAAGATATTTAAAACATTTATTAATTGTTTTTATTAAATGAATAAAATTTTGACATATAAACACTTATAAAATCTCAAAATGTGGGATTTTATTATCATTAAAAAAATAATGAATTGACAATTCTACCCATAAATAATCTTTTTATCATCAGGATGTATCTCTAGAGATATTTCTCAAACAAAATTGGCCACTGAGAAAAGACATCATACTGGAATTCTCATGTTTCATCTTGGATTCATCCATGGTTCCTTAAAACCAGGACTAATTGTTCCATCATTCATCATAAAACATTAACACAAAAATATATCTTGTACAAAAAATTCTCCTCATTTGATTCACAATTATCTAGTTCAATTTCCTCGCAATCTATTATATGTTCAGGCCTTGGTTTGTACATCTGAAAGTTTTACACAAGGGATACAACGTTCATACCTCGATATTGAGAAAGGATTTTCAAATGAAATGACACATCTCAAATTCTCTTGGTTATTTAAAAGGGTCTATAAAATGTGGTTATTTATTTCCCAACATCTTTATATGTTCTTGACCCAATATATGAGACACAAAAAGAAACTAATCACCCATATATAAATACAAGGATATCCTCCTATGGTCGTTTTGTTATATCGATCAACATTGAATAGTAATCGACCTATTCATAATCTGGAACCCTCTCTTAGAGGCCTCATGAACCAATAAGATCCCACCACCATTTCCTCATATTCCTCATTCCAATATAATTATTACAACATAACCACCCATAAATAGAATTACACTGATTAATTTGAATATATTCCTCGTAAATGTAATTATATGTTAACTAAAATATGGATTTTTTATCATCTCATTCTATACCTAAGATTATCATTCATTTATAAAGCATATTTTCCAATTTTTCTAGAGGACAGTCAGAGTATCCATCTTTGTAAGGAAGGAACACTATGATTAATCTTTGGTTAATATATGAATCTTCCTACAAGGCCAACCTAAATATCAATGTAAGAAAAATTTATCTATCTATAAATATACTCAAGGTATGTCCATAAAGGTTTAAGTTCTCTTGTACAAGGAGATACTTTAGCTTCCCAACTATGTGAGTCTCTCGGATCGGTAATAAATATGAAAATATTTTAGGTAATCAATAATAACAAATACAATGTCATTAAGCATTATCGTTCATGTTAACCACATTATTAGTCTTTCATGACATCTTGTAACATTAACATAGTTATCAAGAGTGTCTATCGTATCCCACTAGGAGGCTACTGCTCAACCATTACCATGTGATAGGTAAGTCGTCATAAGACAAAACATATAATGTCTATCTTCACCCCTACCCATAGAAATGAAACCTGATATCTATGTACATATATTTGGCACCCATATGTTCCACACTTATCGAGGTATGTATGTATCTCATATTCTATTCTCTGATCTAAGAAAAAAAAATACTCTCCCATGTATCAAGATCACATCATCATTGTCCATCCACCATCTAGGTATTAGGTCTCCTCATACTAGTTTTTCCCTCATAACAACACATATTGGTTCTATACATTAAATTTCATAAAATAATCTACATGTGATGATGTGGTCTTTAAATGGGAAAAAAATTCATCAATCACTAATACATAGAATCATATGTCCTCTAGAAAATCATCTAGCTCATCATGTTCCATCACTCCATTAGTGGACACCCACTAAGAACTAGTTCCACCTATTTGTTATAACACATTTAATCCATAACCACAATACATTTCCCTAGAATGTATTCCATATCAATGTAAAATATATACCAGTAATAAAAAATACATCTATATTACATTTAGGTCCCTCAATGTGAATATGTATATCGAAAACTCTTATGTTCCATGTAAACAAATAAACTCTTAGAAATGTTATTTTTTCTAGGAAATCAGAGCATGAACCAAATATAAGGGACCTAATCCATGTGTATTGTCACAACCCATCCCCTAGGGCCCATTTCGTGACTACCCCAAGCCCGCCTTCCATAGGCCTGTGGATGCCGACTAGCACCGAACGGCGTATTCTCTAAAACCGAGATAGAATTTCCATTATAACCAGTAACACACACCACCAAGCACACAAAAACATAGAAACTCAAGTAAACTAAATTGTAAATAGAGTGAGTACAATAAGTAAAAAGGGGCCAGAATACAAGCCCAACTAGAAAGAATAAGGAAAACTGGAAAGTACAAGACATCAGATAAGTGAAAAGATGCTCCTTGTTCATCCATGAAAAATTCTACCTGAAGGGTTGGTACAACTCAAGAACACTCGTCTTTCTGTTTAACCTCATCTAATGATATCCTCCAAGACACCTCCAGTCCTGGTACTCTCATCCTCAGTCAGTGTTCCCCGTCGTCTGCCCCATGCACAATAAGGTGCAGGAATAGACCCTGTAGGGGTGAGTGTAACGATACTCAGAAGGGACTTCGAGACCCTCAAGGTCTCACAAAATCCACCAAGGATAAACCACACAACATGAAATCAACTGACAACCCTACTTAGGTATATGCCTATACATATACCTAAGTTATCAAGTATAGCCATCTCAATCAGAAGGATACATAGATTCCATCACGATACCCCAAAGCACAACTATTCCATAAAGGAAGGAAAACCAAATAGGTAAGTACCACACATGTACTCCACACAGTAGAATACCACCAAGGTATTACCACAGTGGAATGTACCACATAGGCACAGACTCGGTTCACACAAGTTATAACAAAGGTACAGTAGTATAGATGATATGATGTAACTAATTAATCATCTTACTCTATTAATATGCAGATCCACAAAGGATCTATAATCATCATAAAACCCACATAGGATCTCTCGGTGTTGACCCACACAATACTGCTCGGTGCTGACCCACACAGGATCGCTCGGTGCTGACCCACACAGGATCACTCGGTGCTCACCCACAAATGATTGCTTGGTGCTGAACCCCATGGGATCACTAGATACTGACCCACACATTATCTATAGGTGCAAACCCAAAAAATTATTTCTCGGGTAGTCCATCATGGAATTATAGAGACGTTCCTTGTGGGACCCTTAATCACATACCCATGAAGGATCTCTTCCTCAAGTCACAGCTGGCTACAGGGTTCCCGCGCTAAGCTTACTCAACTCTGGGAGGGCCCACTCCTCAATTTATTGTTCGATACATCAAATTCCATGAATCCCAATGAATAAATATCACAAAGGACAGACACGTCATAGATGTCTCAATGCTATAGAAAGCGCGTCAATCAGACGCCCAGTCTGTAATTTATTAGCATTTTAATCATGAGGACCCAGTTTGATTCGTGCTTGATCCAACCTGACCATAAATAAACATTATTCAAATCTCCATTAGAATATACTAAAAGAGACCATCTCACTGAAAGGTTTCCAGCGCTATTTATGGTTCATCAAACCGACATTCGGTGCCAAAGTTATGGCCAAACGAGCATAAATGGGTCGAAGTGGGTCCGAGTCTGGTCTGACCCGGCCTGGGCTGACCCAGTTTTGGACAAACTAGCCCGACCAGTTGGGTCTGGCCTGGCCCAATGGGTGGCCTGACCCACCCTAGCCGGTACGGCTTGGGCAGCGGCCCGTAGGATGGTGGGGCGGCCGTAGAGGCCGTGTGTGGCTGTGGAAGCCACGGGGCGGCGTGAGGCCGCGGGCGGGGTGGAGGCCGCGGGAGCCATAGGGCAGCAGAGGCTGTGGGTTCCGTCAGGCAGTGTGAGGCCATAGGATCCATGGGGAAGTGGTTCCAGGGGTGTCAAGGGGCGGTAAGGCTGTGGGTGCTGTCGGGCGGCGCATGACCATGGGTGTCGCGGGGCGACGGATGCCAGAGTGTCGTAGGGGGGCACGACGCCGTGGGAGCAGCGGGGCAGCGGAGACTGCGGGTGGAGGATTCCGAGCCAGCAAAGAGCCCTCGGGCGGCGGAGCACTGCCGGGCGTGGAGGCCCCGTGGGGGCATAGCACCATGCCATTGTCGGTGACCGCCTTGAACGGCCACCCTTCATTCCTTTCCTTCCTCGCAGTTCTCGAGTTCCGTTGGTGCCAAACGCCATCACCCATCACCTTCACCATTGTGATGATCACACAAAATATCCACTAGATTTGAGGAGCAGTTATTCTATGTTTTTTTGCCCATACCCTCCACATTAGGGCGGTAGCATATGTCTCAAGGAAGATGATCTTATGTGAGAGGGAAATTAGCATTGATCAAATTAAAACACATCCCTACAATTTCATATGAATCGTGGATAAACTCATTTTGGTTGATCCACTTTCTTCATGCATTCCAAGAATAAGTAATTTAATCGAGAAATTTCATGAATTCAATAACAACCCCTACCTTGATTGATTATTGAAGTCAATGAGAAGGGAAGAATGGTCATTGGTAGCATTGGAATTTCCTCGATCGTCAGTCCATTCATTGTTGGAGATCATGCAACGATGTTTGGAGAATGATTCGTCGAAGGAGGAGAGTTCTTCTTTGGCGTTCATCATTGGAGGATGAATTTCTTCACAATTCTCCAAAGAATCTCCCTTTCCCCAATTACACAAAAAATTTAATACCAACTTAATAGAATATGTTATCTATTTAGATTATTGGCATTAATTCAAATTGGATTAATTAATTAATTGATGAGTTTGTATAATAAATTAAGCAGGGTGGCTCAATTAATGTGGGGAATGATCCAGAGTTTTATCCCCATTAAGAGGGAAGATCAAGGGGGTTTTTGTCTCGGGTGGAGCCCACCACCATAACCAGCATGGGAGGTTAATTATAGTGGTCCCACCTCCATAACCTCACAGGAAAGGTTTAGTAATGGTGGTCCCAACCTCTCAACATACACATATGATTTCCAAATATAATACAATGTTACTGAATTTTATTTTATTTTTTTATTTCATGAAAATCACAAATTCTATCTTTCACCCTTGACCAACTTCGGTCGAGGTGAAGGTCTAATTTATCAAATACTATCACTGTGAGTTCAATTATGCACATAGATTTCAATTCCGAGAACCGGTTAAAAAGTTAGAAAATCCCTCTCGCTCGTTTAATGAACGTACACGAAAAAATGGTCAGAAATTCATTCTAGGAACAATGGGCCTCAGAATCACGCACCGTCAATTTTTTCGGATTCTTAACATTCCCATTTAATTTATAAAAAATTCATGGAAATTTCTGGTCTTTACATTCTCCCCACCATAGGGATTTTCATCGCCGGAAGCCACAACTCAATCTAAGGGAACAATTGGGGAGACTGATCATGAATCTGAGCTGTCGCACCCATATGCTCTCCATGAGGTTCTGGTGCTGCCATGAAACAAGCACCAGATATTTCGACCGCCCGTGAAGGACTCGCTCCTATCGATCCTCAATCTCTACTGGAACCTCCTTAAATGTCGTCCCATCGTCGATGTCCAGCTCGCCATGGTCAATGATGTGAGAAGGGTCTAGCACATATCTCCTCAGCAGAGGTACATGGAAGATGGAATGCACCCAGTGCAACTTTGGTGGAAGAGCTAAGTGGTAATCCACCTTGCCAACTCTCCCGAGGACTTGAAAGGGTCCAATGAACCATGGAGATAACTAGCCACCTCGTCCAAATCCCCTCAAACCACGTCTAGGTGAGACCCTTTGAAATATGCGGTCGCCATCCTCAAACTCTAGAGGTCTCTGTCTTATATCGGCATACAACTTCTGCATGCTCTATGCAGTCTTTATCCGCTCCTGGATGATCTTCACTTTCCTTATGGTTTCCCGTACCATCATTCATCCCACTAGTGTTGACTTCCCTTGGTCAGTCCAGAATAAAGGTGATCTGTGAGGTCTCCCATACAACGCCTCAAAATGTTCCATCCCAATGGTGGAGTTAGAGATGTTTTTGCATGAAAAATCCACCAAAGGAATTTGTTCCTCCTAGCAACGACCGAAGTCGAGGACACAAAAATGAATCATGTCCTCTAGGGTCTGAATGGTCCGCTCAGTCTGGCCATCCATCTGAGGATGAAAGGGGATGCGCAAACAAAGTTGTCTCCCGAAAGCCTACTGAAATCCCTTCCATATCCAGGAAGTAAAACAATTACACTGTTGGAGACAATCATCGAGGGTACTCCATGTTGCGTCACAATATTCTGCACATAGAAGTGTATCGAGATCTCTACTGAACCCTACTCCCTAATCAGTAGGAAGTTGGCTGAATTGGTGACTCGGTCGATGATCACAAATACAGAGTCATGAAATATGGATGTACATGGATTTCTTGTCACGAATTCCATGGATACCACAAGCTACTTCCACTCTAGTACCTTTAAAGGCTGAACTATGTCTGCCGGTACCTAATGAACTGCCTTCACTTGCTGGCAAGTGAGGTACCGAGAGACAAACTCTACTACTACTCTCTTCATTCCTAGCTACCAGTGCTATTGTTGAAGGTACTGGTACATCATTTCCACTCCTTGATATACTTCTAGAGGGGATGTGTGAAACTCCCTCCACACTTCCTCCTGAAGTGATACCAGTACCATGGTACGTCCTCTGGAGATGATGATGTGCTCCCCATCTTTAGAAAATCCATCAGGTGCCTATCCTGTGGTTTCGGAGCATGTCGGGTTTTGCAGTCATGGGTAGCATTGTTCTTCTCATATTGTCTTAGCTGTCGTAACCATAAGAAATCACTGGTCGCTCCTACATCATGACACATCCGAGCCCTTTCCCTGATGTGTCGCAGTAGACTACGTACCTTACTCCCTCCTCTGGAAGCCTTAAGATGGGTGCATTAGTCATCCTCTTCCTCAACTCTTGAAAACTCTACTGAAATCTCTCCAAAAAGACGAATGGTTTCCCTTACTTTATCACCACTTATTGAGTCATTGCTACTCTGGAAAAATTTGGCAAAAATATATGGTCGTATCAAGCCAAACCCAGGAAACATTATACCTCCATCACACTCCTGGGTGGCTCACAAGAATGTACCACCTAAATCTTCGATCGATCCACTGTAACTCCAACCTCCAATATCACATGTCCTATATGGTGCATCCCTCGGATCCAGAACTAGCACTTAGAGAGATTACCATAAAGATGGTTCTCTCAGAGTCTGTCCAGTGCTACATGCAACTGATAGGCATGATCCTCCTTAGTAGCTGAGTAGATCAAAATGTCGTCAATGAATACTACTACAAGGAGATCATGGTATGGCAGAAATATCATGGTCATGAGTTCCATGAACACTACTGGAGAGTTTATCAAGCCAAATGGAATAACCAAGAACACGTAGTGGCCGTATCGACTTTAGAAAGCCACCTTTTTCACATCCTCATCGTGTACTCTGAGCTGGTGATAACTTGATCTGATATCTATCATTGAGAAACATAGTGTCCCCTTCAGTAGATCAATGATGTCGTAAATCCTTGGAAGTGGGTACTTGTTCTTCATGGTCGCTTGATTTAGGTGTCGATAGTTAAAAAACCTTTAATATTCCATCCACCTTCTTGGAAAACAAAATCTGGGCTTCCCAAAGAGATACAATGGGATGAATGAATCCCTACCCTTGGTAGTCCTCGAGTTATACCCACAGCTCATGAAGATCCACATGAGAAATCTGATACACTGGTGTAAATATTAGTGCCATCCTAGAGTAAAAGTCAATGTAAAATTACAACTCTCTGTGAGGAGGTAGACCCAGATCATCATCAAGGAAAACATCCGCGTACTGGTCCACCAATACAGGATAGCTCAGACTCTCCACATCAACTGCTCTGAGGGTAAGGCTTGCCAACTGATGAGTGATTGGATGTACTCTCCTCCGGGTAAGACCATATCATGCTAAAAAGGCTCCCTTCTTGCCGATGAAGGTAAAACTGGTCCCATTCATGCTCACACACTGCAATTTACCCGAAATACAGTCAATATGAGCATAGAGTGTAGATAACTAATCCATACACAGTATGAAATTGTAAGGCCTCAACACTACTACTAGGAGATCCCAGCCGAGATCTCACCTCCTAGAGTAAGCTCACACTGCCGTCACTAGTGCGTAATTGTCGAATCTGCCTCCGTAAGAGTCTCTACCTGTAAGGATCGAGCCAACGCCTCCGTCATAATCGCCGAGTTACGAACGAGGGAAGTGGAAATAAAATAATGACTAGAACTTGTGTCTATATGTACTACAGCTGTGGTGGACTAGACCGAGATCATACCTCATATCATCTTTGTAGTTCCGTGATCATAGGCTTCAGCTACCTAGAGCAATGCTCGCCCCTATCCACCTTCTCCCTCCTGTCCGGTGGAAGTCCTATTGGTGGTGGTAGTAACATCACAAATCGTCGCCCACCACCAACTGCATAGCAAGCTCTTCTGCAACATCTACCTACATCCTGCGAACCTACTCGGTGGAACCGATGACATTGCCTATGTGATCACTAGACTGTCTACTGATAATCTGTATGGCGGGTTAGACATCCAGGAGCCATTTGACCCTTCCAGCCGCATGCGTAATACTGCCCGCTCCTATCATTACTTACTCTACCTTGGCTGTCTCGCACAACAGACCCCGAATCCAATGGTTGTCCACCTATAGGTCTTGTCCTTTTGGATCTCTGTGTCATCTGTCTACTACTAGCTGCAGAAGACTCTGCTATATGGTGACTGGCAGTGGGTCTCGCTGCTGGTGACTACTGAACAAGGAAACTCTCCACTAAAAGGGCTCTCTTTAACACCCCTGCCTATGTTGGGATGCTGAGTGAGATCATCGAAGCTCTGATCTCATGTATGTGTCCCTTCTTTAATGATTGGGCCCTGAAGAATGGGTCCCGCACTATATCTGTAGAGTTGCATGAGAGGTCAGTGAACCTCACTGAGTACTGAGCCACAATCATGATTCCCTACTGTAGATGAAGTATCTCTTGAATTCACACTGTACGAAGAGTTTCATGGAAAATCACTCCTTGAAATAGGATCTCTATGTCTACCCAGAGAAGTTTCACCTCATCGTGAGCCTAGAGCATCATGCTATACCATCTTTCTGTTGCTGCCTATAGAAGACTGGCAGCATGGATCACCACAAGATTAGCTGGTGTCCCTATCAGTCAGGAGACTCTCACTACAGCCTCTGTCCAATCCTCAGCTGCCTGCGGGTCTGTCTCTCCCATGTACTAGGGTGGCCTTTTGCGCTGGAACTCATGCAACGCACTCAAGCAGCATGCACACTCTGCTTCAGGGTCCAGTGGCATCGGTTTCCTAACTGGTAATGGTATTGCTAGTGCCTCCTTTGGTGTCTATACTGGAAGAGGGCCCAGCACCGAGGCCTCGTCCGTCTATGTTTTATCAGTCTGTATTATTTACGGAACCCTAACTGGCTATGTGTGTGGAGGAATCATGAAAAGAAACAGGTGTGACACTGTCAATAAGTTATACGTGGTGATTTGACTCATGAGATCACAAATAAAACTCTTCAAAGCACAAAAACAATCATTGTTTTGGTGCACTGTGTCAGAAATCAGATAACATGGTCCTGGTGTATGGATACGTCGATCATTGTGCCATCAATTGATTCCTTTTACTGATAACCACACTTCCTAAACTTAACAATATTGTCGTTAAAAGGAAAGATCAGAGTAATATGTTCTATAGTAGAATTGACTCATGTGATACCAATTTTTCACGACCTCTCTCTCGGGGCCCCTGATGTGACTACCCCAAACCCGTCTTTTATAGGCTAGGGGATGATGACTAGCACCAAAAGGCATATTCCCAAAAAAACAATAAGGAATTGACTTTATACACTTTAACACACACAACTAAGAATACAGTAAGATACGAACTTGATTAAACTGAATATTAAACATAGTGAGTACAATAAGTAAAAAGGGGCCAGAATACAAGACAAACTGGAAAGTACAAGGAAAACTGGAAAGTAAAAAATTAATTATAGGTGAAAATAAGATCATGGTTCATCCACGATGAATCCTACCTGAAGGGTAGGTATGTCTCACGAATGGTGGTCTCTATGGTTTTCCTCGTCTGACATCCTCATCCAAGCCACCTCGAGTATTGGTACTCTCATCCTCAGTTAGCACTATCTATCGTCTGCACCAAACACAACAGGGTGCAGGCATAGCTTGTGTAGGGGTGAGTATAAAGATACTCGGTAGGGACCCCGAGACCCTAATGGTCTCAAAAAATCCATCGGGGATAAACCACACAGAATGAAATCAACTGACAACCCTTCATAGGTATATGCCCATACATATACCTAAGTTATTGGAGGATGAGTTTCTCCACGATTCTCCAAATATTCTCCCTTTCCCCAACTCCACCAAAAATGAAATCCCAACATAATAGAATATGTTATCAATTTAGTTTGTGGCATAAATCCAAATTGGATTAATTTATTAATTGAGGAGTTGGTATAAATGATTAAGGTGGGTGGATCAATTAATGTAGGGAGAGATAAATAGTTTTCTCCCCATTAAGAGAGATGTTCAGGGGGGTTTAGACTCGGGTGGAACCCACCACCATAACCGACATGGGAGGTTAATTCTCGTGGTCACAACCTCCATAACCTCACCTGGGAGGTTTAGTTCTGATGGTCCCCACCACTCAACATCCACATGGGAATTCAAATGAAAGTAATATGTTAATCAATTTTATTTTATTTTATTCTTTCTAAAAACCCTAATTCAATCTTTCACCGTCGACCTACTACAGTCGAGGTGAATGTCCCCTTAAGTGAATATCGGTGATTCATGTTCAATGTTTCCCTCAGATTTTAATTCTGAGTATCCGTTCAAAAGTTAGAAAACCCAGCTTGCACGTTGACTGAACGTACCCGAAAAAAACATCATAAATTCATTATGTGCCCACCAGGCCTCAGAATCATGCACTGTCAATTGTCGAAGACTCGTAAAATTACCATTCAATTAAAAAAAATACATTGAAAATTTCAGACTTTACATGAATGGAATCTCATCTAAATGGGATCACATTGGAAGAGACCCATATCCTACCACCTTCTCACAATTAATTAACACCACACCCATACCAACTCCCAATTCATAAAAATACACTGTATAACAAATCCCAGACTCCAAGAGTGTCCTAACAAGGGATTTCATCAACCATAAATTTAGTTAATGGATCACAACTGCTTATTGGAACAACAATTAGAAAAAAACATTATAAAATGAGTATTTTTTATGATAAATCATAATTCATCAATGGAATCACCCTAGGATTATAATAACCACTCTATAAAATCAAATAATGTTCTACCCAGAGTATATGCTTTACACATGTTATACCCCTCCAATCACCAACACTTTTATCTATTCCTTCAAATTAGTCATAGTCATCATATATATACTAATAGAATAAAATTATCAATTAAATTAACTAATACCAATAACGATAAATCACACATCACAAATTTATAGATATATCATGTAACGAAAAATATCCCAACTAGATATCATAGAACTACGAAATTAAATTAATAAACTACTATGAAACAGAATAAATATTATATATATTGAATGTGAACCTATATGAATAGTTATTATGGATGAATATGGCCAAAATATAATAACTCAAATATCCAAATTATATGTATCACCGAAGATGAATTTAATCAAAACTAACAACAAAAACAAATTTCCATTGCTTTATGGAAATGCGGAGTTCCCTGATATAGTGTTGGCCAGACACTAACCTAATTCCCTTGAATGAGTCCCAATAAAATATCCAATGTCTATCCTATACTATCCAATGAGAAGAGATGAAATATTTTATTGTGTCCCAATCCTTTTACTCAATTTTGTATCATTCCGACTTGAAAAATAGGGTCCACGCCATATACTATGTGACCTCATGTGTGCCTCCCTGTATACAAGAGGCGAGAAACTTGCAGTGAGGGTCTTTGTCCATTCATGGGATGAGTGCACCTCAATATCCTATAATTTGATCAATAAAAATCAGATAAAAATTAATAAAAAATATGAGTTATTTTGGAAAATAAATAAAATACATCGATATAAGTATATATCCCAAAGTGGTAAAATGATACAATGTATAACTAGTAGGTAAATACAATAAATGTTTATAAACAAACATGTATGGGGTACTCAGGTGTCTTTCAAAGTCCACTCCAAATCCTTGATCCACCACTCAACTACATAGCATATGGCCTTTTCCATTCACTAGATCTTTGACAATGAAATCTACCAAAGCACCTAAATTATTGAGTACGGTGTGAGTAAAAAAGTATGTATGACACCAGCAAAATATCCTTACTATAATTGAAAAATATATATAATGGTGTATATCAAAAAATATGTAAATTATAAATAAACATACGTGTGTTGATTCATCATGCGTGGACCAATACACCATGAAACCTGAACCCATCTGATTTGGATCATCATGGTACGCATTTCAAGAACTCATGCACCAATATTAATTTTTCACCCTTCACCCTACACATGTGGGAGTTGGTATAAGAGTGCAACATATTAAATCAAGCCTATCCTTGATCTTCTTAACCTTTTAAACAACCACTGCCCATGTATATAGTAATATATGAATGGTATCTTCCCATAAGAAACTATTTTCTCCCCTATATAGGTTTATCCATAATCACCATTAAGGTCATTATGACTGTTTCATTAAGGATAACTAGTAATTGGGACATATAAGTCCCACCCTCATGGATGCACCAGGGTATCCATGAGTCCTCCAGATATCCACTATGATTTCCCCTCTATAGGTGTTTCCACGCCCCCCTTTATGGTAGTTAGGACCATGTCAGGTTGGGTAACCTTGGTAACCGAATCATAAGGCTACACCTATGTATATTATTCCCTCCCATATAGTCACTATGCTTTATCTTCAAATTTATTACACACACATGCAACTAAGCACATTTGGATTGCCTTAGTTTGGGTAACCTCATAAACAAATCATCAAGGTTCCACCTGAGTATCTTGGTACATGAAACACAATTCCAGAGGCTATGCAACACAGAGAAAAACATTTTATAGACATATTTCAAATGCCACACCATGTTCAACGTCAATATAATCATACATAAAAATGTATGCTCACATCTAATTACAAAACACATAAATCTTAGATCAAGAACATTTATTTCCAAAATAATATCACATGATGTTAAAATAAAAAATATAAAATTTTAATAATAGTAATGATCATTATACCAAAATTTGTTCAATGTCAACGATAGTTTCCATAAAATATCTCAATTAACAACTCGGTCTTTCACCCACAACATTAATACAGTCACATAAGAAAGATTCCTAAAAACAAAACCACATAGTTTATTACAAAATAATGAAAATATCACATACGATATTATTTTCTCTCTACTAGATAATTGAAAAATTACCATTCTAGAAATTCACATATAATAATCACTATAAGAATAATTATAAAACCCCAATTTAATAATCATATCTCTAAATTAAATCTAGAACACATGTTCAATTCAAGATAATTAATCATTATTAAAATCATATATTTTTCCATGACAATTTCAAATTTATTCTCTAAATATTTAAAATTTTACCACTTGATAATGACTCTTAGAATTATCCGTTGATAATTTGAATATTTTTATTCCAAAAAAAATCCATAAAAATTTTCATTCATAATCATGTAATTATATTTGATATTTATATTTATCAATTATCCTTTAAAAATTTAGTATAAAATTAATTTAAATCATATTTGTATAATATGATGAAATTATAATTTTAAATTTCACTTAATTATCATTGATAAATTACTGAAAATATCTTTTGATAATTCAATAATTTATCCTTTTATAGAAACCCTTTAATTGATCATTTAAATAAATTACACATTGATAATTATCTTATAATAATTTCTTAAAAATTATCTTTTGATAATTCTATATTATTATCTTATGATAATCTTATTCAATTATCCTTTGATAATTTATTTTAATTATCATTTGAAAATCCTAGAAAATTATATTTTGAAAAAATAGACTAATAATAGTTTAATTATTTTTCCAAAATTATCATTTTTAAAATATCTAAATTACATATTTATAATTTTTCCTATTTATCATTATTTGTTTAAATTAAAAATTATAAAATTCAATGAAAAGGATTGATCATAATGTAATTCCGTAAATAAAATTGGGATGAATTTTTTACACTTCGATAAAAATTCATGAAATAGATGAAACCTAAATATGAGCAGTATCAAAAAAATATATTAAACATATATGTCTGAAATATCCATAAAAAAGGAAGAAGAAAATACTGGGAAGAATCAACCACAAACAACATATAGGTTAAAAAAATTTTGTCCCTAAGAACACCAGAATAGAAAAGACTTGGTTTCATCAATCACATGTGGAGGGGTTCTGGGTTTTATTGGACTCATCAGAATGCACAAAATTCATCGATATAATGATTTGGTTATAAATAAATAGAAATAATATAATTTGAATCCACGAATTAAAAACCATATTTTAAAGAACAATTCAACACAAAAAATAATTTATAATAAATTAATATGTCCTTATTAATGAATTTGCAACTATAATGGATTTAAAAGATGATGAAACTGGTGGATTTGAAATTACCATGTGTCCAAAATCATTAGAAACATACAACTGGGAGACAAAGAACCGTAAAAAATATTTAAAGAATTAAATTAATATATATAATTATTTAATATAATTATTAATAATTTATTTTAATGAGATTATGGAGCAAATTCTTAATACATATAATTTTTAAAACCCTTCTAGTGTTAAATCAAATTTCTAGACCTAACTGTAGTCTTATAATTCTCATACAATCTTTCATTTGAGAGATATTAATTTTTTACTATTTAAATAATTTAATCGTAAAATAATTAAATTAAAATGGGTATTATATCATATGTTTTTTCCAAAATATTTCACACACATAAATTATAGACCCCACATAAGATAAAAAAGTGTTCTTTACCTAATAGTGGCCCCATAATTTGCATTCATTTCTTTGATTTTGATTTATTGAATTATTTAGGACAAATTGTGCCCTTGTAGTTTAGTATATTTATTTTTCCCATATTTTTCATGGCTCAAGGGGACATGGGAACTCACATTTACATAGCTCCTTACATTGAAAATAGTATATATAATATTCTATTCTATTAACTAGGATTTTACCCTTATTAATAGTTATTAAAATATTTTTTATATTTTTTATAGAGAAATTGCATTTTACATAACAAACATATAATTTTTTCATGAAGAGAGTATTTATTATCATTAAATAAATTAGATATTACATTAAACCTCGTATTAAAAATTATTATCCATAAAATTTAACTTCATGTCACTAATATATGGTAATATAATTGGAAAAAATCCTATGATGAAAACCCAAATCTAAAAACGGTAAAAAACATCCACTTGATAAGAGAAGAAATATTGTACGAGGGTAATCTGGAAAAAAATAAAATATGTTTCAAACATTCTTCAATAAATAACCAAAACCATATTGTTTATAACATTTCAATATTATTCCACAAATGAAAAAAACTTATATAAATAAATAACACATTAATCGATATAATTCAATAAAAAAACAAAATCTTTATTTGAATCATTACACAATTAAATTACTCTTTCTACCAAATTAATTTAATAACCTTATCATAAAATATTATTTTAAAATCAAATGTAAAATGATACAATTCATCTTACAAGACCAAACATGTAAGCATCATATTTTGAAATATCATTAATCACTTACTGAGAAAATGTCTTCTCAATCACATGGTCATATTTTATATAAAACTAGTGTTCCCAAAATTAAAAATGTATAAAAAATAATATAAACCCAAAATTTTATTAATACCTTAAACATTTTCTTATAAATTTAATGTTATTATTCACATATAAATAAAAATTTATATATATTTAAACGCAATTACACATCTCTTAAAGTTTCGTTAATCATTTTTCTATCTTAGCGCTTAAATCCTAAAAGGGGTTGTCTAAGAATTTGATCATAGGATCAATCTTATATTTATTGATGAATTGTAGTTTAAAAACATATCTAATAACATAATAAAAATAAGCCACAATTATAAAATATATATTAACCATTATTATGATACCATCTTTAACAACCCTGGACCTATACTCCGAGATCTTGAGCGGAAAACATAATGATTACATTTTCTACACTGATTAATATTTTTGTTAATAATTGATTCCATAAAATTATTAGAAATTGAAATAATTTACCTATTACCATATCAAATACCATATAGGATATCTATTTTTTTGGAGTATGATAAAACACTTACATAAAGGATACCAATTTCATAAAATGATTATTTCTCCCACATAACCATTATTTAATAATATTACATTATTACATCATTATCATCCTTATTTATCCATTATATATTTAAATTATTCAAAATAATTATTGATAACTTGGTTAAAATGTTAAAGAATTTGGATGATATCTAATTCATAGTAAGGTTAAACAAAATTAGTGACAATTATTTGTCAGTAGTGTGTTTAAGATGAAAATAAGGTTATGATAACCTAATAAAAGTGCATGACCATAACATAAGAATATTCATTTCTAATAAAAAATGTTCCAAGAAAGATGAAAACTAGTAATTTTTATTTTAAAAAGAAAAAAGTAATCATATTAAAAAATTATGGACCATATCATACTAATCTGGATAAAAGGAACAATTTATAAGTTATATAAAGCATATAAAACACATGTTTTAACTTGGGATAATGTATTCATTGAACATTAAAATAATAAATATATATCCCATACAAATACAAGAGAAATAAGTTATATTTCCAATATAATTATCATTATAATATTATCATTTCTCAATGCATTATAGTCCTCCCTAGGATCAACCCTATATAAGCTAGATTGGGATCACCCGCTACTATCTGGGTGCACCCAACATAAACGCTATATCGAGAACCCCTAGTTACCTCTAGTTAAAACCATCTTATATGATATATCGGTTTAAATGGATGATATATTGTAACATTGATCATATATCAATTATTAAAATCATCTAGTGTTATCTGGCTTCCCACATCATATTATCTATAGCGAGCTCAACTGATATTAACTGAGAGCTCCCATAATTTATGCAATGCATAGATAAAAATTATTAATAATATATATAGAGAAATAATTTCATCACTAAACAAAATTAACCATTAAATAATTTAATAAATGTTAAAAAAATTGTAACTTAATGGGTTCCATGACACTCTCTTCATAACATGATTATCGAATGGAAATGAATCGAGTTCCATAATAACTTATTTCAAACATTAATAACTTGAAAAAAAAGATACATAAATATCTTATAGAAACATGATTAACTAGTTTAATATAAAATTTATGGATAAAAATATATTTATTAAATGATCATCTCAAAGAATTTTAGTGGATTTATTAACTATCCCTTTGAAACATGAATATATTGTTGAAATGAAATGGTTTCCATAAAATATTTTTGAAAGAATCATAATTCATCTCGAAAAATAAAGATGATTGTATAATTAAATAATATTCCCCATCGTTCATTGTTATCAATTATTATTATTGATATTAATTATATTAATATTCATTAAATTATCATTAGAATCATTTTTGGGGAAATATCTTTTTTAATTTTGGAAATTACATTAAGAAAAGTGAAATTCTTCTAATATTTAAAAATTCATTTACACTGAAAAAATTCAATAAAATATATATTTAACATCATGGATAATAATTTAAATTAAAGAGGTAAAATAAATTAATTTTAAAAATTCAAAATATGATCATGATTTTCAAAACATTTAGAAAAATACAGTCTAATGTGACCCATTAAGGAAAATTTATTATACTCTCTTTTATCACCCGTTAAAAATGAAAATGATCTTGTAAAATTAATTTATGAAAAAAAGATTAAAGAATTTTTTTTATAAAATATTATAGAATACTTGTATCTGGAATGTAAATATACACAATATAAAATAAAAAATCACTATCACATAGAAATGACATTCGTGATATTTACTCAATCAATAATGAAGGAAATTAAAATAGAAAAATGATAACGACACTCATAGACTATGAAAAATAACGATAAGTGGTCATGTAAATTGTAAAATTTTATTTCCTTAAATGGATCCTTGGAAATAAAAAATTTATATAGAAAAAAATGTAACATGAATAATTTTCCCCATGTTTACTATTTAATCCTAATCCCTATGAAAAAATAAAAAGGAATTATACTTTAACCATCATCATCATTAGGTGATTCATCATAAAATATGTAAATGGAATTATATACAAAATATAATATAAATTAGGTTTATCTCAATAAAATATTGTTCAATTAATGTAAGTTTATAAAAAAATTACCCTTCAACATTGGTAATCATTGGAACATAACCTAATGATAGAGAAATCCTCATATAGATGAAAAAATTATATTAATTTTATGTAAATGAATAAATAAATAAATTTATATGTATGATATATATAACATAAAAAAATAAGTTTTCATATGTAAAATGTATCATAGAAATATATGTGAGATGATAAAACCCTTACCTTTTGTCTGATTCTATTAATATGTGTTTTAACCTCTTCATATTCGAATAAAATTTACCTCCAATGTACTTTATAGGATAGATTTATGATCACGCCAAATATTATAGGATGTTGGGATGTAGGTGATTCCCTCAGAATGTGTTTTCGGGTTAGGAATCACTGTTTATGAATTGTTTCTGATTTATTTTTCTATAAAACTAGAAGAACCCAATGGTTCTGTATCCAATGGGACCTACTTTCCATATGGAGGCACATTTTATGAATTTTTACAAATTATGATTAATAACATACATTGGTAGATAGGATGGGAGGCCCATATCATTGCACGCTATTGAGTGGAATTCTAGCCTACATTGTGGCCCTCTTATAGATTTACAATATATTCATGAATCATTATTAATTTACCAAGTGTGATATATGATAGTCCAAAATTTTGAAACCAATTTTTATCATTTTTTAATTTTCAAATAATCTATATATATTTGTGGTTCTTCATCCATGGAGATATCTATATTTATTCAGGGTTCTCTATATTTGTTATCCTCTTGTATACTATTTATAGATTCGTTGGGAATTATTACAACAATGTTGGTTTTTAAGAAACTCAGTCAGGAAATATGGAATTTTTGGTCTTCTAGGTAGATGAAAGTCACTCTACAATTTATTTTCATCAAGAGAGAAGGAAATTTACTCTAATGTTTGCTGTCGGCTAGGTAAATAGTGTTCACCCTAGTGTTTATTGTCAATAGGGAGAAATATGTTTTTTTGATGTTGGGATTAAACCCAAAGATTGGATACCTATGTGTCCTACTGAAAGGAATAAAAACCCTCCTAGTTATATTCATCATAATAGGACACATCATAAATTTGATGGTCATGCGATAAGGAACCAAGCATACAATTAAATCTCGTATGGTAAGGACATCAGGGTGGAAGGTGCCGAGTGAAATCTTGGAATGAGAATTTTGTCGAAATAGCCATGGAATGTGGAAGGGATTTGAGATTCCGTGTTGAATTAGAACATCCTAGGAATGTCTCCAAAAGAGAACATGGTTGATTGATGGTGTTTGTTTTGAAACTATTAGAGGCTTCCTAGATATCTGGTTTAAATGGAAACCAAATCCGATATAGTTTGGTAAGTCTTGCATTAGCGTATAGCCCTCTAAGAGAAATGGTTTGGTACATCCACATAATGAGGATGCCCTTATTACCTTTTCCATGAGAGAAGAATTAACCCCTGGATATTTAAGGGGGACTAATCTGGAGCCTATTATTTAGAATAATTCATTGATTAGGTGTATTAGAGTTCGACTCCTAAGGATGATGTCTAGTGAAAAAGATCCTTATGCGAAGGCTCCTTACATATCCCATTTATACTGGTATCAGATTTATCAAATATAATTCTACCAAGTGTATTGTTTTGTTTGCTCTTTATTTGAATAAAAATTTGATTTGGATGGATGGATAGGATCGAGATTAAAACCACATACATAACATTATAGGTTCTTACACGAGGATGGATTCCCATTGACAATTTGGTTGGGGATTCTTCCAGAAGAGGATTTTCAATTTAGGTTTTCATGGGGCTTACTACTATGGAAGAATCTAATTTTTGGTTAGGTTGGGTGTTACTCCTAAGGAGGATTCCAATTGATCTTTGGATGTGGAATACTCATAAGGAGGATTCCAATTGATATTTGGTTTGGAATTACTCGTAAAGATTATTCCCACTGATCATTGTTTGGGGCATACTATTCAAGAGTATGGCGATTGGTATTTGGTATGGCTTACTCATAATGAGGATTTTTATTTGAGGTTTTGTTGGGGCTTACTCCTAAGGGTGATTCCCATTTGAGGATTGATTGGGGATATCTCCAAAAATAGTATGCCCATTGAGATTTTTTTGGGGCTTACTCCTGAGGAGGATTCCCATTTGAGGTATGGTTGGGGCTTACACTTAAAGAAGATTACCGGTGGAGGTTTCGTTCTTAGCTTAGGTCATAGGCTCAGGTCATTAGAGTAGGTCCACAGCCTATGTCCATAGTGTAGGTCCACAATAGAAGTCCTCTGCGCAGCTTCTCCATGCAGGTCTTATGCAATGGTCCTTTGAATAGTTCTTCCAGCTAGGACCTCTATGTATGGCCTCTTCATAGGTCATCCTTATAGGCAAGGAAAATATCTTTATTAACGTTATTCGTCTTCCATGTTCCATATATTCTGATCCGTAAGTCCATTTAGGATCCATGACTAGTCAAATTGATTCATTAAAAGAGATATACACTGATTAAAAATTTTCTGGTTTGAAAGTAATTATAGGGAACTGTGATGTATTTTAAAATAGTTTAAGAGACTTGGGTGATATGTCTTGTTTGGAAGGATACACTAACATTTTCCAAAGCCAAGGGACCTAGCGAGCATAGTTTCACTATTGATAAGGTTATATGGACAATACAAATATATAGTCTCTTTTATACTTTTTATTGGCCAATATTTCCTAAGCCGTACAGATTGTAAGTCTAGTGAGCAGAGACACAACGATTGTCCAGGGGGGGGCCTTTTGGATTTTCATCCTTGTGAGTACAAATTCTCTTTTGTTGGAAGATTAATTTCATAAATGTCTTACTAGAAAGGCTAAAATTTTATGGTGAATAATTATGATAGTGAATTTGAATGTTAAAACAAAAAAAGGCATGATGTCTTGGAAGGTTCTAAAATTTTTCAGATATTTCCTAGGGGAATCATTATTTACAATTTTTATGGTCACCAAATCTAAAATTTGAAGTAAAAAAATAGATGTGGTCTATTGCATGAAAAGTGTTCTGTTTTTGAAAAACTCATTATATTGGATGTTTTATGCAGGCCCAATTAGGGAATATGTTGTATATCCAAATAGTGGTGTCATTTGGATGACATGCTCTTTATGTTGGAAAATTTTATGTATGGAAAACTGGGGAACATACTGCATTGTCAAGTAAATGATTTCCCAAGAATTATGACATTCTAATGTAGATAAACAAAGGGTTTTATGATTATGATGTCTCAAGACCACAATGGGAGGATTTTCTAGGGTAATGTGCTTGAAAATAAAGGGGGAAATATGTGCTGATATTGTCCACAAATGAGGAAGCACATCTATATTAATTAACTGTATAAAAGAGGGTATATTTTTTAGAAAGGATCCTTCTCGTATTTTTCTATAAGGATTAAATTCATGTGGCATGGAAATTGGGACATGTGCATTTTAAAGTCATGCAGCAAGGATATCATTGTATTAAATTTATGGTCTTTAGAAATGACTAGAAATTTTAGTGTTTCCCAATATTTAGTACTTTTTTGAAAATGTGCTACCATACATATATAAAGAAAGGGGGGATTTTATTAAGTGATTTTTATATTTCCAAATGTTAATAATGTCACCAGAAAAGGGATAATAGAAAACAGATAAGGTCCCTTCCATGAATGAGGTTACCCATATTTGAGAAACTATTTATGTGAGCAATATTATGCAGGGCCAACTAGGGGTTGAATGGCATATCCAAATCGTGACATGCTTATGGTAAAAGGCACATTATGTATTATTATTTTATGTAAGCCCAACTAAGGAATATACTGCATAGTCATGTAAAGGAGCTCTCAATAATAGTAACATTTTATTGCTATATTCTGATTAATTTTTATAGAGATTTAGATTTTCCCAAGCATAGTGTTTGGATAATAGAGGAAAACACCTGAATAGAGGAAGAGTATTGCAAGAAATAATTATCAAGTAATCCATGAAATATGCTATCTATGAAGGTCTGATTCAGACAAAGTAATTGTGGTGATTTTAGTTTTAGCTGATATGATAAGGAACAATATATTATGGAAACATTGAATGATATGTGTTCAAATTACCCAAGGTTGTTATAGTATGATTTGAACATGTTTATTGGAGAGAAATTAACAATAGTGTAAAAGAAATTCATGTCAGGAGAAAGGATATGAGAAATATATTCAAAGGATGGATTCTTTAATATACGAGTTCCTACATACCGTCATCAAAGCTTTGTGGGTACATAAGAGTCTTATTCTAAGAAACAATTTACAGCTATTGAGAAAACAATTTTGGGGGACGTATTATGGAGGTCCAAATGGGGAATATGTTTCAATTTCAAATAGTGTAATATTTTGACTAACAGGACCATCATGTGGGAGACTAATGTAAGGCCACCTAGTGGAACATACTACATTTTCTATAAAAATGTATCTCTAGTATCAGACATTCTATAACTAGAAGCTATGGAATGATTATGAATATTTTAATATATTCATTATTAAGAGTATAAAATACAAAATAAACAATGTACAATGCATAAGGGAGATTTTTGGAATGATTTTGGCCATGATTTTGGATTCCCTAAAATAGATAAGGTCCATATGTATAACGGTAACATCTTTTGTTTATTGGTGGGATATCTATAGAGAGGATAAAAAATAAATGTTTTGTTATATATTTTCAATTATATGTATGAGGGTGGTAATATTCCATTATCTCGTGGTTGGAACTATGATCTAATGTCTACTCTTCACAAGGTATCTAAATGAGATGGGAATCAATCCATATATACATCATTGGGTAATGTGAAATTTAAGGTCATTTGGTATGAAATTATCTTGTACGATATAGAGTCATGTAGTAAAGACATTATAGACTTTCATGTGAAGATTAATTGAATGTTGTTATTGGAATATGGTATGTGGCCTATGTTTTACTACATATCTTGTGAAATAATTAATAATTCCCCATATTGTTCTAATCAGATACAAGTTCATGTATAAAGTGATAACATATATTAGATCTCCTCAAGTAGATCTAACTATTACATGAGAGAATACAGTATTTTTCATAAGATGTTGTAGTTGGGCATATGATTTAAAATTTATATGTCACTACGTAACTCATAGGGATGAGAATTAAGAAAATGTAGTTCATAATGAACCATACATTTTTTCATAATTGGATGAGGACATGATGTGATTACCACGTGAAAAAACATTACAGTAGGACAAGGGTATTGGACCCATGTGTCCTTGTGTATCTTGATAGAGAATGAATCAAGAAACACATATTTCTTAAAAAGTGGATCCCCACCCTAATTGAATTAAAAAGTGGTTGATAATGATGGATTATTGAATACAACTACACATGTATGATGTTAACTTGTGTTGATGTCCTCATGTAGATTTTACTTATACATGGTAGAAAATATGCATTAATTTCATGATGTTTAACCTGGGTCCAATATTTAAAGTCTAGACATCACTACATATCTCATTTTGTTGAGAATCAATCCATACGCAGTTCTTGGTAAGGTTTTCCAGCAGTTCTGATCCTTACAGAGGGAATGGCGGATTTTAACATAGCTATTGAAACCGATATAGGAGATCTTGGACTCACAAAGTATCATTCATTGGGTAAGAATAAATCCACATGTAGTGATTGAATATTTTTCCTCATGTCATCAGGTATCGATAGGGGAGATGGATTTTTAAAATTTCAATGATGATAGTTTGTCCTAAAGAAGAAGACGAGAAATTATCATGTATCTCATTGAAATAATAATTATCATAAAAATAATGGAATACATGGCTACATATATCTGACATATGAATGGGGAAAACGAAGGGGGATTTCTCTTCAAAATTTTCAGTTAGACAGAGATTTAGAGATTCGGGCATCACTATGTGTCTCATTGAAATGGGAATCAAGACACCCATAGTTCTTTAAATTTTTCCTTTATAGGTTTGATTCAAACACATAGGGAAAGAAGGGGCGTTTTCTGGGACCCAAGATTAAAAATTTGTGCTTCTCTATACATCTCATTAGAAATAGAATCTTGTCATATATAGTTCTTGATGATGATTCTCGCATACCAACTAGCCATTGTTGTGAGGAAGGGTTTTTTTGTCACGGTTGGGCCTTGGATAGTGGATTTTTATATATCTACATATCTCATTGTAATGATAATCAATATATATGTAGATCATTCTTTGTAGGTAATTGTAATGCAGCAAAGACATGGGTGACCTCGCATGAAGGGAATATTGATACTGGACCAGCGAATAATACCCATCAATCACTATGTTTCTTTCTAGGGGAAATAATCAAGACACACATAGTTCACAAGAGGTTTCTTATGTAGATTTATTTCATACATTAGAAATAATGGGGCATAATGATTAATAGTTTCTGTATATATTATTGGAGATATGTGCACCACTATGCATCTTACCGATCCATGAAACAAGACACCAGCACTTGTCGAATGTTCTCCTTGTGCAGGTTTGATTTTTACACAATGATTCCAGGGAATCCTTTCAACATTGAATCTATAACCATGATGGGATTTTTAGGTGTCACTATGTATCATTCAGGAGAAAAATCAATCCATGTGTATTTCTTAAAATTTTCCATGTTGTTTAACATCATGCGGTATGGATGAAGATGAATTGATGTGAAAATATATAAATATTACAACTAGACTTGGGAATAGGACACATGTGTCACTAAGTAAATTTATAGGGAAATAACCAATAAAAACATAATTCTTTCAGATGGTTCCCCATAAAAATTTAATTTTTATTTGATAAATAATGATTTCAGTAATTTCTATAATAATGATTGGGCCCTAAATACAAGATGGTATGAGAATCAAGCCTTGTTTTCTAGAAGGGTTCCTAGTATGAAATTAACTCATATAGAAGGAAAGGGGAAATTTTTTCTTTTATGGTTGTGGTTTGTCCCAGGATAGCGGATTTGGGTGTCACTGTGTATCTCATTGGAATGAGTATCATACCGCACGTAGTTCGGGATATGGGGTCACTATATAGATCATATACAAACTTTGGGATAAATGGGGGTGAAGTGCCACTAAGTAGTGGATATGATGTTAGTTATTCTTGAGCATAAATGATAATAATCTTTTAATGTAACATGAGGAAAACCAATTTGTTTTATCATGGGAAATTTATTATGGTCAAATGAATAAGATGTTCACCATACCATTTAATGTCTTGTGATGAGAAAAAATGCTTCATTATAGTTTCACGTCATGCGACTTAGACCCATGGAACTTATTTCAATATTGTGCAACATGGATTATGATGATACATAGTTTGAGATCATAAAATATGAACTAATGGTTCTATGCAGTCTAATTCCATGAAACCAGAAAGAACATTGTGTGATTTCACAATGTATTTCTTCAAGATGCTTGGTCTGGTTATAATTTAAATGAGTTCTACATCCATTTATATTAGGAAAAAAGTTCCATGATAATGGTCCTTATCTTTGGATTAATGTCCTTCCCACATTCAATCATGTTTTAGATGCTACTTTCCAAGTATCACTGGAATACTAAGGGAAATACCTTCTCTTTTAAGAGGTATGAAAGGAGGAGAACTTTCTTGTGGAAAGATCATCATATTCCGTTCCTATAGATGGACATGTTATTTATGATATGAAATCATTTTTCATCCAATCACTACAACTCATCTAGACACATCTAAGACTGCTCAACTGTAGATATCTTATCACAAACATCAACATGGTGTGAAGGATATTAAACATCAATGCACAGAACTGCTTTTATCATGTATAACAATGATAATTGGGTTGACCATGTTGATGAATGGGTAATAGTACTATAATCCCATTATTCATAAAAGAGTTTATTAGGAAAATATTTATTATCTTTATCCACCATTTTATGTAGTATGTTTGACAAGAATTTGTCTAAATCCTCCACATGTCCATTTTCAGCTACATGGTAGTGGAATGGGGTGGTTGGATTTGATAACATCTTATTGATATAACATCCCAACCTCAAAAAAACCAAAATTGGTGTCAATGTCAATAAATATGGAATCAGGGTCACAAAATTGATAATTATATTAGATTTGAAAAAGATGACAATTATTTTAGCCCTGAAATCTTTGATAGGTGTTTCATCTACCCATTTAGTGATTAAATCAGTAGATTTAAGGATGTAATTGAACTATTTGTCCTTAGATTGGGGATAAGGTCCTAATACATCCATTCCCCATATACAAAGTGTATTGTATTATTTGGCTATATGTACCAACGCTGGGGGTTGATGAATGAAGTTGGCATGAAAATGGCAGGGATGATACTTCAAAGAAAAATATGTGCAATCATGAGACATCGAGGGACAAAAGTATGAAAGCCTTATTATTTGATTGGAAATCATGTACCCAGACAGGTTGTAACTACTGGATCCTGTATGAACTTATTTCATGGTAGCCACTTTTTATCCCATCCAAGCAGTTGAGAAGATTTTTTTTTGATGCCTTGTCTATAGATGGTCCTTTGTTTATTTTGGACATCACAAAGTGTGAAATTAATTGCTCGTCATCAGATTTTCTGTATTCAATATCTCTCTGGTAGTATTACTCCATCATGGAATTATTCCATGATGGGTGTCATCCATTTCGTGGTAGGACAGAATGGTTTAGGAATGAGACTGATTTCATCTAATTTCAGTATTCTAATTTGAAAAAAGTTAAACCCCCATGATGGAGGGAAATGATAATGATAGACCTATCCTGATTTCGATCTACTATGGTTATGGATGTATTTTACAAGGCATCATCTTTGGAATTTTGTTACAACCAAACATAAGTGAATTTTGGTTTCAAGGGAAATTATTCCATTAACCCTTGGACATAATCACAGAGAGTGATTAGTTATTTTCTCTAATGAAATAATCACCATTGATCAATTTGATTAACAATTATGGATAACCAATCACTTCCTAGTGATCTAATGTTTCTTGGAGTGCTAATTCAAAACCTCCAATGAGACCGTGATAGTATGCCTCACATTTGGAACCTAATTTTGATAAAAGGATATAGTACTGAATCAATTTTATTTATATGAAATAATAAAAATTCATAACCCGACCATATTAATCAAATGTTCCTCTATACTCTTCCCCATTGGACTTATGGAATAACCATTAATGTACATTTCCCATGTCTGGGGACTATCCTTTATAAATATGATTTATTCATCACGATTTTCAGAAATCAAGGATTCTTATTTCATAGATGGGTGTTCACCAAATAATTCTATAGAATCTTGGTCATTTACATCATCTTGAGGAAGGAAATTTATATGAAAGTACTACAGAATTACTACCTACCATTCCATAAATCATATCAAAATAAGATTACTAAGGATATATTTTACTATATTATTTCAGGAGACCAAGTGGACCTCGTGATGCTTCATGTAGTGACTTAGGTTCAAAACTGCAATGATTAATGCAAGGAAACTCTTCTCATTATCTTAATCTAAACACTCTATGTTTAGGATGATTTGACGTAGATAATAATTGCGATTTCCATTCCAAATATCATTATTTTTTCCAAAAAGAAGACATGTGATATATACAAGGATGTCATATAATGTATGAGAGTTTTTCCCTGAATATATGGCATCAATATCAGGGGACAGAAGATGTATTTCATGGGGGTATCAAATTATTTATTTTCATTCATTGTTTCATTGATTTGTGACACCATTCTTCATCAATTTAGTGAGGGAAAAATTCGTTCCTTCTATATTATCTATGAACCACTGGTTGTATGAAATTATTTCCTTAAGTCCTCTCAAGTATTTCAGCTTTCAAAGAGGTTACATTCAATGGATGGATTTATTGTTCTCAAGATATATTTTTATTCCATGATTGCATTCAAATAAACTGATAGATAAACTAAAGGACACCATAAAACAAAATTTCAAAGGTTTTATCTTTAGATAATGCTGTTAAAGTTTACGTAATATGGTCTCATCATCAGACACGTGATAAGAACCATTTATGGATTTTACCACTAGATCATCTTCAAAGAATTCATGGAATTTCTCCATAAAATGTTTTAGGATGTGGTGCATTACACAATGATTTTTTGCAATATAATTCTTCAAAGGAGAGGGCTCATAGCCAAATATGTCTTGAGTTCCTTTGAAGGATAATGATTCTTCATATTCTGGGTCCATCATTATTTTATTATACCAAGAGTAGTCATCCATGAAGGAGAGATCTTCAATGAAAAATGTTTCATTATTCATGATTTCTATTATTCGAACCGAGATTTAACCATAGGTACAATGTCGATTGACATCTCAGAAATCAATGAAAATCCTGATTTTTACGTTCTTCATTTTCACATGGAAAATATTGTCTCACAAAATGGATATTGAATCTTTCAAATGAAGTTTCTATTGATAAAAATGATTACTTCACCCTCAATCTCGGAGGCATGATACATGTTCATTGTTCTTTCATTGTGATTATATCCATAATTATCTTTTATAAATCCCAAATAATGTGTGGCCACATCATGTTCATATCCTAACATATCTATGTTATTTTAGAAAAACAAAATCAAATTTTTTTCAAATAGAATGTACACATATCATACACTTATACAACCAAGGACGCACTAATCAAAATGGGGAATAGGGCTTCTTATGTACCCATGATTATTTCACTGAGTTCATCCACAATGGCGGAGACTCATTCCTCATACTCTAGAGGTGAATTCTAAAGGTCATCCTATACTTCTTCGTTGTTATGGGTTTCTTTATTTTCTTATTCATAAAGGGTAGGTGATGATGTTAGATTTTTAAATATAATAAAGAAGTGGATATATGGGAATCATGAAGTGAATAAAACAATCTACAACTCAATTGATGATGAAGGGTATTTTAAAAGTTCCAAAGGGTTGGTGATGAAATGGGAATCATAATCACCATTTTTTCAGGAGTGAAACAACTTATACTTTATTAGATGATGTAGTAGAGGATTTTTGATGCTTGATGGATGCAAAAAAGACATATCATTTTATAATTTCATCAATTCTTGGGGAATCAATTATTTAACATGTATTATCTAGCTCATCTTCCACAATTTTCATTATGTAAGCCCCAGAAATATTTCTTGGATCCTGACCGCCCTTTAAATTTTATTAATAGGGAACACCTACTCAATATTACAAAACATTAATTGGTTAACTATGATTGTTTCTATACATTTCATTGAATTGATTCTAATAACACCATTCACCATTGTGTGAGAGAACTCTTCATTAATGTAACAAGATACAAAAGTTTTTAATGGGGCCTTATTAGTATGAAATGTCCCATTGATACCAGTGATCCAATATTTTAGAAATTAGAGGTACATTTTAGGAATATATACATGTTTATGTAGCCATGTTATCCCCAATAAATTGATGGTAGTTGTGTTCTTCTAGAGAACCATGAATAATGATTCAGATATGAGATCCCCAAATGAGTTCGGAGCATAATCTTGTTGAGAGGTTATTTATCATTATATTCATAACCATGAATCATCAATGTAGAGGGAGATAAATGGAATTCATTGAGGCCCATTAAGTGATGTTTCCATATGGGAATGTGGTTGACACATGAGGCATTATAAATGAAGGCTTGTTTGATGTCAATATAATTATTAATGTTCGATATGTACAAGTGTATGAGGTGTCCATGCACCACAACTTACTCATCCGAGACCATAAATGATATGACTGAGTGGAATTCAATTGGATCATTACAAATATGGTAAACCTCTACTATAGTGACCTCATTTTTAAACTCTTGGGGGATTAAAAATTCCTCAATACATGCTTCCTGATGATCCTTTAATAGATTAAGAGCATCTACGATTGATAGCTTGGCTGGTACCGGGTCCATTTTCTTAAACATATCATAATTTGTTTCTATATATCTAAATTAACCATTATGGAACGTCTCTTTTTCTAGTGCTTTGGAATATGATTCTCCTAATGTGGATGGACAAATTTTCGGGTAGAAGCTATAAATACGTAAGCTCTAGGTGGATTAGGGTGGCTAGGTTTGCACACTCGCATGAAGATGGTGGTATATTGTCTAATGGGTCTTTTAATATTATCATGTTAGGGAATAATTTTTCATTTTTTGGATAATTAATTTTTTTATGCTAGTGGGATATCTAACATTTTCATCTACATAAATGGTTCAAGTAGGGTTGTCAGTTAAATAGTGTCTTATATCATACCCAAATCTTCCTTTATATCCTCCACCTTGATGAACTCTTCCCTTTGTTACCCAATAAATTATGGGGATCTCTGGTTCATAATAAAAATCATAATTCTCATTGGTCTGCATTAAATTAATAATGTTAATAGAAACAAAGTTCAAGTCCTCATCTAATGAATATTCTTCCTGATAGGTCGATTCTTATTATGCCATTTGGTGGGGTAGTGACTATGCTCTTGGGACAAATGATATGAAATCTGTTATGGTAAATCAAAACATTTTACAATATATAAACTCAAATTCGTCTACTTCATCATTATTTGTTTGGAAATTATTCTTCTTTTAGGATTGGACTTCTAAAGACTGGGACTTTTATGAATAAGGCTTGCTATAATTGAAGAAGAAGGAGACATAGTTGGGGGTTTAAATTGTGATTTTATAATCGCATGAATTAGATTTATTGTTTTTATCACCATCCAATAAACATATTTCTAGGAATTATTTCTTTTTTACTTCTTACGATTCTCTTTCCTCATTTGGATCATTAGCTGTAACACATGCTACTTGGGCAGGTGAATTTTTTAGCATCACATTCTTGGATATCACAATATTTTGTAATAGGTATATAAATAAAAAACACTCATGGATGGGGCGACCCGATATTTTATGGAAGTTCAAATAATTTTGGATGTACTCATCTCAATCATTATTAGATTTATTCATCATTGGCTTCTAAAATATGTAGGTTTACAAATTTTAGATGAATTTGCAAGGGACTCTATCATCTCGAAATGAATAGAACATATTTTTAAACTCATAAAATGCCTCCTAATTTTTATTATTTGATCATATTGATGAGAAGGTTGTTGATTCTAAGGCTCGGTTGGTGGATCCCCATGGTATGATAAGGAATTTTATGTAGGAGAGGGTATAGGGGCTTGCTTATATGTGATTGTAGAAGTCTCTTATTTTCCTTCACTTCTTTCCAAAGATGAAGGGATTACTCCAGATTTGGCTCTAGAATATGTTATAGAGTTTTCCAAATGATGATTAATTGAAGCTATATCCCAAAAACCCTCCTGTGTATTTTACATGGGTTAATGGTATGCACAAATCCTCACTAAAATTTGCAACACTAGTAAGAAACAACTCTTATTGTGGGAGTGGAATACTCAAGGAATATGTTAAACCATTCCACTAAGAAATTAAATTTGAAACTATTTCATTCTCACTTTTCATGAAATTTTTGATATCTAATATGGTTTTGTTCTACAACATTGAGATGAACTAGAAAATATGATTCTAATGGACATTTTCCCATCAAGTAATTGATTGTGACTACAAACTTGAATATGAGATGGAGGATGACCCCAGTAGTGATTTCAAAAAACATATTATTTTCAATGCCTATGGTTTATTTGGGGTCCACATCATATGATCATAATGAGAGAGAAAAAGAGTCATGTTCATCTTCATATCTCGTGAGCCATTGTATATTGGAAATGAAGAATTTATGAATATGTGGTGGAGGAGGAGGAGGATGATGACATACCCATTAGGATAGACCTTTTTTCTGGTTGAATTGGTCAGAATATTTCAGCCATAGATTCCAATCAATTTTTCAATGACTCGATGGTGTTTATAATCATTAAAAGAATATCTATCTAATTTGGGACCTTTAATGGTACATGAGATGGAGCCTGAACAAGTGTGATTACTGGACAGAATACTAGTGGTGAAGCTACTAGTACATTCCTTGGATAACTATAGGGACAAGCTTATGAGGATATGCATGACACGACTTTGGTTGTAATGGAAATGGAGGGAATAAATTATCATCATCAATAGTTTCAACAAACCCCTATTTTCTATGGAGATCCTACTAGAAGTGAATTTTGAGGATCATCTTATAGAGAATTTCCAATAGGACGACTATATATCGGAGTAACTATACAATGATTCTTCTTAACTACTTCATTTCATCTTCCTGATGTGAAGTAATTTCATCAACATAATGATATTTTCCAAATCCAGGGGTAAGGTGACACATTGTATAACATTACCTTTTACCTTATTAGGTCCCATTCGAAGATGTGTAAGATGATTATTTGATGGAATACCTAAATTTTGGGTAAGCCTCTGATATTGGGAAAACCCAACACCTTCAGTTACTTCAGTGTGTATTGTATTTTGAACATAAAAATCATTCATTGACTCCCCTGAATTGGACTCATTTTCTGTACGATCTTTTATAATGTAATTAATGACATTTATCGATATATAATGTATTTATGGCATTCTATTAGTAACTTTGTGAGATTGTTTTCTTCTTTTCCCTCCACGATACATTGTTCTCCTTTGAGTTGGTTCCTCAAGAACTATTTGATAGATATATACCTATAGGGATTCCTCATATTGTTGAGTCATGCATTCATTATGTGGAATATTCTCTAATCTATAGAAAACTAACTTCAATTATGGAGGGGAAGTTCAATGAGATATAACCCCTTCCGGGTGGGTTGATAGTTTTCCTAATCTTCTTTCTCGACCCTTTGGGGTCTATTTTTTCACATTGATGGCTAGGTTAAAAAATCTAGTAGCCCTGAGGACGGGGGTGGATCCAAAATTATATGTATAATATCAGCACAAACACTATTCTTATCATACGAATTATGGTTTGAATAGTTGATATGTGTAGTATCTGACATTCAGTTAAATTCCATACATTAGAAGAACATTGTGTTATTTCAGATATGTGGGAAAACTAGTGGCTGGAATCATATAAGAGGGAGACATGATCAATTTTCCTAGATGGTTGATGAAAATTTATCACAATATATTTATATCTTTGGGAATGGCTTTGGTGAATGATAGTGTGGGTATGTTCTTGCTGAGCACCTCATTAGTAATGAATATAATTTTTTTTGTAGCTTGCCTAGGGAAATAACATTTCATGACACCACAATTGGAGGGATTTTATTGGTTTGAAGAGAAGTGAGATCGAATTACTGGTGTGCACCCCATCCTATAATATGAACACCATATGGATTTCTGCATATCAATTGTCACATCTTATAAAATGAGTCAAGTAATTCACTTTTAAGTGACTCGTGATTCTTCTCAATAATTGGATTAAATGAAACTTGGAGAGATTCTAGGTAAATTGGTGATGTAAACCGTCTATTACCTTGAAATGACTTTTATATTCATCTAATGGTAATAACATAGATTTCAAATGATAATGAGTCTTCTATATTTTGATGTTGATATCATGATTACAATATTCTTCCAACATCTCAGAAATATTGTATTGAGCGGTATAAAAATGCCATAACAAAACTACTATTTCACATGTATCTAGTTTTTCAATATATTCTATATGTCATATTCTTAATTTTCCATAGGTTTCTCAAACTTATCTGACTAGAGTGGATGCCTTCCAATTTTTTATCCTAATAAATTGGATCAGTTGGTGTTTCCATTGGAATATTATAAGGTAAATAACTCATGAGAGGTTTGTATAATGTTCTTCACATTAGTTTGTCTTCATTATGAGAAAGTATTTCCCCTACAGTTAATTAGGAATCAAACATTACTATACTTATGTTTTCATGTGCCTCACGATAAGAGGGATTTCTCATCAATTATTTTTTAGTTTGATATTTATATTTATAATAAGAAAAAATACAATAGATATAAAATTTAATGAAAATTATATCATGGGGAAGACCACCATGGTTGAATAAAACAAGGGATAAATCCCCTTGGTCCATTATCTTCTTGCTGCATGGAGGGTTTTTATGGCTCTCATATAGATATAGGTAATAAAGATTGACCAAACTATCATGTACCAAGGATTCAAGATGATGTGTCTGATTAAGAACATCATAATTAATGCTACTACACCCATATTTTGGTAATGAGTGTTTATGATTTTGAGTTTGAATAGATTAATGTCTAAGGGATTCATGAGCTTCATCCTTAAGGGGAGAAAATTCACATATCGACTATTAATTCTCCCACTATTTTAGGTGTGACAAATTCTTACACATAGGTGGGTCCACGTGGTGTGAAATTTATCATTAATGAGAAGGTGTAATTTATTTCTTGGGAGTTCCCATTAAAATAATATGATTATCACCATTTGCAACGAGTGTGTGTTTCTGATATGGTAGTTCATATGACATACAATAGTGTGCCTCCTAACCATCCTGGACTGAAACAAAGATATGTATCTTCTTCAAGATGTAATTTTGATGAGTCATCCCTATTATGGGGAGAGAATTTTTTTTCATCCATTTGGTACTACTAATGATTCCGATAAGATATGATGTAAAGAATCCATGATATGGCAAGGAATAAGTTTCTACCATTTCACCATTTCTAAAATGTAGTTGGTGACTTTAGAAAAAAAAGGGAATTTATGTCCATTATGTATTAGGAGTCCGTGTAAGTTCTTTATAATATACATTATTTTATGATAGTGGATTCTAATATTACTCATATATGGTTGTCGAGAGTTGAGTTTACCCCAGGTTGGTCATCAGAGTATTCCGACTGAATTCACTGGTTTCTTCCAAGTAAGACAGTCGGTAGGCTTGATGGATGCTAGTAGGTGTATGTGACTACTGGATATTTTCTACTACGAATGGTCAGAGAAATTCTTTGAGGGCTACTAGATGAGACTTCTAGCAGTATTGGCGGGTGAAGATAGGCTTATGCTCATGGATGAATATTTTCAACACATTTGGTTGGCGATCTCCGTTGAATGCATCCAGGAAAGTCTACTAACAAGATGATAGATGGTAAGCATGTGTATGTTCCTTCTCACGTCACACCACCAAATTTTAATGGTGGTATTTTTTTGGTACCTCCATATAATTATACGAGCTGGTGGAATTAATATGGATAGGTTTATATTCCTTCTCATTGTTTTCCACAAAAACAGATTGGTGGACTTCTCTGGAGGGGGGAAAGGGACGAAATCTCTCTATGTTTATCGATTATTATTTCTATTAATTTGTTTTCAATGTCTGAGTCTACGTAAGTAGGCCAGATAGCTATTTTTAACACCCTAATAATATATAGTGTTTGATTAGGCATAGCTTTTGCAGTAGTGATTTTTGATAGGATCCCTTAGGAAGGACCTTGATGTCTTCAGGATGAGGCTAGGGGTGGCCTCTCAGTTAACCTCCCGAAAATAGGGTAGTGTTTGGGGATTTCCATCTAGGGATAAGATCACATAATAGTTGAAGTAGTTTGTAGGTACCGTTTACTTTTGGACTGTTGGTCATCATTGAAGGGACAACCGATGGTTATTATTTTATTAGAGGGACTTTTGTGCAGCCTCTATGGTTGTAATGGTATCTTTTTTATGGTAATCATGAACTAATGTTTTGGAGGCCAAATATTGAAGATGCAGAGTCAATGATCGCATCATTCGAGTGGATGTTGATCCATATTTAGTAGAAGCTGTGATGTTCACAGGTGTAAACATGAAGGATGCTATTTGGAATTAAGGGGTTTTTTTGGAATAAAGTGTATATATATATGAAAAATTAAAATAGTGAACTATGGAAAAGAAAAAATATATTTATGAACACCTATGTGAATTATTTCTTTATCTATCACTTGTTTAGAAATTTGATTGGGTCATTAAATATGGGTAATACTATCATATTGGTTATGGATTCATGACAGGTTCACCATTTCTCCCTCAAAATTGTTGTTCTGGTTTGGAATCACAATTTTCCAATGGTTTCCAACAAATTTTTATATGAAATTAGAAACAACCAATGGATCTATATCCGAAGGGACCTTCTTTCAAAATTAAGACATGCATTAGGTATTTTGACCCACGATGCTTAACAACACACATAAGTCAATAGAATGGGAGGTGAGTCTCATTGCACCCCTTTGAGGTGAATTATTTTATACTACGAGACTATATTATATATTTATGATATGCCCATGAATAATTATTAATTTACCAATAGTAATATAGTTTTACCAACAAATTCAAAGTGAATTATTAATATTTGTGGAATTCAGAATCATCCTTATTTATTTGAGGTTCTTCATCAATATATATATCTGTATGTATTCTATGTTCTCCATTAATGGTATCATATCATACACTACACAGATATTATTGGGATATTGTTAAGAAAATGATAGTTTTTAAGCCACTCTGTGGGGAACACTAGAATTTATTGTCATCCGGGTAGATTAAAGACACTATTGAATTTATTTTCATCCAAGGAGATGGAAATTTACTCTGGTGTTTATTTTAATATAGGTAAGAAGAGGACACTCTTGGGGATATCTTCGAACATGGAGATGGAAGTTGTTTTGATATTGGGATTGAAGCAATAGATGGGCTAGCTATGTATCCTAATGAGTGGATTCAGAAAACTCATTGTTAGGTGATGCTTATTGGCACACATCATACCTATTAAGTTAGAGGGGTATGGACCCAACCATACATTTTAATGTAATGTGGTAAGGATATCTTGGTTTAAGGTCTGGAGTCAAATCTTGGTGTGGGGATAATGTTGAAATATAACAAGTAACATGGAAGGGATATGAGATTGGAAGATTAATTATGAACTTCTATCAATGATTCATAAAGAGAACGTGTTTGATTTGGGGATATTTGATATGAACCTCAGGGAGCCTTCCTACATATCAATTTTTGGTGGGAATCAAATCCCATGTAGTCAGGTATGTCTCACAGGGGAATGTGGAATGTGGATATAAATATATTGGGACATACTCCTAAAGGGGATTCCCTTGTAATAAGGTCCACAAGGTATGACTTAACCCATGGAGATTAAATGGGGATTTATTCGTGTTTTATTCCTAAGGATGATTCTATGAATAAAGGATTTAGAGTTGGACTCCTGATGAGTATGTCCAATGAGCATGGGCCTTATATGAAGGCTTACTATAAATCCTAATTATGATGGGAATCATAGTTCACATTGTTCATTTTAAGGTAGATTGTGTGGATTTTGAAATCATAACAAACCTCTAAGACCACGTGAGTAATGCTTAGTGTTAGAAAATAGATTTTGCGAATGATTCAACAAACCACACACTTTTCCCTCCACTGATGGAAGTGATTGGGACTATAGTGGAAGAGTCTGTGGGGATGGTGGGAGTGGTTGTGGCTACGGTGGAAGAGGATTATGTGATAAAACTTCCTTATTTTTACATCATATTATATAAGAGTCCAATGTATAGAATGAGTGGTGTATATGTAAGTGGAGTGGAGTGAGACTACAGCCTCTAATAAGAAAGAATTTGGTATTATACAAAGATGGATTCTGTTTGAACATTGGATGGGGGCATACTCCTAAAGAGGAGGCTAATTTGAGGTTAATTTGGGGCTTACTCTTAAAGAGGATTCCCAATTAATGTTTGATTCAGTGTTAACTATAAGGATGATTTATATTGATAATTGGATAGGGTATACTCTTAAGGAGGATGCCCATTGAGATTTTTTTGGGGCTTACTCTTAAGGATGTTGAAAATTCAGATTTCCTTGGAGCTTACTCATAAGGAGCATGATCTTTGATATTTATTTGGGATATACTCCTAAAATAGATTCTCATTTGAGTTTTTGATTGGATTATACCTAAGGAGGATTCATATTTGAGTTTCAGTTGGGGCTTACTCATAAGTAGAATGCACATTGAGATTTTTTTGGGGATTTCTCCAAAGGATGATTCCAATTTGAGGATTGGTTTTAGATTACACCTAAAGAGGATGCTAGTTTGTGGTTTTGATCATTTCTCAGGTCCTTGGCACAGGTCCTCGGCATAGGTGTTTATCACATGTCCACATCACAGGCCCATAGTGAAGTTCTACAACACAATTCTGCCAAATAAGTCCTCAGTTCAATTGCATTGTGCAGGTCCTTTTCCAAGGACCTTGGATAAATCCCATGGACCTGGTGTTAATTTATAGAAACTAATGGGGAAATAATCCATATTTTCCCATTTGATTTTATCTTTACTCATTTTTATGTGATATAAATGAATGTGTTGAAGCACAAAGGCATAGGCGGCTACAAAATGAGTGCTTTGTGAATTCTTCCAAATTAAAAAAATATCAAATGGGGATCCCATGGGTCCTATTAATAGTCATGTAGGGAACCCTAGGGTGGGAAGTTACTCTTCATAGGTCCTCTGCATATGCTTTCTACATTGGTTCTCTTGTAGGTATTGTGTGTTGGTACTTGGAAAAGTTCCTCCATGTAGGTCCTCTATGTAGGCACTAGTCACAGATCCTCCACACATGTGAGGAAAATCCCTTTATAAAATTTATATGTCTTCTAAGTGTAATATCCTTTGAACCATAGTTCTTTTTGGACTCTACGACCAGTCAAAAAAGATCTCAAAGAGATCTACACTCCTTGAGTTAGTGAATAAAACAAGTCTTCAAGAAAAAACTAGGAAATTGAATTTTGATGCATCGATGGCTTTTTTATAATCGATTTTGGAAATCCACGACATACTCCTATAGGTGGGGTGGGGGACTTGCCGCTTATCGCTCATTGTAGATCAGTCTCACAGAACATTGAAATACAACCATGAATTCCATTGAAAAGATTATGAAAAACATTATATGGTGTCATTAGTATGTTATTATGTAATTATCCCCAGTTATAGAAGAGACAAATGAATGTTATGGTATGTGGAAGAGAGGATGGGAAGTGACCTTTTATAAATGAGGTGAGTGTAAAACATGTAATTTTTTAAAAAAGGTTTACCAAAATTTTCCCCATGTAAAAGGAGCCAAAATGGAGTATTATAAATCCTTACACATGATATTGTCCATATAGGATATCCAAAAAATATATGCATTTTTACAGGCCGCTTTCAAAATTGCCTTTTTAGTTTAACCTCAAACAAACTTATATTTACCCTAACTGCGATATTTAATATTTAATGTTTTCATAATTTATTATGCGAAAACTTTTAGCCAAAAAATTTATAATATTAATTAATAAAATTAAAAATATAGAATAAATTTAAATAAATAAAATTCAAATATGTGTAAAAATTAAATTTTCAATCAATCTTGTAGATGCGATGAAAAATATGGTTTTCAAGTAGTATATTTTCCATGGAAAATATGATTTTATATTTACACTGTGTATTATTATTATTATATGAGTATTAGTTAATATTTATTTTTATAAATTCTATACATTTTATTTTATAAATTCCAAATTTTTGGTTTTTTAATTAATTAAAAAGGAGAGACACTGTTGAGTTTAAAACATTTTAAAAAACACTATTTTTAAACACAAAAATTAATTATATCAAATACACTCTAATGTGGATAAAAAAGTAATTAATTGGATAGAATATAACTAAAAAATAGTTATAATACATTAAATAATAATAAAAATCTAATGTTAATTTAATATATATTTAATTTGTTTAAATGAAATGAAATGATACTTTTTTAAATATATATATTTTTCACTATTCACAGAAAAAACAAATTTTTCTAAAAAATAACAAAATTTCTAAAAAAAATTATTTTCATAATATGGATTAAAAATTTTTAAAAATTTATTGAATGTAATTTTTAAAATTTTAAAAAGTTATTCATAATATTTTTTCATGAATATCAATAAAAATCATTTCTAAAGAAAACATATTTAGAAGATAGAAATTACATTATAAAAAATTTATTAATTTTGAAAAAAATAATCTAACTTATATGGAGTTGGATATATAAATATTATAAGTTATTTAGTAATATTAATACCTTCAAATTTAACAGCTTGGTTATGATGGTTATATATTTCATAGGCTATATAAGCTTATTGTGACATGTCATATACATTGTCAAATATAGATTTCTGTTATCAAATCATGTGTTGTTAAAATGTGTATCTTTAAAATACATGGAAAACTATAACTAAAAAAATATTACTTAATGTTTTAAAAATCATTTTTTAATATTTCTATTAAATGATAAAATACTGTGTTGGAATTGAATAATCATTTAAGTTAATTCTATAATTATATAGCATTTTAATTATATTCCAATCATGAATAAAATTTATAATTTTAAAAATGACTATTAATATTAATTATCAACATTTTTTTGTCTCTATAATAAAACATAAAATATATTTTAAATTAAGAGAGTGAAATTTGGTCTATTTCATTACATAAATAATTATATTGGTTTTCTTTCACATGAATGTGTCTCACGAACTAAATAAAGTTAAATCCATATGTGATAAGGGAATAAATTAATTAATCCAATAAAATTTAATATGAATAATTATGTCATTATCACTTATTTGAAAACTATGTTAACAAGAATTTACATTATAATACCGCAATGAATTTTTACTATTTATATTAATCAGGATTACCAAAATGTAAGTTAACAATATTAAATGATATTAATTTTTATTATTTTCAATATAGAATAATTATTAGTATATTAAATCAGTATAACTAGTATAAATTAATTTTATATATATCCAATAACGGGTGATGAAAAATTGTTTTCCCGAAAAAAATACATTTTTAGTCTGAAAGTATCGTTATACCAAGATCACTTGTATTACTGATAAAAACTAAAATTTCAGATTATTTTTAACTGATTATTACTTTTATAAATTTACTATGTAATTGAAAATATTATGTGGATTTTTTAATCAAATAATTGAAACTATAACCCAAACCATTACATTTCAATATTCATTGAAAAACAATATTTTTATAAAAAACCAGAAATTTTACAGCAATTTAATTTTTACATGTTAATTTCTTAAAAAATATTAATTATATAGAATATGAATTCATAAATTTTAATGTATTAATTTTATTTTAGACGCACAAAATTTAATAATTCCATTTAATAATGAAACCACAATTTTAATGCGTAAAATTACTCTACTAATTTTTTTTCTTTAATTACCATGAATAAACTAATAAATTTTAATTTATTATGAATCATTTATATATTTTATAATTAATCTTATCATAGTAAGAAACCTAGAAAAATTTCTTTTTTATAACATTCATATTTTAATAACATAACTTGATGGTCATTTAAGCTTGATTTTTTGTGTAATATGCACAATCACACATAATAATAGTCTTTTAAAATATAGTGGAGTTAGATTCTACCATATTTAATAAATTTGTTCCATAAATTTTTACAGTACCATTTAAATTAGTATATTAATATTTGAACAATCATTTTTTAATAATCCAAATCATAAAAATGCTTAAAAAATGTCATATCAGAAAGAAGGATTGGAATTTAAAATGTAATTTCACAAAATTACTTGCAAAATTTTTATGTTTAATGGAATTATATTGAGACCAGGCACTGATAGGACATGCGATTCTTGGGCACGGAGTGCTCGGAATGATCCATTAAAAAATGTTATGTTTTAAATAGCATTCACGAGTGTTTTTTCAGAAAAATAGTAATACATCATAAATGGTTTCTCGGATCAGAAATAAAAGGGAACCATTGCATTTTTGATGAAGGGTTTACCCTAGGAGTGACTTTGGTTTAGTCGGCCCAGACCTCTAGTATGAATACTATATAATTGAATAATCGTAAAAAAAATAAATGAGATTATTTTATCTTTCATATCATTAAAACTCATGAACAATGACTCAGATTAAAAATTTCAGACAACTGTTTAACTGACAATGGTATGGTCTTTTTATAAAAATCATAAAAAATTCAGTGTTGGTCAATAGTGGAAAGTGGTTTTTTGATATAAATAAAATAATTTAATAAATATTATTTTATTTTTATCTTATAATAAAACAAAAACGTTAACTTGTATTGAAAATCTAATAGTATCATTGACTTTGTGAGGCTATGCTTCACATATGTAGAGACAAACATCAGTAGGCATCAGAAGACTATGAATATTGTTTTGGAGGACGTAACTGTAAATAAAATAATTTAGATAAAAGTTTTTTTATTTTTGAATCCTCATAACTCAAAAATGGTAACTTGGATTTAATATCAGACACCAGCATGGAGTACGTCCAAACATTTTCTCCTTATGTAGGTTTTAACTTCGATAGGCATGAATCGTGGGAAATGTTATTTTTTCGAAAGTTTAAAGTAAAATTTAAAAAATCATAAAATATTTATTTTATTTAAAATTGTTTCGTATCAACGCAATGACCAGCTGACTATTTTATTCTATAATGGGAACCACGTAACGATGCTACAACACAAAGTAACATACATAATATTTAATAAATGAAATAGTGTAACGACAGTCACTCAGTGTAACATAAATGTTGTGGCACGTTTTCCCCATTTAATGGGATATCAGGAACTATAGATCATATTTTAAACTTGAAAATCACCCTAATTCATTGATGTAAATCTCTCTAATGATGAATGTGGGTGAATTGGAAATAGTTGACGATACCCTGGGAGAGAGAATCAAAACCGTAGATCGATGGATGGTGACCGTAAATCTTACTCAACCACTTTCCTTTTTCCTAGGATAAGGGGTTTTATCCTATTTGAATACTTCATTTCCATCATTCCTAAAATTCTATGATGAATGCGGACCAATCTACAAATAGATTGGACCGCATATTGTCCATCGTTACGAGATGGGAAATGATGCATGATAAAGGGGATGTCTATTTTTTACTTATTCCCCCCATTTTTTGTTTTTTTGATCCTTCTAATAGGAATGTATCCTAGTCTATACAAACAAAGACCCATATCATTCTTTGGGTGTTCTTATGTGGGACTCCTTCCCCTCACCACTTATTGTGTTCTTCGAGTTCTTCGAGGCTCAATGAATTTGACAGTGATAATATCTGCAGTCCAGACGGGGCCGTAGCGGCGCATCGGCACATCAGTTCATGGAATGAGGCGCGGGGAATGTCAGCATTATGTAGGGAAGGCCATGGTTAGTGTAACACCTCCACCTTTCATGGTACACTTTCTTTTTAAATAATTCAATACTATGCGATGTACACAACACTGAGTTCAAGCGCACCACGACCTATCATACTAACCATTTATGAAGAAGTTATGAATAATATTAACCTCATTTTGAATTTTATATTTCCCATATAATTTTTACATTCATCTTTTTTGTTTCTTAGATATAATATATGGAAAAACCAACTTTTTAGAATTAAAGAATTATTTTTCCAAAATGTTGTTTTCTACCTTTTAATGGAAAAACCTTTTTATGTACAATATTTGACACATTTATATATTCAATTTTAGGAAATTAAATTCTTTTTTATAAGTGGGACATAAAAATTCAGTTTGGATAGATTTTGGTACTTTTATGATAACTTCCATATTTTGATGATTTTTGAAAAATAATAAATTTTAATTGAAAACAACATTATTAATCCAAAAAATTTATATTGTTAAATTATACAAATGAGTTTTTTTAATTTATTATTCAAATATATTTTTTTCATTTAATAAAATTCAGCTCATTATAATTATTTTTGTATTTATATGGGACATAAACGCATGTCAATCATTTGATAGTATTTACTTCTTAAAAACACGCTTTTTGGTTTTCACAAAGGGATATAATTTCAAATTATTTTTTACCAAATCTATGTTTTGAATTTGAAAACATGGATTCCATATTTCGAATCATAAGATCCAAATTTAGTCAATAGGTACCGTTTATTTTTGACATTATGAATAGTTACTTTAGTAATTATTTTATTTACCATGATTAAAGGGGAAATCTACTAAATATGGGTACAAAAATTATATTATAATAATATTAAACTACTCTGAAACCTATCCTAATCCAATTGTGTCATGACCCGTCCTTGGGGCCCGTGCCGTGGCTACCCCAATCCCTCCTTCCAAAGGGCAGGGGCTGGCGACTAGCACAAAAGACGTAAATCTCGATGACCAGGAAGGCATTGCCTTTATAAAAGTAAACACAACACCACAGAGTACAAGAGGAAGTAAAACACTATTTACAAAGAGAAGTGATGAAAAGTTAATGGGCCAGAATACAAACTCAATAGAATATACAACTACAACTGAACAAAAGTACAACAGCTAGAAGAATGGAAGCGGCTCATGGGACATCCTCCTCGGATCCTACCTTAATGGTAGGTACAGATGGCGCATCTCCTGGATCGTCCACCATGGATCCTACATGAAGGGTAGGTACAGATATCCTCCACATCGCTCTCACCTGTCAACCTCTTCCAAGTGTCTTCTCACCGTGAAGTCCACCTCTGGATACTGACTCCTCGTGTAGTCCACCTCTGGGTACCGTCCAGTCCTCGAACACTCGGCCTCCGTCAGCACTTCCCATCGTCTGCAACCAACACAACGAGGTGCGGGCATAGCCCGCGCATGGGTGAGTATAACGATACTCAGTAGGGACCCCGAGACCCTCAAGGTCTCACTAAAACCAACAAGGATAACCACAAAGAAGATCTCAATAGATAACCTCTACTTAGGTATATGCCCATACATATACCAAAGTTATCAAGTAACCCATATCAATCATGAGGAAACACAGTGATTATGAAATCAACAGATAACCACTACCCAGGTATATGCCCATACATATGCCTCAGTTATCAAGTGACCCATCTCAATCAAGAGGTAAACACAAAGGTCATAGACTCATTCCAAACCAGGATTTTCATTATCGAAACTGTAACTGCTGAATAGCCCCATCTCTAGAGTGTACAATGGTCTTATCATGACTCTGAGGTACTTCTCACTAACCTAACACTGCTGAGGTACTCCTCCTGTCGAGTATTGCGGGCCAGCCACCCAAACACAGTAGTGCTTCCTTCCGGGGTCTGCCACCTATACACAGTAGTGCTGCCTCTCATAGCCTACAGTGGTACTCCTCCTGTCGAGTACCACGGGTCTGCCACCTCACACAGTAGCGCTCTTCCGCCATGAGTATACCAGCTCACAAAGTAGTTCTCCCCACTAGGCTATGCTAGTTACTCCGAATCGAATCAGACAAGTAGTCATAAGTCACATCCAGCTAAACGGTCTTCGTACTCTGTATGATCGTCTTTGGGAGGGTCCTCTCCATGAGATACAGGTCGATACTCCAAGTATCAAAAGTCCCACTAAGATGTATATCAAAGGACCGCCTCGTCATAGGGGTCTCAACGCAATAGACGACGCGTCAATCGGATGCACGGTCTGTGAGTTATTAGTCTTTTCATTCAAGGGGCCCAGTTGGTTTTGTGTGCGAACCAAACTGGCCATATCTCAACTGTACCCCGAACTCTCATAGGGTATACCCATATCGACCGTTTCTCAATGTGATCACCAATGCCGCTGATGGTTCGTCAAACGGACGTCCGGTCTGAAAGATATCAGTTTTTCCGTTCCAGGGGCCCGGTTAGAGTTCAGGTACAATCCAACCTAGCCATACTCCAACTGTATCCAAAACTCAGGTGAATTATGCCAAACGTTCTGTCTCATCAAGAGGAATTCAACGAGACAGACGACACGTCAATCGGACGCCCGATCTGTGAGTTATTGGATCTTTTCGTTTTAGGGCCCGGTTGGTTTTGTGAGCGAACCAACACGACCGCACTCCGAAGGCGTCCAAACCTCGAGCGGAGTAAGTTAAAAGTTCCACCTCATCAAGAGGAAACCAACAAAGTCGATGGCACATCAATCGGACGTCTGGAACTCAAGATATAAGCGTTTCCGCTCTGAGGGCCCGGTAGGTTTTGTATCCGAACCAACCCGGCCGAACCCAAAGTTCTTCGAAACCTTGAGTGTAACATATCAAAATGACTGTCTCTATCCAAGGATCACATCGCAACTGAAGGTGTGTCGATCGGAGGTCCGTAGCCCATGTTATGGGTGAAAGACCGAAGAGGCCCAAAAACGGGGGTTTGGGCCCGGCCCGGCCCGGCCCAACCCCCCCTGGGTCGGCCGAACCGGGTCGACCCGAACGGGGTCCGGGTCCGGCCCAGCGGGGCGCGGCCCGACCCAGCTGCGTGGCCTGGCCCAGCCTAGGCAGCTGGCTGGCCTCGCGCTGGCGCGGCGTGACGGGTGCGGGTGGTTACAAACCCCCTCGGTTGTCAACCTGGCACGGCTTAAAGCCGCGCCACCTCAAACCCTGGACGGCCCGGCCGTTCCGGTTCATGTCCCACCACCGTGGCTCAGCCGTGGCGGTTTGCTCTGGCGGTGCTCCACTGCCTTTTGCGGACCACCAGACGTGCTCCATTGGTCCGTTTCGCCTGCCGCCTTCGCCAACAGTCCTCCTGGGACCCAATCTTTATTGAGAATGAATTCAAATGCCATTTCAGCCCGATTCATCATCGCCCGTCGATCCGCACTCAACATTCAAAATGTGCCATCTTCGGTTTTTCTGGCGCGGCGCGACTGTGCCGCAACCCGACTTCGACCGCGGATTCATTCGACCTCAATGGTGCGGCACTCTAGCTTCGCCCTTATTCGTCGTGATTCTCTAAATTCCCGCACGGTGCGACGACACTGCATTGCATCCATTTCATGCCACGTAGATAACCAACAATATAAAAGGGGAGGAGGTTTGGCCGTGTTTGTGCGGTCTGACCTCCTCTGTTATTTTGATAACAGCTGGCCGTAGATATCGAAGAACATCTAAAATTATTCACGACATGAAAACCAAACCCCTACCTTGCAATGGCTTCACACGTAGTCGAGCCGCGGAGGAGGCAAGCTTCGCGGTGATCGGATGTCACGGAAGATCGGTGCTGATTCCGTTGATGTCAGAGGGTGAGTCATCGTCAATGGAAACATTCCCCGAGGTGGTGCCTCCTCCCTTTACGCGTAGGAAGAAGAGGAGAAGGCACATCGTCGGTGATCACCTGATGAAGAATGCGGCGTCTCGCTTCCTCCGACGTGGAGAGAAGGTGCAAGATGAGATGACGTTCTTCGTCGAAGCATCGGTTTTCTTCACGTTCTTCAATAAAGGAGATGAAGCATTCTTCTTCGGAGGAGGAAGTTCTCCAAAACTCAAATGCTCTCTTCCCTTCTCTTAACACAACATTTCTAACCAAAATAAAATAAGCCTCAACCTTATTTTATTTACCCATGCCATGAATTCAAAAAATTACAAAATTCAAAACCAACACATTTAATTTAATTTATATTGAGTTTTCAAATTAAATAATATTTAGGTGGGATGAATTAATGTGGGAGGTGAGGAGGAGAGGAGTCACTTAAGTTAAAGTGGAGTTATAATATTAAAGTGGGTGGTGAGTTATGGGAGGTCAAGGGGGTTATGGAAGATCAAGGGGGGTTAGGGTCTCATGTGGGCCCCACCACCCTCTTAACCTTTCATGGGTAGTTCCATAACTTTCACTCAAAGGATATACCTACTTTAAAGAAATAAAAATTGTAACTCAATTTTTATTTTATCATCCAAAATTTTTTAACAACTCCTCCCGTGAAAACGCAACTCCGAAAAAGATCTTCTTAAGCAATTACCGGTGCTGCGAATCCATCGGTGCCCTCGGAATTCGATTTCGAGCACCGGTTCAATGTTAGAAAAACCTGCTCATTCGTTCACTGAACGTACCCGAGCTAATCTTCCGAAAATGATTTCGGGCACACCGGGCCTCCGAATCTGGCACCGTTAGAAACTGCGTTCTTTTAAAATTCTGAAGAAAATTAAGAAAAAATTATCCTTGAAATTTTTGGGTCTTTACATTACTCCCACCTTAGGGATTTACGTCCTCGTAAAGCTTTAACACAAACAAGGGTTACAAAAGCGGTACTGAGCACGCATCTGAGCCTTCCGCTCCAATGTGCTTACCTGGAGGTTTCCATACTGCTAGTGAAAGTGCTCCCGAGGAATCGACCTTCCTTGTAGGACCCGCTCCTATCAATCCTTGATCCCCACTGGAACCTCTATGAATGACACCCCTTCGCCATCATCCATCTCCCCATGGTCGATGATATGTGAAGGATCACGCACGTATCTCATCAGTTGAGATACGAGGAAGTCTCCGTGCACCTGGTGCAACTGAGGTGGATCGGTCAAGTGGTAAACCACCCCGCCTACCGAGCTGAGGGGCTAGGAATGGTCCACTGAACCTCTGAGATAACTTTCCGCCTTAGCCACTTCTCTGTAATCCTCATCAAGGTGAGACCCATATAAAGACGTGATCGTCATCCTCGAACTCTAGAGGTATCCAATTCCTGTTTAGAACTGGAACTCAGAACGACTTCTGCCACGAGGGAAAGTTTGCCGACTCAAGAGTGATCGGTCGCACCCTCCTGTGCATGAGTTTATCCTGTGCTGCCTGGGGTTTCCTTTTCGCCGACCAAGGAAAACCCATTCCGACGTCGTAGTTAAACCACAACCTTTTTTCCTAATACCGCCAATTTGTGTATGAATTGTGATTGCTCATTCCATACTCAAACCAACGTCGTAAGGAATCGACGCTGCCACCAAGAGATTCCAATCAAAACTCTCACCTTGAGGGTCTGACCACATTGTCTACATAAGTGTGATTATCGAGTCTTCTCCCAGGTTTCTCCAGACGTGAGGGTCAAGTCTAAGGCTTACTGGAATCTCTAGGTCTGGGACAAGATTCATGGAAGGAAGGAATGATTAATATTGACATCTGTTACTACGCCAGATAGTAGTGGATACAGACTATCCCTTGAATCATTCTTAGAGCCATTGGGTCACTCTCTTTGACCGCAAGAAGCTACTCTCTTCCCCTGCCCTCTAGCTCCCAGAGCCTGGCGAGGACAACTATGTTGGGTGGTTGTAGTATCTTTAAACGTACACCACCACATGCTACTCTCCTAGCTCTGCCTCCACGTCTGCTGCTTCGCAGACTCATCTCTCCTTAAATCTTCCACTTCTTGAAACAATTAACATGCCCTAGTCTCTCTGACTAGTGCCAGTTTCCTGTTTCTTACTGAACTGTTCAGTCTTCATCCGCTCTTGTATGATCTGCACCTTCTTTGCCTACGATCTGAAAGAGCTACTAAAATTTCTCCTTTGCTGAAAAGAAAAACTCGGTCTCATCCCCTGGATGAACCATGCCCATTGCCTAATATAGTCAATCCTGACAAGAATGATGCATTCATGCCATGGATGACGTCATAAGGCCTTGACGTAACTACCAAGAGATCCAACTGTCACTATCACCTCCAAGGGTCGATTCACACAATCACCATTAGTGTGAGGTCACTGGGTCTCCTCCAGTAGAAATCTCAAAAGTGAGGTTCAAGTCAATAGTCTTAACTGTCACCAATGATTATCAACCAAACAAAATGACATGAAAGAAAACATCACAAAGATAAGTGTCTTTTCATAATTTCATCTCATAGTACACAGACATGAATACAACAGCAACATGGAACTAGAAGTACAAGGGACTTATCCACTAGTTCTGCTCTTTTCCACCTGCTCCCGGAGCTCTACTACCTTGTCCACTACTCGGCTGTTGCTCAAGAACTCGTCGCTGCTTCTGCCTCGGTGGCTCCTCCAACGCCTACGGATCGACTGTGCGAGGAGTCGGACAGTCATGTGCCATGTGACCCTTCCTGCTGTAGGAGAAACACTATCTGTTTCTGGCACGCCTGGCCCTGACTCCACCCTGGGTGCCCCGCACTACTGATCTTATAACCCGAGGTCACCCACCTGCTGGTCTGGTCCTCTTGGACCTATGCATCATCTGTCTACTACCCACAGATGACTCGGCTACTAATCGAAATCCCTGCGGCAAAGCCAGAATCTCTTATACACGCTCGGGGTGTAGAGTTACTGGCACAAACTCCACCCTAAAGAAGGTCTCAAAGTATTCCCAAGTGAAGGTCATCCCGTCAAAAAACTGGAACAAGTGGCTCCACCACCTTTCTGCTGCTGCCTGAAGGAGGCTGGCATCAAAGATCACCATGAATTCTGCTAGCATCCCCACTAGCCTGAAGACTCTCACCACAGCCTCCAGCCAATCCTTAGCCGCCTATGGGTCCGTATCTCCCCGCAACCCTGGTGGCCTCCGGCGCTGGAACTTGTGAAGCGCGATCAAGTGGCATGCATCACCTACTTTTGGGGCTGGTGGCATCGGTGGCCCAAAGTATGGTAGTACCGCTGGTGCCTCAACTGCAAGAGGGCCATATACCGAAGCCTCGTCGCTCGATAGGCTGTCAGTACGCACATCACTCTGGGCTCTAGCTGGTCATCCATAAAGAGGCATCCTGAATGAAACGACGTGACACAGTCAAATGATTATACCTAGTGAGCTGACCTGGTTTGATCTGACATTTAAAAACTTCTAGAAACACACACGCAATCAGTGTTTTCATGCACAAAGTTGGAAATCAGTTGTCAGGGTTCTGGTGTATGGATACGTCGGCCGCCCGCACCGACACTGGACTCCCTAAACTGAAGACCACACTCGGTACCCTTAACACTATTGCTTCACCGAAAGAATATGTCAGAGTTATAAGTTCTGTGGTAAAACCAACTTCTCTAATACCAATTTGTCACGACCCGTCCTCGGGGCCCATGCCGTGACTACCCCAACCCCGCCTTTAAAAGGCCAGGGGCTGAAGACTAGCACCAAAGTCGTAAATCCATATGACTGGGAAGGCATTGCCTTTATAAAAGTAAACAAAACACCACATAGTACAAGCAGAAGTAAAACACTAAGTACAAAGAGAAGTGATGAAAAGTAAATGGGCCAGAATACAAACCCAACTGAAAGTACAACTACAACTGAACAAAAGTACAACAGATGGAAGAATGGAAGTGGCTCCTGGGACATCCTCCTAGGATCCTACCTAATGGGTAGGTACAGATGGCGCAACTCCTAGATCGTCCACCACGGATCCTACCTGAAGGGTAGGTACAGATAGCCTCCACATCCCTCTCGCCTGTCAACCTCCTCCGAGTGACGTCTCGCCGTGAATTCCACCACCGGACACTGACTCGTCGTGTATTCCACCTCCGGGTACCGTCCAGTCCACGAACACTCGGCCTCCGTCAGCACTACCCATCATCAGCAACCAACACAACTAGGTACGGGCATAGCCCGTGCAGCGGTGAGTATAACGATACTCAGTAGGGACCCAGAAACCCTCAATGTCTCACTAAAACAAACAAGGATAACCACAAAGAAGATCTCAATAGATAACGTCTACTTAGGTATATGCCCATAAATATCCCTAAGTTATCATGTAACACATCTCAATCATGAGGAAACACCAAGATTATGAAATCAACAGATAACCACTACCCAGGCATATGCCCATACATATACCTAAGTTATCAAGTGACCCATCTCAATCAAGAGGTAAACACAAAGGTCATAGACTCATCTCAAACCGGGATTTTAATTATCGAAACCATAACTGCTGAAGAGCCCCGTCTCTGAAGTGTACAATGGTCCTGTCATGACTTCGAAGTATAGCTCACTAACCTAAGACTGTTGAGGTACTCCTCCTATCGAGTACTGCGGGCCAGCCACCCAAACATAGTAGTGCTTCCCGCCAGGGTCTGCCACCCAAACACAGTAGTGCTCCCACTCAAAGCCTACAGAGGTACTCCTCCTGTCGAGTACCGTGGGTCTTCCACCTCACACAGTAGTTCTCCTCCGCCATGGGTCTGCCACCTCACAAAGTAGTGCTCCCACTGGGCTATGCTATTCACTCCGAATCGAATCATAGAAGTAGTCATCGGTCACAGCCAGCTACACGGTATTCATACTCTGTATGCTCATCTCTGGGAGGGTCCCCTCCACGAACTACATGTCGATACTCCAAGTATCACAAGTCCAACCAAGAATTATCTCAAAGGACCGCCTCATCATAGGGGTCTCAATGCAATAGACGACACGTCAATCGGACGCCCGGTCTGTGAGTTATTAGCGTTTTCGTCCCAGGGGCCCGGTTGGTGTTGTGTGCAAACCAACTCGGATGTATCTCAACTATACCCCAAACTCTCATAGGGTATACCAATAGGGACCGTTTCTCAATGTGATCTCTAACGCCGCTGACGGTTCGTCAAACGGACGTCCGGTCTGAAAGATATCATCTTTTCCGTTCTAGGGGCCCGGTTGGATTTCGGGTACAATCCAACCCGGCCAAACTCCAACTGAATCCAAAACTCAGGATAATTATGCAATATCTTCTGTCTTATCAATAGGAATTCAACGAGACAGATGGCGCATCAATCAGACGCCCGGTGTGTGAGTTATTGGCTTTTTTGTTCCAGGGGCCCGATTGGTTTTATGAGAGAACCAACCCGACTTCACCCCAACAGCATCCAAACCTCTAGCGGAGTAAGCTAAAAGTTTCGCCTCATCACGAGGAAACCTATAAAGTCGAATGCACTTCAATCGGGCGTCCGTAACTCAAGATATAAGCGTTTCTGCTCCGAGGACCCGGTTGGTTTCGTATCCGAACCAACTCAGCCGAACCCAAAGTTCTCCGAAACCTTGAGTGTAACAAACAAAAACGACCGTCTCGAATCAAGGATCGCATCGCAACTGATGGTCTGTCGATCGGAGGTCCGTAGCCCATGTTATGGGTGAAAGACCGAAGAGGCCCGAAAACGAGGGTCTGGCCCCGGCCTGGCCCGACCCAACCCCCCTGGGTCGGCCGAACCGGGTCGACCCGAACCCGGTCCGGCTCCAGCCCAGCTGGGCCTGGCCCGGCCCTGCCACGCATCTTGGCCTGTCCTGTGTGGCCCGGCCTGGCCTGGGCAGCCTGCTGGCCTCGATCTGGCGCGACGCGACGGGTGTGGGGGGTAACAAACCCCCCCGGTTGTCAACTTGGCACGGATTAAAGCCGTGCCGCCTCAAACCCGGAACGGGCCTGCCGTTCCAGTTCACATCCCACCACCGTGGCCCAGCCGTGGTGGTTTGCTCCGGCGGTGCGCCGCCGCGGCTGGTGGCCGGCGTGGCGCGCCACCGCTGCCTTCTGCGGACCACCGGATGCGCTTCGTTGGTCCGTTTCGCCTGCCGCCTTCGCCAACAGTCCTCACGGGACCCGATCTTTACTATGAAGTAATTCAAATTCCATTTCAGCCCAATTCGTCGTCGCCCGTTGGTCTGCACTCAACTTTCAAAACGCGTTGTCTTCGTGGTTTTCTGGCGCAGCGCGACGGCACCGCGCCCCTTCGTCGCTGCCCGACTTTGACCGCGGATTCATTCGACCTCAAAGGCACACCGCACCGACACCGCCCTTATTCGTCATAATTCTCTAAATTCCCGCACGGTGCGACGGAACTGCGTCGGTTCCATTTCAAGCCATGTAGATAACCAACAAAATAAAAGGGGAGGAAGTTTGGTCGTGTTTGTGCGGTCCGACCTCTTCCGTTATTTTGATAACAGTTGGCCGCTGATATCGAAGAATGTCTAAAATTATTCACGACATGAAAACCAAACCCATACCATGAAAAGGCGTCACACGTCGTCGAGTCGCGGAAGAGGCAAGTGTCGCGTTGATCAGACGTCGCAGAAGATCAGTGCTGATTCCGTTGACTTCGGAGGGTGAGTCGTCGTCAATGGTGACGTTCCTCGTGGTGGTGTCTCCTCCCTTGATGCGGAGGAAGAAGAGGAGAAGGCACGTCGTCGGAGATCTCCCGATGAATAATACGGTGTCTCGCTTCCTTTGACGTGGAGAGATGGTGCAAGATGAGATGACGTTCTTCGTCGAAGCTTCGGTTTTCTTCACGTTCTTCAACGAAGGAGATGAATCGTTCTTCTTAGGAGGAGGAATTTCTTCAAAACTCAAATTCTCTCTTCCCTTTCTCTTAACACAAAATTTCTAACCAAAATAAAATAAGGCTCCACCTTATTTTATTTACCCATGCCATGAATTCAAAAAATTACAAAATTCAAAACCAACACACTTAATTTAATTGATCTTGATTTTTCAAATTAATTAATGTTTAGGTGGCTTGAATTAATGTGGGAGGAGAGGAGGAGAGGACTCAATTAAGTTAATGTGGAGTTACAATATTAAAGTGGGAGGTGAGTTATGGGAGGTCAAGGGGGTTATGGAAGATCAAGGGGGTTAGGGTCTAGTTAGGGCCCCACCACCCTCTTAACCTCTCATGGGTAGTTCCATAACTTCCTATCAAAGGATATAACTACTTTAAAGAATTAAAAATTGTAACTCAACTTTTATTCTATCTTCCACAAATTTTTAACAACTCCTCCTGTGAAAATGCAACTCCGAAAAATATCTTCTTAAGCAATTACCGGCATTGTGAATCCATCAGTGCCCTCAGAATTTGATTTCGAGAACCAGTTCAAAAGTTAGAAAAACCCGATCATTCGTTCACTAAACGTACCTGAGCTAAACTTTGGAAATTGATTCCGGGCACACCGGGACTCGGAATCAGGCGCCATTAGAATCTACGTTCTTGTAAAATTCAAAGAAAATTAAGAAAAAATTTTCCTTCAAATTTCCGTGTCATTACAAATTGGATGAGATATTTTCGACTATGGGATTCCTTCGGTCGATTTTGGTACCCCATGGAGCCACATGGGTGTAAAAATGACATTTTAGATAAATTATTTTAAAGTATAAAAAAATTTAACATAAACATATATATTTTTATAAAAAAAAATTTTATATGGGGTTATATAATTGATCCCTTCGACTATAATTATTCATAAGAAATCTAAAAATATTTCATACAAAATTTTATTTATTTAGAAATTAAATAAATTTAATTTATTTATGAGACAATAAAGATGAAATATGTTTCATTATTAATGAAGGAATCAAATAAATGATATTATACATATTAAAACAATTAAAATATGATATTTTTTATGCCATAAAAGATCTCTGGGGATGAAATTGACATATTATGTATGGGTCAATGCCTTCTTTTGAAGGAATTAAGATTTTTTGAATTAAAAAAAACAATTACTAAATAGTGTCAAAATTAACATAGACGAATTTTTAAAATAAATACTATTTTATTAAATGATATAAAAATCCTAAAAATATAATGTTCGACCAAATAACACAGATTCTAATAAAAATGTCACAAATTAACCACTTTAGTCTCTCTTTGGTTTTATAGTAATTATATAAACCATGTAGTATAAAAATACTAGCAGACATGGTAATAGTTAAACTATTTATCTAAGGGTTAGTCCCAAAATATAAGGATAATTTTATTACCTAAACATGTCTAAATACAATGTTTTAAGAGTTTGTCGACCCATAGATTTCTAATACTCAAACAAAATCAAGTTTTAAATATTATAAACCAAATATAATTTTATAATAAATTAATATTTTTATCTTTTCCTAAAGTCCACCTCAAATCTCTTATAAATTGGCATGTCCCTTTATCATTAATTCACATCAACAAATCCCTTTTTCTCATCCAAAACCTACCCAAATATCCACCCAACATCCTTACCATCATCCTAGAGGGAATACATTCCACAGAAATCAATCTTATGAATTTATTTTGTGCAAATCAAAAGGAGATACCCCTAGAAGAGTTGTTCATTTTATCCCTTCTTTAAAGTACATTTCTTCATATACTTCATCTTATTATGTTATTACCATAATAAAATAATAAATCCATCATATATTATATTCGGAGATGTTATTAATATTATGGAATAACCATTTTCCTCTTTTTACCAATCCAATAAAAATCAATACCACCATGTGTGCGTGTGTACGTCTTACCATCTCTACGTTGTGGTGTAAATTGTTTTTCGTCTATACTTTATTTCCATGGGTATTAAAATAAATATAATGGAATTAAACAAAAAATATAACATTATATTTCTTCTTTAAAATTCATATTACATCCAATTCAAAACCATTTAATCATTAATTGAATGATATCATCAGTCATGCATACATACGACCTACCGTCTCCACAGCGCGATGATATTCATTTTCCTCTTTAACCATCCAAGAATGATTATATAAAATATATTATTCGAAATTATGAAACAAACTCACATAATAATCCTACTAGAATGATATATATATATATATTTCTTTTTATATATTTCATTCACTTTATTCCATTTAATAAGATAAGAAAACGGAATCAACATTCATGCGTACGTACGGCCTACCGACATCATGAATGATGTATTCCATTTTATATATCTACATATTACTTATATTTTTATTATAATTATAAATGATATATAAATCATATTATGAATTTATGAATTATGAAAATCATGATCTATTTAATATTGTCAAGAATAAAAAGTCAATACATGTAGGTTAAACAAAGCGATATTACCTGAATTGTTCCATTAACATGGAATTGTTAATAAGTGGGTAATATAAAGGCCTAAAAGAATCATATATGATTTCATAAATATTATTATGATTCTGATATAAGATAATAATATTTTTTAAAACATTATTCTAGAGTTTTAGATTCATTCATAGAGTATTGGACCTAAGGTTAGGGTTAATTCCTCAATCTCGTTATTTTCTTAGATTGTTTATGTCTATGTATATTGGGGGCATATTTATCATCCATGTACATGATTCATAAAATGATTTCAAAATCAAAATTTTAAGGTTATATTGTAAGTTTTCTTTTATATATCATCATTTTAAATGTTTCCAAGATTTATTTTTTGACATCTTTTTAATTAATGTCCATATTTTCAAAATGATTTTCTAGATTTATTTATTGGGATATGATTGATTTAAAATGGTTATACATTTCAAAAGATTCAATTTTTTATGGTACAATTTTACTAAAAAATCTATTTTAAATGGTGTCCATTATAAATTGTGTGACTATTAAATGATTTCCTGAAAAAAAGGATATTTCTCTGAAAGAGTTTTACTGATTAATTTCAACTACATCAACATCCATCACTGGATATTATTCTTGATTGAGGTCGATTTATTATAATAAAATATCTCATACATTATTGAATGAGGTATGATATTCTTGACTATGGACGATCTATTTAAATACCATTATGGTTTTAGGTTAATGTATTAAAATTTCATATTCCAGTTTTAATTCGAATGATTATGTTATGTTTCACGATTTTCATATGAGGAATGAATTGGACTTAGTAAGTGATGGGTGGGTCTGTTATAGCCCCTTTATGCATAAGTATGTCTCATGATAGAAACTAGTGTCTTGGAACATGACCATTAAATAATATTTGAAAATGGTCTTGAAATAAGGCCTTCATGTTGTATTTATAATGTCCAGAATTATGTATTCCATCGTTATGAAAATAGTTATTACATGTAATTATTTGACTAGTTTAATGTCCATTTTCATGTTTACATGATAATTTTTTACTTATTTCTTCCTAATTATGTTCATTTTTATTGTTTAAAAGTACAATGTTTTCATTATATATCATGCTTTAAATGTTTATTGCTTCCATTGAATAATTTACCTTTAATGAGAATCTAAGCGTAGTCATTCCTTATGTTTTATATTCCCATGATTACAAGAAGTGTATTATAATTGATATTCATGGTTAATGTAGCGTAACAATGACATTATCATATGATTTTTTATTCAGTTTAATAAATTGTAATGTAACATTCATGTATGTATTCTATTTTCAATGAATACTAAACTAATTAGTCCTTTGGGATGTGATTCCGTGTAATCATGATAATTTATTAAAACAATGCAATGGATCTGAGCTTTTAGGGGTGTGGAATTATAGATGGTATCATAGTATGTTTAGTAATATCCTTTGAAATAGATTTAGGGAAATAATTTTATGAATCTTATTAAATGGATAGAAATTGAGGATATGTATTGAACATAATCCTATAATTTTAAAATAGAGATTATGTGGGTATTACTAGAAAATACATTGTTTTATAGATAAAAGATGTTTTAGTAGTTCTGATACAAATTTACTTAGGTTTGAAAACTCTGACAAGGTGTTTCGATCTTTACTTATGGAAACATGGTACGTGACAATGGGGCTTCATGCAAACGTTTTTTGACACTCCCATGGGATATTCGTAAGATAATTCCTATTTTCATTACTAACCATTATGAACAATTTATGAGTATATATGTCCTCAAAGGAACCATATTTAGTATTATGGATTAGATGTGCATAAGTTTTTTAATTTATGTTAAGTATTTTACTAGTTTGGAATTATGAATTATGATTCATAACCTATCTAGCGTATTCCATTATTTAGAAATGGAACCAATTTGAAGAAATGGAAATAATATCAATAAATGTAATATATGTAGGTATTTACTTCCTATGAAAGGTACTGATCATGGAGTTGGTGATACAAATGGTAATGAACAACATATAACTGTACTGGGACAACTAAATCAGGTTATGAATAATAGTCGTACCTTAATGGGGCATCCTTATCCACTATGTGGTGGATCAAATTTAGATTGCTTCATGAGCAAACATACTCCAACATTCAATGGGACTATAAATACATTCTTAGCTGATGAGTGGATAACTTCCTTAGAGAAAATATTTCTTTCTTTGGGAAGTAATGAATGGGAAAAGGTTGTCAACTTAGTTTGTCTTCTCTTAGGAGATGAAGTTCAATGGTGGAAATTAATTCAAAACACAAAGGATTATGGAGAAGTGCTAAATATAGAATATAAGGATTTTAATGAACTTTTCCTAGAGAAATAATATTCTCATGAACAACGCACTGATATGGAAAGAAAATTTCTAAGCCTGAGGAAAAAGGAAGTTCAGAATGTTGCAAAGTATGAGGGTAAACATACAAGGTTAGAAAGGCATGAAACAAAATACATATGTTACCAACTAATAATGATTTATTGATTATTTTATGGTTAAAAATTATTTCCTCTGATGAGCATTGTTCTCACAAGCATTCTCATCATACTAATATATAGTCTCTTGTGCAATCAAGAAAAAAAATTAATTCTCTAAGTCTTATGAAATTAATGTAATGAAAGATAAGAAGAGAACGTATTAGAAATAGACAGATAAATAGAATAAGGTACAGAATGATTTTATTTTATGTGATAAATGTGGAACGAAATACCCTGGTACTTGCCTAAAAATAATGAGAGTTTGTTACAAATGGGGAGGAAAAGGTCGCCAGGCTTCTGATTATAAGGGAAAGAATGAATCCATGAACTGTTTTTAATGTAAATATATGTGTCATTATGAAAACGATTGTCTAAATCTTTAATGAAATATATCTTAGAAAAAGAAATTGGATAATGCTCAAGCTTATGTTGTTACTATAGTTGAAGTGGAATAATTTATGTGTTTGTTTTTTTGGATTTAAGAATCATATTTTAGTTATATGAAGAATGTCATATATATATAAGGATTTTACTACACTACATTTTGATTTCATCAAGATTTTAATATTATTAAGGTAATCTTATATTCATTATGTGAAAATAAGATCAGTGTTACATTGTTAGGGGAATCTGAAGTTATAAAAGATTTTGGAAAGTTAGAGAACATTTAGACCGAGATTAGTTAGAATTATTTTGGATAAATCTAAATACTGGGGTGAATTAATTTTAACATTATATTTTATTGTTTAAATTTATTTTTGGAATGTTATAATAAAATATTTTTAGAAAAAGACATCTTGCAGGTCGGCTGATGACACATCACATCTGGCAAAGCTGGAGGCATCGAACCTACAATTGAAGTGTTACAATTCTCTATTGCCTAGAAATATACTACATGAAGTCCTTGGTTATTATGAAATATTTCTCTTTATTTAAATGGTATATGATTATATTTATATCCTTATTCAATTGAGATAAATAATTTTTTTTGTTTTATCTTTTGATGAGAAATATTAGTTTGGCATAGGAATTAGTTAATGGATGAAACTCTTCTTGTATAATAAGTATGTTTCCTTCTGATCTTATTCTATGAATTAAATTAATTCTACAACACTAGGTAAAAGAACATAAATCCAAAAATGGTTTCAGAGTACTTTATTTGGATATGAGTCAAATTGTCTATTAGATCATCACAAATTTATAGCATTCTTGTTCCTAACATTCTACAAATAATATTTTATATCACTCTCAATCAGAACATGATGGTTATTTTCCCTTCCATAAAATTTTTTCCTATATAGAACCCTAGTATGTGTTATTTCCAATAACCTTCATACCTACCTTTCTTTATTTTAAAATATATGCATCATTAATCTATTTTTCGATGTGGAATTGCAATTATGATATTTTGAAATATCAAACCCCTAGTTTTAAATCATGATTTAAAATTGTGAATACATAATTTATTAAAGGAGGGGACAATGTATCACCCCGTTATTCCATGGTATGATTCCTTTTTAAATAATTCATCAGTGTCTGATGTACTCAACACTGAGTTCTAGAACACCACGACCTATCAAACTAGTAATTTAAGAAGCAGTTATGAATAGTACTAACTACATTTTGAATTTTATATTTCCTATATAATTTAAAAATTAAACATTTTGTTTCCTATACATAATAAGAAAAAAAACTATATTTTTTAGAATAAAAGATGTATTTTCTTAAAAATCATTTCTTCCGCCTTTTAAAAGAGGTCCCAATTTAAATATAATATTTGAAACCTTTATATATTCAATTTGATGAAATTATATTCTTCTTTATATGTGGGACGTAGAAAATTTGTTTGGATAAATGTTTGGTAATTTTATGTTAACTTTAATATTTTAATGAATAGTGAAAAATATAAAATTTTAATTGAAAACAATATTTTTAATCAAAATAATTTGTAGTGGTAAATTATACATATGAAGGTTTTTAATGTATAATTAGATTATTTTTATCATTTATTATTATTTAGGTCATTAAAAGTACTTTTACATTTAAAATTGACCTAAACACATGTTAATATTTTGATAGTTTTTTAATCTTAAAAACCTAGCCTTTTGGTTTTGACAACGAGAAATAATATTAGATTAATTTCAACCTATACGTTGGAGTGGAATCTCAAGAGGGGGTTGAATTGAGATCTTAATAAAAATTTCTGTTTAAATCCTTATTTTAGAAGGATCCCCCAATTTCAAAATGGGACAGTTAATTAATCCAGTAGAGATGTAAATGTCTAGTTGGTCAACATGTTACTCAAAGAGTGATTAGTCCATAGTTAAATTTGTGTAAAATCACTTCTTTATCTTTTGAAACAATTTTTCTGAATTCATCATTTACACAGACTAACCAAAACTAAAAATCAATGAGAATGCAAAACAGTACTATGTTATTGCAATTATAAGCTGCGGAAAAATAGATAAAATAGAGTATTAAAAAATATAGTGCACAGTAAATTGAAACAAGAGGTTCAATACTAGGTAAAGACATAATCCTCTCTACTTGGTGATAACCTACCACCAAGAAGTTTATATTAACAATATACTTGATACACTGCCTTTATCGGGCTTCACAACAGTTTTCACAAACTTTCCAGGGTTCACACCCTCTACCACTGTTCTTCATGGGAAAGACAATTAATATAGAACGCACATGATCTCTTCCACTATTTTACATAGGAACTAAATGTAAGTGATGTTTTATGTAAGGATATTCAATATCCTCCAGTTCTAGGACGTGAGATAGTGTGTGAAGTAGACAGAAAAACTTCTTAAAAATGTAAAAAGAAAAAACCCAATAGAGCCAATACTATAAGATTGATTTTATAAATCTCCATGTGTTATAAGTTCAACTTTTGACTCCTTGGAGTGAAGAATTTTATGGTTGAGTCTATCTCTGAATGTTGTCTCCAAAATAGAATGTCGTAACTCGAGTTACTAGCTTTTAGGAATTGAGTGTTCTACTTCTTGAGTTGATTAAATGTTTAGGAGACATAGATGGAAACCTCAAGTTGTTTTACTGGAATGATCTTCTTTAAGTTCTTGAGGTTTTCAGTGAAGGTTCTTGAATGGATCTTCCTTGTTCATTAGTAATTTCTTCCTCATGAATTTCACTTCTGGACTCGAATATTTATTTTTTCTCTATGCCTTTATATATATTTCTTCCTCGTTATTTTCATTAATATTTTAGGTCAAAAAAGTGAAGTAATTACATCATGTGAAATCTTTCTTGTACCTCATACTATTAAGATATGGCCTCTTGATATTTCTATAAGAAGCATTAATTAATTCAGAAGCATTAATGTTAGCAAATATGATAGTTAGAAAAATATCAAAAATTTGACAAAGGGAATCGGTAGACTGGTAAGGGTAGCTTTCAAATATATGGGATTTAATAAAATATACACATCGGAAACCTCCAACTGTATCCTTCCATATGCAACCTTTAGCAGTAGGATTGCATCAGTGACCTTTGTATCAGTGACCATGTATCGATTACCATGTATCAGTGACCATGTATCGGTGACATTGTATCGGGTGACCTTGTATCGGGGACCATGTATTTGTGAACTTGTATCAATGAACTTGTTATGGTGACCCTTTATTGGTGAACATGTATCGGTGACCTTGTATCGATGACCTTGTATCAGTGACCTAGTATATGTGATTAATTATGCACTATAAGCATCACCCGTCAAGAAGTGCGATTTAGAGTATATGAATATTACTCTATAGAAACAATAAACATTAATGAAACAATAATAACATACAATGATAACATGATTTGGGAATATCAGAGTAGGTGATTGAAACAATATCCTCCGTATTGATAATCACAAATTATGACATTGAATCATTAGGTTTAAGAGTTTTTAATCAAGGTTAAACACATCTGCTAATTTCATCAGTGAGGTGAGCATACGCAAATTATATTGTGAACACTACATTGAGGCCAGAACATATATAAACATTTCTCCCCCTTTGTGATTAAAAAAAGTCACACATAACATGAATAGAGAAAAGAGAGTGTTGTTATTAATAAAACAGGAGTACAATAGACAAGAAAATACATCAATCCCTATTATCTAAGACAGACCACACTCAATCCACATCAGAAATGTCGAATGGAGCATTGTCTTTGGAAGCTGAGGAGGTAGGTTCTGAGGTTGTCAGATAGGCTGAGGGATGGAAGTCAACAGTGTAAGAGCAGCAGCCACTGAGGCATCAGAAGACCAGTAGTGAGTATATCTTTGTGGAATCATTGGTGTAAAACATCTGATTTCTTGGGTAGGAGTCATCAATATACTAGTAGTGGTGGAACCAGAGGCAGGTGAAGAAGCAGGAAAAGTAGGAGGAACAACGATGGATGTGCATTCCACATGGAGAAAGGGTAACAAAAGATTCCTCAAGTCCATAATGATGATCCCCCCTCTTTCCATAATATATATGAAATCACCATTGTTTTCCATGAATCTATCTAGGACATGGGTCATCTCTCTATGCTTGCTCACATGATCCTTAAATGCCTGAGTGACCGGAGGGATTCTCAAATTTCCCAAATGCAGCTTAAGGATACCATCCATCTGATGCATAGTGTATAATCATCTGTAATAGAAGTCAGCTTGATCCATGATGGACTTCTGATCTTGAGAAGATTCACTTAAAATAATTTCCTACATGGTTATGAATTTCCCTATCAAGGGAAATGACATGAGAGTCTGAGGTACTAGAACTTGTGAACATTTTATATTCTTCTCTTACAACAGTCCTAAAGGATTCAATGTCAACTTGAGGAGAGGTTTAAGATGATGCAGATGCTCCCATAGGTGCCATAGAGAAACCCACAATCTCTTTAAATGATTTTGTTAGCCCACTAATCAGACTTTTTACATCATCATCTTGGCCTTTCACATGTGTTTCCATAGACTTTTAAAAATCCTCAAACACTGTGACCATTTTTTGAACCACATTTTTAATATATCTATGGTCGCTTTCCACCTGAATCCTTGAATCCATATATTCATCTAAGCTAGCAATATACTGCTTCACTAATTCCATAGAAACATCCAAAGTTCTTACCTGATTCTGACATTCCGTGACCTCATGTGATAGAGCTGAGTGATAGGTAGAGACTATCCTTTACAATACAATTTTCATGAGTCCTTGATTATGAGATATTTTTCTCTCAATCTCTTTGGCTTTTTCATCAATATTCTTCTTCAGGTCTGATTTCAAATAATCTAATTAATCCTTCATTATGTAGTCTCGAGGTAACAAAACTACTGGCTATATATTGGTAGTTTCTGAGACAGTAGGAATTGGAGGACTTCTAATAGGTTGGTCATCTTCAGAATCTCCATAATATATGCCTAAAACCACAATTACATGAGCATCTATCTAGTCCTCTATCTCATTAGCAACAATAACTAATCCTATAGCAACAGGTTCCTCACCCGCACAAGGAAAATTCTATTGATGAGCCACATCTATCTCCATCAAATATCCTTGACCAAGATCATTAACATGAAGGTCCAATTCCACTTCCTCTACAATAATCTTAAATGGCTTCCAAAACAATTCCAACTTCATCTTATTGAGTAACTTCTTCATCCACACTTTCTACCCTTTCTGTATGTCCTATTAGAGGACTAAGACTTAAACATTTTTCTTCACTTAAAGAAAGAGCTCTCAAAGCCATCTTGACTTGAATCAGTGTCCTCGTCATCATGTGAGGTATCTTTAATGTCACATTATACATTTTCATCCCCTTCTTTTTAACTGGTTTCCTCATAGCTATCCCATTGGACAGTCTCCCTTCTAGGAAATCCCTTTGGTGGTCTAGGCCCACCAAAGGATACAGTACTTGCGCGAGGATTTGAGGGAAGGAAAGGATCAATATTGTCATCAATAGGGGAATCCTATCTTTCTTGAACAATAAAAGCCTCTTTATATTCATCTATATAAGCAGGATCTAATTCACCAGGCTTAAGACCAATGTCTCTCTTATTTTTAGGCCAAGTAGGATAGGAAACATGGTTAAACTCTTCATATACATTAGCCTCATCATTCACCCATCTACTCAGCCATGGATTCTAGTTGATCTTCATCAGCATGCATATCACTTTGGTGATGTAATGGTTATCTTCCAAAACAACAGTTTCCCCCTTACTCCAACAACTCCATTTACTTTCAACATAAGACATATCAACTTTGTGTGAAATAGTGAATTGGATTTGGAAATAGGTTTGGTTATATCTTCTAGTTGAATCATCAACATCCTACATATGAGGATCTTATGTTCATTCATTAACAGATACAAGAGGGAACCATCTTGAAACATTAAAGGTGAAATATACCCTATCCCCGGGGTGAAAAGATAATGGATAAACTAGAAAATAAGCATATCATCTCGTACCATTTTTGCAACAATGAATTTCCTAGAAATTCCATTCCCTATATATTCATCTAGAGCTTATTCATAAAAATGAACTCAGTAGTGGGAGGCACCACTTTTGAGCAATAGTCAAAAATCCCTTCATGTCGTACTCTCAAACATTCAACCCCTTCACTAGAGTAGAAACTCACACATACTCCATTTACTCTAGAAGTCTTATAGTGCTCATCCATAGACTGGTCAATCTTGAGATAGTCATAAAATTCATTCACTAATTTCTAGTAATATGGTCTATTATTGTTTGACAACAGTCAACCCACCCCGGAGCTTCAAGTTCCTTTAGTACAAAAGATAGGCTCGATAGTTCCCACTCTTAACATAACTTCTTCTCAACCACTATTTCCCTCTTTGATTAATGTGGGTTAAGAACCATTGAAACTACATAGCATACAATACTCAATTCGGCTCTAGGTTTCTTAGGATATGCCACATGTTCTTCATTAGAATCTAACATCCTTTTGACTCTTTCCATTCATCTGGAGTGGATTAAGGTTTCAATAGGGGTTTAGGTTCTGAGATTGGGGAGAAAAAGGATTGGGAGAGGGTTTTATGTGGATCGGAATGTGATCTATGTTTTATTTTTATCATTTATGGATTGAAAAATGAAACAGATAAAATAAATAGGTAATATGTAGAAAAATTTTCAGATTCTGGATGACAACACCAAAATGCAATGTCCCAAACTCAAGTCTTCTATTAATAAGTAGGAATTGGAAAGGGTCAACGTTGAGGTCCTATTGGTAAAGTATAATGGTGAGTTCCTATCGATATGTTCTAATGGTGAGTTCTTATCTATATGGTTTAACGGTGAGGTAATATCGGTAAGGTCAAATGGTGAGGTTTTATCGGTAAGGTCTAACGGTGATGTTCTATCAGCAAGGACAAATGGTGAGGTTCTATCGGTATGTTCTAATGGTGAGCTTCTATCGGTAAGTTCTAATGGTGAGGTTCTACACTAGACTATTTATCATACCTAACTCATGTTTGTTGTAATATAACCTCTTAGAATTAAAAGGTTTTGTGAATATACACTCCAATTGGTGTTTAGTACCAACGAATTCTAGAGTGATATCACCTATTTGATAATGATATCTAAAGAAATGATGTATTACATCAATATAATTTTTCCTAGCAAGAGATAATTGATTTTTAGAGACGTTAATAGCACTTGTGTTGTCACCATTTATAGAGACATGTTTTAATTGATATCCATAGTCTAGTAAAGTGTGTTTTATCCACAAAATACGAGCACAACAACTACCCGCAGCTATATATTCAGCCTCTGCAGTAGATAATGAAACAGAATTCTGTTTCTTACTACACTATGATACTAGTGACTTGCCTAAAATGTAATATGTTCCAAAAGTGATTTTTATGTCTAACTTGTAACCAGCAAAGTCATCATCCAAATAACTTATTAAATCAAATGTTTGTCCCCATATATAAAATAGTCCTAAATTTATAGTAAACTTGAGATATTTAAAAATTATTTTTAACATTATTTAAGTGATACTCGTTGGGATTGGATTGAAAACGAGCACACATGCATACACTGAACACAATGTCATGTCTTCTTGCAGTAAGATAGAGAAGACTCCCAATCATACCTCGGTAATTGGTTTGATCCACTAATTCACCATTTTCATCATCATCTAACATGCATGTTGTACTCATTGGTGTATCACCTATTTTACAACTATTCAAACCAAAATGTATCAAAATATCATTAGTATATTTATTTTGATTTAAAATAATACTATTTTTATTTTGAAAAATTTGAAATCTAGGAAAAAAATGTAGTTCCCCCGTTAGACTCATTCAAAATTCATCTTGCATCATTTTTGAAAGATCAGTATAGATAGAGTTTTTAGATGATCCAAAAATTATATCATCTACATAAATTTGTAATATTAAAAAATCTTTTTAAATCCTTTTAATAAATAGAGTAGGATCTGATATTCCTTTATTAATACATTTTGAAATAAGAAAGGAACTATGTTTATCATAACAAGCTCTTGGAGATTTTTTTAGACCATATAAGGATTTTGAATGTTTAAAAAAAGGATTTGGAAAATGGGGATTTTTAAATCCCAGGGGGTTTCCACAAACACATCCTCAACTATATACCCATTTGGAAAATATCTTTTGACATCCATTTGATAACATTGAAAATTCAGATGAGCTGTATAAGCAAGTAGTATCCTAATGGACTCTAACCTAAATACATGTGAAAAGGTATCATCATAGTATATTCCTTCCTCTTGACTATACCCTTGTGAAATTAACCTGGATTTGTTTCGAACTATATTTCTACATTCGTCAACATTATTTCTAAACACCCATTTAGTTCCAATAGTCATGGTGTCTTTAGGTCTATCCACTAAATCCCAAACATTTTTTCATCCAAATTGATTGAATTATTATTTCATAGGTATCTACCAAAATTCATCACTGAATGCATCATTGATATTTTTTGGTTAAAGATGTGAAAAAAAGGCTTGATTTTCAACCTGGATTCTTAGAGAAGCTCTTGTTTGTGTCCCTAAATTTAGATCACCTATTATAGCATATAAAGGATGAGTTTTGAGAGTCCTTATACCTTTAGAAAGTGTTTAACTAGACTCCACATGATTATCTGTAGGTTCAGATTCATCATGCACAGTATCTAGAAGGTTTCTAGAACTGGTTGTTTTTACTAAGTATTCACCGTCATTGTCATTAAGGTCCAGAATTGACATATCTTCCTCATGATGTTCAAGATTTGTTTTGGGTTCATGTGGATAAGTATAACAACCCATACTTTACATACATTGTTAATACATCGAAATTGAAGCACACTTATTTCAACATATGACAAAACTACAAAGGACCGTATAGGTATAGTGTCTTTAGAAACTGGGAAACATAAACAACTGATTCATAAATCTTCTACAGTGTCTCCCATTTATTTCATCATATCTAGGGTCCCTTTTAGCATATTCTACTTAATATCCATCTTCCTGACCTGGGGAAAAGAAAACATAAAAGGGTGAGCTCAAATGCTCAGCAAGGGCAAATAAAGGAAATAAAAATCATATCATATCTTTATGAAAATCAAAACCTGCAAAAGAGATCATAATATCTTAACATGGAATAAATCATAGAAGTGAAAATGAGATCCCCATAATCATAACATAAAACTTGAAACTTTGTGGCATGCACACATAATCATGGAAAATCATTTCTTGTTAGTCATGACTTATTGCCAAGACCATCTTAGTGGACAAAGTCCCTTTCTGAACCGAGTTCACTCCTCATTTCAGTCCTGTATCACTGAACCGAAATAACCTTCCGTTCCAGCCATGTCTATCTCATGAGATATAAAATCATTACCCAATGCATTGGAGGGAGATATAGGTCCCACCCATCTTATAATGAATCCTTTCTTATGTGTGCCACATAATCATAAAACATACATCATCGCATAACACATGTAACAAAAAATGGGATTCTTGAAACATCATGACATCATAAATCAATTCATATAAGATAAAGGAATTCATGAAAATGTTTCCATCACAACATAATCAAATCCATGTAATATTAGGGATAAAATCAGAACCCTTTTATTATCTTAGATGGAAAATAATTTTGATAAAATACTTGAACTCCATTCTTGAGGAAAATATCCTTTCTACTTCAAAAATACTTTTCCTTTCTTAACATGTCGTACAATTATAAACTAAAAGAAGTTGATTAAAAATAAACTTAAAAACATGAAAAGGAAACTTCTTGGAAATAATGTTTTATAAATCCATTCATGCCGTATAAGTTAAAAAAAACATTCTTCGTACTTTTGTCGGAAAAGTCAAAAAAGTACCTCGTACGGAAAAACGACAAAAGATTCCTTTCATATTCTTTACTAAAAACTCACCGAAGGGTAAAATTGGATTTAAACCATTGCAAGTGGATGGAAACAATATTACATATTGAGGGAACATGGATGTGGATGATAAAATACACCCCAGTAAATACTTACGAATAAACAATCTCGGATAAAAATGAGATTGTGATATTTTCCTTACCTTAGGTCCGATTTTCTTTGTACGTGTCCGAAGCTCCTGTATAATGGTTTAAATAATGTTATTGACTTATTCCAGAATCATACATGTTGATATGATATCATATATGGTCATATTATTAGCTTTTTGTTAGTAATATTTCATTGTTACTTGTTACTCGGGACTTTATAACTTTTCGTTCTTATGCGTGTTTTGTCGAATAAATTCTTATTCTTATCTTTAGGTTATAGATAATTCATTTACAGAATGGTATTAGTGTAGTATATACCATATTCATTCATTCAATTCATTTATATAATCATTATGAAATGAAGATCATGTAGAACGAGTCGCATCACATCGTGGAGACGGTATTCCGTACGTACGCACGAGTGATGATATCATTCCTATGATCGTGGAATTGTATTGGAGTATATATATATATATTATTTCAGTATCAATATTACTTCATAATAATCATATATAGTTACTTATTACACCATTATAACCATCCTTGTAAGGTGATGGTGGAAAAATAGATTACACCACGGCGTGGAGACGGTATTCCGTACGTACGCACGCGCGGTGATTTCATTTTTCCGTAGGATGGATAGAAGGCGAATTAGGGTTGTTTCATATTTATAATAACATATCAGTATGTAAGTAATACTGATGTTATTACTTTATCATGAAACAACTAAAGAAGAAGAAGTTTAAAGAAGAAAGAAATTGAAAAGATCGGTAATGGATATTACCTCTTCTTTGGAACGCCTCTTTGAATCCTCCACTTAAGGAACTAAGAGTGGTCTTTGGAGAAGAACAGGACCTCTAGGACTATTCTAAGGAAGTGGAGAGGAGAAAATGGCAGGGGTTGGCCGAGCTTGAGTGCTCAATTTGGTGTGAGGAGGAGGGGGAGGAGGTGCCCTTTTATAAGGGGGGAGAGGGGCACCTTAGGAATATCTCAAAATATTATTTTATATTAAAGTCAAAATCGGTTTATAATGGTTCCAAAGGGTCTTATTTCGAAGCTAAAGTGGGTAAGTGTCGAAATCCCATCAACCAATAGGATTTAGACAAGTTTAGGGTATTATTTTAACCTTATCAATTAGATTTAACTCTAAGTTAAATAATTTAACTTTTACCGTGTCTTTTTGTTTTCTTTCACTATATGGTTAATACACTTACTATAACATGCCAAACGAACCCCAAATTGTTTATTATTAATATATATATCCTTATCTAAGTCATTTGGCCGAACCTTAGATTTTTAAAAATAAAATAACAATTAGTAATATAATATTTGATTTAAAAACTATTTTGTGTCAATTTTGACACTATTTGATATATGATTTTTGTGAAAGTCATAACAGAATTATATGTTCGAACAAAGTTGATTAAATCAACATTAATATATCATAGTAACCTAGAAAATTAGTGGAATTCATAAAAAATCTCAAATTACATTTAGTTTGGTGTTTATAACATCAATTATGTCAATATTTCATTAATAAGATAATTACTGCATCATCGTTGTGTCATAAATAAATTAAATTATTTGATGTCTAAAAATTACAAATAAAATACCATCATGTAGGAAATCTTTTTAGCTTTATAATTAATATTTACAATCGAATTTATCTTATGTATAACCCCATATTAAAAATGATTTACTTATTAAACTTTGATTTTAACTATTTTAACCTTTCTTTAAATAAATTAATAATAAATGTCCTAATCTAATCCAAGTGGGCCTAAATGGTCATATTTTATTCCTAAGTTTGTTTTTGGTCGAATTATACTTGTCCAATAGAATTAGGACATGTGTTAGGGTAATATTGATATCATATTTACCCTTAGTTACCCTATTTACTATTAACCGCGGTAAAAAATAGTAAAAAGTTACTATTCACCAAAAATTATTTTCATCTCATTGAACCACATTTTAGTCCTTGATATTAACCGTGTCTCTCGGATTTTTGAAATTCCATTCACAGAAGCGGTAAAATTAAGTTTTATGCAAAATTCGGTTTTTAACCTACCACTTAGTGGTTTCACTATTCATCAAAAATTGAAAGTTTTCAGAAAAATACCAAAATTTCACCCTAGGCTAATTTCGATATTCTGACTCCAAAAATGAAGTCCATTTTGAAAAATAAAATTTATAAAATTTCAAAAAGTGGTTATTACTATTCATAACGGCTAGTTTTAATAGTATATTGTTGTTTAGTGAAACTCGGTATTGCGTACGACGCAAGCTATCGAGGAAGGTCGCGATTGCGTGTAAAGCAAGCCAAGCAAGTGCTGTGTAGAAAAAGATTCCTTTGATGATTTATATAACATAAAAGTCTCGGGTGTTACATTCTACCCCCCTTAAAAAGAATTTCGCCCTCGAAATTCGTCACTTTGTAACAAACAGATGAGGATACTTCTCCCTCATCATATCCTCAAGCTCCCAAGTAGCTTCTTCAAGTTGGTGGTTCCTCCATAAAACTTTCACCAAGCGAGTGGTCTTGTTTCGTAGGACTTTTTCGCTACGATCCAGAATCTCTATCGGCTGTTCTTCATAAGAAAGATCTTGCTCCAGCGGTACAACTTCTGAGCTGAGTACATGTGAAGGATCTGGTATGTACTTTCTCAGGAGAGATACATGGAACACATCGTGAACTTGAGAGAGATTCGGTGGAAGCGCCAATCGGTAAGCTATCTTCCCAACATGATCCAGTATTTGAAAAGGACCGATATATCTAGGGCTCAACTTCCCCTTCTTTCCAAATCTCATAACCCTCTTCCAGGGAGATATTCGTAAAAACACTTTATCGCCCACTTCAAACTCTAGGTCTTTTCTTCGGTTGTCGGCATAACTTTTCTGTCGACTCTGAGCTGCTCTTATGTGTTGTTGAATAGATCTGACCTTTTCTACCATTTCATCTACGAGATCAGGTCCTAATAGCTTTCTTTCCCCAACTTCATCCCAGCAAGTTGGAGTCCTGCATTTCTTTCCATAGAGAGCTTCATAAGGAGCCATCTGAATACTGGAGTGAAAGCTATTATTATAAGAAAATTCCACCAAAGGTAGGTGTTGATCCCAACCTCCTTTGAAATCCATAGAGCAAGCTCTCAACATATCTTCTAGGGTTTGAATTGTTCTCTCAGACTGACCGTCTGTCTGGGGATGATAAGCAGTGCTGAAACTCAACTCTGTATCCAGAGTATGCTGAAGACTTCGCCAGAACTTCGAGGTAAATCTCGGATCCCGATCAGATATAATAGAAAGTGGTACTCCATGCAATCTTACCACTTCCTTTACATATATCCTGGCAAGCTGATCTAGAGAGAAATCCTCTCTAATAGGAATGAAGTGTGCAGACTTTGTAAGACGATCAACTATGACCCAGATAGCATTATTGCCTTTGGATGTTTTAGGAAGTCCTGTGACAAAGTCCATAGTGATGTTTTCCCATTTCCATTCGGGTATGGGTAATGGTTGTAACATCCCCTTAGACTTTTGTCTCTCAGCTTTAACTTGTTGACAAACCAAGCATCGAGAGACATATTCAGCAACATCTCTTTTCATGCCATCCCACCAGAAGTACTCTTTCAGGTCCCTATACATCTTCGTACTTCCAGGATGAATAGAGAATGATGAACTATGTGCCTCATCCAGCAGCTCCTTCTTTAATTCAGGAATGGAAGGAACACAAACCCGATTCCTGAACTTTATTAACCCATCACAATCAAGGTTGAATTCAGGAACATTTCTCACCTTCTTTTGTAACTCGACGTCTTCTTTCTGTGCCTCTTTAATCTTCACATGTATAGATGGTTGAACATTCATTTGAGAAAGATAAGATTTTTCCCTTTCCATTATAACTCCAAGATCCATCCTTTGTAAATCCATAAATATTGGATCTTTTGTGATCCTCATCATGGATAAACTAGCATGGTCTTGTCGACTTAATGCATCTTCCACCTTGTTTGCTTTCCCAGGGTGGTAATGGATTGAGCAGTCGTAATCCTTAATCAGCTCCAACCATCTTCTTTGACGCATATTCAACTCCTTTTGTGTGAAAATATACTTTAAACTTTTATGATCAGTATAAATATCACACCTTTTACCATAAAGGTAGTGCCTCCAAATCTTTAATGCAAAGATTACCGCAGCCAACTCCAAATCATGTGTTGGGTAATTTTGCTCATGGATTTTCAACTGTCGTGAGGCATAAGCTATTACCATATCATTTTGCATAAGAACGCACCCCAATCCCTTCTTGGATGCATCACTGTAGATCACAAACCTTTCTCCACTACAAGGCAGTGTGAGCACAGGTGCACTGGATAACCTTCTTTTCAACTCCTTGAAATTCTCTTCACATTCCTCTGTCCAGACAAACTTGACTCCTTTCCGAGTCAACTTGGTGAGTGGATTAGATAATCGTGAAAAATCTTTTACAAAACGTCGATAATATCCAGCCAAACCAAGAAAACTTCGGATCTCAGTTACTGTTGTTGGTCTTGACCATCTTTCGATAACCTCTGTTTTTGCTGGATCCACAGATATCCCCTCTTTTGAGATTATGTGACCCAAAAATGCAACTTTTTGAAGCCAAAATTCACACTTGGTAAATTTGGCATAAAGCTTCTCCTTTCTCAGGGTCTTCAATATAATTCTCAAGTGATCTTCATGTTCTTCCTTGCTCTTTGAATAGACAAGAATATCGTCTATAAAGACTACCACAAATTGATCAAGATAGTCTCTAAAGACTCTATTCATTAGATCCATGAAGATAGCAGGGGCATTAGTAAGACCAAATGGCATCACTATAAATTCATAGTGTCCATACCTTGTACGGAATGCCGTCTTTGGTATATCCTCCCTTTTGACCCTTAATTGATGATACCCTGAACGAAGATCAATCTTGGAAAAGTATTGAGCTCCGCGTAGTTGGTCAAACAAGTCATCAATGCGTGGGAGAGGATATTTGTTCTTGATAGTGATCTTGTTAAGTTCTCGATAATCAATGCAGAGTCTCATTGATCCATCTTTCTTCTTAACAAATAGAACAGGTGCTCCCCAAGGTGACGCACTAGGGCGTATGAATCCCTTATCAAGATTCTCTTGGAGTTGCTTCTTCAATTCCTGCAACTCAATTGGGGCCATCCTATAAGGTGTCTTTGAAATAGGCAAAGCACCCGGTACGAGTTCTATTGAAAACTCAACTTCACGATTTGGTGGAAGACCTGGTAATTCCTCCGGAAAGACATCATCAAACTCCCGTACAATGGGCATATTCTTAATCGTAAGTTTCTCTCCAACCATTTGAGATAAATAACCTTCATTTAGTAGAATCATGACCCATAAGATGGAAGGAATTTCCACTGGAAGGTTATGTTCATCCTTGCATTGATAGACGATCATAGATTGATCTGGAATATGAAATGTGACTTCCCTTCTTTGGCAATTGATATGAGCTCCGTATAAAGAAAGCCAATCCATGCCAAGAATCACATCAAATTCCACTATAGGAAGGATCACAAGATTTGCAGGAAGCACTTTCCCACAAACTTCGATCGGAGAAGAATTATAAACTTTTGATGCGATTGATGTGCCATTAGGTGTTGTCACAGCTAACTCAACATCTAATTGTTGAGGTAATACGGTGATACTCTTAGAAAAGTCTTCAGAAATAAAAGAGTGGGTGGATCCAGAATCAAATAAAACATTTGCTACTTTAGAGTGGATGGTAAGTGTACCTTTCACCACATCGTTATCGTACTCCACATCGCTGATAGAAATTGCATGTGACTTTCCTTTGTCTTTAGCCTTAAGAGTTTGTTGACGTCGACCATCATCATCAACCCTTGGATTTGGGCATTGATTGGCATAATGCCCCATCTCCTTGCACTTGAAACATTGAAGTGTAGTAGGATCATTCTGTGTATCCCTTCCTTTGTTTGCGTCATTAGACATCTTCTTCCCATTATCACGGCATTCAAATGCCCGATGACCTTCCTTTCCACATTTAAAACATTTACTTGTCCCTTTAAGACAACTCCCTCCATGTTTCTTTCCACACTTTGAGCATAAGGAAAAGCTCATCTTCTTTTCCGTGTGCTCTTTATATTTTTCTTTGAATTCCATCTTCCTCTTCTTATCAAACCCATGTGACTGATGGGTTACTCCAATCTCCATCTCGACTTTGAGAGCACATCGAACGATTTCCTCGTAGCTATTGAAGTCCCTTATGGCTAACGCCCTTCGAAGACATGGTTTTAAGCCACTAATGAATCGATCGATCTTACTCTCAGGTTGGATAATAATACCAGAAGCGTACCTTGCAAGTCTTGTAAAATTTGCTTCATAGGTACTAACAGATTCATCATCCCTTTGCTTCAGTTCAAGGAACTCTTTCTCCATCTTCGTTCGGAGAATACGAGGGAATTACTTATTGAAAAATAAGTTCTTGAACTCGTCCCATTCCATAGACTCAATTTCATCCCTTTGCCTCGTATTCTTAACAAGATTCCACCATTGATCAGCATCTCCTTCTAAACGATACACTGCTAGGATGACTTTATCATGTTCAGAACATTGAAGAACTGAAAATATCTTTTCAGTAGTACTAATCCATTGTTCAGCAACTAATGGATCAGTAGACCCACTGAAAGAAGGTGGACGCTGCCTCATGAAGGATTCAACAGAATGTTGCTCCCTCCTTTGCTCGTTTGGAAATCCTGCATGATTCATAGCTTGAGAAAGTTGTGTGAGCATGGCTACAAGATTTTTCATTCCATCTCCCATATTGTTTGGTTGCTCAGGGGGACAATCATTTCATTGCCCATCGCATTCCGCATTAACACGGTTCCTTCGGGTTCCAGCCATTGACTAAAACCAAGAAGAATAGTGTGAGCAACACTAATTATAATAGGAAACCACATAATTCAAGAATAAAATTTTCATGCTTATGGTCTTATCCTAGGTTATTCAAGGCCATTTCTAAAACACTAAGATTGTGTTCTATGCTTAGACTTATCCTTAGGGTTCTTACTAAGGCTTTCACATCCTAGTTTCCAAAGGTTGACTATACCTTTCCTCTGATACCAACTATAACAACCCATACTTTACATACATTGTTAATACATCGAAATTGAAGCACACTTATTTCAACATATGACAAAACCACAAAGGACCGTATAGGTATAGTGTCTTTAGAAACTGGGAAACATAAACAACTGATTCATAAATCTTCTACAGTGTCTCCCATTTATTTCATCATATCTAGGGTCCCTTTTAGCATATTCTACTTAATATCCATCTTCCTGACCTGGGGAAAAGAAAACATAAAAGGGTGAGCTCAAATGCTCAGCAAGGGCAAATAAAGGAAATAAAAATCATATCATATCTTTATGAAAATCAAAACCTGCAAAAGAGATCATAATATGTTAACATGGAATAAATCATAGAAGTGAAAATGAGATCCCCATAATCATAACATAAAACTTGAAACTTTGTGGCATGCACACATAATCATGGAAAATCATTTCTTGTTAGTCATGACTTATTGCCAAGACCATCTTAGTGGACAAAGTCCCTTTCTGAACCGAGTTCACTCCTCGTTTCAGTCCTGTATCACTGAACCGAAATAACCTTCCGTTCCAGCCATGTCTATCTCATGAGATATAAAATCATTACCCAATGCATTGGAGGGAGATATAGGTCCCACCCATCTTATAATGAATCCTTTCTTATGTGTGCCACATAATCATAAAACATACATCATCGCATAACACATGTAACAAAAAATGGGATTCTTGAAACATCATGACATCCTAAATCAATTCATATAAGATAAAGGAATTCATAAAAATGTTTCCATCACAACATAATCAAATCCATGTAATATTAGGGATAAAATCAGAACCCTTTTATTATCTTAGATGGAAAATAATTTTGATAAAATACTTGAACTCCATTCTTGAGGAAAATATCCTTTCTACTTCAAAAATACTTTTCCTTTCTTAACATGTCGTACAATTATAAACTAAAAGAAGTTGATTAAAAATAAACATAAAAACATGAAAAGGAAACTTCTTGGAAATAATGTTTTATAAATCCATTCATGCCGTATAAGTTAAAAAAAACATTCTTCGTACTTTTGTCGGAAAAGTCAAAAAAGTACCTCGTACGGAAAAACGACAAAAGATTCCTTTCATATTCTTTACTAAAAACTCACCGAAGGGTAAAATTGGATTTAAACCATTGCAAGTGGATGGAAACAATATTACATATTGAGGGAACATGGATGTGGATGATAAAATACACCCCAGTAAATACTTACGAATAAACAATCTCGGATAAAAATGAGATTGTGATATTTTCCTTACCTTAGGTCCGATTTGCTTTGTACGTGTCCGAAGCTGCTGTATAATGGTTTAAATAATGTTATTGACTTATTCCAGAATCATACATGTTGATATGATATCATATATGGTCATATTATTAGCTTTTTGTTAGTAATATTTCATTGTTACTTGTTACTCGGGACTTTATAACTTTTCGTTCTTATGCGTGTTTTGTCGAATAAATTCTTATTCTTATCTTTAGGTTATAGATAATTCATTTACAGAATGGTATTAGTGTAGTATATACCATATTCATTCATTCAATTCATTTATATAATCATTATGAAATGAAGATCATGTAGAACGAGTCGCATCACATCGTGGAGACGGTATTCCGTACGTACGCACGAGTGATGATATCGTTCCTATGATCGTGGAATTGTATTGGAGTATATATATATATTATTTCAGTATCAATATTACTTCATAATAATCATATATAGTTACTTATTACACCATTATAACCATCCTTGTAAGGTGATGGTGGAAAAATAGATTACACCACGGCGTGGAGACGGTATTCCGTACGTACGCACGCGCGGTGATTTCATTTTTCCGTAGGATGGATAGAAGGTGAATTAGGGTTGTTTCATATTTATAATAACATATCAGTATGTAAGTAATACTGATGTTATTACTTTATCATGAAACAACTAAAGAAGAAGAAGTTTAAAGAAGAAAGAAATTGAAAAGATCGGTAATGGATATTACCTCTTCTTTGGAACGCCTCTTTGAATCCTCCACTTAAGGAACTAAGAGTGGTCTTTGGAGAAGAACAGGACCTCTAGGACTATTCTAAGGAAGTGGAGAGGAGAAAATGGCAGGGGTTGGCCGAGCTTGAGTGCTCAATTTGGTGTGAGGAGGAGGGGGAGGAGGTGCCCTTTTATAAGGGAGGAGAGGGGCACCTTAGGAATATCTCAAAATATTATTTTATATTAAAGTCAAAATCGGTTTATAATGGTTCCAAAGGGTCTTATTTCGAAGCTAAAGTGGGGAAGGGTCGAAAGCCCATCAACCAATAGGATTTAGACAAGTTTAGGGTATTATTTTAACCTTATCAATTAGATTTAACTCTAAGTTAAATAATTTAACTTTTACCGTGTCTTTTTGTTTTCTTTCACTATATGGTTAATACACTTACTATAACATGCCAAACGAACCCCAAATTGTTTATTATTAATATATATATCCTTATCTAAGTCATTTGGCCGAACCTTAGATTTTTAGGAATAAAATAACAATTAGTAATATAATATTTGATTTAAAAACTATTTTGTGTCAATTTTGACACTATTTGATATATGATTTTTGTGAAAGTCATAACAGAATTATATGTTCGAACCAAGTTGATTAAATCAACATTAATATATCATAGTAACCTAGAAAATTAGTGGAATTCATAAAAAATCTAAAATTACATTTATTTTGGTGTTTATAACATCAATTATGTCAATATTTCATTAATAAGATAATTACTGCATCATCGTTGTGTCATAAATAAATTAAATTATTTGATGTCTAAAAATTACAAATAAAATACCATCATGTAGGAAATCTTTTTAGCTTTCTAATGAATATTTACAATCGAATTTATCTTATGTATAACCCCATATTGAAAATGATGTACTTATTAAACTTTGATTTTAACTATTTTAACCTTTCATTAAATAAATTAATAATAAATGTCCTAATCTAATCCAAGTGGGCCTAAATGGTCATATTTTATTCCTAAGTTTGTTTTTGGTCGAATTATACTTGTCCAATAGAATTAGGACATGTGTTAGGGTAATATTGATATCATATTTACCCTTAGTTACCCTATTTACTATTAACCGCGGTAAAAAATAGTAAAAAGTTACTATTCACCAAAAATTATTTTCATCTCATTGAACCACATTTTAGTCCTTGATATTAACCGTGTCTCTCGGATTTTTGAAATTCCATTCACAGAAGCGGTAAAATTAAGTTTTATGCAAAATTCGGTTTTTAACCTACCACTTAGTGGTTTCACTATTCATCAAAAATTGAAAGTTTTCTGAAAAATACCAAAATTTCACCCTAGGCTAATTTCGATATTCTGAGTCCAAAAATGAAGTCCATTTTGAAAAATAAAATTTATAAAATTTCAAAAAGTGGTTATTACTATTCATAACGGCTAGTTTTAATAGTATATTGTTGTTTAGTGAAACTCGGTATTGCGTACGACGCAAGCTATCGAGGAAGGTCGCGATTGCGTGTAAAGCAAGCCAAGCAAGTGCTGTGTAGAAAAAGATTCCTTTGATGATTTATATAACATAAAAGTCTCGGGTGTTACAATAAGTCTCATTAAATTTGACATGAGTTGAATCTTCCACACATTTGCTTCTCTTATTAAATACCATATAGTCTTTACTGGATATTGAGTAACATTGGAAAATTCCCTCATCTCTTTTTGAAGCAAATTTGTCAAAATTATATTTATTGTTTATGATAATGAATTTACAACCAAAAACTCTAAATTAATTAAAATTAGGCTTCTTATTATTCCAAATTTCGTAAGGGGTCTTCCTAAGAACTGGTCTAATTAGTACTGCATTTATAATATAACAAGCTGTGTTAACAGCTTCATCCCAAAAATAAATAGGCAAATCATATTCATTGGGCATTATCCTAGGAATCACATAAAGGGTTATATTTCTTCTTTCCACACCTCTATTCTGTTGAGGTGTTCTAGGAGCATAAAAATTGTGAGTATAGACATTTTGTGAGAAAAATGATTCAAAGTCTTGATTCTCAAACTCACAGCCCTGATCACTTCTCAAGGTCTTAATTCTGAGACCCAAATATTTTCTATAGACTAGGATTATTTGATAAATTAAGAACAAGTTTCACTTTTGTAAGCCAGAAAGTATACCCAAGTGTACCTAGAAAAATCATCTATAAGAACATAAACATAGTGTTCCCATTTAAACATGCAACTCATGGTGGTCCAAATAAGTCCATGATAACCTACTCAAGCGGTTGAGAATTGGAAACTTATTTCTTTGGTTTGAATGAAACTTTTTGTTTGTCCATTTTGACAAGGATTACACACTTTGTTAAGTGGAAATTCAAATTTAGGTAATTCTATAACTAAACCTTTCCTAGTCTACCTCCTAAGTGAGTGCACATTGCAATTTCGTAGTCTTTTGTGCCACAACTAGAACTCCTTATTAAACGCATTTAAACAAGAAAAATTTTTCTTATCTAAAGAATCTATATCAACAACATATACATTATCATTTATAAGAGAAGAAAATATTAAATCATTTTTGAAATTTAATACATTTCATGCATCATTTTCAAATTTATCATTGAATCCATCATCACATAATAGAGAAATACATAGAAGATTTTATTTGAACCCATCAACAAAAAGTACTTTTGATATTAATATAGTATTAGGGTTAACAATTTGGCCTAATACGACGATCTTCCCTTTAGATTTATCACTCAATGTGACATATCCACCATCAACTTTAATTAGGCTTTTGAAAAATAAATATTCTCCTGTCATATGTCTTGAACATCCTCTATCCAAGTACCACATAGTTTTACAAGAGCTCTTTAGAAAGTAATCATACAAAATACATTAAGTGTGGAGTAACTTTGGTACCCATATTTTCTTAGGTCCAGAGTCGTTAAAAAGTAAAACATTTGGAACCCTAACTTGAATAATAGGTTTTCTATAATCAAAACTTATATTTTGGGACATGAAAACATTGTTTGGTCCTTTAGAGTATTGTTTTCCAAAATATGGTATAGAACAAGAATAAGATGTGAACTTTCCTGATTTTGGAACAAATTTTGTTTTAATAATCCTTCTCTGTCCTGTTTTATATCCAATTCTAGTTGTGTATTTTGGAGAAATTTTTTTTCCTAGAAACTGAGTCATGGTATCTCTACCGACAGTAAATTTTTGAAATCCCTTTTTAACTGATCATTTGATAATTTGAGTTTGGTATTTTCTTTAAAATCTAAGCACATTTATATTTGTCAATATCTAGATCAAATATTAAATTAGCATTTAAAACATGTTTTCTTTTCTATTTTTTATATTTATCCTTGATTTAATTAAAGGTATCCTCAATCATTCCATAGTATTCAAATAGTTCATCCTTATTCATATTTTCATAATTGTTTTATTAACCATCATTCCCAGAATAATAATCATTAGGTATAGAGGGAATTGGGTGATACCTCCAATGCATCTGTCATGAAACATAGATTTTAATGTTTATTCATGTCACTATCGAAAGTGTCAGATCAACTTAATCTATCCTCTAAGGTACTCGAGGTGGCTTTCATAGATTTTTTATATCCTTTTACATTGACTTCATAATTCTTCTGATATTTAAGCTTGGGGAAATCAGCCTTCACATGAGCTTTTCATTTACCCTAATAAAAGACTATATGAGTTGTGTTTTCATTCTATTTTCTATCTTTTTTCCACAGTCCATTATTATCATACCATCCATTTTAGTTTGATAGTCCAAATAACTTTTTCTCATAGTAAAACTTCTTGAATATACTTGCAGTATGATCCATCTCATCATCACTGTCAGAGTCTAAGTCCTTACTTGTGGAAGTATCTACAGTATAATGAACCTTTTCTTAATCTCTGTTTTTTGAGGTAGCAGCCTTGAATGAAACAATTTTTTTCCATGGTTCTTATTCTATATCTTTATTCACTTTAAGTTCTTCTTCATACATCATAAGCATTCCAATTAGATCCTTCACTGGTTTTTTACATATGTCACAAGATTCTCAGATAGAAACAGAAGTTCCTATCCATCTCTCAGGTGGGCATCAAAGAAGTCTCATAATCCGGTCCTTGTTGTCCACTGGATTCCCAAGAAGACTCATGGTATTCACTATTTCATTGAACTTGAGATACATTTCTCAAATAATTTCACCCAGATTCATTTTTAAATTTTCATATTTAATAGTATATGTATTTAATCTCATTTCCTTAACAATGTTTGTTCCCTCATAAGAAATAGCTAAAGTATCCCAAATTTCATATGCACTTTTACAAGCAGACATTGAATTGAATTCCTCATCATCTAGAGAACAATAAAAATCATTCAATGCTTTATAGTTATTATTATATCTGGCATTATTCAACTAAGACCATATGTCTCTAGTAGTAGCATACAACAAATGTTTTTCTTTAATTGTGTCCTAGATTTTAGGTCTCATTCTCTCTAGATACATTTTGATTTTTAATTTACACTGAGCATAGTTATTACGATTAAAGAAAGGTGGCATGTTAGTAGAATCACCCTCAACTCTATTTTCCATAGTTACTTAGAATTTAAAGAACAAAAAATTTAGATGTGATGGAAATTTTATGATCTTTAAGATGCAACTAGAATCACAATTGGAAATAATTTTAACATTATATAAACCTCCCTATGATACAAAATGTTGGTCCGAGTGGAATCTCAAGAGGGTGGTGAATTGAGTTCTTACATAAAATTTCAGTTAAGACATTATTTTATAAGGATCCCCCAACATCAAAATGGCACAATTAATTAGGGCATTTGAGATGTAAATGTCTAGTTGGCCAACAAGTTTCTCAAAGGGTGATTAGTCCTTAGTTTAATTGGAGTAAAAACACTTCTTCAACTTCTGAAACAAGTTTTTTAAATTCAATATGTAAACACACTAACCAATAATAACAGTAAATAAAAATATAATATATCCTTTTGTTTTAGAAATTATAAGTAGAAGAAAAATAGATAAAATATAGTATAGAAAAAATATAGTGCACTGTAAATTAAAACAAGAGGTTCAGTATCAAGATGAGACTAAATACTCTCCACATGGTGATCACCTACCACCATGCTGTTTATATTAACAATAAACTTGATACACATCCTGTATTGGGATTTACAATAGTTTTCACCAACTGTCCATGGTACACACCCACTAACACTGTTCTTCATGGGAAAGACAAATAATATAGACCATAGAGAGTATCTTGCTCATTTTTACATGGGAAAAAATTTAAGTGAGGTTTGATGTATGGATATTCAATATCCTCCAATTTTATCACAGGAGACAGTCTTTGAATCAGAAAACCACTCTTCTCAAAAGTGTAAAAGGAAAAAGAAAAATAGATCTAAGACTATAAGTTTGAGTTTAGAAATATATATGTGTTAGAAGTTCAGATTTTGACTCCATGGAGTGAAGAATTTTATGGATGAGTCTGTCTATGGAATTTGTATCCAAAATAGAGTGTCATAACTCCAGGTACTAGCATTGAGGATTTATGTGTTCTTCTTCTGCAGTTGATTGAATGTTTATGAGACACATAAGGCAGTCTCAAGTTGTTTTCCCGAAATGATCTTCATGAAGTTCTTGGGGTTTGCAGTTAAGGTGTTTGAATGGTTCTTCCTTGTTCTACAATAATTTATTCATCATGCATTTCACTTCGGTACTTGCATATTTCGTCTGTCTCTGGTCCTTTATATATATTTCTTCCTTGGTATTTTCATTCATATTTGAGATTCGAAAATGGGAGTAAGTACATCAAGTGAAATCATTATCAGACATCGTACTATCAAGATATGTTCTCCTGATATTTCAACAATAATCATTAATTATGTTAGAAGCATTACAATGATCAAATATGACCGTTAGAAAAATATCAAGAATTTAAAAACGGGTATCGGTAGACTAGTAACGGTAGCCTTCACATAAGTAGGATTCAATAGTAGGTGCACAACTGCAACCTCGAACTATAACCTTCCATCAATAACCTTCATCAGTAGGCATGTATCAGTGAACTTTGTATCAGGGACCATGTATCGGTGACCATGTATCAGTGTCCTTGTATTGGTGACCTTGTATCAGTGACCATGTATCAATGACGGTGTATGGGTGACCTTGTATCGGTGACCCTGTATCGATGACCTTGTATCGGTGACCCAGTATTAGTGACACTGTAACGGTGACCTTCTATCGGTGATAAACTATGCACTGTAAGCTTAACAAATCAAGAAGTGATATTGAGAGTATATGAATATTACTCTATAGAAACACGAAACATTAATGAAACAAGATTAACATAGAATGAAAACATGATTTGGGATTATCAGAATAGGTGAGTGCGAAACTACAAACTCTGTTTTCTGAATATGGAAAAATGGATTCCATATTACAAATCATAAGGTAAAATTATTATAAATAGGATGCTTTTATTTTGGACATTATGAATAGTAAATTCAGTAATTATTTTATATACCACGGTTAAAGGGTAAAACTGGTTAATAACTGTATAAAAATAATATTTTAGTAATATTAAACTACACTAACACATGTTTTAATAATATTGGATGAGATATGTTTGACCATGGGAGTCTGTTGGTTTATTTCAGTAACCCATGGAGCCACTTTCCTGAGAAACTGACATTTTATAAAAATTAATTTCATATTTACAAAAATATAACATAAATATAATATTTCACTGAAACAATTTTTATGGGATTATATAACTGATCACTAAAACTATAAATATTAGTTAGAAATATAATAATATTTCTTACATCATGGTAATTTATTTTTAATTTTTATACAATAAATAATTAAAATTTATTTATGAAGAAATAGTGATGCAATATTTTCCTTATTAATGAAGGAATCAAATAAATGACTTTGATAAATATTAAAATATATATAAATTAAATGTTTTGATTCCATAAACGAATTTTATGCATTACATAGACATATGAGGTACGATGTAATGCCTTTTTTTTGAAGGAATCATGTTGTTATGTGTTTAAAAAATATAAATTACAAAATAGTGTCAAATTTGACATAAATCATTTTTTAAAACAAATATTATTTTATAAAATGATTTAAAAATACTAAAAATATAATTTTCAGCCAAATAACATGGCTAAAGATAAAAATTTCATAAAAATTTCAATTTAAGCTCTTATATATTTTTCTTGTAATGATATTAACCATGAAGAATAAAATACATTAGGACATGGTTAGAGTTAAACTGTTTATCTAAGGGTTAATACCAAACTATAAGGATACTTTTATGACCTAAACATGTCTAAAATATATTGTTTTTAAAAATTTTGACGCATAATCTTCTAATCATTTATATAAATAAATTTGGACATATTATAAACCGAAAATCATTTTATAATAAATTAATATTTCAATCTTTTCATAAAGTACCCCTCACTTATCTTGTAAAAGTGAACCTCACTTTCACTTTAATTCACATCTTCAAATATCTTTTATCAGAAAAAACCTACCCATTTCTCCTACCAACTTCCCACCATTCATCCTAGAGGCATCAATGAGGTAATAAAGCCATATTATGGAGTCCTTTTGTGCAAATCAAAATGAGACACCCAAAGATGAGGGAACCGGTTTATCCTGTCTTTCAACGCTCATTTCTTCTAATGCTTAATCTTACTATGTTGTCACTAGAATAAAATAATAACTCAAGAATATAATATATTATGAAATGTTTTTATGGTTATTGGACAACTATATTCCTCTTTATACCGATCCTATAAAAAACAATACCACCAAGTGGGCATATGTATGACTTACCGTCTCCACACCATGGTGTAAATTGTTTTTCTTGTACACATTTTTATATGGGTATAATGATGAATATAATGGACTTAAATAATGAATATAACATTATATTTTTTATTTAAAATTCATATTCCATCCAATTACATACCATTTAGTGTTTAAAGGAATGATATTGTCGCTTGTGCGTACGTACGACCGACCCTCCCCATGACGTGATGAGATTCAATCTCCACATTAAACGACCAAGAATGATTATAAAAAATCTGTTATTTATAATTATAAAATTAATGGCATAATTAGTCTAATATAATGATATATATATATATATATGTATTTATGTACATATATGTCATTCACTTAAATCCATTAAATATGATAAGAAAACAGAACAACATTCATGCGTACGTACGGCCTACCATCTACGTGAACGGTGTATTACATTATATACATCTATATGTTACATATATTTGAATTATGAATATATATGACATATAAATCATATTATTCATTCTATAATTAAATAAATCATGATCTAACAAATATGATCTAGAATAACAAGTCAAAACACATATGATTAACAAAGTGATACTACCTGAAATGTAGCATTAACTTGGAATTGTAAATAAATGGGTAATATGAAGTCCAAATAGAATCATATATGATATCATACATATTATTATGATTCATATATAAGATCATAATATGTTTAAAAACATTATACATTAGTTCTGGAGTCGTATGGATAGTGTTGGAATTTAGGTAATGGTTATTCCTTAGTCTCATTATTATCAAAGATTGTTTATGTGTATGTATTTTTAGGGACATATTCAACATCAATGTACATGTTTCATAAAAATGATTTAAAAAAAGAATATTTTAAGGATTTATTAAAGGTTATCTTTAAAAATATAACAATTTTTTAAAATTTCATGATTTATTTTTCTAAATCTATTTAATTAATGTCCATGTTTTGAAAATGATTTTCAGTAGTTATATATTTGGACACGATTGTTTTAAAATGTTAATTCCTTTTAAAAGATTCAATGTGGTTAGGGAAACATTGATTCAAAAATCTCTTTTAAATGACTTCCATTATAAATTGTGTGAAATTTAAATGATTTCATAAAAAAGTATATTTCTCTCAAAGAGTTTTACTGATCATTTTCAACAATGTAAACATCCTTTAATATATATTATACAAGATTGAGGTTGATTTATGATAAAAAAATCATCCATACTATATTTATTGAGTTATGATATGTTTAAAATAGATTTTTATATTTTTATACCAGTCATGGTTTATGGTTAAAGAGTTTTCATTTCGTATGCTAGTTTTAATACGAATTTTTATGTTATTTTTAACCCTTTTCGTATGAGGATCAAATTAAACATAGTAAGTGATTGGTGGGTATGGATATAGCACCTCGATATATTGGTAGGTATAATGAGACAAACTAGAGTTTTGGCACTAGGCCTTGACAGAATATTGGTAATTGGGGTTGGCATAAGGCCTTGATGTAGTAGTTATTATGTCCGACATAATGAATTTCCTGGTTATGAAATTTGATATCACATGTGATTATTCTACTAGTACAATGTCCATGTGCATGTTTATATGAAAATGTTTGATTTATTATTTCTATATTACATTATTTTTTATTGTTTAAGAGGGTTATGTTTTTATTATACATCTTTCCATAAAATTGTATAGATTCTGTTGAATTATTTACCTTTACTGAGCAACTAAGCTCACCGCTTTCTTATGTTTTATATTACCAGGATTCCAAGAAGTGTATAATGATTGATATACACGGTTAAGGTAGGGGAACAATGGAGTTATAAAATTATTAATAATGATGTGTTAGAGAGTGTAATGTAACATTCATGTATGTAATCTATTTTCCAAGACTACTAAATTCATCTGTCATTTGGGACTTGATTCCTTGTAATCATGAAAAATTAATAAAAAATGAACCGTCTCTAGGATACTGGGAAGTATTTGATATGAGGGATGCTTCCTCAGTGAAAGGCCTTGACAAAATGTTGTGGTAGCAGCACAAGGCCATGGAACACAGTTATGGCGGTGACAGTGGCCACCAGAATGGAAGTAGATAGTTGGAATCTAGTTGATACGGCCTCCCTCAAAATCAAGAGGGGACCCATGGATTGTCGTGGGTCATGAATAAGACTTGGTCTGCATGAGAAGACAGGCTGAATGACGAGGTGGTGCCACCCTGGCGCTATGTGTCTATGAGAATCAGACACCGCACGGTGTTTGGTCAGTATTAGAACTAACCCATGGATGTTGGTCAGACCGGATGGGAAACTGGGTTTATGGGAGGCCAGACTAGTTATAACTGGCATAACTATGTCGGACTGCACTGGTTGAGAACAGATTTGCTGGGAAAACTGGCATATTGGATCCATGGCCAAACTAGGGCGGATCCAGTAATGCCCAATGGGCCTACTTACTCGACCCGGCCAGATTGGGTGTTCCTAAAACCAACTATGACTAGTTGGGTCAACTTAAACTGGTCGGATCATGTGGGACCCCTATTCCGGATTGTTTGGGAGGTCCAACCATGTCATACCACAGCTGATTGCAACCATTCCATGTTTACTAAACCAATAATATCATTAATATTGGTCTCTCGATTAATGTGTCGCCTTCGGTGTTGATACCCTTGCGATGAGATGATCCCCTGAGTATACTCTATGTGAGTTTTTCATGGAAGTATAAATATTTTTGATGGATTTAGGATTAGAATCTCCCATATTTAAGGGCACTATAGAATGGAAATCATACATTTTTCTGTGTTATAATAGATATGATGAGCATGACCTCAGTGGCACAATTATAGGGCATACCTTAGTATTCCATGAGATGAGTGGACCATAGTGGTCCAGTAGCCATGTGGACCTCAGTGGTCTAATATCTGAGTGGACTATAGTGGTCTAGTAGGCGAGATGATTTCATTAATCCAGCAAATGAGCGGACCTTAGTGGTCCAGCAGTGAATTAGACCTCAGTGGTCTAGCAGATGACCAGACCTCAGTGGTCCAACAATAGAGAAGTCATCATTGGTCCCTTAGATTAGTGGACCTTAGTGGTCCAACATATGAGCAGAGTTCAGTGGTATAGTAGAAGGGTGACCTTTATGGTCCATCAGATGGGCGGACCTCAGTGGTCCATTAGACGGGTGGACCTTAGTGGTCCTACAGATGAGTGGACCTAAGTGGTAAAGCAGCTGAGTGAAGATCAGTGGTGTAGTATCTGAGAAGACCTCTGTGGTCCCGCATCCGGGTAGAACATTGTTACTAATCAAGGATTAATCCCTCAGTAGTACGAGATGATTCAGCTCTATGAGTGATAATATTACCTTATGTACCTTGAGTTATACCTTGTGTGAACTGTAATTGTTGTGTGGTCATTCAAGTGTGGTCTTGATTTGAGGTTTTTCATTGTGATCATTCCATTGTGGGTTAGGGTCCCTTTTTATTAATGTGTTAATAACCCCCATATAGGCTTCACCATCATGCGTAGTGTCTTGTTATGGTGAACGATGCTACGACAAAGGCATTGGTGGTTGGGACTAGGTGGTTTACAATGATACATGATGAATGTTTTTTACTTCTTGACTATAGACATGTACCCTCCACCTACCCTTCAGGTAGGATTTGGTAATATATATATTGGATGATGTATATTTCATTGTGGTTTTGGACTTGTATTCTATCCCCTTTTTACTTTGTAGTTTGTACGATAATTTTATTAGTTTTCTCAATGACATTTTTGGTTTTCTTATTGATTACCTACCCACATTTTGTGATGTGTGTGTGGGTACATGTTCAAAGGAAATTCCGTCCATTTTTGGGATATTCCATCTCAGTTCTATTCGATATCCCCAAGCCTATGGAAGGTGGGCTTGGGGTTGTCATGACCCGGTCCATTAGAGATAGGTCATGAAAAAGTGGTATCATAGGGATGTTGATTATAACAAAAGAACAAAGAGTCTATAAATTTTGGATGTGGAAATGGTGTCTACTGTTTCAGGTTCATATTTTAGGATAGCGAGTCCATTATTGGTGTGGGGGTAAACATATCCATAAACCAGGAACTTGAATTATGATTTCCATATTAGTACATGAATGAACGTGTTGCATGTGTCTTTGAGTATTTTTTTCATGCTACTTTTGAGTCTGGGTCATCTCACCTGGTGTAATATTTTAATCAAGGTCCATCTTGATACCCTTAAAGATGCCTCCACGTAGACATCCAACCAGGATTCCAGTGAGTGTCCATAAGGAAGGTCCACAGAGTGACGAGGATTCGGTACGAGGGCCATTTCCTGAGATGGTACCTTCGGGTAGTGTCTCGGTAATACCACCACTCATCGGTTAGTAGTTACATCCAAAACTAATGATAGAGGAAACATGAAGTCTTAGTGCCTTAAACGTTTTCCAAAGGAATAGACCTCACTGGTTAATGGGAGAGAATGATCCTCAGGTTACTGGGGATTGGATGGAGACAGTGACGCAAGTCATCTTCATAGTGAGGACTCCACATGACCTGATTGTGGTACTATCATCAAGACATCTACAGGTCTTGGTGTGATTATTGTGGATTTTGACAATACATATACATGAGGAGGTGACCCTCACCTTTAATTACGTTCAAAATATCTTTAAAAATTACTTCTTTCTAGCGAAATTGTGCTCAGTGTGCATACAAGAGCTACCACCAAGAAACAGGTGGTTGACTCATTCTTGGATGGTAGTCAATAGATGACGTTGAGGCGCAAATGGGAAATAACATTCAGAGTGTGACCCTGGGACTGGGGTTCAGTGGTACGAGGATCCTGTGGTATAAGGATTCATTAGGGGAGAAAATCATTCTACGCATTTGGAGATCATAGGAACATGTCTTAGTATTTCCTGTCTCGCCGCATAGAGGAAAAACTGATTGTCGAGGGACTGCTGATGTTGTGGAAGATATAGGAACAACGAGGTGCAATTGGAAGCAGATGTGGCAGAGGAATGGGACAAGCGAATGGAGGTGGGTTTAGGTATTAGGTACTACCTCCACCCTCAGCTGGGCTGCCACTACCTCCAGTTGCAGGTGGAAAGGGGCGGCCTCTGCTTGAAGCAGTCATGGCCAACGGTCCAAATGTACCATAGATGATTCAAAGTATGATATGTGTCTTCCCCACATTAGATATAATTCATATAGACATAGGTTTTATTCACTCTATCCTTTCCACAGACTATGTTCAGATCTAATATTTTCTGATCTAGACATTGGCTCGATCCTTATGATTAGAGACTCTTAAGAGAAGGAATTCAATGATCGCACACTAGTTCTAGAAGTGTGATCTTACTATTGGTAGTGAGATCTTTAGATGGGAGAACAAAGTATCGGTTTTGAGGGCCTACAACATTTTTCAAGGTATGGACTTGATATCCATTGTCAATGCCCAGATAGACAATTTTAGGAGTAATGTGCGGTGTGTCGGAGGAGATTAGACAAAATTTCCCTTCACAGGTGAGAAGGAATCTCTTACATCATGGGGTGGACTTGCACATCAGAGGTTGCAACAGATCACTCATCAGTTGGTTAGCATGACCCCCTGTGTCATGGATGAGATGAGTCCATAGTTTCCAAAAATGGGGGATGCGTACTATAACATATTTGTAGAGGATGTTACAAGACCACCTCTTTGTAGAGAGGTTGACTTATTCATTGATTTTATCCTTGGTATGGGACCTATATCTACACCTGCATATTTGATTTCTACCAATGTGCTTTGGGAGTTGAGGGTATAGTTAGAGGACTTACAGAGGAAGGGGTTCATAAGGCCCAACATTTCACCTTCGGAATCCCCAGTTTTCGGGTCAATGTGTGGATTACTAAACCTTTTATAAGGTTTCCTTATAGAATGAATCCCTACTACCAAATGGACGATGAACCCTTAAATTAGTCGAATGGAGCATCCATTTAAATGGATTAAAATGTACCCATAGGATTTCCATTAATTAATCTACTATTTAACAAATGTCCGGATCTTGATTATGTAGTCGTAGTCTTCACATTGATGATGTGGTGACACTACCTCCATGGGAGAATGGATCATTGTCTACTCTAACCCCAACAGTCTCAAATATATCTTTTCTCACAAGGATCTGAATCAAAGATAGAAATGTTAGCTAGTGTTCCTCATGGACTATGACATTGAAATGGTCAGTATTATCGGGATGTAGAACGTGGTGGAAGATACTCTCAGTTGGAGATTTAGTTCACATCTACTGAACACGGCCTTTGATTAGTTGGACCCTCATCAGATATCCTTCATGGATAGAGAGGAGACATATATTCTATAGTAGATGTTAGATTCCCCTCCATTCATACATCATGTTACAGAGGCACAACATGGAGATTCCAACTACGAGACTACACATATTCAGATGTCCATATGGTATGCCCTTAATGAATATTTGAATGGTGGGGTGTGCATCTTCCTTTTTATAAGAGACACCATAGTACCAGTGGCATTGTTGGAGGAGGCGTTGGGGTAGTTCCATAAATCCCCATTAGAGGTACATCCAAGGGTGGAGAAGATGTACCAAGACCTCTAACATCATTACAAGTGGTTTTGGATAAAGAAGATAGTGGTGGATTTTTCTTGAGATTCAACAATTGGAAAAAAGTGAAGGATGTGCAACATTTTCCAACTGGTTTGACACCACCTCCCAAGGTACCAGATTGAAAGTGGGATTGGATATAAATGGACTTGATGATGGGTATAACACAAATGTATAGGGGGAACGATACCATCTGGGTGATCGTAGACTGACTCACCATATCAACCCAGTTCATACCTATTAGAATGTAGGGAAATGTAGAAATCATGGGGTGCCTCTACGTCGAGGAGATTTTTCGACTCCATGGAGTCCCATATATGATAGCCTTAGATCGTGATTCACACTTAACATTGTGATTGTTGAAGTGATTATAGGAGGTTATAAGGACTAATCTATGCCTGAGAATAGCCTTTCACCCACATACGGATGGTCAGAGGGAGTGGACCATAAAGACCATGGAGGATGTGCTATATGATTGTTACCTTTATTTTGGTAATAGTTGGGAGGACCACCTACCATTGGTAGAGGTTTTGTAAAAAAACCTTACCAGTCGACCATCAGTATGGCATTGTTCGAGGTAATGTATGGATGACCATGCAGGTCACCGTTATTGTTGAAAGTCCCAAGGGGTCAGCACTCATTAGTCCAGATATGGTATAGGCTACCATTGAGAATGTGAATGTCATCTGAGAGAAGATGAAGACTCTACAAAGTTGGCAGAACTCCAACTATGATAGGCAATGCGGACCCTTTTAGTTCGAAGAGGTGGACAACATGTTCCTATAGGTCTCTCCTCAATGTAGGATTCTTGGATTTTTCAAGAACATCATATTATCTATAAGGTTCATTATACCATTCCTAATACTACGTGGAGTGGGTGAGGTGGAATACCTCTTGGCTCTATCGTCGTAGTTTGAGTGGGTACACGATGTCTTCCACATATCCAAGATGAGAAGATACAAGTATGAGTCTTCTCTCATGATCGAACATGATGAGATAGAGATTGATGATATGGCGAAATTTGTAGAGTACCTGGTGGAGTTAGAGGATCAACAAGAGATGATCCTTTTTTCACGGTTGATTTCTATTTTTCATGTTCATTAGTAGCACAAGAATATCTAAGAGATCAAATGTGAATAAGAGACTCAGATTCATTCCCAGTTCCCCCAATTTTTTATTAGACTTTGTTATATCTTTTTGGGATACAATTACCTAATGGTGGGGGTAACTAAGGGTTCTAGAATTTAATGTAATTTATTAAATATTATATGTTATTATTTCAATACCATGAACTGTGACATTGTGCAATTCTGAGGCTTGGAGTGCTCGAAATGATCCATTAAAAAATGATATGTTTTAAATAGTGTGTGTGAGTGGTTTCCCTTAAAAAGTTGAATAACTCTTAAACATGTACATGGATCAAAAATATAAGGACACTATTCTGTTCAGACTGTTTGGTTAACCCTAGGTGTGACATAAGATTAATCATTGTAGGCATCAAATGAAAAACCCTTCAAATAGTATAACTGTAAATAAAATAATTATAACATATTATTTTATCTTTTAAATCATTATAACTCATGAACAGTGACTCATATTGAAAATCAGAGGCCAACGTTGAGCTCGTGAGGGTGTTATTTCATTAGGCATAACCAAACGTGGGAAAGTGTTGGTAATTAATGGGAAGTTGTTGTTGTCCCTAAATAAAATAATTGAATAATGATTATTTTATTATTAAATCCTTATTACTCATAAACGGTAACTCAGATTACAGTTTGAGTGTACTGTTGACATTGTGAGGGTATTATTTCCTTATGATGTGCCTTACATCTGCCAGTTCTGGCAAGCTATGATTGTGTGTTTTTTGGAAGTAACAGAAAATAAAATAATTTAGATAAATCTTATTTTATTTTTGAATCCTCCTAACTCAAAATAAGTAACTCAGGTTATAAATCTGATACCAACACTATGTTCCTAATGATATTTTCTCCACACATAGTTCATAACCTTTACTGATGCAGATTGAGGGATAAAGTTATATTTTTAGAGGTTTTAAGGGAAAACAGTAAACATAAAATGTATATTTGTTCAATATTGTTTCATAGCAATGCAGCAACGATCAAACTATTTTTCATAAATGGAACCATGTAACAACGCGACAGCGCAATGTAACAAAAATGATGAATCATAAAAGAAAAAGTGTAACAATGTTGACTTACAGTAAAAAATGTTGTGATTTCTTTCTCCATTTAATGGGATAAGAGAAATTGTATATTAGATTGGGATATTTAATATAACATTGTGTCTTTGAAGGTAGACACTCCAACAGAGAATGCTGGAAAATTGGAATGCGACAACGATACCCTTGGAGAGAGAATTAAAACCAAGGATATTCAGACGATGAGGAGTGATCTTACTCAACCATTCACCTATTCCTAGGTGGATTGCATCATCAATAATAGGCTGCAAAAAAAGCTCGTGATAGTGGAAGGAGGTAGCGGCAGTGGTACATGTCCATCGTCCCCAACAACGAAGGTTCCACCAGGCCATGGAACTTATTACGCAATGGAACCAGACCATGGAGGCAGGTGGGATGTGGGCCGCTGGTAGTGTGCTCAGTGACGATAGGGGCTACCGGGATAGAGTCCGATAGACGGGTGCAAGCGGACGCTGCCACCCAGTTTTCGTGAGAGGACCGGCTAGTCAAGGAGGTGGTGCCACACTGGCGACATGTTTCTACATGAACGGGACACCACATGATGTCCGGGTTGGAGTAGAACCATCCGACCGATGCGATCCTAGCCGAAAAAATAAACTGGGAAGCTGGGTGGGCCGAGACATAGGAGATCCGGTCCACCGTTGCGGGCCTAGACGGATGGAAAACCAGACTACTGTGTAACACAAGCGGTCAGATTCATTCATACTAAGTAAGACCAGACCGGCTGAGAACCAGGTCACTTGGAGACCTGTTAGTCTAGATCTATTGTCAAACTAGGCCAGATCCAACAACAAATGATGGCCCTGATAACTATGCCAAGCTAGACTAGGTCGTCCCATACCCAACCGGGTCGGGTCAATTCGGCCTCTATGGGTCGGATCAAACGGGACCCCTGGGCTAGGTTGGTCAGGTCGGCCTGGCCAAGTCAAGCCGGGCCCAGATGCAATCATCCACTATTTACTAAAAAACTAATATCTTCTTAACTGATGGTCTAATTAACGTACATCTTAAAGAATTTGTACCCTTATGACAAGACAATCCATTGATTAATATCTGTTTGTGTTTCTGTGTCATTCAAAATATGGATGATGGATTGGGGAGTAGAATGTCTTAGAGTCAAGTGCACTAGAGATCAGGAATCCTACAGATGGTTGTGACATGAAAGATATGATGAGCGGGACCTCAGTTTCCCAATAGAGGACCAGAACGTAGTGGTATTTTAGTCATGTAGTCCTCAGTGGTCTAGTAGTCGAGGGGACCTCAGTGGTTTAGTAGACGAGCGAACCGTAGTAGTGCAGTAGTTGAGCGAACCATAGTGGTCCAACAGACGAGCTGGCCTCAGTGGTGTAACAGACGAGTAGACCTTAGTGGTCTAGAAGACGAGCAGACCTCATTGGTTCAATAGACGAGCAGACTTCAATGGTCAAGCAGACGAGTGCACCTTAGTAGTCCAGCAATCGAGGGGACCTTAGTGGTTCAAGATCTGAGAAGACCTTAGGGGTCCATCATTCGAGTTAACCTCAGTGGTAAAATAGCCGATCATGCCTTGGGAACCCATCAAGGATGAGTCCCTCAGTAGTATGAGATGATTCATCTCTACAACTGATAATATTAATTTCTATACCTTGGGTTATACCTGGTATAATTTTTCACTGTTATGTGGTCTTTGTTGTTTGGTCGTGCAGTGTGGTATTTATTTGTGATCTTTCATTTTTGGATTGGGGTCTCTATGGGGTAATTTTTTACTCTCTCCTATATGGGTTTCAACCACACATTTTATGCCATATGCAGGTGATCGGTGATTCAATGGAATTTTTGGTTGTCCGATACTAGGTGGTGCTCAGTTAGATGGGACAAACAAGAAGTACTTCTATGGCTATAGACGACTACCCACCACTTACCCTTCAGGTATAGTTTGAGCATATGGGATTTGGAAGCGGTACTTTCCATTATGGTTTTGGGCTTGTAATTTGGACCCTTTTTACATTTTAAATTTTACTATACATTCTATATTTTTCTTAGTGATAATTTCAGTTTACTTATTGTTTACATTCATGTAGTTTTTGTTTTTTTTTTTTGCGTGTTTATAGGTTTAATGGAAATGCCCTTTCTTTTTGGGATATCGATTCCTAGTGCTTGACACCATCCCCTGGCATGTGAAAGGTGTTCATAGAGGGATTCTATAACTATTAGATTTAGAAAATCATAATATATAATTTCATGAAATTATTCTATTTTATAAGATCAATTTAATACATTGGTTGTTATATGTTCCATTACAATTTTGTTTAATAATCCACACATTGAATTTAATAGAGAATTTTTTCCCATAAATAAATAATATTCTCTATTAATGGATAAAATGATATATTATAGAATGAAACGTATTTATGATTATCTCTAATCATTTTATACAAAAAATAATCATTATAATATATTATATATAATAAATTAATATATATGAAGAAAACCGTAACAAAAAAATTTAAACGTAATTCATTTGTTAATAATTTATTCCTAAAACACATCCAAAATATATGTGTGAGAAAATTTAAAATTTAACAGTATTGAAATGATTCCACTAATGGTAAAAAAATAACGCGTCATTAATCCATGTAACATAAAAATGTGAGTCTTAATGTCACACAAAAAAATAATTCAATTCCTTGATCACCATAAAACATTAATTAAAAAGAAAAGTATTTTGAATATTAACTGTATCATTATTATCTTAATAAAATAAAAGATTATAAATTATTTTTCATGATTCAGAAAATATATTAAACATTATCATAAACTACTACATTAAAAAATCAAAAATCATGTTCATGTTCACCAGTAATATATAATTTTCTTTATTAATTTAAATCCTAAATTTACTAAATATCATTACCTTATCATCCAAATCATTTTAATGAGTATCATTCAAAAAATCATGTGTTTTAATGAAAATATCATTTTAACATTAAATATAATTTCAAGCCCATAAGTACCATTCAACATATGCTTTCATATCATTAATTAATACAACTATAGAATAACTTATATGTTTCATGGTTCATATAAAAATAATCATTAATGCAACAATTATATAAAATAATTATAAAATCATAATTTATGAACAATTAAATTATCCCACTAAAATTATTTTCATTTCATAATACCATATATGGTCTAGGATTTAAGCCTTGTAATATGGAATCGACTCAGATAAGGCCCTTGTTCACCAAACCTTAGTCACAAAATTCATGGGAACTTCATTTTTATGCATATATTATTTCAACGTAGAAACAATCAGCCCTTATTTTGAGAAATTCCATAGGGATTTTCTTTCCATATTTCTCACATAATATAATTTTATTATTTTTTACACGGTCTCCTATATCTGATATATCGAAATCCAGTTTCCTTATATTCCATGGTTAGAGAAATGGATGGATAAATTAAATCGTGTTAATAATTTATGATGAGGACTAATTAAGTATAATCATTCTATTATTCTCTCATATTGTTAGTGATTTTGGTTTCTTGTAATCACCTTACTATCCATCACATTTAGGGGTAAAATGATTCATATTAGTTCCCAAAAATTATAAAAACTAAAAAGCATTGTATGAGAATCAAAAATCAATTTGATAAACAACAGAACTATTTATAGGATTTCTAAATGAGGAGAGATTGTATTCAATATAGGGAAACATTTTTGTATCCTTGGTAGTTAATTTTCATTATCTATTCTAATCCATCAGAATGGATTTTAAATAATTGGTGAAATGACCAAAGAATATTTCCAAGGAGATTCAAACCAACTGCATTGTTAGGGAACATTCACTATTAACTATACTAATGGATGATATATACTTAAAAACCCATTTTTGTGCTTATTAAAACTGGATGTATCTATAAAAAAACCGCATCCACTTATAGTATCCATACAATGATGTTTTTTTAGAATTCTATACTAAAACCATTACCCTAATGAAAGATATTTACCTTTATATAATATTATATTAATTGTTCATAATTCTTTTAACATCCTAGTTTCTAGATGATGATGAAAAAATTATTTGATAACAAAAAATGTGACCCATTATTTCCATAACAATATATGACACTTAATTTAACAAATATTAATTTCATAATATAATGATCAACAGTAGAAGGATAGCTGTCTAATAAATCATGAAAATGGAAATATAAAAAACATGTTTTTATGTAAACTACATCATCTTCCACTATTCGATTTAATAACTAGCACCCATCTTAGGCATATCATATATAGTTACATTATTCATATACATGATAATGGATATAAAATAGAGAGTTAGTTATTATTCTCTATATGTTAGAACATGTGACATATCAATGATCACATAAATGTAACATTAAAATAACGTTTTGAGAACATGAGATTAACATTTGGAATAAATACCCTAAATATCTTATATCTAAATAAATTTCATCGAAAAATAATTGGAAGTTCATAATACGTGAATTATATAGAAAACTAGGAACATGTTCCCTAATAGCATAATAATTTCAATGACATAACTTTTTCACATATACATTCGAATAGAAAATCATTTCCTTATTACACAATGAATATTTCCATGAATATTATATGGGATAGGGATCACACCAAAAAAATCTTATTTTTCATGGTTTACTCTGAAAATTATTACAGTGGATAGAGTCTCCAACAAAAACACTATCACTCCACATTCCATTCATATTTATAGCATAAGATATCTATCATTACCCAATACATTAGAGAGATATATTATTTAATACCACCTAACACACAATGAAAAATAGATCTATGTTTACAATACTATCAAAAATCATTATACATCACATAAAAAATTAATGAAATGTATTTGATAAACATTTCCTCATTGTATAACCCATGGAAATGTATGAGTTTTCATCAAAATTTTATCATTTCATCATAACATAACACATGTGAATGGAACATGTTTTATCAACAACATGTTATCATAATAATAAAATATATAAGGAGATAATAAGGATTTTACCATTGTTTCATATCTCTATGAAATATTAGAAAATATCAAAGGATATTATATTTCTGGTAAAATGACTTTAAATGATCATATGGAACATATATTCAAGAAATTAATTATTTAATTCGAAATAAATTATTCAAAAAAATATGTATATGTATATTATTAAATAAATAATTTTATTCTAAAATATCATTTTGAGCCTCTAATGGAATTTTTAAAAAATTAAATCATCATGAAAAAAAATTATGTTCACGGAGCTTACGGTAAAAAAAATAATTCTATTAACATATTTGTTATGAAGTAAAATGTACCACAACTATAAAATGATAAGAATATTATGTTTAATCAATTTTTTAAAAAATAAAAACAAGGAATTTTTTTTAAATTATTCATAGAGGAATATTTAAATTTTCTATTAAATAGTGTTTTGAAAAGATAGATATGAAAAATGTTTTTTCGACGATATAGAGAAATGAAACCGATTTTCCATTTAAATATTAATTATTTTCTAGAGTATTTGAAGAGTCCAAAATGAAATGAAGACATTTATTTTCTTAAAATAATCATAGGAGAACAAATTATATAGTTTCTTGGGAGATTTATCATAATATTTCATCATCTGAAACATAATTATAATTGATTTTGATAAATAATGAGATTGAACATAATAACCTTTCCACATTAGTATCTATTGATTAATAAAACACATGAGAAACTAAAATATAATTAAAATATTAAATTCACTAATAAAACTAAGTTCATGATATTGCATGGAAAATCTACTTCTCACACCACATAAAATAAGATAGGTCCAAAAGAAAAAAAAATTACCTAAGAAGATATTTTTGAGAAGATAAACCCTTATAAATATTTTAATTTCTTTATAATATTTAATAAATGAATTCAAAATCTGTAAACAAATTATATAAATAATATTATTGTATAAATAAAAAAAATATTCTTTCTACCCAAAATCATGAAATAACATATTCAATAAAGAAGTAATATAACCCAATTAATATAAACATAGTTATGAAACCACTTTCATCCTGTATGAATCATCAAATATGTCGATTTTCATATAGAATATTATAATTATTTTAATTCATTACATTCATAATAACTATTATCATATTTATTATTATTTTTTATTTATGTAATTTTAAGTATAATTTATAATTAATTTTATTTAATTCAAGTGTGTTGATGATATTAAGTTACTATATCCAAACTGAATTCTAATGATAGACCATGGAAAAATAGGTTCTTGTTACATTATAAGAATTATAATCATATTTCTATAATTTTATTAATATTTTTAACACAGCCATGAATTTTAGTTATGAATAATGAACTATGTTACAATAATAGGGACGATATGTCTTATGTAATCAAGAGGAACATTTCCAATTTTCAATGATCTAGATTAAAAAAAATTGTTTTTTAATTACATAAATATAATTACAAGAGAAATATAATATTTTTTATTTATATACACTTATATATAATTATATTTTGATATGGCAATGAAAATAGAATGATATTTATCCACTGAGGTACGAATCCACACGTACACTCAAATGAAGTTATCAATTTGAAATGAATGGATTTTTAAGAAATTATATTATATATTATATTTAGATATTGATAAATAATTAACAAATATCATATAAATATATGTATTAAATCAAAAATTTAAATCAAAACTATGTGATGGTGATGGAAAACAAATTAAATCAGCTCATGAAGTGGTAGTCCACTATACACATAGACAACAATTTTTTTGACTTTTAATAGATTAGGATATTGATATAAGGTATTTGATTAATGTAAAATGTCCACAACATAGTGTAGATAAAAATATTATTTCTTAATAAATGTTAAGCACAATATGAAGGTAGAATAGGAAATATCAGAACTCTTTTTTAATAAGTGTACATCTTCTTCGAACAAACTAATTACTTTCCCCAAAAAAAATCCTATGATGATTCTTATAATCAAACCATAGAGTCTAGATAGATTAAATGAATTTAGTAATGGGATTTGGATTTGAATTGACCATAAAAACATTCTTTTTATATGTGATGATAATAGAAGAGGAGGTCCATATTTATATGCAATGAGAGGGGAACATTTAGAATATCTTAAATCCGAAAAATATAATATGGTCATTAACTAGCCAAATGATTCCAAATATCATGATTTTCAATGATAAGGTAGTATTTGGTTGAAATCACTCAATCCAATATAATTTTAATAGGTATATGTTGTAATTTAATATATAAATTTTATTTTTAGCCAATATTTAACCCAATATAACATTAATTGGATTAATAACTATTTCAAATATAAAGGTTTAATAATTTTACCATAAATGAACAAATGAATCCTAAATAGACCACAATTTATATTTTCAATTATATTACTTTCTCTTTTCTGAAGATATTATTTTTATGATCATTAAATAATAAATCATTTATTATTTTTAACAAATAAAATTAATGTCAATTTTAAATAATACTTTAATATGAAATTAATGAATCCATGAAAAATAGGGATTAAAAACAAATTACTTTTCGACATCATTAATTTACCCTATATATATTATAAATTCAAGGATCTCTAAAACTCACAAAATTATAGAACTTATAATTTTTTTAAAAATCATTTATTTATTCATCTATTAAATCATAGATATTGAGTTGGAATATGGTATGAAATTAGGGTAATTATATAATTATTAAATACTATAAATAAATTAAAATCATAAGTATAATTTAATTATTCTTAAATTAACCATTTTTATTCATTATGAAATTAATTTTTACACATTGTTACAAATTTGATATATTTAAATGTAATAGAGTATCATTTTTCATATTCCAAAAAACATTATTTTATAGGTCACTATAATGGATAAGATTACAATTAAAAATAAATATAGTTATTAAGGATGAAATTGTTGAAATAACAACATAAATTAAAACATAATTTTAAAAAAAAGAGCCCTTATCACTTATTTTTTAAATAGGTTAACTATATTTACCATTTTACCATATTGATACATTATTTATTTTATTACTATTAATTATAAAAAAATTAAGTTTAACTTGTTAAAAAAAATACTAATAAAAATAAGGAATTTATTTCAAAAATTTTAAATTATGTAAATGTAACAAATTCTGTTTATATTTATCTTGGAAATTAGGATGAAAAATACTTTTACGTAAAAATATAAAATTACTAGTCAAAAAGTAATTTTATACCATGATCAAATATATTTTTGATTTATATGTCATTAATTAGATTATTTTTATCTAAATTATAATAATATAATTTATTTTTATCAAATTTAATATATTATTGATATTTTCAATTAAATAATATAGTAGTTTTATAAAAATTAGTATTTTCACTATTCATTGAATAAAAAATAATTTCATAAAAATAAAAAAATTTCTGTACTAGGTTATTTTTGGAGATTATAATTTAAAAAATGTTGATAATTTTTTTGAAATAAAAATTCAAGATGTGATCTAAAATAATTGTATTATTGATCAAGAAGTGAAATAAAAATCAAATTTTGTGATAAAAACGTATTTTTATTCCTAAAATGACCTTACTATAAATTATGTTCTTGTTGAACAATAACTGATCATTTCTTTAGTATATATTGGTACACTAATATATTTTTAATATTATGGTAACTACTATTTAAACCAACCATTTCAATGATTATTTAATATAAGTCATATTTAAATAATATATTTGGCAAGCCATTTAGGCTCAGTGTTGTGTGTCACATAAATTAATATCTTATTTTTTAAAAAATTATAATGAACCCCATGATAGAAAAAAAATTATTTTATTTTGAAACACATAGACCATTATTATCAATAATTAATATACTACATAATATTGAAAAATAATAAAATCAGTAAATTTACAATAGATAGTAATTAATTATAAATAATATTATTTAGACATTTCTATCCCTAAAAATTATCACACATTTCAAATTCAATATTAAAATTAAGTATGAAAATATAAATATAATCACAATTCTAAAATTAAAGAATATATAATATTATGATTAATTTTAGTGGGTGAATAATTATTATTATAAAGGATATTTATAGTATGTGTAAAATTTATATTACCGAAGTAAATATTGGAATTTGAAGAATAAATTTATCATTGATAATGTAAAATAATATTTTAAAATTTTAAGAAATTAAAATTTAAAATAAATATATCACAAAAAAATAATTTGTTTTTTAAATATAATTAAATAAATATTTTACATGATGTATGTATTAATGTACTTTTTCAAAACATATTAGTTTTATTCTCATTATAAAATTTTTTGATGATAGATATATAAATATTACAAAATCATTTATTTTTATAAATTGGAGTTATAAAAAAACAATTATATGAACATAAATATATAATTATAAAATTTAATGAAAATGTTAAAATATATGGATAAGTTATTACTTTAATGTACTATATATGGATAGAAAAAAAACATTATTATATAATAGTGAAATAGTAAAATATACATATAGAAAAAAACCCTCTCCTTAATTATTGATCTATATCATAAGAAATAATAATCAATCACATTTCATAACATAATTGTATGATATAAAATTATAATCTAATATTTTACTCAAAAACCCACTCTCCTCTACTCAATAAAATAATACATTTAAACCAAACCTCTCCCCATAAAATAGAATTCATATCTTATATACACTCTATATATTCTCCTCCCAAAAATTATTATCCATGGTCTATAGTTTCTTGTACTATTAAATTAAAACCCACCAGTGGCATGATATAATTAGAAATTAAGTCATCCATATCAATAATGTATTTACTTCAAATCATTCATTTCATTTCCATTCCATAAAGAATTAATTTTATACCCCATAATTGATGTATTTAGGATCATTTAAAAACATATATGATATTAATATAATTTATTATTAAATATAAAATCATATAATAGAACAAATGTGTTTTTATAATGAAATTTTCATTCATGTCTTATGTAATCTCCTATATAGATGAATTTTTCGACTATTTAACCAATAATGATTACGGATAATAAATAAATTAATGGTTGAAATGAAAATAAGAATGATATTATAATATTATTCCTATTTAATAGGGGGTATGAAATAAGAAAAATAGTAATAAAATAAACTATGTTCATAATTTTATGTTATACTAACAAGATGATGAAGCCATTAAATGATAATATTTATACATAATTATTAATAAATAAAACCATGATTAAAAATTAATCGAATCAAAATTAAAATTTTTAATAATATTATTCATGAAGATATATGTAATTCCCCAATCATAATTTCTTTATAGTGTATACAAAACATGTTTGGATTTTCAAGGGACATATGAAAATTCTAGTTGTGAATGGGATGTATTTTGAATTGGGGTATGGAATGGAAATAGGATATTTTTTAAAATAATATGGGTATTTGTTTATTTATATTATTATAAAATAGGATCCTTGATTTCTTAAATGAGCCTTTAAATATTTTGTTTGGAAAACATCCTTATTTTATTTTTTGGTTTATTTTGTTTTGGGAAATTCATGTGGTGACACTACATAGATTGTGTATAATATAAATTTTTATAGAAATATGGTTTTTTATAATGATCATATTGTATTTTTTGAAAAGCATTATAGATATGAGAAAGAACAATGTGAAATAGAATGAAAATTGGGTTGGGGATGCCCAAATGATATGATAGGGGATGCATGAGACAGCTTATAAGGCGATTTTTTGGTGATTTGTGGTTTGACGATGGCCAAGATTTTGGATGCTACATTGATCCGAGGGATGCATTCATCCCTCCTTCAAAGCTGGTGGATGCGCATGGTGGTATTGGGTATCCTATGGATGCGTTGTAGAATGATGGAATGAAGCTGGTGACGAACCCTAAGAGGAAATCAGATGAACTGGCCTCTCGGAATAAGTTTCTCTCTGATTCTTGCCATGAATTAGCCTCTCTCAGCAAACGAATCAACAAAAATGGTTCAATTTCTTTCACTGAAGCGAGCCTGAAGATTTTGGAAGAGCAGCTTCAGGAATGTCGATTCTCTCTTCTGGCTAGATTGTCGGGAACCCGGAGTGATGTTCCAGTTAGGTTTGATGAAGTGCGAGCTCGCCTATCCTAGAGCTGGGGATTTACTGATTGGAAGTTGATCTCAATTGGAAGAGGTATGTTTCACATTGTATTTCTCTGTAAGGAATTGAAAAACGTGGAATGGTGTCTTGGACCTATAGCGATGAAGCCTGGTTACATCATGGTCCAGCAGTGGGATCCTTTAATGAGCCCTCTTGCAATCAAGAACTCTTGTACCCAGACTTGGATTTGAATCAGGGGGCTAAATTGGTTTTTCTGGCATCCATTTGTACTATGGGAAATTTTATCTGCTGTTGGATGTCCCAATAAGGTTGAAAAAGAGACCGAGCATCCTAGGTATTTCCATTTTTCCCGAGTCCTTGATGAGATTGATTTGGCTAATGTTCTCGTTGATACTGTTTTTCTTGTTGTGGGTGAAATTAAGCTAGAGCTCTCCACTCAATATGAATGGCTACGTAACTTTTTTAAATCCTGTTTATGCATTGGTCATATCAATTCACAATGTTGTGGGAGTTTAAAACACTCCCTTTGTAAATCATTCGGTCACACCTCTGATCAGTGCAAGAAGAAGCTTAATAAGGATGACTCCATGATAAAGGACCCTCCAATGGTAGCCCCATCTTTTGCTGAGGCTGTTCAGCATGGATTGCCCAAGTCAGATGATGTCCAGTATCCCACTACTATGGAGACTGATAATTATTTATGTATGGCCTCAGCTGGTATTAAGGATGGAGCTGAGAAAAAGGCATGGGCTGATATTGCAGAGGAGGAAGGGAATATATCAGAACATGAGGTGGCTATTCAAGATCTTGTTAATCATGAACTTGACTATGCTAAAATGGTCCCTATATCTGGTAAGGGAAAGTTGAAGATTGTTGATAATGAGGGATTTCAGTTGGTGATGCACAAAATGGTGAGAGCTGGCAAACTTTCCCAGGAAAAGGTACAGATTGATGATGAGGTAAATCTGCATTTGGCTCATCAATATAGATATTCTCAAGGTGATCCAGGGGTGGCTTGTCCGCCTGGATCTCCTGCTTGCAAGCCATGCAATCTGGAAGCAGAAATGGCCCTATTGAAGCAGGTCACTGAAAAGTCCCATGCCTACTCTCCCTTGGATCAAATAGAGAGTAGAGATGCTGATGAGGAAATGGTGGCAGAGAATAGAGAGGAGCTACCAATAAAACCAGCTTTCAAATTTTTCTCTATGTTAGAAACAATTAATACCCCTGATTTTGATTTGATGAACCTTGAAGGTCTTCAGAATGCCGGTTGTATCAACAAAAGATTCATTCCTGCGGCAGAAGAGGATGTTGAGGGCTCTATGGAGAAGGAGTTTGATGTTCATTTTGATCCTCAAACAGAGCAGGTCACAGAGGTGCGAGGGGATGAACGGCATGAGCAGTCTCATATTGTAGTGCAGGTTATTAATGTAGTGAAAGGGGGTGAACTGCATGACCACCCCATTGTACATCAGAATGATCCTGGAAAGGATAGGGATCCCTCTCATGAGGATTCATATTCAAATAGTATTGATACTGAAGGCATGAAAAGGGGAAGAGGGCGTAATATCATGGGAGGATCCAGGGTCTGTGGCCGAACTAGGAAGAGGTAACTATGTGGTGTTTTTTGTGTTGGTTTATGGTGTATTTCTATGCATGTAAGCACCCTGTTAATCTGCTGTATCATTACTATCTATTTTCAAATAAATTTGGGGCCTGGGTTTAGAACCCATGGCTGAACCTTCTTGGTAAAATTGGGCAGGTGAATAGTTTGTGGAGCCTTATAGACAAACCATTAAAAATATTGTATACCGAGGCTCTTAAATTTCACATGGTATTCACATAGATTAACCAACCTAAAAACTCAACCATGTGAGATTTTTATAAAAAAAATTACAAAATAATGGTTAACATATGGTTTGTAAATTCATCGACCATAATTATGAATTTCATTAGTTATTTTTTTATTTCATCCTTGTTCAAAATCAATCCATGACACATTATTTTCTTCCTCATATCCTCACACATAACCTATATTACTAAATCCTCCACCATATCATGATTACCCTACAGTTGGGGTGTTTCCATGTAATATAATTGGTGTTTTAGGTGATTATCCTACTTCAGGTGGACTCATGTCCACATCGCAGTCCTCTACACAATTGTTTTGTAATTATTTTAGGGTAGAATATTATAATACCACAAATTCATGTAGTTACTAACCACATAACATTAATCTTGTGTCTTTCAGGCCTAGATGATATCATCATATTACATACACTCATCATATCATATTATTTTGATTGAGGTATTTTACATTATCAATTTCGTTATAGGTTTTCCATTAAATTTATGCTAAATAAAATTTTTCATGGGAACATTGGATTTCTCATCATAATGGAATGTTGTTGAGACTACACCATAAACCATATGCTTGTTTTTAGTCAGTATTTCGATATTTTGTGAAACTATTTGGTCTATGTCACTTATTCAATTTTTTAGTTTTTTTAAATCAATTAAAATGAATTATAATTAATTTTATGGTGTGAGTTAGTTACCAAATTGGGGAAAACTATTTGATGGGACTTTGATGTTTTTTACTTCCCTTTGGACTAGTGGGTTAATTTCATGTAATGGTTGGTTGTCATAAAATTAACCCCTACAATTGCTTTATTATTTTAAAGTTCATGTGATGGTCGTATAACATGTTTTTAAGTGATGATGATAGAAATTATTTTATTATTTTTAATAGAATATTTTATTATATAATAGCACTGAGAAGTATTATCATTTTGGAAAGTTTCCTCCATTTGAAATATCATTGTAGTTTTCTAACCCTATAAAAATAGCTATTTATTGGTGATTTAAATGTATTATTTATTTTAATATATTATTTATAACCGGAATTTTTTTAATTGTAAACTGATGCATGTTTTTAAAATTAAAACACGTAAAAATGAACCAGATAGAATTTAAAAAAAATGAATACATAATATTTTTAATGTACATATTTGGTACAATCAAATTTCTATTTTAAATTAAATTTTAAAGGTTTTTCAAAATTTTAATCAGTGAAATTGGATTTGGATTTTCATATTTCATTGATTTCAGAAATGTATATTAAAATGTATTTGGATAATGTAAAAAAGAATTTTTTTTGAACAGAAATATAAAATTCACTTTTATGCATTGTTTTTTGACAATTTATTTATTTAGTAATAATTATAGTTTTTCTGTTATGGATGTGATTGATTACAATCATATAACCTATTCTATGGGGATTAAATTGATGGGTACCTAACATAGGGTGAACATAGTGCACTGGGGACATGGGTATTGATGGTTAACCTAGTGGTAGAATGTCCCTAGGTGACACATTGATGATTGTTAGCCTATAGAAAACATGAACTAAATGGGTTGTTGTCCATGATGGTTCAAGTGAGATATAACCTGTCCCCTTGGTGTATTCATGGTTTATGGTTAAAGATTTAGTGAATAAAACCCTCAGTTGGACCCCAGGGATCCAATGATTTGAATATAACATTTATATTCCACATTAAACATAAGATGGATATATTACCCAAGGAAAAGACATGGTTGAAATGGTTAGCACAATATTTTCATATATATCACATCAATAAGACAACTATATATGTTTCATTACATGTGTTTTCTTGGGCCTAAGAAATTCCATTTGTTTAGTTAAATATTAATTTTTTTTAATTCATTATGTTGATTAATTGTGAATACACTATTTATAAAAGTGTTTTTTTTCATGGATTTCATTATTGGTATCATACAGAGTTGTACTCATTATATAATCAACCCAATATAACACTCTAATTCCCAATCAAAAATTTTTATTATTCAGAGGTTCATATTTTTGGAATTGACTGATATTGAAGAATATTAAATTGGATTCATAAGATAGAGTTTCATAGTGGGATTATGATGTACTCATATGGAGATAATGATAGGGAGTTATCCTTGGTTATATTTTATCATTCTACAGTACATGGGTAAGACCCAATATATACTTTTAATTTTTTTATATTTTCAAAATTTGGTTTTTATCTCATGGGATTATTGGTGAATTAATTAGTTCTTACAAACATTTTTTACTCAAATCAATATGTAACAAATATATTTATTATTTGTAAAAATTGAGAAAGGGGTGGTTTCTTATAATGGTAAACACAAAGGCCCTCATTGATAGTTATAAACCTCTAGTAATCTTAGCTTACCACATAAGATCGTGTAGTTTCCCACTGAACCTGGTACTGATCAATGGTACTATGTTGAGGCACATTGAATATGTTAATATTCAGTTTTTTATTATGTCACTCTTTAGGAGTGTTAGATTATAAAATATGATATTTCTTATGGTTTAGTAATATAGTGAACTAAGTATAACATACATGTATGTTACATAAATTTAGATGAATATTTATAACATAATAATAATACATGCTAGGGGACCATAATAGATTATTTTTTTGGAAACATGTAAACAAATTCTTATTTCATAGTGAATGATCTTCAAAATCTTCCGTAATGATCTCCACCTTTAGTAAATCTACTGAAAACCATTCTTCATAACATGGGGACAAAACATAAGAAAGGGGTGAGCTCAAATGCTCAGTAAGGGTAAATGAGGGAGAAATTTTAGAATAATCATGAACATAAAGGGTATTAGAATTTGATCAAAACATTAGATGATCACAACCTTAATGTCAAAGATCATAAACATAAACCATGTAATATATCATGGAACCTCATTAGTCTTATATGTTAATGAAATAAATATCATAGTCCATCAAACCATATTATAAAAATATGAAATGGAATTTTTTCATACATAAATATGAGATATCATTCCCTGTTAGTCAATATTCATTTAAAGAACTTATCATGTCACTTCATGGTAACTGCACCAAATGTGCAAGACACACCACCATCACCAGCCACAATTCAATCTTTTTAAGGGATCAGGAATCCCCAGATTCTTATTATGGATTGGGCTTCTACATCATCCATCATCATAGGGACTACACCTTCTGGGCAGGACAAACCACCATCCCCAACATTTGTCCTTTCGTTGTAGGAGATCAGGTTTCCCTATCTTCCCATAGCATATTAAGCCCATCGACTTGATTCCCATAATTATCCCATTAGATTTAAATATTCCCCCAATGGATTTGAGTGATGTATAGGTCCCACCTATCACATAATGAAATCATACAAACATGTCACACAAAATTATAAATAAACATATCACATATCATAACCTTTTAAATGAAATGGGTAACATGAAAAGGTAAACATATCCTAAACTATGGGGAGAGACAGGTTTCATAGTCATTTCTTCCATAATATAACCCATGAAAAGAAGTTGGTTTCAAAAACATATAAACTATGAATTAGAATAGGGGTTCATAAAAATATTACACATGAATAAGAAACGGGTTTAATAAAGAACTTGATATCAAAATAACTTATTCATATAAAGGGTATGTATGTAACCGTTAAATCATTTCTTAGAAGGTATGAGTAAAATCAATCTATTACATCTTCGGTTAAAAAAAGTTTGGAAACATCCTCAATAACATTCCATGAGAAAAATATACTTTTTTATGTAAAAAGGGATTTTTAATACATAAAACCATCAATAAATATTTTTCATAGAAAATTAAATTTAAAAAAATAATGAAAACATGAAATCGTTTGGAATTATTTTTTCCTTGGAATCTTTTAAAACAAGCATTATGAATTTTTAAAAACATTTTAATTTGAAAACAAATAAAATCTTTTAAATATTGGTTGTAATGTTTCGAAAAATATTACATTGAAAATACATTTAAAATTTATAAATAATCCTGTAAATTTTTTTAAATAATTTCAATCGAAAAAAATATATTGAATAAAAATTGAAATAAATTTCCTTTTAACAACATTGAAAACATTAAATTAAAACATGATATAAATTTTGAAAATAGTTTTCCATGATAAAATATAGAAAAAGTTTGAAACAATTTTTTAATAAATATTACATATATTTTTTTCTGAAATATTAATCTTTTTAATAATGGAAAAATAATAATCGAAGAAATAATGATGGGAAATCCATAAATGTCGTACGAGGTCAAAATAACATTCCATTTTGTCAGTAAAAATGGTAGAAAAGTTCCCTTCTTGGAAAACGACAACAATATTACCTTTAACAGATTGGTATAAGGAACAAATGGAACAAATGGCTTCTTGAACTTAAATGAGAATAGTATAATATTCTAGGAAACCCTTTCAACAAAAATATATTTCTGAAAAAAGAGAGGGTAATGTCGGGCTTTCCTAAAAACACATTCAAAAATATATTATGTTCAAAAGAGTAGAACATGGTACCAAAAAATGATTATATCTTAAAATAATAGAGGATATGAAACACATGAATTTTATTGATATATGGATTAAAAAATTTTATCAAAGGAAGCATAAACATAAACAAACATTGAAAACCAAAGAGATGTATTTGGCCCCTACCATAAACATTAAATAATCTTTATTTAGGTAAAGATATAACATTGAGGTTCTTTTCGGGTTTGGAGTTTAAGAACATTATACCATAACTATTACATTACATCTCAAATTTTAAAATGTAGACACTTCTAATAAGTATCCATTTCCTCCATAAAATAAAAACCCTTAAAAATATGATTTATTTTCTAGATATAGATCTTCTTGAATACTTCCTTTCTCTTACCCTTCCTTATAACATGTCAAAAAACATTTCGAAAACAAGGGATGAGAATAAAACACACAGTAAAAGTTATTACATAAATATAGAAAAAAATATCCCATTAATACATACAAAACATTTTATCTTTTACATACCTCGTTAAATTATATGATTTAGGAATAACACAATGAAATCCTAAATTATAAGGTAACTTGAGGCATGCATTACATTTGTATATTGTAGCTTTCATAGCTACTTAGGAAGTAATGTATAGAATATCCATCATACTATATTCACTAAATCTATTAGGTGAATAATTAAATATTACCTTTGTCACGTTACCCAATGCATCTTAAGGATATCTCGAACTCACCTGCTTTAGGATTACCACGGAACCACCCCTATACGTAACCAATAAACATGAACTATAAAATTTTCGTAACACATAGAAAAAGAATAAAGAAAATATAAAATTTCTGCATTACAATCACTATACATCATTTCAAGATATTTAAATAATCAATGTCTTCACAAAACCATTTAGAAAACCTAAATATATACAAAATAGTATATGGTATTTATTTTACATTTTAAAAAAAATTCATTATGTTATGGAAACCTATTATGAAATAATGCTCACAGAGGCGGAATGGTCATTGTCACCACGTACATTAAAAAGAATAAATCATTTTGTTGTCCAGTAAAATGATACATAGAAAAATATTCCATTTGAATGAAATTAAAAGTTGAAGAGGATTATCCATTGTATAAAATCATGTCATGTATAAATCAAAATTTTCCACAATGAAAGGAGATTGAGATGATGTCCCTTACCTCATGTCAGACATGGCTCGTTTGTTCTTTAATCTCTTGAATAATAAACTATGTTAATTTCTACTTGATTCATAAATATTTTCAATTTTTTATTCCTTTTATATCACTTTTTATGACCTTATAAACATTACATAATAATTTAGATTAATAACAGTTGTTTTGTCGATATTTGGTACTTGAGTCGAAAATAAACTTGTTATAATTACCAAATGTCTATGTGGGAAACATTAAATTATATTGAGAATGATATCCATTATTTAAATATCATATATATCATATATATCCAGTATATATGTATTTATAATAGTTCGTAGCATTTATACATAATAAATGAAATGCACCATTCATGGAGACGGTAAGCCATAAGTATGCATGAACACTACTATCATTTCATTTTCATATTTAATGGAATGGAAAATAAATTATACATAGGTATATTATAATTAAATTATAATATATATGTTTTATATATTTTACATGTTCATTAATTTCATCCTTTATATGTTCCATGAATTGCATGAACTAGTCATAACCGATTGATGGGAAGGTAGACATTATTTCTTTAAATTAAATTATCGTATATATACTACATGAAAAGAATAATGGTTGGTTAAAAATGAAAATTACAGAATAATATAAATTATATAAATATAATATATATCAAATATAATTTCAGTGCCATCATAACGGCCACCATGAGAGGCATTAAGCGATAATTGAACAATCATTGTTTTGTAAGAAAGTAGTTTGTTGTTCACAGAAATAGTATGTCTGTTTCAATTAGATGGAGGTGTGTGGTATTGTAGTTCAAATAATTCTCATAAATAAACCCATTATATTGATTATACTGGTGTGGTTATGTAAACAACGAATAATAAGTGCACAGGGAGTGAAGAAGGAAAATAAAAGAAAAAAACATGAGAGAAGACGTTACTAATAAATTGGGTAACTCCCTTTGGTTTGAACCATAAATCCTTATTAAAATGCCTTATTCACAAATTAATAATTCTAGATTGAATATAGGGATGTTGGGGGATCCTTTTTGTAGAGTTTGGATGAGTCAAGATGCTTGAGAGCTGTGAGTAATGGGTTAGATATGATGTACTTTTATAAGAGGGAGGAGGGGCTATTTAGAAATTTAAAAAAATATTATTTTTTATAAAATTCTTTTTGGTTTAAAATTTTCCAAAAATAGTCAAATTAAAATATAATATGAATATAAGTCATATTAAAATAATCCAAAAATATTTTGACAGGTTTTGGATATTTTTTAATCTTTAATTTTTTATTTGGACCTTTGTTATATTAATTTACTTTTATCGTGTCTTCTTTTATACTCATATTATATGTTTAATATATTTACAATAAAATGAAAAAAGACCCCAAATGTATCATTAATGAAATATTAAATTCTATATATGATATTTGGCCGAATATTATATTTTTAGGAATATTTTATCATTTAATAAAATATTAATTGATTTAAAAAATCATTTATGTCAATTTTTATACAATTCAAATCATGAAATTTATAAACTCCATAAAAATTTGATCAATTACAAATAACATAATTAAATAAAATATAACAAGTCATAATAATCCATAAAATTTTTGTATGTCATAAAAATGTTCCATAAAAATTGATTTTAATTTTTATAATCTCATTTATTTAAAACATTCATTAATGATGTAATCAGTACATCATCAATGGGTTTTAAATAAATTTTTTTATCTTATGTGAAAAAATTATAAATAAAATACAATGATTTAGGAAATATTAATATATTTCTAATGATTATTTATAGTTAAAATGATAACTTAAATAACCCCATATAAAATTTTTTAACTAAAAGATATATGTTTATGTTACATTTTCCTTAACATTGAATTAATTTTTATTAAGTGTCATTTTCACCTACATGTGTCTCCATGGGTTCCCAAAATGGACCCATGGATTCCCATGGTCATCCATGTATCTTCCAATAGGGTTAGGACATTTTTCAGTGTAGATTTATATTTTTATAATATTATTTTTTACCCTGATTTACCATATTTACCCTTTAACCATGATTTATAAACTATTTACTAAAGTTACTATTCATAATGTCTAAAAAAAAGTAAGCTATTTACAAAACTCGGAAATTTGTATTCCAAATATTAAATCCATTCATTCAAATTCAAAACACATAATTTGAAGAAATAAATTTAAAATTAATTCTTGTTGTCAAAACCAAAAAACGTGTTTTTAAGAGATAATAACTATGAAACGATTGACACTTGTTTATGTTCAATTTCAATGTAAAATTACTTCTACAAAAATTGGATTAAATGTTAAAAATATTATTCAATGAATCTTTAAAATAAATTAAAAATAAATTATAAACAATAACTAAATTAGATTAAACTGTAGTGTTGAATTAAAGTGCTATATTTTTCATTGTTAATCAAAAAATGAACTTTATCAAAAAAATACCAAAATTTTACCCAAAGTATTTTTTTACTTCCTTCATATAAATAATATGATTAATTTAAGAAATAGAACATATAAAAGTTAAAAAAAATTTAATAAGGTTTCACCATCAAAAGGTTTTAAATCGGCCGTTTAAAATATTTTATTGTATTTCATGATTAAAATCAGATTCACTCTTAATTTATCCCTCTAAAATTTATTGGATAAAATTAAAAACATTAAACAAACATGTGTAATAATATTGTATTTATTTTTATTCAATCCTTCCAATATAATGGCTATGTGTTAACAACCATTTAAAATAATAATAAATTAATATTATTTTTTGGTATAACTCAACGTTGTGTGCGACAAAAGATTTCAATGAAACCTGTTGTTGTGTGTATAGTATGATATCAAACAAAGTATCCTCTTTAACATAATATTAATATATTATTCATTAATATTAATAGATATGAAAAATTATTATTCTATAAATACTTGGGTCATTACATCTTTCACCCCTTTTGGAAATTCCGTCCTCACAAATTTAAAATTCATCTTGCAAACATGATTTAATATCCAACATTGGAGAAAGATTCAATAAAACTATAATTTAAAAAAAATAAAGAGAGGTTAAAAGGTCATATAAGAGAGCACATATTAGTATTCCATTTATGAAAACATAGATTTTGTGGAGAAATTAAGTGTCAAACATGACTAAGAGAATGTTAACACCATGAAAACCACAAACTCGTGATATTTTAAAAGGTCTTTCATTCCCCAATACGAAAAGTAACCGGATAAATATTTTAAGATCCCTTTGGAAAATTTGGATATTTTATTTATGAGATTGAATAAGAATGTAATGAAATATAATTACTTTCCAAGTAGAGTTTCATCCTTTAATATGTTTAAAAAACTCATCTTTTCTCCAAACGATGACTATTCAAGATAACTTGGTCGCACATAATGTGCTATAATCAACTTATAGAGAATAACATGATCCAAAAAATATGAACCATATATTAACCAATAGAAAAATTATTAGTATGAGAGAATATTATCCCTAGTAAGGATAATACATTCTAAAAAGAAATATTAAAAATAATCTCCAAAATTCGACAAACAATACCAAATGTTCATCAAATACCATTCAATAAAAAAATGTCCTTAAAATTCTTCAAAGTAATACAAATTAAGCTTGAAACCCAAATCTCATAAGGATTTCTTCACATATTCTTCAACAAAAATATTATCATTTAACTCCAAATAACATCAAAAACTCTTAAAGTCTGATATGAAAAAGTAATTAACATAATCAAATATTCTCTGTGATAGGATAATAATTTCCATAAATAACCCAAATTACCATATGTAGAAAATAAAAACATATATTCCTACAAAATATTATTTCAAACATTACATGAGAAATGAGATCCCATAGTATTTTATTTTCCTTAAAAATATAGTGTTTTCCAAAAAGAGAGAATGTCTTCTAAAATAACCTTCATCACTTAATCAGAAAATCATTTTCCTATACTAAGGATATCCATATGATAAAATATAAGTTCCTGAAATCAACTTATTCAGGATCCATAAAAGCATTTAACCAAAAATAATTATTCATATTAACTAGGGACAACTCATAGTCCATTAGTAGGTAATAAATCCCAATCACACTTTGGTTGTGGGTTAGATTCCTATAGCTTTGTCCGACATAATGGATTGTCACACAATCTGTATGTCGTCCTTTTTCAAAAAATTATATAATTTCATAACATTCCCCAAACTGAAGTAAATTCCTCAAAACTAATCATAACATATTTTAACCACAAATTTTATCTAATACCTCAAATTTTCATCCCAAAAAGTAATAACTTATAATTACATCAAATTCAAGGATCTTACATACGAAAATGGTTGTTTATAACTATATCAACAAAAATACATATTTTTTCCTTGAATAACATTTTCATATATAAAAAATTAGGTTTAAACATACTAGAAATAGTCTCCCAAAGTAATACTATAATTAATATGTTTAATAATATCATCATTATAAAATCTAACATAACACTTGAATGTCTTATATGTATACTTTTTACTCATTCAACTTTCTTCACAATCCATTAACCATTCATTCCCAACATATTATGTAATTCTTCTTTCCAACAACAAAATCACAAATCATATCCTAAGATTCAATAATTTTAAAACATCAGCTAAGAAATAATCCAAACATTTCTCTGGTCATTTTCAGTTGTCTCATCCTCGATTAGAATGAAATTACGTATTAGTAAACATATATTTGTACGGTCCTACTTATCTCATTTTCTAACCTTCTTAATAAAACATCTATTTGTATAATGTGAATGAACAACAAATTTAAAACATTAAATTGAAATATTGGAAAGAACATCATTCCATTACCTGGAGTCAACTTGATGAAATTTCATTCCATGTAATTTTCATGCTTTATGACCTTCATTACCACATCTTTAGCATATTCCCATCCATTAGAAGTATTTTACTAGGTTTTTATTTCCACATCCTTTACACATTGTTTTTTAATATACTTAACTTTTTTATAATTACTTGAACTTCCATAGGGATTTGTTTCTCACATATATGATTCCTTATACAAATCACCAAGGTTCAAGTGGTTAATCATGACTCTATATGGTTAGTTGAGAATTACCACCATAGTTTTCATTATAGTTTCCATTTCATTCGGTTAATTGTTTTGAAAACCATCATAGTTTTCTTCACAACCATTTTTACTTTGGTGCCTTCTAGATCTATCCATTTACTAAAAAGAAAAAGTTCTATGCGAGTATACCAGCATAATAATAATTAAATATATAATGTGGATGGTAAAAAATAATATATATATTTTCATGTTATCTAAAACTCATTCGATTTATCTAAAATAACTATTACACTTTCTAATAAGATAACCATTATGGTTAAATAAAACCCAAACCTCTAAAGTTATATAAATTGACCTCTGATACCATCTATAAGGCATCACCCTTAAATATTACATAGTATTGAATTAAGTCAAGAATTAACATTGAGGATATTTTTAGGTTTACAGTTTTAGAGAATTAGACTATAAATATTACATTACATCTCAAATATTACAAAGTAGACACTTCTACTCTGTATAATTTTTTTAATAAAATAAAAAATCTTAAAAGAAAACAAGAATTATTTTACTCATATAAATTTTCTAGATTTCATCCTTTCTCTTACCCTTCCTTATACACATGTGAAAAGCATTTCAAAAACATGGGATGAGCATACAAAAATCAGTAAGGGATATATAATATATAAATAAATAATTCTCACATCAATACATAAAAAACATAAGCTCTTTCACAAACCTCATGAAATCATAAGATTTATTAATAACACATAAAAATTATAAATCTTAAGGTAACTAGTGGAATCTATAACAAACTTACATTGTAGCATTCACATCTACGTAGGGAGTTATGTTTGGAATACCCATCATAGTATATTCCAAAAATATCTTCAGAGAAAAAAAAACGTTTACCTGTTTCATGTTACCCAATGCATTGAATATCTCTCTTGGGCTCACTCGCCCAAGTTTTATCACAAAATAACCAATATACGTAACTAATTCCTAAGAAACATAACATATTCGTAACACATAGTACAAGCTTAATAGAAAGATTACATTCCCACATTTAAATCACAATATATCATTTCAAGTTATTTAAATAATCAATTTATTCTCAAAACCATTTTCATTAAAAAATACATAAAAAGAGTATGCAATATTATTTATCATTTTAAAAAAGTTTTTGCTTATTATGGTATCCAATTATTAAATAATGCTCGCCCAAACGGAAAGATCGTTGTCACTGCGTACGTTAAAAAGAAAAATTCACTTTGTCATTTAGTAAAACACTATGTAGTAAAATATTCCTTTTGAATTAAATTAAAATTACAAGGGTTTTATAGACATTATAAAATCATGTCATGTAAGAATCTAAATATGGCTCAATGAAAGGAGATTTAGATGAAGTCCCTTAACTCGTGTCCAACTTGACTCGTTCATTATTTAATCTCTTGAAAAACAAACTAAAGTTAATTTCTACAGGCTTCATTACATTTTTCAAATTAATTATTCATTTTATATCATTTATTACCACTTTATAAACATTACATATTCATTTAAGTTAATAATGGTTATTTTGTTGATATCTGGTACTTGTGTAAAAAATAAGCTTGTTATAATTACAAAATGTCTATGTGGTAAATATTAAATTATCTCCAAAATGATATTAATGATTTTTATATCATATATATCATATATATCCATTATATATATATTCATAATAGTTCATATCATTTGTAAATAAGAAATTAAATGCATTGTTCATGGAGACGATAAGCCGTACGTATGCATGAACGTTACAATCATTTTATTTTCATATTTAAAGGAATGGAAAATAAATTATGAATAGGTATATTCTAATTAAGTTATAATATATATGTTATATATATTACATAAGTTAATTAATTCCATCCATTATACATTCCATGTTTTAAATGAATGATTCATTTCACTTTGAGCGGGTGTTAGTCCACACTTCCTAAAAAGAAATTATCATATATATACAACATGAAAAGCATAAAGTCTTGTTCAAAATGAGAATTACAGATGCATAGAGGAAAAATAAATATATTATTTATCATATAAAATTTCATTTACATCATAATGCCCATCATGACAGGCGATATGAGATACTTGACAATCATCATTTCATGAGGTAGTTGTTCATCGTCCATAGAAATAGTATGTTCGTATCCATTAGATGGAGTTGTGTGGTAGTGTAGTTCGAATAATTTGCATAAAAACAACCTATTATATTGAGTATACTGGTTTATTTATGTATATAAAGAATAATAATATCATATAGAGTGGAGAAGGTAAATAAAAGAAAATAACTTGAGAGAAGACGTTAACTTTAAATCGAGAAACTTATTTTTTTTGAACCAAAAGGAATTATGGAAATTCCTTCTTCCCAAATTAAGGAACATAGGTAGAAAAGGGGGATGTTAGGAGCTTATTTGAGCCAAGTATGGATGTTCCAATGGGATTTATAGGTGTGCATAATGGGTTTAAGTGGGTGTCCTTTTATATGTGGGAGGATGGGCTCTTTAGGAAAGTTGAAAGGTAATATTTTATTATAAAACTATTTTTTGTCTCAAAATGGACCAAACTTATTAAATTAGAACATTATATGATTATATGTTAAAATAACAACATCCAATTAGAATTGGACATGTTTTGGATATTTTTTAATCCTTATCTTTTTTATTTAACCCTTTGTTAAATTATTTATCTTTCACCATGTCTTCTTGTAGATTCATACTATATGGTTAATATATTTACTATAAAATTCCAACCAACTAAAAATGGATCATTAATGACATTTCTAACATTATATATTTGAATTTTATGAATCATAGGTATTTACAAATAATTTATCATATAATTAAATATTAATTTATTTAAAACCTCATTTTTCTCAATTTGTATACTATTCATTTCATGACTTTTGAAAACTCCATAAAAACATGATCAATTCAAAAAAAATTCATTAATACAAATATAACTAGTCAGAATCATCCATAATATTTATGTATGGAATACAAATTTTCCAAATAGATTTATTTTAATATTTATAATCTCATTTATTTCAAACATTCATTAATTAGGCATCATTGTGTCATAGATAAATTTATTTATCTCGTGTCTAAAAATTATAAATCAGATACAATGATGTAGGAAATATTTTTAGCTTTATAATGAATATTTATATTAATAACTATAACTTATAAACCCCATATAAATGTTTTTTACCAAAAGATATGTGTTTAGGTAAAATTTTCATTAACTTTAAATTAATTTTTATAGTGTCATTTCCACATACAAATGGCCTGATTGGGTCCCCAAATTGACCCAAGGATGCACATGTTCAGACAATTAGCATTAAATAGGGTTGGGACACATGTTAGGGTAATTTATTATTATTTTAATTTTATTTTTTACCCTTATTTATGAGATTTAAATTTTATCCATGGTAAAAAAAATATTTACTAATGTTACTATTCATAACGTCTAAAAATAAAAGTTACCAATTTACACAATTTAGACCTCCTAATTATCAATATGGAATCCATTATTCAAAAATAGATACACATAGGTTGTAGAAATTAATTTAAAATTAATTCCCATTTTCAAAACCAAAAAGTGTGTTTTTAAGAAATAATAAATATTAATAGATTCACACCTATTTATGTTCAATTTCAGACTGAAATCGCATAAAATTACAAAAATTGGATAAAATGGGAAAACTTTAATCTAATTAAACTTTAAAACCAATTAAAAATACATTCTAATCATATAAATAAATTGGACTAAATGTTAATTTTGAATTAAAATGCAGTATTTTTCAATATTCATCCAAAAACGATCTTTTTATGAAAACTACCAAAATTTAACACAAAGTAAATTTTTGTGTCCCTATTATAAATAAAACGTAAATAGAACATATAAATGTCCAATAAACTATATTTAAAAAGAGTTGATCATCAAAAGGTGGTAAATTGAAATTTTAATGAATATTAGAGTATTTCACAATTAAAATCAAATTAATTATTTTTTTTAAGCCGCTAAAATTTACTGGATAAAAGTAATCAAATTTAATAGAAATTGGTAAAAATATTTTAGATATTTTTGTTCATTCCTGCCAATATAATTTCTTGGTGTTAAGTACCATTTAAAATAATAATATAATAATATTTGTTTTTGGTATAACTCAATGTTGTGTGCAACATATGATTTCAATGAAACAAGTTGATGTGTGTTGACGACGCTCTATAAAAAATATTCCTATTTAATATTAAATTAATATAATATTCATAAATATTAATAGATATGAAAAATTATTATTCTATAAACTCATGGGTCATAACAGATTGTATCTATAAAAACTTATAACATGTTATATTGGAATCGTTCTCTCCATGTAAGAGAATGAAATTACATAAAGCTTAGAATATCTTGAAAATATTGAGACTCATGATATGAAATTTAAAATTTATATATATAAACCTATGAAAAATGTTTGTTGAAAAAAAACATAAATCTAAAAGAAGTAAATTTGAGACAAATTTGTTTTACCGATCCGGTGTGTTTTGAATCTTAAGCCTCATGAAAGAAGGATCCTAAAAATAGGCAACATCATACAAATAAAAATATTTAAAATATACATAGAATACAATCTTCGTCAGTACATACACCAAAAAATTGAAAGAGTGTAAAAAATATAATTTATCTCATGAAAATTAAAAGAGATATGAAATCCTCCCACCTTGTGTCATGACGCTCTCTGTACTCGTACAAGCATCCTCTTAATCGGGTATAACCTTTTGCTTTATGCCAAAAGTATTTCTTGAGAAGCATTGTGCCTAATAGATTTCATCAAGGATCATTGTATAATTTCTTGAGTCTACTTGGTAAGAGTTTGGAAAATTTTAAATGGTTTGAGACGATTGAGGAAGTGGTAGAGGTGGTGGCATTTTCTATGGAAAGAAATGAATCGTATGAAATTTTTTTAATCACGTTATATGGGGAAATTTTATTAACTAAAAAAATTCATTCCAACCAATAAAACTCAATAATACAAGGTTTATGTATTAACTATTGATATCCAATGGATGTTGGACATGTTTCTAGGTCATTCAGGCACTAAAATTTAAGGTTTAGTCCCTAATTAAGCTAAATTTGTCCTTAAATGTGGTGACTTATTTTAATGTATTTTACTAATAATTTGGGTAAACCATTAGGATAGCCTTTTTGAAAACTATATAACGTAATGAATACAATGTTTTATGTTGTATTTTTGAAATTCCCTACTTCGAAACCAATAAATGATGATTGGTGTTATTCATGCAGACGAGACAAAATAACATGGTATAAAAGTAGGAAAAAGTTCAAATGATTGTAAAGATGCTATATTCAGTTTCCAAGAGAATTTTATTATAATGAATTAAATATTTTAATATATATAATACACATCATAAGTGACCTTAAAACATATTTAATATATAATTTGGAATAAAAAATTAATTAGACAAAAGGAAGTTTTTAACTAAAAATATTATATTTAACTATTTCTCATAAAATATTGTTACTCAAAAAAATCCCAAAAATCACCCTAGGATAATATTAAAATTATGAATTAAATAATGAATATTATTTTATCAAATTAAATTTATAAATGTGTATAATGTTAGATTCATTTTTATAAGAGGTTTAATTGAGATAATGATATTTTTAACATTAAAGGACGTTACGAAAAATCATATCATACGTTATAAATATTTTTATCTTATATAAATCAATTATAACCAATATGGGTAAAGTATATTTTCCTATTACTATCACTATTTTTAATTTTTTATTTATAATTATCACATTTAATTAATTATATATATACTAAATGATGTTTCTTTAAAACTGAGTGTTGAATGCATCGTACACCATGTCAGTGTTGTTTGTAGTACACAACAATTTGGTTTTGCCTGTACTGTAAGCCATATTGGTTTCTCAAGTAAAATTGTTGTTCGAAATGGTTTTCTAATATATATATATATATATATCGAACTATGTTCTATATCATTTGAAATGAAAAAATAAGAAAAAGTTAACTGAATCCGAAAAAAATAATTCTCAAAAAACATGGCATGATATTAGTAATAAGTTCATTCAAGGGAGCTTTAAACCCCACATGTGTTCAAGAATCCAAGAAACAGTGGTGGGAATTTCTATAATGCATTTCTAATAATAATATCACTAAATTATGCATTGAGTGATTTAGAATGATATGATGTAATATTATTAGTGTGTTTTTAGTCTCAGGTGTAATGATAGGTGAGTATGGTCACTCATTCTTCAATTTTGGGACAAAGGAATGGTTAGTTTCTGAATTTTTCATGTGATTTATAGCTACATAGGATTAATTTTGTATGATGTTTTACATATTATCTCACTGTTTAATTTTCATGTAATTGATATATCTCTATAGTTTTAACAAATATTGTGGGTTAGTAGAATACATTTATTTTATCCATTTATATTTATATATAAATTGAGAGATTCAACATGGCCATAACCATAGTGGAATTCCTAAAAACCTGGAAGTACATGTGAAATAAAATATGGGGGTTATGGTAAAATAAACTATCACTTAGAAACATATAATGTGATTTCCATCATTACATGTGAATGTAACTTTAACTCATGAAATAATGGAATGTGAAATTTAACAAGGAATGTAATATTTTAAAAATAATGGGAGATGAAATGTTTTAGAATATACACATTATGTTTTAAAAAATTAATGTATGACTAACTTAAATATGAAATAATGGGACCTTAATGGTGTAATATGACATGTAACCATATTTTGGGACTATACTCAGTGTATAAATAGTTTGGGGTTTGAGAAAGAGCCCAGGTGGTATCATGGTTATGGGATGTGATGACTTGATGGGTTTGGGTTATCAGATTGTGTAAAATCTCATCATATAAACATTATTATTTACAAATTGGGTTGTGTATTATACCTTATAGTTATTTTCTATCTAATAGACCCTATGTTACTGATTGTTTATCTTTTAGTTTTTGTTGGGTAGTAAAAGAGGTTTCCCATTGTTTATATGACCCAGTTTGATTTGGAATAGGTATAGGAGTACATACAATGATTATTTTTTGTGTAAGATATCGGCCAATGGGTTATGTGTGATAACCATGTAATATTAATTATCCAAATCCCACATTACTATCATTTTGGAATATTTTGTGATTAGTGTTGACTACGATTGGGGAAACACTGGTGTTACAGATGATTTATTTAATGTAATAATTGGTAGATTCCTCAACTTGTTGGACTAATAAAAAAGATGTGTTATCAATGTTTAGGTAATATCATGTGGATTAATTGGTTAATTTATAATGTAATAACCCATTATTCTTGTTTTTTGGGTTTTAATCTCACCAGGAATGGATAAGATCATTCAGATGCTTGACCTTCAGAGCATGATTTTTTCACGGTGTGGGAATTATTGTTGACCCTATGACTATAAGTCCTTAATCTATTGGAGTGTGAGAAAATAATTTTTTTGGTCGGTGGTAGAATAATGAGATTTGTTGTATATATTCATGACATATAGGGGATGTGGGTCCTGTTATATAAAATAATCAATAATTAATAGTGTTTAGTGATGCCAAAAAACGAGGACTAAATATTATATTTTTTAGTTTGTGCGTGAGCATACAATCTGGAATTCAAAGATCATAGGATGTGATGTAATGTTTGATAAATAATTAAAATTAAAGATTTACCCTCATTTTAATGATGAAATTAGTGAGTAATGTGTTTATTCGAGGTAATATATGTCACTGGGGTAATGTGATTGGGTGGCTCCAGAGTATGTTCTGATAACTTGATTGTGATGATGGGTGATGAGCAGTAGCTATGCATGGGTCTTGTTGTGTTTATGGGTATAAAATTATACATTATTTGTTTCAAATAAAATCCATTGGGGTCTTGGAGATGTTAAATTTTAATAGTGGTGGAAAATAAACTAGAAATACTACCCAATCAGTTCTTGTGTAACACCCCTAAAATCTAACGAAGAAACATTATATTTGATAGTGTGTATGACATGATACACCATGAACGTAGGAGAATATATTATCACGATAATTTATCAAATTTTAATTATTTTAAATAAATTTAATATTTTTATTTCAATTCCTGAGAAAATTGGTTAGTGTACGTCACGCGTAACAATGAGTTTCATTGATGGATGGAGTTATATGCAAGAATAAACATTACTAAAACATGATATATTATTATAATATTATTTTTTCATGTAATAAGATATAAAAAATTCATAAAATTAGTGGTTATTAATAGTATCATATAAGTTATACATATTTTTTCAAAAAATTTAAAATTAAATCATTGATTTAAATTTTTTTATAAATGAAAATATGAAACAATTCACTATTGAAATTGTATTTTTATAGATAATTATTTCTATGGTCACAAAATTGTTTTACCCCAATTAATTTATTTAATTATAATGAGTGGGTAATACTTTTGTAATATATTTATTAAATATTAGATAATATATTTCAATATTCATCCCAAATATACAATATGTATAAGATAAGATCAAACCCCATTTTATGCAAAAAATACAATTTTTTAAGGCACTTTTATTGCCCTTTAATAGTGAACCTAATTTAAATATAAATTTTTGAACATTAAAATAAATTATATGTGATATATATTTAATATTTTAAATAAATACATAAAAATATATTTAGAGCTAATATTTGGTATTTTTCTATGATGTTTCATATTTCAATAAATAAGTAATTTTAATGAATTTTAATTCAAAATTACTTTTTCAGGTAATTTACATATAAGGTTAAATTATATATTTCCTTTATTATAATTTGTAATTAAAATTAATGATTATTAATTAATCTAATGTCGGTCACTGGGATGAATTTTACTTTCAAATTCAATTTAAAAACATAGGAAACCTTTGAACGATTTTACATTAAAAACATGCATTGTCAACCAGTCCGCGATATTAAATTTAATTTATTTTATGCCAAATATCAGGTATAAATTTAGAAAAATATATTACATATTTGGAATAATAATAATTTATAATTTTTAAAATTTTCATCTTTTTTTGAACAAGAAATATTACTAAAGGTGATTTACATTAATTTCAATGATTAAAGTGAGATTAAGCTCAACAATGGACTAATCCTTAGTCATAAGGACCAAAATGACCTATAAACATGTTAAAAATTCATTTCATGGTCATATGTTGAATGTATAGTACCTTGTTATCTTTTTTTAAAATTATTTGGTCCACTATCAGTGTGGGAAATGTTGGTGGAATTCATTTCCCTTATTTTACATTAGTGTCACTCCTCCTCCACTATAAAATGGCCTCCACCCCTCTGATTTCCAAAAAACTCTCAAACCAATTTTTATTTACCAATATCATCCGAAACATCTCATAAAAATAACTAAACTCTTAATATAATCATCTCATTTTGTATATATCTATCCAAGAATGTTGTTTTGTAGAATCCAAAAGGAGTAACCTAATGAATAGGTAACATCTTTCCCCAATCTCATTAGATATATTTTATTGTTCACCACATAAAATATACATATAAAATTATTATACAAGAACACCACTATAATAAATATCACTATATGGTTTTATACTATGGAGTAAACTTAAACTTACACACACTTCCATCTAAAGGGTAACAAACAAACAATTCATGTGTACGATACACGAAACAATGTTATATGTTTTTTCGATTACCCACATTCATGGTAGGGAATTATGTAGGATATTTTTTTATATATTATATTTATTATGTTGTTATTCTCCCATAATTATTTTATAACACAAAAACATATACATTTCATTTTGTGTAAATACGATAACATCGTTTGTGGAAATGTGGACTATCGCCTCCAAAAATTGGCGTCATTTGATAAGATGATACATGGAATGTACAAAGGATGGGTTTAATTAAAAATATATAAGATAATAAATATTATAATAATTACAGATTTACATTTATTTAAATATTACATATACCATTTTCTTCATTAACCATTCTCATGCTAAGAATGTGATAACGTCGGTCGTCGACATACGGACTGCTGCCTCCTTGACACGATGTGATCTCTTTTACATCACAATAATTATATATATATAAGTATATATGACTAAATAACATGTTATATATGATTTTATTATAATTATATAAGGATAAATTGTTACTTTATATCTTTCAATATTGATCATCGAAAAATTGGAATGTTACTCAAGCATATGTATGACCTATCATCTTCTCGATTGTAACATTGGTTCGTTTTTCATAACCAAATTTCATGATAGGTTTAACAATTATATTTTTTTATAAATATAACAATTATGTAATTATGATTATTATTTTGATGTCATATAATGAACAAATTGCCAATAGTTTACCTACAATAGTTTTTTGGATACATAAACCGAATTCTGTCAAAAAACTCTATATAAACATAATTTAATTTATAGTTATATAAAATATTATAATATGTTGAATAAATGTTATTATACACATGAAAAAAATTATCATCAATATTAATACTTAATATATTTTTTTATTCCAGAATATAAAGACACATGAGACAAATCAGATACATGGAAATACATTTTATTAAGGCGTATATGTTGTTATGAACCTAGATTATATTAAAAGGTGTATATAAAAAGATTGTCAAGTTGTAGATTTAATCACTTTCTTCTGATGATATTACAAGTTTCATGTAATGTTATTCCTTCAATGAAACTGTTATTTAGATGATTCAATGTTTTGTAGTGGAATTTAAATTTTTAATGATAATTTTTTTTCAAGAATATTCAAAATGATTTTTAATTTTGATTTGAGAAAACTAAATGAACATTAATGCATAATTCATTTAATTTTCCTATAATATAGTTATTTGTTATCTTTTTCATGTATTATTATAAATTTTCAACTCTTTAGTACTAATTTATTTATGAGAATGTTTTCCTGAAAACTCGGATTAATTTATCTCATTAGACAAAGGACCTGTTTTCTTATAAATATCATTTTTAAAATTTTTTCAATATTTTTACATTTAATTATTATTTAGTTAAAAAAAATTCCCATTTTTATCTTTGTTTTTTTCAAATAAATATTTTTATTTCATTATGACCAATTCATTTTAATGACCATTTACCATGAAAATGGAATGCTATTTTTTCTCAAATGAAAATTTCAAATTTAATAGCCATAGTTTTTTTAATCATCCTTTGTATGATTAAAAGTTTAAATTTTTTAAAAAAATTATAGAAAATAAATTTCCAATTAAAATGATATTACCAATGTATTCCAAAATAAAAATTTATTTTCATCATTTATGTTTAAAAAATATTTTATATTTATTCATCAAATAAATAAAGCCATTATTTCTACTCTAATTTGGGTATGATTTATTGATATTATTAGTAATATTCATTTGTATGGTTTATTATTTATCTTACCACGGATAGTATTCACATTCCCTACCCTGCTTTATTTTATTCCCCTTGAAATATAAAATTATTTATCATCATTTGTAATTTAATTTCCCCTCAATATTCATATCCAATTTATTTTGGATATGATTATATCCTAATCCAAATAAATTTTTTATCAAATATTTAATTTTATTTTTATATTATTATCTATGGATGTACTGGTAAAAAAAGACTTTATTTAATAGTAATTTTTTATAAGGCGCATTTTTTATTTGATATGATGAATTTTTCTTAAATAAAAGTCATTTGTTTGTGACTGTTTATGGAATTATTTATGGGTTAAGGAGAAGTTAATGTAAGTCCCTCAATGAATAATTTGTCTAATGGTGGAAAAATATTTGGAACAAACCGTTTGAGTTTTTTACCAATAAGAATAAATGGGTTTCTATCAATTTTTCTAAATATGTCAGGATATAGATCTTGATAGAAGAGGTTTCATGTGCCTTAATTCTACCATCAAAAAATTAAGCATTTCCTATCATGAAATTTTTTTTATCATTATTATTATCAATTATGATTTCATATAATAAAATATATGGATGAATTTGATTCTGATTTAATTGATTAAATTACATGTGTGTTTGGTTTCATTCCTTACCATATTTTTTTCTTACTAAGTTATTTTAATCGAATGTGTTTCCATTTATTTACCATTTAATTTTATTATTCTAATTAATTCAATGTTTCTTTCGATGTACATTACACTTACAATGAATATGACCTACACCGTATTATGTTTCATTTCCCTAGGAATACAAAAGTGTACTAATAATTATATTAAATTATATCCAAAATATAATAAAGTTAATATCTTCAAAATAAGGAAAATATTTTTTTGTTATTATATTAGTAATTTTTAAAACAAGAATCATATATGTATCTTTTTTCATGGAATTCTAAACTCTCAGTCCTTTGGGATTTGGTTTTATAGGACCTTATGAAAATTTTTTGATGGTAGATAATGTCTGTATGATTTCAAGGATCAGTTTTGTATAGTTTGTATCATATAAGGTTTACTAAAAGCCTTCGGAATTAGATTTTGGGAATAATAGATGAGACAACATAACATTAACATTGACATTGTTGAAAGTTATAGATAAAAATCCTAATGTTTTGATATGTTATATATTATATGTGTGTTCCTAGAAATAATTTATTATTTGGATACTAAAAAATGATGTGGTTCTAGAACAGATGTTTCTAGGTGTAAAAACCATGACAAGGTACATTGGGCCTACACCACATAACCTCGTATAAAAAGCGTGTTGTATTACACACTTGGTTTGATACTCATTGGAGATACAAGTTAGATAATTTAAAATTTATTTATAAACCAATATGAATGATTTTGTCAATTAATAACCTATTTTGAACCAAATATGTTTTAGATTTAAGATAATGTTATTTGATTTGGTTATCCCATAAATGTGTATACAATTTTCTATGACTATTGATACTCACACTATTATTTTTGATTTTAGCCAACAGATGGTACCCGAAAGCGTCAATATGACATTGATCAGGATTGAAAAGGTGTTAAAAGTGATAAACCAAATGAGTTGTTAATGTGAGTGAAGGACATGATGTTTTTTCCTAATCATTTTATATCAAATATGATTAACAAAATTTACCATAACCAAGTCCCAAACTCACTATAGAATAGAAAAATGGAGTTTTTTAAGAGCTCAAGTAGTGGAGAAATTGTAGTGAAGATGGCTTGAATTCTCTCATCCATGTAATGTAGAAGAAGAAACCAAGGAACATGTATAAATGGAATGATTAAATGATTTATTTGGGTTAAATAACGAAATAATTAGAATAATTACCAAGAAAAAATGAATATTGTGATTGGAGGAAACGAAACTCATACTAGGAAATCAATTATAGTATATTGTTGTATATAAGGTAAACCATGAAATTAACTGAGTGAATCCCATCTTCTAGAAGATAATCTATAGACCAAGGAATGGAAATGTTGAAATATGTGGATGAATTATATATGAATTGAAAACCATAGTTTAAAGCATATTTAGTTATTAACATTATTTCATGTATTTCCATCATATTTATTTTGGAAATTATATTAACTGAATTTTAAAATGGAAAACAAGTATATTATGTGAGAACCCATCGATTAGGGCATGAAAACAGGTATTGAACATAACACGGAAGGGTGATGAGGGTTTCACACCAACCACTAGCCTATGAAATCTCCAAGTTTAAAAGTCGACATTTCTAGTTATACGATTTTATTAATAAATATTGATGTTGAACCAGTAGTGTAAAATTTTAGGATTATATATTAATGAATTAACCATATTGAATTTGGAGAGTAGTTTAAGACAAATAGTTAAACTTTAAAATATTTTATGTGTGTCCTGATCCATTAAAAGTGTTATTTTGTGCCAAAAGTATCAAATTTATATTTTGGATATCCATTTCATGGAATAAAGGGATGAATTAGAATTTGATCAAAGAAAAAAAGGGATTAAAATTGGGTTTATATAAAGATTATATATTTCTCTATTTCATTATATTCTTATGGAGTTAAAAAATTACTCAATACTATAAAAATTATAATAAATGATTACTTAATACCTCAATATTTGTGGAATCGATGGCCTTTTAAATCATCCTATATTTATGGATTTGAGGCCCTCAACATTATATTTATCATTCACTTATTTTTGATGGATGACTTCAATAACACCCTATACATTTTTATAATTTCTTTCTAAGTATGTATATATACATTCCACTAATGTTATCATTCTTAACGACCTAGTTATATTTTATTCATTGTATCCTTTTTAATCGTTATTATGTGCATTCTAATGGATTTTTTATGAACCTTTATCTTTATGTGGGATATCAACATAGAAAATATCATAAAATATATTACCAAGTCCATGTAAAAAATTTAACGATGCAATTTATATAAACTGGATAGAATGTAATGCCTCGAAAATATAATGTAGGAACATTGTATTTGATAGTGTGTATGACAAGAAACACCAATAATATAAGGGAATAAAATATCTAGATAATTTATAAAATATTTATTATTTTTTGAGAAATTTAATATATTTTATAAATTGTAATTAAAGAGTCACTGAGTTAGCTAATGTCCCACACAATGAGTTTGATTGATGCCTACAGTTACATTCAAGACTATGTTTTTTCAAACTATAATATATTATGAATATTTTGGAATTTTCTATAATAATATATAACCTAGAAATTAAATTTGGAATTATAAATAGTGTTAAATAAATTATAAAAAAATTTATTTTCCAAAATTATCAAATGATTTCATTTGTTTTATATTATTTATAAAAAAAATATTAGAACCAATTGAATAAAAATGTGAACTTTTATGTAAAAATATTTTTATTCTCAAAAAGATATTTCTTCCAATTAGATTAAATAAATTTAAATTTCATAATGATATTATTTTAATATATATATATATATATATTTATATTTATATTCAATAAAATATTTTTGATAATCACTTGATAGAGTCAATAGATATAAGATACAAACAAACACAATTTGATGAAAAAAATACTATATTTTTATTAAGGAACTTTTATAGACTCTTGATGAAGAACATATTTTAAATCCAATTATTTTTTAAGATTTTATGAATCATAAATTTTAAAATAAATATAATCTTTGAAAGAGAAACCTAAAAATTAGATTATCGTGAGTATTTTTTTATTTTTCTATAAACATTAATTTTTAATGAATATTGTTTATACTATATATTAATTCAAAACTATATATTTATCCATTTTAATCAATGGGTTAAAATAAATTTCTATTTATAATTAATGATTAATCATATTAATATTTTTTAATTGATCGAATGAGGGTATTTGGATCCACTCCAATTTGAATTGATTTTAAAATCATAAAAAGCATTTGAAATTTTTTAATTTAAAAACATAATGTTTTCATTTCAATGGACCAGAAGTCTCAAATCAATACATTAGTTTGAATACGGTGTGAGAGGTTTTCTGAGGAATCAATGTGACTCATTTCTTAACATTGAAAAATTCCCCAATTTTCGATTTTTTATAATGATGTCTCACCGTGGTGGTGACTCGTTACTGGTCACTTGTCTAGGGTCACTCGCTGGTGGCCTCTTACTAGTGGTGTCTCATTGGAGGATGATCGACCTATTGTGCCTCATCAAGAATTGTCTTTCATTATGGTAACTCAATAAAGATGATATTCATTTCATCTGGTGATCACATGGTCGGATGGTAACTCATCTAAGAGTGACTCACCAAACATGTATTTTTTGAATGATGACTTGTGGAACGGTGACTCGCTGAATGGCGACTCGCCAAATAGTGATACTATGAATAGTGAATTTCAAAATGGCAACACATGAGAAGTGGATTGACAAATAGGGACTCACATGAAATATTTAAAACATCCCCTAGTTTCTCCCTTTTTCGTTTTTCTTCAGGTAAAACCATCTTAATAAATAGTTCGAATGGATTTGAGTCTGCTTCAAAGCCCATAAGTCCTACCCAAAGTTTCCTAAGGGTCTTGGGTCTTTTAATTGGTAAAAACATGTTATAAATTATTGATATTCAGTTAATTGAAAATCAAAATGTATGTAAACTAGTGCCTCTATATAGATATTTCTAAATATGAGATATCATTTCCCCTCCATACATTCCATAATGTTTCATCTTTCATTAGGACACCAAATGTTTTTCTTTATATAGGATTCTATTTAAATGATGCTACAATTATTTTGATTTTTCCTGGATTTTTTCCTACAGCATGTGGAACCCTGCCCTAGTGAAATCAGGAAGTGTCAATCGACTTTTCCTCCAATTAGGTTTCCCTTCATATTTCTTATTTGGCATTTATGTGGGGTGGGTGTATGAATATATCTTTTCTAAAGATAGTTCAATCGAAATTATATTTCAATAATTGGATCAGTTATGATTTATAAGCAGTGTATGGGGAAATGTGAAATATGTTTTTTCTATGTTATTTCTGAGTTGATATTATAAACTGTATGGGCTAAATGCGCACAAGAAATTTTAGTTGTTGGGGGTCTTTGTTTCCACCTAAAATGGTTTATGGAGTGCATGTTTTTTTGAATAATTATAGATAAAAAAATTTAACCATGTATATTTGGATAATAAATATATTCCCAAGGGATTATATTATTTCAGAGATAACCACTGAATTTACATGTTTAATTAAATATGGAAGGCATTGTTAAATATGATTTTTTCCTTGTTTCAGGTGGTGATGTGGTATTGGGAACTATTTAACATAGTTGTCAGGTTCTATGAGTCATTTATTATTGGTGTGATGTATTTTTCCGTGAGGCTACAGATATGTTTGTGCTTTTTGGATTGTTGTAGTTGATATAATGGATTCAGAGGGATGAATTTAAGGATTGATGGTATTTTTTGGGATGGGGAATTCCCCAAAAAATATAGAAAGATTCTCCCAATAGTTTGTGGTCCTGATATGATTTGTTTTTAATGTGATGTGTATTAATTTACCATGAATGTTATTATTTTTCATACTATGAGTTGTATTTTTTAAATACCTAGATTTTAAACGAATGAATAAATATTCATTAATGATATTTGGAGTGGATTGGGTTGGTTTTGATTGGAATATGAAATGGATTTGTGATTTTATGTGTGGTGTATTGAATTTACAGGTACCATCAATTTTGGGAGTGTTGTGAGACGGTTTTTTCTTGAGAACCCATAGGTTCGTCTGGAATTCTTTGTATTATATATCTATATGTGTATATTTTTCTATGTGATTTCCATACAGACACCACCCTAGTTGAGAACAATGTGTTGAACACCCCTATCTTCATGGGGGTGGTGTCTTTCCCACACATACTAGTGAGAGGATGTCTATATGTCCACCCACTCTTCCCTACCCCTTATTCTAGGATATCATAGAGTTGGATTATTTATGAATGTTGTGGTTTATGTGGTATTGGTGTGTTCGTGATAGTGGTTTTATCCAAGGAGTCTTCTGGATGGGGTGTATAGTGCTTTCTCAGGGGTCCTTGGGATAAGGTGTAGATTGTATCCCATGATTCTATAAGTGAGAGTTGATGTGATTCTGGGATTGTTTTCTATAGGATAGATGTGGTTAACAGGGCCAGGTCTAGGTTGGTGGGTTTTGATGTGGTCTAATCAGAATAGGTAAGAGCATAGGGACTTTCTCCGTTAGAGTGTGAGAGATGTTAATATATTGGAAAGTTGTTTGGGGTACCCAATAATCAATGTGATTTATATAATTTTAATTTATGTTCTTTAATTGGGGAAATTGACTTAATGTGTTTGGTATGGTTAGTATTCATGAATATGTGTTGTTTGTTTATGATTGTTTTCTCAAGGGTGAATTAGTATGTCTCTTCACATGTGCACAATAGACCTTGGTTTTCCTACTAATTATGACTATATGATCAAACTATGAATTTAAAAAATTATTTCAGTTTTACTTGATGATTATGCGTACAATGATGGAAATTACTAACTTGGATCTTGATAGTTTATGGGTCACTACATATGTTTAATTTTGGGTATTTTTGTTACATTGGATTTGTTTCATGGTATTTATAAAAAAAATCTATTTTATGCATGCATGTGAGTAGGTTTTTGGATTTCTTTTATATATATATATCTTGGAATTGTTTGAGGAATGAATAATCATATACCCCAATCTTATTACTTATAAAGGTCAATGCCACTTATTTTTGAGATTTTTATTCCCATTTTTATAGTCACAAAACTGTGACCTAATGGAGGTGTGAAATGGTGTAATTATCTCTCTTTTTTTATTCCCAACCTAGTTGGGGTATCATTGGAGGGACAGGGTCATGACAGAATTGTATTAGAGGTGATAGTTGAGTTATTGTATATATTTTGGTTTCATGAACAATGAGTCTTTCATGGGATGGTATAGAAAATATTCTTGTTGACATTGATGCACAACATTGGCTAGGGATACGGGCTAGGAAATGGGATGTTAGGGCCCACCATCATCTGGGGCCTGGAATCTGAGCCTATTGAAGAAACAAGTTATGTGGACCTATTGAAATGGCAGTGACCTAGGAAAGGTATATGCATCATAATGGAATGTTTAATTATTTGTATTGGGTTTTTTGGATGGTTAAAATAAATAATGTGTGAGGTAATTAAAACGAACATTAAGAAAATTCCATACTAGTTAGGATGAGAAAATATTTATTTACCATGTAGTTATGTCTCCTAGACGTCGTCTACATGTGGCCCATGTAGTAGAGGTTCAATAGGTTGATCCAGTTCATCAACAAAGGGTTGATCAAGCTAAAGAGGAAGATCATTAGATGTCGTGTGCCTCTAAGAAACAAGATTTTGGAAATTATCAGGGTGTCATTTCAGATGTGGAGATAGAGGGATGGCTGTAGGAGCTTAACATCACCTTCTGTTTCATCAAGTTCTTAATGGGATATTGTGTCCCTTTGGTGGTTAGTCATATGTGGGGAGTTTCATGTCATTGCTGGAAGATACATCTAGTGGGAGCGGAATCAGGCATTCATGAAGTGCCCAGATCAGTGTGAATCACTGAGAGGGGGAGGGGGTGAATCAGTGATCCCTTAAAACTTTTTACTAATTGATTCTTATCAATTAAACCTCTATGGCTGGTTAAAGCCTCGATCCACTCTTCTCGTATCTCTCACCTTTCCACGAATGATGCAGTAAATGTAAAGGCACTGGACACAAGGATTTACAAGGTTCGGCACCAAAGGCCTACATCCTTGCCATGCTCTCCCAGCATGGATTCTCCCATTATAATCTGTTAGTATTACAATGGTCGATACAGAGTCCCACTGTATCTCTCCTGAGTCCCACAGGAGTGTCTTTATACTGCGTCCCACAGTGTTACCAGAGTCCCACTGGCCTGCTCCAGAATCCCACTGAAGACTTCTTCTCCCTGAGTCCCACAGGGTCTTCTCCTGGCTCCTCGAGTCACACGAGTAGATCTTCTTCACTTTAAGTTCTTCAAGTATCCTCAGCAGCCTGGGATAAAGGCTGCTGGCCTTGCTCTTCTTCTGATCACTTGTGGTGAACAGGTCTTCTCGTCTGGCTCAGGTTTTATCTCCTTCTTCAGGATGACCTGGCTTCTCTCTTCAACTACTGAATGCTCAGACAACTGATATCTTTAACTTCAGTCTGGTCCAGTCTCAACTCAAATCATCTTCATGCACTGAGTGCATGGTAGCTCTTCATCCTCATGTACTAATAGCATGGCCTTCTCAATTCTTCAAGAACTCCTGGTCTTGGACTCCTCAAATGCACACCACTTATTTAGCACTGTTCACGTGTGCACGTGCATGCATGCATGCATGCACTCTCCTCTTTCTCATCTTGGTGCAATAAACCCTCAAAGGGTGTAGTATCTTTAAGCACACACCAGCTTCTCACTTCTTCACACACTTTGTCCAATTTGTTTACACACATAGAGTGTGTTCTACTTTAGTGTGGATGTCCTCCTTTCAACTTCTTCTAAGTGTGTTCACTTTTATTGCACACCTAGGTTCGGCCTTCTTCTTCAATTTGCACACAATTGTTTCATGTTGCACACACTTGAAACTTTGGCCTTCACTTCTTCTTGCATACACTTGGCCTAGGCTTATTTCTTCATTATATCACACACACACAATGGTGTGGTCTCGGCCTCCCACTTCTTGTGCACACACTGCCCGAGTGTGTCCTTCTCCACTTATGCACACACTTGAAACTTGGCCTTCACTTCTTCTTGCACATAAATGGCTACGGCCTCTTCACTTGTTGCACACACACAAGAGATGTGGTGGCCTTCCTTCTTTACTATGCACACACAAGAGGCAAGGCCTCGGCCTTCTTTGGCACACACACAAAGTGTGGTCTTCCACTTCACTTGGCACACAAGGCACTAAGGCTCAGGTTCCCCTCAACTCTGCACACCTACTGCCCGAGGGTTCTTCTCTCAAATCCAATGGGTGCAAGGCGTCGCGCAAGGGTGTGCAGCCCCTTTCCTTCAACACTGTCATGCAAGGGCTTGATGCAAGCACGCAAGGGTGCACTGCCAATCAGTAACACAAGGCTCGGGTGCAACCGGTGCAAGGCGCGCAAGGTCCTTGGGTGCAAGGCACCTCAACCACGGGGCGCACAAGTGCTACTGCCCCCGGGTTCTTCCTGCCGCACAAGGAATAGGCGCGCAGGGGATCTCCTTCAACTTCTTTTGCGCAAATATGCGCAAAAGGGACTTCACGAAGCCAAGGGTGGCTTTGGGCTGCTTCGCCGCGCAAGTGGGTTGCGCGGAGCTCCAAACTTCGTGAGGCACAGAGGCACACTCACGGGACTTCCTTCAAGTTTTTTCAGCAAGCATTCTCGAGGGCTCGGCCTCATTTATATAGGCAGAGGAGAGGCGGTTCATCCGCGTGATAAATCTCAAAATCCCGAGATCTTCGGATCTTTAAAAACTTTCCAAATCTTTATTTTCTTTCCTCTGTTTCAACGCGGGTTTTTTTATTATTTTCTTCCTCCTCGTGCATGCGATTTATAACGCATTCACGGCCTCTGTTTAAACCCAATCCATGCAAAACACGAACACCCTGATGCCTTGGCAACTTCGTTTGCCTCGGCCTCATTCGAAATTCTCCATACATTGCATGCACACCATTTTTTATGCATGGCCGTGTTCGGTGTGGAGAGACGAGCTCAATGGAGGTCTTAGATCCTTTAGAGGTGGCCGGGAACTCAAAAACCATCTTCGGAGTGCTCCTGGTTCGACGGAGGCTGCGGGTCGCTTCGGGTGGCCTTCGGCTCGAGCTCGAGGAAGGAGAAGAGCTACGGCCGTTGGATCAGGCGATGGAGATACATCGGACGGCCGCGATCAGGAGATCTCGCGCGGGATGCGATGAGCGGCTGTGATCAGCCGCGCGATTGGATGAGCGGCCAGGATCTCTTCCGCGGGAAAAATCCGCGTCCCACATCGAAACGGCGAGAGTTTTTCTCGCGGCTTATCAAATAAGCGCTCCCATGAACCCGGCAATTGAACTTCCTCCCTCCCGGTGCCGCCCCGCACCGGGTTCTCTCTGCGGGCGCGCTCTGCGCCGACCTATGCTCCCTGCGGGCGCGCCACTGGCGCCCACTATGCACGCTGTGACACTCGCGGGTGCGCTCATGCGCCCCTGCCGCGCTCCTCCGGGCGTGCCCCAGCGCCTCTGTGGTGTCTGCGGGTGCGCCCCTGCCGCCCTGAGCTCGCCCCACGGGTTCCCCCTTGGGCGTGGCGCCTTAGGCCCACATGAGCCTTGGGGTTGAACCCACAAGGTGCTCACGGGCTGGCCATATTTTTTGGCAAAGTATAGAATAAGACTTTGTCAAAAACAAAGTCCTCCTTGAGTATAAGCCAAATGCCAAGCCACTCCAAGCCTTCTTCCTCTTCTCCATTTCTTCATCATAAGAATTCTTCCAATCTCCTCAACATATATTCATTACTTAGGAGGGAAATTCTTGAAGGTACTTCTTCTTCAACCGAACTCCTTAATTAAATAATTCTTCAATGTTCTTCAATGATCCAATTAGAGGTCAAGTTGGATCACATTCACATTGTCATGCACTAAGAATTAGTACATGGTCTTCTGCAATCCACTTCATCCACTTAGAACTTATGGATGGATCACTTTCAACTCCTCATGCATTGTCAATACGATGCATGGTCTTCAACCAATGTTGTGACATTGTATCCTCTTGATACAAGTTCTTGGAACTTAAGATCAGCTCAACAATCTTCTGATTTTCATGGAGAATGTTGCAACCACAATTTCCAATACCACTTAGTGAATCTCCTAAGTGACATGCATCTTAGTACCATGGCCATTCTCCTTTCCTTACCAACACCATCACAACCTTTGGCATTCACATCTTGAAAATTCTTGACATCCATTCATTCTAAGACAACATCATGCCTCATTGACAACAAATGCAACACAATGCACTTCAATCTCCCCCTTTGTATTTGTTGTCAATACACTCCTTCAGCACATATGAATGGGTCAATATGTGTGCCAATATTTTCTCCCCCTTATTGGCAATCAAATGCAAAGGTGTGGTGTGGTTCACTTTCACAAATATATCTTCCACCCTTTGAATAGTACCTTCTTGAAAAACACTGAGAGGGATGATGTCACATGTTCTTCTTTAGCAAAGAACCTTTAGTTGATCAACTCTAAGTCTACTTGGGCTAACCCGGTGTAGAAAACAAGAGTGATATATAACCAAGGAACTCAATGCTGTCCAACATTCACTGTACATGTGAAATCATGCTTCAGGGGTTTGAAATTTTTCAGATATAACAATGAATTGCTAAATCCTGCACATACTTCACAAAACTCATTAGAAAGTTCAGTGCAATGATAAAGCTCCCCCTTTCATCCACTTGTCTTCAATCCATACTCCCCCAATATTGACAAGATAAACTCAATTAAGAAACAGGGGATGAAAGTATGATTGGAATACCTTCACTTTTCTCAAGATGGTATTAATCTAAGAATGCCATCTTCTTCAGATTGGCTCCCCCTCAAGGGGTGCACTCCATTCTGTCCAAACCATCCTCCAGATGAGAATGATCATCATCTTCAATTCCCTGCAATGTTAGCACATGTATATACCAAGTGTATAAGGGAATAAGATGGAACCTACTTTGTTCATCAATGTGAACAACAAGGTTGAGAAGATTCTCTCAACCGAGATGTCCCATTTTCACCATTCTTCACACTTGCACATTTGATCTTCATTGATGATTGTGCTGGTGTGGTTCTCAACACATCTTCATGTGAAACCTTCTTCTTCCCTTTTGCTTTAGCAATTGCCATAGCTTCATCTTCAACTCTTTGTAGTTCTCTGGCAAGTTGCAACTGATGTGGCCATATGACAAGTAAATCATTTGAAAGAGTGGCCCCAGTTATGGAAGTTCCACATGGTTCCTTAGATGCTGTCAAGCTACCTTTCTTAGGCAACTTGTTTTCAATCAATCCCTTCTTCTTCTTCTGGATTGATTGTCTTCTTGTGTCCAGTCTGCTTCTATTTAATTTCATGGATTCTTTACAAAGATCCATGATATGTCCTTTCTTTCCACAGTAGAAGCATTTCTTGGTGGTCCTTCTGGATGCATCACCCTTCTTGGATTTGAATTCCAAGGACTTCTCTTCATTCTTCAAATTCTTCTTGGGAGCATCTTCTACATTCTTCTTGCTTCCCAAGGAATCTCTCTTAGCCAGGTTCAGTGATCTTTTCTTCTTTTGAGCTCTGGATACAGTTGGAGATTGACATGTATCTTTTTGACCACTTTTGCAATCATCCCAGATGTTGTCAAGTAATCCAAATCTATTTGCAGTAAACAGATGTCTCTGGACCTGTGGATGTTGCTTCCTTCCTTCTGGCTTGCTCCCCCTAGGCATGGGCTTCCTCTGTGCTTTGGCATTCAGTGGATTGTACCAACAATCCTTTGCACAATGCCCATACTTGTTACAACACCAGCATTGTCCCACGAATCTTGACCTCTTCAGTCCTTCTGATTGTAGGGTACTTTTCTTGACCTGTTGTGATGTTTCAGGAGAGCTCTGCTTCTTTACTGTCTTCATCCATATTTGTTTGGAATTATTCTTCCATCCTGCAGTTTTTGTGGAAACACAATTAGAAGCATCAGTACAAGATGGTATGGATGGTACCTTCTTTCTAGAAGATGTTGCCCTTTTATTAGAGGATGTCTTTCTTTTAGAATCATCCTTCTCAAAGCTCACTTGAGTGGCAACATTTCTTCTTCCAGCTGTCTGGGAGGCTTGGACTTTGGGTGATTGCTGATTTTTCAATATCACCTCCAGTTCTAAGAATTTCATATTGAGGGAGTTCTTCTCATCCTCAATAGTTCTTAGCCTTCCTTCCCAATTTTCTTTCAGCTGTTCTAACTGGTCTTCATGAACCTTCTTCAATTCTTGCAATGAATTGTCCAGCTCCTTCACCCTTTTGACTTTATCTTCTAGTTGTGCATCTTTGACAACCATTGACACTTTATGCCTCTTTTCCAGTGCATGGAAAACTTCTTTGATTATTACTTTAAAGAATTCTTTCTCAGAAACGCTCCTTTGCAATTCTTCACTGGTATCTTCATATCTTTCATTGCAAAGAGATACTGTTTCATCTTTGGCATTTACCAGCTTTCTGAGAGTGTTGGTTATGCCAACCCTTTTAGCCAATTGGACTTCCAGAGAATTGGCTTCATCTTCTAGCTGTAATTTTTCTTCTTGAAGATCAAGGAGGCCTGTAGCTATACACATTGCCACTTCCTTGGGGACTGTCTTCTGAAGATATTTGATTGCATTTAGAAGATCATTGTTCCTTCCATCTTCATCACAGCTAGAGCAGGCTTCATCAGAAGAATGATAAAAGGAATTGTCATCTGATGTGACTTTCACATTTCTTTCCATAGAAGGAGTTTCTCTGATTGCAACAACCTTCTTCTTCATCTTCTTTTCCTGTTTCTTCTTTCTATTTTTCTGAGTCTTGGCAGATATCTCCATTTGAGGCTGGTCACTCATTTCCTCAAATCTGCACTCCATAAAGACTCTCTTGGATCTTTTAGAGGGAACCTGCCTCTGATACCAATTGAAGTGCCCAGATCAGTGTGAATCACTGAGAGGGGGAGGGGGTGAATCAGTGATCCCTTAAAACTTTTTACTAATTGATTCTTATCAATTAAACCTCTATGGCTGGTTAAAGCCTCGATCCACTCTTCTCGTATCTCTCACCTTTCCACGAATGATGCAGTAAATGTAAAGGCACTGGACACAAGGATTTACAAGGTTCGGCACCAAAGGCCTACATCCTTGCCATGCTCTCCCAGCATGGATTCTCCCATTATAATCTGTTAGTATTACAATGGTCGATACAGAGTCCCACTGTATCTCTCCTGAGTCCCACAGGAGTGTCTTTATACTGCGTCCCACATTGTTACCAGAGTCCCACTGGCCTGCTCCAGAATCCCACTGAAGACTTCTTCTCCCTGAGTCCCACAGGGTCTTCTCCTGGCTCCTCGAGTCACACGAGTAGCTCTTCTTCACTTTAAGTTCTTCAAGTATCCTCAGCAGCCTGGGATAAAGGCTGCTGGCCTTGCTCTTCTTCTGATCACTTGTGGTGAACAGGTCTTCTCGTCTGGCTCAGGTTTTATCTCCTTCTTCAGGATGACCTGGCTTCTCTCTTCAACTACTGAATGCTCAGACAACTGATATCTTTAACTTCAGTCTGGTCCAGTCTCAACTCAAATCATCTTCATGCATTGAGTGCATGGCAGCTCTTCATCCTCATGTACTAATAGCATGGACTTCTCAATTCTTCAAGAACTCCTGGTCTTGGACTCCTCAAATGCACACCACTGATTTAGCACTGTTCACGTGTGCACGTGCATGGATGCATGCATGAACTCTCCTCTTTCTCCTCTTGGTGCAATAAACCCTCAAAGGGTGTAGTATCTTTAAGCACACACCAGCTTCTCACTTCTTCACACACTTTGTCCAATTTGTTTACACACTTAGAGTGTGTTCTACTTTAGTGTGGATGTCCTCCTTTCAACTTCTTCTAAGTGTGTTCACTTTTATTGCACACCTAGGTTCGGCCTTCTTCTTCAATTTGCACACAATTGTTTCATGTTGCACACACTTGAAACTTTGGCCTTCACTTCTTCTTGCATACACTTGGCCTAGGCTTATTTCTTCATTATATCACACACACACAATGGTGTGGTCTCGGCCTCCCACTTCTTGTGCACACACTGCCCGAGTGTGTCCTTCTCCACTTATGCACACACTTGAAACTTGGCCTTCACTTCTTCTTGCACATAAATGGCTACGGCCTCTTCACTTGTTGCACACACACAAGAGATGTGGTGGCCTTCCTTATTTACTATGCACACACAAGAGGCAAGGCCTCGGCCTTCTTTGGCACACACACAAAGTGTGTTCTTCCACTTCACTTGGCACACAAGGCACTAAGGCTCAGGTTCCCCTCAACTCTGCACACCTACTGCCCGAGGGTTCTTCTCTCAAATCCAATGGGTGCAAGGCGTCGCGCAAGGGTGTGCAGCCCCTTTCCTTCAACACTGTCATGCAAGGGCTTGATGCAAGCGCGCAAGGGTGCACTGCCAATCAGTAACACAAGGCTCGGGTGCAACCGGTGCAAGGCGCGCAAGGTCCTTGGGTGCAAGGCACCTCAACCACGGGGCGCACAAGTGCTACTGCCCCCGGGTTCTTCCTGCCGCGCAAGGAATAGGAGCGCAGGGGATCTCCTTCAACTTCTTTTGCGCAAATATGCGCAAAAGGGACTTCATGAAGCCAAGGGTGGCTTCGGGCTGCTTCGCCGCGCAAGTGGGTTGCGCGGAGCTCCAAACTTCGTGAGGCACAGAGGCACACTCACGGGACTTCTTTCAAGATTTTTCAGCAAGCATTCTCGAGGGCTCGGCCTCATTTATATAGGCAGAGGAGAGGCGGTTCATCCGCGTGATAAATCTCAAAATCCCGAGATCTTCGGATCTTTAAAAACTTTCCAAATCTTTATTTTCTTTCCTCTGTTTCAACGCGGGTTCTTTTATTATTTTCTTCCTCCTCGTGCATGCGATTTATAACGCATTCACGGCCTCTGTTTAAACCCAATCCATGCAAAACACGAACACCCTGATGCCTTGGCAACTTCGTTTGCCTCGGCCTCATTCGAAATTCTCCATACATTGCATGCACACCATTTTTTATGCATGGCCGTGTTCGGTGTGGAGAGACGAGCTCAATGGAGGTCTTAGATCCTTTAGAGGTGGCCGGGAACTCAAAAACCATCTTCAGAGTGCTCCTGGTTCGACGGAGGCTGCGGGTGGCTTCGGGTGGCCTTCGGCTCGAGCTCGAGGAAGGAGAAGAGCTACGGCCGTTGGATCAGGCGATGGAGATACATCGAACGGCCGCGATCAGGAGATCTCGCGCGGGATGCGATGAGCGGCTGTGATCAGCCGCGCGATTGGATGAGCGGCCATGATCTCTTCCGCGGGAAAAATCCGCGTCCCACATCGAAACGGCGAGAGTTTTTCTCGCGGCTTATCAAATAAGCGCTCCCATGAACCCGGCAATTGAACTTCCTCCCTCCCGGTGCCGCCCCGCACCGGGTTCTCTCTGCGGGCGCGCTCTGAGCCCACCTATGCTCCCTGCGGGCGCGCCACTGGCGCCCACTATGCACGCTGTGACACTCGCGGGTGCGCTCATGCGCCCCTGCCGCGCTCCTCCGGGCGTGCCCCAGCGCCTCTGTGGTGTCTGCGGGTGCGCCCCTGCCGCCCTGAGCTCGCCCCACGGGTTCCCCCTTGGGCGTGGCGCCTTAGGCCCACATGAGCCTTGGGGTTGAACCCACAAGGTGCTCACGGGCTGGCCATATTTTTTGGCAAAGTATATAATAAGACTTTGTCAAAAACAAAGTCCTCCTTGAGTATAAGCCAAATGCCAAGCCACTCCAAGCCTTCTTCCTCTTCTCCATTTCTTCTTCATAAGAATTCTTCCAATCTCCTCAACATATATTCATTACTTAGGAGGGAAATTCTTGAAGGTACTTCTTCTTCAACCAAACTCCTTAATTAAATAATTCTTCAATGTTCTTCAATGATCCAATTAGAGGTCAAGTTGGATCACATTCACATTGTCATGCACTAAGAATTAGTACATGGTCTTCTGCAATCCACTTCATCCACTTAGAACTTATGGATGGATCACTTTCAACTCCTCATGCATTGTCAATACAATGCATGGTCTTCAACCAATGTTGTGACATTGTATCCTCTTGATACAAGTTCTTGGAACTTAAGATCAGCTCAACAATCGTCTGATTTTCATGGAGAATGTTGCAACCACAATTTCCAATACCACTTAGTGAATCTCCTAAGTGACATGCATCTTAGTACCATGGCCATTCTCCTTTCCTTACCAACACCATCACAACCTTTGGCATTCACATCTTGACAATTCTTGACATCCATTCATTCTAAGACAACATCATGCCTCATTGACAACAAATGCAACACAATGCACTTCAATTCATATTGTGGGTTTACTTCTATAATAATTCTAGGTGGCTCTTGTTTCGTCTACTATGATGGATTCCAAGAGATAGGAGATATTTTCCATTCAGTAGGGGAGTATGTTGGATCATGATCATGTAATAATGTTCAAGGACATTATTCTCAATTCCCCTAAACATATTTCCTAATGTGGTTCCTCATAGGAGATGTCTTGATTAGTCACTCAACCCTTATATCATATATATTGTTACTCTTTTTAAATACCCTAAGCATTTCGATGTTCATAATAAGGAAGAGGTGATAAAATAGATGCAGTCATGAGGGGTCCTACCACTAGAGGGGTGACACTAGTGTTATTCGAGATGTAGAGTTGTTAGTAGTAGGTATCATGTGCTAGGATTTTCTCTGGTGGGGAGACAACAACCATAGTGTCCTTTCTGGCCATCTGGTGCTGGTAGTTTCTGTTCAATTCCTATGGTATTAGGGCCAAGGTATTTCTTCTATGGAGTTCTTTACCATATTCAGAACCACTGTCAAATCGTTTTCAAGGCTCCGGTTTGTTGAGGTGGGAATAATTAGCTCCAGACTGAGTACCAATTTCTAAATAGATAGTTCCAGCATGTGAGACCTCATGATTTTTCTCCACTCGAAGAGATGGAACTCAAAGAGGCCGATCTCAGGATACACATCATGTTCTAGAACCATGAACTAGGATTCCTTAGTAGGTGGTTATTAGTAGAGAGGTATAGTTTCTTGGTGTGTTCAGTTTCATGTATTATATGTAGAAGCTCCAATATGGTTAGAGATCATCAGATCAATGATCAAATTATTTAGTACCATTGCTTGTGATTTTTTTGATTCAGAAGCATAACACTCATTTGTTACACCATCTCTTGCCCAGTCTCTAAGGATAGACATAGAAAGGCTTCCCATTACGTAGGTTTTGAGTACTCTCTTCAAAGACAAAACAACTACTTTGATGTGTGCAAATAGTGTAGACTGATGATGGGACCACACCAGTCCTACAAAGATCTCTTCATCATAAAAATATAGTCATAATATGTCATCATTATTATTCACTGGTTGTATTCCATATGTTCCATTATTGTTTTCTTTCTTAGGAGATATTTGTTTTCAAATTTGGATAACAACTGTGTGGTTTTTAATGTATAGTGGGGTTGGCAGGTGTTTCATCAGCATATGGAGTGCCTTCACTCCATATTGGGTGATATTTTAGTAAAGATAGGGGATTCTAAAATGGTAGAGGTTACCATAGTCATTGGTGAGTTTTTGGATTATTTCCCTAACGTTGTTTTTATGATACCCCCACGATGTGATGTTTACCTCAAGTTATATTTGTAGCCTCAAGCTTCCCCAATTTGGACAACTTTTTATAGAATGTAACCTTTTGAGTTGTAGGAGAAGAGGATTCATTTACACAATCTAATGAAGAGGATTTTTATATGTCCTAATGTGTCTCTATTGGGATCTTTAATGTTTTTCAAAAAAGGTGGCACATAGTTGTCTTAGGATGTGTATAGATTATTGAAGTTTGAATCAAGATATTTCCACGAACCGATACCTTCATTCAAGGAGATATGAAATTTTTGACTTCGTGAGAGGGGAAGGATGGTTTTCTAAGATCTATTTGTGGTCTTGATATCACCATATGAGGGTGAAGGAGGTAAAAATCGTTGAAGAATGTATTTTGATTCATGTATGGGAACATTTAGTTATTAGTTAGTCCATTTAGTGTTACGAATTCACCAGTCATGTTCATAAAACTTATGAACTTCATAAACCATGATTTTAAGGACCGTTTCATTGTCGAATTAATTAATGATATCCCAATCTAAACCATTCCATAGTAGGATCATACAAAGCATCTAAATATTGAATTATTGGTTCTTTGACACCACAAGTTATATGCGATGTTTTCCAAGTGTATGTTTTGGACATGTATGTGAATTTGATCAGGCATTTGGTGTCTCAACAAGGTGTTTTAGTAGACCTATCAATGGTTTATGTAGTTGTTTCTTGGGAATCACGCAATAACATGGCATAGGTTCACAGTTAATGTGGCCTCAAATGATACTATCATTTTATTGTACATGATTCATCTCATGTATTAGAATGGTTGATATTTTTTACTAAGAAAGAACAAAATTTCATGTGGAGTTATTTGTATTAGGAAGTGTTCATTTACCTGCTAGGGAACTTGGATATTTCTCCAGTGCTCTGGATTCTAGAGTAAAGGGTTATGTTTAAAGTTATTTGTGATGCTTCTCATCTAGGTTTGTGATACTTGATGATTTAGTGGCGAGTAGTTATCACATAGTGGTCTAGGTAGTTAAATCCGCAATATCGTAACTATGCTACCCAAGACCTGTAATTGGTAGTGGTTTTTTTGGTGATAATGTTTGGGCAGCCTAATAGCATATTGATGTGATGTGTGGTTTTCAAAGATCACAAGAAATTGAGGTATATCTTTTCCCAATGTCACTTAAATTTTTGAAAGCTAAGTGGGGTGGACTTTCTTCTGAATTATTATTTTGAGATCACCTAGATATTAAGAAAGTGAAATTTTGTGGCTGATGCATTGAGAAGATTGACGTAGAAGGGGATTATTGAGGAACTTGTAGATACATGGGGGTGATGGAGGATTTGGAATCCCTACTGTTAGATGAATGAGTTGATGATTCTAAATGATTTTTTTGATGACTGTACATTGTTATATGATGTAATAGGTGGAAGAGTCTCAATGGGGAGACTGAAAGGTATAGGTGGTGTGTGATACTTTTAGACATTGTGATTCTCAATAGGCATGGCTGGAGGATGGTCATAACTGAATGTTGGTACAAGAAATTTTTTTGGTTTTTGTGCCCATGCACAGTGGAGTCCTTTTTGAGTTTCATATCATTCCATTTTTTTTACATCAATGATTTATAAGGATTACTATGAGTGGAGGATGATATTTTGGTGGCCCGAGATGAAGTGGTAAGTGGTAGAGTTTATGGTGATCCTCTTAGTTTTCTTGTAGGTAAAATCCAACACCATGTTTTTAAGGTTTGTTTTATACATTGGATTTCCTTAAGTTGAAATCATATGACATATAATTGATTTACTCTCCAGTTTACCCAATTATAATGGGATTTGTGATTATATAAGGGAGATCATGGATCAGTTTAGAAAATCCACCATTTTCATAATGATCATGGATTTGAGAACAATTGATACCTTGGAAAATGGGTACTTGGATGAAGTGGTTCATTTTCATTTAGTTTTGAGGATCATCAACATAGATCGAGATAGATTGTTAACCTCATGAGTATGGAATGGATTTTAGAATTCTTTTAGCACTGAGTTACGCATGAACAATACCTTCCACTCCCAAATAGAACAGATGAAATACAGGATTATCCATACATTAGAGAATATGTTGTGGGTGTGTTTCATTGACAATATTAGATATTGCGTAAGACACCTTCCCTTAGGCGATTTCTCTTAAAACCATATCATTCACACTTCTCTTAGAATGAATTCATTTAATGATTTTTATAGAAGACTATTTCATTCTTCATTGTGTTTAATGGAGGCTGGGGAGGTATCTTTTCAGTGTCCAAATCTTTTTAAAATCATGTCTAAGACGGTTCATCTTGTTTGTGAGAGGATGAAAGGGGTGAAAGACTTGTATATGTCCTATGCCAGTAAGAAATAGAGGCCCATGGTGGTCGATTTAGGAGACCATATGTTCATGAAGATCTCCACTCGTTGTGGGTAGCGTATTTTTGGAGGAGGAAGTAAAATTTCTCCTAATATTGTTGGGCCCTTTGAGGTGTTCATGTGAGTTTCTGATATGGCATACCGGTTAGAATTTTCAACATGGTTGTAAAGGATCCACATGTCTCCCACATTTTTTAGCTCTTTGGTATTGTTGGTTGGAGTAGATTACTCAATAGGGGAGGGGCGAATTGCTTAACTATAAAGAATTCTATAAAAAGTATTTCTAAAAAGGTTTCCCCAAAGGTTAAATACATCCCAGTTAATTAAGTTTATACTATTATAAGAGTTTTAATGTTTAATTTTCTTTATAAAATTGATTAATGCTCAGTAAACTCAATTTGTGTTATTAATATTACTTTTTAAGTTATTCTATTAAGACTATCCCGTTATAACTTCTTTCCAAGAATAACTATCAAAGTGAAATTAGAGATTTATGAATTATAAAGTAATGAAATAAAATAGAGGAGACTAATTTAAGTAGCTTAGTGGATATGAAACAAGTGGTTTAGTCTCAAGCCAAAATCTAATCCACCCCACTTGGTGATCACCTGCCACCAAGAAGTTTATATAAATTAACTTTGATCCAAACCCTGAATCGAGTTTAATAGTAGTACTCAGACTGTCCCGGCCACACAGGGACCTCTTCCACAGTTTTTGAGGGTATAAAATAACCAGGCTTCATAGGGACCTCTTCCACACTTATATGTGGGTTTACACAAGAGTAAGTGAAAAGTTGAGTAAAGATATCCTATATCCTTCAAATTAATGAAGGAGAAAGAGTGTGTTGTTCTCTAGGTACACACTCTGCTCGAAAGGTAATTAACAGATACACAATAGAGCATAAATATGGATTTGGGTTTAGAGATGCTCTGAGTGTTTGTCATTGTAGTTTTGGACATCTGAGATGAATCCGATGTAGAGTTCGAGTCCTTGTCAATAAAACAGAGTGTCGCAATTCAACTTGTGTTCTTCGTAAGGTTCAACAGGGAGAATATATTCTCTAAGCTTCAAATATGCTTCGTGTGTTCTTCAGTAGTGTCGAGTTGTATTCATTGGTCTATTATTTCGAAACTTTCGCTATGTATGATATTCATTATCATACTCATGACCTTGCTTTTTGTTTTTGTATCACTCTCTTGATTATTGGCCCCACTTCACATTTATCTTGGAAATGAATGTGTTGGAGCTGAAAGGTTTCATGTTTCTTGCACCTCGTACCTCGTACTGTCCGATGAAATGTCTAAAAAGAAACATTAGTAATTTCAATGCATTAAAATCATCAAATATGACCATTAGAAATTAAATTAAAAGAAAAAAAAATAATTTAAGAACCGGTTTCATGGTAAGTCATAGAAACGGTGTCTCCTTCCCACGGTGTCTTGATAGATCATGATGTCTGATTGTCGCGGTGTCTCATGGTCACAGTGTCTCGCAATCATGATGTCCTGTTCATTGTGTCTTTTTTATGGTGTCTGATTCATGGTGTCTTGTTCGTGGTGTCTGCTTGACGGTGTGTTGCTTCACAGTGTATTGTTCATGGAGTCCTTTTTTCATGGTGTCCACTTCATGTTGTCTTGCTTCATGGTGCCATAAAGACATAGCCAGTGACAGACTATCAGTGTCTCAGATGTTACAAAGTAACTGTGTTCAAGCTTAAGTAATAATGATAATAGAATGGCTTAGGCATAAGAATATTTCAAATATGTTATTGTGAAAGTAGATCAGAGATAACATAATTTATGTAAGGATAATATAGAGCAATTAATATCATGCACACTCTTCTTAAAGCATGAAAAAACATTAAACATAAATACACATGATTGGATATAATTTATAGTAGTTAACTTGGTTGAATAAGATTTTTGATCAATAAAACAATATTAATACATGTGGTGTTCAAAAATATCCACCTTTTTGTTGATCACATATCAGGTAAAATTATTGTGTATAAAGAATCCAACTATAGTGATAATTTGCTAGCATATATAAATTTCTCCCCCTTTTGGGAGTATCAAAAGGATGGAATGAGTGAAGTGAAAAAGTGAACATTCTATTAATAGAAAATAAGTTACAGTACTAAACAAATGAGTAATACAAAATAAATTGCATCCCTATCAAAAAAGAGTAATCACTGTTCTTCTTCATTGGCTAGCCTTCTCTTGGCCTTTAGTAACAGCAAAAGTGGAAGACATAGGAGAAGAAGTTGAGGTAGAAGTAGGTAGAGAGTTGGTTGATAAAGAGGGTAAAGGAAGACCTTCAAAGACTGAGGGATCCAAGGTAGGAGAAGTAGAAGATCTTGGCAGTTGTTGATCATGAATCACAGACCTGATTTGATTTAGTTTTTGGCCAACAGACGTAGTGTTTAAGGATATGCTAGAGGTGAAGGTAGGCAGCCCAGGTCTGAGAGGTGTAGCCACTGGATCAACAATTGATTTACTCTGGACATGAAGATAGGGTCTCAAGAGTTTGATGAAATCATTAATGATTTCTCCACCTTACTGCATGAAATTTTCAAAATCATCCTTGTCCTCCATAAACATATCCAAAAATCGAGTATACTATGTGATCTTCTAATATTGGGTCTTCAAATCTTGAGTCAAAGGAGGAATACGCTGATAATCTACAAGGTTCTTGAAATGCTTTGTCATATCAGTCTTGGAGAATATTTTGTTGAAGTAGAAATCCACTTTCATTGAAATCTCATTATAAGAATTATTATCAATTTTGGAGTTGATTTGTACTAGGTTAAGAACTATATAACTGTTCTTGACCACTTATGATAATGAAGCCGTATTGAAACCACTGAGTACATTCTGAGGCTATTCATTGACTACAGTTCTAAGAAGATCACTGTCGAAGGAGGGTTTAGAGGATTGAACAGATTCTTTGATAGCTATGGTCATATATTTTAGTTTATTTATCACATTTTTAAGACACCATGTATACTCATCAATGAGTTTATTAAGATAAACAACAAGCTATTACATTTCCTTCACAATTTGTTTGTTTTTTTCAGCGATATTTTCATCTAATGAAGCTTGATATGGTTGAATCTGAGACACACCAACGTGTGGGATTTGAGGAGAAACAGGTTCTACAGGAGGAGCAACGTGATGAGATCTCAAATGCAGCTATCTATGCATGTCTTCAACCATAATTCTTAGGGTCGTCAGTTCATTAATGATCACCTTTTTTTCAACTCTTACATCTTAAATATCATGACTAACTTCAATATCAGATCTCAAATGCAGTTATCTATGCATGTAAGAGTTGAATTTCTCATAAACTCTATGATTACCTTCTACCGATTTCTTTTTCCAAAGGAATCAATTTTAACTTCAATATCTTGATAGCGTCTTTTGAGAGACAGAACTCACAGTCCATAATCACTTCATCATTAGGTCCAACCAAACCTTTGGAAAAAAGTAGGGATGAGATTGGAAATGATTACAACAGAGAAGTTTACATGGATGAGACTTTGATCAACTCACACATATGGTGTATGATATACTTTCACACGTTGATTTTATGCCAAGTTTTCATGAGTTGAATTAGAAACACATCGTGATATTTTAAAATAGAAAAATAACATGTTATTGGACTAACCAAATTCTTTATAAACATGAATAGAAGCCTTGATTGTCTATCTAATTCAGCAGCAATGAACCTCCTTTGGGAGCCATTTCTAGTTAAGGTTTTAAGGGCATCATCTATATCAATGAATTCGGTTGAAGGTGGTGGTCCTATCTGATAATCCAAACAGATTCCTTCATGAGGTATCATAAGGCATGAAACCCATAACCTCGAAGAGAATGATCATCTCTTTCCATTGAACCAGCTTCTTACAACATAATTATAACTAGAATCAAAGGAGAATTGAACGTACTAGTGAAATAGAGCTACTATCCTAGGGTATATGGGTCTATCTTCCTTCAAGAAATATTCTAACCAACAATGTTGTTTTATCACTTTAAATACCAGAGATTTACTTGACAGAAGCCATTTGAGGCAAATATTTTTCTCAAGTACAACAACATAGTTTACCAGATTCAGATTTCATGGTCCTTCGGGTGTCAATATAGGTGCAATATTCTTCTTCTTTGAGCTGCGCTTCTTAAGTGTCGAGGATGACAGTTGTTTCATTCATGGTATTCACTGAAGGTTTGAGAGAGAGAATGGTTGTTGGGATGAAGAAGGGTTCAAAAATAGTTAGTAGAAGAAACCTCGAGTGATGAAGTGAGTGATACATTCATTATTTTATCATTTATGAATACCAAATGTCGCAAAAAAATGCAGGAAAATAAAAAATGTGAAAAGGATAATTACCACGATACGGGTTTAAAGAAAAACATAGTTAATTTTTACAGTGAGACCATGTCTGGTCATTATAGTGAGTAAGTAAATGAGATTGACGATGAGACTATGAATGAACATCTCAGTGTGTGTTACGTTGAGACACTAAACGTCAGACAGTAAGTAAAAAATACTAACTGTGAGACCATAAACATAAAACGTTACAGTGGGACAGTAAACATGAGAGATAGTCTCTTAGAAACCGTAATCATGAAAAAGTAAAGTAAAACACAGTAAGCTATCGAAGAGTAAGACATAAAACTGTAACTATTAACGTATATATTTGAGATTTATCATGCCTAGTTCATGTATGATGTAGTCGATTATCTCAGAATTTAATGGTTTGGTGAATATATCAGCATGTTGATATTCAATACCAATGAATTCCAAAGTGATCTCACCTTTTTGATAATGATATCTCAAAAAGTAATGTATTACATCAATGTGATTTGTCCTAGAATGTGAAATAGGATTCATTAAGTTGATAATATCACTTGTGTTGTCACAATTTATAGGTACATGTCTGAATCGATATCCATAATCTAGTAATGTGTGTTTCATCCAAGAAATTTTTGCACAACAGCTGCCAGCAACTATGTATTTGGATTCTGCAATATATAGTGCAACAAAATATTGTTTCATACTACACCATGATACTAGTGACTTGTCTAAAAGGTGACATGTTATAAAAGAGCTTCTTCTATTTAACGTACATCCACTGAAGTCAACATCAGAATAACTGACTATTTCAAATGATTGTCCTTCAGGATAAAAAAGTCTTATATTTGGTGTATGATTGAGGTATTTTAAAATCCTCTTTACAACATTTCAGTGAGATTCCATATGTTTTTATTGAAAACAAGCACAAAAACACACACTAAACATAATGTCAAGACGACTCACAGTTAAGTAAAGAAAACTTCCAATCATTCCTCTATAAGTGGGTTGATCAACAGAATTTTATTCTTCATCATGATCCAAATTATATGTTGTACTCAAGGGAGTGTCACTACTTTTAGTTCCATCCAATCCAATAAAATTTAGACGACCTCTATTATATTTAATTTGGGTTATAACAATTGCATCATTATTTTGAAATATTTGAAATCCACGATGGAATTTTAGTTCACCCATTAAACTCATTTCAAATTCATTTGGATCATTTTAGAAAAATATGCACATAAAGAATTTCTCGAAGATCCAAAAATAATTTCATCTTTATAGATTTGAGCAAATAAAACAGCATTATAAATTCATTTTATGAAAAGGGTAGGCCAACTATTCCTTTTGTAAAACCCTTGGAAATATGGAATGTACTCAATCTATCATACCATGCTCTTGGAGATTTCTTCAAAGCATATAAATCTTTTAATAGTTTTAAAATAAGATTTGTAAAATTGGTGTTCGTAATATCAGGGGGTGGTTTAACAAAAACATCCTAAGCAATATACCAGTTTAAGAACGCACTCGTAAAATTCATTTGATATTGTTTGAATTTAAAATGTGTAGCATAGGAAAGAAGGATTCTAATGGCTTTAAGTCTAGCTTCTGGTGCAAAGGTCTCCTCATAGTCAATTCCCACTAATTGACTATAGACTTGTGCAACAAGTCTAGCATTGTTTCTAACTCTGTTACCGGCATTATCTACCTTATTTTGTAATACCCATTTAGTGCCTATGGTGAAAGTGCACTTGGGTGTTTCAACAAGTTTCCAAACATTGTTCCTTTCAAACTGATTAAGTTCGTCTTGAATAGCCATCACCTGAAATTCATCGTTGATAGCATCATTAATATTTTTACATTCCAGTTGTGACAAGAATACATGATGTTCAACCATATTTTTATGAGAAGATCTAGTTTGAGTTTCTTTGTCTAAGTCTCCAACTATAACATCCATGGGATGGTTCTTAAGGGTTATAATAGTTCTAGAAATAGAGGGACTTTTGATTTCAGGTTCATGAAAAAATTCAGTTTCATTATGACCTAATTCTAGGGAATTTTTAGTGTTGGGAGTATTCACAGATTCTTTCATAGAAGAATTTGAAGAATTTGAATTTATGTTCAGATTTGATACATCATCCTCCAGATTCTCTTGGATGGTTTTAGGCTCATGTGGATCTATTTCATCAAATTTGACATGAATAGATTTTTCCACACATTTAGTTCTTTTATTGAACACTCTATAGGTGTTACTAGACATGTAATATCCTTAAAAGATACCTTCATCACTATTCAATGGAAATTTTTCATGATTGTATTTGTTATTAAGAATATAGACTTTGCAACCAAAAACATGGAAGTAGAAAACCTTGGGTTTTCTATTGTTCTATAATTTGTAAGGAGTCCTCTTAAGAATAGGTTTGATTAACAATCTATTTATTATGTAGCATGATGTATTGAAAGCTTCAGCCGAAAAATAAATCGATATGAGATATTAATTAAGAATTTCTCAAGAAATCTCTTGCATGGTTCTATTTCTTCACTCTACAATTCTATTCTATTGAGGTGTTCTAGGGGAAGATAAATTGTGATTATTACCATGTTGTGAGAAAAAGGATTCAAACACTTGATTTTCAAACTCACGACCGTAATCAATTCTTATGGATTTATTTCTAAGTCCACTAATATTTTCTAAAGGCTTGTAATACTTAGTAAAATAAGAGCCGGATTTATTTTTGTGAGCCAAAAAGTAGGTCCAAGTATATCTAGAAAATACATCTACAAGAACATAATCATAGTGCTTCCCATTTAAACTAGAAACTCTAGGTGGCCAAAATAAATCAATGAGAACCAGTTCGAGAGGTTGAGTAGTTGACACTTATTTCTTTGGTTTGAAGGAAACTTTGTGTTGTTTTCCCTTTTGACAGGAATTAAACACTTTTTCTTTTGGAAACTCATTTTCAGGTAAGTATTTATCTAGGAATTTTCTAGATAGCTTTCTATGGGAGTGAACATTATAGTGTCCTAGTCTCATATGCCAGATCCAATATTATATATGAAATAAAATTAAGCATGATGAATTTTGAGAAGATAAAGAACCTAGCTTTACAGAATAAACATTTTCATTTCATAGTGCTGAAAATACTAATTCATCTTTATAATTGAAGACATTACATGCATAATTTTCAAAACTAACAAGAAATACATCATCACATAATTGTGATATACTAAGAAGATTTTATTTTAAACCATCAACAAATAGTACTTTATAAATTCACACAGAGTTCGAGTAACCGATTTGGCCTATACCAATAATCATTCCCTTTTCATTTTAATGAAATGAAACATGTCCTCCATCTACATTTATCAGGTTCTTGAAGCATGTATAGTCTCTTATCGTGTGCCTTAAACATCTACTGTCCAAGTTTCATAAACATTTATAGGAGCCCTTTAAGCAGTTTTCCTACACAAAGATTAGGCCAAAACAGATTTTGGTAACCATACTTTTTTGGGTCTAGTAATATTAGTAATAAGGGCTTTAAGAGCCCATATTTTCCTCATAGTGTTCTTATATGCATTGTGTAATGTATTTCAAAAATAATATATTTTCGGCCCAGAAAATCTGGAAACAGTAGAACATGTATCGGGGATTGAATTAGTTGATTTACGTCCAGAGCTGGGAGTAAAAATATATGTCCTAGATCTTGAAACAAACTTTGTTTGACCAATATTTCTTTTACCAGGTTGATAACCAATCCCACTGTTGTATTTAGGGGAAATTTTTTTTCCTAGAATTTGGGTAAGGGTATTTTTCCCATTAGTAATATTTTCTGAATCACTCATTAATTTATCATTAGTCATTTTTAACTCATTATTTTCTTTGAGAAGTTGGGAATTTTTCTCCTTTTCAGTAGTAAGTTAAGATTTAACAATCATAGTGAGATCATGTTGTTACTTAAATGATTTATATTTGTCTTTAACTTCATTGCATATCTCTTCAAGAATGTTACAGTATTCAAACATTTCATCATTAGTAATTTTTTTCAGATTTACTTTCATAGTCAGAATATTATGAGATTTGTATAGAAGAGTCCAGTGTTACCTCAGATGTGTTTTTCATAAAACACCTATTGGCTTGATTAGCCTATTCATCATGTGATTTCTCTGAGTCTCATTAACTATCCTCAGAAGCACTCCAGGTTTCTTTCATTGCCTTTTTGTACCTCATGTCCTTGTCCTCATATATTTTTTTGTACTTGAGCATTGGATATTTAGCCCTTATATGTTCTTTGCGCTTACACTTATAGTAGACAATTTCATCAGTTCTATTAATTCTTTTCCAGTCTTTTTTTCAGTTTCCTTTTTGTTCATATTCTCCCATAAAGATAGGATTTCTAAAATAGTTTCTCTTTTTGTGAAATCATTTGAATCATCCGGCTAGTTGATCATTCTCCTCATCACTATTAGATGATGATTGTTCACTAGTGGAGCATTCTACAGAAGCTTCCAGTTTTCCATTGTCTGTGTTCTTAGAGGTGGTGGTCTTGAATGAAATATATTTCCTCTTTGGTTCATCCTCCTCTTTATTTTCTTTCAACTCTTCCTCATAGATAATCAGTTTCCCAATGATTCCTTTTACATGTAGATTGCTGATATCACATGATTCTCTAATAGAGATAGATGTTCCCCTCGATCTCTCAGGTAGGTATCTAAGGATTCTCATGATCTGATCCTTGGTAGTGACATCTCTTCAAAGAGAAATCATTTTGTTGATGATCTTTTTGAACCTAACTTACATGTCAGAAATATTCTCATGATGTTTAATTTTAAAATAATAATATTTGATAGTATATGTATTATGTCTCATTTCATTTAATCTATATGTTCCTTCATTTGAGATAGACCGGGTATCCAAAATTTCATGGGCAGTCTTACAAGAAGAAATTATGTTAAACTCATCATCTCCAAAGGGGAAGTAAAAAAGCTTTCGTAGCTTTGTAGTTGTTATTATAGGTAGTTTTGGTAGGTTCATCCCATGTGATTCTATCAGTAGTAAGAATTTTGTATTCAACTATAATGGATGACCATATTTCAAAACTCATACTCTTTAAATGCATTTTCATTTTAATTTTCCATTGAACATTATTGGTTCCATTAAAAAATGGGGTTATGTTGGTTGGAGCACCTTCCAATATATCATCCATAATAATTTATTACTTAAAAAAGATAGAGATTTAGAATGAACTGAAATTTTTAGATCATTAAAGTAAAACTACAATCACAATTGAATAAGATTACACAGAGTCCTAATATACACCCTATGATAAATGTTGGTCGGAGTAGATTACTAAAGAGGGGAGGGGTGAATTGAGTAACTATAATTTTTTTTCTAAAAATTATTTCTAATATGGTTTCCTCAAACATTAAATATATACCTGTTAATCAAGGTTATACTGTTATAAGAATTTTACTATTTAAACAACTTCTTAGAAGATTTATTAATTCTCTATAATCTTATTTTTTGTTATTAATATTACTTTTGAAGTTATTATACTAAGATAAGCTAGTTATAACATCATTCCAAGACTAACTATCAAAGTGAAATTAGAGATATCTAAATTATATAGTAAAGAAATAAAATAGAGAAGAATAATTTAAGCATCACAATGAATATAAAACAAGTGGTTCAGTCTCATGCTGAGACCTAATCCACTCCACATGGTGATCACCTGCCACTAAGAAGTTTATATAAATAAACATTGATCCACACCCTGTATAGGGGTTAACAATAGTACTCAGACTGTCTAGGCTACACAGCGACATCTTTCACAGTTTTCGTGGGTATAAAATTACCAGGCCACAAAGGGACCTCCCCCACACTTATCTACGGGTATACACAAGCGTAAAAAAAGTTGAGTAATGATATATTGTATCCTTTAGTTTAATGCAGGACATAGAGTGTGTTGTTTTATTGGTACACACTCAGCTCGAAAGGTAATAAACAGATACACAACAGAGCATAAATATGGATATGGGTTTAGAGACGCTCTGAGTGTTTGTCATTGCATCGTGGGAATTCTAAGATGAAGCAGATGCTGAGTTCAAGTCCTTTTCTGTAAAAAGACTATTGCAATTCAGCTTGTATTCTTCATAAGGTTCAACTGGGATATGATGTTCTCTAAGATTCACATATGCTTCTAGGGTTCTTCATTAGGGTCAAGTTGCATGCTATGGGCCTTTATTTTAAAACGTTTTCTATGTATGTTCTTATTTATTGTGATCACGTCCTTTCTTTTTGTTTTTTATTGTGCTCTTTATTCTTGGTCACACTTCGCTTTTATCATGGAAATGCATGTGTTGGAGCCAAAAGGTTTCATGTATTCTACCCCTCGTACCTCATACTATCCAATGATTTTTCTACAAAGAAAAATTATATACTTCTATGCATTAAAATCATCAAATATAACCTTTAGGAATTAAATTGAAAGACGATAGAATATTTTAAGAAACAATGTCATATTAAGTCATGGAAACAGTGACTCCACCACACAGTGTATAGATTGATCACAGTGTTTGAGTGTCACAGTGTCACATGGTCACGATGTCTCGCGGTCACGGTGTCTTACTCATGGTGTCATCTTCATAGTGTCCTGATTCATGGTGTCATGTTTACGGTGTCTTGTTCACATTGTCTGCTTCATGGTGTCTTGCTTCATGGTTTCTTGTTCACAGAGTCTTTTTTAGTGGATTTTTTTTCATAGTTTCTTGATTCATGGTTCCAAAAAGACATAGCTAGTGGCAGACTCACGGTGTGTCAGACTTTTCAAAGTAACTATGTTCAGGCTTAAGTGATATGGAGAATAGAATGGATTAGACTCAATAATTTTTCAAATAATGTATTATAAGAGTATATCAATGATAGCATAATGTAAGTAAATTGGATATAGATCAATTAATATCATTCATGGATCTTCTTAAGGCATGAGAAAACTTTAAAAATAAATACACATGATTGGATATAATTTATAGCTGTTAACAATGTCTAATAAGATTTGGGATCAATAAAACAAGATTAGTACATGATGAGACCAACATGTATATTAAAAATGACTCACATGCAATTGGCTGGAGAGAGTTTGATATCAAGGAAGAAATAATGTTTTTTGAGTAGCCAGTATAAATCCACGATTATCCGAAAAAAATGGTTCGTTGACGAATGATTCAATTAGTCCATGTGTAGTAGAGTCACAAGGGACAAGAGTATAATACTTAGGATAAAATAGTGCAGATGTGTCCACAATACCAAAGAAAATTTAATCATTGTTTTCCTATATTTTATTTATAATGAGATGTTTGACCATTATTTTTTTATGAGATGATTTTTCCCTATATTGTTTATCCAAGTGTTGTGCTGTGTGGTAAATTTTTTACATGAAAGAATGGGAGGACCCAATTCCTACTATACACACATTGACTGTGATGTGATCAAACCCACGTAGGAGAGTAAATGTCACGTAGTGTTGATAGTATCTTGACATGGAGGACCCGATTGCAAGATTCTTGGGTTCAAGGAGACATGGTAGTTGTTCTTGTATTGAGTGACTTATGATCAGTTGGGTTCGTAGACATCGAATAATGTTTTTTTGGATCTAAAGGCTTTGCTACCACTTTTGAACAATGCAAGGTGTTTTATTATTCAACCAGTATGTCTTTTGTAGGATGTGGTTTTCAAAGAATAGATGTTTCCTTTAGAAGTAACATAAGGGATGGTTTTTCAAACCCTTCTTCTCTTTTCCTTCAAGGATGGTTTTGAATTCTCAAGGACTAGACTAGTTTAAGAGTTATCTACTTTAAGGGACCAGACCTCTCGAGTCTATTTCATTATGAGAATCTAGTGTTTATGAATTTATAGAGAATCTAGGTGAATAATATAACCACATTGAAAATTTTCCTTTTCTTCCAAGTTTCCCAATGGCGACTCACCATTAGTGTGACTTGTTGGCGGTCGTTGTTGGTAGTCACTTGATGGCGACGGCTATCTAGCAGTCCATCGACTGGCAATGCCTCGTCTAATGATGTCTCACCTCATAGTGAGTCACTAACGAAGGTAGGTGCTTCATCTACCTATCGATCGATGGGATGATGACATTCTGAATGATGACTCACTAAATGATGGCTCACTGAATGAAAATCTCTTGAAAATTGACTTTCTATATTCTGACTCTACGAATGGTGGCACTCTAGCGGTGCCTTGTTGAATGGTGACTTGTGTAAAGGTATTCCATATTTCTTTAATTTCCCCATTTTTAAATTATTATTGACCTAATACACACCTAAAGCCTTATTTTAATGGATTTCAGGACGGTTCAGTCACCATATATATTATGCAAATTTTTATAAGGGGCACGTCATTTTAAATTGGTCAAAATAGGTTATCTTGATCAAATCTTCCATTAATGGAAAATTAAAACGTATCTAAACCAGCGCCTCTGTTTAGATATTTATTAAGATGAGATATCCATTCCCCTATATCAATTCTTTATTGTTCTTTATTTCCACATGATTCCCAAAGTTATTATTCTATATTGTTTCATGTAATTTTTTATAGTCATTTGTTCTAGTTTTCATGGAGGATTTCCTATTTCATGTGAACGCCTGTCTTGGGGTACTTAGGACCTGTCGATCACTTTTTCATCCAATTATGTTTCCCTTTGTATTTCATATTATTGTATAATGTGGGATGTGTGTATGAATGATTAATTTATGATGATAGTTTAATTAAAGTTAAAAAATGATAATTCAACTTATTAATATTTACAAATATGAATGGGGGGAATGCAACATATGTTTCTGTTGTGTTGTTGTATTTTTGATATTACAATATGTATGGGTTAACTACCCACTAAAAATCAATGATTATAGGGTTCATTGATTTTACATGGAAGGATTTAAGGAGTGCATATTGTTTTTTTCTATTGAACAATTATATATTAAAACTCTTTACCATGTTTATTCAGATAATAAATGGATTCCACCGAAAAAAAAATTTTGTCTGAATACCTCTGAATTAAGATGTGAAATAAAAATAAGTAATTCCATATGAAATCTAAAGATGTTTTTCCATGGTACATGTGGTGATGTTGTCATGGGTATCATTGTTCATTGTGGTTTGGTTCTATGATTGTGGTAATATGGGTGTGAGATGATTGTGTAGTGAGTTTACAGATCTAGTTGGGTGTTTTGATTATTATTGTGGATATAATGGAGTAATAGATATGAGTTTTAAGAATCATGGTATTGGTTGGTATGGGTAATTAAAAATTAATAACAAGATTAAAGCAATACACAATAGCTAATGGTCGTGATATGATGTGTTTTTAATTTGATATGTGTCAATTTACCATGACTGTGATTGTGATTCTTATTGTGAGTGGTGATTTTTAATTTTATTTATAACAAAAAAATGTTAAATAACTTTTGTAATTGATTGGGTTGGTTTGGTTGGTAACATTAAATGGTTTAGTTACTTGATATTTGGGGTTGTACATTTAGAGGTATTATCAAAGTTGGCAGGGTTTTGAGTTGGTTGTTTCACTTGAGAACCCATTGGTTGGGCATGAATGTTTTGAAACATATATATATACACTTGTATAATTCTACGTGATTTATATATTCACTGCAAAATAGTTGTGAAATATTCACCCAACACTCCCATTTCATTTTGGGTGAGTGTCATTCCAAAACATCTTGAGGGTAGGATTGATGGCTAGGAACCTGCTCTTACATGATTTTAATTCCATGTTGTGGTATCGTAATATTATTTATGAAGGTTATGGTTGATGAGGTACAGGTGTGTGTGGGCAGGTATTTCATTCCCTAGTGTGTTTGGAATGAACTGTTTTTTGCATTCATTATCATATTCAGGATGATGTGTGGATTTTTTTCCCTGGTGTCTCGGTGTTATGTTATGTGGTTGTAGCCCAAGAGTTTGCATGATGGATGTCATTGAGAGGCCCAGGTGTGAATCTGTGGGTTGTGAGGTAGTATATTCAGATGTCGTTGGAGTTCCAAGACATTTTCCATTTGGGATTTAGATATTCTAAATAGTGTAAAATTGGTGTGGGGTAACCCATTGTCGATGTTATTTATAATATATAATCATCCTTGAGTTATTTGGTGATTGTTCCATGGTGAGGTTGGGATGGTTAGTTTACCTAGTGAGGTGTTCTTTGGTTCATCTATTTTTTCTCAACGATGAATTAGTATTCCTCTTTATGTACATGAGTGACCATGGATTTACTGCTGAGTATACCTAAATTCCTAACCTACATATATAAAAAGTTCATTCAGGTTTCTAGATGGATTACGTAGACCATGCTCAATCATAGTAGATCAGATCTTGATGGTTCTGTGTTTATGTCCATATTTATTTTTGTTTATTTTCCTTACATTGATGTTGTAATATTTATTTGTAACAGATCTATTTTAGGCATGCATGTGGTAAGGTATTTGGATTTATTATATATATATATATATGTCTTGAATTTTTTGTGGGAATTAATAATCTTATCTCCAAATATTTTTCCTATAAAGTGAAATTTCTATCACTTTTGTGATATTTGTATAACCTTGGACCCATTTTCCAACCCGAGTCCTACTATAGGTGAGAATAATGGGTCATTATAACCCTTTATTCATTTATATCCTAAGAGGGGAATATTTGAAGGAATGGGTCCTAATATTCATCCCATCTGTGAGAATAAATTTTATTTAATTTATACTACTTTTGTGATATAAATTAGGAAATATTGATTCTATATATAGAATCATAAAATTTTATAATTCATAATAAGTTCTACATATTTTTTGAACAAAAATATTTTTTAAATTGATTTTAATTAATTACAAAGATAATGGTTTAATTAAGTTTATCAACTGAAAAAACCATAAACGTAAGAGATAAAACGACATTGAAACTTTTCCATAACCCATTTTATGGTAATACGTAAACCCTAATCACCCAGTAATCTAAATGGGAAAATTTTTTGATCTCATTAAAATAAGAAAAATTTTGTTTGAATTTCCTTTTCTAAATATACAAGAGTGCCACTCCTCCCCCACTATAAAACACATCCTATCTTCCCACTTCCTCACATCCCTGAAGGCCTGTTGGCTCACCCAATATATACCTAAATATCTCCTCAAAATATATACCATAATCATAGTATAATCCCTCTTGGGTAAATCCATCCATGTAATACCTTTGGTGCAAACCAAATGGAGTTACCTAAAAAAGAGTATACATCTTTCCTCAAGATCATTAGTTTTTAAAATTCTCCACTCCCTAAACTCTCGTTATTTAGTGCATAAATAAAATAACTAGAGTGGAAGATAAACTGATATTTTTTAATACTCTAGTCTATACTTACTTCATCACACAATTTCATATAATTTTTATGTAACGTACCATGTGTGATTACAATGTATGAACTCTTATTGAAATGATGTTTTTTGTTTTTACATAACCAACTTTCGTAGATGAAAATTATTATGGAAATGATATTTATATATAATATAAATGATACTTATTATTTCAATATTCATCAATAATTCATTTATAACACATACACATATATATTCCATTTTTTGTAAATATGATAACATCATTCGTGGAAGTGTGGAATATCACCTTATGAAAGCGATGTGATTCGATGACACAATGCATATAATGTATAAAGGATGGTTTTAATTAAATATAAGTGTAATATGAACATATATATGATATTAATTACATAATTAAATTTCTGGAAATATATTTTATATAATTTAATTTAATACCATTTTAGACACTTAGAAAGTGATAACATCTTTCGTGAACGTATATACTATCACCTGCTCAACACAATGTTATTTATATTTCAAAAATAGAATAGTATATATAAGTATATATGATTAAATAATTTTCTATTTATTATATATGAAACTTTATGGAATGATATAGTGTTGTATAACTTCTTCCCATAACAATCATTGAAAAATGGGAACGGTACTCATACACATGGCTAACCGTATCCATGATTGTATCATTGGATAAATTTACATAACCATATTTAAGTATTGGTTTTTAAAGTATAATTGATTTATATATATAATAATTATACAGTTATTTTTATTATAATGATGTTATATAATGACCACCTTGACAATATTTGACATATAAGCATTTTTTTGACACATAAACCAAATTTGGTCCAAACACCTAATGTAGAATTAATTTATTATATAGTTGAATACAACATTGTAATCAGTGAAATAAAATTTTTCATATACATAAAAATGGTTCTAATATAATTAGATAATTAACATATGTTTTTAAATAATGAATATGAAAACACATGAGACAAATCAGATGTGATGTAAGTGATGAAATCCCAATTTTCATTTCATTAAATGTAATTTATTATTGTGAAAGTAATTTATTTTATATGGTGTAAATATTGCCATTTAATTTTTTTATCATGAATATATTTATTCTCATGATATTATATGTTTTATATAATGTTATTACTTCAAGTATATTATGATAAAAATGTTTTAAAGTGGTATGGGGAACCATGGAATGTTTAAATATAATTTTACTCAGGAATAATTGTACTGATATTTTGTTTCCTTTTAACAAAACTATATTACCATTGTTCCATAATACCATTCATTTTTATATAATATGGTTTTCCTATACCTTTCTGATGTATTAGTACCATTTTTCTACTCTTTGGTACTCAAATGTTTTTTAAAATAATTTTATTACAACATTACATCAATTCTCATTTTACCCAGAGAACAGGTTTTCTTTTGAACACCATGTTTTATTAAAATATATTCAAAAAAAATCAACCTTTTAAAAATTATTTGGTAAAAACTTTTTCAACCATTTATTCTTTTACCCATATTTAAAATGTAGTATCCTTTTACCTTTCTAAACATGTTGTTTTTCTATCCTTTTACCATGCCAACGGAATATTATTTTTACCTCGCAAGACATTAACATATTTACAAATAGTCATTTATTAGACAATTTTTTTTTCATTTTTAAAATGAAAAATCTAAAATAATAGTTTTAGAAAAATAATTTTAAATGAAAACTTCTTTAAATATGTTTTACGAATAAAATATTTTCTATAAGAATATATTTAAAAATATTGTATTTCTTTTCATCAATGAAAAAACCCTTAATTTATACTCTATTTTTGATATGTTTTATAAATTACATTATTAATATTACATTTGATGTTTTCTGATTTAGTTTTCGTAGGATATTAATTATATTAAATACTTGGATTACTTTTTATCCCCTTAAAATTTTTAATTTCATAACATCATTTGACATTGAATTTACACTAATTATCCATATCATTTTTTGTGGATATGATTATTTCCCGAACCATGTACTTTTCCCATATAGTGTTTAATTTGAATGTTATTTTATTATTTTAGTAAATATTGATAAATATAATTCCATTATTAAATTCAGATATTTGATAGGGAATATTTTTTATTAGATAAGAGGAATGAGTAAGAAATGAATTACATGTGTTGGGGGTTGATTATGGATTTCCCAATGGGTTGAAGACTGGTTAATATAATCCCCTCAATGAATCTATAGTCTCAAGAGACAAAATTCAATGGCGAAAAACCCATCATGTTTTTTCCATGCAGAATAGATGGGTTTCAACCCATAATTTTAAATTTCTCAGACGATATATCTTGATAGTATAGGTTTTCATGTTCCATATACATGGTGTACAATAATTTATCATTTCCATCCTAGTCATTTCCATTATAATTATTATCATCTATATTTTTTTCAGTTGATAAAATATATGGATAAATTTAATTATCGGTTTATTGATTAGTGGAATGTTTCATCAGTTTTCACTATGGCATATTTATTTTTACCATATTTACTTATTTGAATGAAATTTGTTTCCATTTATTTACCATTTCATTTGATTATTCTAATTTAATCATAATTTCATCCACTTTACAGTACTCTTACTGATAATTTCATATCACCCTTATTATGATTCATTTCTATAGGAATCCCAGAAGTGTACTATGAAATATATATAAAGATACTTTTGGTGGAATAAATGGAATGTTATATTATATGTTCTCTAAGGTGGGACACCAACGGAAGTGTCCCTACATTGATTTCGATAACTACTTGTTGGTGGGTTATAGTGGTTTGGAGTTTCATAGGTGATGCTACATTAATTACACTTATGTAGTTCCTATTGATATATTGGTCATGATAGAATGGACCATGTGTTTGAATGATCATCAAATTGATCAAAACACTATGGAGGAGTCTAGGTGGCCTTTGTAGTCCGGTGTGTAACAAATGTGATGTGTAACAAAATTCTTCTGTGAATAAATTATTGCTAAATGAATGTTATATTAAATTATCAAAGATCATTGCCTTTGACCGTGAAAACTATATAATGTGATAGAAGGATGTTTTAATTAGTGGTTTATTAGTTTGTGGTAGTACTTGATGACAATTATTACTATTCAGGCTATAATCAAATGGTCTCCATTAGATTGATGTAAGGTCATCAGTGATAATTTAGTAGTGATCACATTATTCCACGCATTGTATGGTCATCATAATGAGGTAGTATGGAAACACATTATAATTTGATGCTGATAATTATCAATATGATTTTATTGTGACAGATATGTTATATATTCCAACATGTTAACGAATACAATATTTAACACACTGAAATATTAAAATATTAAAATTATATTTGATATCATATGTGACTTGAGACATTAAGTGTAGAAAATAATATAACATCCTGAGATAATGTGATATTTTTATTGTTAAATATTATTGATCAATTTTATATATATTATTAAGTCAAAATTTGACTTTATATTTTATTACACAAAACACTATGTTTGACATCAGATACACACTACACTGGGATTTTCTTCAGTTAAATGAAACATCTATTTAAATGTCATGTGATATATTATTAATGTTATGAAAAATTGTCAATGGATGCCATAATAATGAAAATAATGATGTCTCCTCAATCCCCAATTAATTTCCTTGTAACTGGCTAACTATACGTATTCTCAATCCATTTTTATTGTAGATATTAGATTAAATATTATAGGTATTAATCTCACCCATTTAATCTGATCTCATGTACTCTACATGTATGGTGATTTGTTAACGAAATGAGATGGACTATTCACTCTATATTTTTCTCATTACATTTTATATTTCTCTTTTATTTGTATTACCATTTTACATTATCATCATCATACACAAATTTGATGCTTGCTTCCTCAATGATGTGCTTCTCCTATGACCGATCGTACATTTCCAGTTTTGAAATGTGACATGGTTTCAACTGGCATTCTATGGATTACACAACATGTTATCAGAATGATCATGTTTTCCACATTGTGCATCGTGACATTGTTATGTTAATCCACATCATCATTATTATAAAAATCTCATTGGAATAAGGAATGTCTCTTGTTTTTATAGACATTCTTATTTTGAAATACTCCTTCGCATGTGCATCGACATCACTCGTTCGAGCAACTACATCAAAATTTGTGTCTTATTTTACTTGTAAGATATTGTTACATTTATTTTTCCCCTATTGATAAACATAAAAGAAATATATTATTTTCATTATCATTTGTTTCAGGAAAAATAATGAGCTCCTGAAATAAAAAGGCTCATATGACACCACATTAATAGAATAATGAAATATATTGTTATAAGAGAACTCAACCAGGGGCATATGTCTCTCCCAAGAAACCCATAAATCTATAATGCATTCCCATAGAAGATCCTCCATTACCTGAGTAACGTGCTCTGATAAGATATCTTTATTAGGATTGTAAGATGTGATCAGGAGAACCTATGTACCCATCACATTCTATAGCCATTTCCAGAAGTGAGAAGTAAACTAGTTGTCCCTATCTTAAATGATAGGATGCAAGACCTCGTATTGTCATACAATCTCACAGATGTACCACCTCCAAGATCCTCAACACTAATGTTCTCAATGTTAGAATGGAATGTAAAAAACAACATGAACTGGTCAAAAGAATTCAAATTTCATCATTACCTTGAGGATACCACGTTAAACTAGTCACAAAATCCATCGTGTCATCACTCCATTTACACTCATGAATTCGTAGCTGCTGTAAAAGCATGGCGGGTCAATTGTGTTCCACCTTAACCTGGGGATTGGTGGATCACCTCTTGAAAAAACTAGATACACCCATTTTCATACCTATCCATAAATACAGATGATGTCAATCAAGATCATCATTGTGACGTTAGGATACATTTCCCATAAATAGGCATGAACATCCTTCTATTGCTCCTCAATCATGTAGGATGAAACACATACATGACCGTGAAATCAAGAAAACCTCATTCTTGCCTATGGTCCAACCAGGAGGAGGGCACTCACTTGATATAATATCCCACAGAACTAGGCCTCATGAAAATGATGGCATCCTCATCCTCACTCTATCCAGTATGGTAAAGGTAATACCTATGGTTGAAAGAAACATCTTCCCCTAACTATCTTGAACATCCAAGTGAATCTCAAAGAATTAATCCATAAGCTACCACTCTCTACTGGAATGCTTCACTAACTACACTTGATTCCTCCTGCTTAGTTCATCAGTAATTTAATTTCCTTTACCAGGCATGTGGGAAAGAATGCTATTAAAAGACTAAATGTATTCTACCAACATTCACTACATCAAATTCAGATCAGGCTGAGTAAAAATATACTTGAGTCTGTAGTGGTCGATGTACTACAAAAAATTCGTTCCCCATGTGTAATTTCATCAAAAACATAAGGCATGAACACCTGCCACAAACTCGAGATCGTGTGTCGGTTAACTCCTCTCATGTTCCCTCAACTGTCGAGACCTGTACGCAACGAATCGATCCCCTTTCATAAAAAATACTCTTATTATGATACTTAATGCATCATAGAACACCATGTAACTCATACCCGGCTTTGAAAAAATAGTATCAACATTTATTTCAATCTCCCTTTAGGCTCATGAAATTCCAACTCACATAAATCATTCCATACATACTTCATATCTGTTTTAGTGTGGACCGTCAATGGAACAACTAAACCTGAGAAGTCATGTATTAAGAATCTATAGTAGCCATCCATACCAAGATTTGAAAGGTTGTAAGAGTTATGTTAGATAATCTACTATGCATATGTTGATAAACATATCTCAAATCAATCATTTAACAAACATGAAATCCATGAATATGGTTGAATAGATCATCTATCATCGGAAAAGGATTCTCATTCTTAATTGTCAACTAGATCAGTTTCTGTTAATCCGTGCATAACTAAGGAGTATTGTCCGCCATTTTTAAAAAAATAACTAGTTAACCCCACAGATAAGTATTAGTTGGGATGAAAAACATAACTTCCAAATCCTCTAGTTTCTTCTTTTTCTCCTATAAATCCATCATAGACATTCTATAAGTATGAATGGATACCAGTTTTTATCCTACCAGTAGATCAATATAGAAATATACCTCTCTCATTAGAGGTAAACCTGAAAATTTATTTGGGAAGACTTCCCTAAAATGATAATCCCTAGAGGTAAATCCATCTGATGTGTTCCTTGGTAATCTAGATATAATCATGGAATCTTGATTATCATACTACCCATCCCATGATTCTCGAGTATATCTCAGTTCACCTAGACTTCCCATTAAACATTATGTAATAACTCTCCACCCTCTAAGGACGTGAAAATCACCCTATGGAAAAAATAATCAACAAATTTATGGATTAAAACAAAACAATTCATTCCAAGGATGAAATCAAATCATTTCATCCCTAAGAAAAAGAGGTCCCATAAAAAGTGACACCCACCAATCTCATGGGGACACTCTTTTCACTAACGCATACATGCAATTATAATCCCTAAAGGATTGGTTGGAATTATAAAATCATCTTATGTAAAATAACAGAGCCTAAGGCTCTCCAAAACAGGCATATATATACAATTATGTGAACCCCCTATATCAAAAATTGTAGAAGCTAAACTGAACGTGTCTAGAATGGTATGTCTAATAGTAGAAGGTTTGGGATCCTGCTCCTATTGGGTTTGTTTCACTACATAAGTCTGACATGTACTTTGGCCACATGAAATTTCCTGGTTACCCTATACAGATCCACCCTATTTTCCTAAAGAACCTAGGGTCTAGCTACCATGACCACAACCACCACCTCATCCTAAGTGGCCTGACATACCCCAACTCTATCTCTGATGAAAATCTCTTGGCCCTGCTCTTGAATTTGTACTCAATGCAGACACGATCTCACTAGCTATTGGTGGAAACATCCTACTGAGGTGTGGTAGATATCCCATATTTCAACAATATCGGCACATGACTAGGTCCATCGAACACCATGGCCTTTTTTTCAAATTTAACTACAGTAGATCTTAGTCTCGAACTGCCCAGGCTCTCACCTCTTGATTTCCTTATGTTATGATCAATAATTTGAACCTACTTCACTATAGTAGATATAATATTCAATCTTGAATACATTTACTTACAATCAGAAAGAATAACTAAGACTATCCTAAATGCCCCTTGCATTCAATATATCATCTCCCATCATAATAGCTGTGAAACATTGAAGCATATAAAAATTGTAAAAATAGTCCATAAATGATAGTGTCCCTTTCTCCAAATGCATAAACATTGGATCGCTATTGGACATTAGAGTCTCATTAAAATAATAATCATATAACAAAGATTTAAAATCTTCCCATTAAATATCTTGATGAAACCACACCTGATTGAAAACATCCCACCATCTCTTGGTGGAATCACACTACAAATACATCACGATCTTTACCTTCCTCTATAGAGGTGTCTCTAAATGCTTGAGGATGGAAATCATGGACTCCAACCATGAATCTATAGAATGTGGTATTATATCCCTCAAAAACATATTTTGATTCTACTTGTGGAACACTCAAAATAACTATTACATAGATGTGGTAGGTTGTGGTTCCCCTTAAAAGGTTTACATGAACCACATAATGCCATCAAGGAACTATGCCGCAGCACCCAGTTCTTGTTAACAACTGGTGTCATAGCAATGATGATTGGAGGATATACTAGTATCCCATGTCCTATAACCTCCAAGGTATGTTTTTAACAACCATTACAACATTAAACTAGTGGGAATCATCATGGAATGACTTTACATGGTTAGACACAGACATCCATTCATGTTCATTTTCGTGGTTCACAGTTCAAGAGCACAAAAACAAAACACGAAATGACCATTAAAGGGAACCGAAAGAGGGGTACATGGTCTGTGGACACCATAAATGGCAGGTAAACTTAATATTTGACATGTGAATGTACATATGCTGGCATAGGCATGTAAACACAACAAGTACATGGATTGTACAAAATAAAGGGTACAAGCCTTTTCCCCTCAATTGTCTTGGCTGTTTACCTGGTCAAGTCATGTACATGTACACCACGTGCAAACGACTCATGGTACTTCTGTGTAATCTACATGACCACATACCCCTACACGGGTAGACATGCCTGGGTACTCGTCCACTTGGAAATGTAAAAGTACATGGCATGTATACCGCATATATGGAATGTACCCTCTTAACATTATCCTCCATGAATTAGAATAACTCACAACATTTTCCCCTATAACCACCATTGTCTAATATGGGTTTCTATGAGGGAATATACTTTGATTTCATGAAATCCCCACAGATAAATGTATTTTAACATTTTTATAGTGAATGATATCCCAAATTCTAATATGTGGGGACCCCTACTCTAGGAAAATCAAAACATGGCATCCAACTACTACACATCACTACATGTTTCAATTCACGGAAAAAATGACCACCAAAATTCTGATCCAAGATAGACCATTCACCTTAGATATCAAAGCCTTATTCTTTCCAATTCGAACAATGTCATGTAGCAATACATCTATATCAACAGTAGATATATATCACGGTACCTATCACATTAACATGCAATCACAAATGCGCATATATGGCTTGGAATGTGATTTTTTGAATGATTATATATAATGAATAACATGAAATAAAATTATCATATTGGGTTTCAACAAAATAGGGATAAATTAATATCAACAATAGCAACACAATACAATTTTGTCACCAAATAGTAAAAACGAAGCAACATTAACAACTCAAAATACAAAAATCCTAATGCAATTCGAGTAAACTTGTGTTTTCTCCATACAAGGGGTAGATACTCCCTTGAAGAGGTTATTACCAAATCCCATTGAATTTGTATCTCATCGCATCATCTGGAAACAACAAATCAAATAAGAAAATAATCAATCTAATACCACTTATTAACATACTGGATTCAGATGCCACTCAATGGTGCATCGTACCCAGTTGGCCACATGGCCTCAAGCACACCCCCCCAAATACCAGAGGATAATGAGATGATGCATGCTCCTCAGTCAAATAATGAGGAGAATATTCCATCGTTAGATGAGTTTAATGTAGTGGAAACAATAACAAATCAATATAGGAATTAGTAATATAATTAAATAGACGTAAACCATAGATAACTAATAATATAAATAATCAGGTAAAAAATCTACAAAAGATGATTCTACATGATACATTATCTAAGAAAACATATAAAATAGGTCAGAATACTATAATACATGATATAAGTACCAAAAGTACAAAATGGAAGGATTATACTAAAAAGAATAACAATCATCGGCTTTGTCTCATGATCTCCAGTTACTAAGTAACATATCATGTACCAGTAGAACGGAACTTTCCCTTATCATCACCTAAAACCATATAATCTATCTAATCCCAAAAACTAGAACCAAATAGGGTGTCAGTCTAAATCCTATATGGAAACCACCCATGGTCTATTCCAATCTATCAGTGAATATATATAACAGGTAGTGTATAATAAAGAAAGCTGTAAGCTTGAAGGTAATGCAAATTAAATAGATTTACAAGAAATGGTTTCCATTTACACTCACTTTATGTTCATTAACAATTCAATTTCCATGAATTGTATAAGTCTAATGATCTGGCATATGCCTAGTATGGCTTGTATAATGTTAGAACAACATATGTCTCAGAAAATCATCTAATAAAAAAAAAGTGAAGACCAAATTCAACCATGTGATTTTTCAAAGAAAACATGTCATAAAACACTCCATTTAAATATTCAGTTTATAACATGAGCCTATCCTTATCATTCCTACATTGGAATTCATGTATCACTCTAGGAGAAATTGCACAGTCATACTATGAGCTTGTTGCAATGCACATCTCATCAACCAGGCATAACTATAGGTGTGGTATAAGTAAATTTCAACTCGTGACATATAAACATTTCCAATAGATCCTATCAATGGAACCCCTCATAATATATATTATTTTCTCAGATTTATATAAAACATCGATGAGCCTGACGACTAGATATATGGGTCACTCAAAAATTAGCAAAATAATACCCTCTTTGACTTTGCCCATGGAATTCAAATATAAATCCATGGTTCACCCAAGGTAAAAGTTTCAATATTCATATGATCTCATACATGGACTTTTGACCTAAAACCATTGTTCATCCATATCTATTTACCATTTTAATGTTTAATATTTAATTAAACATTTCATATAAGAAAAAAACATGAGAAATAAACTATTGCGCGACATTAACATTAACCATATCACGTGGGAACACTTGATCATTTGAAACACATTTAAATTATACTATTACATAGATATAACATTAAACAACTCATTTGGGTAGGGTAAAAGTTAGATAAAAACATTCCAAACCTGTGTAAACTTGATAATGAAGACAAATATCAAGGTAAAAACAAATCATCCCATACCCTAATAAATTCAATTACAATTCAATAACATTAGAATTTATTAACCAACTCAAAAAAATTTATGTATCCATTAAGGGTAAAAAAGTCATTACATATAGGCATCCTTGTCTAAACATCCATAACAGCCATTCAAAGAAACTCACCCATGGGGTGGCCCTTAATCAAGTTAAAAAACCATAATATATCCTTTATGACACTTAATAAATTACCAAATCATCAATAGGAAACAAAAAGGTTTAATTATATATTATGGAGACAACCCAAAAATGGTGCATGACACTCTGGAATATATAAGCATGTTCACAATTAGTGATAGAGTTGAGATAACCAACCTCATACTAGTACGACTCTCATCATCTAGTGTCAGCCTCTAATTCAAGCAAGAATATAGCGAATTTTAAAACCAAGAAAAAAATTTCAAAACAAGATAATTAGGTCAATGTAATAAGAATATAAAAATTTCTTTAGAGGAATCACAAAATCATTGAAAGGATTCCAATGCAACTGGTGACATTCGAATCTATGTTTGGAGGAGGAATCGGGAGGAAAAAGTACCTCAGGTTGACTTTGGCACTTGTGATCATGAACATCTGGTGAGGGGTTCTATCTTTCTAATACAAACGAGGAAACTACTAATTTTGTTATAAAAATACACTATATTTAATGGAAAATAAACATCTGGTATTATCCTAATTTTCCATGTTCTACTGAATTCTATTACACGTAATGAACAGGTTCCAACCAAACCATTACATGGTGTGTACTGGGATTACATGACATGTAACCACCAGTATTGTCAGGTAACATGCCTACAGCCTATCCCTCAAACTTTGTTTCATCCTATTTCAAAATTACAATCTCAAATGAATGTATCATTACCTCAAAGGAATAATTGGGATCCTATATGTAATATTAAAAATGTGTTACAATAATGTTATTCATTATAAATATACAAAATTAACTGATTTTCATATAGGATTGGGTACTCAATTTTCAGAATATTCAATTATATGTTTTCATGTAAATTTTCTAGAATGTTAATTGCATAATTTTTTTGAAATTATTATTTTAAAATGATGATATTTTATAGTAGAGAGTACATTATCCTCAAAATTAATATTAATGATAATTTAATGTTATTTTTATTCATAAAAAATAAGAACCATTTGTTGAAATTATGATTCAATTGGGATACAGTCTAAGGATACCATCATTAATCATTATTATTGTTTATTATTATTATAATGAGAATATAAATATGAAACTAATTATTTTTCCATATATTATACTATAATTAAATAATATTATTATTATTAGACCCATTTATTTTTCATGGGTTATGATATTATGAAATTCTAATGAAAATATTTTATTTTCATTTGATTTGATGTGATAAATGTTTCATCATCATGTGGACCATATTTGTATGTTTTTTATTATATTATGTTGGATATGTTATAACGAAGGAATTTTGTTACATTTTAACAATAGATGGTGATTAGGATATAACCAATGATGGTGGTCACATTATAACCAATGATGGGTGGGACCAATATATCACCCAATGAATTATGATTGATTACTCATATGATATATAATATGGGAACAAGGATTGAACACATTCCATATATTAATTTGGACAATATGGTAGTCATGGGAGTTACCCACGACAACAACTATGGTTTGAGGAGTGAACCCATCCCACATTGATATTCTTGAGAGTGATCCTTCACTACTATGGTTGTTTTGAAAGTGAAGAAAATACACTATGATATTCGTATAAATTAACCTTTAAATAAATGGAAATTATTTTATACACATATATGTATTCTATTATAAAATTTCAAATTACAACTTTTTGTGTTGTGACCATGGGTTATCATACATTGATATTACAATTTTATAGATGAGAATTATATATGTTATACAAGCAAACACCTCAGGTCCATACTAGTTTGGTGTATTTGAATACTAGTTACACAATAATCTAATATGGAGAATGATCTTCAATATCTCCCATGCATATATTATTCTTTAAGGGTCGTTGTAAACACACCCTAGTTAATACCTTTGTTCATAACATGGCGAATTGAGTCAAAAATGGGTGAGCTCAGATGTTTGTAAGGGTAAAAAAGTGAGATATGTTATCATAACATGAAAAAAAGTTTCTTTTAAAATGATATTAAAATTTAAAAACAATACCATTTATAACAGCGATCATAATTTTGATTCATGGAAAAACGATTGGAAGTTTATCACACATTATTTGTAAGGAAACCATATAAAATTATCCACGAAGAAATAATATTATAATAAGACCCAAAATTATGGTATAAACAAAATCATAGACAATAATTACCATTGTAGTCAACGATCACTTCTAATGATATCACTGTGTCATCAGTTCACTCAAAAAAACTATCATAGTAGTCAAGGTTCACTCATAAGACCATCATAGTGGAAAAGGTCCATCATGGATCCGAGTTCACTCCCCATTACATTAATTTCAATCTCATTATATAAAAATATTTAACTAATGCATTTAAGGGATATCTAGGTCCCACCCATAAAATAATGAAAATCCTCCATTTTTGAGGTAGATGATCATAAATCAATCATCATATAAAAATACATTAAATAAAATTGGTTTTATATAAATTTCAGCATACCATAACAATTATAAAATTCATACTTCATAATCATTTTACCATTTCATCATAGCATTACAAGTGGAAAATGATATGGGTCTCATAAAAATTTTACCTTATTATAACTCATGGAAGAGAAATGGATTTCATATACAACATTTCTTCATAAATCATTCTAATAAAGATTAAAAATAGTATCCCCATTTTATATCCCTCGTAAAACATAGGTTACATAAAATGATGTCATCATGAATTGAAAATTATTTTGATAGTTAGGTCATATGGAATATTTCATGAGGATAATAAAAATTTATTCAAAAAATTTATAATGAAAAATTAATAAATAAATATGAAATTTAAATCCATTGAAAATAAAAATGGGAACATGTAATATATTATTTAATTAACATTATAGTCTTGATGGAGGTAAAAAAATTCATTTTATATAGGTTAAAAAATACTACATTCAAATTTTAGGAAAAACCCAAAAATGATTTTTTTTAAATGAAATGATGATTCCATTCCATAATGATAGATTAAAATTCACAAATAAATTAAAATATCATATATAGGTAATTTTAACACTGTTAAAAAATTTCAATACATTTTTGGAAACTAATGTTTTGGCCAAAAATCATGTTTTAGATTGAAAAGATAAATAAATAGTTTTTTCATAAATAATGTCTTTTAAATATAGAGAACATAAGTGTAGGGAAATGAAGGGAAAGAATTTTTCACATGAGTTATGATAATTTAATTAAACTCATGTTTTTTTGATATATGGATAGTATTATTTTACATTTGGAAGAAAATAAAAAATAGTCCTCATAAATGAAGAGATTTTTACATAACATATTCACATGTTGGGAAAACTGAAACAAAATCCCCATGAAATGGGTATCATAAAATGGACATGTAAATAGAAATTAATTTTATTAGTATAATCATAAAATATATTCATGTGTTTATTTTTCCCCATCAAAGAAAAAATTGGTGAATATGGAAAGTGTCTCATTATAGTAAAAAGTTTTATAAAAATCCCTTACTTTATGTCTCAAATTTATTAATATATGGATACAAATCATAAATAAAAATTATGATTTTAGTACACATATATTAAAGAACCATTATTTTATATATCATTGAAAGTATGATTTATTTTTTCCTTTTATTTTATCTTTATTAACAATTCCTTTTTAAGGTCACATTTTGAGAAATAAATCCTCTGTTTTTCATGAATTTTTTTTTGTTTTATTTTTTGTCCCCATATATTTAATATGGCTAAAAAATCTATAATGTTTTAGCCCTTTTATAAATAAATAATTTTTAAATTTTTTATGGATTTAGATTATTCAAAAAATGTTATATATATATAATTAAATGCATCATTCATTGAGAAGGTATGACATACGTACACACGAACGATATTCCAATTTCCTTGAATGATTGAATGAAAAAGGGTAAAAAATATATTAAAATTACAAAATATTGTTTATGTAATTTTTAACACATTTAATCACTAAAATCCTTATTTTTTTCATGTAAGGCAAAAATGAATCACATTTCTTCAAGAGGTGTTAGTCGACCGTACACACAAGCGACGTTATCATATTCCAAATGAATGGATAGTATAATGGTATGTGTGATTTAATAACTATATAAATATAATAATATCTAATTTAAAATATATAAACATTTAACCCATCATTATAACAAGTAGTTATTTGTGATGGTGGAAAAATGAATGAAATCAGTTCTGGAGGAGGTTGTCTACCGTACACAAAAATGATGACTTCAAAAATCCTTTGATATAAGTTGAGATGGTTGTAGAAAATTACCATAATATATCAAAAATACCCATATATGTAACATTTTCAGAATGTTTTATAAACATGTTTTAATTGTAATTGATTGATATTTAGGAGGAAATAAAAAAACAGTCATTGTTGAACATTACATCTTATTTCGGTATCATCCTTATATTTTTATAATATTTCTTCATAGTTTGGATTTCATCCCAAAATAAGGATTATATGATAACTTGGGGGATATTTCGGTGTTATTGGACACCAAAAAGGGTTTTATGTTGATAATAAGACAGGAGAAGGGTGAAATTTAATATGTGATGTCAGTGGTGCACTTATAATTTCTTAAAAATAGAAAGTTTTTATCTAATTTTACCCAATCCAAAAGTCTCCAAAAATGAGTATTATTTAGAAATATACATTATAGGGTATATATATTTCCATAAAATAGATTTCGTACGTTTTTAGGTAAATTTATCAATTATTAGTTTACATTCACAACCAGATAAATCCGGTTTTACCATAACACTTATTATAAATTTTTTAATATTTAAACTAACCAATTTTTTACAATTTATGTTTACAATTTTAAAATTTATATATTATTATAATTAAAAATATGGAATTACTTTTTTAAAATTCAATTCATATAAGGGATACAATTTAATTTAACTTCAATCATGTAGACAAAATGAAAAAAACACGTGTAAAAAATGAAAATTTTGATAAGTAATTTAAAAAATATATGGACATGAAATATATAATTTATTAAAATGAATTATACATAATAAATAGATATATAATTTTAATTATAATAATTTAAAAATGTTTTTTATTATAATTTAACATTATAAATAATTTTAAAAATTTTTTTTTATTAAAATTCAATATTTTTCACACAACATGAAGATAAATTATACGTGTAGAAAATTATAAAAAATTTATCGTAAGATAATTTTAAAATTATTACATAAAATATTAAAAATCTATTAAAAATTTAATTTTTTAAAAAGTAAAAATATTATTGTTCATAACAAGACATTAATTTATTTATAAATAGAATTTTCAAAATGTATATACTATTTTTTAATAATTAAATAATTTATACAAATATTATTTCATTATATGAAAAATTTATACATAATAATTTAAGCATAGTTATAACAATTAATATCTCTCAGTTTAACAGTTATATTATAATGGCCAGGTTTATAATTTATAATAATAATTTTACATTTTTCATTAATACTCCAGGTTACAATTAATTTAATATAAACTCAATGTTCTGTGAAACACTTGATATCAATGAAATTTAATATTATTATAAAAATTATAATTAATAAAATCTTAGGGTCTTATAATATACTCCCATAAAAAATAATTTCTCCATCAAGATTCAACATTCTCAAAGAATCACAAGAGGATACTTCTTCCTCAATCTCAAGAGCTGGATGAAGTTGCCCCCAAAAAATCACGGTAAACCATGGATCATGATCAGAAAAAATGAAATATGGTACGCTATGAATATATAACACATCCTTATTTAATTTTATGGAATGAGGATCCAGATGATAATATTATATATTAGTGATGATGTGTTATTTAATTTTGTAGTGATCGACTTGAACTCACATAGCATTATTCACAGTAGATGTTTTGGGTAGACCAATGACTAAATTCATTGTGTTTTTCTTTCTGAATAACATTTATTTATGGGTTATAGATGTAACATTCCTACACTATTTTTTCTTTAACCCATAACTTTCTATTATACCAAACACTGAAATACATAATCTAGAATATATCTTTTCATGTAATCCCACCAAAAGTATCTTATCAAATAATTATGTATCTTAATAATTCATCAAAGAATTGAAAATGTGAAATGATGACCTTCATATAAGAATTCATTATTCAAATTAGGTATATATGGAATAAATATATGATTAATCAACAAAATAATTCAATCATGATCCTGGTTAAACTCAAAAATGTTTATAACGTTATTTTGCAGCTCTACATCTCCATTCTCAGCAAGTTTAATCATCACATGGAGAAACGTATGAATCATAAATTTAGTAAGTCAACCTTATTCTCATTAACTCATTACTTCAATATCCATCCTGTAAAATACCAAAAAAAAATTGAATCATATTTGGTCCTCATTATAAAGAATATTTCACAATCACTTTGAGAAAAAGAACCAATATCCTTTTTCTCATTCCTAGATTTGTAATTTATTGAGTTGTCATAATCATTATTCATCTACAACCATAATATTTGGAGAATCTTAAACTATGTAATTGTGAAAAAATACTATAAATAATTGATATCATTATATGTCTCACACTTTTATCAATATTGTTAGTTCATCCATTTTATTAATAAAATATATACAATTGGTAAATACAAAATAATGATTATGATAATTTTGATGATGAATCAATAGTTTTTATAAAAAATAATCAATTACCATTTTACTTTTATAAAGAAAAATAATAATCCCGTACAAGTTTCATCAATATAGAATAAATATCATTCACCATAATTGGTTATTGTAAGAAGAGCTTCACTGACTGACCTTTCCTTTAGTTGAATAAAATTAATATCAAAATCATTGTTCTAGATGAAAATGTCTCCCATCTAGGTTAACATGTTTTTTAGATAAGATAGTCCTGATAAATTCTCCACAAACTGTTAATAATAACATATTAGACCAGGAAAATTATGGATATTATTAACTATAGTGGGACTAATGCACCCTTCAATAGAATCCTTATTTGATGGATCTACTAATATACCCTCTCTTGAGATTATATGACACAAAAAACCTTTTTCAGCCTCATTTATCATTCAGAAAACTTCTACCTATATTTTCTCCATCCGTTGGGACATCAGTAAAATTTTCATTTTATCTTCACACTCTTCAATTCAAAATGAATATATAATAATATAATCTCTAAATACTACCAAATTATGAAAAATGTATTATTTAAACACTCTATTCTTTAAATCCCTTTGATAACTAGGGAATTAGTAAGACAGCATGTAATTGCTTCATATTCATTGAATACATCCATTGTATGGAATTATTTCTTCGGTATATCCTTCATAATGACCCTCAATTGATGATATCTAAGACGATGGTCAACCATAGACTTGTATTATACTAAGAATAGTTGATCAAATAGTTCACCAATACACGTTAGATGATATTATTTCCTGATCATGATTTTGATCATATCATGGTAATCGATGTTTACTGATATAAAAACCTACCAATTCCAAAAAATGAGAACCTATACACACCATTGTTATAGGAATTTCCAAATGAATCTCATTTCATTTTTTTCTAGATGTTTAATCTTCAATTATTTCAAATAAATCAGGTCAATTATATCAGGACTATTTTAAATTGGTGCTATATGAAATATGAGTTATTTCAATAACTAAAAAAATGATTCTGTGGAAGAAAATGAAACTCTTCTGAAATTTCATCATCAAATTCCCAAAAATTGTCATATTATAGATGTCTAGATTCTCACAAACTATTTTACATAAACATCCCATTGAAATGGGAATAAAGACGCATACAATGGATGAAAACTCCAACAGAAGTTTGTACATATCATCATATTGATATGGGATCAAAAAAAATATAATATCATATGTGACATATCTTCCTAGATATTTTATGTGGTCTTTATGAAGTGAAATAATTTTAATTCCTATTATAACATCAAATTAATCTGTAGGAAGATTGAAAAGATTTTTAAGAATCACATTATTAAAATCATATCATAAAAATTACAAACTATCATCATACCATTATATGTTTAGCAAGTAATTATACATTTTATCACTTCGGTACCATATTGATACCTTTTTAAAATATTTGATATCTCAATGAATTGTTTGATCTAGATTCAAATATGTTATTAATTGTACTTAAGTGCATTTTAATTATATGATTCTATAGTTCATTACCATAAAACTCGTTGGATATAGTGGTCTCTTGATACATAACATTGTCTCTGGAATTAAAATGATTTTTCTAACAATAACCATCAATAAAAATAAATTTTGGGAACTGGTTAGTGTTTCTCCCCAAACTCCAATCATTTTAAACACTAGAATATTGTCGGGGAATTCTGTAAAGCATTCTCTCTATTCTCTTCGCTTACCGAATTCTTTTCATCACATTAGTAATAAATTTCATGATAATATTCATTTATATACATAATAAATTTATTAGCTAACTTATTACAATATCATCATTTTTTCATACAAAACATTTATCATGAAGAAAATCCAATCTTCTTCCCTCTATTGATTTTATATTTCCATTTGAATCTAATTTAACTATTATTATCAAAACCATGAGATCGATACATAAGTCCAAACTATATTTCCACCTTGATAACGCACCAAAAATTATATTCATGAAAATATAGTCTCTTTTATATAAATCCATTTTGACAAACTATTTTAATCTATTTACGAATCGATCAGCCATACATTTCGGTTGGTTAATAATACCAAATGTATACCTATAATTTCATGTGAAATTTTCCATATAGGTACTAATATTTTAAGGAACCCATTGGTTTAGCTCAAGTAACTAGTTGTCCATATTTATATAGATAATAAGATGAATGTGATTATTGAAAAATATTTTCTAGAAATCATCTCAATCAAAGGTGAAAATTTAATCATGATTCCACATACTATTTCTTATAGTCCACTATTGATTCTCTTTAACTTCCAAATAATTGAAAACCCAAATAAAGTTTTCTTGTGTTGAACACTATAAATTTGATCATATCTTTTCATTGGTGTTGATATATTATCTAATAACTAGCATAAAATACGAACCAATGAAATAATGTTGAATTTTATTCATGTTGGAGTTCCCAGAATTTTTTTCCCTCCATTTTTCATTTGGAAGACCTGCATGATTTATAGTTTGAAAAAGATGCTTGATCATAGAAATGTGATTTTTAATTCCAACTGACATACTATTTTCAGGTTCAAGAATAAAATAATTGTATTACTCATCTAAGTAAACATTTATATTATTCCATCAGGTTCTAAAAATTGACTAAAACTATAAAAGTATAGTGTAAAAGAAAGTAATCATAGTGGGGAACCACATAATTAGTAAAACTATATTAAATGACTTCCAAATCATTAAATACTATTTTTATTCTATAACACCATAAAATTAAATTAATCCATTTGTGGTCATTATTTGGATCCCTTATAATGATTTGTAATGATTTTGCGAGTTTCCATAGAATATCCCTTGTGTGGGTCTAACCAGGTGTTTGGAAAAATGGGTTGTCATGCACCATGTGATGATTGAGTTTTGATCTATGTTCCCTTTATAGATTTATTACCCATAGGTACATTTTTTATAGTTCCACATCCACATTTAGTACCAATATAGGTATGAAATTTCTTGTAAATGACTGTCTCACTCTTTCATATGATCTATGGTACTTTTCCTTATACATTGACTGATCCTTAGACTAATCCTCAAAAATATACCAATAGATATCACAAAAAATTTCTCAGCCTAGTTTTGAAAAGTTATGTAAACCTATCCTCTGGTACAAACTATAGATAAGAAGTATTTTAATAAACATATATTAAATTTTTTTTACATTTATATTAAATACATTACACTTACACACAGCTGAGGATAGTAATAGTTTATTTACCTCTGAGGCTATGTACACAATCATCTAATTTAACAATATATCTTCAACATATCAAAGAATAATCTCTCACTATATGAGTCTTATGTGAAATTCCCTACATAATATATTTCATCATAATCAATGGAATCATAAAAAAGGTGAACATAGATGCTCTGTAATGGTATACAAGAGACAAACATAAAAACGTTTATTAGAACACGAGGTTTGCATTTCAAAACCATAAAATTCATATCAAATATCATAATCTGGAGTCATTTAATAAGTATTAGTATATCATAATACATTAATTAAAAGTATACAAGAACTTGAGCCACAAGATCGTCACATTACCATAAGATATGAAATTTTTGGAGACAAATAATCATAGAAAATCTTTTCCATAATAGTGAATAATCACCTCAAATGATATCACAGTTGAATGTATTCACTCCCCAAACCATCATAACAGTCATTGTTCACTACCAAGACCATCATAGAGGAAAAATTCTATTATTGTACTAGGTTCACTCTTCATTCTTTTCATCCATATCTCTTGATGGATAATGCCTTGGAGGGATATATTGGTCCCACCCATCACAAAATGAATGTATTGTATATGTGTGGTATAAGATCATAAAATATTTTCTCATATAATAACTCATGAAACTACAATAAAATAGATCAGGGCAAGGGAGGTTCCTACTTTTGTTAGCATTATATAGAAAGAACTAATTAACGTCTCACCTTTATAAGCTTTAACTAAAAGCGCTGGTAAATGTTGTGTTTATCAATGGTAGTTTTTTTAAAAGTTGTATATTTTTTCATCATTATTTTGATAAATGATATTGGTTTTTATTAATATATATATATAATTGTATTAAATTTTGATTTTATTTGAAAATATTTTTTCTTTATATACACTGACTGAAAAACAGATGTTTACAATTATTATTAATATGATATAATAATTTACATATTGAAATAATTAAAAAATATATTATGGTTTAAAAATAATAATTATAAGATTATTAATAGATTAAAATATATTTGAATAATTATAATTTTTTAATAAAATATTTTCTAATAATAAAAATATTTATTATATTTATAATTATATATTTATAATTATATATTTATAAATACATATACATACTTTTTTGGAATATTTAATAATTATAATTATAATTAAATATCAAATTTATATTTAAGTAAATATATGTCTTCATTGTATATATATATATATATCTCATGAGATAATGGTGATATTCAAGGACATTATTGGCGTTATTTATTTTCATATATTGATGTGTGAGTATAATTGAGGCTATATGATCATATGTTCATTTGTGTACCTGATTATGGTTTCTATGTTCCAAATGTGAAGAATGCATATACAATGACGACACATGCATATATTATATATTTACTGCTCATGATTTTTCATTTATGAATTAACGCTTTTATTATTCTTTCATTCCGTATATATATGATGACATGGTTTTATGATCTAGAATTACTCTGATTGATTCACTCATGTTATAACCATAAACTTATTATATTATCATAAATACATATAAAATTATAATAAATATAATTAAATAAGAAATATATTTATTATATTTAAAATTTCAAATTTGTAAATATTTAAAAAAATTTATTTATAGTAATTTTAAAATATATTTATAACTATATATTATTATTTAAAAAATTATTAAATTACAATAAATACATTTATTATAATTTTATATAAATTTATATATATTCTGATATTTTTATAATTATGTAATTTTTTTATTAATATATTTATAATTATAATTATAAATATATATATATATTTATTTATATATATAAATAATTATTGAATTATAAAGATTATATTTTTTATATATAATTATAAAATTATAAATAAAATAATTATTTATTATAATTATTTATTTATTTATTTTTTTAATTATAATATATATATATATTTATTTATATTTATAATTGTAAATATATTTTTTATTTTATTTTTTAGTTATAAATATAAATAAATATTTATTTATTTAAATAATTAAAAAATTATATTATATATTTATAAATAATATATATATAACTATATAAATATATTTAGTATATTTATAATTATATATATTAATAAATATATATATACAAATATTAAAATATTTATAATAATATATAAATAATTTCTAAATATATTTATCTATAAATATAATATCGAATAAATATATATATTTAAATAATTCAAAATATATAATAAATATATATCAATAATAAATGTATTGATTATTTTTATAATTATATATATATACATATTGAATTACAAATATATACATATATATTTATAAATATATAAAAAAATAAAATAATAAGTATAGTTTTTATACTTTTGATTATATATATATATTGATATATGAGTATTAAATTATATTAATGAAATTAATGGAGTGTGGGCCATGGGAAATTATTTTATAAATATATTTATAAACTAATAGAATTATTTTTAAATATATTTATTTATAATTATAATTAGAAATAAATATATGTGTAGATAACTAAAAATATAAAATAAATAAATTTACTACAATTTTATAGGAATATATATTTATATATTAATATATCTATATATATATATGAATATATAAATATAATTATAATTATAAACAACTCATTATAACAAATTAAAAAATATATTTAAATAATAAATATATATATTATATTTAAAATTAAGTAAAATATATAATAATATATAAAAATATAGAAATATAAATATATTTAAAAATATAGTTATCAAATTATACTAAACCTATTTAAATAAAAAATATTTATTTATTTAGATCATTATCATTGCTTTATTATCATTAAAAAAGATACACATTCCTCAATGCAAAAAATGTTTATAGAACCCTTTATAATCAGCTGTGAAATTATAATGCAGAAAATAATAGTTTATCAAAGATTTTTTATCCCTGATAAAGGTGAATCATTATAATCACTGTATAAGAGCTCATAAACCCATTTGTTATCAATGCTTTGAATTTTAGTGCTTATAATACTAAACTTTATCAACACTTTTTGGAAAACACTGATAAAATCCATTTAGGTTTTTATAAATGAATACTAAGAGATTCTCCAGCTTCTTATGCCTTCAATATATCGTGGAAATGTAGTTCTATCACCCTTCAATCACTCACAACCCGCACCTTTAGCTTCATCATTCAGGTCGTTATTATCACTCCCTTCTATTGAGGTCGTCGTGACTCTTTGTTCTTGACATTCCCTACTGATCCCTTGGCTATATTCATCAATGAATCATCTACACTTTATGGTATTAGATTATTTCTTCTCCTCTTTATTCTCTTCTTCAATCATGGTTTTACTCCCTCCAACCTTGATGCATATTGCTTAAACCAGATTCACCCCTAGTTTCTTCCCCATTATGGTTCTAATTTTTTTATGAACCCAAGTGTAAGAGTTGACCCTTTTTTCTAGGGATTCCATTCTATCTTGGTAACTTGATTAATTTTCAAAGCATCTTTCAACTTATTTAGTAATTTATATACCATTCTATAATGATTAGTCATTAGATAAATCATCTGTTTTCAATTGAATTTTATAACAATGGTTTTTTTCAGTTTTAACTCAATGCGCTGTATGTAAAATATTATCATTAAGTGTTTTAATTTTTTACATTAATTTCAAATCACATTTCATATTTTTTTTATTTTAGTTCCTTGGACTTCGGAATTTTATAACATGTTAAAATTATTTTTCAATAAATTGTGCACATTATCTCTTTGATAAAATTTATGAATTATATTTATAAATAAATTGTACTAATTTATAAGTAATTTCTGTCATATGAGTGAATTTACAATAGGAACAATATTTTTACATTTCATTTAATGTAATGCATGAAATTACATTTATTGAAAATATATTTTAAGAATTCCTTAAAATAATATTCCATCTTTAATATTTTTTGACACCATTTAGTTTGTTAAATAAGACATTTAAGGTATTTTTTTAATCAATCAAGTGATTTTATAATGGTAGAATAATTTATAAAATAATTTCTAGTGCGTTTTAAGTTTATTTTTTAAAAGAATTTATAATATATTATTTCATATTATTATATATAAAATTTTCTTCTTGGTAGGTTTAAAAAATTCATATTTGATAATTTTAAATTGTCTTTCAAACATGATGTTATGTGAGACCCAGTTATTAACCCTTATGATTGTTTCCATTTATGTGTGGTGTTTGATGTATGTGGTGACCTAATCATTGATAAAAAATAGGATATTTCTTGTGAGAGCTTTAGAGATTTGTGTGAGTTATTATTTATTCATAATTATAAATCATTGGATTATTTATTTTTTCTCACCATTATTATAACCTTGGTCATGTGAACCTGAGTAAAAAAGATGAGGTATTTGTTTATGCTACACTATATGATTGCACACTTATAATTTCTCCCAGTTATACATAGGTCTAGTGGGGAGTTCTTCTGATTATATGATTGTTTCATTCTAGTCAAGTGATTGGTGGTTTGACATAAGGGATCCTATTGACCTTCTTTTGATTCCCTACATGATGATTGCGAGTGGGTCCTTTGAAGAAATACTGTATTTTTTATTTTCATTTCATCACTAATGTGATTTAATTAATTATTTAAGTTACAAGTTTATCATGGTTGTGGATTCAATAATATATTTTAAATGGTTTTGAAATTTATATTCATTAAATACAACGGTAGATATTATTATAATCAAAAGGCACACTTATAGTTTATCTTCTAGCTTTTAAATAATGATTTATCATTTCATGTAAGGACTAAAATATAATAGTTTTTATACACTTATACATTAAAAAAATTTACTTTTATGTATTACAATTCTGTAGTTTTATTAAATTTTAAATCTATATACACCAATAAATTATATATACTTTAACAACATATATGTACATTTATGTACTATTAAAAAACCATTAAATTGAAAAAATGTGTATATTTCATTAAAATATATATTATTTTATACATTATATACAATTTTATATTTCAATATCTACCAATAATTTTATATAGAAATATAAATATAAAAATATTTTTTAATTAAATTTTTACACATGTAAACTTCTTAAAATTTATCAATGGATTATTACTTTTACACTTTCATAAATTTAATTTTAGTGTTCAAATAAATTAAAAAAATATAATAATTTCATTTTATATTATTGAAACCATTATTATATTCAATACTTATATTATCTTTTACAATAATCACTTTCAAATAATATAACATTTATTTTTTCCATTATTGCATTTAATAGTCACATTTCATCATTTTTTTATAATAAAAATGTGATTTTATACTTCATTTGTACTCATACAAAATTTTTTTTGATCATTAAAATCATGAAGTTTAAAATAGTTTTCTAATTTTAATTATCAACCCTTATGTACATAAATTTAAATCAATTATGATATTTATCACTCGGGATGATAAACTATTTTCCAATCATTCATTTTTCTTTCATGAAATACATGAGATCTTTCTTTAATAGAATATTTTTTTTGTATTTATTTTGTTAAATTTTAGTATTAAAAAATAAAATAGGATGTGTATTTAAAGATAAGGGGTGGGCTCCAATTGTATGACCAAATAGTGTAAGGATGGGGAGGAAGAAATCGTGATGTTTTCCAAATATCATGAAAATGGCCATTCTCAAATCCTAGTACATGTTTATGCTATTGTTTTAGAATACTTATTATTCTTGATAAGAACAATTGTTCTATAATGGAATTGAATAATGTTAAAAATATTAAATAAATATTGGGGAAAAGTGAATGTAGCTTGAGAATGGGATAACACTATGTTTTAGGGATCATCGCATATGATTACATGTATTAACAAATGAAAAAGACAGTATTAAGCATGTGATTACATGTGTGAGACATGATAATGATTGTATTGTGTAAAGGAAAATGAAATGTAAAGATAATGTTTTTAATACTCCAAATTTTTTTTAGAAGCTAGAGTTTTTAAAGGACACCATTGTATGCATGTTTCATTAAATATACACAATTTTTATCCATATAAGAAAGCTATATAATATATAAAATGGAAAAAAATTGAGTGATTCTAGTTTTTGTGAACTATATTTCCTTATTAATAACATTCTCCAAATATATTATGATATCCCCACATAAATATCTGACGGTAAATGAATTTTAATTTTTATGGATATGATCTCTAAAAGTACACATGTGTACCCAAATTAAAGTATAGTATTTTTTAAGGACCAAAAATAACATAAATAATTCCTAAATTGTGGTGCTTTGTGATATGGAAAAGATTAATCGAGTCCTATGAATGTTTTATGGTAAATTAAAATCATTCAATGGTTAGGGAGCCTATGTAAAATTTATGATACCATGTGGAAGTAGATGTGTCATGAAAATACAAAGAATAATAATGGGAAACATCATCAAATAGTAGAATGTATTTAGTGGAAGATCATTGGTCATGAGTGTACTTAATTTGGAAATGATCTAAGATGCCTTTGACTTGTGTTATCTACAAATGGAGTGACGTCATTTTCATTACAATGTAGTTGTCATAGTAAATTTTTATTTCTGAGGGTATATTATAACATTCCAATTTTTTTATTAAAGAAAAAAATGTAAATCTTTTTTTCAATATTTATATCAGATAAAAACATGAAATTATATTGATGTTAATTTTAATCAATTGGTTGAATATTTCAATCTTATGGTTGATTCAGGTGTTATGTTCTATGATTCTTCCCGATATAATTATTTTACATTAATAGTCATGTTGTATGTGATGATAATTGACATTCCTACAGATGTATATTTTATATGATTGTGTATTAATGGAACATATGGTAAAACTATTTTTGAATAAGGCACATAGAAAATTGGGATGAAACATTCACAGAATATAGTGTTTCTAACATTTAATATATTTATACCCCATCGAAAAAAGTAATGATCTTGGAAAAAAATCATTTGATGGATGTTAAGAATAATACAAAACATCATATCCACTTATAGTAGATCAACTATTTGAGAAAGTAAAATATGTGGAAATTGGTTTTGGAAATACATTTTTAAAACACATTTGGAAAACCTATACGTAAAAGAGATCATTTTTTATTTATCATACTAGATTCTTCAATACAATAGGAATTTTTTCCTGGTATTATTCATGTTGAAAAAAATATATTTGATAGTTCTATTGGCATGTTATTAAATGTATTGGAGAAATTATTTAAATAAGGATAGGATTGATATGGTGGGTGTGCGTATATTAGAAGAGTTAGTTCCCTTGAATGGTGAAAAACGAACAATTGTTTCTATAACTTTTTACAATCATTACATGACGAATAAATATCTATATTCAAAAAAATTTAACGATATAATGTTTCCGTAGGTGTTTTCATCAAATATCATGAATATCATTTCGGGGAATTATTTAATGTAAAAAAACAAAATCACATTCCATTCATTTTTTATGGAAGATATATTTCCAAAAGATTTACGTTCAATTTTACCGATTAAGTATTCAAATTCTAGAAATCTAATTGTGTTTATTTTCATGTCGAGAAAATTATAGACTATTATGGAAAATATAAATCTCTTCTTTCTCCTAATCTATTATATTGATTGTGAAAAAAATATCTTTTAGAAATTTATTCACCCACAAGACACCTAGTCTGAAGACATTTCAGTTGAACAGTGCTTTCCAAACAGGATAGGTAGTTAGAATAGAATTCAATGGCTTCGTCAAAAATATATCTCTCTATAATATAACCCTATGAAACAATACAATTTTTGAAATAACCTTTCAAAAACATCATATTCCATTAAATGGGGTATATCCATCAATAATATATAGGACCACTTAGTAAAAAATATCTCACTTCATGAACCATTATGTGAACAATCAAATCATAGAATGACGGGAGAATGAACATTTAAAATTAACATAATATGGAGGAAACATCTTCTTTCATAGATTGGAATTTAAATTGTTTTATCTATTTCATGAATATTACTTTAAAAATGTACATATCATGGTTAATGTATGATAAAAAGTCATGGGTAAAATTGAACGTAAATCTTTTGGAAATATATATTCCATAAAAAAATGAATGGAATGTGATTTTGTTTTTTTACATTAATTCATTCCCCGAAACGATATTCATGAATTGATTTATGTTTCTATTACAATAGAAAGAAATACTATTTATGTAAATATATCATACATTAGAATCATATAAAATATTGGGGAGATGAATTATATGACATTCCAAATGCCCATTTTTTAGTACAATTTGGTTGATAACATGATTTTTGTTATAAGAGATAAATTGGGATTCATAAAAATATATTCCCATAAGGAGTTGTAGAAATAATTTATTCTATAAATACAGTACATGTGGTAGAGGTATTTTGTGTTCTAAATCCCTGAAACCTATAGTGGCTAATTTTTCTTCTATTTACCAAATACACTAATGGGTTATATAAAAATTCAACTGAGGATAATCCAGTCATTCAGATGTAACAATCTTTACACAATGCTCCCAATGTAGACGGGTTCTTGGATTTTTAGGAGACAATAATGATGGGATATAGATACATGATAGAGGTGTAAACTATATTAAATTTTAATGAAAAAAGAGAGTTCAATGACCATGTAATATACATTTTTTTACCTCAGGTTATTATCTTCTCACATCAAAATTTATCTAATATAAATTAAATTTTAAACCAAATCCCAAGATAATGTCTTATTATTAAGATGGTTCTCCCATTCATGAAAAAATGGGTTTCCCAACTAGCTACTACTCCATGTGCAGTGGCACAATGAACTTCTTCATCTGATAATTCTCCCAGACCTAAGGAAAAATCTATTTATATACCTATTTTTTCTCCTAGGGAAGATGCAAAATGACAACATGAACGTTTTGATGCTCCAAATATAGAGGAAAACATATTGATGCTGTCTAATCAGAGGAAATGGTAGGTGAAAATATTTGTTGATATATAAAAAAAGAGTGTGGTAGCGTTATGTAGTTATAAAAAATCATTATGGTGAAAATAAAATGAATCTCATTCATGGTCGGATTCATTTTGTGTGGAAAACATGCTCACGCCAACAAGGTAATTTTCAGTAGTTACCTTGGTCTCTACAGTTCGTAACATTTTATGATTGGTGATTATTCAGAGAACCATGTTTTTTCCATCCTTAATGAACAGATTTGGGAAGAGAGTATGGTACCATTATAGTATATATCTACTATTCAATTGAAAAATAAAATAATGAAACATTTAATTACTCATAATAATACATTGAATATTATATTTATAGTAGATGGATACTAAATTAAATAAGTATTAATTATTCCTGGAAAGATTCACATAGGATTTCACACAATTATAATTAAATATAATTATAAAGATTCCTAAGGAAAAAAAGATGCACCCAACAAATATGTATCCACACCTAATAAACCAAGAAGAGTGGGACTTGTTTACTGGATATCATCCAGTGATTTCAAATCAAGTACACTGTGGATGTTAATTCATTTTTTAAAATTATTCTATTAATTTAAATAATTGATAACTTTTTATTTTTATATGAATAATTGAGTTAGAAAAATAAGTAATATAAAGAAAAACCAATACATTTCTACAATGAAAATGGATGGGTTATGTTTTACATGAAAAATAAATGGAATGTTTTTTAAATCTACCATAATACATTTATGTGACATTAAAAAACAATATATTTATATTCCTCTATTTATATATAGTTTTTTGAAACCAAATTCCTTTCCACTTTCATCCTATGGGATGTTCTATGGAATATGAACATGTAAATAAATAAGGGATGTTAATATATGAGAACACAAAAAAACAATGGGAAACATGTATAAGTGTGACATAATAAAAAAAATTAAATGAATATTAAATTAAAATGATTTGTTATCTCTCTTTATTTTCAATCTAACTTAGTAACAGGAATCATCAACATGTCTACCGGCTGAAAACATTCTATTGGTTTCCTTGAAGCAGAGAGAAAACTATGTCTATGTTAGAGAAGTGTGTTTTTGGGCGACACCCGGAACATATTTTGGGAAAAAAACATAAGGTTAAATATGAATAAATTAATGAGATGAATAAAAATTTTTCATCCATTGCAGAATAATTTCATTGGAATATTATGTTTCTAGACAATGTTATAGGAGGATGAAAATATAAAAAACCACTCAAGGGAAACCATTTCCTAAAGACCCTCCAACTCAACAAACATTTAGTAATGTTATGACCCTAAAAGAGTTTTCATAGTTAAGTTATTAAATATTCTATAAATTATTAATGTGAAATGTAACTCAATAAGACACTGATACATTTCATGTACTGATATTCTATATGGATTAAATGACTTTGATTTATATTTATCAACACCCACCCACAATCTTGTTGCGCGAACTACCATTTTCAAAATCCAAGTTGATATTTTACATAACAGACCTCATCCAACAGGTCATACGAGTGTGTATATTACTATATATCATGATCCTATTGTAGAAATACCTCTTACACTTGATGACACGTATATTAACATAGTCGACCACAGATTTGGAACATTCAATGAATGGATGTTATGTCTTGTAAAAAATTGTTGATAAGAAGGTATTCATCTGAAATTTATTTTTATTTTAATCCTTTATCAATTTATGAAAAATCTATGAAAAAATTTGTTTTATTATATTTTCCCAATGGGAAGTGGGTGAAAGGAAATGTTGAATCTAACCCATCTAAAGGATCAATCATACAATCATAATGATCTTCTAAAAACACCACTACCCCAATAATTAAATATTCATATTTAGTAAAATTCATTGTTTATGATGATACAATGATATAAAATTGTAATAATACCATATTTTATATTGCAGAACAAATGTATGGATAAAAGGTTAAAGAGTACATTTATATGGAGATTATAAATGAAATCATCAACTATGAATGAATTGGAGGATATGTTAAAAATTTATAATTGAGTTACTTTTTCATGATTTGTTTTTCCAAAAGATGATATATTCTGTAAATTATTAATAAATAAATTTTTTTATGGAATATATATCAATACCAATTGACAGAATTACCCCATGAAAATAAATTTCTACTAAGTACTCTTTACATCACTTATATAGAAATAAATAAATAAATTCCAAAAAGGAATTTAATAGTGAAAAAAGTAGAAAAAATATTTAAATAAAACATTTATATGACAGACTATTTTTAGAACCACATTTGTTGGGGTTAAACTCGAAAATTGAATCATATAAAATTTATTTTTATTTCATTACTTAAAAGTTATTTTTTTTGTTTTTGGAAATATTGGACACTCATTATAGTGAATTTGGATACTCCAAATTTTTATTTACTAGATTCACTTCCTTGATACTCAAAAAACTGACCATAGATGATGATGTTTGTGAATTTGGAATAAACTACATCCATCATTTTTGAACTAAAAAACATGATATAATGTAAAAAATTTATTTAAATTAGAATAAAAATATTACAAGGTGGTGTATAAATATATTAAAAATATTAGAATGAGGATAAATAATGTGTACAATGAGCCAAAATAGTACTATAACTATACAAGTATCCTACTTTAAATAAAAATTTATCACTATCGAATCACTTTTCAAAAAAATTACTTATTTATCTCATTTTTTAAATTGATTCAGAAACATACAAATAGTAAAAAAGATTTGGTTATTATATATCCATATTTATGAGAGAGATCATATTCCCTCAAAATACTAGCAACTATAATGAGGTATTTTCAAATATAATTACTATTTAATTCAAAAGAATTTATAAATCATTTGTGTATTTTTTATTTCTTTACTACTCTGACTATTGGAATAATAGTATTCACATGATGATATAAATTTTTTTACAAACCAATGGGCATCATCCGTGATGATATAATGTATAAATATATCAGGAAGATGTGACTTCTATATAAGTAATCGATTTTTTCTAATTTATGTTTTTTATTCGTATTTAGTATTAATAAAAAATGAATTTTTTTATTATACAGATAAATTACATTGTTTTTTGTTGGGTTGTTTGTTTTAAGTTTATCTTGCACATTTTAGACTGCAACTAAGACAACAATAATAACAAGGTGGGATAATAATGTATACAACCATCAATAAAAGATGTCTCCCACTACTTATTTAATTTATTTTTTCATCATTTTATCTATTATTTATAAGTTAATTTTATTTTTATTTTAATCTAAATATGATTTTTTATTTTTTCACGGATTAGATTGGAAGTAATATTTCTCTTTCAACTATCTAAAATAAGAAAATAGAGATAAAACATGTTATTTTTTTCAAATGTTACCATGGATTCCATTAATAATATTTTCCAAACATCCAACACTGAATTACTTTTCCACTAATAACATCGATTCAATATGGTGTGCTTCAATTTTAACAATAAAATCCAATGGAAATCATTGTAAAATTGGAAGATGGTATTTTTGGGATATTGGGATGGGTTGGAATATATTGCACCTCAAACTAACACATGACCAGATCGATAAGTCTCCAAGTAATTATTTATATTTAAAATTGACATTAATTTTAGTACAAAAACATATAGACTCTAAAATGAGAAAACATATTATTTTTTTGAGACAATATGAAAATTATCCGTATTTTCTTTTTATATTTAGTAATCAGAAAAACATCATTATGATACATATTGTTCTTATTATAAAACAATATCACTGTATTTTTTTAAAAATTACATTATAATTTAACAACATTCACTCTATAGAAACTGATAAAATTTGGTTCAATATTCTTTATAATTTTTTAAAATTACTCATATATAATTTGTCACATGTATTAATCAGTATAACATCAAATTGGTACACCATGTGATTGGTATGATTCAATTTGATTTTTTAAAGATAAAAATGGAATTTTTTTTAAAAGTATATTGATGTTAAAAATGCTAAGAAAACACATTTAAATTTTTTAGATACTTTTGAAAAACGTTCTATATGTCATTTTGGATGGTTTGAAATTTTCCACACCACAATATGACAGACGATGTCAATGTTATGACTTCAACTGTATCTTTTTATTTAAAATTTTCAATGAATTTTTAAAAAAATTTCAACTAACATGTATAAATTATATATACCTTAATATAATACAAGATGTTATAATTATGATTCAATGTATCTATCATTAGTTTTAAAATGACATTTTTTGTTCAAAAAATAACTCTCACTAAAAACAATGAAAACAAACTAATTTTTTTTTGATAATTTAGTAAAATGATTAATATGTAATTTTTTATGTTTAATATGAAATATCATATCAAAATGAATATAATGTGAACTGTATGACTCAAGGTGTGTGTTATGTTTTTAAAATGGAATTTTAATAAAAAAAACTATTAACATACTCAAAACAGGGAAATATCATTAGGATTTGTTTGATACCTTATGAAAATGAACCAATATCAACACAAGATTTTATGAAACATTCTTTTTGAGTAAATCTAATCTCATTTTTGTTTTCCATTTCACACCACACTACAATTAATTTAGTATATATAACTCTACTTGGATTATTTTTTATGCAACACCATGCTAATTGTGCACTACACATAACATAAATTTTAGCATTCTCTGCACTAAACCCAAAGGCTAGATTACGTTACTTGCAATAATGAATTTCCTAGATGGATTTCATAACATTCATGATTGAGGATTACCAAATAACAATATAATGTTCAAATTTAATTATTTAATATAATAAGATATGACCTGGAATATTGAATAATATTTTCTTAATTGTATTATATAATTTATGAATATTTATGGTCTCCCTAAATATTTGAAGAATTAATTGGTTTCAAAATAATTATAAATTAATATGAGAATCTATTGAATATAAATAGAAATATTATTATTTAGATGGTCACAAAGATATTTTACCATAATAAATTAAATTAGTGGGTGATATTAATATAGATGTTACATATTAAATTAATTTTTTTTTATTGATCAAATAGAATTGGTAAACATTATATAATATCAAACCCAATTTTATGCATAAAATCTAATATTTATATAACGACTGTTTTGTGGAATTTTAATGGAGGTCTCATTTTAAATCCAATTTTTTAACTTGTAATAATTTAATATGTCAAAATAGTTTTCATAATTTAAAAAGTGAAATAAAAATTTTGTTAGGATAAGTTTTATTTATTTTTCAATAAGGTTTAATTTTTTTAATGAATACTTAAAAATACAGAATTCTAATTAAAAATATATTTTTTATCTAATTCATTTATAATGTAAAAATATATTTTAAATTGGTTGTAAAGTATAATTAGTAAATAAAATGATTAATTAATCCTATTTTGTTCTTAGTAATTAATTTTACTATGATATTTGTTATAAAAATATATAAAACTTTTAGATATTTTTACTTTACAAACCTACAGTGTCGTTCCATCCCTGAGATTATATTGAATTTAATTTCTGCCACTTATGTGATTAGATTTTTTAAAAATTGATTCCATATTCGAATCAAAAAATTATATATTTTCTAATAAGATAAAAAAAAATTGCACAAAAAATATTTTTTAAAGTGATTAAAAGTAATTACAATGATTAAGAGAATAATTTGGTTAATAGTGAACTAGACCATAAATTTATGACACAAAATGACCTATTAATATGGCCAAAAACACATTTTGTGTATATTAATCTTCCATGAACCATAAATATTTTTGATATGTTGGATTTTTGATGACTATTTTAGGAAACAACGTGGGTAAACCTATGTTGTTTTCAAAAATGATAAATGTGTCGTTTCCCTTCCCTATAAAGGGTCACCACCTCTCCCTCTTCCTCACAACACTCAAACAACATGGGATTTGAAAAAATCTACCAAATACACATCCCAAAATCTAGAACATCTTCCTATAATCTCCCCTTATATGTAAATAAAAACATTTATTCGTTTTGGCACAAGCCAAAATGAATTACCCGATTAAGAGGTAATGTCTTCTCTCAATCTCCTTTCATTTATTTTCTTTCTCCACCACCTAATATTTCATTATGCCCTGATTGTATAATATTAGTAGTATGATAAATATAATATAATGTTTTTATTCTGATTCTCTTATTTACAGTTAGCCATGCCTATATATAAAGGGTATCAAACATAATATTTATAATAATGGTGAAGTGCCGCCTCACTGAATGATGACTGCTAATTTATACTTGATGCCTCTCATGGTAGAAATTATGAATGAAACCCTATTATAATATGTTATATATTATATTTATTATGTATTAATGATTATAAAATAATTTTAAAATACATATATTTTCACTTTTTTATTTGGGTTATTATGATTATTTTGTTGGAGGAGGTGTCGACTACCGCCCCTCAACATAATGTGATCTGTTCATAAACTACATTTAATGTATTAAGGATGGGTTTAGATTAATTATATGATATATATATTTGATTTAATATTTCTACTAGAATTATTATATATATATATATATATGTATGGACATATAATATTTATATTATTTTATTGAATTTGATAATAAAAACAGAAAAATCATTCATGAGTACGTACGGCTTACCATCCCAATGAATGGTGTATTTCATTTCATAATTCTATATTATATAGATTATTATAACACAAATAAACTGAATAAAAATGATATTTTTACCCTTATTTACATTCTAGAAATCATGTTATAAGTATAAGGACCAATTTTTAACAAATTGACACATATGAGAAGAATATAGAGAGTATTACCCGAAGTGGAACCTTAATGTATTATTATCAACAAGAATGTAACATATGGTCATAATTACAAGGAAATTGCCTTAAAATTAAATAATATAGGTATTTAAACTATATTTTACTTATTTAAACTACCAAATATCATTTCCGCTCAGATAATTAGAATGACAGGATATATATCAACCAATAGACATCCAAAGTGGGTACGACTAAAATAATATTCATTTATTCCAAAGAATAATTTTTTTGACACAACAAAACAACATGATTTCTTTAAAAAATCATCATATTACATAACTCAACTTATATCATTATCTTACACATCTATATAACCTCTTAAAAACATTTAAATACATGGTATGATCATAAAAATCTCAGTAAGATATTTATAAAATAAGTAAATACACTATTAGTCCATGAATACTTATAAACATATAAAATCATCATCATAAAGACATAGTTCTCACCCATATATTCTTACATTGTGAAACATTATATTTCCATAAAACATTACATAACCTATATAATACCATAAAGTTATCATAGGGAAATACAAACTTATATTGTAACCCTCACAGATACCTTAGGATTTGTAATCCTCCCAAATACCTTACAATGTAACCCTCACAACTACCTTACGGTGTAACCATCGTAGTTACACATGGAGTGACCATATGGCTAACCTCTACCATACACATAACGAATGGATTTGAGGGAAATATAGGTCCCAAAATTCACTATAAATAACTCCCATGAAACAGAATATATTTATAAAACATGACTAGTTTCATAAAACATTTTCCTTTTAATTTCACATAATAGAATTTAAAAAGATGATTTTTAAAAGAATTTCCATCCCAAGTAACATTTAATTGATTTGATAAATTCATATAATAAAATTAATATTCCAATAAATTTTTAATAAACATAATGAAACACAATTTAAATAAAAATTATTGACACAAATAATCTTAATACCACCTATAGAATAACATAGACGGTTATCCCAATGAATGGAAATTGGGTAAATAATTACTTTACCTCAATTTAGCTTACATAAAACATGTTTTAACATCCTATATAATGGTTAATATTGTGTTTTTAATAATTTAAAGAATAATAATAATGTTTATAAAATCTTATAGAATATTTTTATAACATTATTCGACCCATTTATTATTAATATTTTTTTATTTCCATTTATTCAGGTGTGTGCTTTACATGATTTCCACGGTTGTTTCGTAGTGGGTTTTCTATTAAAATGGAAGATAAACTCTAGAAGTGGAATAAAATGGGGTTAATATATTTTAAGAATATTAATTTATTTCATGAATTGTTTTGTCTATATGGTATGGGGATAAATCATTAAATAAATCATTAGTGATATTCATTTAGATAATTTTGGTGGATCTTCAGTAATCATGAACTTGTTCCATCATATACCTTTAATATTATGAACATATGTTAATTATAAGACATATGAGAGGTAATATAATACAATTTAAAATATTTTTCAACTATTAAAATTTTTTTACAACTCGATTCAAATGATTTAATGGAAATAAAAGTCACATCATCCATGATATTGGTAATTAAACATATCATTAATGGGGTTTTTATATTTATAATAAGAGGAAGAGGAGAGGACAAATTATGATGAAATTTTCTATAAACATGATAAAAATGAAAAATATATATTATACTAGATATTTCATGCATATTCGATAAGGTTTGATGAAGATATTAGATGAAATAAAAATATTTTTAAGGAAATCGCTAGAAAAAATAAGAGGGTGTTTCATTCTTGATCTCTTCTCTTTGGGATCCTCCTTAAGGACTTTCATTTTGGACATTTTGGGATACCCAAAGAACATGGAAATTACTAATAACCTTGAGAAGGATATTGGGGGGGGGGGGAATTTAGACAATTACCAAAGCATGAGAGGTGTGAGATAAAGACAGGGATGAGGGTGGTATTAATAAAGGAGGACAGGATGGGTTTTCAATTATTTTAATAATTAGTTTATTATTTTTTCTCCAAAAAATGAAAAATATGGATTATTGTGACCCAAATCATTGAAGATAGATTGTGAGTTCGAACCAAGTGTGCTTACATCATCCATGATTCTATGAATAGTTTACTTAACATATAATTTATATAAACAGTAATTTATCGTATTTCACAACTCATCAAAAATCCATGAATTTCTGAAAAATACCAAAAGTTCCACCTTAGAATTTTTTAATGTGTATACTTCAAAAAAAACTCCATATGTTCAAAATAATTTTCTAAATATGTGAAAATAAATATGGAATAAAATCATAATTAATTACAAAAATAAATATTTTACAACTATAACTCATTTTATATCCCCTTAAAACTTAATCTTGATCTCATTATCCTATAATATTATGAAAATAAAATAATATTATTATTTAATACTCATAAGGGTGATATTATTATTCTATATACAATTCATAATGGTATGTTACTATTCAACTAAAAACATGTTTGTTATATTAGACTCTAAAAACATACTAATCACAGACGTAGATGTCTGTTTTTTGAAATTCAAATCATATAAGTAGAAAAATTACTATTAATGTATTTTTTATAACTATCTACTTAGAAAAAGTGTTGGTTCATACATTTAAATTTATTTTAAAATCCTTGGGGTGTTACATTTTCCCCACCTTCTGGAAATTTCATACTATCAATTTTATTTACATATTAAAAAAGTAAGGGTACCATTTCCTGATAAAAGTTTCAGTTTCAAATGTTGATTCTTCAACCATGTGGGTTTTCTAGAAATCCATTACCTAGTTATTTACTATATTCCACAGTAACTGTTCTCTTCGATCAAAATTCTGAACTAGTTTCTCTTCATAATATTGGTTCTCATCCTGCAAATCTCCTTTGGGGATAAAAACATGAGAAAAATATATCCCATACTTTCTCAACATCAAAATTCGAAAAAATTGTTTACATGAGATATACTTAGATGAAAATATTCTCAGTAGTCAATTTTTCCAACATTCTCCAATATTTCATTAGGTATAATGAACCATGGGCTCACCATTTTATTTTTACCAAAATAAAAAAGCACATATACATGGTGAGTTTCTAAGTAAAACATGACCACCTATAACAAATGAAAAATCTACCATCCTATTATCTGAATAGTTTTTATTCCTTATATATGATATCCTCAGGTGTTTCCATATCATCATCACTTTCTCAGACACATCATATACTAATTCTAGTCCAATCTACTTACTCTCCAGATCTACATCCCAAAAACCATGAGTTCGACACTACATCCCATATTATTCTTCAAAATGTTCCTTCTGAATACTGGAATGAAAGTTGTTATTATAAGAAAAATCAACTAATGAAATATATTTATCCCAACATCCCAGGCATCACTTCCAATAAGCTCAAATCATATCCTCCAAAGTATGAATCATCCATTCTTATTACTCATTTAATTGAGGATGAAAATATGTAGTGAAATTTTATTCTAATCCCAAGGACTTATGATGGTCTTTCCAAAATTAAGAAGTGAAACTAGGACATGTTCATATATATTGGAAAGATTGACTCCATGTAACCTTAAAATCCCTTTGAGGTACAATCAAGAAAGTGGATTCAAGGATATAGTATCTCGAATAGAAAAGAAATAATTATATTTATTTAGTTGATCAATAATAACAAAAATTGCATTATTATCTATATAAGTCATTGGTATCCCCACAAAGAAGTCCATGGATATATTTTCCCATTTCCACTCTGGCACTGGAAAATGCTCTAGTACCCCCTTCAGTAACTGCTTCTCTAATTAAACTTGTTGACATGTCAAACATTTCGTGGTAAAATCGACAATATCACTTTTCTTTCTGTCCAACTAGTAATACTCCCTATGGTCTCTGTACATATTCATGCTCCCAAGATGAACTGAAACCAAAGAAAATTAATCTTCACACAAAAAATAATTCTTCAGCTGAGAATCACAAGTCACACATAATATGTTTCTAATTATCAAGTAAAAATCATTATCAATGTTATTTTCTGGAAACCTACTCATTTTAATAACTTTTACTATTTTCTATAACTGACAATCTTTTTTCTATGCTCTCTTAATTATATCTGACAAAGATGCCTCTGCTAAAACCTGAGATAAAATAGATTAATTTCCTTCACCGACAACATCTAAGAAAGAATTCATCAAATAATTAATGAAGTGGTCATGTTCAAAATGTAACATGGTTAATGATTCATGGGGTTTTTCACTCAAGCAATCTACCACGTTTTTTTCTTTTCCAGAATGGTGATTGATCATGTAATTATAATCTTCTATACATTAAATCCTTCTTCAATTCCCCATGTTTAATTCCATTTGTATGATTATATAATTCAATCAAATTTTAGCATAAATTTCACATTTGGCTCTGTATAAATGACACCTCCAAATTTTTAAAGAAAAACCACAGCTGCTAATCCACATCATGTGTGGGATAAATAAAATAATTATTATTTATATACTAGGAATCATAAGCAATTACGTGATCATTTGGCATCATAACACAACCATTTTTATTTAATGAAGCATCATTTTAGATGAAAAACTCTCTATTTTTGGAAGTTAGTGTCGGAATAAGAGAATTCACCAATCTTCTTTTTTGAATTCTTAAAAACAATCATCACATTCTTTTACCAATTCTAATTTAACTAATTTTCGAGTTAACATATTCAATGGACTATATGACTATGAAATATTTCAGAAAACCATTGAAAATATACATCTGAACCAAAAAATCCATGAATCCGGATTTTATTTTTATGTCTTTTCCATTCTTTAACAACATTTTTTTTGTAAAGATCAATAGTTAATCCATATTTAGAGACAATGTGACCATGGAAATAATTTTTTTAACCAAACTTCACTCTTTCATAATATTACATAAAATTCTTTTATTTTGTGGTTTTCAAAACAAAACAGATATGTTTTTCATGCAACATGTCACTTCTATAATATATTAAATTTTCATCAATAAAAAAGTCCCAAACATATCCAAGCACTCATGAAATATTCTATTCATAATTTCCCTGAATACAATAGGTTCATTAGTTAACCCAAACAAAATAAAAACAAATTCATAATAACCATATCTAGTTCAAAACCCTATTTTTGGAAATTCAACCTCCTTCACCTTCAGCTTATGGTACCTGAATCTCAAGTCAATCTGGTAAAAATACTCAACTACCTGAAGTTGATTAAATAATACATTGATGTGAGGAAGAGGATACTAATTATTAATAATATTTTTATTCAAAGCTCAATAATCAATGAAAAGATTCACAGAACCATATTTCTTTTTAATGAACAAATAGGTTCTTTCCATGGTGAAGTTCTACGATTAATGGATCCTTTATCAAGAAACTAATGAAACTAGTTTTTCAATACAATAAGTTTCAGATGAGAAATTTGATAAGGGGTATTTGAAATTGACATAGCATCAAAAACTAATTCAATTGTGAATTTAACTTCTTGATAAAGTATAACACTAGGTATCTCATCAGGCATGACATCAAGATATACATTTACCAATGACATGTCATGTAATGACACAAACATTCATTAATAAAAATTAATCATGATGTAATTAAATGGCTTATTATGGTTATATAAAATAAGAACTTCATTGGTTTTTTGTTTTTGGATTTTAAAATTCTGTTATGAATTGTGACCATTTCTATTATAGCCATAGAACAATGTTAACATGATTAATATAAATATATGGATTTAACAAATCCAATTTACATAGACAAAGGAAGAGATGGCCTCATCCATTAAACTTCCTAATATTAATATCATTTGTTGGAGCTCAGAAAAGAGGTGATGTTGTTGGGCTTCTCTCTTGACCAATCCCAAGCTGAGATTGAATACATTACGCTCGAATGCAACCACCTATGATAGAAGTGGATATTGATAGAGTTTAACCCTCAAGCATGGTTATTCAACCACCCCAAGAGTCTGTCACCATCACACACCATAATATTAGATCTTAAGTGGGTGTTATAATGGTTTATGATACAATACCCTAGCACCGTGACTATGGAAATTATTTTTTTATAAAGAATGTGAAATAATTTATTATTGTTTGTAAATTTTTTAAAGCACAAATAGTATTTTTAGTTAATATTCAACTAAGAAATATATTTTGATGAATTAATGGATTTTTTAATTAAACAATATAGTAATAAAATATTAGTATTATTAAATCACTTTTTATTAAATATAAATGATTGTATAATTTTATGAATGCAGTTGTAATTTTTATTAATGTTTGGAAGAAGCTTCTATCAAACCCCATGAATTTTCGATAAAAGAATTTTTTTTTTATTTTAAAAGTAAAAATTTACATATTTAGAAAATTATTTAGATAAAATAAATATTAATTTTGGAATCAGGACGTCAAAATTATCCAATAGTGAATTTTTCTTAATTTTCTGAGAGTCTAATTTTTGGGTAAAAATTAAATATCATTTAAATATATAATGTGTTTTATTACATAATAATTACCCAATAGTGAAGTAATAAAAAACTATAAACATTATTTTCAGCCATTATTTGTTTTACTATTAATATAATGTGTTTTTTTGTTTGTTTGATTTATATTACAAAGAATTAGTGGACCCTTTAAAGCATATCAAACATTATGTCTTTTTAAATTGTTTTCCTCGAGAGTGTGACTCACCTCCACATATAAAACCCTATTATTTTAAGAATTTATTCCATTGGCCTTATAAAATATTATTTTTAAATCCCCTTTGGAAAAAACCAAGGGCATAAACAATGGGATTGTTGGTGTTTTTGATTAGTTTAATTAGAGGTGTCCAAAACCTAAATAATAAACAATTCTCTCTCCATTACTATATAAACCCACCCCAAGTTCCCATTTCCTCTTCACTCAAACCCATTGGAGTTCATCCAACCTCTGCCCTCCTATCTCTATAATCCTCCCAAGGTTCCCCAATCTCCAATGAATCCTCTATCAAGTTTTCCCAAGCTTTTGGGATCACACTTCAATGTAAGGAATTTCTTCCATTCTCATTTTTGTCCAATTTTTTATTGTTGTTATGCCCTTTGGATTTCAATTAAAAATGTTTGGGTATTATTTCACACCACCCCCATACTTTTCTATATATTATTGGATGATCAGATACCCCTTTATATCTCATTAATGCCTCCTAGATACATCTGGTTGTATGCCGAAATTGTAAGTGGGATTTCCCTCTCCTCTTTTACATACAAGTAATTAGTTTGTATTATGCATCTAAATTCCATTATGTTTTTTGGGACATATATCTATATGACCCTAATAATGTCCATTTCATGTACATATGATGAGAAACCTTTTAATATCTCATCAACCATTTTCATTAATCCTAATGTCACGCTGTTAGCCTGCCGAAATTTCACCGCGTTTTTTCCAAGCCAAGATCATTGTGTACTGAATACCATAGCCGTGTATCTATCAAGCGTATTCACATTTATGAAAACATATATTAAATTGTACCTTCATTTACTTATTCCACATTACTTAATCGTGGAATAACTAATGATGTTGATTGATTCCATGTTTTATGATACATGTGACACACTTATGTATGAAATGAAATGTTTGAGAAGGGTGCGCCCTGATTGTGCTCCAATGCATTGGTTAAAGTATAGTATCATGATATATCTTGTGTAATGAGTGTTGAATAATTCTAATTCAAGTGAAATTATATTTTACTCATGCTTCATGTGCAATAAGAATTTACACATGCTCTACGTGAAATGATCCATGTCTCAAGTAAAATTCCATATTAAGTGTTGTTACCAAATTTCCATGTAATGATTATCCTACATTATCACGGATTTATATTCATGTTTCTCTTGTGCTCCATTAATATTCCTATTTCCTAACATTTATTTTATTCCTCATGTTATTCCATGTTTATTCCCTTACTGGGCTTTGAATCTCACCCTTTTCTTATGCATGTCCTCAGGTTATCCCATGTAATGATATGTACGAGGGAATGTAGTGGTCATGTAAAACAATATTTCAATAATGTTTTTTTTGTGTTTAATGTTCTTAACAGTTTTGTAATGTTCCTAATCCCCAAAGACATAATAAATATCGATATTCTATGTTGTATCATGTGATGTTTATGTAACAAATCAGGTTTTAGTTTTTCATAATTTTTTGTGTTGTTTTAGTTGGTATCAGAAGATATGTTTAGTTATTTTTTGATTAGGATTAGAAATCCCTATGGAAGACATACAGAAAATAATAAGTATAAAAAACTTCCCCAAGTATTTGATAGTATTTTGTATGTGGTTTATCATGAAAATACACCCCTGTCTAGATACGAGTTGCTAGAGATGGCTCTGGCACAAATTTATCCTAGAGGTAAAACCCAAAATGTCACAACCCATCCTCGGGGCCCGTGCCATGAATACCCGAAGCCCGCCTTCCATAGGCCAGGGGCTGGCGACAAGAACCAAGGCGTAAAATCCCGGTAAAAGGGAAGGCATTGCCTTTGAAAAGTAAACAAGCAATATAGAGTAAGCAAGTAGAAAAGTAAGAACCAAGTAAAAGCTGGTACAACAGTAAGTGTGGAAAATAAAGGGGGCCGGAAATACAAGCCCAACTGTAAAGTACAACTGAAAGGGGAAAAAAACAACTGAAAGGAAAATCCGCAGCGTCGAGCCGTCCTCTGGAAGTCCCACCTGAAGGGTGGGTACAGATAGCCTCCACTACTCCTTGGGTCCATCTGACCGTTCCGAGTACGTCCCACCCAGTGGTCCACCTCCAGGTACCGTCGTGCTCTGCTAGCCTCCACCACGATCAGCGATGTCCGTCATCTGCTGATGACCTGGAATGGTCCAATGAAGCATGGAGACAACTTGCCACCTCAGTCAAATCTCCGTAATCCACGACGAGGTGATACACGCAAAAAGATGTGGTCGCCATCCTTGAACTCTAGTGGCCTCCGCCTCCTGTCATCATAAGACTTCTGCCGTCTCTGAGCTGTACTCATCCGCTCCTAGATGACCTAGACCTTCTCTGTCATGGCCCGGACCATCTCTGGTCCCACAAGTGCTGACTCCCCAGGGTCTTTCCAGCACAAAGGAGATCTGCAAGGTCTGTCATACAACGCCTCGTATGGTGCCATCCCGATGGTGGAGTGGTAGCTATTGTTGTACGGGAACTCCACCAAGGTTAGGTGGTCCTCCCAACTGCGACCCAAGTCGAGGACGCATGCACGGAGCCTGTCCTCGAGAGTCTGAATGGTCCTCTCCATCTGACCATCCGTCTAAGGGTGAAAGGTGGTGCTCAGACGTAGTTGCGTCCCGAATGTCTCTTGAAACCCCTTCCAAAGCCGGGAAGTAAAGCGAGCATCTCGATCGGAGATGATAGATGATGGCACACCGTGAAGCCGTACAATCTCCTGAATGTAGAGACGCCCCAAGCTCTCCACTGAGCCCTGCTCTCTGATGGGTAAGAAGTGTTCCGACATGGTAAGTCGATCAACAATCACCCAAATGGAGTCATGACCTATGGAAGTGTGTGGAAGTCCAGTCACGAAGTCCATAGATATCTCGTCCCATTCCACTCCGGGACCTCCAAGGGTTGTACCAAGCCTGCTGGTACATGATGCTCTGCCTTCACCTGCTGGCAGGTGAGGCATCGTGAAACGAACTCTACCACAACCGTCTTCATGCCCAGCCACCAGTGTTGTCGTCTGACGTCCTGGTACATCTTCGCCACTCCATGATGTAACGCCAAAGGAGAAGTGTGAAAATATCTTAGAACCACCTCTCGTAAAGCGACTGGTACCAAGGTACGTCCTCTGAAAAGGATGTCATGATCTGCTCCAAAGAAGAATCCATTAGGTGCCTGTCCTGAGAATAACTGTGCACACCGCGTCTCACAGTCGGCGTCCCCACGCTATGCCTCTCTGACCCACTGCAGTAGTGGAGGAGTGTCCGTGAGAGACTGAAGGAAGGCTACTCCATCTCTATCCATGAAAGATATCTGCAAAGCGGCTAGCTGCTCTGTCGCCTCCTCAAGTAGCTGAATGCCCGTTCTCCTGCTGAGGTAATCAGCTACCACATTCCCCTTCCCAAGAGTATAGACTATCTCAAAGTCATAGTCCTGGAGGAACTCGAGCCATCGTCGCTGTCTCAGGTTCAGGTCCTTCTATGAGAAGATGTACTTGAGACTCTTGTGGTCAGAAAATACTGTAAAGCGCTCACCCATCAGATAGTGTCTCTATGTCTTCAGAGAAAAGACCACTGCTGCTAACTCCAGGTCATGGGTAGCATAGTTCTGCTCATGCGGCCTCAACTGACGTGATGCACAGGCAATCACGGCCCGATCCTGCATCAGGACACATCCGAGTCTGATCCCTGATGCATCGTAGTAGACTACGTATCCAACTCCCTCCTAAGGAAACCTCAAGATAGGTGCGCTGGTCAATCTCTGTCTCAGCTCTTGGAATCTCTACTGACATCTGTCTGACCATAAAAAGGGTTTCCCCTTCTTCGTCAAAGTGGAGAGTGGTGCCGAAACTCTGGTGAACTCTGGCACAAACCTTCGATAGTATCCAGCTAGTCCCAAGAAACTCCGCACCTCTGTCACACTCCTGGGTGGCTCCAAAGCTAGCACCACCTCAATCTTCGCAGGATCCACTGCAAATCCCACCTCAGAGATGACGTGTCCCAAGAAGTGGACCTCACGTATCCAGAACTGAAACTTCAAGATCTTTCCATAACGGTGGTGCTCTCGGAGTTTGTCTAGCACAACCAGCAAGTGATAGGCGTGCTCCTCCTCAGTCGTCAAGTATATCAAAATGTCGTCGATGATGACCAAGACAAATTGATCGAGGTATGGCTGAAAGATCCTGTTCATGAGACCCATGAACAATGCTGGAGCATTGGCTATGACGAAGGGCATAACCAAGAACTCATAGTGGCCATACCGACATCTGAAGGTCGTCTTCTGCATGTCCTCATCTCAAACTATGAGCTGATGATTTCCTGACCTTAGGTCTATCTTCGAGAACCACCGTGCTCCCTTGAGCTGATCGAAGAGGTCATCAATCCTCTGTTGCGGATACTTGTTCTTCACTGTCACCTGGTTCAGGAGACGATATTCGACACAAAGTCGCAAGCTCCCGTCCGCCTTCTTGGCGAACAAAATCGGTGAAGCCCAGGGTGAAACACTGGTTCAGATGAATCCCTTGCCTGCAAGTCCTCTAACTATACCCGTATCACTCGAAGCTCAGTGGGGGCCATCCGATATGCTGGAGTTGATATCGGGGCTGTCCCGGGGTACAGATCGATATGAAAGTCTACCTCTCTGTGAGGAGGTAGCCCTGGAACGTCGTTGGGAATGACGTCCACGTACTGATCCACCACTGTAGGAAAACTAGGACTCCGCACGTCAACTGCTCCTAGGATGAGGCTAGCCAACTGATGAGTGATGGGCTATTATCTCCTTTGCGGAAGTCAATCATGTGCTTCAAAAGCTCTTTTCTCACCGGTGAAGGTGAACCTGCTCCCGTCGGTGCGTACACATCGCACATTGTGCCTAATACAGTCAATCTGTGCATGGACTGTAGATAACAAATCTATGCCCAAGATGACGTCGTAAGGCCTCGACGCTGCTACAAGAAGATCCCAGCCAAAGCTCTCGCCTCCTAGAGTAAGCTCACACTGCCGGCACCAGTGCGTAATCGTCGAGTCTGCTCCCGTAGGAGTCTCTAGCCATGAAGATCGAGCCAACGGCTCTGTCGGAATCTCTGATCTCCGAACAAGGGAAGCGTCTATGAAATAGTGACTCGCTCTTATGTCTATAAGAACTGCAGCAAAGGTGGAATAGACACAGATCGTACCTCGAATCATCTCGGGCGTGCCGTGGTCATAGGCCTCCGCTACCTGGAGTTGTGCCTGTCTCTGCCCGCCAGCTCCCTGTGGTCAGGGCGGACCTCATGGTAGTGGTGGAGGTAGAGCCTCAAAGCGTCGCCCACCACCTACTGGTCGTCCAACTTCTCTACCTCGTCCGCCTCCTCCCTGAGGACCGCCACAGTCGACCCTCTACCTCTAGCTGTCTCTCAAAAGACTGCATCCGCACTTTGTGCCCCGCACTACTGAGCCAGTGTTCTGAGGCCTTCTGCGTGTGGGTCTGGTCTGCCGGGACCCCTGAGTCATCCGTTGGCTGCCCGCTGTGGAAGACTCTGCTACGTGACACCCCGCAGTAATTCTTGCCGCTGGAGAAGTCTCAACAAGGAATCTCTCAATCAAGAGGGCTCGCTCCAGTACTCCTGCCTGGGTCGGGATGCTAAGGGAGATCGGTGATGCCCTGATCTCGTGTCTCAATCCCTACTCAAAGGTCCAGGCCCAGAAGAACAGGTCCCGTACCATGTCAGTCGAGTAGCGCGAGAGATCGTTGAATCTCGCCGAGTACTGGGTGACCATCAAGTTGCCCTGCCGCAGCTGAAGAAGCTCATGGATGCGCACCGCACGAAGGGTGGCCGGGACGAACTCTGAGCGGAAGAGGCCCTCAAAGTCTGTCCAGATGTGAGAGGCCTCATCGTGCACCTGGAGCATCAATCTCCACCATCATCCCGCTGCTGCGTGCAGTAGGCTTGACGTGAGGATCACCATGACGTCTGCTGGTTTCCTCACTAGCCTAAAAACTCATACGACTGCCTCCAGCCAGTCCTTGGCTGCCTAGGGGTCCGTCTCCCCACAAAACCTGGGTGGTCGCTGGCACTAGAACTCGTGCAGAGCACCAAGGCAATGTTCATCGTCGGTGTCTGGGGCTGGAAGCATCGGTGGCTTGGCGGGTAGAGGTATCGTCGGTGCCTCCGCCGTCAAAGGGCCCTGTACCGAGGCCTCGTCGCTCGGCGGGCTGTCGTCATGTATGACTCTCGGAACCCTAGCTGGCTACCATCGTGGGGCCATCCTGAAATTGAAATAGGTTCACGACGGTCAGAACAGTATACCTGGTGAGCTGATATAAAGAAATCACAAAGAAATCTTGAAACACACATGCAATCAATGTTTTCGTGCATTAAGTCGGAAATCAGAAGTTAGGGTCCAGGTGTACGGATACGTCGGCCGCCGCACCATCACTGGACTCCCTGGACTGATAACCACACCCAATACGCTAAACACTATTGATTCACATAGAAAAGATCAGAGTCTGCGGTAGAACCGAACTTCTTTGATACCAATTTGCCACGATCCGTCCTCGGGGCCCGTGCAGTGACTACCCCAATCCCGCCTTCCATAGGCCAGGGGCTGGAAACTAGCCCCAGGCGTAAAATCCTGGTAAAAGGGAAGGCATTTCCTTTGAAAAGTAAAAAAGCACTACAGAGTAAGCAAGCGGAAAAGTAAGCACTAAGTAAAAGCTGGTACAAAAGTAAGTGCGGAAAAGTAAAGGGGGCTGGAAATACAATACCAACTGTAACGTACAACCGAAAAGGGAAAAAAACAACTGAATGGAAAAGCCGCAGCGTCGAGCCATCCTCTGGAATTCCAACCTGAATGGTGGGTATATATAGCCTCCACTGCTCCTCGGGTCCACCTGACCGCTCCGAGTACGTCCCACCCAGTGGTCCACCTCAAGGTATTGTCCTACTCCACAAGCCTCCACCACGATCATCATTTTCCATCATCTGCAACCGACACAACGTAGTGTAGGCATAGCCCGTGCAGGGGTGAGTATAAGCTACTCGGTAGGGACCCGGAGACGCCTAAAGGTCTCCCGAAATCCACAAAGGATAAACCACAAAGGAAAGTTACAATCACGAAGTAACATCCGACACGTCTTAGGTATATGCCCATACATATACCTAAGTAATCAAATCCCACTCGGCTCCAACATCCGAGCCCAAGCACAACCCAGTCCACACAAGAAAGAAAAACGTATACCCAGACATGATAGCACAACACCATCCACAAGGGAAAGTAAAACATAAATCCACACAGGATAGCTCAACACAATCCACAAAGGAAAGTAAAACAGAGTTTCATCTCACACAGGTATACTTCTTCAAATTATGGTAGAGATGATCACTGATCCATCTATGTCGTCGGACCCATGAAGGATCGATAAGTACTAACCCCAGTAAAGACCCACACAGGATCGGGCCCACACAGGACCTGTAGGCGCTGGCTCACACAGAACCGCTGAGCGCTGACCCATACAGGATCAGACCCACACAAGATCGGGCCCACATAGGACCTGTAGCACTGACCCACAAAGGATCGCTGAGTGCTGTAGTCGTCGCAGTCCACTGAGGGTCTCGGCACAGTCGTCGTCGCAGTCCACTGAGGATCTCTGCACATTCGTCGTTGCAGTAGCAGTCGTAGCCAGCTCTAGGGTTCCCGCACACAGCAAGCTCGTTCGGGAGGGTCCGCTCCACGAACCAAGAGGCTGGTACATCAACTTACCCAAAGCCCGAATTTGATGTATCCCAAAAGTTCCGTATCGTCAGCCGGAACTCAACGTCGCAGACGGCGCGTCAATCAGACGCCCGGTCTGAGAGATATTGGCTTTTTCGTCCCATGGGCCCAGTTGGTTTTTAAGGCAAAACCAACCTGACCATACTCCACCTGCGTACAAACCTCGAGTGGAGTATTCAAAAAGATCTGTCTCACTTAGTGGAAATCAGTGAAGTCGACGGCACACTGATCGGACGTCCAAAGCTCAAGATATGAGCGTTTCTGCTCTGAAGGCCCAGTTGGTTTCGTATACGATCCAACCCGGACGAACCCAAAGTAATCTGAAACCTTGAGTGCGATATACTGAAACGACCGTCTCGATCAAAGTATCGCATTTCCACTAACGGTGCGTCGTTTGGAGGCCCGTAGATCAAGTTACAGGTAAATGACCGAAAATAGTTCAAAGAAGGGGGGTCTGGGCCCGGGCCGTCCCGGCCCGACCCCCCCAGGGTCGACCCGAAACGGGTCGACCCGACTCGGTCCGACCAGGCTGGACCAGGTCTGGTCCGGCCAGGGCGCGGCCCGGCCCGGCCGGCCGGCCTGGCTCGGCTCGGCCGAGCGTGGCAGCCGCGGGGCGCTGCCCCCACGGGATGGAAGTGCCGCAGCCCCGCGTGGGGTCGCACTGGAGTCAATGGATGCGGCTATGTCGTGTCCCTTGCGTGAGAGCCGGAACTTTGTGGCCGCAGGTCCATTGGCCGGCGCCGTCGCGGCTTCAGTCACGGCGGGCCTGTCCAACGGCGTGTCGGGGCGCCGCCGCGCCGGCGTCCCGCGCCACTAGAGGCTTCTGCGAGCCACCAGAGTTGCTCCGGTGGTCCGTTTTCCTTCCCGTCTACGCCGCTGTTCCTCCCGAGTTCCATTCTTCACTGAGGGATCATTTAATCACCTCTGCGGCATGTTTTGTCGTCGCCCGCCAAATCCTCACAACAAGGAAGAACTGCGGAGGGTTGTCGGGCCGTGTTCGTTTGGCCCTCACCCTCCGCGTTAGGCGATAACAATCGGGATGATTAATCAACACATAGAAAACATAACCAAAAACAATTTTAATGAATTAAAGTTGTTCTTATAAACCGAGTTCTTCCTTTTAAAAGAAACGATCATAGGAATAAGTTATTTCACAACAACCCCTACCTCGTCAAGTCATCGCACGTGCGTTCTTCGCGGATTTGATCGCCGCAGAAGGAGGAGATTGTCATGTCGCGGGTCATCGCGTCGTTGCGGAAAGGCGTCACATCGTCGTGAAATACGGTGACGCGTCGACGAACTACGAGATTCAAGAACATGAAGATTTAATTATATAATTAAATCCATATTGAAGTTATAATCCCCAAAGGAATTTAAAGAACCGCAATCTCTCACCTCAACGGATGATCGAAGATTTTTTCACGGAGGAAGGAACGTCGCGGGAAAGGAAACGTCGGCGTCGCGGCACACGGCATCGCGTCATCGATTTCCGCGGGTTCGGCGTTATTTATTGGAGGCCGGCATTCTTCGTGTTCTTCGCGTTCTTTGTGTCCTTCCTAAAGAAGGAGGAAGATCCTTAGAGGTTCTTCAAAGGTTTAACACAACATTTCAAAATGAGGGTGTTGGCCTTATTTTATTAACATGCCAAAAAAACGAAAATGTGTTAAGAAACGAATGAAATTAATTCATAAAATTAATTTCAACGAATAAACCTCCCATTTAATTCAACTAATAAAACCGCTCAATTAATTGGTGAGTAAAGAAATTAAGAAAACGCATCAGTTGACTTCATAATGACGGGTTTTCGCGGGTGCGTTACTTAGTAGAAAAGAAACGATGGGGCTCGTGCGGGCCTCACCTCACAAATATCCTACCAAGAGGGTAAGAAATTTTTGGATAGCACCCTATCCGCATCAACTCAACTTAAGAAGCTTTAAGTGGCTTCAAGTGGCTTCCATGTGGCTTAAGTGAAATAAAATAAAGTTTGTCGAACAATTTATTTTATTTATTAACTTTAAGCCAAAAAATTAAAAACCACACCCGAGAAAACCCAACTCCGGAAGAGGCGTTTCTAAGAAAATACCGGCGCTGCGATTCCATCGGTGCCCTAATTATTTGATTCCGAGCACCGGTTCAAAATTTAGAAAAACCTGCTCGTCCGATCACTGAACGTACCCAAGCCAAACTTCCGAAAATGATTCCGGGCACAACGGGCCACAGAATCAGGTTCCATCAGAAACTACGTTCTTGTAAAAATACAATGAAAATTAAGAAAAAAATATCCTTGAATTTTTCGGGTCTTTACATGAAAACACCGCTTTGAGCTAGAATCGAATGAGAACTCTTTCATGGAATCAGGCCTTGATATACTCTTAGTTATGACACTCCTGGGGGATATGCTTCGGTAAATTTTTAATATATGTATAAAACATTATTAAGGAACTTATAAAAAATTCTCCTAAGAATATATGTAAGAAATTTGATAAAAAATAGCATATATTTAAGCCTATTGATTCATAATTTAAGGAAATAAAAGTTGTTTATAATACGTCGGTTTTGTCCTTGGATAAACCGTTATGAGTTACCCCTAACATTCCTTTTATTCTAGCCAACAGTCGGTAATAGGAGGACTTAGGATAACAACCGATGTGAAGATCAAGGTGATGACTAAGTTAATGAGATACCCAACCATATGGGAGAGAGAATTGTGAACTTCGTCACACTACTCTCTTAGTTAACTCAATATTTGAATAGAAACATGGGTCATGAATAACATTCAACCACCCTATGAAAGAACAAGTCGCTATGGAGAGCTTCATGAGATAAAGACCTCCTACTTTTAATAGATCATATGATCCCTCAATCGCCGAACAATGGATCATCTTAATTTAAATGATATTCTCGATCATTCAATATTCTAAACAAGATAAGGTTCTCCATGCTACTTATCGAATGGAGGGTGAAGCTGATAAATGGTAAATGTTGATAAAAAAATAGGAAGCCTGAGGATGAGATCAAGGAATTGTAATGGCAGTATTTATGTAAGATGTTTTTTTATAAATATTTTCCGCCCACCCTCCGACTTTAAATGGAAAGGTAATTATTTTCCCTAAAGAAAAAATACAATTAATCTGTCGTAGCATACAAGGTGAAAAACATAAGGGTTGCACAATTTTCATCAGGTGTTGTCATTACCCCTAAATGCAAGGTAAAATGCTTCTTCAATGGGCTGAAACCTAGCCTATAAAAAGTGGTGGTGATCCGTGACTTCAACAGCTAAGAGGTAAATGTCTGATTTTTCCTCAAGGTCGAAATTAAGATCAAAGAATCTAAGGGGTATCATGCGGATAAGAACCGTATGGTGGAATTCAATGATGATGGTCTGATGAATAAATCCAAGGGATCTAAGATGATCTAGCACCCCACATGCCAAAGGTGTAGTAAGAAGCAACCCCGAAAATTGCTTGAAAGGCATAACAAAATTCTTTAGGTGGGGAAGAGAAGGGTACCTAGCTGTCTACTACTGACAATAAAAACCTGCAGCTAAGACAGATGAGAGGAATGCCCTTTTGACTCCCAATTCATTGTTCATAGCTTCAACTTTAAAGAACCGAGGCATCATTCAAATCAGTGCCTTATGTGTAGTGTTTTCGTAGGCAACCAACAACCTCTAAGGTAGCATGGGAGATCTTTTTCCATCAATACTGCCAATGTGAATCCCAAAAATGAATTGTTGATGGGTACTCTTGTTATTCATTCAAGAATATAGAACATAATTTTTTATTTAGGTCCTTTACATTCTTTTATATCTCGAAATTCTAGTAGAACAATCTCAACACCACCACAAATAATGGTAGTAAAGATGTCGGTGAGTATGATAAATGTGGAAATCATTGCATCCCATGAATATAACTCATCCCCTATCATAATCTGGGGAATGATTTTCCCTGTGAACCTCAACATACTCCCTCTGGTGGAATTTGATCAATTCATGCCATGGATTGGCTTTCCTTATATAAGGCCAACATAAATTTTCATGAGAGGGAAATTAGTCTCCATGTGGAGAATCAACCCATAAATCTATATAATTGCAAGGAGGAAGATGAATCTTCTTTAGATCCATCATATTAAGTGTGGATATTACTACCCTATGAGAATGCGTATCTGGATCAGATAATTAACTCTAAAGAGGAAACCATCCTTGATGACATGCCTATTTTGATGGAATTCGTTGAAGTGTTTCCTGAAGAATTGTTTGGTCCTCCTCCTATAAGAGATGTTGAATTCTAAATTGATCTTATAATTGGGGTGTTTCCATTATCCAAGACTCTATATAGAATACATTTTATTGAGATTGAGGAGTGGAAGAAAAAACTATAAAAGAATCTGGATAAAGGGTTTATACGCCCAAGTGCTTCGCCATGGGGTGAATTAGTCCTCTTTTTTAAGAAGATGGATGGGTCAATTCTCCTTTTCATCAATTATCATGAGCTTAACAAAATCATGATAAAGAATAAGTATCCCCTCCCATGAATTGATGAATTGTTCAATCAGATATGTGGAGCACAATAAATCTACAAGGTAAATTTTCGGTTGGGATATTATCAAGTAAGGGTGAAGAATGAAGATATCACTAAGACTGATTTTCATACAAGATATGGGAAATATATAATTTATAGTTATGCCTTTAGGACACTCTAATGATCTATCAATATTCATGGACTTGATGAATGTAGTTTGTAGAGATTACATCAAAAAATTTGTTGTAGTCTTTATAGATGATATTATAATATACTCCAAAACAAAGGAGGATCATGAGGATCATCTAATAACTATACTAGACACCTTGTGAAATGATAAGCTCTATGAAAAGTAGAACAATTGTTAGTTCTAGTTGAAGGAGGTCTCATTATTGGGCCATATCATTACAAGCAATGGGATATATATGGATCCCTCCAAGAAAACTTCAATAGAGCGCTGGATGAGGCCAACATAGTTAAAGTATATCCATAGTTTCTTGGGGTTAGCTTGATATTATTGATGATTTGTGAGAAATTTCTCATGATTTTCCAACCCTCTTACCAAGATTACTCCGAACGGTGTATGCTTTTCTTGGAGTGATAAATGTGAAGAAAGCATCGAGGAGTAAAAAATAAGGCTTATCACTGCGCCTGTACTCACTTTACCCCCAAGTGGATAACATTTTGTGGTATTCAGTGATGCTTCGATGAAGGGACTTGGTTGTGTGTTGATGCAGAATGACAAAGCAATTTCCTATGCTTCAAGGAAACTGAAAGTTCATGAGACGAATTATCCAACCCATGATCTAGAGTTGGCTACAGTGATCTTCGAGTTAAAAATTTTGCAGTATTATCTCTTTTGGGAGAAGTGTCAAAAATATACGGACCACAAAAGAATCATGTATATATTCACAAATAAATAGTTGAACACACATCAATGAAGATGGTTAGATTTGAGCAAATACTATGATTGCTCAATCCATTACCACCATGGGAAAGCGAACATGGTGGAACATGATCTATGTAGAAAGGACACATCGATTCTATCATTGATCATAATTGATAAGGATCCAATATTCTTAGATTTAATGAATATGGACATGGGAATCATAAAGAAGGGTACATAATAAATCCATTCATAAGTGATTTTTCAACCGTCTCTTTTTAAAAGGATAAAGGATTCTCCAAAGGATGATGTGGGAATTCAGAAAAAAGTGGAAGCTATCAGAAAAGGGAGATCCACGGAGTTCAATCTTAATGAAGAAGGAATTGTGAGATTTGGGAAAATAAAATATGTTCAATCATGTTCAGAGCTGAAGAATGATCTTTTGGATGATGCACATTGTTAAAATTTCCATATTCACCATGGAAACACAAAGATGTATCGAGATCTTCGAGAGAATTATTGGTGGGATAAAATAAAGAAGGAGATCACTAAATATATATCAAAGTGCCTGGTGTGTCAGAAATTGATGTCGGAGAGGCAGAAGTCTTATGGGATGATGCAACCATTGCCCATACCAGCATGAAAATGGGAGAACATAAACATGAACATTGTCACCCGTCTTCAGAAGACATCCAAAAGAAACAATGCAATCTGGGTTATTGTGGATCTTGTTACCATGTCTCCACACTTTACTATAATTTGGGAGTATTTTTTATTGGATCTACTCACATGGATATATAATAGAAAAGTTCTAAGGATATAGTGTGTACCACTACCTATTATATCTGATCGATATCCCTGATTCACCTCAATGTTTTGGAAGACTCTTCAACATACTCTGGATATTGAACTGAACTTAATTATGCCCTATCATCCTCAAACTGATGGCCAATCTGATTGAACTATTCATACATTGTATGATATTTTAAGATCATTTTATATTGAATCTAAAAGAGATTAGGATCAATATATTCCTTCTGTTGAATTACCTTATAATAAAAATATCCACTCGAGCATCTGAATGCCACCTTATGAAGACATGTGTGGGAAGAGGTGTAGAACACCAGAATGTTAGGATAAAGTCAGTGAGAATAAGCTACTAGGACCAGAAATGGTCAAAGAAATGGTGGAGAAGGTGAAAACCATTCAACAACATATCAAGGTCACCCATAGTCTAAAGAAGAGTTTTTCAGATATCAATCAACAAGACCTTGAGTTTAAAGTTGGATAAATGGTATTTCTACGCATATCCCAATGGAAGAAGGTCATAATGATTGGAAACAAAGGGAAGTTATTTCCTATGTACATCGGCCCCTTTGAGATTCTTGATCCTTTGGGGCTATGGCCAATCAATTATAACTTTGACCAACCATGGCCAAAGTACATGTTGTCATTCATGCGTCCCTCTTAAGGAAGTACATATCAGACCCTTCACATGTACTATCTTCAGAGGTAGTATATCTAGATGATGATCTTTCATTTGAATAGAAACTAGTGAAGATCCTATATCATAGAGGAAAATTTCTATGAAATAAGACAATTCCCCTCGTGAAGGTGTTGTGGCGAAACAACACGTTTAGTGAAACGACCTGGGAATCACATGATGTAATGAAGCTGAGTCACCCTCATCTTTTTTTAGTATGGGAAAAGGAAATTTTGAGGTCAAAATTTCTTAATTGGGGAAGATTGTAACGAACCAAACTTTTATTAATAAAAATTCCTCTTGATCTAATTAAATGTCTTATTATGGTTATATAAAATCTGAAATTCATTGGTTTTATTATTCTAGATTTTAAAATGCTATTATGAATTGTGACTGTTTCTAGTATAGTCGTTGAATAGGGATCACATGATTAGTATAAATATATGGTTTTAACAAATCCTATTTACTCAGACTAAGGAAGCGATGGCCTCATCTAGTAGACTTTCCCCATAAAAAGCCCATTTGCCGGAACATGGAAAGGTGGTGGCATCACAGGGCTTCAGTCTTGACCATGCCCAAGCTGAGATTGAATAAGTTAAGCTCGAATAGAACCGCCTACGAGAGAAGTGGATGTTAATAGAGATTACCATTCATGGAATGTTACACGAGCCACCCCAACAGTCTGTCACCATCACACACCTTACCCTTAGGTCTTATGCCAGTGTTATAAGGGGTTATGTAAGAAGACCCTGGCACTATGAATATGTACATTATTTTTTTATAAATAATGGAGATTCATTTTATTATTGTTACTTTGTAAATAGTTTTTAAAGCACAAATAGTATTTTTAGTTAATATTCTACTAAGAAATCTATTTTGATGAATTAAAGGATTTTTTATTTTAATAATATTTCAATAAAATATTATTATTATTACTATTAAATTAATTTTTATTAAATATATTGGATTTCATAATTTTATGAATGCAATTGTAATTTTTATTATGTTTTGAAAGTAGTGTTTTTCAAAACCCATGAATTTTTGATAAATATATTTTTTCATATTAAAAGAAAAAATTCTCATATATATAAATTTTTTAGATAAGATGTATATTATTTTTGGAATTAGGACGTCGAAATTATCTGACAGTTAAATTTTCATAATTTTCTGAGACAGTCGATTTTTTGGGTAAAAATCCAATAATGTTTAAATATATAATGAGTTTTATGACTTCATAATGACCCAATAGTTAGGTAATAAAATTCTATAATCATTATGTTCTGCCAATATATGTTTTACCCTTAATATAATGTGATTTTGGGTTTTTTTTATTTTTCAAAGCATTAGTGGACCCTTCAAGGCTTATAAAACATTTTGTCTTTTTTATTCAGTTTTCCGTGAGAGTGTGATTCACCTCCGCATAAGCAACCGTATTATTATAATAATTTACGTCATTACCCTTATTAAATATTTTTTCCACTCACCTTTTTCAATAATTGTGGGAAAAAACCATGTTCTGGTTTTTAGTTTTGATTAGTTTATTGTGAGGTGTCACATACCTAAATAATAAAGAATTCCCTCTCCTTTCCTATATAAACCCACACAAGCTCCAACTTCCCCTTCAATGAATGCAATTTTAATTCATCCAAACTATTCCATCCACTCTCTAGAATCATCCCAAGGCCCATCAAGTTCAAATGAAGCCTCTCTCAAGCCTCTCCCAATCTTTTGGGATTACACTTCCAAGTAATGGATTTCTTCCATTCTCATTTTTGTCCAATTTTCATTAAGTTGTTATGCCATTTTGTTTTCAATTACAAATTATATGGTTTAATTTTGCACATATCCCATACTTATTTATTTATGTTTGGATGATTGGATACCCCTTTCACTCTAATTAATGGCTCCCATGTACACCCTTTACCATGTCGAAATTCCGTGAGGGATTTCTCTCTCCTCTTTCACATCCAAGTAATTCTTTTTTATTATGCATCTAAATTCCATTACGTTTGTTGAGACATGTATCTATATGACCCCCATACTGTCCATTTAAAGTAACTATGATAAGATACCCTTTTCTATATCATCAACCATTTTCATGAATCCTTATGTCACGTCGTTATGCTGCCGAAATTGCACAAAATTTTTCCCTTGCCAAGATCATTCTGCAGTGAATACCATACCCATGTCTAAATCAAGGGTATTAAAATTTATGAACATATACATATTTTATGGTACTTTAATTTATTTATTTCACATTACCTAATCGTTGAATAACATATGATGTTGATTAATCCCCTGTTATATGATCTATGAGGCACACTTATGCATGAAATGAAATGTTTAAGAATGGTGTTCCCTAATAGCACTCCAATGCATTAAGAAAAGTATAGTATCATGATGAGTCATGTGAAATATGTGTAGACACATGATAATTCAATTTCAATGAGGTTTTACTCATGCTTTATATGCTATGTGGATTTTTTCATGCTCCATGTGCAGTGAGCCTTGGCTCATGCTAAATTCCATGTTAAGTGTTGTTTCCACATTTCCATGTTATGATTGTCTTTCTTTATCATGCCTTTATTTTCATGTTTCTTTTGCACTCCATTGATATGCCTATTTAATAACATGTATTTTATTCATCATGTTATTCTATGTTTATTCCCTTTACTAGGCTTTATAGCTCACCCTTTTCTTATGCATGTCCTCAAGTTCTCCCAATCAATGCTATGAACGATTGAATGTAGTGGTAATGTAAATAATGTTTTCAATAAAGATGTTTTGAATTTTATTTTCTAAGTTATTATGTAATGTTAATGTTCCCCAAAGAAACTATACCACTCAATCCTCTATGTCGTATCAAGTGAATTTTATGTAATAAATCATGTTTTAGTGTGTAATAAAGAGTAGGGTTGTTATACATCAATATTCAAGGAAGTTTTCTTTTTTTGAAATATATGAATAATAAAAATCATTTCAATCATTCAACACTTTCTCATCATCTTGATATTTTTTCATTTTTATGGGTTATGTCTTGTATATAAATAGAAAATTATTCTGAAAAAAAATATCATCATCTCTTCAATCAATCTTTGCATGATAAATAGAATGGAATTCCATACCTAGAATGACTTCAATATTTAATAAATAAAAAAACATGTGGTTTATGGTAATTTCTTTATACAAATAATAATATGAAGATTATTAAAATGAATTTTTCTATGAATTTTCCCCTTGGGTTTATAATAATGAGTTTTGGTCTAATTTTTTGTGCATATATTTTCTATTGACTATAAAATTTATCAGAAATAAAAGAATATGTAGACCTCGTATCAAATAATACTTTAGAAAAATCTGTGAAAATAAAATAATTTTCCAAAAATCACTTTTTTGGATAGCCGGAGATCTTCTGACATAGTTATAAAGGATCTGACTACACCTTTTTTCTTATAGTCTGGATGGTTTTCATCACATAGATCTTTTTTTTGGGTTAGATTTATCATAATATCCCACACCACGAAATTAAAAACACCCTGGAGTTTTCCTATCAGGAATGATACTAAGATCATTTTCCTTACAATATCAATATATATGACCAACATTACCATGTAAAAACACTTCCTAGGTATGGTAAGGCATTTTGTAGGGTGATTTTAACCACACCTTTCACAAACTAGAGAGTAAACATTCTTACCATTAGAATACATCTATTTATTCTTACAAATCACTTTCTATCTATTCATATTAATCTCATTATTCTTAAAGTAAATGTTATCATATGTGTACTCTATTTCTACCCTCTCAGTACATCAGAAAAGTTTATCACTGCTTTTGAATTCTTGGGAGATGATCCCTTTAGTATATTACCTTCAATCCTAAGTAAAAGAAAATTATTTTTCTAACCTGATCCCTAAAAATATTTTGAGAAAAACATGCTAGTTGGGTGAAGTTTTCAACATACATATACATTGAATCATCCTAATTTTTCCTCTATTCAATGAATTTATTGTCCATCCTAAGTCAAACTACCATTAGAAAACATTTTTCAAGGAAAATAATGTTAAATTAATCCCACTCTAATGCTTAAATATCTTCTGTATCACTAATATTCTTGACCATTGACCACTATTTATCATATTCACCATGAAAACAATAATTTTAATTACTATAATTTTGTTTATATAGACATTCTATGAAATTGAATATCTTTTCAAGGCTTTTAATAGATCCTCCAGCAGCTACTGGGTTAGAAGAACCATTTAAAGTAGGAGGCTGTTTCCAAATAAAATTTTACAGTAACATAATGTTCATTTATGGAAGATATGGTTGTTATTTGGCATGGATTCCACCACCATTTATTTTTTTTATTATCTAAGACAATACTTTAAAAATATTTTGGCTGCCAATTCCCAACATTCTCGATTCTGGATTCAGAATGATATCAGCCACTCGGTTCCTTCCAACTTCATATTTTCTATTTCATCTACGGAAAAAAATTCTGAACATACATATTATAGATGAAGAAGGATGAAAATAATTAAGTTTCACACCATATAAACATAAAAATATTGTAAAAATCCTTTAATGTATTCTTTTAACTTCATATTAACTCTTAACATTATCTAAACTATACTTCAATACCGACTATAAGGACACAACCACAACATTAATTAATCTAGCTATTTTAACTAGATTTCCCTTATTTACATTCTCAATGATATTTTCAGTTTAGAGTTTTATAAAATTTTAAAATATGTCATCCCACATGCATATAATGTGGGTAACATTAAAATAATATTCATCTCTTCCAAAGAAAAAAATTATTAACACAAAACAGACAACATGATTTATTTGAAATATAATAATTAAAATTTACTCAACTTCATTATTTCACTTACACATCCATATAACCTATGAAAAAAATTACAAACATTGGATAAGAATTAAAATCTCATTAATGGATATAAAATGAATGAAAACACCATTATTCCCTAAATACATATAAATATATGAAATCAATTTCAGAAAGACATACATCTCAAATATAAATATTTACATTTGGAAACATGATAATTCTATAAAACATTAGAGAAAATATATAAAATAATAAAGGTGTCTTGGGTAATTACATACTAATATTGAAACCCTCACATTTAACTTAGTATTTGTAACACTCTCATCTATATTACAATGTAACCCTCACAGCAACATTATGGTGTAACCATATAAGTTACACTTGGAGTAACTTTAGAGTCGACCTCCAACATACACATAATCAATGAATTGGAACTAGATATAGGTCCCACCATTCATCATAAACAATTCCCAAGAACCATAACTATTTAATAAATCATGAATAACATCATAAAAACATTTCCATTGAATTTCGTATAAAATAATTTTAAATGATGATTTTTAAAGGAGAGTACCTTACAAATATAATATAATTACTATGATAAAGTAATATAAGAAATGAATATGGGTATAAACTATAGATAAACATAATAAAAAATAATATAAAATAATTACCCAAAATATAATCTTAATACCAATTAATAAATAACGAATATGGTTAACCCCATTAATGGAAATTAGGTTAATAAATCCCATAGTACATGTTTTAATTACATAAAACTTGTTTAATCCTCCTAGGTAATGGTTAAAAGTGTGTTATTAATACTTTACATAATCATAGTCATGTTCATAACACCTTATATCATCATTTTACAACATCATTCGACATATTTATTAATAATATTTTGTTATTTTTGTAGTTTTGGGTGTATGCATTACATGATTTCCATGGTTGGTTCAGAAATAATTTTCTTCTCGAATGGAATAGAAACTCTTGAAGTGGAATGAATTGGGGTTAATAATTTTCATGATTATGAAATTATTCCATGAATCATTTTGTTTATATGGTATGAGTATTAATAATTAGATAAATCATTAGTGATATTCGTTTAGATCATTTTGGGGGTTCAACAATAACCAAGAATATGTTTTATCATATTACATTAATATTATGAACATGAGTTAATTCAAAAACATAAGAGTGGTCATATAATACAATATGAAATATTTTTTAACCTTTAAAATGGATTTAAAAATAGATTGTATAGAAGTGAAAAATAATTTAGACACAATGCTCACGATGTTGGTAAATCAACACGGTAGAGATGGTGTTTTTATTTTTAGAATAATAGGGAGAGGATAGGAAAAATAATGAGGAATATTTCCATAAACATGATTAATATCAAAATAAGATATGGTAATATATCATTCAAGACACTTGGATAATGGGAGGTGCATAATGTATAATAAAAGAAAATAATTGATAAAAAATCAATAAAATAAAAGAGGACCTTTACATCTTGATCTCTTCTCCTTGAGATCCCCCTTCAGTACTTTTGTATGGGCCCTTCTATGAGACCATAAGGACTTGGACGAGGGGAAGATCATTGGGAAGGAAATGGGATGAATTTCGGAAGTTATCAAAGACTAAGAGGTGTATTATAAAGAGGTGTGTGGGGCTAGTATTTATAGTGGAGGGAAAGAGTGGATTCCCATTATTTTAATAATCAGTTTAATATTTTTCCTAAAGACTATGAATAGTATTGTTTCATTTGTCCAAAATTAGTAAAGAGATCATGTGAGTTTGAACCAAGTGTTCTTACAAAATCAATCATGCTAGGAATATTGTATTTATCATAAAATGTATATATACAATAATTTGAATAATTTCATGTCTCGTGATTCTATTCTTTCATATGTCAGTTCTGATCATAAAATGTTATTCTCACATTTTCATACCCTGGTGTTCATTTTATTCTTATTAATTTCTCTTATTTTACACTACTTATCATTTGAGCTCACATATTTCTTATGTTTCCTTTCCCTATGTTATGATGGAATATTTTAGGTAGAATTAATATAGTGGATGATCTTCACTGGAGACATTGACGATACTTCACCAAATAAGAAGATTTTCTCGCAAGATTATAATGATAGTAATATATTACTTTCAATAGGAATTTAGATTTATAATATGATCAATATTCACAAAAATGATGTAATATCCATGTATGTTATGCCAATGTTACTATAGATGGAATCAAACGAAATGTTAAGTAATCCTTTTGAAGGTAGGAAGAGAAACCTTTTGTGATAATCCTAGGTATATTTTTGGTTTTATTTCTACATATTTATATTAGGATAAGTATATGGATTAGTAAATGTCTATAATGATATCCTATTATTTTGGTAGAGAGTATAGTGTCGGGTTTCCTTCATCTACATCCATGTCTAGATAGTACAGTTTGATGTGGCTTTGGAATTGATGTATCTATGGGTAAAAATTCCGACAAGATGTCACATTATTGACTATGGGTAATATGGTTCATGAAAACAGTCCTTAATACACACCCGTTTTGACACACTCATAGTATATGCTTTTGGAATTAAAAAACTCTTTATGAACTATCATGATGGATTTAAATAGAGGATGACTGTGAATAAATTATGATCAACCTATAGTGTCATGTATTAAAGAAGTATGAGCCATGATTTGTAAACCCTATATGTTATTTTTCATGGTTATATGGTATCCGAAAAGGATAAATGTTTCTGACCTTATGAATTCTTGTTTTTATCAATAGAGACAACTAGATGGATCTTTAATAACATTTATTATTTCTTGTGTGGAAAGTATGGGATTTATGAGAATATATTTCAAATGTGTTTATATCATAAAGAGATTGTGAAATGTTGTATGAGTATTGATTATACTTCTAAATATATTCAGACTGAAAATGACACGTGAAATATATTTGACGTTCTCCATGTATTGTTTACATTATACATAAGAACCATGTAGATTGTGGTTGAGGAAAATTAATAATGGTTAATATTTCATATTCTATGAAAGATTCATTAAGGAATTAGTTGATCAAGTATGGGAAATGGTTTAAGTATAATTTTTAATTAATGAAGTAATCTTATTTTGGAATTCCTTTATTATGTTATACGAATCATGAAAGATAAAAGTAATTTCAGTATATTTTTTCATTAATGATTGAAAAGGACAATTTTAACGGTGATGAAGAAATAGAAAGGTGATTTCATGGAATGTTGTTTTTTTTGATTAGGGGAAGGTAACACTTAATTAATATTTGGCATTTAGATAATTATTTTTATATAAATATATGATGGATTTGAAAAATAATATTTTATGGTAGTCATTAGCTTAGAACATGTTATCAAAAAATTGTACTATGTCATCTAGTATGAAATTTACAAATTCCTTGAATTAAATTATATATCCACTAATAATTCTTATAATGTAGAATGCATGTGTTCAAAAATGATTTTTTGAAATTAATTTTTTTACCACAATTCAATGGAATATAATATGAGGGTATATACAAGTTTGGAATGTGACAACCATGTGGTACTTTTTGATATATTGCGGGATCAATGTTAAGATGATTTCATGACATTCATTAAAAATATTTTAATTTTCATCTTTCATAAGGATTATACTGCTAACCATTTATTGAATTATTATGTTAAAAATCACATAAAGTCAATTAGATCAATTTGTTATCTCTAAATATGATGATTTATTCAAATTATATAGCCTATAAAGACAAAATTTTGCAGATGATTAGTGATGAAAAATGGGAAGCAATGTCATAGATCTCATTATTATTTAGTTATTCACGTATGAAAAAATCAACATCCCTTTTAAAGAAAAAGGATTAGTATATCAATGAACAATAAAGTGTGTCATTTTCCTAAAATCATGCAACTAACACTTTTATGAAAATTCATCAGCACTTTGAAAAAACATCTTGAATCAAAATATGTTGTCTTGGTATCTTTATTTCTAATGAATTAGAAGGTCCTTTAGGTCATCACATATTTATGGAATTGTGATTGTTAACATTTAATTGAACTTTTTCTCAATCACTATACATCAGAACATGATGGTAGTATTTCTCTTCCATGTATGTGTTTTCACTCCCCACATATGTTATCCTGTGTTAGAATCTTGTTATGAGTTACGTTGGATAACCTTAATGGTTGCAAAAATCGCTATTTAAGGGATGTTTTGGTATTCATTTTTACTATTTGGGATTCTTTATATGAATATTTTATGTATTATTACTATGATAACCCATAAAAATTTTAGAGATAAATTTATTTCAAGGACTGTAGAATGTGACAAATCATGATTTAGTGAATCTTTTGGATTTAATTTAATGCCTTTCATATTTTTCATTTTAGGCCACACTAAAAATAGTTTATTTTATAACACTATTATTGGTTTATATTATATGAAAAACATTGATAGTCCTGCACTACACACAACATAAATTTTAGCTTTATCTATATAGAACACTGATGTTATCTTGTGTTACACAAACCAATGAATTTCCCCACTACCTTATTTAACACGCATGGCCAGGGTTTACTGAACAATAATATATTTTTAAAATATTGTTATTTAATATAATATGACATATTCTAGAGTGAAAATTTTTGGTTAGTAATATTATTAAATAATTTTTTAAAATATATTATTTACAAAAATATAAGATGAATTCATAGCTTTCCAAATAATTAGAAATGAATATGAAAACAGATTGAAAATAAAATGGAATTTTTTTTAGTCACAAATATGTTTTATCAAAATAAATTAAATTATAGAGTGGTATTAATATATATTTAATATATTCAATCAAATATTCATGATATTTTCTTAATAGATTTCATATATATATGATTAAAACGAACAGAATTTTGTGGTCAAAACCTATAACAATATATTTGAAGTTTTACAACCTTTTAATGGATAACCTATTTAAAATCCAATTACATGAATTTTATATGTTTAATATCTAAAAATAAACATAATATTTGAAATAAGAAAATGAGAATTTTGATAATAAAATGTTTTTTTATTTTTCTTTAAGGATTTTTAATCTAATATATAAAAATATAGATTTTTTATTCAAATATTATTTTTCATCTAATTAATTTATATGTTTAAATTATATTTTAAAATATATTTAAATATAAATTATATAATAATTTAAAAAATTAATCTAATTTAGGTTATTGGATTCAATTCAACTGTGAAATTAGGTATAAACACATGGAAAACATTTGGACGATTTTACTTTAAAAACCATATTTTTTTTCTGCAGATTGGATTATTTTTAAATTAATTTTTGGAACATGTGTGATTATAATTGGGAAACATGGATTCTATATTTTGAATCCAAATAATTTATTATTTTTAACAAGGTAAAAAAAATTCCCCAAAACAAATTAGTGAATTTGAATAAAATTATTTATATTAATTTAGAGAAAAAATTGGTTAACAATGTACTAAACATTAAATTTATAACCCAAATGACCTAGAGACCATTCCAACACACATTATGTTGACATGATTCTTCCATAAAACATTGATTATTGATATTTTTTGGGTGTGAATATTTCAGTACAACTCTATGTACCACTGACTAGTTTTCAAAAATAAAAAGTGTTTCCTTTCTTATCCCTATAAAAGGCGACCACCAATACCTCTTTTTCTCAAATCTTAGGACACTAGTAATGGGCCAAGAAATCTCCAATACACTTCTCCAATTACCTCCCCCCATAAGAATTATCCCCTTGTATATAAATAAATCAAAGGAATCCTTTGATGACAAACCGAAGGGAGTTATATGATTAAGAGGTAACAAATTCTCTCAAGATCATTTATTTTACATTATCTGTCCACCCGCTCCACTTTATTTATTAAATGATTGTATAAGAACACTAGTTTCTTCAATATAATATGATTCTTTAGGTTAAGGTTTCAACCTAACCTTACACACACCTATATCTAATGTGTAACAAACTAACTGTTTATTCGTACAATGAACTGCCATATCACAAAACGAGGATTGTTCATTATTCCTTTATGCCTCTCATGGTAGACACTATGATGAAAAAACAATGTATATATGTTATAAATGATATTTATTATACGATTTTAAGAAAAAAAATTTACAAATTTTTTCAAGATTCTTTTCTTAGTTTTTTGTGGAAAATATTTTTCTTAAATGATTTCAAGCCTAAATTTTATGTTTTCAACACATCATTTTAGAAAATAATTTTATGAAAGATTAATGATTTAAAAATTATTTTCACAAAATATAGTAATTTTCCTCATGAAATGTTATCAACATATACATTCATGATGTTTTCCCTATATGATGACATTTGTTGAAGTTACTAATTAGAATATAAGAAATGATCTAAAGGCTCCATTCATATTATTTTGTTGAATGGTTTATGTTTTGATGAAAAGACTCTTAGGAAATATATTTCGATTCCATGGGTTCTATGATTCTGAAACCATATTATTTTTTGGGTTATGATTTGATGAAATGATCATGAAACCTATATCTTTTCTATATGTTATATTGTGTTGAAATGTTAATGATAAATATTTCATTCCCTAGGTTTTGATTTGATGTTTATTGAACCCATATCTTTTCATTGGTCATGATATGTGGAATGTTTAGTGGAAAATGACTGTGTGATTTCATTATTTGATATATAGTACCAATATATCCCTCTAATATATTGGTTAATAATGATTTTCTCATGAGTATAAATGTTATGCATGACATGATTACCTATTCTAAATGTTTTTAATGGATATGATTTAATGTCCATATATTTATGATTTAAAATAATTACATGTTGAAAATATTATGAGTTAAACTAATTTAGTGTTCATAATTTTATTATTGATAATAATTTAATTTTCAAAATTTTATTCATGGTCTTGGTTTCATTTCAATATTATTATGTATGAAACAGATCATGTGTTGATAATGTTTTTGATGAACCAGATTACATGTTCAAAATATTATGAGTTCACCTGGTTTCAAGTCTATAAGTATATCTACAGGCCTCATTTCATGTCTTTAAGCTAATATGTAAACATTTTTCTACTTATATATGTTCACGATGTTATATGTTGATGTGTATTCCAAAAAAACCACGTTTTCTTCATATTTTATGCTTCCAAGGGTTTTGCTCTAGATTTCCTTATGATACATGTCCTATGAACTGCCAAACTTTTATCTACGTCTCATGATTATGATCTATGATATGTAATATATGATTTTTAAATTTTAGGATGACATTCTCATACCTTTATATTCATGTAATAGTTACACATTTCCCTCATTTACCTTTACTGAGCATTTGAGTTCATCCTTTTCTTTTGATTCCTTTACCTAGGTTATGCAGGAATTTTATAGGTATAATTACTAAAGGGGATGATATTTAATATGGATATTGCTGATCTATCACTATGTTAGAATTTTTTTTTTCATGTTTCCAAAGACATTAAACTATTATAGACCTTATGTATGTACATTTTTAGTATGATGAATATTTATAAAATTGATTTAATATCCCTACATGATTAGAACATGTCACTATGGATCCATATTTCATTAATGATGTGTTGGTATAACTTCACCTCAATTTTATGCACAATGTTATAGGATTAAAATATGATGTAGATTCTCAATATACAAGGGGTGAATTGTATCCTTTAAAAATTTCATTAGAACACTTAATGTTGGTATAAAACATTCATTTTTAACCATTAGGAAAACTATGTTTAACAATGTTAAATAAGGTAAATTCATAGGACCTCTTAGTTCTACAAACTTGCTAGGTTCTGGAAATATGGTTCTGGAAATGAATCTTAAGAAAAGTTTACAATGAAAAATATTCTACCTTAATGTGTATATAATCTTACTAATCAGTGTATAAAAGTACGAGAAAGAATAACATAGCTATAATTTCATTATTAATCATAATGCAGGGGATAATAAACTTGAAACAATACAAGTAACAAGTATGAAATTATTTAAACCAAAGAGTAGGGTATCCAACAACCTTGTATAAAGGCCCACTGATTTATACTATCATTAAAGTTTGACATACCCATACTAGGGTAACCCCTCGATAATAATATCAGAGTTTGTCTTACTATTCCCGCAAACACTCGAACTTCAACGTAGTTGGAACCTCTATATTCTTTATCATGTAAGTCCTTTAACTTTAAGTTCATATACACTTCTATCTTCCTATCCCTGGAAGTCCTCGATTGTACACAATAACAATTAGAGTCACATGATACAAGCTAAACTAGATGTTAAGTACGCATAATGTATGAGAGTCTCTCACTCTTGAAATTACATCAGCAGCATGTAATCTCTACAGTGATCAATAGCTATCAGTTATTAGTTATTGTGAGCTTGTTCAAATGATCTCATATTTATAGGAACTTCTCAAACGGTCGGCTCCCTCATCCAACAGTCATATTATTTCTTGAATCTCAGAGGGACATGTACACGTTTCATTCAAACAATGGTTTGTTAGAAACAGATTGTACGACATTATTTAGTAACTAAAACAAGGGTTATATAGAAAAATGTCTGCATAACCAAATTCATTTATCATTCCCAAATAAAAAATTATGTTTGGAGTCTACGAAAATAATCATTCCTAGTATATATTACATGTTTATTCAGATTCTATTTTTAGGAAATTTATAATCAAAATTATATAGATTTTTGAGTTTTAATTTCAACAAATTTTGAATCTGAGCTCTAATGAATTCGGAGTTTGAGTTATGACAAATTCAGAGTCATAAATCTGAATAATTTGGAATCAGAATTCGGAGGAATTCAGAGTTTCAATTTGATAAAATTCAAAGTCTGAAATTTAGGGAATTCGTTGTCATAATTTCAGAGAATTCAGAGTTTTAATTTCTATGAATTCGGAATCTGGACTAAGAGAATTCGGAATATGAACATTAGTGAAATTTGGAGTCTGAATTTCATAGAATTTGGAATCAAAATTTAGAGAATTCAGAATCTGAATTTCATAGAATATGGAATCTAAACATTAGAGGAATTAAGATTATAAATTCAGTGAATTTGGAATCTGAATTCAGAACCTCAAAATAGAATACTTTATATCTAAGTATTTACAAGATTTAGAGGTATTTTGATGTAAAACTGAATTTTACACTTAGAAATAAAAAGTGATAGATTTAGAGAAACTATGACACGAATAGTTAAAACTAATGTAAAGAGGAAAATTGTATGGGGAAGGAAAATTTTCTTTATTAAGATAAAAAATCGTGGAAATAAAATTTTCCTTCAAATAGAGTGTTTTTTATTTTCAAAACCTAAAGGAATGGAAAATTCATAAGGAACCCATTTTGACACAATAATCTCACCCTTTTTGGAATGCATAAACATCTTTACAAAAAAAATTCTAAGGACTGAGAAATATTATAGACTTTAAAATAAAAACATATCTCCCTTTACTTATGAATCATAGTTAATACGACTAACTCCCACTTAGGGTTTGAAATCCTTAAGGATCATATTCTTGATTTTTTTAATAAGGTTTTTAATTTTCTAGCATTTGAAAAACTTCATTGATAAGAACATTCCTCTAGATGAACTTCTCCTTACATAGGGAAATCTCTTCTTTACTTAGTATTCTTTTAATCATTCCTTTCACCCCCTTTGTGATTTTCAAAAAGGGATAAAGGGAATGGGAGAAATTGTTTCCTGAAAAATTAGTACTAGACAGCCACAAACAAGGTATATAAAGAACAACCAAAATTTCATTAATTTGATAGAATTTGCATACAGAAAAGTATAAAAAATTATTAGAATGGAAATAAATTATACTTCTTTCTCTTTTAGTATCAGCTTCTTCATAATGGTTTTTAAATTTTTGAGCTCATTGTGATATTCTTCCATATGCTTGAGAAGCTGATCATGATCATTATTTTTCATCTCCAAGGCTTCAATTTTTTTCTCCTGAGCCTTAACACATTCTTCTTGAGCTTTCAACACTTGTTCTTTCTTAGAATGCGTGTCTTAAATCTCAATTCTGAGATTCCTTTCCCTCTTACAATTCATGTCCCCCAAATTAATCTTTCGATTCAGATCCATAACTTCCTAATTCCTAGTAGTCTATTCTTGGTTTAACTTTTCGTCAAGAATATTTGCAAGAAACACGATCTTCCCATATTCAGTGTCAAAAGAATCCTTGATATTATCACGAAATTCATCAATGATTCTCGTTTCTTCAATTATCTTCTTTGACATGCTACTAATCTTCATGCAAGATCGTTTGTGGGCCTCATAACCAATGAGGAAGGTTTTGAAATCAGTTTCTAGTCCAACACATTTTTCTATAATAATAGAAACTAAATTTGATTTCGGATTTATCATATGCTTAAGAATTTGGAATCTTAAGTCTGTTCATGGGAAAGAGGGAATAATACCAACCATCTTTTTCTATGACCGAACCAAAAAATATTTTCCAAGGGAATATGATTCTTGAATCTGAGTGTTTGGTTAGTGAGTATTATTTTTCTATGTCCTCAGCGTTCTTATTTTATGAAGCCCCAACATCTATCTTATTTGACACATATTTACTATGTGTTTCTACTGTCACCTACTTTCCCTTATAAGCTCTCGGAAAGATCTCTTCCCCCTTGGGTGATTCATGCTCACTGTTAGATAACTGAACAAATTTGTCTTCTTTATCTCCCCCTTTCTCTATAATATTCATTTTATCTTCCAGATGAAAGAATCCATGATTACTTCTTTCATCATCTGTTGTCTTATTCACTTCTTCCCAACCCTTCTATTGATTCCTTGGTGTATCATGTTCTGAGGATTTGGCTTGGGAAGTCCGGATCGATAATTTTTCATTGGTTCTTTCCTTCTCATGGTAATATTTGACTTACATTATGATATCATTAGTTTCATTCCCTTCTTAATAATCATCTTCTTCTTATCCTATTTCCTCTTCCTCTTCTTTAACATTTTCTCCTTCTTGTTCTGGATCTATAATCACCACCTTCTTTCCTAGAGTCTCAAGAAGCCATTCTATCAAAATCAATTTTGGCACTATGATTTTTTCAAATGATTTCTCCATATCCTTGAGAAGTGATTATACTATCTCAGCCTTAGACATCTTCGCCTTTTTCTTATTCTCTTTCTATTGGTTCTCATAATCTTCAGTAGACTTTATTCTTAACGATTTTGACTCTACTGGGTCTAAGCCAAATTTGGGATCCCCTTCCCTCGCGGTCTTCATATATTGTCTCTACCTAGACACTACTTCATCAAGGTAGGATTTTTGATTCTTTGGTTTTGGTTGTGCAGACTCTGTTTCTTTAGCCACATGGGTTTTTTCTTTCTTCTCTGGCCCCTTTTCCTTTCTCTTACTTCCACCGTTTTTGAAAGACTCAGCCACTTCCTTTTTCTTTTAATGAGCATGGATTTCAACTTCTGACAGATCATAAAATTCTTTTGAATAACTCGAAAAAACTAAATTTCATTCCCCTTAGACTTTCATCACTCAGCAACATCACTTTGAAATTCCATGGATTAGAACAGTAAGGAATTTTGAATGATTAATGCAAAAGAACTATGATATTCGAAAGAGTAATAGGATATATGATAATATGAGACTTTAGATTTCCATTCTTGATATTCTCAATAGTAACAAAGTTTTACTTTATCAGGTTAATCTTACAGAGGTTTACCAAGAAATCTAGAATATAGATATCACTTTTTTTCAGGGTATCATTATCCTCTTTTCACATAATGAATAAACCATGGACCCATAACTCAAGAATCCGAAGGATTATAGAGAGATGAATGATTTTCGGAGTCCTCTATTTCTTCAAACCAAGACAAGCTAGAGCCTTCTCTTTATCAAAAGATCCTAAAGCATCTGGTAATTTGTGAGTACAAAATTTTTCTTCTCCTTGATAAGGAATTATGATCAAACTAGCTGCCTTGATATAAGAAAGATAATATGTCTTCTCATAGCTTTTGAAAGAAAAATTATCTCTTCCTTCTTCTTTAAGAAAGATAATTGTTTTATAGATCACTATCATCAACTCTGGATACACAAGATTTTGTACCTATGGTATTTAAATACAAAGGTTGTCCCAACCAATCAACTTAATATTCATAGAAATGATAGAATCATATTTTTCGAAGAATTTTTTATCAACTAACCTTTATTTGGATATCTACCATTCAGATATTTTATTAATAGTCAACATATCATTATAAGGAGAAGCTTTAGTAGACATTCAATACAAAGGTAACATTGGAGATTCTGAACGGCTTTTAGTATAGAGATAGAGCTTCAGCACATGAAAGCATGAAAACCCAATGTGGGACAACCATCAGAGGGGATTTATATAAGTGATTTTGGAAATGGTTCACCTTCCATGGTTGAACCAACAATTAAAAAACATCTGATCAAAACTGACTGTTGAGATGATAATCGAATAAGGATTTTGTTAAGTTCTGATATTTTGAGGTTTTTAAGATAAAAATTCCGATTTAAGGAAAATTGAATCCAAAAATTTTAAAATAGAATTATAATACCAAGAAGTAAAAGTTTATTACAAAAACATTAGAAAGGAAACATTACTATTAGATTTATTAGGGAAAATTATTCACAATAAGGAATATTCTTCTTGATGACCATTGAATTTTGTAATATGACATTGAAGAATTCTAACTAATAAAATTTTAGATTATGAAAAAAATTTGATTACGAAATTTTTTTACTACGAAGTATTTTGACTATGAAAAATTTTTACAACAAGAAATTTCCACTATGAAAAATTTCCACTACGAATAATTTTGAATATTAAAAGTTTTGTTATGAAAATAAATTTGACTAACAATAAAATATAACCGCTATGAAATGGAGTTTCTTACTTTAAAGAGATAGGTTTCATCAAAAAGTTAATATGGAATAATACCTTGTAGTTATCATTCCTAACTTCTTTTTAATATATTCAAATCAGTTGGAGGGTAATGATTTTGTGAAAATATTTGCAAGTTCATCTTTCATTCTGATAAATTGAAGAATGACATCTCATTTTTTAGAGTGATCACTAAGAAAGTGATGCCTTATGTCTATTTTTATTGAAAGAAAGTGATGTGTTAGATTTTTACATAAAGAAATGTCAATAGTAAAATCACTGAATAATTTTTTTTTGGTAAAACCCATACCATATTCTATGAATGTGTGTTGCGTCAACAATTCTAGAGCACAACAACTTCCAACTGCTACATATTCAGCTTTAGCACTAGAATGTGCTACTAAGTGTTGCTTTTTTCATGACCATGAAACTAATGAATCTTATAGGAAATGAAATATTCCAGATATACTTTTATATCCATTTTACATCCACCAATGTCTGCATCTGAAACACATTTTTAAAAAAATCATTTTTAGAAATATGAAAGTGTCCTAAATCCATGGTTCCCTTTAAGTAGAGAAAAATCCATTTCACTACCTATAAATGAGATTCTATTGGATTGGATTGATATCCTTCACATAAGAATACTGAAAACATTAATTCTGTATGACTAGCTTTAATGTAATGTAGAATTCCTATCATACCTCTAAAAGATGTTTGATCTATTGGTTTCCCAGCTTCATCAAAATCATGTGAATTTGAGGTACCAATAACAGTAAATATACTCTTAGTGTTTTCATATCCATACATTTTAAGATTATCTTAAATATACTAACGTTCGGATATATAAATTCCATCTTGTTTTGAGAATTTTGAAATCCAAAGAAAATTGTTAACTCACCCAACATACTAATTTCAAACTCAGATATCATTAGATCCGCAAAGGAAGCAGTTAAAGATTTCTAAATTGAACCAAATATAATGTCATTAACATATAATTGAACAATCAAGACATTTTTCTTATCATAATTTATAAAAATGGTTGGATCATCATTCATCGTAAAATAATTGTTTTGTTACAAAAGTCTTCTACGTCTGTCATACTAGGAACTAGAGTCATGTTTAAGCCTATATAAATCTTTGATAAGTTTGAAAACATGTTCAAGATTATTTTTGTCATCAAAACTAGGAGATTTTTGAAAAACAAATTCCTCTTGAACATAACGATTAAGGAAAGCAGATTTAACAATCATTTAATAAAGTTTGAAGTTAATGAATTATAAAAAGGCAAGTAAAATACAAATAGATTCATGTATATCTATTGGATCATATGTTTTTTCATTTTTTATTTCTTCTTGTTGATTATAGCCTTTAGCAACCAATATAGGTTTATTTATTACCATGATTCCATTTCCATCACACTTATTTCTGAAGACCCATTTTAATCAAATAACATATGTTTCCTTAGGTCGTTAAACCATGGTCTGGACATTATTCATTTCAAATTAATTTATCTCATCTTGTATGGATTTTATCCAATAAATATATCATAAAGATTCAGTGCTATTAGGTTATAATTGATAAATAAATTATAGATTTTCTACTTTATTTCATAAGGATCTTCTAGTCCTTACAGGTTGATTTATATCACCATTGATCCTATCACTTGGTTGATTCTTAAGAAACAACTAATTTGGGTTTTTTAATACCTGTTCATTAACATATGGTAGGAAATATTTTGGGGTAAATGCTTCAGAAATGTTTTCGTGCACATTTTCCTTATTAAAAGGATCTTTTATTAAGGGTTGAAAATAAGTTTTTGAAAACACATATGAAAATGTAGTTTGAGGTTGTTTAAAAACAAATGGATCAGTTCCATCAAGTATTGCATGTACTATTTCTTCAACAGTACAAGTATTTTTATCAAAAGCATTATAATCCTTAGAAGTTGTGGAGTAGCCTAAGAAAATTCCTTCATCATATTTGGGTGTGAATTTCAGTAAATTATCTTTAGTATTCAAAATTAATACTTTGAAACCAAATAACTTGAAGTGGGAATGTCTAGGTTTTCTACCATTCCATAACTCATAAGTGGTTTTGTTAAGAAAAGGTCTAATAAAAACTTGATTTATAGTATAAAAACAAGTACATACAGCTACAACCCAAAAATGTTTAGATATAGAATATTCACTCAACATGGTTCTATTTATCACTTGAAGAATTAAATTTCTTCTTTCTACAACAACATCCTATTGAGGAGTTCTTGGTGCTGAGAACGTATGAGTAATTCCCTTTCTACTACAAAAAAAATCAAAATCCGAATTTTGAAATTCACCTTTTTGGTCACTATGAATAGTTTTAAATGGTTTATTTTTCTCAATTTTAACATGGGCTCTAAAAATTTTGAAAAAAAAGCATCATATTTGTTTGCTAGAAAATAGATCCAGGTAAATCTAGTGTAATCATAAACAAAGAAAAATATATAATATTTGACTCCAATGGTTCTAGTTTTTGTTGGACAAAAAACATCCATATGAACCATCTATAATGGATAAGTATTTGAGACTTCACTAACTGATTTAAAGTTTGATTTATGTTTCTTACCATATTGACAAGGATCAAAAACTTTTGAAGAATCAAATCTATGCTTCGGTAGATCCTTAACTGGTATTTTATTTTAGATTCTTCATAGGTTTTTAAGGTAATATCTTCATAACCTTCTATGCCATAACTAGGATATATATTCCATTGCTATAAGACAATGTAGGTCTTGCTTCCAAAGTTCTTCAAAGTTTAGTCTGTATACATTCTCATACTTATTGGGAGAAATTATAAATTCATCCTTGGAATTGTGTACTAAATATTTATAATGCCTAAAATTCACAGGGTAACCTTAATCATATAATTGAAATATTCTAATAGGGTTTTTCTTAATACCCTCAACAAATAAATCCTTCAATATCAATGTTTTTTCAAGAAAAACAATGTAACCTATACCAATAATTTCTCTCTGAGCATTATCTCCGAATGTTAATTTCCCTCCTTTGGTCATGATAACATTTTCAATGACGTTTTTGTTACCATTTATATACCTGGAACATCTACTATCCATGTACAATATTTCCATTGGTACTATCATTAGTTTCATGCAAATAAAAGACTTCGACTCTCTAAACCAAAACATTCTTCGATCCAAAAACATCAAAAAAATGTTTGGAATCCACATTCTCATAGAAAATTATGCTCTATGTAAATCTAAAGACTGAGTTTTTTTTGAGGCACACTTTTTTGCCCAGTACCCACCACACTGACACATAGTGCAGAAAGGAGAACATTTAAGAAAAAGTAATTATTACTAAAAATTTGTTTTGAATGAGTATAACCAAATACAAGAATTATTCCATAGAGGTCAAATTTAGTAATACATCTTATAAATATTTTAGTTTCCTAATTTTATGTTTGGAAAACAATTCATTAAGGAAAATATTTCTAAATTTAATTTAATAACTATGTTTTTATCCTCAAAAACATTATTTTTAGCACTAGAGTTAGTCTATAAAATATTTTTTGAAGAAATTTATTTTTCTAAATCCTTATAAAATTTATCCTTCTCAGAATTAAATTCCTCTAGGGTTTTTGAAATACTTTATATATCAGAAATTTTCTTATCAAGATCCTTTGAAAGATCTAATAATTCTTTAGTATGAATATAAATTATTGAATTTTCCTGATCATGATTTATTGTGACATTAGAATTTTCCTTCTTAAGAAGCTTTGAAAACCTAGACACGTATTCTTATGTAGGTAAAGTATTATCTTCATCAGAAGAATATTATTCATCTTAAGATTCATAATATTTATTATTGCTATAGTTTGAATTCAAGGATACACTAGTTATAGATTTAGCATTGTGTACCTTGGCCATTAGACAATGATTTGAATGGGTAATTTGGCAAAAAAACCATGATTCTTCTAATGAGAATATTCATACTCTAGGGATTTTCAGAAGAGTATCCACCAGTGGCACTCAAAGTGTCATTAGCTTTCAAAATATTATTTTATTTATCTATGTATTACTTCATTTTATTCTTCTCATAATTCTTTTCCTTTCTATCCTTTCTCTTAAGCATAGGCCAATCTAGCCTTATATTCCCTGATCTTTTGCATTCATAACAAGTGACTTCAAAGTGTTTCTTGTCTTTAATTTCATTCCTCTTAAATCTATATTGAAAGTCTTTCTTCCCAACTATCTTGTTCATCCTTTGAGTAATATTATATGGTTCATTCTCAGAATATTCATTTTCACATGATTCAGAGAAAACATTGGCTTTCTTCGACAATGATCTTGTAACACTTTCAAGAGACTTTTCATTAGTAATAGAAAAGGCTACACTTCCATTTCCATCCTTCTTTTTATTAAAATAAGAATCTCTTTTCATTTTTTTCTCATGTTGAAGAAGATTTCCAAAAATATCATCAATATTATTCTTAGATACATTCATATTCTCATCAATAGTTTCTCCAAGATTCCCACTCAATAGGCATGATATCTATAATATTGTCCACAAGTTCCTCATAATGCAATCCTTTATCACCCATTGATTGTAAACTATTAAAAATATTAATAACTCTTTGTTGAACATTGAACACTGGTTCTCCATAAGGAAATTGAAATACCTGATATTCTTCTTTAAGCATGGATCTTTTAGTTTATTTAACCATGGATGTACCAAAATGAGTAACCTCCAATTTCATCCAAATAAAATTTGTAGATTCACAAGATGAAATCCGACTATATATATTTCTGGTCATGGAACACAATAAAGTATTTCATATCTTGTAGTTTAGTTGATATACTGACTTTTCTTGATTATTAAAAGTTCTGACATCCTTATCGAAAATCTTGTAATATCCAGTAAGCATAACAAATTTGTCCACTCTCCTATTAATAAAAAAAATCATCAAACAATCTCTCCAATATTCATAATCATTCCCCACAAATATAGGTGGTATAGTAAGAATAATATTTTCAATCGAACTAAAATTCATTCCAGCCATGTAAAAGAATATATTTTTAAATAGAAACATGTTAATAAAAAAAGTTTATAAACAAGGATAAAAATCCTAAGGAAAATATTTTCTGAACAATAAAAATTGATCTAGAAAACTTATATGTGAATATAAGTATTTCATAGTCCTACTCTAATACCAATTGAATGATCGAAATATAATATAGTTGCTCAATATAAAAGAGGGGGTGAATTGTATCCTTTAAAAATTCCTTTTGAACCTTTAATGTTGGTATAAAACATTTTTTTAAACTTTAGGAGAACTATGTTTAACAAAACTAAACAAGGTAAATTCACAAGACCTCTTAGTTCTACAAACATTATGGGTTCCAGAATTATGGTTCTGGATATGAAACATAAAAAAAGTAGACACAAAAAAATGTTCTACCTTAAAGTGTATAGAATCTTACTAATCAGAGTATACAAGTACAAGAATGTATAAGATATTTATACTTTCTTTATTAAGGAAAATGAAGTTGAAAATAAACTTGAAACAATACAAGTAAAAAAGTATCAAATCATTAAAACCAAAGAGTAGGGTATCCAACAACATTTGATAAAGGTCCCTTGATTTATACATTCAAGAAATTTTGTCATAACCACACTAGGGTAAGACATCGATAAGAATACAAGAGTCCGTCATGATATCCCCACAAGCCCTTGAAACTCAAGGTAGTCAGATCCTCTGTCTTATTTATCATGGAATTCATAACACTTTAAGGTAGTCGACACCTATGTCTTATTATCCTCACTAGTCCTCAATTTAACATAGCAAAAATCAGAGTTGCACGAAGCAAGCTGAACAAGCTGTTCATTAAGCACAAGGCATGAGAGTATCCTTCTCTAGAAATTATTTCAGCAAAATGTAATATCTTGAGTTATCAACACTTATTAGTTAGTAGATGTGGTGAGCTTGTTCAAATGAGCTCATATTTATAAGAATTTATCCAAATTTCATAACCCTCCTCCAATGGTCACAGTTTTCCATGAATCTCGGAAGGACCTATAAACTTGTCATTGAAATGATGGCTATTTGGAATTAGATTGTAAGACATAATTTCATAACTAAATCAAGGGTAGGAAAAGAAATGGTTTCTTAACCGAATTCATTTTTTGGAGTCCAAGAAAAAAAAATTCAGAGTCTGTGGAAATAAAAATTTGGTATCTATATTTCATGGATATTCAGATTCAATTTTTCAAGGAATTCGGAATCTGAATTCTATAGATTTCAGAGTCTGAATTTCAATAAATTCAGAGTACGAGTTCTAATGAATTCAGAGTTTGAATTTAATGAATTATGAATCTGAATACAGAACTTGAAAACAAAATACTCTATATCTATGTATTTATATGATTCAAAGGTTTTTAGATTTGAAACTCAATTTTACACATATAAATTTAAAGAGTTCGATTTAGAGAAACTATAACATAAACAATGAATACAAAGGTAACGAGAAAATTTTATGGGGGAAAAAATTTTCTTTAATGAGATAAATCATTGGGGAAATAAAATATTTCTTGAGATTGAGTGCTTGTGATTTTCAAAACATGAAGGAATGGAAAATCACAAGGAACCCTTATTGACTCAACAAATGTGACCGATATAATTCCTTGTGTGTTTATTTTCTTAAAAATAAAATTAGTTTTAGTAAAAATAAAAATTGACATAAAAAAAATTAAATTGCTTTCATATTGTATTGTTACATTAGTAAAATGATTAATATGTCATTTTTAACATATAGAAATCAACCCCATGTCCATATGATTCACGGTGTGACCATTATACCTCTAAATGTGTCTTTTTTGTTTAACATTCCATTAAATATTGGTTAAAAGAACATGGGATATACTGAATGTTTATAAAAAAGAATAGAAATTGATTTAATACATTATTTTGATGTTACATCCTTCATTTGGTATGTATAGGAATTACACACACATCAATCAGACACATAATGTGACTGGTATTACATCAAGTTCAACTTTTTATTTATAATTGTCATGTTTTTTCATAACAATGGAAAATAGAATAATAAAAACTGAGAAAACACATTGATATTGTTTTTATATTTTAAGAAAACTATTCATTATTCATTTTTACGTGCATGAATTTTTTTTAAAGGTTAGGGATGAAGCCTCATTTATTATTAAATCAAAGCCGAAATTTAATGTGTAGGAATTGAAACACCTCAATTAAATAAACGATGTCCCTAGTATGTCTCAATGTATCTTTTAATAGTTTGAAATTCAAATTTTAGTTTAAAAAGAGTCAGTTGATGAATAAAACTAATTATTTCATATTGAATTTTAAATTTGGTAAAACAATTAATAAGATACATTTTATGTCTATGAATTAGTCTCACATTAAACCGATACAGAATGTGATCGATAAGACTCAATGTGAGTGTTTCTATTTTCAAATGATATTTTAATAAGAAACCCAAGTGACATAATCAAAACTTCAAAATGGATTTTATATTTTTTATACACTAAGATAATGATACACAATTTTTTTTTTGAAATTTAGGGATCAACCATACCTCAATATGATTCTTGGTGTGACTGTTATAATTTAATGTGTGTCAATTTTTTTAAAATTGACATTACATTGTGTAAAAAAATCATGGGACATACTGAAAACTGAACAAACACATTCATAGTATATTCATACTTTATTATAATGATTCAAAATTCCTCTATTGGTTTTATTAATCAACCCATCATTAATATGATGAAAATTTTGACCATTATATCGAAAAGGGTTTCTTTATTTAAAATTTACATTAATTTTTGTGAAAATAATATGTGATATAATGTACACTGATAAAACATATTCAGACTGTTTAGATACTTTGGGAAAACAATATATAATTTAATTTTGACTTTTATGAATCAAATTGACCTCTATATGAAGAATTTTTTTAATGGTGTTACTCAATGTGCATGTTTTGATTTTAAATTTACAATATTTTTAGTGAAACGAAAAGGTGACATACTGAAAAAAAAGATACTATATATGGATTATTTTAATAATTTAGGAAAATGATCTATATTTAATTTATTATGTATATGAATAAATCTCCCCTTATTCAGATGCACATTGTGACTGATGTTACTTTAAATATGTATTTCTTATAATTCATATTAAATTTAGTTAAAAGGACAAGCGACATTCTAAAAACTATGAGAACACAACTTTACTGTTTCTATACATTAATCAAATGACCCATAATTTATTTATAACATGTTGAAATCAACAAAAACTCATTCGGATACAAAGTATAACCCTTATGAATCGAATTTTCCATTATCAATTTAAAATTGTCATTTTAGTTCAAAATTTGTGTCACTTACTGAAAACCAAGAAACTCCACTCTGATTGAATTAATAATTTTGTAAAGTGATTAATATGTCTTGTGTGATGTGTAAGAAGTATTATAATTTCAAACTGACTCAATATGTGATTAGTATGACTCAATGTGCATGTTTCATGTATGATATTTTTTTTTCTGAAAAACACACGTGACATGATAAAATTATGAAAACACATTCATATTGTTTTGATAATTTAGAAAAATTATTCATAAGTAAATTTTGATTGGTGGGAATCATTTTCACCTTAATCTAACATACCTTTTTAAGTCTATAACTCCAAAGGTGTCTTTATTTAAAAGTGATTATAATTTTATTAACAAGAAAAAATAAAAAACTCAAAACCAACATAATGCATTCATATTTTTTGATACTTTAGGATATTGATACATATTTCATTCATTGAAAGTTATAATCAACCAACCTAAATTCAATGCATGGTGTAACCTTAATTACTTAAAGTGTGAATTTTTTATTTAAAATTTACATTTAATTAATGTATTTTTTTCATAATCATATTTAATTTAATATTTTGTAGTATCACTAAGATATTTTTTTCATATATAAATGGATTATTTTTCTCCAGTTGTGGTTATTTTTTTGGAAAATGATACCATGTGTGGAATTTTTCTTATACGGTGTTGCAAACACCAAAGAATATTAAACTTTAATATTATTAATCGTTACTAGATAATTTCAAATATAATTATAAAATAAAATTATTTGAAATTAATATAGTAGTGTTTTTTATATATTCATGATGTCATATTTTTTTCTATTAAATTATATATTTTTGAAACATAGGTAATATGTTTTCTATAGTGTGTTTTTATACAAATTACACAATACAATACGATAGGCCTTTATAAATTCTATTGAATTCAATGATAAATATTTGGGGCATTACCATTTCTAACCTAGTACTAATAATATGTGGTCGTTATCAGAAAAACATTATATCTGATAAAGGGGATCCCAACTTTGATAGTGCTGAGGAAAATAATTATTTTTCATAGATGTCAAGGGGATTCAAAGGCTGTAGTGAGTTGAAGATTTGGGTATTTTGGGAGCATGGATGAGTTACCCTTCATACTAGGTTTGGTGGGGATTCCTCTTTAGAATGGTGATTCAAGATCGTTCATGGAGATTTATGGTGACGATGTCCTGGAGATGATGTGAAGGCCCGGTGTGCCAGTTGTTATTGTGTGACCAAAAATATTCTTCGATAGGTGATCACATATTAATAGTTACCATTGTTTCAATGATGTTGGAGGGTTGATGCATGACTCAATAGAGGGATCTGTAGTTTGGGAACTGTATGGTGGGGGCCTCTGTTAATGGAAGGATCGCTCCGGCATGGTGGTGCTCGGGCCAACGCAGTTTTTCTTAGGCATCATGACCCCAATTGCATATTTGTTTTTTGTTTTAGATTATTTATAATTGTCCCTATATCCACTATTATCGTATATATGTTCCCTATACTTATTATGGTATTTGGTTTTTTAATGAGTTATTTTCTGCAGGGGTCATGATCTACTAGATTTTAAGGCTATGTGCCTATGGGTCTAGGGTCTTGTAATGTGTTGTCCGTTATCCGTGTTCAAAATGTGTTCATATAATATTTTTCACTTTTAACAAAGTATATTCCATCAACCATTTTGATTAAATGGGTATCATAAATTTTTCATCATTTTATAACATGTTGAAAGGATAATTGTTTCATAATCCCTTATTTGTTTTTTAATTGGATTACCCATGGAAAATGAATCGTGTTTCATAAAAGGTTTATTATGATATAACCTAAAGAAGTGAAATAGTTTTCATAAGAATATTTTTATCATAAACAATTCATTGATGTAATATAAATTGAGCCGCTGTCTGATATCCCTTGTAAATCACGTGTGAGATAAATGGATGTTATATTTTATGGAAAACGATATTTATAGATAAGCCTACTAGATCATTTATTGAGGAAAATTAATTTTATTTTAAGATCTATTATTAAAAAAAATTAAACATTTTTATGATATATTTATTTCAAAAAAATCAAAAAAATAATGAAATAAGATTTATATAAAGTAATGGTAATTACTTTGGGAAATTATATTTTGAATATTGTAGGAGATGGGGTGACCTTTTAAAAGTTATGTGACTGGAAAAATTATAATTTCATATCAAGGAAAGGGTGTATCCATAGCTTTCACGTTATGTAAGGCTCCAATATGGATTCTTCAAAACCTATAAACATTATATGGTCTAAATATATACATAAAAATATATTATACATGATTAACGGTAATTATACAGATTATCATTATACAATAAGCCCCTAGTAAACCCAATTGAACCCTAAAAATGGAAATTATATTTTATTAATATCGTGAATTATTTCGAGGGAAATTTATTTTTAGTCTTAATTTAAAATATAAATTATTATAATACCCAATAATTAATCCATATTTATAAATTCAGATAACATAATTGGAAATTATTAATATCACATTAATCGATTATACATGATTAGAAAGATGGTTTTCAAAGAATATATTTTTAAATGATTGATGATAATTTATAAACAAATTGAATATAAACTTTTATACCATGAACAATATTGGATAAAGAGATATATAATTTTACAAATATTTCATTAAAAACACCTATAGTTTTAAATTAAAACTTCTGTCCCAACTAGAAAAAATACCATGAGGGTGGGAATCAAGGTATGAAAGATTAAAATAACTCCATCTGAAGATCGTGTTTTCTCATTAAATAAAAAAATCTCCTCTCCATTACGCTTTGAAATGTATTAACATTAATTAAATCATGAATGATACACATCAATTATCCTTAGTTCACTATCAATTTTATACGTCAGAGGAGCATAAAATGACAATATACTGATGTAACAAATACACTAAGGGTCACAATAAAATTTTTGTTCAGGATAGATGAAATATATGCCCATGACCACTGAATTTTATAATAATAGTGGAACCCCAATGATTTCTACGGCTTAATCCATAAATCACTAATTCAATGTATCACTATAGGTGGAAAGGATCACATTTTCCCTCTTCCTTTTAACACTACTCTTGATTGTAATCACACATAGTTTTTTAACATGTTTGTACCTTGATTTGAAATAATGAATACATCATAATTTGTAGATAGAATCTCTATTGATGTCTCAATTTCATACACTAGTTGAATATCACTATACCAAGGATTAATTGGATGATCAATTTTTCATAATCTCATGATGCTCAATTGTTTATTAACATTACACAACCTTTATGAAACTATGCATTTGTTCACTTCTTTATACTAACTTCATGTACCCAAAAACTTTTAGGAATACATAATTTTTCTCTATGATCTCCTAGCCTTCAAAAAGAAACATCCATTCATGAATATAAAAGAGATTTTTTTATTCCCACTTTATCTTCATGTATCTCACAACTTTATCTCATATTTTTATAGCTACTATGAAATTTTTTACAATCATAATGCTTAAAAATTTTGGTTTTTTTTTATTTCCTTCATGAACATCCCTTCTTCATGAACATATTCTCATAAAAAACCTTTAGGAATCTCTTTTATAAATTAGAATCCCTTGAATCAATGCAAATTAAATTCCAATTTTTTTAGGGGGTAGAGGACAATTTTGATGTGTCACCTCTTGTACCAGAAGATTCTATACTCATCATCATATTTTAATAAAGAACACAAGTCCTGTTTATGAAGCTACATACAATCCCTAATAACCACTTAAATTTCCAGTTTTTGAATTCATTTTAGTTTCATAGATTTACAAATTTTCATTGATAATTTGTGATCCTAAAATCCTCTATTACCCAATGTTCCTTCATGATGATCAATATCCACAAGAAAATCAAATATTCATGAAAATAATTCCAAATAAAAAATTTTATGAGGTATTTATAGAAATCAATCTTTCATAATGATTGATCTATCCTCTATATTATTAACGAAATGAAATTTTTTAATATTGGGAAATTATTACACAATATATAAGTAAATTTCAATACCACAACAACATAATCCATTCCTTTGTTTCAAATCGTTGTAAACATTCCTTTTATTGTCTCTCTTAGTAACCCCGAAACAGAACATGGAATCCGTATATTTATAAAAATACAATCAAACCAAAAATTGTGCAATGTTACCTAGAGTTATTTTTTCCAACATTATCTCCAATTGAGTTAGTGGAAAACTCTTCACATTTTGATAAATAGTTAAATATTCTATAATATTCAACCAAAGTTCACATATTTTTATTTAGGTAAATATTAGAGGCTTTACCCATCACACATTAAATTTCCACGTGATCTGTGCTCAAAAAGAGAAAAAGAGTACTATGAAAAGTTCATCAATGAAAGACATTATTCCAAAACTAATCAACTATATTCATCATGAACCCTATCTATCATAATTATTACCTCTGATCGATCCTCATTAGCATCGTCAAGTTTAAAATTCCCCCAGTAATACCGCTTCCCCTGTCCACTTCTCCACCTATCTTGATTAAGATTATTTCTCCCCCTTTTTTCCATAAATTTTCCCATGTATTCAATGAAACAAAATGTCTTTATTTTGTGGTATGTAATAGGGTAATGAATACTGATCAACAATTAATGGGAAGAAATTATACGTTTGGGAAAGGGTGTCCCACGTCTACACTTTTTCAAGTGTTGGGAGTTAATAGAACTCCATGATCCAGTCGATACCGCTAAAACACTAATTTGGGTAAGTCTTTTTCCAAATGTCTTCAAACTATAGTTCTATATGTATGTCCTCTAACATCACAGGGTTGTTCTCCACCTTATCCTTGCTAAAATTATACTTTATTTCAATGTGATTCATCCCTGAGTGATAGAAAATACATTTTGTAAGATTTCTTGGACTTGGATTCTCATAATGGATTCTGATTGGAGACATCACCTCAATTCACATATCATCAAGCTTAGGCATTCTACACAATAACTATCTTCAAGCGTGATTAGACACAATATATTTCGATTATTGGGTTCTCAATAAAATATAATATTATTTCTTTCTTAGCCAATAAATAAATAATTCAACAAGATCTAATGCACCAACTGATGTAAATTTTTTATCATCTTATTCTCTATCCCAGCTTACATTTTTATATCCTTATAACTCATGCTAATATTTTTCATTGTAAAGAAGAATATCCTCCATTTCATTGATATTTTGGCGAATTAGTTTCCCTTCATTTATGTTGATTTATTTTTTATTTCATTTATATATTACATATGGGAATATGGGAAAAATATTTCCATTTCATATTACTATCATGAAGAATATACTTCCTATGATTTCCATGTATTTTATGACATTAATTTCACATCCTTTAGCATCAAGTGATAGTGTCATCATGGTGGACTCCATAGTCATTATCTTCATGGAATTATCAACTGGAAAACATCTCAAACCATCCATGAAATATTCATATTAAAAAATGAGTGTTATATTCACTCATTTATTCACCTATATACCAAGAAAAAATTTAATTTCATCATTCATTGGCTTTTATAATTCACATTCCATGAATTCCGTGACTTGTTTACAGTATTCATCGTTTAATCCAAACAAATATTATTTAGTAAACATACATAATTATTAAGAATTTTTTATTTTTATCAGTATTTAAAAAGATAATTTAATCAACTATAGGAAGCTGAAACAAAAACTTATTAAAAACCAAATCTTGCATTCAATATCATGCTTTTTGTGTATTATTTAACCCATATAGCACATTCTCTAGATAAAAAACAATTTTCTTATCTTTATGAATGATAAAACCATCTGTAAGAACAATATAATCTTATTCTTCCATAAAACTATTCTCAAACACAAACTTAATTTCAATCTATAAAATATTTGACCATCATTGCATTTTTATCGAGAGGAATAATATTGTTATCTATATCTTCAAAATAGGTAAAAATGGTTCATCAAAATCAATACCCTCTATCTAGGAGTATCCTTCTAACATTGATATTTATTTTTTTCTGTATTAATATGAAATATTCATTCATTATGGTGTGAATGTCCAATTTGGTCCCAATGGAATTCCAAAATATTTTTCATGAATGAACATCCAATGTAGGATTCTTCTCAATCTAATCATTATCTTCATTCATAGACATAACATAGTTGTCAAATCATTTTACTATATAAAAAGATATATAATCTACCTATGATAAGAAGGATTCTTGGTGTAATGAATATATAATTCTGTTTTGAATTGTTGCTTCCTTATCACCAATAATGTTCTATCTATTAATATAATCTTGAGTCTTCAATTTTAGTTCCAAAAAAGATTTGAATTCTTCTTTCAAATCATCATTATATTATTATGAATTTCCATTTACCACTTCAACTCCCATTGATGTCATTACCAATTCATCAATTTCATCCTAGAACTATTCAATGTTTTCCTGATGATTCAATTCATTTTCATAAATAGTTACGTCATTTCTTTCAAATACCATTAAAACCCTCATATTGAAATATTTATATGATTTTTTTTCAAAATATCCATGAAATATTCCCCATAAGCTTCTAAATAAAATTTACTTTATTTATCATTATTGATAATAAATAATTTAATTTAAAATATTCAAAAGTATTTAAATTTCGGCATCTTCCCATACCACATGTCATATAAGGTATTTCTCCCTTAAAACATAAATATGCCCTATTGGATATATTGTCCATTGTTAATAACACTTCATTTTATAATTTATCTATTATTTAATTTTCAATAATAATTTTCATATCCCATTTTTTAATGATATGATTTGTCCTCTCAATCCTCTCTTTTAATGAATAGTTATCAGTAATAAAACATGATCTATTTTCTCATGTTCCTCGAGATGATATTCCTCTTCACTCATTGTGAATTCTATACCATTATCATAACAGAAATGTAGTATATTTTATCGAATAATTATTTTACATTCCCTACAATACTATTTTATCCAATTGAACACATCAAAACATTGATAATTGAAAAACACTAATTCCATAGAATTGAAATAATTAATGAAAATAATTTAATACATCTTAAGGTAGATAGATCTGGGTGAGATATGTCTATATACATCTCTATTTACAAATTCAATTCCTCTAATTTACATTTTTTCCCTAGAGTATAATTATAATTGTATTAAATCATCACATAGATTGCATGTATGATTTCAATCAGATGATATCATAGGAAGATATCAATGTCCATTAAATTTTACCAAATCTTCAAGGGATGGTTTCCATTGATAGTCATGTCAATTATAATACAACCTCTTTTCTTCCTCTCTAGATAACAATCACATACCTTCTTCTCCACTTACATGGTAGAGATTCCCCTTAATTAATTTTTGATGTTGAAAAATTGTACTATCTATTCCATTCAAGATATATATATTCAAAGTATTGATTATTGCATTCCATGAGTCTCTTGGTTTACTAAAACTAAGATATTTGTGACTGATAACTTCAACAACAAATACATTTTCATATATCATTTTGTTTCCCCTGAAATTAGATTTTCTCAACATAATAATCATCATTACATCACCATTTACATATTTTAAAACACATTTTATGTCATATTTTATACCTGTAACAAGATCCTAATTACATTTCATATGGTTTGTTCATGAACTATGAAGAATATATACACATGAAATATCAAATGATATATTGGAAATCTCCATTACCACTGCTTTTTTAGATCTTTTCTTTTTGGACCATGTTTGTGAGTTCATATATGATATGGATTAATAATCTTCGTATTAAAAAAATAATATTATATCGCCTTAATCTTGAATATATAAAAATCAATTTTTCATTATTCATCTCATTTTATAATACATTGAGCTACTACTGATAACCACATTCAGTATTCATGGGAACATTTCTCTACATTATTTATGAGAAATATCATTCCATGTGTCTGAAGTTTCCACACCTGAAATATTGGAACTCAAATAAGATTATCTCCCTCCACATTCACATATGGGTTTCAAGAGAAAAATATGGTTTCTTAAAGGGAGGATCCATTAAGTCCACTATTGGGATTTCATAGAAAATTAAAGGGGACATTAATTAGAAAACTGTGGGTTCCAATATAATATTAAAGTGGAAACAGACAAGGCCTATTATAGAATTCAGTGGAATTTCATTATTCATTTTATGAGGCATATGGTCTTTTAATACCAGGTAGTTGACCTTTCCTTTCATTTTTATAGTTTATCAGGGTTCATATTTATCTTCATGGGTAGATCCTAGAACTTCTAAAAGTTAGTATGGGGTATACACAATGAGATCCCATTTTCCCTTTCATTTTCATTATAGTGTATGATTACCTCGTAAAATACAAATACCTCTACATGATTATTGGTAACATTATGCCCATTCATTATAGAACTCAATTTCAGGGGGTCTAACATTTCCTCTTTATTATGGAAATGTTGTTTTTTATTAATGTTTATAGAGATTCCATTAAAAGATTCATCCATATCATGGATGAGAATTCTAAATGGAGTGGGAAATTCATCAATCATGAAATGATCTATGTTTATTTTTCCACTTCTTGGTCAGAGCGTTGTGGTAATCATATTGAATCTATTCTTGGAATTCAAAGGACATTTTCCATAGACTACCTCATATCACATATTTCTCATGGATGCATCACCATTCAGAAATTTGAATGTGTGGCTAATAATATCGTTAATAGAATATCTAATTAGAAGAGTTGATTCATTTACATTGGAAGATGAATCACCCAATTTAATTGTGTGTTAACCATAATTTTGATGCACTTACTCTCCATTAGCATGGTCCCCATGGGGGTTCTTAATGGTATTGAGATTCTCTTGAACTCCTTCAGTTGGGACTCCCATGATGATGATATATTTCATTGAGCTTCTTGGAACAAGATCACTATGTCTCCCTCCAACCGTGGCATTAATGTAAGCAATTTTTTTGAAATTCCGACATGATTACTAGGTAAAATTAAATCAGATGTGATAGATTTTCAGTGTATTTTTGGTGGTTTAATCATAAAAAAATATGGAAAAGACGTCAAATATCTTAAAGTAAGACTCTCCCCTCTTTTTAAAAACAATGAAAGGCACATCCCAACCCTTTATAATCATTCTAGCTAGATTTTTCAGAGGGGGTATTAGTTTATAGATCCACAACTGGGTCGGTTTAGTTTTAGTCTATCTAGGATGTCATGCTCTGATGTTGTCCCTATAGGACGCTAGTAATTACCAATCATTCATTCGGGATGTGTTGGACCACAACCAAAAATCGATTTCTGATAGAATTACTATGTAGTATAGATTCAACATATGTATTTTCACCAGCTCCACATAAGGAACCTTTTCTGCATTGTCTTGTTGGGGATCAAATTATGATACATCCATGAATGTTCTATGGGGTGAATTTATTTAGTGAAATGAAATTATTCCAAAGTATAGCTTTTATATCTGGTGCATCTGTAACTATACCATCTCTATTGATATAATTTTAAAAAGAAGTTGTATTTTTCTCATATCCATGTGCACTTTATTTCAAATTCACATTGAAGAATCCATCAAAAATTTCTATTCCAAATATAATGGGATATTAGATTATAGAGATGTTATGTTAATTCACTAATTTCACATATTCTATGCATATAATCAATGAGTTTATGCACCTTTGTTTTATCAGAGTGGGTTCCAACTAGACTGAAACGAAGTCGTGTTCTCTACTCTTGGGGGGTGGGCTAATGGTGTATATGGGATGCCTGCAACTGGGATTGTCACAAGGATCTCCCTTCCTTAGGATTGAACATTATCTTCAGGGATATATCTCTTATAGCCAAGATATCTATATTATTGAAATACTGCTGGGATTCTCCTCTGGTCAACATTGTATGGAATATGAATTAAATTCCATCATTCAATCATGCCTCTCATGACCAATGGATTGGTTGGATCACCCCCACCCCGTCTATTTCCCTAATATCAATATTGACGGCTCATGTTGTGGAGGTATCATGAGGGGTGGAGGGATTGTCTATGATCAAAACGGTTTAATTCATCTCATTTTAATATCTTCATATGGAGTTGGAAATTACTTAGGTGTAGAGGTTAATGGAATCCTTAGTAGTAGTTCCCTTTTAAGCTCAAAAATAATAACCTTAGTAGCTGTTGAATTTGACTCCAAAATTATATGCAAATCTCTCAATGGTATCACTCATACTCCGTGGAATATTTCTTATGTGATCTACAATAACCATATGTTTTCAGTAATATGACATAAATTATTCACACATTGCAGGAATGGAATAGTGTAGTTGACTTCCTCATCTCAAGGGATTCCTAAAACTCTCCTCTAATGGAATACATAATAACTTTCTCCATCCCCTATAGATTTGATCATTATATCATTAGGATCACCCTTCTTCTAAATTATATTATCCCGCATTAGTATATTCCCCTTCATTCCCCTGTCAATAAATTTAAATTCTTAATGTTTTGTATTCCCTTCAATACATCTTGACTATAGACCATTCATTTTATGAGTTTCTATTCATTACATAACAATAATATCAAATTAGAGTTTCATTTATGTGTGTTAGTTATTTTTTAATGGTTTACTATTGGGATCTATTAATCTTCATGTTTTGATTCATACCTAAATTAATATTTAATATTGAAACATGTTCTTGTTATATATCTTCAACCATTACTGATTTCTATTTTTGATCAAGGCATATACCAGCTATATTATTCATATCATTAATTTTTTATTTCTAAAATTCCTTTAATTGTTAAATTATTAAATTCAACTCTACATTTCAATTTTTTATTCCTTTATGAACTATTTTTTGTTGTCAAGTGTTTCTCTAGATCATAACATTACTTCACAAGAGGAAACCCATATACTTGTGAATTTTGATGAGTTTTTATTTATATTAATACTTTTATAAAAACCATTGACCACTAATTTATATTCTTCAACATTGATCATGAACTCATAGATTTTTTTGAGTTCCCCGGCATTGAAGACAAAATAGTTTTAAATTCAACCATCATTTACAAATTCTCTTCTTATTATCACTATTTGAAGATTGTAACATCAAGAACCACTTTGTTGTATTTAATATTTTATTGCTCTACAAAAAACTATCTCATAAAGAGATGCTTCTAATTAATCCTAAAGATCAACTCTTTCATTGTCTACTTATTCATCATTGTCACTTTATTAATTTTGATTGGATAGTGCTAAACCTACCACTATAGCATTTTCAATATGATTTTTTTATTTTCCCAACTCTTCAACATTAATATTTTATGAACATTCATTTTCTTATAATAGGATATTCTTCATGTTGATGAAATTTATCTGAAAAAGTTTCATCCATTCTTATAGGAGGACTACTTATTTATAAGAATTTAATAATCATCTGTATAATCATGTAGTAACATTTTGAGGGACCCCTGTGCAAGACATCCACCTTTTCCACTTCAAAAACATACAATTGGAAATTTCCTTTTGAAATTTATTTTTCATATTTGTACATTTGATGAAAGGTATAAAATGAGATAATATTTATGTTTTAATTCTTTACCATTGTTAATAGTGAGCTAATTCATGGATTAGAATTACACTTAATTAGACATCCCCTTTTCCACAGAATCGCTATCATAATTTCTCATCTCATGTGCAATAAGAGTACTATGGAAGTTGTCTAATGTTAGCAATTTTGGATAATTATCATCAAATACAGAAACATTCAGATTGAACTAAGGTGTATTTCTTTTTTAAATTACCTTGAAAATATTTATATCATAAATAATTACTCCATGACAACACAAATATTCCACAATAGAATTCACGTAAACAAATATTCCATCAACCGACTCATTATGGCATGATTTTATATCATAAAACATTTTCAATAGATGTTGCATCTATTCTTCACAACATTTTTGATGCACAAAAAATATTTAGAAAAAATTCTTATAGAGTATGTGATGACTTATAAGAAATCACTATTTATATATTTTATAAGACATAACACCCTGAAAAGCATTGATTTCTATTGATTCAACTTCTAAATATCATTTATCATCTTCTAATAAGAAAACAATATCGATATTGGATGAAATTATACACATTGAAACTATACAAAAATGAATTCTTAAATACCAGACGTAGTTATAGAATGATTATTCTGTAGTTGAATTTTTTTCCATCATATATTGGAATTCCATATTGATTGACAACCTCCACTAAAAAATCCGAGAGAGGTAAACTGATATTAAATTTTTTCTCTAATAAAAATTGATATCCCAACAAGGTTAAGACCCCTGAAAGTGTGGTCAATCTGGGTATGATAGATTAAAATAAGTTCCCCTTCAGATATTATATCATATTCGATGAAAACACTCTTTTCCCCCTTACCCATATAATGGTATCAATAGTAATCAAATCATGCATGATACACAAATTTTTTAGATTTTAATCCTTCCTAGGCTATATACAAATAGAATACAACGAAAATGTACTAATATATAAAATACATTAAGGGTTACTATCAAATTAATGATCGGTCACATATATTATATTCTAATGATCACTAACATTAAAAATTTTATTGATATATTACTTATTCCAAATGGTAAATCCCTCAATCATTTATTCAATGGATCACTGTAGGTGGAATGGATCAAATTATTCCTCTTAATTTACATACTTATATGGAAAGGATTCACATAAAAGTTTTGGAAATATTTGTCCCATTATTAGGAAAAATTAATGAATCCATAATTTTAGACAGATACTAAATTGAAGTCCCACTTTTATTTAATATATGAATATAACATTTCCATAGATTTACTATAAATCAAATTCTTGTTTTTTATAAATCTCAATGACTTCGTGAATCACACACAACCTTTTTGAAACTTCTCAAATTTTAACAATCATATACTGTCAATGGGAACACCACAACATTCATGAATCTCACCCCTTTAACCAATCAAAACATGAATTATCAAATAACACATCATTCGTGATTCTAAGACACTTTCTTAATGTCCATTTTTTCTTCATGATGCTCAAATATTTTGGTCACATTTTTATTAAATTTTAAAAAACAATACATTCACAGTGCATACAACATTCACTCAGATTTTACCGCCTTGGAAAATTTCTTTTCTTAATAAAAGTTTTCACAAGAACAACCTTCATTAATCACCTTCATTAATCTGGAGTCATTGAACCATTATTGATTCATTATTTTTTTCTAATTAGGAAAGATGATTATTTAATGGAATAGTCTCCCATTAGAGAAGGTTTAATCCCCATCATAACCTTTTTATAAATCTATAAAATATTTTTCATAAATCTACTTCTTTTTATGAATCATTGTGGAAATTTACCCTTCGAAATGATTATCATAGGTGTGATGATTTACCATTTTTCATCATCCATTTTCCAAGATCATTGTCTTCCCAAAACACCAATATTTGTGAATGTCATTACATTATAATATTATTATGAGTAATTCTAGGGAATTATTATTTTATTATTAATGATATATACTCTAAATTTTGGACCCCAAAATTTTTGAAAACACTATGAAATGTTACCACCTTATAAACCCACCAATTTGTACTTCCACAAGATCTTCCATTATTTTTTCCTAGTCATTTTTCATAAAACCTTGTCAGCAATCACTTTGAAACTCCAAATCCAACCTTAGAAACTGGCTTTGTCAAAAAAAATCCACCCCAATATAGTACAATATTATATTTAAGAAATTGTTTCTTATAAATAATATAAATAATTAAAATAAAAATGTATTTTTTAATAAAAACTTTATAATTTTAACTATTCATAAATAACTCAGTTATTTAAGATATTTTAAAATATTTAACCTCGTTTAATATTGAAATTGTGATTTAAAAAATGTAGTTCATTTTATAAAATTATTTTCCTAGATTTTCTAAACTGTTATTTTATTTTTTCACACAAACAGAATAAAAAATATTTTCTTAAGAAAGTAATATTTTTAAAAAAATATAATGAATTTTCTAAAAATTATATTTCATTTTGTCAATTACTTATTTATATAAAAACATTGTGAATAATTTATTACTATTAGTTATTACTAATTATATCATCAATTTTTAAAGCTAGTTTATAATGGTAATGTTTAAATTATTTTATTACTAATATATCACAGTTCATTAAAACTCAATGTTGCATGTAATGTAAGATAAACTAAATATTTTGTGAAATGAATTATATCAATAATATATAATTTATTAAAAAAATTATATTCTCTAAAAAGTTGTGAAGTTACATTATGCTTCCATGTCTTATATTCTTTGATTCAATTAGGATTCATGTCTTATTAACTACTTAGATTTATTCATTAACTCAAGATGAAAATTTATGAAATATTGGGTATGAGTTTCTTATTTTTATCATACCATAATGTTCATATTATTCTAAAGTGATCATTTATATCTCCCTTGATTACAATAACATGAATCCTAAACTCACAATTTCTTTTTTATATTTCCCTAGTCTATGAATAATGTACTTAGTATTATACATCTATTAAGGGTTTTAGTTATGAATAACATAGTGGGATAAAATATATATATTTTATAAACTCATTTTTTTTGTTTCTATGATTTCAATGGTAATAGACTTATATGATTATTTAGTGGATCATTATTTTCATTAATAAATATTCATCTACTAAGATGTGATATCTAGGTATGAAATTTTTGGGTCGAGATAAAGAAACGAAAGGGGTATTAGTTATTATACATTAAATGTGTTAGGATTTTCATTATAATTAACTATATTCATATTTATATATATTTATCCACCAAATTTTGTATTTTATTATATATAAAATATAATTAGGATATCATATCGTGAATTATATTTCAATACTAGTATTTTATTTTCAATTAAAAGTCCATTATATAAAGTGGTATTGAAGTATTATTTAATCAACACGTATGGTTTTTCATATTCTTAATAAATATTCATTGATACATTATAGATTTTGTGGAAAAATATCATTGTATAGTGTATTAAATTCACATGTATAATGTTTTATCACACTCTTTATTTTTATGTGGATTTTATATCCAAATAATCATGCCTCGTACATGTAGTAATTGATTATGTTATCTCCAAAACTTAAATAATATTTGGTAACTCATCAATAATTCATTTATTTATGACCATCATCTTATATTTATTTAATATATGATGGGTTCACCTTACCAATTATTGTATTATGTTGTACTATATTATTATTTGTTTGGGAAATAAATTAATTCTAAATATTACACCTAAACATGATTCATACCTCTTGTGATATGTTCTTTTAAATCCATCAACGTTTATTCCTTGGAAAAAATATTCACTTGTAATTCATGTTTCAAATTATATGCATTATTATTTTTATATATGGTGTAAACACAACATCTTCCATAACTCATAATCAATAATGTTCACCTACAAATATATTACCCCTATATACATGGAGAAATATTTTGATAATCCATTTTATGTTATTACAATATATATGATTTTAGAATATTTTACAATTTATTATTTAACCATTCACATTATTCATCTAAAATCATTATAAACATTTTATCACTATTATTATATTTTGTCAATGTATTCTCATTCTAAAAATTTTTATTTCAATGTAGTTGATTATTGACAATGTCTGGTTTGTATTATTTATTAATTTTTTCTTATAGTGAATGTATTGGACTTAAGAAAGTGATGGTTCGGCCCAAAATTATATATCCCCCCATATATCAATTGGTATCATAGGAAGAAACATGTTTGGGATTATGTGTGTTCCTCTTACCATAATTGGATACTGTAATAGAATAATTTCTTAACAATTGAATTTATTAACTTCAGTCTTGAGGAAAACTATAGTTCTGTAGAATTAATCATTAGATCATGTTCATGTTATTTAACATTATTAATTCCATTGGTATAAGATGAGTATTATTGATATCGAAAAATTAAAAAAATTAAATGGATATGTATTTTTTTAGTTTCATATTGATTATAGTTTCATATAATTTTCATATTCATGCAACAATGTTTATTTCATGTTAATGTAGTGACCCATTTATGTATATTTTTCCCATACCTTGTTTTTTTGAAAACCCATTATTATATTTTTTTTACTATTTTGTAAATAAATATAGAACATGTCACTTGTTTATAAGGATGAAATATGTGAACAAATTATTCAAATTTGTTGAATTCATGACCTGAAATAAACAATTTAATACATAATTTCGGATTTCCAATTATATTCGAAGAGCATTTTAATTGTAATTTTTTATTGTTTTATAATTATATAGTGGTAAAAATCATTAAATATAAACTTGACATAAAAGGATTAATCATATTTTTTGATTTATTAAATATGGATAGTTCTATTTCGGGTTTTACAGCTTGTATAAAATTATGTGTTTAATGTATGTGTCTATTAGAATTGGATCTAGAAGTATAGGTCCATGAAAACATAGTTGTGCTAAAATGAATGGTTTGTATTAAATTAGTGACTATGATTTTTTTTGGACAATTTATATTTTTATATCATAATTATTGTCAACTTTTCAATGATATGGATAATCATTTGTATCATTATATGATATATTTCTCATTTAATAATGAAAATTTGATTTTAGGATTACAATTAGAAAACACATGGAATAAGTGTTTGTATTGGATAACATCCTTATGTTTTAATAAAATAAATATTCTTTCATTTTCCAAGAAACACATCACTATTTAGATGTCAAATGGTCATTGTGGATGTCGTACAGATGAACACATGAATAATCACTAAGAAAAAAGTTGTTTGAGTGCAAAAATAATCATCAATCATAAGAACAATGAAGTTACATATGTATTAACAGCAAGAGATACACTCCTAATGGATATCGACTGGTTAAGAGTATCTTCTTAATGAATTAATATAAAGGATTAAAAAATAATGTCAACTAATTATCATAGAAAACCTAATAGAATAATGAAAAATGATTATTATGGATTGTATAAATAAGAATCTGAAGGGGATATAAATATATTGTATTATTTAAAAAAATACATAATGGAAGACATGTTCTTACCAATATAATAATATTCATACAATAATATTGTCATAGTATTTTCAGTTTTAGTATTTGGTTAACACATGATCATGAATATAAAGAAAAGACTGGTATGTGTCAAGAAAGGGCTATATATTATAACATGATAAAATATCATAACATGGTGGCTGAGAATACATATATATCTAATATAATTGAAAATGTGAATCTTCTATCCTTACTTGTGGTAGTTAGGATGATATCACAATATAAATCAGTTCTTAATATGCATATCTATTCCAATTTATATAGTTATACTTAATGATAAATGTTTGATATATTATAATTACATTTTAATATTATATGAAAATTATAAATAATTTTCTTCAATATTTTTGATTTATTGGTTTGGAAACATGTAAGAAAGTGTATTAATAACCACGATGTTTTTTAAGGTCATTGTAGAATTTTAATGGATACATACTGTAGAGAACATTACTGATGTGTTGGAAACTGATATGATGAATATACACATTCTGTTGAGATATTAATGGGTGGCTTGATTTTGAAGAAAAATGTTATATATAATTTTTTAATGTTCAAAGGAATAATTTATTAATATTTTTTTGACATAAGTTGGTTAATTTTTTTGGATTATGATATATTGTGAATATTGTATAATCTTGGTGTTATTTCCATTTTTGGGATAATTATAGGGTTATTTTGGTAGGAATATATAATCACATTTTTTTAATTTTATAGATACTGAAATATGTTTTCAAAATGGATTTTTATTGAAATTATAAGAATTTTTAATCTGCATACAACGATATATGATTATAGGGGTTTATAATATTGTTCAATGATTGTTATGTCATATTTTAGGAGAATATATTTCATTTATTGTTGGGTTTATAATATTTTTATACATTCCATGTTAATTTTTTAGCTCTATTTAATAAATTATAATAATATATTTTAATGGAAAAACTCAATGTAACCATTGTTATGGGAATAATGACATAGGTTAAACTATGATCTATATTGGTTGAACAATATGATTTACATGCTAATATAATGATATGGTGGAATTTTTTAAGATTTAATCTATTTTTTATTACTGAGAAAGATAATTACATTATACTAATAATGTTTTCACTACTCTTATTATCCCATTATCTTTTAGTAATTTTGAAAACTAGAAGTAACCATTGTTTTGGGAGAATATGGGGAGATTAACTGAATGAATAACCTATCAGAATGGGGACTGGATTAGGGAATCTTATGATTATGGTAACATGTATGTATTTCAATATTATTAACACTAATGTAATATTCTATCTCTTAATCACACAATGTAATATAATTAATTTTCTATCAGAAATATCAATCACTAAATAAAAATATTTTCATCATACAAACAAGAGTACTAAAAATGGAGAATCAAAAAAATTATTTGTTTTCAATTATAAGAGTGATGGGAATTGTGTAACTCAATGCCCTAACCCTAAGGGTAAAAAGGGATATCGCCAATAATAATCATAAAAAAGGATAATCCTATAAGAATGCATCAATTGAATTACATAGTGAGTTTTCACAATAGATTTAATACTTTCATAGGCCTTGTATGTTTTACCAACTAGTGTATCTTGAGTGATATATAAAAACCTATATTGTTATATTTATCACATAAATTATTTTCATATATTTTTAGAAGATAGTCATTATAGATTATGATATCCTTTCCTTTTGTGAAAATATATATGAAATTAGGAATAGTTTAGTTCATTTTAAAAAGAATCTATATTGATTTTTGATATAGATAATCCTTATTTAACATCGTAAATTATTTAATGATCATCTACTGATTTGTGGTTAATTTTATTTTCCCTATAAAAATAAATATATACATATGATTCATATTTTAATAATGCAACTTATTTAGGGTTGAGAATGTGAAATGAAGAAATTATAATTACAATTATATATTTCCATGTGTTCAATTACATGAAATCCACACAACAGTTAGTGTAAATGAATAAAATCATGTTATAATAAGGAAATTATTTAAATTTACATGGTAATTATTTAGAAGTCATTACCTTTAGAAGATTAATAATTAATATGAGTTAATGATGAATCCTTGTATTTTTTATATAATCAGCTCTTATTATACTTTTAAATAAAAATTTAAAAATATTTATAAATTCAAGAATTATAATTAGATAAAATAATTTTTTTAGAATTATTCAGAAAACATTTCACATTTTATAGTTTTTTAACATTTTCTAAAATGGTTTATTTTTCGTCAACAATTTTGGAATTTTATGAAATTGAAATTTCCATTATATATATCTTATAAAACATATCTTATATCAAGTATAATCCATTATGGTGGAAAATTATGAAATTAAATAATAATGTTATTAATTTAAAAATTATCATTGAATATAGAAATGTCAAGGAATTCATTTTTAAATCTAATTGGAATGTTTATGTAATAAATATTTTTTTTAAATTTTTATTGTAATATTGGGTTTTCAAGGGTGATTCAATTTTATCATACCATGAAATCCAAAAAAAATTATTTTTTATAAAAAACTAATATATTATATTAAAATCATTATCTATGATAGTGTTAACTTATATATAAATTTATATCATAAAAACATTATATTTCATAAAATGGTTTTTTATTGTTTTTATTAACATTAAAACCAACAAGGCACATTATTATAATATTGATTTTATAAAATAATTTTAAAAATTTAAATAATAAGTACTTGATTCAGAAAAAATATCAATTATAAAATCACACAATGAAATTAATTAATAAGGGAAGAAATTAATTACAATGCTAAACTAAAATCGATCAACTTAGTTTTACCTAGATAAAAGGTCCAAGATAATAGAGAAACATTACTTGAATTGATTTTTATGGAGTTTTATTGACCAATCAAAAGGCCCAAATAAAATTCATTGTTTGGTATTTTACCTTGTAATAGTTACATAACATTAATGAAAATGTTATGGGTGCTTCTAAAACAACCATTAATGTTACTGATAAAAGGATATACTTCTTCCATTCTGAGACATGGATATTGTTTTATTAACTCCTTTAATAACAAATATTATCTTCTCCCTATATCCCTATACAACTAACATAATATTCTAGTCAATCATAATTATCCTAGAAACTTCATATTCCAGGATAATTTCAAGGAAACATAATTTCCCATGACTGAGTATTACTAATTACTTTGTTTTCTTCATAATAATTTTTTTCAAACATTATTATAGACACAATATTATAAAGATATTATTAAAAAATATAAAATTATATTAACTAATTTAATATATAATGGTTATTATGATTATTTATTCACATACCCCATCAATTAATGAACAATAAAAACCTTTATTCGTGCATTTGTTATTCTACCATAAACAATATCTAACATGTTTCCTTTTATTTCACAACCATAATTGGATGAACATAATGATGATATTAATGAAAAAATATTATATTTATTATATTAAAAAAATTCAATGTTGATATAATAGAAAACATGTTCATTAACTGATCGAAAAAATATCATTATTAATTTCATCATTTAGAATAAGAGTACTAAGAGTATAGTCATTTAATAAAATTATCTAATATTTTCTTATACATTATTTTTTCTTTTAATTAATTATATTTAATATTACTAATAATATTAAACAATAAATAGGAAAATATTTTTTCCATCTTAATGAGATTAAAAAAAACTTCATAATCATTCATTAAATTAGGTTCTATTCATCATCAGGTTTGATTTAACTACTAATTGAACACTAATTTGAAATTTTATCCACAATTCCTTTGTGAAAAAATTCATGTCTAATATGAGGAACATTTTTTAAATAATAATTACTTTTCGTATATTTTATATCAATATTTGTTATATAATTTAATAATACACAGTTCAATAGTCAATAATCTCACGCACATGACTTATATTAATTTCATCGTAAAGGATAAATATTAAAAAACTCTTGAAAGTGATTTTAAAATATATAAATAATAAATCATACATAACATTAATTTCAATCATAAATGAATGATTAATATTTATTGATGAATGAAGATATAAACATCTATTATGACACCATTACAACTAATCACATCTATAAACAACAGTTCCCAAAACCAGGAGAATTCGGGTAGGGAATGACTCTTTATGAAGAGTATGATTGAAAATCGATATTATTATGGTTATAATTTAATTGATTATGATATATTTATATGTTTATGATATTATCTATTAATTTACATCCATGTAATTTAGAAACATTATTTAAGGGTTTTAGTCTCAAATTACAATCACTGAGTCATGTTTGTTTTGTACACAATGATTTTTTATATGGTTTACATACCAAACCATTTTAGAATGTAAAAAAATATTCTCTTAAATTTCATGATATTCAATTTTTTATTTTATATTCTATTTATCAAGAAGTTTTTGGATCCATTGATGAAATGGTTTTATGGAATTCATCTAAAATTACTCTCTTGATACATATTTGGTATTATGTAACAAATTTCATTTTTCAGAGGTATATATTTTGTAATTGAGAAACCATATCATGAAATAATATTTAATCAATGTATATGAAATTTAATTATATTAAATATCATTTAATGTGTTTTTATTAATTTTTTACTCATTTTTCTAGGGTTTTTGGGGTTACAATTTTGATTAGTTGAGAGAGAATACATTTTATACACCATACTTTCTTTTTTTGGGGATATTCACTAATCGTCGATATATTTTTTATAAATCTATTTGAAATTAATAATACATTCCAGTAAAAATTTGTTCCCTTATTCCTGTGTCTATTTATTCAATTTTTCCCAAAATATAAAGTATTTTTCATATATCATCATCAAATCAGTGAGTTATAATCATTATCATGATCTAATTTAACCTATATTGTGAACACTCTATCATTTTATTGTATTATCTATTATTAATACATTTTATTTCTATATATCCCTTCCTTTAACATAATGTCTTGAAAAAATTTCATATCCACTTTGGATATGTTCTATTAAAACCATAGACAATATTTTTCGAGATTGATTATAGTTTCATTATTCCATTATAGATACTTATATATATTAATTATTTCATAAGGTCTAAATGTCATATTTTATATAAAATAGATTACAAGTTTTTCACCTAGAATGATTGTGATTTTATTGAAATTTGTGTTGTATTCGTTTCCCATTTTTTATTCTAAAATAGATGATTTTTTCAAGTTGATTATATATTATTTAACAATACAAATTCTTCCTCTGAATAGATAATGGTCAAGTTATCCTAGTAATTAGAATATATAATAATTTTTTCATTATATATATTATAATTTAAATATTGTTGATTTATTGAAATGATTATTATGAATTTTATATCCATTGGTCTTATAGTGAAATCATTATACATTAAAATGTGACAGGTGTAGGGAAATAATATATAGCTTTTCGATGCATCAATGTGACTCAGAAGATAAACATGTTGGGTTCTGGTGTATACCTCTTCCCATAAAAGTATATTTTCTCAGTATAAAGACTTGAAAATATTATATATTGAATATTGTATTTAATAAAAATTATGTTTCTTGACAGAAGCCATCTACCGTAGGTTTTTGATGTCAAGAATGATGCATTCTATATTTTTGTTATTAGTATTATTAATATACATGTATTAATTTATTATCATTGAAATATCATGATATATGTTTCAGGTTGATTATTGTTTCATCATAATTACCTATTACTATATTAATATTTTTTCCATGATTTATTCAGATATATGTTTGAATTAAAAGCATTTAATCTCAAACTTTAATAAATTTTCTATTCCAATATTTACTAAAAACTAGTATCACAACTGACTTGTATATAAGGAGATGTCATGTGATGGAATTGGGGGGGATTTAATAATTTTTAGGACTAAGATGTTTTGTATTCAATTTGAAAATTGTAACTTTGATAATAATAACATGACATTTATTACTTTGTGATATATTCTAATAATATAATGCTAAATCTGAAAAAGATCATTCTGATCTAAGAGATTCAATAATCATTATTTATTGTTTAGTTATGGATGGATATATCTAGGATTTTATATCTACATTCAATGAATGTATGTAAATTATATTTCTATGATAACTTAATCAAGGAGTGTAGCTTTGGGTTGTCTAAGTTATTCGAAAAAATTTATTAAAACTTATCCCTTTCAACATCTCTCTACATAAATACTCTATAAAAATCCATAAAAACACACAAAATGGTCATTAAAAAGTAGATTTCCACTAGTTTTACATCACATTGAAAGAATATCACAAACTTTTATTTATTCTTCATAAATTATTATCTCTATGTTTTCATAAAATTTTTAAAGTTCAACCAATATGTTAATTAAAAAAATGATCCAAAAAACAAAACTCTTTCAATGATGGATAAAATCAAAGCATTAATTTTGTATAAATATGCATGTTAATTTAGCATATTAAGAATCATGTATATAAAAATATAATCTGCTTCAATTTTATGTACCATGATTCATTAAACATGAATCTATGTCTCATTAAAATCTCATATATAAATTTAATGTACTCATTATCATTACAAAACACATCATTATTATGATAACTTCTTCTCATGTTTGTATCTTAGACTCATTATTATAATAATATGTGATTTATTATAAAATAATCAGATTTATATACTAATTATATTATTAAAATAATATTTCTCCACATAAAAAAAATACATAAACCCTAAATATATATAAAAAACCCAATATTTTAATATCCCAACATTCATACTAAACTTTCCACTCTATATGATATATCTTATCAATATTACTCAAACATCATCCTCCTTATTCTAAAATACATGAAATGACTTATATAACACAGATTTATTATATTTTATATAAAAATTTTGTTTTATAGGTACACTATGACATGGTTTATCTCACATGATCAATCATATAAAATTCGTTTTACATTTTATCACACACTCTCACCTCTAGGTTAACATATAATAAAAAATATCCTCCCACCATGAAAAGTGAATAGACATCCAATCATTATAAAAAACATGTTTTTCATTGACACATTGAAAAACTAACCAATATCTCTAAACAATATATTTATATGGATTATTGGTAATTTAAAAATAAAAAAAAATTTATAAATATACAATCACTTTCCCCAATGTATGATATCTGTTCGATAAAGGAATCTTGAAATAGTTCGTAACCATCATTAATAACTTTTCAATATTGTTTATGAGAAATATTGTACATTTATACTATTTTTTTATATACACCAAAAATTTTGTAAAATGAGATGTATTTGAAACTTCATATCTTTAAACACCAAATAAAATTACCATTAATTCCATATGGGTCAATTTATTTTTCCATTAGAATTATTTTCTCATTGGTATTTATAGATACCACAAATATTTTACATTTCTAGAAAATAAATCATATATAGTATTCATTTGTGTAATTCTATTTAGATAGTGTATCAACCCTTCATTCCATCATTATTTAAGATGAAATCCACTACATGTCTTGATAGTTTTTCTATAGATACAATCTCATGTGTACCCATATGAATGTGTTTTGAGAATACAATATATAAGATTCAAACTCAATTATAAATAGATTGTAACACCTCTATACTATTTTAATGATTTAAATTCATAATTTAAGATTTATTATGACATCATCACTGGGAAATCCAACTATAATTTTGATCCATACTCCACAACTTGGTCATTATTTTCTCTAAAAGAAATTATCTAGGCTTCTGTTCTGATAGATTGTGTGGTAATGCACCCATCAGTTAAAATAATAATAAAATTATATAAAAAACAAAATATTCATGCATTTATATACCATTAAAGGAATTTTTATACATCACATATAAATATTTTTACTATAAAAAATTTAAATGTATAAATTTTAAGGAAATATCCCCCATTGTTAAAAATTATTTATTTAAATATTATAATTTATTCCTGAAGAAACAAATAATTTATTTTTTCAATATGAATAATTTAGATAATTTTTTCAAACAATTTTTATTAATAAAATTCTACTGAATTTTCATTTAATTCTATGTGGAAATAAAAAAAAATACAAGTATTCCTTTCTATCAAGATATATCAAACCCAATAGTAAAATAATTCAAATAATTTTTTTAAATATATATATATATATATATATATATATAATTATAAGATGAATATCCAAAAATGGAAACTTCAAAAGAATTTTAATTCATATTAATTCAATTAAGGTGTTTTTCTTCCATAATAAACCCTTCAATCCCATGTTTTAACTTTTTGACTTCATCCGCAATACCAAAAAATAAAATGTAAATAATTGAAAAAGTTGTGGGACTTAGATACAAATTTAAAAATCTTATCACATAGATACAAGTATATTTACAACATAATGAATATCCTTCATTATTTAGTTCCATGCATTTATTCCCAATAATTACAACTCAATGATTTATTACCAAATCCCACATTATATATGTGATTTAATAACTTTTTCAAAATGAGGTGAAATTTTATAACACTAATTGTACATTTCCATGTTCTATATTAGAACACTTGTCAAGGTAAAAAATTCAATTATAATTTATAACATCCTCTCACCAGAGTTTAACACGTATGGCGTCAACATTGTAATATAATGTAATCCTCGTCATGCTCATCATAGTCCATTAGTTTCAGACTAGACATGATTTTATATTCCATATAACGGGGAGATTATTCATTTTATAGTAGAACATTCATTATAAATATAATTATTGAATTTTTAATATATATCATATATTATTATTTAATATTAGAATTTTCAAATAATATATATTTCATATCAATATGAAGTAAAATTTAAAATTATATTTATTTCATACCATTATAGTGATAAGAGTGATCACTGCAATGGATGATCTAATAAAAATTATTTTTCAAAATAAATAATTTAATTTAAATTCCTCGTTATATATATTTTTATAATCCTAAACACCATAACTATTTACACAATCATATATATATCCAATCAAAAGATAGTAATCTAACCCAATAAATTTTCATCTTCTTAAATAATGTTGTCCACATGTCCACCATGGTTAATTTTTTAGTGTCGGTAGATATATAAATAAACACAAACCAAAGTACCTTAATAGAAATAAAATAAAAAAATTTATAATTAAAAACCCATCTAAAATAGATAAATACTCATATCATATCAAATATAAATACCCAGAATAAAAAATATATACTTCCATGAAACCCAATAAAATATATTGCAATATTTGTCAGTGAACCACATCCGTCTTACAAAAAATAACCATTTTATGAAGAAATAATATATATAAATTCCACTAATTCATAAGAAACCATTAGATTATTTAATATCTATACATATACATATGTTCTACAATACATTCTATTATGAATTAATCTTGTGGGTCTTTTAGGATTAACCCACTATGAGGTTCTAGCACTATTGTCCATATAAAATTTATAATACATATAATGTGTGACATAAAACACACCCATACTATTAGTAACTATATAATCCATGTATTCTAATTCCTAATAAATTTATTCCCCTATGTCAATCAAAATCATTAGATATGACATAATAATCTAATTTTATTAAACCATTAAAAAACCCATCAAACTACCTACAACATGGGATGTTGTTTTACAAATAGATTAGCACGAATAATAATTGTTTCAAATTAAATTTAACATTAATAGAAAACACCATGATTCCATTTAGAATTTTTATAATATTTTCACACTATATTATGATAACTATAATCTCAAATCAATTTTTGGAGGACATCACCAAGAGTTTAACTATTTTCTAAAAAGACCATTCTCAAAAAACATATATGATTTTTATTCTAATTTAAACAACCCTTGTATTATTTTACATTTAAATTTTCATTTCCTCACTAATTTTGATTCAATGAATATATTAGTTACAAAGTTAATGTTTCACTTAGAAAATTTCAGTGACAATTTAGAAAATGAATTTATCATGTGGAGGGAAGTTCAAGGTAATCGTAACCTTTTTAGAGGGATTACTTCCAAATATTCATCTATCTTATTGATTTTATAAAATTTCATTAATCTAGGTAAAATACTAGTGCTGGATAAGGTTTCAAAGTGCCATTTATAGGTAAAAAATGTGGTTATATGCTAAAAATTTCATGTATTTCAATCATTCTATCATTCACTTAGTTGTTCATGATATATTTCTATATGACCAAAATTGGAAATTATAGAGGTTATCACCATCTATGGATGCAATAGAGGTTTACAGATGATGTTGGACCTAAAATATGATTCCTATATATCATGTAAGAATAGGAATAAAAATGTATGAAGTTTTATTTAATGTATATAGAGGATAAAATAACATTCGGATCATATAATAAAAAATCAACATATATATTTTGAAATGAAGAGGAATTGGTACCTATGTTGTAATGAAGATAACTATGTATTTATATCTAATGTTTGTAAAAATATAATTTTGTTCAAGGATTATGTATTTTTTCTACAATGATATACATGATGAGGGATACATCTATTTGAATGAATGTATAATGGGGAATATATCTATTTAAAAAGAGACAATATAAGTGCGATTACACCTATAAATAAGGCATTTAAGGTATGAAAATTTATCATTTTCTTTTGATTGATCATAAAATATTTCAAATCCCATATAATTCATTCCCTTTGTGTGAAAAATTTTTTTTAATAAGATTAGTTTCATAACATGATATCCTAACACTTGATTTTAATTGGGTTGTTTAAAATGAGTATTCATTGAGATACCTAGACCAAAATATGTTACCGGTTTAGGTGATTCAGGGGGATTACACTCAGAATGATGCCCATATATGATAACTATAAATACTATGGAATCCAATGGTAAATGAAAAAACAATGAGGAAAATATATATTTTATTTAAATAATGAAATATTAAATTAAAATATTTAAATAATGAATTTGTGTAGGGTAACAGGTAGGTTCTTCATAGAAGTACATAAAATGTCCAGTTACTATATTTTTGGAAGGAATGATTAGGGATTACACCAAGAAGTGTCCCATATATATTAATTATGAGTTGTATATAACCATAGGGTAATTAAAGAAACTATGATGAATATATAAAATCTAGATAAATTCTTTTATCAAAAAGGATAATGTCATATTATCGTAAAATTGTGGGGATATTTCTTAGGTTCCTCTTTGAAGTAACTAATATGGTCAATAAATCTAGTGAGGTAATGACGGGTTGGGGATTACACTGAGTATGTGGCCACTATATATTATTACATAAGAAAATATCAACTCCCGGTAAATGAGTGAACTAGTATAAATTTATATATTATAAGTGTATTATTAAAACACAAATAATGATATTGTCTTAATGAAATTTTATTGGTTGGATTATAGGTGTCTCCCTAAAGTACAAAACTATGTTACTAACTAAGTTGATGGAAATAGGTATTGGTAATTTCACTTGGATAATTCCAAAATCACTTATATCTCATGCCCCTATTCATAATAGATGAAATATTTAATAGGGTTTTTTTATTGAATGGGATATACACAAAGTGAGGAATCTCATTCGGAAGATATGATTCCTAATTTTTTGTTGAAAAGTCAGTGTATATGGAAGGATATATAGATGTTATCATCCAAACTAAAATATGAAGGGATTAAATTAGGTTGGATAGCCTCATAAAACTAAACCCGTTGAATGGATATTAAAAATATTATGGTCTAGGAACAATTACACTATTTTCTTCATGATGTAGTCCCTCGTTCTCTAGGTATTAAAATGGTGTGATTTCCCTAGGGTTATAATCATTTGGGTGGTAAATTTTAAGCCTCATTTATTTAATTCAGTTCATTATAAATGGGGTGTGTGCAAATTCACATACAATGATAGTACAAGTCTGACATGTTTAATAGAGGTTTCCAATTTATATTTGCATGTTTTTTACCATGTATAATGAATCCAGTCAATTTTATATAGGAATATAAATTAATTTATGGGAATATTGTATATGATGTCCATTTGTTTGGAGGACTCATATCTTATTATCGTAGAATCTCGTGTCAAGGATCAATGGAAGGACAACCAATGTATAGGACCCAAATATTTGAAAGATCACACACACATATAATTTAGTCCTCATGAGAGAAAATGCAGTGATAATCAATTGATCATGTGATTCATATACTTCTCATTTGTGAAAAACGTTTATATAATGAAAAATGGCTTGGGCAGACTAAATTTGAATTGTATGGACCACATAATAATTTTATACTATAAAGTACATTTTCTATAGTACATTTTGACTTAAGTATTACGTATGGAATTTTTTTAGTTTCCAAAATACAAAATCTCACACTACACATTTCCTTTTAGCACCTCATTATTTCTCTCTCATTATATCATCCATAAGAAACAATCATTCATAAGTCCCCCACAATTAATTTGTACTATGAAATCCTCAACTGGGTACCATTAAATGGGTTCCTGGAAGTGGGAGAATAGGGCCTCTAGCGAGTCTCCCCTATATAATTAAGGCTTTCAGAAAGAAGTGAGGACCTTTGGGGTTTCTAAGGGGTGAAAACTACCTCATATTAGCGTAGATCACAATTTATAATAATAAATAGATTAATAGTGGAGGAACTATAATAATTAATTAATAAAACTAAAAGTATATTGAAATGAAGGAAACCCATCAACAAAAATAAACATAAATGCTAGAAACTGAATTATATAAAAAAATTAATTTTATTTCATGACTTTAAAAAACATTAAAACAGGTAGAAAAGGATGCATAAGAAAATGCTACACAAAAGAATAAAAAATAATCCAAAAACTATACAGCCTCCTAAAATCATGTTCGGCTATATACTATAAATCTACCATCCAAATACAAACAATAAATCAGGTATCCAATGTATGATCTTTCCCTTTATCAGCACATGTATTCATAAAATATTTTTTCATTCAATTAGAATTCCAAATAGGGTGTGAGATGAATATCTGTAAGCTACCACCACCAACATATATTCAATTAAGTCTGTGAATGTAAACTGAGAAGTGTTCATGTATTAATGTAAATATAATAAAATTTAAAAATAATTTCATATTGAACTTGTATTATCTCTGAACGTGAGATCATTTAATCAATTCATTTAAATTCATATTATATAGGTAATATATGAGACATTTTCAAAATCATAAAAGTATACAAAAGTAATAATGACAGAATATGCAAGGTGTAACCAAGGAATCCTTTACAACAAGGGTTATCCAACAAAGAGAAAAATTTCATATAGACTGGAATAAAAATGGGATCTATGTGTAATACAAGGGGACACACCCAATTCATTCCACAATTATAGATTATAATTGAGTACATGGATATCGCATAAGGTTAACATAGGGTAAGAAATATTGGGCCCAATGGGGTGGATCTACGGTGCCACATGTCCAATGACATCCTACTAGGTCTAAAATATATATCAATGGAATTCTAATATTTACAGGGATATAGAAGGGATCTAACGACATCATGTTGGGAATGTACTATATGCTTGGAAAATTTTCAATGGTGGGTATCTACCTTAGAATCCTAGTCATTTAATTAGATCGATGTTCTTTGAGTGTTAACTAAATTCCCTTTGGAATCCATGTCTATATTTAGGTATGACCACTCCTATATTGAAAAATCATTCATATAAAATAGGAATCATATACATATATCATTATCCATTAAAGTACATGTAATACAAAATACATTATAAAATTAATTAGGTAATTTTTTTCACCATTTCTTAGACAGAAAATCTAAATAAAATACATGAAATCTATTATTAAATTAATTACATAATCATTTATGAAGTTCATTACATTACCGTTCAATATACATTACAATGAAATAATAAGTTGTGAAATTCATTCAATTCGTTATAATGTTTTAGTCTAAGACATATCAATAAGTATACATTCCCATAAGAAAATAAAATACTTGTTAATTTTTTAAAATAATGACCTTAGAAAATTCAATCCATTCAACACATAACAAGTAGTAAAAATATCTATAACAATAAATATAACAGAATAATAGTGGTAAAAACCCATTTGGGGTGAATGGAATTGAGGTCCCTACCTCTATAGGTATGAAAATAATTGATGAATATAGATCTAGAATATAAAATAATTATTATAATAAAGGAATATGAATTTTAAGTATCCCTTCCTTGTGAATCTGTTGTGTTCACATTGGCTATAATTTATAAACCAAGATACATATATATATAATTCATTGACTACATACCTTATTCATGTATCAGTCTCCTAATCTTGTATCATCCTTTCATATGGCCTGGATTGAAATATAACAAAAGAAATGGAAACTCTCTAAAAATTGAGAATATGATCCTATAACTAAAATGTGTCATTAAGGGGATGAAAAATGATAAACCAAACCAAATTATTATACAAATGACAAGAGTCTATTAACAAATTCCATTTAAATTTCAAATGGATTCTTGATAAAGGAGTTCCTTGAACACCTAGGTGGAGGAATCATTATATCTCTCAACATAATGGAGGAGTAAATTCTATCACAAGATGAGGAAATTAAAAAATGAAAGTGTTTTAAGAATTTATAAGGCCATTTTATTCATTTTACAAAAAAAATATCTCTCTCACAATTTGGAAATTATGTTTTTCAAACTATGCACCAACCATGTGTAGCTCAGTACCTCATGACAATACCCCTATGGTTTGGAACAAAAAATTTGAGTAACTACACTCCAATTGTGCCATTTAGAACTCCTAATTTTTTAAAACAACCCACACTATTGTGAATCCTTGGGATCTTGGTAACGGTATGTCTTGAACCATGATTATCCATATCAAAACCAAGAAACAATTATGGGAAACATTGTGCGCTAGGCCATATGGTTTATAAAATACATGTAGCCTAATAGTATCATCTAATAGATGGGGTTCTTAGTTCCTAAAAATCCCATGACACCCTCAAAATAACCATGACCTAATTTTAAATCCATATTGGGTCCATGATAAATAATTAAAACAAAATTTAATGGATTCATACCTCATATAAAAAATAATTTCATAAAGTGTCCCCATGTTAAGGTAACTCTTCACCGAGATAAAAATACCAAGGAAGAAAAAATTATCTAAGATAAAATATTGAAACTAGGCCCATATGTCTCCTACTCTCACCCTGCCCTCAACATTTACATGGTTACTCTACTATATCACTTGTACTAAAGGGATATAATGGCCTCAGATATCCTTTGTGATATGTTCATCCATGTTTATAGGATACTCCTCAGATGATGCATTAGTATCTAAATAAAAATCCTTAGGAATGAGAGTTTTAGATAGCATGGCATGATAATGGATAAGTTAATAAACATGGAAGGTTTCATGCATGGAACAATGCCTCTTAGGTAGTATAAACCGATAGGTAATCAGACCAAATCAATTCAAGATCTCGATGGTCTCAGCAATGCATTCCAATAGTTTCCCCTTCATCTGAATCCATCTATGGCCAAACCTATGTGATACTACTAGAAAACATGGTACTCAACCTTGAACATCACTTTTCATCAATGGCTATCAACATAAGATTTATATATAGACTGAGTAGTGGGCATATTCATTCAGATCTTTTGAACTTGTTCCAAATACACCGACATGATTTGAGTACATAGTAGTTCAACCTCTCTGGAATATCTAAATTACATGGGTGAAAGGCATGACATACTATAAAAGGGCTCATAAGGGGATATATCTATCATTTCCTAAAATCTATTATTATAAGTGAACCAGATATGATAGTTATTCTTCTCCCAATAACTTTTAAAATATGGGAGATGTGCATGAGTTGTATACTCTAACAGAATATCAACTTTTCCAATTTCCCATCAGTCTGGGGGTGAAAAGATGTTCTCAAAATAACCAATGTACCTAGATCTCTCTAAAATAAATTCCAGCACCTCTATGTGAAATGAAAATCCCTATCTAAATTGATGGTATGACTAGCCCCAATTAGGCATATGATCTCATAGCTATGTAGTCTTCAAATATCATCAACTAAGAAATTATCAGTGATAAGAGTGAACTGGAACAATTTATTCATTCGATCCATGACTACACATACTATGTAACATCCTTGAGGTGGCCTAAATAATCCAACTATAAAATCCTTTGAAACATCCTCGAATTTCCATTCCAAGATCTAAAATATTTGTAACATAATCGTCTAGACCTCATTGATCAATTAATAACATGAGGAAGATATATTGATAAATCCTAATATATGGAGTGTCTTACCAAATCATTAATATAGGTGACCCATGTCCCAATTAATCTTGGATATACCCGGATTAACTTCCCACATAGAATCATGAGTCACTCGCATCAGTTCCTCTATCATATCATTGGTAAATCAGTGATTTCCTTGTATAAATTGGATTTTTTATCCATTAATAGACCAATATAGAGGTGGTTCCTCACCTAGTATACTCTCCTGAAGAATCAACCCCATAAGATCTAGAAATGTTCTATCATTACAAATCCTATGAAAGAAGATGTTACTAACAAGGTTGTTAGAAAAGTCCTCTCATAGACCTCCTGAAACTCCAGATTTATTACAGAAAATATGGCCATCAATTATCATTTGTCGTTAGAATATTTAATAAAATATTGTTGAGTCTTCTAGATCATATCATTAGCTCCTACATTTCATACTATGTGTATAAGCAAGCTTAAAGCCAAATGAATGATGAATATATTTTCTACATTATTGATCTTTATCAATCACATATTACGAAAGACAGATTTGGTGAACATTTTTTTAATACTAGGTATTCATTTAGTTTTTTTATTATATTTTCATAATTCTGTCATGATATATCTTCAAGAAGGGGTTTAAATTTCATCTTCATGATCATATATTTTTTATTACGCTCAAAAAATATTTCGGTTATTTACATCATTAATGGAATTTGAGTTATTAGGAATTCCTTCACCTTTTGTATATGGAGTAGAGGAAGATACATCCCATTTGGGTTCAAATGACCATTGTAGTTACTTTCATCCTAATCAAGAATTTACTCAATTGAACTGGTTGGAAATTATAGAAAGTTTGTTTATACCATGTTAATATATACATAGGTGATCTGGTTTTCCATATTGATGTATTATCCTATTTCGTGGTTTAGAGAATATTAGGCTAATAAGTTTGATGACAACCACTATAACATTTGGTGGGATGGTTCCCATTTAATAGGTTTTCTAGATTATTATCATTCTCCTATTTGTTTGGGATGGAACACAAGTCCATCTTTCTTTTATTTTAATGGATAATGATATAGAACATATTCTATCTGTTCAATGGGGTCATCCAATGACATGTGACCATCATAAAATATCATTCACAAGACATCACTAATGAAAAAAAATTCTTGGATCATATTGTGCAATATCTAGTGGTACTGGGAGTTGTTATATTAATTATCCATTCAAATTTCATCAAGCTTATTGAATTTGGGGAACAGAATAAGGGTATTATCCATGGAATATATGAACTACCCTGGGAGTTTCAAAATTTTCAAGGAATAAATATTTTCTTTCCTTATATCAAGGTCATGTTTCTTAATCTATTTTGGTATGATGGTAATTGTATCTATTTTCAATTTCCATGGATTATTTCCCTTATTTAGTAGTGTTTTAAAATCTCATTCCTTGTTTTTCCAAATAACCTTTTCTATATAATATTATTTTTTCAAACAACTAGAAACCACCAGAGGGCATCAAGGTGACTAGAATAGTTAGAAACTCATCATAAAGTTTAAAAACATATATTTATTTGAATTGTTACTAAGGATCCATTATATCATTATAAAATGTTAGACCCTTCCATAATGCTTTTAATTCCATTACTCTCTCGATAATTTGTTTATTAAATCTGGAGAGGTTATAGATAGTTATTTTAAGCATCATAGTTTATAATTGGATTAAAAATTGTAGGTTAAGGTCTTCCCTTCTTATATAAGACCTAACTATGATGTTATTATGTTGTGAAATGGAATATTTGTCATGTGTATATAGAAATAATCTATGTATAATGTCGAAATTTTAGAATGGGGTCATCATTATTGATCATAACTTGGATGAGAAGTGTTTGAGGTGCCTCTAATGTACTTTTTGATTTTGGTAGTTCATATAATCCTTCCCATTATAGGAAATACATTGTTTTTTTGTATCAAAATAGCATATCGAATTGGTTAGATGGTGAAACAAGTTACACATTCTTCTTCATGGAATATCATCATAGGATGACAAAAATTTCGTCTTCATCATGATTATTTCATGTGGTGTCTCAAATAATAAAATAGAGGAATTTATATGGTACTCTTATACTAAAGAGTTCACCAACAAGTACTAGAGGATCTATGTTGGTGAAGGAATTTCTTTGGAACTTATTTTTATGGTCATCATGGAAATAATGGTGAATGACCATCATGATATCTGGTTGTGAATGGAATATTGATGTCCCTAGATGGTACTACTTTCATTCCAAATGATCATGGATTTTTTATGTTTAGTTGGTTATTCATTTTCTATTTTTCTGAGTCTTTAGGGTCCTAACATTTAAATAGAAACACCAAATCTATCAATAAATAATCACAATATAATTTATATAGTAGGTAGATTGTTTTCAAATATCTAGGATATACATAGGGGTAAACATATTATTTTATTAGGAAACACAAGATAATATAGATTAATGGGAACTACAAAATTGATCCTTTTTACTCATGAAATGGATGAAATAGATAGAGATTTCACAATAAGTTAATTATTTTTTTATAAACATCTTACATGTCCACACTCAATTTAATATAATGAACACTTATTTTTCAAATATAGCAGATCACTAGGACTTTTCCTATTATGTCATAAAAAATAAATTAGTTGACAATATTAAAGGATGTGTCCACCAAAAAATTTCCAGGGGTATAATTTCATAAATTGTTACTCTGTTATAATTTTAATACATGTTCATAAATCCTTACCAAATCCTACTAGGTGGAAGGGAAACCCTATGAAAAGGATCTAATAAAACACATGTATCGACATATAAAACTAAATATATTGCATTCCCTCTGCCATTCTATTATTGGTTCTTAATTTATTATTTTATAACCACAATAATGAACTCTATACTATATTTGGATCCCCAAAGGCTATTAGTGAATGTGATTTGAGATGGATCATCAAGGATGTGTCATAGGTATTATGTGATAAAAGGAATAAAAACCCATATGTTTCTGATGACTTTATAAGGGAATTTTAAACCGGTTTCAAAACAAATTCAGGAATATTGTGTATCCTTATAATAACTAGAGTGAAATAACACCTTGTTAAAATTATGATGATTTATATGTAATAATTCTATGTTCTAATAGTTGATTGCACAAGTCTTATGAAATGAGACAACATTGATATTATTCATTTAGGATATAGGCCATTGAGGAACTGTATCATAGAAAAATAAATAACTTTGACATGTATAAAATATATTCTAGGTTACTCCAAAAATGGAGGCCCACATTGGAGTGATATTCATAACCCTAACGGATGATCCTAAATGGTATTTATGACCACATGTGTGCTGCTCAATATGATAAATAAGAATCAAAGGATGATCAATAGAATTTCATGAGATCAGGGAATTGTATTTGAAAGGGGTTATTCACTAACACAATATTCATATTAATAACATAGTAGATGATTTAAATTAATACATGTATTTGGGATTACTCATTAGAAGAGGCCCATATATGATAAGCAGAAGTATAATATTTACTAATAGTAATTGATAAAACTGAGGTCAATATATCAACCAATGATAACTGATGAAATCCAAATAGAGATCCTCCAAATATGGTTTTTGTTTTGGGATTATGAGTAGGTGTAACCTAGAAGTAAACATCCTTGTGAATAACTAATATGATGGAATGAGGTAATGGGTTTTACAACTAGATGGAGGTCCATATATAATAACTAGGAGAAGTAAATCTACTATGGATTAATGATTAAAATTGCTATAATATATCAAATCTATGATAATTATGAAATCCAAAAAGAAAATATCATCTTAAGTTATGCGTGTGGGGATAATACCTACTCTTATCCCAATATTACCTAACCTATCCAGTGACTTAGGGGACGGAGAGATGGGTTGGGGATTACACCTAGTAGGATTCCCATATATAATATCACGGAGTATTTTATCAACTCAATGTAAATTATGAAACAAAGATGAATATCTCAACATGAGGAAAATGATAAAATATAGAAGTATAATCACATCATAAGTAAAATATGTGTGGATTACATGTATATGTCACCCTAAATTACCTAACAAAAACAGTATCTGAAATTAGGGTGATAATTATTTTGGGTTACACCGAGGATGATTCTAAAATAAATTTTTATATACTCAATTTATTCTATGTTTATGAAATCATTGACAATGACTGTATGATTATTAAGACATACACAAAGTGAATAAGATAATTTGGATGATCCCACTCATTATACACTAGTGGGTAAAGGGGATGAAATGGAAGGTTAATGGGGTAATACATCCTTTATGAATTTTGTTTGTCTTACTATAGTAGGGATCCCCTTATCTAAATCATCTGAATAAATATAAAATAAATTCATCATGGGTAAGACAAAAATGCTCTAGGGTCTTTAAAATACAAACCCATATAATCATGGGAGTTAAAAATTTTCATTCTTCCAATGTTTTTACCCATTTATGTCATTTAAAATATACATATTCTGTTATTTTAATTCACATTCAAAGGGGTGTACATAGTTAACCATGTGTGGATCGTGTGGATTTTTTTCTTAGTAGAACATGTCAATTGTGAATTTTTTTAGGTCTTGAACCAAGTGAAAGCAATAACATGAGGGTTTTTAGATCATATGATTAGTTAAGGGATATATTATCTTGGCGTTCCCATGGTTTGGGTATGAATATCATGTAGTGGGAAAACCTCTTGTAAGGAAATAGTTGAAGTATAATCCTGGAAGGGAATCTATTAATGGATTACATTATGTGACCATGTGATATGGGAATGATTTTACTAAATTAATGAATCATTATATAACCATATGATGTATTTTCATGTTATGTATGAATGATTCAAATATCATATTTACTATCACATGTGGAATGATTTTCATGGTTTGGATCATGAGGTCATCTTATATGGGAACATTCATTCAATAATGTTTATTATAGGCATATATTTTTCATTTTAAATTTATTATATATTCCATATGTGGATTCTTAGCTTGACCATATCATGTTGTTCCCTTCATGATTTCTCTAAATTTATTTTATTTTAATAAATCATTAGTGGTAACCTCCCAACACTATTTGTCTTTCATCATTCATGAAATGGTAAAAGAATTTTATATGCCACCCTTGTGACATAGTGTGGGAAATAATTTGGGCTTTTTGTTTTATCCAATTACTTCATCTCTTATCAGGTAAAATAGATAAATTATTTGGTCACATAATTTATGATTCATATAACCATAAATTTAATTTATATATTACAACCCCATGATACTTTTTTGTAAGATTGGGGAATCTCATGAATGTATGATGCATCCAACTCTAAGATGAAAAAAAAATGTTGATATAATTTTTTCAGGTCATAATTATGACTGATTCAAGATTATAACATAGTAAATTTTAAATAACTAAATTTCATTCATGGTAGAATAAATTATAACTTAAATAGTAATAAATGATGATATGTCAGTCCATTTTCCTCCACAACTAGTCACATAAATACCTAAGTAGTGAAAACACCCATTGATATATTATATACACCCTATCAGGATGTATTCTACTTCCAAAAAGTTCCTAAGGGACCCTCTATATTGGTTTTTTAATTCAACACATTTAATGCTAGAAATTAATGAAATATAAAACCTACTCAAAAACGGTGACTCTTACTGCATTTTCACAAAATCTGGAAATATTTATGAGGCATCATTAACAATAAATGTGTGGGAAGTATTATTCCCCATATAAAATTAATTGTATCATTTTTTTCATGGTTATAATTTTATAATAAACCAAGAATTTTTCTTTCTGTGTTAGGATCACAAAATACATTCTGTAGAAATAGTTCTGGAATGGATTTTTATTTCTGAAACTAATGCTCTATGACCATGTCGAACATGTATCTATTATATTATAATTGAATATAATTTGGACCACTAACCATTAGATTTTAAATTTTATCACATTGATGTGGTTCATTTGTTTCAATTTCAAAATTTAAATGACTGAAATTTATCTTTCTATTAAAAAGAAAACGTCACTAATTACAAATCAAAACATTAGGGGGTTCAAAAGTGGTAAAATACAAGAGAATATCCCATTATAACGAGGGTACAATCTTTTAGGAGGTACCCAGTTTAAAAATAATAATGATGACTAATATAAATAACCCTTTATTTATGTAGAGTACATAAAAAATATACCTACCCTCTATGTGTGATAGACCTTCATATCCCGTCCAACTAGCATAATACATAACATAGTATGTTACTCAAAATCGCATTCATGGATAGAATTACCATTATGAAATCCCACCAATACATTGGAATCAGATTCAACCACATAAATATTATTTTTAGATAGCTGGAACATGGAGAGACAACTAATCATATCAATAGCTTCAGACTTCGAAGAATATCTTATGCCATAATACCAAGATAATCTGAAAATCATAGAGCCTATTCCATCTCGCACTAGGAAACCTCCTATCATATTGTCATCCAAGAATGTCCCTTCATTATTGAGCTTTAGAACCATCATTACCATAGTTCATCTGTTCCAAATACATGTTATATAGTTACCATTCCCATATAAAAGATAAACACTGAGGGAATAATCTCGCACAAGGAGAATGATTTTTCTACATCAATATTGATGGATGCATGGTCATCCATCAGACATATAAAATTATTCTAAATTAATTGTGAGGAGTAATAATTAACTTCCTTAGTTTTATTTTCAACTTCTAGATGAACCAAAAATTCCCATAAAAATTCCTTGTATGTGCTTCTATTTCAGTGGAATTTTGATCAGTGCCATGAAACCAGGATTAAAAATATCCCAATATAACTCCACATCATATAAAGACTCCCATAATTTTTCAGATAAGGATCCAAATACAAAAAAATCCTTTCTCTATTATCAAATATATGTTTAGTTGTTGCAGATCTCTGAGAAATGCATGTCATTTAATGGAAGGCTCGTACAATCTCCTTTTTCATAACATTATCATTAGTAGGTAAAGAATGGTTTTTAGGATTCCATATATGGAAATTATTTTATATAGGGATTTATTTTTACTATAGAGTCGATGCCTAACTATCAGAACCACTACTTACATGATTCACCAAATGAAAGGATTGAGTAGATAGATGCCAAGATGAAGATCCTATGAAAACATATTTTTTGGTTCATCATTCAAAACGATATTCTCAAAAATAGTTTTATGGTGATGATCTTGCATTTCATTGATGAATTTTGGAAACAAAATATCCAATCATAAAGAAAATATTGGCATAGGGCATCTCATAAATAAGAGTTGGGTGGCATCCCATTTCATTTTTACTGTAGTTTATGATTGCATAACCAATCACTTACTGAGTCTTACCCTCTTGTTTTTGGATGTTATAAAGAAAAATATTTTCAAGAACTTATGCTCAACTATCCCTGATTACCAGATCTGTCTATTATTCTCCAATCCAATTTATCATGAATATATCCCACATGTTCTTATTTTCAATGATATTACAATCTACTTCTATACATATCTTGAATGGACTCTATAACATTTCACACATTAATTACACCATTCGATATGGGAATATCCATCCTCTTCCATCTCACTGAATGGAATATACCATTTTGGTTTACACCCTATATAAAACAGGTAAGATCTAATTCATTCCAATCAATTATATCTTTTTTTTTCTGGATAATGGACAACATATGAATTGGAACTAAATTAAGAACATGTTTTTCCAATGTAATATTACATCCACAATAGAGGAATCAATTTTTCTAGTTGTAATTTCTCCATAGGATATAATTAATAACATTTTCAAAAAAGGTCTTCTTGATTATCACATTTGATATAGGTTCTACTAAATATTATATGGGGAGATATTCCCTTTTAATACATAGCTTTTTCTTTATCATATTTCTGTGATGTAATAAGAGTTTGTTAGAGATAAAAATATTTATCTTTTTCATGGATGATAATATTCTTACTTTGGTTTTTTTAGTCTTACATAATTTCCTAAAAACATTTAATGGATTTAAGACTACAATTCCTCAAGAAATAATGTCCTACCAAAACATAAATAGAGATTTAGATATATTAAAATATTTATTCTTTTATGTAATGATGGAACCCTCTTGTAATCCACATATTTTCCTGGGATAGAGAATATTGGGATTGGATGAACATGTGTTGTAAAATAGGATAACCATTCCTTAGTCCACACACCATATTAAAAAACTAAATCCTCTTCTTCACGGATTAAATGGATATCTATGAAGGTTTGCAGCATTGATATAGAATTTAATGAATCCAGTCACTAAATTCAATGATCCTAAGAACACAAATAATAAAACACCCTTAAATTATTTCATAATCCTTATAAATCAGAATTTTGATAAAAATTATGGATCTAATTGTCATATTTTCTATATCATTGTCTGTCTCTTTTCCAATCCCACTTACCCTTGAATATATCTACCTAGGAAAAGTAAAGTTGTACCTCTAAAATAACACATGGTATGTAATTAAATATTGTTATTTTAAATAGAAAAACTAGTATTATATAAATATAATTACATATAAAAATATTTCAATATTGGTTTATTGTAGATTGGTTTTTTCAATTCAACAAAAAAAATTAAATGAAACAGAAACAACTCTTTATAGTACCCATCCATTAAAAAAATACATATATATTCTAATATATAGACTGTAATAATCTCCCATGTGGACATATAGAAAGATCCTAAGAATCCATCATACTATCCACACATTCTGTCTTCATGCTTGAGATTGCCTCTTTGATCCCCTGCTATCATGTTACATATTTTATCTCCTTATTATCCCTATCCTCAATAATCATAGGAATGGGTTTCCTGAACCTCAATATATATGTAGTATCTAACCTTCTATCAATGGCTCTCTTACCTACAAATAATTTCTCAAAGTTATCCTAATCAATTTTACCAAGAACATTAATGTCACCAGTATCAGACCCATTAAGAAGATTCCTGATTATATTCTTATAGAGATCAATTTTGTTGATAAATTCCTTGAATTAGGTCATGTTACAATCTATCTATATCATCAAAATATCACCTTATGTCACTATACATACTCATACAATATCCAGTCACATTTCTTCCATCTCTCTTTTCTTCTCAATCATCCTAATAAAAATATCATTATTCAATTTGTTGGCACTCTTCAACGTAATCTATCTCTCTTTGTACACCCTCATATTTTTCTACATTTTTTTCCTTTTGTAAATCTACTCAATAATCTCGTTTCTTAGGAACATTATTCTTATTGTCAGGCGAAACCACATGCTACCTATCACTGGATTTCTCTATGAGCTACTTACCGAATCAGAGAATCCTTCCAACTTTAACCATGAACAAGATATAATAAATTAATATAAATTTCTATGATACGTCGTAACATTAACCAAATAAGGAGAATTTTCTTAATGGAATATAAAATATTTATAAATCGACGAATGAGTAAAATAATTCAGGCCATATATGTTGATAAAAAAATGTGCATGTCTACTCCAAACACATTGGGTCCCCTTTCAATTTCACATAAGGTAAATTTTCTGGTGGCGTAGCCAATATCCATCATCATTTTGATAGTATAAAATACCTATTTTGATGCATATAATAGATTGAGTAGAACCCCCCCCCCCCATATCATATGTTCTCCAATATGGATGCAATGTTGTTGAAATGACCACCGAGAATCCCTGAGTGGTTACCTAGTTGAAAGTGAGATAGATTATCCAATAATCCAGATCTCTGACCAACATCACATTTAGCGTAGTGAAATTTTATAATAATAACCATGTTTCTAGATGCCATATTAGTAGTGATGAACAACTCTGAATAATAATAATAGTCCAAAAATAAAATACAGTTCTAGATATAAGGACCCAGCCTTAAAATATTACACAATCATGAATTAAATGAATAATTCCCATTGAGGATCTTTTTAGGTTTAGTTTTTTAGAGAATTAGGACATAACAATTACATCTCAAAAGATAATAAAGTAGACACTTCTACACGGTTTCCATTTTATAACAAAACATGAACTCTTGAAAAAAAAGTGTCATGTCTCGTTCCATGTTTAAGACAACATGACTTTTCCTTGATCCCATACATGACCATATTCTACATTATGTCCTAAGAAAAACATTTCAAAAACATGGGGTAGCATAAAAAGATCAGTAAGGGATACACAAAGAAGGAAAATGGTGATTTTTCTTCAAAACAACAGTTAAACCATGAATACTTTATCATCAGTAATACTTTTCAACTTTATGATGTAGTAAATACTCTTCACTAAATAAAATATCACTACATACCATTTTGTAACTAAAAGATTACCATAAAACCCATATAATGAACACATAACATATAAGGGTCACTTGGGACCTAAACATACATAAATGGAATAACCATACGGTTGACTTCCACATATATCACTAAATGGAATAGCTATACAGCCGACTTCCATACCCAATGCATTGGAGGTTATAATGTATCCAATCGTCCTGGTATACACGACACCACCTGTCATTTAGTTTATCATGTAACCACCCGTCAAATGTTTAGGTACCATTAAAAAATCATTATACATAAAAAAAATATAAAGGAAAGAAAACATTTCCATATTTCAATCACAATATATCACATAAATATAATGACACAAAAAATCCATTAACAAAACCATTTTCAATACCAAAATATGTAAATGTGTATATGGTATTTAATTTCTTTTAAAAACATTACAGCTTTTTAAGGAAGCCAATGATCAAGTAGTACTAGAGGCGGTGGAAATGGTCATTTTCACTGCATACATTAAAAGAAACATTTCTTTATGTAGTTTAGTAAAATGCTTCATAGAAAAAGATAAACTTTGAATGAAATTAAAATTCAAAGGTGTTTCTACAACGTATAAAAGAAAGTCATGTATTAAAACAAATTATGCCTCAATGAATGGAGATTGAGACGAAGTCCCATACCTCGTGTCCGACTTGACTCGGTCATTCTTTAATCTCATGTATAATAAACTAAAGTTAATTTCTACTTCCTTAAGAACCTTTTTCAAGTTTATTATTCCTTTTATATCACTTATTTACATGTTATAAACATTATGTAATTATTTATGTAAATAATGTTCGTTTTGTCGATATTTGGTACTTAACTCAAAAAATGGACTTCTTACAATTACATGTTCTTCAGGTCGTCAATGGTTCATTATATCCAGACTGATATTAATAATTTGGATATCATATATATCATATATATCCAGCATATAAATGTATTTATAATAGTAAATAGCATTTTGAGGTAAGAAATGAAATGCACCGTTCATGGAGATGGTAAGCCGTACGTACGCATTAACGCTACTTTCATTTCTATTTAGTATTTTGTGGAATGAAATCACTATGATATAAAGATAAATTATAATTCCTTTATAATATCATATATAATATTATTAACTATACCCTTTATACGTCATATATAGGGAATTAACTATTCAAATCACTTTGAGGGGGTTGTAGTCTGCACTTCCCAAAATGAAATTATCGCGTTTATCCATTATGAAAACCATAATGGTATGCCGTAAATGAAAAATAAAGAAGCATAAGGAAAACATAAACATAATAAATATCATATATAAATATAGTGACTTCTTAATGGCCACCTTGGAAGGTTTTAAGAGAAGATTGAACAATCATCGTTTCATGAGGTAGTAATTCGCCAACCACAGATTCAGTATGTTCTTTAACGATTAGACCGAGGTGTGTGTAAGTGTAGCTAGAATCCTTCTCGTAACAACATCATAGTATATTGAATATACTGGTGTTGTTACAAAATAAAGGAATAAAACTATTTTAGGGGATGGAAGAGGAGAAATAAAACAAAAGAACATAAGAGAATACATTACCTTTATATCGGGTAACTCCCATTGGTTTGAACCAAAAGGGTTTCTTGAAGAGATTTATTTTTAATGTAAGGCATCTGGGATGAATAAAGGGATATTGAGGGATTATGTGAGTAGAGTTTGGATGAGCCTAAGGGCTTGTGAAGTGTGTGAAATGGGTAGGAAGTGGGGTCTTTTTATAAGGGAGAGGAGGGGCTCTTTTGGAATGCATGAAACTATTATTTTATTATAAAATGCATTTCGGTATCTAAAGATCCAAAAATAATAAAATTTGAAGATAAGGTGGCCCATGTTCGAAGTAAAATCATCCAATTAGGGTTGGACAGGTTTTGGATATTATTTTAAACATTATATTCATATTTATTTAAATCATTCATTAATGATGTAAACACAACATCTTCATTGTGACATAAATAATTTTATTTATTTGATGTCTAAAAATTATAAATAAATTACCACGTTGTATGAAGTATTTTTATATTTATAATGATTTTTTATAGTCAAATATATCAATTATATAATCCATTGTAAAATTTGTTTTAGTAAAACAATATATGTTTGTGGCATTTTTATTTTTACTTTAAATAAAAGGTATTTATGTCATTATCTTACCCAAGTGGCTCCATGGGGTCCCACCAATTGACCCGAGGATTTTCTTGGTGGTCATGACTCATCCAATAAGTGTATGAAACATTTCAAGATGGTTTAATTTTATTATAACATTATTTTTACCTTAAATTACACAAATTACTTTTAAAACAATTAATAAAATATAAAAGTTACTATTCACCAAAAAATTATTCTCGTTTCATTGAACCACATTTTACTTAATAATGACAACCATGTATGTCAAAATTTTGGAATTCAAATCACAGATGTGGTAAAGATTCATTTAAATGAAAAATTCAGTTTTTTAACTACCACTTAGTGGTTTCACTATTCATCAAAAATTGACATTTTCTAGAAAAATACCAAAAATACACCCTAAGATATATTTGATATTATGAATTAAAAATCATGTATATTTTTTAAAATTAAAAACATATAAGTTGTATTAATGAATTTTAATAATTAATTCCCATTGTCAAAACATATAGCATGTTTTTAAGAAACAATATCTATCAAAAGATTGAAACCTGTTTAAGTCCAATTTCATTGTAAAATTATTTCCAATGACCACCATTGGATTAAATGGTAAAAATATATTCTAATTGTACTATAAAATCATTTCAAAAGATAATCTAATCATATAAATAAATAAGATTAAAATCAGGTTTTGAATTAAAATACAACATTTTTCACTTATTCATTAAAAAATGTACTTTGTTGGAAATTAACAAAAACATACACAAAGTAAATTTTGAAGCCCCGATTCTAAAGAAGGATTTTATTTTCACCAATAGAATGTAAAAGTGTGACCAAAACTATTTTTAATGAAGTTTATCCATCAAAAGGTGATAGATCGATCTTTTAGTGAATATTCGAGTATCTATGTCTAAAATTGAATTATTTTCTTATTTTACGCCCTTATCTTTTAATGGATAAATGTAAAATCCTTTAACAAACATATATAATCATATTCTAGTTATTTCTACTCAATCTTGCCAATACAACAACTACGTGTTAACTAACATTTAAAATAATAACATTATATTATTTGTGTGGAACATAAGATTTCAAAGAAACTCATTGTTGCGTATCAGGTACGCTATCGAACATAGAAACCCCTTTAAAGTAAATTTATTATTTAATTCAGATATACTAATAAATATGAAAAGGTCTTATTATTCATTTACCTAGGATTTTACATCCTTCCCCCCTTTTAGGAATTGTGTCCTCGCAATTTTATTCACTTATCAAAATAAGTGGGGTGTTTATCCCTCATAGAATTATCAAATTCCCACGTTGCATCTTCAACCATATTGTTTTTTCCACCAGAACATCACATGATAAATTACCTTATTTCGCAACACTTGATCTCATTGGTCAATAATATGGACTTTTTGTTCATCCTAAGAGAGATTCCCTTCCAACTAATCTACCACTGGGCTCAAAACACGATATGGATCAGGCATATACGTTCTCAACATCGAAATATGAAAAACATTGTGTACTAGGTAAAAACATATATGTAATACCACTCTGTACGCAACTGATCCAACATTATCCAGGATTTCATGAGGTCCAATAAACCTCGGACTCAAATTTCCCATCTTTCCAAAATGCAGCACACTTTTACATTGAGAAACTTTTAGAAAAAAATGATCAACTACCATGAAATATAAGTCCTTCATCCAGTTATCCGAATAACTTTTCTGCTTGGTCTGAGCTGTTCTCATGTGCTTCTGAATAAACTGCACTTTTTCTACCATCTCTTCTACCAATTCTGGTCCCATTAGCTTCATTTCCCCTACTTCATCCCAAAATATGGAGTTCGACATTGTTTACCATATAATGCCTCAAACGGAGCCATCTGTATACTAAAAAGAAAATTGTTATTATAATAAAATTCAAGCAAAGAAAGATGTTGGTCCCAACGTCCCTAGTAATCCATCGTGCAAGCACGTAAAATATCCTCCAAGGTCTGAATTTTTCATTCTGACAACCCATCTGATTTCAGATTAAAAGACGTACTAAAATTTAATTCAGTACCCAATGACTTCTAAAGGACTTTCCAAAAGTCAGAAGTAAACCTAGGATCACGATCAGATACAACGGAGAGTGGAACTCCATGTAACTTGACTATCTCATTGACAAACAACCGACAAAGTTGATCTAGAGAGAATGTATCTCGAATTTGAAGGAAATGAGTATATTTAGTCAATCGATCAATAATAACCCCGATTGTATTATTACATTTAGATGTCTTTGGTAATCCCACAATGAATTCCATGGATATATTTTCCCATTTCCACTCTATCAATGGTAATGACTGAAGCATCCCTTTCAGAAACAACCGCTCTACTTTAACCTGTTGACAAGTCAAAAACATCATAGTAAAATCAGCAATATCTCTTTTCATTCCATCCCACCAGTAATACTCCCGTAGATCTATGTACAGCTTTGTACTGGTTGGATGAACTAAAAATGGGGAACTATGAGCCTCACATAACAACTCAATCTTCAACTGTGAGTTACAGGGCACACATAATCTCTTCCCAAACCTCAAAACAAAATCATTATCAATGTTAAATTCAGGCAACTTACCCTTTTGAACCATCTCTCCCTTTTTCTTGCTACCCACTGTCTTTCTTTTGCGTTTTCGTAATTCTGTCTGAAAGAGATGATCTCATAGACACCTGAAACAAAACCGAAGAAATTCCTGCACCAACAACTTCTATTCCAATGTTCATAAAATCAAAAACCAAAGGATATCGTTCCAAACGTATCATGGTGAATGAAGCATTACTTTTTTGACTCAATGCATCAGCCACTTTGTTTGCTTTTCTTGGATGGTAATGAATTGTACAATCGTAATAATTTATTAATTCCAGCCATCTCCTCTATCTCATGTTCAATTATTTCTGAGGGAATATATACAATAAACATTTGTGATCAGTATATATTTCACACTTTACTCCGTACAAATGATGCCTTTATATTTTTAGATCAAAAACCAACCGCAGAAAATTCTAAATCATGTGTAGGGTAATTTAACTCATGATTTTCAACATACGTGAAGCATAAGAAATTACCTAATCATTCTGCATAATGATACAACCACGTCCCTTCAATGAAGCATCACTGTAGATAAAAAAATCACCATTTTCAGAAGGATGTTCCAAAACTGGATCATTCACCAATATTCTTTTCAATTCCGGAAAACAGTCATCACATTCTTTTGTCCGAATGAACATAACACCTTCTCGAGTTAACGTAGTCATTGAATAAGATAACCATTAAAAATGTTCATCAAACCTCTGGAAATAACCTACCTAACCAAGAAATATATGGATCTCGATTATATTTATGGGTCTTGGCCATTCTTCAATAACTTTTGTTTTAGCAGGGTCAACAGTTATGCCATTTTTAAAACAATGTGACCAAGGAAAGAAATTTGTTATAACCAAAACTCAGACTCGCTGAATTTTCCATGAATTTTCTTTTCTATTAATGTTTGAAATATAACACTTAAATTACTTTCATGATCATCTTTACTTTTAGAAAACACATAATTATAATCAATGAACACAACCACCATTTATCACTGGATTCAACTGAGCCATCACTGCAATAAACTGCTCAATTCTGATTCTGACCATCTCTGGTTGCAGGTTCGGAAGGTCATTCTCCAAAGTATGCCTTCTAGAGAAGTTTCTCTGTTTCTTTTACGAAAAATCATTCTTAAAACTAACATATATTAGGCTAAGCAACATGGTAATCTGTAAATTCTATATCATTTCAATATTATCATAAATTACTTTATGGATATTAATTTAACAATACCCTAACTCCTAAAGTTTTCTAAACTGACCTCTGATACCAAATATACGGACCCAAATTTAAAACTTCACTAAATCTTGACTTAAATGAATAATTCGCATTGAGGATATTTTTGGGTTTATATTTTTATAGAATTAAGACATAACTATTACATCTCAAAATATTACAAAGTAGACACTTCTACACAGTTTCCATTTTTTATACAAACATTAACTCTTGAAAAAAAGAGTTATGTCTAGTTCGATGTTTAAGAAAACATGACTTCTACATGATCCCATCCCTGACACTATTCAAAATTATGTCCTATGAAAAACATTTCAATAACATGGGGTGAGTATAAAAAGCTCAGTAGGGGATAAACAAAGAGAGAAAATGGTTAGTTTTCTTCAAAACAAAAGGTAAACCATGAATACTTCATCGTAACAAATAATTATCACCTTTATGAAGTAGTAAATAATGTTCACTAAATAAAAGATCATTACTTACCCTTTTGTAATAAAACAATTACCATAAAACCCATATAAAGTACACATAACATATAAACATTACTTGGGACATAAACATACATAAACGGAATAACCATACGGTCGACTTCCACACATATCACTAAACTGATTGGTCATACAGCCAACTTCCATACCCAATACATTGGAGGGTATAATGTAACCTGCTGTCCTAGTATTCACGACACCACCCGTCATTTGGTTTATCACATAACCACCCATCAAATGTCCATGTACCATTATAAAATCATAAGACAAAAAACAAACATAAGGGAAAGAAAACATTTCCACATCTCAATCACAATATATCACTTAAATATATTGACATAAAAAATCCATTATCAATACCATTTTCAATTCCAAAATATGTAAAAGAGTATAAGTTATTTAATTTCATTTAAAAACATTATAGATTATTAAGGAAGCCAAAGATCAAGTATTACTCGCGGCGGCGGAAAAGGTCATTGTCACCGCGTACGTTAAAAGAAACATTCCTTTTTGTCCTTTAGTAAAATGCTTCATAGAAAAATATTCCCTTTGAATGAAATGAATATTCAATGGTGTTTATAAAGAGTATAAAAGAAAGTCTTGTATTAAAAAAAATATGCCTTAATGAAAGGAGATTGAGACGAAGTCCCTTACCTCGTGTCCGAATTGACTCGATCATTCTTTAAACTCTTGAATAATAAAATAATGTTAATTTCTACTTTCTTAAGAACCTTTTTCATGTTTATTATTCATTTTATATCACTTATTACCATGTTATAAACATTATGTAATCATTTAAGTTAATAATGTTTGTTTTGTGGATATTTGGTACTTAAGTCAAAAATGGACTTCTTACAATTACATGTTGTGCATGTGGTCAAAGTTTCATTATATCCAGAAGTATATTAATGATTTGGATATCATATCTATCATATATATACTGCATATACATGTATTTATAATAGTACATAAGATTTATAGGTAATAAATGAAATGCACCGTTCATGGAGACGGTAAGCTGCATGTATGCATGAACACCACTTTCATTTCTATTTCATATTTAATGCAATGAAATCACAATGATATAAAAATACATTATAATTTCTGTATAGTATCATATATAATAATATTAACTCCATCCTTAATATGTCTCACATATGCCATTAACAATTCAAATCACTTTGATGGGTGGTAGTCCTCACTTACAAAAATTAAATTATTGGGTTTATCCCTTATAGAAACCATAAAGGTATGACATAAATGAAAAATAAAAAAGCATAAGAAAAACATAAACATATTATATATCATATATAAATATAGTTAAATCTTAATGGCCACCATGAATGGTGTTAAGAGAAGATTGAACAATCATCGTTTCATGAGGCAGTAATTCGCCATCCAGAAAAATAGTATGTTCTTTAACCATTAGATAGAGGTGTGTGTAAGTGTAGCTCGAACAAATCTTATAACAACATCTTATTATATTGAAGATACTGTATTTTTTACAAACGAAATGAATAAAAATATTTTGGGGGGTTGGAGAAGCAAAATAAAACAAAAGAACATAAGAGAAGACATTACCTTTAAATCGGGTAACTCCCCTTGGTTTGACTCAAAAGGGTTTCATGATGAGATTTATTCACAATATAAGGCTTCTAGGATGAATATAGGGATATTGGGAGCTTATTTTAGTAGAGGTTGGATGAGCCAAAGGGCCTGTGAAGTCTGTGAAATGGGTAGGAAGTGGGGTCTTTTTATAAGGGAGAGGAGGGGCTCTTTTGGAATGCATGAAACTATTTTTTTGTTATATAATTATTTTCAGATTCTAAAGGTCCAAAAAATATTAAAGTCTAAGATAAGGTGTACGATGTAATAAATAAAACCATAATATAATAATTGTACAAGTGTTGGATATTATTTTAAACATTATCTTCTTATTTATTTAAATCATTCATTTATGGCATAAACACTGCATCACTATTGTGACATAAATAATTTAATTGTTTTAATGTATAAAAATTATAATACAATTACCATGTTTTATTAAATTGTTTTATCTTTCTAATGAATATTTATATTAAAATATATCACTTATATAATCCCATTTAGAAATTGTTTTAGTAAAACAATACATGTTTGTGACATTTTTATTTTTAATTTAAATAAAAGGTATTAATGTCATTATCTTATACAAGTGGCTCTATGGGGTCCCACCAATTGACCCATGGATTGTCCTGGTCGGCCATGAATCATCAAATAAGTTAAGAACATGTGTCAAGGAGATTTAATATTATTATAACATTATTTTAACCTTAAATTACACATATTACGTTTAAATCACCATTAATAAAACATAAATGATACTATTCAACAAAAAAATCATTTTCATCCCATTGAACCACATTTTACTTACTATTGACAACCATGTATGTCGGATTTTTGAAATTCAAATCACAGATGTGGTAATATTTTGTTTAAACGAAAAATTCAGTTTTTTTACTACCACGTAGTGGTTTCACTATTCATCAACAATTTAAGTTTTTCAGAAAAATACCAAAAAATCACCATAAGATATATTTGATATTCTGAATTAAAAATTGATGTATATTTCAAAAAATTAAAAACATATAAGTTGAATTAATTAATTTTAATAATTAATTCATGTTTTCAAAACAAATTGCGTGTTTTTAAGAAATAATATCTATCAAAAAATTGACACTTGTTTAAGTGCAATTTCAAAGTAAAATTAATTCTGATGACCACAATTGGATTAAATGTTAAAAATATATTCTAAATGAATTTTAAAACAAATTCAAAACATAATCTATCAATATAAATAAATTAGATTAAAATTAGGCATTTAATTAAAATACAACATTTTTCACTTATTTAGTAAAAAATGAAAATTATTGGAAAATAACAAATACATAAACAATGTAAATTTTGATGTCCCAATTATAAAGAAGGATTTTATTTGGTCCAATATAATGTATGTATGTGACCACAACTATTTTTAATGAAGTTTCACCATCAACAATGGATAAAATGACCTTTTATGGAATATTAGAGTATCTATGCCAAAAATTGAGTTCTTTTCTTATTTTAAGCCTTTATCATTTATTGGATAAATGTAAAAACAATAAATAAACATATATAATAATATTTTAGTTATTTATATTCATTCCCGCCAATAAAACGGCTACGTGTTAACTACCATTTAAAATAAAATTATTATTTTATTAGTGTACAACGTAAGATTTCTATTAAACTCGTTGTTGTGTATCATGCATGCAATCGAACATAGAAACCCCTTTAAAGTAAAATTAATATTTAATTCATAAATATTATTAATTATGAAAATGTATTATTCTTTATTTACCAAGGATGTTACACTATAAAACCCAGATATAAGAGCAGAATGAATTCACAAGAATAAAATCCATAAAACCAAATAAATTCATGATAGAGGGGAGTTGATACACCTAGTTAATAGGTTTTAGGATAGATAGAAAATATATCTTCTAACATTGAAATTCATTGAAGATAAAGGTAAATTTCTCTTAAATAGGAAAACCACTTGAATTTTATATCATGATAGTTATTAAAGAATAGAAGAATCATTTGACATATAGCATTAAAATGTATCAAATTTCCCTTTTAAAATGAAAATTATGTCATCATTCACTCTTATAAAAGTAATGTATGAATTAGTGATAGGATTTGAGAAATACCATGGTCATTCTTCCTCCTTGGATCCATTATTAAATAAAGAAGGCATGTCCCCAAATCTCCTCGGTGATCTTATCACACAGAATTAGGGAACCATAAGAAACTAATGATGTATTTGTAGGAGGATCCATTAAACCAATACTAATATGGACCTAATCCAAGAAACATTAATAAATTTTTTACCTGGTTCCCACAAGTAGAATCAAATAAATGAATGTTGAACACATTGTAACAACATTAGAACTAATGTAGAATCTTAGTTAGTTTATTATTGATTTATATTATCATTGAAAATATTTGAATCTTAAATCTATTCCATCTAACTTCTATAAATATCCTCCTTGGAAATAAATTTCATAGAAAATAACATGAATATTTTCATATGATTAAATTCCAATGTCATTATTTATATCACAATAAAATAAATTTTATATCTATCCATCCATTTTTACTAGCATTGTGTGTCATTGGTTGTGGGTTTATCTATATTACTATATGTATGGTTTGTGAATAAAATTTTATAATGTGGTTATGGTAATAATATATATTTTCATTTTGATAAGTGACACCGTATATTGTTATATACTTAAAGGTTAAATAACAACCCCCAAGTTTATTATTTTGGGGATAACCTTATTAAAACTCCATAGATAAATAAATTATTACTACGATAGGTTTTGATTATAGGAAGATACTATATTTTTCTCTCGTGTGTGTGTGTTTTTTTGAGGTAAAAACACTTTTAAAGGACCTATGTGGGCTTGTGATCATTGTAATTTGTATGATGACCAATTTAGGCATGTGGGTGAGCCCCAAGGGAAGGTAAAAACATCCATGTTGTTCAATTTGGATTACAATATATCATAATTTTTATATTATTATTAGATGATGAACAAAATTTGCTGTATGGTGGAACTGGTAGGGTTGGGATATGGGGTCAACAATGATGTTTTTATTCTCTAATGGTGTGTTGAATGTAAACTCCTACAATGTTAAATAGTTAAGATGTTTAATATTACAAACCCTATAACAAATATTTAGCTTTATTTTTTGGATAATACCAATGTACTATAAATGTGGTTCGTCCTAATGTAGTAATTAGTATGAGAGACCCCTAGATAAGTTGTCCATGGTGCTTGAGACTGACGAAAAATGAAATTAATGAACATTTGTTGGAATGTGGGTATAATAATTAGTCTGACGACCCATTTTGGCACATGGATGGGCCCCAATAAATGGATAACACATGTCCATGGTGAAACTAGTTTAATAAAGAGGACTGGTTCTTTTTTGTTCATTGGATCTCGCAAATTAATTTTTTTAACTCCACATTTCTCACTAACAATAACATAATTATGGATAGACTAAATAACCAATATGGAAATTAAAAAAACTACATAATTACTCTGAATGTATATTAATTTACATGTGTAATCAATCATATTATTTAAATGATGATTTATTTTATAAAACTGAAATTTTTTTGTTTTAAATAGATGTGTTATTGGTTACATTGATTCACTAGGTGACACTGTAGCTATTTGTTTGAAGAAATATTTATTTGTTTAGGTTATCCCTAGATGTTGATAAAGGCATAAGAGTGGGGGTAAAATTTTTATTTTAATACATTTGAAAAAATTAAAAATTCAAGAAAAATTAAGAGCATCCCTATTGATTAAATTGATTGTGTTCTTCTTTATTAATGTAGGATGATATAGAAAAAAAGAAATAAAAGAAGGAGAATGTTAGGACGTTGTATAATGGTTCATAAATCTAATATCCACCAATCAAATCCCCCAACACTCTCTCAATAAGTATCACAACTCTCACCGATGAGGGCCTTTAATCATGGAAACATGACTATTGAGTATATACAGTGGGTACATATTAGAATGATATTTACGGTAATAAGGTGTTTTTATAAAGAAACTCAACAGGCTTGTCCAACAAGATAACACTTCATTATGGATGAATGTAATTAGTCAATAAATTTATTTCAAGACATTAGAAATATAATTTATTAACAAAATTGGATTGTGGATTCCTCCACATGATACAGATGGTTCGATCTTCAATTAAGCATACAAACATAAAACATATCATTAATATCGTATGGGCTTCTTTTTCATTGACTAATAATATAAATTAAATAATAAGAATAAAATAATTATTCTAGTTTATATTTTCGTTGTGAGATTTTTATGATTAGTAACATCACTACTATCTTCATTCTATATTTATAATAGATCTTTTCAATATTGTTAAAAATTCATTTCCACCTTCAAATATAAATATTTTAAAATTAAAAATAATTAAGTCAAAGGGATTCCATAATTTTATTCAAATTGTCAGAATTATAATTAAATAAATTTAGGAATATATTTTTAATAGTATTAATTTTGATTAAAATTATTATTAATTTCAATTTAAAATATTTCATTGGTATCTGAAAATATTCTCTAAAATATTCAATAACATAATATATACATGGGCACTAAGAAATTAAATTATTTTAGTATTTATATTTTCACAAATATCTCCTTTAATGATTCTCTTATACTTCCATAACTTCTCCTCTATAAATCAAATGGATTTTCAAATTATAAATTTAATTTTGTTTCCAATAATAATTATACAAATAATTTTATCATCTATCAATTTTTGTATAATGATCTTCACGTAAGATCTTGTACAAATTAATATCTTTAAATTTCCCCATAAAAATCCTCCAAAATCAACCATTGATGTGATTTGAATAATTGTGAATATATTCAATCAATTAATTTAAATTAATATTTAAATAATGTATAAATAATCTCTTAATTATCCCATTAGAATTCACAGGAAAACTCACGGTAGCATAATATCACAATATTTAGTCATTTTTTATATAATATGAAAATATAATAAATTATTCATTGTAGTTGATGTATATTGATATAATTTGAAGATATTTCTGAAAAATAAAATATATAATTAATAAGAAAATAAGTGATTAAGTTTTCATTAAAGTTGAATTAATTGTAGATAAAATTATTAGGTTACAAATTATAATAGTCTTTTATAATATTGATTACAATATATCAAGATATAATCTAAATATTGTTTTAGTTGTTTATAATGTATGATTATGATGAATTATTTCAAGACATGTTGTTCACAATGTGTGGTTAAGCAGAAATGTATGGGCCCCAATGTCTTGTATATTCCACACAATAGCTTCTTAATCTGTAGTACGTCATCAATGTATAGATTATAAAATTTTCACTAATCCTAAATTTTGGAATCCTGAATGTGAGGATTTCTACCAATGTGGGGTTCTGAACATGATCATGATTATAAAAACAAAGTTCTAAATGTGAGGATGAATACCAATTTGGGGTTCACAACTAACATAGGGATCATATCCTTTGTGAAAATCACATTTTTATTAAAATTAAATATTAATATGGAATCTCTAATTTTTAAAAAAATTCAACATAAAGGTGATAATATTAATTGTAAAATTATACAATTAATAAAAAAATTAACAATGAAAAATTAATAATTTAAATGAATAAACAGAATATTTAATAGCTATAAAAATATAAACAAGTTGGATTTTAAAAAGTATCAGAATTTAAATAATTTATAAAATATCCACTCATAAATATGTCCCATTTTAATTAATAAAAATCACAATCATATTTATTCAATTCAATAACATTTTAAAAATGATAAAATATTTAAAATAATTAGTCTTTGAAATAAATAAATAGTACATTGATTAAAAATTTTATTTGTTGATAACAATTATTTTGTGAAATAATAAATGAAGTACTATAATTTAACCCATAATATAACATTACATTTAAAAATAAAAAATAATTAATTTATATTAGCCACGAATCATGTGAAATAATAATAAATTGATAATGGGGAATATGTAACAAATAAAAATTTATATTTTGTCCAAAAAATCTTACATATAAAGAAGAAAAATATTTATAATAATTCCCCTATAAAACTGTTCATCTATATTAAATATTATTAACTTTTTAATAAAAATAAATTTTATCGAATTTAAAATAAAAAAACATTCACAATTCTTTTTAAGATATAATATATACTATTACATTATCAATGGTAAACTAAAATAAGTTCAATAAGTACTTGCCCACATAGAAGTTACAATTTTAGAGGCCACACATACAGGTCGCAATTTGGTCCGATCTCTTATTAAAGTTAATCGAAAAACAATATTATTTGAACAATTAATCTTATAAAGTACAAAAGATAAAATATTAAATAATGAAATAATTGTGGTTTATCTCTCCTCATATAAAATAGTTTGTACATATTATTTATTTATAAAAATATAAAAAGTAATAAATCTAACATGATAGTAATACATATAGCTCTAGGTATCATTAACAATAGATAATGAAGATAATAAGAAATATAAATATTAGAAATAATCATTTATTAAGTACCCACTAAAAGAAAAAATACTGAATTTGTGTTGAATAAACCAGAAAATTATCACATACTATGGAATTTTTATACAAATTTGATTTTGGGTATGAAAAAGTAATGAATTAAGGATTTAAGTATGAAAATATTGTAGTTTTGAGTTTAAATTCAAAATTTTAATTGCTATAAATATTTTGATTAGTGATGGGGATTGAAAAATATGATGAATTATAAGATATATGTTTTTTAAAATGATCTCTAATTGCATAATAAAAATGTTAATTTTAGAAACTATTTCGGTTTTTGAACCATGAAAAATGACATACCTATATAACTTATGCATTTCCCTGTTACATATTGAACCAATACTTCATTTATTAATGATAGTCATTCGCAAAATGTAATGAAGATATTTATACCCCATGGGAAAATTACTAATATACTATTTTAAATAATTAACTTCAATGATTATTTCCTTATTTTTTCATTTAATGTATATAAGTTGTGTGAAAAAAATAGATCATAGTACCAAATATAATTTTAAAAAAGTATATAGTTTTTTTAAGAATAATATAATAAGATCTTATGAGTTTTATATGTAATTTTTAGAATGATTAAAATATATCATTGTGAGTAAAAAATTTATTTATTCTCACTAAATAAAATATTTTATGAAAAAATAATGTGAATAAGATGACTATACCTCATCAACATCATACAAAAGAAATAGACATACCTTGTTCTGTTCATTATCACCATAATTGTGTTATTAAAATTAATGGACTTATTCATTACATCTACTCTAAATAGATATCATATTGTGCAATCCTTTTCATTTTATATTTATATTTTTAGTGAGCATTAAGAAAAGTGGTATTATCTAAATTGAAATTTCTTTTTATAATCATATCATATGACCTCATTTTCATAATTTAATTTTAATTTCTCTTTAATCATTTTTCAAATTCTGAAGAATTTTATGATAATTACTAACATTGAATTTAGTTTTTAGAAAAATTGATAGAATATAATCCTTTCAATCATGGAGTTCTTTATTTTCTATTTTTATATAATTCTGATCTTTTACATTAGATTTAATTTAACTTAAAATATCATCAAATTTACAATTAATTTAATCATCATATTTTTAACTATTGTGATTTGTATTGAAGAAACATATATTCAATTCTATTTATATGATAATCCTTAACAAATCATTAATACCAGATCTTGTTCTATAATTGGTGTTCCCAATGCAGTAACATTATTGAAAATTTCAATCAAACATGCATTAATAATTATAACACTCTCATATTCTTATGTCATTTATGCAATATATATAGTTTTTATCAATATTATACCATGGTTTTTAATCACTATTGGTTCCCTCATATAATACTTCAACTGTTTCTTATATTTTAGATGTTTTATCACACTGAGAAACTCAATTAAATTTATTAGTTCAAAAATTTAAAATTTTAGAATTTACAACCCTTAAATTATAGTCAAAATATTTTTCATGGGAATAAATCTAGTTATCCCATTCATTTTTACGAATTATACAAGTATTGATAACATTCATGTAAACAATTACACAATGATACATCAAATAAATAATGAAACACTAATTCCAGCAACAATAATTTCCACTATTAAATAGATTGTGGATCATAGAATAAGATTTTCTAATATCAAGATTTGAAATTATTATTTATCTATATATATAACGAAATAATTTAAAATAAAACTAAACTCAAAAATATTGTTAAATATTTTTAATTCCATGATACCAATTTTTTTTACCAAGATGATTATAAAGAAAATGAATGTGGTAGTGAAAATCATTATTTTAATAGGATTAAAAAATTTATTATAATATAAAAACATCCCTTTTAGATAATTTGACCATGTATGTTCCTCTTAGAGACAATAAAACAATGTAAAATAAATAAAATAATTTGTATTATATAGAGTTGAATAATGCCTTTGGGAATAATGATATTCTAGTACCCTAAACCAATGCACTATATATGTAGATTGTGATTTTAACTATATAGACGATTTTATCAGGTGACATGAATAACTGAGTCTGTGCAGTTGCTACATGGTAAATGGAATTTTCATTTCATTTAGACAATTTTTCATGGAACCTCAATTTTATAGTCTAAAAAGATAACATTATAACATTATAATGTAAAACCAGTTTAGAATTTAGTAAAATGATATGAAATGTATAATTTTATTAAAGATATAGCTCATCATTATCCCTATAACTCACTGATGGTATGATCATAAACAATGAATTTCCCCGGTATTACGCTCATAAATTTCATATAGGATTCTTTTTATCAGAATGTGAATCGAGAGAAATATATATATAATGATTTTCAATTCAAGATTTTCATTTTTTTATCATATGACTAGTAACATCATTATAATCAGAAATTTTTAATTATATTTTATGTTCTCAAGTAAATATATACTTCCACTACATATTCAATAAATAGATATTTGTATTTGAAAACAATTTATTCAAAGGGATTCTATTATTTTCTCCACATTTAAAGTGATATAATTTAATCTTTTGTTGAATAAAATATAAAAAATAATACTTCCAACTGGTAATAATAATAATATTTATTAGTATATCCATATGGATCATCAATATATCACACCAAATAATCTCTATCATAATATGGACTTTTCCATTGAAAATGGAAAGATTATTGAATTTTATTTTTTATAAAAATAAAATTGTCTAGTTCATGGATAATTTCCTAATATATGATCCATTAATCATGTAGATAATTAAATTAAATTTTTTAATATTTTATATAAAAATATAATTGACCATAATTTATTAGATATCCTTTTTTAATAATGTTTGGTACAAAATAACTAGTCAAAAAATCAGATAAAAATATCTATAAAAGTATTCAAAATTTATAAATGAACTTAAATTGAATAATTCTGAATATGCACTTTCAATCGTAATATATTTAAATTAAAAAACCCATGAAATAATTCAAAAATAATCTCAAATGATATTTTGAAAAAATTCATTGCATGTTAATATCAACAGAATTAGTAATTGTCACAACCGGTTTTTTTCTTTTCATGTCATGGTTCAGATCTGGTTCATTAAAAACACAGATCATTTTCATGGTTTTTGGGTGAGATTGATATTTATATTTGAACTACCATATATTTCTAATCACCCAAATTTGTCTTCCTCATTGCGTGTTTAGGAATTTTTGGAGAAAGGGTGGTTATTTCAGGATTTGGTCCAACCGTGAGCCCATTTCCAAATTTAAAAACTAAATTTGTTTCATTTATAACTCCTTCATTTTTCAGAATTATTCATTAATTCCATTTCACACTAGTCCTCCACTGACATATGAAAACTATCATATAATTTTTACCTCTTTTAAATTCATAATCATGGTAAATTTGGGTTACTTATTTTGGCATTGAGTCAGGCCATGGGCCCATTTCATTTTTCTAAAAAATTATTTATTTATTTTACATTTTTTTTATTGTTTAATATTTTTTAGTGATCCTAGAACCCGGTAAAATCCAACATACCTAGACTAATCCCTATAAACTTTTTTACCTATTTGGAGCTCATTTACATCGTATATTATGGCAAAGGTTTTTAGGTTTCATCAAAACGTCTAGAATTGAGAAGGTAAATTGTTTCATCACCAACTCATTCAATTCATACTATGTTTCCCACAAATATTATTTACCTAGTTCTTCTAAAAATTTGGAGCCTCACAAAGAAGTTCCAAGACATTACATTTTCTCAATGGTGCAGATATAATGGAATATAAAGATTTTTCTAGGTGGCATGGTGAGATACATTCTCCTTTCCCCTCCATCATCCTCCTTCTTTAATTTTTTCTTGGTTTTCTATTCTCCACTAGTCATGTTCAACCTAGGGTTCTATTATCCCAATATTTTTTGATTTTTGTTTTGTTCGTTTTTTGATGGTCGTCATAGGTTTAGAGTTTGTAAACTCTCAGATGCTGATATTGGGTGTGTGTTTCCATTACACCAAGGATTTTAGGTACGATATCTCTTTCCCATGACTTTATCATTTCAGTTTCATCATTTTCATATTGTTTTCATCCTAAATACATTTTTATTACCATTTTTAATCGTTTTCATAGTTTTCTTAGTGTGAAAATGGTTATGTATGCCTGGTTTTGTGAAACGTAGTATTTTTTATCATAAAATTGCACACCAAGTGTTTGTTCAAATGTTCCAATATCTTTTGGAACTATTATTTTGGATTCGAACATAGTTTTTGGTATTTTGAATATTTTACAATTTCCTGTATAAAATATGGCATGAATTTGGTGTTTTATTTCTTGTAACGTTCTTAAAATATATTGTTTTTTTAAAAGGGCATGTCATGTGATTGGTAAATTGCCCGATTGGATTTTATGTGAGAAGTTTGTTTTCCGAAATTATTTGTCTGAATATATAAATTCATCAGAAGAATGAAAAATTATATTTTTGGGTCCTTCTCTGGCTTTCCAATTTGGATTTGTTTTTACAAACAAATTATTTTTTTTTACAATATATTTTTGCCCGAGTTGTAAAAAAATGGCCCGTTCCACATCCTTATAAAAATGGTTGTGTTTTGAATATGTAACCTGAGAGTTTTAAGGGATTTATGAAAGTGGTTTGAGGCTCTAAAGTGGTTTGAGAGTTTTACTAATTGGTTTTAGGGCTTCCAAATCTGGCTTGATTTGTTATTTATGGGCATTTTTTTAAAATATAGTTTTTGACTTGATTTTATGTTCAAGGCTTCGTTATACATCATGAAATTGTTTTATAATACTTTAGGTGGTTTATTGAATCGTTAATGAAATGTGAGACAAGTGTGTGGATTTCTTGATATTTGTATAATTTTTAAATGGAATCATCGTGATAAAATTTTATTTTATAGATGTGTAACTTGTTTAATCACATAAAGGGAAACCTGGGTATCTTGGTGGACGGACATGTACTAGTATGCTAGTGATCTCTTGGGGTTTAGCCCTTGTTTCACATAGCAAGTTGGATGTTGGAAATTCTAACTAAACTATAATGATGATGTTTTTGGGAACCACTAGGTTATGTGTATGATCCCTACTAGTTTCTCGTGTGCACAAGAACCTATATTTATTTTGGTTACTTTCACTGAGATACGATGTACCTGGGGCTCAAAACTAACTAGTTCTAAGGGGTGTTCACTTGAATTATGCTCATTGGATGTTTTGTACTAACTGTCAAAATACAATGTGTTTGGTTGGTAAATTCTGTAGTGCGTGTGATTTATTTAAAAGTTTAAATTCTTTAAATCCACCCTCTTGAAAACTATATCTATTTTGAAGTTCCTTCTCTTTGACAATTTTCACTAGAAATCCTGTTTATAAAACATCCAAGTTCTTGTTTGGTAATTGTTTTAAAGCATCAAAACTCATTTGGGAGAAATAACATTATATCTTGTATTTGAAAACATGAATATGATGTTTTTTATTTTAAAGTATGCTTATTGATATTAGAATATCAAGCTATCCTACTAAGTTTTAATTCTAACACCTATAGTGTTACTCTGTTTTTAAGCCCCGGTGCAATTTTCTGTTTGAGTTCAATATCCTTGGGTGACATGTGATCATTATGTTGGAAAGTTACCAGAAGGGTCCCATGGAGATATTTGGTTATAATGTTTGGTCAATTGAGTTTTTGGTTTAGTTTTACTTTTAGTTTCTTGTACAAATAATGTTCAGTTCAATTTTTATGTAAATGTATTTTGGGCTGTCCATTTCATTCCACTATTTATTTGATGGTCGATATTTGGGTGAAATAATTCCCATGTTTACTCTATTGATGTCATTGGTGCTTGTCATAATCCTTGTATAATCGGGAATACCTCTTTGTATTTTTCGTGTGCTGGCCAATGTGACCGGTTCAGGGTCGACTCAGGTTGGTTTGTGAAAAAATGGTATCAAAGGAGGTCAGCTCTTACAAGACGTTTTTTAGAGATCCCAAGTTATTTAAGGGATGTCAAGGTTGATGTAGTTGGATTTTTGGGAATTTAGGTGTAAGTTCGGGAAGAGTGTCACAAACTCTTTCTCATTCTGATCCTTGAGTTTCCACATGATATTTAGTTTACTTCGTTTTGTTTGTTCTTGTTAATTTTTTTTTTGTATATGACAAGGAAGTCAGACTAATGGCCTCTGTGAGGTCAGAGGTCCTGGAAAGCCATGTGGAGCTACGTAATGGTGATAAAAAATGTCTTTTTTTGTTTTTTGGTTTGACATATGGCTGCCAACCATTTGGTCAATTCACCCACCAACACTAGTTTCCTTTTGTGGATTTCTTAGACCTTTCATGAATTCTGAATTTTTGTTTAAAATATAATAATGTGAGAATTATGGAAATTGGTTTTAAAGGAAGTATTAGATTTTGAAAAGGGGGAAATGAGTTTTAAAAAATTAAATATAATAATGGTTTTGGAAGGTTGTTTTGTTAACAAATTTTTGTGAGGAAGTGGAAATGATTTAATAGGATTGGATTTTACATAATCTCTACTTGTGGTTTGTTCAGAAAAAAATATTGAAAGTGTGAATCATTTTAAAGTAATTCTGAATTTTTTTTTAAGTTGGGTGTTTTGGGATTTTGAAAAGTGTTTGAATCTGATTAATTATTTTTGGAAATTGTTTTTTAGTGGTTGTTGTTTTCCTAGAAAGGGTATTAGCCTCAATAGAAGTCGAATTATGAAAAGATACCTTGCTGAATTTTAGAAAATTGGAAGTGGTTGTTGGGAGTAGCTTGGTTGTTTTAAAAGTTGTTAAAAATCAAGAGGGGTACATTTTTATAGTAAATGTTTCATGATGATGTGTGGTTTGTTTTGTGAAATCTGAAAATGGTATTTTATTTGGTGGTTAATTTTACTTTGGATGATATAGGATTATTTTTGTAATGATGGTGATTTTTTCATTCAGTATTTTCATGGGTGCTCACAAGAATGGTTTTGTGGATATATGGATGAATGGCTGGTATGGAATGGTATTTGAGTTTCCTATGTGGCATGTAAATGTTTATGTGTGTGATAATTTATGAACTTCCATTGGTGAATGTGAAAAACCACTAAGTTAGTTAATTTTTTTTTCAAAGGAGTTTTGAGCTGAAAAATTGTTGTGTTTGTTATAAACTGACGGGTATGTGGATGGTTTGTCCTATATATTTCAAGTGTTTCCTATTCGGTATTATTCCATGTGATAATGAAGTCAAACTTTAGTTTCATCTTGAGATGAGATATTTTTTGTGGCTTGTATTTGGAGTAATGTTCATTGGTTGTCTAAACATGGGTTGGACGTTGTGACGTAGCCATGGGCAGTTCTTCGTTGGAAATATTTCATGTTTATCAACATAAGGATTCTTTTAAAATGTTAAATACACCCCATAGGATGATTCCTCATCCCGTTTGTAGGAATATATAGATTTTCAATATCAATTTAATGTGCTTCTATGTCGTGATAATTCTTTTGGACATAGTAGTTGTGTATGATGATGTTGATGTGTTTCACCATATTCCACTTCCATTATGCTCCTCGTTCGAAGTGAGATATAATTTTTATATGTATCTATGAGTTCTTATTTAGATGAAGGTTTTTTTGGTAAAGTGTGTTTTTTTAGTGGTGTGATCCTTTTCACCTGACTTTGGTGCAGCAGATGCTTTAAGAATCAAGGCTCCAGCCATAGGCCTCAGAGGGAATATTTTCATTCAGTCAGGAATTCTCGAGAGGTGCGGGGAGCTTGACAAGGCGCTTGTCTTGACCATTATGGTATGGTAGTTTCTATGTATCTTATGTGGTTCCTCATTATCGGGAATTTTCTTTTTTCACAACATGATTGGTGGAATAACCCCAAACAGAGTGTTTATGATCATGCCTTCATGGATGTGGGTTTTCGATCAATGTCCCTGTGTGGACCACCTGTAAAAATCAGGTGTGGTCTTGGTGTTACCTATTTATAGGTGGAGATTGTTTAGTAGATCCATTTTTTATTTTGGGGTTTATGTGGCCTTATTATTGGGTCCCCTTCCATCCCTTCCCTGAGTGGTGGTGGACTGATCTGTGTCATAAGTGTTTGCCATGTTCTTGTCTCCTCTGTTCGGGTGTGGGTGGTTTAGATGATAATGTTGCAACCCTATTAACATGGGTTTTTATGTTGTTTTGGGAGAGTTTTTTTGGTCATGTGCAGGTGAGGACCAATTCTAATTCATTATTAATTCATATTTTTGTTCATTTCATGGTGGTCTCTAATAGTGGGGAGACCCACTGTGGGTCTCGAAGATCTTTCCATTACTAATTTTCGAATGGTAGTTTTGATTTAATGGTGGCGAGATCATTCCAGACTCCACCCCATGTCATTGGATTTTGTTATTGAACTATGTTTTGGTTGATCGTTTGGTTCATCGGGATAAGGCCCAGCAATGGATTTCTATTCTTGGTTTTGGATGTTGTGGCTTGATCTTTTAGTTGATTCTCCAGAAGTGGTTGTGAGTTGTTGTTTTGTTTGGGAAAGATTATTAAGTTACATTGTTATTGAATGAAATTCCATTAAATTTAGAGGTTGTATTATGTTGATAAGGAATCCATAGCTGTTGTTCTATTATTTGAGAAGTTTTTTGGCGTTCCAAGGGCAGAAAGAATTAATGGTGGGGAGAATTGTCACACCCGTTTTTTTTTCATGTCATGGTTTTGATCTGATTCATTGAAAATCAGGATAATTTTATTAGGAGTTGGGTGAGATTAATTTTCAGTTTTTAATAACCATATAAGTATAATCACACTAATTTTGGTTCCCCATATATTTTTAGGTGTTTTTAGAGAAAGGGTGGTTATTTCATGATTTTGGCCAACTGTGAGACCATTTCTAAATTTAAAAAACAAATTTGTTTCTCTTATAAACCCATAATTATTCAACATTTTCTATTAATTTCACATCCCACTTTTCCTTCACATTCATATTAAAACGACCATATCTTTTTTTACCTCTTAGAAATTCACAACCATGGTGAATTTGGGTTACTTATTTATGAATTGGGCCAGGACGTGTGCCCATTTTCAGTTTTATAAAAATAATTTTTTTCTTTTATATCTTTTGCAATTATTAATATTTTTCAGTTATTAAACATCCGAATAGAATAAAAAATACTCAAAATAACCCCATGTATCCCTTTTACCTATTTGGAGCTCATTTTCATCGCATATTAGGGAGAAGGTTCTCAGTTTTCTTCAAAATGTCCAGAATTGAGAAGGTAAATGGTTTTATCCCCAACTCATTAAATTCGTACTATTTTTTTCCAAAACTCTTTTTTCACTAGTTCTTCCAGACCTCATGAGACTTCCCAAGAATTTACATGACAATCCCTTTTTCTAATGGGGAATTTATAATGTAATACGAAGTGTTTTTTAGGTGGGAAGATGAGATTCTTTCTCTTTTCTCCACCCTCTTTATCCTCCTTTCAGTGTTTCTTGGTTTTCTATTCTCCCCTAGTCATTTTCGACATAGGGTTGTGTTATCCCATGATTGTTTTTATTTTGGTTTTTTTGTTTTTGTCTAGTCGTCTTGTGTTTAGGGCTTTTAAACTCTCATATTGTGATATTGGGTGTGCATATCCATTACTCCAAGGATTTGAGGTATGCTATCCCTTTAACATGAATTTACCATTTATGTTTCATCATTTTCTTATTGTTTTCATCTGATATATAAATTCATTTATCATTTTTCTACCTTTTATTGTTTTCTTAATTTAAAAATGGGTTTTTAAACCTTTTTTGTGAAAGGTATTATAGTTTTGTCATAAAATTGCACACAACGTGTTAGTATAAATGTTCCACAATCATTAGCGATAGTTTTATGAGTTTTATAACCTAGTTTATTGTATTTTGAATATTTTAAATTAGCTTGTATAAAATATGGCATGAAATTGGTGTTTTATTCCTTTTCAAGTGCTTAAAATAATTTTGTTTTAAATGGCATGTCATGTGTTTAGTAAATTTCCAGTTTGGCTTTTATGTGTTATGTTTGATTTTAAACAATGTTTTTTTGGAATTATAAATTAATTTTAAGAATTAAAAATGTTATTTTTGGGTCCATATATGTCTTTCCAATTTGGATTTGTATTTTCCAACAAAAGGGTTCTGGTTTACAACATGTTTTGGCCTGAGTAGCCAGAAAATAGCTCGATTCACATCCATATGAAAATGGTTGTGTTTTGATTGTATAACTAAATTTTTCAAAGGAATTTAATGAAGTGGTTTGATGCTTCAAATGTTTTTTATACACCTCCTTAATAAAGTTGAAATTTATACCTTTTCTAAATGTTAGTTTTGAGAATGTATTAAAGGCCCGTTCAATATGTGTTTTTCTTATAAAAATGGCTACTATGTGTATTTCATGTTCTATCTTTTGGTGAAATTTTATGGTTCAGGAAAATGTTTTATTAATTGTTTTGTGGGATTAAAAATATGTTTTTAAATGGGATTTTTGGATTTTGGTCCTTAAAAGATCATTTTGGAATAGATTTTATGTGCAAGGCCTCATTATACTTCTTGAAATTGTTATATGAAAATTTAGGTGGTTTCTTTATCCATGAATGAAATGCGAGACATGTGTGTGGCCAGTTTGATGTGTGTATGATTTTTAAAAGTAATATTCATAATAAAATGGTATTTTAAATATTTTTAACTTGTTTGAGAACAAAACGGGAAAACCTGGGTATCTAGAAGGGCAGACATGTACTATTTTGCTAGTGATCCCTGGGGTTTGGCCTCTGTTTCTCTTAGCAGGTTTGATGATGAAAACACTAACAAAATTATGATTATAATGTCATTGGGGACCACTAGGTTATTGGTATTGTCCCTAATAGTGGAGCATGTGCACAACAACAAATATATATTATGGTTACTTTCACTGAGATACGAGGTACCTGGGGCTCACAATTAACTAGTGCCTTGGGGTGTTCCCATATATTGTGCTCATTGGTTATATTGGACTCACCATCGGCATACTGTGTGTTTGGTTTTTTAAAATCAGTAGCGTGTTTTGTTTATTCAAAAGTGTATATTAATTAAAGCATCCCTCTTGAAAACTATTTTCATTTTGAATTTGCACCGCTTTGAATATTGTTACTAGCATTCATGTTTATAAAACATGAACGTTCTTGTCTGGTAATTTTTTTATTGCATGGGACCTCATTTGGAACACATAACATTATATCTTGTTTTTAAAAACTATAAATTGATGTTTTTTTATTTTAAATGATGTGGATTTGGAATAGAATATTGGGCCAACCTACTCAGTTTTAAAACTCATGCCTATAGTGTTCCTCTTTTTTTCCCTTGTGCAGGTTTCAGCTTGAGTTCCATCGCCTTGGACAATGGTTGATGATTGTGTAGGAGAGTTACCAGAAGGGTCACTTAGAGTTAGTTGTTTATCATGTTTGGTCAGTTGAGTTTTTTGGTTTAGATGTACTTTGAGTTTTTTGTATTAATATTGTTCATTTCAATATTTATTCAAATGTATTTTGGGATGTACATTTCTTTCCTCTATTTATTAGATTGTGTATATTTTGTATAAATGGTCTCTTTTTTACTATATTGATGCCCTTGGTGATTTTTTCCATCCCTAGAGGATCGATAATGCCTCTCGGGATTTGTCGCTGGCTGACCTAGGTGACCGGTTTAGGGTTGACTTGGGCTAGTTCAAGATAGTAATTGTTTAGAGCCTCTGAACATTTTATTCTATATTTGGTCAACTAGAATTATATTTATATAATATCAAAAACATTCCAAATAAACTAAATCTCACCATAATATTACTTTTTAATCCTAATATATCATTGATAAATTTTAACCAACATATTCTGGAAGTTGAATAATATGAGAGTGGATTAAAAAATTAAATATCAAAAGATTCATTTATCCTTTAAAATAGTTTAATGAATTGAAGAAAATATTCTTCAAATTAAAATATAATATTATTTCTAGATGTATTAGTAATTTAGGACATGATATATTTAAAAAAATATAGGAAAATATTTAAACATAGTATTCTGGATATAGAATTATGAGAATGTGGCTCCAAGCCTCCCTTTAATCAAAAATGTTTTTTTCCCAATGTGATGTGTAGAGACCCGTATCTTGACGTACATGGACATTACATTACATTTGTGGAATACTTAGTACATAACAAAAAAACACACTAAAGGATCGTAATAGTTTACTGTCTTTGGAAACTCGGAACGTAATCTTCTAATCGTGGTGAAAGTTCTTCAATATCTCCCATAAAGGTCATCCCTTTTTTTACCTAAAACCTTTCTTTATATCCTGGGGAAAAGAAAACATAAAAGGGTGAGCTCAAATGCTCAGTAAGGGTAAACAAAAGAAATATCAATCACATCATATATATAAGAACATAGCTTTTGGAAATCTTAACCTGCAAAAAGCTCATAATATCATAACATGGGATAAATCATAGAAGTGAAATGTAATCCCAATAATCATAACTTAAAACATGAAACTTTGTGGAATACACACATAATCATAGAGAATCATTTCTTGTTAGTCAAGACTCAATGCCAAGACTATCTTAGTGGACAAAGTCCCTTTCTGAATCGAGTAACCCTCGTTTCAGTCCTGTTTCACTGAACCGGTATAACCTACCATTTCAGCCATGTCTATCTCATGAGATATAAAATCATTACCCAATGCATTGGAGGGAGATATAGGTCCCACCCATCTTATAATGAATCCTTTCTTATGTGTGCCACATAATCATAAAACATACATCATAGCATAACCCATGTAATAAAAATGGGATTCTTAAACGACATGACATCATAAAAAAACTAATATAAGATAAAGAAATTCATAAAAATAATTCCATCACAACATGATCAAATCAATTTAATAATAGGGATAAAAAACAGAACCCTTTATTATCTTAGATGGAAAATAATTTTGATAAAACACTTGAACTCCATTCTTGAGGAAAATATCCTTTCTTCTTCAAAAACATTTTTCCTTTCATAACATGCCATACAACATTAAAATAAAAGAAGTTGATTAAAAATAAACTTGAAAACTTGTAAAGGAAGATTCTTGGAAATTTTGTTTTAAAAATCCATTCATGCCATATATGTTAAAAAAAACATTCTTCGTACTTTTGTCGGAAAAGTCAAAAAGTACCTCGTACGAAAAACGACAAAAGATTCCTTTCATTTCTTTTACTAAAAACTCACCGAAAGGGAAAAAATGGATTTAAACAATTGTAGGTGGATGGAAGTAATATTACATATTGATGAAACATGGACGTGGATGATAAAATACACCCCAGTAAATACTTACGAATAAACAATCTCGAATAAAAATGAGATTGTGATATTTCCCTTACCTTAGGTCCAATTTGCTTCGTATGTGTCCGAACCTCCTGTATAATGATTTAAATAATGTCATTGACTTATTACAGAATCATATTCATTGTTATGATATCATATATGGTTCACTTATGACATTATATTACCCGTTCTTTTGTAAATTCCATGTTAAAGAAGCGTTTTGGGTAAAATCGTTTCATTTATCGTAGGTGTTTTGACTTGTTGTTCTTGACATCATTATTACTTATATCATGATTTACTTACTTCAAGAATATAAAATATGATTTATATATCATATATATTCAGTATATATAAATATATAATAGATAGATAAATAAAATGAAAAACACCGTTCATGGAGACGGTAGTCCGTACGTACGCATGAACGCTATTTTTCTTTCCTTATTGTCTTGAAATGGAAGTAAGTAGATGACATACATATGTATATATATATACATAAATCCAGTAGCTTTATAATGTCATATATTTCATTATTATTTCTTATATATACATTATAATCATTCTTAAATGGTTAACATGGAGAATGAATCTCATCGCGTCGTGGAGACGGTAGTCCGTACGTACGCACGAGCGATGATATCATTTCTATAAATATTGAATTGAATTGGAGTGGATTATACAATATATCAGAATCAATATGATGTTTTAATAACTATGTATAGTTATTCTTTACACCATTATACCCATCCATGTAAGGTGGTGGTGGAAAATAGATTACACCACGGCGTGGAGACGGTATTCCGTACGTACGCACGCGCGGTGATTTCTTTTCCCGTAGGATGGATAGATTGTGAAATAGGGTTGTTTCATACTTATAATAACATATCAGTATATGAGTGATACTGATGTTATTACTTCATAATGAAACAACCTAAGAAGAAGAAGTGGAAGAAGAAATAAAGATGAAAGAATTGGTAACGGTAATTACCTCTTCTTTGAAGCGCCTCTTTGAGACCTCCTCTTAGGGCACTAAAATTGGTCTTTGAGGAAGACCAGAACCTCTAGGATGTTTCTAGGGAAGTGTAAAAGATATTTTGGCAGGGTTTGGCCGAGCTTGAGTGCTCAAATTGGTGTGAGGAGGAGGGGGAGGAGGTGTCCTTTTATAGGGGAGGAGAGGGGCACCTTAGGAATATCTCAAAATATTATTTTATATTAAAGTCAAAATCGGTTTATAATGGTTCCAAAGGGTATTATTTCGAAGCTAAAGTGGTGATGGGTCGAAAGCCTATCAACCAATAGGATTTAGACAAGTTTAGGGTATTATTTTAACCTTATCAATTCGATTTAACTCTAAGTTAAATAATTTAACTTTTACCATGTCTTTTTGTTTTCTTTCACTATATGGTTAATACACTTACTATAACATGCCAAACGAACCCCAAATTTTTTATTATTAAAATATATATCCTTATCTAAGTCATTTGGCCGAACCTTAGATTTTTAGGAATACAATAACAATTAATAATATAATATTTGATTTAAAAACTATTTTGTGTCAATTTTGACACTATTTGATATATGATTTTTGTGAAAGTCATAACAGAATTATATGTTCGAACCAAGTTGCTTAAATCAACATTAATATATCATAGTAACCTAGAAAATTAGTGGAATTCATAAAAAGTTTCAAATTACATTTATTTTGGTGTTTATAACATCCATTATGTTAATATTTCATTAATAAGATAATTACTGCATCATCGTTGTGTCATAAATAAATTAAATTATTTGATGTATACAAATTACAAATAAAATACCATCATGTAGGAAATCTTTTTAGCTTTCTAATTAATATTTACAATTGAATTTATCTTATGTATAACCCCATATTAAAAATGATTTACTTATTAAACTTTGATTTTAACAATTTTAACCTTTCTTTAAATAAATTAATAATAAATGTCCTAATCTAATCCAAGTGGGCCAAAATGGTCATATTTTATTCCTAAGTTTGTTTTTGGTCGAATTACACTTGTCCAATAGAATTAGGACATGTGTTAGGGTAATATTAATATCATATTTACCCTTAGTTACCCTATTTACTATTAAACGCGGTAAAAAAAGTAAAAAGTTACTATTCACCAAAAATTATTTTAATCTCATTGAACCACATTTTAGTCCTTGATATTAACCGTGTCTGTCGGATTTTCAAAATTCTATTCACAGAAGCGGTAAAATTAATTTTATGCAAAATTCAGTTTTTTAACCTACCACTTAGTAGTTTCACTATTCATCAAAAATTGGTGTTTTTCAGAACAATGCCAAAATTTCATCCTAAGCTATATTTCATATTCCGAATTCAAAAATGAAATCTATTTTACCAAATTCATAACATAGAAATTGCATTAATTAATTTTATAATTAAATCCCGCTGTTAAAATAAATAGCGTGTTTTTAGGAAACAATATATATCAAAAGATTGACACTTGATTATGTCTGGTTTAAATGTGAAATTACAACCAATGACCAACATTGTATTAAATTGTAAAAATATATTCTAAATATACTTTAAAACCACTCAAATTAATAATTTATCACTATTAATTATTTCGATTAAAAAATTTGTTTTTAATTATAATTTAGTAATTTTCACTATTCATCAGAATGTGAAAGTTATCCGAAAAGTACCAAAATTTCACCTTAGGCTAAATTCGATACTCCGAATCCAAGAATGAAGTTCATTTTGAAAAATAAGATTTACAGAATTTTAAAAAGTGGTTATTACTATTCATAACGGCTAGTTTTAATAATATTTTAATAGCATATCATTGTTTCGTGAAACTCAGTATTACGTACCACACACGCTATCGAGGAAGGTTGCGATTGCGTGTAATGAAAGGCAAGTCAAGGATGCGTGTTGTGCAAGCTCCTTTTGGTGTAGCGTACAACACAAGACATTAGTGAAATAAAAAATAATATTTTTCATAAAATCATGGGCTGTTACATTCTACTCCCCTTAAAATGAATTTCGCCCTCGAAATTCATCGGGGTTATAAATGGTTTACTATTCGAAAGTTTCTTTAATAGAAACCCACATCGTAAAAAGGAATACCAAAACTTGGCTTTAATAACTAAAGTATGAAATGTAACGATTACCCAACTAAACTAATCACTGGGTTTCCACATAGGTGAAAATATGGATATGGAAGAGAAATCTAACCATCATGTTCTGATGGAGAGTGGTAGAGAACATGGCTATGGAAAAGCCAGTAATCACAAATCCATAAATTTGTGACGATCTAAGGTACCATCTGATTCATCAGGTATAAGAGAACTAGGACAATATTTTTGGTTTTCAAGATCATTTCCCTAATGTTGAAGAATTTGAATTAGAATAAATACTTACTTTATTTTGGTACAATCTCACTGTTGTTCGTGCCTTGAACAATTTCTACTTCATCTCTTAAATAAATGAAGTTGAATTTTTTATTCGTGAAGTGTTATCAGATCATGTGATAGAATGACGGGTCATTCCATCTGTCTCAAAAGGTTAGCAAAATTTATATACATAAGTCGATCTATAGTGGGATTAATCATATATGGTTCCTAAAATGGGCTTATACTTCATATATCATACTGCTTAATATAATAACACTAGTTTCTACTAAACAGGGACTTCCTGTAGGTCAGTGGTAGGCGATAAAGGCCAGTCGCACTTCGGTTGTGGGTTCGATTCCTACAGCCTTGTCCGAAGCGATGGGCTGTCGCCCGTCCTGCAGGTTGTCCTTTTTATAAAACTATATTACTATAACATCCCATCAATAATATCGAAAAAACTTCTATCCTTAAACAATACTAAATTATGTCCAACATAATCCATTCTAATCTTTAGGCTTATCCATAATACTGCAGTCCACTCTCATAACATTGTGAAAATGATTACCAGAGATTTAATACCATTGTTGATCCCCATAAGATATGTCTTGTTGGTCACATTCTAAACATTCAGAGTCCTTTATCATGTATTCGCTTGAATACCTTAGTGAAAACATGAATGCAGTTTAAAGTTAACACTTTCCACATACCAAAATCCTCAAAATTCTATATACTCAAACCATGATACCACTTAGTCCTTACATCAATCATGAGCTCATGAATACAATCAAACATTTAATTTTCTCCTTATCCCTTCATTATGCACATATCATCTACATTCCAAAAATATCTGAATAAACTATCATGGATACTGGTAATATTAATCATACACTTTTCAAAACACAAGGAAAGACAACAGTGTAACAATTCATAGATGTCTCTTTATTCCAAAATTACACATGATAAACATGTAATCATCCCACTACATTCTCAAACCATTGACCGAGCTTCAAAAATTCTTTCATCTCACATATCATTTGTAGTCTCTTCATCATCATCCACATAAATACTACCCATATGACCATACTGATTCTCTGCATGAGTCTTTCCCTTAGGGCATTTGTTTGCATAATGCCCATACATTCCACATTTAAAACACTTAACCATTTTTGATGTCGTAGCATTACCATTATCCTCATCCATGGTGTTAACCGACCCTTTTCCTTTGCACTTACTTGCTTTGTGTCCTTCTTTTCCACACCCAAAGCATCTTCCAGTTCCCTTGAAACATTCTCCTTGATGCCTCTTCCCACATGATTTACATAGGGGAAATTGAACTTTCTTTCCTCTATGATCATCATGAAACTCCATCTTTTTCTTATTAGCCGAGTCAGGAAACTTACCAAATTTTACTTTATTGATCATGTTGTGAGATTGCTGGTTCGGCATAATAATGATGTTTGGACATCCAAATCCCATTTCATTGGGTTCCTCATGAAGAATATCATTCCATTGTCCATCATATCCTCCATTATTGTGAATCATCTTGTTTCCAGCCATTTTCTAAAACCCAAAAAGAATATTGTGAGAGGAAAAAATCATGCTAGGGAAAACAACATAATAAAGGGGGAGTACCTTCAATATCTAACATCTTAGGTTTAATTCTATGATCGTTAGCGTAATTCTAGTACTATAACCTATACGTATACTTAACCTTAGGGACATCCCTAGACATACCTTAGAAATATCTCTAGGGATCTCACTAAAGTTCTCGCATCCTAGTTTCCAAAGGTTGACTAAACCTTTCCTCTGATACCAACTGTAGAGACCCGTATCTTGACGTACATGGACATTACATTACATTTGCGGAATACTTAGTACATAACAAAAACACACACTAAAGGATCGTAATAGTTTAGTGTCTTTGGAAACTCGGAACGTAATCTTCTAATCGTGGTGAAAGTTCTTCAATATCTCCCATAAAGGTCATCCCTTTTTTTTACCTAAAACCTTTCTTTATATCCTGGGGAAAAGAAAACATAAAAGGGTGAGCTCAAATGCTCAGTAAGGGTAAACAAAAGAAATATCAATCACATCATATATATAAGAACATAGCTTTTGGAAATCTTAACCTGCAAACAGCTCAAAATATCATAACATGGGATAAATCATAGAAGTGAAATGTAATCCCAATAATCATAACTTAAAACATGAAACTTTGTGGCATACACACATAATCATAGAGAATCATTTCTTGTTAGTCAAGACTCAATGCCAAGACTATCTTAGTGGACAAAGTCCCTTTCTGAATCGAGTAACCCTCGTTTCAGTCCTGTTTCACTGAACCGGTATAACCTACCATTTCAGCCATGTCTATCTCATGAGATATAAAATCTTTACCCAATGCATTGGAGGGAGATATAGGTCCCACCCATCTTATAATGAATCCTTTCTTATGTGTGCCACATAATCTTAAAACATACATCATAGCATAACCCATGTAATAAAAATGGGATTCTTAAACGACATGACATCATAAAACAACTCATATAAGATAAATGAATTCATACAAATAATTCCATCACAACATGATCAAATCAATTTAATAATAGGGATAAAAAACAGAACCCTTTATTATCTTAAATGGAAAATAATTTTGATAAAACACTTGAACTCCATTCTTAAGGAAAATATCCTTTCTTCTTCAAAAACATTTTTCCTTTCATAACATGCCATACAACTTTAAAATAAAAGAAGTTGATTAAAAATAAACTTGAAAACTTGTAAAGGAAGATTCTTGGAAATTTTGTTTTAAAAATCCATTCATTCCATATATGTTAAAAAAAACATTCTTCATACTTTTGTCGGAAAAGTCAAAAAGTACCTCGTACGAAAAACGACAAAAGAATCCTTTCATTTCTTTTACTAAAAACTCACCGAAGGGTAAAAATGGATTTAAACAATTGTAGGTGGATGGAAGTAATATTACATATTGATGAAACATGGACGTGGATGATAAAATACACCCCAGTAAATACTTACGAATAAACAATCTCGAATAAAAATGAGATTGTGATATTTCCCTTACCTTAGGTCCAATTTGCTTCGTATGTGTCCGAACCTCCTGTATAATGATTTAAATAATGTCATTGACTTATTGCAGAATCATATTCATTGTTATGATATCATATATGGTTCACTTATGACATTATATTACCCGTTCTTTTGTAAATTCCATGTTAAAGAAGCGTTTTGGGTAAAATCGTTTCATTTATCGTAGGTGTTTTGACTTGTTGTTCTTGACATCATTATTACTTATATCATGATTTACTTACTTCCAGAATATAAAATATGATTTATATATCATATATATTCAGTATATATAAATATATAATAGATAGATAAATAAAATGAAAAACACCGTTCATGGAGACGGTAGTCCGTACGTACGCATGAACGCTGTTTTTCTTTCCTTATTGTCTTGAAATGGAAGTAAGTAGATGACATACATATGTATATATATACATAAATCCAGTAGCTTTATAATTTCATATATTTCATTATTATTTCTTATATATACATTATAATCATTCCTAAATGGTTAACATGGAGAATGAATCTCATCGCGTCGTGGAGACGGTAGTCCGTACGTACGCACGAGCGATGATATCATTTCTATAAATATTGAATTGAATTGGAGTGGATTATATAATATATCAGAATCAATATGATGTTGTAATAACTATGTATAGTTATTCTTTACACCATTATAGCCATCCATGTAAGGTGGTGGTGGAAAATAGATTACACCACGGCGTGGAGACGGTATTCCGTACGTACGCACGCGCGGTGATTTCTTTTCCCGTAGGATGGATAGATGGTGAAATAGGGTTGTTTCATACTTATAATAACATATCAGTATATGAGTGATACTGATTTTATTACTTCATAATGAAACAACCTAAGAAGAAGAAGTGGAAGAAGAAATAAAGATGAAAGAATTGGTAACGGTAATTACCTCTTCTTTGAAGCGCCTCTTTGAGACCTCCTCTTAGGGCACTAAAATTGGTCTTTGAGGAAGACCAGAACCTCTAGGATGTTTCTAGGGAAGTGGAGAAGAGATTTTGGCAGGGGTTGGCCGAGCTTGAGTGCTCAAATTGGTGTGAGGATGAGGGGGAGGAGGTGTCCTTTTATAGGGGAGGAGAGGGGCACCTTAGGAATATCTCAAAATATTATTTTATATTAAAGTCAAAATCGGTTTATAATGGTTCCAAAGGGTATTATTTCGAAGCTAAAGTGGTGATGGGTCAAAATCCTATCAACCAATAGGATTTAGACAAGTTTAGGGTATTAATTTAACCTTATCAATTAGATTTAACTCTAAGTTAAATAATTTAACTTTTACCATGTCTTTTTGTTTTCTTTCACTATATGGTTAATACACTTACTATAACATGCCAAACGAACCCCAATTTTTTTATTATTAAAATATATATCCTTATCTAAGTCATTTTTCCGAACCTTAGATTTTTAGGAATACAATAACAATTAATAATATAATATTTGATTTAAAAACTATTTTGTGTCAATTTTGACACTATTTGATATATGATTTTTGTGAAAGTCATATCAGAATTATATGTTCGAACCAAGTTGATTAAATCAACATTAATATATCATAGTAACCTAGAAAATTACTGGAATTCATAAAAATTTTCAAATTACATTTATTTTTGTGTTTATAACATCAATTATGTCAATATTTCATTAATAAGATAATTACTGCATCATCGTTGTGTCATAAATAAATTAAATTATTTGATGTATAAAAATTACAAATAAAATACCATCATGTAGGAAATCTTTTTAGCTTTCTAATTAATATTTAAAATCAAATTTATCTTATGTATAACCCCATATTAAAAATGATTTACTTATTAAACTTTGATTTTAACTATTTTAACCTTTCTTTAAATAAATTAATAATAAATGTCCTAATCTAATCCAAGTGGGCCTAAATGGTCATATTTTATTCCTAAGTTTGTTTTTGGTCGAATTACACTTGTCCAATAGAATTAGGACATGTGTTAGGGTAATATTAATATCATATTTACCCTTAGTTACCCTATTTACTATTAACCGCGGTAAAAAAAAGTAAAAAGTTACTATTCACCAAAAATTATTTTCATCTCATTGAACCACATTTTAGTCCTTGATATTAACCGTGTCTGTCGGATTTTCAAAATTCTATTCACAGAAGCGGTAAAATTAAGTTTTATGCAAAATTCAGTTTTTTAACCTACCACTTAGTAGTTTCACTATTCATCAAAAATTGATGTTTTTCAGAACAATGCCAAAATTTCATCCTAAGCTATATTTCATATTCCGAATTCAAAAATGAAATCTATTTTACCAAATTCATAACATAGAAATTGCATTAATTAATTTTATAATTAAATCCCGCTGTTAAAATAAATAGCGTGTTTTTAGGAAACAATATATATCAAAAGATTGACACTTGATTATGTCTGGTTTAAATGTGAAATTACAACCAATGACCAACATTGTATTAAATTGTAAAATATATTCTAAATATACTTTAAAACCACTCAAATTAATAATTTATCACTATTAATTATTTCGATTAAAAAAGTTGTTTTTAATTATAATTTAGTAATTTTCACTATTCATCAGAATGTGAAAGTTATACGAAAAGTACCAAAATTTCACCTTAGGCTAAATTCGATACTCCGAATCCAAGAATGAAGTTCATTTTGAAAAATAAGATTTACAGAATTTTAAAAAGTGGTTATTACTATTCATAACGGCTAGTTTTAATAATATTTTAATAGCATATCATTGTTTCGTGAAACTCAGTATTACGTACCACACACGCTATCGAGGAAGGTTGCGATTGCGTGTAATGAAAGGCAAGTCAAGGATGCGTGTTGTGCAAGCTCCTTTTGGTGTAGCATACAACACAAGACATTAGTGAAATAAAAAATAATATTTTTCATAAAATCTTGAGCTGTTACATGATGGATATTCCAAGCATGTGGTTCTCATAATTTGTTTCACTATGAATTTTTGGATTTATTATGTTTTTTCTATCACCAAAGTGGGAATTTTTAAATTTAATCAAGGTTATTGTTGTGGGGTTCCAAACATGAGAATGATTATAAGGTTCAGTTCTAAGTGTAAGGATGATTACCAATATTGGGTTCCAAATTTTAGGATAATGACTAATGTTCGGATCATATACATTGTAAAAAATATATAATTTTTATCCATGATTATGATTAATAAACTATCTCTAAATTTAAAGGTTCTCATCATAAAATTGTGAGTAATAATATTAATATAATAAAAAACAAACAATAAATAATATAAAATAGAAATAATGAATAAATTGTAAATATATTTATATAAAATTAATAATTAGAGATTTTAAATGTTTTGTGTATATAATAAATGTCAATTTTTTGAATTATCCAAATATAAATAAAGGTGCACGGATCCAATCAACTATTTGTTTTCAAATACCGTTATCATATCATCCATGCAGTTAAATAGTTCTGTAATTATATATACATTCCCTATTTTATTTTTTATTTAATCTATATAGTTACATCATATAAATTATTATTTCTGTTCAAATGATTTATTACTAAATATATAAATAGATCAATTATTGTAAATGTTAATGTTCGTAAATAAATCATGTCGATACTTCGTTCTAAATATTAATTTTTTTTAGGAATGATCTTCATGAGATTATTTTGAGTTCATTATCTCTGAAAGATTCTATTTAGACTTTATCACATGTTAGGGTCTTATTCAATAACAAGAGTTAAACATGAGTAGTTTAGATTAATGAAATTATGTTGCAACATGGGTAAATATATTTTTATATTATATTAATAAAATGTTTTTTATATAGTACCACAACTTTTTTAGATTTCGTAATAGCATATGCATGAAAGATTTATTAAAAGATAATATTTTTTTATATGAAAATATTATAAATTGAATAAAAACACATATAATATACTAAGCTGTTAGAAAAATATTATATTGGTTGATTCTGTATGGATGACTTTATAATTTAAATTTTTATAAATATCCCTTAGGGTTCATGTAGAGGAGCATTTTTTATAAATCTATCCCATATTATAACAAAAAAACATCAATAAATATAATATTATGGATGAGGAAAGAAACTGTTATAATCATTGAGACCTAGTTTACTATATGAAATATTCAATTTATTATTTTAAAAGGTTTATTTATTTAGATAAATGATTCCATAATTATGAACCCATAGCAACATCATTAATATTTGAAAAAATTCTTAATAAAAATAAAGTATATATTTGTAGTTAATAAAAGTGGAATTCTATGTAACAATCCAAATAATATACATTATAGTTTGAAATATAGTTTTATTAGCAGTGAAATATCATACGAAAATGATTATTGTGTGTTAATAATAAAATTTAATGAATGCATATGAATATATTCATAATTATAAGGATGGCTTCATAATTATGGTAAAAAAACATTATGAGAATAAACTTTGTAATATTTATATTTATGAGGATATCAAAGGATTCAATTATAGCCTCTAATATAAATTGAGTGAGTGGAAATATAAAGTAAAGGACTGATACAGAATATTCTTGGTTATATTCATGTAGTTGTATATTATACACCTTTTATTAGAGAATATTCTAAAATTATATAGTTAAAAATAGTAAAATACAAATTCCAACACAAATAATATTGAAAATATTATGTTAATTGAATTAACAGGAAACTATAGTGTCATTGTTTAACTAATGATCCCACTTGTATTTCATGATCATAAAATTTTATATATCATCAAAAATAGTATATTATATTTTTCAAGTTATTTTATGAACTATGTAGATAATATTTATGTTTCCTCAAAAATATAATGAAATTATTACTCAAATATCATATTCGATACGAAATATATGACAAAGTCATTAGTCATATAAAAAATATGCCAAAGTAATTACGGATGTTATATTGACTCCAATATTTCGGGAGGTAGATCTTCACGGTATCAAATTAAGGATGATGGAAGATCATGCCATATTCTTTTCTCCAATAAGACATATGGTGTATACTATCACCATGTTTATATCATACAAACTTATAAAAGGAATCACCCATTAAATAGATTATATGTGGTGGGAGATATGTCGATTCCACGAAAAAACACCTTTTCATAATTAATAATAGATTTAAGTAAGTTTATGTAATATAATATATAATAAACGAGAAAAATAAAAGGGAAATTGATAATACATAATACTTATCAACGAACACATAACATATATTGCTTCTGAACAACTCAACGAGATAGTAATGAGAATTCCATTCTCCATCTAGATATCATGGTCCTGAAAAAAAATTAATTTAAATTTAGGTGTGTATAAGTGGCCCACTGAGAACAATACTATGTAGATCATCATGTTACAATATAAATAAATCATAGCAAAACCAAGTTTGTAAATGATGAGACTAAAATATCATATAATCATATATTTTATTTTCCCATCCTCACCAAGACTCACTTATCAAGTATCACATTATTTAGATAATTTAATTTCTATCTTAAATATATAATTTTAGGTTCCCTTATACCATATTCCCACAACATTTCAGATCTCTCTCCAATTACAGACATCCAAATACATGATTATTTATTGATCCACATCCATTATATGAAACATTTTAACAAATTTTACCCCATAAATCAAATAAAAACATAGTTGAAACTATCTATAGATTTAAATTAAATAGATTCATGGATCCTTACCAAACATTACACTATATAAAAAACCTTAATCCATCTCTTCTCATATGCATAATACAAGTAATAATCCTTAAGAAACACAATGTGATGATACTTGTGTGTCAAAATACCCAAAATCCATTACAGCACTCAATAAACATATACAAATAGGTAACTTATATGAACATTCAAATAATACTACCAAGACATGTGATATGGAAGATTGGGAAGTCATTCATTCTTCATTATCATCCGACATACTAGGGAAACACCCCCAATTTTCCACTGGGTTCCATCCACCCTATGAAAAAGTGTGGGTAGTGTATGAAATCACATATCATATGGAATTTATGTATTTATCAAAAACAACACTAAGAGAAAAAACCTTGGATGAACCTTAAATATAGTTATACCCTCTTAGATACCCAAGTGTGGCAAAAAAGGACAATATAACCCAAATTCACATAAACATATCAATAAATGATTTAATTAATTCTTGATATGCGTATTCCATATTTACATGGTTTCTGACCACATCATTCTTAGTAAACCATCAATATTCTATCCCTCTGTGTTAAAAATTAATTTTCATTTCCAATCCATTTTACGTGTAATACTAGTAAATTTCCTAAGCTACCATGAATGATTCATAGACCCCAAAAAACACTTATGTTATCAAGTGGGGAATGGAATGTGGAAAAATAAAGATATATAGTCATTATGCCCTTAAAGAAGTAAATTCATATCAGAAAATAATCCCCCATTAAGATAATGAGACATAGGAAATCTCATCTTCAACACGCCATATCAGTATTGGTGTTGTCCATTAAAATTTTATTTATATCTATGACCATATCACTTCTATATGAACAAACTACTATAAGGAGTCACAATCCCTATCATAAATTACATGAAATACTAGAATTCTTCCTAAGATTCCACATCATGCCTTTGAAATGCTACAAGTTTAGAGAAATTATGAAACAATATCATAAAACAACATATTGTTAACAGGATGTCTTGGTACTAGAACCATGTCATCCATCCTTCGTAATAAATTATAAAACCCTGTCCCTAAAAAATTATCTTTAATAGAAAAACTATTTTATACAATCATTAATTTACTAATTTATTTAACATATTTCAATTCCAAATACATCCTAACATTTTATCTATCAATAGCTACATTTTATATAAACATTATTCAGGATCATTTTCATTTACATAAATTATGAGGAATAATATTAAAAATTTAACGTGCCACTTTATTATTTATTTATAAAATAGTTTTTTAGGAATGCATCCATTATCCAATTTCCATGAATAAAAAACATCATAAAATACATATATATTTGATTGAAAGAATTACATATTATTAGGAGGAAAACTATCATCATGAAATAAATAAAAATGTTCACTATGAAATAAAAGTAGATATCATGGAATATTATAACATAAGGGAATAAAATTTAGAATCAACAAGGGATATAATATTAGATATCATGGAATAGTATAACATAAGGAAAAAAAAATTTAGACGAAACCATAGGATAAAGTTGGAGAATTCCGATTTGGTCAAAATGGATTACTCTATAGGAGATGGGAAAAAATCCTCATCTAAAGGGATACAAAACATCCTATTAGAGAACATCTATCCGCCTAGGGTTTATGGGAATTCATAGAAGATTTAGAGGGTTTGTGTGTGAAATATGTTTTATAATAATTCTTCATGATGGTCAATCATTGAGTGAATGTTTCATTCACAATGTTAATGGTTTGAGTTCTTGACCTAAAGAAGATGTTTCACAAATATCCTATATACATTGGATATATTGATATCTTCAATTGTGTGTTCAACCTTTGAGTTTTTTGTTTATAGATTCAACAAATCTGACCATTCATCAATTTGTAACAAGAATTAATCATTCATTCCATGAGTCCTACCCTATGAACATCGCTTAGTTAGGATAAGAATAACTATTACTTCCTTGAACTAATTAGTCACATCAGGAATTACTCTCCTTGTCAAGATATTCTCTTATAATGTTTATTCAAATCCCAAAATCAACCAATCCTTCAACGTGATTCCTCTAAGTACTTTATTCATCATAAACATGCAAACTATTGTGATAAAAGGGTTTTATCACGTATATCAGACACAATTTGAAAAATTATACCATTTCATAATTTATACATGACCGTGGTAAAAGGGAAGGAATGATGGGTCATATGAAAAATGAACCAGTGAGATACATATAATGAATCTCATTTTCATAGGATTTTAACAATATAACATAGATATAAAAGAAAAAAACTATAATACAACACTCTAGGAATGCTACCTCTGTAATAGGTAAAGGGTTATAAAAATGATTCATGTACGAGATTACTATATCATATGTTAGGCTAGTTTCAAAATTATTACATCATCATTACAAAGGATGTATTAAATAATAAAAACTCCAAGATATTGATCATGAATATGCGAAATATGTACTAAGGTTATCTTTTCCACACAACTATGTCAATATATGATATGAACCAAGGGTATAGCTTTCTTATGCAATACCCTCTCTTAATTTTTTAGATATATATGAATTACTCACTGATGGTCACATCCACATCATGGTATATCTCTCCCCAATCGATCATGTGAAAACTGTAAGTAAGATATTTGGAAATATATAATACTTGAGGGATATCTTGAATCTAGCTCATTTGTGTTGAATGTTCTTAATGTTATGTAGTAGTCTTAATAGGGGATAATAACTCAAAAGTCATAAAAACCAATAAGTAACATTAATCCCAGGACCAAAACCTAACCTCTGATGATGAGGTGTCTTCTTAAATAATACATGGCCTCAAACAATAAACTCAAATCATATACCCCAATGGTTACTATAAGACTCATGATAGTTCTATACTTCCTTCATCCACTCATGAATCACCTACTACATTTCTATGCTGCTTTTAAATAGTTTCAATCTACGAATTTCTACTACTTTTACCTAATATAAAATGATGTATATTTTAAATTTCAAGAATAAAATATGTCCAATATTTCTATACAATATATGGTAGATACTATTATTGTATGAAATTATTTGAAATTGTACGGTCTGCATCCCTGAACCTCTAAAATCTAGAACAATAGAATGATTCATTTCATCAAGTGTATGAATTCTCCACTCTTTCAAACTATCCATATGTATGTGAATTGAAGTGTTGGTGAAAAACAAAGTGAAAAAATGAAAAATGAAGGCCTCTCCACACCCTAGAGTGGAAACCAGGTTAATGATCAGATATGACCACCTTCCAGACCCCATGGAGGATCACTAACTCCTCATGATGAAACCATGAAAATTCTTTCAGTATTATTAAGTCAGTGATTAATAAAAATTATACAATTTATTGAAATAATATAAAACTATCGAGATTGGATCATAGCCTATATTATCTCATGATATATAATAGATAAATTATGCACATATATCCTCTACATTAAAATAGGTAATATCTAATTTCTATAAAAATAAACTCGAAACACAATTTTCACCATTCAATATTTTTCATTGCAAACAATGGGACTTCTACAATATAATTGAATGATTCTTACTAGGATAACAAAATTAATCCCATTAAGAATATTATATCATTTAATTGTATGATTTAACACTAAATAAGAGTTTTTGAACTCATGGATAACCAATTCTTGCATTAATGAGGGAAATAATTTCTCCCAAAAAACTCATGTTGATAATATCCCTTACATCCATCTGGGTAATCACAACATAAAACTTAATCCCAATATAAATCAACCTAAAAAACAGACCACTGGGACTCCTCCAAGAGCAACACTAAATATTAATAAATCATTATCTAATGATAACTAATCATTAACCAACCTTCACATATCAGCCTCCCATAGGGAGAGATCTTCAAGCACAATGAAACAATCTTCAGACTCACACATGGTATTTATGTGTTACTTATTTCATTGGGAATCAGATACAATATTTCCATTTTATACACTATAAGAACTATGTATGTCATATTTCTACTAAAAATCAATCCACACTAATTTTCACATGTCCACGTAATTCTCGGAGAATATATACGTTATAATTTCTTGATGTGTAATAATCCAAAAGTGTTCACCAATGAGATAGTACCTCCACAACATCATGTTAGTCACAACCACATTCAACTCAAGAATCTTTATGGCCTTGTTACATTCATGGGGAATCAACTAAATATAATAATAAGAAACAATCTCTCTATATTGAATTATCTAATTTCTCAATCATATATATAATGTATCAAATAATCTACCAAATTCGATTAACTCCTTTGGAAATTGAAATAATGGTATGATTAAATCATTCTATATCACATACTCAATAGATGATGGGAAATAGTTAGTATATAATAATTAATGATCATTCATGGACAGGGATATCAATGGATTCCCAATTTTAGATTATTTTGGAAAGAAATTTTTATAATATATTTCATTTCAAAAAAATCACACCATTTTATGAACCATTTAGTCAAAAAAGTAACAATCATTTCATTTTTAAATGATCCATGGATACACAATGATAAAACATGACATTAATAACATACTATCATGGTTACCACTGAAAAATAATTTTTAAAACCTCTTGAATATGTGATGCTAACAACTAACTCTCAAAAGAGTCCATAAATACACTACATTCACCTCCTATAAATAAAATTTTGTGTGGAATTTATCAAAAAGACACAAATTTACATATCCATAATCACTCAGAAATACTACATTCATCATTCCATTTAATACATCTAGAGATTTATTTGTGATGAATGATATAATAATGAACTCCTAATACTTATACTAATGTCAAAATTTTGTTATCAAATTATCTGCATCCTTCACCCTCATCTAATGTATCAAAAAAATTGACAACAAATATCTTCATTCAAATGATTAAAAAATTACTCAATACAAGGAATATGATAGGGATTTTTTACTAACACCTAATTCAATTGATGATAATTTATAATGAGATGTAATATTCTATAAGAATTACACAAGATCATAACATCAGCACCCTAGTGGTGCAGGATGAGTCGAATGAAGGATTACTATAATATGTCATCGACCTATATCCACTGATCCTCCAATATAAAATATTACATCTTATATGGGGTAATTGATTTCAATGATGATCCTAGCTACTTCCTAATATATAACTCGATATTCCCTTGTGGTGATAGCGCTATAAATACTTCAAGTAATCTTTCAGGGTACTCCTTAAAATTACTATGAAACACTGTTGTGTGACACTATGATGAAACCATCAAAAATATATCCATAAAATAGTAAATGGGATGGTAAATACACAAAAACATATAAGGGTCTCACTCTAAAATGAACATGATAGACTCTTTTTCAGTAATTTTATGCACAATTCACCACCTAATGTACTATATGATAACTTAAAAAAATATAGCTACTCAATGTTGAGGATTATATTATACTTATGTACACAAAAACCGAAAAAATTACCCCAAAAGTGGGTTTTCAAGTGGAATATCTCATACTTTCTACATACATAAAAAACATAGCTCATCCTCTAACTAGCATAGGAAAATGAAAGGGAAATGAAATCATCTGGACCTCAAATCCTAAAAAACAGACCATGGAAGGTGGTACGAAGGATTTTCTATCTCTTTAATGAAATAAAGAATTCACCCAAGAAGAAAACGAGGTAATAGATCATTAAATTATTTTCTATTCCTATAATGATGGTAAATATAGATAAAACATACGAACATGGCAAGCTCTATATCCTCTCTATCTTTGATGATGGTCACCAACACAGACAAAATTTTCTCTCAAAATAGGAGAGTCCTCCAAGATTTTATTATCCATTTCCCATATCTCTTATATGTATAATAATCCTGATAAACGTCCAATATATGCCTCATATGATCCTACTATAATGGTGGAAATTGAATTGTCATACTATTTAAACCTTCTATTCATAGAATTGGAAGCCACTCTTATTATTGATGACCACAGACTACAAATGTAAAAGAAAAATATAGGATATTTTAATGGGTATGGGAAACTTTAACACAAATTAAATTAGTTCAAAAGTGATAAAAACAACCCCCATTAATTAAAAAACTATTCTATCTTGGAAACATGGTACCCCAACCATTTCAATACTATGTTCCTTTCCCTGACCACTCCTCTTATGGGATGATCCGTTTCTGGACAACATACACTCAATACTATATAATCTCATAATTATCTCATGATATTTCAACATCATAAATAGGGTTGCATGTTTCTGGATCACTAAATTTGAATCCAATGTGAAATTCATCTACCTATAATCCTCGTCTAGAATTGTGTCTAATGCATAATAGGTAAAATTCATGAAACTGATCATTAACTCTTGTGTATTGGAGCACCTCTATCAATGATTAAGAATCTCCAAGTTGTATTCCAACATTACAATTTTTTTTAAATAAGCCCATCTTTGAGCATTTCCATGAAATTTTCTCATTAAATAGCTGAAAACATAAAATCCCCCAAGAAATTGGGACCATTATTTCCTTAATTCCCCACACAACATTATCAAAACTAATGAAACTCAATGGTAATTTTGAGCATGGATTAAAATATATTCCTACACTATATCTTATAACCAGTCATATGTCACTAAACCATAAATGGTCCCCTTAAAATTACCTAGAATTGATCATTGAATCAATTTTAGTTTCCTCCAATAAATATAATTTTCATCGACCAAAACCCCATAATAATTTTTGGGCACGTCCAATTTAAAATCATCGAGCCAATCATAATGAGGATATATAATTGATTCCAATATTAAAATATAATAATTATTTAGGTACTTTCAAACCTATAAAATGAATTATTTTTAATAATTAAATTATGGTTTGACCAAACCCCAAAATCTATAAAATTAAAACAACATATCAATCAAAATTTATGAATTATTACCTCTTAATAATCTACACCACATACAATATCATATCACTTAATATACAAAAAAACATACAGGTCTTTATATCTAATAATAAGGGGGCCTAAAAACTCATGTCATTATTAGTGTATATTTTTTAATACCTTTCTAGGATTGTTATAAACTTGTTTTCTAACAACCATTTATGTCTTCTTGAGTGGATACATATAAACAATATAATAACCAAAAACAAATATTTGATACCACAATTTCATTATCCCCTCCCCCCACCCAATGGTTTCCCCCCCCATGACAAATAAATATGGATATAGAGTGATTATTATTGATTCCTGACTAAAATAAGTCATGTGTTAGTTACTAGAACCAATTGTATATCATGCCTAAAAGTAATAGGAATTTCATTTTCAGTATAATATTAGTTAAAAGGAATTTTATGAGTATACCAAACCAATATTACACATTATAAATATAAAATCACAATACATGAATTTAATTTCATAGAGTCTAAAAACAATGAATAAAAAGTACAATTAAAATAAGGAAGTCCTTGGAAGTAACCTTGATTCCCAAATAAATCCAAAAAAATACGCAGGATAGTAATATCCAACATAAACTTGAAGAATCCCCATTAAAATAGGAAAATAACTTATAAAATATTTGTTTTTTATAATTGGTATTATTATTTGGATCATAGAAAGAGATTCATAGAAAAATATAATGCAAAAATTATATATCATTGTTAAAAAAGATCCACACATACATTTCACCATGTCTGTTATACTATGTTTCTAGCCTAATTTTTGATCACACACCAAGTGTTCCATTAATGTAATAATATAGCATATATTTCATGACCCAACTCCTTCTATTTAAACCGCAATAAAAGGAGAGAGGTAATAACCCATGAGTCCTGCTTCCAGTTGTCCGTGATTTGTTGACCTGCACCGAGTCTATAATGATCTCATAAATTGTAGCAATTACAGTTGATAAAAAATTGAATTAGGAGGTAGGAATATTCAACACAAATAAACACCATTAAATATCTAAAAAATAAATTCAAAACGTCCCATAATACATGTATTACTTAATCTTGTAATGATAAAAGTCTCCTAAGTAAATGAGAAAAGGAAAAGATAAGGCAACAATCACAGTTACTGTTTAATAGTCTGAGCTACTAATTTCTAGAAATTTTTATATATTGATCCAGGAAAATAAATTATATATTTATATATGTCATTTGAGATTACAAGTATACTATTAAGTGTAACAAAATTATCTTATTTACATGTGAAAGAATCAAAATAATGCGCTAGTGAGCATATAATAGAACAAAATGGCACCTAAACTGGTCAATGAACATGTGCAGATATTCACTATGTATTGTTAAAAAATAATATATCCATAAATAATTATTCAATATGAATCATATTTTTAATGGATACCCCACACCATGATCCCATTAATTTGACTCTCGCATAGCCCAATGTCATTTTCCACTCTTCTACCATATCTTCTGAGTATCACATATTGACAAGAACTATGCATAAATGTTGTCATAAAATCACATCACAACTACATAATTCTGGACCATCATCACATATCATTAAATAACATAACAATATTAGTTGGGTATTGCGGACATTATTGAAATTCAGTTTATCTCTCCCAATTTCATGAATGAACCCCTTCACAAGCCATATCATCACATCATACATCATTATAGTGCACTTTTGACTTCTATCCATCACCTCTAGTTTATGTAATTATTTACTATAAGATTGGGAGGGAAATAGTGTCTATCTAATAGTCTATCCTCACCATTGGGATGCTATGAAAAATACCACCCTTGTATATGGTATTCGTCACAATTTACTCGATATAGTTGAGGTGCGTGTATAAAATCACAATGAGAATAAATTTCATATAAATATTTGTGTGTATAATCAAACATGAACCAAACTTATGGGTTCATAATATAGAACTCTCCAACAAAAAACAACACCACCCAACCTCAAAAAATAACTTTATATACCCAAAAATCTCATACATAAATATTACAACATAGAAGGTGAAATTTTTTCACATATCATAGTGATCCATGTTAGAATTGTTTAGGTATAGTACCTTGAGAAGCATGTACTTGTAAACAGTTGATCTATGCATGATCTACATCATCATCCACTATGCTCTTCAAAACTATAATCCTTGTTGAACATATCAGACATAATAACATTAATCATTACCGGGGGAATGGAAATATAATAAATGTTAGGCATTGATTATCAATAATTCTAAATAAGGGATATATCCACATTACATGAGCTTAATGGTATGAAAACATGATGATATAATTTTAAACCCATACCATGTATATAATAGATCCTAAACATAGGTCATGACATTAATATTGGAATTTAAAAAGACATGAATCATAATATAATCTAATAATAGGAGATATAAATCCTAAAATTGAGATAATACATAGATTTGTGGTGTATATCGAATCATTGAAATTCAAATGTTAAGGATACCCACTATAAAATTCATAACATGATATGCATGGGAGAACCACCCATTTACTTTCTTATTTCATCCTGTAACATCCCATACACCCTTTTGGGCTTCTAATAACCTCCAATATACCTTATTTTGTTTGGGTTGACCTCAAGTGTATCCTCTTTCAGGTTTGAGATAACCTCTTATATACCCTCTGGCCTCATATAAAATAAATCATTACCCAATTCATTGTATAGAGATACAGGTCTCACCCTTCATATTATAAAAATCATATATATGTTTGCCACAAGATCCTTAATCATTCATTATATCAAACACCAGGAAAATAAATGGTTTCATAATCATCTTATCATTTTATCATAGAATAACCCATGCAAAAAAATAATTGGGTTTTATAAGGATTTTATCATGTTATAACACTTGTAAGAGAATAATGTTTCACAAATATATTTTTTATCATTCCCATAATCCATTCTGAGAATCAATAAATAATTAATCATTGGATCATATCCCAAATATTGATTATGAAACATCATAGTATATCTAATTAAATACACAATAATTTTGAAATAAAAATCACATGGAACACTTCCTAAGGAAAATAGCCTTAACAGCGTTGAAAAACTATAACCTATTTAAAAACAATTTAATTGAAAAGAAAATTGATATAATAGAATTTTATTGTTAAATAAAATATTTTTCATAATTATAGTAAAATTAATTCCTTCCATACATATTAAAAAATGATTTATTTCAAATTTTTGGAAAAAACCAAATGGTTATTGTTCTAAAAATTGCATGATAATTCAATTAAAAAATTTATAAAAATAAAAATCATTGATAAACGTTCATTTAATATATATTCTTTGAATAGTGTTAAAACAATTTTCAAAATTTTATTAATCCAAAATGGTTGTGCAAGAAAAATGGTATTTGACCGAAGATATTAATAAATAATATATCTTGTAAAAATATTCATTTAGACTACTAATTATGTAAAGAGAGTAATAGTAATAGAAAATTTTGTTTCTAATAAATTACCCTAAATATATATAAATTATTAGTTTCATGGGATATGGATTTTAATATTTCATCATTGGAAAAATAATTCTACACAATCCCTATAAATCATGAGATTATAATATGAAACCCATACAAATTTGGTAACATCAAATCATTAACCTTGTAAGGGATTAAAATTAAAGGAAACATATAATATAAGGAATATAAATATATTTCTGATATTAATTTTCAGTGGATCAGTATATACATCAAATTAAAATATACTTGCATAACATTACATATGTCTCAAAGAAGAAAAATTATGAAAATTATCTCGTACTTCTTTGGTAACTGTTGAACCCAAAACCAAAGGAAATAGAGATCCAAAAAATAAAATTTGAGTCATAATAAATTGAAGGATAAAAATAAAAACATGCATTCACTATAATTATATATGCCACAAAAATAAATTGTGGATGAATATGGAATGTATCTCATGTAAGAAAAATCTGAGACGAATATCCATTAACTTAAGTCTCAAATTTCATCGTGCACATTAAAAAACGTTCTAATAAATTTTTGTTCATTATCATTATATTAATTTAACATAATTATAAATATAATTTCATATTTGATAGACTTGTGACTTTTTATTTCCTATTTATTATCATTTTCATGTAAAAGTCACCATTCGGGATATAACTACATTGTTTTTCTTGTATATTTTGATTTTTTTTATTTACGGTACTCTTACTTTGATCATGGTTAAATATTATCCCAAATAATTAAAAAGATTTAAATATCATATATATTCAGTATATATGTTTTTATTATCATATATTAATGATAGAGATAGAAAATAAAATACACCATTCTTGAAGACAGTTGGACGTACATAGTGATGAATATTATTTCCATTTTCGTGGTGGATTGAAATAAAGACAAAATAATAATATATTACCAATAAAAATATTATTTATTTATTTTATGTGACATATTTTCATAAATATCATATGATCCTCTATCCATATAATTATTTAATGTTTCACACTTCTTTGCGAGGTGGTACATCACCCAGTACAAGACTACTATTATCATATTGCTATTGAATGGAATATAAGAAGTTATATATCATGATGTAACTGAAAAAGTTATTAATATTATATATATCAAATATATATATAGCTATTTAATCCATCATTATATCCTACAATGAGAGGTTGTGATAGAAAATAAATAACATCGGTTTGTGATGCGATAATCCTCCAAACACCTGAATGATGAAAACTGTGTATTTTCAAAAAAAAAAACAATATTAAAAACATTATGTACTTTTTTATAAATATATATTATTTTATATAAAAACATTAAAAATAATAATAACTATTTATAACAATCTCTATTACATTTTTTTAATATCATGTTTATAATTGTAGCATCTAAATAATAATATTAATAATATATCACAATTTGTTAGAAGTGATTGATGAGTCTAACTTATGCGAAACTACATGTTTCATGATCACATGAAAAACTAGGTGTTTCATGCAACACAAGCCATAATGAAAATTAAATTAATCAATAAAATTAATAAAAATGAACTGTGTTACATTATAACAACCTTAAAATGAGTATATGCATTGAAATTCACCACTCAGATTTACTAAAATAATGATTCTTTCTCTATATCATTTCATTATTTTCCATATATATTATTAAAACTTGAAGTTATACCAAAACAATATTGTATAGAATATTAGTAATGTTTAATAGAGCATTTTTAGTTTGATCTATATTATCTATTGGTTATTCCGCATAATAAAGTAAATTTTCTAGTGGTATGACCACTCAGTTCAGTACATCTGTTGGAGTAGGTATGTACATTATCATGCGATATAAATGGAAAACATAATTAACCTGATATATGTTCTTTAGAAAAATAATGAAATAAAAAATGGCCCTAATAAATCTAGATATTTTATTATGACGAATATACATAGGACATATTTTTTCCTTTATTTATTGATGGTGAAATTCATTGAAATAACATCTCATGAATTTAAAATTATATATTACAATGATAATAATTAGAATAATATTCATTTAAATTTGTTTATTCCCTTATATGTTTATATATATATCTATAATTCTCTTCCATTTTATCAACTAGATTCTGTCTGAATAGATTTCATTCTACAGTTTCATTCTAATATGTTTTATATCCACATTTCATTCAATAAATATCTGATAAAAGATCTATATTAATGATAAAGTGAATTATATTTTTATAATAAAATATATATTAAGGATTTTATTCATCCCAGGATCCTTTCAAATCTGTAGAATATTATCAATGAATATATTTTTTGGTCTGATTTGTTCTCTAAAACTAACCATCTCTACGAGGAAGATATTTGGGGATGAGGCATAGCTCTATAAACATTTAATTATGAATAATACACTATAACATTGAGGTAATCCTTATATACTAATCAGGTACAATTTATTTTTGGTACTCTATTCCATATTAACACTCTCTTAATCCATATTATGTATAGTCGACCAAGAGACAAATCTTCTTTATTAGTAATAATGTTTGTTTACATTTCATGTTAATCCCATACAATCTATAATTTCTTCATCATCAATGATAAGTGAAACACTAAAGGTTACTAGTACCGTTAATCATATGTCTATAAAGTTTAAAGTAATTTCTCCTTAAATTATGTGGATGCAATATCATATTTGAAACCAAATGTTTTGTACACCCTTACATATCTAATAAAATATTATTAATCTAGAGAAACACACATCACATAAAAACTCAAAAGGGGTTTCAGTGATGTGGTACATATGATAAACCATAAAATCATAAACCTATGATGGTATCAATTACTACAACGATAATTTTATTTAGAGATATTTATACTTTGAGATGTTAATTAATATTTTATTCTATTGATAAACTCTCATCTTATACAAAATCATTTTCTTTGGAATATTGGGTTTATCCTCGTGCCAATTTAATATCAAATGTGACTTCATTATTCCAAACTCCAGGTTATTTGTGATAATTATATGTAATTTCACTAAAATATGAATAATAATATATACATAGAGATCATTCATACAAAATTTAATACGAAATTCCTAAATAAGGCGGTGATGATAATGTTAGCTAATAATCATTCTTTTTAATTTCCCTTGTGATTTCATATGTTTTACCTTTTTCTTGTGTCCTCAGAGGATGTTGTGGCTTACCATCCACATTATCCCATGGATTGTGAATTTGATTCATATAATCTCTAATATGAATTCGAATAAAAAAATGGAGTGTGTGTAGTGTATTATGTTAATCTCTCCCTATTAATTTCTTTTAATTACCTCCTCAAATCACATATATGATCTTTTTCATGATGTATATGATTCCCACACTTGTAAAAAACTCTTGTTCTTTTCCATAATTCACAGAGTTTCTTCATACAATATATCTAGCATATAGGTGACTGAAATTCATTCCACTTGGTTTTTTATTCAAGTTATCATTTTTCAAGATATTCCTTCTCATATAAAAAAGATTATAATGGATGGAGTCAACAGTCTCCAGTTATACCTTTTGTGCACACCAAATTACATCTTTGTAGCTACTAAAGTATCTTATAGAAAACTCCATTTTATTGAATGTTCTTAAAACACAATATTGTAAATAAATTTTTCTTTATACACAAATGATTAAACAATTATAGTATAAATATTTTTTTAATAATATCTTAGAATGAACCAATAAAGTCATCATCCTTATATTTATTAATCTTATATTCATTCTCTATCATTCATCATATAATTCATGGGATTTACTTTCTGAAAAATATAATCATAATCTGATGCCATTCCATTTTTTTCATTACCATATCTAGAATCATATTCGTAATAAGGTCCCACCATTTATATATTTCCCCTTCAAAACGATAGAAATCCACAATGAATATTTCATAAACCAAACACGAGGGAATAAATAATCACATTTCATTAGTACAGATCATTTATCTCAGCAACTACTTGATTAGTGGACCAACTATAATTTGGTGAATGTTTCATCATGAATGAATCTTAAGATTATTTTTTCCTCCATTATATGTTTGAATTTTTTTCATGATCAATAACATGAGAAATATTTGTGATTATATCATTGTGGTTTTCTATTCCTGATCCCATAACATTCATTTTCTTAGGAAGACAATAATTTCATTATCCATTCCATTCAATATTAAAAAAAATATTTGGGTGTTACCCATTGAATGAAATCATAAATAATAGTTTGAGAATCAGTAATCATAGTTGAAAACCATATAATAATTAAATTTCATTTATAGGATATCTAAATCATGACACCTTATTTTCAATCTATTCCACTTTAGGATTAACCTTGTTCATTGATTTTTATTATAAAAATCTTTCATAAGGGTTCTTATGTGTTATTATAGTTAAGAAAATATCCAATTACGAGTTCCGAATAATGTCCTATGTATGGATAATTACTTTGAACCAGTTTAAGATCAAGTATAGCTCAGTTATCCACTTTAAAATTATTTATCCTTAGGTACTTCTGTTCTAGAGGCACATCCACTAATAGTATCTAAATTTTATTTTATTTCCATAGAAACCAATCACTCTATCGGTGACCAAATTATAGAGAATTTTTCTATAATATTACTCATCTATAGACACATCCTTATACATATCCCAAAAAATTTATCTATAAATATACCTTGGTATATCACTATACTTTTCCTATCTTTGTTTCCAAAGGTTAAATAATGTTTTCTATGATACCAATAGTAAAGACCCAAAAATCTCATACTTAAATATTACATCATAATAAAAAATATTTATTGAAAAATATAATTATCGATGGAGGAATCATTTATGTATACTAAATTTCAAAACATAGAAACATTAAACAATATTCTATATTTAATTTATGTCATCTCTCTCTATGTTCATTATTGTATCAAACATACCTGAAATACCATGTAAAGTGGTACCTGAACTTATTATCCACTAACCTAAATAATATTTTGGATCATCATTTTCTAGTTCCAAACAAATGGAAAAAAATAACCAATATGAACAATTTTTATCTCTCAATATTACAATAATAGAGTACATTAGAGAAGCACTATTCGACATATATGTAACATCACAGGTAAATAGAGAATAAATCATTTTCATTTTTATTAATATATATGAATTAAATATTAATTTTACATTAAAGGTGTTGCTATGTTCGATAGCGCACTCGATACGCAACAATGTGTTTCTTTGAAAACTTACGTTGCACACTAGTAATATAATAATATTATTTTAAATGGTAGTTAATGAATAGCCGTTGTATTGGAGGGAATGAATATAAATAACTAAAATATGATTATATAAGTTTTTTTAAATTTTTTTACATTTATCCATTAAAAGATAAAGGCTTAAAATGCGAAAAGAATTCAATTTTAGGCATATATACCCTAATTTTCACTAAAAGTTCACTTATCACCTTTTGATGGAGAAACGTCATTAAATATAGTTTTAGCCACTCTTATAAATTCTATTGTACCAAATAAAACTCTTCTTTATAATCGGGACATCAAAATTTACTTTGTGTAAATTTTTGGTAATTTTCCGATAAAGTTCATTTTTTAATGAATAGTGAAAACTATTGTATTTTAATTCAAAACCTCTTTTTAATATAATTTGTTTATATTATAAGATTATATTTTGAATTGGTTTTAAAGTGAAATTATAATATATTTTTACCATTTATTACAATAGTGGTCGTTGGAATTGATTTCACTTTGAAATTGGACTTAAACTATTGTCAATCTTTTAATACATATTGTTTCATAAAAACACGCTATTTGTTTTGACAGCGGGAATTAATTATTAAATTAATTAATGAAACTTATATTTTTTTTGAATGTTTTAAAATAGAAATCATTTTTTAATTCGGAATATCAAATATAGCTTAGGGTGAAGTTTTGGTATTTTTCTGAAAAACATCAATTTTTATGAATAGTAAACCCATTAAGTGGTACATAAAAAACTGATTTTTCATTTAAATGAAATTTAACCACCTCTATGTTTTGAATTTCAAAAATCCATCATACATGGTTTTCATTAAGAAGTAAAATGTGGTTCAATGGGATTAAAAGAATTTTTTGGTGAATAGTAACTTTTAAGTTTTTTATCGTGATTAGAGGTAATTAGTGTTGTTTAATGTAAGAATAATGTTTTAATAATATGAAATGTCCTAGAAACATGTCCTACCCTTATTGGATGTGTCATGGCCGACCAATAAAATCCATGGGTCAACTTGGGGACCCCATGGAGCCACTTTGGAAGCAAAATGACATTAATATCTTTTTATTTAATGTTAAAGAAAATATATCACAAACATGAGTTGTTTTACTAAAACAATTTTTAAATGGGGTTATACAAGTCATATTTTTTACTATAAATATTCATTATAAATATAAAAAGATTTAATACATCATGATAGTTTTTTTATAATTTTTAGACATTAAATAAATTAAATTATTTATGGCGCCATGATGATGCAGCGATTACCTCATTATTTAACGATTTAAATAAAATGAAATGATAATGTAAATTATAACACCTACACTTTTCAAAAACCTATTGAATGGGTGGATTTCAAACCCTTATCACCTTATCCTCTACATTTATAATTTTGGGACCTTATTTATCTGAAAATCATTTTATAATATAGTAACCTTTTATAACATTCCAAGAGTTCCCCTCCTCTCCTCTTATAAAAGGCCTCCACCTATACCTCCTTACCCACATCTCTCAAACATTTGGTTCAGCCAAGATCTGCCCTTTTTTGTCTCTCCACATCCCTATCTTACTCCTAGAAGCCTCACTTTGGGCAGAAGTCTTCCCAAGGAAGCCTTTGAGCTCAAATCTATGAGAGTTACCCGATTTTAAGGTAATGTCTTTACTTGTGTTATTTTGTTTTATTTTGCTTCTCCAACCCCCTAATCTCTTTTTATTCATTTCTTTTGTAACAAATACAGTATATTAAATATATTATGATGTTGTTATAAGAATAATTCGAGCTACACTTACACACACCTACATATAATGGTTAAAGAACATACTGTTTCTATGGATGACGAATTTCTGCCTCACGAAACGATGATTGTTCAATATTTTTCCAACACCTTCAAAGGTGTCCACTAAGATGTCACTATATTTATATATGATATATAATGTGTTCATGTTTTCCTTAATCTTCTATATTTTTCATTTATGGAATACCTTTATGGCTTCCATTATGGGTATACGCGATATCTTCATTTTAGGAAGTGGGGACTACCGCCCCCTTAAAGTAATTTGATTCGTTAATGCCATATGTGGGATGTATAAAGGATGGATTAAAAGTTATTATATATGATGTTATGATGGAATTATAATATACCTTTATATCATTATTATTTCACTCAATTAAAGTATTAGATAGAAATTAAAGTAGCGTTAATGTGTATGTACGGCTTACCGTCTCCATGAACGGTGCATTTCATTTCTTATTTCCAAATGTAATGTACTATTATAAGTACCTATATATAATGGATATATATGATTTATTTTATATATATGTTATTAATATAATTGTGGAATTTAAATATACATACCACTCATTTAGTTTTAATTCCATTAATATGACATAGAAATGAATGAAGCATTCATGCGTACGTACGACTTTCCGTCTCTATGAACGGTGCATTTAATTTATTACCTCTAAATGATTATGTAATATAATAAATACATGTATATTCTGGATATATATGATATATATTATATACAAATCATGAATATCATTCTCGATATAAAGAACCTCTGACCTCACGAACAACATGTAATTGTAAGAAGTCCACTTTCAACTTAAGAACCAAATATCGACAAAACAAACATTGTTAACTTAAATGATTACATGATTTTTATAACATGGTAATAAGTGATATAAAAGTAATAATGAACATTAAAAAGGTTCTTAAGCAAGTAGAAATTAACTCAAGTTTATTATTCAGGACGTTAAAGAACGATCGAGTCAAGTCGGACACGAGGTAAGGGACTTCGACTCAATCTCCTTTCATTGAGGCATATTTTGTTTTATACAAAACTTTATTTTATACGGTGTATAAACCTTTTTGATGTTTAATTTTATTCAAAATGAATCTTTTTCTATGAATAATTTTACTAAATGACAAAAAGGAATGTTTATTTTAACTTACGTGGTGACAACGACGTTTTCCACCGCCGCGAGTATTATTTGGTCTTTGGATTCCTCAACAAGACGTAATGTTTTTTAAATGAAATAAATACCATATACTCTTTTATGTATTTTGGTATTGAAAATGGTTTTTTATGATGAACGTGTTATGTCAATATATTTAAGTGATATATTATGATCGAAATGTGGAAATGTTTTCTTTCCACTATATTTGTTTTATGTCTTATGATTTTATAATGGTACATGGACATTTGATGGGTGGTTACGTGATAAACCATATTACTGGTGGTTCCGTGAATACCAGGACGGGTGGTTACATTATAACCTCCAATGCATTGGGTATGGAAGTCGGTCGTATGGCTATTCCATTTAGTGATATGTGTGGAAGTCGACCATATGGTTATTCCATTTAAGTATGTTTATGTCCTAAGTTACCTTTATATGTTATGTGATCTTTATATGGGTTTTATGGTAATATTTTGGTTAAAAAAGGGTAAGTAATGATCGTTTATTCAGTGAAGAGTTTTTACTACTTCATAAAGGTGAAAAGTATTACTTTGATAAAGTATAAATGGTTTACTTGTTGTTTTGATAAACTAACAGTTTTCATTCTTTGTGTATCCCTTACTGAGCTTTTTATGCTCACCCCAAGTTTTTTGAAATGTTTTTCAGAGGACTTAATGTGTAATAGGGTCAAGGATGGAATCAAGGGAATGTCATGCTATATAAAACATTGAACTAGACATGTTTCTTTTTAAGAGTTTTTATTCTATGGAAACTTAGTAGAAGTGTCTACTTTTTAATCTTTTGAGATGTAATAGTTATGTACTAATTCACTAAAACTCTAAACCTGAAAAAATCCTCAATGTGAATTATTCATTTAATTCAATATTAAGTAAGGTTTAAGTCTGGGGCCTTATAGTTTCTATCAGAGGTCAGTTTAGACAACTTTAGGAGTTAGAAAATTGTTAAATTATAAACTAATTTATGCTATGATTGAAATGATATAGCATTTAAAGATTACCATGTTGCCTCACCTATGTTTTTTTTGGGGTAAGAATGGGTTTTCATAGAGGAAATAGAAAAGTTTTTCTGGGAAGGCATATAGAGGGAAATGAACTTTGAAATCAATATCTTGACATGGTGAGAATCAGAACTAAATAGTTTGTTGTAGTGATGGCTCATTTGAATCAGGTTACTACCGAAGGAGTTGAAAAGAATATTGTTGAATGCTCCAGTTTTGGTATTTCTTTCTAGGAATGGTGAGTTTGTTATATATAGTGATGATTTGTTGAAGGGAGTTGGTTGTTTCCTTATGCAGAATGATCAGGTAATTGAATATGCTTCACGTTAGTTGAAAACTCATGAGGTAAATTACCGCACAAATGACTTGGAATTAGAAGTTGTTGTTTTTGCTCTAAAAATTTGGAGGCATCATTTGTAAGGAGTAATGTGTGAAATATATACTGATCACAAATGTTTAAAGTATATAATCACTCAGAAATAATTGAACATGAGTCAGAGGAGATGGCTGGAATTAATCAAGGATTATGATTGTACAATTCATTAGCATTCGGGAAACGAAAATAAAGTGGATGATGCTTTGAGTCGAAAAAGTAATGCTTCATTAATCATGCTATGTTTGGAACGAGATCCTTTGGTTTTTGATTTTATGAACATTGGAATAGAAGTTTTTGGTGCAGGAAGTGCTTTTGTTTTGTTTCAGGTATTAGTGATATCATCCCTATCAGATAGAATTAAGCAAGCACAGAGGGAAGACAGTGAGTTGCAGAAAAAGATAGAGCTGGTTTAGAAGGGTAAGTTGCCTGAATTCAAAATTTATAATGATTGTGTTTTGAGGTTTGTGAAGAGATTATGTGTGCCTTGTGATTCGCTGTTGATGAGAGATTTGTTATGTAATGCTCATAGTTCCCCGTTTTCAGTTCATCCCGGCAGTACTAAGATGTACAGAGATCTTCGAGAGTATTACTGGTGGGACAGAATTAAAACGAATATTGCTGATTTTACTGTGAAGTGTTTGACTTGTCAACAGGTTAAAGCAGAGCGGCAATTACCGAAAGGGATGCTTCATCCTTTACCAGTGCCAGAGAGGAAATGGGAGAATATATCCATGGACTTCGTTGTGGGATTGCCGAAGACACCTCGAGGTAATAATGCAATCTGGGTTATTGTTGATCGGTTGACTAAATCTTCTCATTTCCTTTTCATAAGAGATAATTTTTCCCTAGATCAACTTCCCCGTTTGTATCTTAAAGAGATAGTAAGGTTTCTGGGAGTACCCCTATCCATAGTATCTGACTGTGATCCCAGGTTCACTTCTAACTTTTGGAAAGGCCTTCAGAAGTTGTTGGGCACTGAATTAAATTTTAGTATATCTTTTCATCCTCAGTCAGATGAGAAGTCAGAACAAACAATTCAGATTTTGGAGGATATGCTACGTGCTTCTTCTATGGATTATCAGGGAAGTTGGGACCAACATCTATCTTTGGTTGAGTTTTCATATAATAACAGTTTTCATTCTAGTATACAGATGTCACCGTTTGAGGCATTATATGGGAAGCGGTGTCAAACTCCAGCTTTTTGGGATGAAGTAGGTGAAAGAAAGCTGATGGGACCAGAATTGGTAGAAGAGATGGCAGAAAAAGTTTAGATGATTCAGAAACACATGATAACAGCTCAGATCAGACTGAAAAGTTATGCGGATAACCGGAGGAAGGATCTATCTTTCGAGGTAGGTGATCATGTTTTTCTCAAAGTATCACCATGGAAAAGTGTGATGTGATTTGGTAAGAAAGGAAAGTTGAGTCCAAGTTTCATTGGACCATATGAAATTCTGGAGAAAGTTGGATCAGTTTCATACCGAGTGGCTTTACCTCCGATTTTATCTCAGGTACACAATGTTTTTCATGTTTCGATGTTGAGAAAGTATATGCCAGATTCATCTCATGTTTTGAGCCCATAGGTAGTTTAGTTGGAAGAAAATATCTCTTATGAAGAACAACCAGTCCAGAATCTTGACAGAAGAGAGCGGGTGTTGCGAAATAAGGTAATTCACCAGGTAATGGTTTCATGGAAAAACCATATGGTTTAATAGGCAACGTGGGAATCTGAAAATGCTATGAGGGATAAATACCCCCACTTATTTTGATAAGTGAATAAAATTGCGAGGACGCAATTCCCAAAAGGGGGGAAGGATGTAACATCCTAGGTAAATAAAGAATAAATCATTTTAATTTTTATTAATATTTATGAATTAAATATTAATTTTACTTTAAAGGGGTTGCTATGTTTGATAGCATACTCGATACACAACAATGAGTTTCTTTGAAAACTGGCATTGCACACGAGTAATATAATAATATTATTTTATATGGTAGTTAACACGTAGCCATTGTATTGGCGTGAATGAATAGAAATAACTAAAATATGATTATATATGTTTTTTAAATGTTTTTACATTTATCCAATAAAATATAAATGCTTAAAATACGAAAAGATTTCAATTTTAGGCATATATACCCTAATTTTCACTAAAGGTTCATTTATCGCCTTTTGATGGAGAACCGTCATCAAATATAGTTTTGGTCACTCTTATACATTATATTGGACAAAATAAAACTCTTTTTTAGAATCGGGACATCAAAATTTTCTTTGTGTAAATTTTTGGTATTTTTCCGATAAAGTTCATTATTTAATGAATAGTGAAAATGTTGTATTTTAATTCAAAACCTCCTTTTAATATAATTTTTTATATGATTAGATTATATTTTGAATTGTTTTTAAAGTGAAATTAGATTATATTTTTACAATTTAATCCAATAGTGTTCATTGGAATCGATTTAACATTGAAATTGGACTTAAACTATTGTCAATCTTTTGATACATATATTTTTATAAAACACGCTATTTGTTTTGACAACGGGAATTTATTATTAAATTAATTAATCCAACTTTTATTTTTTTAATGTTGTAAAATAGACATCATTTTTGAATTCGGAATATCAAATATAGCTTAGGGTGATGTTTTGGTATTTTTCTGAAAAACATCAATTTTTGATGAATAATGAAACCACTAAGTGGTACTTAAAAAACTGATTTTTCGTTTAAACAAAATTTTACCACCTCTATGTTTTTAATTTCAAAAATATGACATACATGTTTGTCATTAATAATTAAAGTGTGGTTCAATGGGATTAAAATAATTTTTTGGTGAATAGTAACTTTTAAGTTTTTAATTGCAATTATAGGTAATTAGTGTAGTTTAAGGTAAAAATAATGTTTTAATAATATGAAATGACCTAGACAAATGTCCTACCCTTATTGGATGTGTCAAGGCTGACAAATACAATCCATGGGTCAACTTGGGGACCCCATGCAGCCACATTGGAAGGAAAATGACATTAATATCTTTTTATTTAATGTTAAAGTAAAAATGTCACAAACATGTGTTGTTTTAATAAAACAATTTTTAAATGGGGTTATACAAGTCAAATTTTTGACTATAAATATTAATTAGAAATCTAAAAATATTTCCTACGTCATGATATTTTTTTATAATTTTTAGACATTAAATAAATTATAGTATTTATGGAACCATGGTGATGTAGTGATTACCTCATTATTTAATGATTTAAATAAAATGAAATGATAATGTAAAATCTAATACCTACACTTGTCAAAAACCTATTGGATCGGTGGATTTCGAACCCTTATCACCTTATCCTCTAAATTTAAAATTTTGGACCTTTTTATCTGAATATCATTTTATAATGAAGTAACCTTTTATAACATTCCAAGAGTACCCCTCCTCTTCTCTTATAAAAGGCCCCCACCTCTACTTCCTTACCCACACCTCTCAAACCTTTGGTGTAATGCCCCAACCCCAGTTACCCAGAGTCGGTGCATTATTGCGTAACATTCGAATGATCACAAAAGATCAAGTCTCGAAAGACAGATTAGTTTAGTATCCTTGGAAACACTAGATACATTCATAAGTTTTACATTACATCATAACGTAATCAAAAACTACAACAACATCTTGTCTTCATATCCCCTCATATTATCCCTTCAGGTCATTCATAAAATACTTCTTCACATCCTGGAAAAATTAAAACATTGAAAGGGGTGAGCTCAGATGCTTAGTAAGGATAACAATATAAAAGGAAGCTTTCATAAATAAACATTAACATTTAAGGAAATGTATAACTAAAACAAAAGCCTTTTTAAACTTGAAATTCAGCATAATATGGAAAAAATAAAATTAAATAATTCCATTTACTTACTCACATGGATATTCTACTAGTCGAATAATCACATGCAATATCAATAACCACATTCATAATGATGGAATTCATAATTCCAGACTATCATAAACACGTAGCCAAGGCCTTGTACCAAGACTACAAATTAGATTTTGTCAAGGCCTCTTGCCAAGAAACTAGTTTGTCTCATGAGACCTGCCGATGCATCGAGAAGCTATAGCGGGCTCCACCTGTCACTTATTAAGTCCAATGCATTCCTCATATGAACAGTTTTAAACATATCATAAACCATAACATAATTGTATCACATAAAACATGAATAAAAGAAACATAAGATTTCCACACTTCAATCACAAGATATCAATACAACACATTGATATAATAAATACTTTATCAAAAACCATTTTCAATACCAAAATGAAGGAAAATTAAAACATTGTATTTATTTATTTTTTTTAAAAGTTATGGCTTATCGAGGAAGCCGAAACTCAAATAATGGTCACGGTGGCGGAGAATTCGTTGTCCCTGCATATGTAAGAAAAAACATTCCTTTTGTCGTTTAGTAAAAACTATTCGTATAAAAATATTTCTTTTTAATAAAAGTAAAAGTCAAAGGGGTTTATACACTGTATAAATGAAAGTTGTGTATAAAACCAAATATGCCTCAGTGAAAGGAGATTGAGACGAAGTCCTTACAAAGATCATTTTTAAATAAAATAGATATATTATGATTATTTAATATAATTACACATAAAGAAATTACAAATACAAGATAGGAAATAATAATATCATGACATAATTTGAAAGTAGGAGATTAACCCAAAGATTGGGAATTGGGTTATGAAATTCCCTTTCCTCGTGTCCGACTTGACACGATCATTCATTAATCTCATGAATAATAAACTAGAGTTAATATATATTTTCTTAAGAACCTTTTTCATGTTCATTAATCCTTTTTTATCACTTATTACCATGTTATGAACATTATGTAATTATTTAAGTTAATAACGGTCATTTTTTCGATCATTGGTACTTGAGTCAAAAATAAACTTCTTATTATTACAAGTTGTTCATGTGGTGAAATATCCATTATATCCAAAATTATATTCATGATGTTGATATCATATATATAATATATATCCAGTATATACATTCATTCATTATATTACGTAAAATTTAGAGGTAAGAAATGAAATGCACTGTTCATGGAGACAGTAAGCCGTACGTACGCATGAATGCTACCTTCATTTCTATTTCATATTTAATGGAATTAAATCATAATGATATAAAGGTACATTATAATTACATTGTAATTTCATATATAATATCATTTCCTCCATCATTTATACATCCCATATATGGCAGTAATGATTCAAATCACTTTGAGGGGGCGGTAGTCCGCACTTCCTGAAATGAAATTATCCCATTTACCCATAATGGAAATTGTAAAGGTATGAAATAAATGAAAAATAAAGAATCATAAGGAAAACAAAAACATAACATATATCATATATAAAATTAGTTTAATCATAATGGCCACCATGAGAGGTGTAATATGATTGTTGAACAATCATCGTTTTGTGAGGCAGAAATTCGCCATCCACAAAAACAGTATGTTCTTTTACCATTAGATGTAGGACTATGTAAGTGTAGCTCTAATCCTTCTTATAAAAAAATCCTATTATATTGAGGATACTGGTTTTGTTACAAAAGAAATTAATAAAAATATTTTAGGGGGTTTGAGAAGCAAAATAAACCAAAATAACATAAGAGAAGACATTACCTTAAAATCGGGTAACTCTTTTTGATTTGAGCCAAAGGCTTCCTTGGGAAGAGTTCTGCCAAAAGTGCAGCTTCTAGGAGTAATAGAGGGAAGTTGGGAGAGTATTTGGAAAGAGATTGGCCGATCCAAATGGCTTGATGGTGTGAATAAGGTGGTATAGGTGGGGGCCTTTTATAAGAGGAGAGGAGGGGCACTCTTGGAAAGACTGAAATGATACATTATTATGAAATTATATTTGGATTCTAAAGGTCCCAAAATGATATATTTAAAGGCTAAGGTGATAAGGGTTGGATATATACTCATCCAATAGGTTTTAGACCAGTATAATCCTTATACATTACATTATCTTTTCATTTTATTTAAATCGTTAATTAATGAGGTAATCACTTCATCATCATTGTGTCCTGACAATTTTAATTTATTTAAAGCCTAAAAATTATAAACAAAATATCATGATGTAGGAAATCTTTTTACCTTTCTAATTAATATTTATAGTCAAAATTATGACATGTATAACCCCATTTAAAAATTGTTTTAGTAAAACAACTCATGTTTGTGACATTTTTATTTTAACATTAAATAAAAAGTTTTTAATGTCATTTTCCTACCAAGTGGATCCATGGGATCCCCAATTTGACCCATTGATTATCTTGGTCGGCCATGACTCATCCAATAGGAGTAGTACAAGTGTAAAGTTCATGTAATATTATTATAACATTATCTTTACCTTAAATTACATTAATTACCTTTAATCGCAATTAATTAAACTTAAAAGTTACTATTCACCAAAAAAGTATTTTAATCCCATTGAACCAAATTTTACTTCATAATGACAACCATGTATGTAGGTTTTTTGAAAATCAAATCACAGAATTGGTAATGTTTCATTTAAACAAAAAATTAGTTTTTAACTATCACTTAGTGGTTTCACTATTCATCAAAATTTGATGTTTTTCAGAACAATGACAAAATTTCACCCTAAGCTATAATTGATATTCCGAATTCAGAAATTATTTCTATTTTACAAAATTCCAAACATTTAGGTTGTATTAATTAACTTTATAATTAATTCCCGATGTTACAACAAATAGCGTGTTTTTCAGAAACAATATATATCAAAAGATTAGCAATTGTTTATGTCCAATTTCAATATCAAATTAATTCGAATGACCAAAATTAGATAAAATGGTAAAAATATATTCTAATTATAATTTAAAACCACTCAATTGTATAATTTATCAATATAAATTATTTTGATTAAAAAATTTGTTTTATGTATTTTTCACTATTCATAAAAAATTGGAAGTTCTCAGAAAATTAAAAAAATTTCAACTTAGGATAATTTTGATATTCCTAATACAAAAACGAAGTCTATTTAGAAAGAAAAAAATTATAAAATTTCAAAAATTATGTATTACTATTCATAACGGCTACTTTGATTGGTTGTGGTGTGTGTTAGAACACGAAGTTGCGTACAACACATGATACTGTATTATTCAAAGGGAAGCGTATCGTGGAAGCTAGGAGTGTTACATTTTACCTTACTTCAATAAATTGGGTCCTCGAAATTTGAAATTTTTATTTGAAAATAAAAGGTTGAAAATAGAAAATACATTTGTGGAAAACCCACATCGGAAATAAGGTTAATAGAAATTAGCCTTAATAAGAGGGAAATAGAAATGTAAAAGTTGCCACCAAATTATGATCTCGATAAGGAGAAAATTGGTGGTAATTAGAGACATATAATTGGAGGAAAAACATCAATATTTGTATAGAGTGATTGAGGTCATCAATCACAAACAAGTGTAAAATTGAGGGCCTCAAAGCCTTCAATCTACGTTGATTTAAAATATTATCAGTTCAACAAGACATAAGGTATTAGTATAAAACATTTTTTTGTTTTAATATCCCTTTACTAAAGATTAAGAATTAATTTATTCATAGAATAAGAGATAGGTATATATATATTTATGCTTGACAAGTAGAGTTTCAACCTTCAACTAATTTCTACCACACACTCATCTTTCACTTAAAAAGATAATAGAAATCAAAAATATAATATTTATCCTAATCGTACAAGGTTAGAAGTATTAACTCATACCATTTATATTAGGAAAACTATTTTGTAATAACCAGGGACTTCCTGTAGGCTAGTGGTAGGTAATAAAGGCATGTCGCACTATGGTTGTGGGTTCGATTCCTACAGCTTTGTCCAACGCGACGGGTTGTGTAAAGACCCGAAAAACTCAAGGGAAATTTTTTCTTTATTTTCTTTGGAATTTTACAAGAGCGCGGTTTCTGATGGCACCTGATTCCGAGGCCCGGTGTGCCTGAAATCATTTTCCAAAGTTTGGCTCGGGTACGTCCAGTGAATGAATGAGCGTGTTTTCCTATCTTTTGAACCGGTGCTCGGAATTTAAATCCAATGGCACCGATGAACTCGCAAAACCTGTAATCTCTTAAGGGAACCTTTATCGTAGTTGCGTTTGTGCGAGAGAAGATGTTAATTAATGGGGTTTAATTAAAAAAAGTAAATAAAATTGTTAAATCAATTTTATTTCTTTTTCAAGTGGTTAGTTTCTCCCATGGGAAGTTGGTGGTGGAGCCCACATCCACCCAACTTCCCATGTGTGGATAATTAAAAGGGTGGGGCCCACACGAATCCCCCCTACCTTTTCATTTTTTCCCTAACTCCCTAACCCCTCTTAACCCCTCACATACCTAACTCCCCATTAACTCCACTCTAATTAATTTGAAAACCTGTTGTAATTAATTTGTTGAGTTACATGTATGTTTTTGGAAATTCAAACAATTGAATTTCAAATGCTTTTTTGTGATAATAAAATAAGTTTATAACTTATTTTATTAGGGGTTGGTGTTGGGTTGTTTGAGAGGTTTTTGGAGAAAAAGCTAAGAAACACCTTCTTCCTCGACGAAGAACACGAAGAACACCGTTCGTCAACGAAGAACATCTCCACCAAAAAACACGGTTCTTCCACGACGTCGAATCCGTGATGCGATGTTCTTCTTCCGCGTCGTCTCTTCCGCGATGGTTTCCCGCGATGGAATTTCCGTCAACGACTTCGAATCCTCGCTTCGCGACGTCGATGTTCTTTCCCCGCGACACCCGACCTCCGCGACGCTCGTCTTCCGTGGGTCGTTGACGAACACCGTTCCTGAACCGAGGTAGGGGTTTTATTTATTTAATTGTTTGTGAATACCAACTTGGTGATGATCGTGGATTAAAAACCCTTTTGTTATCGAATAACGCGAGGGGGTCGGACCGCATATACACGGCCGACCCTCCTCCTTTTTTTCGTGATGGTTTCTTGTGGTTGGTACGAGAAAGCGTGGTGCTATCGCACCACGCGGTTTCACGCGGAAGATATGTGCGGCGCCGTTGCGCCGCCCCATGGAAAGAAATTCAAGAACGCGACGCCGTTGTGCCGCGTCGAATGAAATCAATGGTGCCGCGACTAGAGCGGGGCCGCGGCGGAGGGGAGCGGTGCCGTCGCACCACGCCAGACGAAAAGGGCCGCATCCGGTTCGGGGCCACGGCGGAGCATGGTGACCGGCGGCCAGCTGGGCCACCGGTGTCGGAGCCAAAAGGGGACTAGCCACCCACGGTCCCGTTGAGAAGGAGCCTGCTGGCCAGGTCGGGCCGGCCGGAAAGGGGAAACCAAGGGGAATTAAATTCCCCCGACCAGCTTCAATGGACCCCCATAAATGAGGGGAGGGGGGCGGTTACACATGGGGGAAAAGCTCCCCCCCTTTGTCGAACGGCTCGGCCAAGAGCCGAGCCAGACAGCGCGTTGGGCGCGCTGTCCCCAGCCAGACCGGCGCCCGGCCGGTCTGCCATGCCGGGCAGCACCAGGCCGGGCCGCGCCCAGCCAGGCCGCACCCAGCCGGGCCAGGCCATGCCCGTCTGGGCCGACCCTGTCCGGGGTGGGTCGACCCAGTCCTGGCCGACCGGGGGGTCTCGGGCCGGGTCGGTCCGGGCCCGAAACCCCCGTTATCGGACTGTTTGGGTTCAAATGCCTATAACTCGGGCTACGCACTACCAAATGATGCGCTGTCAGCGGCGATGCAATCCTTGGATCGAGACGGTCGTTTTGGTATATCGCACTCATGGTTTGGAATACTTTGAGTTCGGTCGGGTGGGTTCGTACACGAAACCAACAGGGCCCTCGGAGCGGAAACGCTCATATCTGGAGCTACGGGCATCCGAATGACGTTCCATCAACTTTGTTGAGTTCCTCTTAGTGAGACGGATCTTTTGGCATATTCCGCCCGAGGTTTGGACATAGGTGGAGTACGATCAGGTTTGTTTTTCCTTAAAAACCAATAGTGGCCCTGGGACGAAAAAGCCAATAACTCTCAGACCGGGCGTCCGATTGACGCGTCGTCTGTTGCGTTGAGTTCCAGTTGATGATACAGAACATTTGGATACATCAACTCTAGACTATGTGACAGTTGATGTATCATCCTCTCGGCTCGTGGAGCGACCCTCCCGAACGAGCTTGCTGTGTGCGGGAACCCTAGTGCGGGCTACGACTGCTACTGTGACTGCGACGACGACTGTTTAGAGATCCTCAGTGGATTCGACGACGACGACTACAACACTCAGCGATCCTATGTGGATCAGTGCTACTGATCCTATGTGGGTCTGATCCTGTTTGGGTCAGCGCTCAGCGGTTCTGTGTGAGCCAGCGCCTACAGATCCTGTGTGGGTCCGATCCTGTGTGGGTCTTTGTGGGGGTTAGTTTCCTACCGATCCTATGTGGGTCATTGCGGGGGTTAGTACCTATCAATCCTTTGTGGGTCGGACGATTTAGATGGATCAGTGATCATCTCTATCGTCTTTCGAAGATGTATACCTGTGTGAGCTAAATCCTATTTACTTTCTTGTTTGGATTGTGTTGTGCTATCCTGTGTGGATTACGTTTTTCTTTCCTGTGTGTAATATGTATACTTTCCTGTGTGGACTAAGTTGTACTTGGTCTCGGAGGTTGGAGCGTATTGGAATTTATGACTTAGGAATATGTATGGGCATATACCTAAGCAGTGTCGGTTGTTACTTCATGTTTGTATCTTTCCGTTGTGGTTAATTCTTTGTGGATTTTGGGAGACCTTCGGGGGTCTCGGGGTCTCTACTGAGTAGCTTATACTCACCCCTGCACAGGCTATGCCCGTACTACGTTGTGTTGGTTGCAGATGACGGACATCGTTGATCGTGGTTGAGGCTTGCAGAGCAGGACGGTACCTGGAGGTGGACCACTGGGCGGATGTGCTTGGAGCGGACGGCGGGACCCGAGGAGCAGTGGAGCTATCTGTACCCACCCTTCAGGTGGGATTTCCAGTGGACAGCTTGGTGTATCAGCTTTTACTTTTCAGTTTTTGTTTTCCCTTTCGAGTTGTACATTACTATCAGTTTGGGTTTGTATACTGGCCCATTTACTTTTCCACACTTACAGCTATACTCTGTTTTTACTTAGTGTTTACTTTTCTGCTTGCTTACTCTATGGTGCTTGTTTACTTTACAAAGGAAATGCCTTCCCTTTTTACCGGGATTTACGCCTTGGTGCTAGTCGCCAGCCCCTGGCCTATGGAAGGCGGGCTTGGGGTACTCACAGCATGGGCCCCGATGACGGGTCGTGACAAATTGGCATCATAGGAGTTCGGTTCTACCGCGAACTCTGATCATTTCTATGTGAAGAAATAGTTTTTAGCATATTGAGTGTGGTTATTAGTCCAGGGTGTCCAGTGTTGGTGCAGCGGTCGACATATCCGTACACCAGGACCCTGACTTCTGATTTCCGACTTAATGCACGAAAACATTGATTGCGTGTGTGTTTCATGTTTTCTTTGTGATTAATTTGTATCAGCTCACCATGTATATTGTTCTGACCGTGGCGCACCTGTTTCGTTTTCAGGATGGCCCCACGTTGGCAGCCAGCTAGGGTTCCGAGAGTCGAGCGTGACGATAGCCCACCGAGAAACGAGGCCTCGGTGCAGGGCCCTTTGTCAGCAGTGGCACCGACGGTAGCTCTATCAGCCGATCCACCGATACTTCCAGCACCAGTCGCTGACGATGCACGTCACCTCGGCGCACTGAATGAGTTCCAGCACCAGCGACCGCCCAGGTTCCGCGAGGAGACAGACCCCCAGGCAGTGGAGGACTGGCTGGAGGTAGTCGTATGAGTTTTCAGGCTAGTGAGGACACCAACAGACCTCATGTTGATCCTCACTGCGAGCCTACTGCACGTAGCAGCGGGCCGATGGTGGAGCTTGATGCTCCAGGTGCACGATGAGGCATCTCTACTCTGGACAGACGTTGAGAGCCTCTTCCACTCAGAGTTTTTCCCAGCCTCCCTCCATACGGTGCGCATACAGGATCTTCTTCAGCTGTGGCAGGGCAACATGACAGTCGCTCAGTACTCGGCGAGATTTACTGATCTCTCACACTACTCGACCGACATGGTACGAGACCCCTTCTTCCGGGCCTGGACCTTTGAGCAGGTTTTGAGACACGAGATCAAGGCATCGCTGATCTCCCTCAACATTCCAACTCAGACAGAAGTACTAGAGAAGGCCCTTTTGATCGAGAGTTTTCTTGCTAAGTCTACACCAGCACCGAGACCCACCGCAGGGCGGCACGTAGTAGAGTCTTCTGCAGCAGGCAGTCGACGGATGACTCAGGGGACCAGGTAGACCAGACCCTCAGGCAGACGACCTCAAGACACTGGCTCAGCAGTGCGGAGCACACAGCGCGGAGCCAGTCTTTTGAGAGGCAGATAGTGTTACTCGTCCGGCGGGCAGGGCCACATGGCTCATGACTGCCCGACCCGCCGTGCCGAGGAGCAGCAGACGGTTGAGGGGCCACTGAGGCAGAGGCAGAGGGTCGACCGTGGCAGTCCACAGGGAGGAGGCGGACGAGGCATAGGAGCTGGACAAGCAGCACATGGTGGGCGATGCTTTGAGGCTCTATCACCACCACCACCAGGAGGTCCACCCCGACCACATGGAGCTGGCGGGCAGAGACAGTCACAGCTCCAGGCAGCAGAGGCCTACGACCACGGCGCGCACGAGATGATTCGAGGTACTATCTGTGCCTATTCCACCCTTGCTGCAGTACTTATAGACACAAGAGCGAGTCACTCTTTCATATCCGTTGCCCTTGTTCGGAGCTTGGAGATTCCAACAGAGCCGTTGGATCGATCCTTACGGCTAGAGACTCCTACAGGAGCAGACTCGACGATTACACACTGGTGCCAGCAATGTGAGCTTACTCTAGGAGGCGAGAGCTTCGGGTGGGATCTTCTTGTAGCAGCGTCGAGGCCTTATGACGTCATCATGGGCATGGATTGGTTATCTACAGTCCATGCACAGATTGACTGTTTTAGGCGCAACTTGCGATTTGTACGCACCGACGGGAGCAGGTTCACCTTCACCGGCGAGAAGGGAGCCTTTGCAGCACAGGATGGAATTCCGCATAGGAGAGGACAGCCCATCACTCATCAGTTGGCTGGCCTCATAATATGAGAAGTTGACGTGCGAAGTCCTGGTTTTCCTGCAGTGGTGGATCAGTTTGCGGACATTTTTCCCGACGACATTCCATGGTTACCTCCTCGCAGGGAGATAGACTTTTATATTGACCTATACCACGGGACAACTCCGATATCGACTCCAGCATATCAGATGGCCCCATCCGAGCTTCGAGAGCTACGGGTATAGTTGGAGGACTTGCAGGGCAAGGGGTTCATCTGACCCAGTGTTTCACCCTGGGCTTCCCCGATATTGTTCGCCAAGAAGGCGGACGGGAGCTTGCGACTTTGTGTTGACTATCGTCACCCGAAACAGGTGACAGTGAGGAACAAGTATCTGCTATTGAGGATTGATGACCTCTTTGATCAGCTCAATGGAGCATGGTGGTTCTCGAAGATTGTCCTCAGGTCAGGCTATCATCAGCTCAGAGTTCAAGACGAGGACGTGCAGAAGACGGCCTTCAGATGTCGGTATGGCCACTATGAGTTCTTGGTTATGCCCTTCGGTATAACCAATGCTACAGTAGTGTTCATGGCCCTCATGAACAGGATCTTTCAGCCATACCTCGATCGATTTTTCATGGTCTTCATCGACGACATTCTGATTTACTCGACGATAGAGGAGGAGCACGCCTACCACTTACAGGTTGTACTAGACACACTCCGAGAGCACCAGCTTTATGGTAAGCTCTCGAAGTGTCAGTTCTGGATACGTGAGGTCCACTTCTTGGGACACGTCATCTCTGATGAGGGAGTTGCTGTGGATCCTACGAAGATTAAGGCAGTGTTATCTTCGGAGCCACCCAGGAGCGTGACGGAGGATCGGAGTTTTCTTGGGACTATCCGGATACTACTGGAGATTTGTGCCAGACTTCTCCAGAGTTGCGGCACCACTATCAACTTTGATGAAGAAGGGGGAACCCATCGTGTGGTCAGACATATGTCAGCAGAGCTTCCAGGAGATGAGACAGAGATTGACCAGCACACCTATCTTGAGTTTGCCTAAGGAGGGAGTAGGGTATGTAGTCTACTGCGATGAATCAGGGACCGGACTCGGTTGTGTCCTGATGCAGGAGAGGGCAGTGCTCACCTATGGATCTCGTCAGTTGAGGCCGCATGAGCAGAACTATGCTACCCATAACCTGGGGTTAGCAGCACTAGTCTTCGCTCTGATGACATGGTGACACTAACTGATGGGCGAGCGCTTTACAGTCTTTTCTAACCATCAGAGTCTCATGTACATCTTCTCACAGAAGGACCTGAACCTGAGACAGCGGTGATGGATCGAGTTCCTCCAGGACTATGACTTTGAGATAGTCTATACTCCTGGGAAGGGGAATGTAGTAGCCGATGCCCTCATTAGGAGGACGGGCATTAAGCTACTTGAGGAGGCGACATATAAACTAGCCTCTTTGCAGATATCCTTCGTAGATAGAGATGGATCAGCCTTCCTTTAGTCTCTCACAGTCACTCCTCCACTTCTACAGCGGGTCAGAGAGGCACAGCGTGGGGATGCTGACTGTGAGACATGGCGTGCACAGATATCCTTAGGACAGGCACCTGATGGATTCTCCCTTGGAGCAGAGCACGACATCCTTTTCAGAGGAAGTACCATGGTACCAGTCGCTTTAAGGGAGGAGGTTCTGAGAGAGTTTCACACCTCTCCTTTGGCGGTACATACCGGAGTGGCGAAGATGTACCAGGATCTTAGAAGACAGCACTGGTGGCCGGGCATGAAGAAGGCAGTGGCAGAGTTCGTTTCTCGATGCCTCACCTGCCAGCAGGTGAAGGCAGAGGATCAGGTACCAGCAGGCTTGGTATAGCCCTTGGAGGTCCCGGAGTGGATGTGGGACGGAATATCTATGGACTTCGTGACTGGACTTCCACGCACTTCCAGAGGTCATGACTCCATCTGCGTGATTGTTGACCGACTCACCAAGTCGGCTCACTTCATACCCATCAGAGAGCAGGGCTCAGTGGAGAGCTTGGGATGACTTTACGTTCAGGAGATTGTACGGCTTCACGGTGTGTCATCTTCTATCATCTCTGATCGAGATGCTCGCTTTACTTCCTGACTTTGGAAGCGGTTGTAGGAGGCGTTCGGGACGCAGCTACGTTTAAGCTCAGCCTTTCATCGTCAGACGGATGATCAGACGGAGAGGACCATTCAGACTCTCGAGGACATGCTCTGTGCATGTGTCCTCGGCTTTGGTCGTAGCTGGGAGGACCACCTACCCTTGGTGGAGTTTGCGTACAACAATAGCTACCACTCCACCATCGTGAGGGCACTGTACGAGGTGTTGTACGGCCGACCATGCATATCACCGTTGTGCTGGACAGACCCTAGGGAGTCAGCACTTGTGGGACCAGAGATAGTCCAGGCCCCGACAGAGAAGGTCCAGGTCATCCAGGTGCGGATGAGGATAGCTTAGAGCTGGCAGAAGTCTTATGCTGACAGGAGGCGGAGGCTGCTGGAGTTTGAGGATGGTGACCACATCTTCTTGCGGGTCTCACCTCAAGGTGGTATACGGAGAATTGGCCGAGGCGGCAAGTTGTCTCCACGCTTCATCAAACCATTCCAGGTCCTCAGAAGGATGGGCGAGGTGGATTATCGCCTGGCTCTACCACCTCAGTTGTACCAGATGCATGACGTCTTCCACGTATCTCAGCTGAGGAGATACGTGCACGACCCGAAAAATATCACTGGCCATGGGGAGCTTGACGTTGATGATGGGGCGACTTTTACGGAGGTCCTGGGGGAGATCGAGGATCAACAAGAGTGGGTCCTATGAGGACGGTCGATTCCTCTAGTGCGCATCAGATGGCAGCACAGGAACCTCCAATGGAGCACTTGGGAGCGGGAGGCTCAGATGCGTGTTCAGTACCCTCATTTGTTTCCCTAGTTTTGATATATCTTTACTGGGACGTAAAGCCCTGAGGTGGGAGTAATGTAAAGACCCTTAAAAATCAAGGGAAATTTTTTCTTAATTTTCTTTGAAATTTACAAGAGCGCGGTTTCTGACGGCACCAGATTTCGAGGCCCGGTGTGCCCGGAATCATTTTCCAAAGTTTGGCTCGGGTACATTCAGTGAACGAACGAGCGGGTTTTCCTATCTTTTGAACCGGTGCTCGGAATTGAAATCTGATGGCACCAATGAACTCGCAACACCGGTAATCGCTTAAGGGAACCTTTACCGTAGTTGCGTTTTTTCGGGAGAAGAAGTTAATTAATGGGGTTTAATTAGAAAAAGTAAATAAAATTGTTAAATCAATTTTATTTCTTTTTCAAGTGGTTAGTTTCTCCCATGGGAAGTTGGTGGTGGAGCCCACATCCACCCAACTTCCCATGTGTGGCTAATTAAAAGGGTGGGGCCCACACAAACCCCCCCACCTTTTCATTTTTTCCCTAACTCTCTAACCCCTCTTAACCCCTCACATTCCTAACTCCCCATTAACTCAACTCTAATGAATTTGACTCATTGTTGTAATTAATTTGGTGAGTTACATGTATGTTTTTGGAAATTCAAACAATTGAATTTCAAATGCTTTGTTGTGTTAATAAAATAAGTTTAGAACTTATTTTATTAGGGGTTGGTGTTGGGTTGTTTGAGAGATTTTTGGAGAAAAAGCTAAGGAACACCTTCTTCCTCGACGAAGAACACGAAGAACATTGTTCTTCAACGAATAACTTCTCCAACGAAGAATTTCTCTGCCGAAGAACATGGTTCTTCTGCGACGCCGTATCCGCGACGCGACTTTCTTCTTCCGCTTCGTCTCTTCCATGACGGTTTCCCGCGACGAAATCGCCGTCAACGAATTCGAATCCTCGCTTTGCGACGTCGACGTTCTTTCCCCGCGATGCCCGACCTCCGGGACGCTCGTCTTCTGCGGGTCGTTGACGAACACCGTTCCTGAACCAAGGTAGGGGTTTTATTTATTTAATTGTTCATGAATACCAACTTGGTGATGATCGTGGATTAAAAACCCTTTTTTTATCGAATAACGCGATGGGGTCGGACCGCACCAACACGGCCGACCCTCCTCCATTTTTTCGTGATGTTTTCTTGTGGTTGGTACGAGAAAGCGTGGTGTCGTCGCACCATGCAGTTTCATGCGGAAGATATGAGCAGCACTGTCGCGCCGCATCATGGAAAGAAATTCAAGAACGCGACGCCGTCGCGCCGAGTCGAAGGAAATTGAAGGCGCCGCGGCCGGAGTGGGGCCGCGGCGGAGGGGCACGGTGCCATCGCACCGCGCTGGACGACAAGGGCCACGGCCGGTTCCGGGCCGCGGCGGAGCATGGTGACCGGCGGCCAGCCGGGCCGCCTGTGTCGGAGCCGAAAGGGGACTGGCCACCGCCGGTCCCGTTGAGAAGGAGCCGGCCGGCCAGGTCGGGCCGGCCGGAAAGGGGAAAGACGGGGGAATTAAATTCACCGAGCCAGCTTCAACGTCCCCCCATAAATGATGGGGGGATGCAGTTACACAGGGGGGAAAGTGCCCCCCCCCCTTTTCCGAACGGCTCGGCCAAGAGCCGAGCCAGACAGCGCGCTGGGCGCGTTGTCCCCAGCCAGACCGGCACCCGGCCGGTCTGCCAGGCCGGGCCGCGCCTCGCCTGGCCGTGCCCCGCCGGGCCGGGCCGTTTCGGGCCGGGCCAACCCTGTACGGGGCGGGTCGACCCAGGCCGAGCTGACTGGGGGGTTTCGGGCCTGGTCGGTCCGGGCCCGAAACCCCCGTTATCGGACTGTTTGGGTTCAAATGCCCATAACTCAGGCTACGGACTCCCAAATGACACGACGTCAGTGGCGATGCGATCCTTGGATCGAGACGGTCGTTTCGGTATATCACACTCAAGGTTTCGGAGTACTTTCAGTTCGGCCAGGTTGGTTCGTACACGAAATCAACCGGGCCCTCGGAGCGGAAACGCTCATATCTTGAGCAACGGATGTCTGAATGACGTTCCGTCAACTTTGTTGAGTTCCTCTTAGTGAGAAGGATCTTTCGGCATACTTTGCCTGAGGTTTGGACTCAGGTGGAGTACGGTCGGGTTGGTTTTTCCTTAAAAACCAACCGGGCCCCTGGGATGAAAAAGCCAATAACTCTCAGACCGGGCGTCCGATTGACGCGTCGTCTGTTGCGTTGAGTTCCTGTTGACGATACGGAACATTTGGATACATCAACTCTGGACTATGTGACATTTGATGTATCAGCCTCTCGGGTCGTGGAGCGGACCCTCCCGAACAAGCTTGCTGTGTGTGGGAACCCTAGTGCTGGCTGCGACTGCTACTGTGACTGCGACGACGACTGTGCAGAGATCCTCAGTGGATTTGACCATGAAGACTACAACACTCAGCGATCCTATGTGGATCAGTGCTACCGATCCTGTGTGGGTCCGATCCTGTGTGGGTCAGCACTCAACGGTTCTGTGTGAGCCAGCTCCTACAGATACTGTGTGGGTCTGATCCTGTGTGGGTCTTTTCAGGGGTTCGTTTCCTACTGATCCTGTGTGGGTCATTGCGGGGGTTAGTACCTATCGATCCTTTGTGGGTCCGACGATTTAGATGGATCAGTGATCATCTCTATCGTCTTTCGAAGATGTATACCTATGTGAGATGAATCCTATTTACTTTCCTGTGTGGATTGTGCTATGCTATCCTGTGTGGATTACGTTTTTCTTTCCTGTGTGGAATACATATACTTTCCTATGTGGACTGAGTTGTACTTGGGCTGGGAGGTTGGAGCGTATTGGAATTGATGACTTAGGTATATGTATGGGCATATACCTAAGCAGTGTCGGTTGTTACTTTGTGTTTGTATCTTTCCTTTGTGGTTTGTTCTTTGTGGATTTTGGGAGACTTTCGGGGGTCTCGGGGTCTCTACTGAGAAGGTTATACTCACCCCTGCACGGGCTATGCCCGCACTACGTTGTGGTGGTTTCAGACGACGGACAGTGTTGATCGTGGTTGAGGCTTGCAGAGCAGGACGGTACCTAGAGGTGGACCACTGGGCGGACGTGCTCGGAGCGGACGGCGGGACCCGAGGAGCAGTAGAGCTATATGTACCCACCCTTCAGGTGGGATTTCCAGTGGACAGCTCGGTGTAGCAGCTTTTACTTTTCATTTTTTGTTCTCCCCTTCGAGTTGTACTTTACATTCAGTTTGGGTTTGTATACTGGCCCATTTACTTTTCCGCACTTACAGATGTACTCTGTTTTTACTTAGTGTTTACTTTTCTTCTTGCTTACTCTGTGGTTCTTGTTCACTGTACAAAGGCAATTCCTTCCCTTTTTATAGGGATTAACACCTTGGTGGAAGTCGCCAGCCCCTGGCCTATGGAAGGTGGGCTTGGGGTAGTCACGGCACGGGCCCCGAGGACGGGTCGTGATAGGTTACCCCCCAACCTCCAGGTTGTCCTTTTCCTAAAACTATAGTATTATAATATTCCAAAAATAATATTCATAAATTTTTTAAACTTAAAAAATACTATCAAAAGATCACCTTAATCCATTCCAACCTTTATAGTTATCCAAAATACCTCCGTCCATACATTCTCTAAAAGGTCCTTAAATTCCAAAATCAATTGTAACATTAGATTTCCCAAAAAAACAAAGTTTATCTTATTGTTACATACTAAAAATATGATTACCTTCATCATATTAAAACCATAATGAAATCAAAAAGTACAGCAATACAATCCTTATATATATTACATTATTCTTATAACCAGAATATAATCCTTGAGTCCAAAAGAACCAATACATTAATTATTCCACTTCAACTGTAGTAATAACAAAATATTTTCCTTGATCCCTTGTCCTTTTCATATGTAATTTTCCCTAACGCTTAAGATATTCATTTGCATAAAGCCCCATTTCCCTACAATTGTAGCATTCAACATTGATAGCCTCTTTCATTCCCTTGCAATCACATGCCTGGTGACCTTTTTCTCCACATTTATAACAAACTCCCATTCCTTTTTGGCAAGTACCATGGTGATTCTTCCCACAATTATAACATAATGGAAAATCCTTCTTTTCCTTTTTCCCTTTATCTGTCTCTTGTTCCACCGTTCTATTCTTCTCTTTCTTTACTTTATTGTCATAAGATTTAGAGAAATTTCTTTTCTATCTTGATAGCACATGAGACTATATCTTCGTATGTTGAGAAAGATTGTGATACTAAAGCTCGACGGAGAAATGGTTTTAAACCATCAAAGAAACGATCAATATTACTTCTTCGGTTACGTATATAATATGCAGCATGCCTCGCTAATCTTGTAATGTTAGCCTCATACATTGCAACATTCTCATCCTCCTTCTGCCTCAGACTCAGAAATTTCCTTTCATTATCTGCTCGATGGTCATGTGGAAATTATTTTTCTAAGAAAATTTCCTTCAACTCCCTCCATTCTATACTTGATACTTCTTCATATCCCTTTGAGTTTTGAATCAGCGACCACCATTGATAGACATCTCCAGTGTGGCGGTAGACTACCATGACAACCTTATCCCTTTTGCTACTCCCCAAGGCATTGAATATTTTCTCTAAGGAAGTTATCCATTGCTGAGCTACTAAGGGATTTTTAATTCCATTGAATGTTAGAGGTTGTTGCTCCATGAAGTGGTCTAATATTGATCCTCCATGTTGTGGATCAGGGTGCTCCAAACGAGTAAGGTTATTATTTATAACCTGAGTGAGTTGTCCCAGTATGGTAATAAGTTTATCAGCACTAGTTGTATCTCCGGATCCACAATAATTATCTTGAGCAGGAGGGCAATCCCTATATGGAGTGCGTGCATTGATAGGGTTTCTATTCCTTCCACTAGGCACCATTTCTAAACAATGGCATAAACTAGATTAGTTTATGAATCAAAATACATAATTCCATACTTGTAAAATACTTAACATAAATTGAACTATTTATGGATATAATCCATGATCATAAAAATGTTTTCTTTGAGGAATTATATACTCATAACCCTTCATAGTGGTTTGTAAAGATCATGAGAATTATCCTAAGCATATCCCCCGGGAATGTCATAACCAAGAGTGCAGCAAGCCCCATTTTCGTGCACCAGTTCCGGTTTGAGTATAGATCAAAGCAGTGTTTTCGGGTTTTCCCCCTTGGTCCATCTATGCCAGAGGTGCCTCTACCTGCTTGTATCCAGACAGGGATGTATTGCTCGGAAAACTCACAAAATCTCTATAATACCAAAATTCTAAGAAGTTCTTCTATACTAATCCTCAAAGTCTATCTTCGGGCTATGTGCTCTAATAAGAGTTTATCTAAATCTATCTTCCAAGGTTAGTACTAAACTGCCTCTGATACCAACTCTAACACCCCGACCCCATTTACCCAGAGTTGGTTAATTATTGCGTAACATTGGCATGATCACAAAATATCATGTCCCGAATGACTGATTAGTTTAGTATCCTTAGAAACACTAGATACATTCATAAGTTTTACATTACATCATAAAGTAATAAAAAACTACAACAACATCTTGTCTTCATATCCCCTCACATTATCCCTTCAGTTCATTCATAAAATACTTTTCATATCCTAGAAAAATTAAAACATTGAAAGGGGTGAGCTCAGATTCTCAGTAAGGATAACAATATAGCGGAAGCTTTCATAAATAAACATTAACATTTAAGGAAATGTATAACTAAGACAAAATCCTCTTTAAACATGAACTTCAGCATGATATGGAAAAAATAAAATTAAATAATGTCATTTACATACTCACATGGATATTCTATCAGTCGAATAATAACATGCAATATCAATAACCACTTTCATAATGATGGAATGCATAATGCTAGACTATCATAACCACGTAGCCAAGGCCTCGTGCCAAGACTACATATAAGATTTTGTCAAGACCTCGTGCCAAGACACTAGTTTGTCTCATGAGAACTTCCGATGCATCGAGGAGCTATAGCGGGCTCCACCCGTTACTTATTAAGTCCAATGCATTCCTCATATGAACATGTTTAAACATATCATAAACCATAACATAATTCTATCACATAAAAATGCATAAAGGAAACATAATATTTCCACACTAAAATCACAAGATATCAATACAACATATTGATATAATAAAAACATTATCAAAAACCATTTTCAATACCAAAATGAAAGAAAAGTAAAACATGGTATTTATTTTTCATTTAAAAAAAGTTGTGGCTTATAGAGGAAGCTGAAACTCAAATAATAGTCACGACGGCGGAGAATTCGTTGTCGCCGCATATGTAAGAAAAAACATTCCTTTTTTCATTTAGTAAAAACGCTTTATATAAAAATATTCCTTTTGAATAAAAGTTAAATTCAAAGGGGTTTGTACACCGTATAAATGAAAGTTGTGTAAAAACCCAAATATGCCTCAGTGAAAGGAGATTGTGATGAAGTCCTTACAAAGATAATTTTAAAATAAAATAGATATATTATGAGTATTTACTATAAGTACACATAAATAAAGTACAAATACAATATAGTACATAATAATATCATGACATAATATGAAAGTAGATGATTAACCCAAAGATTGGAAATTGGGTTAAGAAATTCCCTTACCTCGGGCCCGACTTGACTCGATCTTTCTTTAATATCCTGAATAATAAACTAGAGTTAATTTCTATTTTCTTAAGAACCTCTTTCATGTTCATTAATTCTATTATATCACTTATTACCATGTTATGACCATTATGTAATTGTTTAAGTTAATAACAGTCATTTTGTCGATCTTCGGTACTTGAGTCAAAAATAAACTTCTTATAATTAAAAGATGTTCATGTGGTGAAATATCCATTATATCCGAATTATATTCATGATGTAGATATCATATATATCATATATATCTAGTATATACATTTATTCAAAATATTATGTAACATTTAGAGGTATGAAATGAAATGCACCGTTCCTGGAGACGGTAAGCCGTACGTACGCATGAACGCTACCTTCATTTCTATTTCATATTTAATGGAATAAAATCATAATGATATAAAGGTACATTATAATTCCTGTATAATATCATATATAATATCATTTACTCCATTCTTTATACATCCCACATATGGAATTAACGATTAAAATCACTTTGAGGGGGCGGTAGTCCGCACTTCCTAAAATTAAATTATCGCGTATACCCATAATGAAAATCGCAAAGGTATGCCAGAAATGATAAATACAGAATCAAAAGGAAAACTAAAACATAATATATATCATATATAAAAATAGTGTCATCATAATGGCCACCATGAGAAGTGTAATATGAGTGTTGAACAATCATCGTTTCATGGGGCAGAAATTCTCCATCCACAGAAACTGTATGTTCTTTAACCATTAGATGTAGGTGTGTGTATGTGTAGCTCGAATACTTCTTATAAAAACAACCTAGTATATTGAGGATACTGGTTTTGTTACAAAAGAAATTAATAAAAAGAGTTTAGGGGGTCGTAGAATCAAAATAAACAAAAATAACATAAGAGAAGACCTTACCTTAAAATTGGGTAACTATTTTTGATTTGAGACAAAGGCTTCCTTGGGAAGAGTTATGCCCAAAGTGAGGCTTCTAGGAGTAAGAGAGGGAAGTTGGTAGAGTATTTGGGCAGAATTCGGCTGAGCCAAATGGCTTGAAGGTGTGAATAAGGTGGTAGAGGTGGGGGCGTTTTATAAGAGGAGAGGAGTGGCACTCTTGGAATGATTGAAATGTTACTTTATTATGAAATTATTTTCGGATTATAAAGGTCCCAAAATGATATATTCCAAGGATAAGGTGATAAGGGTTCAAAATATACTCATATAATAGGTTTTAAACAAGTTTAAGCATTAGATGTTACATTATCTTTCCATTTTATTTAAATCGTTAATTAATGAGGTAATCACTCTATCATCATTGTGTCACAACAATTTTAATTTATTTATTGTCTAAAAATTTAAAAAAAACTAGCATGATGTAAGAAATATTTTTATATTTCTAATGAATATTTATAGAGAAAAATATGACTTGTATAACCCCATTTAATTTTTTTTTAGTAAAACAAGTCATGTTTGTGACATTTTTATTTTAACATTAAATAAAAAGTTTTTAATGTCATTTTCCTACCCAGTGGCTCCATGGGGTCCCCAAGTTGACCCATGGATTGTCTTGGTCGGCCATGATCATCCAATAGGGGTAAGACAAGTGTAAAGGTCATTTAATAATATTATAACATTATCATTACCTTAAATTAAACTAATTACCTTTAATTGCGATTAATTAAACTTAAAAGTTACTATTCACCAAAATATTATTTTAATCCCATTGAACCAAATTTTACTTCCTAATGACAACCATGTATGTCAGATTTTTGAAAATCAAATCACAGTAGTGGTAATGTTTTATTTAAATGAAAAATCAGTTTTTAACTATCACTTAGTGGTTTCAGTATTCATCAAAAATTGAAGTTTTTCAGAAAAATGCCAAAATTTCACCCTAAGCTATAATTGATATTCCGAATTCAAAAATGATTTCTATTTTACAAAATTCACAACATTTAAGTTGCATTAATTTATTTTATAATTAATTCCCGTTGTCACAACAAATAGCGTGTTTCTCAGAAACAATATATATCAAAAGATTGGAAATTGTTTATGTCCAATTTCAATGTTAAATTAATTCTAATGAACACCATTGGATAAAATGGTAAAAAATATATTCTAATTGTACTTTAAAGCCACTCAATAGTATAATTTATCACTATAAATTATTTTGATTAAAAATGTTGTTTTAAGTATTTTTCACTATTCATAAAAAATTGGAAGTTCTCAGAAAATCACAAAAATTTCAATTTAGGATAATTTTGATATTCCAAATAAAAAAACTAAGTCCATTTGGAAAGATAAAATTTATAAAATTTCAAAAAGTAGGTATTACTATTCATAACGGCTACTTTGATTGGTTGTGGTGTGCGTTAGATCTCGAAGTTGCGTACAACACATGCTACTGTATTATTCAAAGAGAAGTGTATCATTGAAGCTCAGAGTGTTACATTTGGTTTGGCCAAGCTCTACTCTTTTTGTATCTCCAAATCCCTATATTACTCCTAGAATCATAAATTTGGGCAGAAGTCTTCCCAAGGAATCCTTTGAGCTCAAATCTAAGAGAGTTCCCCGATTTTAAGGTAATGTCTTCACTTGTGTTCTTTTGTTTTATTTTGCTTCTCCAACCCCCTAAACTCTTTTTATTCAATTCTTTTGTAAAAACTCTAGTATCTTAAATATACTAGGATGGTGTTATAATAATAATTCTAGCTACACTTACAAACACCTACATCTAATGGTTAAAGAACATACTGTTTCTGTGGATGGCGAATTTCTGCCTCATGAAACGATGATTGTTCAATATTTTTCTAACACCTTTAAAGGTGGCCACTAAGATGTCACTATATTTATATATGATATATAATATTTTTATTTTTCCTTAAGCTTCTGTATTTTTCATTTATGGCATACCTTTATGGCTTCCATTATGGGTATACGCGATATCTTCATTCTAGGAAGTGCGGACTACCGCCCCTCAAAGTGATTTGATTCGTTAATGCCATATGTGGGACGTATAAAGGATGGATTTAAAGTTATTATATATGATTTTATAATGTAATTATAATATACCTTTATATAATTATTATTTATTTCCATTAAAGTATGAGATAGAAATCAAAGTAGCGTTCATGCGTACGTACGGCTTACCGTCTCCATGAACGGTGCATTACATTTATTATCCCCAAATGTAATGTACTACTATAAGTACCTTTATATAATGGATATATATGATTTATGTTAAATATAAGTGATGAATATAATTCTATAATTAAAATATACATACCTCTCATTTAGTTTTAATTCAATTAATATGACATAGAAATGAAAGTAGCGTTCATGCGTACGTATGGATTACCGTCTCCATGAATGGTGCATTTCATTTCATAAGTATAAATGATTATGTAATATTATAAATACATGTATATGATGGATATATATGATATATATGATATCCAAATCATGAATATCATTCTGGATATAAAGAACATATGACCACACGAACAACATGTAATTGTAAGAAGTCCACTTTCGACTTAAGAACCAAATATCGACAAAACAAACATTATTAACATAAATGATTACATAATGTTTATAACATGGTAATAATTGATATAAAAGTAATAATGAACTTGAAAAGTTTCTTAATCAAGTAGAAATTAACTCAAGTTTATTATTCAGGACATTAAAGAATGATTGAGTCAAGTGAGACCCGAGGTAAGGGACTTCGTCTTAATCTCCTTTCATTGAGGCATATTTTGTTTTATACAAAACATTATTCTATATCGTGTATAAACCCCTTTTACTTTTAATTTTATTCAAAAGGAATCTTTTTCTATGAATAATTTTACTAAATGAAAAAAAGGAATGTTTATTTTAACATATGCGGTGACAACGACTATTTCTGCCGCCGCGAGTATTATTTCGTCTTTGGCTTCCTCAACAAGCTGTAATGTTTTTAAAATGAAATAAATACCATATACGCTTTTATGTATTTTGGTATTGAAAATAGCTTTTTATGATGAACGTGTTATGTCAATACATTTAAGTGATATATTGTGATCAAAATGTAGAAATGTTTTCTTTCCATTATATTTGTTTTATGACTTATGATTTTATAATGGTACTTGGAAATTTGACGGGTGGTTAAGTGATAAACCATATGATGGGTGGTACCGTGAATACTAGGACGGGTGGTTACGTTATAACCACCAATGCATTGGGTATGGAAGTTGGCCGTATGACTATTCCACTAAGTGATATGTGTGGAAGTCGACCGTATGGTTTTTCCATTTAAGTATGTTTATGTCCCATGTTACCTTTATATGTTATGTGATCTTTATATGGGTTTTATGGTAATATTTTGGTTACAAAAGGGTATGTAATGATCTTTTATTCAGTGAAGAGTTTTTACTACTTCATAAAGGTTAAAAGTATTACTTTGATAAAGTATACATGGTTTACTTGTTGTTTTGTTAAACTAACAGTTTTCATTCTTTGTGTATCCCATACTGAGCATTTTATGCTCACCCCAAGTTTTTTGAAATGTTTTTCGCAGGACTTAATGTGGAATATGATCAAGTATAGTATCAATGGAAAGTCATGATATATAAATCATGGAACTAGACATGTTTCTTTTTAAGAGTTTTATTCTATGGAAGCTTAGTAGAAGTGTCTACATTGTAATATTTTGAGATATAATAGTTATGTCCTAATTATCTAAAACTCTAAACCTAAAAAGATCCTCAATGTGAATTATTCACTTAATTCAATATTAAGTAAGGTTTAAGGTTGGGGCCTTATAAAATATCTATCAATACATACATATCAAGTACATAGAAAGAGTAAAAAAAATAAAAGCCTTATATAACAACCAAAACTAGTCTCCTTGTGGTCCACGATAACCCACCATGTCCAGTGTCACCCATCCTAAGTCCCCTTAACTGAAACCCACAAATTAGGGAAATATAATGAACACCTTATCTTAGATAATTATGGTTTGAGAACCCCAATACATAAAGAAGGGTGTGAGCTAAATTACCTAGAATTATTTAACCAAAGATTTTCTGAAATTAATTCACCAGTCAATTCCAATATCCTAAATGAGGAGTAACTATAAAATAGTATGAGGATTATTTCAAAATAGTTTTTTAAACATTTAAATACACATATTAAATGTAACATGTAAAACCTTCCATTTAAGAATTTAAAAAATAAAAATTTTATAGAAAATAATTGAAAACCATTTCACATGCCAAAGATTGTTAATAAAGAAAAGATGATAATATGCACCTAATATTGAAATATGAAAAGGAGTAAATAAAATAGATACAAAGTGCATAATAATAGTATATGAATCAATCGAGGAAACTCTAATGAAAATAGTTAAAATAAATATGATCATGTGTTAATTTTCATGTATATTGGTATCATTGGTACATCCTAGGTATGATAGTGATTCCTCATCAGGGTACATAATAAAAATAAAATATGAATAATGGTTGTGATAACAACATGGCTAGTGGGTCTCAAGAAAACCATTTCCATTAAAACCCACTTTTGTAGCCTCACATCCATATCGTGAACCATTCATGTTCTCTATTGTTCAACTAGAAGGGTATGAAAATTCTAGTGAAGCATATATCTAGGTCATCCCATCTAACTATATAGGTTCTAATAACTCATCAAAAGAAGGGGTGATATAAAAAATATAAAATGATGACATAGAGATTTTTATCAAAAACATCCCACTCTCACCCCCAAACACCCTCAATGTATATTATCAATTTTTTAACCCCATCAAAATTGGAATTAAATTAATCAAAAAAGTTATAATTAATGTATTATAACATGGGATAATTATCCTAATGTGTAATAAAGGTCATTAAAAACACAAATTTCAATTCAAAAACATATATATAATTCAACATTCAAAAGGGAAATAATACATTCTTCTTTTCACAATTCTTCGGTAAAATTAAAAATGATCCATTAAAGTAATCATTTATTTCTTATCATCCCTAATGAATTCTAAGGAAGAATTACAATTTTCACTGGATTTAATACATTTCAAAACATTATATTACAACCTCATTCATATATATAAATAAATTACATTAAATAACTTAAGAACACCATTATTGAAATAAGGATAAAATCATTCAAATGGGGTTCTTGTTCATTTAATAATTTCACAAATTTTATTCTATTTAATAAATATGAAATAGTTCAAATAATTTAATTAAATTCAAGTATGTTAATGTGATAAATTAAAAACCACGCGAAATCCCTAAACTCTACAAAACAACTATTAAAAGCGATTCAAAAATAAATCTAAAGAAACATCAAATTAGTTATTTCACAAATGGGTGATACAATTTCATTATGATACCCATTAAATTTATAAAAAGTTCCATTCAAATGTAAATTTTTAAATGATGCTTTTACATGTAATTTTGGTGATAAATTGCATTAAATAACTTTAAAAAATTTAATAAACCCAAATATTATGTTATATTAACAAACAATGAATTAAAAAACTAAGGAAAATCATAAACATTCATACTTGGAATTTTAGGAATCCAATCACACTAAATCTGAGATGTGTCACCTCCAATAGAGATCCTTGAAAATGGGAAAATTTATATCGAAAGAAGATATAATAGATCTAATACCTAAAATACCTCATCAATTAATCAAAATCCAGAAAAATGAGAGGTTATCATGTACTTTAGGAATAATTAATTGAGAAAATATGAAATATAAAACACAATGAAAAGAAGAACATACCAAAGTATAAATAAATTATTGTATTGGAAGATTGATCCTCAACAAGATGTGGTTGGGAAAAAATTCCTCGGGAGAACTCCCTAAACCCTATGGATTCAATTTTGTTTGAGTGGTGTTAGTTTACTTTTTATTACGGGGGTTGGAATTTTAATTATTATTTTTAATCATTAATTGTCATGTACATTGTTTTCTATGTTGGGTTGCACATTTACTACTAACCATATGCCAAATATTTCACCCAAAATAGCACCCATGGATGAGTTTCACACTTAGCATGCACACTTCGATTAACCTTGTGCAAATCGCGTGACTTCCTTGATCATGATTTTAAACTCGTACAAACAGTACATAAACCATGAAACACCTTCTTCCATGTTTTAATACTTCGTTTATCCATGTGAAAACCATGAACAAACCATGAAAACGCCAAAAATATTCAAAAACATGTATGTTAAAATACTAAAAACAACCCAAAAAATTATCCAATCATTAGGTCCTCATATAATTGGGTCAAAATACATAAAAATTATTGGTATGTATCAAACTCCCCATAATTGGAATTTATATCCCTAGTGTGCTTCTCGATTAAAATATAGAACAATATAATACAAAAAATAACTCCCCCACTCATCATTTTAGGAAAATGGTTCATGGTCTAGAAGTGAGACTCACACAAAGGATAAAAAATAGAAAACACCATCATAGAAAAACAATATAATCACATGTCTCCCAACTATAGAAATACTACATACCTAAACTTTCTCTCCCATCCATTTATAAATTCACCAATATGGTTTTTGAGAAGAGGATCACATCCCTAAGTCCCAAAATAGGGACCCCAACAACTCACTATGGATAACCATATAAGATCAAGTAATAAAAATAACGTTCAAAATTTGACAAGGATTTCTTCCATGGGTATGTACTTGATGGTAACAAGGGTTTTATTATGAATCCAATAATCATACATCGATGAGATCATTATAAAAAATTCTAGCACCGTTGAGTGCCTGTTGATTCAAAAAATACAGATCATTAATGATACATTCATTCTTTCACAAGGCCTATCCAATTCCAATTGGAAGGGATCAAAAAACTGTGTCAGTAAATAATAAGGAACTAAACTCTCTGGGGAGATCATTCTTCATATAAAATTTTTTCTCGAACTATCAATTCAAAACAAAAGGGACAACAAGGAATAACAATAAACATTTCAACATAATTAAACCATTGTTACATCTGAATTCAAAAAACATGCAAATAAATTCCCACAAACTATCATCATAAAATACCCCAAAAATAATGGTTCACCAAAATATAACACACAATATAAGGAAAAAAGAAATAGTTTCCACTTCAATATTGAATCATAAAGCTAGTCCGACATATGACACAACCAGAAACTGAATGATGACAAATGGAAACTCCTCCAATGTGTGAAAATAATCAGTCTGAGACCTATGGATATATCGATTTTTCATGAGAAATATTTTGTACCATAGTTAGAAGATAATATTATTGTTTGAATTGTCTATTTTAGGTGGTATAACTTACATAACCACTGATTGTGACCTCAAAGACCACACTATCCACAATCCTTTAGTGAATTCAAACACCACTTATTGAAACGACAAGGTTCTCCACATTGGAAACTCATTAGAGGATTCAAGTTCTCTCCAAAGGTAAGTCATTTATCAACCATAAAAGAGGCATTATTCCATTCATGTTGCCTCACGAGATCAGTTTCATCTAATAAGGCCTTATTATACATTTCCTGATTATAACTTAACCCCCAGAAACAATGATGTTAATGGGATGGGTGAATAACTATTGTAAAATATATAGCCTTACTGGATTCATAATGAACTGGTACAAATCATAAAAAATGTGAGAATTTCCTATAATATTATAAAATCGATAATTCATCTTGATAATAATCCAAGAACTTAGTAACATCCCCTTCTTCACATTCTCATGATACTATCACTAAATGAAGGCGGAATTGAAGGATTCCCAATAAATTAATAATTATATAATAGAAGTAATAACCCCTTCCCACCAATACTAGATAGGTCCCTTGAATAAGAAGTAGATACAATTAAACTTCCAATATTATTGTCTCTTATGATAATTGATGATCCCATCAAATTCTTGTAGGCTCTACACTACCTAAATGGAACTTTATTCACTTTTATAATAAAAGTATGCAAATCAAATAATTCAGGGATGGGTTTCAAAGGTTTGAAATGCTCAAGAACCACAAATCTTTATGAATTTAGGGTAGAGTCTATAATAACAAATTATTCTACAAGAAAACATAAAGAACTGGCCTATGTACTAGACCATTGCACCGAAATTCTATCATTCTTGAAGGACATCTTGGGATACATCTCTTAACATCAAAAAACAATGTCTTGTCATCATAGGCATCAAAAAACACTCAAAAATAGAAGAATGTTTTTTTAAAAGTATTCATAAACAACTTTTATCAAAGGATAATTTATTTCAAATCAAAAAAGTATTCACCATTTATAAATCGTTTATGTTCTATTAAAAATGACAAATCATTTTATAAATAAATAAAACATTAAAAAATCCAGCACTAGAATTTATATATATTATACCATGGTTTCCAAATAATTAACCCATTTCTAAAATTAACAAAACAATTATTATTTAAATATATTAAAAACAATATTTCTTCTTATAACATTTTTTTAACACATTACATAATAGTATTTTATATTTATTTTTCTAAAATAATAATTTTTTAATGTAAATTTTTTTTCATTGAAAACATTTCTTAAAAAACTATAAAACATTTTTTAAGACATAATTTAGTATTCATAAGATATTTTAATTCATTAAAAAGGTTTTAGATATGACAGAACCACACAAGAGAATTAAACAAACAACATCCACAACCCAAAAAACCATCCTCACTTAGGTGAAGTCACTTGTATGAAAATGTACAATGATTCAGTTTTAGAAATAATTTACAGCTAAAAAAAGAATGGTCTTATGGGCTACTAAACTACACACCAACCTCAATACATTTCAGGGATGTATTTCCAAATCAGCCACATCTATTACTCACAGTTTACCATACTATGAAATCACTGTGTGACTATGGTCATCCGTCTCTTCTAGATCAAAAAAAATTAATAGATTCCACTAATAAAATATGGTTTCATTAAGAATATGAATATAATTTATCAACATAGAATAGAAAGTAAAAATTAAGAATTGTGTCCCAACATCCCTAGTTACATAAATATCATCGTGAAGTGGTGGGTATCATGCACCCGGTTACAAACTACCACCTGTGTCACGACACATTATTTATCTACATTCGACCTTGAAACACCCCATATAATGTATACATTCATAATTCAATTATTTCAATTTAATTAAACATTGGATCTGATCCCAATTGTGATGAACCATCCAAAAAATATAATCAAAATCAATAAACAATCTGATTCTCAAGTAACCAGAAGAATGTTATAGATCTCCATGGGTTGGCAGCAAGAACCTGGGAGTAAATAAATAGGCTTTGTGAAATATCTCACCATCAGAGCATTAAAATAATATATTACATTATATAAACATCATCATACATATATAAATAAATATATATATATATATCATGTACAAAGAGACAGTTGAAAAAATGAATGTTTAACATAGAACCAAAAATTCATCTTGTAGAGTTCCATGACCACTAACCATGTCCCTAGTCACCCATCCTTGGTCACCCAAAAGAGAAACATAAAATGATAGAGATATCATGAACACATATATAAGATATTAAAGGGATATAAAAAACAAACTGTACAACTATGGGGTTTTATAAAGAGCTATGTAGGACTCTACTAATGATTCTATACAAATACACCATTAGGAAATTCAAATATACCAAAAGAGGAGAATAAATAATAGAGTACGACGATTGGTTAAAAACTAGATTTTTAGAAATTTATAATAAATTATTAAGCTAAACAATTATAAACATGACATTTTTCATTTAAAAACTAAACAGTTTTATTAAAGGAATAAAAACCCATTTCACTAGCTAAAGTTATTTAATCAAGATAAGATGAGAATATGAACCTGATATGGAAATAAAAACAAGAGACAATAAAATAGATCCATGGTTCCAAATAATAATAACTAAATCAGGTAAGTAAACTCTTATTCAAAATAGTAACAATGAATGATGTCATGTATTGAATATTATGTATATGGATACCATGGAAAGATCCTATATAAGATAGAGAGTCCACCTCAGAACATCTAATAAAATAATAACAAGAATTTTTCAATGTCTTATAATTAGTTTGAAGGATATTTGGAAAACAAGTCCCACAAACACACGCCTTCCTGTTTGCATGTCCAAGGCCAGAACCTTTTAGATTCCATATAGATCATCTATAAGGTGTGAGTCTACTAGTGAAGCCTATATCAAGTTCATCCCATCTAACTATCCTATTTCATTTAGATAGTGAAAATAACGGGTGAGAGAAACAATTTACGAGGATCACATGGGGATCATTTTCAAGGATGTCTCACTCTCACCCCCAGACTCTCTCAAATTAAATAATCAATTTCTTTTATCCCACAATGAGTGGGAAGTATAAGAATTTAACAAGATACAATTGAAGGATTTTCACATGTGATAATTACCAGAATCTTCAAACTAGTTTTTCAACCATCATCAATTTCAATTAAAAAAGTTTTATAAAATTATATATTCAAAATTATAATAATACCCTCTTCCTTTCACACTTCAAAATTAAAATGACCAATTTTCTTTACAACAAAAATTTATTTATTTGAAAACCAAAATAATTCAATGTATTTATTTCAATTTTATGTTGATTGAGTACATTTCAAAACGTGGGTTTACACCCACTGTTTATGCGGATAAATCAATTATATCAAAAAACATAAGAACTCCAATTTCCAAATAAGGGTAAAATAATTCAAATTGTGTTCATTTATAGTTAATAAACTCAATTATTTTATCACATTTAGATAACATCGAATTCTAAAATTCATTTAATTAATTTTTTTTATTTTCATTTAAAAAATAAAAACATGGTCTAAAGCCCTGAATTGCATCCAAAAATCATTTAAAATTATTATAAAAATAAACCAAAAAACATAGAAATAAAAAAAATTAAGAAATATGTGATAAATATTAAAATTATAAAAATTTAATTCAATACACGTTCAATTCGATGTTAGAGTAGTCAAAGAAGCTCGAAGAAGGAACTTCCATAATAAAATACATATAATAACAACTAAAAATTGAGAAGGACAAATTTATGAATTTATCAATAAAAATTAATTACCAAAATGAATTAATTAATTGAGATACCTACATGGAATATTAGGTATAAATTTTCAATGAATTTTAGATGGGTTTCCTCTGATGGAGATCACTCTATCTAGGAAGACAAATCACGAAATAAGGGAGAAGAGATACAAGATCTACAATTCCACATCAATCAATAACGATCTAAAAAAATTCAATTACATAATGCCCTTTTTTAATAATGAATCAATATAATTAATGTGATCGTACGCCAAGAGAGGAATAACATATTAAAATATAATTTCTGTTCATTAGTCGGTGCATTTTTTGTACCAAAAGTTTAGTTTTGGGGGAAAATAACATATGATGGGCTTCCAAAATCACAATGATTGAGTTTGGTTCAATTTGGAGGATTTTATGTTTAATTATATGGGGTAGCGTATTTTAAATAAAATTTTAATAACATTAAATATTTTTTCATGGTTTTCGTGAGTGGGTCTCGTGACTTTTACAATCATGAGACTAACTATGAGCCCAAAATAGAGCTGCGAGAAGAGTTTCACACTTTTTCTACACAGTTAGTTTTACTATAAAAACCCTTGTGACCCACTTGAACACTTTTTTAACCATAAAAAACTATATTCAAACCACAATTCCCTTTATCCCAAAGTTTCACACTCATTTTAACCATGTAAAAACCACAAAAATTCCCCAAAAATGAAAAGAAACCTTTAAAAAATATATGGTAGAAAACCCCCTCAAATAGATCCAATAAATGGGTAGTCAAATAAATGGGTCATTAAAAATAAAAAAAAAACTAACAATATGTTACATTAATAACTAGAACCATTCTTAAAAATATCATTCAAATTATCATTCTTCATAATCTGGTGAAATAAAACACAAGAATGGGAGAGTTCAAATATGTAGTATGGGTAAATAAGGGTGAAATCAACATATCACGAAAATAAGTTATGATAAAATGAGAATAATAATTGAAACCATACCATTCAGATAAAAGGTACTAAACATGTGACATTGATTAAATCTTGGAAGTTCATAATACATGATTCATATTTGAATTAATGAACATGATCCATTAGGTTTTAAAATTGGATTAAAACATAGATTAGTTGTGTATACATAATTATATAAAGTATTATTTCAAGGATACCCCCTGGATAGTCATAAAATTTTAGTCGTTGTCTAACCACCTATATACCTACATCAGGATTGGGTTAACCTCACATGTACCCTATATTTTATTTGGATAACCTCTTGTGTGCCCTCTTTACGAGTAGGGATAACCTCCCATATACTCTATTTTTGGATTGGTATAACCCATCACATGTCATTCTATCTCATATATTTTTAATAATTAAATATTTAAATGGAGGGAGAAGTTGGTCCCATGTAACGCCACATGATTTTTAAAAGATCACTATGTTCGATAACTTATGTCAACAGAACTCCGAGCGTAAACAAACAACTAAATATTATTATTTTATTGTGATAGGTATAACATAGCTATTTGAATGGTGGGAAATAATTAAATTAACTAAATTATAAGAATATAGTTTACATTTTTTTTAAAATATAATCTATTAGATACACATTAATTATAATTAAAAATAAATGCTTGTCTATCATAAATGATGTGTTTTTATAAAAAAACTATTATCATGCCCAAATTGGATTTTTTTTCTAAATTAATTTTATAAATCAATTTTTCTGAATGATCATAATAGAATTTTTATGCTATATATTAAGTGATTTTTAATTAATCCAATATGTTTTATATGATTATGATTAAACAACAACTAATGTAAATCATATGAGATTATATTTTTTTTAATCGGTAATTTTTATGCTTTTAAATAGTGAAACTATTTTTTGAAAAATTTGAATTTTTTATAATTTTTTTAGAAATAATAATAAATTTTTTAAGTAGTAAAAAAATGAAATTAGGGTGATTTATTTACATTTTTTCATAGATTTTTTAATTTTTAATGAATATTTGAAAATACTAAATTTTAATTTAAATCATCTTATTCGTCAAAATAATTTATATAGTAAAATTATATATTTTATTGGTTATAAAGTATAATAATTTCAATAATACATAATTATTTCAAATTTGGGTCAATAAAATAAATTTCACATTGAATTTTATGTATGAACATTTCAATGTTTTGGAATTTTTCATATTAAAAACATGCTTTCTAGTTCTGTCTATATGTAAAATGAAAATATAATTTTACCAATTATATGAATTGAATTAGGTAAAATGGATTTCTTATTTTTAATTAGAATTTTAATATTTGGTATTAATATAATTTTCATTTTTTAGACATAAAAATTTACATAGTAAAAACAAATATTTATTGTGGTAAAGGTTAAATAATGAAACAGGTTAATCATAAAAGTAAAGGCATAAAAGTCATAAAATTACTATAGTTAATGTTTGATTTGATATTTTCTCGACCCTAACCATCATTAGAAGATTAAATATTATGAATATTATTGAAATAAATTCACAATCAATTTCGTTGGCTTTCAACATAAAATAATCATCATTTAATCACATAAAACCACCCCTCCTCATGTATGAATATCATCTATCACCATCCCATTAACCCTCCAAAGTATTAAATATTCTAAAATATCTTTAAAACCCTTTCCTCCTCACTCCCCCCCTGCATCCATTTCCTTCTTGTTTCACCAAAATACCTAATCTAATATGTTCAAGGAGTCTTTCAAACATGTGATATTCAAGAGGTAATTTTTTCCAAACAACTCTATGATTTTCATATCAAAATATAAATTCTTATCCCCATAATCCTCTATAATGTAATTATAACACCATAATCATTTAAATATTCTAGTTTTATTTTTACAGTGGAATATCTCATAACCATTTCATTTCTCATCTCCTCTTATTAAATGAAATGAAATAACTGTCCAAATAATGTCTGTTAATCGCCTACAAGACTAATTATTCTGTTGGTTTTACATTTCCTCCTACACGGATGGTAATAAAAATATTCATATTGTTAAACAATAAATTAATAATATTATCATGACCCAAATCATTTTTTAACTAATATATACAAATAATAATAAAAAGAAATTATTTAGTAAATGGTGTTCATAAAAACCACTAAATTTAATCTAAAAATTTATCTTTACCATTTTATCAAATGAGTCATTCTCATGTCATAATGAATTATATATACAACCATATAAACTTTTTAAGTGTTTAAATTAAATTTAATTTCAAATATTTAGTTTACTTTTCGATTAACATGAAAATCTATAATTGTACACAAATGAAATGATCTTGAAAACACGAAACGTGCGAACCTAAAATAATTATAATGGTAAAACATTATTGATTAATGATTAATAATATTATAAAAAACCAAAATATATGTTATTATGAATACTAATATAGTACTATAATTATTTAATAATTTTTTTACTATTATACTGGAGGTTAATATATGAAATACTAAAGGGAAGTGTGAGATAACGGTTTCTCGTATCAATTTGACTTCTGGGAGATATATTCCTTATGCAACACATATAAATTGTGTGCGTTATATGTTATTAACATTGATATATCATAAAATAAATCTAAAAATATTTTTATTTTATAATGATTAATATTCTAATTATAACTTTCCTGCAAAATTTGATTCGCCTCGTTCCAAAGTCGTATGTGAATTCATAACATAATTTCAAATCATTGGGTTAAACGTATACATATTCGATTATGTAATACTAAGAATATTTGTGAAATAACTCTTAAATATCTTATGTTTTATTTCAACTCTGTATGTGCCTTTAAATGGAAAATAAATATTTTGTTCTTTTGATGAATTCTCACATCAATGATTTAATATTTGTTATGTACTTTCATATAAAAATAATATTCGTTTCATTTTCATTAAAAAACTCATTTTATTCCATGATCATGTTTTTATAATGTATATAAAAAATGACTTTAGTATTATACTATGATTTTCTAAAATCAATTTTAATCATGTTTTACTTTTTTTAATACGGTTTGGAGGATATACTTCTTTTTTCAAAACAATGTTCTTTGTGACCTTTTACACAAAAATAAAAATGAAATGTTTATTTAACATATACCAATTTACCGGATATTCTTGTATGCATGAGTCCATAATTATCTAAATAATACATTATAAAAAAACATAGTTATTTCCAAAGGAATTGTTTTATTATATATTTTTGAAATGTTTATAAAATTGGTTATTTTCAATGTAAAACAGGTATTTATCTAAATAATCACCCAATGATATCATTTAAATGATTCTATTATATGTCGACATACTTTGTTAAATATTATAATTCAGCGAGCATTCTCTCTTAGGATAGCATCTTCCTTATTTTTTTAGTTTTTATTGAATATTTTCAGTGGGGATGTACTACTTATATAAAATTCACTATATTAATCTCTATGGTTTGAGATATTATTGACATATACTGGAATGTTATTTAACGGATTTAATACTAGATTCAATACAATGGTTTAGGTTGATTATGTTTCACCACATTCACCTGATGAGTGTATTGTACATGGTAAGTAATGAGTGGGGCCCACTATAACCGCTTGATTAACCAGTAGGCCACATGAGACAAACTAGATTTGGTTTTTGCCGATACCTTACCAATTAAATAAATTTTTTTCACAAATCCTTGATGATGATAGTTTCTTCCAATGAATAAATTATATTGTCATATTCTTAGTATGAATCCTGAAACCTATTTGTTATATGCCCTTCACAATTCATTCCATCATTATCAAATTATTAATTGATTTCAACATTTTAATACAATTAATGTGATATACTTGGTTATGTTTTCAATCTAATGTGAGTATTTATATAGAATTATTTGATCAAATTTTATTCCAACCATATTATACCTAGGGAATTGATTAAATTACATTGATTTCACTTATTTACGTTTAAATATTTTTTATTTCTTATTTATGAAATCATTCGTTGTAATCATGACCCTTAATGATCATCTGAGATCACTCTTTTATTTTGTTTTATATTTCCACAAGATTCCAAGAAGCTATATTTGAGTTATAAACATGGTTTTTCTAGGATATTGACAATGTACTCAAAGGATTTGTTATGTTGTGTTTCATATTTTCAATTGTAATATAAGGATAAAAATGTATCATGTCTTCCAAAACTAGTGAACTATTCAATAATTATATATATGATTCCTTGTATATTGTTTTGATGTAATAATGTTGACTCTTACACTTGGATTCTATGTTCGGGACATTATATGTGGTATTATATGTAGTTTAATAGATTCCTTGGGAAATATATTTATGAAATCATAGATTATAGACCATTACCCTATTAAGAACTATAAGGATAAGTCTAAATATATGATAAATTCATATATATTGGTTAATGACTATAGATAAAATTGGTTAAACATAATTATTCATATATTGATAAAGATTCATGATTTATATATCCTATAAATGATTCTTCATCTGTATATTATTTATCACTATGACTATTGGTTCTCAAATTATGCTTTTGGTTTTAGAAATATTGATGGAGCTAGAAGGAACTGAGATAATGATGAATTTGATAGACAATGTGTTTATGATAATACAAATGTTCTAATGAATGGAATAAAATATATTGTTATCATTATTAACCATTTAACATGATATATATTAACAACCATAAACCATAACCAACTATCACGCTAACCAAATAGGAGAAGGATAAAGTTCACTTGGAGATCAGGGTGTAAATCATAGATGAATATGATTTAGTTTTCTATATATTTGAAATGTGAGAAAGAAAAAAAATTGAATGTCTTAAAGGAACAATAATATATTTTGGGAGAAGAAATATGGATATAAAGTAGGTAATTGTTTAGAAAAAATTAAATGTTTGGAATAATAGTCTCCCTAAGGTGTTATCGAGTGTTGGATGTTTTAAATGTGTAATGACTTATAATTATGAAAATATATTTCCTATGGTGGAAAAACATAAAGAAAATCATCAATGTTATAAATGTAATTGTTATACTTCTGATGATTAAGAGACTACAAATGACATATAAATTGAATTAATAATAAGATGTTCAAGGTTAGTTAATGGTTTAAAAATGAATTTAAATGTTTTTTGTGTATTTTGATTTTGGATTTATGTAGTGAAATTATTAAAAAATATTCAATTTATTGTAATCTAGAGATATATATGGTTTTTCCTGTAGTACTTCTTATTTATGTATATGGATGCATGTGATGAATAGTACCAGTAAACAAGAAATGGGATTCTACTTCAAGTTGATCTTCAAAAAAGGAATTTGGGAATATAGGAACAAATATGTTCATAATGTTGACATAATGATAAAAAATGGAATTTTATGGGATATTATTAGTGATTATGAACTAGGTCATTGATTTTACGGTTTATTAGACATTTCTTGGGTTTACTACATGATTTGATAAAAGGAGTATATTTGATAATATGGGATTTTTTTAAGAATGCATTTTCCATTAAGGATTTATGGTGATCAAGGTATTAAAATATTTGGTATGTTAAATTAATAATTAAATTATTTTGTCTTGGGGAATCTAATATTTTTTTGACTTTTAAATTTAGTGACCTTCCTTCGATATTTATGGTATTTGAATTTAGATAGAAATTTTTTTGGATCCATAATAAGATTAAATACATATAGGATGGATTATGTTCACATTTATATATTATAGTTTTTTGATATTATATTGATACAATTATTGTTTCCATATATATTTATAGGTCTTAGGAATTTCTTTTAGATAAAATGACTCATTAAAAAATCAAGGATGAAAAATTCATCTTGTACATTAATCCCCCTGTGTAAGAGATAATGTAAATATAGATAAAAGCACAACTGTAGTATGATATTATGATTGTTAAATGTATATAAAAATAATAATTTTCATCTTCTAAATTTCTTATCTAGTTTATTAAATAATCAATCAACATTATGAAATGAATTTTGAAAAAATACATAATTTTTTACTTCTCTCACTTAGAAATCAATGCTATTTTAAAAAATCATGAGATTTAGGGTTGTTTATGGTTAAATTTATAATATTGTTGATCTCTACAACTCTAAATATAAACACTATGGTTATATTTCTTTTACTTATCAATAATTTATCATTCTACTATTGATTTATTATCCATAATCTATGGTTTTTTGGTGACCTTCACATTTTTAATTGCCCCTTTTTAAGAGGAGGTTTTATTAAACCTATATATGATGTAGGATTTATAAAATTATATTTTATAATTTAAAATAAAATATTATAAATCATAATATTGAAATCTATCAATTATATTTATTTATTAATTAGAGAGTGTAACACACTAAGATATTTAATATAACATTATGTTTTATAGATTGTGTTACATAGAACATCATTCTTAAACAAAAGGTAAAATTATATTATTTAAATTTGACAGTTATGACCTACACATTAGAATAATGAAAATGAATAATATTAAAAAAATTGGGAAACACATTTCAAATGTGTTTATAAAATTAATTTATTTCTTTCTAATAAATTCCCAATGCAAATAAATACAATTGGGCATAATGGTTGTTTTTTATAAAAGACTATTTTTATGCCCACAATGTTATTATATATAAATAAATTAAATTATTAAATATTAGTGAAAGATATTAATAAAATTTCTATATTATATATTCATCCACATGTTTTAAAATTCTATAAATAATCTTCTGGGGCATACTATTAGTATAAATACAATTTTTTGAATAAATTAATATATCATTCTAAAAAAAATTACCCCTTTAAATTGATCACCAATTTTAAAAAATAAATGTTGAAACTTTTATAAATTTTATTTAAAAAAATAAATTTTGAAATGATTATATCAAAATTATATTATAATGATATTTTGGTACTTTTTTGAGAGGCTTCATTTTCCTAATCAATTGTGAAAAATTTTTGAATATTAATTGAAAAATATATTTTCTTCTAAATAATTTATAGAGTAGAATATTATTTTATATTTTTATTGAGTATAATTATTTCATTTATAAATCAATAAATCTATTTTAGGTAATTATTATAAAATTTACATTTAAATAAGGATTAAATTTTTTGATCTTTTCAACTCTTTCTCATTAACAAAAATGCGCTTGAAATTATTTCTGCAGGGTTAATTTGAAAACAAATTATGAAAATTATATTAATTATAATTAGAAAATTGAATTTCATATTTTTGAAAATATAGATATAATTAATACGTGAGGTCATTATTATTTTTTATGAATAAATATATACCAAGGATAATGTAAGGATTACTATGGTATAGTTAAAATAATGAGACGTGCCAAATTTAAATAATAAAAGGATTGAAATACCAAACAACTATAAAGTAATTAATGGATTTGTAATGGCCCAAACTGTCCTGGTCTATTACATTGTCATAATTTATTTGTTGGGGTTTTATGGGCTCACTGATAAATTACACCCATCTGTCTCACTGATCAATATCATAGATCAGCTTCATAGATCAGCTTTACAAATCAGCTTCACAAATCAGCTTCATATTATCACTTTCACAGATCGGTTTTTCCAAACCGGTTTTACCAAATCGGTTTCACAGAATGGTTTCATCCAATCTGTTTCATATATTGGTTTCACCCAATAGGTTTCACCCAATCTATTTCATAGATCGGTTTCACCCAATCGGTTTCACAAATTGGTTTCACCAAATCGGTTTCACAGATCGGCTTCACCCAATTAGATTCACAATCGGTTTCAACCATTCAGTTTCAATTATTGGTTTCAACCAATCAATTTCACAGATTAGTTTCACCCAATCAGTTTCACAGGTCGATTTCACCCATTTAGTTTCTTAGATCGATTTCACACAATCAGTTTCACAGGTCATTTTTACCCAATCAGTTTCACATATTGGTTTCACCCCATCTGTTCCACTGATCGGTATCATGGGATCATCTTCATGGTAATGTCTTGACAGGATCAGCTTCACAAGATCATACTCTCCCAATTATCATCACAGATCATCTTCATGGGATCATATTCACGGGATCAACATCACGGGATCAGTGTCACCAGATCAGATGGACAGATTGGTTATACTAATTAGTCTCACCGATCGGCAATAGAGGGGTGTCGGGGATTCCTTCCCCATTTATCCCATAAGGCCAATTTTAAGTCTTTTAACATTTTTAATGTGGGTTGAAGCAGTTTTAGTGGAAAAACATCATTTTAAGCCCCTAGGAATGGGGATACCCACAACAGTTATGTTTTCCTCTCTTTAAATGAAATCCTTTTGCGCACAGTTGTTATGGCCACCATTCCTATGTGAGTTATTAACTAATAATCAATCCCATATTGAGTAACCGTCCAGACTCGTAGTGAAACCACAATCCACCTTTAAATCCACTCAATATTTTCCATATGATGTAACGCCAGTATCTCCCCTTTTTATCACACTAGAATTTTTTTCATTCTTCTTCTTGGCTGCTTTCCTTCATTCCATGGTGTGTTTGGTGTCCAATTTCCCAAGGATTGTGGTGAGCCTTTTCCAGAGCCTTTCTTGCTCATTCATGGAGTCCTATGAGTTCCTCCCCTGTAAGTTTTGCATCTCTAGTTGTTGGATCCATGAGAAAAACCTTGATCATTGATCATCCACATAGGGTTTTTTTCCGTCATATCCATTTACTGTGCATCATGTTGGGAGAGTATGATAATGTTCCTATGCGGATGGATGAATCCAAACCTTAACGAAGACAATATATGGTTTTACATAATGGTGGGGTGTGTTTCACAATGATATGGTACTTCTTTATCTTTACTTATATTTTGTGAATTGTATGGGCTTATGTCCATAGAAAATCATGGTCGTTGGATGTCCATTCTTGTGAACTAATGAAACTTTGTTTTCTGGATATTATTGTGATTGAATGGATCTATAATGGAAACTAGTAAATAAAGTAAACTCGGTTGATTAAATGGATTCCCAATGAATAAGAATCATTTTGTGTTCACCCTGGTTAACCAAACGGAATGTCGGAATTAAATGAATGGCATATTTAAATTAAAAAACATTCTTGCTCTATTATGGTGATGTTTACGGTTGATGCTTGTGAGGTGAAGTGGGTGGGGATGGGATCTCGTATTGTTCATTTGTGGTTTTTTTGACCTAAGGCCATGTGGGGTCATATGTTGGGGCCTGGTTTTGATCCCGTACTTTGAGGGATATCACTGATCCATTTGGTGGTTGTGACATTACAAGAGAACCAGGATTGAATGCTTGGATTACTACATGGTTGTTCTTCCTTCCTTGTCATCTGGATATGCATGTTAGTTGTCCAGTAATGAATAATTATTTAATAGAATCACATAAATATGAAATCAAGAATGGTTTCAACGGGGAATTGTTTTCTGGGAATGTGTTGGGACATGGTTATAGTTGTGATGCTTCTAATGAATGAATAGTAATAAGGGTGTTTGTATATGGTCTGGTTTTGGAAATATGAGGCTGGTATGAGTTCTTGTTACCTATATGTATAATTTAGTTTTTATGTTTCTTACTCGCACCCCACTCAAGTTGATCACTTCATGCTGAACACCCCCATTTCATGGGGTATGGCGTTTTTTCCAACACTCCTAGGAGTTGATGGTTATTATCTCCTTTTTTATCCCTTTCCCATGTATCCCAAGACACTATAGGCAAGATGTGATGCCCTGAGGCCCATTATATCCCAAGATTATTCGATCCAGAAAGTTGTAGTGGTTATCCCAGGTGTGTGCGGGTAGGTTTTTTCCCAAGCATCTTCGGGATGAGGCTCATGTGTCTGTGGGTGTGGTTAAATTTGGTTGTTGTGGACCAGGTGTCTCCAGGCGGGATGTACGGTTGTGGTAGAGCATATGTGTGTGGGTGGGGTATGGTAGTGGGACTATGGTGAGAATGGCAGGGGAGGTCTGACTCATTGGATGTCTTCAATAACCAGATGGAAAGTGGCGCGGGGTACCCAAACATCGATGTGTTTTACAATTACTTTACTTGAATTGCATTATTTGGGGAGCAAACCTTGCTGAGGTTTGGGTAGATAGTTATCTTGCTAGGTGTTTTGATATCTCTTTTTTCACGGGTCATTAGTATGCATCTCCACTTGTGCATGATAGCTTTTGGTTTTCTCTACTGATTATAACTGTATACTCAATATATGTATATAAAACTGCTTTTAGTTTTCTCAGAGGACATCGAAGACCATGTGGGACCCTACTAGTTCAGACCTTGGGGTAGTTGTTGTTGCTATTTTTATTTTCATGGGTACTTTCTTGTTGGAGTTTTTGTCTATTTTTGTAGAACATACTTTTGAAACATGCATATCGGAATGGTTTGTTTTGTCTTTCCTTATACGCCCAGTTTTGGTGTTGTTTGGGATATACTATCTGATCTATCGATCCTACTTAATAAAAATAGTAATTCCTTCCATTTTGTGTGTGACTATATACCCTTGGTTCTAGTCTCCACTCTGGGACCTATTGACGTAGGGTTTTGGGGGTCATTATCTATCCATCAACTTGAGGAATGAAGGGTCGGGCAATCTGATGACCATTCCCTCATTGTGGTGAAGGTGGGTCATGAAAGAATGGTATTAAAGGAGTGTTAGAGATATCGGAAGGATCTTGAAGTTAGGCATAATGAGGATTAAATGGGATGTTAGGGAAATAGTGTTAGGCAATCTTGGTGCATGAAATAGGCTAGGTAAGACCAGTTAGGACAGAGGATTTTAGGGGCCCCCGTGATCTGCTGTAAGGACTCCAGAGCTACAGAACAACCAAGTCATCCTACATTGACTATAGGTTAGAGGCCCTAAGAAAGTTACATGCCTTATAATGACTTGTATTCTTGTGTGTTCTATGTGTTTTGGGAATTTAAAATAAATAATACTAAAAAAGTCTAAGAAAATTTTTAAAGAAATTTTCATCACTACTCGGGCTTAGGCATTCCTTGTTTACTTTGCAGCTATGGAACCCAGACGATGACCACAAGTAGTGGGGGAGATCAATTCCCAAGAGGATGTTTTGGAAGATCATTAAAGGGATGATCGAGAGGAGGTGGATGACCAATGGTAGAGGAAGCTTTGTACCTTTCAATGGCATACCATCGAGAAGTATGAGGGAAGAATCTTGGACATGGAGATAGAGTGCTGGCTCAAGGAGCTGGTGATAGCATTCAGTGTGATCCAAGATCTGAATGATTACTGGGTCTCTCTGGCTATAATCCATATGTCGGGTGTGGCCTTTTAGTGTTGGATGCTCTATCTTGGGGTGAAGTGGGAGGATTAAGTTTCATGGACTAACTTTGAGAGGGAATTCATTGTGGAATTCCTCTATTTCAAGATGAAGGCGGAGAAGAGGATAGAGAAACTCCCCCCTTCAGCAGGTGAGAATGCCAGTGAGGGAGTTGGGAATCATGTTAAAGGATCTCCTATGTTTTACTCTGGACCACTTTCGAATGAGGAGTCTCGAGTTAGATGTTTAGAGGAGGCACTCTGATCTTCTCATCAGTATGTTGTCACCCCCTTCACCCTATAGATGTACTTGGAAGTCCAAAAAAAGGATGATGTGGTGGAGAGGATGCACATGCAGGGAGGTGTGCCTTGAGAGGGGATCCAAATAGGCTCGTCAAAGGGGAATTCTATCAGTAGCAGTCCTTTAGCATCAGGGCCTTCTAGGTTTCGACTAGCGGGGAGTAGGCCCCAGAAGTTCTAGTTTTGATCACCTAGTCCCCGCCCTAACTTTCTGGGCCCAGGAACGTGGTGATTCATCTGTGGAAACTGTGGGAACCTTTGGAAACATTTCCCAGACCATGTGCAGTACAGTGGGTGTGGGCAGGTTCAACGCTAACCTCAACTGCAATAGTTTCTGGCTAGGCCCTTTCTGCAACAGCCACAAGGATAGTGAGCACTGGCTCTTCTATGAGGTGACATTGCAAGAGGAGGCCGTCCCCATGGTGCTCCTCAAGGACCTAGACCATGTCATGGTCATGGAGGTGGCTGATAGCCAAGGGGTGGAGGATCTGTTCTTGAGCTATTTATTGTCGCAGATGCAGCTACTCCAGCAGTTCTGGATGTCGTTCGAGATATGATCAGCTTGTTTAGCACTTTCTCATGTGCCTAGTTTGATTCATGATCTTCGAAATACTTTGTTACAGCCAGTCTAGCACATGCTTTTGTAATAGACATAGAGAGACTCTCTGTGACCCTATTGTTGAGTATGCCTCTGGGGGGTCATACCAGCCTATCTGATATTTGTCGAGGTTGCACACTGATGTTAGAGACGCATCAGTTTGGTGGCGATCTCCTTCTTCTACAAATGCAGTCATACAATTTCATCCTAGGAATTCACCAGATCTTTTTGGTGCATGCTATTATTGACTGATTTTGAATCAGAGTCATGTTCTTTGTTGAAAATTGCCAACATGTGGCTTCTGTTGGTGAAGGGAGTTTTCAGGTGAGGATATGGTGTATGGAGCCTCTTTTTTCCATATTAGCTAAGCTTTTAACAGAATTAGCATGTGTGGAGATGATGGATGTTCCAGAAGTTGTTAGAGTGTTCCTATACATTTTTTTCATGAGGAGGTTATGACTCTACCCCTCGATGTGACGTTGTGTTCGAGAGAGACTTACATCTCAGTGCCCATCCGATTTCGATTTCTCCTTATCAGATAGTGCCTTATGAGTTTCGGGAGCTGCAGATTCAGATTGAAGAGCTGTTGAAAAAGGTTTTCAAGCAACCCATCTTGTCTCCAAGGGGTTCTCCGGTCTTGTTCGCGAAGAAGGAGGATGGTGGTCTCAAACTATGCAAAGACTACTAGAGACTGGATTAGGTAATAGTCAAGAACAGTTACCCTCCCCCAAGGATAAATGATCTCTTTGACCAGCTATGGGGAGAAGGTTGGTTCTCTACGATCGATCTATGGTCTGCGTATCACCAGTTATTGGTGAAGGATAGTGATATCAAAAAGACTACTTTCATGTGCATGTATGGGAACTTTTTATTCATAGTCATGTCTTTCGGTATTACGAACACACCAGCTGTGTTTATGAGGATCATGAACACTATTTTCTGTGAGTTTCAAGACCAATTATTCATTGTGTTCAGTGATGACATTTTTATCTACTCATGATCATAAGAGGAACATATTATGCGCATCAGGATGGTCTTGGAGATCCTTCGACATCCCCAGCTCTATGGGAAATTTTCCAAGAGTGGGTTCTTAACACGAGAAGTGCATTTTCTTGGACACGTGGTGTCACAGAAAGAGGTAGTGGTTGATCCATCAATGGTTGAAGCAGTTGTTTCTTGGGAAGTGCCTTAGAACGTGACATAGATTCATAGATTTCTGGGTCTAGCAGGCTATTATTGGAGGTTCATACTAGACTACTCTCAATTTGCAGCTCATTTGATAGCATTGACCAGAAAGGAAGTGTCCTTCATATAGAGTGACTACTGTCGAGAAGATTTTAGTTATCTAATGTAAAGTTTGGTCCGTGCTCTAGGGATAAGGTTTCATGAGGAAGGGGTATTGTATGAGTTATTTTGGGATTCTTCTGGACATGTCCTAGGGTGTGTGATGATGTAGCTGTGGGGAGTGATATATTATGGGTCAAGGAAGTTATGTCCTCAAGATGGTAACTATGCCACCCATGACCTAGAACATGCAAAATTAGTGTTTCCATTGATGTTTTGGCATCATTACCTCATCAGGGATCACTTTGTGGTATAAATGGATCACAAGAGTTTGAGGCATATATTTACCCAGCAGGAACTGAACATGTGACTGCAAAGGTGGGTGGTGTTTCTTCATGACTACAACATTGAGATCTCTTATACTTAAGGTAAGGGGAATGTTGGGGTTGATCAATTAAGTAGGAAGACACTGAGGGAAGCTATTCAGGAATCTGTCGATTCTTGGAAGGAAATGGAGGAGTTGGATGCCATAAACCTCAATGTAAGGGTGGATGGTGGTAGAGGATGTCTATTTCATATGACAGTGCAGTCCCCTTTGTTGAGAAAGGTGGAGGAGTTTTATTGGGGAGACATAGAGAGTGAAATGATGCGCGATCAGGTTAACCAATGCAATGATCCAGTAGGCTGGTTGGAGGAAGGTCATAATCAGATGCTTTTCTAAGGGCTGTTTTTCATTACTGAAGTAATGTGCGAGGGATTTCTTTGTGAGTTCCATAACTCACTCCTGGTGGTTCACCCTGGGTATTCCAAGATGTATCGAGTCTAAAGGGAATAGTTTTGGTGGAACGGGTTGAAACAGATAGTGGTAGAGTTCGTGGAAAGGTGTCAAGTGTGTCAGTTTGTGAGGGATGGACACCGTGTCCCAGGAGGTTTTTTGCGGCCTTTGGATGATCTTGAGTGGAAGTGGGATGAAATCTCTATGTATTTCATCACAGGACTACCCATGGTTCACAGAGGCCATGATGCTATCTAGTAAGTGGTAAACCGAAAGACAAAATCAGCTCACTTCCTGTAAATGAAGAAGTCAAGTGTGGTAGATTCATTATCATGGAGATAGATGGATGAGGCGATGTGGTTTCATGGATTTCTGAGGTGTGTAGTCTCAGAATGGGATGCACGGTTTACCTCACATGTCTAGAAGGGATTGCAGCTGGCTTTTGGCACCTAGCTACATCATAGCACTATTTTCCACCCCCATACAGATGGGAAGACATAGTGAACCATCTAGACATTGGATGTTATGCAATGAGCTTGTGTTTTGGACTTCGTGGGATCATGGGAATGACATTTTACATAATTAGTGTTTTCCTACAAAAATATCTATCACTATACTATCATCATAGTGTATTTTAAAGCCTTGTATGGTAGGTTGTGTCGTTTTCCCATGTGTTGGTCCGAGGTAGAGGAGGCATGTGTTCTTGGCCCATAGGTAGTGAAGAACACAACAGAGGAGGTTCTATTGGTGTGTGAGAGGAAAAAGGCTGCCTAGGACCAGTAGAAGTTGTATGTCGAGGCCCTTGGAGTTCGAGGTTAGAGACCATGTATTCTTGAAGGTTTACCCTTGACGTGGGTAGTTAAAGTTCAATAAGGGGAGCATTCTCTCTCCTTGTTTCACCGGAACATTCAAAGTGTTGGGGTGAGTTGGTGAGGTGGAATATCAGCTGGCGTTGCCACATCAGTTAGAAAGGGTCCACAAAATATTCAACTTCTCCCAACTTCGTTGATATCTACACGATGACTTCCACGTCATTGAAGAGGGATAACTTGATTTAGGGAATGGTTCTACGTTCATAGAGCGACCAGTGAGGATCAAATATAAAAAGATGAAAGTGCTTCATTGACGGACCATCCCTTTCGTTCATGTGTTTTGGAGGCATGGTGGAATCGCAGAGAGAACTTAGGAGTGAGAAGTTAAAATGCACGCGCAGTACCCAAAGCTGTTTTGAGTTTCTATTCCGAACCTTACGGGTTGTTCTTGTTATTGTGACCTGCTATGATGTAATGCTGACCTTGTTGGTTTTTGTGATGATTTGTTTCCCTACATTGTGAATGTTTATGAAAAGTACGTATATGTGGGGAAGGGAGAACATAATTCCTAATCAAGATGCATATGCGCAGATGCAATTAAACCCATATGGGTGAGTCAATGTTGCCCATATTAGAGAGTATATTGACATGGATGAAGGAACTCACCGATCCATGTGTCAAGACCATTTAATCCTTGGGTATTTTATGGTTTCTTGGTGTGGTTTGTCATTGAAATGTATCTTCTAGAGCGGTTGTTCATGTTACTCTTGTATTCATGAGGGCGAGAATAATTTTGAGAGGAATCTGATTTAAGGGCCCCGAACCTCCTCGTCAATTAATTTTCCAACTTCTTAGTGTTGAGTGTCCATGACTCACTGATCAGTTCCACCCATATGTCTCACAGATCAGTTTCACTGATCAGCTTCATAAATCAACTTCACTGATCAGCTTCAGGGATCAGCTTCACTTATCACCTTCACTGATTATCTTCACATATCAACTTCACTAATCAGCTTCACAGATCACCTTCACATATCAACTTCACATGATATATTTCATAGATCCATTTCACCCAATCAGTTACACAAATCATTTTCACCCAATTGGTTTCATAGATTCATTTCACCCAATCAGATTCACAAATCAGTTTCACCAAATGAGTTTCAACCATTCTATTTGAAAGATTGGTTTCACCAAATAGATTTCACATATTAGTATCACCTAATTGGTTTCACAGATCAGATTCACAAAATAGGTTTCACAGACCAGTTTCACCCAATCAGTTTCAAAGATCAGTTTCACCCAATCGGTTTCACCCAATCGGTTCCAGATATTGGTTTCACCCAATCGGTTTCACAGATTGGTTTCACCCAATCAATTTTATATATTGGTTTCACCCAATCGGTTTCACATTTCAATTTCACCACATCATTTCCACGATCGGTTTTATAGGATTTGCTTCATGAGAACAGCTTCAGATGATCAGCTTCACAGGATCAGCTTCACTAAATCCACTTCACTGATCAGCTTCATTGGATCAGCTTCATAGGATCAGCTTCACGGGATCAGATTCAACCAATCAACTACCCTGATAGTTTCATATATCAGTCTCATCAATCTTCTATAGAGGGGGTGTTGGGGTTTCCTTCCCCATTTTCCCGTAATGACACTTTTAAGTCTTGTAAACTTATCAAAGTGGTTCAATGTATTTTTAACATGATAAACAACATTTTAACACCTCTAGGAGTGGGGATACCAACAACAAACATATTTTCTTCTCTTTAAATGAATTCCTTTAGTGCACAGTTGTAATGTCCACCCCTCTAAGGTGAACTGTTAAATAATAATTAATATCATCTTGTGTAACCGCACAACTCATGTTAAAACCAAGATTATCCTTTAATGCCACTCAAGGTTTTTCAAATTCCATTACTCCAGGATCTCCCCGTTTTATCACACTAGAATTATTTCATTCTTCTTCTTGGATAAATTCTTCCTTTCCTTGGTGAGTTTTGGGTCGCCTTTCACGAGGCTAGTGGTGTGCATGTATCAAAGTCTTTCCTTTTCATTCTTGGAGTCCTCCGAGTTCCTCCCCAACAAGTTGTGCATCCCCAGTTGTTGGTAGTAGGAAAAAAACATTGATCGTTGATCATCCACGTAGGGTTTTTTCCTTCATCTCACTTTATTCTTCATCATGCAGGGTGGGTATGACAATGTTAATATGTGGAAAGATGAAACCAAACCATAATGAGGATAATAAATGGTTTTAAGGATTGAAGGGGTGTGTTTGACTATGTTGCGGTACTCTATCACCATTACTTATATGTTTTGAATTATATGGGATTATGTCCACTGAAAATCATGGACATTGGTGGTCCATTCTTGCACACTAATAAACCTCTGTTTTAGGGATATTTATGTGAATGAATGGATGTAACATAAAGAATGCTAAATCACGTCAACTCTGTTGATTAAATGGATTCTCAATTAATAAGAAACCTTTTGTAGTCTCCAATGCTAACCAAATAGAAATACAGAACTAAATGAATGGCATATTTAAATTTATAAACCTTATTGGTCAGTTTTGGTGTTGATTACGGTTGATGCTTGTGAGGTGACGTGGGTGCGGATGGGATACCCTATTGTGTTTTCATGGTTTTTTGGACCTAAGGTTGTGCAGGGTTGTATGTTGGGGCATGTTTTGGTTCTAGTACGTTAAGAGATCTCACAAATACCTTTGATGGTTATGAATTTACAAGAGAACTAGGTGCGAATTCTTGTATTATAGCTTCGCTCTTTTTCCTTCCTTGGATTGTTGATATTCCAGTTAGTTTCCAAGTAGTGAATAATTATTTAAATATAATCACTTGAAGTTGAAAAAAACAGGATCAATGGAGAATTGTTTTCAGGAAATGAGTTGTGACATGGTTGTGGTTGTACTGCTTCTTCTGAATGAATAGTAATAAAGGTGTTTATATATGGGCTGGTTTTGGAACCCCTAGGCTAGGATGAGTGCTTGCTACCTATATGTATAATTTAGTTTTTATGTGTCTTAATCGTGCCCCACAGAAGTTGATCACTTTGTGCCGAACACTGCCATTTCATAGGGGAGGGTTTTTTCCTAACACTCTTATGAGTGGTTGTTTATTAGATCCTTTTCTTCTCCATTTCCCTAGAAGCCCAAGACTCTTCGAGTAGGCTGTGATAGCATGCGGTCCACTATATCCCAATATTCTTCGAGCCGGGTAGTTCTTCTGGATGGCCGAGGTGTGTGCGGGCAGGTTGTATCCGAAGCATCTTCAGGATGAGGCACATGTGTCTGTGGGTGTTGTTTGATTTGGTGGTTGTCGTCCAGGGGTCTGCGGGGTGGGATTTGTGGATTTGGTATCCCATGTGTGTGTGGGTAGGGTATGGCAATGGGACTACGATGAGAATGTTGGGGGAGGTCTGACGTGTAGGATGTCTTCAATAACCAGAGGGAAAGTGGTGCGGGGTACCCAAACATCGATGTGTATTACTATTACTTTCTATAACTTGGGTTATTTAGAGAGGGTTCCTTGGTGAGGTTTGGGTGGACAGTTTCCTTTCTAGGTGCTTTGATATCTCCGTTTTCACTGGGAATTAGAAAGCCAACCCACTTGTGAATGAGAGGTTTTGGTTTTCCCAACTGAGTATACTTGTATACTCACCCTACATATATAAAACTACTTTTAGGATTCCAGAAGGACTTCAAAGACCACGTGGGACCCTACTAGTTAAGACATTGGGGTAGTTTCTGTTGCTTTTTTTCTTTTCATTGATAATTTTCGTTGGGGTTTTCTTATACTTTTGTATCACTTACTTTTGGAACATGCAGATGGGAATGGTTTATTTTGTCTTTACCTCTACCCCCTATTTTGGTGTTTTTGGGATTTACAATTTTATCTTCTGATCCTACTAAATAAAAAGGGTAATTCCTTATATTTTGTGTGTGATTGTATACCCTTGGTGGTAGTTTCCACTCCAGGACCTATTGAAGGTAGGTTTTGGGAGTCATTATCTCTCCTTGAACTTGAGGAAAGAAAGGGTATGGCAATCTGATGTCCCTTCCCTCATCAAGGTGAAGTCGGGTCATGACAAGATTTATCTTGTTTTTTTAAACCATTAACATACCTTAAAACATTAATTTTCATCTTTATTATTTTATATTAATTATCCATCGATGTGGTTTCATTTAAAAATAAAATAATCACTTTTAAATACTCATACCACCCCATATAAAAATAACACCCCTCCCCACCCAATTGCAAATCACAAGTCTTGATGCCCTTACAATATATGAGAAAAATTCTCCTAAACAGTCTCAAATCATCCAAGTGACTCTAGTTTCATTAAAAGGTCTAATCCATGGTTTTCAAGGTGTCCATCAAGGGGGTTGTATTTAAGACACATTTTTCTCTAACTACCTCTCTTATTTTAATTTCTTCTTTTACCATTTTCTCTCCTAAAACATAATTGAAGTCATCATAGCTCATTAATAATTTATATAATAATTTTTATGTTTCTAAGGGAGTATCTCATGACCATATAATTTTTCATCTTCTTGTATTCAAATAAACTATAATGTTTTCCATATTATGTCGATTAATCACCTTCATGAATAATGATATTTTTTTCGACTATTTCCTCCATGGGTAGAAAAAAATCACTATTCCAATTAAATTTGATTTTATTAAGTTTTTTAATAATAATTTCTTGTTTTGTAACTCATATATACTCATAATATTTGATAAAAATAAACTAGTTCATGGTGTTGGGAAAAATCTACAAAATTAAACTATATATTTATCAATAACATTTTATCAAATGAAAAAAACTTATGTCATTAATAAAAATGATATATGAAACATTTTAATAATATTAATTTTCATGAAAAAAAATTTATTTCACTTTTGTATTGTTATATCCAAATAAAAAAATAATTCATAATTATACACAAATGAGCTGATCAGAAATTGTGAAAAGAATGCACTCGAAAAAATAAAAAATAGTGAAACATTATAAATAAATGGGTTCTAAATTGATAAAAAATTCATTATATGATGGATTATAAATATGACAATATTTTTGGAATTGGATATTGAAATTAATTAATAAATGATAAAGGCAGTGAAGGTAGTTTATACTAAAGATAATCGCGAGGTAAGGATTTCTCATCTCACTTTTACTTAAGTGATATATATGCATTATTCACCACTAATTCTTTGTGAGTGGTGTATATACTAACAATATGATATATAATACCACAAATTTAATTATATGAATGTTACATAATGTTTAATTTGATAATGATTACTTTATGGGGAATTTTATTCGACTAATTACAAAGTAGTAATTGAATTCTTATCCCAATTTCCATTCTTTGGGTTAAAATTCTACTTCCATGATTAGTATATACAATGATTATTTTTTTAATGAATAATTAATATATTATGTTCTATTTAGACATGGTTTATTTGTATTTATTGTGAATAAAAATATTATATTCATTTTATTGATGATCACATCAATGAAAAAATATTTTTAAGGGTATTTCTTTTAAATTTAATATTTTTAATTTTTTCCTTAAAAAACCCTTTTTCCTCCATGACCAATTTTATTATAATTATTTAATGAAATGTTTTTTATATTTTCACATGATTGTTTAAATCTATTTTTAATATATTTTTAATTTTTGAAAAATGGATGGAAAGTTATATTTTATTATTTTCTAATAAATGTTTATTATAAATTTGACGCCAATAGTATAGATGGAATGTTTTTTGAAATTATATGGAATGAGAATATTTCGCAATTATAATGAAGACTTATTTTTTAAATATTCCATTAATGGTTTACATGTTTATTTTCAATGAAATTTTTTTATTTTATAATTTCATTATTATTTAAAAATATGTGATTTTCAATGATTAAAAGGGTATTTTCATTACGAATATTTCAATGATCGCATTTAAATTATTTTCATTTATTTCTATATCCATTTTTGAATATAATGATTTATTGTGTTTTATCTCATATGATACAATTTTATTAAATAGTTATTGATTATTTCTATTGGGGATGTACTATATAGATACCATTCAACTTAATACTCTTGATGGTTTCTAATTGACATTACAGAGTGGGTAATTTTCATTAAATTTTGTTTTCTAGTATAAATAAAAATGTTTATGTTTATTATGTTTCATAACATTAATGAGAAGAATCTATTGGAATTAAAATGTGATATGTGGGTACCTCTATAAATTTTTGATTCACTATAAGGTATCATGAGAAAAACTAGATTGTGTTTTCACTATGGATTTACATCATTCTTAGGATCTTGGTACAAAGCATAGATGATGATAGAATGTTGGAATAAACCCTTGATAGTATCAAATTCCTATTATGATGCTTCCAATTTATGTTTCAATTTTCTAGTTTTGTCAATTCTACCATTATCATATTAGTTATTTACTTTTATGTGATTATTATATTATTCAAATATCTTGGGTTCTATTTTCTAGATCATATGTTAATTTATAAGGCACTATTTCATAAAATTTTATTACATAAATATTTTACTAATGTTATTGATCAAATGTTATTTGTTTTCATTGTGTACCTTGAAATATTTTTTATGATAGTCACTTCTATATAATTATCCCGCAATGAGTATCTGGTCTCACATATTAATTTTGTTTTACTATTCCCCTAAATTCCACGAAGTTTCTTATAAGTGGTATACAATGCTAAGAAAGGACATTAACTGTGTTCTCAAAGGATTATCTATGTTATGGTTTTTATTTCATATAATAATGTATGGTTCAAATAAGAATCATGTTTTCTAATGATACTAAACTTTTTTTCCATTGATAAGTGATTCATTGATTATTATGACAATCTAATAAAGTAACCCACAATATTCGGTTTCTAGGGTTGGGATCATTACATCTTATATATCACATAATGTAATATATATATATATATATATATTTTTCTGTGTGTCATAAAATCATTAATAATTAATTATATCACACCTCATTAATATAAATGTATTTTATATTAATTTCAACATTTCATTATAGCATAGCTTATTTAAACAATGTTGGTTTCACAAGGATTCAATTATTGTGTAACTCAAGGGATGTAATTATTTTTCATAAAATTAAATTTATTGTAAACATAAAATAGCCAATAAAATAAAAAATATGGATTTATTAGACTATAATCCGAGTAATTTTTAAGAAATGTCAATGGATTCCATCTTATATGGAAAATTATTTTGAAATAAAAATCACATTAAATGATTCATGAGTAAAACAATATTTCCACAGAAAATAATATTTTATAAAGAATACAACAATTTAAAAATAATATTTTAGGAAAATATAATTCAAATCATATAATGAAATCTTCTAATTAATTATTCTTCATTATTGTCTAAAATGTTTTCTCTTAAAGCTTGTCAAAAAATAATACATTCACATTTTCATTAGAATCAAAACTATCCATGTTTGAAAAATGACACGAAGATTCCTTAATGATTTTCTAAGTCCATAAAAGTTATGAATTAAAATATAAAATCTTTTTTATTTTGTAAAATCATTTCTCAAAACATTTTTATAGAAGATTTCTTTGGAAGATAAGTTTTTTTATCAAATTGAAAAATAATTATGATTCCGGTTAAAATCATTTTTACCAAATATTGATTACATAACGAGAGAAAAACAAAGGAAAAATTTATGTTATGTTTAAAATAATTAGGGACATGAAATTACCATGTTTTCGTGAGATATGGATAATAATATATCATCATTGAAAACATAATTGTAAACAATCTAAATAAATAATGTGATTATATTATAAAACCTTTACAACATTTACAATATTGAATATTAATATCTATGAAGGAATATAATTAAATAAAACTTATTATATCATTAGAATAAAAAAATAATTATAATACCTATCATCCTTTATGTATATACTCATAATAAAGAATATACATTCATAACGTAATATATTTCTCATAGATGGAAATTGAGATAGAAATATGTTATCGCTATTGAATCTTTTTAACTATAAACCCCTAAAAAAGAGATCCTATGTAGAGACCCGAAGCCTGAAGTACATGGGCATTACATTACTTTTGCGGAATACTTAATACATAACAAAAACAGACACACAAGGACCTTTATAGTTTAGTGTCTTTGGAAACTTGGAACATAATCTTCTAATCATGGTGAAAGATCTTCAACATCTCCCATAAAGATCTTTCACTTTTTGTTTCCTTACCTAAAACCTTTCTTTGGATCTTGGGGGAAAATAAAACATAAAAAGGGTGAGCTCAAATTCTCAGTAAGGGTATGAATGGATAAAATAAAACATACCATATACATTTGAACTTAAAAACATGAACATAGTGTTTAAACATCAAAATCTTGAGCAACAACATAAAACATGGAAGTACATAAGGCATAGATCATAATGAAACATATACCATGATAAAATAGCATGGGAATAAAACATGTAATTTTTCCATCCATTAAGCACATGTAATGATTTCCATATAAGACAAGGCATTACTTCCAAAACCATCTTAGTGGACAAAGTCCCATTTTGAATCGAGCTCACTCCTCGTTTCAGTCCTATAACACTGAACCGGATTAAATTACCATTCCAGCCATTTCTATCTCATGGGATATAAAATCTTTACCCAATGCATTGGAGGGAGATATAGGTCCCACCCATCTCATAATGAAATCATTCTTACTTGTGCCACAAAATAAACTTAAAACATTCATCATAAACAAAATAATAAAATGGGTTTCATAAACATCATCCGATCATTTCATAATCCATATAAAACAAATGGACATTTCATCATAAGAAAAGTTAACCATGTAAATTATAGAGACATTAAACTTAAAACATTCACATATGAAATAATTTCATCTTAGATGGAAAATGGTTTTGATAAAACATTTTTAATGAATTCTTGAGGAAAATATCATTTCTTCTTCAAAATCAATTTCTTTTCACAAAATTTCATTCTATTTTAAAAGGAACAGATTTTGTTGAAAATAGCCATGAAATATTTTGAAGGAAGCTTGATGCAAATAAGACTTTATAAAACCGTAAAAATCCATTCGTGCCGTATAATTTAAAAAACCATTCTTCTCGTACTTTTTCCGGAAAAGTCAAGAAGTACCTTGTAATGTAAACAAAAGAAATATTCCTTACATACCATGTAGTAAAAGTCAAGAATGGGTAAAAAGGAAATTAAACATACAAGAAAACTCTTTTATAAAACATGGACATGGATGATAGAAATAACCCTAGTAAATAATTTTGAATAAGAAATATCGGATAAAAATGGGATTTGCAAAATTATCCCTTACCTTAGGTCTGATATGCTTCGTATGTATCTGAACCTCCTCTTCTTTGAAGCCCCTCTTTGATTCCTCCTCATAGGGCACTAAAATTGGTCTTTAAAGAAGACCAGGACCTCTAGGATGATTCTAGGGAAGTGGAGAAGAGAATTTGGCCGGGGTTGGCCGATCTTGAAGGCTCAAAGTGGTGTGAGGAAGAGAGGGAGGAGGTGCCCTTTTATAAGGGAGGAGAGGGGCACCTTTGGAAAAAGTAAAAATATTATTTTATTATAAATCCATATTCGGTTTTAAATAGCTCCAAATTGATTTATTTAGAAGCCAAGGTGGGGATGGGTCGAAATCCTCTCATCCAATAGAATTTGGACAAGTTTAGTTAACTATTGTAACCTTATCATTTAGTTTTAACTTTAAGTTAGATAATTTTACTTTTACCGTGTCTTTTTTTTGTTCATACACTATAAGGTTAATAAACTTACTATAACAAGCCAAAAGAACCCCAAGTTGTTTATTATTAATATATATAACCTTATCAAAGTCATTTGGCTAAACCTTAGATTTTTATGAATAAAATAACAAATAATAATAGAATATGTGTTTTAAAAACTATTTTATGACAATTTTGACACTATTTAGTAATTGATTTTTGTGATAATCATAACAGAATGATTAGTTCGCCAAAAGCTACTTAAATCAACACTAACATGCCATATTAACCTATAAAGTTATTTTAATTCATAAAAAGTCTCAAATTACATTTATTTGGGTATTTATAACATCAATTTTGTCAATATTTCATTAATAAGATAATTACTGCATCATCAATGTATCATAAATAAATTAAATTATTTAAAGTCTAAACATTACAAATAAAATATAATTATGTAAGAAATCATTCTATCTTTCTATTGAATATTTATAGTCTAATTTATCTTATGTATAACCCTATATTAAAAATGATTAACTTATTAAACTTTGATTTTAACTATTTTAACCCTTCTTTAAATAAATTAATATTAAATGTCCTAATCTAATCCAAGTGGGCCTAAATGGTCATATTTAATTCCTAAGGTTGTTTCTAGTCGAATTAAACTTCTCCAATAGAATTAGTACATGTGTTAGGGTAATAATAATATCATTTTTCCCTTAACTACCCTATTTACTTTTAACCGTGGTAAAATAAAGTAAAAAGTTACTATTCAAAAAAATTATTTTCATCTAATTGAACAAAATTTTAGTCTTTGATATTAATCTTGTCTCTCAGATTTTCGAAATTCTACTCACAGAAGTGGTAAAAATAAGTTTTATGAAAAATTCATTTTTTTAACTACCACTTAGTGGTTTCACTATTCATCAAAAAATGAACGTTTCCAGAAAAATACCAAAAATTAGGCCTAAGCTATATTTGATATTATGAACTAAAAAATGATGTCTATTTTACCAAATTCAAAACATATCAGTTTCATTAATTAATTTAAAAATTAATTCCCATTTTTAAAACAAATAGCGTGTTCTTAAGAGATAATAACTATCAAAAGATTGATACTTGTTTATGTCTGGTTTAAATGTGAAATTACATCCAATGACCAAAATTGTATTAAATTGTAAAAATATATTCTAAATATACTTTAAAACCACTCAAATTAATAATTTATCACTATTAATTATTTCTATTAAAAAAGTTGTTTTTAATTAAAATTTAGTAATTTTCACTATTCATCAGAATATGAAAGTTATCCAAAAAGTACCAAAATTTCACCCTAAGCTAATTTCTATATTCCAAATCCAAAAATCAAGTCCATTTTGAAAAATAAAATTTAAATTTTTTTAAAAAAGTGGTTAGTACTATTCATAACGGCTAGTTTTAATAATATTTTAATAGCATATCGTTGTTTAGTGAAACACGGCATTGCATACTACACATGCTATCAAGGAAGGTCGTGATTGCTTGTAATGCAAGGCAAGTCAAGGATGCATGTTGTGCAGGCTCCTTTTGGTGTAGCGTACAACACAAGACATTAATGAAATTAAAAAGAATATTTTTCATAAAATCTCGGGATGTTACATTCTACCCCCCTTAAAATGAATTTCTCCCTCGAAATTCGTTGGGGTTATAAATGGTTTACTACTCGAAAGTTTCTTTAATAGAAACCCACATCTTAAAAAGGAATATAAATACCAATCTTTAAAAATTAATTTATGAAATGTAACGGTTACCCAAATAAACTAATCACTGGGTTTCCACATAGGTGAAAATATGGATATGGAAGAGAAATCTAACCATCATGTTCTGATGGAGAGTGGTAGAGAACATGGCTATGGAAAAGCCAGCAATCACAAAGCCATAAATTTGTTATGATATAAGGTACCATCTAATTCATCATATATAAGAGCACTAGGAGAACATTTTTTGGTTTTCAAGATCATTTCCCTAAAGTTGATGAAATTGGAATTAGAAGAAATACTTTCGTGATTTTGGTATAGTCTCACCGTTGGTCGTTCTTTGAAAATTTCCACTTCATCTCTTAATGAAATGAAGTTGAATTTGTCATTCGCGATGTGTTAGTTGATCATGTGATAGAATGATGGGTCATTCCATCTGTCTCAAACAAAAGGTTAGAAAAGTTATCAAAAAATACATAAGTCCATCTATATTGAGATTAATCATATATGGTTCCTAACATGGACTTATACTTCTTATATCACACTACTTAATATAATAAAACTAGTTTCTACTAAACAGGGACTTCCTGTAGGCCAGTGGTAGGCGATAAAGGCCAGTCGCACTTCGGTTGTGGGTTCGATTCCCACAGCCTTGTCCGACGCGATGGGTTGTCGCCCATACTGCAGGTTGTCCTTTTTCTAAAACTACATTACTATAACATCCCATAAATAATATCAAAAAAACTTCTATCCTTAAACAATACTAACTTATGTCCAATATAATCCATTCCAATCTTTAGGCTTATCCAAAATAATGTTGTCTAATCTCATATTATAGTGAAAACGATTACCAAAGAGTTCATACAACTAGCATGTTAATACCATTGTTGATCCGCATATATCATGAGACATGTCTTGTTGGTCACATTTCAAACATTCGAAGGCCTTAATCATGTATTATCTTGAAAAAAAATGAATACCCATTGATCCTTTTTGAAAACATTATTGTTGTTAAAAGTTAACTCTTTCCACATACCAAAATCCTCAAAATTATATATACTCAAACCATGTTATCACATAGTCTTTATATCAATCATGAGTTCATGAATACTGTCAAATATTTCATTTTCTCATTTTCTCTTCATTATGCGCATATCATCTTTTTTTCCAAAAATATCTCAATCACTTTCCATGGTTACCGGTACCATTGAAAACCACAATAGACCAATACATAAATATTCCAATATTCCACGGTACTATGTACAACATTATTTTGGAATCCCATTATATAAACACTGAATCATTCCACCACATCGTTGTCATATTCAACATCACCAATAGTGATCGCATGTGACTTCCCTTTGTACTTTGCCTTAAGTGGTTGCTCATGTCGATCATCACTAACCCTTGGATTAGGGTATTTATTAGCATAATGCCCCATTTCCTTTCACTTGAAGCATTGAAGTGTTGGTGGTGCGTTCTCTGTAGACTTTTCCTTATTCACATCATTAGAAACCCTTTTTTCCATTACTTCGACACTCAGCTGCTCGATGACCTTCTTTTCCACACTTAAAACATTTTCTAGTCCCTTTAAGACAATCTCCACCATACTTCTTTCCACAATTTTAGCATAAGGAAACATTCATCTTCTTTTCACCATTATTCTGAGATTTCACCTTGAACTCCATCTTTCGTTTCTTGTCAAAACTATGAGATGGATAAATAACACCAACTTCCATTTCTAACTTAATAGCACAATGCACAATTTATTCATAGCTACTGAATTCTCTTATAACTAATTCCCTTAGAAGATTTGGTTTTAAGCCACTGAAGAATCGATAAACTTTACTTTCAGTTTGGATGATAAATCCAGATGCATACCTTGCAAGCCTTGTAAAATTCGCTTCATATATACCAACAGATTCATCATCATTTTTCTTTAGTTCAAGAAACTTCATCTCCATATTTGTTAGAATAATATGAGGGATGTACTTATTGAAAAATAAGTTCTTGAACTCGTCCCATTCCATGGACTCAATTGCATCTCTTGGCCTTGTATTCTTGATAAGATTCCACCATTAATCAGCATCACCATCCAAATGATACACTGATAAGATGACTTAATCATGTTCAGAACATTGAAGAACTGAAAATATCTTTTCAGTAGTACTGATCCAATGTTCACCAACAAGTGGATCAGAAGACCCACTGAAAGAAGGTGGACGTTGCCTCATGAAGGACTCAATAGAATATTGTTCCCTTCCCTGCTCATTTGGAAGTCCAAAATGATTCATAGCTTGTGTAAGTATCGCAATAAGATTTTTCTCTCCATATCCCATAACATTTGTTTGTTCAGGAGGACAATCGTTGAATTGTCCATTAAATTGATCAACACGGTTCCTTCGAGTTCCAGCCATCGTCTAAAACCCAAAAAGAATAGTGTGAGAGGAAATAATCATGCAAGGGAAAACAACATAATAAATGGGGAGTACCTTCAATATCTAACATCTTAGGTTTAATTATAATATCGTTAGCGCAATTCCAGGACTATAACCTATAATTATACATAACCTTAGGGACATCCCTAGACATACCTTAGAAATATCTCTAGGGACCTAACTAAAGTTCTCGCATCCTAGTTTCCAAAGGTTGACTAAACCTTTCCTCTGATACCAACTGTAGAGACCCGAAGCCTGACGTACAAGGTCATTACATTACTTTTTCGGAATACTTAATACATAATAAAAACAGAAACACAAGGACCATAATAGTTTAGTGTCTTTGGAAACTTGGAACGTAATCTTCTAATCATGGTGAAAGATCTTCAACATCTCCCATAAAGATCTTCTAATTTTTTGTTTCCTTACCTAAAACCTTTCTTTTGATCATGGGGGAAAATAAAACATAAAAAGGGTGAGCTCAAATGCTCAGTAAGGGTAAGCATGGAAAAAATAAAACATACCATATACATTTGAACTTAAAAATACGAACATAGTGTTTAAACATCAAAATCTTGAGCAACGACATAAAACATGGAAGTACATAAGGCATAGATCATAATGGAACATAAACCATAATAAAATTGCATTGGAATAAAACATGTAATTTTGGAATCCATTAAGCACATGTAATGATATCTATAGTAGCCAAGGCATTGCTTCCAAGACCATCTTAGTGGACAAAGTCCCATTCTAAATCAAGTTCACTCCTCGTTTCAGTCATGTAACACTGAACCAGATTAACATACCGTTCCAGCCATGTCTATCTCATGAGATATAAAATCATTACCCAATGAATTGGAGGGAGATATAGGTCCCACCCATCACATAATGAAATCATTCTTACTTTTTCCACAAAATAAACTTAAAACATTCATCAAAACCCAAAGAATAAAATGGGTTTCATAAACATCATCCCATCATTTCATAATCCATATAAAACAAACAAACATTTCATCATAAGAAAAGTGATCCATGTAAATTATAGATACATTAAACTTTAAACATACACATATGAAATAATTTCATCTTAGATGGAAAATGGTTTTGATAAAACATTTGTAATGAATTATTGAGGAAAATATCCTTTCTTCTTCAAAATCAATTTCTTTTCACAAAACGTCATGCGATTTTAAAAGGAAGACATTTTTTTGAAAATAGTCATGAAATATTTTGAAGGAAGCTTGTTGCAAATAAGGCTTTATAAAGCTGTAAAAATCCGTTCGTGCCGTATAAGTTAAAAAAAATATTCTTCTTGTACTTTTGCCGTAAATGTCAAAAAGTACCTTGTAACATAAACAAAAGAAAGATTCCTTACATACAATGTAGTAAAAGTCAAGAATGGGTAAAAAGGAAATTAAACATACATGAAAAATATTTTATAAAACATGGACATGGATGATAAAAGTAACCCCAACAAATACTTTCGAATAAGCAATCTCAGATAAAAATGGGATTTGCAAAATTATTCCTTATCTTAGGTCTGATATGCTTTGTACGTATGCGAACCTCCTCTTCTTTGAAGCTCCTCTTTGAGTCCTCCTATTAAGGAAATAAAATTGGTCTTTGAAAAGACCAGGACCTCTAGGATGTTTCTAGGGAAATGGAGAAGAAAATTTAGCAGGGGTTGTCCGAGCATGAAGGCTCAAAGTGGCCTGAGGAAGAGAGGGATGAGGTGCCCATTTATAAGGGAGGAGAGGGGCACCTTTGGAAAAACTAAAACTATTATTTTATTATAAAGCCATATTCCGTTTTAAATAGCTCTAAATTGATTTATTTCGAAGCTAAGGTGGGGATGGGTCGAAATCCTCTCTTCCAATAGAATTTGGACAAGTTTAGTTTACTATTTTAACATTATCATTTAGTTTTAACTTTAAGTTAGATAATTTTACTTTTACCGTGTCTTTTTTTGTTCTTACTCTATATGGTTAATAAACAAACTATAACAAGCCAAAAGAACCCCAAGTTGTTTATTATTAATATATATAACCTTATCTAAGTCATTTGGCCAAACCTTATATTTTTACGAATAAAATAACAATTAATAATATAATATTTCTTTTAAAAACTATTTTATGTCAATTTTGACACTATTTAGTAATTGATTTTTGTGATAATCATAACAGAACGATTAGTTCGACAACAGTTACTTAAATCAATACTAACATGTCATATTAACCTAAAAATTTATTGTAATTCATTAAAAGTGTCAAATTACATTTATTTCGGTATTTATAACATCAATTATGTCAATATTTCATTAATAAGATAATTACTGCATCATCATTGTATCATAAATAAATTAGATTATTTAAAGTCTAAAAATTAAAAATTAAATATAATTATGTAGGAAATATTTTTAGCTTTCTAATGAATTTTCATAGACTAATTTATCTTATGTATAACCCTATATTATAAGTTATTTACTTATTAAACATTGATTTTAACTATTTTAACCCTTCTTTAAATAAATTAATATTAAATGTCATAATCTAATCCAAGTGGGCCTAAATGGTCATATTTTATTCCTAAGGTTGTTTTTGTTCGAATTACACTTATCCAATAGAATTGGGACATGTGTTAGGGTGATAATAATATCATTTTTACCCTTAACTACCCTATTTACTTTTAACCGTGGTAAAAAAAAGTAAAAAGTTACTATTCACCAAAAATTATTTTCATCTCATTGAGCCACATTTTAGTCCTTGATATTAACCGTGTCTCTTGGATTTTTGAAATTCTACTCACAGAAGCAGTGAAATTAAGTTTTATGAAAAAATCATTTTTTTAACTACCACTTAGTGGTTTCACTATTCATCAAAAAATGAAAGTTTCCAGAAAAATACCAAAAATTAGGCCTAAGCTATATTTTATATTATGAACTCAAAAATGGTATCTATTTTAACAAATTAAAAACATATCAGTTGCATTAATTAATTTAAAAATTAATTCCCGTCGTCAAAACAAAGAGCGTGTTCTTAAGAGATAATAACTATCAAAAGATTGACACTTGTTTATGTCTGGTTTAAATGTGAAATTACATCCAATGACCAACATTGTATTGAATTTTAAAAATATATTCTAAATATACATTAAAACCACTCAAATTAATAATTTTTCACTATTAATTATTTCGACTAAAAACGTTGTTTTTAATTAAAGTTTAGTAATTTTCACTATTCATCAGAATATGAAAGTTATCCGAAAAGTACCAAAATTTCACCCTAAGATAATTTTGATTTTCCGAATCCAAAAATGAAGTCCATTTTGAAAAATAAAATTTAAAAATTTTCAAAAAGTGTTTAGTACTATTCATAACGGCTAGTTTTAATAATATTTTAATAGCATATTGTTGTTTAGTGGATCTCAGCATTGCGTACTACACATGCTATCGAGGAAGGTCGTGATTGCGTGTAACGGAAGGCAAGTCAAAGATGTGTGTTGTGCAAGCTCCTTTTAGTATATCGTACAACACAAGACATTAATGAAATTAAAAAGAATATTTTTCATAAAATCTCATGGTGTTACATCCTAACATTGATATTTAAATACCATTAATTATCATGATAATAATTATAAAATAAATTCATGGAAAATATATACACCACATAAAAGAATGATGTTTTTAATATGGTATGTGTCTCAAAAAGGGAAAATAGTTTGACAAAAATCCCTTACATTAATTCCAAACATCATTCATATGTGTTAAAACGAAATTTATAATAAAAAAATATTATAAATATTATAAAAAAACTTATATATATATATAATAAAATATATGATTTAATTTTGACCTATTATTACCTATTTATCAACAATTCAATGTTAAAATCTCGATTCATGTGATAACTACATTGTGTTTTCTATATTTTTTTGATCATTTATTTTTATAAATATTACATTTATCAAGGTTGATTCATATATATAATATTTAAAATGATATAAATATCTTATATATTAATTATATAGGTGTTTACAGTTCTCCATAGAAGATATGTATATAAAATAAACTACACTACTCATAGAGACAGTGAGTCACATGTAAGCATGAAAGCAACTTCCACTTTTTCAACGGATAGAAATATTTAATGGTAAAAAATATATTAATAATAGTTAGTTATTATTATTTCTCATATATCACATATTTTCATCGAAATCATCTTTATTACATTGCACGTAAGTCATGAAACTACCACCTCACTTCACGAGATAGTAGTCCTCCATACACATGATTGATAATATCATATTCCGAAAGAAGGAAATTTAAGCAGTATATGTGATATAGTTATTCCATATAAATAATAATATCATATATATAATAATATCATATATATATAATATGAAAATTTAATCCATTATTATATCTATATGTGAGATGAATTGATGGAAATGATTAATAGTGATTCGCGAGGTGGTTACCCACTGTACAAAGAAATGTTGATTTTACATCACATTTGAATGAATTGGAGAAGGATGTATGAAATAACCATAACATAAAAATGTACCTGTATATTTATGATATAGAGTATAGTATATATTCATGTTTTAAATAGAACATAATTTTGTTCATTAGTAAATAACCTAAAATGCATTGTTAGGGATGTTACCTCAACTTCAATCATCATTTCTTGGTTTTCTCCAAAAGGCTTATTATGAAGGATTTCAAATAAAAATATTGAATCTTGGATGATATGTGGAAATTAGTGATATTTTTTTGTATGGTTTTGGCTGAATTAAAGATATTTTGAAGAGTGAAATTGATTGGAGAATGGGTGGATATTTTAATATTGTGTTTTGTGGAACACATGTAGTTTCTGAAAAGAAAATGATGAAAACACAATTTTCACACACCAAATGGCACAAAATATTATATTTTATAACCTATTGGGTTTTACGTTTAAATATAGACAAAAAATTAGTTTATAACATGTTATGTTTCATTTTTATCCCCTTTATTTTTGGTTTAACCCCTTGGTAAGCACATGTTCACCTTAATCATGGTAAATAAAATTTTCTATAATTTCATTACATTATTATAAAAAATAATTTTGACAATATTACATTAAATAAATTATTATGATTCATAATATTCAGTCAATTTTTTCATGTTAAATATATGAATTTGGAAGTTTACAATTTAGAATTAATCCCATAAACATGATGATAATGAAGGTTATCATATAGAATTTGTTCAAATATTTTAAAAAATACTCGTAAAATCGATATAAATTTGATTAAAATGAATTATATTTTATTTATTTATAATTTAAATTAAATTAATTTTAAAAATATTTAAAAAAAGTGAACTATGTAAATTCTTTAAATGAAAATGCAGGGATCAATAAATGCAATTATTTTTCACTATTGATCAGAATAAATAATAATTTTAGAAAAACACAAAACATTCACCCTAAAAAAAAATTTAAATGAAAATTTCAAAAAATATTACTAATTAATAAATTCATATTTCAAAATTTTTATGAAAATCATATTTTCTTTTTTCATAAAAATAAATTGAAATCATATTATTGAGAAAGTATTATTTTTGACACATATAAATACATTACGAGATATGAAGTAAATTTTATAAAAATGTTTTATTTATGAATAAAGTTATAAAGAATATTTAAATATTATTTACTAATATTTTTAAAAAGTGGTTCAACAATTAGGTTATAATGTTTTTTCGAAATAATAACACTAATAATATTTCTTGGTTTAATAAAACTCATTGTTAAGTGTAACATATAATTTACTTAGTGTTGTCTTCATCACAAACTAATATTGGTGTTTCATGTAATGTATGATATCAATGAAAATTAATTTAATCTAAAATAATGATATATAAAAACATTTGTTATAACAACTACTACCTTCACTACAACCACTAAACTGTACAACACTACAAAAAAAATTACCCCATGAGTATCTATTAAAAAAATTCACTTTTATATATTATCTTTTACCATCCCATTATGTTAGTAATGACAACTTATTTCACATTTTAAATCCCATAAATACACATATAAGAATCTACAAATTCAAACACACGTACCAGTTCAATTCAAGTGTCTATCATTCATTTTCTCCTACATTTCATATTGTCTCATATCATTTCAATTTATATGTTATCTTTTATTTAAATAAATTATTACTTGAGAAAATTCCATAAAACAACAGACCACAACAATAGAGTTCCCATCATCCTATAACAGACTCACACAAACATCCAATATCCCAAATCCACTGTATCATTATATATAACATTCTTTTTGAACATTGCACATCCACTCTCAAACGCTCAACCGCACTAACAGATCATAACATAACCAAATGTCTCCAACAAACAACATGGGTACACCAAAACATATCACAACAAATTCAAATCGCATTATGATAACTTTTTATCAATGTTCAATGAGAGTTGATCACATTCAACAATAGATATAGTGTTATTGTTAAACAATAAATATGTCCACGTGAGGATATTTATTAGTAATGTTTATGTGGCTAACCATTTACTAAAGGTATGGTCAGAGAACTCCAACATGAGGGTCCATAAAAAATAACATTTAACCAAAAACAATAGATTCCCATCTAAATTATTTTTTTTTGATATTACAATCATAGATAATTTCAATATCATAATATCAAAAAGTCTATAAAAACATGTCAAACATTACCCTCCCAAATAGATTTCAATTATAATGATTAATTTAACTTTTTCAATTCTGATGAAACAATCTTCCAAAAATAAAAAAATATTATAAACACCACCAACATAATTCATCTATTGAGATACAAAAAATACCCCCACATAGAATAATTAAGCTCTACATGATAATCTATACAAAATTTAGGGGTTATATGAATATTATCATGCTACATGAATGAATTACTTGAACCACCCATGGAAAAAAGTTTCCAAAACCCTAATGGAAAGGCTTCTGAGCCTTCCATCTTAAGAGAAACCAATGGAGGAAAAGAAAAAAAGTAAAGACCATTTTTATTAATAAAAAATGTGAAATAATCCATTTTTTAGATTTTATATATAATTAAATGTTACCATGAATGAATATCTCGTTTAATTATTTCAAAAGAAAAATTTAAAACCACTTGAATTTGATTTAATATTGGGAAAATATAATATTTCAATGTGGATTGTAATTCCATTAATTAAGGTTTTAAAATCATTTAAGGTCAATAAATCATGAATATGACTAAAATAAATTCCAAAAAATAGAAACTATATACTTCCATTCTTTTTTGAAAACATCTACTACAATCACCAACCCCCAACATCTACAACAAAACTATGTCTAATAATGACATTATCTACAACCAAAATCTACCCCTATCATCAATTGATGTGTATCTACTACCAGTATCAATCACCAACATCTAACACCAGACTATGTCTTCTACTACCAGCATCTACCGCCATTATCTACCTCTATAATATAAAAAATAATCCACTAATATCCTCTAACATTTAACAATGATTTCATCCTCTGATATATTCAGCAACAATCTACCATAAGAAATTATATCCAATATCTACCTTTATTATCAACCACCAACCTCTACAACCAGAATATACCAAAAGAATATACTTCCATCATATAACACCAGACAAAGTATATTACTTCTAGCATCTATTTCTAATATCATTCTAAAATCTACCAATAGAATATACCATCAGATGATAAAATTAGAAGGTATAACCAATATCTAGTTCCAGAAGCTACCACCAAAACATAACACTTGACATTGTATACTACTTATATGATCTATATTTATGTTATATATCCAAGAACATCCATGAAGATCTTAAAAATCAATTTTCCTCCTAAGAAATCAATTCCCCATGGAACCCCTACCAGGAGCCACTACAAATATATATCGAACAAATTAATGGTCTTTAAGGTCTGATCCAATAAAATATCAAGGATAAATATATAAGTAATGTATCCTCTCTATTTTTTGACCAATGGATTTTTATTCTCACTACCATTTCACACATCCTATTCCATCTTTCGGATAAATTAACATGAATTAAATGTTATATATTAAAATTCCATCCATATATATCACATAATCTCATCAACAATACCATATACATATTGTAACCAAGTAATTTTTAAGAGATCAAAATCGTTTCCACTACATTTTACACCTAAATCCATCACAACCCATATAAATTATAACTAGAAGAATCATTTGGACACTATATTTGGATACAATTATCTATGAAAAAATTAAAACCATAATTTATTTGTACATTCATATAAAAATATATGACTAAAAAGATTACAGGAAAAATACAATACTAGATTAAAAGTGAAGGGGATAGGGGGATCCTTCCATCACTCCTTTCATACCTTGACATTAGGGAATATAGCTACCCTCCCCAACATCCAATGGGTATTGGTCGCCCATACGAAATGGTTTAGATAATGTCTGAAAAAATAGCATACTGAATATATATATATATATATATATCTCAAGAAACACTATGAGAAACAACCTATAACTAACACCATATTCACAATTAAAATCATTGAAATATTGATTTCATCGCTCTGGATATATAACTTATAAGAAAACGAACATTTCATATGGGATTTCAATAAATACATTAGTTATTAATTCATTATTAAATGATATCCAACCATATTATTCCATGTAAACTAACAAACACAAATCCATATAGGTAAAAATATTCAAATTCATATTCATTCTTTATTTAATGTATTATATAACACATCTTAATATACCATGAAGGATACATATACCATGAACAACAATCTATATTATAAATTTGGGGATGGAATGGGAAAAAATTCGGTCAACATAGTCATTATCCATTGAAATAAATAAATTTTAACATAATAGATATATTTACATCAACTCGTAAAATATTTTAAATCCATGATTCATCTAACAACATTAGTTCTGGGGGAAAACATGGTGTTACTATTCATATCCCAAACTATCCAACAACAGTAGGTTATAATTACATAAAATAATCTAGATAGCATAGATCTCTCTCTCACCAGACCATTATCTATCTGATGATCACATATTATAACATTGTATGGCTCTACATCAATATTCATCACATAAGGCTATAGTGGAAAAAATGTTAATATAGAATCTATACACTAGAACCAATGAATTTAGCCTTCATATGTAAAAATATTTTCCAATATTATAATAGTTTTATCTTAAATGAAACCAAATTTTAACCATCCTGAATTTAAAAAAATATTTAATATAGGATTCTACTATAGGAATCCTAATCCATAACATATAAACAATTTCAAGTTATATTTACATGCATTATAAAAGAAATTCAATTTCCTAAATTAAAATTTATAATTTTTACCAATTAATATTCCTAAATTATTTTTTCATATAACATTTTAAATATTTACATTCTATAGTCAATTTTTATTTATAAAACTTGTGAAAAACTACACATAAACAATAAGATATGACACACTCTCAGGAAAATCATGTAGCATGTTGTCAATATGACTTGTAACATGTCATCACTATAACTCAAAACCAAAAATACCTTCATAAATTATAATTTATCCCACAATAAGGTCAATTATATCATTACCAAATGAGAAAAAACATGATAACTCCACAATATAACTAATATTAAGGGAATCATCAAATCCAACACCTCATGAAATTCATTAATATTTAAATATGAACACAATAACAACCACATACCAATGACACTTATACCATAAAGAACCTACATTATTACAATGATTTCATTAAAATAATTCAATTTATGGATTAAAAAATATATAAATCATGAAATAATTAAACCTCTATATCATGGTGAGGTATATTATGAGAAAAAAATTGGTCCCTTAAGAAATGATTACAAAAATAAGAAAATTCTTTCAGGGAAAAAAATTGAACAATATCAGGATGTCTAGATCCAAACCCATGTAGATGGGGTTCAAAACATTATAAAATTGCACCTCTATCTACCTAGGTTTTGATAAATTTTGAAGACATTGAGATAGATTTAGGTTCAACCATGTTTCATAATCACTCTTGCACGCATTCATGGTGTTAAATTGTCATTCACATCATGAATGGACATAGTCTATCATACAATAAATGAAATTCTCCAAATTCATATAAACATGCATTCAATTCAAATCGTCAATAATATTTTCACACCATGAATTTTCATGGAATGATTCCTTGATTCCAATTCTACATCAATCCACATCATGAACTGCTCATTAGCATTGTGTGTCATAATATGTGAACAACCCTTAAACATTCATGAATGAATATTCTATTCGTGAACTAATGGTTCTCTTTATTAATTTAAATTCTAAGCATGATTTCATTCATTTGTTATATTTCATCTACCAAAAACTACAAATCCAAATCCAGGTTTCCTCTAGGAACATTGGACTTCATAAACATGTAAACAGATGGCCTAGAATGGATCAATCCCCTAAAAGAGTAATAGCTCTTAAATTTATGGATTCTTTTTTCTCAATTATTATTTTTTAGATAAATCAAACAAGTGTAATAAAATATTTTAATTAGTAGGTGGAAATTAATAATGTGTAATAAATCTATATTTAAATTCAAACAAGGATTATTGTCCATTTCTGTGAGATATGAGGATGATATGTTCATATTTATGAAATCATCATGTTAAAATGAATGATTGAATTGTTCATGTATCCATCAATTATTACTCAATATTTATTGGTATGTTATATAAAGGGTTCAATTTGATAATTAATTTTTATGATTTATTTAATAAAATCATATTCTTGGAAAGAAAATTATAACATCATTAATATATGGATTTATTATAGGTAAAACCACATTTCTTAGACTTCATTGAAGTGTTTGTAACTACTATAATTATGAAAATATTACATAATTTATGAAAATACCTACTGTACTAAGATGCATATTATTTATAAATGATAAATAATTTAAAATTGTTATAAAAATGAATTAATTTTTTAAAAAAAAATTATCAGTAATCGTTTTTATATTTATAGTGAATAATATAAGAAAGTTCATTAATAGATATATAATATTACACATGTATTACCAAATTATAAAAACATCATTTTGTATTGGATAATGGTGTCAAACTTAAAATATCTCTGTAGTGGTGAATGAATCCTCCTCTAACAAATATAATCAAAATCAACAAAATAGTTTCTTGGTCATGTCATAATGTGATTTGTGGAACACTCCCCAAACCCAAGAGAATAAAAACACCTATTTTTTGATATCATATTATGCTTTATGAGAAATATTTCAACTAGATTACTATGGCTTTAAAAAATAAATTAAAACAAAGTAAATGTAGTAAATATATTATAGATGAAATTAATTTTCTAATTCATAGAATATATTATTAAATAGGGATCTGACACAAATTGATAAGTTCCAAATGTGGAATCTATACATGAGTCCAAAGACAAATTAGAAGATTAATCCTTTAAATTATGATCATTCAAATGATGATCATTCAATATATGAATAGTAATAATAATATCTACAAATACATGTCAGTATGTATAAAAATTATATTCATGTTACATCACTACTACATATATCATCAAATGAGTATGAATTACATACTCAATAGGCATCCAACAAAGTTTACAACACATTATAAAACTATCGGGTTAGTGTTTAATATTTATTTGCTGATTAAAAAAATATATTTCAAATAAATAAACATAATTATAACTGAAGCATAGAATAAATTTCTTGAATTATATTGTAAAATTTATAAACAAATACAAAAATAGAACCCTATTCTAGGAGGTTGCATGTTAATAATATCTGGTTCGATCATAGTTCCCATTTTCTAAGATTCCCAAGATTGGAAATCTTCTCACTACTCATTGTGAAACCTAACCCAATGTAAATTAGGATACACACCATTCACCGTGATAAAATTAATGTCCTATATGATTTCTAGTACAACCTACTATGATTTGTTTTAAGGGGCAGAATAAAGATATATACTAATATCAGTTATTTAATACAGACCAATATCAACCTCTATAATGGAGTAACATTCATATATCTTGAAAAAAAAATTAAAAATTATATTCTTATAAACTGCCAAAAAATAGTCATGTTTAATTTCATTTTAATAAACATAATTCCAACCAAATACATGAAATATTGATATGATGATAAAAACTAATCTATTATTCATACAACAAGTTAAATATCATCTAACATTGTAATAACATATGTTTCTAGAATCCATGATCATTACATTAGGCATTAAAATTATGTAAACTAGTAGTAATAAAATCATGCTATATATTAAAAATAAGTATTTTTTTATTTCAATTTTGAGGAAAGATATTATGACACTAAGACATTATTAATGGAATAATTCACAGTGCACTATAACGATTAAAATTAAATTTCTTAACTAATATACTAATATTAACAATGATTAATTTGTATATATTGATGTGATGGAGTATTTATAGTATTAGAAATATCCAATATATTTAAAAATCATCTCCTACAGTGAGTTAAGTCTGGTTTATGTCTTGATTTTAAGATACACTATTGAAATAAAAAATTTCCCTATTCGCTTTTTACATGGAAATATGATAAATAAAAATTATTTAATTTCATAAAATTGGGTTTAATAAAATTTAAAATCATTGGAAAATATAATATGAAAAATACTTTCAAAGGGAATACATTATTTTTTAAAACAATTTATATGTAATTTTTAAAAAAAATCAATAATAGATCCATAACTTTAACATTCTATGTTTTCAAATAACATTTAGTCCCTACATAGTTTATATTATATAGGTCCCACCCATCACATAATGAAATCATTCTTACTTTTTCCACAAAATAAACTTAAAACATTCATCAAAACCCAAAGAATAAAATGGGTTTCATAAACATCATCCCATCATTTCATAATCCATATAAAACAAACAAACATTTCATCATAAGAAAAGTGATCCATGTAAATTATAGATACATTAAACTTTAAACATACACATATGAAATAATTTCATCTTAGATGGAAAATGGTTTTGATAAAACATTTGTAATGAATTATTGAGGAAAATATCCTTTCTTCTTCAAAATCAATTTCTTTTCACAAAACGTCATGCGATTTTAAAAGGAAGACATTTTTTTGAAAATAGTCATGAAATATTTTGAAGGAAGCTTGTTGCAAATAAGGCTTTATAAAGCTGTAAAAATCCGTTCGTGCCGTATAAGTTAAAAAAAATATTCTTCTTGTACTTTTGCCGTAAATGTCAAAAAGTACCTTGTAACATAAACAAAAGAAAGATTCCTTACATACAATGTAGTAAAAGTCAAGAATGGGTAAAAAGGAAATTAAACATACATGAAAAATATTTTATAAAACATGGACATGGATGATAAAAGTAACCCCAACAAATACTTTCGAATAAGCAATCTCAGATAAAAATGGGATTTGCAAAATTATTCCTTATCTTAGGTCTGATATGCTTTGTACGTATGCGAACCTCCTCTTCTTTGAAGCTCCTCTTTGAGTCCTCCTATTAAGGAAATAAAATTGGTCTTTGAAAAGACCAGGACCTCTAGGATGTTTCTAGGGAAATGGAGAAGAAAATTTAGCAGGGGTTGTCCGAGCATGAAGGCTCAAAGTGGCCTGAGGAAGAGAGGGATGAGGTGCCCATTTATAAGGGAGGAGAGGGGCACCTTTGGAAAAACTAAAACTATTATTTTATTATAAAGCCATATTCCGTTTTAAATAGCTCTAAATTGATTTATTTCGAAGCTAAGGTGGGGATGGGTCGAAATCCTCTCTTCCAATAGAATTTGGACAAGTTTAGTTTACTATTTTAACATTATCATTTAGTTTTAACTTTAAGTTAGATAATTTTACTTTTACCGTGTCTTTTTTTGTTCTTACTCTATATGGTTAATAAACAAACTATAACAAGCCAAAAGAACCCCAAGTTGTTTATTATTAATATATATAACCTTATCTAAGTCATTTGGCCAAACCTTATATTTTTACGAATAAAATAACAATTAATAATATAATATTTCTTTTAAAAACTATTTTATGTCAATTTTGACACTATTTAGTAATTGATTTTTGTGATAATCATAACAGAACGATTAGTTCGACAACAGTTACTTAAATCAATACTAACATGTCATATTAACCTAAAAATTTATTGTAATTCATTAAAAGTGTCAAATTACATTTATTTCGGTATTTATAACATCAATTATGTCAATATTTCATTAATAAGATAATTACTGCATCATCATTGTATCATAAATAAATTAGATTATTTAAAGTCTAAAAATTAAAAATTAAATATAATTATGTAGGAAATATTATTAGCTTTCTAATGAATTTTCATAGACTAATTTATCTTATGTATAACCCTATATTATAAGTTATTTACTTATTAAACATTGATTTTAACTATTTTAACCCTTCTTTAAATAAATTAATATTAAATGTCATAATCTAATCCAAGTGGGCCTAAATGGTCATATTTTATTCCTAAGGTTGTTTTTGTTCGAATTACACTTATCCAATAGAATTGGGACATGTGTTAGGGTGATAATAATATCATTTTTACCCTTAACTACCCTATTTACTTTTAACCGTGGTAAAAAAAAGTAAAAAGTTACTATTCACCAAAAATTATTTTCATCTCATTGAGCCACATTTTAGTCCTTGATATTAACCGTGTCTCTTGGATTTTTGAAATTCTACTCACAGAAGCAGTGAAATTAAGTTTTATGAAAAAATCATTTTTTTAACTACCACTTAGTGGTTTCACTATTCATCAAAAAATGAAAGTTTCCAGAAAAATACCAAAAATTAGGCCTAAGCTATATTTTATATTATGAACTCAAAAATGGTATCTATTTTAACAAATTAAAAACATATCAGTTGCATTAATTAATTTAAAAATTAATTCCCGTCGTCAAAACAAAGAGCGTGTTCTTAAGAGATAATAACTATCAAAAGATTGACACTTGTTTATGTCTGGTTTAAATGTGAAATTACATCCAATGACCAACATTGTATTGAATTTTAAAAATATATTCTAAATATACATTAAAACCACTCAAATTAATAATTTTTCACTATTAATTATTTCGACTAAAAACGTTGTTTTTAATTAAAGTTTAGTAATTTTCATTATTCATCAGAATATGAAAGTTATCCGAAAAGTACCAAAATTTCACCCTAAGATAATTTTGATTTTCCGAATCCAAAAATGAAGTCCATTTTGAAAAATAAAATTTAAAAATTTTCAAAAAGTGTTTAGTACTATTCATAACGGCTAGTTTTAATAATATTTTAATAGCATATTGTTGTTTAGTGGATCTCAGCATTGCGTACTACACATGCTATCGAGGAAGGTCGTGATTGCGTGTAACGGAAGGCAAGTCAAAGATGTGTGTTGTGCAAGCTCCTTTTAGTATATCGTACAACACAAGACATTAATGAAATTAAAAAGAATATTTTTCATAAAATCTCATGGTGTTACATCCTAACATTGATATTTAAATACCATTAATTATCATGATAATAATTATAAAATAAATTCATGGAAAATATATACACCACATAAAAGAATGATGTTTTTAATATGGTATGTGTCTCAAAAAGGGAAAATAGTTTGACAAAAATCCCTTACATTAATTCCAAACATCATTCATATGTGTTAAAACGAAATTTATAATAAAAAAAATATTATAAATATTATAAAAAAACTTATATATATATATAATAAAATATATGATTTAATTTTGACCTATTATTACCTATTTATCAACAATTCAATGTTAAAATCTCGATTCATGTGATAACTACATTGTGTTTTCTATATGTTTTTGATCATTTATTTTTATAAATATTACATTTATCAAGGTTGATTCATATATATAATATTTAAAATGATATAAATATCTTATATATTAATTATATAGGTGTTTACAGTTCTCCATAGAAGATATGTATATAAAATAAACTACACTACTCATAGAGACAGTGAGTCACATGTAAGCATGAAAGCAACTTCCACTTTTTCAACGGATAGAAATATTTAATGGTAAAAAATATATTAATAATAGTTAGTTATTATTATTTCTCATATATCACATATTTTCATCGAAATCATCTTTATTACATTGCACGTAAGTCATGAAACTACCACCTCACTTCACGAGATAGTAGTCCTCCATACACATGATTGATAATATCATATTCCGAAAGAAGGAAATTTAAGCAGTATATGTGATATAGTTATTCCATATAAATAATAATATCATATATATAATAATATCATATATATATAATATGAAAATTTAATCCATTATTATATCTATATGTGAGATGAATTGATGGAAATGATTAATAGTGATTCGCGAGGTGGTTACCCACTGTACAAAGAAATGTTGATTTTACATCACATTTGAATGAATTGGAGAAGGATGTATGAAATAACCATAACATAAAAATGTACCTGTATATTTATGATATAGAGTATAGTATATATTCATGTTTTAAATAGAACATAATTTTGTTCATTAGTAAATAACCTAAAATGCATTGTTAGGGATGTTACCTCAACTTCAATCATCATTTCTTGGTTTTCTCCAAAAGGCTTATTATGAAGGATTTCAAATAAAAATATTGAATCTTGGATGATATGTGGAAATTAGTGATATTTTTTTGTATGGTTTTGGCTGAATTAAAGATATTTTGAAGAGTGAAATTGATTGGAGAATGGGTGGATATTTTAATATTGTGTTTTGTGGAACACATGTAGTTTCTGAAAAGAAAATGATGAAAACACAATTTTCACACACCAAATGGCACAAAATATTATATTTTATAACCTATTGGGTTTTACGTTTAAATATAGACAAAAAATTAGTTTATAACATGTTATGTTTCATTTTTATCCCCTTTATTTTTGGTTTAACCCCTTGGTAAGCACATGTTCACCTTAATCATGGTAAATAAAATTTTCTATAATTTCATTACATTATTATAAAAAATAATTTTGACAATATTACATTAAATAAATTATTATGATTCATAATATTCAGTCAATTTTTTCATGTTAAATATATGAATTTGGAAGTTTACAATTTAGAATTAATCCCATAAACATGATGATAATGAAGGTTATCATATAGAATTTGTTCAAATATTTTAAAAAATACTCGTAAAATCGATATAAATTTGATTAAAATGAATTATATTTTATTTATTTATAATTTAAATTAAATTAATTTTAAAAATATTTAAAAAAAGTGAACTATGTAAATTCTTTAAATGAAAATGCAGGGATCAATAAATGCAATTATATTTCACTATTGATCAGAATAAATAATAATTTTAGAAAAACACAAAACATTCACCCTAAAAAAAATTTTAAATGAAAATTTCAAAAAATATTACTAATTAATAAAATCATATTTCAAAAATTTTATGAAAATCATATTTTCTTTTTTCATAAAAATAAATTGAAATCATATTATTGAGAAAGTATTATTTTTGACACATATAAATACATTACGAGATATGAAGTAAATTTTATAAAAATGTTTTATTTATGAATAAAGTTATAAAGAATATTTAAATATTATTTACTAATATTTTTAAAAAGTGGTTCAACAATTAGGTTATAATGTTTTTTCGAAATAATAACACTAATAATATTTCTTGGTTTAATAAAACTCATTGTTAAGTGTAACATATAATTTACTTAGTGTTGTCTTCATCACAAACTAATATTGGTGTTTCATGTAATGTATGATATCAATGAAAATTAATTTAATCTAAAATAATGATATATAAAAACATTTGTTATAACAACTACTACCTTCACTACAACCACTAAACTGTACAACACTACAAAAAAAATTACCCCATGAGTATCTATTAAAAAAATTCACTTTTATATATTATCTTTTACCATCCCATTATGTTAGTAATGACAACTTATTTCACATTTTAAATCCCATAAATACACATATAAGAATCTACAAATTCAAACACACGTACCAGTTCAATTCAAGTGTCTATCATTCATTTTCTCCTACATTTCATATTGTCTCATATCATTTCAATTTATATGTTATCTTTTATTTAAATAAATTATTACTTGAGAAAATTCCATAAAACAACAGACCACAACAATAGAGTTCCCATCATCCTATAACAGACTCACACAAACATCCAATATCCCAAATCCACTGTATCATTATATATAACATTCTTTTTGAACATTGCACATCCACTCTCAAACGCTCAACCGCACTAACAGATCATAACATAACCAAATGTCTCCAACAAACAACATGGGTACACCAAAACATATCACAACAAATTCAAATCGCATTATGATAACTTTTTATCAATGTTCAATGAGAGTTGATCACATTCAACAATAGATATAGTGTTATTGTTAAACAATAAATATGTCCACGTGAGGATATTTATTAGTAATGTTTATGTGGCTAACCATTTACTAAAGGTATGGTCAGAGAACTCCAACATGAGGGTCCATAAAAAATAACATTTAACCAAAAACAATAGATTCCCATCTAAATTATTTTTTTTTGATATTACAATCATAGATAATTTCAATATCATAATATCAAAAAGTCTATAAAAACATGTCAAACATTACCCTCCCAAATAGATTTCAATTATAATGATTAATTTAACTTTTTCAATTCTGATGAAACAATCTTCCAAAAATAAAAAAATATTATAAACACCACCAACATAATTCATCTATTGAGATACAAAAAATACCCCCACATAGAATAATTAAGCTCTACATGATAATCTATACAAAATTTAGGGGTTATATGAATATTATCATGCTACATGAATGAATTACTTGAACCACCCATGGAAAAAAGTTTCCAAAACCCTAATGGAAAGGCTTCTGAGCCTTCCATCTTAAGAGAAACCAATGGAGGAAAAGAAAAAAAGTAAAGACCATTTTTATTAATAAAAAATGTGAAATAATCCATTTTTTAGATTTTATATATAATTAAATGTTACCATGAATGAATATCTCGTTTAATTATTTCAAAAGAAAAATTTAAAACCACTTGAATTTGATTTAATATTGGGAAAATATAATATTTCAATGTGGATTGTAATTCCATTAATTAAGGTTTTAAAATCATTTAAGGTCAATAAATCATGAATATGACTAAAATAAATTCCAAAAAATAGAAACTATATACTTCCATTCTTTTTTGAAAACATCTACTACAATCACCAACCCCCAACATCTACAACAAAACTATGTCTAATAATGACATTATCTACAACCAAAATCTACCCCTATCATCAATTGATGTGTATCTACTACCAGTATCAATCACCAACATCTAACACCAGACTATGTCTTCTACTACCAGCATCTACCGCCATTATCTACCTCTATAATATAAAAAATAATCCACTAATATCCTCTAACATTTAACAATGATTTCATCCTCTGATATATTCAGCAACAATCTACCATAAGAAATTATATCCAATATCTACCTTTATTATCAACCACCAACCTCTACAACCAGAATATACCAAAAGAATATACTTCCATCATATAACACCAGACAAAGTATATTACTTCTAGCATCTATTTCTAATATCATTCTAAAATCTACCAATAGAATATACCATCAGATGATAAAATTAGAAGGTATAACCAATATCTAGTTCCAGAAGCTACCACCAAAACATAACACTTGACATTGTATACTACTTATATGATCTATATTTATGTTATATATCCAAGAACATCCATGAAGATCTTAAAAATCAATTTTCCTCCTAAGAAATCAATTCCCCATGGAACCCCTACCAGGAACCACTACAAATATATATCGAACAAATTAATGGTCTTTAAGGTCTGATCCAATAAAATATCAAGGATAAATATATAAGTAATGTATCCTCTCTATTTTTTGACCAATGGATTTTTATTCTCACTACCATTTCACACATCCTATTCCATCTTTCGGATAAATTAACATGAATTAAATGTTATATATTAAAATTCCATCCATATATATCACATAATCTCATCAACAATACCATATACATATTGTAACCAAGTAATTTTTAAGAGATCAAAATCGTTTCCACTACATTTTACACCTAAATCCATCACAACCCATATAAATTATAACTAGAAGAATCATTTGGACACTATATTTGGATACAATTATCTATGAAAAAATTAAAACCATAATTTATTTGTACATTCATATAAAAATATATGACTAAAAAGATTACAGGAAAAATACAATACTAGATTAAAAGTGAAGGGGATAGGGGGATCCTTCCATCACTCCTTTCATACCTTGACATTAGGGAATATAGCTACCCTCCCCAACATCCAATGGGTATTGGTCGCCCATACGAAATGGTTTAGATAATGTCTGAAAAAATAGCATACTGAATATATATATATATATATATATCTCAAGAAACACTATGAGAAACAACCTATAACTAACACCATATTCACAATTAAAATCATTGAAATATTGATTTCATCGCTCTGGATATATAACTTATAAGAAAACGAACATTTCATATGGGATTTCAATAAATACATTAGTTATTAATTCATTATTAAATGATATCCAACCATATTATTCCATGTAAACTAACAAACACAAATCCATATAGGTAAAAATATTCAAATTCATATTCATTCTTTATTTAATGTATTATATAACACATCTTAATATACCATGAAGGATACATATACCATGAACAACAATCTATATTATAAATTTGGGGATGGAATGGGAAAAAATTCGGTCAACATAGTCATTATCCATTGAAATAAATAAATTTTAACATAATAGATATATTTACATCAACTCGTAAAATATTTTAAATCCATGATTCATCTAACAACATTAGTTCTGGGGGAAAACATGGTGTTACTATTCATATCCCAAACTATCCAACAACAGTAGGTTATAATTACATAAAATAATCTAGATAGCATAGATCTCTCTCTCACCAGACCATTATCTATCTGATGATCACATATTATAACATTGTATGGCTCTACATCAATATTCATCACATAAGGCTATAGTGGAAAAAATGTTAATATAGAATCTATACACTAGAACCAATGAATTTAGCCTTCATATGTAAAAATATTTTCCAATATTATAATAGTTTTATCTTAAATGAAACCAAATTTTAACCATCCTGAATTTAAAAAAATATTTAATATAGGATTCTACTATAGGAATCCTAATCCATAACATATAAACAATTTCAAGTTATATTTACATGCATTATAAAAGAAATTCAATTTCCTAAATTAAAATTTATAATTTTTACCAATTAATATTCCTAAATTATTTTTTCATATAACATTTTAAATATTTACATTCTATAGTCAATTTTTATTTATAAAACTTGTGAAAAACTACACATAAACAATAAGATATGACACACTCTCAGGAAAATCATGTAGCATGTTGTCAATATGACTTGTAACATGTCATCACTATAACTCAAAACCAAAAATACCTTCATAAATTATAATTTATCCCACAATAAGGTCAATTATATCATTACCAAATGAGAAAAAACATGATAACTCCACAATATAACTAATATTAAGGGAATCATCAAATCCAACACCTCATGAAATTCATTAATATTTAAATATGAACACAATAACAACCACATACCAATGACACTTATACCATAAAGAACCTACATTATTACAATGATTTCATTAAAATAATTCAATTTATGGATTAAAAAATATATAAATCATGAAATAATTAAACCTCTATATCATGGTGAGGTATATTATGAGAAAAAAATTGGTCCCTTAAGAAATGATTACAAAAATAAGAAAATTCTTTCAGGGAAAAAAATTGAACAATATCAGGATGTCTAGATCCAAACCCATGTAGATGGGGTTCAAAACATTATAAAATTGCACCTCTATCTACCTAGGTTTTGATAAATTTTGAAGACATTGAGATAGATTTAGGTTCAACCATGTTTCATAATCACTCTTGCACGCATTCATGGTGTTAAATTGTCATTCACATCATGAATGGACATAGTCTATCATACAATAAATGAAATTCTCCAAATTCATATAAACATGCATTCAATTCAAATCGTCAATAATATTTTCACACCATGAATTTTCATGGAATGATTCCTTGATTCCAATTCTACATCAATCCACATCATGAACTGCTCATTAGCATTGTGTGTCATAATATGTGAACAACCCTTAAACATTCATGAATGAATATTCTATTCGTGAACTAATGGTTCTCTTTATTAATTTAAATTCTAAGCATGATTTCATTCATTTGTTATATTTCATCTACCAAAAACTACAAATCCAAATCCAGGTTTCCTCTAGGAACATTGGACTTCATAAACATGTAAACAGATGGCCTAGAATGGATCAATCCCCTAAAAGAGTAATAGCTCTTAAATTTATGGATTCTTTTTTCTCAATTATTATTTTTTAGATAAATCAAACAAGTGTAATAAAATATTTTAATTAGTAGGTGGAAATTAATAATGTGTAATAAATCTATATTTAAATTCAAACAAGGATTATTGTCCATTTCTGTGAGATATGAGGATGATATGTTCATATTTATGAAATCATCATGTTAAAATGAATGATTGAATTGTTCATGTATCCATCAATTATTACTCAATATTTATTGGTATGTTATATAAAGGGTTCAATTTGATAATTAATTTTTATGATTTATTTAATAAAATCATATTCTTGGAAAGAAAATTATAACATCATTAATATATGGATTTATTATAGGTAAAACCACATTTCTTATACTTCATTGAAGTGTTTGTAACTACTATAATTATGAAAATATTACATAATTTATGAAAATACCTACTGTACTAAGATGCATATTATTTATAAATGATAAATAATTTAAAATTGTTATAAAAATGAATTAATTTTTTAAAAAAAAATTATCAGTAATCGTTTTTATATTTATAGTGAATAATATAAGAAAGTTCATTAATAGATATATAATATTACACATGTATTACCAAATTATAAAAACATCATTTTGTATTGGATAATGGTGTCAAACTTAAAATATCTCTGTAGTGGTGAATGAATCCTCCTCTAACAAATATAATCAAAATCAACAAAATAGTTTCTTGGTCATGTCATAATGTGATTTGTGGAACACTCCCCAAACCCAAGAGAATAAAAACACCTATTTTTTGATATCATATTATGCTTTATGAGAAATATTTCAACTAGGATTACTATGGCTTTAAAAAATAAATTAAAACAAAGTAAATGTAGTAAATATATTATAGATGAAATTAATTTTCTAATTCATAGAATATATTATTAAATAGGGATCTGACACAAATTGATAAGTTCCAAATGTGGAATCTATACATGAGTCCAAAGACAAATTAGAAGATTAATCCTTCAAATTATGATCATTCAAATGATGATCATTCAATATATGAATAGTAATAATAATATCTACAAATACATGTCAGTATGTATAAAAATTATATTCATGTTACATCACTACTACATATATCATCAAATGAGTATGAATTACATACTCAATAGGCATCCAACAAAGTTTACAACACATTATAAAACTATCGGGTTAGTGTTTAATATTTATTTGCTGATTAAAAAAATATATTTCAAATAAATAAACATAATTATAACTGAAGCATAGAATAAATTTCTTGAATTATATTGTAAAATTTATAAACAAATACAAAAATAGAACCCTATTCTAGGAGGTTGCATGTTAATAATATCTGGTTCGATCATAGTTCCCATTTTCTAAGATTCCCAAGATTGGAAATCTTCTCACTACTCATTGTGAAACCTAACCCAATGTAAATTAGGATACACACCATTCACCGTGATAAAATTAATGTCCTATATGATTTCTAGTACAACCTACTATGATTTGTTTTAAGGGGCAGAATAAAGATATATACTAATATCAGTTATTTAATACAGACCAATATCAACCTCTATAATGGAGTAACATTCATATATCTTGAAAAAAAAATTAAAAATTATATTCTTATAAACTGCCAAAAAATAGTCATGTTTAATTTCATTTTAATAAACATAATTCCAACCAAATACATGAAATATTGATATGATGATAAAAACTAATCTATTATTCATACAACAAGTTAAATATCATCTAACATTGTAATAACATATGTTTCTAGAATCCATGATCATTACATTAGGCATTAAAATTATGTAAACTAGTAGTAATAAAATCATGCTATATATTAAAAATAAGTATTTTTTTATTTCAATTTTGAGGAAAGATATTATGACACTAAGACATTATTAATGGAATAATTCACAGTGCACTATAACGATTAAAATTAAATTTCTTAACTAATATACTAATATTAACAATGATTAATTTGTATATATTGATGTGATGGAGTATTTATAGTATTAGAAATATCCAATATATTTAAAAATCATCTCCTACAGTGAGTTAAGTCTGGTTTATGTCTTGATTTTAAGATACACTATTGAAATAAAAAATTTCCCTATTCGCTTTTTACATGGAAATATGATAAATAAAAATTATTTAATTTCATAAAATTGGGTTTAATAAAATTTAAAATCATTGGAAAATATAATATGAAAAATACTTTCAAAGGGAATACATTATTTTTTAAAACAATTTATATGTAATTTTTAAAAAAAATCAATAATAGATCCATAACTTTAACATTCTATGTTTTCAAATAACATTTAGTCCCTACATGGTTTATATTATATAAGTCCTGTTAGTGAATAGTTAAAAAAATAAACTAAATATCTACACATAGACAACTCATATGGAATATGTAAGGGTATGTGACATAAAATCTTACAAAAGGATCTTTATTTGTAGTTACATAAGGGTAAATCCTTAATTATAAGACTTCATTAATGGTATTGGAGTCATTGCATAAGGTCTTGAAAAATTACATGGAATATTTAAAGTTATTCTCTTGATACACATGTTCTATAAGGGTAATCCATATACTATGTAAGAGATACATGTAAACTATAATGGCTATGTAAGGTTTTCTGTGTAGTTTCATAAGGGTACTTAGATATTATGAAAGGTTTATTAGTATCTGTGTATGGGTAACCATATATATCTAAAGGATATATTATGGTAACATATTAGCTCTAAAATTATATCCTTTACATTCAAAGGTTTATTTGTGTGAACCCTTGAATATTTATAATTGTTGGTTGAGCTTTTAAGGGTAACTGTTTTTTCAAACAAATAGAGTAAGTGTAAATTGTTACCCTTACATGAAGGTTGGAGACTGTGTAATTTGAAAACCATTTTTTTCATTATGAAGAAAACATTTTGTGGAAAAAAAATTTCAAACCAACTTTTTATATTCCACATCTCCAAATCATCCTAAAAAATCAATTTTAAGTCTTTTAATGAACAATAATTTTTTATAATAATTAGTTGAATATTTTATTGGTTATAACACATATTAATTTGGTTTAAGAAACTTTGTATTCATGATATTTGTGATGAATTAATTAAATTATATCCTAATTAGTGTAGTTTATTTGTGAACGAAATGAGTTTTTTTGTATATAAAAAATAACTCGATCCCTTTCCCCTTTATATTTTGAGACCCTCTTGAGTTCAAGTATCCCTGAGTTCCCTTATGTGAGATGTACAATGATTAATTTGATTGTATATTGTCTATATTCTTGTTTTTAGGAATTTCAAAAAATACATTCTTTTTCACCCATACTGTTGAGGTATTTTAAAGAGATAAACAATACAAACATATCAATTTATATCCAATTTTTCTGTCTATCATGAGGGACTATAAATCTTTTTCTTCCATTTCATTTAGAAATAATTAATATTTCATCATAAATATTAATAATATTAAAAAATATTGATAATACGTAAATAATTACTATCTCAGGTATATCTAGGATTATTTTTTAGAGATAACATTATAATAACATGTAATTTATAATTTTCTCATACGAAAAAATAATTAAGTCATGTGATTTTTTAATATGAAAATTTTTAAATATTATCATAGGGATATTTTATTATTACATGTATAGTTTGTTTTAATTTTAAAAATTAAATATTAAAAAATATATATAGGAATACATAGAGTATGGGTTGAGATAAAAAAAAATAGGTGGTCGTTGTTTTAATGATGATTACATGACAAAAAAAGAGGTAACATTGATAATCATGAGGATAGTGGTTCCTTGACTATTAGAGATCATGTTTACACATGATACGATTGTATAATCTTTATACCGGTAGTCTACTTTATTGTGATTGATTATAATCACATGTGGGTGTGTGTAGATCATGAATCATATTATGATATTTTATTTTAAAATTATTTATTATGTAGGATGTTTCCAAATTCTATTATAATGAAATATTTCAATGTGTATCTAATATTTTTTAATGATGATATGTTATGATTTCAACATATGAAAAAAATATTTCATGTGTGTTACCATTCCTTGAAGGTTGTTATTTGTGCCATTGAAAAATTGATTTTCGGGTGATGTTAATCCAACATAAGAAGATATTTAAGGGATTATGATGATGATGAATATGGACCTCAGTATAAGGTTAGAGGGTGATAGTTTAGGGGGTGGACTCGAGGTAGAGTATTTTTTCCAAAGAAGCCATCTAATCATACCCGATACATTAAAGGTGTGTGATTGTACAAATTCCTAACACATAACAGAGCCAGGATAAAGATGTATAGGGATATAATCCAAATTTGAGAATTCAAGGACATAACTTATGATTCTTTTGCCTTTCCATTACACACATTGACATCTGATTTATATCCTTTTAACATAGAGCTAAAGTAGGTATGTCTTGGGGTATATGGTTGGGTTTTTAGTGAACAAGAAATCAATATGGGTGATATTTATATTATTTTATTACCCATTATCATCGAATAAACATGTTATACATAAGAACAATTGTTAAGGAAGGATTGACAGTGTCAAAATGAGGTAACTACTTACACACAATATGGGAATTTTGATGAATGTCCAAAGTTCTTATATTATGATATGAGAAAGGGAATGGATACCTTGAAAGGTGGTTTTTTAAGGATTTCAGATCTGAAGGAATTATTTGGTTATACAGTAAGTAATTAAAATAGTTTTATTTATTTATTATTTCATATATTTAATGTAGTTGTCTTTACACCTAAGGATCACATTTATTACATATAGGACATGTATACCATCATTCAGTTTCTTCATTTTTACACTATTTATTTATATTAATTTTTTAATTATTTAATATAAAAAATAATTTTAATGAAATATTATCCCCACTAATAGAAATAGTCACACACATCAGATAAACAACCTATTTTACATAGTGAGGCTCACATGAGGTAATGTGGCTCTCTATCATAGTCATAGGGGTTTGATATGGGGTTTTGGAAAATCGTGTTTAAGAAAAATATTAAAGTTTTCTTGTTGGTATAATGTGGGACATTATAAAATGGAGATACCTATTTGTGAATTAGTTTGTATGGTATTCATGTGCATATCTAGCACATGTGTAGAGGCTCTCCAAGTTACTATAGATATGATTTTTTTCAATTTTAATGAGATTATTGGAATAATTATGAATAAAATATAGTCATGATTATCCAAATTAAACAAATATACCATTATCTGTGTTTTATATGATTTCATTGAAAACATTCCATAAACTTTTCTTTCTATTAATGATATATTCTCGGTTATGTGGTATATCCACTTTATCTTGTAGTAATGATTTATAATTTTTATTCAATTATTTTGTTAAACTGAGCAGGTTGTTTTGTATTTGTACATAAATTAGGACTACGATTAATTTTTTATGATAAGACATTTTTTAAATATAGTATGATAGTACTTGGTGATATGGATAGTCTCTGAGGGAAACATTCATGGAATCCCTTATAATGGTAAAGATGTAGTGGTTTATGTTATAAATCTTACAATATTGTAACAGAATATTATGCCACATTGAAGACTAATATTACTATAGTGGATGTGGGATTTGGTGTCCCCAATTCCCATGTTATAGTTCAATTAATGATGTAGGGTGTTACAATGAACTCTTTTTCACTATCATATGTGGTATATAAAATATCGATGCATCATCCAGATGTCAGTCCTCTAGGATCCATGGTTTCCTACACTAATGATTTTTAATTTGAACATCCTCTAGATATTCAATGAACATGAAGACCATATGGAACTATGGATGGGATGGACATCATAATTTTTATTTTTGATCTCATTAAGACATTAGAAGAATGGATGGTGAATCTGTAAGTGTTCATACTACAGGGAAAATAAAGAATTTGTGGGGACTCATGGGTATGATTGGTCGATGTAATGTACTCATATGGGAGGAAATTAAAGACATATTAATCATGTTATTCCTTCTTGATAAATTTAATAATAACCATTATTAAGGGTATAAATATATAGTTTGTTTAATTATAAATGTGTTTCTTCTCTTCTTTATTACAATTATTCTATTCATTGTAAATTATTTTCCTTAGAATGAGGTTGAGAAGCCCAGGATGTTAGAGATCAAAAATCAACTTGTATTTTGACTAAATATCATTTACATCAAATTTTCTGTATACTAGAATGTTCTATATATGGCCTTAAAAATAATGAAAATATTTTTGGAGTGGATGAGTACTTTTTTTCTACCCATTAGTATTCAGTTATGTGGACCTCCTCCTATTTCCAAGAGATAATCTTTTATTCGAAGGAAAAGGTATGTTAGTGAAATGAAAGGTGTTACTAGTTATGAGGTGTTGTGAATATTAGCTTCATTAAATACCTAAATAAGAGACATATATTTCATTAACTAAAATGGATAGTGATGAGGAACCATATACTATACAATGCATGGACTTCAATGTTTCTAATTTACCTACTACTTTATTGGATTTTAATTCTTTTTATTCATACATATCTATAAAATTTGTTTATATACTTGACTTATCAATTAAGTTATCCCATAAGTTATTTCAATTTGATTCATTATTGTTCATGAATGATAAATTAATTTATCAATTTATAGTGGGAATTTTAGTGGTAACTAGTCTTAGATATATGCAGGTAATAAAGATACTGATGATGAATAACATTGATTTTATTCTTATCATGGAGATTATTACTAGCTTTTATACTCCTAATGGTTTTTATAGGAGATGGGTGTTGATTAAATCATTTAAGGGAGAGTTTTTCATAATGATTGGATAATGGGAATTGATATTTGTTATATATGGTCCATATTTTACTCCTATCTAGGTGTTCATTGCATAAATGGTGGGATTGGTTATTTCTATAAGATTAGGGGAAGCACCCATGACTATTCAATTTTTTCTTGAATCTATATCGGGTTTTCGTTCCATATGGCATCCCATGACTTCCACCAAATATATAAGCTGAATATTTAATAGATATTATTACATGTGAAATTTCCATATTGATACCTCATTATCATATGGAACCATCCAAGATGAAGGATCTCATGATAAAACATGATTTTTGGATCAATGGTGGTTTATCATGTTTTCTAATTCATGATGGGATGAACATGTATTTTTTCATGAATTAAAATGGTTGTATTTGACACTTTATTGATTACAAGAATATGAACGATTTGTGTGTAAAAAATAGGTATATCATTGCATGGATCAATGAACGTCTCTATGTATTATAGGGAGCCTAAGCGGTCTCATAAATTGATCTTTGATTGGGATACCACAAACTGTGGGTGAGAGTGGAGGAAATTATAAAGATTAAATTTTAGGGAAGGTATGGGGAGTATGAGTATCTAGTGATTCCTTATGGATTAACTAATGATCCATCCATGTCAATGGACCACATCAACAAGATCCTTCATCAACACATAGAATCATTCTTCATGATGTTAATTGATGATATCTTAATCTAATTTTTTATTCCATAGATGTACCCAAACATATCGAGTAATTCATGACTATGATTTGATAAATTAATCATTACACTAGGATCTAGAAGTGAAAATTTAGGATAAATGAGGCATTATTCATGGGAAATGTTATTTCAATTATGGGAGAATATTTATAAATAGTGAATTTTGAAGAATTGATATCATGGAGAAAACACTGAAGCATGTTCAAGATCATGAGATTTCTAGTCATATAATAATATCATCGACATTTTATCTATTAATTTTCTTTCTATAAGTACTTATGGATATAATAATAAAGTAGGATAAAATGTTATTATGGTTAGACTTGTTTTTTGAAGAGTTTTTCGATCTAATGAATCAGTTTAATATTTTTAAAGTGTTGATACACCTCGATAAATAGATTATAGATTTCACATAACAATACACACATTGAGACTCTATATCTTCAGTTATATGTTTTTTTGTACGCCGTGAACCAGATCCTCCTTCACCACTTTACACATTGGTATGTGAACATGAGGCCGATGATATGGGTGGAGTGTGTATATATATTTCATATTTAGATGATTTAGTTAATTATATATATTAACATCCTAGAAACTTCTTGTAGTATTATAATGTAGGTAGAAATCAAACATGGTGAGAATATTTAAGAGGATAAATGGACCTTGAGAATATGGTTATATGATTCGATGATAGATTCCTTAGAGGATCTCGTATTGAAAAATGTTTCTACCTAGATATTCACATGTTCTCTATTAGACTAGATTATATAGGGATAGAGAATTAACCTAGATATATTTATAATATAGGATAAGTGTGGTAGAAGTTACCTAATTCACGATTGGTTGTTTCATTGTAATGATATGATCACATTTCAATGGAGAGTAATATTACATCCTTCAATAAGAGAGTAGAATATGAGGAAATTCCTAACCACTCTGAAGTTGGAACATGTTATTGTTAAAAATAAAAAAACATGACATTATATGAATGATATGTTATCCCAGGATACCGGGGGAATATTTGGATTATTTCATGATGCCTTACCTTTTAGAGAGTAAAGGTCAAGAGACAGTATCCTTGTGGTTTTACCAAGAAACTTACAATGGAAATGTTGATGTGGGTGATTTCATAATGGACTATTTGAGAGATATTTGATGGGGTTTACAAGTAATTCAATAATTATGATTCATTCATGGTATATTTTGATATAAAAATAGATTTTCCTCACATATTAATGTTTTAAGAGGCTCATTTAGTGAGTTATAAGGAAAACATATTTTTTTTATTTATCATAGATGGATTTCTCTTTAGAATTGATTATAATAGGGATAAAAATTTCATGTCAATATTATTGAAGGAATTAAAATATCCAATGGGACACTGCTGAGATTGATTACAACATAAAATCCACAATTATATTGTTAGTCAGAGCTGACATCTATCATATTGTATGATATGTATAGAGTATGTCTCCTAGACCTCAATGGATATTTTGATGATCATCAAATTGTGGAAAAGTTTCTTAGAAAGACGTATTCTAGGACTCATTAAAGATGAATAAATTAGAGTTTCTCCATTGGAAATTATGCTACTTTCAACCTTAAGAGAACGAGATGGGTGAGTTAGTGGTTATTGGTCCTAATTGGGTGCATGGGATCTCTAATAGGGTGTAGTTGATCAGGAAGAATTTTTTGATAATTCAAAGCATGAAACATTCATATTCATACTAGAGGAGATAATTATTGAGTTCATTGTTTGGGACTATATATAATTGTGAGTGTCAAAACTTATCAGGTATCATCATTAACAAATGTTGGCAATGTTAGCCATGTCCAATGTTAGACCCTCCAGGATCACCAAGTGGGATAGGATAGTGGCATAAAACATATTTCATCATTTTCCTAACAAATATATTATTGAAATGACTCATGTTAAACAAATATTAATACATATTTATTATCCTAACAATAATATATACTATGATTATATTGATTTTGAGTTAAATGAATATTATATAGAGCATGTTGCGCTAATTAAAAATATATGATATAAGGTATTATAGGGATATAAGCTACCACATTTCTAGATCCTAATGTAGTACATCTATATGAAGGAGGATACTTTGGAGCGAGGGCCATATGTCTAAGATTAGTGGAATAATATTTTCATGAAAAACAGCTAAATAAACTTCTTTAGGATATGAATTTGTTTGTTGTGGAAAATTTTATCAATCTTAATTTTGAAAATATTTTCTAAACACTCTTTTTTATAATATATAATTATTTTGGTAAAAAATTAAAAATTTCAACTAAATTTATTTACATACTCAAGGCATAGGGTTAATATAAGTTAAGTTTATATGACCTTAATGCATGGTGATTTTTGGAAGATTCATAATGGTAAATAATTACTTATGTGAGCTATGTAATGGTGTATGACTTGTTATGTAAGTGTTAGAAATATTTTATGTGTTGAGTATAGGTAATCCATGGTTACTCATGTTTATTAACGGTAGCCTATAAACTACATATGGGTAAACAATGCATTAAAAATGTTGTATAAGGGGAAAAATGGAATTGTCTAAAGGTACCAGATCACTACATTAGGATAATCACGTGTGTATTAATGGTATATCTATATTTCTGAATGTTACATACTGTTAACATGTGATCTATGTAATAGTAACCCATACTTTCTAGATGTCACAAAATGGAAACCTAGCCACCGCCAATGGGTGGATTGATAAGCATTGTACCCCTTATATCTCAAAATTTTTATAATGGTAAATTGATTCCCTTATGTGATGTATATGAACTAGTTAGGGTTAAAACCATATTACCTGTTCAAAGAACCATTAAAAAAACCCATTCAAACAATATTTTTCACTTTTTTATCTCTATCTGATACGTGTAAAATGTTTTTGACAATTTAAAAGGACTAATATAGTGGGAATTATTTTTATTCCATGTTCAAATATTGTTACCCATATTGAGAACATGTTTAATCAATTATTTTTCTAAATATTCATGTTGAATTGATTGAATGATAATTTAATTGGGGAAAATAATTTTTCCAAAACTATACATTGGTTGTCTTATTAAAATTTTCTAAAAACATTCTCCCTTATTCTTTTGAGAAACTCTTTAATTAAAAAATCCAAGAGTTAACATATGTAAGATCATCAGATTATTCTTCAACTAACCCTATTAATTATTCTCATTTTCTTATATTTGAATGATGACTATTTTCATGTCATCTATTTCGTGTTTATTTTTAGAGAGATCCTAAATACATATGTATGAATTTATAACCATGTTTACCTCTTTCATGAGTGATTCTAAATATGGGTCTTCTTGCAATTATAGAAAAATGAATTAGAATTTCTAAAATGATAATAATATGATAAATTTATAAAGTGTGATATCAAATTATTATCTCAATTTCTTCAAAGATTATTCTAGAGAGAGAAATTCTTATCACCTTTATATAATGATTTTCTCTATGAAATAAATGTTTATCTCATTTAATTTCAAATATTATATTTAAAAATTATATAGTAGATATAACTTATCACCAAATGCGGGTTTTCACTTCATTTTTCAAATACTATAATATAATTCGATATTGAAATCCTCGGTTAGAGTTTTTATGTGATGAACCCATAGATGTGGTTCGACTGATAATTCATTAACACACAAAGGCTATAAAATGGATAATCATTTGGTAAAATTTTCATTACCATTTTGGACACATGATTTCACAGATTTCTATTTGGTAATTCATATAATGGTATTGAATGTTTACTGTTCTACAATGTGGTTTCATGTGGATGTATGTGTATCCCATGGGGCCCATTATGTTATTAGATTCCATAATAATATCATGAGAATATTTTATCCATGTTTAATTTCGATCAAATATTTTTATATATTGATACAATATTCTCATGTTGATATGATGTTATTTTTTGAATGCTATTCTTTTTTATATGTGTGAACATGAGTTTGAAGATGTTAATAGTACATGAGATTTTTGAAATATAGAGTGATATTTATTCCATACAAGAGTAATTTGAATGTTTACAAATAATGTTGATGATGTTGGACCTTAAAATAGGGAAGGGGCATGATGGTCCAGGTGCCTAACCTGATGTATTGAGTTTGGGGCATTATGGCAAGGGTGACTGACCCAAAGCATGAAGAGGGTGTGATGATACAGAAGATATACTCATCATGTATAAGTATACAACAGTAAAGGGCACAGATCTAACACAATTACTTATTGCTTGATAGAGATGTATAGTAATAATATTTTTCTTTTTCCTTTTTTCTTTGATATCTTATAATTATATTATCGTCATGTTGATGGAGAAGGTAGAGAAATGGGTTTTTTGTTGTTTAGTTAGTTAATGAATTTTAGATATGTGTGATATGATTGTTATTAATATTTTGATGTATTTCTTGTTATCGAGAAATACACATATTATATTATAGAACACCTATTTAGGATAAATTTGTTGTTTCATATAATGTTAATTACTCAAACGTTTTATGATAATATTGAGGATCATGAAGAAATCATGCATTTATATCGAGGGATGTTCAATGAACTCATGTAACATGGTTTCTCTGAGGATAAGGGATTAGGGTTTAGTACGAGGTAACACTCAGGATTATTGACACCATTTTTTATTTAATATTTTTTACTATAACTATGATTGGCTTGCCATCTTAAGAGCCGGGTTATTCCATGTATGAAATGTATTCCATAATTAATTTTCTTCATATTTCTATATTTATTTAGTATATGTTTTTATTGTTATATGTTTTATGACCTAATGATGAGAATATAAACTCACCACTGATACACATAGACCCTCTCTAGTAGTCATAAAACTCATTGATATGTAGAGGGATACTTGATTTCATGTGATAATTCCTTTTAGAACTGGAGGTTTGGGTTTGGGTGTTACAAGAACATTATAAAAATTTAAAAGTAAGGATTCTTAAAAAATGATGGTATCTCATTTGGGTTGGAACATGAATAATAAAACAAAACAAGTATAATAGTGAAACCACTTGTATCCACATGAATGAAACTCATTTATTTCCCCACAATAGAAACAAAACTAATTGTTGTTATGTTTTCATCAGTGAAATTAAACTCAAACAAGATAAATTGGATTGTAATAAATGCAGTAGAGAACAACAGAAGAATTCAGGATGAAATGCATATGGTTATTATTCCAAATCCCACACTTGTGTTAGAACATATTTTTGTAATATTTTGACCCACATAATCATCATGAGTCTAGTATGTTCAATATAATAACATTATTGTTATTAAATTTTGATTTGTAACTTTATATTGTTCATTGAAAAAATTTGATATGTGTATTTTTCAAACATATTCATTACTATTAAATTTTCACTAATTCGAACTAAATTTTTATGAAGCATTAAAATACATCCAATTAATTTGTCAATAAGATAAAACATAATCATATTATTAGTTCTATTTAATATGAAGGGTAAATTTACATATTTAATGTCAAATAATTAATTTGATTTCATATAATGTTCTATATTTTTACATTTATAAATTAACCTATTAATGAAATTTTACAACTTCGTATCTGTAGGAACAAATTATGATATCATAAATTAAATATAAATAATCAATATTAGATCGTCGCAACAAATATATTAGTGTGGCATTTATATTACTCTACTAATCATAGTGGATATAAACCAAAATATAAAAATTAAGCCTATAAAAATGTAATTTTATCTAAATATAAATTTTATTTCAAATTTAATGTTTCCAAAGAGATTATTGAAATTATTCTTCTATAAAAATTTTATTGTATCATTTAAAATTATGAAAATATTAATTTTTTATCAAAAATAATTCTTGATGAAAAGTAGAAATAAAGATCTAATGAATTTTATATTGGTAGATATGAAATACCTCGAAGTAGATTTTTTATCACATTAACATATTGTAATGGTCTCATATATTCCCCTAAAAATCATAAAAATGAATTCTATAATGAATTTTCATCATTTATCATGCTATTAAATTATAAACATTGAAAAACTAATATGATCACGGATAATATTCAGGGATAATTAAAATATAATAAAATAACTATAGATACACATTAATAAATTAAATCATTAATCAAAATAGACTTATTCATGTTCTAAACTAAATAAAATTCAATTGAATTCAATCATCCAAAAAATTACAAAAATAAGATGTAATAGGATGTATATCAACACACATAGTTATTCTCTAACCCACGAAAGATGGAAAAAACCATTAGAATGGATTGCCCAATGATTCTGTTGAAACTGAAAATAATGAGACTCACTAAAATTAAGAAATTATTATTATGAAAATTATTAATAATATAGTATAAACTTAAAATATATTTTAACAAGTATTTTCCTAACAAACACAAAAGATTTAACATGGTTTTATAGAGGATTCATAAGGGCAAAATAGTAAACTTTATAAGAAAAAGTGGGAACTAATATTACAATAAGTATTTGAATTCAATGGAATGAATATAGTGAGAAAAAATTGATGATGTAGAATTACAAAATTACCCCACATGAAAATCAAACCAGGAATTATGGGGTACCCAATTCGGGACATATGATTACCTAGTGGCATACCATGGCCACCTGGTCCACCACTCATCATAGTTGGTACTCAATGTACCCCAATATATACCTAGTTCCCTTTAAAATATTATAAATATAGGTCAAACCACTTATAACGTTCAAATTCACTCAAATGTTAATATATAACACTAATCAAAATAAAAATAACTCAAAAAAACATCCAAACATTTCAATACCAATGATGGTATAAAAAATACTTCCATCTTGATATCACAAATTCAAATGACATCATAATTTCCTAAAACTAATTCAATAAAATTTAATGGTCAATGTTATTTTCTATAAAACATTCCATAATACTTTTGTGTATCATTTAAATAAAAAATCCTTCACAGGACCATAATCACATAAGTCTCTAAATTATTTCTTATATTGGGTTAACTCTAATATAAAATCTAAAATACTAATTTAAAAATAAAAAAGTGACATCAAAATTAAAACATCCACAAACATCACTGAATATTTCATTCCATGTTACCATGGTCATTTGATATATCTTTAATGAATACATTCCATTATTATATTTTATATAAGAAAATTCAATTTTTCATACAAAATCTTAAAAAATAACTAAACCACTAATTTTTAAATCATCACGCACATATCCAAGGATACCCTAAATTTATAATTATTGATTATCATGTTAGATTAAAATACAAAGAATTCCATTCATATAGTAGTTCTCCCATCCATAAGACATACATACTAAATTATCAATATAATATTACACTAATTCAAAATCATAATTTTTTTTATCAAAATTACATTTTATATATCAATTCATAATTTTATTCTAAATTAAATCTTACAGAAAATCCCCCCAAATAAATTTTATTATTATAAGTCATTCATTAAAAATTATTTTTTCTTTTACTTGATATCCATCTTCATAATTTGTGAAAAACATGTTACTAATAAAACTAAAATAATAACTTCATTTATAAAAATAATAAAATATTATCTAATATTCAAAATGAAATATAACAATATTTTTATTTTTATTCCCTATTTTATAAAAATTCAATGTAGTAGTTCATATTTTTTAAAATAAGTCACACATATGTATATTGATTGAATCTAATATAGAACATAGTTTCAATAAAACATATTTTATTCAATACAGGCTAAGTCAAATAATGGATGAAATATTTCACTTTTTTATATGGTAATAAATAAATGACTAAAATACCTAATCAATTGCATAACATTAAACAGAAATAACATATAATAATTTCATGATAAAATAATGATGTTCTCAAACATGTTATAAGTGGAAACATTGTTATAGTAAATTAGTAATATAATAGTGTCACACACAAATAAATATTTACATCTAATGTGCTGAAAAACCTTAATGCCATAAAATTGGATTTATATAATATAAATTAGAATATCATGATAAATGAATATCAATAATCATTCTTTAACATTTTTAAAAATATAACATATACCATATTCATTCATAGTAGTTAACCATTCATGAAAAAACATGTTATTAAAACAAATTTATAATTTCGAAAATAAAAATAAAAAACTGGAATTTAATAAAAATTTAATCATTTCCAATATCTACATTATGATAATCATAATATATATTTATATTATTTATAAATTTAATTAAAATATACCCTTTTTTCTAACTTTGGTTTTAAAAATTACTGGCAAGTACACAAGATTTTATGATACTACACTTTCCATACACAATGACATATAATAGATGAACTACCAGGGAATGTGTCTCTCATCCAATACATAAAGAATATTATATTCTCTCACATTATAATGACACATGTGATTTAGTTAAAATTATATTTACATTGGTTTTCCCACATAACTCCACAGTCATCCCCATAATATTTATATTTCACAACAAACTAGTTTTTTATAACCTATAATATTTTCATTCTCACATCCTAAATCTCATATTGTATAGTATCATTCAAAAACTCACTAAATATATTTGATTCATGATATCACACCATACTCATCTTCCATTTTTTAGTGATTAAAAATCAAATAAACTAGACTATATATTGATCCATCCACCACCCATCCCTAGGATTCCTCTTAAATACCTCAGTGATAATGATAAGAAAAAGTCATGTTTTTATGGTTCAAATGTAATTTAAAGGAAATTTATAATAAAAAAATAAGTAAAAATAAAATATAACATAATTTGATAAATTTTATTGAAAAAATCCTTGTCCATGGTAAAAATTGATGGAAGAAAATTGGTCTCGAATACAAAACATTGATGTTTCAATACGTAGTTGCCAAATAATTAATGATATTTTCGATAGATTAAATTTTATGATATACAAAACCTAAATGACTCAAGATATATTAAATTGAATATTTTTAAAAAATATTGATAATAATAAAATATGGTACATAATTTCTATTATTATTTTGACTTAGCAAAATTTATTGTTTAAAATATAATGAATTAATTTATATGACTAAAATCATTCAATAATAAAAGTGTTATTTTTTTATTTCTATTCCTCATGAGTTTTACTTATAAAGATTTATGATTTTAATGAAATTCATTATATTAACTAATAAATTATCATTAAACTAATAATAAATTTTTACAGAATAATTTATGAGCACTTAAAGTTTAAAAGTCTCATTTTTCTATCAAATTAATCAATATTTATATTTTATATTTTCATTTTAAAAAATAAAAATATGAAATTATATCTTTTTAAAAATTAACTTCATATTCATATTCATAATAACAAATTTAATATATGTAAAACATTTCATTTGTTTGATATAGTTAAATTTTTTTGTCAATAGTGAAAAATAGATAATTTAAAAATATTACCACCATTGTAAAATTATCATAATAAAAGGTTAAAAAATTATGAAACTCTTTGGATACCCATGATAAATATATATTCATTATTATAAATAATTTAAAAAATATTTATTATGGAAATTTATTTATTACATTTTTTGATATCTATGTAATGTTTTGTATAAAAAATATATGTTTTGGTTATTTTTTTAATTAGTAATTATAATGTATCACTAAATTTTTGGTTTGGATTTATTTTCAAATAATTACTACTCTAAAAAGTATTCCAATTAATTACATGGGAATCATCAAAAAAAATTATTTTATAAAATAATTTTTCTGATTCTAATCTAAATTTGCATAAAATGTTTTTCAATATATTTTGTGAAATTTTTTTGAAGTAATTATTATTAATTATAAAAAAATAGTAATATAATCATAATTCCACATTTAGGATCAAAATTTATATCTTTTTATTATGTTATATTCTATTTTTACTCATAACAACTATTTCACATGCTAAAATTTTTAACCACGTTAAAGCATAAAAGGGTTAATAATCAATATAAAAAAATTAGTTATGGCTTTAAATATGTCTTCATTAGGCCTAAATAGGATTTTTTATACTATATTAACACAAAAATATCATAAATTAAAACATGTACTAAATTGAATCAACATTCCCTAAGAAATACATTATTTATAATTTATCATTTTCAATTTTATTATGGTGGAACTCATCACACTTATTGAAGGGAACATCCCCTCTTCACATCATCAAAAAACAAAATCTTCATTATATTGAGCCAAAAAACAGAAAAAAATATTATAAAATATTTAAAAATGATATAAATTTTTTTTTTATTCTGGAGCACTCATCCATGAAGAATTATAGTAAGAGCCAAATGGGATTTACCAAAGAAAAGGTATATGTTTTTACAAAAACTAATCAAATTTAATTCCTCTAATAAATAATTCTTATAATATATAACCATATTCACATAATTAATTCAGTTTATCATATATATATAATGGATTTTATGTTAATGTTACTTCAATTTCACAACTCATTTCTATATAATGTTAAATAGAGACATTGCACATGTGAAAGTATGAATTACTATCTTTATAATGTGATGAATTTAATTTTACAACACCACCTCATTTTTTTATTAATAATTATTAAATTAATTAATATATAAATATTATTATTAAAATATTTTCTATTATCAACTTTTATAGCCTTCCATCTGTAAAAAAATTAGAATTTTCATCATGCCTACAAGTAAAAAACAACCTATATAAAACTACGTAATTCAATTCCTATTACTGTCTCACATGGATGGTCACAAGGAAGTATTTAATTAACTAATATTATATTTATTATATAGATATAATTTTGAAAGTATAATAATATATCTTATTTATTTAATTTTCGTCTTTTAAAAAATTGGAAATACCTCTCGTGTGTGTAAGTGGCTACCCCCCCTTGAACTATGTATCTCATTCTTCATAACGTATTTACATGGATTATTTTAAAAATACATATTCATTAATTATGATATATATAATTAAATAATACATGTGAATAAAAATTATGGGATTTAATATTCACAATACGTCAAGGATTAGAAACACCATATCAAAACATTCATGAGAAATAAAATTGTTACAAAAATTATAATTGATTTTATATAAAATAATTATGATAAAAATGGTGAGAATAATTTATGAATAAATGATATATAGAAATCAAGTCATAAGAATGAATCTTATATAGGTAAAAAATAAATTTAAATTTTTAATATTGGTGTTTGGAACATGTGGCACAGTTTAAGAATCGTATGCAAGGGTTTCTCAAATAAAAAATTAATCTTTCAGAAATGTAAACAATTATGTACATATTTACATTACACAGTTTCTAGTCTTCCAATTTGATATATTATATCATGAATCACAATATAACTATGGTAGCTGAATTTCTATTTAATTATTTCACATACATGAGGTTTTGATTCAAGTGATATATTATATTCAAGGGTATATTCAACAAATATAATTTTATTTGGGATTTTTAGGTTCAAATTTAGTTGGAAAATTTATATTATTATTCTATATTAAACCAATAAATTTTATTTTATTCATTTTTATATTTTTTACATGTATTTATTCATTCCCTAGCCCTTTACTTAAAAATTTAAATGGCTGATTTTTATAAGGACAACTATATTATTCCTCTTTTTCACAAATCCTATTCTTATGTATCAATTTAATTTATTTTAATTTTATTATTAGATTTTGTAGAATTATGTGAATTCCTATTTTCAATATATTTCCAATTTAATTTTTTATTCAATGTTTTTATAGGAATAATTTTAATAATTTACATACAGTTACATTTTGATTTATTTCAAGAGTATGAGAGAATGAAAACTTTAACATTTAACAAAAACCTACAATTTCATCACATAAAATATATAGTTACATTTTCTAATTATTCTAAATGATCTCATTTTTTTATAAAATCTTATTCCCATTATTTTAGTAATATATTATTTTTAAAAAATTTCAAATGAAAATATATTTCATATTTTTTTTTCAAAGAGACTTTATAATGTCTTTACAAAGTAGTTTTTAATATAGTCTAATATAAATAAAATATTATTCAAATATAATTGGAATATTATTGAAACTAGGCCGCATAATTATCAAAAAACTGAACCTTAACATGTTTTTTTGGTCCTCACCCACTAGGTAACACCCATTGCCCTGTAAATACAATTTCCCATACATGATGCCACCTATGAGCTGGAATGGATCATGAAATTAATTAAAGTAACCACATGACAAAAATGTTCTTTCCAATTTTATATCTCCTAAATCAGACACACCCTATGAAACTTCCCAGGAGGTCACACATAATGATCACTTCTCCAGTGCAGGAATGAATAATTGTGAAGATTTAATAAGTTAGGATCAAGAAAGGAGAAGTGAACCATGTTGGCATGAGTTATACCGTATAGAATATTTCCCCTTTACCATTTTAGGTGTTACATTTACATCAAATTTAGTACACAGTAACCTCCTTGTGGACTGTAAAATTCCACCCATGTAGTGCTGCCGCACAATACCATAATTACTCCTCTTATACCAATATAACTATTAGCCGCAGTTGATATCAAAAACACTCAATCAGAACATGTTCATCAGGTCCTAGAATTCCAGGTACCACTAGCTGGCCAGTAGACATGTGGCCCCCAAACATGGTCCCACTCACATGCGTAAATGATTTATTAGACTACGGACTATCCCCATAGGACAATATAAATTATATCTTATGTATGTGGTTGTTACTAGCACAAACCCTATTTCAAAAACCTATATTGATACATTAAAACCATGATAACACCGCCAACACTGAAATATACTAAATGGAGTTCTAGATACCCATGGTTCAGTGGCCAGCACCATGAATCATATAAAATAATCATGGGAACGAATTTTCCACTATCATAGTGGAAGATAATAGAAACATACCACTATGATACCAAAACAACATAGGGAAATCATATTACAAAATAAAACGTATATCAAGAACCGGAATAAAACATCCCCAAGTACAATAATGAAGAAAGATAATCCAACATCCCATTAAAAATTTCAGTCCAATCCCCAATACGTCAAGAGAATCTAACTCCTCCAAGTGGGGATTTCTCATTACAAAGATCTAGGAGGAGAAAATGTACAAATTCTGAAAGGAAAAGATATTGTGTCAGCCCAAAATACCAATATGGTATCACCAAGTGTTAAATATTATTATTCTATGATAATAAACAAAATGATGATTTCAATTTTAATCAAATAAGATATTGGTGTATATTTTTATATTTATAATGAAACAAGTTATTCATTTCAAATGATGAAAAATATTTGAAATCATCCTTAAATAAAGATATTATAAAAAATATTCCAAATAAATCATTACTCAAAATTAAATATATTTCACAATAAATGGAATATATAATAATAATAACCATAATAAGAACATGGTAATCATCCATAAGGTACAATATTTCCATGTATTGGGATCCTAAAATTGCTCATATCAATGATCACATGAAGTATTTGTATGCACATTCCTCGAGATCATACCAATTATGAGCCATCAACATCCAATTAGTGATATGAAATATCCAATTGGGTTTTTTTATAGATATATGTATTCAATATATTTCTATTTAAAGAATATATTAGCTTGTATTTTTCAAATTACCCACAAATTCCCAGGCTCGCATGTGCTCAAAAAATAAATAAAATAAGGGAAAATAATTAAATTTAAAAATACTAAAAAATCAACAATTTTTCTTTTTAAAAATTCTAATTCACATTACAAATGAAAACATAGGTTTATTTATCATTTAATTCATTTTAAATCAATAACCATTAATATGATTTTATCATGGAAATTAATTCCTCTTTGCAAAATTAATTCTCAAATCAATTTACTAATTCCATAAATTTCAAATTACCCCCAGAAATCCAATTCCATAAACTTTGGGGTTTTCCATAAAACACCATTACAATTAATACCCAAAATACAACTCACATAAAAAATATATCATTATAAATTTAAATCGATTTTAAACAGAATAAATTTATGGTATAATAAATTGGGAAAACAAAGAGAAGAATCACCTATGTAAGATCCCAATAATTTATAGAAATATAGGTTTTTATATTAATTAATATTTATTAATTAATATTTATTAATAATTTATTAAGTTTACATTAAAGGGTATTATTTTCCTTATAAAATACTCAATAAAAAACAATGGGTTCTCTGAAATCTTATGTTGTATAAATCAATGAGTTATGCGGAAAGACAATATAATCATATTATTATTTTAAATGGTAGTTAATGTCTAGAAATGGTATTTGACGTAATGAATAGAACTAACTAAAATATTATTATACATTTCTATTAATGTTTATTACATTTATCCAATAAATTTTGGAGGATTAAAATGGTAATGAATCATTTTTTAGGAATAAAATAATCTAATGTATTTAAACAGTTATTTTACCACCTCTTAAAGGAAAACCCATTCTAAATATAGTTTTTTTTATCATTTATATATTAAATTTGAAAAAATAATCTTCTTTTATAGAATCAATACAAGAAAAATTAACTCTGGATAAATTTTTGGTAATTCTCTAGTAATGTTTATTTTGTAATTAATTATGAATAACACTGGTTATTATTTCATAACATCCTTTTCATATAATTTATTTATACATTTAAATAGTCATTTTAACTGGTTTTAAACTTTAATTAGATTATGTTTTTTATCATTTAATCCAATTTTTTTCTCTATACGTAGTTTCACCTTTAAATTGGACATAAACACATGTTAATCTTTTGAAAGTTTTCAATTCATAAAAAATTGTTTTTTACAATGAAAATTGATTTTAAATTAATTTATTCAAATTATTTTTTTGAATTTGGAAAAAATTAATCCATACAAGGAATCAAATTGTCCCTATTTTTTAAATAAGTACGTTTTATTTTTGAACATTATTAATAGTATCTTTTGTAAGTATTTTTATTTATAATGGTTTAAGCTTAAATCTTGTAAATAAGGGTAAAAAATAATATTATAACAATATTTAAATACCCTAACACATGTTCTATTTCTATTTTCTGATTCTTGTACGACCATGGGAATCCATGTGTTGATTTTAAGTCTCTATGGAGCCACCTAGGTGGGATAATGACATGTTATAAAAATTAATTTAAGATAACGAGAAATATAACATAAACATGTATCATTTACTAAAAAAATTTAATATAGAGTTCTATAACTGATATCTTTGACTATAAATTTTAATTATAAATCTAAAAAGATTTAATACATTATTAGATTTTATTTATAATTTTTATTCATTTTATAAATAAATTTATTTTTGACACAATGATGATGAAGGGATTATCTTATTAATGATAGATTCAAATATATGATATTATAAATATTAAAAAATTTTGTAATTTGAACATTTTTATGCCATAAAATATTTTTATGGAAGATAAGGACATATTATATTTTATTTAAATTTTTTTTCGAAGTAATCATTTTTTTCACTTTAACAAAAATTATTTACTAAATAGTGCCAAAATTGACATATATGAGTTTTTTAAAACAAATATTATTATATTAAATGATATAATAGTACTAAAAATATAATTTTCATCCAAATGACTTATATAATGTTTAGAATGATATTAATGATCCCCATGTGGTTCTCTTGTCATTTTATAGTAACTATATTAAAAATACATTAAGAAAACACTAGATGACACTATAAGAGTTAATGTTTTTATCTAAGGGTTAAATCCGAAAGATAATGTCACAGTTTGTCACCAAAACTTGTCTCGAACCTATTCGTTGAGATCATTTCAATCAATTATAATCCTACCCTCTAAATATTTCACTTTGAATATGTTATAATTCTTAAATTATTTTGTTATTAAATAATATTTCATAATGTTCCTAATGTGCCCCTCCTCCCTATTATAAAAGGACACCACTTCTACCCACTAACCAACACATCTCAAGACCTTTGGATTTTCCTCATTCGGCTCAAATAATCTCCATGAATCCCTCTCTTCCTCCTAGAATACATATCTTAGGATTATGCTCTTTCAACAAATCCTTTTGGCTCAATTCCAATGAATTTTCCCAATTTAGAGGTAACATCCTCTCTCAAGTTCATTTCCTTTATTTTACATTGTCACTACCTAGGCTCTTATTTTTCCATGAATCCAAAAAAATCAGTATCTTTAATATGCTATGGTGTTTTTATGAGAAGTACTCGAACTATATTTACACACAACTCCGTCTAATGTATATGAACATACTATTTCTATGTACGATGAACTGCTGCCTCATGAAATGAGGATTGTTCGATTTTCTCCTACCACCTATCATGGTGGCCATTATTATAGAAGTTTATTTATATATGATATATTATATTTACATTTTATCTATTGTTATGTAATATTTATTTACAACATAATATTGTGCATTCTAAAATGTGTAAATACGATAATTTTGTGTGAGGAAATGTAGACTAACGCCCCTTCAAGATGAAATGCCTCGTTCATTCCATACACAAAATGTATAAAGTATATATTTAATGAAATTTTGTAACATATATAACATAGATAATATAAATCAAATATAATATATTGATATATCATTTAGTTTCCATTCCCTTAATTTGACAATGAAATGAAAGTAGCATTCATTCGAATGTACGGCCTACCGTCTCCATCAACAATGCATTTCTTTTCTTATCAAGAAATATTATGGAATAATATAAATACATATATACTATACATATATATTATATTTAAATCATTAATATCATTGTGGATATAATTTAATTTTGACTACACATACAATTAACCTCAAAACAAGTTCATTCTCGACTCAAGCACCAAATATCCACAAAATGACCAATATGAAACATAATAATTAATTTCTTGTTTTAATAGGGTAATAAGTGATATAAAAGAAATAATAAACATGAAAAGGGATATGAATCAAGTAAAAATTAAATTATTTTTATTATTCATGAAGAATGAGGAACATACGGGTCAATTTGGAATCAAGGTAAGGGACTTCGTCTCAATATCCTTTCATTGATGAATATTTTGACTTATACATTACATTCTTTTATATGGTATATAATATACCCCTTTGACTTTATATTTCATTCAATGGTTTCCAAAATGAATATTTTTTTATGATGTGTTTTACTAAATGTCAAACAGAATGTTACTTTTTTATATACATGGTGACAATGACCATTCTGTTACTGCCTGCATTATTTCATATTTGGATTTATCTACAGGACATAATGATTTTAAAAAGAAAACATAATACCATATTCATTTTTATGGTATTTCAGTATTTAAAATGGTATTGATAATGGATTAATTATTTCAATATCATGAACTAATATCACATTGTTGCATTGTGTAAAATAATATCTTTAATTTATTCTTCTTTTATGTGTTATTATAATGTTATGGTTCTTGGGGGTTGATTACATATAATTGTGGTTCCATGATAAAATGACAACAGGTTATCCAATGATAGCTATACAATGGATTGGGTAACATGATGTAGATAACCATTATTTTTTCTCCTATGATAGTTAAGTAATATAATATGATTGGTATTCCAAATGTAACCATGAAGGTTACTCCATGTGTGGATATGAAAGATACTATATATGTATGTTATGAATTCCCCATGTTAACTTTACAATTTACGACTCTTATGAGTTTTTCATAAATCTTTTCATTTCATGAGTTATATTAAATAACTTATTTTTTATGAGTAAATAATATGATTTCATTGATTTTTTTGAGTTCATGGTCTAATGTTATATTTCCTTATTTTATAACCCATACTATGATTTTTATGATTATCCCATATTTTTGAAATGTTTTTTATAGGGTATAATGAAGGATGAGAAAGGAATAATTCAAGAATATTTTTATCAAGAATATAATTTTTTAAAGGTGTTTTAATATTTTGATAAAATTATATAGAGTAGAAGCATCTACTTTTTAATATTTGAGATGTAATGTAATAGTTATGGCATAGTTTTCTAGAACTCTAAACCTAAAAACATCGCCAATTTAATGTAAATTAAATTCTTGATCAAAAATAAATATTGTTTAATTTTTATGTTTGGGGCCTTATAGTTTGTATAAAAGGTCTATTTAGATAAATTTAGGAGTTTGGAAATTGTTAAATGAATATCTGAAAAAAAAATATTTTTACATCATAGTAAGATTGAAATGATATACCATTTGAAGATTACCATGTTGCTTCATCTATGTTAGGTGTGTATCCATAATGGTTTTCCATAGAGGAAATAGGGAAGCTATGATGGGTTGAGAACAAGAGGAAAACAACCTAACAAATCAGCGACAAGAAATGGTTGAAATTGGAACAGAATGTATTTTTGTTCAGGATGTCATGGTTGACCCAGGCTATAAATGGTGGTATTATCTATGCATGGGATACGACAAATAAACCATAGAGGAACATGTTCATAGTAGTTAATTTCATGAGGCAACATCCCCCATCATGTAGAGGATCATCAGACCTTGTTCAATCTAAAGGTTGCATTTATGCTTTGGAAAAAAATTCTATTTTTATAGGGTGTTAAGAACATCAAAAGGATATTCTTATTTGTTACCTTTTTCATTATGAAGATGATCGGTGGTGGTTGATGGTTAAAAATATCACAGATAATGTGGATATTGATGCTATTGATTTGGATCCATTATAATTTATAATTCTTGAGAAATTTTTTCCTTATGTGGTTCCACTTTGGATGGAAAAAAAATCTTTGAATTGAGTCAGAAGGATGACTTAGTGGCTACTTATAAAGAAAAATTCAATCAACAGGCACAATATGATGAAAATTTAATATGATATTTTGTTACTAAAATAAATCATTTATAATCAAGTTTAAATCCAATGTTTCAATGTTAATAATCTTCTCGTGAGTTGAAATATTATGAAAAACATGTTCGATGTGCGGTGAAGTGGAAATGGACATTTCCAATGATCAGGTGTTCCTTGATAAGAAAATAAATATTGGTCGATGCAGAAGATAAAAGTAAATAATGATTCTAAAAGGTATGATGGTAAGAAACTTAAGTTTACTATTTTTGAAGATTTTGGTAAAAATAACATAGGGGAATGCCTTTTGAATTTTGGTATGTACTTCTAATGTGGTGAAATGTGACATAATCTCATAATTGTAGAGTAAATGATCAGGGTAGTGGTATGATAAAATTTGATTTACAGTCAATAAAATGTATTAAGTGTAATGAAATTGGTCATTATGAAAATGAGTGTCCGACAAAGAACCTAAATGATGGAAAGCAGTTTTAATACATGTAGAAAGGGGTGGTGAAATTGTTTTCCACTACTTTAGAAAATTTAGGTCAATAAAATGAAGTAGTATCAGGTACGTTGTTTGTTTATTCAGATTATTCCAATGTTTGTCTTGATTCTGGATCTACAGATTCATACATTCTAGAGAAATTTTCAATCAAATTCGGAATTCTTTCTCAAATTATGAATCCTAAACATAAATAAAAAACATATAGGAGAAATTTTGAGATGAAAATACATTATAAGAACCATAATGTCCAGATGGGATGAAAGAATATACAAGAAAATCCTTATTTTTGTCCCTCTAGTAGAGTTTTATGGTATATTGGGTATGGATTGGATTTTTTTCTATCATGATAAGATTGACTGCAGAGCAATAGAGGTTTCCTTTCAAAAGGAATTTCAGTTTGTGTACAAGAATAAACCCTTAATTTTAATAGTATATCATAATCTTGAGAAATTAGTAAAAGATTTATATGAAATTATCCTTGCACATATTGTTGAAAATAAAGGAACTATTTAGATTAATGACGTGCCAGTGGTCAGTGAGTATCTTGATGTTTTTTTGATGAGTTTTCTAGTATAATACTTAATTGGGAAGTTGAATTTATGTTTTACATGATTCATTATTCTAAGCCAAATTTAAAACCCCCTTATCTAATGGATAAAATTAATCATTTAGAGATAAAGAACCAATTATAGGAGTTATTATATAAAGTATTCATTCGATTAAGAACAACACCATTGGGTGCTCATTTCTTGTTTGTTAAATATAAATATGTTTCAATGAGGCTTTTCATTGATTATTGAGCATTTAAAAACATTACTTTATTGTTCACGTATCCTTTTCCACATATTAATGATTTGTTTGATCATCTCCATGGAGCTCAAAAAATTTTGAAGGATGACTTGAGGTCGGGATAACATTACATGAATGTAATCGAAGAAGTAATTCTAAAGACTGTGTTTTGTACTAGATATGTCCATTATGAGTTAGTAGTTATTTCGTTTGGGTTAACTAATGGACCTATTTTAATCATATATGTTATGAATGGAATTTTCCTTAAGTTCATGGATATGTTTGTGGTTGTGTTTGTTTAATGATATTTTGATATATATTAAAAGTAAATAAGACCATGAATGTAATTTAAGGGTTGTCTCAGAAACCTTAAAGGAAAAGTAACTGTATGGGAAATTCAGCAAGTCAGAGTTTTGGTTAGAACAAATTTCCTTAACTGGTCACATTGTTTCAATTGATGGCATAACTATAGATCCTGCTAAAACAATAGTTGTTGAAGAATGCACAAGACCAACAAATATATCAAAGATTCATAGTTTTACGAGTTTGACATGTTATTACTGAATCATTGTTCAAAAGTGTGCATGCTTATCTAGACTGTTGAGTAAGTTAACTCAAAAATTTGTTATGTTAATCAAGACAAAAGAATGTGATGAGTGTTTGGAGGAATTGAAGATAAGATTGATAAATGCTCCATTTTTGGAACTTCCATCCAAAAATGGTGAATTTGTTATCTATAGTGATTCTTCGTTGAAGGGAATTGACTTTGTACTGATGAAGAATGATTAGTTAATTTCTTTTTTTTCATGTCAGTTGAAAACTCATGAGTTAAATTATCCTACACATGATTTAGTATTACCTGCTGTTGTTTTAGCTTTAAAATTTTCGATGCAACATCTTTATAATGTGAAGTGTGAAATATATATATATTATCAATTTATGAAGTATATATTCATTCAAAAAATAATTAAACATTATACAGAGGATATAGATAGAATTCATCAAGGAATATGATTGTACAATTTATTACCATCTTTAAATGGAAAATGAAGTGGATGCCACTTTGAGTCAAAAGATTAATTCTATATTGACCATGCTTAATTTGAAATGATATCCTTCGGTTTATGTTTTCATAAAATTTGTATTGGATGATGTTGATACATGAAATTCCTCTATTTTTTTCATTTGGCAGTGAAAACATATCTATTAAATATAATTAAGAAAGCATATAAAAAGAAAATGAGTTTTATAAAAAGGTTGAATTGGTTCAGAAGGGTATGCTACTTGAATTTAACATTGATAAAGACTATGTTTTGTTGTATGTAAAGAGATTATGAGTGCCTTTTATTTCACATTTGAAGAAGGAGTTATTATGTGAAGATAATAGTTCTACGTTATTAGTTCATCCTAGAAGTACTCTGATGTACAATGATCATAGGGAGTATTACTTATGGGGTGGAATGAAAAAAGGTATTTCTAAATTTACCCTGAGATGTTTTTTTGTCAACAGGTTAAAGCAGGGTGGTAGTTACCAAAAGGGCTGATTAATTCTTTTCCAGATCTTGAGTGGAAATCGGAAAATGTTTCCATGTATTTCGTAGTGGGATTACAAAAAAAATCGTAACGTAAGAATGAAATATATTATATTGTTGATCAATTGACTAAATATGCTCGTTTCCTTTCTATTCAAGATACTCTTTCTCTTAATGAACTTTCAAGATTGTATTTTAAAGATATGTTCATGTCACATGGATTCCCCTATCCATTGTACCTGATCATGATCCCAGGTTCACTTATATATTTTTAAGGGTCTTCAAAAGTCGTTTTGTAATGAATTAAATTACAGTACAACATTTCATCCTCAATCAGATGGGCAGTCATAATGAAAAATTGTGAAATTGGAAGATATGATATGTCGTTTTTCAATAGATTGCCATGAAATTTGAGACCACTATGTTGCATTGGTTGATTTTTCTTATAATAATATTTTTTATTCTAGTATACATATGTATCCATTTGAAGTATTATATGAAAAAAACTGACGAAATCATTATTTTTTGGATGAATTAGGTGAAAAGAAGTTGATAGGACAAGAATTGGTAGAAGAGAAGGAAAAAAATGTTCAGTTTATTTGGAAGCACATGAGAACAACTCAGAGTAAAAAATTAAAGCAATGTGAATAACCCGAGGAAAGATCTTTAATTTGAGGTATTTGATGATAACTTTCTCAAATTTTCTCCTTGGAAATGTGTGATGTGATTTGATTAGAAAGGAAAGAGGATTATGAGGTTCATTAGACCCTATAAAATATTGAAAATAGTTGGATTTGTTGCATACATGGTGGATTTACCTCTTATTTTATCCCAGGTACACAATTTATTTCGTGTTTCAATGTTGATAATGTATATGTCGGTTCTATCTCATGTTTTTAGTTAAGAGGCAGTTCAGTTGGAAGAGAATCTTTCTTATAAGGAACATCAAATCTAGATTCTTGACTGCATAAGGAATGTGTTATGGAATCGGTTATTTATCATTTAATGTTTTAATGGAAAAACTACATGGTGTAATAGGTAACCTGGGAAATGGAAAAAGATATGAGGGATATATACCCCCACTTATATGATAACTATATCAAATTGTGAGTGAAAATGTTTCAAAAGGTCTGAATGATGTAGGATCGCGGTTATATAGAGAATTATAAGTTTTTTTATATATATAAATATTGATGAATAATATATAAATTTTATGTTAAAGCTGACACTTTTTCTTAATGAATACTCAATATGAAACAATGGGTTTCTCTATAATCTTACCTTGCATAAAACATTGAGTTATACCGAAAAAAATATGATAATATTGTTATTTTAAATTGTAGTTATTTCCTAGACGTTATATGGGAAGGAAGGAATGTAACTAACTATAATATGATTATGCATGTTTTCCAATTGTTTTTACATTTATCCAATAAATTTTAGTATCTCAACTTGAGAATGATTCCAATTTTAAGCATAAAATTCTCTAATATTTTTAAAAGGTCATTTTACCACAATTGGATTGTGAACCCAATTTATGTCTAATTTTTTTGAAACATTTATATGTTATATTTTACAAAATAATATTCTTATATTGAATTCGTATATAAAAATTTGAATTTGATAAATTTTTTATTATTTTCTGATATATTATATTTTTAATGAATAGTAAAAAATAATACTTTTTAATTCAAAACAGTCTTTTCATAAAATTTATTTATACAGTTATATTATCATTTTAGTTTATTTTATATGGTCATTAGATCAATATTTTATCATTTTTACAATTTTTTTCATTGGATGTAATTTCATATTAAAATTGGACAAAAACAGAAGTAAATCTGTTGATAGTTCTTACTTTTTAAAATCGGATTATTTATTTTCACAATGGGAATTTATTTGAAATTGATTTCTAGAAAATCCATGTATTAAAATTGAAAAATTTGATTCCCTATTTGTAATAATAAGGTTCATATTTTCTATATAAGTACCTTTTATTTTTTTTTACTTATGAATAGTAAATTCAGAAATTATTTTTATTTACCATGGTTAAAGGGGATATCTGGTAAATATTGATAAAAAATAATATTATAATAATATTAAAACACCCAAACATGTGTGCTACTCCTTTTGGATTAGATATTTCTGACCATGAGCACCCTTTGGTTGATTTTAGGACCCCCATTGAGGCACATGGTTGTGATAATGACAGGTTATAAGAATTAATTTAATATAAGGATAAATATATCATAAACATGTATCTTTTACTAAATCAATATTAATATATGATTTTATAACTGATATATTTGACTATAAATAAAATTATAAAATTAAAATTTATTACCACATCATGGTATTTTATTAAAATTTTTAGACATTATATAAATAAATTTATTTATGACACAACTATGATGCTTTGATTACAATATTAAAAAAATATTTAAATAAATGATATTATTACTATTAAAATAAATTTAATATGAACATTTCATGTCATCCATGAATTTTATAGACGATATTGACATATTATTTTTGAGTTAGTGCCTTTTTTAAAAGGAATTAAGTTGTTATGATTTTAACCATAATCAATTAATAAATAGAGTCAAAATTGATCTAAATGTGTTTTTAAACAAATTATTTTTTATTAAATTATACAAAAATAAAAAAACTCTATGTATCAACAAAATTACTTAAATAATGTTATCAATGTCATTAATGGTCCACTTGTGGTTCTTTTGTCATTTTATAGTAACAATATATTATGATAATACAAGAAGACATGGTGAGAGTAAATGTCTTTATCTAAGGGTTAATGCCAAACGTTAAGGTTAGATTTCTGACCTAAACTTGTCTAAATCCCATTTTTTGAGATTATTTATACCCATTATCATAGTAACATATAAATATATTACTTTTGAAGTATTATAATCTGAAAATATTTTTATGATAAAATAATATTTCAAGACTTTCCTATAGATCCCCTCATCTCTCTTATAAAAGGAAACCACCTCTACCCACTTACTCACAATTCTCTATCCCTTTAGCTCATCCAACATATTCTGAAATAATCTACCAACATCCCTACATTACTCCTATAATTCATTACATGGAAAGAAGGCAACACAAGAAATCTCTTTGCCTCAAATCCAACGATGTTTCCCGATTTAGATATAACGTCTTCTCTTAAGATCCTTTCTTTTATTTTCCTTCTTCACTCCCTATAATATTCTTATTTCAGGATTACATAACAACACCAGCATCCTCAATATACTAATATGATGTTATGATTTTTATTACAACTACAAATACACACACCTCTATCTATTGGATATGAACATACTCTTTCTATGTATGGTGAACTATTGTCTCACGAAACGATGAATGTTCTTTTTTATCCTACAACCTCTCAAGTTAGAAATTATGATAGAAATGTATTTATATATTATATATGATATATTTAAATTTTCTGTATTATTCTGAATATTTATTTACAACATATCATTTTTTTATTCATAATATGTAAATAAGATAAATTCATTTTTGGAAGTGCAGACTACCGCCCCCTAAAAGTGATATGACTCCTTCATGCCATACGTGGAACATATAAAGGATGTAATTAATGAACATATATAACATATTTAAAATAAATATTATACTATAATTATAATATAATTATGTATCATTTAATTTTCATTCCATTAATATGACAAGGAAATGAATGTAGTGTTCATGCGTACGTACGACCTACTGTCTCCATGAACGGTACATTGTATTCCATATCTCTAATTGTTTTAGAATATTATAAATACATATATACCTGATTTATATTATATTTAAATCATTAATATCATTATGTAGATGATGGAATTTTTACTACACAGAAAATTTGCATCAAATCATGTTCAATCTCACCCGAAGTACAAAATATCGACAAAACCGCCAAAATGAACTCAAACAATTATGTGATTTTTATAAAAAGATAATATTTGAAATAAAATGAATAATAAATATTTAAAAGGTTCTGAAACAAGTATACATTAACTTATGTTTATTATTCACGATGAACAAGGAACATATGGGACGATTTGGACACAAGGTAAGGGACTTCATCTCAATCTCATTTCATTGAGGAATTAATTCATTTATATGAGACATTTTTTATATGATGTATTATAAACCCCTTTAGATTGTAATTTCATTCAATGGTTTTAAAATTTAGTATTTCTATATGAATAATTTCACTAAATGTAAAAAAGGAATGTTCCTTTTTAATATACACAATGACAATGGCCTTTCCACCACTGCGAGAATTATTGGATATTTGGCTTTCTCTACAAGCCATAATATTTTTAAAATGAAATATGAAAAAAATATTCCATTTTGGGTATTTTCTTATTTAAAATGGTTTTTAGAATGGATTTATTACGTCAATATCATGAACTGATAGCTTTTGATTTCAATGTTGAAATTTTATCTTTTCGATTGTGCTTGTTTTATGAAATATGATTATTATATGGATCTTGGGAATTGTTTATGTATATAGGTGGCTCTATTATAAAATTATCATGAGTGAGGCCATGATATCTCTCCAATGAATTGGGTAACGTGAGTGGGTTAAACATTATGGTTACTCTTATGAGATTTAGGAATATAATTTGATGGTCATTCAAAATATAACCATGAAGGTTACTCTCTATGTCCCTATGAAAGATTTAATGTATGTATGTTGTGGATGACAGAAGATACCTTTATGATTTATGACTTCATTGAGTTATTCATAAATATTATGATTTCATGAGGTATATCAAAGAGCCTATGTTTTATGAGTGAAAAGTATGGTTTCATTTATTTGTAGTATTCATGGTCTAATGTTTTCTTTCATTATTTTATTGCCCTTACTAAAAATTTTATTCTCATCCCATGTTTTTGAAATATTTTTCACATGGTATAAAGAACGGTTAGAAAAAGGAAGAATTAAAAAAAATTTCTAGCAATGAATTTTTTTAAGGCGTTTAATTGTTGTGAAAAGATTTGATAGAGTAAAAGTGTCTACTTTGTAATATTTGAGATATAATGTAATAGTTATGGATTAATTCTATAAAACTATAAACCTGATATTATCCTCAATGTGAATGAAAGTGAATTCATTATCAATAATCATGATTATGTAATGCTTAAGGTTGGGGACTTATAACCTACCTTTCTCATGGAAACATCAATACAACAATGAGAGTTTTTAATGAAGAATGATGGTGCCAATGATCTAGGATTACAACTGAGAAAAAGAATACAATAACCAGGAGATTAGATCCATCAATCCCAATATGATCTATTGATTCCCCAGAGTAAATTTCAGAGATATGGAAGATAATGGAATACCATTTTGTTGGGGAGATGCACCACAACGACAACAACGATCAATCTCTATAAGAAATGATCTAAAAGAATCATATGGCCCAAAAAACACAAAGGGGTGGCTCTATCTCAATATGGAATATCATAAAGTAAGATGTAAAGAAAAATATGCTGAGTAGCATAATAATAACTGCCTTCCCTAACAATTCCATGGCTTATAACCCCATTTCATGTCTTGTAGTTTCTGAGTCCCACATACGATGATGAACACATATAATTTTATTAAATATTCTATTTCTAATGTTTACATGGAGTGTAATTTGTGCATGGAGTGTAACCATTCATTCTATGTACAAGATTCATCGAATCCACCATGCAATGATTTAAAATCATGTACTACAATTACATGGCTTATAAATCCACATCAGACTATGAAACTGTATTTTTTGTGATGAAAATTACTTCAATTACATTAGTTCTCCATTATAGGTATCCTCCCAAATCCTTCCCGGTCTCACTCAAATAATGAAAGTGAAAAAAAATGTTGAGAACATACATCAGTTGAATTTAACAGGTGGTTACAACCACCTCATCATAAATACATTTTTTCTACAGAAATCATTTCAAGAAGACTCCATACCAAAGTGGTGACAAAATTTCTCTCTCATTAGTACATCCAAATCTCATGTGTCAGGTGAATCATATCTATAATAGAATATATCATTATATAGTGGTATCAACCTCCCATGAAGTACCATGGTCTCAGATGCAGCATCATGGAAGTTTCAAAGTGAGTAATAAATGAATTATAATGAAAATAAATTGAGATATAAAATATATTTTATTAAACTACTTGACTGAAATGAAATTTTTTATTTTGAATTGTATTATTTTTCAAAAAATATCCTTTTCAAAACACATGATGAAATATTTGAATACTTTTAATGATGATTTTATAAAAAACATAGTTTTCTTATATTCTGTTATAATAATGATAAATAAACTCTTAATTTCAAGAAATAATAATTTTTTAATTAAATATTTAAATTTTTTAAAAAATGCCATATTTTTACACATGGTATTATTTTATTAAGAGTATTATAAATAATTATATTGAAATATAAGAGATAAAAAAATTTAATAAAATTTATTTTATATGATCTTTATTAATTAATAATAAGTGTTGCATATAAGTTGACATATAAATTTACTTTGAATTAATGATCATGAAATAATAATTTGTAATATAAATATTATTTCATAAGTAACAAAAATTAAATTAAATATTAAAAGTAATATATTATTATAACAATAATTATTAATAATATATGAGGTTCTGAATTATAAATTATGAATAATAATTATTAGATTTTTTTATAAAATTATTAGTGATTTAAGAATATAGTAAATATAATTTTTGATGGTGATATTCATAGATATACGAAATTATAAAAATATGTGTCTTATTCAAAATAAGTTTTATAATATGTGTTTATTTGATATTCAATTATGAATTTTTTATGAAAAAATAAAATTATTTTTCAATATGGAAACAAAATGATTATAACCTTATTAAAAAATGGGATAATGGATTTGAATTTTGGGTAAATAAAATCCAGGGCTTCATATACATGTAGAGGGTTGATCCATTTCATGGGAGGCGCTACAGGGGGTTTATCATTGTTTTGAAGTTGATGCATGTGTCGTCCAAGCAGTGGTTGAAGACATGGACATCGTTAGAGAATACCGAAGAAGATATGACAATTTCAGAGGAGTTTGATGGATATCTCGACCGTAGAAGAGTTGGAGAAAGGAAACCGACAATAGTGGTCTATATAACATCAGGTAGTTCTATGTGAGCATGTGTTTCGAAGCATACATCACAATTATGATCTGTGGATTTCAGATCTTCTTTGATATAGGAGCTTTTTGTTTTTCTTTTTAGGTGACTGAATCCATTTTGCATTAACTTTTATATTCGTTTTTTTCTTCTTTGATCATTGAGGAATAACATCTGCTCACCAGTTAGTTTTTCTCCACTCAATGTATTTCTTTGATTTTGGATTATGAATACAGAAGAATTAATTTCGGCCTATAGATGATGTTTTAGCTATCCCTATAGTAGAAATTTTTAATTGATCTTGCCAATGCTTTTGTTCATTTTATCGACTCTTTTGTGCTGCATTAAGTAGAGATATATGAACCTTCACGAGGAATCATGTAAAAATATTGAAATGGATTATTCTAGTTTTCATCAATATAATGAATAAGAATATATATATTATTTCTTTGTTGGTATAATTTTATTGTTTTTCCACCTCTTATATGGATTGTAGAATACATTGTAGAGGCATAAATATAAATATTTTTTATTAATCAAAATTATTTTTGAATGGTATGTATAGGGATCATGGGACTCTTATATATTTCTTCTCTTTGTAATGAACCATTGTGAGTTAGATAGAGTAGGAGAGGGATATTTTTTGTAACATTAGAGAAATAAAAAGATATAATAATATCAAGTTTTAACATATAAGGGGGAGGAGTCATTTAATTAAGTTAAGGGATAGATATTTATTTACATTGTGTTTTAATTTTAATTCAAGATTCTTCTATAAGGGATAGTTTTTAAGTAATATAATTATGACTATAAATTTATGATAATCAAATCCAAAATATGAACTACATACTTATGATATCTCGACAGTAAGTGGTTATATTTATTTTTATCAATACTTAGATTATATATGAATTTATTATGCTATTACATATTCTATGTTATATATGTATATATATTTATTTATTTATTTTTATTATTATGAGAAATGTCATGTTCATTTTTATCTAGTTTATATATATGTAATTTAAAATTTATATTTCACAAACATGTTTATGTTTTATTTTCCATATGTTGTGATTATTTATATAACCAATTATGATTATTTTTTATTATATATATGTTCATGTTATATTAATCATACATAATTGTATATATGAATTATGAAATTCTCAATATCATTTAACATCTAATTTAAACTTACGTTAATAGATTATCAAAATTTTAAAAGAGTATGTATCTTTTTAAAAATTTATTATTTTATGATATATGTATATATATACATATTCCATTATTATTACATAAATGGGTACAAAAATCATGAATTATCTCTAGGTTAAATCACCATATTCGAACGTTGGATATACAAGGAGGATATTATTATATTAAAACTATTAGTTTTATAATTTTATATGCATTATGAATTTTGTCTTGAGTATGATTAATTGGGTATATATAAATTTATTTACAATAATATTTTTATATGTATATAATTTTTACATTTAATATAATTTAATGTTAATATTTAAATAGTGACATCAAAATTCTACTTATAAAATAGTATTTCTATTCGAGTATGAATCTCTAAATCGTAAAGATTAAAATGTTATGTTATTTTTCAATAAAACATATTGTTATGTTTATAAATTTTTGTTTAAATAAATGGATATTAATTATTGTGCTTATGAAATTTCAAATTAACATGATTATTGGTTTTACCAAAACATTCAAATGATTTCCAATGAAATTTCTTATTTATATATATACATATATATAGATAAAAATTTGTCTGTATTTTATTCATAAATGCATTTTTAAATCAAAAAAACCAGTGAATATATATACATACAAATATATATTTATTTATATGTAAGATCAAAAAAATTAAGAGAAATATACAGTTGGACCTGGAAATCATGATAGGGAGGTGGAGTGAACTCATCCCTCGAGAAAGTGGGTAGGCTAAAATAGCCTTCTAGGTTTCAAGTGGCCATATGGTTTTGTTTCCAAGTGTATTCCCAATATATTCAAAAAATAACTCCATTGTTTTTAATGAATTTTAAAATTATAATTATTTAACATGTATTATAATATTTTATAATGTTATTTTATGAAGTTATTTTTCACTAGATTTTAGAAAATTCCTTACCTAGAAATTGTGCTCACCCATTGTTTTAAATTTATTTTCTCACAGGTTTGGTATAATTTTCCAAAGGTCTTTACTTCGCATACTGAGTTATCCCACACAAATAAATTTTGTTATATTTTTTTCAAAATTTTTGATAAACTGTAATGTATTTTATTAATTCTCTAGAACCATGATTGAAAATTTTCCTAGTTTGTAAAATGGTATCTGTATTTTTTAGTCTTCTTTTATTAAAAAAATATGACTATTTTTATTTTTAAACATGTAAGCATTGGTTTGGGTCTTCATAGTATCAGTGCGACAATATACACATCTTTAAATATTAGATGGTGTCTAAATCGTATAGTATAGAAGTTTATTAGCACTATTTTTTATTAATTCTGAAGATGTAAGATCATAATTTTTTTGGCCAATGAATGAATTGTAAGGGAAAAGTCATTTTATGGGGCAAGAATATTACACCTCAGAATTTTAAATGCATTTAATATATAAATTATAATTTAAATAAATAAATTTATAAAATATATTTTATGAAATTAATTTATCAAAATAAAAAAAATCTGATTTTTATTTTTTTTCAAAAAATAGCACATTTTTAAATAATTGACCAAATATTGATATTATTTTATTATGTTTTTATGAAATATATTGTTTTCCAATCTGATATTATTATATTGATAAATAAAGTATTAATATCTCGAAATAAGATTTAATTATAATTTATTATATTATAATTTTAAAAAAATACCATTTTTATAAAAATAATATTATTTTATGAATATTATTATAAATAATAATTTCCAAAAACATTCAATCAAAAATGTGTTTTAATTATATCATTTTTATACGATTTTTTGTTAATGAATTCTATGTTTTTTATAATTTGACATAGAATTTAACATTGAATTAATCATCATGATATTATATTTTGCAATATAAATATTATTTTTATAAAAATAGATAAAATTAATTAAGGATAATATTAAAAGTATTATATTACTATAAAACTAATAATAAAAATTTTATGATGTTTTTAATTTTTAATTATGAATAAGTATTAATATATTTTTTTATAAATATATTACTATTATAATTTTTTTTAAATTGATTTCTGATTATTCAATTAATTTGAATTAATATTATTGTAAAAATAATTTTTCAATGTAATATATATATATAGATATATGAAATAAAAAAATATGTTTTTTATTAGAACCAGTTTTATAATAGTGTTTTTTTTAAATATTAGTACAAATTCATTTATAATTATATATTCTTATTTTGTTTTATAAAAAAATAATGATAACATTAGTAAAAAGGGGAAAAGGGAATTGTTTTTTGGTGAATCAAATCTAGGGATTGTTTCTTGAGAAAGGGGTTGATTAATTTCATGGGTGGAACTATGGGGGTTTGTCCTAGAGTTTATTTCAATGCATGATGTTGTCGATTAGTGGTCAAAGACGAGAGCATTGTGAGTTGTGAAAAAAGAAGATCTGGTGCTAGTAGGGGAGTCTTATGGATATCTAGACCACGGATGAGGGAAAGAGTATATACATGAAGGAGTGGTCTGAGTAATGTATATGGGGATCGTTTTGGTTTGGGGTTTCAAAGCTATAATCAGAATCCATATCCATTCGTTTTAAATATTATTCACGGTAGTTTTTTCCTATTTATCTTTTTAGGTGTTTGAATCTCTTTCTATTAACAATTGATATTTATCTTTTTCATCTTTAATCATTGTAAAATATCTTCTATTAATTTGTTATTTTTTCATTTCAATGTATTTATTTTTTTTTCTGATTTGGAACAAAAATAATTCATTTTGTTATACAGTGTTTGTTTTGTAAGTCCTCATAGTGGTAATTTTAAATTATCTTCTTAATGTTTTTGTATTCATTTTTCTAAATCTCCTATGTGACATTAATTAGAAATCTGTGAATCATTATGGGGGTGGTTAGGCTAAACCAGAAATGAATTATTTTAGTTTTCTTCGATGTAATGAGTTAAAATTTGAATATAAATTATTTATTGTGAGACTTAGAGAGTTTTTCCACCACCTATTTTTTTACGAGTATGTAAATGAAGTATAAATAAATATTTTTTGAATATAAATTATTCTTTAATGGTCTATATAACGATAAAATATATATAATATTTTTATTCTCTAGGTATTACAACATTAAAAGTTATATAGTGTGGGAGGGAGAGATTTTCTCCTAGTTTCCAACAATAATAATATAGAATAATAGAAATTCCTAACCTATGCAGCTGAGGATTTCTATAATTAAGGTAAGGAGTATATATTTAATTAAATTATTTTCTAATTTTCATTCCTGATTTTTCTAGAAGATATATATTTTTCTCCTTAAAATTATTACTATGAATTTATAGTATTCTCAAACATATTATGAAATATATATATGTGATCATTGGGAAGTAACAGATTATATAATTTTTTATCTAATTTTATGTTATATATGAATTTATCCTGCTCTAACAAATTCCATGAAATATATATATATATATCCCTATCTCTGTGTGTTATTATTATGAGAAACTTCATACTCATTTTTAGGGTATATATATATAATTTTAATTTAATCCTTGATATACATATTTAGGTTTTATTTTCAAAATGTTGTTATTATTTAAATAATTTTATTCGGAATATACCATTATAATATATATGTATAGTTTATATTAATAAAACAAAAGTCTGTATATGATTTAATAAATGTTCATTATCATTTTAATTATAATTTCAACTTATGTTAATGTATTATCATAATTAGAAATGTGTCTATATCTCTTTTATAATTTATTATTTTGTGATATATGTATATATATACCCTTTTCGTTATTATTACAAAATTGAAGAAGAAATTCATGTATTATTTCGATTTTAAATTTCAATATTTCTCATGTTTTTAATGCTAGGAAGAGATGATTATTTTAAAAGTGTTATTTTTATTATTTTCTGTGAATTATATAATTTATTTTTCATATGATTAATTTATTATATATATATTTAAAATCATAATTTTATGTGAATAGTAATTCCACAATTACTATAATTTAATGTGATTATTTGTACCTCCATCGCATAAATGTACACATAAAACACAATTTTTATTCCATTATGTAACTCCAGGTGAAAATTATTAAAATTTTATGTCATTTTTCAATAAAATGTATTTCTTGAGTTTATGAATGTATATTTTATTTTATGTATGTTAATTATTATATCTATACAATGTCTAATAGACATGATTTTTTTGTACAAAAACTCTCAAGTTATTTCTAATGAATGATCATATTTATATATATACTTTTATAAAAATAATTTCTTGACTATTTAAAGAATATTTATGAATCTAAAGGATAATCCTTAATCAATATTATATATATGTAATTAAATTTCAAAATGATTTTTAAAAAATGGTTAGATTGACATGGTAAACATGATAGGAGGAGTGGTGTGGACCCATCCCTAAGGAATGTGGATAGGACCAGACATCCTCCTATGTTTCATGTGACATCATGTTTTTATTTTCAAAAGAGTTTATAATAATTTCCAAATATAACTAGATTATTATTTTTTTAATTTAAATGTATAATTATCCTTATAGTTTTATAATATCATATTAAGGTATTTTATGAAGGTATTTTTCAGTAGACTTTAGATTACACACTGATGGGGAATTATGCCCAGACTTTTTATTAAATTTATTTTTTCACGTGTTTGGTATAATATTATAAATTAATTAACTTCACTTATAGAGTCGGAACCCATAACGAAATTTAGTTATTTCATTTTATTTTTGTATAGTTTTAAAATGTAATTTATTTTTCAAATCCTCCAAAATATATATCGTAAAATTTCTTATTATGTAAAATTATTATTTTATTTTTTGGTCAACTTTTATTAAAAATAAAAATCATTTTTTATCAACCTAGAAGTGCGGGTTCAGATCTTCACATAAGAATCAAATATCATGATTGTATACTATTTCATAGACAAACAAGTATCAACATAAAGATCACTCCATCTCAAAACATGAGATTGATCAAAAAGATAATTATGTGTATTTGATACATCAAAAAAATTATTTATCTATGGAAATGGTGGAAGATGTTCTAAATTTTAATCCATTTTCCACACCTGGTGAACAAGGTCAAATGGTCCCCTAAATTGAGGTACAAGTTTCCATTACTCCCATATCTTTGATGTCCCAAATGAGTTGAAAATTTTCAAAAGACCCAGTCACCAACATTGAATTCCTACAATTGCTGATAGAGATGAATATAAGATTTATATAGTCTATGTTCCATCTACAACATCAAAATAATCAACTAGAACCTTTTCTTCATTTGTTGAACCAATTTTGATCCAGCTGAGCTATTTTAGTTGATATTACCCACAAAAACAGGATTTAAATGATCATCCATACAAGGAGTCAAGATGAATGATTTTCATTATTTACTCGTAACTATTTTTTTATGAAAACACATCCATCCTGAAATCTTTATCCCATGCTCAATGAAAATTCGGGACGCATACATGAAGCATACCCTTAAGAATCTGTGTAGCTATCTCTTTTGATTCATTTTTCTAAGGATGGTACATTGTACTCAAGAAAAACTGAGATCCCAGTTCATTTGAAAAGCATCTACAAAATAGAGAAGTAAAATGGGGATCCCTATTAGTGGTTTTAGCATATATAACTCCATGAAAAATAATTACCTCCCTCATAGAGATATCTCCCACAAGCTCATATTTGGTTTCATCAATAATGGGTATAAAGTGATATGATTTTTTCAACTTATCTAACACTACCCATATCACAGTCAACATTCTCTAGGTATGTGGATAACCAAACCCAATTTCCATAGAGATGTCATCCCACTTCTATGTTTCCACTAGAAGTGGATGAAGTAATATCAAAGGTATCTAGTGCTCGTCCTTGACCTATAGGAAAGTATAATAATGAGAGACAAAATATGAATAGTCCAATCTCATACCTAATTAGAAAAATTATCTCCATATGTCAAAAAAACATATTTGGGTTTCGGCATACACTTCCCATTGGTAATTATGGAAATACCCCATCACGACTTTCCTTATAGTAAAAGACACAACATACTAGTTCCAAAAAAAGGATACCCTCTTTGGAGAATGAACACTTCGAAATTGTCTCCCCACCAAAATGATAATTTATGGTTCCATGTAATTCTTCATCAAGATGATATTCATATAGAACCACCTCAAGTATAGTTGATGTCAACAAAACACTTTCGAATATAGCCTTGACATTTTTTAAACACAATTATAAAAAAATGTAGAATGATCCATCAAGTTCCACCCAATGCCTATAGGGGAGATTCAAATATTTTTGGGAGAAGATATAGGTGGTTGGAACACTCGTTAAACCTTTATATAAAATTTTAATCTCACTGAATGTTATGTACATGGATCACAACTGCAAGTTAAAGATTATGGTTTGGAAACATTACATGGTTTCCCCAATGATATAACTTATGTCACCTACTTGAGAAAAAATAAGATACAATGATCCAAAACTATGTGTCCCAAAAACATCACATCTAAATTCAATAAATTAAATTATGAATGATTTCCTAAATTCAGTGATTTATCAATAATTGAATAACTTCTCTCAAATGATGAGCATGATCTGCCACATATTTAGAGTAAACCATGATGTCATCCATAAAGACCACCAGAAACATATCATGATACTAATGGGAACTTATGTTCATTAAATCAATAAAGACTTTATAATCAATGGATTGAAAATCTGGATTGACAATATACACATAATGATCATAACTACGTTGGAAGGTGATTTTTTGAATTTGATGTTATTTTATTCTCATTTTCCTTGAACTGGATCAAATATAATTGTTCCAAAAAACTTATATGATTTCAAATGGTCAAATATATCATCAAACCATGAAAAAGAACATTTTTTATAGAGACTTCATTGATCATATAGTAATCAACACAAAGGTGATGTGTTCCATTATCTATATGTGCAGTGTGAAAAAGAAACCACTGATGGTGATACCGTCGAGAATATAAAGACCTTCTCTAATAAATAATCCAACTGAGTATTGAACTCTTTCATTTTATCTATTTTCATACAATGATAAGGACTATACACTATTTTAGTACTAGGATCTAATCAATTGAAAACCCTACCACACTTACAGGTAGAAAACTAGGGAATTCAGAACTAAAATTTCATGAAACTAATTGTCAACTTGAGGAAGATCAAATCTCAACTATTCCAGATTCAGGTTTAAATAAAACACTGATAATAATTTACCGAAAATTGAAAAATAATTTACAACACTTATTGACATCGTTCTGCAATAAACCAAAAATATAAGACACAACCTATAGGTCTTATTAAATGATATCCATCAAATATAATAATCAATTCTAGATTTTTTAGAAAATAGAATATCCATATCAAAAAATAAATCATTAGTTTATATGTTGACATCCATAAAATACAAATTAATATCAAGAACTTAAAACATGAAAACACATGAAATACAATAAAGAACATACTTTCACATCATTTTAGTGCTCTAGTAAGATCCCTCACATAGGAATAAATCCTCAAATGATGATTTATCACATCAAAAATATTAGTTGACATGACTGGGTGATATGAACAATTATCAAATAATATAGTCACTAATGCTGATGATATAGTGATGGTGACTCTCATAGTCACAAAACATGAATCTTCTTCCTCTAGAGACTCTTCCACTATGTGAAGAAGCTTCATTCAAAATTCCTTTGCTCGGTACCCCATATATATTAAATAATCTGATTCCACCAGATTCCTTTTTTTCTGATGATCCCATACAACTATTTGGAGTAGAGAATTTATTATAAATATTTTCATGTTTCATGAATGCCAATACGAAAAAAATATCTTTGTTGCCTCAGTATAAGCCGATTTCAAATTCATAAGATTTCCACATAGGTAGAAAGTCAAATGGACTCTCCCAAGAACTTCAAGGGAACTAGAAGAAACCTATTTTGAAGAACCAACATGAGACTCATCAAATATTATATTAGCTATATGCGAACTCACAAGACATCTATTTAATGTAAAGGAACTCTCATATAACCTAACATACTAGATGGATCATGATCAACCATCAAAACACTATCCATCATGTTAGTACATCAATATAACAGGAGAAAGGATACATGATAATTAATATAATATCAAAGTCCCATCTGAAAACATCAATTATTTTTCTTCTCATTAAATATAATATCAGCAGAACAGTATATAATCGTAGTAAATCAGTTTGCATTCTCTATCAAAATCATGTCACACTTTAAGATTTTTAAAAACTTCATTTCTTTGGCTAACACCATTTATTTCTGAAAAAAAAATTATTCATTGATGATAACCTAAATTTCCTTCCACTCTACATTATTATGATTCTTCCCCATCACCAATGAGTGCCACCATTTCGGTCATTGTCCCATAGGATTTAAAGTTACACATGTTACAATAATTTCTTTATAATCTTATAAGAATTCAATGAGAATCTATATATTTCTTTTTCAATCATCATCCTGTTGATGATTATTAGAACCATGGAACATATGTGTTTTCTAAAGGAGAAACTCAGGAAAAATATTATGAATTTTAATTTCACAACTCCCTTCAATCCAAATGTTTATATAACTCCCTTGGATATGTGTTATAAAACAATCAATGTTTTAAAAGATTCAATATATTTAATAGACTATGAATGAATGTAAAAAAATGTTTGAAATAAATAAATGTTCAATGAAAAGTAAAATGAATAAATAATAAGGCTACGTACCTAATGAATCTTCTTACGGGATCTATATAGTGAAATATCAATTAATTGTGGAATTTTAATATTTAATGTTTATTATGAATAAAAATTTAAACAATATTACAATCATATTAGGTGGTGATGATGATGCTAAAAAACCAATCCAATAACATAATTAGTCGAAAAAATATATATTCTAGTATAGTGGAAGATTTTGATATCTCCATTGATGATATAAATCCATTAAATATAAAAATACTATGACACCAATAAAATAAATATGTTTCTTACAAGTGTATGTTAAAATATAAGAATCTATAAATATTGAAGTAAATTGGTGGATTTTAATAATAAGCACTGTGTTCATTCCAGTATCTATTATGTGGGCCAAAATTCATATATTTAAACATCGGATCATATCCCCATACCCACTAAAAATAATGTTTTTTTGGAATAATGGAATTAATTAAACAAAATTATATGAATGGTTAAGTGACTAAAAACCAATCCAATGTAGTATGAAAGTAATTCTCACAAATTTAAATCATGGATGTGATAAAAAAATTTATAAATCAGTAATTTCTAATTTCATTAGAATTATCAGAGCCACACCAAAATAGAAAATTATAATAGACTATTATATTGATGATAAATAGATTATTCTTAATTGATATATTGATGAGGATATTTACCTTGAATGTCATGAAGGATTTGTTTTTGATTTTTATTGTAATAATGTGAGTAATATTATGAATTCATTTATTGAATAAAACATAATAAATATAATTTCATTTTAATGTTGATGTATTTATTAAATGAATGACGTTCTAGATTGGTTTGGTGGGCGTAAATTGTATGGTGTCTAATCCCATTACCACAATACTCATTTTGATTCTATATGTTGATGAAATAATTTATTCTTGCTCTGAATAATATATCAATAATGGTGTTTTATTTAAATTAAATAAGGATTTTAAATTTTTCTATTTTTAGAAATGATAGTTTTCCCCCATTTATATGCTTACCAAAAAACTGACTTAATTTGCATCTCAGCAGAAAATTATATAGTAGTGATATTAAATAATATTCACATATAGGGATTGATAGTTATATCCACATCAGTATCGAAGGAAAAAATGAGTGAGTATGATTATGGAAAAGCTATAAATTATATAAACTTCACAATCTTAATAGGATGTATAATGTATATGATATGCATTGGAAGTAATAATTTTTTATCTTCAATCTTGGTAAAAGGTTAAAATCCAGTAATAATAAATTTCATCATTTAGAATAAAATATAATAAATTGATAATTGTTTTTATAAAAATATGGTTAATGATAATGTATAATAATAATGAAGAGATATATCTGAATGAATACAACTATATAGAATGATATAAATAAGTGGATGACATAAATTCTTCAAAAAGTAAATTTTTAATAATTTTTAAGATTTTTATCTCATGGATCAAAAAATGCATACTTTTTTTAATTTGTGTAAAACTAATGTTAGTAATTTTTATGAAAAATAGAAATTTAAGGAACTTGTGAGAATGAAAATGTAGCTTGATGATGTGGTATTCAAAACTAGATAACTAATAATTATCAACTATGATAATAATTATTCTTTTATTTTATTTAATATCACCTTATATTATTCATGGTCAAAACATCGAGAGAAAAAATATAATTTTATAATGGAGAAGGTTGTCAATGAATACTGATGTTGGATGTTTTTATATAAAAGGAATGAAAATTTATATAAAACAATTTCCCCTCTAAAAATTGTTATTATAAAATTTCTGACCATAAATGGGAGTTCATATCAATATTAAACACTGAGATATGATAATGTTTATGTTCCCTCCTCTATTCATTCAGAAAAAGTTATTTTAAGAGATGTTGTCAATGAGATATAATAATTTTATCCTTGTTTTTATGTTATAATAGTTTATGTACTTGGATTTGTGGGAATTAAATTTAAACTACATTTAATTATTTTACTCATGAATGGGAATTTATTTTATAGAATCTTTTATAATATTTGTTTTAAGGGTAACATGGAAAAAAAATTTCATCAATATTTCTTTCTATACTAATCTACATAAAAAAATAGGAAACATATTATTTCTTATGTAAAGACCATAATTTCTCCATGTAATTTTTTTTATTTATATGGGAATTTAATGAGTCCGAAAAAATTAACAGCGCATCATTCCGAGGCCCGGTGTGCTCGGAATGAATTTCTGTACTTTTTTAGGTATGTTTTATAAATGCACGAGCGTCGTTTTCTAACTTTTGAACTACTGCTTGAAATTGAAATTTGAAGGCACTATTGAACTTGAAGCACTAGAATTTACTTAAGGAGACCTTCACCTCAACCGTAGTAGGTTGAGGGTGGAAATTAGTTTTTAGACATTTCATGGGAGAAAATAAAATAAACATGCTTTATTTTATTTTTGAAATTGAAACCTCTTATTTTGAATTTAGTCATGGGGACCACCTGAACCATCATTTTTAATGGGAGGTGACCCTTGGAATTTCCCCCTATTTAATGTGCCATCTACAATTTAATTAATCTGCCAACTTTGATTGATTAATAAATATAATTTATTAAGTTGGATTATAACATTCCTTGAGGTTGAAAAAATCATTGGAAAAAGTGGAGAGCCTTGGAGAGGACTCATGGACGATCATATTCCAACAAAAGGCCACCCCCATCAAAGGCTGAGGATGACGCATGAGCCTGGATCAGATACGTGTTTTGGGAGCGACAAATGTTAGATCATGTGTGGGTCATTGTATGGGTTAGTACCTATCGATCATGTCTGCGTCAGTGCTCAGCGATCCTATGTGGGTAAGTGCATACCGATCCTGTATGGGTTAGACCCTGTTTGGGTCAGTGCTCAGCGATCCTATGTGGGTCAGCACATACTGATCCTGGGTGAGTCATTGTAGGGGTTAGTACCTATCGATCTTGTGTGGGTCAGACTCCATATAATCAAAACAGTGCCTCTTGGATGAATAAGATGATCTATCTTCGTGACTAATTATTTGTACTTTTATACTTCACTTATACCTATGTGAGCTGATTCATATACCTTCAGGGTGTACCTGTCTGGTACTATATCTTCGTGGTGTTACCTATGTGGTACTCCAACCTTAATGGTATTATCTGTGTAGTGCTTCTACCTTTGTGGTGTTACATTTGTGATATTCCTCCCTCATGTGTGAGATGAGTATATCTTGATAACATAGCTATATGTATGGTCATATACCTAAGTAGGGTCGACTGTTGTTTCCATAATTTATGGTTTTTCCTCTGTGGATTTGAGAGACCTTCGAGGGACTCATGGTCCCTACTGAGTATTTTTATACTCACCACTACACGGGATACGCCCGCACCTTATTGTGTCTGGTGTAGATGACGAAAAACACTGATTGACAATGAGGGTACCTGGACTGGAGGCTTTGTGGAGGTGGTCATTAGACAAGACGATCCTCAGAGAGACCCTTTTGAGAGCAGTACTTATTCTTCATGTACGATCCTTTGAGTGTGTTCATATGAACTTTTTTCATCTTTACTTATACTTACTATTTTTAATTGTACTTTTTGGTAGGGCTTGTATTCATTCCCCTTTACTTTATATACACACCATGTTTACTATATTGTTTACGTAGTTCTTGTATATTTTTGTGTGCTTTGTCTGAGTGAGTTTATAGTTTATAAAGGCAAAGCCTTTTCATTTTATGGAATATGACTTTTGGTGCTTGTAGCCATCCCCTGGCCAATGAAAGTCGGGATTGGGATAGTTATGACACCGTCCTGAGGGGTTGGGTCATGACAATTGGTATCAATGAAGTTCGGTTCTACCAAAGAACTAGGACACTGTTATTTTCTGTGAAGCAATAGTGTTAAGAGTTATGAGTGTGGTTTTTTGTTTGGGGACTCTAGTGTTGTTGCTGCGACTGAATTATCCATACCCCATGACCCTGAAATTTGATTTCTGACTCAGTGCATGGAAACACTGATTGTGTATGTGTTTATGAAAAGTTTTCATTATGGTCTATTTGAGTTAGCTCACCATGTATAAACATAATGACCGTGGTGAACCTGTTTCATTTTACGATGCCTCCACGTAGACAGCCAGCTAGGGTTCTTATTAGAGTATGTGATGACAACCAACCGAGTGATGAGGCTTCTGTGGAGGGCCCCCTTATGGTAGTTCTTCCATTGGGTGGTGTACCAGCAGCACCACTACCCATTGGGAATCCAATGCTACCAGCTCCAGAAATAGAGGGTGCACGCCGCTTGAGTGCCTTGCATGAGTTCCAATGCTAGAGGCCACTGAGGTTTTGGGGCGAGAGAGATACATAGGCAGCTGAGGACTGGCTAGAGGTCATGGTTAGTGTTTTTAGACATATAGGGACACCTACTGATCTTATGGTGACCCTTGCTGCATGTTTTCTTCAGGATGCAATGGGCAGATGGTGGAGCTTGATGGTCAAGGTTCACAATGAGGTGACTCTCATCTGGGTGGACTTTGAGAGTCTTTTCAGGGAAGATTTTCTCCCATCTAGCCTACAATCAGTGCTTATACATGAGCTTATCCACTTGTAGTAGGGTTCATGATCGTGGCTCGGTATTCAGCAAGGTTCACTAACCTCTCACGCTACCCCATAGACATGGTGTAAGACCCTTTCCTCAGCACATGGACCTTTGAGATGGGGATCATATGCAAGATTAGATCTTTGATGGTTTCTCTAAGCATCCGAACATATGCTGGGTTTTGGAGAGAGAACTCTTAGTGGGGAGCTTCCTTGCTGAGCAGTCACCGACTGCGAGACCCACCACCGGAAGACACGTTGCAGATTAATCGGTAACTGGAAGTAGACAAATGATGCAGAGGTCCAAGAGGACCAAACCTATAGGTGGATGAATGTAGTATACAGGGTCAGTGTTGCGGCGATCTCGATACAGAGCAGGATAGGCATGTATCATGCAATGTTACTCATGGGGCGGGCAGGGTCACATGGCTCGTGACTGGAAGACCCACCTTAGGGATGACCAGTAGACGGTCGAAGGACCACCTGGGTAGAAGATAAGATTTTATCGAGGAGGTCTGTAGGAATATAGTGGATGTGGTAGAGGAGAAGTCCATGTAGCAGGTGGTGGGAGATGATTCTAGGTTCTACCACCACCACCTCTAGGTGGTTCACCCCGACCACAGGGAACATGTGGACAAAGACGAGATCAGCTTCAGTAAGTTGAGGCATATGACCATGGTGCTCTCGAGATGACACGAGGTATGATATGTGCCTACTCCAACCTACATATAGTACATATAGACATAGGTTTTGGCCACTCTTTCATTTCCATGACCCTTATTCGGATCTCAGAGAGTCTAGTGGAGTCAGTAGCATGATCCTTACGGTTAGAGACTCCTACAGAAGTTGATTCGACTATTACACACTAGTTCCGACAGTGTGAGCTTACTCTAGGAGGTGAGAACTTCAACTAGGATCTCCAAGTATTGACGTCGAGGCCTTACGACATCATCTTTGGTATGGACTGGTTATCCCCAGTCCATGCTTAGATTGACTGTATTAGGTGTAAAGTGCAGTGTGTCTACACGAACAGGACTAGGATTCCTTCAACGGTGATAAAGGAACCATTTCAGCGCTGAATGGACTTACCTAGAAGAGGTTGAAGCTAGTCACACATCTGTTTTCTAGCCTTACCCTTGGAGTGGTTTATTTTGAGATTCTGATCTATCCTATATTAGTGGACCAGTACGATGATGTTTTCCCTGATGATGTTCTGGTTCTACCTCCTCGTATAGTGGTTGACTTTTACATCGACTTGTGCCCCGAGATAGCACTGATATCTACACCAGCATATCAGGTTGCTCTTGAGGAGCTTCGAGAGCTATGACTATAGCTGGAGGACTTGCAGAGCAAGGGATTCATTAGGCCATGTATTTCTCCTTTGGCAACCCCGATTTTGATTTCTAAGAAGTTCTATGGGAGTTTGTGACTATGTGTGGCTATCAGTGATTGAACTAGGTGACCTGGAAGAACAAGTACACACTCCTGATGATTAACAATCTATTTTATCATCTGAATAGTGCACGCTGGTTTTTAATGATAGACCTCAGTTCAGGCTATCACCAGCTCTATGTATGAGACGGGGATGTGCAGAAGATAGCCTTCAGATATTGGTATGGCCATTATGAGCTCTTGGTTATGCCCTTCGGCATGACCAACAACCCAACAGTGTTAATGGGACTCATAAACATGATCTTAATGACAACCCATGATCACATTGTGGTAGTCTTCATTGAAAAAATCCTGATATACTCAGCGACGGAGGAGGAGCATACCTATCATCTATAGATAGTTCTGGACAAACTCTGAGAACACCAGCTTTATGGTAAGCTCTTGATGTGACAATTATGGATCTGAGAGGTTCACTTTCTAGGACACGTTATCTAGGAGGCTATATTTTTGGTGGATCCATTGAAGACTAGGGCTATGATTTCTTGGGATCCAACCAAGAGTGTGATGGAGGTGTAGTGTTTCTACGTTTTGGACGGTTACTACCAAGGGTTTGCCACTGAATTTTCCAGAGTTGTTGAACCCTTATGAGCATTAACAAAGAAAGAGAAATCCTTTGTCTAGTTGGAAATACCCCATCAGAGTTTCCAAGAGTTGAGGCAGAGACTGAATAAGTCCCCCATTTTGAGGTTATCAGAGGATGGCATTGGGTTTGAAGTCTACTGTGAGCCACCAAGGACAAGCCTTGTATGTCTGGTAATGTAGGAGCACGTTGCGATCGTGTATTGTTCTCGACACCAGAGACACCATGAGAAGAACTCCAATACCCAAGACCTAGAGTTATCAGTAGTGGTATTAACCTTGATGACATGGCAACATTACTTGATGGGAGAATGTTTTATAGTCTACAATGATCACAAGATTCTAAGGTATATCTTCTCTCGGAATGACCTAAACCTGTGACAACTACATTGTCTTGAGTTCCTCTAGGACTATGACTTCGAGATAGTCTATACTCATGGTAAGGGGAAGGTAGTAGCAGATGAAATCATAAGGAGATCTGGTATAAAGTTGTTGAGTGATGAAACGGAGCAGCAAGACACATTGTGGATATCCTATGTGGATCAAGATGGAGTAGCTTATCTTCTTTCTATGATAGTCACTCCCCCACTCCTTCAGTGTGTAAGGGAGGCGCAGCTTGGGGACACTGACTGTGAGGCTCAATGTGCTCAGATATCAACAGGGCAGGCACCTGATGGATTTCTTGAAGGTGGGGAGCACGTTATCCTCTTCATAGGACATACTATGATACTGATGGCACCTAGGGAGGAAGTGTTGAGGGAGTTCCATACATCCCCTCAAGTAGAACATCCAGGAGTGGTGAAGATTTATTAGGACCTTTGGCATCAGCACTATTGGCCAGGAATGAAGAAAGTTGTAGCAAATTTTGTTTCTCGGTGCCTCTCTTGTCAGTAAGTGAAGGCAGTGTATCAGGTTAAAACGGGCTTAGTTCTGCCACTAGAGGTGTCATAGTAGAAGTGGGATGGAATTTCCATGGTCATCATGGCAGTAAATCCACACACATCCAAGGGGAATGATTCCATCTAGGGTATTTTTGATCGACTCACCATGTCGGACCACTTCTTACCTGTCAGAGAGCGGAGATTATTAGAGATCTTGGGACGCCTATACGTGCAGGAGATAGTACATCTTCATAGATTTCCATATATGATTGTATCTGATCATGATGCACATTTCACTTCCTAGATATGGAAGGGGTTGCATGAGGCGTTCGAAACGTAGCATTGGTTGAGCACTACCTTCCACCCTCAGATGGATGGTCATATAGAGTGGACTATTCAGACCCTCGAGAACATTCTAGGTGCTTGCGTCCATTATTGCAGCCATAGTTGAGAGGATCACTTTCCCTTAGTGGATTTTTCATACAAAAACAGCTATCACTACACTATCAGTATGGCACCATTTTATGTGTGGTATGGATGACCATGTAGATCACCTCTGTGCAGGACTGACCTATGGGAGTCAGCACTCATCGGAAAAGAGATGGTGTGGGAAACCACAGAAAAGGTGTAGATCATCAATAAGTTGATGCATACTACACAGAGTAGGTAGAAGTCCAATGCTGACAGGAGATATAGACCGCTTCAGTTAGAGCATGGTGACCATGTCTTTCTACAGGTCTCACCTCGAGGAGGTTTGCTGAGATTTGGCCAGGGCGGTAAGTTATCTCCAAGGTTCATCAGACTCCTCTAGATTCCCAACAGAGTTGGTGAGGTGTCTTACCACTTAACACATCCACCTCTATTGCACAGGGTGAAGGAAATTTTCAATGTATCCTATATGAGGAGATACGTACATGATACTTCGCACATCATTAACTAGGGTGAGCTGGACATCGCTGATGGGGTGACATTTTTAATGCTTTTAGTAGATATTGAGGATCGATAGGGGATAGTCCTTCATGGGAAGTCAATACATCTGGTTTGTATTCATTGAAAGCTTGAGAAATTATAGGAGATCACATGGGAGTGGGAGTCTCATATTCATTCTCATTACCACCACTTCTTTCCCATGATTGTGTTGTGGCTTTGAGGGACGCAAATCCCTGAGGTGGGGAGAATTTAAATACCCAAATTTTTTCATGTTATTTTCTTAATATTGATGGAATATTACGAGTCTGTGAAAATTGAAGGCGCATGATTCTGAGGCCCGGTGTACCTGGAATGAATTTCTGAACTTTTTTTCAAGTAGGTTTATTAAACGTGTGAGTGGCGATTTGTAACTTTTGAACCGGTGCTCGGAATTGAAACCTGAGGGAACCATTGAACTCGTAGTGAACATATTCTCTTAAGGATACCTTCACCTCTGTCATAGTATCTCGAGGGTTTAAATTATATTTCATAATTTTCATGGGAGAAAATAAAATAAACATGCTTTATTTTATTTTTGAAATTGAAACCTCTCATTTTAAATTTAGTCATAGTGACCACATGAACCCTCTTCTTTACTGGAAGGTGACCCTTGGAATTTCCCCTGGTTAATGTGCCAACTCCAATGTAAAAAATGTGAAAATTTTTATTCATTAATAAACATAATTTATTATGTTGGCTTCCCATGTTGCTTGAGGTTGTAAAAATTGTTGGCAAAAGAGGAGAGCCTTGCAGAGGACTTTTGGAGGATCATGTTCCAATGAAGAAGCACACCAAACGAAGAATGAGGATGACGCCTGAGCCCAGATCAGAGACGTGTTGTGGGAGCACCAAATGCCGATGTCCCCATCAAAAAATTCATTTCATTCCTTGCGACATCTCCAATGAATGAAAATGTAGGGTTTTAATTCGATGTATGATTAAATCTATTTTATTGATTCTTCATACTCTTGATTCACAACGACGATGGCCAAACAAACAAGCCTATCATTATGAAATTATACCATGACCCTCTTCTTTCATCTTAGTGCATTTTTCGATGTCAAATAGTTAAGGATGTTGAAAATGCAATGTCTCATTGATCACGACATATGGACACAGAACCCATGACCCGAGGATCACGAATATGCAGTCGACATAATTTTTGGGCTTGGAACAAAGCCACGATGGCTTGTAGAAGAAGGCGGCAGCCAGGACCTAGCCGATTGTGTGAAGGTAGGGCGGCGCGCATCTATGCCACAGGAAGAAGAGGTTGAGCCCGCCATCCAGGGTGGAGCAGGGCAACGGCTGGCGCACCTGCCGGCCGCAGGTGGATAGCAGTGTGCATCCGTGCCGCTGGGAGGAGAACTGGTCGGTCGTGTCACGCCGAGTGTGACCGCTCCAGCGGGCCCACACGCTAGCATGGAGACCAAACGACCATTAGGCCATTTGAATTTCCAGGGGGAACCTCCCAGCCATGTTGATGCCAGGGCAGGCCCCACCATGGTGGGCCACCCAACTGCGGGCTATACTGTGGGCCGCCCCCAGTGGGCCGCTCCATCTGGCCATGCATAGAAGGCCACACCAGTGGGCCGTGCCCAGCATGCCATGTCGGGCCACCCCCTTTGTTGATTGGGCTGGACCAACCGCGTCCTAGGCCAATGGGGTTGGGTTGGCCTATGCTAGGTCGGGTTGGGTCGATCCGACCGAGTCAGACCAGACTTTGGCCCATCTTGACCTAGATTGTGCCTTTGTGGCCATATCCTGAGAACCAGGCATCTGTTTGATGAACCGTCTACGGCACCTGAATCCTTGGATGAAGAAGGTCATTTTGATGTAATCCAATTGGGTTTTAGTTAATTTTGGTGTACGATAAGGATGGATCAATCCACGATTGAAACAGGGCCCTCAATGAGGAAATTATAATGACCTACAGACCGGGCGTCTGATTGACGGGTTGTCTTTTGGGTTGGGTACCTTTTGAAGTTATAGACCTTTTAGATACATCTCTGGGAGACTTCAGGGTGGTCGAGGTATGACCAATATCTCGAGGGATATATTCTACAGAACTCGAGTGCACCATGTACGAGGAATCCAGTGGCTGGCAGTGATGTGGATGTTGGAGGAAGATAATATGGAGGTTAGATACCTATCAACTCTGGGTGGGTTAGATCCTATTTGGGTCATTGCAGGGGTTATTACATATCGATACTGTGTGGGTCAGTACTAAGCGATCTTATGTGGGTCAGTGCATACTGATCCTATGTGGGTCAGATCCTGTGTGGGTCAGCGCTCAACTATCAGGTGTGGGTCATCGCATACCAATCCAGTGTGGGTCAAATCCTGTGTGGGTCAGTGCTCATCATTCCTGAGTGGGTCACCACATGACGATTTTGTGTGGGTCAAATATTTTGTGGGTCATTATGGGTGTTAGTACCTATCGAACCTGGGTGGGTGAGACTTTATATAATCAGTAGTAGTGCCTCTTAATAGAATAAGATGATCTAGATTTGTGACTAATCATCTGTACTTCTATACATCACTTATATCTATGTGAGATTATTCTTATATCATCATGTTGTACCTGTGTGGTACAAAATCTTAGGGGTGTTACTTATGTGGTACTCCTACCATAGTGGTGGTACCTGTGTAGTACTTCTACCTTCGTGGTGTTACCATTGTGGAATTATTCACTCTTGTGTGAGATTAGTATATCTTGATTACTTAGGTACATGTACGGGCATATACCTATGTAGGGTCAACTATTGTATCCATGTTTTTTGGTTTATCCTTTGCGCATTTGAGAGTCCTTTCGGGGTCTCAGAGTCCCTACTAAGTGTTGTAATACACACCCCATCACGAGCTACACCCACACCTTGTTGTCTATGGTGTAGATGACAGACATCAATTATTGAGAATGTTGGTACTTGGACTGGAGGATGCTCGGAGGGGGTCATTAGATGAGATGTTCCCTAGAGACGATTGTTCAATAGTTGTACCTACCCTTTAGGTATAATCCTTGGTGGGTTTTCATGGGAGATGTTTTCAGTTTTACTTGTACTTCACTGTTTTACTTGTACTTTTCAATTGGGATTGTATTATGCCCACTTTAATTTCTATAAACACCCTATTTACTATATAGTTTATTATTTTGTTGTTTCTTTCTCTGTGCATGGTTTTTGTGAGTTTATAGTTTATAAAGGCAATTGCTTCCCCTTTTAGGGAATACACATTTCGGTGCTTGTCGCCAGCCCCTGGCCTATGGAAGGCAAGCTAGGGGTAGTCCCGACATGGGCCCTAGGGGAGAAGTCGTGACATCATATAAATTTTATTTGATAAATGTTTAGTTTAACCATTTATGCTGTTCTCTTTTACTTTACCACCAATAAACGATAAATAATGAATATGAATATAATGGAAAAAACCAATTTTGATGATTGTTGAACCCTACAAATGACAATTTTCTAATTGATAAAAAATATAGTTCATATCCAATTATTAATGTATTTTCCTTAACTAAATGAGTAGTACTAATTTTTTAGAGTACTTCATACAAAAACATTTCAAAAAAGTTTAATGTTTCAAACTAGTGATGATTGTGAATAATAGACTATGCGTAGAAGATAGAACTAGAAATAGAGATGAATATTATTCCATGGTGAACGAATCATAACAAATAGTTTATAAGGTGATGGAAGGCATTTCATGATGTTTGATTACTATTTAAATAGTTAAATAAGGAGATGAGCTTAATTAATGGGGATTTAATTATGTTTTTCAGATATATTGGATGTTAAATATGTAGAACAAAATGGATAATCCATAGACAAGAATGTTTTATTTTGTTACATCATATGAGTATAAAAGGACATCATATGATTCATGTTGAACATTACGGTTTATGATATAATTGGTTACATTCATATGGAACATTTATATATGATTTCATTTTGAGTTGGGTGGGACATATATATTTTTCAAATTCATTGTGTAAATAAATTTATCTCATGGAATAATAATTTGATTTTAGTAGATATGATTAATACATTATAGATGATGGGGAAACCTGATCCACCATGGGATGATGGGGAATCGTGATCCACTTTGTGAAGATGGAGATACCTAATCCTATACAAGGAATGGACTATGACACAAGCTGGTAATTGTGGTGTTTCCCTCCTAGTATTTTTAGTCCCTATGAAGTTCCCTGTTCTATTTTTGGAAATGAGCCTTGACATGTAGGGAGTGATATTACATTTTTTGTGTCTTCCATATTCAATGTGTTTTTTATATATTATGCTTTATTAGAATATTATATTTATTCTATGATGATTAAAATATTAGGAACAACAAATATTTATGATATGACTAATTTTTATGTTCAATGATATGAGGGGTATTATCCTCTAATTTCATGATCACATTCTCATATCCTTATGCTAATGTTTATGCTTATATAGCTCCCTTGTTTAATCTTACTGGACATTGAAGATCACCCGTTTTAAGTACCATTCCTAATGTTATGGATATTTGTGTTAGGCATGATATGTATAAGACGTTTCCTAAACATGAAAACCCTCGTGGAAAATAATGTATCTCACATATATACCAGTGTTTATGATTCCATGTTTTCAATGGCACTAAACTAATATCGTCTTCTGGATTCTATTTGTGTAATGTTTTATGTATTCCACAAAAAATGATGTACCATAAATGTATGATAAGTGATGGTGTCTATAAAATATCTGTATCCTATTAAGTGAAACTATATTTTATCCTATGTGAATAACACATGACATCCCCAGCACAAGATGTAAAACTATAGCCTTACCCAATGAAATGAAAATCGGATTACCCATATATAATTGTCATGGTATTCCACTCCCTCTCCCCAAAATCCCATAACATTCCACTCTTAGAGGATACTATGCATAATCCTCACACCATCCAGCATTGATCATCGTTTCATGACATGAGATTCCTTTCTTCATGAAGTTAAACTACATGGATTGGTCCGTTCACATTACCAAAAATGATGGAATCCAACTATGTGGATTTTAATTCTTATATTCTAAATAGTGTATGTAGCTTACCTCTATGAGGATTAGTCTCATCATTGGTAAATGATGATATGATATTTTAATTGTGGTACCCAATTCAATATTTTATTTACCTATGATATCAATATACTATGCACACCATGGTCAATCTCTCGAGTGGGCCTCTCATACACACTATTTTCATATTGTAACTATTACAATTCAACTCATATAAAACATACCTATAAAGTAATATAGTTATGGATTTTTACTATGAAAATACATTTAATATAATATATATGATAATTAAAAGAAATACGCAATGAAAAAATAATAATACACAAATAAGTCAACAAAAGAAACCCATTGTTCTTAGGGTTTCGTGGTGGGGTTGTACTATTATTCAAAATATATTTCTAATTATTTTATTCAATGTATAAATCCATACAGTTAACTTCAAATCCACTTAGTTGAATATTATAATCCAATATCTATACAACTTTATGTAGGAGTAAACTCTTCCACATCAATATCTAATACAAACTCCACTATTTTAATGACTTAGATATCGATTAGAAAGAAACTGATTAAATGTGGATAAAGATATCAATGGTAGGGAAACTGGGGTAACCACTCTACACAATAATTTTAAACAATACTAAATCCTTATATTAAGACATGATAAATCATTAATTCACAATAAAATCAAATTCTATCACCTCTCCCCTACAATAAGAGAAATGTTTTCCTCTCCACAAACATGGAGTGAACAATAATAATGGTGGGAGATATATTTAAAATAAAAGAAATATATGAAAAATTTAAATGAACGGAATAAGAATAAAAAATAAACTAATGTATAATGAAAATATTTAAAACTATTACAAAACGTAAACTCTACCATAGCCCTGGAAATTACTATAAAATGAAATAAGAGAAGACATGCAAATGTATGGGGAGAGTGGTGAACTAATTATTTCCAAAAGTATCCTAAAATGATTCAGTAAGGATGTCACAATAAATGGACTAATTTTAATAAATTTTCTTCATGAAAATTTTTCATGATTTTTTCCTTCAAAAACCCTTAAAATTATTACTTTATTTTCCACTAGATGTAAGAGTTATGCCCGATATACATCGAGAGATTATTTTTCTCCATGGGCCTCTTCATATTCAACATAGTCACATTCCCATGTCATTATGACCATAAAACACATCAATCCATGTGTTCCATACTTTATAATGATTGTTTTATACTTTCTTTCTCATCCCTCCAAATCACTTTACACATTTTCAACTCTCAGTTTAGATTTTATGAATTAATTATTAAATAGAACCATTTTTTTCCTAATGAGACCCTTTATATTCCACAAGTTTGAACTATTATAATGTTGTCTTAAAGAATTGATTTTTAATTAAAAATCAACATTGGTGCACCTTATGGGAGCCTCTTTCGTCACCTTCTAGAAGAAATTTATTTTTTACACGATTATCTTTATTTATGATTCAAATATAGAGGTGGGGTCCAATTTACTATATATAAAAACAATCCAAAAAAAGGATTAATTTGGGCCCTATATGTCTGATACAATATATGATCTTGTTGACAAATATGTAGCTAATTAACATCGGTACACTGAAATAGAGTCACTCTATAAAGACCAATATTAAAAATAATATGCCAGAAATATGTAAGTGATTAAAAATAGTTAAATTTCCAGAATCGGTAATTTGTTGTATTTTAGCTCAAAATACAACAAAAACCTATAAATGTGACAAATACCCATAAAATAACACAATGGTGGGATTATAAACATTTAAATATGGATTAATTTACAAAAAATGTTATCTTTTTCCCTTCCGTACACTTAAGAAATGCACTCCTGATTAGTCTTCATATATTCAAATCAAAACTCATACAACAATAATAAATAGGAAAACATCATTGATATTTTCAAAAAAAAAATATACATCATTTCTCTTCAGTGAAAAACAATTCCCTATCATTTTCATTCCTCAAATTTAAATTTATCAAACCACATAAATCCAACCTTGTACCAATCACAACATACCTCACATTGAAATTTATGTCACTCTTAACTGATGATAAATTTAATATGATGTTTTGCACATATATGGAAAATGAATTATTCATTATAGGATGGTGAAAATTACCATGTCTCTATAGCATGAAGTATGAAAATTTATTTAATCATGTGGAAATTGTCATGGTAAATTCTGTTGTTAATGGTTTGTGGGAAGATGATTGAAAAATTTAAGCCTAGAAAGATGTGGTTTGACTCTTAAGTAAAATGAATGAAGAGTAAAATTAAAAAAAATTATATAACTCACTAAAATAACCATAAAAATTTCAAACAAAACACCACCCCATTTTTTTTGACATGCGATATGAGTTAGTTAGTGAATAAAAATAATTATATCTTCCATTTTACCCCATTTTTTGTAATTCTCCAGAAAGTCACAACATTATTTTATTTTTTAAAAAATTAGGATGAGATAATAATTTAATAAAATTAATTAATAAAAAAAATTCTTTATTTAAGATACTTATATTAATCAATAATGAATATACAATAAGGAATTCAATCTCATGACAATTTTTTCATTTTTTTGAAAGAGATATGGATGAAACCAAAGAAGGATACTAAAATGATGAATCAAGCCAAATTATATAAATTTCCACTACCCAATATGTTCAAACACACCTCAAATCACACACAAAAGAAAACACTTCTGAAATAAATCACAATAAAGTCCCTTCCCCCACACTCAAACTTGAAATATCAATGAAATAATATTGTTAGTGTGGGTAGGTAAGGAAAATATGCATGTAATGTGGCATAAACATATAAGAAAATTATTGGAATCTAAAGGACAACTAATGATATATTTAATGGTAGTTTTATGGATTATTTATATATAGTAAAACAATTTCTTCATTAATTTAAAAAACATTCCATGAAATCTAGAATATCGAAATAGAAAAATCACAAATTCTAGTTCTAATACAAATGTTGTGATTCCCTCAATAAGGTGTGGGTATTAGAATGCATATATAAAAGAGGATAAGAATATCTTATATGACTGTAAATATATTTTGGGTTAGTGTATCATGGTAATTTATTTCAAAAAACGGTCAAAAACATAAAAATGACTGAATATAAAATTTAAGGAAATCAGTTTTCATATCAAAATTTATTTTAAATCCTTTTTTATCAAATATCATGCCAAATCCCTCAAAATAAATTGATGTATGAAAAATGATTACAATATTCATTGAAGCTCACAGATTCTAAAATGTTTAAAAACAATAAGGAAAATATCACATCAAAAACAACCATACATGCTGAAACTCCCACACAATTAGATTTCACTACCCCTCATTTTATCTCAACAAAATAAAAATAATGTTAGTAAAAATAAAGTGAAAGAATGAAACAAGAAAGATTTTTATTCTAATGGAAGCCATGATTTAGGATCCTATAAACTTCAAATTGTCCTAGAATGTATGAAATAATGACAATAATACAAAAATTAATGATGAAGAAATCTAATGTTAAAAGAAATGGGATAATGCCTGGTTTGACCCCCCAGGCTGGTGCTAGGTTTTTATGTCCACCAGTCGGTAATTTGTGGTAGTTTAACCTCAATACTAAGGTGGATAGTGTTTCATGATCAAAGAACACATGAAAATAAATCTCCTCATTCTTTTCATACAAAACTATTCATAGAGTATCCTATTAATAGAGTGAAATAGCTCCTCCCCATCTAAAATGTGGAATAGATTGGATGATGAATGAAAATGAAATAATGATTCCTATTTATTTACATTCACAACATGTGTGGCCTCATCAAAATAAATATCTAGGGAATTCTCATGTAATTTTGTATAAAAAAATTCAGAAAAATGGATGTTATATAATCATTCAACGTGAATATGATTAAAACATGATGAACCCAAAAATAAATCATAACCATCAAGAAGGAAATCTTGAAACAAGATCTCTTGAGGCATGGCCATAGGGAGTTCTATTTCAACATGGTTATATTCATGTTATTCAATATAAATATAGACATAGAGTGGTATTTATTATTATTTTAAAAGTATGTGAGGATCACATACATTTTGGTCTTCAAAAAAATCTAACCCATGATCTTCATAATTTTGTTTTTCTCCAACTGTTGTATCAGCTGCCATGTCTCCTTACGAAACATCTTCATTTAATGGACAAGGAATTAATATTGGATATTCATGATTAAATTTAAACTCTCCCTTGGCTTCTTTAACAACAAATGTAGTTGGAAGAAGACTTATATCATCATTTTCAGATGTTTTTTTGTTCCAACCATTATATATATAATTCTTGAATGAAGGATTATTGGTTTTTCAATTTCATATTCAACTCCTACATTCTTGTAACATTCTCTTAACCATGAATCTTAAAAAATTCATCGATACAACAGAAATCATCACTTCGTCAAGAATTAGAGAACTCTCTAAATAAATCCATCTCATCCTAAAAAGATATGTAATGAAGAACTGTTCTATTTTTTAATTTTTTTTTGAAATAATATTGTGTGAAATAAATTTTCATCCCCCTCAACAGCTCCAAATTGATGGTAAGATACTTTAGTCCTTAAATTATATTGAATATATTATTTATATGTGACTAAAATATAGTGTGCATTCTAGGGTCGATCTCTTGATGAGGCCACTCACATGCACTATTTTCATGTTGTCACTATTATAATTCCACTAATAAATAACTAACCTATATAGTAATTAATATACGGGTTTTGATTATTAAAACAAAATTAATATAATATATATGATAAATAAAATTCAAAACTAAATGAAAATAAACAATAAACAAAAAAGTCTATATAAGAAATCCATTTTTCTCATGGTTTCATAGCGGTGTTATCCTTGTTATTTATAATATATTGCTCATTATTTTACTGAAAGTAATGATCCAAGAACATTGGATTTAATCATTCTAATTTGAATGGTATTATACTTCACGAAGACCAATTCATGTAGTAAACTGTTCTATATCAATACATAATAAATTCTCCTCCATTTTAATGACCATGATTAGAATATGAAGGAAAATGATTAAATGAAGAGAATGAAAACAACAATCGGGAAAGTGGGGAGACTAACAATTAAAATAATTTATCCACTACTAACTCATTATAATAAAACACAATTATTCATTAAATCACAATAATCTCAAATACCATTACTTCCCCCTTCTAACAAAAGTTAGGGTTACAACTCCTCAAATATGGAGTTACGAAGAAGTACGATTATAGATACTCATAAAATAAAATACCTAGGAGAATAAAATAATTGAATATAATATGAGAAAAGAAAATATAATATATATTGATAATATTGAAAATTATTACAAAAAATTGAACTCCACCTCATCACCTGAAATGAATATATCTTGAAATCAGAGAATATATACATATTTGAAGGGTGGGGGTGAAGGAATTTAATCCCAACATATCTTTCGAATATTTCCACATTTATGTCATATTAAATGGATGATTTTGTGAAAGGTTTCTTCTAGAAATTTGTTCCATAATTTCTCCTTGATTTACACTAAAATGTTTAGATTTATCTTCCATAGAATGTAGGAGTTATGGACGATTCACTTTGAGAAATTAACTTTTTCCATGTGCCCTGTAATATTCAACATCATTACATTACCATGTAAATGTGACCTTAAATCCTATTGAATAACATGTTACATATTTAAAAAAAGGTTTATATTCATCCTTTCATGTATGTACAAAAAATTTCTGACATTTTGGACTCGGGGTTCTGATGGTATTAATTAATTTCAAAATGGAACTATTTTTGCTTGATGGGACCATTCATATTCCCAATGTTAGAAGTGTACCAGTAATGACTTAATGAGATGGTTTTAACTTAAAACTAACCAAGGGAGCTCATAATGGAATCATATTTCCTATACATTAGTATGAAATGTACTTGTACATGTTTATCCTAATTTATGGCTAAAATACGGATGTGGCGAAAAATCTAATAGATAAAAAAACAATCTAAAAAAATTTTTTTTGGGGCACCAGTTTTTTAAATATAGACATGTCCAAGTTGATAAATCTATGGAAAATTAACATTGGTATCCTAAATAAATAATCCCAATATTTGTTTCAATATTTAAAATGATATTATTGAAATACATAAGTGATTGAAAATTGTTAAAATTCTATAATTGACCATTTTTTGAATTGAACCTCAAAATACCACTAAAACCTAAAAACATGACATTTATACCTAAAATAACACAATGGTGGGATTATAATCATTAAATTATGAAATAAATAATTTTAAATTATAGATTCATCACTTCCCATCAAATAAGAATTTCTCTCAGGGGTCGTTATCATCTATTCAAATATAAATTCAAACAATAATAAAAAATGATAAAAAAAATTATGGTATTATCCCAAAAAATATAATATCTGTTCTATACTATGAGGAATTATTCCATTTACATTTCTTTCATCAAATTTAAATTTTTTTAGCCACATAAATACATCAATTTCTCAATCAATGCCTAAAACACATTAAAATTTATGTCACTATTCACCCAAGAGAAATTAAATACGGAGTTATGTTCATACATTGAACATGAATGTATCACCATAGGATTTAGAAAATTTTAATTTCACTATAGAATAATACATAAAAATGAAATAAATCAAAATGAATTTTTCAAAGAATATTTTGTGGCTAAGGATTGTTGGGAAAAAGATTGAAATAATTTATGGCCAGAGAGTGGAGGTCCGACTCTTGAGTACAATTCATGAATATCAAATGATAAAACAAGATGAAACTCACATGAAACACTTTCCCAATGTGATAAAAACACCACACCATTCATTGTGACTACAAACATGATTAAATCTGTGATTAAAAAGAAATATATAATCCAGCTTCTCCAATTTTTTTGTAATGCCCGAGAAAGGAATAGCTTTATTTTATTTTTCATTATTATAATGGAGGATGAGATGAAAATTGAATAAAATGAATAAATAAAAATCATTTCATTATTTAATATAGTGAAATGAGTCATAAAATAATTTACAATGATAAATTCATGATCATCTCAATTTGTTCATTTTTGTTTGAAGGAGAATCAGATGAAACAAATAAGGCCTCCTGAAATGACGACTCATGCCCAATTGAATCATTCTATAATACCCTAAATATTTATACACACCTCAAATCACCCACAAATTAGAAAAATAACAAATAACTCAAATTAATGTTCCACCCCTTATACTCAAACATGAAATATCCTTGCAAAATGTTTAAGAGTTTAGGTAGGTATAGAAAAGTCGGCATGTAATGTGTCTTATACAAATAAGTAAGTTCATTTCATCTTATGGATAACGAAGGAAGAGTATAAGGGTATGTACTAGTTTAATAGGTGTCTACCTAATGTAGTGAATCAATCATGTCAAAAAAAATTCATGAAATCCATTTTGTCGAAAGTGAAAAATCACACACTATGATTCTTAGACAAATTCCAAGTTTCTCTCAAGAATTGAGGGTATATTAGAGTGTTTGTATAATAGGTTAATAATTATGTAAAGGATAGTAAAAATATTTTGAGAAAGTGTTTCATATGAATAGATTTAAAAAATTGGCCAAACTCATAAAAATGATGGAAAAAAATAATCTAGGAAATGTTTTTCACATCAACACTCATTTAAAATCCATTTTTTCAAATATCATGTAAATTCCCTCAAAATCAATTAATGTTTGAAAAATGATCCTAATATTCATTTTAGATCAAGGATCATAAAATGATGAAACAAAAATGGACAAAATCACCCAAAAACATCAAGACATGTTGATGATCCACTCACACATAGATTTAACTACCCCTTATTCCAGCTTAACAAAATAAAAATAAGGGAAGAAAAGCTGAAGAGAGAGAAAGATACCACCTTAATGTGTCTAACAATGGAATTCATGATTTAATCTCCTATAAACATAAACATGGCATAGAAATAATGTAATAAATCAAAACATAAAATATTTATAAAAAATAAAATGGAAAGGAAAAGAAAGGTGATAATGCTTGGTTTGACCCCAAGTAGGTACCTTGTTTTTATGGCCCCTGGTAAAGAAATTACAATGGTTTAACACTAATCTGACGGTAGATGCGGTGTCAACTCAAAAACCACCATAAATTCTTTCTCTTAGTTCTTTTTATCCAAAAAATAGTTACATAAAACCACCTTAAAAGAGACTAGTTGTAACACCTTGAGATTTTATGAAAAAAAATTATTTTTAATTTCATTAATGTCTTGTGTAGTACTCTACACCAAAAGGAGATTTCACAACACGCATACCTAACTTGGCTTTCATTACAAGCAATCACGACCTTCCACGATAGCTTGTGTTGTACGGAATACTGAGTTTTGCTAAACAACGATATGTTATATAAACTAGCCATTATGAATAGTAATACCATCTTTTTGAAATTTTATAAATTTTATATTTTGAAACGGACTTCATTTTTGGATTGGGAATATTGAAATTATCCTAGGGTGAATTTTTGGTATTTTTCTGAAAACATTTAATTTTTGATGAATAGTTAAAACACTGGGTAACTATTCAAAAACCGACTTTTTATTTAAATAAATATTTATTTTATTTAAATTTATTTTAGGTCAAAATTGATAAATAATACCTATATAAGTTCAATCTAATTCATTGGAGTCATTTTATAATAATTTTAGATATATAAAAATTTTATGAACTTTTCACCGTCTTTTACCCACCTCCTACGAGAATTTGCAAATTCACATAAAACTTAAATTTTCCGCTTCTGTGAGTGGAATTTAAAAAATCATAGAGACATGGTTAATATCATGGACTAAAATGTAGTTCAATGAGATGAAAATAATTTTTGGTGAATAGTAACTTTTTACTTTATTTTACCACGGTTAAAAGTAAATAGCGTAATTAAGGGTAAAAATGATATTATTATTACACTAACACATGTACTAATTCTATTTGATAAGTGTAATTCGACCAAAAACAACATTATTAATAACATATTACCATTTAGGCCCACTTGGATTAGATTAGGACATTTATTATTAATTTATTTAAAGAAGGGTTAAAATAGTTAAAATCAAAGTTTAATAACTAAATAATTTTTAATATAGGATTATACATAAGATAAATTCAACTATAAATATTCATTAGAAAGACAAATAAATTTCCTACATAATTGTGTTTTATTTATAATTTTTAGACATTAAATAATTTAATTTATTTATGTTAGAATGATGATGCAGTAATTATCTTATTAATGAAATATTGACATAAATGATGTTATAAATACCCAAATAAATATAATTTGAGACTTTTTATTAATTAAACTAATTTTTTTGGTTAATATGACATGTTAGTATTGATTTATATTTTTTTTGAACTATTAATTCTGTTATGATTATCACAAAAATCAAGTACCGATTAGTGTCAAAATTGACATAAAATAGTTTTTAAAACAAATATTATATTTTTAATTGTTATTTTATACATAAAAATATAAGGTTCGGCCAAATGACTTAAATAAGGTTATATATTTTAATAATAAAAATCTTGGGGTTCGTTTGTCTTGTTATGGTATGTTTATTAACCTTATAGTGTAAGAAAACAAGAAGACACAATAAAAGAAAAATTATTTAACTTAAAGTTAAATCTAAATGATAAGGTTAAAATAGAAACTTAAACTTTTATAAATTATATTGGATGAGAGGATTTAGACCCATCCCCACCTTAGCTTCTAAATAACTCAATTTGGATCTATTAAAATCCAAATATGACTTTATAATAAAATAATATTTTTAGTTATTCCAAAGGTGCCCCTCTCCTCCCTTATAAAAGGGAACCTCCTCCCTCTCTTCCTCACACCACTTTGAGACTTCATGATCCGCCAACCCCTACCAATTTATCTTCTCCAATTCCATAGAAACATACTAGAGGTTATTTTCTTCTTCAAAGACCAATCTTAGTGCCTTAAGAGGAGGTTTTAAAATGGCGTGTCGAAAGAAAAGGTAATATCTGTTACCGATTCTTTCAACTTTATTTCTTCTTCCACTTCTACTTATTTAGTTGTTTCATTATGAAGTAATAACCTCAGTATCACTAATATACTGATATGTTATTATAAGAATGAAACAACCCTATTTCACCACATATCGATCCTATGGAAAAGGAAGTCACCGCGCCTGCGTACGTACGGAATACCGTCTCCACGCCGTGGTGTAATCTATTTTCGACCACCACCTTACTTGGATGGGTATAAGGGTGTAAATAAATAACTATATTTAATTATTGCAAAGTGATAGTGATTCTGAAATATTATACATGAACTTCAATGCAATTCCACGATCATGGGAATGATTTCATCGTTCGTGCCTACGTACGGACTACCGTCTCCACGACGCGATGAGATTTATTCTCCATGTTAACCATTCATGAATGATTATAAAGTATATATATAATAAGTAATCATGATATATATGAAACAATAATGATACTGGATTTATGCATATATATATGTATGTAATCTACATAATTTCATTCAATTCAATAAGGAAACGAAAACAGTGTTCATGCGTACGTACGGCCTACCGTCTCTATGAATGGTGTATTTCATTCAATTTAATCGATCTATCATATATATATGTAGATACTGAATATATATTATATATAAATCATGTTTTACATTTTGGAATTAAGTAAATCAGTATATAAGTAATAATATCAAGAACAACAAGTCCAAACATGTACGATAAATAAAACGATTTAACACAAAACATTTCTTTAACATGGAACTTACAAAAGAACGGGTAATATAAAGACATAATTGAACCATATATGATATCATAACAATGAATATTATTCTATAATAAGTCAGTGACATTATTTAAATCATTATACAGGAGTTTCGGAAAAGTGCGAAGCTTATCGTACCAAAGGTAAAATATAATTTATCAGTATCATTTTTATCCAAGATTGTTTATTCGTAAGTATTTACCGGGGTTATCTTTATCATCCAAGCCCATGTTTTCTAAAAAAAATTCAATTATTTTTAAAGTCCTTTTTACCCGTTTTTTACTTTTACTACATGGTATGTAAGGAATTTTTTTTTGCCATACGAGGTACTTTTTGACTTTTCCGACAAAAGTACGAGAAGAATGTTATTTTTAACTTATACGACGTGAATATATTTTTATGGTTTTATAATGCATCATTTTCAAGAAGCTTAATCTACAAGATTTTGTGAATATTTTCAAAAAAATTATTTTATTTTAAATTCTATAGAATTTTGTGAAAATAAAATGATTTTGAAGAAGAACGGATATTTTCATAAAGAATTCATTTCAAATGTTTTATCAAAACCATTTTCCATCTAAGATGACATTATTTCATATGTGTATGTTTAAATTTTAATGTCTCTATGATTTACAGGGTTTAAAATAACTTATTTTGAAATTATATCCATTTATTTTATATGGATTATGTGATGATGGGATGATGTTTATGAAACCCATATAATTTATTGGGTTATTATGAATGATGTATGTTTATTTCGTGGCACAAGTAAGAATGATTTCATTATTAGATGGGTGGGACCTATATCTCCCTCCAATGCATTGGGTAAAGATTTATATCTAATGAGATAGACATGGCTGGAATGGTATGTTAATCTGGTTCAGTGTTACAGGACTGGATTGAGGAGTGAACTCGATTTAGAAAGGGACTTTGTCTACTAAGATGGTCTTGGCAGCAATGCCTTGGATACTATGGAAATCATGACATGTGATGAATGGTTGCCACAATTACATTATTTATTCCCATGATATTTTATCATGATTGATGTTTCTTTATGATATATTCCTTACGTACTTCTATGATTTATGTCCTTGCTCAAGATTTTGATGTTTAGATTTTATGTTCAAAATTGTGTATTCAAATGTTTATGGATTGTTTTATGTTCTCTATGCTTACCCTTAATGAGAATTTGAGATCACCCATTTTTATGTTCTCATTTCCACAAGATATAAAGAAAGGTTGTAGGTAAGAAAATAAAAAGGGGAAGATCTTTATGGGAGATTTTGAAGATCTTTCACCACGATTAGAAGATTATGTTCCAATTTTCCAAAGACACTAAACTATTCGGTCCTTGTGCGTCTGTTTTTGTTATGTACTATGTATTCCACAAAAGTAATGTAATGTACATGTACGTAAACCTTTAGGTCTCTACAGTTGGTATCAGAGGAAATCTTTAGTCAACCTTTGGAAACTAGGATGTGAAAACATTACAGAGATCCCTAGAGATATTTCAAAGGTATATCTAGGGATGTCCATAAAGATAAGTATACTTATAGGATATAGTCCTATAACTACGGTAATGATCTCATAATTTCACCTAAGATGTTAGATATTAAGGGTACTCCCCCTTTACTATTTTGTTTTCCCTATCTTGATTTTTTCCTCTCACACTATTCTTTTTGGGTTTTAGAAAATTGCTGGAAATAGGAAGATTCGCAATAATAGAGGATATGACGGAAAATGGAAAGATATTCTTCATAAGCAACCAAATGAAACGGGATTTTGAAGTCAAAACATTGTTATTATACCTAATCAGAAATCTCATAATATGATCAATAATATCAACTTTGGTATGTTTCCCGACTCAGATAATAAGAGAAATATGGAGTTTCATGATGATCATAGAGGAAAGAAAGTTCAATTTCCCTCATGTAAATAATGTGGGAAGAGGCATCGGGGAGATTGTTTCAATGGAACTGTAATATGCTTTGGGTGTGGCAAATAAGGACACAAAGCCAGTAAGTGCAAAAGAAAAGGTTCAGTTAATACCATGGACAAGGATAATGGTATTGCTACGAAATCAACAATGATTAGATGTTTTAAATGTGGAATGTTTGGGAATTATTCAAACCAATTCCCTAAGGGAAAATCTCATGAAGAGAATCAGAATGGGCATATGATTAGTATTTATGTGGATGATGATAAAGAGACTACAGATGAAATATGAGATGAAAGAAATGATGAAGCTCAGTTAGTGGTTTAAGAAGTTATTGGAATTATTGAATGTTTATAAAGAATAATGTATGGTACTATGGAATAAAGAATCATTTAAGGATTTTTACACTTTAGTTTTTCCTAAAGTATTTGAAAGTATATGTTGAATGGTACCGGTAACCATGGAAGGTTATTCAGATATTATTGGAAATTAGATGATATGTGCATAATGAAGGGATAAGAATATAATGAGATGTTTGGTTGTATTCATGATCTCATGACTAATATAAGGAAATAGTTATATCATGGTTTGAGTATATAGAATTCTGGGGTTTTGGTATTTGGAAGGAGTAAACTTTTGACAGCACTCATGTTTTCACTAAGATTCAATGGGTATTCAATTTTCAAGAGAATACATGATTAAGGCCTTATAATGATTGGAAGGTGACCAAAAATACATATCTTATTATATATGGGGATCAATGATGGTATTAGCATGCTTGTTATATGAACTCTCTGGTAATCGTTTTCACTATAATATGAGAATGGACTGCAGTATTTTGGATAAGCCTAAAGATTGTAATGGATTATGTTGGACATAAGTTAGTATTGTTTATGGCTATAACTTTTTCAATATTATTGATTGAAAGTTATAATATTGTATTTTTAGTAAAAAAGGACAACCTGTAGAACGGGCGACAACCTGTCATGTTGGACAAGGCTGTGGGAATCAAACCAACAACCAAAGTGCGACAGGCCTTTATCGCTTACCACTGGCCAACAAGAAGTCCCTGGTTAGTAGAAACTAGTTTTATTATATTATGTTTTATGATAGATCAAGTATAAGTACATTTTTTGGAACTATATACGATTAATCTAACCATAGATGGACTTATATATATAAATTTTGCTAACTTATGTTTGAGATAGATGGAATGACCTTTCAGTCTATCGCATGATCTTCTAAAACTTCGCAAAAGACAAATTCAACTTCGTTTCTTAAAGAGATGTAGTGGAAAATTTTCAAGGCACGAACCATGGTGAGATTATACCAATATAAAGTAAGTATTTCTTCTACTTGAAATTATTCAACTTTAGGGAAATGATATTTAAAACAAAAATGTTGTCATAGTGACCTTATATCCGATGAATCAGATGGTACCCTAGATCATCAAAAATTAATGGCTTTGTGATTTTTGGCTTTTTCATAGCCATGTTCTCCACCACTCTCCATCAGAACATGACAGTTAGATTTCTCTTCCATATCCATATTTTCACCTATGTTCTCCTATGTGAAAACCCAGTGATCAGTTAATTTGAGAAACAGTTACGTTACATACTTTAGTTTTTAAAGTCAAGTTTTGGTATTCCGTTTTACAATGTGGGTATCTATTAATGAAACTTTCAAGTAGTAAACCATTTATAACCCCGACGAATTTCGAGGGAGAAATTCATTTTAAGGGGGGTAGAATGTAACACCCCAATATTTTATGAAAAATATTCTTTTTAATTTCATTAATGTCTTTTGTTTTACTCTATACAAAAATGATCTTTCACAACACGCATCCCTAACTTGTCTTTAATTACACGCAATCGCTACCTTCCACGATAGCGTGTGTTGTACACAATACCGAGTTTCTCTAAACAATGATATGTTATATAAACTAGCAGTTATGAATATTAATACCCACTTTTTGAAATTTTAAAAATTTTATCTTTCGAAATGGACTTCATTTTTGGATTCGGAATATCTAAATTAGCCTAGGGTTATTTTTTGGTATTTTTCTGAAAACATTCAATTTTTGATGAATAGTGAAAACACAGGGTTACTACTCAAAAACCGACTTTTTATTTAAATAATTATTTATTTTATTTAAATATATTTTTGGTCAAAATTGATACATAATACCTATATAAGTTCAATTTAATTAATTGGAGTCATATTATAATAATTTTAGATATATAAAAACCTTATTGAACTTTTCACCCTCTTTTACCCACCTCCTAGGAGAATTTTCAAATTCACATAAAACATATCATTACCGCTTCTGTGAGTGGAATTTCAAAAATTTAAGAGACACGGTTAATATCAAGGACTAAAATGTAGTTCAATGAGATGAAATTTTTTTTGGTGAATAGAAACTTTTTATTTTTTTACCACGGTTAAATGTAAATAGGGTAATTATGGGTAAAAATGAAATTATTATTACCCTAACACATGTCCTAATTCTATTGGATAAGTGTAATTCAACCAAAAAAAACTTTAGGAATAAAACATGACCATTTAGTCCCACTTGGATTAGATGAGGACATTTATTATTAATTTATTTAAAGAAGGGTTAAAATAGTTATAATCAATGTTTAATAACTAAATAATTTTTAATATAGGGTTATAGATAAAATAAATTTTACTAAAAATATTCAATAGAATTCTAAAAAGATTTCCTACATAATGGTGTTTTATTTATAATTTTTAGACATTAAATAATTTAATTTATTTATGACACAATGGTGATGCAGTAATTAACTTATTAATGAAATATTGACATAATTGATGTTATAAATAACCAAATAAATGTAATTTGAGACGTTTTATGAATTAAACTAGTTTTTTAGGTTAATATGACATGTTATTATTGATTTATATTTTTTTGAACTATTAATTATGTTAATGATTTCACAAAAATCAGTTACGAAATAGTGTCAAAATTGACATAAAATAGTTTTTAAAACAAATATTATATTAATAATTGTTATTTTATTCCTAAAAATAAAAGGTTCGGCCAAATGACATAGATAAGGTTATATATATTAATAATAAACATCTTCGAGTTCGTTTGGCTTGTTATAGTAAGTTTATTATCCTTATAGTATAAGAAAACAAGAAGACACGGTAAAAGAAAAATTATTTAACTTAAAGTTAAATCTAAATGATACGGTTAAAATATAAACCTAAACATGTATAAATTCTATTGGATGAGAGGATTTCGTCCCATCCCCACCTTAGCTTCTAAATAACTCAATTTGGAGCTATTAAAAACTGAATATGACTTTATAATAAAATAATATTTTTAGTTATTCCAAAGGTTCCCCTCTCCTCCCTTATAAAAGGGAACTTTCTCCCTCTCTTCCTCACACCACATTGAGCATTCATGCTCAAACAGCCCCTGCCAATTTCTCTTATCCACCTCCCTAGAAACATCCTATAGGTTCTGGTATTCTTAAAAGACCAATCTTAGTGCCCTAAGAGGAGGTTTCAAAAAGGTGTGTCGAAAGAAGAGGTAATATCCGTTACTGATTCTTTCAAATTTATTTATTCTTATACTTCTTCTTCTTTAGTTGTTTCATTATAAAGTAATAACATCAGTATCACTCATATAATGATATTTTATTATAATAATTAAACAACCCTATTTCACAATCTATCCATCCTACGGAAATGAAATCGTCGTGCGTGCGTACGTACGGAATACCGTCTCCACGCTGTAGTGTAATCTGTTTTCGACCACAACCTTAATTGTATGGGTATAATGGTGTAAATAAATAACTATATATGATTATTGAAAAGTGATACTGATTATGAAATATTATACATGAACTACAATGCAATTCCATGATCAAGGGAATGATATCATCGCTCATGCGTACGTACAGACTACCGTCTCCACGACGCGATGAGATTCATTCTCCATGTTAACCATTCATGAATGATTATAAAGTATATATAATAAGTAATCATGACATATATGACATAATAATGAAACTGGATTTATTTGTATATATATGTATGTCATCTACTTAATTTCATTCAATTCAATAAGGAAACGAAAACTGCGTTCATGCGTACGTACGGCCTACCATCTCCATGAACGGTGTATTTCATTCCATTTAATCGATATATCATATATATATGTATATACTGAATATATATTATATATAAATCATGTTTTACATTCTGTAATTATGTAAATCTGGACATAAGTAATAATATCAAGAACTACAAGTCCAAACAATTACGATAAATAAAACAATTTAACCCAAAACGTTGCTTTAACATGGAACTTACAAAAGAAAGGGAAATATAAAATCATAAGTGAACCATATATGATATCATAACAATGAATATTATTCTGTAATAAGTCAATGACATTATTTAAATCATTATATAGGAGGTTTGGAAACCTATGAAGCATATCGGACCTAAGGTAAGGGATAATTTATCAATCTCATTTTTATCCGAGATTTTTTATTCGTAAGTATTTACTGGTGTTATCTTTATCATCCAAACCCATGTATTCTAAAAACAATTCAAGTTTGTTTAAAGTCCTTTTACCCATTTTTTTATTTTTACTACATGGTATGTAAGGAATCTTTTTTTGTTTACCATTTGAGGTAATTTTTGACTTTTCAGACAAAAGTACGAGAAGAATGTTATTTTTAACGTATACAGCGTGAACAGAATTTTATGGTCTCCTAACGCCTCATTTTCATGAAGATTACTCTACAAGATTTTATGACTATTTTCAACAAAAAAAAAATTTATTTTAATAGTGAATGGAATTGTGTGAAAAAAATGATTTTGATGAAGAAAGGATATTTTCCTCAATAATTCATTTCAAACGTTTTATCAAAACCAATTTCCATCTAAGATGACTTTATTTCATATGTGTATGTTTCAAGTTTAATGTCTCTATGATTTACATGGTTTCACTTTTATTATTATGAAATGATATCCATTTCATTTATATGGATTATGTGATGATGGGATGATGTTTATGAAACCCGTTTTATTTATTGGGTTGTTATGAATGATATATGTTTATTTTGTGGCACAAGTAAGAATGATTTCATTATGAGATGGGAGGGACCTATATCTCCCTATAATTCATTGGGTACAGATTTATATCTCATGAGATAGACATGGCTGGAACGGTATGTTAATCTGGTTCAGTGTTACAGGACTAGAACGAGGAGTGAACTTGATTCAGAAAGGGACTTTGTCCACTAAGATGGTCTTGGCAGCAATGCCTTGGATACAATGAAAATCATGACATGTGATGAATGGTTGCCACAATTACATGATTTATTCCCATGATATTTTATCAATATTGATGTTACTTTGTGAAATATGCCTTACGTACTTCCATGATTTATGTCCTTTCTAAGGATTTTGATGTTTAGATTTTATGTTCAAGATTTTTCATTCAAATGTTTATGGATTGTTTTATGTTCTCTACGCTTACCCTTACTGAGAATTTGAGATCACCCTTTTTTATGTTTTATTTTCCCGAGGATATAACGAAAGGTTTTAAGTAAGAAAATAAAAAGGGTAAGATCTTTATGGGAGATGTTGAAGATCTTTCACCACGATTAGAAGATTACGTTCAAAGTTTCCAAAGACGCTAAACTATTACGGTCGTTGTGCGTCTGTTTTTGTTATGTACTAAGTATTCCTAAAAAGTAATGTAATTTCCATGTATGTCATATTTTGGGTCTCTATAGTAGTATCTCATCCAACTCTTCAATGAGGTGTAACATGTAAGGTGTGGGAATGATAAAGAATGAGCCCTATTTATTCAATTCCACTACATGTGTGTCCTCTTTGAATTTTTCATCCAATGATTTGTTATATGATGATATTTTAGAAAATTTAGAATTGGTGATGTAAGATAATATTTCAATATTGATACTATAAAAACATAATTAATCAATAATGAAATCTTCCCATTACGAATGTCATCCTAATACATGATCTCTTCATGCAGAGACACATGGAGTTCTGTTTTAGAAGGGTTACTTAATCTTATTAAATATAAATATAGAGGGATATTGGTACTGATTATTCTTTTCAAAATATGTGAGGACCACATACCTTTTTGTATTCAAAAAATCCTAAACAATGATCTTCATAATGATGTTATTCTCCCATTTTAGATTTAGGTGGCATGAATGCTTTTGTAATCTCCTCACGTAATGTCTACGGATATATTATTGGAACATCATGTTTCATATTCAAATCTCCCTTGGGTTATTCAATGTCAAATGATGGGGGAACAATACGTACATCATATTCTTTATTTGTTCTTTATTTCTCAAACCATTATACATTGTATTCTTGAATGAATGTAGAAAAGTTGTTTAATTTCATGTTCAGCTGCTTTATTTATTATAATGTTCTCTTCACTATGATACATTAATAATTCACCCCTGATTCCCAAATCATCACTATTATTTGAATTTTAGAAGTAATTAATGAAATCTATCTCGGCCTAGAATGTAATCCAATGAAGCACTGTTTTATTTGTTTTTGAAAATAATATTTTTAAGCATAACTGTGATTGAAAGCACTTAGACCCCTCAAAATGGTGCCAAATTAAATATATGGTATTTTACTCATTTTACCAAGTTCAATATTTTATTTACCTATGGGTGAAATATTGTTTTCACTACATGGTTGATCTCTCGAGAAGGTCACACGTAGACATTGTTTTCTTATTATCACTATTATAATTTAACTAATATAAAACTATCCTATATAGTAATATAGATAAGGGTTTATATTATAAAAACATATTTAATATAATATATATGATAATTAAATTTAAAAACCCCATGAAAATAATGAATACAAACGGATATTAGTATAATTAACCCATTGTTCTTGGGTATTCGTGGTTGTGTTATACTTTTTATTCAAAATATATATCTCATTATTTTATTAAATATAGAGATCCCAACCGTTCAATATAAACCCTATCATTTTAATTGTGTTATCGTAAACTGATACCAATGCATGTTGTAGTAACATATTCCACATAAATAAATATACCAAACTCCATCATTTAAATGAATTAGATATCAATGAGAAGGAAAGTGATTAAATTGGGATAATGGAACAAATAGTATAGAATGTGTTTGAATGCTAACCACCATCATTTTAACAACAAAGGAATCCTTAAAACAAAAAAATAAATCGTAATGCATAATAAACACCAAACTACCACTTCCACCATTAAACAACAATAAGGGATAGCACTCTAGAAAATCGAAGTAAAGAATAAGCACAGTGGGAGAAACATGTAAAAAACAAATATGAAAATAAGATAAATGAACCCCATAATTAGTAAATATACAGTAATATATATTGAAATTATTACAAACTATTACAAATAAAATTAAACTCCAACATTTCCATGAAATGGTTGTATATGGAAATGGGAGAAGAGATGCATATTTATAGGGAGAGGGGGGGGGGAAATCAATCCAAAAGAATCCTTAAAATGTTTAACAGTATATTTCAAATTAAATAGCATGATTTGTAATTTTTGTTTCATAATAGTTATTAATTATTTTATCCATCATTCACCCTTACAATTGTGTCTTGGTTGGTCCCCGTATGTAAGAGTTATGGTAGATTTAGTCTATGAAATTAATTCATTTCATGTGCCTCATCATAACCACATATTCACATTCCCAAATAATTATGGCCATATAAATAGTTGATTAAATAATTCTATCCTTAATAAATGGATTTCCATATTATATTGTGAAACCCTCTATAAAATATTAGATATTTTGGACCCATGGTTCATATGGTATGAATTAATTATTTAATGGAATTATTTCTTCCTTATGATACCTTTAATATTACACAAGTTTGAACCATTCCAATAATACCTTAATGAGAGAATTTTGACATGAAACTCACCAAGGATGTCCCTTTAATTAATCCTCTCCCATATCTATGGAAAATAAATGCATTTTTAAATGTTTATCTACATTTATGACTCAATTATTGAGGTAGTGTCCACTAGAATGGGTAGAAAAACTACCAAAAATGATATATTTTGGCCTATAGATGTCCCAATCATGACTTAAAACAGTTAAGAAACATGTATCCAACAAATAAGGGTATCCTAAAACAAAATCACCCTATTTGGATCAATAATGAAAACAATATTCTTGAAATAAATAAGTGATTAAAAAAAGATAATATTACATAATTTAACATTTTTTTCATTTTATCTCAATATTCCACTAAAACCAAAATATATGGGAATTGCCCATAAAATAACCCAATGGTGTGATTATAAACATTGAATTATGGAATAAATTATTTCGAAATTTTGGCTTCTTCAGTCGACTCGTGATGTTCCCTCCTAGGGATGAACCTACTAGATACTCTTTAACATGGAATCTTGATTCATTGGTAAACTATCTTAATGTGACATCTTCCCTCATTTTGGTGCACCTACTTGATCCAACCCTATGGGGTTTTTTATTAAACAATATCCATCTCAAAATTTTATCAAAATTGTTCCATGGATCTACCTCCACTGGGTGTTTTGGCCCATTAGTATACCATACCATTGTCACGTCTTCCATCACAGGGACCCACCTCCTGAACTACCCCTATGTGGTGTTATAATCAACTATATATGTCTTTATTACTTTTTAAACTCATTCCCTAGATTAACCTACATAGGTTTTTCAGATCCATTTTTAATCAATACTAGTGTGACATCCTTACTCCTAGAGTTTTACCTCCTTTATCTTCAACCCCTTGGGTGTTTTCATCAAATAAATCTGTCTCCACATGATTTTAAACACAAGACCTAGATCTGCCTCTATAGAGAGTTCTGATACATTAATAAGATAAAATAGTTTGACATCCTCCCTCTTTTGGTGAACCTCATGAATCCTCCTCCATGGGGACTTTTGATTATCACCTTATTGATCCACCACCATGGGTAATTTCGATCCACCAACCTGTCTCAACGCGATGTTAAACTCATGAACCAATCCATCTCAACCTAATGACCAGATCCACCTATAAAGGATATAGAACTTGCGACCTAAAAGAAAATAGAAACTCAATTCAATAAACTTGTAATCCCCAGAGTAAAAATCCTTGGATTATTGACACCTTGGATGTTGTTACCTTGTGAAAAAAATTGGATTTATTGGGTTTCATGTCTATGATGACTCATATGATATTCCCTCCCACTATGAAGATTCAAAGGTTACCAATATTCTCAATGTCCATAAATTCTTATAGATACCAAGAATGATTACTTTTTTCATTGAAGGATTCTTCCTTTTCTAGATGGAATCAGTGTAATTAAACATCTTCAATTATTATTTGGATACTAGAATGGGGAGCATGAAAATTATTTCATTTTTTAAGGAGAAAAACACTAGGAAACGATCTCCATGGATGAATCTATGGTAGGATGAACCAACATCCCATCATCCCATTTAAATCAAGGATCTGACATAGCCGAATAATTTGATTAAATAATTAAAACCATGGAATGTGTGATTGTGTGAAAACATTAATCCAACACAGACATTCATGTTCAGATATAGGAAGGGCCTCGATGAAATCATTAGAAATAGAAATTTATAACCTTACGTGACACTCATCCCCTAAACTATGTGGTCTAATATCATACATGACATCATGAAAATAGTTTGTCATTGGATTAAAATATATGGTTCTTGGTTCCACTATGAAAAATGGTTGGCCAATCAATGAACACATGATAGAATTGTGGTAGTTATCATTTGGAATCCTGAATCTGAAATATTTTCATCATTGATATATATCCATCTTCAGAAGATTGGATGATGTTGGAGCATTGAGAATATCATTCCTTGTACTTACATTGGAGCCGAAATCCACCTTCCTTATAAGACCCCTGCTATTAAAAATCATCCATAAATTTTCTATATGAACCAGGGCTATATAATATATGATTTTGTGATCCAACACTATTCTACATCTTCCACAACTTCAACCATGAGATCAACTAGAGTTATCGCATGCATCATAACACCCACATAGATCATCTACTCAAGGTAAATAAATTCCTTCCATTGTAGGTGACTGTATTAGGGGTTATTATAATATGGGAAAAACCTCACCTAGACCTAGAGGGATCAGAACCATGATGAAGTTGCTGACCTTGAGGGCCAAATTGGGGGAAACCACCCATCATTATAATGTCAAACTACTTCGGAAGTCTCATCCCATATATCTCCAATGACTCAATTCCCTATGGAATGGAGGTGGGGGTGTTTGGGTAACCCCAGTTGTGATTACCACATGGGATCATCTTAGGTAGCTCCCACGAGGCCTCATCTGAGCGAAAAGTGATTAGTCCCTCATGATGATTAATTGGTGGACTTCCCCACTACTCCTCTAGGATCGGTATCAAGAACCCAACACCGACATCATTGGATGCTAGAAGATAATTTCTAACAATGTAAATCATCTCGCATGGCTCTAGTGTATTCTACCATAGATTATGTATCCCACCAAATCCTTGTGATATAGAAACATAGATTCAGCATTTCATTATTATGATCTAGACCCCATTTACCTCATTGGTAGGCTGGTTTGACCCTTTCAATCATCAGAACTATAGACAACCATTATGGTCCAACCCATGATGAGGATATTTAGTGCGATGGTACAACCTTCTATTTTAATGAATTATTTGGAGTCCGACCCAAAAATTTCCATGATCATGTATAGATCCTCCCCATATCAATAATGGCTCAATTGGAGGGCATGCCCTCTATCAACATGAATATCATCACCTTGATCTGTAGTTCCAAATCAGAGTCTATACAGGATCTTTTGATAATCCATATGGAGTTCTTCCTCAATCCCCCAATTCTTAATAAGGGCATCCGACCCATGCACCTATCAATAAAGACATAGGTCCTTCATATCTTCCTACGAATTAAGGTGGAGGTCATCCCAACACTTCCCATAGTCAAAAAGGATTTACTCCTTTCGCAAATGATAGAATATATATAGGCCATCCCCATAACTCAATAAACCTATTTGGAGTCCCTACCAGTGTTACAACCAACCAGGACAAAGGTCCTACCTATACAGAAGAGGTAACCTACCTTGAAGCACCATCCTAAGGAAAAAAAGAAAAAATATCATTGTTAATCGAAAAATAATGGGAATCACAAAGCCTCCATCGACCTCATCGACCTATATGATTTTGAGTAGAAATAAAACTCAATTATTGAATCCTATTCTCAGTTCTCTGTGTCTATGGTGGGATCTCGAATACTGAAGTTATCAATTTTTAATGAGAATTTATAAAGGATCCACATATCCCAGCACTAGTATTTGTATGTGGAGGAGGTTATGATTCCCATTTATTAGTTCATAGTGTATTCATATCAATCACTTCTAGTTTCCATCCACTGTACCTCTTACTAGGATGTTGGAGAAATATTTGGCTATGACATAACTTAATCAGAAGCTGAGCACCTTGTTGAGCCCAAAATGAGAATTTATACTCTCACACATTGGTTCACGGTGAATACACCATCCTACAAGGATATGGTGATGTGGTATGTACCTCCCCAATGAAACATCCCATCCTACAGTGAATAGTTGAATCACACAGTATCTCTTATATCGGAAAAACAACTTTTGAACTCATCCATATCAACATCATCGCAAATCTCTCATATATCACCGATAACAGTTTGGGCCAAACAAGAATAGAGACCTCCCTCTGAACAGAAGGTTTTGATGGAGGATCTAGCTACTGATCATTTTTTAGTAGTGTTTTGGAAACCTAAAACACAAAACAACATCCTAACGTCCCTTACTAATTGATAGGATTTGGATTTATCCTACATCAAGTAGGTGACATGTCACCACCTCCATGGTCATTTTTTGACTTATCTAGGAAACTTTGGTCACCATGAAGAGATCGATCAACCGTTTCAATGGGTCAAGCTAGGAGAACTCCAAGTGGCTCAGCTCCCTAAGTCATTTCTATAATGTCGAACCCTCTAATAAAGATTTTTTAACAACCTCATAGTGCCCTACAAGATAATAGAATGTGAATATCCACATTTACATATAATTTTTTTAGACAACATGCTACTCCTTGATTCACCTCTATCTTGCAATATCTTGACCAACCCTCAAATGACGAGGGTTCTGCTTAAGCTACCATTATAGTAAATATTTTCATCCCCATCATTCTATAGGATCAAGAAAATTAGAACTCTAACACTGACCAAGAATAAAAAATCCCACCCTAAGGGGATGTGTAATTCCATGAATACTATCAGATTGGTCTTCTTGCCCACCGAAAGGGGCATGCACATGGTATTTGGGATCCCACAATAATAAAATTCCCCCTCATCATCATATCAACAATGATAAAGTGAAATTTTTAACTCATATAGATCTGTGGATTCACCAAAATCATCGACAGATCCCACATTATCCTAGTTTCATCTGTATATCATAGATCAGAAAAGTCTCATCGATGAATTCATTAATAATTAGTGCCTGGATTATTGCACAACTTGATGAGATCTTATTTCTACCCTAGAGGTGTAACAAATTCTTCTTATCCAGATTATTTTATTCCAGCATGGTAATCTAACGAATTTACACGGATTTGAGGTACAATTATATGGGATGTCATAGGGATATGATTTAATAAATTCACCTATATAGAATAATTATTCTACTACATCCATATTGTGCTACTCCACATTCCAATCAACACTCTTAATGATTTGATGATATTTTCAACACATTTTTTGTTAGTATTATTTGTAAATATAGATATCCTTTCAATGATTCCATGATATCTCCTCTCACCACTTGAATTGAGGCCCTTGATATGATATAATGGGAAATACATCCAAATAGTAATTTTTACCTAGCAAGGGTGGACGACATATGAGAGCCCCCAGCATTTGGGAACCCATGATTCTCTCTATTAAATGGGATCAGTGATCCACTATTTTACTTGTCACATTTCATCTCATGGTGTATAACTATTTTGGGGAATCTAGAGTAGTAGGAGTCTTCCATACATTTTTGATTTATCTCGACACTAGAGGGACCTGTGATCATCTAGTATAGATAGCTACTGAGAGTGTCCATCGCTGGGAGGTAATATGATCAAAAATAGTTCCTCAACTAGTTTAGTACCACTAAATGCATGATAATTATGGTTTACCACTTCAAGATCAAATTAAGTCTTGGTGACCCTATCATGAATTTTGTTTCCTATTGGAAGAGAGTCACGTACTCACATGGCATGACACTTACTCAAGATTAACTGTTAATGATTCTTATAGAGAAGGTAAATACTGAGTTATTCCCTAACATTATCACCTGGAACATTCTTAGTGAGTATTGGGAGTTTCTTTATAATGCCCATCATCTATAAGAATCTAAGTAGAATGAAATATTGTCTATCCCATTTCATCTTCTAACTCCTACTAGGAGACACTCCAAAAAGAAACCATGGGAACTATACAGGTATTGGCCGTTAAAAATATAGATTTATTAGCTCTTTAATAAGATGATCATTTCCTAGTGAATAAGTTCCAAGAATAGACTCTCTCAATTCATCCTTATCAAGAATAGCCTCACCTAGAACAGAACTACTTGGGAACACCTCACTAGGTCAATCCCCCTTGATGATAAAATGTACTCAGAATTATCATTATGTATAGGCTTCATGAGTTATCTTTAAAAATAGAATTAAGTGGAACTATTCATTGAAATATTCATAGGTTCTAGGATAATACATCAGCACCCTAGAGAATTAGTTTCTAAAGATGAAAACGTAAAATAATACCTCTTGATCCTAACTCATTGGCCTCCCCAACAATTTCCCATTATTTTGGATCCGTGGATGTATATTCATGAAATTATATGTGTTCAAGAACTACCTCCAAAACCTTTTGAATATTTTCCTTTTCATATTAGGCGAACTTCTGGTATAGGTGGAACATATCTTCACTGACCCCAAATGTGATAGAAAATTATTCACTAAATATAAGCATGATTCTAGCTGTGGAATCTGTCTGTATAATGTCCGGTTGGATCACAGAGTAGACTCTTGTGACTATGGTGTCATCCATGATCACCTGTATAAGAAAAACATTCATATAGTCATCATTCCTCTACTAACTACCACCTCTCTGTCTACGTTGTAGCCTCCAAAAACTTGTTGGAGTAGGCATCGACATCACAATGGAAATCATAGTCCTCCGTCGATGCTAAAGACGTCACGAACCCTTGATTATTTCATGAATCTTGAGTTTGAATCGACCCCATTTTATTTTTAGTATTGGATAACCCCTATGTTGAGTACTAGGAATATTCCTATGTGAACACCTTTGATTTCGTATACTACTTCACAGTACCTGATGAAGATGAATTCCCTGAAAATCCTCTAGATGCCTCCATCTGATGCCATTGAGGGAAAGGTCATGGATTCATGAACCCAAAGAATTGTCATATAATCTCTTCAACCTGAGCCATGCATGCTACCAAGACTAGAAATAAGGTCCTACGTGGATATAATAATTTCAGTTTTCTAAGACCATTTCATATGATACACCTTTGAAACTGAATGTGTTTACTAACCGAGTATATCATCCATGATTTCACGGTGTTTGGCCCCATCTAACCAGAGACATCCTCATTTAAATGGTATTAATTTTATATTCATTTATAGTGGTTTATTCAGGTATCACCATGATATTTCCATTACTATCCAAATCCTAGTGGTATATCTGGTAGCATCTATTTTGTATCATACCAAAGAGCACTCCCCTATCACAAAAAACATTCCTTTGTTTCCTAAGTATTAATTATTAAATAATCTCTTCATTATACTCTTAGGTATCTCAATCCTCCTGGACCTATTATTCTCATATGTATTATGTTTTCCATTAAATAATCATTTAAATGTTACATGTAATTTAATGAATATGCTGGTTTTGGAGAGACCTACTCTGTAGAAGATGTTGAGAAAGAGAAATTTCATGACATCATCTCGTTCTCTAGATAAGATGATTGTTTTCTCATATATTGTAACATATAATCAATATAAATCTTATTAAATTTCAATGGATTGGAAATATTTCACATCCTAGTCATCATAGGTTCTATGTTTAACTTTATCTCTACATGGATGCTTCATAACCTGAGGCTGACCAATGAAGATTTGAATCACTCTAACCTAAACATTATGGATTTTCATAGGATATAGAAGATATCATGTTGTAGTTATCAGTTTTAGACCCAGATTTGTGGGTCAGTATTAATGGATAAATTCATGGTATTCTCCCAGGATATCACATAAAACTCACAACTGGGTAGGCCCTTGCTTCATCTATATGTGTTATTCCCATCATCATATATACATTTCCTAAAATAGAACCTCATTATTCACTTTAGGGGAATCCAAGGTTATAAATCTCCCTTCAACTCATATGATTCTAGCTATCTAGATGTCAGCTATTATAAGATGATGGGGATGCTACTTTAGTACAATGAATATGACAACACAGCTACCAAAACCAATCAATGTGAGTACTTATATGATGCTTCCATTATCCCAATTAACTAGTTGAAGGACAAAAAAGTTGACTTGGTAGCTTTCTTCCCTATCTATGAGAAGAAGGGTTTCAGAATCCCTAAATGGAAGGAACATATATGGATTACCTTTTACACTTATACTATATAAGCCCGAGTTATACTAGAGGCCACTACTTCTATGAGGTGCTAAATTGTCCTCCCCATGGACACCATTTCATAAAATTCCCATATGTTCCATATATCATGTTTGAATCAAATGATGATCCACCACCATTTCAATGACATCAACCATTGACCTCATGGATAAATTATAGATTTAATTTGTTTAATAGATACATTTTCCACTATGTCATCATGGTTGGAATCCATATGTAATGATTCTATGTCTACCCAAGAAGCACTAGTTCTCCCCCTGAGTCAAATAGCATGGAGAAACCTCTTCCAACTAATTATCCAACCTATGATAATGAATATGATCTTCATGAATCCCCTTTTCCATTTTATGAGGTTTAATTCATGACCATTGATGAGTTAATTTACATGAACTTGGGTATTGAGGAAAATCTAAGGTCAATTCCAATCGATGAATCCATGTCTCAATATGAGAAAAAATAGTATATTGATTTACTAATTCTATGTTGTCATATACTATGCCTAGATTTATGATGAGATTCTTATACTAGATACTTAGGTCTCTGTGCACCAACATATTCCCCCAGAGAGTTATCATGGGTATAAGCATCCTCCTAGAATGATGCACCCTTCTCATGGTTATACAAATCAGGCCAAGAATGATAATCTTATAAAATCCATCTTCATTATGGAAGTATATCACCACAAGTGAAAAAATATTCCTATACTAATAGAAGAATGGAAAAAATAGGGTCTTCATCAATATTGAAGACCAATTCCACAACTATCTGATGTAAGAATTTCCCATTCCATTAATGGATATATTGATGGATGGAACATGGGGGTTCTAGAAAATATTTTTTATGGATGGATACTCTTGGAACAATTAGATCTAGATTGACATTGATGAAATAGATTCAACATTCTTCTAGGCACTAAAACATACTTTATTTTAATAGGAGACATCGTTCGTCTTGAAGAATGTAGAAGACATGTATAAGTGGTCAATGCACCAGATCATCAAATCAATTCATGGAACATTGAGGGAAATCTATATGGATGACCTGGTAGTCAAATATCTTTAATGTCATGAACATATCAAGTACCTTGAGAATGTTTTCTATATTTTATGTTCCTAACACGTGATGATGAACCACCTGAAGTTTCCATGCATGTATACCTATCAGGAACTTCTTAGCTTCTTCATATAATATAGGGGCTTTGATATTGAACTAGACATGATCATGTCCATTATTCGAATGCCTCCCCTAGTAAACCTTAAACATCATCATTTGACACAAGTCCACATAGTGTATATTAACAGAATTATTTAAAATTGTGTTGGCATATGCAATCCCATCTAAACGATCATGAAGAAATGCACCATCTACTAGTGGGATGAGAAGTCCCAGACCGCCCATGAGGAAATCATGAAACAATTACTACAAATTTGGTTTTAATGCCACATAACATAGTGAATCATATATTCCTTTATGTGACTATCCTATAATTTTTCTTTATTTCCCTTCTCACTAAGAATATCATTAAAGGTAGATAAATAATATATACTATCTCAATCGCATAATCTATTCCATGGATATATGAAAATCATCAATCGGTATGATTAGCCTCTGGATATTTTATTATTGTAGTAGTTGTGGAATTATCTACAACATCATGAGATACAATATATGTCTCATGTTGTTCCACTAATGTATATCCTGAATTTTCAATAGTTTAAAGGAAGGAAATCACACTAGGATGTTATCCTCTAGTAGTTTAACATTAGGTTTGTTCTCTAGAAGGCTGTCAATGGTATTGAATTGAAACACTTCTTATCCATACATCCATCTCATGATGAAATTCCCCAAGATGTATATTTCTTTGTAGAGGATATCATCTAATTAGACCATTCAATATCACACCGGAATATTTGTTTTTTTTTTGTTTCCTCACGGAGCTTGAATTATAGAAGACTCAACGATCCCTAATTCAATAGTGTGGGGATGGGGATTGTCTTCATCACCACTACACTTGCTATTTTTTTGTAATTGTTCCTATTCATAGAAGGATACAATAATATTGATGAATAGTGTCTAGATATCATTATTGGTTTCAATATTGATCATGTGATTGATGTCCCCTATTTCATTTGACGTGATACTCTAATCTATTCATCAAATAGATTAATGGTGACACCATCATCAAAATTTCAGAGATCACACCTCTACTAGAGAGCAATACTACCTATTGGTCTAGTTCCATTATATTCTAGAAGTGACATACATACCTATGATTAAAACAGTCAAGATGAAACTAGGGAATTTTTTTCTTCATCTCTTACAGAACCTTACCAAGATGAAATGTTCAGTCATGTAGCACATCAGGGGGTCATCATCATCATCATTTCAAATGATGATGAAAACTAATATGTTTACAATATTTTTTTGGTGCTTCACTTATAGTATCCATGGGTACCCCCATAGTAGAGGAAGCTCCCGAATACAAAATTCCTTTTGTTGAGATTCTATATCATGGAATTCTCCCTTCAGAGATATCTGAGTAAGAGAAAATCCATTGGCATGTAGTGTAGTTCACTCGCTAGAGTATTCCTAACCATGAGTAGAATCTCTATATACATGAACTTGAGGGAATATGCCTCCACTGAATATAATGGGATGATATTCCTTGGGTGTTTTGAAATTCAATGTCATGTAATGTGGTTTCCATATGGAAGGTTTGAATCTCTCCCTCCAGATTCGGATGGTGTGTTACTTATGACCCACCATAGTCCTAGAGGGCCTTGAGTATTCTAAGAGGTTTCATATATTACCGATCTGTGTGATTTCTCCATTGACTAGTGGATCTTCCACACACCATCATGTTTTATTGGCCGTTTGTAGTGTAGGGACTCGATATTGTGGTCCCATATCCACCCACATCAGCTCGCCATTAAAAGTTCCTTCTAACCAAGAAAAACCTCTTCTATAATTGGGCTAATGTGACTCCACTATAGAATGTTAAGGCCCAATCTATTATTGATTTCGTGAGAAACAAAATCATCCATCAATTTAGATACCCTCATTCCATTCTCACTAATAATGACCCCATATCCGGGATACTGAGATGAAATGATTATACCCCATATATAAGATCTAATCTAACCATAACTCTCATTTTCCTACATAGGAAAATTGAAAAATAAAGTTGTTCAACAAGGCCCTCTAAAATATTCATCATAATATGGTGAGGAATAATATGAAATTTTGTTCATACAAGCTCCACATCACACTCTGCATCCGTCGAATGACAACTCATATTTCCACCCCAAGTGACTCCATACATCCCTTTTGTATGTAATAAAGGTAGTTTGGATTACTTTCCAAAACACAAAACAACATTATATGACTAAAATATTCTATAATTAATGGTATATGTGGATTAATTTGAGCTAAAACCCCTTATTAAGAACTGTATCCATGAGTTGTATTGTCTAGTGAGATGCCAGAATAGAATAGAAAGAGCATTCAACAAGAAGGATTCCCCTTGATATTTACTCTATGTTGACATGGTAATGGATCATATAATTCTAATGATACTTAGAAAAAAGCCACAACAGATGGATCCAAAGTGGGAATGAACTTATATGACTCATAAATTTTATTCCATTGGTTTCTACTCTTTGATCACTATGCAAAGAGTTCTCATCACAACCCCCACCGGTATAGTGTCTCTCATGAAATACCATATGTGATTTCCATGGGTCCAAACTGTATAACCCTAAACAAGGAGTCTATGTCCAATAATCACGTCCATAAACTATATTTGGGTTCCCTTGAGAATCTATTCTGTGAATTTGGGCCTTGTTTTCCCTTCATTCACATTAGTGTGATCCTAATTCATTGCACATATCACTTTAATAATTATTATCTGTTGGTCCGTGCTATATGTCCATAATCTAGAAGCCCATGATCCAAGATTTAAAACCTTAAAATAATATCCACCTCACATCCCAGAAAAATAAAATTTTACTATTGTAAAATTCCATACTCTATAACCTTAAATAATGATTTCGAGTCCAAGAATCACTAAATTAAACTATATGCGAGTCTTCTCGAGAATTTGTGATCTTGGAAATGGCTCATATAACGTCATTCATTCTATGTTTTTCATTCCATCATTCTACATATATCCATTTGAGAAGCCTCACCCCATTCCTCAAACTCCATGGCCTTAAATATAGTTTCCTTTATCCTTGAAATATTACGTAAAACTATTCTCAATAGATCCAAGAATTATTAAATTATACTATTTATAGCTGTTGTAGACTTATTTTTATGACATTAAACTAATAATTATTACATACTGAGTGGATGACATTAAACTACAATCATACCCTGGACATGTTTAGGATGGCTCTAGATAATAGATGATTTTAGTCAATATCAATCCAGGATTCCCCATATAACAAATACTGGATGAATAAACATCATCAACTCATTATGATAGAAAATGGTATTACCCCATCTGAAACCAGTATGCCTCTTAAATATTATATATTGTATGATTGTAAACTCTTCTTAATCATGGATTCCTCATATGATAAGTATGGGATAGTCAGCAAACCTTATCACATAACCTGAACATAGGATTCTCCATGATAACTATGGGATACATCAAATTCCCTATCCATAAAGGCACTCCCCTAACAGTTTCATTATTCTACCACACCATGATCTATAAATACGAGTGTCTTGATTCCCATTGTTATAGGATATGATGTTATTCCTAGAATTCACACCTTCATGATCACCCTCAATTCCATCAACCATTTGGACCTCTGACCCCTTTTGTGTAGAGACCCAAAGCATGACGTACATGGAAAATACATTACTTTTACAGAATACATAGTATATAACAAAAACAGATGCACAAGGATTGTAATAGTTTAGTGTTTTTGGAAACATGGAACATAATCTTCTAATCATGTTAAAAGATCTTAAACACCTCCCATAAGATCTTCCCATTTTTATTTTCATACCTAAAACCTTTCTTTATATCCTAGGGAAAAGAAAACATAAGAAAAGGGTGAGATCAAATGCTTTGTAAGGGTAAGCATAGAGAACATAAAACAATCCATAAACATTTGAATGAAAAATCTTGAACATAAAATCTAAACATCAAAATCATGAGCAAGGACATAAATCATGGAAGTACCTAAGGCATATATCATAAAGTAAAATCAATCTTGATAAAATAGCATGGGAATAAATAATGTAATTGTGGCAACCCTTCTTCACATGTCATGATTTCCATAGTAGCCAAGGCATTACTACCAAGACCATCTTAGTGGACAAAGTCCCTTTCTGAATCGAGTTCACTCCTCATTCCAGTCCTGTAACACTGATCCGGATTACCATACCATTCCATCCATGTCTATATCATGAGATATAAATATTTACCCAATTCATTGGAGGGAGATATAGGTCCCACCCATGTCACAATGAAATCATTCTTACTTGTGCCACAAAATAAACATACATCATTCATAATAACCCAATAAATAAAATGGGTTTCATAAACATCATCCCATCATCACATAATCCATATAAAAGAAATGGATGTCATTTCATAATAAGAAAAGTGAAACCATGTAAATCATAGAGACATTAAACTTGAAACATACACATATGAAATAATGTCATCTTAGATGGAAAATGGTTTTGATAAAATATTTGAAATGGATTCTTGAGGAAAATATCTTTTCTTCTTCAAAATCATTTTATTTTCACAACATGCCATGCACTTTTAAAATAAAAGTACTTTGTTTAAAATAGTCATAAAATCTTGTAGAGTAAGCTTCATGAAAATGAGGCGTTATGAAACCATAAATATCTGTTCACACCGTATAAGTTTAAAATAACATTCTTCTTGTACTTTTTTCAGAAATGTCAAAAAGTACCTCTTATGGTAAACAAAAAAAGATTCCTTACATACCATGTAGTAAAAGTCAAAAATGGGTAAAAAGGACATTAAACTTACATGAAAACATTTTTAGAAAACATGGGCTTCGATGATAAAGATAACCCCAGTAAATACTTACGAATAAACAATCTCAGATAAAAATGAGATTTGAAAAACTATCCCTTACCTTAGTCCGATATGCTTCGTCCGTTTCCGAACCTCCTGTATAATGATTTAAATAATAGCATTGACTTATTACAGAATAATATTCATTGTTATGATATCATATATGGTTCACTTAGGACTTTATATTACCCGTTCTTTAGTAAGTTCAATGTTAAAGCAACGTTTTGGGTTAAATCGTTTTATTTATCGTACGTGTTTGGACTTGTTGTTCTTGATATTATTACTTATATACTGATTTACATAATTCCAGAATGTATAACATGATTTATATAAAATATATATTCAGTATGTACATATATATATATGATAGATCAATTAAGTGGAATGAAATACAGCGTTCATGGAGACGGTAGGCCGTACGTACGCATAAACGCTGTTTTAATTTCCTTATTGAATTTAATGAAATTAAGAAAATGACATACATATATATACAAATAAATCAAGTATAATTATTATGTCATATATTTCATGATTGATTATTATATATACTTTATAATCATTCATGAATGGTTAACATGGAGAATGAATCTCATCGCGTCATGGAGATGGTAGTCCGTACGTACGCACGAGCGATGATATCATTCCCATGATCGTGGAATTGCATTGAAGTGCATGTATAATATTTCAGAATCAATATCAATTTGAAATAATCAAATAGAGTTATTAATTTACACCATTATTCCCATCCAAGTAAAGTGGTGGTCGAAAACAAATTACACCACGGCGTGGAGACGGTATTCCGTACGTACGCAGGCGCAGTGATTTCATTTTTCGTAGGATGGATAGATGGTGAAATAGGTTTGAATCATTATTATAATAACATCTCAGTATATGAGTGATACTGATGTTATTACTTCATAATGAAACAACTAAAGATGAAGAAGAAAAAGAAGAAATAAATTTGAATGAATCGGTAACAGATATTACCTCTTCTTTCGACACGACTTTTTAAAACCTCCTCTTAGGGAACTAATATTGGTCTCTGAAGAAGACCAGAACCTCTAAGATGTTTCTAGGGAAGTGGAGAAGAGAAAATTTCAGGGGTTGGCCGAGCTTGAAGGCTCAATGTGGTGTGAGGAAGAGAGGGAAGAGGTGCCCTTTTATAAGGGAGGAGAGGGGCACCTTTGGAATAACAAAAAATATTATTTTATTATAAAGTCATATTCGGTTTTTAATACCTCCAAATTGAGTTATTTAGAAGAAAATGTGTGGATGGGTTGAAATCCTCTCATCCAATAGAATTTATACATGTTTAGGTTTCTATTTTAACCTTATCATTTAGATTTAACTTTAAGTTAAATAATTTTTCTTTTACCGTGTCTTCTTGTTTTCATACACGATAAGGTTAATAAACATATTATAACAAGCCAAACGAACCCCAAGAGGTTTATTATCAATATATATAACCTTATCTAAGTCATTTTTCAGAACCTTAGATTTTTAGGAATAAAATAACAATTATTAATATAATATTTGTTTTAAAAACTATTTTATGTCAATTTTGACACTATTTGGTAATTGATTTTTGTGAAAATAATAACAGAATTAATAGTTAGAAAAACATTAAATCAATACTAACATGTCATATTAAACTATAAAATTAGTTTAATTCATAAAAAGTCTCAAATTAAATTTATTTGGGTATTTATAACATCAATTATGTCAATATTTCATTAATAAGATAATTACTGCATCATCATTGTGTCATAATTAAATTAACATGTTCAATTTCTAAAAAATATAAATAAAACACCATTATGTAGGAAATAATTTTAGATTTCTAGTTAATATTTATAGTCGAGTTTATCTTATTTATAACCGTATATTAAAAATTATTTAGTTATTAAACATTGATTTTAACTATTTTAACCCTTCTTTAAATAAATTAATAATAAATATGTCCTAATCTAATCCAAGTGGGCCTAAATGGTCATATTTTATTCCTAAAGTTGTTTTTGGTCGAATTACACTTATACAATAGAATTAGGACATGTGTCAGGGTAATAATAATATCATTTTTACCTGTAATTACCCTATTTACTTTTAACCGTGGTCAAAAAATTAAAACGTTACTATTCACCAAAAATTATTTTCATCTCATTGAACTACATTTTAGTCCATGATATTAACCGTGTCTCTCAGATTTTTGAAATTCCACTCACAGAAGCAGTAAACTTATGTTTTATGTGAATTTGCAAATTCTCCTAGGAGGTGGGTAAAAGACGGTGAAAAGTTCAATAAATTTTTTATATATCTAAAATTATTATAAAACCACTCCATTGAATTACATTGAACTTATATAGATATTATGTATCAATTTTGACCTAATATAAATTTAAATAAAATAAATAATTATTTAAATAAAAAGTCGGTTTTTGAATAGTAACCCAGTGTTTTCACTATTCATCAAAAATTGAATGTTTTCAGAAAAATACCAAAAATTCACCCTAGGATAATTTCGATATTCCGAATCCAAAAATGAAGCCCATTTCGAATGATAAAATATATAAAATTTCAAAAAAAGAGTTTATTACTATTCATAATGGCTGGTTTATATAACATGTCGCTGTTTAGAGAAACTCGGTATTGTGTAGAACACACGCTATCGTGGAAGGTCGTGATTGCGTGTAATGAAATCCATGTTAGGGATGCGTGTTGTGAAAGATCGTTTTGGTGTAGAGTAAAACACAAGACATTAATGAAATTAAAAATAATATTTTTCACAATATCTCGGGGTGTTACATTCTACCCCCCTTAAAATGAATTTCGCCCTTCAAATTCGTCGGGGTTATAAATGGTTTACTACTTGAAAGTTTCTTTAATAGAAACCCACATCGTAAAAAGGAATACCAAAACTTGACTTTAAAAACTAAAGTATGAAATGTTTCTTTTACCCAAATTAACTGATCACTGGGTTTCCACATAAGAGAACATAGGTGAAAATATGGATATGGAAGAGAAATCTAATTGTCCTATTCTGATGGAGAGTGGTAGAGAACATGGCTATGAAAAATCCAACAATCACAAAGCCATAAATTTGTGATGATCTAGGGTACCATCTTATTCATCGGATATAAGGGAACTAGGGCAACATTTTTGGTTTTCAAGATCATTTCCCTAAAGTTGAGGAATTTGAATTAGAAGAAATACTTACTTTATTTTGGTATAATCTCTCCGTGGTTCATGCCTTGAACAATTTCCACTTCATCTCTTTAAGAAATGATGTTGAATTTGTCTTTTGTGAAGTTTTAGCAGATCATGCGATAGAACGATTTGTCATTCCATCTGTCTCAAACATAAGTTAGCAAAAGTTATATATATAAGTCCATATATGGTGAGATTAATCGTATATGGTTCCCAAAATGGACTTATACTTCATTTATCATACCACATAATATAATAATACTAGTTTCTACTAACTAGGGACTTCCTGTTGGCCAGTGGTAAGCGATAATGTCTTGTCGCACTTTGGTTGTGGGTTCGATTCCCACAACCTTGTCCGACGTGACAGGTTGTCGCCCATTCTGCAGGTTTTCGTTTTTTTCAAAAAAATAAAATATTATAACTTTTCATAAATAATATTGAAAAAGTTCTAGCCTTAAACAATACTAAATTATGTCCAACATAATCCATTCAAATCATTAGGCTTATCCAAAATAATGTAGTCCATTCTCATATTATAGTGAAAATGATTACCAGAGAGTTCATATAACAAGAATGTTAATACAATCATTGATCCCCATATAACAAAAAGATATGTCTTTTTGGTCACATTCCAAACATTCGAAGGAATTAATCATGTATTCTCTTGAAAAATGAATACCCATAGAATCTTAGTGAAAACATGAGTGATGTAAAAAGTTAACTCTTTCCACATACCAAAACAGCAAAATTCTTTATACTCAAACCATGATATAACTATTTCCTTATATCAGTCATGAGCTCATGAATACAATCAAACATCTCATTATCTTCTTATCCCTTCATTATGCGCATATCATCTACTCTCCAAAAATATCTGAATAACCTTCCATGGTTACTGGTACCATTCAACATATACAATCAAATACTTTAGGAAAAACAATAGTGTAACAATCCTTAGATGATTCTTTATTCCATAGTATCATATATTATTCTTTATAAACATACAATCATTCCACTAACTTCGTAAAACCCCTAACTGAGCTTTATCATTTCTTTCATCTCATATTTCATTTGTAGTCTCTTCATCATCATCCACATAAATACTACTCATATGACCATGCTGATTCTCTTCATGATATTTTCCCTTAGGGCATTGGTTTTCATAATGCCCAAACATTCCACATTTAAAACTTCTAATCATTGTTAATGTCGTTGCAATACCATTATCATTTTCCATGGTGTTAACTAAACCGTTTCTTTTACACTTAATGGACATGTGTCCTTCTTTTCCACACCCAAAGAATCTTCCAGTTCCATTGAAATAATATCCCTGATGCCTCTTCCCACATGATTTACATGAGGGAAACTGAACTTTCATTCCTCTATGATCATCATGAAACTCCATCTTTCTCTTATTATCTGAGTCGGAAAACTTACCAAAGTTGAAATTATTGATCATATTATGAGATTTATGATTAGGCATAATAACGATGTTTGGACTTGCAATTCCCATTTCATTTAGTTTCTCATGAATAATATCATTCCATTGTCCGTCATATCCTCCATTATCGTGAATCTTCTTGTTTCCAGCCATTTTCTAAACCCCAAAAAGAATAGTGTGAGAGGCAAAAATCATGATAGAGAAAACAACATAGTAAAGGGGGAGTACCCTCAATATCTAACATCTTAGGTTAAATTCTAAGATTTTTACTGTAGTTCTAGGACGATATCCTATAAGTATTCTTATCCTTAGGGACATCCCTAGACATACATTAGAAATATCTCTAGGGATCTCACTAACGTTTTCGCATCCAAGTTTCCAAATTTTGACTAAACCTTTCCTCTAATACCAACACTAGTGACCTGAATCTTGACGTACATGGAAATTATATTACTTTTTCGGAATACTTATTACATACCAAAAACATACGCACAAGGACCGCAATAGTTGAGTGTCATTGGAAACTTGGAATGTAATCTTCTAATCATGGTGAAAGATCTTCAACATCTCCCATAAAGATCTTTCCATTTTTATTTTCTTACCTAAAACCTTTTTTTATATAATGGGGAAAAGAAATCATAAAAAAGGGTGAGCTCAAATGCTCTGTAAGGGTAATCATAGAGAACATAAAACAATCTATAAACATTTGAATGAAAAATCTTGAACATAAAATCTAAACATCAAAATCTTGAGCAAGAACATAAATCATGGAAGTACGTAAGGAATATATCATAATGGAACATCAATATTGATAAAATAGCATGGGAATATATCATGTAATTGTGGAAACCCTTCATCACATGTCATGATTTCCATAGTAGCCAAGGCATTGCTGCCAAGACCATCTTAGTGGACAAAGTCCCTTTCTGAATCGAGTTCACTCCTCATTCCAGTCTTGTAACATTGAACCGGATTAACATACCATTCCAGCCATGTCTTTCTCACGAGATATAAATATTTACCCAAAGCATTAGAGGGAGATATAAGTCCCACCCATCTCATAAAGAAATAATTATTACTTGTGCCACAAAATAAACATACATCATTCATAATAACCCAATAAATAAAATGGGATACATAAACATCATCCCATCATCAAATAATCCATATAAAATAAATGGATATCATTTCATAATAAGAAATGTGAAACCATGTAAATCATAGAGACATTAAACATGAAACCTACACATATGAAATAATGTCATCTTAGATGGAAAATGGTTTTGATAAAACATTTTAAATGAATTCTTGAGGAAAATATCATTTCTTCTTCAAAATCATTTTCTTTTCACAAAATTCCTTGCACTTTAAAAAAAATTATTTTGTTTAAAATAGTCATAAAATCTTGTAGAGTAATCTTCATGAAAATGAGGTGTTATGAAACCGTAAAAATCTGTTCACGCCGTATAAGTTAAAAATAACATTCTTCTTGTAATATTGTCGGAAAAGTCAAAAAGTACCTCGTATGGTAAACAAAAAATGATTCCTTACATACCATGTAGAAAAAGTCAAATATGGGTAAAAAGGACATTAAACATACATGAATTTTTTTAGAAAACATGGGGTTGGATGATAAAGATAACCCCAGTAAATACTTACGAATAAGAAATCTCGGATAAAAATGAGATTTGAAAAATTATCCCTTACCTTAGGTCTGATATGCTTCGTAAATTTCCGAACCTCCTGTATAATGATTTAAATAATTTAATTGAATTATTACAGAATAATATTCATTGTTATGATATCATATATGGTACACTTATGACTTTATATTACCCTCTATATTGTAAGTTCCATGTTAAAGTAATGTTTTGGGTTAATTCATTTTATTTATCATACGTGTTTGGAGTTGTTGTTATTGATATTATTACATATATCCTGATTTAATTACATACAAAATGTTAAACATGATTTATATATACTATATATTTAGTATATACATATATATATATGATAGATCGATTAAATGGAATGAAATACACCGTTCATGGAGACGGTAGGCCGTACGTTCGCATGAACGTTGTTTTCGATTCCTTATTGAATTGAATAGAATTAAGTAGATGACATACATATATATACACATAAATTAAGTATCATTATTATGTCATATATTTCATGATTTATTATTATATATACTTTATAATCATTCATTAATGGTTAACATAGAGAATGAATCTCATCGCGTCGTGGAGACGGTAGTCCGTACGTACGCACGAGCGATGATATCATTCCCATGATCATGGAATTGCATTGAAGTGCATGTATAATATTTTAGAATCAATATCACTTTGAAATAATCATATATAGTTATTTATTTACACCATTATACCCATCCAAGTGTGGTGATGGTTGAAAACAGATTACACCACGGTGTGGAGATGGTATTCCGTACGTACGCACACGCGGTGATTTCGTTTTCCGTAGGATGGATAGATGGTGAAATAGGGTTGTTTCATTCCTATAATAAAATATCAGTATATTAGTGATACTGATGTTATTACTTCATTATTTAACAACTAATTAAGAATAAGTAGAAGACGAAATAATTTTGAAAGAATCGGTAACAGATATTACCTCTTCTTTCGACACTACTTTTTGAAACCTCTTTTTAGGGCACTAAGATTAGTCTTTGAAGAAGACCAGAACATCTAGGATTTTTCTAGGGAAGTGGAGAAGTAAAATTGGCACGGTTTGGCCGAGATTGAAGGCTCAAAGTGATGTGAGGAAGAGAGGGAGGAAGTTCCCTTTTATAAGGGAGGAGAGGGGCACCTTTGGAATAACAAAAAATATTATTTTCTTATAAAGTCATATTCGGTTTTTAATAGCTCCAAATTGAGTTATTTAGAAGGTAAGGTGGGGATGGGTCTAAATCCTCTCAACCAATAGAATTTATACATGTTTAGGTTTCTATTTTAACCTTATCATTTAGATTTAACATTAAGTTAAATAATTTTTCTTTACCGGGTCTTCTTGTTTTCTTACACTATAAGGTTAATAAACTTACTCTAAAAATCCAAACGAACCCAAAGATGTTTATTATTAATACATATAACCTTATCTAAGTCATTTGGCCGAACCTTATATTTTTAGGAATAAAATAACTATTAATAATATAATATTTGTTTTAAAGACTATTTAATGTCAATTTTGACAGTATTTGGTAATTGATTTTTGTGAAAATCATAACAGAATTAATAGTTAGAAAAATGTTAAATCAATAATAACAAGTCATATTAACCTATAAAATTACTTTAATTCATAAAAATTCTCAAATTAGATTTATTTGTGTATTTATAACATCAATTATGTTAATATTTCATTAATAAGATAATTAGTGCATCATCGTTGTGTCATAAATAAATTAAATTATTTAATGTCTAAAAATTATAATTAAAACACCATTATGTAGGAAATCTTTTTAGCTTCCTATTGAATATTTATAGTCGAATTTATCTTATGTATAACCCTATATTAAAAATGATTTAGTTATTTAAATTTTATTTTAACTATTTTAACACTTCTTTAAATAAATTAATAATAAATGTCCTAATCTAATCCAAGTGGGCCTAAATGGTCATATTTTATTCCTAAAGATGTTTTTGGTCGAATTAAACATATCCAATTGAAGGTCGCAATTTCGTGTAATGCAAGCCAAGTTAGGGATGCGTGTTGTGCAATCTCCTTTTGGTGTAGAGTACAACACAAGACATTAATGAAGTTAAAAAGAATGTTTTTCATAAAATCTCGGGGTGTTACAATTTGGGGGCCATAAGTCATGACATCAAATAATTCTAAGATTTTATACTAAATTTCACATGGTAAATGGGCCTCATAGGACTTCATTTATGTCATTTATTACCTATTGCATTCATCAAAAGTACCCTTGAAACAAAAATTATAATAGTGCATATGTCACACCTTTATACAAATTTCCCTTAGTCCAAGAAACATGAATCAAAACAATTTCTCATGGTCTAGACCTTATGACCATGTTCTATGTTTATCTCCTCTAGAATTATGTGTGGCTTTATTACCATTTTTAATGGATATGTTGTGATTCCTAGACTTTCTATCTACATAAATTGATATATATTCACTAAAAATTATATTTTATATGCGACGAAGTAACCCGAAAAAGATTCATGGTTATCCATATAGGTATAAACCCCATTCAATTACCTTGAACCATCGGTGAGATGATAAAACATTATATTATGATATAATGAAGGGAATTAGTGGCATCCAACATGCAAGATCACTGAAGTCCTTAACACATGATGTTAAACTGCAATCACACCAAATACATGTTTGGGATGGCTCTAAATAAGATATTATTTTACACTATATCTAACTATGATGCCCTATATAAAAAATATAGGAAGAAAAAATAACATCCTAAACACATTATCTTAAACATTAGCCTTATCACATATAAATTTGGAGTGCCTCTTATTATAGTAATCAAGGATAAAATACTCTCATTTGAGATGGTAGCCCCCTATTAGGGTCAGTCATATACAATTCCTTGTTCCATAACTAAAATTTGCAAGATTCCAATCTCCAAGGTATGAGTAGTGAGACTAAATTATTTTATCTTCGGCATAGTCTCCCCTTCATCTCATCAGGAGGCATTTTCCTCCCCCAACTCCATTACTAAAAATTATGGCCTTAAGATAAATCCATAGCCCAAGTGGTATGACCTTAAACTATTTTCAACCACCCCCTTTTGTGTTTCATGGAATGTTGGACTTCTAATCTTCTCCGTTAGGTTGAGTTAATACCATTTTTTATTGGCCCATTCACTTTTGGGTGCCCTATGATCCAAAATCTATTACCATAGACTAAGAGAATAGTTTTAGTCAATAGGTCTAAAAATTATTCCCTTCAACTGAAGGCCATGGTCCAAACATCACGACCATAAACACCATATCAAAAATTTCAGTCTCTGATATCCCATGTGGTGGGTCCTCCAAGGATCTCAATTTACACTAGTTCACATTTCAGTCTAAATATTAATAAATTTTTACCCTACCATATACAATCAATACATGATTCCCACATTAAAAAACATTATGGGGGAATGATAGGTAGCTCATAGAATACAACCCACATGCTACATCATATTAACATGAAGTCAAACTGTACAATGTATCATCCTCTCCTATGACATTTAACCTTTTGTTTATTGTCCTCATTGAACAATGGTAAACAACAATGAATCATAGGTCTTCACTAAAGAATCACTTTTCTTTGGTGTTTGTCATCTACTACAACGTCCATGTTCTTCATCTTTCATCTTTCATTCAGGATTATTTTTCCCATAGAAGATGACATTGACTTTTTTAGGTAGATACACCCACCAATGTGCTTCATGTCACATTGGCCTAATTCCAAGAGAGTTTTAATCCATTAGAACATTCCATCACGTTATATACATGCTTCACAAGGCCCTTATTTAGATCCTCTTCCTCATACATATCTAATGATATGCCCCTAATAGCATGTATTCTGTCCAAAATGGCACTCCTACTATCTTGGGCCAATATCCCAAAGTACATTTGATGCTATTTTTAGAAATTTCACATGTATTCAACATTTTTTTGTGGTTTACCCTCCTTTTTCTATCCTCAATACAAGCTAAAAAATATTTATATTGTGTATTGAACCTAGTTATTTGTTATCTAATATCTTTATGCCACTCAATTTGTGTTCAATATTTTGGGCATAATGATTCACACCTTTCATTCCCCTTTGTTTGGGTATAATTCAATTCCACTATTATTACCCAATTAGTGAACTAATTGACCTTGGGAGATTTTTTCTATTTATAGAACCTCAATATCCAACCATTTCCACTCTCTGTCCAAAAACACTTGTTGGTTAGTAATCCAATAAAGACCTCGAATGCTTGATGGTTGTCTGACACTCATTTTTTTGAGCATTCACAATCTTATCGTGTTTTTTTTCATACCGATCAAGACCCATGTGATCTTCGGGATGGGTTTATGGTTGTCACACAAATCTTATTGAAAAGTGATCTTAAATAAATGAAATTTCGCTAAGTATGCAAAAAATTAAAAAAAAAAAGGTTTATCCTCTCATTGGATCCTCACAATTGTAAAATTTCTTCAAATATCAACAACAGTGTTCAAGCACTTGACCTCAGAAAGACTCGGTTGAGTGGCCACTTGGGTCTGATTCCACTCCTCTATATAATCATTCTCATCATCGATCTCAATGGGTCTTGTTAATCTATGATATTCTTGTTGGATCTGCTGAGTCTGACACTCTTGCATTATGGATGTCGCAAGATTTTCCTTGGCCTAGACCATTTTTAATTAAGTCTTCACATTATTAATTACCTCTTATTGAGTAGTTATGATTGAAAAATTCTTTTATGAAAACACCTACATGAGTGATATCTCTAATTCTACATCCTCGACCAACATGGAACTCACATACTTTTGTTCAACTATTCAAGTACATGGAAAATACATTCCATGCAAATGAGATTGACTAAAACCGTCATGAACATGAACATGAAGGATTATTGAGTTCACCAAACCAATCCCCAAACTAACTAGATAGCGGTGGATGGACCCCACCCTCAGTGGATTTTTATCTATCTTAGTATTGGTGTTGTTGTTTTTTCACATACATCCACACCATGTGGCGAACAATCTCATTCTCTGTAGTAAACTTCGATACAAAATCGTCAAAGTCGTTTGATGGTGTAGGATTTAATGTAGGGAATATTCACAGTACATATTCAACAAGATAGTAAAGGTGATTGTTTTCTAGAATACTCAAATAGAGATCTACTTCTGAAAAAATGTCCTCATTATCATCTACATCTATGGTAGAAGCATCCACAACACCTTGTGGTGGTGATACGTTGGATGCCACTTCCCATCTCGGAAAGATACTAATGTTGGTGGTGAAACCATTAATTCAACCCCTCCAACCACCACAACATTGGATCCCATGGAAGGCACATCAAATTCCACCTCCATAACCACCCCAATACCTAGAATATTGTTTTTATCCTACATCATGGATTCAAATCCAATATCATTCCATCATGGATCCTATTTGGGTGGCTCATCCGCTATTGCTCCTTCTTCAAACCTTATCATGGGAAATGTCTCAACCCTCGCTGTTGAGGGAGTGGAATCAGATATCCCCTCTAGGGGAACTGTAATGGATAACTCTACCTTCATGGTCTCCTTAATCATTCCTACTAAAAGAGTAGTATCTTTCTTCACCACCTCATCCCTTACTGTAGTTAACAAAGGTGTTTTTGTTACTGGCTATGTCTCAATAACTATTCATAATTCCACCCCAAATTGTGTCACTCATGTATATGAATAATAAGAAAGGGAGACAAGGATGTAGACGATAAAGATAACTACATTAATTGGACAGTATAACAAGCATCTCTTGGAGGTTCATAAGTAGTTCCTCATGATGGTTTATCTTTATGTTGACTAACTCAGTAATAGGTGAGATGGTTAGCTTCTCACAACCACAACATCATGAAGGGACTCAAAACTCACCTCATTATGGGTTGTGGTCCCCATTCTCTTTTCATGGGGCCTATCATGGACCTCCACCTCTTCGATGATTTCAGATTCCTACATAAGTGGAATAATAGACCAATCTATGAATTTAAATTTTTTAGTGTTTTGAAATTATCTATAAAAATATATCCCTGATTTCCCCATATTTTCGCATTATGATATGAGGGTGGAATTGTTTATTCTAAAAGACAAGTTTCACAAGAATTATTGAGGATGACACACCATGTTCAAATAAAATCAGATCCAAAATGACCAAAAATGACTATGAAGGATATGTTTTAGGAAGTACATGTCCATCATGAATAGACATAGCTCTCAATTATCCTTGTATGATATGATTTTTCCATGAAAACATGAATTATTTATGTAAAAAATCATTTAATGACATTTTGATTTGAAGAGTTCTTCTTGAATGCGTGAATGGTTGATAGTAATCTGTGTGAATGAAACTATCAAATTCATGGTGAAACGCCCCTTCGTGAAGAATATATAGCTTGGTAACAGGATAAAACATTAGAAAAACCCATTCCATATAAGTACCCCCTTCATTCCAACTTTTTAGTGATGAAATGGGAAATTTTAACATCCAAAATCAATCTCCTTATGTGGGCCCCCATACCATTGTGAACCTAGGTTAAAATGGATCACCTATGGAATCCATGATTTTTAAAACCTCCTCCCTTATGTTTTTAAGATCCTACTCCCATGGTGGATATTCCATTCATGATGTATTTTGAACTTCAAAAAGGAATAAGGACCTCTTAAAACATGAGGCTTTGAGAATCATCCTTCCTTTATGATGGATTCCCCTTAATAATAGAAACCTCCCTATGAGGTATTGTCAACCTGTTTTATGAATCATACTCCATTGTGAAGCCACTGACCTCCCTGAGGGAACCACGACTCACACCACCCTACTTATCAATCCTCCATTCCCTATGATGTGCCTTTTCTGGGCTTCTACATGGTGCATGTCTCCAACATACACCCCTTCAAGAAGTTTGAGAACCCATATCCACCACACCATTTTTAGACCAGTTTATCTACACCATGAGCCCCATGTGACAACATCCACACATTCCTATGTCTTCCCACCACTCCCCAAGTGTAGCTCGTGCCTTTTACCTACCTATTTCTTCTATGAATAGATTCCATAACCCCTTTTTTATTATAACAATAGGGACCATAAGAGGTGAATCCCTATCATATGATTTTCAGTAAATAATTCATCCTAGCTTAAAATTTTAGTAATATGATCTTAAAATGCATTAAAACAACCATAAAACATGACATAAAACTATAACCTTACCCAATGTGATGAATAAATGATATATTCAGAACATTATGTAAAAATGTATCTTTATCCTATGATTTGAATACTGGATACCCCATGTACGATCATAATGGTATTCAAACCCATCTCACCATAATTTTCACACCTTTCCACTAATAATAGAATCTACATATAAGAACCACCCAATCCCTCATCAATGCCCCTTTAATAGATGAGTTTCCATAATGAAAGATGTTAAACTACATGGATTGGTCCTATCACACAAACATAAACTGCTGCATTGAACATTCTTTTTTATTATCCTTGTCATCTATACAAGATACATAGGATACCACTATAAGGATCAATATCCACACATAGGTAGGGACCCGATGAAAGTTTCAAAAACCATAATTAGAATATAAATTTATTGGGTTATCATTTATAAATATTCAATGAAAAATAATTCACAAACTCTAATATATATGATTCAAAATGATATATAAGAAAACCAACAGATATCAATCTATTACTTAATTTTAGAATCCATTATTTATACTTTTTCTCAAACATTAAAATTGGATAATACTGCAAAAAACCACCCTAAAACGGTTTTTGATTAATCGTGAGGTTTCTACATCATTTTCATTGTTAATATCTAGGAACATAATAGATATAGATTATTATTATGGTACTATGATCATTGATCAAGGATCCTATATCCATCCACTAGTGAACTACCAAACATATCTCCTTCCTCTCATTCTATAAAGTTAATTATGGATATCACTAAGTAATTATTCATAATAGGTTGTATATTTTGGTTTCATTTAGGTTTGGGAAATATTTAAAAAAAGTTTTTAATTTACTTGATTCATTTAATCATCCCATTGTTGAACTCTCTAAAAAACCGAAAAGAATTCATTTCATGTATATAGTAATATTTTTATTCCACAATTTATTTTTCTCTTATATTCTTCATTTAGAACACCATTTGGGAGATATTATATTTTTATAAAAAACATCTTGTGTGTGATAAAATATATCTAATATTTTTAAAATATCTTCACGAACAATCATCATTCCTTGGAAACCCAACAAAACTCAGATCCTTTCAGAAAAATTATTTTATAAATTATTTCAAATTAATAAAATGAATGATATTTGTCATTAAACTCTCCCATATTTCTATTTATTTAATCTTAAAGAATTAAATCTTGCTTAGAAATGTGGGTATATTGAGATCAGATATGGATCTCACACTCCCAACATCTCTCCATGATGTTCATGTGCTGCTAATACACATTAAACAAATGGATACACATGGGAATTAATGGTCTTATCATACTAGTTATAACACATCACCATGATCCTCAAAATGTTAACCCCCACCCCTTAATTTCTATCCCACCATGTTCTACATCATCCAATGATTCATGGATGAATCTTATGTACTATAACACATGGAATACCTCATTCACCCAATATAACTATTGGGGTAGGCATAACAATTATTCTATATATTATACCTAATTATGTAACTAGAAATGGACTTATAATCCTTGTATATAACCTACCACTATATCCAAATATTTATAAACCAAATCATGGTAAGATTACATAGAAAACAATGCATACTCATAAAACTAAAAATAGATTTATCATTTGTTAGCAATGTGATCCTATCATTTCAGAGTAGTCAGCATCCAACCCCAGATGAACTGCACCTTCACTCCCATCAATCAAACCAACTCTATTCCCTTAATCATTGACTTCTACATGATCCATCCAGTACATTGGTGACCTCTAGGATCTCCAATACATTTCTTCGAAAAGTTCTACACCAATGTTTATGTGGTAAATTTTTTGATATAAGCAATCCAAAATGTAATATGATCCTACCATCCACAACCAAAACTAACATGAAAACCCCAATGTACATCCACCAAAATATTTGTGTTCCAATTTTTGCGGTCATCCTTTTATGGTAAAAACACTATTCACAAATAAAATGGAGTCTCAAAGACATCATATATCCTATATATAATCAATATGTCAAATGACCATCAGAGTATAAAATGATCATAATGAAAATGACCTGAAATTGAAATAACTCTTACCAACATATACGTCTTAGAAAATAACTAATATCATCCCTCAAATGGTTAGAAATTTGACCAAATTTGTGAGTTGATCTATAATCACTCAATTAGAATTTTGATATCTCGCTAATCATTTCATATCTATAATTAAAACAACAATGATAACATCCCATTTTTAATTATATCTAGGAACTTTTTCCTCCATGTCCTAATAAGTGATTTTTCAAGAGATAAAAATAGAATAAGTCTATAACATCCCTAGATTCCCAAATGAATTCAAAAAGATCAAGGTATATCCTCCCCAAAACTGGATGTAATTATATGTGAAATCATAAAACCTAACAACACTTCAGATCGAAGAATGTCCAGCGTAATTGTCCCTCCTTAAAAAAGATGAAAATTATCCCCAAATTTATAAAATCCATCGAGAACATTTCTATGTATATAAAGTCATGAAAAATATTACGGTATATACCATTGGATTGATCCTCCCGGACACATTGAAAAATCAAGGGGACAAAAATTCAACTAAAGGTGTGAATCACCATACTCATCCTTAAGGTACATCTATAAATTGGAAAACTGCTATGTCACTCAACTCATCAAAATTAAATGAATTTTTTTTGGAGAATCTATGACAATGTCCACACCCTTGAGTTGATTTTACCCCAACTGTCAATAGTTCCTCTATCACTACCCTCTCCTAGAAGACATATTCCTAATATGTTTTCCTCTTAAATATATTAATTGTACATAGAGAGCTTCCCATGATATTGGTACTATAGAATATTGTCCTGACCCATCTTCAAGTGTCTAAGGATCTCTACTTATACTGTTGTGTACATGAGGGTTTCATTAATGAAGGATATCAGGAACTGATTAATGAAGGTATGACTAATCAGGTGCAAAATTCTCATAACCAATGTTGGGGTGTCCAACACACTGATAATCATTTCCATGAACTCTACGAAAACATGTTGTTTTATGTAATTCATCTTCATTGTATGCTTCTCTCGAACCAGGAGATGGTGATAACTCTTCTTGAGTACAATTTATGAGAACCAATTCTCCACTAACCACTTGTCTTTGAATTCATCAATACTATGGGGGGGATAATCCTGTATAAAAGTCACGTGGTTCATGAGACATTATTCTATGTCAAAACACCTATAATCAACCAAAATATATGTGAACACCATAAAGATACCTAGGTCAACTCAATATATATAAAAATACCCTATTATGAATTTTCCTCTAATACCAATATTTTCTCTCATAGCTACGTGACATTATGGTTTAAGCTTCCATATATATTGGGCCACCCCATCAATAATATCTTGTTGAATAAAAAACATTTATTGGCGATAAACATAAAACAATCTCATATGTGAATTCATAATTCCACTCTAAAGTTAAAGGTGATAAAAGATTATTAAATCTACTACTCAATGTTTCATAATATCCAATTTATAAGGAACCGAGTGTATCATCCTATAAACAAGCTCATCCCACTCTTCCTAGAATCCCTTAACACTAAAATAGAAAATTTCATCCCTACTAACTTGGTTACATGAAATCACACACCTATCATATTCAGTAGATAAGGGATATTAGAAAACAAGTCCATACTATGGAAAACATCAAAGCGCCTTAATGGTATATCAAAAATATTCCATGTGAGGATCTCCCTCTTCCCATAGTTACATGACACTGTCATTGGAAGTGTGTGATCACTGATCATCCTAAAAAACAAAAACCACCAAATGGTTTACGAATAGGGTCTCCACTAGAACTACTAGGTCTCAAAAAATAGATTTTTTATGGGAATGGAATACAAATATATTCTAAAACTATTATTTTCATTGAGATGACACATGTTATACCTTGATCAACACTTGATTCCTCTAGACAATAATACCCTACTACCTAAATCTATCATTAATTTTGTACACTAGTTATCAAAAAATTCATTCTTCAAACAACATAATATTAAAAAAACCATAAACATATGTTAATGGTACTAATGCACCACAACATGAGAGTATCTCCTTTAGGGTTCATTGACTCCCCCTCATGGTATTAATTCAGTTCACGAGAATGTGAATTGGAGTGGGAATTATCCCTCTTATATTTTTTCTAGAAGCTATATAAAAATAACCAATGAAGGTTTGTAATAACAACTCACATTTTCTTATAGAAATATATCCTCCACGAAAATCATTAATTGTTATCCTAGCCAAGAAATAAAATCTGACCACATGCCCATGGTAGTCATCTAGTTCTCAATAAGGGTGTATAAACCACCAAAAATCTAGGAAAAACACTATATCTGCAAATTTGATGCACACATAGTTAAATTGTATAATATACTAGTACCAATGGAACCATGTGTTTCTCCATAAAAAATATTACTTATAAGCACAAACATCTTATCATTTTATGTATGTACCAGCCGAAAACCCTAGGACACTATGTCAATCCATTACTAAAATATCTTAGGGTATGCATTGCTTCAAATCCATAGTGGTCTCTATTTTCTAAACTGATGAAATATGATATGCCAATGTGTTTCATCATCAGTTAACACTAGATCCACCCACTAATAGACATGTAGATGATCATCTATTAATACCTCTTATGGTGGGTCCAAGCACTTCTCTATGGGAAGTATCAATGTTTTGTTCCTTCCTAGGTAATACTTCTTAGGAATATTTCTATGAGCTATGTCCCTTTCAACCAGCCCGTGATCATTATAGAACTATCATAGAATCATATTTATATTTTGTCAAAGATAAATCATGAATCTTATCATGATGTACTATGAGAAAGGAAAATATATGTGGAACTCACTCAACAATGACACGTATTCTATAAATGATTCTTATATGATATATGATCCAATGTTAAACATAAAATTGGTTCCTACATATTACATGTTAATATTAAGTTTTTTTAGAGTACTCATGAGTAGACACATTATCCACTACCCCAATGCTTGTTTTATTATTATGAGATACAAACATAAGAAACTACAATAGTATTGGATTATCAAAAAAACCAATCATCACAACTAGAAAAACACTAAAATATTCTCCTAAAATGACCTCATTTTATTCTACACTATCTTGACCTAACCCACAACAGTTGGACTTGATAGTGATAACCCACATGTGAAACCCAAATCCCACCTCAAATATGATAGGGGTTAGTGCCTATCATCTGGTTGGTATAACACAAACATGGGTTTACATATCCTAATGAACCTATACACTTGGACACATCTCCATACACTAGTATAGTTTGATTGATATTAACCATATTTTAAAATAATGAATAACATCAATCCCATATCGTTGTGCACTGATAATTAGAAAAAAAAATAAAAGGGACAAATACAAGCCCATAAAAATTGGAAAAGATCACAAATTGATGAAATCATTAGAGAAGTTACCCGAAAACAACTCTTGGATATACATATGGTTTCATAAGATCATTTTATCTCCAACTATGATCTAGATTATATCAGTATTTTATATAATACAAATGAATTTTTTCAGATCCCTTACAGGGTTGAGTATAAATATACCTACTTGGAAACCCTAAAATAACCAAACCCAAATGATAGAGAGAGAGGAAGATAATAGTAAGCTATTTTTAATAGAGGAATTATAATCAATAATATGAGACAAAAACCCTAATAATAACCCACATATTATCAGAATGAATCCCAGATAAATAAAGAAGTGAGATATCTATCTACACATCTTATCTAAAAATAGTAAGTAAGCATGTAACTCCAACATCCTATCAATGATATCGAGCGTCATGCCCATTCATGCAAAAATATTTGATGAGGACTTGAACCTTTCTAATATTCCTCACATCTGTGGGGGAACAATCTACTAGTCATGTATATCACATACCCTATTATGATTCTACGTGGAGGGCCCAGACCTCACCACTATACTATAAATATTTGGGGACAGTACCTTCAATTAAGGATTACCTCCCTGCTAGATATCTAATATGGGGGTGAAACTCTATAGATAGAGGCAACACACCTAATGTATTAAAGTAGGTTTCAAAACCTACCATTATACAGATTATAGGGAATATCACACTGGTGTGGTAGGGGGTCCCCTACCCTGTAACACTCTGATGATCACACATGATTATTTATATATTCTATGTCTCCCTAAGAGATACATCCTACTTGAACCACCTGAATTCATATCTATGATACCAAAAAAGTTCCCACTATCATATTCTACATGGGAAATTACTCTGTTTAGGATACTCATTAGCCTAAATCTACATTTTTAGGTTGCTGATATGTATAGTGGAAGTATCATTGGAAAATAAAGAACATCTACATAGGGTCACATGGCTTTTGTCCATGCTCAAAAAATTGAGAATGTAATCATTCAGAGATTTTATATAATTACAAGTGGTACTATAAAGAATTTATATGAGGTACATGACATGAATTTCCTACTCGAGGTTATTCCCATCTACACATCGATGTTCTCTAGACCTCTATACTGTGATATATTGTATTAGGTGTGCACTAGATGTACACATATCATCAATATATGTAAATATAAATAAAATTTATCCAAGGGTGCATGGTCTGTTTGACCAAATGTAGTCCTCGGTGTTTTCCATTAGAACATGGATTGGAAAGCCATGTATTGTCACATGACATGTTGGTTCTTATATGTAGCTTGTGATATTTAACCTACCTGAATTCCTAGTCGTAGAGACCATGGGACTACACAACATTTGTTCCTATACTATATGCCATATATGTCTGGATTTTCAATAAATTTAATGTTATTTCCATGTCTTGACCCATTGTCTTAAACCACATTCTAGATAATTGGAAATCATAAAGAAACACAGAAGTCTTGGTTCAACTCTCTCCACATCTTTTCTGAAGTATTATTATTGTTGTTTTTCAAGAAATATATAGAACATATCACCGTATAAGGCCCCAAAAGGACCAAATGTCTTGATACAAAATATCTCATTCAAATTATGGACCCCAACTATCATCAATGGCTTGATTCCAGTATCCCATTTCTCATAATCACCCATCAATATGCATTTTAGAAAAATCAACTCAATCTGGCTTGAAAACCTACAATTATGCATTCCATAATCGAATTCATGACGTCACCAATATGCCTATATTGCATCTCAAAAACCAAAAGAGATAATTTTTCCATGATCTGTTGTTTTAATAAACGAATGGGTGACTATTAGTTCATTAGGGGATTTTGGAATCATAGTCCAAATAATTATTATCGATGAATGCTAAGAACAGAAGAATAAAATCATATATAAAAAAGAAAGTTTCAACTGATGCAAATTTTACATTTGTAGATTATCTTAAAAATCAAATGTTCACGGATTATCAATAAGACTGAATCAATGAGAAACAAATCACAAATTCCATTCTCTTGGAAGAGAATGTAGATGACTGATAACTCATGGAAGTTGATATGTAAATTAATTTTGGAAAGAGTTAACTCTCATTAATATATTAATTCAAATGGTGTTATTACCAACAAACAAATTCCCTAACATTGTATTTAATTAGTCAATGAAGAATAATATTTATAAATAATTTTTATTAGATATATTCAAGTACTATATTGATGAAAATGTTCATTATGGTACATCGATTGTTGATCCATGATTCTACAATCATCTTCCAACACACTCGACACTGGTGCCCCATCACTTAATTCCCTCAAGGGTTTTCTTCCTAGCCATTGTAAATTTACCCCCAAAAGTTCTATATATTTTTCAGGGATGGAAACAAATTTCAATTAAATTATTAAATTTATTCAATTCGTATAATTTTACCATGAAGACACTCTATACAATAACTGAATGTAAACCATGATTATATCACATCGAGGATAATTCCCAAATTCTATATTTAATGGTTTTCTCAGAGTGAATATCTAGCGAATTTTATATTAGATATTCCATTTTCCTAGAAATTTATTTTACTAGTGTCATAATATATTTTATATTTGTATTGTATATTCATTAAATACCTTCAAGCCATATAAACGTATTTTGAATCCATGTCTATGAACCAAAATGATTATCAAAACATTCCAACATCTTACATAAAAAAAGAGTTGCTAAATAAAATATGGAATATAACCAACAAAAACAATACACCTCCCAAAATATAATTAATCACAATTAAATCCCATTACATAAAACCATAAATTTGGTTCTCATACCATTGAAATTATGATGAACCATAATGTTTTTTATCCAATATTTTATCCATTTATCAAAATCAAACCTTCTATAATAATTATATTCTATAATTTTTTCTAATCCTTTAGTTGATACCCACTAAAATATGTATGTACTTATATACAAAAATAGGATTCTAATAAAATATTCCTTTTATTAATGGATTTGATATCAACTAATGTGACTCACCTTTATCTATAAAAAACACAAAGTATGAAAAAGAAATATTTTATCTCTTACACACCCAAGTACGATTAAAGTTTCGTGTTTTATATAATTAGGATTAACTCAAAAAAATACACATATCTTTATATGAAAAAAATTCCCCTATACCAATCATTGTAAAATTTATATATTCCTTCATCATGTCCCACAATATTCCCTTCTATACATATCATACATAACACTTTAATTATAACATTGGGAAGATAAACATAAAAATTATGAACATAAATACATTCTTTGTGTGAATATATGAATTAATAATTGAATATGTTTAGTGGAAAAATATGAGAAGAAGTGTGGGGGAATATATTCAAAGGGAATATGAATAATATAAGAAAATTCAAACACATTAAAACCTGAATGATAAATTCTAAGACATGGAAAATGATCTTTAACAAAAATAAACATAATATGAGTTAAAACTAATGATCATAGTGAAAATAATAATTTATCAATGAAAACCTTATAACCCTTTTAAATACATGGTAGATATTTTTGGAATCATGTAATATTATGAATTAATTATAGAATAACTAGAAATAGAATAATTCATATATCTCTTTTGAGTAACGTATAATAGATAACATTTTCAATTATTGGGAGTAACATAGAATCAATAAAATTTTGGTTTTACAAAATGCATTAGAGGGAAAAGACAGATTGACCAATCATTGTTTTATAACATAAAAACACATCCATGTATTATAATGGATCCAAAAATCAATACATGATTATTTCATTGTACTATACATTGATTAAATTATTTTGAAACATTCAATTTGTAATATAACACCATAAAAAAACAATCATTAAATTTCTATTTCATTAAACCATAGAAAATAAATAGGTTCCATTAAATAATATATAAATGAATCATAATTAATATATGGAATTTATTTTAATGGTATCATTGATACACATCCCCATTGGACTATACTAAATCTATAAAGTATATTAACACAAATTAACACATTATTGGAAATGAAATTGAAGGTATTTCTTTGAATGTAATAAATAAATATTTTTATTTTTGTAAATTTAAAAACAAAAGAACCTAGAATATTTAAGAAAATATTTATTTGAATATATCCCTGAAATAATGTAATGTATAAATCCAATAAAATAATAGTTATGGAAATGGGAAAATATATTTATTTAGTAAATGTTAGAATAACAATCTCATTTCCAAATCCAATAATTCCCTCATAAAAAGGAAACATATTTCTTTATAAAATATTTATGGTAATTAAAATACTATTTAAAATAACATTAGGGAATAATTATTTCAATAACTTTAAAATTATGCGAATCATTATAATGATCATGGATATGGAAAAGAAAGTATTCTTGACAAATATAAGAAATATAATTTCTTCTTCATTAAGAACGTTCTAATTATATCTGTATGTAAGAAAGAGATAAAAATGAATAGAAATATTGAAATAGAAATAAATAACAATAATAAAATAATAGATTTATAATTTATTAAATTTTGAGAATTCAATTTCATCAAATGTAATCTTTAAAATGACAAATATTGAATATAATTGTGATTTTAAAATAATGACATAAACACATTCGGATGATTTGAATGAAAAATAATTTTGTGATAGAATATGATATGGGAATATAAATAAAATAAATTACATAATGTAATATGTCAAAATTGATTAATATTATAGTAATTACACAATATAAAGAACTGAAACTAAATTATATGAATCGCATCTCAAGAAACTGTTATTATGACAAAGAAAATAATAGAAATTAATGTAAAGTGCCCGAAACTAGTAGCAAAGAGTTGGTGGTCACAATATTTATAATGAAATAGCTTTTTCTAACATTACTATTACATCATTTTAAAGAGGAAATTTATAATAGTGTCACAAAGCCAGGATAATAATTATAATAATTATAGGAATCATGTACTCCATTGTATAAATAGTCACCTGAGAATATACATCAGGTCAAGGGGTGAGCTAAAATACCAATGACAGTATAGATATGAACATAAAACAATATAAAATGGGTGAAAATAATCATCATCATAACATAATTATGGGATAATAATTATAATAATTATAGGAATAATTATATAATGGAATGGAATATGGAAACACATAAAAATTAAACATCTTGTATTAGTGGTCAAATACCAGACATTGTTGGGAACAAATTTAGTTTTATATTTACACATAGAATAAGCTAATAATCATAGCTCCATCATTGTGAAAAAATATAGCACCATTTTAATTCTTATTTCACATTATGTCATGACATACATCAAATTAACCAAGTCATTGTAGAACAATATAATTCAAGGTCCTCCCATCACATCATAACATTTACATGATCATGCTTTCCATATAGAATGTACATTAATCATAAACAAAAAATAACCCCTATAAAATGAATGGTTTTCATTTAATAAATTCCTTAATAATCTATAAAAATTTTAAAATTATAGGGAAAAAATATTTTTGATTTTATTTTTCATTCTTAAGCAAGGAAAAAACAACTAAATAGGAGTCAAATTGTGTTTTGGAAAGTATATTTTTTTGGAAAATCATAATATTTTTCATAAAACTATATTGGAAATATCTATATCCTAAAAAAATATAATATTATAAGAATGAAATTATATTTTATGAATATTAAATGAGCATCCACAGTAAAATTTTGAATGATGGATGAATAATCCAATGAATGGAAATTGGGTGCAATAATCTCTTTACTTTATGCCTAAATCATTTCCTCACAATAAAAACATGGATAATAAAAATATAATCACTGATTAAAAAATACATAACCACTTATAAATTTATTTTATTCATTATATTTTTATTACTTTTAGTTTTTTCCATTATGATGATTTATAGAGTTCAATTTCGGTCATCCAAAGAGTGTTCATTTCATGGTTTTCATGATCGTTTCACTTGTGTACACCTGTATAAGTTTATGTAAGATTAGAATGATTATCTATATTTGTGACAATATTTTATTATTGATCATTAATTATATTAATTGTTCTTATAAGTTAATTTTCCTAGATATTATGGTGATTCATTTGATTAAATTTTAATGACAATCGTTTAGTCAGATTTTGGTGGGTTTTTATCACAACAAAGTCATTTTGTTTCATTTTTTAATATTATGTATATTTGTTAGATGAATAACATAAAAATTTTTATAATGTAATTTCACAATATTTTTCAATAATTTTATTAGTTTTATGATCATCCTTAAATGTGATAAAAGAAAAAAAAATCGTCGTTTTTAATGGTGATAAATTTATACCTCAAAGATGACGATTCAATTTTTAGAATAAAATTGAAGTGGGGAGAGGTCTGGGGATGGTTTTTTCAATTATCCTAAAAAAAATATAGTATATATAAGTTATTGGAGTTAAAATTCCACTTATATGATGGGTTTTGAGGATAGAATAATAAAATAAAAAAACATGAAAATAAATTTAAATAATATGAAAGAGGATTTTACCTGTTGAATTTTATCTCCTGGAGGACCTCATTAGATAAATTTTATGTTGAAAACTGTTGGTACCAAACTCTGTTGGATCTTGGAAGGAGTCTTGGTAAAAGATTTGGGAAAAAAATTTCATTTTTATATTCTTGTATCGTGTGAGGGGAAGAGGTGGTGATGGGTGAAAATTTTAAGGGGTGAAATGTGGGTTTTTCATTATTTTATTCCTTGTTATATTATATAAGATCAATAAAATAAATAGTTTGAAACATATAAATAATATATACTAAATAATCATGTATATTTATAGATTACGGTCTTACACCATCCATATATCATCTATGACTGAATAATTTATTTATTTGTTAAATAATGAAAAATAAGGTATTTCCTCATTCACTAAAAAATTAACTATTCTATGAAAATCCCAAAAAAAATCACCCTAACCAATATTTGATGGGTATGATTAATAAATTTACTTAATTTGATAAAAATTTATAAAAATTAGAAAATTTATTTTTAATCGAATTCATCAGTAATTCAAAAAATATATATTCCATTAATATTGTCAATTTTACAACACTTGATGTTTTTTAAGGTCTACAAAAATTGCCGTACAGTAAAAATAAAAGAAATATTAAAATCTGAATACAACATTTGAATATAAACCTTATTTTTAATCATTATACTAATTACAATATTTAAAATAAATATTTATGATTTATAATAAAATAAATAATTATTTTAGAATTTTTTTAAAAATTATTTACTTATAACTTTATATAATTATATCTTGTTTTCATTTTGAAGATTCCTAAGTTGTATTTATACTTTCATAAGTTAGGTTACATTTCTATTTTCTTGATTACTATTTCTAATGGTCTTGGTACTATTCCACGAGTCATGTTATTAGTCTATCATTATATGTCCCTCAATATGAATGATGTGTTTATTGGGATCACTATGCTATGTATGTGTTTTATACTCAATAATATAATAATGAGAAGGAAACAAATTCCATTGATAAATGCTTGGATCATTACATGCATCCCCCATATTGAATTTTCTCCGTCAAAATTTTATTTTACTTAAAAATGTGAGGGTATATTTCCTTTATCTCTCCCTCCAGTTCCCATATTTCTACTTCATACTTTTGGTTATTACAATGTACTTTAACCGGGAGGGTAGTCTTGTTCGGCATAACATTATATATATGGTCCATGATCATCACCAGAATCTCCTCATAAGAGAGATCGTTTCCCATCTATACCCCCTATGGATATTTTACCAGTGATTGATCTAGAAATAAATTTCTTAATACGGATACATGGGAGACATCATGTATTTGAGACACCATATGAAGAAGAGATAGACTATAGGAAAAACCTCTACCATGATTAAGAATCTTGAATGGGATGATGTACATGGGACACATCATTCTTTTCTTCCAAAAAATCCCAATCCTCTTCCATAGAGATCTTCAGTGGAATTCCATGTCTCCCAAATCAATCTCTATACCAATCCAATGATTATCTTTATAGATATTATATCGACTTTGAGCTACCTTGATGTGTTGTTTAATGGTTTTCACCTTAACCACTATTTCTTGTACCATTTCAGTTCTAGTTTCTTACATTCACTAACATTATCCTAGGATGCCGCTGTTTTAAATATTTTCCCATAAAGGGATTAATATGTAGTCATTTGGTTACTTGAGTAGAAACTATTAATGTAACAAAACATGGAAATAAGAAAATGTTGGTCTTATCCTCCATTTAATTCCATATAAAATGATCTCAACCTGTATTCCATTTCCAAAATATTCCTCTCTAAATTTATATTAGTTTTATGATGATAAATTATACTGAAATTTAGCTCAGTGTTTAAAAAGAGTTTCATACTTTTCAAAAAAATTGAGGTGAATCTCATATCTCTATCAAACACAATCGATAGTGGTACTCCATAAGGCCTTACTAAATCATTAGTGTATATCCTTGTTATTTTATAAAATTATAAATCATCTATAATTATGATAAAGTTATATGTATTTGTAAGAATGTCCACAACTAACTATATTTAATTTTTTTCTTCTAGATGTCTCTATATTTCTAGAAAAAAATTCCATGGTGATGTTTTCCCACTTCTATATTGGTATGAGAAATTATTTCATCATCCCCTTATACATTTTCCATCTATCCTTCACTTGCTTACATACAAGTAACTTTGATGTAAATTTTGTGACATCCTTGTTCATGTTGTCCTACAAATAGTTCTCTGAGAGATCTCAATACATACATGTGCTCCTTATGTGATAATAGAATTTTGCGCTATGTGAACCACTAATAAGAACTTTAATTATCTATGGACTGGATGGTACACATAATTGTGAATCAGATCATATAACGCCTTCAATATCAAAATTGAACACTGTGGATTTTCCATTTCACATGCATTTCACCTTCTTCTGAATTTACATATAATTTATTTCAAATTCAATATTTTATACATTATTAATTGTTCAGAAATTATTAGATAATGAATTCATGATTTTCATTCCTCAATGATTACCATGTCCATCATTTGAAAATATAGGAATATTAGATCCTTATAAATTTTCATTATTGATAATATTGAAAGACCCTTTCACCATATAAATTCTGAAACATCTTTAGCATTTTTGGGATGCTAGTGGATCAATTTGTCATAATCCTTGATGACCTCTAACCATCTTCAATGGTGCATATTAATCTCTTTCGATGAGAATTTATATTTGAAGTCATTATGTTTAGTATATATTTTACACTTATCGACATACATAGAGTGTCGCCCCATTTTCAACATGAAGATCGCCTCTTCCATCTCCATATCATGTGTGGGATATTTTTTCTCAGGAATTTTTAACTTCCTTGAGATGTAGAATATCAATTTCTCATTTCTCATTAGTACAAAAACTGATTCCATCTTTGAACAATCTCTGTATACCAGAAGTAGTTTCCCACTTTTTGAAAGTTTGTGTACCAGTGTGATGATAAGTCACTTTTTAAATATTTGAAGCAATCTTTATATTCACAAGTTTAGATAAACTTTTCTACCTCCCGAGTCATCTTGGTTACTGGATTTGAAAACCTTGAAATTTTCTTCAAAAATCACCGATAGTTCATAACTCAACCAAGGAAACTACAGATTTCTATTAAAAATGTTGTACTTGTTCACTTTTCAATTTCTATTATCTTGGAAGGGCCCCCATATTTTCTATTCTAGTGATAAAAATCCCCATTAATGCAAAATATTTCATCCAAAACTAACATTTATTATAGTATGCGTAATGTTTCTCCCTTCATAGTGTATTTTGAAAAGTATTCATATTCTCCTCATCTTCCCTCTTGCACTTGGAGTATATTATAATATAATATATAAAGAAACCCATAATTGTTTTAGGTAATCCTTGTAGTATCTATTCATTAGGATTAAGAAAATATTTTGAGAATTGGAGTGTCTAAAAAGAATCACTATGAACTCAGAATTTCGATACCTTGTTCAAAAAGATATTTTGGAAATATCTTCCTTTTCACATTTAATTGGTGATATCTCGACCGAATGACCACCTTAGTGAAATACATTGAATGTCATATTTGAATTAAATGTTATATATCCATGGTAGGGGATTATTGTTCTTTATAATTATTTTTTTGAACATAGAATTATCAATGTAGAGGCTCATTGATATATCCTTATTCTTAAAGAGGAGGACAGGTGTATCCCATTATTACACACTAATGCATATAAAAACCTTGTCTAAATTCCCTTGTAATTATATATATACATCTTCAAACAAAATGGTATCTATTTTTTACAGATTAATTGATATTATTATAGATCCGGGAAAAAGTTTATTTGATAACTAAAACTCTCAGTTAAGAGGAAGATTACGAAATTCATCATTAAACACATCAATATAGTCCCTCATAATTTCCATATCCTATAGATTTATTCTCTCTATTTTTTCAATAATTATATATATATGATTTAACATACTGTAATAATATCTACAATTGAGATGATAAATTTTGAGGATTCTTATCATTTTACTTAATAGTTTTTTAGAATTTGAGGATTTCCTAGGATCTGAATATTTATCTCTATTTCTAGATACATGATGTTGGATTTGTATAATGATATCCAATCCATGAACAATATATAATGAAACTCCACCAAATAATGTAACAAATCATTTTTGGGAGGTTAATTCCATAATCATTAATCAATGATGAGTTATATAAATTATATTCAATAGTTTTCCCACATTTTTGTCCTCATGGATAACTCAACCAACATATTATGAAGTGGTGTTTTAATTGTTCTTATAATCTTACATGATATGAAAGAATTTTTAAAACCATAATCAAAATTTACATTATATATTATTTAATGAATAACTAGTGAACCATTCACCACATAATTTTTGGGATCCACCTCAGCAATACTAATATAATAAGATTTCCCATTCTCTTTTGGCTTTAGTGGCTACAGAACTGATTACCCTCAAGTAGTCTATGTTTAGAGAACTGAATTGCATAGTGTGCTTTATCTCTAGAGTTTAAGAAGTGAACAATGGGTTTTACTCTTGTATACTCCATCATGTTGGTCAAATTCTTTATCTCTCTCTGACAATTTGAAGATCAGTGTCCTTCTTTCCCACACATGAATCATTTCCATGTCCCTTTGAGGCAATTCCAATAATGATTCTTCCCATATTTTTTACATGTGACTGGTTTATTTTTCATTCCCCCATAGTCAGTAGATCCTCCATCATGAAATTATATCTTTTGTTTCTTATTACCATATCCAAGGGACCTATATCCAAACTCCATATGCGCTTTGACAACACATCAAATAACTTCCTCATAAATAAAAAAGTCTCTAATTACCATATCCTAATGAGGGTGAGGATTTAATACACAATAGAATCTATCGATTTCTATATCATTGTTGATAAAAAAATTAGTTCATACCTTACAAGACATATGAAATTTGTTTCAAAATCCATGACAGATTCACCTTCTATTTCCCAGAGCTCCCAAAATTTTCTCTATATAATCATATAAAGTGTTATAGAAAATAATTTTGAAGAAATATTTTTTTTAAATCCTTCCCACACCACCTTTTCAATTTCATCCTTAGTCTTGGATTTCTTAATCGACTCTCACCATTCAACATACTCTCTATCAATATAATAGATGGCCCGAGTCACCATCTCCATATTAGAATAGTGAATCGCATAAAATTTATTCTTAATTGAGTTGAAAAACTATTGCATCACTAGTGGATCAAATTATCCACTTAATGTCAGTGGTTATTACCTCATGAAAAATAGGTATCAAGTATCTTCATCTTAGGAGATGTTGTATGTTCCACAATATTCAGTATATTAATCATATCTTAATACATCTGGGTATGTATGACTATGAAATTTTGAACTCCACCTCTCAAGGAATTGGGAATATTATTCGGGCCTTGGATGCATTGTCCCCCACATGGATTGTTGTCCTAGTTTATCTTTTCTCTCACTATTTTCTAAAATAGAAATATTTTTAAAATAACAAAATTCAACAATTCATCTTTAAATAACATATGACATTTGAAATTTACTCTAACAGAATATATTATGGGATCCATGTGTTTAGTATTTCTCTACAACAAATCTTATTTGGTTCTTATATATAATTACACTCATAATAAAGTTTTTGTCTAATGTTCTGTAATCATAATTAAAAAAATGTCTAATATATTACCTAATACAAACTATAGAGGCCCTGATTTTTCATACATTACTGTCACATCATTTTATTAAAAACACTATAATAATGTTACAAAACAATGATACTAATGTTTTGGGTCGTGGTAAAATTAGGCCCAAATATGAAATTTTTATAATAAAACATTAACATGGTTTAATTCATTCATATATAGATTATTAGTGTCCCTCATATACTCCTTATTATATATAGCCACATAAGGATAAACATCAATGGAATGTGGGATCAAATAGCCCAGTAAGAGTATAGATATGAAAATGAATCAATATAATAAGGATGAGAATAATAATCATAATCATAATATAAGTATGGGATTATAATCAAAATCCTGAAAGGAATTATTTGATAAAGTATTTGATTTTTTCAATGGAAGAAGTGAAATATCATGTTTAGTGGTTAAATACCACACATATTTGTGAACATATTCAGCACCATGTTCACACATAAAAATGTGCATAAACAAAAATTCATAATTTTGAATAAATATAGAACTGTGATCATGAATATTACACATTATCTCATGAGATAAATTACATTACCCAATGTATTAGATCCCTATATAATTTATGGTGCACCTATCACATCATAATATTTACATAATTTGTATTACCAAAAAAACGTATATCAATCATACACATAAAATAAACCATGGAAAAGAAGTGTGTTTCATTTCATATAATGATGAATAAAATTTTGGAATTTCCCAAATGATAAAGGTAAATATATATTGTAGATAACATTCAAAATTCATGAGAAAAGAATAAACAGCTCATGAGTAGTCGAAATGAGTTATGAAACGAATAGTTCTTTTATAAAATCATTATATTTTTCATAAAACCAGAATAGAAACATGTATATACCAGAAAAAATAGTTAACAAGAATAAAATTGTATTCTATCAGTGTTAAATTCACATACACACTGAAATTTGGCATGAAATAGGACAAACCAATAAAAATGAACATCATTTCAAAAATCACCTTACCATATGTCTGAATTTTTTATTCACATGAATATCGTAGATAATAAAATTAGATTCATATATTAATAAATAAATAGCAGCTAATGAACTTATTTTATTTATAATATTTTTATTGCATTAATTTTTGTCCGTTATTATGAGTTATATATATCAATTATATCGTCCCGAGAGTAATTTTTTCTTGGTATTCATGATCAGAATGCCTGTATAAAAGTATAAAAGTTCATGTAAAGATAAAAAAAATTATATATAATTGTGATAATATTTTATCCTTAAAAATACATCATTTCCATTTGTCTTATATTTTATATTTTTATATAGGATTATGATTCAATATATAAACTTTTAATGATAATAGATTAGATTAGTTTTTGCGGTTTTCCTTCACAAAGAACTAGTTTTGTATTATTTTTCAATATTGTGTATAAAAGTTAATTATATAACATAAAAATGTTATAGAATAAATTTTATAATATTTCATAACCATTTAAATGGTTTTATGTCTATTCTATAAGGTTTTAATTGAAATTGATAACTTTATGTCTATTAAGTCAATAAATCAACACCTCATGGATGATGTTTTCGTTTTTTGGAATAAATGGGATGGGAGAGGTGGTTATATGATGGGTTATTCTATTAAAATAATAAATTTATATTATATATTATTTTTATCATTCTAGTTTATGTGGGGTTTTTTGGAGAGAATAATAAAATTCTCTTGAAAAGAAATTAAATGAAAATGAAAGAGGAATTTTACCTCTTGAATTCCTTCTCCTTGAGAACCTCATAACGAAAATTGGATTTGATATTTTTTGAGAAATTGGTTCCTTGATATGGTAAAGATGTTTTAAAATATTATTGTGTAGAGTTTTTATAAGATTATAATAATGTAAGGTTAGAGGATGAGAGATGGTTAGGGGTGGTATTTATAGTGGAGGAGAGGGTTATTTTTTCATTATTTTATTATTTTGGTTCAAGAATACCAATAGATTCAACAATTTCACTATATATGTAAAATAATGAAGGATAATTTGGTATTATGGGCTTTTAAGATCCATAAATCATCAATGACTCAATAATCTTGGTATTTCTTAGATTCCGTAAATTATCATATTTCACTATTCACAAAAAAATCAACTATTTTAGAAAAAATCTAAAAAATACCACCCAAACCATTTTTCAAGATTTAGAATTAAAATTTTCATACCATTATATGAAAATAAGTTTCTATATATTATAAGATAAATTTTAATTAAAATTATTTATTATTCTAAAAATACAAATTTTAATATTATAATGGATTTCAAAAGACAGAAAATATTAATTACGGTGTCATAAAACTATATTATAATTACAAGAAAAATAATTTCTTAATTTTTTAATAAATTGTAACAAAATTATTTTATTAAATCATTATATTAATTATAAAAACTTAAATAGACACTTATTTTTTATAAAAAAACCAAAACATAATTTATTATTTTAAAAACATTTATTTACTTATACTATAATATAAATATATAATATTTTCATTTATAATATACCTCAATTTTATTTTTAATTAAATTATTGAGATTAATATTCAATTGTCTGGATCACTATTCCTAATGATCATGCTACTTTTCGAATGGACAAGTTACTGTTCCATCAGTATATGTTTTTTAATGAGAATGATGTTTTCATTGGGATCATCATTATATGTATTTGTCTTATTCTAACTAACATAATTATAAGGATGGAAATAGTTCCATTGATAAATATTTGGGTCATTTAATTATTACATTGGCACCAGATTCAATTTATCACATTTCGATGAACCAAATAGTTCAGTGACCTTTGTAAACCAGATACCTAGAGGAATTCAAAATATAGTTTAAAAAATAAAATAATAGTTTCATTTTCATTGATAACCCCATTATTCCATTGAGTGTATCCCTATATTTCAATTAAAAAAAATACTTATATCTTAGGTAAAAATAAAATATTAGAAATGGGTTTTCATAGTATCTCCATAATAGTATTCAAATAGAAGTAGTTTTCCCAAATAAAGAATAATAATCAATATAACAATTTAAATAATTTAATCCCACCCCACTTAAATTATATTTCTTTATAATATTACAGTAATGAGATGAACAATTAAAAAGATAAAAAATTCACATGATCTTGAATCTTTTTTGTAGATATTATAAAATATTAAAGAACCACATGGACATAAATAAATTATCTCATAATGAGGTGATTCAGAATTATAGGTATCTGATGTAATATTTGAAGACCATTAATAAAAAATTTTAAATCTTTTTAGGTAAACCCATCTAAATTTTCTAACTAATTTGTCTCATGAGACATGTTTACGCATCTAGTTGCTATGTAATTATAGGAATCACCCATAAAATAATATTTGAAATTGATTCCTCACATTAAAATTTTGTATTATAATAAATATATTATTTTATATTGAAAATATATCATATTAATTGTCCGTACATTCCCAAATTAGTAAACACAATCATAAACATTGTAGCGTAAAATGGTAAATGGTAATAAAATAGACTTTCCCCAATCAAAATTATAATTAAATATTAAGATAAATAATAATGGTGGTATAAATAAAACATATATATAGTATAATATTTGTATAATAATGTGTTTATATCATTGATGAATATAAATTCCATAAAAGCTTCATTGAAAATATTTTTTGGGAAAATAACATTTTGATTTTCAAAATTTTTTAAAAACTAAAAGATCAGAATAAAAATATTAAAATTACATTTCATTTAATATATACAATTGAAAAAAATAATTATATATTTAAAAATAAACATTTATCATATCATTAATAAATTTGGTTCATGTTATGCACATTAAAATTACGATTCCTTCCATATTTTTTGATAAAATCCAAACTAAACTAGTTCTAAAAACGACGTGAAGATTACATTCCAAATATTTTTAAAACATTAATAAAATTAATGAAATTGGATTAAATAACTTAGTTAGATATTTTTAGTGTCATTTTTTATTTCTTCCAAAACATGGTTTTGGATGAAAATGGGTTTTTAACAAATATTAAATTGAGATCAAGTTCTATAAAAAATTTCCACAATCATTTTATATAAATAAGTGTTGAAAGTTTTCACTATTACTTGAAATAATTCATTAAATGAAATAGGTGATGAAAATATATTATTATTATGAATTTAATAAAAAATACATTTCCCATGAAATAATTAAAGATAAATAATACTAAAAATTGATGAGATAGTAAATAAACCCTTAACATATTGGTAGCATCATACTCATAATCCAAATTAAATAACTAATAATCAAAATAAAAATTATATTATATTATGATAAATACATTCACATGATAAAATATAAAATGGTAAGTGTATACACCACAAAAATGAAATGAGTGGTGAATTTGGAAGAAGTCTCATAAAATTAAAAGTTAGATTAGAAATCCTTACCATATATTTGACTTATTTTATAAGTATATGAAAAAATTATATTTTATTTTTATTTTTTTTATAACCCTATTAAATAAACATAATCATATATTTCATACCATATATAGTTTACTTGTGGTCTTTTTTCTACCGTTCATCAAAAATTCATCGTAACTATCTTTGTTTGTTGTTATAACAACGTTATTTTACATGTTTGTTTTGATTTGGTATGTTTGGTATTTATATTTTATCATTGTTCCATCATACCCATAATTTTATCCATGAAATTTGTTTTTTATATACACATTATAAATTTGTTATTTGTAATCTATAAAATTTAGAGATAAAAAATGTATTACACTATTCATGGGGATGGTAGGATATAAGTACTCATGAATGTTGTTCCCATTTTTTTCTATATAGAAGAAAAATAGGGAAATTAATATTAATACACCATTATATATTCATTATTATTTAATATATATCAGTTATATTAATAGATTACATCCCTATTACCATCCATGAAAAAAATTAAATGAATAATATGTTGCTTCACTACGTAGAGGTTGTAATCTATAAGTAGACATGAATGAAATTACTATTTTCTAACAGATCAGAATGTAAGAAGTAAGATTTTATATTAAACATAAATAAGTTTCATTATGTCATAAATATCAAATATAGTAATTAATTATTAAATTACATAATTCCATGTAAATATTAAGAGAAAAATCAATTACATCACTTTATGAGGTGGTAGTCCACTATTTACATTGGTAATGTTAAAATATCCCATAAATAATAGAATTTAAAATTTTATATGTGATATAATATTTATTTCCATATAATAATTTCATAAATATCATATAAATAGCCTGATAACATCATTATATCTATCCTTAAATGGTGTTTATGGAAAATGATTTATATCAGTTAGTGAGGTTGTTGTCTAGCGTACAAAAGATCGATGATTATTTTTCATTTGAATGAAGTGAATGTGGATACATGTCATTCTATTAACATAATCATATATCACTATATTTGATATAATATTTTTATTATATTATCATTATTATATAAAATTTTAAGGATGTGGAAGAAGAAGAAAAATTATAGATGTTATGAATTTAACCTCTTCTTCTAAAAACACTTTTAGGTTTTTATATAAATCTCTCCTATATTGAATTTCCAATAAAGAAAATTCTCATAGGATACTGTTATAGGATTCATGAAGCTATTACTGAAGGATTTATTCTAAATAAAGTTGTACTGAAGTGTGCAGTAGATAGGGGATGTAGTTTCTTTTTATACGAGGGGGGAGGATAAAATTTGAATTTTTTAAATGTTAACATGATATCTACATTTTTCTCATTAAAAATGAATCAAAATATATTAATTATAAAACCATTGAAATTATAATTTATTAATATTTCAATAAAAAAATTTGAAAATGAATTATGTCATTTTTTTACTCTCATTATTGAATTATACCCATCGATAGACCCATTTTTACTTTAACAATGATAATTAATTATTTTTTGATTTCACTATTTATTAAGGTAAAAAATTTCGAAATTTATAAATAATTAAAATTAGCATGATTCTAAAAAATGCAATCAATTTCTCCAAAATTAAATTCATCAAAGTGGAAAGATTACATTTAAAATTTAGCTCGCATGCACGTCAAAAATATTGGTTTATCGAAGAAAAACATTCAAAAGTTAAAAAACATTATAATTATCATTCAATAATTAATTGAATGAAATTACCTCAATTATTTAAATAATAATATAATTGATCAGGTTTAACAAATATACAATTTCAACATATTATTTATCTTTTAAAATAATTTATATGAAATTACAATTTTCAATAAGAATTTGTTCTTCACTATTATAATAAAATATCATAAAATATGCAATATTTACCAAAAGATAATTTTTATTGGTAAACATAAAAATGAAATTTTAGTTTTTAAAAAACTTTAAATATTGTAAGATTTAATTATATATTTTTTTCACAGGAAAAACGGATCCACCTTTTTTTAAAAATAGAGTTTTTTCATAAAAACATTTCTTTTTTCAATATAATGATTCTTATTTTTAATGAAAAATATAAAATAATTTTGATATAGTATATATGTTTAAACCATATAACTTAACTAATTCTGTGAGTCCATTTTATACTCTCAATCATAATTGCTAAGATATATTGGTCATGTTTAAATAATAATATTTTAATAGAGTATCATGTTTAATTTAAACTAGGAGTGGCACTAATTTCATGTTATCTAGGATTTTAAATTTCATAAAAAGGAAATATAATTTCATATCTCATGATGTTATATACTCTGGTATATTTTCTGGTTTTTTCATACAAGTTATCAAACATGATGTTCCTCTTTTAAAATATTGTGGTTCAACATTTTTCCCCACAGAATAAAAAATTGTGTCCATCAAATTAAATGTTGATAAAAATAATCAATAATTTTACATTTTAATATACCATTATTGGAAACACAAATTTTAAAAAGGTTTTTTAAAAATCACTATAGATATGAGATAATGGGAAGTGTGATTTTCGTTGAAATAACTCGTACAAGGTTTCAAAATAGGAAAAAATTGGATAAAAGTAAAGATAATTGTATGGAAGGAAAGAATAAATAATAATGGAGTGTGATAGAGACAATTGATAACAATAAATTGAATCGCATATAAAATTTTATGGATAGAATTACATATATCTATGATGAGTTAATGGACCATTTGATTCATTAGAAATGAATATTATAGGATAATAATTTAATTTAAATATCATTATCTTAGAAGAATGAAATTAATATACCCTCTAGAATGAGAACTTGGGAAAATATAATTACATGATATATTTCAAATTTATAGCCACATTTTCATCCTTTTAATGAGATAATATCAATTTACACTATACCAGTTTCTTTAATAAAAGAATATTCGATAATCATTTTTATGCATGAAGCACTAAAATTAAAATTTAACAAATCATTAGATTATTAAATGAATGAAGATTTATTATTTCAGTCACTGGATAAATTCCACGAACAAAATGGTGCACAGAAGTTATCTGAAAAAAATAATTAATCTCTAATTCATGAATAGTAACTCCCAAAATTAAATATAATTCATTTTAAAAATAATTAACTATAAGGCATAACCAAAATAACTGTCACAAAATTCAATGTCAAAAAATACAGAATTGAGGTCCAAAATCAACATTATATTCTGAAAAAATATAAAGTGTGTCTTACTATTACATTAAAAATATGCGAATACATTTTTCCCCATAAAACCATAATGAAAATATGAATGCCTCTAAAAATTAAATCTTATGTTTTCAAATATATTTTATAAATCCAGAAATGAATTAAACATTTAAAATGATAACATAAAAAATTATAATTTTCAAGGATACTAATGAAATTCCATAATCATATATTTATCATTATTATCTCAAAAGTTTCAACATATTAATGTTTAACTTCCCTCAATCATGTTTTCTACGAAAATAAACATTCCATAGAATCACTTTTCTTGGTTACTAGTAATATTCATCTTATGATTTCAAATCCTAAAAGAAAATGCACAAAAATAAAATCATTACAAATTTCATGATTCTTATATAAAAAATATCATTGAAAATATACTCCTAAAAAATTATTATCCAATCCCAATAACATTAAAAAATTCCCTCCATGTGTAGTACTAACATAATCTAGACTATGATCCCTTAGCTTTGTCTAAGGTATATTCTTCTAAAACATGATGAATTCAAATTCATGGTTCCCCAAATCCTTATATTTTAATCATTGATCATTCTAAACTTCATTATTTCTCTTAAAGTAATAATCATAATGGAATTTATCTCTATACATATCAAAAACTCTCATTCCCTTCATGTAAGTACTAGTGTTTTATATTCTGCATTTATCATGTGGTGGGAAATATATCTCTCCCTTCTTCACATAATCCTTCATTTTCACTTCAATATAATTATTATTATTTTACATTAATATCAATAATACCTGGAGAATGGTTTAAATATGTTGATACCATATCATACTTTTTACTCAGATGATGATAGATTCTAGTCTTCTAATTTCCTTCGACGAATTGGCTTACTACCATAAAATAATAAGTTAACCATGCCCGTCACATTACGTATGTAGTTGTTAAATTCCTTACTAACATGTAATGTTATCTTGATACTTAGTATCATTTTAATCTTCTTTTTTACATTAATTTTTGATTATCTCCCTATATCATGCCATTTCGTATGAATAAAATTCATTTTCAAAATGTGTAGCATAAAATTCATACATTACATGTTTTATATTCTTCATCCTTACTATTTCAAATCAATAACCATCGTTTATCCACTTATTCATAATGATGATAAACTAAAATGAAAAATTTATTCTTCTATTTCTTCTAATATTAAGAAATATCTTTTCTATAGAACTTATTTTATTACTCAAGAATTTTTTTCAGTAAAATAAAATTGATGATATTTTTTACAATTAATGATGTATCAGATTGTTAAAACATTATACAGATCAGTAGGATACCCCATACAGGAATGGATATTTATCAAATCTTTTGTTAACTACCCTAATATGGTTATAATTTAATCAGTTCCGACTATATCTCTATCTCTAGATTTATTATTATATATACGATTGAACTATCATAATTGATTACATGAATTTATATAGTTTCCATTCTATGATTTTGGATTCATTTATAAAAAATTTGAAATAATTTGTTTTATCATAAAATTGTGAAATAAAATGTTTAATTCTAAAACATGTGAAATAGTTATTATAAATTGATAATTTTATGCATGTATCATAATAAAAACCATAGTGTATTTGGGAAAGTAACCAAATGATAAAAATATTTAAAATTCCTTCATAATGCTTTGAAAAAAAGTTCAATTATCCCAAGAATAAACCATATGATTAAAGAACTAGGTTTGCAGTAAGTTCCATTATCAAGTAGCAGGTAACACTATAATCAATCACTTTGTGAAATTTTTAGAGTTATTACCCTTGGATACAACTTTTTAAAGAATCACACCCACATATAATATCAAAAAAATGATGTATTACTAGGAATAAAATATAACATCTACCCTAACAAAAAAATTATATTATGATCTACACACATATTTGATGTTAATTATTTGATATAATATCTAATAAATGTTTTTTAATCTAGTTCACATGGTTTCTACTAAAAATCATATCCTACCAAATGTAAATAACACAACCTTAGTAGCCTAGAGTTTGTTGTTACTTTATCACATTGAAAATAGATGGAAGGAATGACATGATAATGGATTGATTAGTTTATTTGTATTAGTAAATTATATATACATAAAAATAAATTATGTTAAAAAAATAGACAAATTATTTTATTTGAGAACATCAATATTCCCATTAATTTACCCCAAATATCAATCCCGAATAACATCCTTTTATCCTGGTAAAAAATAAAACATATGAATTGGGTGATCTCATATGTCCGGTAAGGATATTCATACAGTGTAATCAATCATGAATATATGATAAAAATTATTATTGTAAGTAAAATAACAATAAAACATTCAGTTTCAACAATAATTTGAGCATAATATGTTAGGAATATTTGATGATAAAATAAATTTATAAAAATCATTTCATTATCTAGAAATATATAATTGGATATTTTAACTAATAAAATAATAATATGGATATAAATAATAGGTCTCATATTTATGTAACTCTTAATATATAACAAATGAAGAATTGTATTATGAATTTTCACAATAAATTCCAAAATTTTGTATTGAAACTCATTGAATGTGGAAAAATGATTTCACTTATCAGAAATCTCGATGCATCAAGGGATAATATATTTCTAGGGCCCACAAAAAACATAATCAGTCTAATTAATTCTTCGCATAATCATGGTGAAACATAATCAGCATAATAATTATTTTATAATATCTAAAATATAATTATTAAAAACATACCTTAATTGGTAAATATAATCAACAACCATCCTGAGTAATTTGGTGAAAGGTAATAGACTACTGTATCCCATTTAAAATTAATAATAAACAACTATGAAAAAATAATTATTATGGTATCAATAAAAAATATCCCATGTCTATTATAATAATATATTTTTATTTCTTTGACTTATATAAATAATGTAAAATTATCATTGAAATCAATTTTATGGAAATTAGCAATTTAACATTAAAAATTATTTTTTAACTATGATAGAAAAACAAAATTTTATAATACATTCCATTGTATGTATCCCTTGATCATTTTAATGGAATATTTTAAAATATTTACTTTTCATGATTTTATAAAATTCCATTCATGTTATATATATTAAAATAATGATTTCACACATAATATTTAGTAAAATACAATTGGACTTTGTTTCTAAAATGAAATTAAAATTACACTAAAAAATATAAAAATAAAAACATGGGTAAGTATTTTGTTAATAAATAATGTATATAATTTTTATGATGAAATTTAAACTATTTTAAGAAAACATTATTTTTGATGAAATTCGATTTGAAACAGATCGGTAAATATATTTGAGTTTTTTTAAAAAAACTCTCATTCATTTTAAGTACCATAGAGTTTAAAATTGTAATATTACATGAAAATAATATTAATTACAATTATAGGTGAAAATTAAAAATTTGAAGACATAAATACAAAATATTTCCCACAATGTAGACAGAAATATAATCAGTCCTGAAAAGAAATTAGATTTTGAAATAAACCCTTGCCATTTTGTTATGTGATGGGTAATATACCCTATAATGAAATAATAACAAAATTACTGGTTAAATTACATTAATATAAATAGTTTCATTACATAAAATATTAAATGGAATTTATATACAACAATCCAATTAGATATGCGGATAATATAGAATATTTCTAATGGATGTAAAAGTTTGACGAAAACCCTTACCTCTAGTATGAACTCCATTATATGTGTCCAAACCTCTTATATAATAAATTCAACATTAATTTATATTACTAAAAACATAATAATATATCCCATATCATATATTATTTTCCTATTATTTTTTTCATTCATTCATTAAAAATTCATTATTAAAATCACTATTGAAGGTACTAAATGTTTTTCACGCACTTAGTTTCATTTTTAATATTTAGTCCTTCTACTTTGAACATGATTCCATCATCTCCATAATGTTAATCATGATTTAAATTTCCTAAATATTCGTTATTTAAATATAGATAATAATTTATAATGTTATAAATAGAAAATGGATTAAAACAATCATGGAGACAATATGCCTTAGGTACGCATTGACATCATTCTCAATTATTTTACAAAAGGATGTGTTGAAGGAAAAATAAATAATGATTCTACTTTATATAGTAATTATTATGAATAAATATATATATATATATTATTAATAAAATTCATACTTATTACCATCCATGTGAAAATGAAATGAATAACATTATATGCCGCAATGTTGAGGCAATAGTCCACATGTACTCATGGGGATGTTATTTATGTCCAAAGGATTTGAAGGTAATAGATTATATGAAAACATAAATTTATAGAAGTATTTAATGACAAAAATATCACATATATTCATTATCTTTAACCTTCTTACCTTTTATTTAATGTATAAATGGAAAAAGCATAACACCACTTCATGAGGTGATAATCTGTCGTTGACACAGGTGACATTATTGTATCCTTCATTGAATAGAATGTAATAAATATATGAAATAATAAATATTGATGTATAATAATTTCATATAGTATAAATTTATTAATTACATAATTATATCCATCCATGAAAGGTGGTTATGGAAAATTAATTACAATGGTTCATGAGGTGGTAGTCCATTGTTCATATGAACAATGGTTTTGTTTTCCATTTAATGGAATGGAAGATGGGTATAGTTTATACTAATTAAAAATAACATATTTTTATATTTCATATATTTGGGTTATTATATTAGTATTTTTTTAATAATATTTTAAAGAGTTCGAAGGGTAAATAAAATAAATATTCACATTGAAAATTTTAACTCAACATTAATGAAATATTTTAGAATTACATTGAAATCCTTCCAACATTATTTTTGGATAAAACATTTTCTCTTGGATGTTTTAAGAGTATTACGAAAGGTTAATTTCTATGTATTATCTGATCTAATAGATTTTTTACATGATAAGAGGAGAGGATTTGGGGTTTCCTTTTATATGTGTGGGAGATAACACACATGGAATTTTTAAAAGAGAATGTGATACCAATATTTTTTTATAATAAAATACACCAAAATAACACATTCATGACACAATGTAATGATAAGGTATATATATAACCATAAAATTGTTGTTTTAAAATTTTTAGGTCAATTTTAACAATAATTTTTTTAATCCAGAGGTAAACCCATTTTTACCTTAACTACAGTAGTTGATTTTTAGTTTTTTTTTACAATTCATTATGGGAAAAAATAATTTTACCTTTTTAGAAAAAATGAAATTATTATAATTCAAAATTTAGAATAAAATTTACCAAAATAAATTCATAGAAGTTTCATAATTCAATTTAATAGTAAACCCATGGTTGTGTTAAATAATAGGTTTTACGAAGAAAACATTCAAATGATTGAAATATTTATTTTCCATAACTATGTATGAAATATATAAAAATAACAGAAATTGGTTAATTATTGAAATAATTTATCAAATTTTACTTTAAAAATAATTTAAAAATTAAAAACCTTTTTAATAATTTAAATGAAAATACATTTGTCGATTAAGATCTGTATTATTCGATATAGATAAAATATTATTCTCTTAAAAACATTATAATAAAATTCACCAAATATAATTTTGACTAGTATATTTAATAAATTATGTTTAATTCATCAAATAAGTTTTCAATAATTGGGAAAAATTATTTTAATTTATTTCTTCAATGTATCATTAAATTGCCTTTTAGAAAAATTCATCTTTTTAAAATAATTTTTTTATTCAAATGATTATTATTATATATTTAATTAATACATATTCATTGAATTTATTTTCTACGTTGGTAATACATCAAATTTTCATAATTTATTCATCCATATCCACACTCTCCAACTTTATAGATACATGAAAATTGTTATTATTAAATAACAATAATTTAATAGAATATCATGTTTCATTTAAACCCGATGTTGTATATATTTTATTTCACCAAAAAAATAAATTTATAAAAAATAAAAACATTAAAAATTCTCAAGGTGTTATATTCTATTAAAATCATAGTGATTCATTACATAAAATCTATCAAACATGATGTTCAACTTTTAAATCCTACGGTAGGTATAAAGATCACAAAAATTGATGTCATAAGTAGTCTATGAAGTGATTATTTCCGCATATAAAAATAATAAAAAAACATTAATAAATACATTGTAATATAATTATTATCTAATTTTATGAATAATCATGGAATAAAAAAATTAACAAAGAAATGTAATAACATTATGTAAAGAAATAAATTTATGAAACAAATTTCCTCAAGTCCCAAATTTCTATGCATACCCATATATTTTTACATAATAAATAGAAAATAATGAAGAACGACCTATCTTCATAGAGATGGTAGTATATTGGTATACCTGTGTGATACATCAAACATTTGAGTGATGGAATCATAAAAATTAAATTTTCTAATACTAAATTAATAGAAATATTTTTGTATCTATTTTTTAAATCTGTAATTGTAACCATCAATGTGGAGTGGTGATGAAAAAAGAAATGCATCACATCATGCATGTGGTAGTCCAAATGTACACCTGAGTGATGTATTATTTTTCCATAGGATGGATAGGATGTGGATCTTCTTTTTCAAATCATCATAATGCCATTTTTTATATTTTATATACTGAAGTCATCATTTTACAATGGATATCATTAATTTAAATATTATAGAAGAATAAAAAAAATTAAATGTACTACTTTAAGATTTATACCTCTTCATTTTGAAACCTCATTTTTATTACACATTGTTCCATGAATTTATGGTAATTTGTTATGAAAAACATTTCTTGTATATTAAAATAATATATATTATTTTATTATGTTGGGGCTTGGCTGATCAATAAGGCACATGCATTCTAAAAAAGGGATAATATGAGATTAAATTTATATATAATGGGGGAACCACTGGGTGTAAAAAATGTAGTAAAATATTATACCATATATTCATCTTAATATGTCATCTAGTTGGTATATATTGAATCTATGATGAGGATTAGTTGAAACTATCTAATGATATAATATTGAGATAATTTGAGGGGATATTTTAACACTTATATCATAGCATCCACCCCCACAAACATGTATGATAACTTCTTCATTATCAAAGATTTTTACTCTTTATGTTCCATTAAGGTTACGATAAATTGAAACTTGATTCATAAATAGAAAACCGTTAAAATGGTTGACCATATACCATTCACATGACCCATGGAATGTTTTTAGATTACAAAAAATTTAATAAAATTTTAATTAATATAATATATCGTCAAATTCAAGTTTCAATCAATTCATATAATTTTAAATAGAAGAAGACTACATTTAATTTAAAATAGAATCTAAAATATTAAGTCATAAAAAATATGATATATTGATATAAAATTTTTGGATTCAAATTAATTTATTCCAATTCTTTTAATTTTATTATTTTTTTAATTTTCCCCTAGCGAATCGCTATGTCGTTGTGTCTGTATGGGGTCAAACAGCAGTCTATGAAATTAGTCTCTAGAATTAATTTGTTGGTACGGTTGATTTTATTTATTTCATCACAATTCCCTCTACCAAACCACATATAATTTATTTTTTTAATATCCCTTTATTTCATTTTTCTATTAATTAATAAAGGATTGTATTGATTCTTTATAATAAATTATTGTAATTATTTGGTCACTAAAATTTAAAAAAAATACTAACTATAAGGTAAATTCAACCATATTTTATATTATCTATTAGATACAAAAAAACATATTTTTTCTAAAGGATAATATATTATATATGTCATTGTAGAGAGCATGGAATTTTGAATTTATTCATTGTTTAATAATAGTATAAAGGTCATTATCAAAAGAAACTACATAAAAAGTTATAATATATTGAATAATATATTATTAATGTATAAATTAACCAATAAAATTTTGTAAGGGGATGTTTTTTGAGTTTTATAGAAAATATATAATATTTTTTATCCTATTACACCAATTTACCATTGTCTTGGTGAAACATCTTTTTTATGGTTACAATTTATAATAACCAAAACATAGACAATTTTTACAAATTTAAAAATATCTATTCCAAATATAGAATCCATTTTTTATCAATCTATTTCTAAAAGTTTTAGAAATTAATTTTAATATACATTCATAAAATGAAATTAAAAAATTATTTTTAGTCAATCGGGTTTTACGCACTCAAAATAACAAAAAAATGATATTTAATTTTGATCCAAAAGTAATTAATTATATTATTATAAACAAAATTAATCTTATGATAATTGTTTATTAAAAATTATAAATAGTATTGGGATTTTTAATTACATGATTTTAATAAATTAAAACAATGTTTTAAAAAATCAAATTTTTTTACTCTTCACTCAAAAAGTAATTTTATTCAATTCAAATAGTCCTCATACTATTGTGAGTTTTTTATTTTAAATTCATATACATTTTGTGAAATAATATTTATATATGTGGTACAAATTAAATATAATATCTATGAAAAAAATTCAAGAAAAACAATTTTTATGAAAAAGTATTTTCGAATCCTAAAATGTATTCATTCCGATTTCATTCCAAATAAAAATAACTAAATGTATTTTAATTCATAAAATTAGATATAAAATTTACTTATTTCATTTTAATCATTAATAATTAGTGATAAATGTAATATATTATAACAGAAATATATTACTCCCCTAATGTTGGTATTATGGTAAACATTTATTTTACAGTAAAAACATTCATCATCATTTCATACAAACTTATAATCAATGAATTCTTTAATATTTATTTAATTAAAGAAATAAATTCAATATATATTGTGTAATATGGTTATTATTATTTATAATTTCAAAACCAAGGGTCTAACCATAACAGTTATATTTAGATTATATTATTTTTATATTATATCATGGTTTATTTAAGATCATTGTTGTTTTTACCACATGTAATAAAAAATATAACATAAATAAACAAAATTAATAAATCGTTATATTTTACACTCTATATTTTTATATAAGTTTTAGCTTTTCAGTTTTAACCAGTGTTTCATAAAAAATGGATTAAAATATTTCTTGTCAATTACGTAGTGTGAAAGATATAACATATGAGCATAAAAGGAAAAACATTTTAAATAATTATAAATTCCATTTTTGAAAATACACATCAAATAAATTCGTAATAATAAATATTTAAAATGGGGAAAACATAAATGTTAAGGTAAAAAAGGAGAATATATAATTAGGTTCCTAATAAGAATAACCTTGGCGGTTAGTGAAAAATTGTTCATATTGGAAAAAAATAACATCAATAGATTAATACAGAGTGATTAAGAACATGATCATGATTATGTTAATGAAAAAAAATAGTAAGGGATAAATATTACCATTAATTCATCAAAAATTAATGTAAAAGGGAAAAAAATTTATTTCCAGCTAATTTTCCTAAAAATGAGGAATTATTTTACTATCAAGATATATAACATGATAAAATATATGAACTTGGTTAATTTTTTTCATATTAACCATTTATTCTATTAGTAGTGCTTTGATAATTTTTCATTTATCTCTTGTCTCGTACTCCAAGATGTGAAAATGATTATTTCATTCCTGAAGAACTAAAATTATCTTTTAAAAGATCAAATGATTGTGAAAATTGATGAAAAAATATTCCTAACATTTATCTACCTTATCTAAAAATAAAATGGCTTTCACATTATGTAATGATATCTAATATGAACAAACATTCATATGGAAATATAAAAAATTAATCTCCAATTCATTAACAATGTCACCCAAATTTCTATTATCAATAAATCTTTTCAAATGTTGTTATAATGAAATTATACGCAATTTTAAGAATAATTTTATTAAATATTATTATAAGATCTATATAATAAGTATCCCTAACCAAAATTATTCACTCATAAATTCATATTCCCAAACATATATACCTTAATCATATTTTCCTATTAATATACAAATCAATTCCAAGAATTACCAGAATAACTATAACACAACTAAAATAATATATATACTTCCAAAAGTTATTTTAATCATTATTCCTAAGGGGAAATATCATCATCTAAAATAATATACTATTTAAAATAATTATATAATGTTAACCTAAAATATTGTGAATTTATTTATAAAAAATTTAATTAATTAGTCACCAACTAAATTTTCAATCCCATTGTTATCTAAACAATACCAAATATGAATAAAAATTGTGACAATAAATAGTAACCTAAATATAATTAAACACATTTTATATAAATTTTTTCAATAAAAGTAATGATTTTTCACAAAATATATATGGATTATATGTAAAATAACATTTTCCAAAAAATGAATCTATATCAAAACAAAGAGATTTATTCTCACAAACATCTCCCAAAAAATTCTTATTCAACATACACTCCCATCACATACAAATTAAATGAGTTATATATGAAATTAGAATAAAAATCAACCATTAAATTATCATTACATTATAATTTATCATTAATACATATCATTATAAAATATCATATGTTTCCATAGGTTCTATCCACCCAGTAATTATAATTTTTCATAAGTAAAATTTAAATTTTCTTAAGGATATCCTACATTATTATCTATCAAGTTCTGTTAACTAAACCCCACCCATCATGTGCGGGTGAAGATAAATTTAATAAAAAATCATCATCTTTCATAGTTTATACACCAAAGATCATATAAGGCATTTTGAAATACACATATAAGTATACAAACAAGGATTTATTATCTAGGGATACAAATAATATATACTCTACTAAAGAATCATTTCATTCCACAATACCTATACTTATTTATAGAATCTAACAAATATTTATTATTTACAATTTATTTTCACTAAATCAAGATCCAAAATATCCTAAAAACATCATTTTGTTCCAAATGATACACAATATATCTCGTAACCCAAATCATGTGGTTATATTACTAAATTTGAACATGATTAAAGGGACTAAATCTCAAGGGATTTAATTTGATTTTATTATTGAGAGACTATATTCATACTTGATTATCATATCTAGTTTGAAAACATGATATAAATTTTCAATTGATATAGATAACTTTAATGTTATTTCTATGATATATGTATAGTTATGGGACCTTCAATAATGCAATTCGTTCTTTTTCAGAAATAGGTTAATCCTTATACTTCAACTAATTCGTAGAAATATATTAATTTTACTTAGGAAATAAAATCCTGTTCTAGGGATAAAGGTGTTCCCTAAATGAAATATGATTTTTAAAATTATTGAAAATAAAGTCAATTTCTATGATTCAATGTGCCCAGTAGAAATATCATTTTCTGAACATGTTGGGATAAAGTCTCATTTTTTTATTAAAGAAAAGAAAAGACCACTTTTAACTAGGTATTGGGAGACCCCTTACAAATTTCAACAATATTTATGAATAAGAAAGGGATAATTATCTCTTTGATCCATTTTCACATTTTAACAATGGAATTGTTACTATCGTAAATGTGGTGGGAGATAATGTAATAATGTTAAATTAAGTAGACATCATGCTTCATATAATTCCTCAAGACATGAATAATATTGTTCAATCTCTTCAATACTTTAATAACACTAAAATATCTGGTCAAATAAATTTTGTCACACATTATCATCCTCTTAATACAAATGTTCCTAATACTCTTTACGAAGATTACCCTAAAAATCCTATTTCTCCATCACAAAAAAAATACGATTTTGGTGTGACTATTCTCAATGAACTTATAGAACACCTTGTTAAGAGAACTCCAAATACAATCATACTGGATAATACAAATTCCCATGTAATAATATATTTTGATTGAAGTTCTATGGAGAATCCATCAACTGTATATTGGTTTCTCACTATTATTGTAAATCTAACCATAATGTGCATGGAAACTATAATATTGATGACTATGAATTCACAGAGTTTGATCCCTATAAGATAAAAATTTATACTTATATCACTCTAGATAATAAAAAATATTCAAGGGGATTTCATGATGAGGTAATTCCAAATAATTTTCATATGTATGAGAATTGAAATAATGTTGGTTGAACTGAATCCCCAAAAAAAGTTGTGAAGTACACTATAATAGATTTTCTTCTTTGAGGAAGTAATTTTACCTAAGATCTAGATGGAAAAATCCTCTTTAACTCATGAAATCATTCTTAATAATATTTTTTAGAAATAAAGAATTGGTATCCCCCCAAAAAAACATAAATTTTGAATCTATTTTGGAACTATTAGTGCCTGGATAACCCCAAAGAAACCAATTATATGCTTATATTTAGTAATAAAATCCTAAACTATTGAGAATATTTTAACTCAAAATGATCATCTCCTAAAGGATTCGTTACCTTCAAAATAGGTTTTATCAACTCATTAACCCAAACATGTATTCTATAATATTTAATAGAATATATGCTCTTTCCCACTTATGTTTGGAAGGTATCTCTTACATGAAATCAAAAGTTCATATTTTCACACTCGGTTAAAAAATTATGGTAATGAATTACATATTAATGTTTGTTTAATCCATCAACTTATAGCAATACATGAGAAATTTATGGTAGAGCATATAATATTTATTCAGTATAATCAATGATCCATATATTATTCTTGTGGGTTTCAATTTTATCCTTAATCTATATGAGAATATATTCATGGTGAATGATTCGACCTCATTAATTTAATTCAAGGACTATATTGATGATCAAAACATCTTTGATGTTATTTAAGTGGGTTTCCAATACTTTTGGAATAGAAAAAACCTCAAAAAAATTTGGAAAAAAACTGGAGATGTAATTTATCAATTAAGATTACCTTTATGTTTAGGGATCCATTTCTTATACAACCATTTTAATTATAAATTCATTCCATCACCCAATTTTATAAAATCTCATTACAAGAAATGGTAAATCATTTTTTTCATTATTTCATAACAATTTTTGGGATTTACACCATGAATTATAAAGCTAGTTTAGGAATCATGAAGTTATTTTAATGACAATAATGACACATTTCTTTTTTTAATGCATTAATTTCTCAGAAGTGAATTTAAATAATGGATAATATACTATTCCAACTCCATTGAAAAGAATATCAATCACCAAATATATTATATTCAAATAATTAAAGAAAAAAACAATTGTAGTGTTGTTTTAATGTGATATTTCTCAATTATGGTTATATAAATTCCATGTTTTTGAATTATCATTATAATTACATGATATTAATAATACTCAATGTCATTCTCCATAATTGAGACATTTTTTACAAATGTAATGAGATTTTTGACCATGTTTTATCCGTATATAATTATATCACTAATATACCCACCAAGAGCACTACTGTTTTTAGAATATTACATTTAAAAATTTCCATCATGATGATACTTTTTTTAAAATTGAATCCACATGATTTTGAGATTATGGAATCTACCCTTGGTCTCAATTTTTGGTGTTCTGATGGTCTAGATGTCTTCAAAAACATTTTTTTCCAAACATTTTGGATGTTATCCAATATGATGTTTGTAGAATTGAATTTCATTTAATAAGGTGGTCATCTAACTCAATGAATCAATTATTAATTCATTGACTATATTCATAAGGTGAAGATTGATAATAAAATTCATCTCTTTAGGAATTTGGTACTTCAAATAAAAATTCAAAAATTCATTTTTAATGTGAATGTTAACAAGATTTTAAATGTTTCTAGTAGTATTTATCCCTAAAATTTAATTTGATTCATTATAGGAAGAACCATAAAAGACTACATCATCACTATTCCAAAAAAATTTACATTCATTGAAATGAAACCATGGGTGGAAATAAAGAATTATATCTTGATTTTAAAATGGATTTTGATATGATGAAATGGAAATTTAAATGTATGGTCTGAAAAATATTTAGTTTTGATGAGTCTATCTTCAAATGAGTCAAAATTATTTTGAGTTAATCCCATAATCTAGTACATATCAATGTCCCTCATGAGGAGTAATTCACATGTTATAGAGGTATTATGTAATTTGATACTTCCATTACTATTATATTCTATATTTTAGTAGACTGCCTGAGAAGGATTCTTCTCAATATAGTGTAGAATCACAAAATTAATCCTATTACTGCTTCCCGAGACATGGTTTCCCCCAATCACTTATATTATGATGTGGAAGTAATTATTTTTTCTAACGGGGGAATGAGAAACCTCAAGTATACTATGTATTCTCAAATTAAGTTTGAATATGTTTGATGAAGATAGATATGTTGGGAAAATCATTCAACTACTTTGGAAAGTGCATTCATACATCAAAAAAAGTTGACATCATTAATGATCATGGCATCTGAGAATGTGTGTCCACATTCACATACCCTATTTTCTCTATTATTTTTGAAAGAACATATACATGTCACTTCACTAATATTTTAGGAATAAATCATAAATCAGTTGTCTTTTAGTTAAGAAAATATTTTATCAATTTTTGATAGGGTCTATCTTTTGAATACATTAATTATATCAAAAAAATTATTCTTTTATGGACTAAAAAAATTCAGGTAACCTTAATAATAGTATAACTATATAAATAAAACAATTCATATATATTAGTATCTTATTAAAATAATTTATCATTAGTATCCCCAAGAATATGTGATCTCATCCATCTGATCATAAAGGTCTCAATATTAAAAATATATCCAATTTTAATCGTTCTTTAAAAGATCCCAACATTGTATATAGATGTTTCAATATTTTTTATAGGAACACTATTCATTAATTTGGAGTTATTTTTTATAGGATATATCTTGGATATGTTCTAGTGAAAATTGGATGTTTTTTAGGTGTTTTGGGAACTATACGGTTGTAAAACTGTATTCCCAAACTAGGCGCTCTTTCCCAGGAAACTGTGCAACCTCAATCAGATAAGGATTACAAGGATGACTCATGGTTTGTAAAACCATGATCCTTATTAGGATTAATCATTCACCCACTCCCCATGAATTCCTTCATGGGTTTTTGTGCAGTTTTTGAAAAACCATTTGCCCCTGCCAAAAAAATCGTGCCTGCTTGTTTAATTAATCTGGAAATTGGTTTTTAGAATCCCAAACCATCAGACTTCACCATATCTCAACCACATTCAACCCAAAATTATTTATATCATTTTTGTGTTGATAGAATGGATTAAATGACTATATGACCCCATTCATGAGGATGTAATGCACATTACGTTGATCTTCACTTATCCTGGAAATAGAATCTCATCCTTGGTGATTTTCTTTTACTTTTTTATCTTTCTATTTTCATTTAAAGTGATTTTCCCCAATTTGGGATGGATCTAGATTTGGGTTTTTTATATCTAATTATTTTAATCATGGATCTAGGTTTTGGATCTACATATTTTACTTTGTTGTAAAATTTAATGATCCACTCCAATTGGGGGTTTTCATTGGTGACCAGTTGTCAAGGATTTAAAGGTTGGTGGTCGAAATTCAATTCCCTAAGTCTCTAATTATAGTTTTGTGTATGTTTTCTAAAATTTAAATTTTTAAATTTTAAAATTCAATTTTTTTGGAATTAATTAATGGATTTATTAATTTATAGAATTATTGAAGTTATGGATAATTTGGATTGTGAAATTAAAAATATTAATTGGTGAATTAATTAATGGAATATTTGGATTGATAATTTGGATTTATTAATTATTTAAATAACTAATTGAATACTGGGATTGAGAAATTGGATTAATTAATAGGTTAATTAATTAAGGAAATATTGTGGATGTGGAATTTATGGGGCATTGGTATTATAAAATTGGATAATTTATTTGGTGAATTAATTAATGTGATATTGGGAATTGTTAATTGGAATATTTGTTTGGTGAATTAATTAATAGAATAATAGGATTTTGAATTTGTACATTAATTTTTGTATGAATTAATTAAAAATGTGGATTTTGAGATGATGGAATATATATAAAGGGAAAATTGGTATGTGGTTTTAATTATGAAAAATGGTATAATGATGAATTTTTTATATTATTCAATGTCATTAAATTAAAGTACTAAGTTTTTTATGAATTGTAAGGGTATATCAGGGTGTGAACTGTGATAATAGGGTCAATGTTGATGATCCTTTATTGATGTGATATATGTGATATAGTTTTCATTGATTGATGTACGATTGTGGGATAGAGACTAAGGATCCAAATACCCATCTGTGATATATGATTCTGGGATAGGTACAGAGGCTGCAAAAACCCATGTGTGATTATTGTGTGTGAGAAAGAGAATGAGGATTCACATATCCGTAAGAGATAGTGAGTTTTGGATAATGAATTAGTCTCCAAATACCTATGTGACATTATGTTGTGGGATAGTGATAGAAGATCCAAATACCTATGAGGTGTAAGACACGATGTTCTATGCCCATGAGTAGGAATTAGACCGCAAATCCAGTTAGTCGTGATATTATTTGAAATGAATTGATAAATATTTACCATGGTATTATTGTATGGTTTTAAATTAATCATGGGATGATGTAGGTATCGAAGAATAAAGTGTCCCTGGGAACATAGTGGTTTTGTGGTTAATTAACCAATAAATTAGAATCTGATAACTATCTACATTTGTATTGTGATTTATTATTTATAAAATTTTATACACTATTATTACCTAGATATTATTTTGGACATCATTGGTGGTAGCCTACTTAGCAGTACTGTAACCCTAATCTTGATTCTTGATCAGTACTCGAATAGGCTTTATGCTTTCTTGTTTGGATAAGTTAAGAGGCCACATGTTAGATAGTTCATATAGGATGAAGAATAGATGATATAACTACACCTGGTTCCAGGACACTCATGGGGTATTTAGTGTTTTTATTTTGGTTTTTGAATATGAAATGTGTTATGTACATGAAATGAAATTTTACAATTCTAGTTATGAGTATTGTATTCCTTATTTTGTTATCATGTGATAATGATATTATTCTAGTAATAGTTATGTCATTTGGTTATTATTCTATATGTATAATGTTTTAATACATTTGTAAAGAGTTTATACTCACTGTATAGTTGATGTTAGATCCTCACTACTAGTTGGTAGCCTCTAGAATATGTGGAGATGCACCTAAGCACATATAACTGATCGAATCAGGGCACCAGTGTGTGGAACCTAGGTCGAGACATTATAATGTTATATCAATGGTTGATTATTTTCTCTCTCTGTTTTTAATACTATTTGTGAATGTCATGAAAAAAGAATAGGATGAATTAAGACTTCTTTAATAGATCTTCCATGGGATTAGTTAACCCTTGAATGAGGATAAAATTCAAGTAGACAAGGTGGTATTGTTGTTATTCAGGTTATTTGTAATAGTTTATGTTATTTCCTCTCGTGTGATGAACTTGTTGTCTGAGGTGATTATAATTTCTGGTAATTAATTATATTTGAATCATCGCCTAGTATGGCATGAGATTTTATAATACATGTATCATTATAGTAACTCAAAATTATCTACTGAAATGCATCAGTTTAGCCATGTTTCAAAAAGTATGTTTTGGGTAAGTTGTTGACCTTGAATTTTCTCTTTTCTTGTTAAATTGAACTGGAAATGGTTAAATATTTAGAATTTAAATAACTAAAAAAGATGTAAAATGTGAATAAATTTGTGTATAATGACAGACGTTGATATTATAATGTGTTTACCAATTGTTAAACTTTACCAAGATGTTAGATGATTAAGGGAAGTGATATCGCTTCAGTTTTGATCATCTGGAAGGGTTAGAGGGATGAATTGTACTATATTTTAGTAAATACCTCATATTAAATTTGATAATGTTTCATAATTTTTATGAATCCTTTTTTTATTATATATATATATATCCTACCAGGATGACATTTTCTGATGAGATGGTAAGAGGATATGGCTAGAACTTTTCATCCAACTGGGGAACCTGAGGTATCGATAGTTCTAGGTGAAGGAGATGAAGAGAATTTATTTGATAAATGTTCTCACTTCATGTAGATTGTGGAAAGATAACTAAAGAGGGTGTTGAAGAGTTTTTCTAACATAACATGGGATTTTTTTTAATGAATCCTCTAACATTCATAAAGATGGAAGACCTGAGGAAGAAGAGTTATGTATTGAGTCCATTTAAACTATACTTGATTTTTAAGGACATAAGGTTAGAATATTGTTAGACAGGATACCAAGATTTTTTTAGTATTAGGGAATCATAGGTAGGATAATGAGTCCCGTATAGGGATGGAACAGGGTATGGAATGGAATTAGTTTTTATAGATTTTTAGATAGATTTTATCTATATACATTGATATAAGAAGGAGAAATTGAGTTAATAAGGTTTACCAAAGGGAGTATGTCTATAATAGACTACGATGGTATCTTTACATACTTGCAATTATCTTCAACAAAATTTGTAGGGGATGATATGACAACATAAATGCAATTTTAGGATGAACATAAATGTCAAATTATTTAATAGGTTAACAATTATCATTGAAATAGGTTTGTTTATTTGGTGTATCAAGATCTCATAGTTGTGGGGAACCTGAAGAATGAATCTAGTGGATGATGGGTGGATTTTGATGGACAAACATATGGTGAATCGTCTGATGTTATGATGCATCATTAGGAGAATTTTGACCATATATTTGGAATGATTAGCATATATGGGGAAGGATCACTTACTCATTATATTATATGAGTCATCATCCATCACTACAGTTGGATGGGTCACCTTTTTAGGAATTTCCATATACAACTATTAGAGTTCCTAGAATTCATAAGGATGGGAAACATTCATACATTCTGTACTAACCCACACAAAATGGGTAATGTTTGAGGAACTGTATAGAATCAAACTACTATATGAGGGTCTTCATCCACATATCATGTTAGTAGTTGAAGATATACGAGATGAGGAAATATTGTCAGTGGACATGGTTCTTCTAGGAAAGTGTGCTCGTATTAATAGAGTTGGATATCTCAAGGGACCCAAGTTGCAGCTTAGGGAAGAGGGGGATGATAGTTGCATGTTTTTTCAGGCTATACTTGTGGATAGTTATGATAGATTGTTGGCAGTGAGAGGTGTTATTTTTTTAATGTCTATAATTTATCGTACCTTATTTGATACCAGTTTCTCTCATTCATTTGTATTATCACAACATGTGAACGAGTTGAGTCTGACAGTGGTTTTAAAGACCTGAAAATTTCAAGGAAATTTTTTTCTAAATTTTTTTTTGAATTTTACGAGTATGTGGATTCTAACGGAACTTTATTCTGAGGCCCTATGTGCCTGGAATCAAGTTCCGACGTTTAGCTCGGGTAGGTTCAGTAAACAAATGAGCGGGTTTTTCTATCTTTTGAACCGATGCTCGGAATTGAAATCTAAGAGCACTGATGAACTCGTAGCGCTGGTAATTGCTTAAGAGGACCATTACCATAGTTGCGTTTTAAGCGGGTTGAGAATTTTTATTTGAGAATCTATAATAAAATAAATAAAATTGGTATTGTACAATTTTATTTATATCTATGGTAGTTTTATCCTACAAAGAAGAGTTAAGGGTGGATTTTAACTACCAATGTGTGGATATATGAGAGGTGGGACGCACACAAGACCCATCCTTTCATCTCCCATAACTCTCTTTAACCCTTTGAATATTGAGCATCCATTTAAATGTGCCAACTCCCAATTAATATCCTTTTTTTATGTTAGTTAACTCCCCCTCCATAAATGAGACCTCTCACATCCCTCTCTCCCTATTAAATTATGCCGACACATTTTAATCAATTAATTTGAAGATTTTGAATTAATTTTATTTTCATGGAACTTATTAAAGATGGGAGAGCCATTTTATTATTTTTGTTTTGAAAATATTCTGTGAAGAAGCTTTGGAGGATTAGAAGAAAATCATTCTTCCCACGAATAATGCAACCTTCCTCTCGGTGAAGGGAACCTCCTTCAACCGGGGCAAGAATTTGAGGTAATGCCATGAGGAGCACCGTCATTCTTCTTCTTCCTCTACATAAAGGGGGAAAGACTCTGCCCGTGAAGAATGCGAGTGATTTCTACAACGATGCTTCCACTTCAGATGCACCGCGATGAAAACAGAATTGACGTCTGTCTTCCGCAACACCATCTTCCCCAAGGCTGCATTCCGTGACTACGGCGAACTAAACTTGAATTCTAGGTACGGGTTATGTTCAATTTTAATGGATTAAAATTGTGGCTTGGTTAGTCGATGTATAAACTTGATTGTCTTAGCCTATTGTTATCGCTTAACATGGAGTGCGCGGGTCAAAGGAACACGGTCCGATGACCCTATTTTTGATCCTGTTTAATTATATGGAGTAGATGATCGGAGGCGGAAGGCAGAAGATACCGGTGGCGCAAGGGTCGTCGTCACATAAGCTAGGAATGGCGGCAGCCAAGTGGGCCGTGGTGGAGGAAGCACAGCTCCGTCATGCCATGCCGGGGATGCGGAACCGTGGCCAACGTAGGTCGTGGCGGAGAATGTTGTCATCGTCGCATTGGTTGTGCAACAGAGACCGCGACCCGCTTTGTGGGCCGCCTCGGTTGAAGGACTGGCTTGCCCATCAGGCGGCTGGGCGAAGGGGAGCTATGGTGCCAAGAGGGCACTACACTGGAAAACTGGCCGGCCCGTCGGTGGGCTGGGCGGAGCAGATCTGCGGCACCAGGAGGGCGTTGTGCTGGAAGAGCCATGGCCCGCCGTATGGGCCACTTGCACCAGAAGGCCGGATGGTTTGGTAAGGGCGGCGCCGCTTGGCGCCGCCGATTCAACAGCCAAAGGGTGCGCCCCTCGGACTCCTCGGCCTGCAGGCCGAACCAGCTAGGCCGCGCGCCCAGCCTGGCCATGCATAGCCGAGCCACGCCGGGCCAGGCCACACGACTCACCAGGCCGGTCTGACCCCTTTGCCGGGACGGATCAGCCAAAAACTAAGATGACCCAACCCGTCAGCCCCTCGGGCCTAACGGACCGGGCCCTTTTCACTTAAACTTGAATTTAGTAATGATCGTGCATCTGATCGACGCGTTGTCTGCAACACTAGGACCCTTGCAATGAGATGGTCCTTTTTCGTTACTCTTTGTGAGTTTTGGACGACTTTGGAAAAAATGGTCGGGTTGGATCGAACCTGAAACCAACCGGGCATTCTGAGCGGAAACACTTATAACATAAGGATCGGACGTCTGATTGACATGTCATCGACTATGTTGGATTCCTCGTGATGAGACAGTACTTTTTGCATACTTAAACTGGGGTTGGGACGTATTTGGAGTATGTTTGAGTTGTGTTGTACCCAAAATCCAACCGAGCTCCTGGAATGGAAATGCTAATAACTCATAGACCTGGCGTCCGATTGACGCGAAGTCTGTTGCATTGAGACCCCTATAACGATGTGGTTCTTGAGATACTTCCACGTGAGATTAAGTGACAAATGGAAGTATAAAACATTATCTCTTTGAATGTACCCTTCTAGAGACGAGAGTACGGAGTACAGAGAACTTCTAGCTTGCTGAGACCTGATGACTGCTTGTCTGATTCGATTCGGAGTGACTTGACTAGCCCAGTGGGGAGCACTACTGTGTTGGGGTGGCAGACCCATGGCAGGGAGCACTGCTGTGTTGGGGTGGCAGACCTATGGTACTTAACATGAGGAGTACCTCATTAGGCTATGAGGGGGGATCACTACTTTGTGAGGTGGCAGACCCATGGAGGAGAATCACTACTTTGTGAGGTGGCAGACCCGCGGTACTCGACAGGAAGAGAACCTCATCAGTCTAAGGTTAGTGAGCAGCACCTCGGAGATGCAATAGGATCACTATACTCGATAGAGGAGAAGTTATTCAATAGTTTTGGTTTGGATATCATTAATGAAAATCCTGGTTTGAGCTGAGTCAATGACCTTTGTGTTTACCTAATGTTTGAGATGGGTTATACGATAACTTAGGTATATGTATGTGAATATACCTAAGTAAAGGTTATTTATTGAGATCTTTCTTTGTGGTTATCCTTGTTGGTTTTAATGAGACCCTGAGGGTCTTGGGTTCCCTACTCAGTATCGTTATACTCACCCCTAGACGGGATATGCCAGCACCTCGTTGTGTTGGTGGCAGACGATGGACAACACTGATTGTGGTTGAGGCTTGTTGAGCTGGATGGCACCCGGAGGTGGATCTCATGATGAATCGGTACCCAGAGGATACAGAAGTACGTGGAGTGCTGAGTAGGATATATTTACCTACCCTTAAGGTAGGAACCAGAGGATGATCCAAGAGCTGCTTCGCCTTTTAGCTTTTTGTCTTTTCTGTTATACTTTCTTTCAATAATAGTTGTACCTTTCTGATGGGCTTGTATTTCCATACCCTTTGTACTTTCAGATTACCTGTTATTGCTTTACATAGATTTTGCGTCCTCTTGTACTCTGGTTGTGTGTGTGTTTAAATTTTATTAAGGCAATGCTTTCAATGTTATAGGGATTTACGCCTTTTGTGCTAGTCGCCAGCCACTGGCCTATGGAAGGCGGTCTTGGGGTAGTTACGACACGGGCCATGGGGGAATGGTCGTGATGGTGGAGCTTGTGAGTGGGGTTATGAGGATCGTTAAATCATTGGGATTATAGTCAAGACACATATATTTATAAAAGGTGTGTTCTCTCAAATATGGGAAGTATCATTTTATATTGCATATATATATTATTGACATGTTAGGATTCGACATAATTATGGGTATAGACTGATTAGTAGTATAATGAGACAAAATTGATTATTACCAAAGTGTGTGAATTTTATGACTCTTATGGGTGACAATTATAATCATCATGGAGAGTGGGGTATTGAGGAGAACTGGGAAGAGACAATTTATTAGCCATTAGGGGAGATCCACATCCATGTTGTTATGCTTTTTCAGGACGATGTGGTTTAAAATAATGCTGCCTTTCCACTTGTAGTGGACCAATTTCAGGATGTTATTTATTAATGATTATTAGAGATTCCACCTAAGAGAGATGTAGAAAAAAAAATATAACTCATTTTTGGGGATGAGTTATTTTCAATTACACCATACATAATCCCACTAATAGTGCTTCAAGTGATTAAGACTCAATAGGAATAGTTTATTTATAATAGGATTATTCCACATAGTATGTTGCCTTAGGGTTTGCCTATTTTTTTAAGAAGGATTATGGGAATATATGGTTATGTAGTGATTCCAGAATGATAAAATAGATGATATAGATGGAATGGTTTCCTAATTCTTGTATCGATTATATTTTTGTCCAGTATAGGAGTGCTTATTTTTATCATGGGTTTTAAATGAGATAAGGATATCATCAGTTTATAGTTAGACCTTTTGATATATTGTGGACTACATTAAGTATTAGGTATGGCCTCAATGAGTTTTTTACGATGCCGTTTAGGCTGAAAATCACACTAGATGTGTCCATTGCCTTGAAGAGCCTAATATTCTTCCCATACCAAGATTAGTTTGTTTTAGTAATTGAGGATGAAAAATTAATGTATTGGAATACTCATGATGATCAACCCCATAATATTACAATAATCATGAGTACACTAAGAGAGAATCATCTATACTTGAATATATATAAGTGTCAGCTTTTGATGGGCCATGTACTGTTCTTGGGTCACATCATCTCAGTCGAAGGTGCTCCAATGGACACATAAGGTGTTCTAGATGTTTATCTTGGTTTACGCATAATAACATTTTTTATATTTATATCTTTTATGTTAGTGGGTAATTATAAGAGACCCATTCGAGACTTTTACCATTTATCAACACCAATTTTTGGAATTTTCAATAAGGCGATAACGATTGAATGTTCTGTATCACTTGACAATTCCTTCTAGGAGATGAATAAAATTTTTAATACGGAATAATCATCATCTTACCTTATCTTGGGTATAACAACCCATTTTTAATTTACATGGAAATTAAATTAATTTTTTCAAAATGATTACTAAATTACAAAAATAGGCACCCAAACAATATATGTTTGTAGTTCTTTTGTAATCATGGAACACATCATTCTAATTTGGTAAAATATCTTCAATATCTCTCATTAATACCTTCCCATGTAGTTATCCTACATAAAACCTTTCTTTTATATCATATATAAATCAATTCTTTTGAAAAGGGTGAGATCACTTGCTTAGTAAGTTTAAATAAGGAAAATATCAAATGAAAAATGAAAATAAGAATGTAATAACGTGAATATAATTTTTAAAAGTCATACCATGTATAACATCTATAATAATATTGAGTAATAGAATACATCTTGGTAGTTCATAGGGAATAAATCATAAATTAACATGTGCCATGAGAAAATAACACTAGCATAAAACATGGAATTTCGATAAACACATAAGTATATAAAATCATTTCATATTAGTCATGCATCATTTCAAAGATCATTATTGCAGACCAATTCCATTAATCAAACGATTTCACTCCTCATTATAGTGTTTTATTAATTAATAAGGTTTACTTCACAATCTAATCTTGTATTACTGAACCGAGATCATTTTACATCTCATCTATGTATATCTCATGAGATATCAATATTAACCTAATTTTTTATGGGGAGATATATTTCCCACCATATCATAATGAAATCATTCTTATGTGTGACAAAATAACATAAATCATTCATCATAACATAACCAACAGAATAAAATGGGTTTCTTATACATACTTCCATAATTACCTAATCCATGTAAAAAATGGATTTCATAAATAGAATTCCATAATAAACATAATCAATCCTTAAGAATAATATGTATTTTATGGTTGAAACATTACACTATTAAATAATTCCATCTTAAATGTAAAACAATTTTGATTGATGACTTGAAATCAATTCATTAGGAAAATATCATTTCTTCTTCCCAAATATTTTCTTCTCTCTAAATTATATACAATTTTAAGAGAAATTAATTTCTTTATATATATCCCTGAAATTTTGTAATGAAAAAATCATATAAATAAGTTATTATGAATTTGTAAAAAAACTTTTCTTGTTACCTGAGTTAAAAGAAAACATTCTTCTCATACATTTTCAGATAAGTCAAAAACTACCTTGTTTCTAAATTGAAAAATGATTCCTTTAGTATCATTTTATAGAAATTCATTAATTGGTAAAATTGAGTATAAAAAGTTTTATAATGATACAATTAATATTTTGGAATACATATTTAGGAAACATAGACATGGATGATAAATATATCCCAATAAATACATCAGTATAAACTATCTCTGATAAAAAAGAGATTGTGGGATTATCTAATAAATTATTTCTAGGTTACATCATATGTGTTGGACCTCATGTATAAGGGATTAATTAATGTCATTAACATACTCCAGAATCATATTAATTTTCATAATATCATTAGTGATCATATTATTACTCGATTGTTAATAACATTATTACACATCCATCGTTTATTAACACCATTATTTTCTTAAGAATGTTTTTTAGATAAGTTCACATTTATCTTATTAGGATATAGTTATAAAATTTTCATAATGATATTAGTATAATTTATATCATATTTATTTATTTTTCATTTATATAATTATATTTTATTGAATATCAAGTAGAATGAATCACAACACATCATGGAGATGGTACATCATACATAGGTACAAATGACAATATAATTCCCTATAACTTTGGAATGGTATTAAAGTGAAGGGTGTATATAATATTGAAAAATAAATATCATGTTACAATAATAATATAAATTTATTATTCCCATAATTACACAAATCCATGTAAAGTGGTGATGAAATATAGATTACACTACGGTGTGGAGACGATATGTCGTACTTACACATATGTGGTGATTTAATTTTTCATAGAATGGATAGAAGGTCCGATATGGTTTCCCAGAAACATAATAATTTTTTTAAAACAAGTGATACTAAATTTTATACTTTAGGATGGAAACAACTAATTAAGAGTAAGTATAAGAAGAAATAATTTTAAGAGAATCTATAGAGTATATTACCTCTTGTTCGACGAGCTCCCTCAAGATGTCCCATTAATGGAAATAGAGTTGGTTCTGTGAGAATAAAATCACCTCTAAAATGTGACTATGGAATTTAAAAATGGAAATGGGTAAGGTATATCCAATATTGAAAGCCCGAAATTTAGTGATGTTGTGATGGAGGTTGTGCTGTTTATAATTAAGTTTAGGGGACCATTTGGAGTGTCGAACAATAATAATTTAAAATATAATTAAACCACAGTAAAAATACAAAAATGTCATACTGTTTAAGATAATATGAGATAATGTTATAATATCATTGAAATATATATTTTAGAAACGTTATTCTATCAATTTAAACCTTATCATTTTAATTAACATTTATTTATTTTGTTGAATTTTTAACTAATGTTACAAATATTTCACTATAAAAAGGGTGTAATATATTTATATTTGATTTAAATTATATCATAAAAGAATAATTTGGAACATGATATACCACATAATAACTAGTATATATTTTTATAAACATTATATTTTTTTAAAAATTTGAATAAATCACTATTTTAACAGAATATATAGTGCTAATTTGGACACTATTCATTTGATGGATTTTTTAAAATACCAAGATAATATATTAACCATGAAAACTATTTTATTATATTCTTAATGGGTCAAGGTAGTCTCTAAAATTAATTTTATATGTTAATTATCCAAAATTATATTTTTTCTTATTTTTATTAGCATTTATTTGTTATCTCTGTTAATAAAATAATTACGAAATTAATTTATTGTAATTATTTAATATACTTATTTCTTGAATTAAAATTTAAAACAGAAGAATATTTTTAATTTAAATCCTCTATATATCATAATAATACAATTATTTGAATATATCTTCATGAAAATTCTACATTTAAAATGTTATATTTATTTAAATATTAATGTGATAACTTTAACATTAATTTAAATAAAATATTATAAATGCTGTAATCATTTCTATATATTTCCAAATGTTAAAAAACATGACCCATGAATGATTACATTATATATAAACTAGAAAAATAATATTTGGTCATGTGTTTTTGTCTTTTAATGGTTATTATCATTTTGATAAAATTATTTCATTTCTTTTTCACCAATTAAATAAAATTTTCATCATTAATGTATAAGCCATTAAGGTAATTATTTATTTCTTAAAAATAAAAAAAAAATTCATATTAAATAATAACATTTCATATTTCAAAATATTATTTAATGGCTAAATTTTCTTCTTTATAAACTTATATGAAAATTTAATTAGCTATAAAAATATGAGTGAGCCATATTTAACTTTTCATTAAATAAAATATATTAAATGTCATAATCTCTTCAATGTGGGTTAAAATGGATAAAATTTCAATAAATGTATGATTCAGGACCAAAAAAATATTCCAATTATATGAATACATGTTTTAGTGTAATTTTATATTATTCTTTTTTCACTTAATTACCCGATTTTTCTTTTTATGGTATTAATAAAAATTAATGATGTTACTATTCGTAATGCCAAAAATTAAAATCTAGTTATTTAATTAATTTTTTCCCACTAATTCCTAATTGGGAATCAATTTTTCAAAATTCAAAAAAAAAATATTCTATAGTTAATTTACATTTCACCTAGTTACCGGAATGAGATAATGGGGTTTAAAAGTTAAAACATTGCAATAGGATGAAATATTTTTACATCTAAATTCTTTTTAAAACTAATGGCAGGATCAAAATTATATTAATTTATAAAAATATAATCTATTTATATTTTAAAAAAATTCAATAATATAAGTTAACCATATAAATTATTGTGATGAAAATATTTGTTTTCTATTAAAATGTTGTAAATTTTTATTATTCATCAAAACATGAAACTTATTGTAAAAATATAAAAAGTTAAAGGAAATTAATTTTTTATATCCTTCTTCTAAATAAGAATAATGTTTTTCCAAATAGAGCATAAACAAGTGTAAAAGTATTATTTAAAATTTTTTCACCATCAAATGTGGGGGGAAATCATTTTTAGACAAATACACCATTTATCGAAAAAAAAGAATTTTTTTATATATCATGTATATAAAAAATTAATATGGGTTTTGATCATTATATTGAATATATTAGATATATATATAATTAATAAAATCCATCAATAGTGATTTTATTATTTTATAAACCCATTTATTTTCAATTAAATATTTTCTCATGAAACAATTTAATTTATTTAAAAAGGGTTTTATTTTCACTTGTAATTAATTTCTAACACATGAAATAATTACATATACATGTGAAAAAAAAATTCATAATTAATTTATTATTTTTCATACCCACCATTATAATTTCTAGGTTATAAGGTAGCATAATAATATTTATTTTTTTTTATTAGACATGGTCTTGCGTGAAATAAAATCTATCAAAACAACAAGAAATTGTTTATATCACCATACAATTATAGTGTTTCATATATTGAAACAAAGTAAGGTGTTCCATGTATTCCTAGATTATATTTTTTTATCATTATATACATGAAATAAAAGAAAATAAAAAAAATATCTCATAAAAATCTTGGGGTCTCACATTCTACCCCCTTAAAATGAATTTCTCCCTCGAAATGTTTATAGGTTATAAAAGGATTAATACATGGAGGATTATTTTATAGAAACCCAAATAATAAAAATAATGACCAAAAAATATTTCTAAAAAGTAATAGTTGGAAAATATCATTTACCAAAAAAATAATAACTAGGTCTCTACATAGGAGATCATATGTGAAGATTGGGCATGAGGGGAAAGCAAAAATTATCATATAGATTGATAAAGATAACTGATCACAATAAAGATGTTGATCCAATGAATATTGACGATTATAAATCCATAAACTAAAGAAGCATGAAATAGGTCATTGATATCATCTAAAATGATGATAATAAGACACCCTTTTATATCGCCATTATTGTCTTATTGTGGAAGAATTTTCATGTGAATATATTCCTACTTGATTTCGAAATAATCTCACTATTGAACATGAATTCAACAATTCTCCTTTCATATCTGATTGAATGAAATTATGTTCAATTTTCCCTTCCTAAAGCATTAGTAGATCATGCGATCCATAAATAGAATGATACTTTTTCCATATGACTTTATCTCAACAAAAGTTTATCACTTGTAATCTTGTATGCATAAGTATACATGTAGTGTGATAATACATTATTCTATCAAAATCAGTCCAAAGTTTAACTTTATCTTTCCATAAATTGATAACCTTACAATCAGACTAAAATATTATAATCCAAAAGATTATATAGAGTTTCACTATCTCTGATCCACATTTATCCACCATATATTAGAAGATATCTCTGGTTGGTTACATTCCAAACAATTGAACACCTTCATCATTTATTCTCTTTATTCATGTTTATAATCTAAATTACTATATATCCTTATTTAAAACATTCATATTTATTTATTATAAAACATTGTTGATATATTTCTTAATTCAAAAAAATTATATACTTCATCCACGATAACTTAACCCTCTTGATAACAAATACATAATTAGTTCTCAAGAAACTTGTATCATCTAATTTACTCATACATATTCAAAATGTCATTGTCTTATCATAATTATATAAATAGAAGGGACATACTAAATGTATTCTTTCCCTTAAACATGTGTTATCCAAATATATCACCTTACCCATAAATCACTTTTCTAGGTCTTTATAACTACTCAAAATATCCTATGAAATCCTTAATGAAAAAGTTATACTAAAAAAACTTATATATTTCATGATTAGTATAACATAATCATTGAGTTCCAAAACATATAAACCACAACCATCACACATTATTATTAAACGTTGGATCAGAATCCATCATCATAGTAATTATTAAAACATGGTTCATGTCTTATGGTTACTCAACCATAATATAAATTTGCTTCTTAGGTTTAATAAAAACAATAATGCTGAAACATCACTTACCATTGATGATTCATTTACCATATATTTAACATTAGTAGTATAACTAATAATCATATAAAACCTTCATGATTATATTCATGATATTTCCACCTATGAAATCGACTATCATAAATACCATACTATTGAAATCTGAAACATTCAATTTTAACCATGTTCTATCTATTTACGGCTATTGACTATGACCGTAAAGAAAAGTGTGAGAAACAATTATCATCAATGAAAATCACATAAAAAGTAAAATTAAATATAATATTTCAATCAATGATATTAGAAGATTAATCCTAGTTTAATCATGACCGTTACCAAAATTATATGATTGTATCTTATAACTAGACTTATCCTTACTACATCCCTTGAAATATAATTAAAAATGTGTCTAGGGATACCATGAAGTTTTTCTCTATCTAGTTTCGAAAGGTTAACAAATCATTTGCTCTGATAATTATTATAATGACACAAGATTGACATACATGGAAAATAAATGGAATTTTTAGAATACATTATGCATTCCAAAAATATTCCCAATGACCTATTAGTTTAGTTCCTTTGTAAACCTGGAACACATTATTATAATTTGGTGATAGATCTTCAACATCTCCCATAAAGGTCACACCTTTAGTTATCCAACCTAAAACCTTTGATTATATCCTAGTTAAAAGAAAAAATTTGAAAAATGTGAGATTGCATTCTCAGTAAGGGTAAAAAAGGAAGATATAAAACAAAAAAATAACATAAGAATGTAATAACATGAACATAAAATTTCAAAATCATACCATGTTTAACATATATCAAAATCATGAGTCATGGAATAAATATTTTCAGTTCATAAGGCATAAATAATAATGGAATATGATCCAAGTGAAAATAAAAATATCCTAAAACATGGAAATTTGGAAAACACATAAGCATAAAAAATCATTTCATATTATTAAATTTTCATTTCCAAGACTATCACAATGAAAAAATTACATTACTAATCTGAGTTCACTCAACATTCTAGTCATGTTTTACCGAACTGGAATTACATCTTATCCTAGTCCATCATTACTAAACAGAGATCATTTTTCATTATTATCATGTTTATCCATTGAGATATAAATCATTAAAAAATTAATTTTATGTAGATATATTTCTCATCCATATCATAATTAAATCATTATTATGTGTTCCACAAAAACATAAATCAGTCATCAAATCATAATCTAATGAGTAAAATGGGTTTCATACACCTCATTCCACCAACACATAATCCATATTAAACAAATTAATTTCATTAATATAATTACATTGTAAACAAAATTGAACCATATGTAAAATACGGATAGAATTATTGAAACATAACCCTATTAATTAATTTTATCTTACATGGAAAATAATTTTGATTGAACAAATGACATTAATTCATGTCGAAAATATACTTTTATCTTCAAAATAATTTTCATTTCTCAAAATCTCAGAAAATTTTAAAAGTAGATTTTCTCTTTGAAAATATCCTATAAATTTTTTAAAGGAAGATTCATGGAAATAAGTCATTGTGAAAATATAAAAATCTATTCATGTCGTATAGTGTAAAATAAAATATTCTTCTCATACATTCATTGGATAAGTGAAAAAGTACATCATATCTGAAATGAAAAATGATTCCTTTAATACTATTGAATAGAAATTCACCAACGGTAAAAATATACTTTAAAAATTTGAATAATAATAGAAAGAATATTTTCAAATACATAATTAGGAAACCTGAAAATTGATGATAAATATACCCTAGTAAATACTTATGTATAAAAATCTTGGATTTTAATGAGATTGTGAAATTATACCTTACCTTAGGTATGGATTCCTTCATGCATATCTGAACGTCCTATATAATTGTTTAATTCTCTTAATTAAATTATTCTAGGATCATATTCATTTTTATAATATCATAAATGATCATATTATTACCCGTTGTTCAATTACATTATTACTCGTCTATCGGGTATTAACTGCTTTATTTTCATTCACATGTTCTATAAGATAAGTTATTTTTCCTCTTATTAGGTTTTAGTTATACCATTTTCATATTTATATTAGTAAAATTTATATAATATTTATTTATTATATTAATTTATAAAATCATTATTTAATGATGATCTTCTAGAAATAATTGCAACTCATTGTAGAGACGATAGGTCACACGTATGCACGAGAGACGATACCATTCCAATAATTGTTGAATGTTGTTCAATTGGATACTGTATATAATAATTTTTAATCAAACTAATATATTATAATGAAAAATATTTAATAGTTTCATCTTTATAGTAGTCTGAGTAAATTGGCAATGAAAACATATTACACTGTGGCATGGAGATGGTAATTCGTACGTACGCACATAGGGTGATTTCATTTATAGTAGGCTAGATAGAAGGTGGAATTCTATTGTTGTATAACAATAATAACATACCAGAATACATTTTATCATACAGTTATTACTTTATAATACAAACAACTAATGGAGAGAATGTAAAATAAGAAATAAGTTTTAGATAATTACTATAGGTGATAATATCTTCTTCGATGATCTCTATATAGATCTTATCTTAAAAGAAATAAAGTTGTCCTTTTTAAAATATTATCACCTATAGAATGTGTCTATGGAATTTTATAAGTGAAATAGGTATGGGATATCCATGCTTTAAGGCTCAATGTGATGTGAATTTATGAGGGATGATGTGAACTTTTATAATTGAGGTGAGGGACACATTTGGAATAACAAAAAATATTAATTTATAATAAAATAAAAACACAACCAAAAAATCCAAAATGTATCATTTTGGAAGATATTATGAGATAATTTTGTAGTATAATCAAAAAATAAATTATATACAAGTTCTTTTATCAATTTACACCTCCTCATTATAATTAACTCTTTGTTATTTTTAATACATTTTTACTAAGGTGAAAATATTTCAATATATAAAGAGTGAAATATTTACATATTTGATGTTAATTATACAATAAGGTAATAATTTATAAAATTTTATACCATATAATAATTATTATATATTTTTAAAAGTAATCTATAAATTTTAAATAATTTAATAAAACATTATTTTGAGAAAATATCAATAGTCCCAATTTTGATACTATTCATTTCATGGATTTATAAATATTTTAGGATAATATGTTATCCTAGAAAAAAAATATTTCATTATAATCTTAAGCGGAAAGGTCTCCTTGAGAATTAATTGGATATATTAATTATCCAGATTATATGATTCATTATTATTTTTAATAACATTTATTTCTTATCTTCATTAATAAAATCATTACAGCATCATTTGTGTAATTATTTAATACAATTATTTTTTTAATTAAAATTTAAAATTATATTATATGATGAATATATCTCCTCTTTATTTAGAAATAATAATTTTAGTCAAATATATATTCTGTAAAATCATACACAAAAATATTATATTTTTTAAAACATGATTTTTACAACATTGATATTACTTTAAATAATATATAATAAGTGTCATAATATTTTCCATATGATTTAAAATGGTCAATAAAATGACCATTTTATGATTATGGTAGATTTATACTCCCCCAATAATATTTTTTCAAGTGTTTTGGTCTTTTAATTGTTATTATCATTTACATAAAATTATTTTATTGATTTTTCATCAATTAAATAATTTATACTTCATCAATGTATAGGACATTAAGGTAATTATTTACTTATTAATAATAAAAAATAAATTACAATGATAAAGAAGAAAAATTATATTTTAAAATATTAGTTATTGTTTAATTTCTATTCTATATAACCTTATATTTTAAATGAAATTATTATTGAAATTTGAGTGAGGCATTTTTGACTTTTCTTAATTAAACTATATTAAATATCCTAATCGTAGAAAAGTGGCTTCAAAAGGATGAAATTTATTTCCAAGGATTATTTAGGATGAAAAAAACACATCCAATTATATGAGGACAATTTTTAGGGTAATTTTATAATACTTGTTTTATCCTTAACTACTTAATTAACCTTTTTTACTGTATTAATAAAAATTACTGATGTTACTACTCAAATTTTCAAAGAATAAAAAATAAATATTTACATAATTCTGACCCAATGATTCCAAATATTGAATATATTTTCCAAAATTCCAAAAAAATATATTTTTTATAAATTAATATAAAATCAATCTTATTGTCAGAATAAGATAACATGTTTTAAAAGATATAACATTACAAAAGATTGAAATGTTTTAACATATAAATTAATGGTAAAATTATGAAAATTACCTAAATTATATAAACTAATATAAACATAATCTATTTTTTCTTTAAAAAAATCAATAAAATAAGTTAATGATATAAATTATTTCAATGAAAAAATTTATTTTCAATTAAAATATTGTATATTTTTAATATTTGTTAAAACAAAAACGTTATCCTATAAATTTGAAAAATTCAAACAAATAAATTTTGTATATCCCACTTCCAAATAGGTTGTTTATTTTTTAAAATATAATATAAAAAACTCTTGAAAACTATATTTAAAGTGGGTGATCCATGAAAATGAAGAAATACTGCATTTTTTATGAAACATACATCTTTTATCCAAAAAAATGAATTTGATATTATATCATGTCTAGAAAAAATATAATATGTGTTTTAATAATTATATGGAATATATTATATATATGTATTATCCGTTAAAATCTATAAGAGTGATTATATTATTTTATATTCTAATTTATTTCCATTTAAATAATTTTTCAGCAGAACAACTCCTTTTTATAAAAAGGATATTATTTAAATTTTAAATTAATTAATATCCAAAAAATTAATGATATATTCTTTTTAAAATAATGTTTTCATAATTATGTTAATATTATTCATACCCTCCATTATAATGGAAAGGTTATAAATTAACATGATAATATTTTGTTTTTCGGTTAAACATTGTCTTCTGTGACATCAAATCTATCAAAATAACTTGAATTTGTGTGTAACACAACCCCCGACTAATGTTTCATATACACAAATATAAGAAGAGGTTATGTGTAGAGTAATATTATATTTTTTTACCATACAACACAAGACTTCAACAAAATTGAAAAATATATATCTCATAATAATCATACGATGTTACACACAAGAGAAATATAAAGTGTTTTGTGATGCTTTTAGGATCAATCTTTGAGTAGTATTGAGGCGTGGAGATTGAGTTTAAGAATATGGGACATAAAGTTTGAGGCCACATGAATGACACTACCCTATGAATGACCGCAACATAGTTGTAGTAGTTTATTATTTCATGTGTTGGTTCCATTGTCTATTGGGTGAGAATTTTACTATGAATACTCACAATAGAATGCTAAATTATATCTTTTTAGAATGATATTTTAATATATATATATATATATATATAGAAGTTTATGTGGGTTGATTATAATAATTTATTTGATTTCAAGATATAGTATAGGTTCTAGAAGTAAAATAGTTTTAGACACATTAAGTTGGAAATCTTAGACTCCAGATGTTCATGAGCCCAATGCAGAGTGAAAGATGATTACATTATTGGATGAGAAACATGGGATGGTTTAGGAGATCATGGAGAATATAAAACTTGTATTATTTTTAGTATATTATACACTTTTTATCAAAATTATAGATACGTAGTATGACAATATAAAATTGTTTTTTCATGAGGGAAACCATTAATGGTGGGGAGACACCTTCCGATTGGACTATATAAGGCAACAATAACATTTATGTCAGGAATCTAATTATTGTACCTTTAATTATGTGGGAGGATTTGATGCATGATTTTCATGGATATAATTGGGAGGTTCATCCTATTTATACCAACAAATAATATGACATACAACAAAATTTTTGGTGGCTAGACATGAAAAAGGAAATTTCAGGGTTTGTAAAATGATGTTACACCTGTCAACAGGTGAAGGTTAGGAATCAAAGAGCAGGTGGTTTACTACATCTGTTACCCATTCTAGAAAAGATATTGGATGAGGATTTTTTTTGGGATTTTTTGGGTATCACATGGATTCCTTATAAGAATGATTCTATTAGGGTGATTATGGACTAATCGATTAGGGTAGATCATTTCATTCTTATATCAGAGGCTTTGTTAGTGCAATAGTTGGTAGATTTAAATGAAAAAGAGATAGTCTATATTCAGAGGGTTCTATGGAGTGTTGTTTCATTCCTGGACTCATGATTTTACAAAAACGTCATGTAGGAATTATTAAATGATCTTGGTATAGAGGTTTTACTGAGTACAATAATTCACCCACAGACAGATGTGTAGTCAGAACATACTATAGAAGTGCTTGAAGATATATTGTGGGCATGCGTTCATGAATTAAATGAATCTTGGGAGAATAACATAGTGATCATTGAGTTTTAATTTTATAATAGTTATTAGGAATATATACTCAATAAAACATATTATTCTCATTATGGGTGTCCAGGAAGCTCAAATCTATGTCTATTGGAGGTAGGTGTGTCTGAGATTTTGGAACCGAGGATCATACAGGAGATGTCATAGTAGGTTTTGTTTATTCAAATATATATGGATATATATTTGTCTTGACAAGATTCATATACTTATTTTAGATGATGACCCGTACTGTATAAGGAGTTTGATTCTCTATTTATTAGAATGTCCCCAAGCTTAAATCACTACATGATAATGAGATAGGTAATGTCGACACCCAATTTTATTGAACCGTTTGAGGGTATGGAGAGAATTGTTTTATTGTCAATACTGATTAGACCTTCCATAGAGGTATAGTTCTTGTCCTATTATTTTTCATGGGTCACAACATTGGAGGTATCACACCTACCCATCACATGTAATCAATTTTGATGATGTTGAGCTTGAGATTGATACATCCTTCTTGAAGCATCTAATACATGTGTTGGATCACAGAGAAATATTCTTTTTGGGGGAGATTGTACTGATAGTTATTTTTTTGTTGAAACATTGCTATGTTCATGAGGTGGCATGGGAAAGAGAGGTGGATATGGAGAATAAGTGTCCCAATCTTTTAACATCAGAATCATTGAGATTCTTGGGAGTACATCTTGAGATCTATTATGAGGTGGGTATATTGTATGACTTGGATGTTTCCTAGAATAATATCAACCTTTTATACTGATAATATTTTTCATTATTTTTTAGCACTTCTTGTATGGTTTTTATCTTGGGTTCATTTGAGTGAAAAATGGAAATTTTTCGAGTATTTTTGGCATTGTACAGTTGGCGTATAGTTTTTCCAAACTGTGTGTTATACCTTAGAAAACAATGAAACTAAAGATAGTGATGGATTTTATATCTAAAATATGTTTTATAAATCATTACACCCTCATAAGAGTAACTATTCCCCCAGAAGTGGTGCAATTTTTAGGTGCATGTTTTGGTAAATCATGCACCCCTTCTCAGGAAATCGTGCATGTGGGTTTAATTAATGAAAAAATAGATTTTTACAATCAAAACCGCACATAAATATCCCTAACTCGACCCCAATAAACCTTAAATTATATATCTTATAATTTAGATGCATACAGAAAGATTCCAAGACCAAATAGTCTTCTTTTATAATGAATCAAATTTTTTATTAATGATTTTCACCTCTACCTATAAGAGAATCCCATTTTATGTGTTTTCTTCTACCTCTTCAATCATTCTATCATCATTTGAAGGGATTATTTCCTCTGTATCTGATTGATCTATATCTATTTTTTGGTATATATAATATATTTTATCATAGATCAATGATATGGTTCTAGATCCCATCGATTGTTGTGCAATTGAACGTTCCACATCAATTTGTTATTCCCATTAGTGATCAGTTTTCAATAATTTTGAGGGAGGTGGTATAAATAAATTTCCCATAGTATTCAATGATAATTGTGTGTATGTGTATTCAAATATAAATTTTTACTTATTATTATTAAATCAGTATTCAATAAATTAATGGACTGATAAATTTAGGGAATTGTAAAATTGATGGAATATTGTGATTGTGACATTGGATTAATTAATTGGTGAATTAATTAATAAAAAAATATTTTTAATAAAATTATATTAATAAATTTGGGAATTTCATAATGGAATATTAGGGTTGTGAAATTGGATTACTTAATTGGTTAATTAATTAATTGAATATAGTGAATTTGGTATTGATGGGGTATTGGGATTGTCAAACATGATTAGTTAATTGGTGAACTCATTAATGGAATATTGGGATTGTGAAATTGGATTATTTAATTGGTAAACTAATTAATGGAATAATGTTATTGGGTAATTTTTCAATCAATGTGTTTATTAATTAATTGAAATGTGGATTATGAGATGTTTTCATTCCCTAGTTGGGTTAAATGGTTATGTGGTTTAAATGTTGTAGAATGGTTTAATGATGAATTTATCATATTATTTCATGTGAATGAATTTAAGAACATGGTTTCTTGGGATGAATTGTAATGGTATATCATGGTGTGAAATGGTATATAATGGTTAATGTTGATTGAACTTGATTTATGTGATATATTTTTTATATGTCTGATTGATTGATATAAAAGTGTGGTATAGGAAATAAGGCTCCAAATTCCCATAGTTGATAAATGAGTGTGGGATAGGGATTGGAGGTCTAAAAACTCATTGGTGATAATTGTGTGTGGGATAGGGAATGAGGATTTAAATACACATATGAGATATAAAGTATGGGACAAGGTCTGAGGCCCCAAATACCCACATAACATTATAGTGTAGGACAGGGACTGAGTCTCCAAATACCCACGAAGTGTTAGACACGATGTTATATACCTATGATTTGTCATCAAATGATGGGTACAATTCTCCATGATATGATTTGAATTCAAATAACAAATTTTTTACATGGTATTGTGATATGGTTTAAATCTTTTCATGGATTGAAGTTTGTATTAAGGGTTCAGGTTTCCAATGGGACTGAGGGGTTTATGTGTTTAATTAACAAATAATTATGAATGTGATAACTATTTACTAATGGATTTTACTTTACTCTTTATATGACTACATACACTGACATTGACTATGTGCTATTTTGGATTCCATTAGTGGTGGCCTACTAAGTTGTAATCACTCCATATTTGGGCTTCTAGACTAGTACCTGAATAAACATAATGTTTGGAAGATAGGATAAGGTATAAAGCCCCATGTTAGATGGTTTAGTTGAGATATAGTATGGGTGAGGGAACCTGATCTGGAGTCGGTAACTACATAGAGTTTTCTATGTCATTATTTTTGGGGTTTTCACTTTAATTTGGACATGTACAAGACATGACATGATACTATTCAAGTTTTGGGTATTGAACACCTATTTAGTAATCACGTTATGCTATTATTATTCATGTTATGGTCATATTATTTCTTATTTATTTTTTTCCTATTATTGTTATACCTTGGGTAAGAGGGAATATCTCCCCATGATCAATATTGTTCCCTCAATGCTATTCAACAGCATCTGGGATATGGGGATATGTGCTTGAGTTCATGTGGCCAATTGGATTTGAGCACTGGTGTGTGGAACCTAGTTAGGGATATTACATTCATTATAGGATCATTTATATGAATTATAATCAATGGGAAACTATATATTATTAGAGTTTTTATATAATTATTTCTATATAGTATTACATATAGAAGTTTATTATATACATATTTTTTTATATGTTGTACTTCTATGGACTCCCTTTTTAATATTTCTAGACATTCAAATTGGTTCATTATCCTGGAATCCACCATCCTTTTTTTTGGAAAACATGCAAGGTACACCTCTCTATAATCTCTTAAACTCTATAGAGACATTTTTGGGCATGAATTATTATATTAGGAAAGAAATGGATACTTATCAGGATGTCCATCTATTTAAGATCAAGCATGTGGTTCCCAGTTATATATTCATAAATATTGATGAAATTCTTTTTTGGGAAGTTTCTCCCATTGGGTACCATATCTCTAAGATGTACATCATTAATGATTTAATTGGACATCCGAGTACATGGATTAGATTATAGAAAACGAGTAGGACTATACTTTTCTAGATTCAACCTTTTGTGGAGGTTTGAATAATCTAAAATTATAACAAATTCATTCCATCAATTCATATGAATATCTCAATATGAAAACTAGGTTATTTTCAATTAATATATGTAAGAACTCATCCATTTTTCTTAAGTTTTCACATGACAGGATCACTGTGCTTTTCTAATTCTACTCTCATTGTTGATTGTATGCATTGGATTGATAGTATCAAGGTACATATTAAAACCTACATCGTCTTATTTTTACATAAAATAAAATCTCATAATGTCCATGTGGCTCATGAAAACCTTTTCGATGTTATAGGTCTAAATCATAACAATTTGATTCATGATCATGCACTCATCAATCATTAATTGATATATCGTTAGAAAATTATTTCACTAAAAAATGGAAATCCCCTTCAAATTGGTCATTAAATTAATTCTTTTTATGATGTTATAGCACTTAAGTATCTTGGAATAGAATATAATTTTTTTCTTTTTCTATAAAATTTTTCTATAGAGCGATTCGTATATTCTCGGGAGAGTTTAAATGCAACATAAATGAGGCATAAAGAGGGAATCATGCCCCTTTGGCTTTGGAAATGTTTTCTGAAATCATGGAGGTTACATCATGGGACACTTCAATGGGTTGTGTAGACCTACCACATCTCTTGACATTAAAATTAATATCATGATCAATGTTTGAAAAATACTCTCATCCATGAGCTACATCATCACATATACATACCATGATGAAAATTTTCTAATAAATGGTCTTGTATACAAATGGTTTATAGAAACTGAACATACCTGGTCTATTATCATATTAGATGAGTTTTTCGCCCTTTAAAATAGATTTTTATAAAAGTTCATACATAATAAATTTTATAAATTTATTATACTAAATGAAATATAAATTTCCATATTTAAATATTCTCACTCCTTTAAAAAGAGATTAATATTCACATTTATGAACTAGTATATGAAATGTAAATATTTTTTCCAGTTAAAAATAATCATCAAGATCATATGAAATAGAGAGTAATATAGTGGATGGTATCATTATACTATATTACTAGTAAACCATAAAATAGTTCCCATATCAGAGTGAAATCATTGAAATTGGATAAGGTTATTCAATGAACAATTTATATTAATAATTCTTCTTAAAACTCAACCTATAAATCTCTCTAGTGTTTTGATCCCCCCAAATATATCTATAAACCTCCACATATATGTATTAAAAAATTTTGGGATATATAAACATAATATTGATAGGGTTCAGAATAATTAATTACTTTGTTCTATGTTGGTTATTCTTCCTAAAACAGATTCTTTATTAACAACTTTCAGGATTACAATGTCATAGGAAGTAACTTATTCTACACTAAAGCTATCATTACTCTAATAATCCCTATATCTACCCCCAGTAATAAAATATAAAATTATATTTGGGTATAACACTATATAGAATTTATTAAATCCACTTTCTTAAGGGATGGTTATACCTTATAAATACATGATTATTCAACAACTAGTTATACAACACATATAAAATATCATCCTTCTTATATCTTCATCCACTAAAAAATGATATTCCTTATTAAGATATTCTTCCGGTGCAAGAATTTTGGATCACCTTTCCATTTCTATATCCTCCTAATGAACACCAAAATCTCCTTGAAGCTATTTATAATCTAAAAACATCATATTGGTCATAGAATGTCCCAGGGAAACTAAAAATGACTATTCAATAACACTATTGAAAAATATTCATTATAAATAGTGTGTATAATAATAATCTATCCAGTATGTCATGTATATTTATCTGTGGTCATGTGATCCATATTTGATGCACCATTGTCTCTTACTCATCCTTCAGTTGTACTATATTTGATTCACTATGATTAGTGAGATTTAATATGATGCTACCATATTTTATGGAATAATGTCACATTCTCTTCCACTTAATCCAGGTATATAATTTATTGGATACTCTCACTATAAAATTTAACAAAACAAAAAATTAGCACATCCACTATATTATATAATATGCAATATATTTTACTCTGAATCAAATCTCCCCATTGTATTCGAAAACATCCCCCTAAAATAAATATAGAATCACTATCACTTATATGAATTTCTAAAATATCTCTACTTAAATTTTACCACATCAATAATTCTTTAAAATTAATTTTCAATATTGTTTTTCAATGTTTCATAAAATAATAGTATCTTTGATCTACTAAAACTTCATTAAATATCATCTATATTTCTATTATATGAAAAAAACATTAGAATGATCCTAATAATTTACTCTATAATAATTTTTTATGGTTCCCCCAAATTACATCTGATGTGTGAAAATGATGATATCTCTATCAATAATTCCCTTATTATAAACCTTATTACTTATAAACATTTCCTGATATAACATCACATTTTTCATATTTTGGGGACTCATAAAGCATTTATATGACTTATATTCATTGATATACAAACATTTAGTTTGGAACTGCTTTTTTAATGGAGTACATAATTATATATCTAATGAATTTGCGATTCTCAATTTGATTAAATCACATTTTATAACCGAATGAATCATTCATAATTTTTTATAAATCTTATCAGACACATTCATAATTGATTTTATAATATAAATGTTCCAATTACTTAAACACATCTCCATTATTCAATTAGTTGTAACTTCACCACATCATATCATGATATTTTTATAGAATAAACTCTAACTTTGTAACTATTAACTTTTAATATTTATATCTTCAAATTTATATATAAATAATTCTATTTTCTTATTGACTCAGGATATTTATTATTTTCATCCCAGTACACATTTTGTTTTACTTCATAAAACATTCACTTTCTATAATATTCATAGTATTTACTTAGTTATATCATCCTATGATTGATCATATCATTATAAATTAATAGGTTAGACATTTTAACATTGGAACATCATTTTGGATAGTTTAATTAACCCTCCCTATCCATTTTTCTCATTTTTTAAATTATAATCTAGTTCCCCCATTTTTTATCAGCATCATCTTCTAAAAGACCTCATATAGAATCCCGAACATATTCATGATGTGTAATATTTTGAAATTAAACAAATAATAATATAACATAATAATTTGGATCTAAAATTAGAAATAAAACTTCTCTCCAACATCATATCAAACTAGTTCAACCAACCTGTAATGATATGTTGAAAAAATATACAACGAATAAAAATTATGTATAATAATATCCATATTTTTTATCAATATATCTATACAACTTCATACATATTGAAAATATATATATTTGAATAATTATTTTTACCCCATATTTGTTTATTTTAATTATTAACTTACTATAAAAAAAATGTGAATTGTATCATAGGGCCCGTATCTACTCATCTTCTTTCATCTCATAATATTGAGAACTTCTCCCAAGGGAATAATAGAATCACATGAATCTATAAATAAAGTGACTTTAATAATAAAACTCTATGTATAAATTATAAGGAAGAAAATTGTTTATAATAAAGGTGATCAATGTGTTTCAATAAAATAAATTATAATTAATATGTTCCTCATGTTAATTCTATAATCTTTTTTTTTCAGGATGAACCCTTGTATGTTTTTAATGTTAAAAACTACAACGAACTCAATAAATATATCCAAATAAATAAAATTTTATAAAAATATCTCCCCTATATATCAACATTAATAACAAGTATCACTCTTTGATTTTTAGTTTAATATAACCATGGAATGTGTGATGCTTATACCTCAGTTTTATCTTTACTCCCTCAGAAGGGTAGCATTGTATCATTCATCATAATAATAGTAATGGTCCATGATTTATATCTCTTATTACTATAAAACCACAACACCACTCACCTATAAATATTACTTCTTTCATATTAATTCCATATAATTCATTTCAGAGTTACATATAGAATCAAAATAAGGATGCACCATAGTTTTCTATAGAGTCATTTGAACTAAGAGTATTATCTCATACTCTAATTTGTATTTTTTGTTTAAAATATCATTGGTTGTTCCATAATCTTTTTAACTATAGTTCGTATATTTTTAATGTATTTATTAACATCATCAGAGTGTTGAAATAAAGATTTCATCTTATTTTCATTTTTCAATGTATCTTAATTACCATATGATTATAATATCTTATTCATGATTTCTGTATAATATGGTAGTATTTTCAAGAAATCTATAATAACATATGAATCATTCTCAAAAAATTCATATTTCATCGGAAAACTCCAAAAAAAAAGAGTGATATCTTATCATAAAATTTTTTCTCATCCTCTAAAGGTGATTTCTTCACATTTCCTTTAGTGAATTTTTTTATTCCTCTATCTTTAAAATATAGGATATTTTGTATGGAATATTAAATAAACACTATTTCTTTCCATGGTAAACTTATTTCATCTTATTTAATTTGTCGAAATTCATGAGCTTATCATATTCCACTCTTGAAAAATTATAGATTCTATAGCTTCTAAACATTATTTTCTTCATTACCTTTCTTTTTAGTAATGATTTTTATTTTATTCCTCTCATAATGCCCCCATGAATCATATATATATTCTGGTATATACATATTATAGTAGAATTATAATTCATAGATCTTGAACACTGTACAACACTAGCCATGACCTCTAAATCTTGAAACATTCATTGTCATAATTGGATTTCTCATAATGTTTTTTTTCATTAGAATATTTAGGCACCATTAATGATGGGAAAAACATCATGATGTTTTCTACTCATTATACTCAAGTGATGTCTTTTATAATCATCCATTTTTCACATTTTTTGTAATAAACATATATTGTGTGTCATACATCAATTATTTTTTATCATCTAAATGTTAATCAAGTTATTTTACCATCTTCTCAAATTCATCTAACATGAATATGTTATTATAAATTTATCCAACATTTTTTGTTTCATCATTATTATGTTTCACATTTTAGTTATGTGATTCATCATTATCTTTCAAAATACTTTGTATTATTTCAACTCTTATATTGTATACTCTTATCTCATTATAGATTTTTCTCTTATTTTAAACACTCACCATTCTCAAAAGAAATTTCCTCGTCTTATTTTGCGAACTTGCTTTTATCACTCATGGGCAGATTAATTTACCAAAATATATAAATAATTTTTCCGAATAAAATTTGTTCTTATTTATCCATCAGCATCGCCACATGACAAATATATTTCCATTTTAAACCATCCCAGTATTTAACATCACCATCAGATTCATTAACGGTGGAGTAATTATCCTTATCTATACTCCTCAATAAATTTATTACCATGTTTAAAAACTTTTTCTATTATTTATTAAACGTTTTTCTCATAGAAATAATATATAATTATTCTAATTTTGAATCATCAACAATATGCATATGAAAACTTGTATAAAAATGGGCATTATCATTAAAATTTCATCACATAAGAAATTATAAAACTATTACATTTTAATTTCCCACTTCATAACTCATATATATAAGGGAAATAATTTTATTGATGTCTTATTCATCATCCTAGGCATATAAATTAATTAATTCATAATGAATTTATTTATTATTGAATATCCCTTTTAAATATAGATTCAGAATCTATTTCTACGTTCTACATCTTCAAAAAGTCATTTAATTTTCTAAATTCATATAAAAATATATTGTTACAATGTTCACCTAGACATGTATGCATTCGATCTTCGAGAGCTTACACCTTGGAATCTAATCGATCTAGAATGTTTATCATTTGTTTTAATACAATAGTATAATATTCATTCATTTCACCAAAACATATAATATTGAATAAAAATTCACTGACTCCTATAATTAATTCATCAACGCATTCATAATAATCTATATTGATATTTTCAAATAATTATCTCTTAATTTTTAACATGGATTCATTGGTATTCATGTTTTAATCAAATATAATTATCAATATATCAAAAATTCCATCAGTATTATTAAAGCCCTAATTTTTTAATAAACCATCTTAAATAATGACATAAAATAGATATTTGATCCTTTACATAAACATCCAAATTGAAGTTATTTGATGTATACATATAAACCTCACTAATCAAAAAAATACCTCTAATTCTATATTTATTTGATTTTTTTCAAGAGATAAAAAGTAGGATAACATATTAATAACCAAACTATGATAGTATTATCAATGAAATTTTAAAAAACACCAAATTTTCACTAGATTTATATACATCATCATTATTAGATAGATAACTATTTTTATGTGAACATACACTAATACAATATGTACATTCTAGATCAGTGAGGGGGTTATTAAATTAGCCCTTTATTTAATGAATTATACATAGTACCAAAACATTAAAACGTGATATAGTTTCAATACTCTTTAATATATATCTCTATATCACCTCATATTCAGTAAATTAAAATATTGAGATCATCACATTGTATTTTCAATTTTCTATACAATGGAATATTTTTTTCTATGTGTCTTATCCACCCCAACATAGATTATTTACTTAATTATTTTAATATTAAATATGATTATAAAAAATCTATGTCTTCACCTTAGTAATAATTGCACTAGTATACCATGTTATTACCCCTAGTAATCAGCTATTATTCCATATTTGGTTATACCATGAACTTTCCTTCTTATATCAACTTCCTTCAAAGCTATTTTTACCCCCAGAAATAATATTCTACAAAACCTGGTTATACCCAACCCCTTTTTCAAAAGATCATCCTTCTTATTTTTTTAAACTATAGCATGATATTCTTATTAATATTTTCTTTCACAAAAAATATATTGTTTCTATTTTTCTAGGCAAAAATTAATCATAATTTAAAAAAAATCCTTTAATGATTTCTCTAGTCTTGCAACATCCACTAGATCATAGAAAGGCCTTGACAAAATCATACACCCCTTTCCTAAAAATTATCTGAAAATATATTTTATAAAATATATGAATAATAAAACTCTTTACAATAAGATATTATTGTTTCTATTTAACCTGGTTTTCTATATCTCAGGATCCATCATCTGACACTCCTTGTTCTATTGTACTCCATTTTAGGCACTGAGTCTAAAAATCCTAAATTTTATGATCCAATATATGAGTCTAATTATTTTAATTCTTATACTCTTCATATCAGTATAATATTGGTTGGGAAATCTTGTTTTGTTCTAGCACAAACACATCATCACTTATTCAACTTTATATCATAAGGAAAATCTACAACATTGAATGATCTATATATTATTTAGACTAAAACATCCACCAAAAATTAGGGATGCATTCTGGGATCTAATTTTATTTCACCAATTAACTAAACATTTTTTTACACTATCAAATCATCCACAATAATCATCATCATATCTCTTCATCAAATCTTACAAAAATTTATTGATCAATAATTTCTCCAAGATTTCATAAATAATAGATTGCTATATTATATTTTAAAAAAACATAAACATTATAGGATTTATTTTCTTCATATTTTTTTGAATAGTCCCACAAAAATATTATAATATAAAAATAAAAATATAGTTTTTTATGATATATGCACGTGACGACTCCAATATAAAATAAGAACAGTCTCATAAAATATCAACTTTCATAATTTGGAAGACCCATAAATCTAATAACCTTTCGATATTAGCATATTTTATTCTACTATTTTAGGAATACATTATTTTTTGGAGTGAAAAAATTTTCGTTCTGATTAATTTATGATTATCCATATGATGAAATCACATTTTTTATATAATTATTATTTTAAGAGTCTATTTAATTCATCTCAATTGCCTTCAAAAATATTTTTTCAATCAATTAATTCATATATCCTTCATAGCTCACGGTCATATCATTTGATAATAACTTAACACATATTAGAATGATCGTTTTATAGCCGTAAATCTAATTATGTTACTACTAAATTTTTACAGTTGAGTTTGATAATTTTTATCTCAACCTGTATAAATAGCTGTTAAATTTGAATATTTTATTTTATACATTTTCAATATGATAAGAGCTATAAATTATTCAAGTGATATCAGTCTGAAACATTATTATTCCTTCATTAATATGATTTTCCTTTATCTCATCACATCATTATAACATCAAATATTATAATTTTATGAAATTGAAACATAATTTTAGAAAAAAAAATTGACACTAATTTTTTGGTTCGCTCATTATGTTCACATCATTATAGAATGAAACAAGTTCATATAAACATATTCCTTTAAGAAATTTCAACAGGAATCATGGGATTAATAATTATTTTTTATTTTTTGAGGATTAGAAAAGCATCCTCTCAAATAATAATATTTCATAAAACATTTATAAAACTCATCTCACAAACTTCCATATAAACAATTTATACTTAATCATATTAACTTATAATAAAAAAAATTGAAACCACTAAAACTTAGGCACAACACATAATATTTATTAGAAATGTTTATATATAAATATGTTCAATTAAAATATCACTAAAATATTCTTTAAGGAAAATTCCCTTTTCAATTTGAAATATCTTATTTAACATCTGAAAAAATATATAATATAATTAATCATTTATTCTTACAAAAATCCATTAAAACCTGTAAATGAAATTTTTATTAAATTTTTATTAAATATGGTAGGAAGATGATGTAAATCCATATAGGTTTTTTAAATCAAATTGTATATAAAGACATATGATTCATAATAATAAACTCTAAAATTATTTATTTTTAGAATTTGTAAATAAAGTTAAAATTTTTATAAAATGAACATATTAAACAAATGAAATTTTAATATAAACATTCAACAAACATGTTAAAATAATATTTTCATGGAAGAAAATTTTTCACAGCCTCAATGAAAATAAGTTTATCTTTTCAAAAAAGAATTATATCTGTTCTATTATGTTTTAAATAAATGAAAATGAATCCAAAACCAATTTATTTCATATATAAATAATGAATATGAATATATATGATGTTTAAAATTGAATGATCTCATAATTTATTTCAATTGAATTATAATCATCAATAGTCCAGAATAAATTTGATATTGTTAAAAAACCAATTCCAATATTATAAATATTTAATCATAACCAACTTGAATGTCATAAAAATTAAAATAATCCTTATTTTCAGTTGATATAATTATATTTTTTATATAAAATATTATAGGGTATCTACAAACATCACATAAAATAAACTTGTCATGAATATGGAATGTGTCTCATGGAATTAAAGTGAGATGAGAAATACATACATACATTATAACATTTAAGTGATAATTAATCAATATGGTGATTATTTTTCATAAATTTAAATCTACTTAAATTGTGTAAAACACCATAAAAAATAACTGGTCACTACACACATCATCTTGGAAAACCATATAAAATTAATATGTAATATAACCAAATTAAAGGAAATTGAGGTAAGAAACCTTTTACATTATGTACAATTTTCATAAAATGCATTCAAAACTATTGTATTATATATATAGATTTCATGAAAACATATTATATAATAAAAATAATAAAAATAATTCTATAAAATATTTAATTATAAAATTTTATATCTTTTTTAATAGTAATTGTTTATTGAAATCATTATTTCTGGTTATACCAAATTTGTTTTTCATAAAGGTTTGAGTTGTGAAGTACCATTTGATTTACATTATTCATTGCTAAGCCTCAATAATTTTAGTCATATCTTGGGTGTCATATGTACTCATTTTACAAACATTTATTTCTATTAATATATAGATATGATAAAAGATGAATCAAATCAATTCATGGAGACTATAGTATGTACATGTGCACGAGTGAGGATTCAACATTTTGATGGAAAGAATGAATGAAAACAAAAAACTAACCCATAATAAACATTTATATTATTAAAAATATAGTAATTAATCATTACATCCATAAATTTAGTGATCAATGTTATTCTGTTATTATAAATGAACTTCGTTGTTTTTTGTAGGTGGCAGTCAACACGAACGCATGAGTGAAGTGTTCATTACCCATTAGATGGAATAGAAGTGGATAATGAAGTTACATTTCAAATCATAATATTTTTTCCAGTCATTCCTAAACCCATATTTTTACCATTGTTATGTTGGGTTTCATTTTGGGGTTATATAGGTGAATTTTGAAAATTATGGAGGGATTTTCGGCTATGTCTGGTTGGTGAAAGGTATTCCCAAACCATCCTCTATACTGGTAGAAACTATGAAAACTTAGATATTGAGGGTCTGCAACATTGAAACATTGTTTCAAAATCTTTGATCCAACCTAGTATAAATTGTTCTCTTTTACTAAATGGGGCGCACGGTTAGGGATCATTATTTGTCTAACCAGATGACCCTATACATGAAACAATATATGGGATTTAATTAATATTTAAAGAATGTTTTAAAACCCTTAAACACTATATTTATATTCCTGACATGTTAGAAAAAAACCTATATAGTTTTCCATTCCATTTAGGCTCCAAGGACGTGATTTTGGCCCCTCCACACCCCTCCATAAGTGGATCAAATCATAGAGGATAATGTTCAATTGCTAACAAGTATGTTTCCTCTTCCCATTCTCTTTCTCCATATCTCAATGACTTCCTCCTTGGGATTTTAAAAATCTATATGTTTTTTGGGGATCAAATATCCATTGTATTTTATCTTGAATCTAGGGTTTATTTTCAAATATAGTTTGCTAATATTTTTTATTGGAATTTATCGATTATAGAATTTCACTTTGAGATAATTTGATCTTGATGTAGGTAGATCTGTTTTGATAAGAAAATTTGATTAAGCCTAAATTTCATGATTTAACATCAAATGTATTATTTAAATTTAATTTATTGATATTTTATTCAATTAAATTATTACGTTCATAATTCAATTGAATTGGGGTATTTGGATATGAAATTGGATTTCGCCTAAAAGTTGAAAAGATCATGGATACAACATAATTGGGGTGTGTTTTGAAATTGGATGGAATATGGTTCAACAAAAAAATTTATTTAATTGTGGAATTTAAATTGTGAAAATGATTTTCTAAAATTGATATCAAATTGATTTTTGAGAAAATTCTTTAAAATGATTTTAATATAAACCCATTTGTTTTATCATTGAAAAAAGAAATGTTTCGATAAAAAACCCATCTCTATTTTTAAATAGAAAATTTTAATATTTTTAATAGTATAATGGGATGAATTGTATTTAAAGAGTTTCAAAATAAATTTCCCTAAATTTATTGGTATTAGAGATCATATAATCGAAGGTAGATAGTGTGTTTATCGAAATATCAAAATATGATTTACAATAAAAAATATACATATACACCAGCTGATATCTAAGATAGGACTGTGATGAGTCTGCTTTGAATCGAGCCAAAGGTAAATTTGTATACATAATGTCATGAAAATTATTTGAGTGTGATGAGGTACCATATCCTGGAACTATCATTCATTTTGTAAGATTTCTATGTTTCTCTTTGTTTATATTTGTAATATATATTCCAATATTTTTAAATTATTTACCATGCCTTGGGATATATATAAAATATTTTATATGAAATGTTTATTTAATAGATTTCAATAAAGTATTTCCATAATTTGAAAACTATGTCATGATTTATTTTGAAAATTCTTTTGAAATTTCATTCCAATTTATTTAATGTCGAAAGATGTATTTGGTTAATTACATTTTAGAATATTATTATGGAATCCTTTGGGATATCATACTACGCATTTATCTCACACCTTACCCATGAGTTTGTGTGTTTGTAGATTATATTCTTCTAGGTTCTATAATGGGTAAGGCACCACATGGAGGTGGTTGTAGCAATTGATTCTTAGTCACAGAGAGTTGTGTCCACTAGGGCTTGATTTGTTTAACTATCAGGTTTTTTAGGTAATATGTTGTTGTAACATTAGTTTTTTTACCTGTTTGAAATTTGGTATAGTTGTCCCTATGTATTTTTCTTGTATTCATACTACATTTTTAAAATTTATTATTTTATGTTTGTCAAAAATTCATTCCCACATTCAATGCCATGTTCTAGTCATCAACCCATGGGGGTGATGAATTCCCTTTAGGGTATGTCTAGACCATATCAGTTTTCGGGATACCTTTATATCCATGATAGTTCATGAAAATTTAGTATCAATGATTATAGTTTTTGGTCATTCCATGAAGTTATTATACATTTGTTTATACTTTTATTCACTAATGATGTAGTTATGACTATGTTCATGGTCATCTCCCACAGTTATGATCTTTAATAATGTAGGGGTATTTTAGGGAATGAAATCATAAGGACGATGTCTAAAATTTTCCATTTTTTTATTTGGATAGATTTAAGTACAAATATTTTGTTTTATCCCATTCTGATAAATTATACCTTGTATCTCCCTTTGAGTGTTATCCTTATTTCTCTATCTTGAGTGTTGATGTTGTGTAGCGTCTGGACTCTCAGAAGGCTTATGATTCAGATATAGTAAGGGCTTGCTAATGAATTTTAGTGGTAATATTCTCTCATTGTCCTGAGTCTGGTCATGGTGATTGTGTATACTTCCCATGATCTCAGATAGGAACCAACACCAGTTCTCACTCAGGCTCCACCAATGGAACCACATATGTATGTTTTCTTGAATCATTATCAATAGTTCCTCCAACATTAACCACCAACATTAAAATTAACTTGTGATCCTTAAGTGGATGAAGAATATTTGAGGAGGATTTTGAATTTTTGGGCTCATTTGAGACACGTGATAAAATTAAGGGATGCGTGCCACATTCATATTATAGGGACAAAAAAAGATATGTTGGAAAATAATGGTTATGGTAAAGATGAACGAGGTCTTAGAGAGAATTGACATAAAATATTTTTCAGTGATTAGTTTTATCCATATCCAATGGTGATTCCAAGGGTATTGAGTTTTTGAAACATGATCAGGCTGAAAATACCCTGATAGAGTATGCAAAATTTTTTATAAGCTGTTAGAGTTTTCAACTCATATATTATCAAATGATAAAACGAAGAATAAAATGTTCAATTTGGTACTTTGATATGATATTCATTCTTATATTTTCTTTCTAGTTCTTAACTATTATAATGATATTCTATATAGAGAATTGATGTTTGAAATGAACCTGGATGGAATGTCACGGTTGAGGGGAGTTCCTTTTTCTCCTGGTGGATTTTTTATGAGTTATTCTAATATATGGATAAGGGGGATGATTCTCCTGGTGGTTCCAAACATTTTGGTTTTTATATAACTCTTAGAGTTCCTAGAATAGACCCCTTGATTTGTTACCAGTGTCGAAAACCATGGCACTCAAAGAGGGTTTTCACGGAGGCTCCCAAGCAAGGTGACTCTTTCAGATGTTAAGGTCAATTTAGTTAGTCTTATCATGTCTATTCTACTCTATGTAGTTTAACAATATTATCAAATCCTTCTAAAACTTCAATGCAATCATATTATTTAGGAACAATATGGTTTTACCCATAATCATCCAGGATACACATTATTCACATAGTGGAAGACTCTCCACAGGAGGGGGATATGGGTCTAGGGACTCTAAGAGGTACCCTCACTATAAATTTTTCATTAGTGACTCTTTTATTTGATAATATTATATCTCAATCATTTATTTATAACAATTTTTCTAATTTTTTAAGTCTTCCTATAGAGATTTGATCTTTTCATATTGATATTAATTAACTAAATGGGACAAAGATAGAATTGTGTCTCCAAAATCTAACTTTTGATTTTTCTTTATCAGATGATGGTATATCTTGATATTACTTGGTTCTCCAAATGAAATCTCTTGACATCCTATTTCTGATGGATTGGATAATTTCCAATAATTCTCGGATTGATTGTTATCTTGGATGGGTCTCCTTGTCCACACCTAGTGGAGTTTGATGCATCTTTTAAGGATAATGGGATGTAAGGTTGAGTAGAGGTAGACCTTCTTATCCATATTTGGGGGAATTGATATCTATATTTTATTTATATCTGTAGAAATAATATATGATAATTGTTCTCACTCCATTTTTCACCTAGTTTTTTTTATTTTTTTCCTTCTGACATCTCTAGGTTTCTCCTGGTAAGGGGGTAGATTTATCTATTAACTCAGTGTATGGTAATCAACCAGTGGATATTACATCTTACTTAATTGTACTAATAGAAATGAAATATTTGAAAGAATTAGTTGATAGATCTTTTAGTGAAATTAATTATATGCCTAAGCATGTCACCTTAGGTAGTGCCAATTCTCATTGCTATGAAATTTGATACTTCCCTCCACCATTGTGTTGATTTCCAAAAACTAAATTTTGTAATGGAAAATAAAATATGTTTTCTTCCATGAATTGATGATTAGTTTGAATATATGAAAGAATAAACAAGGTTCTTGAAGATTTCGCTACAATTTGGTGACCATAAATAGGGAATTAAAGAATCATGAATTTATAAAACCACCTTTTTGAGCATGTATGGCCACTATGAATACCTTTTCATGACATTTGGTTTACCCAGTGGATATATAGTTTTTATAGGTTTGAAGAACGTGATATTCCAGGATTATCAACATACCTTAAAAGTGGTATTTTTGGATGACATCCTTGTTTATTCTAAGTCCTTGGAGGGTCATGTGAATCACATCAGAAAAGTTTTGGAATTTCATAAAAATCAATGACTTTATTATAGGATTTAAAAAGTTAATTTATTTATTTTGGAGTTGAATTTTTTAGGTCACGTGTTTTTAGAAAATGGTATTATAATTGATCTTGAAAATGTGAAAGTTTTAATTCCATCGGAACAAACATGAAATGTTTTTAAGATTTGTAGCTTCTTGGTTTTAGATGTCTGTTATCACCATATTGATAAGGACTTCTCAAAGTTATGTTCTATGATGACTACTATAACTCAAAATAGAGTAATATTTTAATGGGATTAGAAATGTCAGTGTTCTTTTGTTGAGATGAAATTCCTTTTTACTATTGCATCGTTCTTAACTCTTATATAGGTTGATCATTACAATGTGGTCTTCTATAAAACATCAGGTTCATGTTTGGGATGTGTTCTCATGCAGTTTGATCGTTTCATTGATTTTTTCTTCCATTATCTTTGGCCACATTAGATAATTATCTATCCCATTACCTTTATAACTAATTCATTATGAAAACTCTTAATAGTTTGTAGAATTTCGTTTTCATTGTATGTTTTACAATGTATTCTACCCACAGGATCTTGAGTTATATCTTCTCTCAAAATGATCTAAATTTTTTTCATAGATAATGGATGGAATACCAGAAATCATTCAACATTGACATAAAATATTATCTAAGGAAAAGAAAATTTCATTGTGGATCCATTGAGTATGAAACTTCTAACCTGGGTGGTGAGAGAATCATCTGAAGAGTTGAACACACTTGCGTGTTTTTCATAGTTTCATATTGGAGTCTGGGAATTAGGGGTTGAGGTTTCCATGGCTAGTGTTCAACTAAAATCTTCTCTTATTGAGATGCTCTTTAGAAAAAAACTAATCTATGATGATTTATGCCAATTTAGATACTCTCATTATTAGGTATATACCATTTCGTACAATTCATTCTCTACTGAAAGTATTCTATTATATAATTTTTTCTTTGTTGCGCTATTAGCAGTAATGAATGTTGTGATGGGGGATTACTGATATTCCGAATGCGAAATGAACCCAGAAACCGTAATGATTTTCTATTAAATGAAGCACAGATTCAAGGGGGGTGGTATGAGATGGGTCATTTTTTAATTTCTCTCTCATTTTTATTCATGTCGATAATTTACGGCCGAACACCAATAAAATTCAGGATTTCATCAACGACTTCCAATTTTGTTTTGGAAGTGGGATGAAATCTCAAGGGACATTGTGGTTGGGATGTCACATACCCAAAAAATGAAGAATAAGATTTGGATTTTGAATTGTAGGATAAAAAAGTTGGTTAAATTTATACCCATTCAATATTCATCTAATGTTAATGGGTTTTAAAATATCTATTTGAGAGCAATTTTTCCTTTCAAGGAATTACATCTATTGTAGTATCTTAAAGGGATCCTTGGTTCACTTCTCATTTTTTAGAGTCCTTTTGGAGGAACTGGGATCTCATGTCCATTTGAGTTTGGAATACCATTAATAGTGGGATGGAGTTAAGGAATGTTTTATAAATATTATTTAGGATATGATCTGCAGTTCTATTCTCCTCATTGGTGGAGATTTGGATGACGATTTCTCTCTGGTGGTGTTTTCTTATAATAACAGTTATTATAATGTGATCAAAATGGATCCTATTGAGGCCTTGTTTACATATAATTTTAAATATATATTGTTGTTGTGGGAGATTTATAAAAGATCCCTAGTTGGACTAATCTTGGTTCAAGAGACGAACAAAATATTCATTTGATTTGTTAGATAATGTTTATGGAATTGGGCTGATATAAGTCTTAGGCCGATCATCTTCCCCAACTAATATAGTTTCCACATGGTTACTAGGTTTTCATGAAATTTTTTCCCAGATTAGGTCATCAAAACCTTTAGAAGATTAGGAAATGTGCCCCATATTTTATAGATCCTTTTGAGGTTTTGGATTAGGTTGAAGAAGATTTTTATTGTTTAGAACTTACACCACAACTAACTTTGATACGTAATATGTTCCTTGTAATGCATCTATGAATTTATTTTTATGATCCCTCACATGTTATAGACGGAGTGATCTTATGTTTGAACTATATTTATTTATGAATGAGAATCTAGTCAGGATAGTTAATTCTAAAACAAATTTATATCAGAGGGAGTTAACTTTCAATCAATTACTATGGAAACATTGTTCTAATTCCAATGAGACATGAAAGTGGGAGGAACTAATAATGGAGTACTGGCCTCATTTTTTAAATCAAATCTTCTTTGTAGGGTTTATGGGGAAAGATAGTTTCTATTGTTGGGATGTTGTAACATATTATTACTATTCTCATGTATTACTAAACCCCTATTTTGACCATGATTTGTTTGGGTACAATTTATGGGAGATTCAAGTGAAATTTTTAAATTTTTTAATTGGTTTTGAGTTATGCACAGTTGGGACATGGTTTTCCAAAACAGTTCCCCTACTAGTGAAAATTGTGAAAACATAGACAGTATGGGTTTTCATGGTTGGAACATAGTTTCAAAAATCTATGAACCCCCTATGTATAAATTACGCACCTCCACAAAATTGGGTTCCTGGTTTAGGAGTGCATTTTTTTAACTGTCCTTCCCTCTCCATGAGACTATGATACAGATTTATTTATTCCGAAAATATAATTTTAAAATCTTGAAACTCTAATTTTAGGTTCATTATAGACCCAAATCGAACACATATTATTTATTCTCCCTTAGAGGCTCCAAATAGGTTATTTTACCCTTTACATACCTTTTTAAGTGAATTGAATCCCTGAGAATAATGTTTGATCCCATCCGTATAAGATTCTACTTCTTGTTCTCTTTCTACCACTCTCTCATACATTGTATTTTGGGATCTATAGGTCTATATGTTTTTTAGGATCTAATATCCACTGTTATAGATATTGAATCTATGTTTCAACCTCATATCTTCATTCCTGATGTTTTTCATCATAGTTTCTCGATTGAATTTTTTTAGAGATCTCATGATCGTAATGTTGATAGTTCTATTATGACGGAAATTTTTTATTGAACCTTGATTTTAGTACATAAATTCACTTTTTATTTAAATTATTCTACATGATAAATTTATTTAAATTATTTTATTAAAAACCCAATCACATTGAATTGGTTGATATGGATTAGATTTAGCCTGAAATTTTGAAAATCCCTTAATTCTATTGAATCGGGGTGTGTTTTCTCTGTTCATAGAAAATTATTCAATTTAAATTGTTGGATTTAAAATTTAAAATTTAATTTATGAAAATGATTTCAAATTGTTATTTTTGGAAAATATCATGAAATTAATCTGATAAGAACCCATTGATTTTACCTTGAAAATGACAGATTTGATTAAAACTTTTTTTAGTTTTTAAAAATAATATGGGAATTTTTTAAATGGGATAAAAGAATTAATTGTATGTAATATAGTTTTAAAATAAATTCCTCATAATATATTTGTATTAGAACACATAAAATCTGAGGTAGTTAGTGGGTTATTTGGGATAACACTTTGTCATTTACAATACTAAAAATAAATATGAAGTAGGTAACATCCCTAATGGGATGGTGATAATTTCTCTTTGACATGTTTCAAAGGTGTTTGTATACACATTATGTCATTGAATTTATATTAGTGTAAGGGAGTCCCATATGCTGGAATTATCAAAACTCTGGTTATATTATCCTGTATATCTTTTATTAATATTGGAAATATATATTCCAATGATTGTATGTTTTTTAACCAAGCCTTATAATGTACACACTATATACTTGGGTCAACATGCTTTGGACTTTCTTTCTCTACAAGTATGTGATCTCTTATACTAACCCCTTGACATTGAAACATCGTCGATCAGTTCGTGGGGGTAAACATCATGTAGATACACCCCACTGAGTGGGTAGTTTTATCTTCACCCACTGACTACAATTGTAAGGGTGGACATGATCTGTGAATAAATATTACATGGTGAGTGACATCAAATATAGCCACATGGGCATGTACTCTGTCTCGTCGATTCATGGCTGGGAGAAGTTAAATGGTGTGTTTCCATATGTACACATTGTGTATATATCAATATTTTCTATAAACATTACCTAATTATTAACTTGTCTTCAAAACACCAAATAAATTCCATGATCTACAAATAAAGAATTTTATCCACAAGACAAATAGGTATTTTGTGAAATCAATATTTTATATTCAAAATATGTATAAAATGGAACACACAAATTGGGAACATCAAACCCCCCCAATTATCCATTTTCATTCCCTCATGAAAAATATCAACATCAAACCAATAGGTTCCATACCCTAAAAAGGGAATCGTTCTACCAATTATACTTATAAATACGATTTTCATCACATAGTACTTAAAAAAACAAAAAACATATTTAAATTCCATATTTATTCAAATCATGACTACTATATACTCTAATAAAATATTTTTATTCTACACTATTCACATTTATCAAATTTTCAGGAATATACATTCCCTATGATGATTTACCTCAGTATAATTTTCCACACTCATTACTAAATATTTACAAAATAGTGTAATTCTAAATATCATGTATGTACACTTTAACTGTAGTCTTTCTAGAATTCTCATTATCTACATAATAAATCAATTCAAAAAAATCATGGGGTATTTCAATAAGGTTCAAATATATTTGAGGCTTCAGGTAGGTAAGTATTGATGTGAAAAATAATATCATTGGATAGAAAAAGGATACTGAATAAGTAAATAATAATCCATGATATTCAAAAATATATCTCAATGAAATATAAATCCTCAATAAAGATCACTAAAAGGGAATCATAACCATGATATTCCCTTTCCAAAAAGGGTCAACAAACCTTCCATAATGTTTAATTAATGAATCTGGTTCATCTTTTGAATATTTTATTATTTTTTCTGTAATGAATGTACCATTAAAAATAAAATTAATAATGGTTTAGGAACCCTTATTCCCAAAGGAACATGAGTCACTCTCCAATTTTCATAATGTAGTAATTGATTAGAAAATATACTAGGAATATACTGAAATCACTCTTCTAAAATCAAATGAATAATCATGCCATATTATCAATAAATTAGGGTAGGATTGATAAATTGGATTATAATGTATCTTCATATCCATGAAATTAATGGTTTCTAAGGGTTTCACAAAGGTTAGATGTAGAGTAGGTCTCATGATAAAATGGGATAAAAATAATAAACAAATGCCTCAATAATTTTAATGTGATTCAAAATATTCATAATTTGAGGAGAAAATATTTTCAAGTTCTATTGGTTATGTTTATCCTAATAATCTCTGATGAAATTGGGTATAATATAGAATATGTCAAAAGGCTTACAATACCTCATGGTAATGAAAATAAAAATGGTTGAATCAGTTCATGACATGAATAAAACTTTTTAGTTTATTAATTTTATATATTTAATAATTTAAATCAAGATTCAAACTATACCATTAATCATTTTAAAATACATCAAAATTAATAATGATAATGTATATTATAAAAATACATTTTATGTCTTAATCATTTATTATAATTATTAATCAAAATATTACGTTGTTCAAAATATGTCATATATTAAAGTTGTATCCTATGTTTGTTTAAGCTAAAAGACTAGTGTCTTTAGAGACTCTCCCACAAACATCATATTTCACATGATCCCCCAAGGGAAACATTAAGGAAGAAAATAGGATGTAGGGAAACACTAGTGGTATTGGAAGATGGGAGTAGTGAAAGAAGTAATGAAAAAATAATAATTAATAGAAACTCATAAATAGAACTCAAATCGTGGAGAGATCAAAAATAAGGAATGTAGTCAAAAAGTGATTCCCAGAGAATTCCAGAGTACCATTGAGTGACGAATAAATGGAAAAATAATTCTTCATTAAAACAAACCATCACATCACAAGCACATCACAATATATATATACATATATATAATGTAAAAGATGTGCAAAACCAATCACTGTGTGGACATAGAAGATCCACCATCTATAATAGGGGGATCTGGAGGATTAGGATCAACTACAGTGGAAGCTGGAAGAACTAGGTCTGCGCTCTCAGTAGTAAGCTCGATTTGCATATCTAACATAGTAGGTGTGGTCGGTTCTCCTCCCATAGTGGATAGTAGCATGAAATCGATATATTGACTTTTCAATGGTGTTTTTCCTACTGAAGGAAGAGGGTCGGAGGAGGAGTATGTAATGTAGTAAGTGAAAGGACAAATTGTTATACGATGAGCAACAACATGCCCTCCATCAGTGTATGTGTTTGAGCGATGGAAGCCTGGGGATGATCAAAGAGGTGCAGTAGGTAGTCCATCATGTACATAAGGAGGGAGATGAAAAGATAAGACGATTATGTGGGTATAGGTGGCGATGTAGATGAATAAAAAGAAGAGGGTTGGTGGATGATGAATGAAGGGATGAAGTTGTGGGGTGGGGATGAGAAGAACCATTCATTGGTGGATGAGGTTGGCCTTAATCATCAACACCAATGAGGATAGGTAGGTCATCTCTCATCCTAGTAAGAGATGGGAAATCATGCACTAGTAAAATGTAATTTTCCCAACGCTTGACCACACTCATGTTGATAAGCATGATCAAGCCCAAACGTAGTGGTTATCCCCATGTGATTGTAAAAGGATTCTGTAGAATAATTGGTGGATGAAATGAAGAATAGGGTAAAATTTGAGTGTTATCTTTTGAGATGTGGGGGTATAAATATGGCCAGTCCCCATAAGATCCCATCATATTGAACTGGGATCAGATCACTTTGGGTGGGTGAGGGTGGGGAAAAGAGGTGGGGAGAAAGGATGGGGGTAAAATATGCACCCTCTTCCAAACTCATCACTAGTCAGTGTGAAACGGAATCCTTCTAGCTTAAATCTAACTGGGGTAACTATATCAGTGGGATCCTAAAAAACACAGGACCTTAAAACTATACGGTCACTTAAAATACAAAAAAATATTGAATTGTTAGAGTGTTAACCCGTAGTGCGTCGAGAAGGTGTGTATTCCCTAGAAGCTCTGTTATCTTTTCCCAGACACCATGACACTGGGGAACTATGATATCTAAGAAACAACTTCTTGGTTGGATCAAGAACCATGGAAGATTTTTTAGTCTATATGCACTAGTATTTCCCAATAAAAAGATCTGGGAAGAGTTAGCCTGAGGTTTGGTAGCTACTGGTGTAGGCTTAGGTGGGGCAACAGCTGTGGATGTGGAATGTCCAAGTATTTTTGTAGTGGGTGGATCTATTGATGATATCATAGTTAGTTATTAGGTCATGCCAGTAGAGGATGGTTTTGTAGGCACTGTAGGGTCTAATGAAGTCATGGATGGCTCCGAGGGTGCTACACTTGAAGTGGTACATACTATACTGGGTCCCTAGTAAGCTATAGATGGAGAAGATGTCGTAGTAGGTGGAGTATTAGCTACCTAAGTTGGTGTTGTGGTGTCATCTAAACTGATACATTTGGAAGGTGTGGATGCGATTGGATTTGAGGCAGTATTGCCAAAGTTAAAAGCTGACAGAATAGAAGATCTCACACTGGTGTCATTGGCCTTCAGAGTCGGATCTGACATGGTCTCGCTAAATCATTGGCATGGATGGGACACTTCCCCTAGCTGTGTTCTTCATCATCCATCGATGAAATTGATATAAGGAAAAATAAAAAAATGAGTTGAAAAAGAATGATGAAATGTGAAAAATAAATAAAAAAGTATAGGATGTGTATATCTTGGGTACCTGGAATGTAGTGTGATTTGGTTCACAACCTCTGTACTCTGTAAAAAATGATGAGTGGGAATAAAATTGTTTAATAGCTAGTACATAGTGTTTAGTAAGGTGTACATGTCATGTATAAGAATATGGGTTGGTGGTAATGTTAGTGCCCATACATGGACTTGTACTTGAGGGGTCATATAATAGAGTACACTCCATGTGATTTAGTACACGTACTATGCTATAAAATGGATTTAAAATCATGTACACATGTTACACAGACTATTCTAGAGGAATAGGGGATATAAAGTGCTCCAATCATACCTGCCTTGTGTGGACACGTAATATCCTAGTCTTGTTGTCTCAATACATGGTTTTCTCCTAGAATATAAAAATATCACTATACTTTATGTGTACCAAACTTACGTTCCGTGTACTTTCAAATTTGAGTAAAATATGATGTTTGGCCAAGTACTAATGTTACATGTCATGTGTTCTTCATTTTAACTGTATATTATAGGTTTGGATCCGAATGGTCACATGATCCAAAAATTTCCATAAATGTAAAAAAAAACTAAGATAAGGGTCCTAGAATTGTGTACACTGATTGAGTATGAAAATGGTGGTGAGAAATCATCCTGAAATTCACTGAAATGTGGAATTGAAAATGGGGAGGTCGAGCAGCGTATGGGAGAAGGAACCAAGGTAGAAAATGAGGAGAAGAGGTTGGGTGATATTTCAATCCACGTTGGATCCCCAACATTTATAACCATGATAAACGGTAGGTGTAGTGTTGTACAATCTGTAGATCGGTGATCCAAACTCAAAGAAAAAAACTATAACCATCAATATTGTGCTTGGGGCATGATTTGAACCGGTGATCGGCCAATCTGAATGCAATCCCTCAACCACTAGAGTGAAGGTTATAGTGGGGCACATTTTTATTATCTTTTAATATTTAATGAATAGGTGTAGAAAAAAATGGGGAAAAGAACAATTCACATAATGTGATTTTAATATTTGAAAATTCGGATGATGTTGGGAGAATAGCCGAAGTTGATCTCGGGTATTTTGATCCTTAGGGCACGACTCTTATAATTGTCACCAATACCTCTTGGTGATTTATTATTTAAGAAACCATTTCAAGCTATTAATGAAAAAATTAAACACATGATTTCTATCTAAATATAAATCATGATGAATTATGAATTTTAAAAATGATGGAACATAATCTGTTGATAAGGATCGAACCCTGGTCTTTTGGATTGGTGCACTACGACCCTTCCATAAAATTCACCCACACCATCCATTTTTATTTGTAATGAAATGATTTTATTATAATATTTAAAACACCTCACATGACTTTTAATTAAAACATGGGTTGGAAAGGAAGAAACCCTATACCAAAGGCAGGTGTGGAGAGATTCGATTTGGGGATTGCACAGATATACTCCATCAACACTTCCATTGGTACATGCCTCATCCAGAGATATTAATTTAATTAATTTCTACATACACTAATATTTCAATATAAATATACATTAAAAATATTAGTACACTCTATGTACTAAGGTACACATGGTGTGTAGGCTATCATTTCTCTTATTCATATAGATGTTTCCAAGAAAGAACATATACATGGTGTGTGTAGAATAAGTATACATTTTGTGATTATTAAAAATATATAACAAAAGATGATAAAGTGATTGGGTTTCCTTCAAGAAAGAACCTTTTACTTTGGTCATTGTCTCATCCTAATTTTACGGTGCTTACCCGCAATATGTATGTGGATCTATTTTTCATTGTGTGAACCACCAATTGTCTCTAGTGCCCTCATCTTGTATCCAATATTCGTGACCTATAGGTGGTCTAGGAAGTGTCTTATATTATCCTTTCTCTATAGCCTATATATGTCGAAAGTGAACATGGTTCATGAATTGATATATTACATTCTCCACCTTCTGAGGTCCCTACATTGAAATACTGAATACCTGAAAATAATCACAAGACTCCACGGGATAGGATAATAATCAATGTTTGGGTTCTAAACAAGGAATCGGTCGAATTCAGTATTAAAGATTCATGATGCTTCCCCATATTTGAAGTTTAAATTCACATATGTATGTAAAAGAATCTCTAGTGAATGAATAGTTGGTCCAACATCATAACATGTTTCCCTAGTTGATAAGGGTTCAAAACAGAAATCCTGAATCTCTAAAGTGGAATACAAATTAGCAATTATCATAAAGATTTTCACTACCATATTTCTTAGTCAGCCCAAAATTTCGTTTTGGTTGAACCAGAATGTGGTAAAGGCATCCACCATTAATAATAACCTTTCAGTATTACATTAATATGGTTCCTAAAGAGATAATGAAAAGGGTGGGTTGAATAATGTATAGGGATGTTACTCATATTGGAACCAATCATCCATTTATGGATATTATTATTCTAGGTACTAACATGAAAACTCTTTATTACATTGATAAAAATATTCTCCAGTTGGATTATACCAACATCAGGTTGAATTAAAATCAATAAGAAAGTGGGTAGAGGGTCCCATGAAAAATAATAATAAGAAAAGAAAAAATAAAGATGAATGATTTTGGGTTAATGATCCTTTTACATGGAATCGCGATGTCACTTTCTATGTCCCAGGTAACGTTTCCAAAATTTTGTTTTAAGTACTATCAAAAGGTGTGGTATTAAGTTATAATTTATGGGTCCCTTATGCGACTAAATAACAATGTATCTTGCATCAGTTGGGGTCAATCCCACAAGGAGAACAAAGAAGAAATAGAATTTGAATGAGTCATCAAATATCGATTGGTTATCTAGAAAGAAATATGTTGTAGGGAATAATCATCTAAGTGAAATGATTGGTGAAAATTGAATTTAAACAAAAGAAGAATAGAATAATCCTTAAAAATCTGGTTAGGGTTGTAATTCTGATCATATATTAAGGAATTCATCATTCATTAGCATTGGATTTTTTGATTATTGTTATTAATTGAAGGGATTCCATAATATAGTTTTTTCATTATCTAAAAAACAATTGAGCCTTTAATTATCCACTCATTGGTCCTCAAATTAACTACTCAAAATAAGTTTATATTCATTACCCCTTAAAAATGTGGCAACGAGTTCACCCAATAGTCATGGATTCACTTGTATAATCTCCATCAATTTTCAACATTGGTGTCATTCTTGGTCTTATACGACTCGAATAGTAAATAAGGTTATAAGTTATTTGAAGATGTTGCAATGAAAGATCATAATAAAAACACACTTTGGGATTTCAATTACAAATCACTCATAATCATTTTTTAAACACCAACATAGAGAAAACTAGTCTATTTTAACCATGGTCATGATGATCTGATAGAGACCAAACTCAATCCATACCATGTATATAATAGGAGATAAGAAAGGTTTAAATTACATTAAATAGATTTGAAATCATAATTTAAAACTAAAATTTTGTTCTGAGGGAGGTTCGAATGGTATACCAGAAACAACTCCCCTATAAGTCCAATCCCTAAATTCATAGGCCTTCTACTTCTATTTATAGAATTTAAAACATTATGGTGTGTACCCAAATATAAATTCCATGTAATTTTTTCAACACGATTTGGTATTATTTTCTCCACCGGTATGTGATCTTCATGCTACCCCTTGACATTGATGCAATGAAGATTGGTTTGTGGGGGTACACGGTGTATAACGCTACCCCACATGGCATGTAGATTCAACATTATCCCCAAACCACATCCGTTATAGAAGACATGGTGTATGAATGAATAATAAATAGTGTGTTACATCTGGTCAGCCACGTGGGTGTGTACTCGATCTGGATGATCTGTGTTTGGGAAAAGCTACACGACATGATCTATTATGTTCACAACCTATATATATCAATCTTTTCTTTGGACGTTACCGATTTGTTACTTTGGATAGAAAACAATTGATAATTACCCTGATCAACAAAATAAATATTTTTATACCCAAAACAATAGGTATATGGGAATATCATGGGTTTATACTCCAAAATACATTTGAAAAGGTATACACAGTTTATTAACATCATCATGCTTTCAATTTTAATCTAAACTCGCATCGAATAAAAATTTCATCTTTAAATCAAAACATTTTTTTAATTTTAATTTTTTGAAAAAATATCAATCATTTAATAAATAAATAATTTATATAAAATAGTTAATATAAATCATTTGGCATGTGTAGGCAGTTTCACTATTAACACAATCTATAATCAAAAAAGTTATAATAAGAAACATGGACATATTATCTGAGGTATGATAGTTCCAAGTTATGGGATCCTCACACTTCTCATATATATGATCATAGCTAGTATGGGACTACATATCCCTCAGACTCATGTATAATAGGACCCATCTAGGATAAGATATGAAAAACTATATTTTTTTTGGAGTTGTAAAAGAGCAATCTGTTGCTAGGACATTATAATCATTGTGTGTTTTTTCAAATGATCCAATAATACATTGGCTCGCATGTGCTCAATCACTCAATAAAAAGATGGAAAATAATTTTATTTCAAAATACTATATAGTCACACTTATTTTGTTTTAAAACTCTCAATTCATGTTTGAAACCCAATCCTATGAGTTTCATAATTTCATTACATTTCAATTCAATACCAGTCATATGTTTTTATTAAATAAATTTGAGACATATTCTATAATCTATTCTCAAATAACGTTTAAAAAATATATAAATTTTAAATTAAACCCAAAATAAAAATTCCATTGGATTTGGGGAGTTTTCCCAAAATTTCATACCATGTCAAATCCATGTTCCAATTCATGATAAATTATCATTTCAGAAATCAATTGAAATCTATTTCAAAAAAATAATTCTAAATTTTAATCAATTAGAAAATCCTAAATAGAAAAAAATTCCATTCTCACATAATCAAAATAACCAAAAACTGAATTTCCAATAGTAAATAAAGGGAAGAAGATCTAGGAACTCATCCTAGAAACAATACTCCACAACACATAGTATAGATCCATCAATTCCAAGATGATCTATCAAACACCAAGTGGAAATGATAGGGAGACCGAATATATTGGTAGACTACTTACCCAAATATCTGAAAACAAAAATCTATGATCAATCACAGAATAGAAGTTCTAGATGGATTGGAGGTCACCAAAATTACTTATGAATTTATATAGTAAGATAGTGAAGGAAATATGGTAGAATAAATGGAGATTTTCATCTGATACTCCAATTTAAAATCAATAATAGGTATTTTAAAAAGGATTTAACCCATTACACAAGATGAAATTATAAATCCCACATATACCGAAAATGCTAACACCTTCCCTTGAAAATTTTATTTTTATATTTACATGGTGTGTAAAGTATAAATAATATGTAAAATATCACCCTATATACCAATTTAATGGAAATTAAAGGTAGTGATTACATGTCTTGAAACCCCATAACCCATTTTATAAATCCATTTTAGACTATATAAACAATAGGTTTTATGCATAAAATTTTATCAAATCCCTAACATCAACATAATAGTTTTCCTCCAAATTCTGTATCGAACATACTCAATAAATAAATTGAAAAAATAGAACATACCTAATAGAAATTTAACCGGGTGTTACAACCACCCCACCATAAAACAAATTATTACCCTATAAATCCATTCAATAAACATCCATCATGAAAAGGTGAGGCCATTCCACTCTCATTAGTTTCTCATGGTCTAATGTATTTTGAGAATGTGAACCATGTATCCATATCACATTGTAATATGGTATCCCCCCCACCTCAAACCCTAATTAAGTACCTTGGTCTCAGAATAATCAATCCCGACCTGTAACACCCCATGCTTCCCAAGCACACTTCTTTTTGAATAATACAATAGTGTTTATTGTATGCAACATCGAATTCTAACACACCACAACCAATCAAACTAGTCGTTATGAATAGTAATACCCACTTTTTGAAATTTTATAAATTTTATCTTTCAAAATGGACTTCATTTTTGGATTCAGAATATCGAAATTAGCTTAGGGTAAAAAAAATTTATTTTTCTAAAAACATTCAATTTTTAATGAATAGTGAAAAATAATGAGTTATAGTTTAAAACCAAATTTTTATTTAAATTTTTTTTTATTTTAATTTATTTTAGGTCAAAATAGATACATAATACATATATATGTTCAATGTAATTCATTGGATTAAGTTTATAATAATTTTAGATATATGAAAATTTTATTGAACTTTTTACCGTCTTTTACCCACTTCCAAGAAGCATTTGCAAATTTACATAAAAAAATATACAGCTTATGTGAGTTGAATTTCAATAATCCAAGAGACACGGTTGATATCATTAATTAAAATGTGGTTCAATAAGGGGAAAATAATTTTTGGTGAATTGTAATTGTTTACTATTATTTACCACTGTTAAAAGTAAATAGAGAAATTAAGGGTGAAAAAGATATTACTGTTACCCTAACACAGATCCAAATACTATTGGATAAGTTTAATTTTACCACAAACAACCTTACAAATAAAATATGATCCTTCAGGTCCACTTGGATTAGATTAGGACATTTATTATTATTTAATTCAAAGAAAGGTTAAAAGTGTTAATTTCATTGTTTAATAGCTAATCCATTTCTAATATAGGGATACACATAAGATAAATTATATTATAAATATTAATTATAAAGATAAATAGATTTCCTAAATAATCATATTTTACTTATATTTGTTAGATATTATATATTTTTAATTATTTATGACACAATTATGATGTAGTAATTACCAAATAAATAAAATATTTAAATAATTGATATATAAATATCCAAATAAATGTACTTTGAGACTTTTTATAAATACCACTCATTTTATATGTTAATATGACATGTTAGGGTTGGTTAGTTGAATTTTATATGATGTAATAATTCTGTTATGAATTTAGAAAAAACAAAATACCAAATAGTGTCAAAATTGATATAAATGTGTTTTTAAAAAAATATTATATTAATAATTGATATTCTATTCCTAAAAATATAAGGTTCATCCAAAATACTTATATAACAATATTTTTATCATTAATGAACCACTTGGGATTATCTTTGAACTATATAGTATGTTTATTAACCACATAATATTAAAATTAAAATATAAATGGTAAATGTAAAACTACTTATCTAAGAGTTAAATATAAAATATAAGGTTAATATAGTGATGAAAACCTATCTAAAACCTTTTGGTTGAGTGATTTTTTACTCAAATCCACTTATCCTTTAAATAATTTATTTTCTAGCCCTTAGAAACCGATAATTATTTTATTATAAAATAATATTTCTAGCTTTTCCAAAGGTGCCCCTAACCCCTCTTATAAATGGGAACTCCCCATTCTCTCTAATTCACACCTTCAAAGACTTTTTTCTCGGCCAATCCCTGCCCAAATACCCTCTCATATATCCCCCCTTTATCCTAGAGGCCATTATTTAGTCATAAATCGATCCTAAAAATCCATTTGATCAAATCAAATGGAAGAACCCGAAGAAGAGGTAAATATTTCGCCAATTCTATCAAGTTCCTTTCTTCTTCCTCTTCCTCTTTCATTGTTGTTTCCATTATGAAATAATAACTCCAGTATCATCTATATACTATGATTTTATTATTAATATGGTGAAACCATATTCATTATTCTATCCATCCTTTGAATGACATGTCACCATACGTGCGTACGTACGGCTTACCGTCTCCACATCGTGGTGTAATTGTTATTCAATACATTATTATTTAGATGGGTATAATAATTATTTTTTAATTGATTTAAATAATTAATATAACATGATAATTACTCTGTATATTTGATATAACATCCTATTATATATTATTTTAATATCAAAAGTATGATATTGTCAGTTGTGCGTATGTACAGATTACTGTCTACACGAACGCGATGTGATTCATTCTACGTCATTTAAATTCAAGACAAATTTTCATTATATGATTATAAATATTGTTTAAGGACTTAATATCATTCTGAATATGAATACAATACATTGTATCCATAACTAACATTACTTACGTAACAAATCATATAAAGGTAAAGGAATTAGTTAACATCTGAAATGATGATAATAAATAGATATTATTAACAAAGCAATGTTAAAAGATCATATATGATATATTATTAATGCGAATGACTCTTTTATAAAATAATAACTTTTATTTAATCATTATACAGGATTTTAACTTACCCTCGACCTAGGAAATATACAATGTAAGGGTTAATTTTACAATCTATTTATTATTCGAGGTTGTTTTTATGTAAGTATCTACAGGGACCTCTTTATCGTCCACCTCCATGTTTCTTAAATATTTATTTCAAATAATATTTATTATTTACTAAAAATGGGGTAAATCCATTTATACCCTTATTTGACATTATATGTTTTCAAAAGGAATCTTTCCGTCATTTTCTAAACAAGGTACTTTATGACCTTTTCGACATAATTAAGATAAGAATGTTTTTTAACTTATACGGTGGGTGCACCTATTTTCCTCCATTATAACATCGTCGAAGCTTCCCTTACTAGCTTATAAAAATATTTTCAAAATAATTTTTTTCATAAATAATTTCAAAATAGAAACAGATATTTCTCAAAAAAAATATTTTTATTTCTTCTATGTCAACATCCTTTGATGGATTTTAAACTTATTTGAAGTTGATTTATTATGATACAAAACGTCCATATTGTATTGATGGTTTTGTGATATATTTGAGTATGGATGTGTTATTTTCATAACATTAATGGTTTATGGATAAATTATTGACATTTCTTATGCCAGTTTTAATACAAATGTTTATGTTATGTTTAATCCTTTTCAGATGAGGAATGAATTGGACATAGTGTGGGATGGGCGGAGCCCCCTAAAGCTTATTGATGCATCGTTATGTCTCGTGAGAAAAACTTCTGTCTTGTAACAAGGCCTTGAAAAAATATCCTTTGTAGAATTTGCATAAGCCCATGACTATGTGGTTATGAAAGTCTAGCATTATGTATTACATCATTATGAAAGTGGTTATTATTATTGATGGTGATTATTTGACTAGTAGAATATCCAAGTGAGTAAGTAAATGCAATTATTTTGATTTTTATTTACCATATTATGATTAAGTTTATGTTGAAAATTCTTTTATTTTAGTTTTAAACATTTCCTTAACTGTTTATGCTAATTTATGAATGTTTCAGCTATATGGTTATCCTTATTGAGCCTTTGATCCCACCCCTCTCTATGTTTTATTTTTCACAGGATGTAAAAAATTATATTATGACTAGCCAGTAGGGATTGTCTATGGGATCTCAGTTTTTTATATGGAAATAATGTTGTTGTAGTTTTTCATTTTATTATATAATGTAATCCTTATTAATGTATCTAGTACATTCCAGGATACTAAACTAATCGGTCTTTCGAGACTTGTTCTTTTTTGACCATGCCAATGGTATGTAATAATTCATCGACTCTGGGCTTCTGGGGTCGGGGCATTACAGTTGGTATCAATGGATTTTTAGTACAAACCTTGGAATCTAGATTTAGATAAACTCTGAGTAGAGAACATTACCCTATGAGATACTTTAAAGATTATTATAGAAGAACTTCCCACCATTTTGGTATTTTGGTATTTTTTTTAGTTTTCCAAAAATATATATCCCTTTCTGGATACGAGCAGGTAGAGGCAGCTCTAGCACATATGTACGTAGGGGTAAAATTTGAAAACACCGCTTTGAGCTAGACTCCAACAAGAACTGGTGAACGACAATGAGCCATGTTGCACTTTTGGTTACGACACTCTCGAGGGATATTCTTAGGATAATTATCTTTTTCTATACAAGCCATTATGAGGGGTTTATGAGTATATAATTCCTCAATGAAAATTTTATTATGATAATGGATTATACCCATAAACTGATCAATTTATGTTAAGTGTTTTACAAGTTTGGATTTATGTATTGCGATTTATATACTAATCTTGTTTATGACATTTTTTAGAAATGGTGCCTAGTGGAAGTAATGGAAACTATATCAATACACGCATTCTATGTAGGGATTCCCTCCTGTCGAAGATAATTATATTGGAGCTGATGATGAAACTGGTTCTGATCAGCTAATCAACATAATGGGGAAACTCACTCAGGTTATGAATAATAACCTTACACATATGGAGCACCCTGATACCCAGCTTTGATGATCAATGTTAAATCGCATCATGAGGAAACACACACCAACATTTAAATAGATTACAAATCCATTAGTAACTGAGCAATGAATAAATCCCTTAGAGAAAATATTCCATGCCTGGGGAGTAGTGAAAGGGAAAAAGTTGTCATGTTAGTTTACCGCCTCACTGGAGATATTGATCAATGGTGGTCATTGATTCAAAAAACAAAGGAAGATGATGAAGTATCAAATTTTGAATAAATAGAGTTTAAAGAAATTTTATTTGAAAAATACTTTCCTCATGACCATTGAACGGATACAGAAATTTAATTTCTGAGTCTGAGTAAAAAGGAGGATGAGAATTTTCCAATGTATGAATCTAAATTTACAACATTATCAAGGCATGTTGCAGATTATAAACGTATCCCAATAAATAAGATTGATCATTTATTTTATGGGATAAAACCATTTCTTCATTTATCATTATTCTTACAATCCTTCTCATCATACGAAAATATTATCTCATGTTCTATCAAGACAAAAAAATAATTTTCTAGGTCTTACGACTTTAAAGAAAAGAAAGAGAAGAAGAGATCTACTGAACACTCTATAAATGGAAATAAATGGATGAAGGGAAAATTTGAATATCCATCATGTAGTAAATGTGGGAAGAAAAACCATGAACTTTCCTAAAGGTAATGGGAGTCTGTTAAAAGTTTTGTAAAAAATGCCACCAAGCTCGTGATAGCAAGGGGAAGAAAGAGGTTGTCGATGTTGAATGATAAAATTGTAGAAAAAATAGGCATTATGCGAATGAATGTGCTAAGCGGTAGAGGAACATACCTACGAAAGGAAAAAGTGATCAAGGCCAACATTATTCTATCACTACTAATGAGGTTGAAGCTACGAAAGACGTTGTGGAAGGTAATTTAATGGTTTCCTCATGTTTAGTCAATGCTTTATTTTACTCTGGATCATCCCATTATTTCATATCTTCCCAGTTTTCTACGAAAAATAATTATTTCCAATTTGATTTAACAAGGGAGTTTTCAGTGAAAACTCTTAAGGGGAGTATCATCGCAACAATGTTTTTTGAATCAGTCCCCATTAGGGAATTTAAATGATCTTTATCTGTTGATCTCATCATCATACCCTTGATTGAATTTGATATAATCTTCTGTATGGATTGGATTTTGGACCATGATGCGAATATTTGTTTTAAGAATAACAATGTTATAGATATTGATGATGATAAGGAGTACCTAATCAATTGAGAATAAATGTCACCCCTAATTCTTATATAGATCCATCCCGAGAAGCTCAACTAAATTCAATTATTGGGGAGTAAGAGAATTAAATAACTATGGGTGAAGAAAATAATGTTCAAATAGAGTATGTACCTATTGTGAAAGAATATTTTGATGTGTTTCCAATAGATTTTCATAGAAATCCTCCAGAATGAGAAATTGAGTTTTCCATTGATATAATTCTTGGATCAAGGCCCATATCAAAGACCCCTTATAGAATGGACACTGTGGAATTAGTGGAACTAAAGAAACAACTAGAGGAATTGAGTTATAAGGAATTTATTCTACCAATTGTTTCTTGCATGGGGACCCACTATCCTTTTTATTAAGAAGAAAGATCGATCTATCAGGTTGTGCATTGACTGCAGGGAGATCAATGCTATAACAATAATGAACAAGTATCCCCTACCTCGCGTTGATGATTTATTTGACTAACTTCATGGAGCTAACTACTATTCAAAGATTGACCTTCAATCTAGATAACATCAGTTGTGTGTGAATAAGGAATACATTCCAAAAACATCATTTCAAACTAGGTACCAACATTACAAGTTTAAATTAATGCCTTTTGGATTGTCAAATGCACCCTCTATCTTAATGGATATATTGAATACAGTTTTCATGCAATATCTTTATAACATTGTAGTGGTGTTTGTTAATGATATCTTGGTATTATCTAAAAGCTATGAAGATCATGAAAATCACTTGCACATTATCTTGAAGACTCTTAGAAGAGATTAATTATATGGGAATATTAGCAAGTGTGAATTCAGGATTCAAGATATTTCTTTACTTGGCCATATCTTCTCTAAGGATGGAATCTCCGTCGATCCTTCAAAGACAAGAGAAATCCACGAAAGGCCAGAACCGATGAGAATAAATGAGGTATGTAGTTTTATTGGTTAAGAAGGTTATAATTGACATTTCAACTTGAATTTTTCCCGATTGGCTAACCCATTAACAATGCACACATGAAAAGGGGTTAAATTTGTTTGGACAAAAGAGTGTGAAGAATGCTTTGAAGAACAGAACAGATGATTAGTCAATTCTCCTATACTGACTCTATCATCAGGTAATCATGGGTTTGTTATTTATAGTTATTAATCAATGAATGGACTTGGTTATGTCCTTATGCATAATGATAGGGTTATTGCCTATGCATCACGAAAACTAAAAATTCACGAGAAAAACTATCCTACTCATGATCTTGAGTTAGCAGCTGTAATCCTTACTTTGAAGATATGGAGACATTATCTCTATAGTGAAAAATGTGAGATATATTCCAACCACAAGAGTTTGAAGTATATTTTCTAAAAGAAAGAACCCAACATGAGGCAAAGAAGATGGACAGAACTACTGAAAGGTTAGAATTTCACTATACACTACCACTCGGGGAAGGAAAATAATGTGGGAATTGATTTGAGTGGAAAGGATCATGGAGTTTTGAATAAGATGAGAGTTGAAAAGGATCCTATATACAAGGATATAGTAAATATGGATATAGGAATCACCATGGAAGGTGAAACATCAATAATTTTTCAAATGGTTACCAAACCATCTTTAATAGAAAGGATAAAGAGTTTTCAGACCTGTGCTAAAGAGTTTCAAAAGAAGATTAATGTTGTGAATGATGGGAGTCTGAGTGACATTCTGTTTGAAGATGGAATTTTGAAATTTTGGGAGAGATGTTGTGTTCCCAATATACCAGTTCTAAAAAGAGAAATTTTGGATGATGTTCATAGCTCCAATTTAACTATACACCCTAGGAGTAGGAAAATGAATAGAGATTTTAAGGAACATTTTTAGTGGGAAAACATGAAGAGGGAGATTTATGATTTTTTGTCAGGATGTATGGTTTTTAAACAAGTGATAGATGGAAGGAAACAGCCTGGAGGAGTCATGAAACCTCTTCCCATACCAGAGTGGAAATAGGATAATATTATGATGTACTTTGTCATGGGACTACCAAAGACTTCTATAAGGAATGATGCAATATGGGTCATTGTTGATCGTCTTACCAAGTCAGCACATTTTCATGATATAAGTGATGATTTTCCACTAGAATGTTTATCAAAACTATATATTAATGATGTTTTAAGGGTTCATGGAGTACCACTATCAATTTTTTCTGATTGTGATCCACGTTTTACATCATGATTCTGGAAATGTCCTAAGAAATCCCTGGATACTGAACTTCGTTTGAGCACTGCCTACCACCCCCAAACTGATGGACAATCAGAAAGGACAATTCAAACCTTAGAAGATAAGTTCAGAGCATGATCACATGACTTTCATGGTATGTGGGATCAATATTTACCTCTGGAATAATTTTCATATAACAATAGCTTCCATTAAAGTATTCATATGGCACCATATGAAGCGTTATATGCAGGGAGATTTTGCACACCAACCAGTTGGGATGATGTTGGTGAATGAAAACTCATAGGCATAGACCATGTGGAGGAAATGATGAATAAGGTGAAGGTAATATGAAACCACATCAAGGCAGCTCAAATTAGATAGAAGGGCTACGTTGATATCCAAAGGAATGATTTGGAATTTCAGGTAGGAGATCATGTTTTCATGAAGGTATCTCCATGGATGGGTCTTATACGTTTCAGTAGAAATGGTATATTGAGTCACATGTACATCAGACCTTTCGAAATTCTAGAACAAATTGGGGATGCAGATTACCATTTGGAAATGCCGCCACGTCTCTCCAAAGTTCGTGATGTGTTCCACGTATCACTGTTGAGAAAATACATACTTGACCCAGCACATGTACTCACCTATGAGGAATTAGAACTGGAACTGGATCTGTCTTATTGAAAAGAGCATGTCAAGGTTATTGATTCAAGAGAACAAGTGCTGAGAAACCGGATAACTCATTTGGTAAAAGAACTATGGAGAAACCATAAGATGGAAGAGGTAATGTGGGAACCTAATAACTTATGATGAAGAACCCCCCGAGTCTTTGTATGCAGTAATACTCTTGAAATTTCAAGCTCGAAATTATTTGAAGGAGGGGAGAATGTAACACTCCAAGCTTCCATGGTACGCTTCTCTTTGGATAATACAATAGCGTGTGTCGTACGCAACTCTGAGTTCTAACACACCACAACCAATCAAACTAGCCGTTATGAATAGTAATATGCATATTTTGAAATTTTATAAATTTTACCTTTCAAAATGGACTTCATTTTTGGATTCATAATATCAAAATTAGATTAGGGTTATTTTTTTTATTTTTCTAAAAATTTCATTTTTTGATGAATTGTGAAAAAAACACAGTTATAGTTTAAAACCGATTTTTTCTAAAAAAATATTTATTTTATTTAAATTTATTTTATTTCAAAATAGATACATAATATGAATATATGTTCAATGTAATTCATTCGAGTAATTTTACAATAATTTTTGATATATAAAAAATTATCGAACTTTTTACCATCTTTTACCCACCTCCTAGGAGCATTTGAAAATTTACATAAAACATAATTTTACCACTTCTATGAGTTGAATTTCAAAAATCCATGAGACACGGTTGATATCAGTAAGTAAAATGTTGTTCAATAAGATTAAAATAATTTTTGGTGAATAGTAACTTTTTACTTTTATTTACCACGGTTAAAAGTTAATAGGGTAATTAAAGGTTAAAATGGTGTTATTATTACCCTAACACATGTCCTAATTCTATTGGATAATTTTAATTAGACGACATACAAACTTAGGAATAAAATATTATTCTTTATGTCCACATGGATTATATTAGGACATTTTTTATTATTTAATTCAAAGAAGAGTTAAAAATGTTAAATTCAATGTTTAATAACTAAACAAATTTTAATATAGGGTTAAACATAAGATAAATTTAACTATAAATATTCGTTATAAATCTTAAAATATTTCTTACATAATGGTATTTTATTTATATTTTTTGACATTGAATACTTTATTTTTTTTATGACATAATGATGACGCAGTAATTACCTAATTAATGAAATATTAAAATAATTGATATTATAAATATCCAAATAAATGAAATTTGAGACTTTTTATAAATTCCACTAATTTTATAGGTTTATATTACATTATAGGGATTTAGATGAGTTTTTGACGAAGTAATAATTCTTTTTTGAATTTAGAAAAAACAAAATACCAAATAGTGTAAAAATTGACATAAAAGAGTTTAATAAAAAAATATATTATTAATTGATATACTATTCCTAAAAATCTAAGGCTCTACAAACAAACTTATATAATGATAGTTACATCATTAATGAATATCATGTGGTACTTTTGGAAGTATATAGTATGTTTATTGACCATATAATATAAAAATACAAAGAGACATGGTAAATGTCAGACTGTTTTACTAAGAGTTAAATCTAAAAGATAAGATTAATATACTGACCCAAACATCTCTAAAACCTATTGTTTGAGTTGTTTTCGTCCCATCCCCACATTATCCTTTAAATAATTCATTTTGGTTCAATTTGAAAACGAAAATTATTTTATTATAAAATAATATTTCAAGCTTTTCCTAAGGTGCCACTCACCCCTCTTATAAGAGGGAACTCCCCCTTCTCTCTAATTCACACCATAAAAGCCTTTTGTCTAGGCCAACCCCTTCCCTAATATCCTCTCAAATATCCTCCATTAATATTATAGTCCTTCCATTAGTCAAAACTCCATCCTATGGATCCATGTTGATCAAATCAAAAAGAAGACCCCTAAGAAGAGGTAAATATTTCATCACCTCTTCGAATTTCCTTTCTTCTGCCACTCCCTGCTTCCTTTTGTTTACATTATAAAATAATAACTCCAGTGTCTTATATATACTATGATGTTATTATAAATATGGTACAAGAATATTCATTATTCTATCCATCTTTTAATGACATGTCACTATACATGCGTACGTACAACTTACCCTCTCCACGTCCTGTTGTAATTGTCATTCAATACATTATTATTTGGATGGGTATAATAATGATGTGTAATTGATTTAAATAATAAATATAACATGATAATGATTCTGTATATATGATATACCGTCCAATTATATATTATTTTAATATCAAAAGAATGATATTGTCTCTCGTGCATATGTACGGATTACCATCTACACGAACTCGATGAGATTCATTCCCCATCATATGAAATCAAGACTAATGTTCATTAGAAGATTAAAAATAATTTTAAAAGACTTAATACTACTCTAAATATGAAAAATATACATTTTATCCCTAACAAAAATTACTTATATAACAAATCACATAATGGAAAATGAATCAGTTAACACCCGAAATGATGATAATACTAAGAAATTATTAACAAATCAACGTTAAAAGATCATATATGATATCATATTAATGTATATGATTCTTATATAATTTAATAACAATTATTTCACCATTATAATAGTGTTTAAAAAATACTTGAACAACAAAAATTACTAGGTAAGGGTTAATTTCACAATCTATTTATTATTCGAGGTTGTTTTTATGTAAGTATCTTATGGGACCTCTTTATCATCCACATCAATGTTTCATAAAAATGTATTCCAAATTTTCTTTACTATTTACTAAACAATGGGGTAAATTCATATATAACTTTATTTGACCTTATATATTTTTGAAAGGATTATTTCCCTTATTTTCCAAACAAGGTACTTTATGACATTTGCGGAAAAAATTAATGTAAGAATGTTTTTTTAATTTATACGACGGGTGCAGCTATTTTCCACCATTATAACATCGTCGAAGTTTCCCTTACAAAATTATAAAAATATTTTCAAAATAAATGTCTTCTTCAATGATTTAAAAATATGAAGTGATATTTCTCTAAAAAATGTTTTGATTTCATCTATGACAATATCTTTTGAAGTATTTTAGTATTATTTGAAGTTGATTTATTATGATACAAAACATCCATATTGTATCGAATATTTTTTATATGTTTCTATGTGGACGTGTTATTTTCATACCATTGATGTTTTATGGATAAAGTATTGACATTTCTTATTCCAGTTTTAATATGGATGTTTATGTTATGATTAATCCTTTTCATATGAGGAATGCATTGGTCTTAGTAAGTGACAGGTGGAGCCTGTTATAGCTCCTCTATGCAAATATCGGTAGGTTGTATGAGACAAAATAGTGTATTGGCATAAGGCCAAGAAAAAATCTTATTTTCCGTCTTGGAACAAGGCCTTGACCGCGTGGTTATGAAATTTTGGCATTATGCATTCCATCATTATGAAAGTGGCTATTGATATTCATTTTAATTATTCGACTATTAGAATATCCATGTGATTAAGTAAATGGAATTATATTGATTTATATTTTCCATATTATGATTAATTTTATGTTGAAAAGCCTTTTGTTTTAATTTATACATTTCGGTAAATGTTTATTCTTATTTACGAAAGTTTTCACTACATTATTATCCTTACTGAGCATCTGAGCTCACCCCTTTATGTGTTTTATTTTTCCCAGGATTTTAATATGTATATTATGACTGACCTGTAGGGATAGTCTATAGGATCTCAGTATTGTCTATGGAAACAATGTTGTTATAGTTTTCCATTTTATGATGTAATGTAAACCTTAATAATGTACTAATCGGTCTTTCATGACTTTATCTTTTTGAGAGCATGCCAATGTTATGTAATAATGCACCGAATCTGGGAAACTAGGGTCGGGGTGTTACACAACTAGATACTCAAACATGGATAAATCAGGAAAAACAAAAATATCACTCAGGCTTAAAAAATTAGATGCATCAGAAAGATACATTTGCTGCTATGATACATTGAGCATTTCATCTGTCAACGTCCCTTATGGTGGAAGTGAAAAATAGTAAGACACTTTACCAATGTTCAATATAACCTTAAATGGTCCAAAAATGTGACGACCAATCATACATTGCCTCCCAATCCATCAATGATCCAAAAGAGGTGAATCTTTTAGAAATGCATGTTGACAAACTAAAAATTCAAATAGTCTATATTATTGACCATCATAAACATTAAACTAGCAATGTGCTTACAACATTTGTTGACAATAAACTAAACCATTTCTATTTTATATTGAACCAACATCAGTCTAAACATATATCTTTCACCGATATCTAACTAACACCACTATGATTTATAATATCATCTATAAAGTGACTCTGAAGTAGCCATTCGATTGTGGACTCGTAACAACTCTATTAGGAAAAATGAACTAGTTTCGGACGGTCATCTCAAGTTCCACTGAAAACAAGGATGTTGGAATGATGAATGTCCTCAAGAATGTATATAGATCTCTCTATATAGACATCTATTTGATGATGTTATGACATACTCAAATGAACCTAAGATCCTAATGCCTCATAATGAAGTGTCTAGAATTAAAAATAAAATAAGGCTTTATAGAAGATGCTATAGCATAAGGAATGCCATGAAAATGAAAATTCTCCTTTAATTAAATATTTCCCAATACCTTGAATATTGTTGTATCAAGAACGATTATAAATATTGTTGATTTGGTTAGTCCCTTGATATCATTTCATATCACATTTATCTATCTTTGAGAAAGTAGAAACTAAAACACCAATTCCACAGTGATCTCATCCCACTTCGATGTTAGAACGTGAATTGGCTGAAGAAAATAAAAAGATCACTAATGATCATCCTTGAAAAATTGGCAATTATATGAGTAAAAACGACATCAATTATATATCTCCTCATACCCGACCACTAGAATCATCACTGCATGCCATAAAACATATTTATGTTTCCATGGTGTACTACCCATTAGTAATTATTGAAATAACCCATTAAATATTCTATTAAAGTAAAAGATAAAACAATAAAGTAAAATGAACATCATATACCCTTTTGGTGAACAACCTCTCAGCAAAGGTATCCCCTTTATAAAGAGATATCATAATTCCATTGAATTCATCATCAATGTGGTGTTCCTAAAGAACCATATCAAAAAGAATATAGGTCATCTAGAAACTTGAAATGATATAATAATGAATTATTTCCCAAAACCTAACATATATGTTTGGAATTATATATCTCAATTTCGACTCTTATAATGTTACTTTCCCTACCTCGGTCAGATTTATCCTACTCAAATGACATGTGACATCATTCCCTTTGCCAAGGTTATATATAATACCATAATGAAAAGATTAAATGTATTGTATCCAATTCCTAAAGTGGGGATTTAATTATTTTCTCGATAATATACAACTCATGATTGTATAGTCAAGATACATGATAAACCATTCCCAGAAAATTGAAATTCTCTAAATTTTAATCACTTGCATCACAACTACAAGTTCAAGGTCATGGGTGGGATAATTATTCTCATGTGGCCAAAGGGATTGATATCCATAAGCAACGATGTGATCATACTACATAATAAAATAGCCCTTAATCGATCCCAATGCCTCACTGAATACCATAGAGCCCTACCCACCATCTAGAAGAGTCCTAACCGACATAGATGTCAAAATACGTTTCAACTCAACAATAGAACTCTGAAATTTTTTATCCCAATAAATCATTACTCCCTTATGAGTTAGAACTATCATACTATAATCCACCATCGATAAATCCATTAAAAATGATTGATAATATCTAGCTCAAACAAAGAATCTTAGGATGTTAGAAACATTTGGTGGTTGATCCCATGTGATAATAGCTTTCACCTTCTCATGATAAACTGAAATACCTTTTTCTAAGGCATTGTTTCCAAATAAATTCGCTTCCTGAATCCATAATTTACATATAAATAGATTTCTATAATGTCAGTGACTTCTCAATAACTACAAAACATCTCTGAAATGATTCACATGATCATACTCTAACAAAGAGTAAACAAAGATTTCATTAATAATGACCACCATGAATGTATCGTGACAATCGTGGAGTATCTTAATCATCCAAGATATAAACACTATATGAACATTGGTTTGAAAAAATGGCATGACATGATACTCAATTAGGATACACCTACTATATATATATATATATTGGAATGTTGGATTCACTTATTCTCAATTGGTGATTACAAGGGTTAGGATCAATATCCAATAACCACATCTCCCCTTTCAACTAATCAAACTTATCATAGATCCATGGTAAGGGATATATATTCATTACATTGACATGACTGAGCTTTCAGTAATCAATAAACTGGATAGGTTATATATCATCCTTCCTACAAAATAGATTAGGTGGATCCCAAGGTGACACACTTAGGGGTATAAATAATTCACCTAAAGGATTATCCAGCTTAGTATTCAACTATTTCATTTCATATGGTTACATATGGTAAGAGGGAATATATAGTGGTTCAGTACCAGACACTAAATAATTATAACAATTTACCTACCATACCAGTTAAAAACTAGAGAAGTTGTCATGAAAAAATGTGGGGAAACGTGACAATAACTATAGGGAAATCACAAGTCATGGATTACCACTAAAAATTAGAATAAAATACTGATATTACATAACCATCTCTAGATATGAGGGTATTAATCTTCTTTACATATGTTCCAATTCTCCTAGAAATATATGGAACTCTCCATAGTATATAGTAACAGAGACCCATAAACGATAACAATCACTTTTTGATTTATTTGAAATGACATCATACATCCTTAAAATTACTTCATTAGATTAAATTTTGAATACTAAAACAACCCAGTCAAGCCTAATCTCTTAAAATGGAAACAAATAAGGGAAAAAAAGACACTTCTCGCTTTTTATTCTGTGGGGTATACTAATAGCCATCACATTAAATAAAATCCCCATATTATGATTTTTTATATTCATAATTCAATTTTATATAAATGAGTGAGAAGAAACAATATAATATCAACAATTAAAAAAATATGAATCTATTGTGAAGGTACCTCTCATAGTGGTCAGACCCATATCTTATTTCCTTGGAGACTCTAAAACATCATGAATATGTTGTGTTCCAGATGTGTATGGAAAAAAACCATTATATATTGAAGCATATGATTATAGAAAAGTAAATTTTAGTAAGGTTGATTTTTTTTACTACATTTAGTTGATAACATATAGAAAAATTTATGAATGTGTCCTGAATAAACATTGAAACCACATATCTTGGGTGCCTCGGTTTAGTCTGTTTTTGATTGCCCATTCTTAACATACTAGAAGTCACTCAAAGGGAACATTCTCGAAACTGCAGGTGGTCTATATGAACCCATATATATAGAACCACCATTATACTCATCACAAATTATATCCCCTTTATGATAACTCATAAAAGTTTCAATAAGAGAAAAAGAAACTCCCATCATCCCCAACTAACCAGCTAGATCTAGTTCAACCATCAACACCATTACCAACATGACAGTATAAGATTCAACAATAAAACCAAAGAATGAATATAATCATGAAGTACCATCTTGACCCACTTATTCCTCATCTTCTCCATTGATATAATCTCATGTAAAATATTCAAAACTAGTGTGTATTAGTTCTCACATTACATTACATTGATGTTATCCTACACGATTTTTAAAAAAATCCAGATCCTTGTCCATTTCCATAGACTCTAAAAAGAACTAGTCAGTGCATAGAACCATGGATTCCATCCAATACAAACATAACTGTTATTCATTGTCACCATAAAGTCTCACCACCCTTTTCTTGGTCTTCCATGCTTAAAGATAGCACATTTCACAAAATATCATCTGGTGTTTCTAAGAAATCAAATAGAAGATCAATCTGTCTCAACTCATCCTCAACCTCTTGAGGGTCATTAATGCCACGAAAATATGGTGGATTCTGATGAAGGAACTATAGATCATTATTTTGGGACTCATCCCTTGGCGTTTCCAAAACTTCAGCCTACATGGGAAAGGGTGAAGGTGTCTATCCAGTGGCTTGAGCAGCACACACACCAATCTCAACTAGATTATGGTCCATGAGATAAATTTCATATCGTGGTTCATCACCAACATTCTCCTAGATCATATTCATATATATTTTTAGAGGCATGATGGTTCACAACATAAAAAACAATATAGAAATAATAAAAATATGAGCCATATCAAGACTTGAACAATACTAATATGGAAATAAATCTCATCAGATGGATAAAAAAATTTGGGCATTCAACCTATCAAAATAAAAAGCAGGAAAAACACTAGAAATAATTATGAATACATATTTCCCAAAACACACATGGTGACATAAGGCAGATTAAATTGATATATATCCTAGAACTAACTCATAACTACCTCGTAAGTCCCAACACGATCTCTTATCTGTGTACTAACACCTAAAAAATATACTTAACCTACACCTTTGATACCACATTTTCATGAACTAGCATTGATATTGTTGTTATATAATAACTAATCTAATCCTGAAAAAGCTGAAATGGAATTCCCCATCTTCATAAGTTTTTAAATAGAACATCCACCATAGAAAAAAATGGGAATGAATTTTCCTCCAACAAAATAGAAGAAAACGATGCATATCAGTTTGCTCAAAAACTCCAAAGGGAGATTAGACCCAAAAATGATTATAAAAAACCAAAATATTACATCATCAATGTACCTTAAGTATAAAAATATAATCTCCATGTCCCATAGGACACATCACATTGATCCCAAATGGATCAATAACATCCACATCCTCCCAGAGGTTCCTTACCTTTATTGTGATCAGGTAGGGGAAAATATATAAACACCCTAATGAAAAGTTAGTGTGTGACCTATAATTACTAGTAATGTCTCACCATGTGTTCTATAATAATATTAGATAATAACAATCCAAATAATTATTTTAATTATAATGGAAATAAGCATGGTAGTATCATTGCTTATTTAAAACAAAAAAAATCTTTTCATTTTAAATGATGTAAAAAATTAAAACATGTATTAAATAAACAAATTATATAAAATAGTATATATAAATAATTATTACTGACTATAAAAGTGTCTAAATCAATGGAATATATAATCAAAATAGTCACAATAAATAATATATTTATATTCCTTGAGGTGCGATACTTCTATGTTATTGGACCATCACATATCTCATATCAGTGATCACGACGAGTATGTAGACACATTTCCCTTAAAATCATAGTGAATATGACCAATCAACATAAACTTGGGGATATAATATTTCAAACTAGGTTTTTTAGTGTTCTAATCCGACAATATTTTTCTAGGGAATTAAAATCCTAGCATGTTTGTCCCAAAAACCCAAAAACCACCAAAGCTCACAAGTTCTAAATCAATCAATAGAAAAAATTAAAATAATTTCATTTAAAAATACTTACAATATTTATCTTTTCCTTTTCAAAATGGAAATTTCTATTCAATACCAAAGAATATGCCTTTTTATAATTTCATGCATTTTCAATTCTGTACTAGTCTTAGGCTTTTATCAAATCAGTTTAATCCATTTTCCAAAATCAAATTTCAAATCTATTTAAAAAATATATCAATTTCAAATTATTGCCCAAATTATAATTCAATCTAAATTGGGGGTTTCCCAAAATTATATTCCAAGTCAAATCCACGTTCCAATTCAAATCAAAATGGGTTTTCAAAAAACATTTGAAATAAATTTTAAACATGATAATATATAGATTTAATCAATTTAAAATTATTAAATGTAACCACATATCAATATCAAATTATAAAAATGCCTATAATTTGATATTCCAAAAATAATTATGGCATATAATATAATGGTTCTCAACATAGAAACAATATTCCACAACATGGAATTTATATCCATAATTTATAAGATAATTTATCAAACACCCAGATAGTTATATTGGGAGACAGATATGTAAATAATGTTACCAACTCATAGAGATGAATCTCAAAAAACATGAATTTAAAACATTTAATAGAATATCTGGAGTGATTTTAGATCACCAAAATCTCATAAAAATGGCACTAGGTGAAGAGGGAAGGAATCCTAGTGGAATAAAATGTGATTTTCAGTCAACCTGCATGGTAAAAATCAACACACATGATTTTTCAAAGTGTATAACCTTGTTACCCATCATGTAATTTTAGATCCACATATATACATAAAAATTCATCTCATTTTATTAAATATTCATAATTATATTACATGAAATTTTTACAAGTAATTTAATATTTCATGTTTTTTAAGATATTTCATAGAACCATCCAATATATGATTACACATCATGTAACCCTATTACACCTCATGTAAATCCCAAAGAAAATAAATAAATTAAAGGTTTTATGATTATAAATCAATAAAAACACAAATTCACAATTACATATATCCTCCTAATTCCTTTTCATCATTACCCAACTAGTTAGAAGTGAAAACCAAAATAAATAATAGAACCTAAATTATAGAAATGTAATGGGGTGTTATACACTTCTTCTTTTACTCTATTATGATTTATGTCTTATAAACATCTAATTTACATTCCATTACTAAATATTATGATCAATAAATTTTATGTCATGTTTTTAATAGTATATTATCATGTTCTCATATCCTTATTCTACTTTTATGATTAACTGAACAATGTCATCTCCCTTGATTATCCTTAATGAGAATTTTAACTCACCCATTCTTTTGATTCATTTCCCATGTCATGAAGGAATGTATTATGTATTTTATATCTAATTTTGGGTCATGTTAAGAATAACCTTCTCGGATATCATGTAATTAACATATGAACAAGTTTTTTATGTATCCATGTTTCTGAAAGAACAATAGATATATGATTATTGTATATATTAGTATGTTTGGTACTGAATACTCATGTTTTAAGATGTGATATATATGTTTGAATATTATGTGGTGAATTATTTAATAACAAAAAAAAGGGATCTAATCCTTGGGAACTCTCACATGTGAACATTGGGTGTAGTGTGACTCTCCACCCAAGGGCTTCATGTGGAAATTGGCTTGCATTGGGGATGGTTGTAAGAGTCTTTCACATGAGCTGTATCCACCCATGGAGTTCACCAATACGTATCAATTATATTCCAGTAGTGATAATTTCAAGTAATTATAATTTGTATCAGATCATGGTTTAGAAAACCATTAGAAACTATGTTTCTAAAATTTTAGGGAGAACCCTCGGGATATTCCTAATTATATGAGTGATCAATATGTTGTGGTAAAAAATTAGTGCATTTTCTAGAAAAACATATATATCAGGATTATACAATAATCAGTGGTTGTTGGAACAGAATGATCAAGGATAATTACCCAAAATGGGTTTTTGAGTATATCACATCAATTATTATAGTCTATAGTGAGTGTTCTCTAATTTCACATCTGGGTTGACACTACTGAATGATATGATTTTGTATGTTCACATTTTCATTAGGAACCATTATCATATATTTTAATAGAGATGACTTGAGATGACCTAGGATAAATATAATGGGTCATGGATTAAAAAATGTTTTTCAGATGTAGACATCATATGAATGAAATTTTAATATTATTTGATTGGACACTTTGATTATTTTCATTTTATGGTCATGCTAAGGATATGTGATTTAGTTAGGGATTGATGGAATGATTATAATGAATAATTTCTAATGGGTATGATAAAATATTCATGTACCTTATTTAATGTAAGTCATATTAATTCTTATATATAATGAAATGTCTCATGTAATGTTAACTTGTATCCCCAAAAGTTTGATATTGAATTAGTAGTGAAAACCCCTAATGGTATTATTTTCACATCTCGTGTTTATGATTCTTCTCTTTTTGATGTTAGGTGTAAATTTCTTGCTAAAAATATTATTTTTCTCCATCCGATTGAATTTTTTGTTGTCATTGGAATGGATTGGAATTCTCTACAGAAATTGAAATTTAATTTCCAAGGAATGGAATTTTTTTCCTTAAAACAAACATATATTATTCTATAATTGTGATGATAATTATGATCATAAAATGGATATTGAATCCATTGTTTGGTTCCTCATAAAATTTCAAAAGGAGTGTTTATCACATGTTGTTGGGGGAGAAACTCAATACAAACGATATGAGTATTTTTCATGATTTCGTAGATATTTTTTCATAAAAGATTCCTCTTATTCCAAAAAATAATTATGCCTGATCATTAATTTTACTCATATATGGTGTTACACCTATTCAAAAGAATCCATTTCAAATAAATCAAAATCAGTTAATGATTTGAAAAATAAACACCAGTACAATATTAAAATAGTATTTTTCAATCCATGTGCACCACCTTGTGTGGCATCAATTATTTTTGTTAAGAATAATTTCCCAAATTTCATATTTTGTTGGATTCACATTTAGGATATTCTTGAGATCATTCACAATTTTATTTTGAAAAATTATAATGGATTTTAATAGATGATAATCATATATGACTTAGATTAAACAGAATGTGTCATCGATTGGAAAAAGGATTCCCAAGATAGATATCCTATTAATGATATTTAATTATGATGTTATTGGTCACTTTGATTAATGACATTTCATAAATATTCAGAATATTTGTGATTTAGTTTGTGATTTATGATATATTTATGAAGAGTATGTTGTAATATTTATGACAAAATATTCAAGTTATTCATTTAATGTTAGTTATATTAATTAATATATATGATTAAAATTTTTGAAGAATGATAAATCATATACTAAAATATTAGATATTGAATTAGTAGTGAAAAACCCTGATGGTAACATTAAAAAATCTGATGTCTATTATTCTTCTATAGTAGATGTTATGTGGAATTATATTAATATAAATCATATTATTCTCCCTCTTCATGAAATTTATTTTATCATAGGAATGTATTAGATTAATATGTATACATCAATTGATAATTTATGAGGACGTAAATTACTATTTTATATTCAAAAGAAACCTCTATTCTTTTATCACTATGATGATAAAAATAAATATACAATAGGAATTCCATCCATTTTATGGTTCATAAATCATATTCAAAGTGGTTGTTTATCCCATATGTGTGGGGAGACACTCTACATAGATGATATGCCTATTTTCAAGATATTGTTTTATTTTTCATAGGTGTTTCCAACTATGAAAACTAATCCTAAAGTTTAGTTTTTAATTTTTCTCATACGTGTGGTTACACGGATTTAAGCGACTCCATATATAATAGATCCAATTGATTCATAGAAATTTAAAATAAAATACCAGTAAAATATATAAATTTTATTTATCAAACCAAGTGCATCACCTTGGGTTGCATTAGATATTTTTGTTAACAAGAAGGATATATCAATGAAACACAATATTGATTACTGAGAACATGACATGATCATTATCAATAAAAACTTCTATATGATATTGATTTCATGTTTGATCAAATTCATGATGATAAATAATATAAAAATATTAATAATTATTCTAGATATCATTAATTGATGGTCAAGAAGATGGATGTAAACTAGTCAGTATTCTATATAAGCTATGGACAATAAGAATATGTAGTGGCTAAAATTAGACATATTAATTACCCTTCTATATTCATGGATTTAATTTTTATATACATTGTCAGTTACAATCATTATTTTTATATAGATTTTATATAGGGTATTATTATATAAATAAATTTAAATTTATAGATTGGAATTCACTTGATGATAGTACAAAATATCTTATAGAAGGATAAGATGTATGTAAAAATTAAAAAAGTGAGAATTTTTCTATAAAACCTTTCATTTTCGATTCATATATTCCTATGTGAGGTTATATTGGTGGAACCAGAAAATTTGAATGTTACTAAATAGTATAATAGACCAATAATTGTGACTGAGATCCATATTATTTTTTTAGTTGAGTGGATGCAATAATTTTATTGTAGATAATCTATTGTTGTTTCCTAATAAAATCACCATGTTAAGTAAAAGGGGAGATGATTTCGTTTGAATAGATGAATGTGATGAAAATTTATTGGATCTAATGATATGTTTATTCATTTCACATTTACATACATTGTATTGGTATAGATTGATTTTTAATCTATCTTAATGCATCGAATAATGGATTGGGAAGGGTTATCATATATAATTATATAGTGGTAAATTCATCCTATTGATAATTGATGGTTCATGTGAGAATTTACCCAAATAATAATTTAGTGTTAAATGGGTAAATATTATTATAAAATATATCAAGGCATTATTCATACAGTGAAATATGTGATATATATATATATACTAATCATAAAATTTTAATGTATACAACCCCAATAAGTGATTTGAATATATGCTGGAGAAGCTGGTTGGAGTCGATTAAAGATTATGAATACTCAATAAATTACAACCATGTGAAAGAGAACAAGGTGAATAATACGTTGATTAAAAATGATAATGATTTCTTATCCAATATGAGGATCAAAATAGATCAAATATTTATGGATTTGGAAATAGTTTTCATTGAAATTATGAAGGTAGGGTAAAAATATTCACTTTTTGGAAATGATTGTTCAATCATCTGTCCCTGTGGGAATTGAATAAATAAATCAAGGATGATGTGAAACTATTGATTAATGTGAGAAATGTTCTCGATATTAACGATTATTGTGATAGAATAAAAAATTTTAGAAACCCCTTATATTTTCGATCCATAATGAAATTGAAGTGGAATGTATTAGATAATTATAATAGTTAATAATTCACTATTAATCCTAAAAATACAATGATGTATAGATATGTGAATGATTATTTATTATGGGATGACATAAAGAGGGATATTTCATAGTATGTTTGTCTATTCTTGGAATATCAACATGTTAGGGCTAAGTGACAGAAGTCTAAGGTGAAGTTACAACCATTAACCATACAAGAATCAAAATGGGAAAACGTCACAATGGATTTCTTCATTGGACTCCCAAAACATCTATTGGTTTTAATGTTATTGAGGTTGTTTTTCATCTCATTATGATGCCAAAAAACTTAATTTATATCTGAGAATACATATTTCATTATCATAATATCCAAATATAAATTTAAAAAAATGGTAATTTATATTGATAACAACATTATATTGTTTTTGATTGGGATCCTCAGTTTACCTAGATATACTTGTAAACTCATCAATATATTTATGATATATAGTTGAGTTTTAGAACAACATATCTTCCGTAGATAGACGGTCAGTTTATGGGAATGATTAAAATCATATTTGGTATGTTTATATCTTATTCTATGGATTTTAGTGGTGGTTGGGATCAGCACTTTCCTCTAGTTTAGTTTTCTTAAATTAAAATATTTTAACCAGTCATTCAGATGGGTCATAATAAATAACTCTATTGAAATAAGTGTACAAATATAAAATTATGGGATTAATTTGGATAAATTATACCTTTTGAGACATGATCCATGTAACACTTCGACCATAGTTACTCCTTTATTTTATTCTTTTCTCAATGCTGGATCTTTTGGATGCGGTTCAGGTTGAGTGCCCAAAAACAAATCTTCTATTTTTGTGGTTTTGGTTTCATTTTATACATATTATTATTAATTGTTGTTGCTATTGAGATAAAGTTACATGTTGGAGATTTTGTGACACCCACAGTGTCACTACACTATTTTTAAAAAATTCAGGGATCCTTGGGTAGTACTTTCCTAGTGTTTGCGGTATCATATAAGGGTTTTGAAGCATTTTTTGGGTCACAAGGTTTTAGCACGGTTTTCTCATAACATGAAACCTATTACTATAATCTAGCTGAATTTTTCCATTATCCCTCAAATTGTTTGCGCACAGTTCACAAAACTATGCAGAATAACCATACAACCACTTATGGGATTAATAACTCTTATCCTAATAGACTTATTTGGGTAATTCCATCTCTCAAATGAATCCCTATGTGTTGGATATCAATCATAGGGCTCTCCCCTATCTTCTTTCTTCTATTTGGGGCAATTTTGGGCGTATTATCTCGAATAGTGGGTGATTGTTCATGTTTCATTAATAAAATCTTCTCTCATTATATTCCTCTATTTTTTCATGGGTTTTCATTGGGGATTTTCATCTATGGTCGAACCCTAATGTCTGGTATTTATGTTTGTTTCATTTTAATTTGGATCTTGGGTGTGAAAATGGTCATTGGGGATTAAATCTCTCTTCCCTTAAAGATTCATTACATTCTCACACCTTTGGGGTAGGTGTTTCCATGTATTTCTATTACATTTGAATCCATTAGTTCTTGGTTGTCTTAAATTAATTTTAAAATGCTATTTTCATCCTTTTAATTCTCATGGCTAGTCTATTGTAGTGTTTCCTTTTGGATAGAATTTGGGAAAAATGGTTTTCCAATGGTTTTCATTATTATTCTTATAAATGTATGCACACAAATTATCTGATAAAATTCCTTTAGTATTAAAACATAAAATAGAGACCATATTGTATTTTTATTATTTTTATTTATAAATTATGTTAGTTGAATCATGAATTGTAGAAATAAATGTCATTTTGGTGCCTATTAATGGCTTAATGATTTATAGTGAAATGTTTTGGAATAGTGCCATGGTTTTTCAAAATGATTATGAGAGCTGTTACAATTATGTTGGATTAAAGGCAAGTAGTATTTCATGAAAATAAATTATTGATTCTTATTGATCTTTAAACGGTGTAATTTGATTTTTTTTCACATCTATGGGTGCACTAGGTGCACACGTAGATGAGAACTCAAGTGAAAAGGACAATTAAAATTATGTTACACAAGAACCTTGATTTCTCAAATGTTTTATCAACTCCGTTCCATAATATTCCTTCTAAAACAACTCAATGATTTCTAAATATTGTGTTGGTATTTAATGTTCCTTTAAAATTATATTTAATGTGTTCTTTAAAATTTAAAACATTGGGTATCTTAAAACATAGTTTTTTTCTAAATGGTTTAAAGGCCCGTTTGGCATGGAATACTTGGAAATGGTTTTAGAAATGATTTGGTAATGTTTTGGTAATTTTATTTGTGTGTGTAAAAATAAAGGATCATTTTTCATTGTACTTTTAAAGGTAATATTTGAGTGTATTTTAGAAAATTGACATGGATCAAAAGATGTGAACGACTCGTTGGTAACATAAATAGTTTTACAAAATGGTTTGAATACTTATGTGATGTGATGTCCTGGTTGGAAAATTGATGATTTGACATATATGTGTGTGTGTGTGTGAGAGTGTATATATGGATGTGGATGGATTTAACTTCATGGGTTATCGTATAGGGTGTATGTGTTTGGGGTAGGGATGTCTGGTGAGATGAGTCATGTGTGCGAGGGAATCCTACATACACAGTATTATTGTAACCATCATGGGTTCCTAGGTATCTTTTAGATGATCGAGTGATGGTTTCTTATTACCCCAAATTATATGGGTTGATTCTCTCTCAGAGTTTTGTACTGGCACAGAGGGTTTTTCCACTAGTGAGGCTGTGAGAGCATTCATTTGATCATAAACATAGAGGATTCACCATACGTTAGTAGGTGGTTCCAAAACATGTACATCCAGGGGTCTCCTATGGATGTTTAGGTTTACTCATTTTTATTATATGTATTTATTGATTCCTTTCTACCACATTGACTCTTTTTTGTTCATTTTATTTACTTTCAGCATATCCCTAGTGTTTTTAATTTCTGTTTTTATTTAAAATTGATAATCTATTTTGAATGATGAAACATGGCGAGCATAGTTTAAAAAAGGGACTAAAATGTGTTTATTTTGAAAAGGAAGAAAACCTATTTTTATAACCATATTTTCAAACTAGTGTTAATGGATTGTTTTGGGAAAGCCAACACATGGACTCTATGGTTATTTCCTACTGAGATGTCTGGATCACACCCTACTTGTTCCATTCTGTGTCCGTAGACCTAATCTTAATTGAAGGTTTTTCTTTTTTTTAGGTTCCTCTAGTTTGAGTTAGCTCTTTCAGTGGGGTGGTATTGTGGTTGGTGGTTTCCAAGATGTCCCATGGGTTTTGAGTTAGTAGATGAATGTTTTTTTTTTGATGTATCTTCTAGTTATTTTATTGTCAATTTCATTTAGTTGTATTTGTATTAGGAAATATTGTTCATTTATTAAGTCATAGTTATGCTTATCTCTGCTTCATTTTCAGTTTTTTATATTTTTGTCCTATTTAATATTGGGATAAATAATTCCCTCTTTTTTATTTTGATATTGGGCACTAGTTTCTAGCCCATAGAGACCAGGAAATGAACATTGGTCCATGTTGTGGACCAGGTCGGGTGTTGGTTCTGATGGAATTCAGGCATGGTTCATGAAAAAAATTGTATCGGTGGAGGTTATTGTTATTTTGGGTGTATGTTTGTTCTCGATTAGGACAGTTAGGACTGAAGATGTAGGTTTGGGAAGGGCATCATGAACCATTTCTCGTTCGGAACCTCAAGTCATCATGGTTAGTTTATGAATTGATCCTTATTCTTTTGTTTTGGATTTAGGTATGACAATGAAGGAGAGGTGCTTTCATGTTGTGATTTAATAGGAAGAAGTGACACATGTTATATTGAAGGACCTGATTATGGTTTCTCTTATTATTATTGACTAACTGGGTCATGGATCACCACAATGTCACCGATTTGGGCATAGACACTTGTTCCTCTTTAAAAAAATTCATTGTAAGTGGTGCCATGTCTTGGTTTCATTGGTGTAAGTGTGATATTGAAAATGAAAAGGGTTAACGAAATTAAAATGTTTACATCTAAATGGTTTTAAATTGGTATATTGTGTTTTTTTGGAGAATGCATTTTAGGGAAGGAAAATTATTTAATTGAAGTGCTTTTGATTTCTGTATGGTATGTTTTAAAAGATATCATTTTAGATTGAAATTTTTTTCAATTGTTGGGAGTTTGTAAAGAAGTGGATATGTGTGACCCTTGGTATTTCTTATGAATGTATGTGCATGTGAGGGTATGCATGTTGAAAGATCATATTGGCACATTGGGATGGGTGTGGATGACCACAAGTGAAACGGTTCATGGGATTCCATGGGTGTACATTTGAGAAGGTTTGGAATAATTTTTCTAAAAAGATTCATGAAGGAGGAAAATGATTTGGGAAATTGGGATTTGTTTTAGAATGTGTATATTGTTTTCTAAGAAGTGGGATTTGGTATTTGGAATGAGGCCCTAGGAGAAGGTAGTTTTGAATTTTAAATTAAATCGTGGTTTCTTGAAAAGAGTATTTTTGGTGGTGTTTTTTTATGTATAGTTTGTGAACCATTGGTTTTGGATTCATATATTCTTTCTGATTGCGATTTATTCTGATATTGGGTTCGGTTTTTTATTTTTTGGATTCTTCCAAAAATTCTGGCTAGAATGATTCCCAAATTTTCTAATGAGTCATGCCCAGTTTTTGATTGTTCAATATTGTTACCAATCTTTTTTGGTGTTTGAGGATTGTTAGAGGAAGTAGAGTGGCTAGAATAAGTATATCACCTCTTTAGGATTTCAGGAACTCCTAAGGCTATTAGAGCTCATGCTATCTTGGAGTTTCTTGAGGCTCCAGCCATGGACCTATGGAAGCTATTCATCCCATCATCATTGGTTATTATGATGACATGGGAAGTGTTTACGGTGACCATCATAAAAATGTTTATACCTGATGAGGTGAATTTGTGGAAGGTTGCAGAACTACAGGATGTTCAGCATGGCCAGTGGACTGTGAATGCTTCTGTTGATCAATTTAGGTAGTTTATTTCTTACTCTCCAGAGGTATAATTAGAGGATCAATTAAGGGCTAAAATGTTCATTTGGGGTATTCTTCTAATGATTTCAGAAATGGTTCCCTATTTTAGAGAGACCTGTTTTGAGAAGTTGGAGAATGATGTGTTCCTAACTATGTTAGTTTATGGGGCCCATGTGATTGGTAGTCTGGTGTCTCTTATTTTTTGAAAAGGTTCCCCATTTGGAATGGAGTGTGTGCCAGAGGAATCTGTCTCTAATTATTTCCCTTGGTTGGTTATCGAATCTAGTTAATTAGGCAATTACCTTGGGTGATATCACTATGGTTGGACCGAGCATTTGATTCCATATGATTGAATCCCTCCAAATACCTGCCATTGTTGTGGCCATTTTGGTTATCTAGAGAAGTACTGCAAGATGGATTTCTAAATTAAGGAATTGTGACTAGAGGATTTATGTACCTGAATATGATGCAAGATATGATTTAGGTATCAACTCCCCGTCCACTGGCCTCCGGATGAATCTCAAGCGTAGTCCGAAGTGATGGGGGGAGTGAAACCACGACCTAGTTTTTCTTTCTTTGTTTGGATGTAAATGTTTAACATCTCCATGTTAATACTTCCCTAATGTTGTTTGGGCACCTATGATAGTAATGGTGCGATGAACTAGATCTATTGTAACCCAAGCACTTGAGTCTATGTGAACATGGATTTTGGAATTATTAATCCCCTTTTAATGTTTATTTGGAATTGGGGGGGGGGGTGAAACCTTATAATGTTTAGTGAGTTCAACATTATGGTATAGAGGTATAGTTGTTCATGTCATAAATAGTTATCCACATTCATGGTTGAGAAACATGGATATGATGTATCTTGACATGGATCATGTCACGAGATATAGTGTTGAATAAAAATTGGTAGCTTTCATCATAGCTCAGGTGCTCGACAAAGGTTTCATAAATTATTGAGACAAATATATGGTTTTTATCTATTGGATGATACGGGAATGGATGATATCCTAGAAAACCTGAAATATATTTCACACAATGTTTTTTCAATCAGATGAATAGTTTGGTTCAATACATATTTGGATGGCACTAGTGTCTCCTTATAACATGAGGAACAATGGATTAAATGATATATAGTTTGTGTTTTTCAAATGTATCCTTTTTTCACATACAAGTTATTTACCCTATTATTTAATATCATACACTATTTATTTAACTATTTTTTAATATAGAAACCATTTGTGGTGTCCTGATGATCTTTTCTCACACCATGCTCAGTAATCCATTGAACATTAGAACCCAAATAATAATCATTTTTTATTTTAGGAATAGGCTAGGGATGAGGGCCATTTTATTTTAACTTGATTAAGATAGATTACTAATATGATATTGTTAGACTGTATGTGGTTTTTCACAAAGATGTAGTATGTCATTTTTTCTTATTTTTATTTGGTTTTTTAATGTGTGTAACTATCATAGTGGGTGTTTTGATGTATATATTTGATGGATTTTTGAGATTACTTCATTTAATTCATTATCCAATAATGTTTATATATACCTTTTTATGTTTATAGTTTGTATAAGATATTGATATTTAGTTATTAGTCTTATATACTCTAAGTAGAAAATGATTGTTCATTTATGTTATTACTGTTTACAGATATATGGAAGTTCAATCTCTTCATTTTACCACATTATACACATGCTACTTGTCATATCATCTAAAATATGAGAGGTACATTTGAGGTCATTTGGTGAATTAGCATGGTCAACCTATTCGATGGAATCTCGGCAGTGATATTAAAAATTCATATCAGATTATATAATTTCATACTATTTTACATTATATAGTTTTGTAGACCAGATATATATGAATTTGTTAGAGACTTAAATAAATATTGGGTTATTTCATCTTGAACACCTTTTCTAGTATAATGTATTTTTTACCAGGGGACGAGATTTAATATTAATGTATTTTATGTGATCATTGTGTAGGGACTATTATTTAGGTGATGCATATATTGTTTAAATGTTTTTTATATATGATTTATTTGTAGAACATGTCATGTTGGAAAGTATTATGTGTTTTGGAATCGACTCTTTCCATATATATTAAATTTTTTTCCCATGTATAATGGTAGGAATTCATTGTCCACATGTTATAGGCCAAATAGCCAGTTATATTATTGACTATGGGGACATAGTTTCCTAAAATTTAAACTAATTTTATGAATTGTTTTTGATTACATGGAAGAATTTCACTCATCTATTCCACTTAAATTTGGATCTCTATCACATGGGAGGATTTCTGGATCTATAGTGAGATTCTTAATGATAAAAAACCTATTTTTATCCCCATTCACAATAGGGTTTGGGACCATGGTAGGTAATAATGGTAACAATATTTGATCACTTGAACCTTTTTGGTGTTTTCATTTGGGATCGGTTTTAAGTAAAAGTCCCCTATGGAGAGGTCAAATTTTTAGATTCACAGAGGTTTAGGGTTACCTAGTTATGGGTTTTTTTGTATGTTGTGTATTTCATATGCGAGGAACTATATATGTATTTTTTTACAGGTTTATATCTTGTGATTTTGGGGAGAGAGTGTTTTTTAAAACTCATGAGTTGTGGAATTCAATGACATCGAATAACCCTAGTTTGTTGGACTTTGTGGTTTTATGTGAGACTTGACTCATATGGAAAGGTGAGGGATCCTAGTGACCTTCTTTATGTGACTCCATTTTAGTGTGTTAGTTCAATGTAAAATTCAAGGGTGACCTGTGAGAGTACTCATCGGATTTATACGTTCATTTTGGTTCATGTGGGATGAGTATGTGTTTTTTAATTTTTCTATTTGTGTATGAATTGTGTAGCACAATATACTGTTTCATCATGATGTATTAATTTTTTGAGATGGTTCAATTGTGTGAAAGTATTCATCCATGTGTTTGGTCTCTAGTGGGGTATTCTAATTCAGGTCCTAGTTTGGTAGTGGTATAATATTCAAGGAATGATTTAATGGTAATGATATAGACTAGGATAATAGGAGTTTCATGGGTTTAATGTGGTATCAGTTATGTGAGGTTACTTGGGTAGTAATTGTACTTATTTTTCCTACATTATGAATTATATGATGGAAATATGTTGATGCAAATAGACAGGGACACGCTTAATTAATATTTTTCAATGAGGAACCTGGAGATCTACTTTTTCCTTATGATAGAAATAACTTTGAGTGTTGATTATTTTGAAGAACATGTAATTTTTGGTGGGCATGACCAACCAGTTTCCAAGACTGATTAGTTCTAGATGCATATTTTGGATCTGGTTGAGATATTAAATGATTTTAGTGTTACCTTGGAATAATAAAAAATGAGTTTTCTCTGGTTTTTAAAATTACAAAAGGTTCTCTTCATTGTGACTTAAGGGAAATCTGGGTAGGAATTTCCAGTGGATAGGTATTCCGGGTCGAGATTTCATGAGATGTGACTCACTAGTGTCTTCAATAGAGTTTTTAAAATTATAGAAAATACCCTATAAAAAGTAATCTGTGTAATATATGTGGGTGGAATTAATATTTGATAATTAACTATTTCATTGGGATTCTATATTGGATGTTACAGGAGTATAAAATCATGGTGCTTGTGTTATGTTGTCCACTAAGAGTAGGTTAGGAATCAATGTGGTTGTGATAAGATGCTTGTGGAGGGGAGGATCAAGTCCATTAATTGAGTTTGAAATGTACCTAAAGTATGAGGTTACATTGGTATTGGATTATTTTAAATTGGTATTCTTAAAAAAATATTATTTCACTCATATTCTAATGTAAATCATTCCAAATATATTATCATCATCCTGAGTGTTCTAAGAGGGAATTGGTTATATGAATTGATATCTGAATTCCTTTTTTGATGAAGGGACCCCACAGAGATTATTCATATAGAGAAGTGTAAGTGGAGTTGTATAGAGTACGTGTACCATTATCCATTTTAATTATGGTCCTCATGATATATTGTATCCTAGATGATGTCGTCGATACAAATCTCAAATGTGGGGAATGAGTGATTGTTAACATTGTGTGTTGTCACTCATGTGATGGTTAGTTATCAATGTATGTAAGGACCCAGCCAAAAATATTACATATTCAGTTGGATTTCCAAAATATTATTTTTCCTACATTTCTAAATATATTTCATGTTTATAGTATTTTATATTTATGTCATAAACCTTAAATAAAAAACATGTATATTACAAACTCAAAACATTTATTCAGTATATATTTTTTCCACCAAAAAAATAATTTAAAAAAGTTTGTTTTATTTTATCACACATCTTCATAATTTTCATCTTGAAATAATATTAATCCCTAATAAATCTATAAAAACGATTCAGAAAAATTGGTTGAGAAAAAATAGCTTAGTAAGGTCATCAAAAATTTAAATTGAGACCATTAGTAAACTAATACTAAATGAAAATTTTCTTTTTAAAAAACTACATTTTTCTCAAAAATAACTATTTTATAACACCATTATTCACCTTCTATACACAATTATTTTATTAAAAAAATTTCATATATATATTTATTATGAAAAAAACTTATAATTTTTCTTTTAAATCCAAGAAAAAGTCATAAAAATTTCAGAATCCTATACAGTTTACATTTAAAAATAAATATATACATTGATTTAAATATAATATCATTATCATACCTTGAGTAATCATATACATATCCTAAAAAACCATATCATGAATAAATAACATGTTGGATACTTGTGAAAACATTTTCATAACACTCTTACATATAGATTTACACACATGGTTTCGCATGGAATAAACATCATGGTTATACATGGAGTCACCATCACAATTACACTAGAAATAACTTACACGATTACAATTGGAATTACCATTATAGTATATTACAATATTGTATTGGGGGAAACCTAATTGGTTAACTCCATAACTTCTTTGGAATAACCATAACATTTTATTCCTATATTATTTTTTGAGATACCAAATTAGTTAACACAATCCCTTTACCCAATTAATTATAGTGCTATGATGGGATAACCCACCAATTTTTTGTCTTGAAACTATCTATTGTTGGTTAATAATGGAATCACCAATCCTTGTATTTTAATAGAACCACCCATCTTCCTAAATAATGTCCAAAACCCCTAAAATATTCATAATAAATAAAATCTTTCGTCATAAAAACCATTATTTCCCCCATAAGAAATCATTTTGGTATATTGATATATCAAATTTTATTAAAAACAATTTTAAAAACTAAAATTCAAAAAATCATATGAAAATGGTATTTTCATTGATGAAATCACGAAATCTTCTAATGTAATCCAAACATAAAATAAAATTTACGTTGGCAATTTTTTTTTCATCGTATATGGTAAAATTGACCAATTTTTAGTATTTATTTAATGAAAGTCATTACATTATATAAAAATATATATTTTGAAAATAATTGACATAAATTATAAAGATAGACGTAAAATTTCCTTTATAAATATTTTTTACTTACAAAAATATCCATAAAAATATGGATAAAAAATAAAAAGAATGTTTTCATGCAAATATATAATAATAATTTTTAAAATAAAATCTCTTAAGATGAGTCTAACACATCAAAAAAATTATTTATATTCTTGAATAATAAATATATTTTAATTATTTAGATTTTTAATTTAATTTTCAATGTTTATTATGATGTGGTAATGTGATTTAGATATGTTTTAATTGTTTCAATTTTTTTAAAACACTAAAAAGTCAATGACTTTAAATATGACGATTGAAAATAATGTCTTTATGATCAAATGCCATGTGTCATTGGTTGAATTTGGTTGAAATATTGATTACAACATTGATTTTAAGATTCCATATAATAAAGATAAAGTTTTTCAAGAGGAATTCTATAATTTGTTTTGAAGAATAATCTGAGTTGGCTATTAAAAATTTGGATAAACCTTTTAGAATTTCTTCAATCAAAAAATATATTCACAACCTACCCATCATGATATGGGAGAGAAACACATGCCATTTTCTGGGTGGCTGAGCTCAAAACCAACCATCTAGTATGACGATGAGGTGGTGCATGGGAACATTCACATGACTATTTGAGGTAGAATAGTGATGGAACACCACCATGCAGGGCGTCGGGGATGTATAGGGGGCACAAGATTACGCCCATAGGAGAAAAGTTATGGGGCGGTATAGGGGAGATATTAGTATAATTCTTAAAAAATGTTGGCTTGGTTTGTGTTATAAAACTGAATCGGGAGTGAAGCAGTTTCAATGTGGGATTCACTTTTGTAGTACAAAATGCATCATATCTGTTTGATCTATTTGGGGATATATTTGTATAATTAACCAAACTCATCCGTTGAAAAAACATGAAAAAATTGTGGTCATCTGATCCGAGTCATCTGTGTTAACCAATCTATTTGACTTTTATATGGGCCATTATATCAATCATTGATCTCATCTTTTATATCAAGCCATAATAGATTTCTTATTAATGATATTCTCATAAAGTGACATCAATAGTGCTTGAACCATATCATTCGAGCTCCATTCAAGTGTACTGGTGATTATAATATAATCAGAATAATTATGAAACATGATTTTCATAATATAAGGATGAACATACAATGGTTTTACACTATGTAGATGATTTAAATTTTTGAGATGGTGTCTATTAAAGTTGTGGAATATACCTAGTGTCTAGATAATATTATTAATTATTTGTTGTCAACGTGATTCCAGAAGCTTCCAAGGTGATCATAGTTCCCTATAAATATTGAGGCCAAGATCATTTATTTTGTTAGTTTATCTCTCATGTGAGTTTGGTTTTGAGAGATAAATAGTTTGGTGAACTCACTTGTCTATGATTGATCCACACAGTTTCTGTTTTCATGAAGAAGAAGAGAGATCTACAAGCCTTTGATAGGCGTTTCTAATTCTCACTGTAGCTCTGTGAAGAACTAAGATAAAGAGATACTATTAGGATTTTTTCTTTTGGATTTCAAGAAAAATACAGCGAACCTATGTAGAGTTTTTAATTAAGGATAATGTATATATATTATACAATTGATTGTAGGTTTTGAGATACCATGGTAAAATGAATACTTTTACTAAATATTGTAAATAATTACTTGCTTGTACCAACATTTACTCATCTTAAAAATTGATAGAGGTTCAAAATTATTTAAGAAATGAAAATAATTTTGTATAAACAAGTTACACCTAATCCCCCCCAATCTCAGTGTGACTACACGATCCATGGAATCATCAAATGGTATTAGATTACGTTACCTAGGTTAGGATCTACTCTACTTGTCCCATGCTGTAAATCAGATGTATATGGAGTGTAGATTTGAGTAGGAAAAAAATTATCAAGGTATTCAGATGGAAAAACCTATATCTACTCCTGATGTTATAAATGTTTTTGTTTTAGTCCAATCTAATATAAATAATTAGAAAATATTATCCAATAAGATGAAAAAGAATTCATATATGAATGAAATTCACCTCGTAACTAAAGGCACTCAATGATTAAGTTGACCAGTGAAAATAGTTCATAAATCATGTACAAGATGTGATGATGATGTGTTATATTTTGAAATCTGAAACCAATAGAAGAAACATTCCAATGACATGGTCATGTGTATGACCAATGTTTTCAAGGAACATCAGGATAAAAAAAATAATTGCTAGAAGAAGATCCAAAATATATGGATGAAGCAATGAATCAAAATTTTTCATTTCCAACACTCTATCAATTAATGTGAAATAAAATGATGAAATAATATATCATATCAAATAACGATATAATGATGCTTTTTAGGAATTCAAAAGTAATGTCTATGAGATAAAAATTGAAATTGTTTTTACAAAAGTTTTCCATGCACTTGAAATGTTTTATAATGTATCTCTGAATATAAAATATTCTCAACTAATTGATAATGGAGAAATAATCAAGGATCTTGAAAATTACTAACTAAAGGAACAATAGTTGCTGGAATATGATATTCAAGTGATAATGTTTCAGTTGGAAGATGGAATGAAATCTATTGAAGATGATAATATATCCCTCATCATAAAGTGATTTCAACAATAAGTAAAACTGAGAAATATGCAAGAGACACAATCTAAGACATCCCTTGTTACTGAGAAAAAAATGGTTTCCATTGATTCATCTGATAATATTCCTATTTCTAAAAAGACTAAATCTAGTGGAAAGAATATTTTTAGATTAACCAAGTATAAATTTCTTGCAGAATCATTTAGGAAGGAAACCCTTGGTCCTAATAAATTTGTGTGTATTATTTTTTCCTTCATGACTAGTGAAGAATAAATATTTATATCTAGTCAAATATGGGTGAAGTTAAATACTCATAAATCAACAACATATTCAATTATGGATGTGAGGAAGTTTTGAAATCTGTGGTCTCGAATGAAAGAACAAATGTTCTTCCCAAAATTAGAAAAATGTAAAAGACAGTAAGAATGTGTTACATAAAAATAAATAAATTATTGTTTTGTACTATTGGTGCTATTAGTTGTCTGGGGATATATAAATTAATTGTTGGATTAATATGTCACTATATGAAAATTATTTAATACCTACATTTAAGGGGTGAAAAGGTGAAAAAAAGTTGAAACCTTCAAAACAAAATTAGATTTCATAGAAAAAGAATCTGTTTACCAAGAAGACATATGATTACATTGAATTTTTTTGATTATTTCAAAAAAAGTGGTCATTATTATTATGATAGATTTTATACATCAATAATGAAAAAATCATCTATTAGTGATGATATTGAACTAATATAGAATGTAAAGTCAGTAAGATATGATGATAATAGGCTATCCTTGGGTCGTGACCAAAAGAATAATGTTGTTAAACAAACAATTTCCAAGAACATTATGAAGAATGATTGGAAGATTGTCTCACTCGGATAAGATGTTTCTATTATGGTAAGACATTTCATATCATACTAAATTTTCAATTGCCCAAGAACATTCATACTCAATGAATCAAGATAAAATCTATTAAATAATTAGTCCAAAATAGAAATAAAATGGTTTATTTAGTGAATAAAATTACTGATGATGAATTAGAAAATATTATTCAAAGTGGTAACATGCTGAATTCTAATGATCTGTGTGATATGGGAAATATATCATGACATTCATGTAAAAACATTGACATTGTTATTTGGTCAAAATTAATTATTAATCAAGAACTGGAAAGCATCTATGACTTCAAATGTTGGGAAAAATAAATCTACACACCAAGTAAAGATTGTGAATGTTTCTAAATAGTGTTTGATCATATGTATAGGATAGCTCTAAGAGAGAATAAATGTGGAAATGGTGGGGATAAATTAAATTTATTTGTTATCAAATGTGAAGAATCCTTGTTCATCTAAGAATATTGTTGGGTTGAGAAGAAACTATATTCCCTATTAATCTAACTGTAGATCATTTAAGAAACTTCTTATTCCCATATATATATTGTGTATTATTTTCATTCAGGGATTTGAAGGTGAAGAATATATTTTAGGGGAGACCAATGTTTTTAAAATGTGTGTATATATAGCAGCTAAAAAGATGGCCATCATAAAAGAATTTTGGAATCATTTTGTCTCTTTGGAAAATCATAATCAATATCATAAGACACATCTCATTTTTTCTTAATGAAAGTCAATCATAATGAGGAATATATAGATTTAATATCTTGAGGGGGTGCACAGACGATTATACATCAGACATTTCATTCTGAATTAATAACTTATGAGTTTTAGAAGTTCTTGTGTGGTATGATTTTGATATTTATAAAAGTGAAATTTATGTAAATTGAATATTTTCATCATTTAGGTATATTTATTACATAATCTAATTATCATGATAAAAATATTCATGAATTATAAAAATAATTGATTTACTATTTAATGACAAAAGGGAAATCTAATTTGGAATGGGAAGTATATTATTCCACATGAATGTTTTTAATTTGTTTGATAAGATGTATAAATGAGATTTGTTGTAAATCATTTTAACAACCCCTAACAGTAGGTTTCAATTATTGGTGTCACATGATAAATGTTTATAGATAGGATTGATGTTAAAAATGATCAATCTAGTTTTCTACGTATGGAATTTATCACATGTAAATAGATTTGATTGATTTTAGATCTATGTTAATCTAGTATTGAATTCATTCTTCTGAGAATTATATCAGAAAATATGTGTTAGAAGATTAGTGGATAGTCATAAAATATAATTTCAAGGAATAAGAATTCCATCCCAGACTTATAGCATTGGATTTATATCTAATAAGGGGAAAAAGTAAAGATTTAAATAATATGAATTGGGTATTGAAAACAGATCCAAAGGGGGATATTAAAGTGTTAAAGTGATTTGGTGAAGTGGTTGTTGTTGTAAATTTGTTATGAAGATGAACAAATTAGGGATTTTTAATCTGAAGATTGCAGAGCTGGTCATTATGTTCAGAAGACATGTTTCATTGGTCGAATCGGGTTGACACATTTATTATTACAATATTTTGAAGATTCCATACAAAAATGTTTTATTTTTTCAGGTGGAATTGTGGGATGTTGTTTTAAGAATATTATGAGTTGGCTATGAGAAAAGTTTCAAAACTTTTTAATGGTGCTTCTATCAAAAAATATTTCCACAACTTATCCATCCAGATAGGTGATTAGAAAAAGCCACTAAGTGGAAGGCTGAGCTCAACCCCATATTGCTATAATGACATCGATACAGTGTATGGGAACATCATCATGACTATGTGAGGTAGAGCAATGAAAGAATACTATCATTCCGGGTTGAAAAATGACATGGGTGGGTGCATAAGTGCACCCTTAAGAGAACTGGTATGGGGCAATACTGAGTAGGGAGGAGGAGAATACTGAGAAAATTCCGGCTCGATTTTTATTATAAAGGATAGATCGGAGTGAAGTGGATTTGATGTGGGATTCAATTTTTTATCACATTATGCATTGAAATAGTTTGATATATTCAGGGATATATCTATACTATTGATTTGATTCATCCATTTTTAAAAACATTGAATGAAAAACAGTCATCTAATCTGAGTCATATGTGCCAACTAACCTGTTCATGTTTTACTTGGGTCATTTGATCTATTTTAGAGTGTTTCTTATATATAAATTCATCAAATATTTATTCTTTCTGGTATTGTCATGCAGTGATGTCGATGGTGATTAAACCATCTCATTCGATCACCATTCTAGTATCTTGATGATCCTAATATAATTATAATCATTATGAAACTTCATTTTCATATTATTTGGATAAATAACCAATGTTTTTATACTGATCAGAAGATTAAAATTTTTAATACGGTGTCTATTGAAGCTGTAGAAAAGAGGTAGTATATAAATGTTCTTATTTATGATTTATTGACTTCATGATTCCATAATATTTTGAGGTTACCATCATTTCTAATAAACACCGAGGCCGAGAGCATTTGTTGTGTTCATTTATCTCTCATCCAATAAATTTTTTAGAGTAAAATAGTTTTGCGAGATTTCTTTTTTGAGAAGGATTCACATTGTTTTTGTTTGTGGGATGATGATGAGTGATTCATAGTACCTTGATAGGTTTTTTGCATTCTCAAATAATCTCTGTGATGAACTGAGATATCGAGACTCTTTTAAACATTTTTCTTTTTTTTCATGAAGAATACAACGAACCTGTATTGAGAATTACTTGAAGGAGAATATATATATCAGGCACACTTGAGCATAGGGTTTGATATACAACAAGACAATGCACACATTCACTATGTTTTGTGAATAAGTACATTCATGAACCAACATTAACTCATCCTACAATGTGATAGAGAATTAAATGGGTTTTAGAAAAGAAAAGTATTTGGTAAAAAAACTCACACCTAATACACCACCCACATCCTCTCAGTGTGACTACATGATCCTTGGACACTTCATATTATTCCTTTTATATAATTTATTATCATGATATATAAAATTATGAAATCATTTAAATCACATCAGACATTTTAATGATATTTGGTACATAAGTCCCAAATGACTTCAGTAGGTTCACAATGGGAAAAGATTTAATTATTAAATCTTCTCCAGAATAATTTATATGAAATAATTATCATTTAATAAATAAATTAAACCTTTTAAACCAATCATGAATTATTTATATAAAAAATGAACTCTATAGATATAATGGATATCGTAGGTCATACATAGGAATAATTATTGTCCCTATTTTTGAATTTTCATCATGGAAAGTACATAACTATCATTTAATATTCACATAGTGATAACTATAACATAAATATTACATTATTTCATTAATTAAACATACATATATCATCCTTGTGAAGTGGTGACGAAAACAAATCACAAAACTTTGAGGAGGTGGTAGTAAACACGTACGAATGAACGATGTTATCATTTTATAGTGTATATAAAGGTAAGAAAATTTTATTATATTATACTTAATATTTGATAAATATTATATGAATTTTATATTTATTACATCAATTCATAATTATAACCATACTTGGGTGACTATGTTGGAAGATGAATTACATAAGTTCATGATGCAGTATCCCTCCACACACATGAACTAGGAACTACATTCCCATTCAACGGAGGTAAAATATTGATATAGGTTATTTCATTAACATAATAATATCCAAACATATATGTTATTATGGTGTAATTAGTTTTTCCTATTTTAATTATAAGTTAATAATGCGGAAGAAAAAATAATAATAAAACATGTGCTTAGGAATAATACCTCATATTTCAAAATTATCTATTTTATACCAATTTAGTTTCCCTAATACTGATATTCATCCAAAACTATATCCCCTACGACATGGTTAGTGATGTTAGGAATGGATTTTGGTAGGTATGTTTTGAGAAATTTTGGTTGTGATGTCTGATGTAAAGGGGATAAGAGATGATATTTTATATGATAAGGGAGGCCACTCTTTGAATATCTCAAAATAATAAATTAATATACATAATTATTCAATGTAATTTGGATAAAATGCTTTTAACTAGATAGTATGATTATGGGTTTTAATTATCTAATCTAGTTAAATTTGAAAATCTTAGGATAACATTATTAAACTTATTTATCCCTTTATAAACATGTTCCACAATTACCATAAAATTATAGTTTTACACAACATAAAGGTTTATAATTTTAATTTAAAATGATAAACAAGCCCTATATGGATCATGGATAATTTAATCAACCAAATCTAATTCATTTAATTTAATTAATGAATTTAATTAATTTTAAGTCATTAAATAATTTTTTTTATAAAATACTACTCAAGAAAATTTTAGAACTAATAAATTAAATTAACATTAATAAAATTAATAAAAGAAATAAATTCCAAATAAATGCTTCAAAACCTTTATAATAGTTCATTATTGTCCATAAAATTATTTTGTCACATCAATTTGGTCGAATTATACTTTTTTAATATTTTTAAAATCATTTTTTTATTTTCTCCATTAAAACAAGAGTGTTTTGTAAAAATATAAGGTACAAATTTCATCACTAAAAATAAAAAAAAACTACCATGATAAAGAGGAAAATTTTTTAACTAAAATTATTATTTTAGAGAAAAAATATCCTTCACTTCTAACAAATGTTAAAAATATTATTTTTTTTAAAAATGAGAGTAACATTTTTTAATTTTCATAATATAACTTTTTTAATAAGTTATAATCACTTATATTTATAATTAGAGATCGTATATTAGACTTTTTATGATTATGGATGATATATAATATTCTAGTTAAATTAATTCAACTGTTATAGACATTTTTTCTTTTTATCATTTTGTTTTATTGAGTTTAATTACATAATTTTTCCTTTAACATAGTAATAGAATTTTATATGGTTACTATTCTAACCATCCTAAAATAAATGGAAAATTTAAAAAAAAATTGACCCACTTATACCAAATATTTAATTCATTTTTCAAAATTAGAAACATAAAAGTGTAATAGTTCAACTTCAACTTAGATTGGAAAAACAAGGTGACAAATTATTTTTTAGAAAAATGATTATTTTAACTATAAAATGTTTTATAATAAATTCATGTATAAACTTCATTTAAAAAGAATTTATATTATATTAAATAATAAGAAATTAATAAAATTTTAAAACAAATCTAAAATGGAATTTGAAATTATAAATAACAGAAACGAATATACAATTTTTAATAAATACATGTATTTTCACTATTCATTGAATAATCAATCATTAATTAATATTAATAATATTTCACCTAATAAATAATTTGATATTATGATTTGATAATTAATTTCATTTTAAAATATTTATTTTCTAAATGTTTCAATATTTATGAATAAGATTTTTCTTTAAAAAGATATAAAAATAAAATATGGAAAACAATTTAATGAATGAAACAACTCTATAAAACAATTTAGTGACTAAATCATAAGAATTAATCAACAAATTTGTATTGATCATAATCATTACATATTTTTCAAAATTATTTAATCATAATAATACCTACCAATTTAACGACTAAGATATAATGATAACATTTAAATAATAATTTTTCGTGGTTTGTTAAAGGTTGACATTGTTCATTTGTTATGTCATCGCATATAATAATAATGTAAAAAATATTATGATATTAAATTAACCCCATTTAAAACATTAAATATGTGAAATTTGAGATATGCAAAAAAATAAAAGTGATTAATATTCCAAAATACATTTTTTTCAATACCACATTATAAAATGGATTAAAAATTATCAACTTAAAAAGAAGGAAAAGGGAAGTGCATAAGACATTATGAATAAAACCTAACTATGTATCCATATTAGTAAACATTTTTTATAAGTTAAAACATAGAAATTTTAGAAAAAACATGTGCCTATTTACTACTATATAGTTATAGAAAATGTGTATATGAGGATGTTAATCATCCCAAAACCATAACTTTTTTATATGTTAAAAGAAAAATAATTTCTCTATAAAAATAATAATTTGATAAATTATTTATTTCAATATATTTTATATAGCGTTTAGTATTCTCTATGTCATCTATACTGAAATAATCAGCAAATAAACTTACTTGACATGTGTAATTTCATTCTTTAATCAATTTCAACCGAAATATCATCTCTTTCCCTAATATATTATGGAAATTTGATTTATTATCACTAGAATAAACTAACAAAATATCAAATAATTCAATAAAATGGTCAATATACATTACTACTTTGTTTTTAATATTTTCTTATTATAATCAAAAAAAATATCACAATGAAAGATAATTCAGAAAATGAATAAAACATCATAAAAATAAATACAACATTAATCATGAAATCCACAACAACAACACCTAAAGGATAAGACATATTATTTGATAAATAACTAAAATTATATTATTCCAAATATTAATAAATGCGATTGAAACACAATGATGAGAATTATTGGTTCATGTCTTTATTAAAGATAAATTTTACATGTATCAACAAATGACAACAATCATTCTTAATGACTCATAACAAAAATTAATATTCCCTAATAATATAACTTTAATGATATAATAATAATTTACATTAATAAATTGAATAATTATAAATACACATTTAAATTATATATAATTTAAAACATCATTCAACCATAACTCCTCAAATAAAATCACAAATATTACAAATTTTTATCATAAATTATTGTAATCTTCTTCCAAAATTACATGATCACTGAATTGCTCATTATTCCCATGGATACAATAAAACATATTTTCCCAAAATCAACTTAATAATTTTCTACCAACCAATGTATTTTAAAGAAAAAAGAGGTCATACAAATTATTAAATCACATAGGAAGGTGGTAGGTGTTAAACCATAATTTCACGACGTTTGTGTGACAAGCCTCGTGGCATTAGAGGATGTGGAAAGTCAATAGTTGGCTTGTGGGATATACTTTTTCTAAATCTATACATGTATAATTATTATAATGTTCTCGATTATATTACCAGAAAACCTCAAAAATAACAAAAAGGATCAATGATTAGATAAATATAAATTTTTAACAATTCCACTAAACTTAAATCCACAAAATGCAAAGAGAATTAATTCATAAATAAAATTTTTAAATGTTAAAAATATTTTTCACATATACCTTATATAATTAATGAAATCAATAAATTCCCCCAGAATATTTCCATCACATAAAACATCAAAATAGGAATTTACTAATTTTTACTTATGATAATCCTTAAATATAATATTACATTAAGACTTTTTAGTCCATATTTGTAGAAACCATAATCATTTTACATTATCCATTAACAAGTATTATCTATAATATTACTTATTACATCGTTACTAAAAATATAATATTAATCATGTATATAATACAATTTCAATACATTATCCATGTTATAATTTACACCTTTAAAATGTCAATTTCATTTCCTTTATCTCTCACAATAGTATAATTTGGAATTACTAAACATTCATCTAAATGTTCACACTGATCTTGATCTTGATATATCCATGTAGGAAATCATTTTTCATAATACAAATAATTTTAAAATGTAAAAAAATGATTGAATCCTTGGGAATAACATTATTCCACTTCATTGTGTTGACTGTACACTTCCTTTTTTACTTGTCATATTGTTTTTTTATTCCTTACTCTATGACATAAAATAAATCTTCCAATACTTCTAATACATTTTCCTTGGTGTTTATTCTGAGATACCTAACATGCAAGTCATTAAATATTTTATTCATCATGATCTTTATTACCTGATCATCAACAGATCTTAACAGTAATCTTATTTAATGGGTTTTAAAACACACCTATATCAATATTGTTAATCATAACTTGTAACGCCCCAACCCCAGTTACCCAGAGTCGGTGTATTATTAAATTACATTGGCATGATCACAAGAAAGATCAAATCTCGAAAGACTGATCGGTTTAGTAGCCGTGGAAGCACTAGATATATTCATAAAGTTTTACATTACATCATAAAGTGAAAAACTACTACAACAACATATTGAATCCATAGTACACACTATATCTCCACATACTATCCCTGCAGGTCATTCATAAATTCCTTCTTCACATCCTGGGAAAAATAAAACATATAAAAAGGGTGAGCTCAAATGCCCAGTAAGGATAACAATATAGCAGAAACTTTCATAAATAAGAATAAACATTTAAGGCAATATATAACTAAAAAATCCTTTTAAACTTGAACTTCAACATAGTATGGAAAAAATAAAATGAAAGTATTCCATTTACTTATTCACATAGATATTCTACTAATCAAATAATCACATGCAATATCAATAACCACTTTCATAATGATGGAATGCATAATGCCAGACTATCATAACCACATAGCCAAGGACTTATGCCAAGACTACAAATAAGATTTTGCCAAGGCCTTGTTCCAAGACACTAGTTTGTCTCATGAGACCTACCGATGCATCGAGGAGCTATAGTGGGCTCCACCTGTCACATATTAAGTCCAATGCATTCCCATATGAAAAGGATTAAACATAACATAAACATTCGTATCAAAACTAGCATAAAAAATGTCAATAATTTCACAATAAACCATGAATGGTGTAAAAATTGCACATCCACAGTCAAACATATAACAAAACCTTCAATAAAATATAGAAGTTTTGTGTCATAATAAATCAACATCAAATATGTGTAAATTCCATCAAAGGATGTTGACATAGATGAAATCAAAAATCTTTTTAGAGAAATATCTCTTTCTATTTTGAAATCATTTAAGAGTGATACATTTATAAAATAAAACAATTTCTTTGAAAATATTCTTATATGATTGTAAGGGAATCTTCGACGGAAAATAGCCACACCCACCGTTTAAGTTAAAAAAACATTCTTACATTAATTTTGTTGAAAAGGTTAAAAAGCCACTTGTTTGGAAAACAACAGAAATATTCCTTTATAAACCTCTTATAAAAATTCAAAAAAGGGTATAAATGACTTTAATAAATATTATTTTAAATAGTAAAAATGTTTTGAAATACATTTTTAAGAAACATGGATGTGGATGATAAAGAGATCCCAGTAGATTATTATGTATAACCAACCCCGGATAATGAAGAGATTGTGAAATAAAACCTTACCTTGTACTTTTCCTTGGTTGGGGTAGGTTAACCTCATGTATAATGGTGAAATTATTGTTATTAAATTATAAAAGAATCATATATATTAATATGATTTCATATATGATCTTTTAACATTGATTTGTTAATAATATCTTAGTATTATCGTTGTTTTGGGTGTTAACTTACTCATTTTCTTTTATATGTTTTGTTACATAAGCTATGTTTTTCATGGATAGGTTTTATATTAATCATATCCAGAATGATATCAAGTCCTTGGATACTATTAGTAATCATCAAATGAGAATTATACTTGAATGGATACGATGGCGAATGAATCACATAGCGTTCGTGGAGACGGTAGTCCGTACATACATATGAGCGACAATATCATTCTATTGATATTAAAATAATATATAATTGGATGGTATATTATATATACCGTATCATTATCATGTTAAATTTATTATTTACATGAATCACACATCATTATTATACCCATCCAAATAATAATTTATTGAATAAGAATTACACCACGACGTGGAGACGGTAAGCCGTACGTACGCACATATGGTGACATGTTATTCAAAGGATAGATAGAATACTGAATATGATTGTACCATATTTATAATAACATCATAGTTTATATAAGATACTGGAGTTATTCTTTTAGAATGTTAATAACAAAGAATGAAGAAGTGGAAGAAGAAAGAAACTTGAAAAAGGGTGGTGAAATCATTACCACTTCTTTGGGTTCTTCCTTTTGATTTGATCAAATGGGCCCCTTAAGTCTGCTTTAGGACTAAAGAAATGCCTATAGGATGAATTTAGGGAAGTTGAGAGAGTATTTGGGTATTTTTTGGCAGAACCAAAAGTCTTTGAAGGTGTGAGTTAATGAGAAGGGAGAGTGCACTTTTATAAGAGGGGTGAGGGGCACCTTTGGAAAAGCTAGAAATATTATTTTATAATAAATTCATATCCGTTTTCTAATGGCTCAAAAGTGGATTATTTAAATTTTAAGGTGGGGATACGTCGAAAACCACCCAACCAATAGAATTTATTCATGTTTGAGTCATTATACTAAACTTATCTTTAAGTATTTACTCTTAGTTAGTTTGTTTCACTGTTACAATGTCTCCTTGTGTTTTTATATTATATGGTTAATAAACTTACTATATACATCTAAGCGACCCCCAAGTGGTCCATTAATGATAAAAATATCATGATATAAGTCCCTTGGCCGAAAATTAAATTTTTAGGAATTTAATATCAATTAATAATATATTTTTTTAAAAAAACTCTTCTATGTCAATTTTGACACTATTCAATAGTTGATTTTTGTAAAAATCATAACAGAATGATTACTTCTATCAAAGTAAATTAATTAAATACTAATAAGTCATATTATCCTAGAAAATTAGTGTAATTAATTAAAATCCTCAAATTGTATTTTTTGGGTATTTATAATATCAATTATTTTAATTTTTCACAATTATGGTAATTACTCCATCATCACTGTGTCATAAATAAATTAAATTATTTAATGTCTAAAAATTATAATGAAAATATCCATATGTAGGAAATAGTTTTATATTTCTAATGAATATTTATAGTCGAGAAGCCAACATATATAACCCTATGTAAAAATTGTTCTTCTTAAAGATATATGCTTGTGTCATTTTTGTATTTATTTTAACTTAATTAAAATAAAGTGTCCCTATCCCATACAAGTGGGACCATGGGGTCCCTAAATCGACCGAAAGATGCCCATGGTCGGACATGTATCAAATAATAATGTTAGGACACGTTTTAGGGTAATTTGTATTATTATTATATTATCTTTTTAACCCTTATTTACCGGATTTACCCTTTAACCATGGTAAATAAATTATTTACCGAAATAATTATTCAAAATGTCTAAAAATAAAATTTACCTATTTACACAACTTTATCATCCTGATTCCAAATATGGAATCCATTTTTCAAAATTCAAAACTCAGAAGTGGAAGAAATTAATTTAAAATTAATTCCCGCTATCAAAACAAAGTGTGTTTTTAAGATATAATAACTATCAAAAGATTGATACTTGTTTATGTTTGGTTTAATGGTGAATTTTTGTCCAATGACCAACATTGTATTAAATAATAAAAATATATTCTAAATATACTTTAAAACCACTCAAATTCATAATTTATCACTATTATATATTTTGATTTAAAAATTTGTTTTTAATTAAAATTTAGTAATTTTCACTAATCATCAAAATATGAAAGTTATCCGAAAAGTTCCAAAATTTCACCTTAGGCTAAATTTGATACTCCGAATCCAAAAATGAAGTCCATTTTGAGAGAAAAATTCCCAAAAATTAGGTATTACTTTTCATAACTGCTAGTTTGATCGGTTGTGGTGTGTGTTAGAACTTAATGTTGCGTACAACACACGCTATTGCATTATTCAAAGGGAAGTGTACCATATAAGCTTGGGTTGTTACATTCTCCCCTCCTTAAAATAAGTTTTTCCTTGAAATTTATAGAATTCTACCGCATGAAAAGACTCGGGTGGTTCTTCATCATAAGTTCCTCGGGTTCCCACATTTCCTCTTCCATCTTATGGTTTCTCCACAAAACTTTTACCAGACTCGTCGTCCGGTTTCTCAGTAATTGTTCTCTTGTATCAAGAATCTTGACGGGATCTTCGAAATAAGATAGATAGGGGTCCAGTTATAATTCCTCATATGTGAGTACATGCGTTGGGTCAGGCATGTATTTTCTCAACAGAGATATGTGGAACACATCATGAACTTTGGAGAGACTTGGCGGCATTGCCAATCGGTAAGCTACAACCCCAATTCATTCTAGAATTTTGAAAGGTCTGATGTACCTGGGACTCAATTTTCCTTTCTTAACAAAACTTATAACTCCCTTCCATGGAGATACCTTCAAGAATACATGATCACTGACTTGAAATTACAAATCCTTTCTTCGATTATCAACATAGCTCTTCTGCCTACTTTGAGCAGCTTTGATATGGTTTTGGATTACCTTCACCTTTTCCAACGTTTCCTCCACCAGTTATGGGCCTACAAGTTTTCTTTCACAAACGTCATCCCAACAGGATGGTGTGCGACATCTCTTTCCATACAATGCTTCATATGGTGCCATATGAATACTCAAATGGAAGATATTGTTATAGGAAACTTATACCAGAGGTAAATATTGATCCCACATACCCTGAATGTCAAGTGAGAAGGGTCTCAACATGTCTTCTATGGATTGAATAGTTCGTTCTGATTGTCCATCTGGTTGAGGGTGGTAGGAAGTGCTCAAATGAAGTTCAGTATCCAAGGATTTCTGAAGAATTTTCCAGAATCTTGAAGTAAAATGGGGATCACTATCAGAAAAAATCGATAGGGATACTCCATGAAGTCTCACAAGTTCATCAATATGTAGTCTTGCTAGACGTTCTAGTGGTAGATCTTCTCTTATAGCAAGAAAATGTGCTGACTTGGTAAGACGATCAACAATGACCCATATTGCATCGTCCATTCTAGGAGTCTTTGGTAGCCCCATGATAAAGTCCATCATAATATTGTCCCATTTCCACTCTGGTATGGGAAGAGGTTTCATGACTCATCCAGGTTTTTTCCGTACAGCTTTCACTTGTTGATTAACCATACATCATGACACAAAATCATCAATCTCCCTCTTCATGTTGTCCCACCAAAAATGTTCCTTCAAATCTCTATACATTTTGGTGCTTCCAGGGTGTATAGAGAAATTAGAACTATGGGAATCATCCATCAATTTCATTTTTTAGATCAGGTATGTCTGGAACACAAAGTCTCTTCCCAAATTTCAAAATTCCATCTTCATACACAAAGTCTCTCAATCTCCCATCAGTCATAGCTTTAATCTTCTTTTGAAATTTTTCCTCATCGGTCTGAGAACTCTTAATCTTTTCTAGTAAAGATGGTTTGGAAACCATTTGAAAAAGCATTGATGTTTCACCTTCCCTGGTTATTCCCATTTCCATCTTCACTAGATCTATGAAAATTGGATCCCTTTCAATTCTCATATTATTCAAAACTCCATGATCTTTTCTGCTCAAATCATCTTCCACCTTGTTTGCTTTCCCCGGGTGGTACTGTATCTTACAATCATAATCCTTGAGTAATTCAAGCCATCTCCTTTGCCTCATGTTGAGTTCTTTTTGTGAGAAAATATACTTCAAACTCTTGTGATCAGTTTAAATCTCACATTTTTCACCATAGAGGTAGTGCCTCCATATCTTCAATGAAAAGATCACAACTACTAAATCGAGATCATGAGTAGGATAGTTTTGTTCATGAATTTTCAACTGTCGTGATGCATAGGCAATAACCCTAACATTATGTATAAGGACACAACCAAGTCCTTTCTTCGATGCATCACTATAAATAATGAACCCATCATTCTCTGATGGTAGAGTCAATATAGAAGCATTGAATAATCTTCTCTTCAGTTCCTCAAAACATTCTTCACACTCTTTTTTCCAAACAAATTTAACCCCTTTACGTGTGAGCTTCATTAATGGGTTTTCCAATAGGGCAAAATTCTGGACGAAATGTTGATAATAACCTGCCAAACCAATAAAACTGTGTACCTCAGTTATACTCGTAGGTGCTGGCCATTTTTGGATTTCCTTGGTCTTATAAGGATCAATAAAGATTCCATCTTTAGAGAAAATATGGCCAAAAAAATAAATCTTATGAAGCCAGAATTCACACTTACTAAACATCCCATATAATTAATGTCTTCTCAGAGTCTTTAGGATAATGCGCAAGTGACTTTCATGATCTTCGTAGCTTTTATAGTATACATATATATCATCAATAAATACCACCACAAATTCATCAAGATATTCCTTGAAAATATATTCATCAAATCCATGAATACAGAGGGTGCATTAGTAAATCCAAATGGCATTACTGTAAACTCGTAATGCTTGTACCTGGTTCGAAATGCTGTCTTCGGAATGTCTTCCTTCTTCACACACAACTGATGGTATCCAGATCGAAGTTCAATCTTTGAAAAGTATTGAGCTCCATGCAGTTGGTCAAATAAATCATCAATGCGAGTTAGGGGATACTTGTTCTTTATTGTTATAGGATTGATCTCCCTATAGTCGATACATAACCTCATAGATCCATCTTTCTTTTTAACAAAAAGAATAGGGGCTCCCCATGGAGAAACACTAGGGAGAATAAATCCCTTATTACTCAATTCCTCTAGTTGTTTCTTTAGTTCAACTAATTCTACTGTGGCCATTCAATAAGGGGTCTTCGATATAGGCCATGATCCAGGAATTAAATCAATGGAAAACTCAACTTCTCGTTCTGAAGGATGTCCAGGTAAATCTTCTGGAAATAAATCTACATGTTCTTTCACAACAGGTACATCCTCTATTTGAACATTACTTTCCTCACACACAGTCATTTCATTCTCTTCCTCCCCAATAATTGAATTTAGTTGAGATATTGGGGGTGGATCTAGATAAGAATTAGGTGGTGACGATTCTGCTCTAATGATAATGTGTTCCTTATCATCATCATCAAAAATCATAACCTCCTTATTCTTACAATAAATCTTTGCATCATAGTCCGAAAGCCAATCCATACCGAGGATTATATCAAACTCAATCATAGGTATGACGATGAGATCAGCAGATAAAGAACATTTATGTGCTCTAATGGGGACTGATTCACAAAACTTTGTTGCAATGATACTTCCCTTAGGAGTTTTAACCGACAACTCCCTTGTTAAATCAAATTGGAAATATCTAATTTTCTTAGAAAACTAGGAAGATATGAAATAGTGTTATGATCTAGAATCAAATAATGCATATTCAAAACTTGAGGAAACCATTAAATTACCTGCCACCACGTCCTTTGGAGCATCTACCTCAGTAGTAGTGATAGAATAAGCTTGGCCTTGATCCCTTGGACTTTTCTGAGGTATGTTCCCCTGACGATTTGGACATTCATTTTCATAATGTCCCATCTCCCTGCAATTGTAGCATTGATCATTGGCAGCATCCTTCTTCCCTTTGCATTCATGAGCTTGGTGGCCTTTTTCACCACACTTGTAACAAACACTCATTCCCTTAAAGCAAGTACCGGGGTGTTTCTTCCCACATTTACCATAGGATGGATATTCAACCTTTCCCTTCTTCCCCTTATTTCTATTCCCAGATTGATCATCAAATCTCTTCTTCCCTTGCTTTGCTTTAAAGTCATAAGACTTAGAGAATTCCATTTCTGTTTTGATAGCACATGAGACAATTTCTTCATACGATGAGAAGGATTGTGACACTAATTCTTTTTGTAGAAATGGGTTTAACCCATAAATGAAACGATCAATCATACTTCTTGGGTTACATATATAATCTCAAGCATACCTTGCTAACCTTGAAACGTTAGCCTCATACATTGTGACATTCTCATCCTCCTTTTGTCTCAGACTCATAAATTGCCTTTCCATATCTGCTCGATGGTCACGAGGAAAGTATTTTTCAAAAAACAGATCTTTGACCTCCCTCCATTCCATATTTTATACTTCATCATCTTCCTTCTAGTTTTGAATCAATGACCACCATTGATCATCATCTTTAGTGAGGCGGTAAACTACCATGATAACTTTTTCCCTTTCAATACTCCCCAAAGCCTGAAATATTGTCTCTAGGGAATTTATCCATTGCTCAGCTACTAAGGGATTTGTACTCCCATTGAATGTTGGTGGTTTTTGCCTTATGAATCGATATAATATTGTTACTCCACGCTGCAGATCAGGGTGCTCCATATGGGTAAGGTTATTATTCATAAACTGAGTGAGTTGTCCCAGTATGGTGATTAGCTGATCGGCAACAGTTGCATCACTGGCTCCACTATAATTATCTTGAGCAGGAGGGAAATCTCTACATGGAGTGTGTGCATTAATACGGTTTCCATTTCTTCCACTAGGCTCCATTTCTAAACAATGGCATAAAATAGATCGGTTTATGAATCAAAATACATAATACCATAATTATAAAGCACTTAACATAAATTGATCTATTTATGGATATAATCCATAATCATAAAAATGTTTTCTTTGAGGAAGTATATACTCATAAACCCATCATAATGACTTGTAATGAAAATGAGAGTTATCCTAAGAATATCCCCCGGGAGTGTCGTAACCAAGAGTGCAGCAAGGCCCGTTGTCGTGCACCAGTTCTCGTTCGAGTCTAGCTCAAAGCGGTGTTTTCGGGTTTTACCCCTAGGTACATCTATGCCACAGCCGCCTCTACCTGCTCATATCCAGAGAGGGATTTATTGCTTGGAAAACTCACAAAATATCTACAATACCAAAATTCTAGAAAGCTCTTCTATACAAATCCTCAAATTCCATCTTAGGTCTATGTGTTCTAATCAGATTTTATCTAAATCTAGCATCCATGGTTTGTTATAAACATCCTCTGATACCAACTATAACACCCCGACCCCTGTTACCCAGAGTTGGTGCAATATTAAATAACATTGGCATGATCACAAGAAAGATCAAATCTCGAAAGACCGATTGGTTTAGTATCCTTGGAAGCACTTGATATATTCATAATGTTTTACATTACATCATAAAGTGAAAAACTACTACAACAACATATTGTCTCCATAGTCCACACTATATCCCCACATAATATCCCTATAGGTCATTCATAAATTACTTCTTCACATCCTGGGAAAAATAAAACATATAAAAGGGGTGAACTCAAATGCCCAGTAAGGATAACAATATAGCAGAAACTTTCAGAAATAAGAATAAACATTTAAGGCAATGTATAACTAAAACAAAAGCCTTTTATACTTGAACTTCAACATAGTATGTCAAAAATAAAATGAAATAATTCTATTTACTTATTAACATAGATATTCTACTAATAGAATAATCACATGCAATATCAATAACCACTTTCATAATGATGGAATGCATAATGCCAGACTATCATAACCACATAGCCAAGGCCTTGTGTCAAGACTACAAATAATATTTTACCAAAGCCTTGTTCCAAGACACTAGTTTGTCTCATGAGACCTACTAATGCATCGAGGAGCTATAGCGGGCTCCACCCGTCATATATTAAGTCCAATGCATTCCCATATGAAAAGGTTTAAACATAACGTAAACATCCGTATTAAAACTATCATACGAAATGTCAATACTTTCACCATAAACTATGAATGGTATAAAAATAGCACATCCACAGTCAAACATATCACAAAACCTTCAGTACAATATAGAAGTTTTGTGTCATAATAAATCAACTTCAAATAAGTGTAAATTCCATCAAAGGATGTTGACACAGATGAAATCAAAACTCTTTTAAGAGAAATATCTATTTCTATTTTGAAATCATTTAAGAGTCATACATTTATAAAATAAAACATTTTCTTTCAAAATATTCTTATAAGCTTGTAAGGGAAGCTTCGACAGAAAATATCAGCACCCGCTGTATAAGTTAAAAAAACATTCTTACCTTAATTTTGTCAAAAAGGTTAAAAATCCCCTTATTTGGAAAACGACAGAAAGATTCCTTTATAAAACTCTTATAAAAAGTCAAACAAGGGTATAAATGACTTTAATCCATATTATTTTAAATAGTAAAATTTTTTTGAAATACATTTTTAAGAAACATGGATGTGAATGATAAAGAGATCCCAGTAGATTATTACGTATAAACAACCTCGGATAATGAAGAGATTGTGAAATAAACCCTTACCTTGTACTTTTCCTTGGTTGGGGTAGGTTAACCTCCTGTATTATGGTGAAATAATTGTTAATAAATTATACAAGAATCATATATATATTAATATGATATCATATATGATCTTTTAACATTGATTTTTTAATAATATCTTAGTATTATCGTTGTTTCGGGTGTTAACTTACTTGTTTTCTTTTATATGTTTTGTTACGTAAGCTGTGTTTTTCATGCATAGGTTGAATATTAATCATATCCAGAATGATATCAAATCCTTAAATACTATTATTAATCTTAAAATGAGAATTATACTTGAATGGATATGATGGATAATGAATCTCATCGCGTTTGTGGAGACGGTAGTTCGTACGTACGCACGAGCGACAATATCATTCTTTTGATATTAAAATAATATATAATTGGATGGTATATTATATATACAAAATCATTATCATGTTACATTTATTATTTTCATGAATCACACATCATTATTATACCCATCCAAATAATAATTTATTGAATAACAATTACACCACGACGTGGAGACGGTAAGACGTATGTATGCATGTATGGTGACATATTATTCAAAGAATGGATAGAATACTGAATATGATTGTACCATATTTATAATAACATCACAGTATATATAAGATACTGGAGTTATTATTTTAGAATTGTAATAACAAAGAAAGAAGAAGTGGAAGAAGAAAGGAACTTGAAAAAGGGTGGTGAAATCATTACCTCTTCTTTGCGTTCTTCATTTTGATTTGATCAAAAGGGCTCCTTAAGTTGGCTTTCTGACTAAAGGAAGGAATCTAGGGTGAATTGAGGGAAGTTGAGAGAGTATTTTGGCAGAGTTTAGCAGAACCAAAAGGCTTTGATGGTGTGAGTTAATGAGAAGGGAGAGTGCCCTTTTATAAGAGGGGTGAAGGGCACCTTTGGAAAAGCTAGAAATATTATTTTATAATAAATTCATATTTAGTTTCTAATGGCTAAAAAGTATATTATTTAAATTTTAAGGTGGGGATAGGTCGAAAACCACCCAACAAATAGAATTTAGACAGGTTTGAGTCATTATAATAACCTTATCGTTAAGTATTAACTCTTAGTTAGTTAGTTTCACTTTTACAATGTCTCTATGTATTTTTATATTATATGGTTAATAAACATAATATATACATCCAAACGACCCCCAAGTTATCCATTAATGATACACCTATCATGATATAAGTCCCTTGGCCGAACCTCAGATTTTTAGGAATTTAATATCAATTAATAATATATTATTTGTTTTAAAAACACATTAATGTCAATTTTGACACTATTCAATAGTTGATTTTTGTAAAAATCATAACAGAATGATTACTTCGAAAAAAGTCAATTAATTTAATCCTAATATGTCATATTATCCTCTAAAATTATTTTAATTCATTAAAATTCTCATATTGTATTTATTTGGGTATTTATAATATCAATTATTTTAAATTTTCACTGTTATGGTAATTACTGCATCATCATTGTGTCATAAATAAATTAAATTATTTAATGTCAAAAAATTATACAGAAAATATAATTATGGAGGAAATCGTTTCATCTTTCTAATGAATATTTATAGTCGAAAATAAAACATATATAACTCTATGTAAAAATTGTTTTTTTAAAAGATATATGCTTGTGTCATTTTTGTATTCATTTTAACTTAATTATAATAAAGTGTCCCTATCACTTACAAGTGGCCCCATGGGGTCCCAAAATCGGCCCGAATATGCCCATGGTTGGACATGTATCAAATAATAAGGTTAGGACACGTTTTAGGGTAATTTGTATTATTATTATATTAATTTTTGACCCTTATTTACCGGATTTACCCTTTAACCATGGTAAATAAAATATTTACTGAAATAATTACTCAAAATGTCTAAAAATAAAAGTTACCTATTTACACAATTTGAACATCCTGATTCCAAATATGGAATCCATTTTTTCAAATTCAGAATACAAAAGTGGCAGAAATTAATTTAAAATTAATTCTCGCTGTCAAAACAAAAAGCGTGTTTTTAAGATATAATAACTATCAAAAGATTGATACTTGTTTATGTTCGGTTTAATTGTGAAATTATTTCCAATGACTAACATTGTATTAAATGGTTAAAATTTATTCTAAATATACTTTAAAACAACTCAAATTCATAATTTATCACTTATATTATTTTTATTTAAAAAGTTGTTTTTAATTAAAATTTAGTAATTTTCACTATTCATCAAGATATGAAAGTTATCCAAAAAGTACCAAAATTTCACCTTAGGCTATATTCGATTCTCCGAATCCAAAAATGAAGTCCATTTTGAGAGATAAATTTTCAAAAAGTAGGTATTACTATTCATGATGGATAGTTTGATCGGTTGTGGTGTGTGTTAGAACTCGATGTTGAGTACAACACACGCTATTGCATTATTCAAAGGGAAGCGTACCATAGAAGCTTGAGGTGTTACATAACTTATGATAACCTTTTAAAAATATCCTAATGTTTTTGACAACATATCCCATTTTTTTAGTTTATCATTCAATAAACCCCCACATTATCAATTACATCCATTGATACTTTGGTAACTTCTAGATCTTGGAATGCACAGAACCATGAAGGTTATTGTGATCATATCAATATAAACATAATAAAAAATCTTATGAGGATGGTAAATAGTAATATATCCTTAACCATGTTTTCATAAAATATTTTATATGTATATAACATAATATTAATTATTCATTACATATTATCCATTATATTAATAAATTTTTGTTAACTTATGTTCGAATAGCATCCTAACCTCTAATGTTATCTATCCCATGAACTGATACAAAATAAATTGAAATGAACATAATCATTACATATTATAATGAAAATAATATATATTTCACATTCTTTTATTCCCAAGGATTTTTTAGGATAATAATTTAATATATTTTTCCATATATTTTAAAAAAACAAAACCATATATTACAAATTCGACTCTTCTATAAAGTATCCATTTTTCTTGAATCAAATCGTTGAAAAACATGTTATATTTTCATTAAAATACTTCATAGTTTTCATCTTGAACTCAACTTTTTCAAAAATATTTAGATGAAAAACAGTTTAAAAATATGGGTTAAGGGAAAAAATCTTAGAATGGGACATAAAAATGAGTAAATAAACCATTACCCAACGTATACTTATAAAAATTTCCCTTTTCAAAATATATATTAGACTCAAAATAAATATTTTCAAACCCAATAAATCACCATATATACAAAATATACTCTTAAAAAAATTCATAATTAATCTTAAAGTAAAAAAATTAAAACTCATAAGGTTTCATTGAAATCATGAAAAACCCATTATTACTTTTTCATTAAGTTGTACTTTTTACCTTTTAAAAAGTAGAATTTGTATTCCATTAAACATATATTCATTATCATTCATTGATATATAATATTATTTTCAAAAAACACAATATAAAACATAGATAGGTCATTTAATTTACGTTTGATATCATTTTCATATCACTCTTACTTATGGTCTAACCCTCATGTTTACACAAGGAATGACCATCATAGTTATAACTGCAGTAGTCGCCACAATTTCTATTGATAGAACCATCATGGTTGTACATGGAATAACCATTAGAGTATATAAAAATTATCTCATAGGAGTAACCAAATATGTTAACTCCATATCATATTGGGAATAACCATCACATCAATTCCCCATATTCTCTTGTGAGAAACGAAATTAGTTAACTCCATCCCATTACCCAATGCATTAGAGATCAATAACGAGCTCATATTGCCTTCATTTAACTTTTCACCACCCATCCATGGTTAATAAAACAACCACCCATATTTGTTGTATAATGTTACCACCCATAATCATAAACAATTACTAAAATGATAACATAATCATAACACATAATTTCTTACATGATAAAAACAATCTTTTCAACCATAATAAAGCATCTTTGAAAATTCATATATATCTTTTTTTAATCCAATATTAAAAAAGTATCCACAAAAAAATTGAAAGAGGGATTTTATTTTAAAAAATAATGAAATAATATATAATAAATCAAATATGAAATAACATTTATAGCAGTGGAAATTTTTTTTGTCCCCATATAATTTAAAAAAGAACATTCATTCTTCCTTTTTGTAATGAATGTCAAATAATTTCCCAAATAAATTACTTTCTAAAACCATTACAAGTCTCTAAAAAAGGTACATAAAATATAATTTATAAATTTTTTATTTACTTATAAAAATAAATTTTAAATTATGGTTATGAAATAAAAATATAGTTTTAATATAAATAATAAATGGGATTCTTAAAAGATAGTCACAGCCGTGAGACTTAATTTTAACTTATGTTCTTTATATTCCAGAATAATATAATTGTGTTATTTATATAAATTACTAAGAGACTTATTAGTTTATATTATATATTTTTTAACTCTACTAACAATGTTATATAGAATTACATATTCATTTTAGTAGATGTAAGTCATTTTGATTATATTTGGTACTTAGTTTCAAAATGTATTCGGTAGGTTGGCTATGGTCAAGTTTCTATTATTACATTAAATAAATAATAATAATAAAGATATAATTATTATTTTTATACATAAATTATACAATTAAAACAAATGATTAATGATTTCTATGAAAAATGAATTAAATTACAATCTCAGAGATGGTTAGTCGAATGTATGCTTGTGTAACATTTCCATTTTTAAGTGATCATTATAGAAATAATGAAAGTACTATTTTATCTATACATTATTATAATAATATCATTCATATAATAATATTTATTTAATTATAATTATGTATATAATATAGGTGATGTGGTGAAGAAAATTGAATCGTATCACATTGTAGAAATGGTAGTTCATATACACTCATGAATAACTGTCATTTTTGGATATAGGAAATCATATGGTAATATGTGTTATAATATACTTAAAAATGTAAATTATTTCTTTAATAGAATATATATAACATAAATCCATCATTATAACCATCCTTAAGAGATGTTTATGGAAAATGTATGACATCGGTTCACAAGGGAATAGTCTTTCACGCACAAGAATGATCAATTCCATTCCCATTTGATGGAGGTTGGAGATGGACATAGGTTATTCCATTTTCATAATAACATATAATTATATATAGGATATTTTTGTAATTTTATACCATTGTTGAATATGTTTTTAATCTCAATGAGAAATACATAAAACTAAAATATGTGGATAAAAACTATATCTCTTCTTTGGAAGATATCATTTTATTAACATTATAAACCATATATGATATGTATAATTAAAAAGATAAGGAATTTATAAGTGGGTTTTTATTTTTAGAAGGTATTTTGGATATATAACATCACGAAAATGATTTATGAAGTGTTATGTAAATAGAAGAAGAGACAGACTTTTATAAGAGTGGTAATAGGAACTCGTATAATTTTCAAAATATTGAATAAATATAAATAATTATACATTTAAAAATGGATAAAATGGAGTTATATAGAATATTGGATGATTATGGGCCCCATTACACTAATATTATAATATTTATACATCTTTTAATCACATTTTTAATCTTATATATTTTTAACACATCATTACCTTTTTTAAAATTATAATTATATTAATGTTTTCTTCAATTTAAGCTTTTATAATCTTATAATAAGATAAAATAGACATCTAAAGCGGTCACGGTCAATGTTATTAACCATATACCAAACATTTAGATGAATATATGGTTTTTAATATTTTAAGATGATTTAATAAATATAATTTAATATAAATTATAATTAATATCAACTTTGGTACTTCTTAAATTTTTTTACATTAATACCATAAAGATAACTATGGAATTTCCATACAATACATCAAAACATATATTATAGGAATACTATTTCTACAAAATGTGTTGGAATAATTTATTAATTAAAATACTACTTCTTTTAATATTATCAATATAATTTATTTTATTTATAAATTAAAGGAATGATTAGTGTGTTAGCATTGTGTAATCATTTAATGTAATTATTTATTCACAAAATAATAATAATAATAATAATACCTAATTATAATAATACATTTTGATTTTGAATAACTATATAAATGTTACAATCACATACCAATGGAATAAATATTCTACAATTTCGTGTTATTTTGTGATTTTATATTATATATACTCATCCAATAATATTAGGTAATGTTTTACAGTCATGTTTTAGTCATTATAATTTTATATTTTACTTTTAATTCCTGATTTACCATTACAGTGGTAATAATAATTAGTAAGGTTAATATTTATATTTACCCAAAATAAAATTGGACTTTTTTCTAAATTTAGGCATAGTAATTCCATATGTGGATAATATTTGTAAAAATTTAAAACAAATATGTGGTATAATTTTATTCAAAATAAAACAAAAAAATGCAATGAAAATGGGATTTTAGAAAAATTCTTACATTTAGTATAAATTTTTTATTAAAAACCAAATTATAGTGTTAATTCAGAACCATATTTGGATTATTTTAAATAAAAATTAAGTAGTTATATTTTAAAACTAATCCAATATATAATTTTAAGTTGTAAATAATCAAAAAAAGTAGTTTCTAATAAGAATCCTTATTTATCACTATTAACTGAAAAATAATTCTTTTTTGTAAATTATTAAAATATCATATAAACTTAATTTTGAAATGATTATTCAAAAAAATAAAATTATCAAATAATTTTTATAAATTTTGAAAAAATTATACAATATTTAATCATAATAATAAATAATATTATTTTTTAAAAAAACATATTTTTAACGACTTAAATGACTTAACGAAAAAATGAGTCACAATTTAGGAATAATTAATCAATACTTGTGAATATATTATAACCTATATATATTTCATAATTATTTAATCTTATTCATACCTAAAAATTTAATAGTTATTTTATAATGGTCATATTTAAGTAATATTATTTCACGGTCCATTTACTCTTACTTTTGAAAATTTAGAATGCTATAAAACATAGTCTTATTTTAAAAAAATGATATTTAAATACCCAATTTTTATGTTTTATGTGAATTGAATAAGGTCTTTGGTGCTTAATGATATGTGTGTATGGTGGTGACAAAGATAGTCATATGGTGGGATGTGACATGTCAAACATGGAGGTGTGACTCTCACGCTAGAAAGGTTTCGTGAGTGTTGAAATAGAAATCGATTATTTTTGTGGTACAATGATTCTTGTGGGTAACTAAGGTATTGAGTCATTTAATTATTAAGGTAATTATAAATTGGAATTGTATGTGGTGTATTATCGAGCATAGCATCAGTGATTGGATCGATGTTTTTATAAATATAATTCATGGTTATTGGGACAGGGCTGTATTTGTGGTGTCGTTATCTATGATGATGATTATGATTAAAGGGATTATTTGAATATGTTATCTCACCGGATATCAGGTACAGACTCTGCTTCGTGTGTTCATATAGTTTTGGGATGCCAATAGGTGTGAATTCATAGTAACTTGGTGAGCTGTTGATGGGCCAGTAGTTGGAGTCTAGTGTTTATTGGATTTGTGTGATGAGGATAGTCTAACATAGGTTATAATATGTAATGGGTGTGATTAGTTGCAGATAATATCTTTTTTTTCAAATTAGAAGTTATATATGTGTTTCAAAAATTAAAAACCTTTATTTTTGTGAAATTTCATTCTATCATTTATTTTTTCATCGATATCAGGTATGTGTCTCCCCCAGTTGGATTTGATAATGAGGATCAATGATGATATTATTGGTTTTCTCATGGTTGTTTAGAAATGATGGTTGGAAACCTTGTCAAAATCATTTTTTGATTTCGAGTTAGATTTTTTTTGTGATTTGAAAGATTGTAGTGTTTTTATACATTCAGGTTTTGTGAATATATGTTGAAACTTATTTTAGGGAGCACCATATCTATAGTGAGTGATTGGGTGATAAAAGAATCTATGTTTTGGTATTCTGGTATAGAGTTTGTTTTGTCTTGGTTTTTTGGTTTTGTAAATGGTAATTCGCTATGGTTTTTATGTTTCTAGTTCCTCAAACATAATGTTGTGACTTTGTTTTATTTCCAGAATTTAGTGATTGAATGATTCCATGACAAATAACTATTGAATGATGTATGTTGGGTAGTGTGGATGGTTGACCAAAGAGACTTCTTTGGGATTAGAAGTAAAATGGTGGGGATTCTGTAACATCCTTTATCCGTTCATGTTGGTATATCAATTAGAAATTCCAATATCCATTATTGGATTTCTCAAATTTTAATCAATACTAAAAATGGAGGTTTGTTAGTTCTAATATGTAGCAAATTGTTTTGAAATGAGGAATGTGGATAAAAACATAGATCAGATGTTTCAATGAGACACATGAGCAATGGGTTTTTTTCTTCTAGCCAAGGTATAGAGTTTTCAGCTCACAATTTATAAGGTCCCATTAGACACCTTGATGCTAAAATGATTTATAATTATTTTTGAACTAATTCTGGTTAAGTTCCATAGTTAAATAATGGTTTGGGATAAAATAATTGAACCAATTGAGAAATTGTGAGAGTTGGTATAGGTATTGATTCATGGTGAATGTTTCGATTATTTTTTAAAATTAACCATATCCCTTTTTGTATAGGGGATGTGGTTATGAAGAATTAGTTGGAACATGGTTTATCCAACCGGGAGGCCTAACCATGTGATGTGATCTGTACTTCTCTATAAGTGGACATGGTTAGATCATGGTTTGGATAAAAATATGGAAAATAATTTTATATTCATCTAAATTTATTAAAATATGGAAATAACACAAATTATCCCATTGTATTTTTATCCACTTCCCCCTCTTCCGCAGTCATTTTTTGTTCACAAACATGGGGTACTCTCAAACTCATCCTCTTTATCCAATGCCAAGATTAATTGTGTGTTCAAAGTGATTAATTTGATTTTTATGTGAGTCATTATTCTTCAGTTACTTCAATTTCAATTATTATTATTTATCACTCATTTTTGAGTCATCAATTTATGCCTTGTTGTGGATTACGCCATAGAATGGCGGAATCATATTTTTATCATTGGCCTTTTGGATGGATTGTGTAAACTGTATCCCAATATGACATCCTAAAATCATTATAATACATTTAGTTAAGGTATTCATTCATGATGAATTTTATTATATTCCCTAAATGTTTTTTTAATTGATTTTTGTAATGTTAATGCCTCTTATGAATTTTATTAGAGTTGGCGTTCCATGTCCATCATGTACCACATGTAGGAATTAGATGGTATTTCAATAAGATCTCACTTCTAGGTGATATTTCCATCATTATATAGAGGTTGGATTTAATTATTCAATTAATTTTTATTTTAACAATTAATTAATTTTTTTCATGATTTTAGATATTGGGCGTTCAAGGTGATCTCATTTGGATGATGAGTTGTTTATACGGGGCTTGGATGGGCCATCTAAAGGCCACTAAGCTCTATAAATTTTATGGAAATCCTCATTGATTGGGTAGCATGTCTAAGAAGTTTTCACATTATGTATTTAATTTATCTATATATATAAGTGTTTGTGTGTGTGGTCTATTCCTCAATGACCATTTTCTGTTTTCTTATTCCATGGGTTTATGAAAATTGTTTAGATATTTAAAAAGTTATCTCATACCATCTATGGATCATATTAGATCCATTGATCCTTATAAAACCAAACATATGGCTTCTCTTAGTGTGTTCCATTTCATGTAAATGGTAAAATAGGGTTTCGAAGTTTATTGTATATGGTTTAAAAGATTGATCAAGTTATGTTTAAGTGTTGGATTTATCCAATGGTTAAGGGATATTTTGTAGGAATTGTGAAAAAAAATTATATTATATTTAATTGATGAAATGAATTTTTTTATTTGATATGTTTTTTGAAAAAACTATTTTGAAATTGAAATGGTTTTAACCATGCTTTTATGTTTTTACAAAAAATATTCCCAAAATGGGTAAATTCTAGGTTTTAAATTGGATTTTAATTTTAATAATGTGAGTTTTTAACCGCAAAGTGATGACAAATAGGGTTTTGGGAAGGATTTCAAAGTTTTATTTAAAATTATTTTGTATTTCAAATTTTTATGTAGATAACATGATGAATATAATAATGGTTTTATATAAAGAATAATTTTGTTCTTTTTTGGATGATAAATATTATGACTTATGTTTAGAAAGTTTCCTTCAAATATTTTAAATTATTGTGTGATATGCATAATATTCTAAGAAATGTTTGGAATTTTTTTAATATGTGTTGAGGGGAAAAATTGGATCTATGTTTCTGTGTTAGGGGTTCTATAGGACCTTGGTAAACAAATGATGTTTAAATAAATACATTACATTCTATAAAGGATCGATCATGCTAATTGTCTTGGAGAACACAATATATACCAGATACCCATTATATATTGGTAATAGAAAATAAAACATAATTGATAAAAAATAAAAAAATTGCATCCTAGAAAACACATTCAATTATATCTTCTTCATATCCTATCAAAAGGAAACAAAACAAGGGTGATCTAAAATGATATGTAAGGATTAAGTATAATGGAATATATATTGAATCAATAGAAATAATCAACATGGAAATGTATATAATTGGACACACATTCCACTAATATAACATTACTATCATGGTACGATAAATAAGAATCAATGTGCTAATATGAATAACTAAAAACACATGTCATTAATTCAAATAACTATGAACGAATTGAATCCATGGATAATATGATATAAAAAATATCATGTATAATAATAATAATAACTGAATTATTAATGAATTAAATACTCAATTTTTGTAAGTCATGTTCTCCAATAATTTAATGCATTTACCATCAAGGACAATCATCAAGATATCTTATAACTACATGGTAAAAACCCATCTGCTTTGGCCAACTAATTTATCCCGTGAGACTACTTGTGCATCGAGAAGATACCAATTGTATAGCCCAACTCATGAATTGAATTTATAGATCAAAACAATTATATTTATTATAATATATAATTCATAGAAAATTTTACTTAACATCAAGTCTCTATATTTATTAAAGGATTGAATTTTCTTAGTTATTTCCCCAATTAATCAAATAAAATTCAATGTAAACACCATATATAAAAATTTTGAATGGTTATGGAGATAAAATTTAGATTCTTATAACATATTTATATTTTATGTAAATTTAATGACCAATGAAAAATGATCATAAGAAATAGGTTGTTTTGAAAAAAAATTAACAATCACAAAAGAATTTGATATTGCACAATTAATTTTACCACAAAGAAATTTTTAATTCAAATCACCATAGATGAAATAATTAAAATTAAGACTTAAAATACCATGAATTTTGAATTAATAATTATAATATATTTAAATTACATTACATACACTATGTAAAATAAATTTGTTTCATAGCATTACAACATTCCACAATAAAGGGAAATTGAGACGAAACCCCATAACTCATGGATCATTTGGATTGATTATTATTTAACCTCAAATATCATAGTTTTTAACATGTTATTAACTTATGATCGAATGATTTTAATATTAAAAATATCATATAATATAATTTTAGGACATCCTATATTTTTTTCATGAATAATCATTCATTATTTTCATTGTTTTAATTATTAATTGCCTTGTTTTCTCATGCTTGTTTTGTCATTAAAGATATGGTTCATGATATATTACATAGTTAATAATGTCTGATATAATAATAATAACATAATTATCATTTTTATAAATTAATTATAATATTAATACCATTCATGATATATTGTTTTGAGAAGAGAATCATGTTATGATCATGGAGACTATTGGGCGTACGTACGCACTGTCATTGTTACCATTTATTAATAATATTTATGAAAATGAGGTAAGTAATATTTTATCATTAAAAGGATTTTTAATATCAGAAATAATATTAATTTTTTAAAAATATACTTATTTGGATCATTCACTTGGATTGGTGATAAAAATAGAGTCACATCGTTTTGTGAAGATGGTTGTCCACACATACATGAACGACGTTATCATCTTTAATTAAGTGAAAAGGTATGAGATAAAATGATATTTATTATATTTTTAGAAATTTTAAAATGTAATTAATATCATAATTTTTCCTAAATATATCATATAGTCATTATTTTTTTTTAATCACCTTTCATGAAATTTTTTACTGAAATACGAATAATATTACTTCACGAGACTGTAGTTCGCCACACACACAAGAGGCATTATTATATCCCTACAGAATGGAAATTTAACATTTATATACGATATAATGACTAAATATTAATAATTATGTTATAAATACAATATATATACATTATATTTATCATTGTTCCAAACTATGAGAGGTGGTCTTGGAAAAATGAATGACAACCGTTCGTGAGGCTTTAGCCTATCATGTACAAAAATTATGATTTTGAAACTCATTTAATGGATGTGGGTATGGTTGTAGGTCATAAATATTATATAAAAACACATAGTATTTTTAATATAATATGTTTATTATATCATTTTTCTTTAATAAGATTTTAAATGGGTGGAGGAATAAATAAAATGGTCACACTTATTGTAGAACATTACCTCTTTCTGAGGTATCATCTTTAGGATTTCACCAATGTATATCTAGTTTTTATTTGTGCGCCAAATAATTCTTCTTTGATGATATGAGAGACTTTAAGATGTTATTTTTTTAGGTATTTGTTCATACAAATGGTTCTGAATATCTGATGAATTGAATAGCGGGGGGAGTACTTTGTAAGTTAGGTGAGTAACACAATTGTAATATTTGAAAAGAATGAATTACACACTACAGTTTTTCAATTACAAATGATAGAATAATAGAACATTAGAGATAGTAGACGAAACATGATCAAAATATGGATATAAAATATAATTTTGAAAATATTTTATGTTATTTTAACACTTAACTTTTTAGTTTAACCCTCTGGTAAATCAATGTTTAACATAACTGTGGTAATTGTTTTTTAGAGTTTTCACAATTCATTTTGATCAAAAGTCAGGTTTACCTTATTTGAAAATATATATTATTCTGATTCAAAATATTTAATATATTTTTCAAAATTCAAATACCAAAATTTGATAATATTAATTTAATCACATTTTTATCGATGTGACGAGAAAGTGTACTTTTGAAGAGAAAATGTTAAAATTATTACAATGTTTTTATATAAATATTCCTTATAAAAATTATGTCAATGAAAAAAATTATATTATTTGATAAATATTGGGCTAACTTCTTTTAAACCCACATTAACATATAATTTATCATTATAAATAATTTAAATGAAATGAATCATTTAAATAAAATTCATTATCTTAATAATTCTTCAATAAATGAAACATTGTAGAAAAATACCCTAAAATTTACCCAAATCAAAATTATCTATTCTATTTTCATATATAATATAAATTTTATCAACTAATTTTTCTAAAATAGTTAAAATTTTGTTTTAAATTATATTTTAAAATAATGGATAAACATCCTTTTAAAAAATAAGGTATTTATAGAAAAATTTTATTTTATATTCAAATTATTCTTCTTTTATTTATAATCAATAGATATACATTTAATTAATTTTTAAATTTTTAAACCATTTAATTATTATAATTTATTTATTTTCAATTATACAATATAATTAAATAGAGAGGATATAATGGAAATATTTAAATAATAATGTTGCAATAGAGTATCTTGTTTCATTAAAACAAGTTGTGGTCTGTGTTGTAATGTATCTAAGAGATTAAATTTATTTAAAAATAAATTTATTTTAAAATAAAAGAATTTTATATTATCTTATAAGATTGGTTTTATGTGTAGCACACTCTATCAATCATAATGTTATTTTTTTTACTTTGGGGTGTTATATTCTCCCCAATATAAATTAAATTTTCCCTCAAAATTTGTAATTTATCTCAGTAATAAAGGGTTTGATATTTAGAAATTCTTTCATGAATCCCAAAATTGTAAATCGAGTAAATAAAACATCCTCTTTATAAGAGAGAAAGGGACGTACGAAGGTAATTAGTAATAATCAAATAACTATGTTTCCAAGTGGAATAACATTGGTGGGAAATGAAAACATGGGCATGTATGAGAATACTAATGCCTGAGGATTAATAGAGAGTGATATAGATGATTTTTCGAAAGAAAGTGGGTGATCCATATATGTTTAGCTCCCAGAAAACAATAAAACATGGATGAGTTAATGGAGAATTTTATTTGTTTAATATTAATGTATTAGGATAACATTTTTATTTCATGATCTTTTCTCATTTATGATCAATTCATTTACCATTTATATTGGGATCATACAAAAATATAATTTCTTGATATCATTTTATTTCATAGAGACAATTTTATCTTTAGGTTGTGATTTGAAAATTTATTTCTTCATTTCATACTATATTAAATGAATATCAATGTTTAATTGTTTTAATTTTTGAAGAACTAAAAAAAATTTACATATCGCATGATCCATAATTTAGTAACAATACCTTTACCTATCATTAATAATACTAAAATGGATATAAAAATATATCAAAAAAATATAAAGTTTATCATAATCCATTTAATGTATCAATAAAATTAAAGATTGATATGTGTAAAATTATTTATATGTATTGTCACTAAATCAACATTATATTCCCTCAAAAAACATGGATTTTAATCATCCCATATGAAACATGAGAAAAGAATCATCATGTGTTCTCTTGAAATATGGCAATAACCAGAATTACCATAAAGCCATATTGAAAACATTAATGACTCATTACAAATATTATTGGATGAATTACTTATATCCAAAAAAGATGTTAACTCCCTCAATGTTATCATACACCAATTTTTCACAAATCATTAATTAGTTACTAAGTAGTCAATACAATACAATCTACTTTATCTATATCAATTATTTTTTATACAAAACAAATTGTCAAAATTTATAATGAAATTTATATGTTTTATTTCCTTCAATCTTTTCTTTTACAAGAAGTGTAAATTTCCACAAAATGATTTATTAAGGTCATTGGTACTATTAAACATATTCTCTAAAATCCATAATGAAATTTCACTATAGTATTTCCTTATATAGTTCATAATTCTTATAATGATAATACCAAAAATAAAATATTTTTACATCATGATTTTTTGTATAAAAATTACCAATAATATTAATCTTTATACTTCACTTTCATCAATAATAACAGCTTTACAATGATCATGTATATTCTTATAAGTTATATTCTCTTGAAACTAAAAGAATTCATTTCCATAGTATCCCACAACCTTATATTGGAATCATTGCATGTTCTAATTTTATTTAATTCCCTTTCAATCATGATATTGATTGTATAACATCCCAATATTTTTTTCACATATCATTACATGATTCTAAACATAATTAACAATCAAACTAGAGGTCTAGGATCATAAACTCTAGGGTCTTGGAAGACAAGAAACATAGAATTGAAAACATGGGAAAAAAACCATTTCTGTATTTATCATCTATTATGAGATCCTAACATCATTTAAGCCCTTACAAATTTATAGGATAACCTGGGGATAACATGAAAAAAGGGATTGGTTAAAAATCCTTTTCAGGTAATAATCATTCAATTAAATCTTAGCACATGAATCAGAATGAATAGCATAATGATGTCAAAAGGCATGGAACACGATAAAAAATAAGGAATAATAAAATGGGATAATATAATCATGTTTTCATGTTAATTTGGGATAAACATAAAACACGACATTACTAGAAATCAAGGCTCATTTTACATAGAGGAGCACGAGTCAAAGCTAACCACAAATACCATTTCACATGGAGAACAAGTCAAGGCTAACCACCATTACTGTTTCACATAATGTCTAATGAGATGAACCATTACCCAATTGATTGAAGTTATATCTAGGAACACCGATCATAACATGTTCCTAAATATTGTTTCCACAAAAATAATAATACATAAAAAATCAAACATAAACATAAGGGATACCCATGGAAAGAATTGGGTGGCATAATCATGTCATAAATAATTATATATGGATGTATCATAAACGTTTCCATGAAAGAAGTGAATTAAATAATACAAGTAAATTAATGTAATAAAATTTTCATAGATCATGATTTGGTATTAGAAATTTATATAACAAGACTTAAAACGAGTATTTAAGAATCTTTAGAGTTATAAGAATTTAGTGCGGTTTGGGAAAGTATTAAAAAGAATTTAAAGAATAAAATAGAAAACTCATTTATATAAAACCATAAGTGAAACAAATTGTTATTTATAATAAAATGGGTCACTATATAAAAATAATTATGGCTTAAAATTGATTATAGAGTGCATTTGATATTTTGTAAGAATTCTGGAAGTTCCCTAAAATTGTGCTTGCTTATTAAGAATAATTGAGTATGGAACCTTTTAAAAACTCTTATATCCCTGAAAAAGATGGGTGAAAGGATCATGATAAATGCTTCTATAACATAAATTATTTATTTAGAATTTTTAAGTAAAAAGTTAATATAAATTTAAGAGATAAAGAATAAACCGAAGGAATAATGGAGGTTTAGGTAGAATCTTTTACCTTATGCCCGAAGGTGTTCTTCAACGTGATCAAAATGTCCTAGATAATGAAATTATATAAATTATAAACTAATTAAATATAAAATTATACATGTATTTTATTTATTATTACATTATTATGTTTATTTATGTCCTTTTTGATGGGTTCAGTGATTCAATTTCATTGTTTGGGAAAGTTGGTTTCCTTGGTATTCATGATCGGTTTACTTTTATACATATACAAAAAATCATGTAAAGTGGGGGTAATTATAAATAATTGAAATTATGTGTTATTAATGAACTTAATTAGGTTATATTGGTCTTATATATCATTTTTTTAATGTCATGGAGATGATTCATTAGATTAATATTGTATGATAATCTTGTCGGTTTATTTTGGCAGTGTTCAATCACAATGAATTCATTTGGTTTTATAAATTAATATTATGTGTAAAAATTGTTATAGTACATTAAAATAAGATATAATAAATATTTCACAATATTTTTAAATGGTAAAAAGGGTTTCATTTAACACCCCAAGCTTCTACGGTACGCTTCACTTTGAATAATACAGTAGCATGCATTGTATGCAACCTCGAGTTCTAACACACACCACAACCTATCAAACTAGCAGTTATGAATATTAAAACTCACTTTTTGAAATTTTATACATTTTATATTTCAAAATGGACTTCATTTTTTGATTCAGAATATTTAAATTAGCTTAGGGTGAATTGTTGGTACTTTTCTGATAACTTTTATATTTTGATGAATAGTGAAAATTACAAAATTTTAATTAATAAAAACTTTTTAATCAAAATAATTAAGGGTGATAATTTATGAATTTGAATGGTTTTAAAGTATATTTAGAATATATTTTTACCATTTAATACAATTTTATTCATTGGAGATAATTTCACAATTAAACTGGACATAAACAAGTGTCAATCTTTTGATAGTTACTATATCACAAAAACAAGCTTTTTGTTTTGACAGCGGGAATTAATTTTAAATTAATTTCTGCTACTTACGTGTTTTAAATTTGGAAAAATGGATTCCATATTTGAAATCAGGTTTTCCAAATTGTGTAAATAGTTATCATTTATTTTTATAAATTTTGAATAATTACTTCGGTAAATATTTTATTTTCAATGGTTAAAGGGTAAATCTGGTAAATAAGGGTTAAAAAGTAATATTATAATCGTAATAAAATACCCTAAAACATGTCATAACCTTATTGGTGGATACATGTCCGACCATGTGTATCTTTTGGCCGATTTTGCGACCCCATAGAGCCACTTGTAGGTGATAGAGACACTTTATATTAATTAAGTTAAAGTAAATACAAAAATGACATAAGATTATGTCTTTCAGAAATACATTTTTTACCTAGGGTTATATATGTTATATTTTCTATTATAAATATTTAATATAAATCTGAAAATATTTCATACATAATGGTATTTTATTTATAATTTTTAGATATTTAAAAAGTAAAAATATATATGACACAATAACGATGCAGTATTTTTAATATTAATGAAAGAATAAAATAATTGGAATTATAAATGTTAAAATAAATATAATTTGAAAGTTTTGATGACATAATAGAATTTTATTGGTTAATATGACATGTTAGTATTTCTTATATGATTTTTGTGATTTAATATATTTGATAAGACTTTAACAAAAATCAATTATTGAGTAGTGTCAAAATTGACGTAAATGAGTTTTTTAAAAAAATATTATATTATTAATTTATTTTCTATTTCTAAAAATATAAGGATCGGACAAAGGACTTATATCATTATTGGATTATCATTAATGGACCACTTTGGGGTCTCTTGGATGTATATAGTGAGTTTATTAACTATATAATATAAAAATTCACAGTGACATGGTAAGTGTCAAACTAATTAACTAAAAGCTAAAACTAAAAGATAATGTTAATATACTGACCCAAACCTATCTAAAATATATTGGATGAACTTATTTTGACCCATAACAACATTATACTTGGAATAATCTACTTTTTATCCATTATAAACCAATTCTGATTTTTTTATTAAATAATACTTAATGTTTTTCCTAAAGTGCCCCTCACCCCTCTTATAAAAGGGAACTCTCCCTTCTCATTAATTCACACCATCAAGCCATTTGGCGTGGAAAAACACTACCCAAATATCCTCCAAACTTCCCTCACTTTATCCTACAGGCCTTAGTTTGATCAGAAATCCAACCTATGGAGCCCTTTTGATCAAATCAAAAAGAAGAACCTGAAGAAGAGGTAATGTTTTCACAACCCTTTTTGAAGTTCCTTTCTTCTTCAACTTATTCGTATTTGTTAATCCCTTTCTAAAATAATAACTCCAGTATCTTTTATATACTTTGATGTTATTATAAATATGGAACAACCAAATTCATTATTTTATCCATCCCTTGAATGACATGTCACCATATGTGTGTACGTACGGCCTACCGTCTCCACATCGTGGTGTAATTGTTATTCAATATATTATTATTTAGATTTGTATAATAATGATGTATAATTCATGTAAATACTAAATATAACATGATAATGATTCTGTATATATTATATACCATCCAATTATATATTATATTAATATCAAAAGAATGATATTTTCGCTCGTGCATACGTACAGATTACCGTCTCCACGACGCGATGAGATTCATTTCCAAGTTCACCATTCATCAACGATTATAAAAAATATATATAACTAATAAGTATGTAATATATGACATAAAAATGCTACTGAATATATATATGTTTATATATATAAGTATTTATGTACTTACATATATCTTATTCACTAACTTCTGTTCAATACTATATGAAAATGGAAACAGCGTTTTTGCATACGTACGGACACCCGTCTCCATAAACGGTGTTTTCCACTTCATATATACGTCTAATATAGATTTTTATATTCTAAATATATTTGATAAATAAATCATGTTTTATATTATGTGAGTATTAAAATCATTAACTAAGGGATACGGTCAAGAGTAACAAGTTAAAACACGTATGATAAAGAAATCGATTATTACCTGAAATATTAATATAACTTGGATATTATTATTAAATTGCTAGTATAAAGTCATAAATGAATAATGTATGATATCATAAATATTAATATGGTTCTGGTATAATTTAAAAACATACTATAGTCTTCATACAAGAGTCTAAACGTACCCTCGACCAAAGGAAAGTGCAAGGTAAGGGGTTTTCATCTCACTCCTTATTCATGTGAGATTCATGCCATATTGCCACTATTACCTTTTGTGTGGTGTATGTACTTCCCATAATTGTATTATTTATGTAATACAATTTAATTTATGTGTATTTACATATTCATTGTATGATACCTCTTTCATATGGTGTATGTTTCGTAAGTTACAAAATTGTTAAGGGTTAATTTCACAATCTCTTTGTTATCCGAGTTTATTTTTACATAAGTATCTACTGGGAAATATTTATTATCCATGTCCATGTTTTATGAAAGAGTTTTAAAAGTGATTATTTTAAGGGAATTTTTACTAAAACATCATTTCAAATGTTTTAAATATTTATTCTTCTAAATCTTTCTCATTAATGTCCATGTCTTCAAATGGTTTTTAAGGATTTATTTATATGGACATGAATGTTATTAAAATGTTAATTCCATTAATAAGTTTCAAAGTGGTATGGGAAAATTTGATTAAAAAATGTCTTTAAATGAATTCTTTTCAATATAGTGTGACTTTTAAATGTTTTCATGAAAAATGTGTATTTCTCTCAAAGATTTTTACAAATCATTTTCATCAACGTCAAAATCCTTTAAGGGATTTTACACTTGTTTTGAAGTTGATTTATCATGATACAAATCTTCCATATTGTGTTGAAGGTTTTGTGATATGTTTTACTGTGTATGTGTTATTTTTATACCATTCATGGTTTATGGGTAATGTATTGACATTTCATATGCTTGTTTTAATACGAATGTTTATGTTATGTTTAGACCATTTCATATGAGGAATAAATTGGACATAATAAGTGACGGGTGGATCCCCCTATAGCTCCTCGATGCATCGGTAGGTCTCATGAGACAAACTAGTGTCGTGGCATGAGGCCTTGAAAAAACATTATTTTTAGTCTTGGCACGAGGCCTTGGATATGTGGTTATGAAAGTCTGACATTATTCATTCCATCGTTATGAAAGTGGTTATTGATATTGCATGTGATTATTGGATTAGTAGAATATCCATCTGAATAAGTAATTGGAATTATATCATTTTATTTCTGCCATATTATGATGAAGTTCATGTTTAAAAGGCTTTTGTTTTAGTTATACATTGCCTTAAATTTTTTTTCTTATTTTTGAATATTTCCGCAGAATTGCTTACCCTTACTGAGCGTTTGAGCTCACCGCTTTCTATGTTTTATTTTCCCAGGATTCCAAGAACTGTATTGTGATTGATATGCAGGGTTAAGACAAGGGAATAATGTATTTAATAAAAAATTATTTATGTAGTTTTGTATGTTATAAAGTTTAATGTAACATTCATATATGTAATCTATTTTCCAAGAATGCTAAACCGATCGGTCCTTCAGAACGTGATTCCTTATTTTCATGAAAATGTATTAAAATAATGCACTGAAACTGGGTAACTAGGGTCAGGGCATTACAATTGGTATCATAGGATGTTTAGAAATAACCTTGGAAGCTAGATTTAGATAAACTCGGATTAGAGCACATAGCCCTAAGATAGACTTTGAGGATTAGTAGAGAAGAACTTCCTAGAATTTTGATATTTTAGAGATTTTGTGTGTTTTTCGAGCAATACAACCCTATCTAGATAGGAGCAGGTAGAGGTGGCTCTAGCATAGATGTACCTAGGGGTACAGCCCGAAAACACCGCTTTGAGCTAGACTCGAACAGGAACCGGTGCCCAACAATGGGCCTTGCTGCACTCTTGGTTACAACACTCCCGGGAGATATGCTTAGGATAATTCTCATTTCCTTTAAAACCCATTATGAAAGGTTGATGAGTATATACTTATTCAAAGAATACATTTTTATGATTACGGATTATATCCATAAACTGTTTAATTTATGTTAAGTGTTTTAAAAGTTTGGGATTATGTATTGCTATCCATAAACAAATCTAGTGTATGCCATTGTTTAGAAATTACACCCAGTAGAAGGAATGGGAACTCTAGCAATACGCATGATCCAAAGAGTAAGAAAGATCATATACTTCATTGTCTTAAGCCAGTATTTAGAATGGAAATAGTCTCCCACATATTATCATCATATGAAGAAATAGTATCATGGATTGATAAGATATGTAAAGAAATCTCTGAGTCCTATGGCTTTGAAGGGAAGCTAGAAAAGAAAAGGATGGTAGAGTGAAGAACAGATAAAGGGAAGAAGGTAAAGAAGGATTTTCCCATATGTGATAACTGTGGAAAGAATCACCTTGGAAAATTATTGAAGGTAATAGGAGTATATTATAAGTGTGGAGAAAAAGACACCAAGTACGTGACTGCAATTGTAAGAAAAATGTTTCTAATGTACAATGCTTCATCTGCAAGGAGTTGGGACACTACGTGAACCATTGTCAAAATCATCAGAGTATGCCCCAAATAATGATATTGGATAATAATCAAGTTATGATACTACCTCAGTTGAAGTGGAATGACTAGTGTTCTTATGTTGTTATTATAGAATTATTTTATTTGAGTGTTGTATCAACATTATACTGATTACATGAATTATAGAGATAAATAAGGATTGTACTATAGTACTATTTAATTGAGGATTTGAGATTTTATGGTACTAATAAAGGTGACTCTATAGTGGTTAAAACTTTTTGGAAATTACATGGTTGAAGGAAAGATAGACCATAATATGGTCCTAATATTGATGTACTGATTTTGGAATAAGATATTGTTGATTTGGGTAAATTATATAGGATATTCTTCACTGCCTTGAAACTGATTAAAGATTTGTATATTCCATCATTGTTGGAGTTTAAAACATTTTTGTGGGATGAAGTATATCCAGTATTCTATAAGTAATAAGGGAGCATGAATGTAATCAATAAGGTTTTATGGTAATTCAGGATGTTTAATTTTTTTAAAAGAATACATGATGAAGGTATTCACATGCTATTACTGGGTAAAAATGATCTACATTATGTTTACCGTTCATATAAATTTTGGACTGAGAGTTAACAGAAGTATTTTGGATAAGTATAGAGGATGGAAGGGATTAAGTTTGAAAGGTTATTTTTTTATTTTTATAAAAGGACAACATGCAGAATGTGTAACGACCCGTCGTGTCGGACAAATCTATGGGAATCGAAACCACAACCACAGTGAAATTGGGATTTATCGCCTACCACTGTACTACGTGAAGTTCTTGGATGGTATAATGTAGTTTATTTTCATAAAGGTCCTGATATGTGAATTATAAATTCATTATATTTGGAAACATATACGATTAGGATAAATAGAGTATTTTTTAGTTGTATTACGTTTTGGGGTGAAAGATGAGTTTGTGGTAGAAATTTATTAATGGATAAAACTATAATTATAAAGTCAGTATATCTCCTTATGATCTTATGCAATCTCATAAATAAATTCCTCAACATTAAGAAAATGAACTTAGAACAAAAATGTTTTCCTAGATAGTACCTTAGATCATTAGAAATTTATGGCTTTGGGATTGTTGGCCTTTTCATAGCCATGTTCCCTACCACTATCCATCAGATGTTTATAGTTATATTTCACTTCTATATCCATATATTTTTACATGAAACCCTAGTATGTGTTATTTTCGGTAACCTTCATACTTACCACTCTTTATTTTAAATAGAGGCCTCATTAATTCATTTTTCGATGTGGGATTTCAACTAAGATATTTTGAAACATCAACCCCATGTTTCCAATATCGAGCATAAATTGTGAGGATGCAATTTATTGAAGAAGTGGAGAATGTATCACCCCATGCTTCCATGGTCTGCTTCTCTTTTAATAATAAAGTAGTGTGTGTTGTACACAACTTTGAGTTCTAACACACACCACAACCAATCAAACTAGCCATTATGAATAGTAATACCCACTTTTTGAAATATTATACATTTTATCTTTCAAAATGGAATTTTTTTGGATTTGGAATATCGAAATTATCTTAGGGTCATTTTTTGGTACTTTTCTGATAACTTTTATATTTTGATGAATATTGAAAATTACTAAATTTTAACTAAAAACAACTTTTTTAATCAAAATAATTAATAGTGATAAATTATGAATTTGAGTGGTTTTAAAGTATATTTAGAATATATTTTTACCATTTAATACAATGTTGGTCATTAGACATAATTTCACAATTAAACCAGACATAATCAAATATCAATCTTTTGATATTTATTATATCTTAAAAACACGCTTTTTGTTTTGACAGCAGGAATTAATTTTAAATTAATTTATGCCACTTTTGTGTTTTGAATTTTTAAAAATGAATTCCATATTTGGAATTAGGATTTCCGAATTGTTTAAAAAGATAACTTTTATTTTTTGAAATTTTGAATAATTACTTCGGTAAATATTTTATTTACCACGGTTAATGGATAAATCCGATAAATAAGGTTTTAAAATTAATATTATAATCATAATAAATTACCCTAAAACCTATACTAACATTATTGGTGGATACATTTCCGACCATGGGCATCTTTTTGTCGATTTTGGGACCCCATGGAGATACTTGTAGGTGATAGAGATACTTTATATTAATTACGTTAAAGTAAATACAAAAATGACATAAGCTTATATCTTTTAGAAAAACAATTTTTACATAGGATTATATATGTTATATTTTATATTATAAATTTTAATTAGAAATATAAAAAGATTTAATACATAATGGTATTTTATTTAAAATGTATATACATTGAAAAAGTAAAAATATATATGACACAATATTGATGAAGTATTTTCCTTATTAATGAAAGAATCAAATAATTGGTATTATAAATGTTAAAATAAATATAATGTGAAGGTTTTGATGACATACCATAATTTTATTGGTTAATTTGACATGTTAGGATTGAATAAATGAATTTCTTTTGAATTAATAATGTTTTTAAGACTTTAACAAAAATCAATTATTGAGTCGTGTCAAAATTGACATAAATGAGTTTTTAAAACAAATATTATATTATTAATTTATATTCTATTCCTAAAAATCTAATGTTCGGTCAAAGGACTTATATAATTATTTTTTTATCATTAATGTACCACTTCGGGGTCTCTTGGATGTAATTAGTGAGTTTATTAACTATATAATTTAAAAATACAAACTCACATGGTATGTGTCAAACTAATTAACTAAGAGTTAAAACTAAAAGATAAGGTTAATATAATGACTCAAACCTGTCTAAAATATATTAGTTGAAAATATTTCAGACTATCCCCTCCTTATACTTTGAATAATCCACTTTGGATCCATTAGAAACTGAATATTATTTTATTATAAAATAATTCTTTAAGTTTTTTTCTAAAGATCTCCTCACCCCTCTTATAAAAGGGCACTCTCCCTTCTCATTAATTCACAGCTTCAAAGGCATTTGGCTCGGACAAACTCTTCCCGAATATACTCCCTACTTCCTTCACTTCATCCTAGAGGCCTTATTTTGATCATAAATCCAACCTATAAAGACCTTTTGATCAAATCAAAAGGAAAAACCCGAAGAAGAGGTAATGATTTCACCACCCTTTTTCAAGTTCCTTTCTTCTTCAACTTCTTCTTCTTCATAAATCACTTTCTAAAATAATAACTCCAGCATCTTCTATATACTGTGATATTATTATAAATATAAAACAACCAAATTCATTATTTTATCCATCCCTTTATTGACATGTCATCATACGTGCGTATGTACGGACTGTCATCTACACGTCGTGGTGTAATTGTTATTCAATATATTGTTATTTAGATGGGTATAATAATGATGTATAATTCATGTAAATAATTAATATAACATGATAATGATTCTATATATATTACATACCATCCAATTATATATTATATTAATATCAAAAGAATGATATTTTTGTGTGTGCGTACATACGGATTACCGTCTCCACGAAGTGATGAGATTGATTTCCAAGTTCACCATTCATCGACGATTATAAAATATATATATTACTAATAAGTATGTAATATATGACATAATAATGCTATTGGAGATATATATATTTTTATATATAATTATTTATGTACTTACATATATCTTATTCACTTACTTCTGATCAATACTATTTGGAAACGGAAACAGCGTTTTTGGGTACGTGCGGACTACCGTCTCCATAAATGGTGTTTTCGATTTCATATATACAACTATTATAAATTTGTATATTCAAAATATATATGATAATTAAATCATGTTTTATATTCTGGAAGTATTTAAATCATGATTATAACGACCCATACTTTACATACATTGTTAATACTTCAAAATTGAAGTACACTTATTACAACATATAAAAAACCATGAAATGACCGTATAGGTATAGTGTCTTTAGAAACTGGGAAACATAAAAAACTAGTTCATAAATCAACTAAATTGTCTCCCATTTATTTCATCATATCTAGATTCCATTTTTCCATATCCTACTTAATAACATTATTCCTGGCCTGGGGAAAGAAAACATAAAAAATGGGGAGCTAAAATACTCAGTAAGGGTAAACAAAATAAATATCAATCACATCATGTTCATAAGAACATAATTTTTATTGAAATCATAACCTTCAAAAGAAATCATAATTTCATAACATGGGATAAATCATATTAGTGAAATTTAATCCCAATAATCATAACATAAAACATGAAACTTTGTGTCATACACACATAATCATAGAGAATCATTTCTTATTAGTCGAGACTCATTTCCAAGACTATGTTAGCAGACACAGTCTATTTCTGAACCAAGTTCACTCCTCGTTTCAGTCCTGTTTCACTGAACCGGATTAACCTATAATTCTAGCCATTTCTATCTCATGAGATATAAATCTTTACCCAATGCATTGGAGGGATATATAGGTCCCACCCATCTCATAATGATACCATTTTTATGTGTGCCACAAGATCATAAATCATACATCAGAGCACAACCAATGTAAAAAAAATATGATTCTTAAACATCATGCCATAATAACATAATCCATATAAGATAAATGGTCATCATTAAAATAATTCCATCATAACATAATCAAGTCAATTTAAAAAATAGGGATATAAATAGAACCCTATATTATCTTAGATGGAAAATAATTTTGATAAAACACTTGAACACCATTCTTGAGGATAGTATGCTTTCTACTTCAAAAACATTTTCCTTTCTTAAAATGTAATATAATTTTAAACTAAAAGAAGTTGATTAAAAAAACTTGAAAACTTATAAAGGAAGCTTCATGGAAATAATTTTCTAAAAACCCATTCTTGCCGTATATGTTAAAAAACATTCCTCTTGTACTTTGGCCGGAAATGTCAAAAAGTACCTCGTACGAAAAACGAAAAAAGATTCCTTTTATATCTTGACTAAAAAATTACCTAAGGGTAAAATTGGATTTAAAAAATTTTATGAGGATATAAATAATATTACATATTGAGGAAACATGGATGTGGATGAAAAATATTCCCCAGTAAATTCTGAAGTATAAACAATCTCTGATAAAAATGAGATTGCGAGATTTTCCATTACCTTAGTTCCGATTTGCATCTTACATGTCCGAAAATCCTATATAATGATTTAAATAATGTTATTGACTTCTTCCAGAGTCTTACTCATTGTTATGATATCATTTGTGGTCATATTCTTAGATTCTTAATAGTAATATTTCATTGTTACTTGTTATTTGGGTGTTTATTGCTTTTTATTCTTATGCATGTTTTGTCAAATATTTTCTTATTATTCTTTTAGGTTATAGATATCTCACTTCCAGAATGGTATTAGTGTAATTTATATCATATTTATTCATTCAATTCATTTATATAATCATTATGCAATGAAGATCATGTAGAACGAGTCGCATCACATCGTGGATACGGTAGGCCAGACGTACGCATGAGCGATGATATCGTTCCCATGATCATGGAATTGTATTGAAATGTACGTATACTATTTTGGAATCAATATCACTTTACAATAATTATATATAATTATTAATTACGCGATTATACCCATCCAAGTAAGGTGGTGGTGGAAAATAGATTACACCATGGCGTGTAGACGGCATTCCGTAAGTACGCATGCGCGGTGATTTCGTTTTCCATAGGATGGATAGATGGTAAAATAGGGTTGTTTCATAAATATAATAAAATATAATTATATGAGTGATACTGGTGTTATTACTTAATAATTAAACAACTAAATAATAATAAGTAGAAGAAGAAATAAAGTTGAAATAATCGGTAACGGACATTACCTCTTCTTTGAAGCGCCTCTTCTTAACCTCCTCTTAGGGCACTAAATATGGTCTTTGAAGAATACCAGATCCTCTAAGATGTTTCTAGGGAAGTGTAGAGGAAAAATTGGCAGGTTTTGGCCATGATTTAAGGCTCAATGTGGTGTGAGGAAAAGAGGGAGGAGGTGCCCTTTTATAAGGGAGGAGAGGGGCACCTTTTTGAAAAACTAAAAATATTATTTTATTATGAAGTCATATTCGGTTATTAATAGTTCCAAATTGATTTATTTCAAAGCTAAGGTGGTTATGGGTCTAAATATTTTTATCCAATATAATTTAGATAAGTTTAGGTTTCTATTTTTACCTTATCATTTAGATTTAACTTTAAGTTAAATAATTGTACTTTTACCCTGTCTTCTTGTTTTCTTACACTATAAGGTTAATAAATTTACTATAAAAATCCAAAAGAACACCAATTTGTTTATTATTAATATATATAACCTTATATAAGTAATATTTCATGAACAATTTATTTTTAAGCATAAAATAACAATTAATAATATAATATTTTTTTTAAAAACAATTTTATGTCAATTTTGACACTATTTGGTACGTGATTTTTTGTGAAAATCATAAAAGCATGATTAGTTCTAAAAATGTTAACTAAATCAATAATAATATGTCATATTAACCTATAAAATTAGTTTAATTTATAAAAAGTTTAAAATTACATTTATTTGGGTATTTATAACATCAATTATGTTAATATTTCCTTAATAAGGTAATTACTGCATCATCATTGTGTCATAAATAAATTAAATTTTCTAAAGTATAAAAATAATTAATAAAATACCATTATGTATGAAATAGTTTTAGCTTTATAATTAATATTTATTGTAGAATTTATATTAAGTATGACCTGATATTAAAAATGATTTAGTTATTAAACTATGATTTTATCTATTTTAACCATTCTTTAAATAAATTAATAATAAATGCCCTAATCTAATCCAAGTGCACCTAAATGGTCATATTATATTCCTAAGGTTGTTTTTGGTCAAATTGAACTTATCCAATAGAATTATGATATGTGTTATGGTAACAGTAATATCATTTTTACCCATAATTACCCTATTTACTTTTAACCGTCGTAAATAAAAGTAAAAAGTTACTATTCACCATAAATTATTTTCGTCTCATTGAACCACATTTTAGTCCTTGATATTAAACATATCTCTCATATTTTCAAAATTCCACTCATATAAGCAGTAAAATTATGTTTTATGTAAGTTTGCAAAAAGCTCCTAGGAGGTAGGTAAAAGACGGTGAAATTTTTTTATATATTGATAATTATTATAAAATGACTCCAATGAATTACATTGAACTTATATAGGTATTATGTATCAATTTTGACCTAAAATAAATTTAAATAAAATAAATAATTATTTAAATAAAAATTTGGTTTTTAAATAGTAACCTAGTGTTTTCACTATTCAACAAAAATTGAATGTTTTCAGAAAAATACCAAAAATTCATCCTAGGCTAATTTCGATATTCCGAATCCAAAAATTAATCCCATTTTGAAACATAAAATTTATAATATTTCAAAAAGTGGGTATTACTACTCATAACGGCTATTTTTAATAATATTTTAATATCATATCGTTGTTTAGTGAAACTCGGTATTGCGTACGACGCAAGCTATCGTGGAAGGTTGTGATTGTATGTAAAGAAAGAAAAGATAGTGTTGTGTGTAGTGAAAGATTCTTTTGATGATGTATATAACATAAAAACAAAACATTTCTCATAAAAATCTCGGGTGTTACATTCTACCCCCCTTAAAATATATTTCCCCCTCGAAATTCATCACTTTGTAACAAACAGATGAGGATACCTCTCCCTCATCATATCCTCAAGCTCCCATGTATATTCTTCTAATTTGTGGTTCCTCCATAAAACATTCACCAAGCGAGTGGCCTTGTTCTATAAGACTTTTTTGCTATGATCCAGAATCTCTATCGGTTGTTCTTCATAAGAAAGATCTTGCTCCAGTGGTACAACTTCTGAGCTGAGTACATGTGAAGGATCGGGTATGTACTTTCTCAGGAGAGATACATGGAACACATCATGAACTTGAGAGTGATTCAGCAGAAGCACCAACTGGTAAGCTACCTTCCCAACACGATATAGTATTTCTAAAGGACTGATATACCTAGGGCTTAGCTTTCCCTTCTTTCCAAATCTCATTACTCTCTTCCAAGGAGATATTCGTAAGAACACTTTATCACCCACATCAAATTCTAAGTCTTTTCTTCGGTTATCGGCATATCTTTTTTGTCGAATCTGAGCTGCTCTAATGTGTGTTGAATAGATCTGACATTTTCTGCCATCTCATCAACAAGATCAGGTCTTAATAGCTCTCTTTCACCAAATTCATCCCAGCAAGTTGGAGTTCAACATTTCTTTCCATAGAGAGCTTCATAATGAGCCATCTGAATACTGGAGTGAAAACTATTATTATAAGAAAATTACACCAAAGGTAGGTGTTGATCCCAACCACCTTTTAAATCCATAGAGAAATCATTTAACATATCTTCTAGAGTTTGAATTGTTCTCTCAGACTGACCGTTTGTCTGAGGATGATGTGCAGTGCTGAAACTAAAATCTGTATCTAGAGTATGCTGAAGCCTTCGCCAGAACTTTGAGGTAAACCTCAGATCCCAATCAGATATAATGGAAAGTGGTACTCCATGCAATCTTAACACTTCCTTTATATATATCCTGGCATGTCGAGCCAGAGAGAAATCATATCTAATAGAAATTAAGTGTGCAGAATTTGTAAGACGATCAACTATGAACCAGATAGAATTATTTTCTTTGGATGTTTTAGGAAATCCAGTGACAAAGTCCAGAGTGATGTTTTCCCATTTCCATTCAGGTATGGGTAATGGTTGTAACATCCCCTTTGACTTCTGTCTCTCAGCTTTAACTTGCTAAGAAACCAAGGATCGAGAGACATATTCAGCAACATCTCATTTCATGCCTTCCCACTAGAAGTACTCTTTCATGTCCTTATACATCTTCGTGCTTCTAGGATGAATAGATAATGAAGAACTATGTGCCTCATCTAGTAGCTCCTTTAATTAAGGGATGGGAGGAACACAAACTCGATTCTTGAACATTATTATCCCATCACAATCAAGGTTGAATTCAAGAATATTTCTCACCTTCTTTTTTAACTCTACATCTTCTTTCTGTGCCTCTTTAATCTTCACATGTATATATGGTTGAACATTCATTTGAGAATGATATGATTTTTAACTTTCCATTATAATTCCAAGATTAATCCTTTGTAAATCCATAAATATAGGATCTTTTTTTACCATCATCATGGATAATCTAGGATGGTCTTGTCGACATAATACGTCTTCCACCTTGTTTTCTTTCCATGGGTGGTAGTGAATTGAGAAGTCGTAATCCTTAATAAACTCCAACCATCTTCTTTGGCACATATTCAGCTCCTTTTTTGTGAAAATATACTTTAAACATTTATAATTAGTGTAAATATGACACCTTTCACCATAAAGATAATGCCTCTAAATCTTTAATGCAAAGATTACTGCAGCTAACTCCAAATCAAGAGTTGGGTAATTTTTGTCATGTATTTTCAACTGTCATGAGGCATAATATATCACCATATCATTTTTCATGAGAACACACCCCAGTCCCTTATTGGATACATAACTGTTGATCACAAACCTTTCTCCACTACAAGGAAGTGTGAGTACAGGTGCACTGGATAACTTTCTTTTCAACTCCCTGAAATTATCTTCACATTCCTCTATCCATAAGAACTTAACACCTTTTCGAGTCATCCTGGTGAGTGGATTAGATAATCATGAAAAATCATTCACAAAACGTCAATAATATCCAGCCTAACCAAGAAAACTTCGGATCTCAGTTACTGTTGTTGGTCTCTTCCATCTTTCGATAACCTCTGTCTTTGTTGGATCCACAGATATCCCCTCTTTTGAGATGTTGGGACCCAAAGATGCAACTTTTTGAAGCCAAAATTTACACTTGTTAAATTTGTAATAAAGCTTCTCCTTTCTTAGGGTCTTAAAAACAATTCTCAAGTGATCATCATTTTCTTCCTTTCTCTTTGAATAGATAAGAATATTGTCTATAAATACTACCACAAACTAATCAAGATAGTCTCTAAAGACTCTATTCATTAGATTCATGAAGATTGCAGGGGCATTAGTATGACCAAATGGAATCACTATAAATTCATAACATTCATACCTTGTACGGAAAGTCTTCTTTGGTATATCCTCCCTTTTGACCCTTAATTGATGATACCCTGAATGAAGATCCATCTTGGAAAAGTATTGATCTCCACGTAGTTGGTAAAATAATTCATCAATGTGTGTGAGAGGATATTTGTTCTTGATAGTGATTTTGTTAAGTTCTCGATAATCAATTCAGAGTCTCATTGATCCATCTTTTTTCATACCAATTTGAACAAGTTCTCCCCAAGGTGATTCACTAGGGCACATGAATCCCTTATCAAGAATCTCTTGGAGTTGATTCATAAATTCCTACAACTCAATTGGGTCCATTCTATAAGGTGTCTTTGAAATAAGCAAATCACCCGGTACGAGTTCTATTGAAAACTCAACTTCAAGATTTGTTGGAAGTCCCAGAAATTCCTCCAAAAAGACATCATCAAACTCTCATACAGTGGGAATATTCTTAATTTTGAGTTTCTTACCAACCATTTGAGAAAAATAACCTTCATTTATTGGAATCAAGACCCATAAGATGGAAGAAATTTCCACTAGAAGGTTATGTTCATCCTTGCATCGATAGACGATCATAGATTGATCTCGAATATTAAATCTAACTTCTCTTATTTAGAAATTGATATGAGATCTATATAAAGAAAGCCAATCAATGCCAAGAATCACATAAAATTCCACAATAGGAAGGATCACAAGATTTTCTGGAAGCACTTTCCCACAAACTTCATTCAGAGAAGAATTATAAACTTTTGATGCAACTGTTGTCCCATTAGGGGTGGTCACAGCTAACTCAACATCTAATTATTGAGGTAATACTGCAATACCCTTAATCCATTCTTCAGAAATAAATGAGTGGGTGGATCTAGAGTCAAATAAAACATTTTCCACTTTATAGTGGATGTTAAGTGTACCTTTCACCACTTCATTATCGTACTCCACATCGCTGATAGAAATTGCAAGTGACATTCCTTTATCTTTAGCCTTAACAGTTTGTTGATGTCGATCATCATCAACAACCCATGGATTAGATCATTGATTAGTATAATTCCACATTTCCTTGCACTTGTAACATTGAAGTGTATGAGGTGCACTCTGTGTAGCCTTTTCTTTGTTCGCATCAGTAGACATATTTTTCCCATCATTGCGGCATTCAAATGCCCGATGACCTTCTTTTCCAAATTTGAAACATTTACTTGTCCCATTAAGACAACTCCCTCCATGTTTATTTCAACACTTTGAGCATAGGGGAAAACTCATATTCTTTTCATTGTGCTCTTTAAATGTCCCTTTAAATTCCTTTTTCTTCTTCTTATCAAACGCATATGACTAATGGGTTACTCCAATCTCCATCTCAACATTGAGAGCACATAGAACGGTTTCCCCATATATATTGAAGTCCCTTATGTCCAATGCCCTTCGAAGACTTCATTTTAAGCCACTAAAAAATTGATCGATCTTACTCTCAGGTTAGATAATATTCCTAGAAGCGTACCTTGAATGTCATGTAAAATTTTCTTCGTAGGTACCAACAGATTCATCGTCCTTTTGCTTTAGTCCAAGAAACTCCTTCTCCATCTTTGTTCGAAGAATACGATGGAAGTACTTATTGAAAAATAAGTTCTTGAGCTCGTCCCATTCCATGGACTCAATTTCATCCCTTTTCCTCGTATTATTGATAAGATTTCACCATTGATCAACATAACCATCCAAACGATACACTGCTAAGATGACTTTGTCATGTTTAGAACATTGATGAACTGAAAATATCTTTTCAGTAGTACTCATTCATTGTTCAGCAACTAATGGATCAGTAGACCCACTGAATGAGGGTGGATGTTGCCTCAAGAAGGATTCAACAGAATGTTACTCCTTCCTTTGCTCGTTTGGAAGTCCTGAATGACTCACATATTGAGAAAGTTGTGTGATCATGACTACATGATTTTGCATTCCAACTACCATAATGTTTGGTTTCTCAGGGGGGGACAATCATTGCATTGCCCACCATATTCTGCATTAACATGGTTCTTTCGGGTTCCATCCATTGACTAAAACTAAGAAGAATAGTGTGAGAAACAATAATTATAATAGGCAAACCACATAATAAAGAATAAAATTTCACACTTAAGGTCTTATCATAGGTTGTTCATGGCCATTTCTAAATAAACTATTATTGTGTTCTAGGCTTAGACTTATCCTTAGGGTTCTTACTAAGGCTTTCACATCCTAGTTTCCAAAGGATGATTATACCCTTCCTTTGATACCAACTATAACGACCCATAATTTACATACATTGTTAATACATCAAAATTTAAGTACACATATTACAACATATAAAAAAACCATGAAAGGAATGTATATGTATAGTGTCTTCAGAAACTGGGAAACATAAACAACTGGTTCATAAAGCATCTACATTGTCTCCCATTTATTTCATCATATCTAGAGTTCCTTTTTTGCATATCCTACTTAATAACCTTCTTCACAACTTGGGGAAATAAAACATACAAAATGGTGAGCTCAAATGCTCAGTAAGGTTAAACAAAAGAAATATAAATCACATCATGTTCATAAGAACATAACATTTTATAAATCTTATCCTGCAAAAGAAATCATAATTTCATAACATGGGATAAATCATAGTAGTGAAATTTAATCCCAATAATCACAACTTAAAACATGAAACTTTGTGGCATACAAACATAATCATAGAGAATCATTTCTTAGTAGTGAATACTCATTTCCAAGAATATTGTAGCCGACAAAGTCCATTTCTGAACTTAGTTCACTCCTCGTTTCAGTCCTGTTTCACTGAACTGGATTAACCTTCCATTGTAGCCATGTCTATCTCATGAGATATAAATGTTTACCCAATGAATTGTAGGAAGATATAGGTCCCACACATCTCATAATGATACCATTATTATGTGTGCCATAAGATCATACATCATAGCATAACCCATGTAATAAAAATAGGATTCTTAAACATCATGCCATCATAACGTAATCCATATAAGATAAAAGGTCATCATAAAAATAATTCCATCATAACATAATCATCTAAATGTAAACAAAATATGGATAGAAATAGAACCCTATAATATCTTAGATGGAATATAATTTTGATAAAACACTTGAACTCCATTCTTGAGGAAAATATCCTTTCTACTTCAAAAACATTTTCCTTACAAAAAATGTCATATTATTTTAAACTAAAATAATTTGATTAAATATAATCATGAAAAATTACAAAGGAAGATTCATGGAAATAATTTTATAAAAATCCATTCATGCCGTATAAGTTAAAAAAACATTCTTCTTGAACTTTGGCCGGAAAATTCAAAAAGTACCTCATACGGAAAATGACAAAAGATTCCTTTCATATCATTAAAAAACTCACGGAAAGGTAAAATTGGAATTAAACAATTGTTGGAGGATATAAATAATATTACATATTGAGGAAACATGGAATTGGATGATAAATATTCCATAGTAAATTCTTAATTATAAACAATCTCAGATAAAAATGAGATTGCGAGATTTACCCTTACCTTAGGTCTGATTTGAATCGTATGTGTCCGAACCTCCTGTATAATGAATTAAATAATGTTATTTATTTATTCCAGAATCTTACTCATTGTTATGATATCATATCTGGTCATATTCTTAGCTTCCTATTAGTAATATTTTATTGTTACCTGTTATTCGAGTGTTTATTGCTTTTTGTTCTTATGCGTGTTTTGTCGAATAAATTCTTATTATTATTTTAGGCTATTGATACCTCATTTACAAAATGGTATTAGTGTAATATATATCATATTTATTCATTAGATTCATTTATATAATAATTATGCAATGAAGATCATGTAGAAGGAGTCGCATCACATCGTGGAGACGGTAGGCCGTACGTACGCACGAGCGATGATATAATTCCCATGATCGTGGAATTATATTGAGGTGTTTTTATACTATTTCAGAATCAATATCACTTTAAAATAATCATATATATTTATTCTTTACACCATTATACCAATCCATGCAAGGTGGTGGTGGATAATAGATTACACCACGGCGTGGAGACGGTATTCTATACGTACGCACACGTGGTGATTTCATTTTCCGTAGGATGGATAGATGGTGAAATAGGTTTGTTTCATACATATAATAACATATCAATATATGAGTGATACTAATGTTATTACTTCATAATGAAACAACTAAATAAGAAGAATAAGAAGAAGAAATAAAGTTGAATGAATCGGTAATAGACACTACCACTTCTTTGAAGCACCTCATCTTAACCTCCTCATAGGGCACTAAAGATGGTCTTTGAAGAAGACCAGGACCTCTAGGATGTTTCTAGGGAAGTGGAGAAGAGAACTTGGTAGGTTTTGGCCGTTCATGAAGGCTCAATGTGGTGTGAGGAAGAGAGGGAGGAGGTTCCCTTTTATAAAGGACGAGAGGGGCACCTTTGGAAAAAATAAAATTATTGTTTATTATAAAGTCATATTCGGTTTTTAATAGCTTGAAATTGATTTATTTATAAACTAAGGTGGGGATGGGTGGAAATAATCTCATTGAATAGAATTTATACAAGCTTAAGTTTCTATTTTAACCTTATCATTTAGATTTAACTTTAAGTTAAATAATTTTACTTTTACCGTGTCTTCTTGTTTTCTTATACTATAAGGTTAATAAATTTACTATAAGAAGCCAAAAGAACACCATTTTGTTTATTATTAATAGATATAACCTTATATTAGTCATTTTGACGATCCTAATATTTTTAAGTTTAAAATAATAATTAATAATATAATATTTTTATAAAAAACTATTTTATGCCAATTTTGACACTATTTGGTACTTCATTTTTGTGAAAATCATCACAACATTATTATTTTGAAAAATGTTAACTAAATAAATACTAATATGTCATATTAACATATATAGTTAGTGGAATTCATAAAAAGTCTAAAATTACATTTATTTGGGTATTTATAACATCAATTATTTTAAACATTCATTAATAAGGTAATTACTGCATCATCATTGTGTCATAAATAAATAAATTTATTTAACGTCTAAAAATTATTAATAACAAACCATTATGTAGTAAATCCTTTTATATTTCTAATGAATACTTATAGTCAAATTTAGCTTATGTATAACCCTATATAAAAAATGATTTAGTTATTAAACCTTGATTTTAAGTATTTTAACCCTTCTTTAAAGAAATTAATAATAAATGTCCAAATCTAATCCAAGTAGACGTAAATGGTCCAATTATATTCCTAAGATTGTTTTTGTTCGAATTACACTTATCCAATAGAATTAGAAAATGAGTTATGGTAATAATAATATCATTTTTACCCTTAATTGCCCTATTTACATTAAACAGTTGTAAATAAAAGTAAAAATTTACTATTCATGAAAAATTATTTTCATCTCATTGAACCACATTTTTGTCATTGATATTAATCATGTTTCTCGAATTTTCAAAATTCCACTCACAGAAGAGGTAAAATTATGTTTTATGTATGTTTGCAAAAAGCTCCTAGGAGGTAGGTAAAAGATGGTGAAAATTTTTTATATGTCGAGGATTATTATAAAATGACTCCAATGAATTACATTGAACTTGTATAGGTATTATTTATAAATTTTGACCTAATATAAATTTAAATAAAATAAAAAATTATTTAAATAAAAATTTGGTTTTTAAATAGTAACCCAGTGTTTTCACTATTCATCAAAAATTGAATGTTTTCATAAAAATACCAAAAATTCACCCTAGGCTAATTTAGATATTTTGAATCCAAAAATGAATTCCATTTTGAATGATAAAATTTATAAAATTTCAAAAAGTGGGTATTACTCTTTATAATGGCTAGTTTTAATAATATTTTAACAGCATATCGTTGTTTAGTGAAACTTGGTATTGCGTACGACGCAAGCTATCGAGGAAGGTCGTGATTGCATGTAATGAAATCCAAGATAGTGTTGTGTGTAATGAAATATTCCTTTGAAGATGTATATAACATAAAAAAAACATTTCTCATAAAAATCTTGTGTGTTAAAATTATCTAAGTGATACAATCAAGCGTAACAAGTTAAAACATGTACGATAAAAAAAGCGATTATTACCTGAAATATTAATATAACATGGAAATTATTATTAAATGGGAAGTATAAAGTCATAAATGAATAATGTTTGATATCATTAATATTAATATGGTTCTGGTATAATTTAATAACATAGTATAGTCTTCATACAGGTGGCAAAACGTACCCTCGACCAAAGGAAAGTCCAAGGTAAGGGGTCTTCATCTCACTCTTTATTCCCGTGAGATTCATGCCATATTTCCACTATTAGATTTTCTATGGTGTATGTACTTCCCATAATTGTATTATTTATGTAATACAATTTAATTTATGGGTATTTACATATTCATTGTATGATACCTCTTTCATGGGGTGTATGTTTCGTATGTTACCAAATTGGTAAGGGTTAATTTCACAATATCATTATTATCTAAGGTTGTTTTTACGTAAGTATCTACTGGGACATATTTATTATCCATGTAGATGTTTTATTAAAGAGTTTTCAAATATATTCTTTTAAGGGACTTTTTACTAAAACATCATTTCAAATGTTTTAAATATTTATTCTTCTAAATCAGTCTCATTAATGTCCATGTCTTCAAAATGGGTTTTAAGGATTTATTTATATGGACATGAATGTTCTTAAAATGTTAATTCCTTTCAAAAGTTTCAAAGTGTTATGGGACACATTGGTTAAAAAATGTCTTTAAATGACTTCTTTTCCAAATTGTGTGACTTTTAAAACTTTTCATGAAAAAGGGTTATTTCTCTCAAAGAGTATTAAAAATTATTTTCATCAACGTCAAAATCCATTAAGGAATTTTTAAATTGTTTTGTAGTTGATTTATCATGATACAAGTCTTTCATATTGTGTTGAAGGTTTTGTGATATGTTTTACTGTGGATGTGTTATTTTTATACCAGTCAGGGTTTATGGGAAAAGTATTGACATTTCGTATGCTAGTTTTAATATGAATTTTTATGTTATGTTTATACCTTTTCATATGAAGAATGCATTGGACTTAACAAGTGACAGGTGGAGACCCCTATAGCTCCTTGATTCATCGGTATGTCTCATGAGACAAACTAGTGTCTTGGAATGAGGCCTGGATAAAATCTTATTTGTAGTCTTGGAACAAGGCCTTGGCTATGTGGTTCTATTAGTCTAGCATTTTGCATTCCATCGTTATGAAAGTCGTTATTCGTACTTAATGTGATTATTAGATTATTAGAATATCCATGTGAATATGTAAATGGAATTATATCATTTTATTTCTCCCATATTATGCTGATGTTCAAGTTTAAAAGGCTTTTGTTTTAGTTATAGATTGCATTAAATGATTATGCTTATTTTTGAATGTTTCTGTTGTATTGCTTACCCTTACTGAGCATTTGAGCTCACCCCTTTCTATGTTTTATTTTACAAGGATTCCAAGAAGTGTATTATGATTGATATGTTGGGTTAACCCAAAAGAATAATGGAATTCATAAAGGATTATTTATGTAGTTTTGTATGTTATAAAGTGTAATGTAACATCCATGTATGTAATCTTTTTTCCAAGACTGCTAAACCGATCGGTCCATCCGGAATTGATTCCATGTAATCATGCCAATGTATTAAAATAATGCACTGACTCTGGGTAACTGGGGTCGGGGTGTTACATTTCATGTCCATCCATTAAGTTGGAATTTAAATATGAAAGCATGACATCCACAAAGGTGGTAAATAGACACCTTAGAGAGTATGTTTTCATTCATAGTATAAGTAGATGTGGAGGGAGAGATGATGATGATTTATTACATTATCATAAAAAATTACTATATATTTATGGTACATTAGTTATCATACTATTTGGATGAGTGTAGGATAGAATATAAACAAAATAATAGAACATGAAAATAAAATAGATGAAAAGGAAGAGGGTTCTACCTGTTTATTCCTTCGTAATAAGAACCTCTGTAGGGGATTTGTTTTCCTCTTTCTTTAAGAAACAATGATCCTAAACGTGGGGAAGGTTATTGGGAGGATATTTTAGCAAAATTTGGACATTTTTCATGGCTTGATAGGTGTGAGGAGAAAAGGAGGTGAGGGTGGTATTAAAACTGGAGGAGAGGGGTGTCTTCTCCAAATTTGATTCATTAATTTATTATTTTGATCAAGACAAGAAATAGTGATGATTATTGAGACTAAATACAGTAATTATATAATGTGAGTTTGAAAAACTGTAACTTAAATCATCTATGACCCATGGAAGAGAGCATTTAACTTATAATGTATAAATAACGTAAATTATTGTATTTCATTATTCACCAAAAATTCAAGTATTTTAAAAAAATCCAAAAAATTCAACCAAACCATTTTTCGATGTGTTGAAGTCCAAAATTAGATACATTTGAGGATAAAAATTTTATATGTATGATAAATTTCATTTTTAATAAAAATCATAATTTAATCAAAAAATACAGATTTTAAAATTATAACTAATTTGATAACAGTTTGAAAAATTATCTAAGTTCCCATTAAATAATCTTATAATCATAATCCATAAAAATGATAATTTTTTATACATTTTATGAAATTATATTTTCTTTTAAAATATTAAATTAGACATAAAAATGTAATTAATTGTTTATGACATCCAAAAATACCAACACATAAGTAATTATTTCTAAAATATATTTTTACTTAGAGTATTATATAATTATATAATATTTTCACTTATTATATAGATATATTCTATTTATACATTCATTTATGAGGTTACTATTAAATTTTCCAGTTTACTATTCATAAGAGTCATGTTACTATTCTAATGGTCATGTTAATATTCATTTGGTATATGATCCTTCTATTATATAAATTCCCTCTATTTCATTAATTCATAATTTATAATGTTTGTATTACATTATGTATGTGATTTTTTGTGATTGTACAGTATGAAATATTTATAAAAAGGGAATTTCCATTGATAGAATTTTGGCTTGATACATTATTCCCCATTATGAAACTTAACCCTCAGAATTTTATTTTTCATTATATATAAAAAATATGTGTTTGCTTTTCATTCAACGCTTCCAATGGTTCACATGTTGCCTCTTCGTACTTATGGTTCTTCAATAATACTTCTACCATGTGAGTAGTCTTGTTGCATAGAACATTATCTCTATGATCCAATATCTTCACTGTCTTCTCCTCGTAATAAACAACATTCTCCAACTGTACCACCTTATAATTCAGTACATGAGAGGGATTAGGTATGTAATTATTCAAGAATAATATGTGGAATACATCATATACTTGATACATTGTTTGTGGAAGTACTAGTCAATAGAACACATCTCTGACACAATCTAGTATCTCAAAGGGGTCGATGTACCTGGGACATAGCTTCCATTTCTTCCCAAATCACATAATCCTCTTCTATAGAGATTTGTGGAGGAATAAAAAGTATCCCACATTAAACACAAGGTATAATCGAAGATTGTCTTCATATCTATTTTATCAACATTGGGCTAACTTGATGGGCTTCTGAATGGTTTTCAACATTGAAACTATTTCTGAGTCCATTTCAGGTCTTATTATGCTATGTTCACCAACTTCATCCTAGCATGCAGGTGTTCTTCACCTTTTTCCAAAAAATGGATTCATATGAAGCCATTAGGATTCTCAAGTGGAATATATTATTTCAATAGAACTCAACATGAGATATTTGTTGGTCCCATCCTTATTTTATGTTCATATAACACACTCTTAACATTTACTCATATGCAGAAATAGGTCACTCATATTGGAAATCAGTTTAAGGATGATAGGGCATTATGAATTTATGCACAGTGCTTATAGAATGTTGTAGACTTTTCCAGAACATTGAGGTGAATATCAGATCTCAGTCGAATAAAATAAATAGTGATACCCCATACTGCCTTAGCACTTATTTTAGATATATTCGTGAAAGTGGATCCATTCAGAAGTCCTCAATAATTGAGATAATTTGAGATGTGTTTGTAAGACCACCCCCAATAACCCATATATCAGTGTTTTTTCTAGATGTCAATGAAAGTATAGTAACAAAGTCAATGGTGATGTTTTCACACTTCCATGTTGGTATTGATAATGTATTCATCATCTCTTTAGGAGGAGTTTTTTTTCACCCCTATAATAGACTATAATTCCCTTCTTGTGGGTATAGGGAAGTTTTATACCCTAATTTTCACAAGATGGAAAATCCCGCATTTCCTTCTTCACCCTTTCCATTTTTTCCCAACCACACTCATCCTATATGGATTCCCTTATAATCGATAATACATGTAGAAATATTTCCCTTTTTTCATAGCAAATAAAACTATTTCATCATGTGATAAAAATGTTTGAGATACCATCACACATTGGAGACTTGGACTAATCCCTTCAATGATATGGTCAATCATGTACTCCATGTTGCGTATGTAATTCATACCATACCATAATAACCTTGTAAAGGTGTCTTCATGATTTAAAAAAAATTATTCCTTTTTATTTAATCTAAGAAACATTCTATTATTTTCATTTTTTTTATCATGGGATAAATGTTTGTCCAAGAATATATCCTTAAATTATTTCCATTCAATGAGTTCAATTCCCTCTTCCTCCCAAGTATTTTGGATCAACGACAATAATTGATTAGTATCACCATTATGAAAATATACCAAGAGTGTAACCTTTAACTTTTCATCATGTCTGGACTCCATAAATATCTTCACTAGAGACTCAATCCATTACAAGAATACCACTAGATTAGTAGTATCCTAAAATTATGGGAGCCTGTATCATATAGTGTGATCTAACATATGAGAATAATGATGTAGAAGATGATTCTCCATCTATTCAATGTTATTTTCCATAACCAGATTAACCTAAACTAATGTATCCATAATTTTATTCATTATAATACCATATGTGTCTTCTTCAACAATAGGGAAATATTTACATTGTCCATGAGTATTGATATTGTTCTTCCTCCCATGACCCATTTTTAAAAAATGGAATGTAAGATCTCGGATCTCCCTTAAGGTATGATTTTTCTCAAATTTTAGTTTTAGTTCCATTTTTTGATTAAATATTTGTTTTCCCAATTTCATGTGAAGAGTTGGGGGTATTCCATGGGTTTGGTACATGAAAGGGGATGAAAAGGGGGGTTTCTAGGCATGTTTCATGATTTGTGCATGGTTACGGACAACTGTGCAGAAATCCCAAGTGGTTGTGAGGGTGATATTTTTTAATAGTATCATCTACACGGTTTTCTCATGATTTGGAAAACTATGATGATAAATCACATGGCCTGGTAACTTTGAGAATATTATAAAAATTAATTTACAAGATTTTAAGGTTATCTTTGTATTTTCATTATTTATTCCCCCATGAAACCTAGTGATGCCCCTAAAAGCTTCAAGAGCTTCAAAGGATTAATTTCCCTCATGTTAGGGCCATTTAGTGTGTTGTTGGTTTCATATTGAAGATCTGGGTAAGTCTAGTACCACTCTTGCTTCTCTTTTTGGTTTAGGATTTTTATCTTTTCCATATCTACATTCGAAGCTCTAAAAGCATTCTTTCTGCTGAGATTTATGTTGAGGATTCAAATGGTGGTTGAATCATTATCTAAGGCCTTGATTACGAGTGTGTTCTCTAATGTATTCAAGGTAGGTGGTCTAAAAGTTATATCCAAAATTTCAGATTTAGATTTTTGTATATAGGGTTTTATTTTTGTTCTCATAGTGATGTGTTCTTGGTTCCATTGGAAAATATTGTATATTGAGTTCCTAAATTACAAAATGGACCCTCATTATCCCATTGTTATCCATGGAGGATGTTGTGACTATTTTTATGTCCACCTATGGGGTGCGTAGACCCTTTCTAATTGGGTAACAGGAGCATAAGGTGCGAAATTGACTCATAATGATGTTAAATACTTTGAGATTAGGTTAATTGGATTATGTAGTGAGTTATGATATATTATGTCTAGTTGTTTCTAAAATGGTTAACATATGATGGATTTTTTTGATGAAATTTAAATGGGTTAAATCAGATTAATGGGAATATGATAAGGTTTTTTGTTTACACCTGAATATGCTTAGTGAGATATGCATTGGAAATAAGAAATGGGCTAAAGGGTTTCGTCATATAAATGATGAAGGTGATAATGGATTGTGGCATATTGTTGACTTCCCATTTATTTATATTATTGTAATGTTTTAAATGATTTTGGTTATTCTTTTTTTGATGTGGTTAATTGTGGTGAATGATAAGTAAGCATGTGAACATTGCTTGGTAGAGTGGGGTATAAACATGAGGCTCTATGACCACAAGTTGAGTTGGACCAAGGTTCTAGATCCACCCCTAAATGTATGTGTTAGGGAAGGTTACATGTTTCTATTCCCCTAACAGTCACATTCCACCCAGACTGCAGCCTTGAGGTGGGGATTATGATTTATTTATAGTGTAATGCCTAGTGGGATGAGACTAGATTTTAATTCCCACATGCTTGAGTATATTGAACATTCCCAATCCATTGAACACACGAAAAGGGTAGATTAAACCATGGGATGCCTATGAAGTGAACCTGGATTCAATGGTAGCATATTATAAAGGAACATAGTTTACAACCGCATATTGAACTATTTACCTTTACATTCCATTATTTATCAATTTCATGCACTATTTAATTTTACAATATATTTTGTAGACACTATTGTTGATGGCCTACTGAGTTATACTCACAACTTTCTTAGGCCGCAGTTGGGTACCTGAGTTGATTTCATGCATGTAGTTCAGGACAAGCAAAAGGGCCCTATGATAGGGAGTTGATATAGACAAGGGACATGAATTGGTGAGATTCCAGACATGGAGTACTGACCATATTTGGGATTCTTATATTTGATTTTATTTGAGGTTTTTTCTTCTTGGTACTATATCAGGGCATGACATATTTACTATTGTATGTGGTTGTAAAAAGTTGGAAGTGGGTTATTAATCAATGTTAATAATTTTTTTCATTGATTCCTCTTTTTAAATTGGTTTCTATTGTGAATTACTCTAGTAAATAGGGTATAGTCTCCCCATGTGACCTATTAGACCATCTTTGCTGGTTGAAAACCTATGGTGTACAGGGATTCAATCTTGAGATAATGTAGAGACCTGACTCGGGGCACTAGTTTAGTGGATCCAAGCTCGGGGACGTTATAAAGTCTTATCAAATGAGTAATTTTAAATTTATTACTATTTGGGGGACAATGGATAGGAATATAGGACTATGTGGGGCCTTTATAATGAGATTGTTCTTGGGAGTAGCTAAACAAAGAATGATGGAAATGCCACATCACCTTGGGACGCTAATGTTGTTCTTATTGTGTGTTATTGTATTTGATGATATTTCATCATCGAGTGATGCACATGTTGTATGATTTGATAGTTTTATGATATTTCATTCATGTATATAAGGGTTCAATTTTTTGCATTCATGAATCATTCTAGGTACCATTCTAGATATGTGATATGCATCCTGGTAGGTAGACACACAGGATGTGTGTTCAGGATATAATAGTTAGGATGCATTTGTTTTTCATAAAAGTAATTAAATTGTTCCTAATGGGATGGTTTTAATTTGTAAAAAGGAATGTGAAATGGGTAAGTAGTAACTAGAAATTTGTTCTAAATAAATAATTAAAAGTGTATTAACATTTTTTAAGAGTTAATTGGGTTGTGGAAACTATTTTGAATTGGGTAAAAGAAAAGTCTTGTAACTATGTGAATTAGATACCTCTGTTTTCCATGGACATATGAGAGATGGACAAGGGTAGTGTTCCGATTGTGAGTGGGATCGTTTGGGTATTGTATTTGAACTTGTTTCGTAATGGAATGTGATGATCTTACATATATATTTTCATATTTCATAAAGGAATTATTGTTGCATTTTAAATCTCGTGTTTGGAATTGTAGAGAAATGCCAACCCGAAGATGTGTGTAAGTTGGAAAAAATGAAGTTGTTTCAGAGAACACTCCTCTAGTAATGGTTCAAGAGAAGATGGAAACCCAGGATGATAGGGAAGATTCATTCTGTGAGAAATTTTCTCATTTTATGCAGATGATGGAATGTGACCCAGGGTGGGATGCACTAAGTATGTATGTGTAGACCATGGAGTTTCAACTATATTCCCCTCTAAAATTTATTGGAGAGGGTGGGCCAGAGGTAGCGGAGATCTAGATAGATTCTATCCAAACTTTTCTCGACCATCTATAGACACCTCTTGAGAAGTAATTCATTTTAGCATACTCTATGCTAAGAGGTCAAGCAAAGAGTTAGTGGGACATCATGGTTCTGTCGGAGCAGGTTGAAGAATTGATGTGTAAATAATTCCAGGAGAATATTAATGAATGATTTTACCACGAAAACATGAGGCAGTTGAAAGCTAAGTATTTTATGAGGTTGAACGAGGGGACAATATTGGTAATGGACTATGCTAGTCCTTTCACTGATTTGTGATGCTTCATTCTAATGTTCACAGGAGATGATGCAGTCATGGTAAAACACTTCCAAGATGGGCGGAGACACAAGATCTAGTATTAGGAGAATATCTTACATTAAAAATGATTTTCTGAAGTGGTGGACCAATCTCTTCTTTCATTAGGGAATCTGAAGGCATATTCAGGTAGTGAACTTGTGGTTCCAGCTGGTCCAACAACTGGTGAGTCTTGAGAGAGTATGAAGCACCATTTTTGAAACTTTTAGTAGGGTGGAAGAGAACTAAGCAGTCATAAGAGGGTTTTATCTTCTCATGGTGGTGACCAAGTCTTCTGTTATCATTGTGGTAGTTCGGGGCACATGCATGACAAGTGTCCCCTCCCACCAGTTGATTGACGATCATGTGGTAGGCTAGGCCATGTGCAGTGGTTCTGTAGGAACCCGTGATAATCAAGGAATGATGTGGGGGAGAGTAAGATTCCATGTGTTGTAAGGGGATCTGTAACCCCTTATCAGGAAATCATTTGGAGCTCCATGGTCCATAGTAGTAGAGGTGGTGGACATGGAAATTTGGGGTGCGATCAACATTATCAACAAGGAAGCACAATGTATGGTACTCATGCTAGAGCTTGGTGTAAAGGGAGAGGTCATCTCCATGTAGTTCAGACTATATCTCAAGGTGGTGAGGTTAGACCATCTACTGTTCAAGGTACGATTCCTGTAGCTTCCATTATTCTTAGTTCCTTTTTCAATACTTAGGCTACACATTCTTTAATTTCTAATCAACTCATACTTTTGTTGGGATTAACTCTGGATAATTCCTGTGGAGTAATGTCACTTGATACAGCATATGGGGTATGAGTTGGGGACCTTAATAATTATAAGGGTTATGCTCTAGTGTTGGTGGATATCATTTTCTATGGGATCTGTTTGTCCTATAGAGGTCTGGTTTTGAAAAAATCTTGGGTATATATTGGTTTTTGTGGGATCAATCCCATATCGATAGTTACCAACATTTTGTAATGTTCACATCTCTTGATGGAAGTGATTATTTCCTATTTGGTGAGTGTGATAATCTATTAGGATGTGTATAGCCACTATGCTAGTAGTTTGGAGAACTCACATAAAATGTAGCATGCCTTATGTTAGATGATGGGGAGAAAGAATATCAAGTCATTTCTCTTGTCGATGACCAGTTTTAAGATGTGTTTCCAAAAGAATTTGTAGGGATACCACTCAAGAGAGATGTTGATTTTACGATCGAATTATATACAAGGGTGCAGCTTATTTCCATTTCTCAATGATGAATTTCACTGAAAGAGGTCTAAGAACTCGAAGCTCAAATTGAGGTTTTGGAATTTAAGGGTTATATCCATCCTAATATGTCACCAAGGTGATCTCCTGTGATGTTTTATAATAAGGTTGATGGATCTCTGAGGCTATGTGTCAATTATAGGAAACTGCACCAGATAACAGTTAATAACTAATACACTATTCTTAGAATCAATGAATGGATTGATTATCTCATAGGCATCTCAGTGTTTTCTAAGATAAATTTGAGATTAGGATACCATCAGTTGAGGGTGAGACCTTCTGACATACACCAAATAAATTTTCTAACCAGGTACAAGTTGTATGATTTTTTGGGGAGTCAATTTTGATTAAAAATCACCCCGGATGTTTCCATGGCCTTGATAAACTGAATATTTCACTCGTTTTTGGATCAGTTTGTAGTTGTCTTTGTGGACGACTTCTTGGTGTACTCCAGAACACATGAAAATCATGAAAAAAAACTTGACTTCATCTTGGGTACACTAATAGAAACTAATCTTTACACAAAACTATAAAAATGTCAGTTTTAGAATCATGAGGTGCACTATCTAGGAAACATCATTTTTGAGTTGGGTGTGTGAGTGGATCTTGTAATGGTGTAGGATGTGGTGTCTTCATAGTGGCCCCATAATTTCTCTGATGTTTGCAGTTTTCTAGGTTTTTACAGTTATTACCAAAAAATTTATTAGGGATTTATCTCATTTTTAGTGTCTCTCACAGGCCTAACCAAGAGTGGGATATGTTTTATTGGTCAATGTCTTCTGAGAATGCATTTCCGGAGATGAAGATACAGTTGACCAAAACATTGATTTCGATCTTACCCGAACAAGGTAAGAATAACACCTTGTTATTTGATGTGTTCGATGTTAGACTTGGGGAAGTGTTGATGAAGGGTGATTGGGTTGTATATTATGGGTCAAGGTCGTTGAGACCACCTGAATGAATTTACCCTACCTGTGACCATGATCTAGCAACTTTGGTTAATGCCATAATGTGTTGGAGGCGTTACTTGTTGGGAGAAACCGTCATGGTTTTCACCGGCCATAAGAGTCTCAAGTAAATATTATTCTAGAAGTATTTTAATCTTCAACATCAATGGTGGGTTGAGTACCTAAAATCCTTTGATTTTTAGTTCATCTGTGAACTAGTGATGGGGAATAGTGTAACTGATTTCTTGAACTGAAATAATCATAATAAATTGGTTCAATAATATAGTTCAGAGTGGAAGAAGATGGCCTTATTTGCTGTGATGCATTTAGGGGTACAGGATGGGAATTGAAATAAGACACTTTTGTCTATAGCTGTTGAATCTACAATTTTGTGTTGAGTAAAAGATATTCAATTATTAGATTAAGAGTGTTTGGCTATCGAATAAATACATAATGGTGGGGAGTCGCCTTCTAGTTGTGATTTCTATAAATATGAAGTTTCTTATGTTCATGGTCATGTTGGGGTGAAATTAAGTGTATGAGAGGAGTTGATTCATGATTTTCATCTGTCAATGTGGGCAATGCATCCTGAATTTACTAAGATGTATCGTTATCTTCATAAACACTTTTGGTGGACAACAATGCAGAAAGAATTTTTTAGTTGGGTGGAATGATGCGTTACTTTTCTATAGGTGAAGGCTAAACATTAGTGTCTATGTGGGTTTTTTCAGACATTATCTATTCTAGAGTTGAAGTAGAATGACATGATGATGAACTTCGTAGTGGATCTTCGGAGGATTCCTTGGAATAATGATGTAATTTGGGTGGTGGTATATCATCTAAACAAATTGGTTCATTTTTTCTGATCCAAAAGACATATACATCAACTAGTGGAGATAATTTTATGTTCGATTAGTAGTACGGTTGCATGGTGTTCTGAGATCCATTGTTCTGGATTGTGATCCACATTTCCCCTAGTGTATCTAGAAGGAACTATAGAAGGCACCGGGTACAAATGTTCATTTGAGTATGTCTTACCAACCAAAATATGATTGGCAGTCAGAGCGTATAATTGACGTATTAGAAGACATGGTCAGAGCATGTGTTCTGGAATTCACAGGATATTGGAAAAGGCACTTGTCACTTATTATGATTTCCTACAAAAATATTTTTTAGGCTACAATTTAGATGGATCCATTCGAGGCACTCTATGGGAGACTGTATAGATATCTACTATGTGAGTTAGTGGTTGGGGACTCTGAGCTACTGGGACTGAGTCTGGTGCATGAGACATTAGAGAACGTCTCATTGATTTAAAAATGTATGAAAGTAGCTCAAAGTAGACATATTTCATATGTCAATCAGTGTAATATACCTCTTCAGTTTATGGTGGGTGATACTGAGTCTCTTCAGTTGTCTCCATGGTTGGGTCACTGTTGTATCTGTAAAAAGGGAATGTTGGTCCCTAGGTATGTGGGGCCATTTGAGATTTTGGAGAGGATCAGACCATTGAATTATCAATTAGCGCTTTCAAAGTGGTATACTAGGATGCATGATGTTTTCCATGGGTCCTAAATCTAAAAGTATCACCCTGATCCATCTCATATGATCCACACTGATGATGTCGAGCTTGAGGTTGATGCGTTCTTTGAGGAGAATATGGTTTGTATTATGGACCAAGGTGAGAAGATCTTTTGGGGAATGTCTGAGCCTTTGGGTTGTGTTTTATGGTTGAATAGTTCTTTTTAGGAGAAATCATGGGATATGTAATTTGATATGTGGCCCCAATGGCCTGATAACGTTTATTTGGGAAATCAATGATGCTCGGAAAGAGCATCTCAAGGACGGGTCGTCATAAGGTGGAGAGTTTATAATATTTGGCAACTCCCTTAAGGTATATTTTTGTTTACATTTCACTTTAAGTTCCTTATTTTGGTTAAATAAGTGTTTTCTCAAGTTCATGTGGAGACTCGGGGGTCTTCTGGTGGTTTGGGACATGAAAGATAACGAAAAAGGGGGTTTCTGTGAATGTTGCATGGTTTGCGTATGATTAGTGGAAACTGAGTATAAATATTAGTTGACTGTCTGAGGGGGTTTTACTAATAGTAGCATCCATACTTTTTTCACACTGTTTGGAAATCTATGTGGGTAAAACTTATTTCCTAGTAACATTGAGAATATTACAAAAATTCTATTACGGGATTTTAAGTTTCAGTCGGTATTTTCCTCTTTCGTTCTCCCATGAACCCTAGTGACACCCAAAAATCATCAAGAGATTCAATGGATTAGTCTCCCTCATCATAGGACCATTCGGATGGTCGTTGGTTGGGGATTGAATATTTTAGTAAGGCTAATACCACAAATTGTTCTCTTTTTGGTTTATGGTTTGTATCTTCTCCCTCTCTCCATCGAAATCTCTAAAACCTTTTTTTTCTGGTGAGATATTTTCTGAGTGTTCAAAGTGTGGTGGAATCGGGATCTAAGGCCACTATTGGATGGTCATTCTTGAATGGATTCAATGTAGGTGGCCGAAAATTTATATCCCACAGTTTATATTTATATTTGTTCAGGTAGGGTTTTATTCTTGTCCTCATTGTGATGTGTTCTTGGATTCGTTGGAAAATGTTTTATATGGAGTGCCTAATTAACCAAATGAACCCTCTCGATCCTTGTGGGATGCATGGAGAATGTTGTGAATATTTTTAGGGCCACCCATGGGGTTCCCCAAACTCTTTTAAATGGGATAATGGGAGTATAAGGTGTGAAATAGACTCATTATAATATGGAGACTTTGTGAGTAGGTTAATATGATTATGTAATGGTTTATAATTGATTTTGGAAAGTTGTGTCTATGTGGTTAAAGGATAATGGATTGTTTGGATGAAATTTAAATGGGAGACATGGTATTAATAGAAATATGATAAGGAATTATGTTTAAATTATTGTATAATTAGTGAGATAGTCATGGGAAAAATGAAATGGGGTAAAGGGTTAAGTGATATAAATGATGGATTTTTTAATAGATTTCGGAATATTGTTAACATCCCATTTAATTATATTGTTCTGTTATTGAAAATGATTTTTGATATGATTTTTTTCAATGAGGTTAATTATGGTGAAAGATAAGTATGCATGTGAAAATTTATCCGTAGAGTTCGGTATAGACTTTAGGTTATACACCCATGTGTCCAGTTGGACCGAGGTTCTAGATCCACCCATAAATACACTAGTTTGGGAAGGGGGTATAGTTCTATTCCTATAACTGTTCCATTCCACCAAGACTGTGGTTTTGAGGTGGTTATTGTGTGGTTATTATAATGTGATTCTAAGAGACATAGGAATTGATTTTTAGTCCCATATTCTTGAGGATATTGAACATTCCTAATCCATTAAACACATGAAAGTTTTAAATTAAACCATTGGCTGTGAATATAATGGACCAGGATTTGAAGGTAGGATAATTTAATATAACATAATATATAATGGCCTATTGAACTTATTATATTTAATTTTGATTATTTATAACATTAATACACTATCAATTTTTATTGTATACATCAAGACACTATTGTTGGTGGGATACTGAGTTATGCTTACACCATCCTTAGGCTGCCATTGGGAAACCGTGTAGATTTCATGCTTGCAGGTTAAGACAATGTGATGTCCCTGTACTCGGGAGTTGAGTTGTACATTGGGAATTTATGGGTGAGGTTCCATACATTGATTCAAGAACATTTTGGGGATTTTTTTGTTTTTATTTCTTTTAGGGTTTTGTTCACATGGAACTGTAGCATGTCGTGACATATTTTCTATTGTATGTGGTTCATCCCATTTGGGAGTTGTTTATTTAGGAATGTTATTAATTATTTCTTATTTTCCCCTCTATTTAAATTTTTTTCTATTGTGGCTCACTCTTGGAAAGAGGGTATAGTCTCCCAATGTGACCAATTAGACCCCCACTAGTACTTCAAAAGCACTGGCCTAAAGGGAGGCATGCTTGAGGACATGTGGTAACCCGGCTCGGCACAAAACATTAGTGGCTAATGGGTCGGGGATGTTACCTGAAATATACTTGATTAAGTTATAATATTATAAACATTTAATCATAATGTAAAAGTTCTAATATGATGCAATAATTAACATAATATAATATTTATATGTCCAGAATCATAGAACTAAAAAAACTTTCTTTAGAAATGTTATTATTTTCATATCCTTCATAATGTTTTGTAATGAAAATGTTAATTATCTTAAGAATATACCTCACTGGTGTGAAAATATATGTTTCAAACTATAGTTTTTTTGTGTTCCAGTTGATTATATAGTGAAGATGAATGCACCTTTTTGGATTTATTACTCCTAGGTACCATTTCACTAATTCCACATCAACTTGTGATATCCAGATAGGGATGTATTTCTAGAAAGACACATTGAATGCCTTCCTTAGCAAAACAATATAATATTATTCTATAATTATAATTAATTTATATCTTAGGATTATGTTCCCTAATATATGGTTTCTAAAATCTAGTTCCCATGGAATCCACTATACATCCTTTGATACCAACTATAATGATCTTGACTTCAGTAGCTCACAGGTAGTGTATTATTTTTCAAAATTGGTTTAGAAATATGGAACAAAATACCAAAGGACAGATTAGTTTTTAATTTTTGGAGAACCATCTACATACATGAAACCTATTTTACATCTGGATAATAATATAAAACATAAAACAAAACAAAATAAAATAATATTCATCCTTGAAACCTCTTTAAATGATTTTTTTCGTATCTTGAATAAAGCAGAAAATTATGGGTGATCTCAAATGATCAGTAAGGGATAACTATAGAAGAAGATACCATGTGTAAATAAAAATAATAAACAAGGAAAGGTAAATAACTGAACACAAATGATGTTTAAATAATAATACTATCATGATAAGATAAAGATGAATCAATATGGATAGATAAATAACTGAAAACACATTCCTTTTAATCAATAAAATTGGATTGAAATGAATCCATTGATAATATGATCAGGAAATTATTATGGATTATAATAATAATTAAATTAACAACAAAAAAAATTACTACTGTTTGAATTATATTTTTCCTTGTAAATAGATTTTATTACCATCAAGATCTATTCTCTAGACAATTTAAAAATATAGGGTAAATATGTTTCTAGTTTGTTCATATTAATTGTCTCATGAGGCTACCCATGCATCGTGGATATATCTATAATTAGGACCCACCTATGTTTTTTATTTTTTATTTATTCTTCATATATCAAATAATTTATTTAATTCATAAACAGTGTCCCTTGTCATCATGTATTTGTATTGAATACAGGATATTGATTTATCAACACACATAAATATTACACCATTTTCGATGAATATTCAATGCATATAAAAAGTATACATGATTGAAGACTATAATGATTTAACTAATGTGTATACTAGAAACATAATTGATGTATTTTTTAAAATATCATCATCATCTCTGATAAATTTTTACATTCAAGTTCCCTTATTAACACATTTTACTAAGAATAGTCCATCAAAACCAAGGGAAGGAAAACATAAGAAAGGGTGAACTAAGATGATTTGTAAGGGAATACATGGAAGATATCAATCATAAAATATTAAAATAAAAAAAATGATAACATAATCATCTATGATTTATCATCATGAAAGGTTGATTCCCATTAAATCAATGATCAGATCATACAAAATCAAATCAAATCCAAAATCTAGATTAATAATTATGTGAAAGTAGTAATCAACATTTAAAATTTATAACATAGGAATATGGAAAATTAAGCATATGAGAATATAATTTTTTAAAAATTTTAATTGAAATCATGTCGATGGTTAATCATCTATTATAAGAAAGAGGTAATCACAATAAAATTTTAAAATTTGAAATTATCTACTCTTAATTATGTCATAAATATAATATTTTGAGCAATATAAGAAGTAATCACACTCAAAAATAAAAAATTGATTACAATTATTCATAATCACACCCACACATATCATCATCATTTCTTGAGATATATATCATATTATCACATTAATTAGTGGGATATAATGGAACCCGCATTTATTTTTAAACCATTTTATTGAATTTGATATATTGGTAAAAATAAATGTTTTTCAAAAAACAGTGAAATTTATAAATATTCAAGTAAATAAGTTAAATAAAATGTTGAATTTTAAGAAAAAATTATCGCGCAAAGAAACAATTAGGTCAACTATTCATTAAAAAGTCTTTCTATCATTTTAGGAAAAAATCATAAAATCATAATATTAATTATAAATTATAGAAATAATAAGGGTAGAATAAAATAAATTTTGTTTAAATTATATAATATATTCAATTTCCTCAATAAAAAATCATCAATGGAAATCCCATAATGAAATGAGATTGTTACATAAATCTCTTACCTCATGTATTGCCCTGCATCAAATGTGACAAAACCTCCTATATAATAAATTTTGAATTATTAATAATTTATTATTTTTAAATATTAATTCATACAATAATTTTAACCATTCCTTCTTCATTTACAATTATTATTGTTTTACCCGTTCATCCCCTAAAAGGATATTCAGGTGAAAACTGATCGATTTTCCATATATGTTTTGGTTTGATGGTTCTTGTCCTTACCCCTTGGTATTGGTTTAATAATATCCTGAAAATTAATAATGAAATATTTTCTTTATTTATTTACTATAAATAACTTTATAATCTTTCATATAAAGTAGTGATAAAAGTTAATTACATCACATCGAGGAGACAATAGTTCGTATCTATGTATAGGTGATTTTTACACTTTTTTATGGATGGAATGTAATAATTTAAAATTAAAATTCCCCATTAACGAGTCATTATGATAAAATAATCATAACATTTACTCATTACATTGTTATAATTACAATCCATGTAATGATGTAATTAAAAATGAAACACAAGGCTTCTTAGAGGTGGAAAGTATGCATGAGCAATGTTATCATTTTCCAACCAATGGTAACGTATGTTGTAAGATAATATATAACAAATAAGTAACAAAAATAATTTTATATTTATTTTAAATAAATATTAAATACACCAAAATAACTAACCAGTAATGATGGTTTCATGAAAAATAGTCAGAATACTATGTGCATGCAGTAGTCGACATCTACGCATGAATGATGCATTAATTTCACAAATGATGGAATGAATGGGTAGAATAGTTTTCCAAAATTTATAATAATAAAATTATATATCTATGATACTAGTTTCATTGTTTTATAGTGGAAAAATATATTTTTATAAGGTGGATGAAAAATGAGACATGAAAAATATCAGGAAGATCGTATACCTCTTATTTCAGAATCCACCATTGAATATTTTATACAGAACCCTTATGTTTGTATTTTCGGACTCGAATTACATCTAGAAACAATACTAGAAATAGCACTTATACCTATGGTATTAAACCGTGGGTATAGCCCTAGAAACTGTGGGTATACCATATACCCATGGTTTCAGTAACCGTGGGCTGCAGTGCCGTCGCAATAGGCCTATACCCACGGTTCTTTGAAAACTGTGGGTATAGACCCAGAAAAATTTATATTACCCACGGTTCATTGAACTGTAGGTATAGATGTATACCCACGGTTTAATAACCGTTGGTATACATCATACTAATTTGCAGATGTATACCCACTATTTTAAAACCCTGGGTATACTGATTTACAGCGCCAGATGTTTCCCATGGTTCAATGAACCATGGGTATAGGTAGGTCCCCTGTAGCAGTGCAACTGCACCTCAGCTGCACCTCACTCTACAATTATGCACCTCTACGATTCTGCACCTGTAAACATTCTGCACCTAAAAAAAGAATATAAGATCCTACATGTATCTTTACAACACCAAGAAGCCAACAATTACCCATGAATCATCATGAATTAAAACCTAATGAAAGAAAGAGTAAAATCCACACAATATTCTACATTATTGAGGAATGTTATTCAACCCCTTTCCGGGCCAAAATGTTACATTCTAGGCCTAAACATCCATGAATAAAACCTTACACTTATACCTCGGTATAAGGAATCCATTAATTGATTCCAAGGTACAAAACCAAGGGGATTCACTACCCAAATTCTAGCATCACCTATCATGGCTACACTAGCCTCAATCATACTTGAATGACTCATCACAATCGAATTTACATATGTTGATAGCTTGTCACGAACCAAATCTGGTCGCCTTCAAAACCGGCACCTGACCCGGTCCATGGAAAGACCCGAAGGGCGTTCCCTATCCCCACAGGCTAGCACAAGTGCCCGGTATCATTAATTTAGGTTTGGGAATGATTTACCTGAGTATGAAATCATAAAACATTAAAAACAATCCATAATATAAATCTGAAATTTTTGAGTCAAACTAGACTTAAGTAAAAACCAGAACCGAGTACATTGGTTTAAAGATAATACTAGTGGTCCAAATAAAAATAATTATAGCTTCAAAATAGCCTCAAGGACTCCACACGACTAGGGGTCATCGCCCCCAAGCTATCTCCACAACTCCGCACCAAGGATGGGAACTAACACCATGAACCGCCATCACCCTTAGCCTTTCCTTTACCTGAATCAAAAATAACCAAGTCTATGTACACCCAAAGGGTGTAAGTAGGGTGTGAGACTAAGCCAAGTTGGATACCACCCAATGATTCCAAAGAGTAAGAAATACAATGTGAAAAAGCAAGTAGTTTTCAAACGCAAGGAAAAGTAGTGTTAAAATTTCAAGAAATGAAACCTCTAATTGAAAATAGTTTTCAATCCAAAATTTTCAGAATATTAATACATTAAAATAGAAATGTTATAAACTATAATTTACTTCCAAACACACCCTAGGACATGGGTAAATACTACAAATCCAATGAGCAACAACATTGGGAACACCCCTAGGCACTAGGTTGTCTTGGGCCCTATGTACCTCGTACCTCGGTGTAAAGTAACCATAGAAAAATCCTTTCTAATGCACGAGCCACTAGTACGTAACATACCCATAACCTATTGGTCCCCAATAATCATCCACATAGTTTAGTTATATTTGTCATTATCCAAATGCTATGTGAAACAGGGACAAAACCCATCCGGTCCACTAGCCGTACTAGTACAAATCTGCCCCACCTTGGTACCTCGGCTTCCCTTTTTTTGCTCAATCAATTTCAGCATGAAACATAAAAAAAATTTCATATAAAACACCATTACTGGTCAAACACAACCAATACAGTAGCTATCACATTTGTATCACTTAAAACACGCAACAAAACACTTAGATTTTTCATAAAACAATTCCTAAAAATATCGTGGTGTTTCGGACAAAAAACTCCTTATAAACCTCCCTTGCATACTATGTGCACATATTTATGTTTACAAAACATAAAGGGAATCCTACTAAATTTCAGTGAAAACACAAAATCATTTTAGGGCAACCCCATATGGTTCATGAAACGACATCATTGCAAAGTCTCCATTTTTACACAACACAACTCTTAAAATTTCTTGTGGTTCACAAACACCATTAAAATCAGATTTTTCAGCAACAAACACAAGGTACAATCATTAAAAAAAATATTTTTATATCTATTATAGTTCAATAAAATCAACTAGTTACTTATAGGGTAGCCCCAATTAAACTAATAAAATATTTCTATGAAAAAACCCCAATTTCACATGAAATTGCCATTTAGGATTCATTTTAAATACAAACACCACTAAAACTATATTTTTCAGAAATATTAGAATTGAATAAGCATGAAAAAAACATAAAAAATAGTAGCCAATTCACAAAGATTCCATACACAATGTAATCACCTACCAAAACCAAGAAAACCCTTGAATCCTTTGTGTGAAAACTCAAACGCACCACCGTCGCACCTCAAGGAAGGTAAACCAGACATAAAACCATCATTTCAGACCATGAAATACAAGATAAAATCGTAATTTTTAAACCCTGCTTCTTGGACATAAGGAACCTCAATGATAATGGAAGAAACCCTAAGTAAATTGGTTGTAACCCTAAACAAATTGAAAGAAGAAAGGCGGAGAACAACTTACTTAAAATATCTTATATAAATCTCCCCCAACAATACCAGTAGCTGATTTTAAAAATACTCAAACCTTCAAGAGAGGTTTGAACATGGATAGGTAGATCATTTAGGAATTTGAATGGGGGAAAAAGAGTAAGAATCAAAGGATTTATGAAGGAAACAAATTACCTTTATAAATCTTCCCGAAATTTGAGTTTTTCAGAGGTTTTGACCTAAACCGCAATGAAAATGAGTTGCAAAGAGTGTGGGAGGCTATTTTATGCGCGGCTGGATTCCAGGGGTGTGTTTGGGGCTTGGAATCACCGAAAAACCCTTAAAAATTAATATGTTATTAATTAAATAAAATTAATTTTTAAAACTGGATATGGGCTTCCGGGCAGGCCCAATCCATTAGATAAAAACGAAAACAAATCTTGGTTATGGATTTCAAAAGGGACCAAATTTTATTTGTGGTGTTAATATATAAGGGGAGGACATTTAGGAGTTGTAATGAGTGAAAAATATTAAAAAATGAATAATTCATAAAAGAAAAAATATTAATTTTTAAATCTGGAATTGGGCTCGCGGTTTGGCCCAATTCACGAAAACTCACCTATTCTCCATAAAAACATTAGAAACCCCCAAAACAAATCATGAATGGAAATTAAATGGAATTTAACATTAAAATATGTCATGTATGTGACATATCCAAACCCACATACCCATTAAAAAGATGGTATTTTTTATTTTAAAGTTACATGACTTGTACTCCCCCTCTAAGGGACCTACTACATCGAAACGGGCCTCATCCTTTAGATTTTAAACCAATATCATATGTCTCATATGGGTACACAAACATGTACATGAAAATGAATGCATTGTTCTAGAATTTCCATAGAATCATCATGTTCAATATTTAGTGTTTTAACATATTCATTCTAGAGTGACTGGGAAGATACACTTTCTTCTATCACCAGGCCTAGTGAACCAGGAACTTCCAAGAAGAACCTGACCCATTTCAATGATAGTTCTAAAATTTAAATTTTTTTATGGTTAAATTCATGATCCTCCCCCTCCCCCTCCCCCCCTGCCTAGCCCCTCCCCCTCCATCCCCCCTGCCCAGCCCTCCCCCATGCCCAGCCCTCCCCCCCGCCCAGCCCTCCCCCTCCCCCCTGCCCAGCCCTCCCCCTCCCCCCTGCCCAGCCCCTCCCCCTCCCCCTGCCCAGCCCCTCCCCCTCCACCCCATCCCCTCCCCCCCCCCTGCCCAGCCCTCCCCCTGCCCACCCCTCCCACTCCCCCCTGCCCAGCCCCTCCCCCTCCCTCCCCACTGCCCATCCCTCCCCCTCCCCTTCCCAGCCCTCCCCCTGCCCATCCCCCCCTCCCCCCTGCCCAGCCCTCCCCCTCCCCCATGCCCAGCCCCTCCCCATCCCTCCCCACTTCACAGCCCTCCCCCTCCCCCCCTTCCCAGCCCTCCCCCTGCCCAGTGCCCCTCCCCCTCCCCCTCCCCCTCCCCCCTGCCTAGCCCCTCCCCCTCCCTCCCCACTGCCCATCCCTCCCCCTGAATCTCCCTGCAGGAAATATGTAGATGCATGCCATGTTTTATTTAGATGCAGACCCAACCGGGTAAGGTACTGAAACTGTTAAAAAACATCCTAAAATTTTGATAAGGTACTACAACTCACTGTATTATAGAACAGATTATAACAGAAAACAAATCTAAAATCAGGTGTCCAACTTAATATGTTCCCTTAAGGTATGCTTATTTAAGGTAATACAACTCACTATAATAAAAAATAGATTATAACACAAGAAATACTAGTCAAACTCATGAAGAATTTGATTATCACTGTATCATTTACTGCTTGAGTTATAAACAATATAAACTTCCATACATCATATCCTATTGAAGAGTTAGTTGGGAAAAAAATACCTTCATCAATCCTCGCTGAGACATAAATGATACACATCTCTTAAGTTTCTTCTCCATGCTTGTAAATTGAAGGCATTCATTCCATCAGCCCATGAAAATTCACCAATATTTCCGTTCATCGCTATACTGGGAGAGAAAAATCAATGGATGTCTAGAAACTCTTAGGCATGACCCACAAAAATCAATATACAGTGGAGTCAATAGTGAAAACATATCACCTGCATTCATATGTTGGATGAAAGGGAGGTTAACTCTATGATTTTACGACCAATAACCTGCATTCATATAGTGTGTAAATGCAAATGAAAAATGATGCATGGTAGGGAGGTTAATTCCACAATTTTAGGAAAACATACATGTTATAGTGATCTGGAACTTATTAATGCATGATTCCCTTGATCTCTTCATGTGCAGAGTGAGTCACCTGCAATATATAAATAAAAATATTCAATATTCTTCTTAAAAGATAAAGAGAGTAATAACGTATGAAAATGTATTATGCGAACGGGAAATACTGCAAATTGTCTAGGAGATTATTTCAACAATATTACGAGAACATACCTATTGCGGGGCAAGCAACACATCGGTCAAGATTCGATTGAAGTGGCTGATCTGGGTGGTTTTGTTAACATCCACCTCACCCATGCACTTGATTTGTGTTTCCAGCGCACACTTTAAGAACACTTTCAGATTCTAGAATGTTGATTCACTCTGCATCCCACATACCAATTATGGCTGGAAACAGAGAGGAAACAAATCATTTGTGCTGTAATGAATAGTCAGAAATTTCAGGTTTAATGATAGCAACCAGAAGTGTTTACCTTCAACTGGAAGACAGTGCCCCATTGATGATTGTTCAGAAGGTGCTGATGAAAGGTGATATCCTGGGAGTGGTCGATACTCTAATGCGCCATGGTAATCAACTAAATCAGTTGAAAATTCATTTCTGGGAGCACTTGAAGTCCTACTATGTTGTTGGAAGCTCAAAAGTGATCTTCCATCATACTCAATAACCTGGCTCCAATTATCATATGCCTTCTTCATTAAGGTTTCCACGTATACCTGTAAAAAGACAATAATGGAAGCAGATATTAGGTTTTAAAAGCCTCATATTCAATTGTCACCCGAGATAATATGTTGGGTAAGAGAGAATTGAATCATTTCATTTTATTAAGCTTTGTCCTTCCTATTATTAAATACTACCTCCGGTCCACAGTATAAGCAAAAAATAACAGTTTCACAATAAATAAGAAAATCAATTAAAAGTGGTTTGAAACACTCAATTTATCACAAATTATAATATAATTGGTAAAATATTATTGGTTCAACAACATGAAATTTATTTTCATAGTTAATGAATATCATTTGTGGAAGCAATTAATTAAATACGCTACTTTTTCTTATACTTCTGACCATGAAAACACATTATTTTATTCTTTATATTGTGGATAGAAACAGAATAATGTAAAGCATTTGGACTGTGTTGTTTAACTCAGAGGTCACTAAGATTGGATAATAGGCCAAGTGACTGTGACCCTATATGGATGGAAAAGAGAGGACAGATTTTCAGTTCCTGATCTCCCACGAGCCCCTCCCCGCTGCCCAACCCCATCCCCCCTGCCCAGCCCCATCCCCTGCCCAGCCCCATCCCCCATGCCCAGCCCCATCCCCCACCAACCCCTCCCCCCTGCCCAGCCCCATCCCCCTGCCCAGCCCCATCCCCAACTAGCCCTGTCCCCCTGCCTAGCCTCATCCCCAACTAGCCCCATCCCCCCCTGCCCAACCCCATCCCCCACCAGCCCCTCCCCCCTGCCCAGCCCCACCCCCCCTGCCCAGCCCCATCCCCTCTGCCCAGCCCCATCCCCCCTACCCAGCCACATCCAACCTGCCCAGCCCCATCCCCCCTGCCCAGCCCCATCCCCCACCAGCCCCTCCCCCATGCCCAGCCCCATCCCCCACCAGCCCCATCCCCCCTGCCCAGCCCCAGCCCCCACCAGCCCCTCCCCCCTGCCCAGCCCCATCCCCCCTACCCCTCCCCATCCCCCAAATAGCAGGAGAAATGTAAACCATTTTTAGATGACAGTAATTTTAAACATGTTTGTCATAAAATGTATAGATTGCAGATAGAAGAAATCACACTAATCAGAATATTACATGAAAAACTTGTTTGTCAACAAAAAAAATTTAAGTAATGTAGGTTCTTAAGAAGATAGAAAAAATACTAAAAATGTACATATTACATGATAAAGGGGTTTGTCAACAATGGTTACTATAGAAGGTGTTAGTTCCATCTTTGTGGTTCGTTTTCATGATAAAACAGATGGCAAAAATTAAAATATTTATGACAATGCTAATATTTAAATGTACATACTCCTGTAAGTGTAGACAAGTACGAGATGGAAAGAACAGTTTGTTTGAAAGAATTCGAATACACTTTCTATATTGAATTAATAGACATGTGTTTATGATAATGGAATTAAATTAGTAGTCATTAAATATAACTATTGAATACCTGAGCAGTGGACATATTCAAGGTTGTAGTATCAAATCGTGTGCCAATGCTTGAAGTCCCTGGAGAAGACCTAATATTTCGATGATCCAATCACGAATTGTTAAAATTATCATAACAGTAATAATAATTTCAATTGTTAATAAAACAAATTAAAGACCAAAGAAAATTTACCTGGATATATTGAATGCCACTACTTATGAAGATGCACTGCTTTGATCTCCCTGTTCAATAATGAGGAAAAATTTAGTATTTTGGGTATTTTGTTTTCTAATATAATCAGAAATTTTTATACACTCCTACAAACCCGAATGTCTTCAAAGAATTCAGTAAATATGCTGATGTAGTTGTCATTATTGTTGATGAAAATTACTTTTTAGCTCTTATATTAGAAAGAAGCATTCAGATTCTCGTCATATAAGATGAGTTCAAGTTCATATTGTAAACCACATGCTAATGTGTTGATGCTCTCCAACAATTGTAAAATGATACACACTATATTAAATGTCCATTTAACTTAGATGTAGCCTACTCCTTCATTGAAAAAAACTTAAACAAAAGTACTATAGATATAAATTGATGATATTACGGGCATATTAAAAAAATAATAATTTTTAAATCTAGTAGAATCTTATTGAGATCCCAAAACGGAAACAGTACAAATAATTAAAAAGGAATAAGAAACATAAAAGAATGAAAATTTCAAAGATACTTGGACCCCTAACTTGAATAGTATTCATTGTGACCAGAAAACAGAAATCTATAGCAGTTGTTTCAAGGATGTTCATATCACAACTGTTCTTGTACAGGGAGGCCTGCAAGAAAATTATCACACATCAAATTTCACCCTAGAAAACAAACTAACTCAAACTGGGTTGACATTCCAAAAACAGCTGATTTGTGATTGTTCAGGATCATTTTCATACAAGGGAGAGTGTTGGGGAGACTTCCCCATGGAAACCATATCCAAAAAATGGTCATTGCACTGCTTTAGAAGAAATCAACAGACTTTCTCAATGAGGGTGCCAATGCCCACATAAAAATTCCGATGACAAAAAATGAAATGCGATGCATGTGAAATTTTCGACAAATAAAACCACAGAATAAAAAACAACCAGTTTAATAATGATTAAATGGTCATAAACACTTCATACATTAATTTTACCCTCCTCAATGGACACGTTAATGCGTTCAGTAGAAGAACCCAACCGTTGTAAGGCACATTGCAATGCCATTGTCAAAACTATTTGTAATGATGCTTGACCTGAAATCATAAATCACAATAATGAAATGATAACAATATCATGTGTTCATTAATTACAAGAGTAGACATATTAATTTTAATCTTGAAAATAAGATGATATCACAATTTTACACTTTTCAATGCCATTGATGCTGGAAGATGAATCAGCATCACATAAACTAGAGATTTCACCCATACATTGAAAACATTAAACAACAAAACATGAAACTGCATCATATTATGAAAATATGAGTCTGGGGTTAAATTGGATATTTGAGGATGCAGTTGAGTAAAAAGAAAACTTGTCATGATGTAAAAAAATGGTGTGGTAAAACCATAACTTTAGCGACTATGGATAAGTCGACATCGTGTCCAGCTCCTCCCCCAGCCCCTCCCCCTCTTTCCCCACTACCCAGCCCCTCCCCCTCCCTCCCCATTTCCAAGCTCCTCCCCCTCCCACTCCCTCCCCAGTGCCCAGCCCCCCTTCTCAACCCATCCCCACTACCCAGCCCCCCTGCCCAACCCCTCCCCCTGCCTCCCCACTGCCCAGCCCCCTGCCCAGCCCCTCCCCATTGCCCAGCCCCCCTGCCCAGCCCCTCCCCCTCCCTCCCCACTTCCCATCCCCTCCCCCTCCCTCCCCACTTCCCAGCCCCCCATGCCCTGCCCCTCCCCACTGCCCTGCCCCCCCTGCCCAACCCCTCCCCCTCCCTCCCCACTGCCCAGCCCTCCCTGCCCAGCCCCTCCCCACTACCCAGCCCCTCCCCCTCCATCCCCACTCAACAGGATTTTTCTTTTTTGTTTGGAGTCTTCCTAAAACACACAAAACCAAATTAAAAAATTAGATAAAGGAAAGATGAAAACCACAAACAGCTTATAAAACATCTAAATCAGTTATTCATCTTCAAATATTCATATAACTGTCAGATCACATACCAATTAGTTCCTTTACGTTTAAAGAAAAAGATCAGAAGCAACTAAACCTTCTCAACACCTTCAATAGATGATCTCTTCTGCTTCAAAGTAGAGGACACAGTCATACTCGCCTGATGAACATCCTCTGCATGTCGAGTATATGAAAAGGAGATTAAGTGAATGCATCCCCCTCCCCTCTCATCCCTCCACTGCACCCCCCTCCCAACCTTCCCCTCCCAGCCCCCCCCCCCCCAACCCTCCACTGTAGCCCCCCCATCCCTAGCCTCCCCTCCACTTCTAAGGAAAAGATTAGATGGTGAGATAATAATTAACACACCAAACCATAAAAACAAAAATGGCATGTGAATATTACCTAAAGAATTGTCAAATAACACCCCTGATGAAAACATAATCCAAAATTCATTTCTTTGCATACAGAAATTTACATACAAGCAGTCCACCAATAAAAAAAATTAAAACTCCAACACAATTATCTCTACTAAGTCAAAAATGGAGATTATTAATATCCCCCCCATCACCATCATCGTTATCCCCATGTCCAGCATCATAATCATTAGCAGCAACATCATCAGCATCATCATCACCACCAGCAACATCATCATCATTATAATCAGCAATCTCATCACTAACAACAGCATCAACAACATCCTCGCCAGCTCTATCGCCACCACCGTCATCACCACTAGGACCCTCATGGGAATCACCTAAGGCATTATATAAAGAGCACATTGATGCCATACATGAATCAAAAGTTGCAGCAACCTCTAATGGTAGTGACTAACTCAACATTGTCATATCTTTCATGAAATGTTCATTCATTAGCTTACTTTTTTCATGCTCCTCTAATACTATTTTCTTTGTCGCAGCTAATTCAACACGCGTACTTTCCAACTCAGAGGCCTTAGAGGCATTAGAGGAGTCTGATGATGACTAATACCTAGAGGGGACAATGTTTTTTCCTGGTCTACAATGTACTCTTCCTGGATGCTCCACACCTAACACCTGACTCAAATGATCATTTGGCCCTAAGTTGTCAGCATCTTCATCCATGGCCTCCAAGGAAGACTGTTGAAATTATACACATATTAAATTATGAATTTCGTATAAATGTTTGAAATATATATAAAAAACATACAATTTTTTCTTGTGTTTGTGAATCAACTGCAGTTCTATCTTTTCTTTTCCTACTAAAGAAGAATAATTTGGAACGAGGTACGGGACCATAAATTCCCCATTCAGCTTGCTGCATATGAGAAATGCAGAAATTTGGATTACAACCATATATGATAAATGCAAAAAAATTGATTGAACGTACCAGTCACTTCTCATGATCGGGCATTGTAGTGCGCCTCAATTTGTGTAGATATATCATTTCATCTTAGTTTTTTTTTCACTAAAACATACTAAGAAACAAAAAAACAATACAAGTAATAAGAATTATATTTTATATAAAAACCATTAAAGATGGGTAGTACCTTATACTGTTCAGTCTTACAATGTGCGATCATTTTTTGATATTGACTTTTTGGACAGTCAGGGATTGTGGGTACACCCTCTAACTCAGAACCCACTCTGCTCCTCCAACCAATATGTAACTCATACTTGTATGACCGCCAATACTCTCCAAGATCACTCAACCTAGCAGTTTTGGCAGCTTCACCATTTGGAAAGTTAAATCGACTCTGCAACAAAAATGTTATGTCATATAAATACATTACTAATATAAATATAAATTTATTAAATTTCCATACGCATATCTGCGCCCATGCCCTATCCTTGATGTCAGCACTGATATGTCTCCATGTTACCGGTTCCACCAGAATGATATCATGATATTTGGCTAAAGTAGCCTTGAAACATCTACACTCCTTATCATTTTTACCTACCATTTGATTTATAGGATTGTAATCCACCATAATCCGAGTTTCGCAATTCCAGGCATCCTGCATTCGAGTGCACCCACGTTTCCTACTAGAAGATCCCACTAAATAACATAAGAGGTGAAAAGAGAAGAGTTAAGTGACAATATAATAGGAAAAAAGTGATATTCTATAATTTGAAACATTAATAATAATAAAAACCTGATGTGGGCTCCTGAATTGGTTGTGAGGCATCTGTGGACTCTGCTGGATCAACGTCCTCCGAAGGAAGTATCTGTTCCACAGCATGCTCTGGCTGATCTTCATGAACAGGAGTGGAAACTGAAGTAACAGACTCAATATGTGTAGGATGGATGGTAGGAAAAGGAGGTGGCATAGACATGTCAAAATATGTGTAGTAGGTCTAGGGATATATAAATGGATATGCAAATTGTGGAGGTGAGAACATCGGTTGAGTTGGCGTGGACATGGAATGGGAAAATGAGCGTAAATGGGATGATGATGGCAGCATGTATGGGAACATCCCAGGGGTCTCAAGCGGAGGGAGGACATGTGTGGTAGATGGGATGTCCACTGATGGGTCAGTGTGGGGAGTGGTAAGACGGGAGCTCCGCCTAGGTCTAGGAGGATCTCTGCTCGGTCCCGTCCTAGGAAGAGGAATCTCTGAAGTTATATATCATAAAATAAATTTGATCAAAAATATTAACATCATATTATATGTAATGCAGAAGATAAATATTAAAATTATTTTACTCACTGAAGATAACTCATGTTCGCGTCTAATAGGATCAACATCAAATAATCTTTTCTTGCGAGCTTCTGTAGTTTTCTTCATAATTTGTATAAGAATGAAATAAATATTTTTTAGTAACAATTTTTAATAATCATACATAAAACATAGAAGCCAAAGAAGACAAAAAATATCATAACATCTTTCAGTAATGATAATTTACAATGATGTTATAAAAATTTTAAAACCACATTTTAAACTGTGTTTTTTTAATTGAAATAAATATAATTAAATGAAACGAAACCAAACAATACTAAAACAGACATATCATTCCAAAATAAAACTAAATTAAAGTAATTACATTCGTACCAACCTGAGAAACTCACGTCAAGGTAAAATCAATGAACTCTGAATATATATGGTTTCTTTTATATATTACCCTCCACCACCCCAGGTTCAACATCATCTCTCACAATGGGACAATTTGTGTCATCAAATACAATATTTTGGATAACAACGTTGGGGGCGTTAATGGTGACAATTTCATCCCTAGCATCATCAAAAATATGTCTTGGGGTTACTTCATTAATGACACCATAATCAGGTTTCAGATGATCTTTCACATAAAACACTTGTTTTTCCATTGAGGCCAAAATGTATGGTTCATCGATTTTCATGAATCGACTCATGTCAATAACTATAATTCCGCAATCATCAATAAATGTACCATGTCACGTCATTGAAACAAACCATTTACATTTCATCATGGTGACTCGACCTTGAGTGTAGTAATCCAATAACAATATTTTCTCAATCAGTCCATAATAATACACATCTTCATATCGAGGTCGACTATCTGTTTCACTGGAATAACAATCTGTTCTAGCAGTTAACATAACGCCATCATGTTGTGTTCTCATTTTCACCACTTTATCAGTTGTAACAAATTTATATCCATTGATTTTTAATGATTTGTAGTCATGAACCAAAGAATTTGGACCAAATTCCAATGCTCTTAATTCTTGAGAAATGAAGTCAGCAGGTAAGCTCAATAACTGGAATACATATGAGTAATATAATTAAATATATATCTATATTTTAAGGTATATAATGTAATGGTCATACCTTTTATTTCAACCAAGCTGGGAATTCTTGGCTATACATAGCCTATCTCTTTCTCAACGGAAACGACCGATGAACTCTACTTATAATTTGTTTATGTTCTATGCAAAAAATGAGAATAAAAGTATAAGGTATATGTGATATGATATCGTATGAGATAACATATATATATTCAAATTACTTACTTGATATAGGCATCAAACAAACCATAATTAAACAAGACTGTACGATGTGCCATATTCCGCTCTTCAAAGCTCAGTGTAACCAATGCATATGACCCGACAATTCCATCTATTTGGGGAAGAGATGGAAATGAGGGCTGAATTTCCTCATACTTCTCATCTTAATTTATCATTTGTCGATTATGTCTTGTGCTCACATCAGACAAATACATTGAACAAAAATCCTTACATTCTTGTGCCATATAACTCCTCACAATGGAACATTCAGGATAATTCATATTTCGAAAATATGATTTCAAAGTGCACATATTTCTTTCAGTGGGATACATCCACCGAAAATCAACTGGTCCCCCAAGAAGTGTCTTAGTTGGAATATGAACTGTTAAATGCAACATGCAAGTGAAAAAGGATGGAGGAAATTTTTTTTCCAACTCACACAGAATTAACGGAGCCTCTTGCTACATTTTTATCAACAATGATTTGGATAACCTTTTAGCACAAAGGTATCTAAAAAAATGACACAACTGAATCACTTCCATCCTTACATTATTGGATAGAAAATGGAGAATTGCTATTGGAATCAATTCATGAAGCAGGATGTGATAATCATGAGTTTTTAGGGATTTTAATTTCAAATGTATTCTGTTGACTAGTTTAGATATGTTGCTGGAATATCCATCTGGAACCTTGATATTCTCCAATATTTCTAGAAATTGATCCTTCTCCTGGTGTCATCACATAAGAAGCACAGGGAAATTTCCATTTGTTTTCACTGATAAATACAGGATGTAGTTCTAGTCGAATACCCCAATCCAATAAATCCCGACGACATCGGAAGTCATATTTGGTCTTCCCCATATTATTCACAAGAATTACAAGCAACATTTCACATATATTTTTCTCAATATACATTACGTCTAAACAATGACATAACATATTAGTAGACCAATATGGAAACAAAAAAAATACTTCTCTTTTTCTAATTGAATGTGACATCAGTATCAGGATTCTACCTCTTTCGAGATTTCAACTGACCATTCCCTATTGAAAAGATGAAATCTTTAAATTCATCAAGCACATCACTTCCTGACATACGTTGAGGTGGTTCTTCAGTGTCAACATTATTATCAAACCTCCGATGATTCTTCCTGTATTGATGATCCATTGGAAAGAATTGTCGATGCCCCATGAAAATAAAACTACGAAGATATTTAAGTCTTCTTGATCGTGTATTATTCATACAAATGGGACATTATAGTTTTCCCTTCGTGCTCCACCCAGACATCATTGCATAAGTAGAAAAATCATTTATGGTCCATAGAAGGGCATCACGCATCTGAAACGTATTCTTTGAAGAAGCATCAAATGTGTGCACACCTAGATCACAAAGTTGTTTCAACTCTTTTACTAAAGGCTGCAAGTAGACATATATTTCATTACCAGGATCCAAAGGTCCACATATCTGTATACTCAAGAAAGTGAAAGGTTTTTTCAAACACATCCATAGAGGAATATTATAAACATGACTAAAAAATGTCCACATTCTATGAGCAGTAAGAATATGACCAAATGGATTAAAACCATCACATGATAGGCCCAATCTGACAATACGCACCTCAGCTGCAAAATCAGGATGTTGTGCATCAAATGTACGCCATTCTAATCCATCCGCAGGATGGACCAGCTCATCATTACCTTTAATTCTCTCAAAATCATTCCATCTCATATTGACTGAGATTTCTTGAGACATGAATATATTTTGAAGTCTGGGAATCAACGAAAAGTACCACATGACTTTCAGTGGCACACGAGATGGTGTTCCATCTTCATTTGTCTTCCATCGAGATGTACCACATTCTTTATAGTCATTATGGTCAGCTGTTTCCTCCAAATATAAACTGCAATATTTCAGACAAGCATGGACTTTATTAGTAGAAAATCAAAGAAACGTAATTAACTTACATGCCATGTAATTATCAGAGGGAATGTCTGCACCATCAGGAAGCAAGTCCTTCAAAAATGTAATAATATAATCAATGGCGGTATTAGAAATCACTTACATGGTTTTTCCATGATATAACCACATTAAAAATTCCAACATGGTCATTTTAGTACATTCTTGATATACTGGCGTTCTAGCTTCATCCAATAAATTTTTCACTCTCTCAATATCATCATCTTCAACATTTTCCTCATGTGTACTAATATCACTGTCTTCTTGCATCGGCATGATATCTCTCTCGGAATGATGCACATATGGAAACCGATCAAATATCAAATTCTCCATGTCACTTCATTCATTTCGTCTATGAACAGTCAAAGATTGAATCGTCTCTCCATGGTGACACCAAACATTATAGTTATCTTGAAATGCGAATTTTGTTAAATGGTAACTAACTTCTTCTCATCTTAACCATGGTCTTCCAACAAAATTATAGCTAGGAAACTGTATACAACCTCCATCTGACACATTGTTAAATGGAAAATCTAAAAAATCTTCCAAATTACTTTGAAATTCGGTTGAAATCTGATCGGTACGATACATCCAGCATCTATCCATTCTATAATAAGAAAAAAAATTATCATTCAATCAACAATGTAAATCATATTTAAAAAATTCATTACACTCAATTTTATTATTAAATTAATCAATGCATATTAATTGCTAGAAAAACATATTTAATGAAAAGAGGAGTCCATGATTGAATAAGTAGGAAAAAATAAAAAGGTTCTACCTTGAGATGTAAACTAAAGACAAAAGTTAAAAAAGTCACTCCCAATTGGTCATTTATGGGGAATAAAAAAGAAAATTTCAATGTAAAATACTCCTTTATAGATATAGAGGCGTTATACACGTGGGAAGAAAATTTTATTTTAATAATATGAATTTATAATTTTATAGATTATTTGGTAGCAGTTATTTGATGGGGAATAAAACATTTAATGAAAATAGAGTAGTTATATCTTTAATGTTTTGGAATTAATATTGAAAAAATGTTTCAAGGTATCCTACAAATTCTGTACAACATGATGCTTACAAGATATACTTTTGATGGATTCTATTGGATCATTGGAATATTTGTTCATATGGAAAAGATATGTTTTTTAAAATAGACATCATGATATACTTGGGAGTATTGAGAATCAATGTTTGGGGGTTTCAACCCCTTTAAAGGAATAAAAGTTAAAAACGTATTGTAAATTCTATATATAAATCAAATAACATGTTTGATATTCTTGAATAAGTCTATGGAAGGTCTGACCGTCCTATTCATGGTGAAAATGAATGCCTCATCAATATACCATCCTAAAAATATTTGAGTTTTAATACTCAAAATCATCAAAATAAGAATAGAAAAGTGAAGGAGAAAGATTTAGTTGTTGATGCTTCACCCAAAATATCCAATGGGGAACGTCCATGGATCTTGGAAACTGAATGTTCTGCTCACATGAGCTTTTTTTGTTCTAAAAATTCTCAAAAAAAACCACAAGACCAATTTCTGTATCTCAATGGGTGTATAGGCCATTATGCCTCGGGTTAGTCCATAAGGTTATCATCCCCTATCAACTATCTCAGGTCATACTATAATGTCATCATTCCCAACTTCCGGACTCTATTAATGCCTCAAGGCCTTCATTCCCTTCCATTTTTCATTGAAGACCCCACCATATACATCATGAATCACATCTCAAATTCTCCCCCTATATAGGATTAATGAATTCATGAAGGATCCACTTTTAACATTGACACAAGATAGTATAAGTCTACTATCCATACACACACATATATATATATACCCAAGTCATAGTTAGGGAACATTTTGTCTATATAGAGGCATAAGCATATCATTTTAAAGAATTATCATGGTCTGTACACACACGCATGAGTATTTCATATCATACATTTTTTTTATAATTGCAAAATCATAACATGGTATGAACTTCTTGCGTTCAACATATTGAAGCCCAACATCAACGTTCACCACTTGAATCAATCTCACAAACCAAAGATCCATGGAAGCATCCCCAAATCACTACATGAGTATTCAATGGATATGATATATGATGATGAAAATGTTATGGGCAGGGATCATTTTAGACCTATCCATCAAGATACTAGAAATTAAGAGATCTAGATGGATTTGAGAATGATCAGGATAAACCATCTTTCCATATTTATTTTCCATGTAAATCTAGAAAGGATCACATTGGATATCCTTGTAAATCCTAAACCTGGATAAGAAATCCGAGATCTAGTTATCTAGTTTATTTACAGGGAAATAAAAAATATCTAGCAATAATAAGAATAACAAAAAGAAAATGATAAATTATTTTTATATCCCAAGGACTGATTAAATTCTATGTAAATGGTTTGGTTTCTTGGCTTAAAAAATCATGCTCTAACCATGGGAAGTACACTACCTATTCAAGTCACCTGCATGGGTTGGAGACATAGTTTTGTAGACCCTATGAAAATCATGATGTTGATTCTCTTTAGAATTACATTGTTACAATGGAATTGTTTCCATGTTAGCTCTAAAATTACCCCTATCATATATCACCCACTACTCCTCTCCAATCGGCTTAATAGTTACGTTGTGGGACTACACTATTCCCTCTAACCATTATCACCATTAAATTATTCAACACCCCCCCCAATCTCCAAAAATCTACCCAATACATCACCCAATAAATGTAATAACTCAAATAAACTCTTAATAAAGGAGAAAAATAAGGCATAATGCACCTAGAAAGTGAGTGGTTGTTCCATTATCCCCCTCTAATGACTTATTGACCATAATATGTGTCTCTAGAGGTTTAAATCTAACAAGTAGGTCTAGTAATACTAAACATATGATTCCTTGTCACATTTCTCTTCTTTAATATATATGTTCATCCATAAAACCTTAACAAGAGGCTTCATCTTCCTTCATAGTTCCTTTATTCATCGATCAACAATCCATATTGGACTTTTCTCAAACAAATCATTTACCTTCAACACAACATTCCCAATATAAATTACATTTAAAGGATAAATATTGAAATTTATAAGTTGGAATGCATGGGAAACAACATATATAATAGAAAACTGATGAATTTGATGATACTTGGAGGAGAGGGAGCTGAGAGGGGGGAGCGGGGGCATCGCCCGAGCTGGGGGCAGCAGGGAAAGGCCTAGATGTCGAGGCTGAGGCGAAGTCCAGGAGGTCTAGGTCGAGAGAGGAGGCAGAGCCGGGAGGTAGGGTTGAAGTGGGGGGAGCGTGGCGGAGCCGGGAGGTGGAGCCGGGAGGCAAAAAGTATCTTATGAACCTAGAAAAATGTCGCCCTCTATACACATCATGGAAATAACAAATGAAATGATATGTCTTCCCTTTATACAATAAACATAACACTTCTTTTGAGTTTTTGAAGTGTAAAAATTTCATGGATAGTTACATAAATTTACATTGTACAACATAATTAATGGGAATTGTACGATTCTATGCTTACCATGCAAGTTAGGTATAGCTTCACACCATAAAATGTTGTCCAGAAATCATTATTTTACTCTGCATGGATGGGCCAGTGGAAGTCAAACACATTGAATAAGTCATACTTTATGGGAAAAACTATTTTATTTGGGATATTATACTAGTTAAATTCTATAGTAAAGTTTTTTCATTTCAGCATTGAGGACAACATTGATGATCCTTGGGTGTCCATATGTCATTTTAAGGTTATTTCTAGTGTCAAACACCTTTTAAAGAATATCATATTCCCAAACTAGTTATCATTTCAATAGGATATGCCACCATTCCCCATGATTGAGTGAGAATGAATGATTAGGGTATAAAAGGACCCTTGATGAGACTAACCCACAAGCACTTCATATACTTTTATTACTTGTATAGATTTCATGCTCTTATCAAGCCTTCTTAAATAAATCACACCCTCTATAATATCTTATCCATGTAATGCCGTCACTCCTAGTGATATTTTCCCTCATTTTGGGACTCCCACATGGAGATATAGGTGATAGTTTTTATGCCTATGATGATCATTTTAGGCAACCTGATGGCTAAAGGATTATTTATAGTAATAGAAGATAACATGGTGCTAATTAGGGAGATCTTGTATCATAAGGATAGAAACTATTGTTTTAATTAGTTTTATGACCAGTAATAATATTTTTTAAGTAATAAAGTTGAAAAATATGAATATTACATGAATAAAATAATGAACCCAAAAAATCCATTGGAAAATTATTCATAGAGATTCTAAGTGAACATTTAAGGAATTTTGAACATTTGGAAAAGAATTTATCAAAAAATTTCACAGTATAGTTAGCTGGTTTGATTTATTTCCCACTCTATCGACCCTAATTGGTCAAAAATAATTTTGAATCTTTGGATAAATTTGTCTATACCTTAAGCAGAATGACATCTACAAAAACAACATACAAGAAATTCTAGCAAAATGATGGAAATTGAGGTGAAATGACTAGGGGAAATAAAAATCAGCCACTTATTCAATGAAAATTAGCTAGCAGAAATTGTGTAGTCAAGTTGATGAGGCATTTGATATAATAATCGATGATTAGTTTAAAAATAATAAAAAATTAAGGAGAAAAAATTACAAACCTTAATGGAATGAATCGGCGGGGACGTTGCCGGAGGAGAGGGATCTGACAGGGGGAAGTGGAACGTCGCTGGAGTTGGAGGAAGGGAGGTGGAGGCCGAGACATTAAGGTGGAGATCACGGCTGGGAGGTCGAGGTTGGGAGGCAAGGTGGAGGCCGGAGAGGGCCTGAGATGGCCGGGAACTGGTGGTCGGATGGCCGGGAGGCGGAGGTCGGAGAGGGGAGTAGAGGGCTAGGAGGCAGAGGTCGCATAGTCGGAAGGCAGTGGTCAGGGAGGGGAGGAGAGTGTTGGAGGTGGAGTTCGGGAACCTAGGGGAGGAGAAGAACCGATGGGGGAGTCGGAGAGTGAGGAGGAGATCCAGATTGCGGGGGGAATTGTGGTTTGAATACCCACGGTTTTAATAAAATCATGGGTATTTATAAACAAAAAATGCATATTCCTAGGGTTTGATAAACCGTGGGAATAGTTCTGTGGGGATAAACCCCTTTTCCAGTTGTGAAAATTGATAAGGAATTTGAGAATACATTTGGGAAGGGTTTTATTAAGACAAATTTCCTATTTGGTGTAGAGAATATAAGATATGGGGTGCCTTTTATAAGTGAGTGGAGTGGTACATTTATAATTATTAAAAATATTAAAATATAATAAAGTAAATCTCATAGTTATATGGATAAAAATAAGAAAAATATATAATATGATATGATATATTATAAACATATATTCATACAATATTATTTTATCATGTTTTTAACACATTTGATTACTAATCTGTTTAGTTTAACACTTTATTAACCCATTTTCACATTTACCCTAGTAATGATTTTTTACCTCTCTTACTATTAATAATGAAAAAATGAAGTAGAATACATAATAATATTAATGATTATTATTCCAAATATTGAGTCAAATTTATCAAATTCAATTTCTATATATTTATGAAATTCATTTTAAAATATTTTGACATAATTCAATGTAAATGTTTTTAGAAAAATGAATTTTGAAGCATAATGATGAGTTAACCATTAATTTATTCCATGAAGGACTATTAAATTAATGTTAAATTAATTTATTTAATATATTATATCAAAATATATACAAATAATTCATCAATATAGATATATTAAATTCATTAAGATAAAAACCTACTGTGTGTGTAAAAATTATTTTTTGACAAAAACACTTCTTTTTACATTCAAAAGATTTTGAATTTTTAATCTAACAAAGAGAAAATTAATTAATTCATTTTATGAATTTTTAAAAAAGAAAATTCCATAATTCAATTATTCATTTATTTATATGTATATCCCCAAATCCAATGTCAAGGGGGTATCTATGAAATTAAATAGAATATAATGGTCATTTTAAACATGGTGTCAGGTGTAAAGAAATATATCAATAAAGTCAAATTTATATAAAGAAAAATATATCCTAAATTATCATGTTTTTTGGTTATACACCCCTTATATTAAATTTTTCCATGAAATTATTTCACTCTAATATAAAAAACATAGGATACTTCTACCTCATTACATCTTTGTGTACCAACATAGCTTCCCTAAATTAATGGTTTTTCCAGCCAGCAATGATAAGGTTAGTGGTCTTAGTTAATGTAAATTTCTAACTACATTCGAAAATCTCTAAATGTTTTACCTTATAATAGAAATAGTTCACTAGTATAATGACCACTTAGTTTTCTTCATGAGAATGATTATTTATGTACATCCTTAGGAGAGATACATGGATCATATCATAAACCTAAAATAAATTTATTGGAAGTTCAAGGGGTAAGAAATGTTCCTAATATGATCAATAGTTATAAGAAGAATGATTTATATAGTGTCCATCTTTCCCTTCCTTGAAAATATCAAAACCTTATTCCATGTATATATTCATAAAAATAAAATGTTCATAAATTTAAACACTAGATCTCATCGATGATTGTTAGAATAATTTTTATATATACATTGAGCCTGAAAAACGAATGTCAAGGGGTGTGGAAAAAGAAAATTTATATATTTTCCTAGTGCAACATAGAGGATGACCTGGGTCATCTAACTTGAGGATCATTCCAGTCGGTTCAATCACTTATTCTTGATCACCAATTCAAATTCTTTCTTGTTTTTAATTATATAATGAAAATGATAATTTTAAGGGGTTTTGGAAAACATGAAATTAAAAAAATGAAATGATGAATTCAAATCTAAATACAGATGTAGAAAAATTGAAAGTTAGGAAGAAAGGCATTGGTCCAATGTTTTATAAAATGATTTCATTAATTATTTATTTTTCATTTAAATTAAATTTTATAATTCATTTAGTGAAAACTATTTAATGAATTACACTCCATGGATTTATTTAGTGTGTGATTTTTTCATGAATTGGCACCCCAATCCACACCTCCTCAAGTAGTCAAGTAGGGTAACACCTCAACCGAGAATGTTATTCCAAAAGGACCCGGCTCCACTATATAACATTTCATTTCTTTTGGAAACCACAATTCCAACCAATGAAGGGTTTTCCAAAAATAATGGAGGGAAAATGTATGAATCAATTGAAATGAATAGATTTGGAAATTGTGCTCTAGTGGATAACTGCTGCACCCATTCAATTTTTCCACCTCCACCATAGATAGAATAAAAAAAATTGAACTGAAGTGCAGTAATAAAGAACACTGTGAATCCTCCCCTAGTCTATGCCTCATGTTATTCACTTTCCAGGGAGAGCTGCATAGAGATCACGATTGAAAGATGAAAGAGAGAGAATGAGAATTGGAGTTCGAAGGGAAAAGGTGTGGAAGAAGAAAGGGTAACACTTTAATATAAAAAAAGATTAATGAATTTAAATGGAAATAAAAACTAAAAATAAAAATAAAATAACGAATTAAAATTCCTAAATGGATCTTGGCATCCTCTCCTTGGTGCCCCAATTAGTGATTAGAAGGATTAGAATGATTTGAGAGTTAGGAGCTCCACTCCTTTTATAGGTATTTATGTGTTCTCCATAGGTTTTCCCATTGTTGACCTATTAATTGGATGAATAATGAATCAACCCATTATTTAAAGTTTTTAATTAATGGGTTGGAAGTTCACCCTACAAATTTCAGCACATTTTTCCATCAGTTGTAGGAGTTATGATTTTTTCATGGAGGATTTTGTTTCTGGATGAAGGATCCATGCAGATTCCTTCAAAAATATGTCATTCAATGGCCATCTTAATGGATCAAAAATTACTTTTAATTTATCTTTAGAACACCCCTTTTATTCTTATTTCTACCCAAAGTGTAATAAACTCATTTTGAGGATTGTAGAGTGAATTTTGATTCCATTACGGAGGTGTGGCCCATGATGCACGCCCAAAGAAAAGCTTCAAATTCAATGATTTTTTACAGCATCTATATGATCAATACATCCCCTGGTCAAGAAGACACATATGATTGAAATTAAATAATGATTCTAAAAAATAATAACCAAATTTGGTCATATATGTTATGATAAATTGCAAAACTACCCCTTTGATAACAATCTGTTAAAATTGTAGAATTATGCCACTTTTTCATTTAGGCTCAAAATAACCCAATAACCTAAATATGCTTCATATAAGCTCAAATTGATAATTTAGGATGATTAGAATAATTTAAATTTATACAAAAAATGTTTAAAATATTATCTCAATCAATTTTCCCACACTTAATATGCGCTTTTCCTCAAGCATAAAATCTCATCATGGAATTCCAAGGATGTCAATGTTACCAATATTCAATTCCCAAAGTAATAAAATTTAAAAAAAATCAATTTCAAATAAAAAATTCAAAAATCCACATAAAATATCAATTCAATTTCCCATTTTTAAATAAATTTTTAATTCGTGGTTTTTACTTTTCCCCTTTGAAAAAATGGATCTTCTTCTTTCCTTCATTCAAGCTTACCAATTCATTGTTATTAAGCATGCCACATCATGATTTACCTCACCTTTTAATTTTTTTTCTCATATATCATGAAAAAATTCCAGTAATTTTATGCCCATATTTTGAGAACACCCACCTTTTCCATAAGCATTTAAAATAACTACTTTCTCTATTTTGTAATGACAAAAGGCATATAAAATCTTAAGGACTTTTCAATAATGGTTCAAATAAATCTAATGCTTAAGCTTGGTAGGATTTGATATTTTAAAAGATATGGATCAAGGAGGATGTTTATCTCTTATATAAAATTCATGATATCAAAAAGTGTACTGATATTGTCCCCTTCAAAGTAGAAATACCCACTTCCCCCCAAAACTCAAAGTAAGATCATGATAAAAGTTGACCATAATGAATGACTAATGATTCTTCTTGATTTTTTTAAATTTTTTATGTTTTTTTTCTAACTTTTTGATTAGATAAATCCTAAAATCATTATCCTTACCATATACGATTAGAAGATCATTAGTCTTGAAAATAATGATTTTTTATCTTACCAAATCACAACACATTGTTCTCATTTTTTTGGTTCTTTTATTCATTTTTTATTTTTTTTAAATTAAAGATGGGCCAAAAATGAAGTACAATTAATGATTCTACAACCATTTATAATTCCCACAATATCACCCCCACACTATCCCTTATAATCTATGACATCCCTTCCACTATAATTCCATTCACCCCCACACTACATTTTTTTAAATATCATGAAAATACCATGAGTATGGTAGGAATGGAAAAAATGGATTTAATCATGTCTCATCACTATAAAGCTCATTATTGGTCTCTAAGGGATAAAATTAGTATTGATTTAAAGGTAGTATTTAAGGATAAGGTATTTTTAATAGATTCCTCAGTCATTTTAAATGTTTTTTTTACAGTCATTACATTGAAAAGTTCAAATTCACATTCTTGCAAGTGACGTGTCCCAAGATTAGTCATGGAATATGTTCAAGAAATAATAAGAATTACTTGGTCTAGAAATCCTCTCGGGAAGGATACATATGATATTGGACAATCACTGATGGCTTTATTTATAATAACAAATAAATTGACAAGAATTTTCGAAATTCAAAGTATGAAAAATGGTAGGAAAATTTCATTTACATAAATAAACTAATTCCTCTAAATCATGAGTAATCATTTAAATATCCATGCATCAAATTAATCATTCAATTTTCCATTTTACTCATTAAATCCCATTAGAATTTAAATCTAAAACATGTCATCACATGATTACTAAGAAACTCATATCTCATAGATAATTTCAGTAAATCAATAATTCAAGTGTGGACATGCAATTTTATCATTAAAGCTCAATCCAGGTTTTGGAAAAAAAATTATAAGGAGTTTAAAAGATTAAAAATTAAATGTGAACTCTATTTTTAAATAATTATTCAGTCCTCTTACTCTAGTTAAGGATTTATTTCTTCCACTTATGAACCTGCAAAAGACAATTGCATACTTAAAAACAAGGATCATGTCATTAAAGATCAAAAATTTAAGGATGAGTGGGTCGTATGAGGGAATAATCTAAAAATAACAATTTGATATATAAAAATATTGGAAAGATAAATATTTGTATGATCCCTCATGTGGGCCCTAAATTTTTAATGCATCTAGTGGGTAGTACCAGTTTTTATCTGTAATCTGATAGTGGTTGGAGATTCTTTGACATGAACCACCAAATGTGGATTTTCCCATAATCCACATATGTGTTCTTCTTGAGGAGGACTCCATGGATTGAGTCCACAAATTCCCCCCGCCCTCTCAATATGGTATGGAATGAATGGAAGGGTTAGGATGAAGTACAAAGCCTCCTCCTTCTTAGTTTCTACTAGTTCAACATCTCCCTCTCCTTCCATTATTCCATTAAATGAATATTAAATTTATAGAGACCCGAAGCCTGACGTACATGGACATTACATTACTTTTGCGGAATACTTAGTACATAATAAAAACACACACACACAAGGATCGTAACAGTTTAGTGTCTTTGGAAACTCGGAACGTAATCTTCTAGTCGTGGTGAAAGATCTTCAATATCTCCCATAAAGATCTTCCCCTTCTTTTTTTTTACCTAAAACCATTCTTTATATCCTGGGGAAAATAAAACATAAAAGGGTGAGCTCAAATGCTCAGTAAGGGTATACAAAAAAAATCAATCACATCATATTCATAAGAACATATCTTTTGGAAATCTTAACCTGCAAAAGAGAGCATAATTTCATAACATGGGATAAATCATAGTCGTGAAATGAAATCACAATAATAATAACTTAAAACATGAACCTTTGTGGCATTCACACATAATCACAGAGAATCATTTCTTGTTAGTCAAGACTCATTGCCAAGACTATCTTAGTAGACAAAGTCCCTTTCTGAATCGAGTAACCCTCGTTTCAGTCCTGTTTCACTGAACCGGTATAACCTACCGTTCCATCCCTGTCTATCTCATGAGATATAAAATCTTTACCCAATGCATTGGAGGGAGATATAGGTCCCACCCATCTTATAATGAATCCTTTCTTATGTGTGCCACATAATCATAAACCATACATCACAACGTAACCCATGTAATAAAAATGGGATTCTTAAACAACATGACATTATAAAACAATTCATATAAGATAAAGGAATTCATAAACATAATTCCATCACAACATAGTCAAATGAATGTAAAAATATGGATAGAAACAGAACCCTTTATTAGCTTAGATGGAAAATAATTTTGATAAAACACTTGAAATGAATTCTTGAGGAAAATATCCTTTCTTCTTCAAAATCAATTTCTTTTCACAAAACATCATGCAATTTTAAAAGAAAGAGGTTTTATTGAAAATAGTCGTGAAATCTTTTGGAGGCAGCTTCATGAAAATAAGGCTTTATAAAACCGTAAAAATCCGTTCGGGCCATTTAAGTTAAAAAAACATTCTTCGTACTTTTGTTGGAAAAGTCAAAAAGTACCTCGTACGAAAAACGACAAAAGATTCCATTCATTTCTTTTACTAAAAACTCACCGAAGGGTAAAAATGGATTTAAACAATTGTAGGTGGATGGAAATAATATTACATATTGATGAAACATGGATGTGGATGATAAAATAAACCCCAGTAAATACTTACGAATAAACAATCTCGGATAAAAATGAGATTGTGATATTTCCCTTACCTTAGGTCCGACTTGCTTTGTAAGTGTCCGAACCACCTGTATAATGATTTAAATCATGTTATTGACTTATTACAGAATCATATTTATTGTTATTATATCATATATGGTCCACTTATGACTTTATATTACCCGTTCTTTTGTAAATTAATGTTAAATAAGCGTTTTGGGTAAAATCGTCTCATTTGTCGTTCGTATTTTTAACTTGTAATTTTTCATATGATTACTTAGATCATGATTACTTAATTACAGAATATAAAACATGATTTATATATATATATTGAGAATATACATATATAATAAATCAGTAAATGGAATGAAATACACCGTTCATGGAGACGGTAGTCCGTACGTACGCATGAACGCTGTTTTCGTTTCCTTATTGAATTGAATGGAATTAAGTAGATGACATACATATAAATATAAATAATTCCAGTATCATTGTTATGTCATATATTTCATTAGAACTTATTATATATACTTTATAATCATTCATGAATGGTTAATCATTGAGAATGAATCTCATCGCGTCGTGGAGACGGTAGTCCGTACGTACGCACGAGCGATGATATCGTTCCCATGGTCGTGGAATTGTGTTGAAGTGTATGTATACTATTTCAGTATCAATATCACTTTATAATAATCATATATAGTTACTCATTAAAACATTATACCCATCCAATTAATGTGGTGGCGGAAAATAGATTTCACCACGGCGTGGAGACGGTATTCCGTACGTACGCACGCGCGGTGATTTCCTTTTTTCCGTAGGATGGATAGATGGTGAAATAGGGTTGTTTCATACTTATAATAACATATCAGTATATGAGTGATACTGATGTTATTACTTCATAATGAAACAACCTAAGAATAAGAAGTGGAAGAAGAAATAAAGATGAAAGAATTGGTAACTGTAATTACCTCTTCTTTGAAGCGCCTCTTTGAGACCTCCTCTTAGGGCACTAAAATTGGTCTTTGAGGAAGACCAGAACCTCTAGGATGTTTCTAGGGAAGTGGAGAAGAGATTTTGGCAGGGGTTGGCCGAGCTTGAGTGCTCAAATTGGTGTGAGTAGGAGGGGGAGGAGGTGTCCTTTTATAGGGGAGGAGAGGGGCACCTTAGGAATATCTCAAAATATTATTTTATATTAAAGTCAAAATCGGTTTATAATGGTTCCAAAGGGTCTTATTTCGAAGCTAAAGTGGGGATGGGTCGAAATCCTATCATCCAATAGAATTTAGACAAGTTTAGGATATTATTTTAACCTTATCAATTAAATTTAACTCTATGTTAAATAATTTAACATTTACCGTGTCTTTTTGTTTTCTTTCACTATATGGTTAATACACTTACTATAACATGCCAAACGAACCCCAAATTGTTTATTATTAATATATATATCCTTATCTAAGTCATTTGGCCGAACCTTAGATTTTTAGGAATAAAATAACAATTAATAATATAATATTTGATTTAAAAACTATTTTGTGTCAATTTTGACACTATTTGATATATGATTTTTGTGAAAGTCATAACAGAATTAAATGTTCGAACCAAGTTTATTAAATCAACATTAATATATCATAGTAACCTAGAAAATTAGTGGAATTCATAAAAATTTTCAAATTACATTTATTTTGGTGTTTATAACATCAATTATGTCAATATTTCATTAATAAGATAATTACTGCATCATCGTTGTGTCATAAATAAATTAAATTATTTGATGTCTAAAAATTACAAATAAAATACCATCATGTAGGAAATCTTTTTAGCTTTCTATTGAATATTTACAATCGCATTTATCGTATGTATAACCCCATATTAAAAATTATTTACTTATTAAACTTTGATTTTAACTATTTTAACCTTTCTTTAAATAAATTAATAGTAAATGTCCTAATCTAATCCAAGTGGGCCTAAATGGTCATATTTTATTCCTAAGTTTGTTTTTGGTCGAATTACACTTGTCCAATTGAATTAGGACATGTGTTAGGGTAATATTAATATCATATTTACCCTTAGTTACCCTATTTACTATTAACCGCGGTAAAAAAAAGTAAAAAGTTACTATTTACCAAAAATTATTTTCATCTCATTGAACCACATTTTAGTCCTTGATATTAATTGTGTCTGTCGGATTTTCAAAATTCTATTCACAGAAGCGGTAAAATTAAGTTTTATGCAAAATTCAGTTTTTTTAACCTACCACTTAGTAGTTTCACTATTCATCAAAAATTGATATTTTTCAGAACAATGCCAAAATTTCATCCTAAGCTATATTTCATATTCCTAATTCAAAAATGAAATCTATTTTACCAAATTCATAACATAGAAGTTGTATTAATTAATTTTATAATTAAATCCCGTTGTTAAAATAAATAGCGTGTTTTTAGGAAACAATATATATCAAAAGATTGACACTTGATTATGTCTGGTTTAAATGTGAAATTACAACCAATGACCAACATTGTATTAAATTGTAAAAATATATTCTAAATATACTTTAAAACCACTCAAATTAATAATTTATCACTATTAATTATTTCGATTAAAAAAGTTGTTTTTAATTATAATTTAGTAATTTTCACTATTCATCAGAATGTGAAAGTTATCCGAAAAGTACCAAAATTTCACCTTAGGCTAAATTCGATACTCCGAATCCAAGAATGAAGTTCATTTTGAAAAATAAGATTTACAGAATTTTAAAAAGTGGTTATTACTATTCATAACGGCTAGTTTTAATAATATTTAAATAGCATATCATTGTTTCGTGAAACTCAGTATTACGTACCACACACGCTATCGAGGAAGGTTGCGATTGCGTGTATTGCAAGGCAAGTCAAGGATGCATGTTGTGCAAGCTCCTTTTGGTGTAGCGTACAACACAAGACATTAGTGAAATAAAAAATAATATTTTTCATAAAATCTCGGGCTGTTACATTCTACCCCCCTTAAAATGAATTTCGCCCTCGAAATTCGTCGGGGTTATAAATGGTTTACTATTCGAAAGTTTCTTTAATAGAAACCCACATCATAAAAAGGAATACCAAAACTTGGCTTTAATAACTAAAGTATGAAATGTAACGATTACCCAAATAAACTAATCACTGGGTTTCCACATAGGTGAAAATATGGATATGGAAGAGAAATCTAACCATCATGTTCTGATGGAGAGTGGTAGAGAACATGGCTATGGAAAAGCCAGTAATCACAAATCCATAAATTTGTGACGATCTAAGGTACCATCTGATTCATCAGGTATAAGAGAACTAGGACAACATTTTTGGTTTTCAAGATCATTTCCCTAAAGTTAAAGAATTGAATTAGAATAAATACTTACTTTATTTTTGTACAATCTCACTGTTGTTCGTGCCTTTAACAATTTCCACTTCATCTCTTAAATAAATGAAGTTGAATTTGTTATTCGTGAAGTGTTAGCAGATCATGTGATAGAATGACGGGTCATTCCATTTGTCTCAAAAGGTTAGCAAAATTTATATACATAAGTCGATCTATAGTGGGATTAATCATATATGGTTCCTAAAATGTGCTTATACTTCATATATCATAATGCTTAATATAATAACACTAGTTTCTACTAAACAGGGACTTCCTGTAGGTCAGTGGTAGGCGATAAAGGCCAGTCGCACTTCGGTTGTGGGTTCGATTCCTACAGCCTTGTCCGAAGCGATGGGCTGTCGCCCGTCCTGCAGGTTTTCCTTTTTATAAAACTATATTACTATAACATCCCATCAATAATATCGAAAAAACTTCTATCCTTAAACAATACTAAATTATGTCTAACATAATCCATTCTAATCTTTAGGCTTATCCATAATATTGCAGTCCACACTCATAATATAGTGACAACGATTACCAGAGATTTAATACTGTCGTTGATCCCCACATATCATAAGATATGTCTTGTTGGTCACATTCCAAACATTCAAAGTCCTTAATCGTGTATTCTCTTGAATACCTTAGTGAAAACATGAGTGCAGTTAAAAGTTAACACTTTCCACATACCAAAATCCACAAAATTCTATATACTCAAACCATGATATCACTTAGTCCATATATCAATCATGAGCTCATGAATACTGTTAAACATCTCGTTTTCTCGTTTTCCCTTCATTATGCGCATATCATCTTATTTCCAAAAATATCTGAATAACCTTTCATGGATACAGGTAACATTAATCAGACAACAGTGTAACAATCCATATATATCTCTTTATTCCATATTAGCATGAGATTACTTATACAACATTACACATGATAAACATGTAATCATTCCACTACATTCTTAAACCATTGACCGAGCTTCAAAAATTCTTTCATCTCACATATCATTTGTAGTCTCTTCATCATCATCCACATAAATACTACCCATATGACCATACTGATTCTCTTCATGAGTCTTTCCCTTAGGGCATTGGTTTGCATAATGCCCATACATTCCATATTTAAAACATTTAACCATTGTTGATGTCGTAGCAATACCATTATCCTCATCCCTGGTGTTAACTGAACCTTTTCCTTTGCATTTACTTGCTTTGTGTCCTTCTTTTCCACACCCAAAGCATCTTCCAGTTCCTTTGAAACATTCTCCTTGATGCCTCTTCCCACATGATTTACATAGGGGAAATTGAACTTTCTTTCCTCTATGATCATCATGGAACTCCATCTTTCTCTTATTAGTCGAGTCAGGAAACTTACCAAATTTTACTTTATTGATCATATTATGAGATTGCTGATTCGGCATAATAATGATGTTTGGACATCCAAATCCCATTTCATTTGGTTTCTCATGAAGAATATCATTCCATTGTCCATCATATCCTCCATTATTGTGAATCAGCTTGTTTCCAGCCATTTTCTAAAACCCAAACAGAATAGTGTGAGAGGCAAAATAATGTTAGGGAAAACAACATAGTAAATGGGGAGTACCCTCAATATCTAACATCTTAGGTTAAATTATAAGATCGTTATCGTAGTTCTAGGATTTTATCCTATACGTATACTTATCCTTAGGGACATCCCTAGACATACCAAATATCTCTAGGGATCTCACTAACGTTTTCGCATCCTAGTTTTCAAAGGTTGACTAAACGTTTCCTCTGATACCAACTATAGAGACCCGAAGCCTGACGTACATGGACATTACATTACTTTTGCGGAATACTTAGTACATAATAAAAACACACACACACAAGGATCGTAACAGTTTAGTGTCTTTGGAAACTCGGAACGTAATCTTCTAATCGTGGTGAAAGATCTTCAATATCTCCCATAAAGTTCTTCCCCTTCTTTTTTTTACCTAAAACCTTTCTTTATATCCTGGGGAAAAGAAAACATAAAAGGGTGAGCTCAAATGCTCAGTAAGGGTATACAAAAGAAAAATCAATCACATCATATTCATAAGAACATATCTTTTGGAAATCTTAACCTGCAAAAGAGAGCATAATTTCATAACATGGGATAAGTCATAGTCGTGAAATGAAATCACAATAATCATAACTTAAAACATGAACCTTTGTGGCATTCACACATAATCATAGAGAATCATTTCTTGTTAGTCAAGACTCATTGCCAAGACTATCTTAGTGGACAAAGTCCCTTTCTGAATCGAGTAACCCTCGTTTCAGTCCTGTTTCACTAAACCGGTATAACCTACCGTTCCAGCCCTGTCTGTCTCATGAGATATAAAATCTTTACCCAATGCATTGGAGGGAGATATAGGTCCCACCCATCTTATAATGAATCCTTTCTTATGTGTGCCACATAATCATAAACCATACATCACAGCGTAACCCATGTAATAAAAATGGGATTCTTAAACAACATGACATTATAAAACAATTCATATAAGATAAAGGAATTCATAAACATAATTCCATCACAACATAGTCAAATGAATGTAAAAATATGGATAGAAACAGAACCCTTTATTAGCTTAGATGGAAAATAATTTTGATAAAACACTTGAAATGAATTCTTGAGGAAAATATCCTTTCTTCTTCAAAATCAATTTCTTTTCACAAAACATCATGCAATTTTAAAAGAAAGAGGTTTTATTGAAAATATTCATGAAATCTTTTGGAGGAAGCTTCATGAAAATAAGGCTTTATAAAACCGTAAAAATCCGTTCGGGCAATTTAAGTTAAAAAAACATTCTTCGTACTTTTGTCGGAAAAGTCAAAAAGTACCTCGTACGAAAAACGACAAAAGATTCCTTTCATTTCTTTTACTAAAAACTCACCGAAGGGTACAAATGGATTTAAAAAATTGTAGGTGGATGGAAATAATATTACATATTGATGAAACATGGATGTGGATGATAAAATACACCCCAGTAAATACTTACGAATAAACAATCTCGGATAAAAATGAGATTGTGATATTTCCCTTACCTTTGGTCCGACTTGCTTTGTAAGTTTCCGAACCTCCTGTATAATGATTTAAATCATGTTATTGACTTATTACAGAATCATATTTATTGTTATTATATCATATATGGTCCACTTATGACTTTATATTACCCGTTATTTTGTAAATTAATGTTAAAGAAGCGTTTTGGGTAAAATCGTCTCATTTGTCGTTCGTGTTTTTAACTTGTAATTTTTCATATGATTACTTAGATCATTATTACTTAATTACAGAATATAAAACATGATTTATATATATATATTCAGAATATACATATATAATAAATCAGTAAATGGAAAGAAATACACCGTTCATGGAGACGGTAGTCCGTACGTACGCATGAACGCTGTTTTCGTTTCCTTATTGAATTGAATGGAATTAAGTAGATGACATACATATAAATATAAATAATTCCAGTATCATTATTATGTCATATATTTCATTAGAACTTATTATATATACTTTATAATCATTAATGAATGGTTAATCATTGAGAATGAATCTCATCGCGTCGTGGAGACGGTAGTCCGTACGTACGCACGAGCGATGATATCGTTCCCATGGTCGTGGAATTGTGTTGAAGTGTATGTATACTATATCAGTATCAATATCACTTTATAATAATCATATATAGTTACTCATTAAACCATTATACCTATCCAATTAATGTGGTGGCGGAAAATAGATTACACCACGGCGTGGAGACGGTATTCCGTACGTACGCACGCGCGGTGATTTCCTTTTTTCCGTAGGATGGATAGATGGTGAAATAGGGTTTTTTCGTACTTATAATAACATATCAGTATATGAGTGATACTGATGTTATTACTTCATAATGAAACAACCTAAGAAGAAGAAGTGGAAGAAGAAATAAAGATGAAAGAATTGGTAACGGTAATTACCTCTTCTTTGAAGTGCCTCTTTGAGACCTCCTCTTAGGGCACTAAAATTGGTCTTTGAGGAAGACCAGAACCTCTAGGATGTTGATAGGGAAGTGGATAAGAGATTTTGGCAGGGGTTGGCCGAGCTTGAGTGCTCAAATTGGTGTGAGGAGGAGGGGGAGGAGGTGTCCTTTTATAGGGGAGGAGAGGGGCACCTTAGGAATATCTCAAAATATTATTTTATATTAAAGTCAAAATCGGTTTATAATGGTTCCAAAGGGTCTTATTTCGAAGCTAAAGTGGGGATGGGTCGAAATCCTATAAACCAATATAATTTAGACAAGTTTAGGATATTATTTTAACCTTATCAATTAAATTTAACTCTAAGTTAAATAATTTAACATTTACCGTGTCTTTTTGTTTGCTTTCACTATATGGTTAATACACTTACTATAACATGCCAAACGAACCCCAAATTGTTTATTATTAATATATATATCCTTATCTAAGTCATTTGGCCGAACCTTAGATTTTTAGGAATAAAATAACAATTAATAATATAATATTTGATTTAAAAACTATTTTGTGTCAATTTTGACACTATTTGATATATGATTTTTGTGAAAGTCATAACAGAATTAAATGTTCGAACCAAGTTGATTAAATCAACATTAATATATCATAGTAACCTATAAAATTAGTGGAATGCATAAAAATTTTCAAATTACATTTATTTTGGTGTTTATAACATCAATTATGTCAATATTTCATTAATAAGATAATTACTACATCATCGTTGTGTCATAAATAAATTAAATTATTTGATGTCTAAAAATTACAAATAAAATACCATCATGTAGGAAAGCTTTTTAGCTTTCTAATGAATATTTACAATCGCATTTATCCTATGTATAACCCCATATTAAAAATGATTTACTTATTAAACATTGATTTTAACTATTTTAACCTTTCTTTAAATAAATTAATAATAAATGTCCTAATCTAATCCAAGTGGGCCTAAATGGTCATATTTTATTCCTAAGTTTGTTTTTGGTCGAATTACACTTGTCCAATAGAATTAGGACATGTGTTAGGGTAATATTAATATCATATTTACCCTTAGTTACCCTATTTACTATTAACCGCGGTAAAAAAAAGTAAAAAGTTACTATTCACCAAAAATTAATTTCATCTCATTGAACCACATTTTAGTCCTTGATATTAACCATGTCTGTCGGATTTTCAAAATTCTATTCACAGAAGCGGTAAAATTATGTTTTATGCAAAATTCAGTTTTTTTAACCTACCACTTAGTAGTTTCACTATTCATCAAAAATTGATGTTTTTCAGAACAATGCCAAAATTTCATCCTAAGCTATATTTCATATTCCGAATTCAAAAATGAAATCTATTTTACAAAATTCATAACATAGAAGTTTTATTAATTAATTTTATAATTAAATCCCGTTGTTAAAATAAATAGCGTGTTTTTAGGAAACAATATATATCAAAAGATTGACACTTGATTATGTCTGGTTTAAATGTGAAATTACAACCAATGACCAACATTGTATTAAATTGTAAAAATATATTCTAAATATACTTTAAAACCACTCAAATTAATAATTTATCACTATTAATTATTTCGATTAAAAAAGTTATTTTTAATTATAATTTAGTAATTTTCACTATTCATCAGAATGTGAAAGTTATCCGAAAAGTACCAAAATTTCACCTTAGGCTAAATTCGATACTCCGAATCCAAGAATGAAGTTCATTTTGAAAAATAAGATTTACATAATTTTAAGAAGTGGTTATTACTATTCATAACGGCTAGTTTTAATAATATTTTAATAGCATATCATTGTTTCGTGAAACTCAGTATTACGTACCACACACGCTATCGAGGAAGGTTGTGATTCCGTGTAATGCAAGGCAAGTCAAGGATGCGTGTTGTGCAAGCTCCTTTTGGTGTAGCGTACAACACAAGACATTAGTGAATTAAAAAATAATATTTTTCATAAAATCTCGGGCTGTTACACAATTTCTTTTGGGAACTCCATATGTTCTTCAACAGGTGCATATTCATCTTTCTTATCATCCTCCAAATAATAATAAGAGTCATTGATTCTAAAAATTCAAAACTATTAGCGGGGATACTCAAATTTGTATCAATAAAATCAAATTAGATTGAGTTCAATATTTTTCTTTCTCGGTGAGTAGATTAAGCATAAATCTTTTACATGTTTTAAACTGTCTCTTGGAGTTGATTATCACTAAATGGAGGTAAGTAGTCGGGCTCCTCCATCTTCCCTTCAAATTCCACCACTTAGGTGGTGTCTTATTTCAGTGGTGTTGGATCTTCTTTTCAAGGCTTGGGGGGATCAAGAAGTTCCTCACATTCATTCCATAATTCCTCATGTTCTTGTTGATAACAAACATGTTGCTCGGTAGGGATGTATTTTTCTTTTTCATCTATCCCAGGAAGAATATGTTGAGTGATGATGAATGAGTCTTCAAGTTCCACTACATTTAACTCCTCTGGTTCATCAATGATGAGTGGTGAAATTTCTTCAACCACTCTCTCACCTTCTTGCTCCAGCTCAGTGTTGGGTTTCTCCATCAATGTAAGAACATATTCAAATTTTCTTTCTATTTTTATCTCCAAGTCATCAATAGGATTGGTCATCCTATCCACCAGGTCATTTAGATCACAATAATCAACTTCTGGTTCTTAATATTGAACCTCCAAGTAATCATTCCATGCAGAAAAATTGGATTTTGAAAAAATCATGGAAAAATAATTATTTTATATTTTTTTATAAATGATAAAATATTTAAAAAAACTAGAAATTTGAAAAAATGATAGAATTAGCTGCTTAGCTCCCCAGCAATGATGCTAGTTTTGACGCACACCTGTCATGGGGTGTGGAAAAATAAATCTCTATATTTTCTTAGTGAAGCATAGAGGCTAACCAAGTCAATATCACTTGAATAGAATTGCAATCAGTTCAATAAATTATTTGTGTTAACCTATTCTAATTATTTTTTGTTTTTAATAAATTATTGAAAATGATTAGTTTAAGCGGTTTTTCAAACCATGAAATTAAAATAATGAAATGATGAATTAAAATGTAAATGCAGATGCTGACAAAATTAAATTTGGTAAAAATGGTCTTGGTACAAGGTTTGATAACACAAGTTCATTCCTTATTTTTTTATTTAAATTCAATTTGATAATTCATTTAGTGAAACATCATTAAGGAATTACTCTCCATTTATTTATTGAGAGTGTGATTTTAGCATGTGTTTGGAACACCAAACCACACCTCCTCTAGTAGTCAAGTAGGGTAACACCTCGATAGAGAATGTTATTCCTAAAGGACCCAGCTTCAACATATGCCATTTCATCCCTTATACCAACCCCAACTGCATCATATAAAGGGTTTGGTTAAGATAAGGGAGGGAAAATGTATGAATCAAGGGAAAGGAATGGATTTGGAAATAGTGTTATGGTGGACGACCGCCACACCCATCCATTATTTCCACTTCCACAACAAATAGAATAAAAATATTTTGAATTGAAGTGCAATAATAAATAACATCATGAAACCATATCCAGGTCTAAGCCTTGAGTTAGTCACTTTCCATGGAAAAGTGCATAAAGATCACGATGGAAAGATGGAAGAGAGAAATTGAGAATTAGAGTTGAAAGAGAAAATGGGTGGAAAAAGAATGGTGGAAACATTAATATAAAAAAATATTATTGAATTACAATGGAAATGAAAACTAAAAATAAAACTAAAATAAAGAAAGAAAATTCCTAAATGGATCTTTTACATCTCTCCATAGTTCCCCATATGGTGACGGGAAGGATTGGAATGATTTGAGAGGTAGGAGGTCATCTCCTTTTATAGGTATATTTTTGTTCTCCACATGTTGTCATGTTGTTGACCTATTAATTGTCCAAATAACACGTAGAACCATTACAGAAAGTTATTCATTAATTTTTTGGATGTTCACCATCCAAATTGCATCTCATTTGGAAACCGGTAGTAAGAGTAATTATTTTTTCATTGGGGGTTTCTATTTCTGGATGAAGGATCCACGCAGCTTCATTCAAAAATGTGTCATTCAATGCATGACTTAATGAATTAAAAACACCATTTCATATATTGTGTGAATGACCCTTTTAGTCCTCTTTCATATCCAAGTAGAATAAACTCATTTGGAGGTGTGTAGATAGAATTGTGATTCCATTGCATATAGGTTCTGGGCATAGCAGAAGCACATTGGTGGGTTTGCACAACTTTAATTTTAGCATTAAACAACGTTAAATCTGAGATCCGTCATGATATAAAATGCTCCATCTTCAGAATGAAACGAAGAACAAAAATTAAATGGAGAGTCCCGGAACCATTTATATAGGATCATCGTATGTTGGTTATAATTAATTTAATTAATTCACCAGAATTACCTCGGTGGAATTATTTCTTCGTCGATGTCTCCGGTCATGATCTTATGATCTGTTGTTGCGTCGTAGAATCTATGTATAGGATTCCCCTTGGAGTGATCCACACGTGGTCCACGTATCTCTGGACGTCACCAAAAGGATATCTCAGTGCTAGCACGGAAGAAGCTTCGCTTGCGATGTTCACATTCGACCGTCTTGATCCGGTGGAGGATCTCACTCTCGTAACTTGAGGGAGTTATTGGTGGAAAGGGAATTCAATCTTGGCTTGAGATTATTTCCAAATCTGTGGTGCACAACAATGGATCAAGAAAAGTGTTGGGGTTGTGAGGATATTTAAAATCTAGTTTGAGGTTACTATATTTATAACAATAAATAAACGCGTTATGTGTTTTATTTATTTCAATAACTCTTAATGAAGCCCCATGTCTATTAATTAATTCCTTGACATACACCCACGCTTATTATAATTAATATCATTTAAAAAACAATATTATATCCTCAAAATCCTGACTGGAAAACTACACGGCGTGTTATAATTAATACACTGCATGCACTTGTTTTTCATAAAACTACATGGCATGTATATTTAATATACATGGTGTGTAAATTTATTTTCCATTTTTATCCACCAAATTTATTAGACCTTGAGTAATGGCTATTTATTTCTTAAATAAATGTAACTGCATTACTTGCTAATAAATATATTATTTCACCCACAATATATTCTCTCAAATAACTAGTGTCGAAATAAATGAGATCAGGCATCCTTAAATAATTATTAAACCGCAGTTGGGAATAATATATATTTACCTTGTTAAATTTATATTTGACTGAGATACATGGACACACTAAGTGTGTGACCCTCTAGGTATCTTTCTCAGTGGCATTAGGCGGAGCCTGCCTAAAGTCCAAGGCTAGCGTCTAGCAACACGCCAAGGCACCCATAGAGAAAGAAGTTAACGCATAAATGACATGTAACCTTATATAAACACCTACCATTTAATATAATCCCTTTTTGGTGATATCTCTAATCAAGCAGGTTGCATGCTAGTGCAATCAACCCATGTGGTTGATTATTCTTTCTTTGGCTTCCTAAAATTGAACTCACCCATACCTTACCATGGACATGGATTTATTTAGGCTATATCAATTCCATCAAAGGGCCTGAGATATCTACTTCCGTTATGGAACAGAAAGGACAAATCCTTTCTTGCATTATCTATTAATGCAGTATTACTCGTGACACACCCAACGTATCCTAACTCGCTTCGAACAGTGTGTCGTCACAGTTTTCATCAATAAATATAAGTTCATGAGTTGTAATACCAATTAATAATAATCATAAATTCTAAGGACCAATACACACGTCCATAGATAGGAACATCCAGTGACACTATGAAATGTGGATTTCCTACTGGTTGGTCTCGTTCTCATAATATCGTCCTGGATTTTACCAAGGGTGCACACCATGAGATGGTGCCTCAAAGTTTTATGAGTCCTCACCCCTAAGGACCTGTATTATTTTTTTCCCTCAAATAATATCATTCGGTCATAGAACATATATTCAAGAATAGTGTTATGGCACTTATGGGTTCTCATCATAGCAGGGATCCACTATGACCCTTTAATGAAACAGTTTTCATTAGGACCTTATCACATGTATTGTCACACATAAGAACAATCAAGATGTGATAAGGCTTTTATTAATGAATAAAGTACAAAGTAGTAGGTTCTAGACCACCAACTCCAATAGACTCCCACTTGGACAAGAGCCAACTACTAACAACTTTTAACCCGGTAGCTCTCACATGATATTCAAGCATCTGCTGAGATAGGCCTTTAGTCATGGGGTCCGACACATTCTCTTCCATAGACACTCTGCTCACAAAAACATCACCCCTCATATATAAATCCCTCATGAGGTGATACTTCTGGAGTATGTGTTTCGTCTGTTGATGTGACCTTAGATCTTTTTCAAGAGCCACCGTTGCCGTATTATCATAATACAATGTAATGGGATCTTTGTTGTTAGGCACCACATCAAGATCCTAGAAAATGTTCTGAATCCAGACGGATCCCTTGGCTGTATTAGAATCTTCTATATATTCGTACTCTGCTGTAGAACCATCAATAACTAGCTCCTTTGAACTCTTCCAGCTCACAGCTCCTCTATTGAGATAGAAAACATATCCAAATTGCAACATCAAATCATTTTGATCTGTCTAAAAACCAGCATCAGTATACCATCTGGTGACAAGATCCTCTTCTCCTCCATACACCAGGAACATATCCTTAGTTCTTCTCAGATACTTAAGGATAGTCTAAATAGTAGTCCAATTATTTTATCCTAGATCTGCTTCATATCTGCCTACCATGCTCAACGCATAGGCAACATCAAGCCTGGTACATAACATGGCATACATGATGGATCCTATAGCCGAAGCATATGGGATCTTACACATTCTATCTTTCTCTTGTTGTGTCTGAGGAAACATTTTCTTAGAAAGATGTAAGTCGTGTGACACTGGAACTAATCCCCTCTTGGATTGTTCCATACTAAATCTCTTTAGTATTTGGTCAATGTATGTACCCTGACATAGTCCAAGCAGGCTCTTGGATCTATCATGAATGATCTTGATCCCTAGAATGTAGGCTGCTTCTCCTAATTCCTTCATGGAGAAACACTTGTTCAGCCACTCCTTACCTAACTGTAAGACTGGTACATAGTTTCAAATAAGTAATATGTCATTAATATATACTACTAGGATAACAATCGCATTCCCATTAAACCGCTATTAAACACATGGCTCGTATTCATTCTTAATGAAACCAAATTCCGTTATGTCTTCATCAAATCGAATGTTCCATGACCTGGATTATTGCTTCAATCCATTAATGGATTTCTGGAACTTTCAAACCCGTTTGGATTCACCTGGTGTCACAAACCCTTCTAGTTGTGTCATATAGACATCTTCCTGAAGGTTCCCGTTAAGGAATTCTCTTTTGACATCCAAATTCCAAATCTCGTAGTCATGGTAAGATGCTATGGCAAGTAGGATTCTTATGGATTTAAACATGGCAACTGGCAAGAAGGTTTCATCATAGTCAATTCCTTGACACTGTTTGAATCCTTTTGCACCTAGCATTGCTTTATAGGTTCTAACTTGACCTTCCATGCCCATTTTTCTCTTGAATACCCATTTGCATCCAATAGGATTTATATCAAATGGCTCATAGACTATAACTCATACTTGGTTCTAATACATGGAATCCATCTCATAATTCATAGCTTCTAGCCATCTTGTATCTTCTGAGCTTTCTACTGCTTCCTTGTAGGAGAGAGTTTCATCATTGTCCATTAATAATGATTCACAATCCTCGGTGACTAGGAAACCAAATCTCTCTGGTTCCCTTACCTCTCTTGATCTCCTATGTAGTACTTGTGTGTCTGGATCCACTTCCACATGGACCTGTGGAACTTTTTTCTGTACCAACTCCTGTGTATCTTGAGCATCAACTTCGTCGAAGTCATTCTTTCTCCCACTGTCCTTTTTGAGGATGTCCTCCCTATCAAATAAGATGGCTTGTCTGGTGACAGTCACATTCTTGTCCTGAGGGTTATATAGGTAATATCCTTTCATTTCCGTAGGATATCCTATAAATATAAACTTAGTGCCCCAGCGTGCTAGTTTGTTGCCTGAGAAGGCCTTAACAAATTCCTCTCATCCCCACACATGTGTATGCGAAAAAATGGGTTTCTTTCCATTCCATAACTCAAATGGAATTCCATTTTCCTCCTTAGTTGGTACCTGGTTTAATGTGTATGCTGAAGTTTGTAATGCATATCCCTAAAATGATAATGTAATATCCGCGTGACTCATCATCGACCTCACCATCTCCAACAAGGTGCGGTTCCCCCTTTAACTAACACCATTCCACTTTGGTGTGTAAGGAGGAGTGATCTGAGATAAAATCCCAGAATCCCATAGAAGATCGATGAACTCTTGGTTCAGATATTCTCCACCTCAATCTGATTGAAGTTTCTTAATTTTCTTACCAAGCTGATTCTCTACTTCATTCTTGAATTACTTAAATTTCTCTAAGGCTTCTAACTTATACCTCATTTAGTATAAAAATCTTCATCTACTCAAGTCATCAGTAAAATTAATGATGTAAGAATATCCACCTATAGCTTCTACTAGAAATGGTCCACAAAAATCCGTGTGTACCAATCCTACAAGCTCTGTGGCCCTTTCACCCAATCCAAAGAAAGGAGTCTTGGTCATTTGACCTTGTAATCAAGCGTGACATCTATCAAGTGGTTTTAGCTCAATAGAGTCTAAATAGACATCTTTGCAGAGCTTTGTCAAGCACTTTTTGTTTACATGACCGAGACGGTGATGCCAAAACTGGGTGATGTATGAGTCATGGCAGTTTGTTTCATTATCGATTTCCAACACTTGGTTTTCGTAATATAAAACATATAAACAATTATTTAAATGTTCCATACCATAAAATATGGTGTTCTTATAAAAGAGGCAACCCTTATTTCCAAACATGAAAATAAATCCATCCATATCCAAACAAGATACAAAAATTATATTCTTGGTAACACTAGGCACATAAAAACGGTTATGTAAAACAAAAATCATGCCAGTCGGCAATGAGAGGTGGTAGTCCCCAATAGCCAACACAGCCAGCCTTGCACCATTGATAGCTTGAAGATCCACCTCTCCTCTGTAAATCTTTCAAAATATACTTGGTTCCTGCATTTTAATACAGATGTGATCCCCACAAGCTATATCTAATACCCAATGTGTAGAAATGGAAAGATTACACTCGATAACGAATGCACCTTTAGCGTCCCCACGCTTCTAGGTGCAGTTCCTCTAATAGTGGCCCTGCTTGCCACATGAAAAACACACTGCCTCTCGTTCCTTTCCCTGCCTCTGGATTTTCCCCTTCTTGGAGGGATGGTGCTCGGGGGCTTTAGACCGTTTATAAGTCTTTGGCCTCTTTCCCTTGTCCTTCCTTTTCTTGTTCACCATAAGGACTGGGGGTTTGTCACACCCCATGTCCTTGTATACCTGGATAATCAAGTTCAAAAGCTTCGATAGACTCTTCTCATTGCTGCTCATGTTATAATTGACAGTGATGCTAGAGAAGGTCTTGGGCAGTGATGATAGGATGAGATCTGTACGCAACTCATCCAGGAATTTAATCCTTAAGTTGTCCAGGCGTTCAATGTAGCCAATAATATTGACTACATGAGGCCCAGATGGAGCAGATTCTTTAATCTTAGTTGTAAACAATGCATTGCAGATCTCATACCTCTCCTGTCTCGCCGTCTCATGGTAGAGATCCTTAAGGTGAGACATCATTCTTTATGTGTCCTTGTTTTCATGTTGCTTCAAGAGCTCATTGGACATGGAAGATATCATGAAAAACTAGACATCTGTGGCATCATCCATGTGTTTCATATAAAGATATAATTCCTCATCACTGGCCTCTTTCCCATGCGCAACTGGAATAGGCTCTTCCAGCACATACAATTTCCATTCGTGGTGAAGTATGACGCGTAAACGCATCTGACACTCTAGGAAATTGGTACAGGTGAAAAGGTTTTCCTTCTAGAGTATGGTTCGCAATGATATGTTTCAAGTCATTTTCTTGTCATTTCTACAAATTAAGATGAGAAAATGTTTAGTACTTTATTACAAAATGGAGACAAATAACTAAATTAATACCTATTAGTCTCCAACTATTTTATCGAAATCCAATAGCCCTCACCATTGATTTTGGAATATTCTGTAGCCTGAATATTCTAGTGGAAAGGATCCATATTTCCCTTTGCATTACCCTAACTAGGGTTGGTTAAGCAACTCAAAGGGTTTTAGGTAGGCATTCCAAATGCCAACTACAATAACTCGCAGCTCCTTGATCTTCTGAGTGGACTCCCCAATCCTGAAATCCTTTTATTTTGGATTTCCTCAACCTTTGCCTCTTGGTCACACCTAGTACTATTGTGGATGTGAACCCTTTATGCAAACCATGTCAAGTAAACCCAAAACCTTGAATTATAATTCCACAATAATTGAAAACACCCCAACTAGGGTTGGTCAAGCACTTTGAACTATGGTTCGATTCTAACCAAGATTATAGAAGGCTATACTGACTTAATATTTTTTTAGGGATGTTATCCTTATACGTAAATTTACATTTTATAATCTTTGATTACATTATTTTTAATATTATGTGGGATATACTTAAGTGATTAACCATGTCTAAGATAATATTTACGTATAAGATGGTTTTATTTTTGTTCCATCTTGCATGCTCGTTTATTTCAATAATTGTGTGATCATGACAACACACCCACAATAAAGAAACCATGCAACTGGCAGAAATAAAATAAATGGTATGATCATGTGCTTTTTAAATTGGTTAGTTTATCTAGTGGTTGATAAACTACCCCAAGACCTAGGGGAGAAACACCATGAACCATTCAGGTTCATGTTTACAGCTTTCCACCTGTCCACCTTTGTATATCCTTGGATTGGTTTCACCTTGGCTCTTGACTTGAGCCACCTCCACTAGCATGAGATATCCATCCATTATATATGCATTTATCTCACACACAAGTGAGGGGTAAAAGGGGTTTTTACATAAAAGAATCCTTGGGAGCGTAGATCCTACATATTAATGAGGAGATGGCTCATAGGCCAACAAATTTATTTTAGGTAAATAAATTAAATGAGGTCATTCACATAAAAAGGTCTCGGTCTAGCTCATTATCATCCATATATGCAACTATATTTACACATAAATAAAAATATCATTCAATTCTCTAATCGTTCTTGTTTAAGATAAATCATGCTCAAATTAATTAATTATCTTTAATTAATCAATCCTTTTATCTTAAACCGTTTTCTGAACTTCCTTGAGATTCTCATCCATCATAATTTTAAACAAATAAATTCATTTAAAATTATCCATGTACGTAACTCGTACCTTGGAGCCATCCCTGTGAATTCATGTTCATTACACAGATGTTAAATTAAAGATGTATATATAAAATGCCGATCATGTGTTGTGCCTTAGCTTTACGCATACACCATGGTACACATCCAAAGGGTTTTAATAATATAATAATAAATTTTAATAAATCTGCGTAATTTGGGTGAGTACACTGTGTGTAGTCCCGACTACACGGCGTGTACTTTTCTTCATCATCCATCCGAAGTACACGCCCAAGGACATGGCGTGTTAATGTAATTCAGAAATTTTCATAGTACACGATGTGTTTTGTGCGACACACGCCGTGTAGTTTCCGTGTTACATGGTTTCCAGCTAGGCAGGCCATGTACAGGGTACACGGCCCAACCATAACCCGAAGGGACTACAGGCCGTGTACATTGGACCACATAGCGTGTAATTCGGAAACTGTGCACCACCTGTTTTTGGTCAACACATGCTGTCTTAAATTCTTAGAAAGAATGCAATACACGTCTTGATTTGGCGGATCAGTCAATGCGTTGAACCGAGACTACACAGTGTGTACTTTCGAATACATGCCGTGTATTCTGGTGCTGTACGGCTAGAAAAATTTGGCTCCTCCGGACAAGTTTTTCTATTTTATTTGAATCAAAATTAAAATAAAAATTCGTTTCTGTGAGGAGAACGTGAAAAGAGGGAGGAGGAACAAATCTCGAGATTTAGATTTCCAGAACGATTAAAACTGAATTGAAATAACTAAATTATTAAATTCGTAAATCACCAACAAAAAAATAAATAATTATAATCAACGATATGACCGCTCTGATACCAATTGTAGGTTCCGGGCACAGCAGAAGTGCATTGGTGGGATTTCCCAACTTTAATTTTAGTGTTAAACAACGTTTAATCTGAGATCCTTCACGATATAAAATTCCAGATCTTCGGAATGGAATGAAGAACGAAAAAAGAAAAGAGGAGTACTAGAACCATTGATATAGGATCATCATATATTGGTTATAATTAATTATATTAATTCACAAGAATTACCTCGGTGGAATTCATTCTGCATCGATGTCTCTGGTCCTGATCATGTGATCCATTGTTGCGTCATAGAATCCAAGTATAGAATTACTCTAGTGGTTATCCACACATGCTCCACGTATCTCTGGATGTCACCGAAGGGATCTCTGGGTGCTAGTGCGGAAGAACCATCGCTTTCGATGTCTGCCTTCGACCGCCTTGATCTGGTGGAGGATCTTGATCTCGTAACTTGAGGGTATTCTTGGTTGAATGGGAATTCTCTCGTGGCTTGAGAGTATTTCCAAATCCGTTGTGCATAAAAATGGCTCAGGAAAAGTGTTAGGGTTGTGAGGATATTTATAATCGGGTTTGAGGTTAATAGAGTTGTGATAATAAATAAACGCATTATGCATTTTATTTATTTTACTAACTCTTATTGAAACACCATGTTGAATAATTAATTCCTTGACATGCTCCCACGCTGATTATAATTAATATAATTTAATAAAACAATATTATATCCTCAAAATACTGACTGGAAAACTACACGGCGTGCAATAATTAATACATGGAGTGTACTTGTTTTCCATAAAACTACACGGCATGTATATTTAATATACATGGAATGTACTTTTATTTTCCATTTTTCTACACCACATTTATTAAGCCTTTAGTAATGGATATTTATTTCTTAAATAAATGTAACTGCATTACTTGCTAAAAAATATATTATTTCTCCCACAATATATTCCCTTGAATAAATAGTGTCAAAATAAATGCGATTAGGCATCCTTAAAAAATTATTAAACCACAGTTGGGAATAATATTTATTTAACTTGTTAACTTAATATTTAACTGATATACATGAACACACTTAGTGTGGGACCCTCTAGGACACTTTATCAGTGGCATTAGGCAGAGCCTGCCTAATGTCCAAGTTTAGCATGTAGCAACATGCCATGTCACCCATATAGAAAGAAGATAACGCCACAATGACGTGTCACCTCTTACGAATGCTTACAGTGTCATATAATCCCTTTTTCTCGATATCTCTAATTAAGAGGGTTGCATGCTAGTGCCATCAACCCATGTTCTTGATTATTATTTCTTTGACTTCCCGGAATTGAACTCACCCATACCTTACCATAGATATGGATTTATTCATGCTATATCAATTCCATCAAAGGGCCTGAGATATCTACTTCCATTATGGAACAAAAGGGACAAATCATTTCCCGCATTATCTATTAATACAATATTACTCGTGATGCACCCAACATATCTTACCTCGCTGTGATCAGTGTGTCGTCACAGTTTTCGTCAATACATATAAGTGTGTGAGTTGTAATACCCATTAATAATAATCTTAAAGTCTAAGGACTGATACACACGTCCACAGATATGAACATCCTATAACACTATGAAATGTGGATTTTCTACTGGTGGGTCTTGTTCTCATAATATCCTCCTGGATATTACCAAGGGCGGACACCATGAGAAGGTGCCTCAATGTTTTATGAGTTCTCACCCCTAATGACCTCTATTATTTGTGTCCCTCAAATAAAATCATTCGGACATAGAACATATATTCAAGAATAGTTCTATGGAACTTCTGGGTTCTCATCATATCAGGGATCTGCATGACCCTTCAATGAAATAGCTATCCTTTGATCATTACCACATTCATTGTCATGCAGAATAACAATCTAAATGTGATAAGGCATTTATTAATGAATAATGTACAAAGTAGTTGATTCTAGAGCACCAACTCCAACATTACAGAGGCGGGGTACATGCTGTCGGCCCGGAAAAAGCTTCAACTTAATTGATTTTTATACAGAATCTAGATGATTGATTCAGCCCCTGGTCCAACATCCAAATATGATGGAAATTAAATAAGTATTCTAAAAAAATTTAATCACAAAATTTGGACATATATGTTATGTGAAATCACAATAATATCCATGTGATAACAATCTGTTAAAATTGCAGAATTAGCCGTTTTTTGCATTTAGGCTCAAAATAACACAAAAACCGAAATATGATTATTGTATGTTCAAATTGATAATTTAGGATGATTAAAACAATTTAAATTCATACATAAGATTTGGATTATATTATCTCTATTAGAGGCTCCCATTTATGTTGATGAAAGTGTTTAAATTTTTTTTCATTGTCATATCATTCTTAGTTACCAATATCTTGTATACTTTTATATAATCACATCACATTAGATTGTTGTAAATCATACCATAAATTAAATAATAAGGAACCAAATTAATGTGTCAGTGAAATCTATAATTCTTTGATAACATGACAAAAAACATGATCTGAAAAACCATTAAAATCATTAAAAAATAATATATCAATACATCTTCAAGGGTTAAAATATTCCCTACTGAATAACTATATATTTGTGTGTGGAATGATGTTTTTAAGATAAAAATATTATTCAATGTTAGGTGAATACTTCTCTAGAATATCTAAGTAACCATCAGATCCCAATTAGATATAATAAAATGTGGTACTCCATTCAATCATGAAAAATCGTTGAAGTAACTCTTGATAATATTATAAATATAAAAAACATCTATTATTATTCTGAAATGTGTTAACTCAATATGTCAGTAGACTAAAACCCAAATATAATTGTGTCCTTTTAATATTTTGGGGATTCTGATGGTGAAAACCATGATAATTTTTTCTATTTATATTTTGATATGGATAATTCTTTTAACATCCCAATGAATTTTTTCTCCTCGTCTTAACATGTTTATATATAAAACATCAAGATTCAGAATCTAAAATGTCCCTTTTCATGTTATCCAACAAAATATAGTAATTAATAATCAAATACATATTCATATATCTATGATTAATAGTGAATGGTGGATATATAGCATCATAAAACAATTCTTCCATCACATATATTAAGGATGGGATATATACTAGGTTATCGAACAATATTATTCCACCACAATGATGGTGAAATTGATTAAGATTTCTCACTATCCACAACAGTTTAACATCATCCTTATTCACCAACTTAATCCCCACAGGGATGGATAATTGAACATTAATTTCATAAAGATAAGTTATGTAAGAGTTCAAGGATTATTTTCTGAAATTCCATAAATATTTGATCTCCTTCAATCATTATCCTGGAAAATCATGCATGGTACTTTTGACATATAGCATCAAACACCTTGTTATCCTTACCTAGGTGGTAGTGTGTTGAGTATTGATATCCATTAATCAATTATAAACCTCCTCCTTTAGATCTAAACCCTATGTATGTGAATAGAAACATTAACATTTTATTATCAATATATGTATCACATAATTAACCTTTAATATATTTCCTTTATATATTTATAGAAAAATTTAACACTTCATACTTGTAGTCATGATTTGGTAATATTTTAATGTAAATTCAGTTGATGTAAAGCATAAGATATCGTGATTCCATTCTGCATCATTATACATCCTAATAAATACTTTAATGCATCACTATAGATCATAAACACTTCTTCACTATAAGGTAATATCTGAAATGTTTTGTTCACTGGTATTCTTTTAATTTCCTTGAAATTTTCCTCACATTAATCTATACATGGAAATAAGGATCAAATCTATACACACATTCTTTGTGGATTAGACAGAAATGAGAAATCCTATTAAAAGTTTTTTAAATATTTAGAGAAAACTATGGATCATAGTTACCATGATTGGTCTAGGATATTGGTCGATAATATATATCATTGAAGGTTCCACTGATATGACCTATATTGACATTATATAACCCATGAATTAAATCGTTTTCATGAAAAACTCTCACTTTTAATATTTTTCACACAGAGTCTCCTTCCTCATGATCTTCAACAAAATCATTAAATGACGTTCATAAACATCATTTATCATTGAATATATAATTATATCATCTAAAATACTACCAAAAACTAATCATGGTAATCTCTATATACTATATTCTTTTGATCCATGATGATAATAAGATCATTGGTCAATCCTTATGGAAATATTATCAATTCATAATGACCATATTCTATATGGAATGTGATTTTTGGTATATATTCCTTCTTAACCCATTATTGATGATATCAAAAATGACTGTAAATATTTTAAATCTATTTTTCTTTGCAAATTTGACCAAAATATTATTCAATATATGGTATAGGACACTTATTCTTGATACTGATATCTATATGTTCCTAATATTAAATGTAATGATGTATTAACCTATTATTCTTTTTAACAAAGAAAAACTTTTCCACCCCACAGTGATGCACTAGAGAATATTATTCCATTATCATGATTATCTTAGAGTTTATTCTTCAATTTATATAACACAATTCTGTTCATTCTATAAGGAGTCTTTTAAATTAGTGTAGCACAATGTATGATTTATTTTTATAACTCAATTTCTCAATTTTGGAAAATATTTGGAATGTAATATTGAATTAAATTATTATGTTATTTAACAATAATATCATCTTTAATAATGAGTTTCTCTCTAACCATTTGTGACAAATTTTTATCCATAATTGGAATTAATACAAATACAATTGATGTAATTCCTGTTATAAATTCATATAACTCCTTAAACAAATAAATTATCATAGTTTTATTTAGAATATAGAATTTTATTTTCATTATTCTATAAATACTTATAGAATCTATGATTATAGAACTAAAAAACTCTCAAAATCAAATCAAATTCTTCTAAATGATGACCAACAATATCTTTATAGGGATCATTATTACAAACATTTATATTATATTCCCATATCTGGAGAAAATGTTAAGTTCACCTCAACCACTAAAATACACTTATGTAATTGATATAGTATATTCCCTTCTATGGACTATAAATTAACCTTTAGATTAGAGAATTAACCAAAATAATTCTATATTTTACTACATAAGTGAAATTGATCTATTCAAGGTTCCCTAAGATAAAATTCATCTGCATCCATTTAACTATCCATTCCTCTTTAAAAATTAGTTTCTTAACACCATTCCTTTACACACATAAAACATATTATTGTTTTTATGTTACATTTAACTTGGTGCATCTTCTCTCATTATTGACATAATTAAATATAAATATTTATTACCAAAATTTCATCATGTAAATCCATTTTCCACTCATTTGATGTGCTCTGAAACTTAACAATGTTTATTTTTTATTCTTATAGTCAGATATCAAGTTATGAATACTCTAAATGTTTCATATTATATCTCCAATTTATTTTGGTCACTCATGAAGATGTTCATTTAATTAGTTGTCATATTCATTGTTCACAACATTTCTCCATGTACCAACCATTGACTGAAACTAAATAATTAGTGTGGGTATCAGACAACAATAATAATAAGTAAGCAATAATGTGGTCATGAAAAAAGTTATTAAGATGTATGAAACCATGAAAACTTAATTCAACCAATTAATCATTAAATCAATCTAATATCAGTATGGATTGTCATAGGTTTTCATAGATTTTATCATCTCATTAATTAGAATTGTCCATAAAATAATTAATTTAACCAAAAATATCCATCTGGAGTGTCTAGCTAGGGGTACAGTCTTATATCCACTCATCATGCACTAGTGATGATTGAGTTAACACCCAATCCACTGATTTTAGAGTTATTGACCCTGTGATAATCTTTTTAATAACCACATAGACATTCAAATGGAAAAATAAGGATGTATTTGATTGAAATATTTATGTTAAATCATTACCATAACATATTATTTTCTCCTATACATAGTCATATCCAACAACTTCTCGCCAAATTAATCTAATAATATTCCATAAAAATAACTAAATCATCCTTGGATTCCATCTATGGATAACTGAACATAACATAAATAAATATTATATCATTCCAGATAAATATTCAAAACATATCGTAATTTTTCAAGTGATGTTCCATTAACTTCATTCAAGTACATATTGACACATTTTAACTGGGATTTTGTTCTTATCACATTGGGATTATTTTGGTAGTTTCACATAAATAATTGGAATCACATGGGGATGTTCATGGTTAGAGCATGGTTTGGGAAAACCATGCCATTTATCCTAGAAAAACATGATTCTTATGTTTTTTCACATGAAGGGGGTGCACTGTTTTTCCAAACCATGTGGCTGCCTAGTGCATACCAGCACCAATGGATAGAGAGGGTTTCATGGTTTGTGTATGGTCAAAAACCCAACTGGAAAACCATGAACCCCTAGAAGAATCCTTGGAAGGTTACACGATTAAGTATAATAGTTAGTCTTAACCATGTTTCCTCACTAAAAAATCATACATGAGGGTTTTTAATTCTATGAATTTTTAATTAAACAACCCTAGGACCCTTTTTTAACCACTAATAACTACCTAATCATATATTATCATAACCTAATACTTCCCCAGTGTACTAGATTCTTCTTCATTGGGATTCTAGTTATATTTCTATAGTACATGGATGATCATCTCATGGTATATTGAATGGTTTTTACTTTTTTCTTTTCTTATTAGATACCCATTTTATTGCTTCAATTAAAATCCCATGTAAATAAAATTGGGTATATATTCTAGGAATAAGTGATTTTATAAAGGATTATTGTGTTTCATATTGATATAGGATTTGGAGGGCCTGATCTACTGTTCACCTATCACCATTGTTGAAAGATAATATTTCTACCTTCATTTATGAGGTAGATGTTTCTGTATAATTTTTTAATTTAATAAATTATTTGCCATTATTATAAAATTGGTTTTGGTTTTTCATTTTACTAACGTTTGTTTTTTTCAATGTATTTCATATAAATATAACGGTTTTCAAATGGGTATTTCATTAAAAGTGGATTTTTGCTGACCAAGTGTTGGATTAAGTTCATTGATCATTGTTTAAATTAATAAATGTGTTTTAAAAAATAAAAGATGAATTAATTTGATTTGAAAATGTTTTTTAAATTTTTATCATGGTTATGAAATGAATTTTTGATAATAATGTCACATTGGAAACCTTGGGTGTGTTGATAATTTGAAATAGGTTATCACAGTGTGTGTCAAACAACATTGGGTTACTTTGGTGATATTAATGGACTACTGCAAGACCAGATATTAGTGGTAACAACATATTCTTTGTTAAGGAGATTTTTAATATTATTTATTACCAATTACTATGTCCTAATATTTAGTACTTTTTTTAATTTTATTTTATTTGTTGCACGATGGATTTTATCTTGGATTGTTGCTCACATGGTTTTCCCATGAGGTTGTATAACATGTTTTCCCATTATGAATTTTTTCATGTATATGTTATTAATCTCTTAACTAAGAGTTTTTTATATGAAATCTTGTTTTATCACTTATAAATTTTTACATTCCTGGATTTTTGGACGTGAATGGATTTTGTTAGAACCAAATAAAATGATTTAAAAATAGGTTTAGACTTATAAAAATTATATTTTTAAATATTTTTTTTAAATAGATATTATGATTACAATTTTTATATTTTAATCTTTATATACTCCTTGGTGGAATTCTAATATGATTTTTCCTCATGCCATACATTTTTCATTGGGTAGTTTTAGATGTTTTATTTGTGGATTTAGGTAATTTGAATTGAGTTGTGTTGCATTTATGAATCTCAATTAGACATGGCCTTCATAGTGGGATGTTTTGGAGATAAAATATTTTCAAACGGATAAATTTTTGTGATATATTTTCAAACAATATGGTTTATCTAGTTTGGATTGGGTTTCATAAATCAGGATTTATCTATTTTATTCTAAATTTTATTTTTTTATATTTATTTTTTCCTTATATTTAAGACATGTTTCTGTTATATTTTTTGACCATACGGTATTGGTGGATCAGCTCAGGTGAATTATCTAGTCGACCTAGGTTTCTCTATCAATATTTGTTATCAATGGGATACTAAATGGAATGTGTTTTATCAATTCCTGAGTATTGTTCAATGTCCTGGGTAGACCAGATATAAGAGCATCATTATTTGTGATGTAAATGTGGAAGGGTGCCTAGTGAACTCACTTTCGTGTCTTGAATTGTGTTTCCATGGGTTGTCAAGAAAAAAAATCAGTTTTGAGACATGGTGTTTGTGGATATTTGAATGAAATGGATGAATATTTTATTTATATGGAACTTTTCTTTCATAAACTATATTATTTAGAGCATAAAATTATTTATTTCTTAAAATTGATAATTTTTAAGGCATTGATATCATTTCTTGAGTTTGGTCCTAAGATTTTGGTATATTATCAAAAACTTATTTGACCTTTTATTCAACATAATAAAGAATTCCTTTGATAATATATCTTGCATATCCAAGATAGTAAGTTGTGAGAAAAGACCCACTGGTGAATCCTCCAATATAAACTTCTTTGATTGATGCTATAATCTATACAATTATGAATCTAGGTCAATTTGGTGTTGAGAACATGGGGCAAGAAGTGCATCCTGGATATAAATTTTCTATGATTAATTAACCCATATTTTTTTTGTAACAATGGAACCCAACAATCTAAGGACTTGAAATAGTGGATTTATAAGAGCTTAAACATTTTAAAGGAATGTGATGAAACTAGGTTGGGTTATTTCATATATATTCTTAATGGAGAATAAATGAGATAGTGGTACTCCATTGTGCATTCCATGTTTCAGGATGATATTACATGGACAACATTAATTAAAATATTCAATCAACAGCTTTCCGAGGAGATATTTTGTGTCACAAAGACATATGAATTTCTATCCATGGATCAAGGGGAGTTTATATTTCTAGGGTATTACCGGAATTTTTCAAAGATGGTGTGTCTGGAACTAGATAATTTCATTGAGTACTACCTAAAGGTTCAGATTATTGAGTTGGGATTGAGGTCACATATTCAATCTATGTTGATTGTCAAGTTTCATAAAACCGTTATGGAGGTATTTGAAATACATGATTTAGCTGAGGTAGGAATAACTGGATAGATAGGTTTAGCTGGAGCTCTGGTTATTGTGGTTATTAGAAAAGAGTATGTTTTCTAGCCATGAAATAAAATTCAGGGGTGGTGTGTATCCTTTAGGGTTGGTTTCAATGGCTTCATAATTGCAGTGGAAAGTTGTCTACTACAAGTGTGAAAGGTGTGGTCATACTAATCCTAAATATGTATATGCTCCTATGATTTCTCATAGTTTTGGACTATTCATCAATAAGAATATTTTTTTTCAGTGTATATAACAAGTCACTTATTATATGTCAACTCTCACTAATGGTTCATAGGTTCATGCCAATTCCTCGAAAGGTGGTGAGTCTAGTCCTTAAGCCAAGGGAGGGGTTCATTTTTTTGAGACTGTAAACCTTTATGTGGAACAGTATCCATAAGAGGAATATGATGTAGTTATATCTAATATCATATATAAAATCTAGTTTTCCTCATCTATAGTGCTATTTTTATTAGTTATAGATGTTACTCTCTCTATTATATCATCATTGTTTGTTGACATCTTGTGATTATGTTCAGAACTTATTCAATTATTTTTGGATCTTTCCTCACCTTTTGGAAATAGTTCCAAAAAAGTATTCAAGTGTCCCATATGTTGGGTGATGATAGTTGTATATGAGGTTATATGGGGATTTATAGTTAATGATATGGACATCTTCAACCTGATACATTGCATGTATTTTATGATCATCATAAAGGTGTAGATAGACTTTTATCATCATCGGGTTCATTTTTTTTCTTTTTATGGGGTCACTCATGTCGTTCAGGGTGAGTGGGACTCTATATTTAGAAGGTTGGAACATGTTGTTCTTTATGTGGTGGAAACTCTATTCTTGTTTTTGATATGTTTCTCAATTCCGGTGACCCTTTTTTGTGTGGCCATCTTATTGTAGTGAGGTTTACATACCTTGAGTATTTTTTTGAATGGTTTTTCTGGATTACCACCACAGAGAGAGGATGATATTACTATTGAAATATTCTCTAGTATGATGCCAATTTCTATACCATCTTATCAAGTGGAAACTACTATGTTTAGGGGAACATAATTTCCAACATTAGGATCTATAGGATAAAGGATCTATTCTTCTTAGAGTGTTACCATGGTCCCCTTCTATCTACTTTTCAATGAAGTTTGATAGGAGTCATAGACTTTACATACATTATTTAAATATGAATCATGTTAGTTTTACTAGTAGATAACCTTTTCCCTGGATTTATTATATTAATGGCCATCATAGTGGGGCATGTTCTTTTTCAATGATTGGTCATCGATCAGGGCATAAGAGGTTGAGAGTCAGAGAAGGGGATTTAACACACTGTATAAGTGCATGTGTGAGAATTTTGAGTTCCTGGATATGACATTCATTTTAACCAATATTCCTACAGTATTTATCGATTTGATGAACATATTCATTCAACAGTTCTTAGATTCTATTTTTATTATGTTTCTGTTTGATATTTTTGAGTACTAAATATTAGAGTATGGGAATACATACTATTTGGAAATCATTATTCAAACATTGAGGGAACATATTTTTCTATGTAATCTCTCGAAAAGTGAGTTTTGGATCTGGGAAGGAAATTTTTTTGGACTTGAGATAACTATTATGGGGTCTCAATAGATTCTAATAAGATATATGAACAATTTCATGGGATCAGCCTAGAAATGTGTTTGGGATATGGATCATTTGTTTCCTAGTTATTATCTACAGTTTATTTTGAAAAATCTCTAAGCTCACATCTTTATAGACAACTTTAACTTGTATTGGTTTAAATTATTAATGTAATGAAAATTTCAAATATCCTTTTTGTAACTAATGGTGTAGTAAATTTCTACACCAGTTTTTCTTGTTCCAAATAATGTTTCTTGTTACGGTGTTTCTATGATTCTTCTATTATGGGATTGGGATGTCTATAATGATGGGAAAATAGGTAGCGTCCTTTGAATTAATTAGTTATACTCTTAGGTTAATCAATACACTAGAATTTGTCTTTATTTGGTAGTAGTTATCCATGAAATAAAAATGTGGAATCATAAACTCTATAGGGAGTGGTTTATATGAAATTATGATCAAAAAAGACCTAAATATTTTTTTTACTCAGATGGATCTAAACATTCAATATATACACTAGATAGAGTATATTCAAAAATATAATTTTGGTATTTCATAAACATTTGTGAATTTGAATGTTTTTGTTGATGCATCGAGTCAAAAGTCATACACAATATATAAAGTTTTAAATTGAGGAATGGTCTCTAATGTTTTTTTCTAATATGAGTTGAAAAGAGGAGGAGTTCGATGGATATGTTTTCTTGAATTCAAGAAAATAAAACTCCACTTTTTATGAGTGATATTACATATATAATATTATATAAATTAAGGGAAAAAACATAGGTAAATTCTTTTTTGGTGGGGAGACCTTTGGTGAGTGGTCTCATTCTCCGATTGGATATTCGTTCTTCCGTAAGTGTTTTGTTATTTCAATTTATCAGATCTCGGAGTTGAGGGACAGTGGACATAGGCCTTGTTTTTCGATACACCATAGTAATTCCAAGAAGTATCATGACTTAGGGGATTAGTATTTGTTTATTGGGATGAGGTGATTGATTTTTTATTTTGTATCATAGTGTCCAACTTGTCAACAAATAAAGGTGGAAAACTAGAGACCTATTGAATTGCTGTAACCTTTTCCGATTTTGATGTGGCGGTTGGATGAGATTTTTGTATAATTCATTGTTATTTTTTCATAAAGTCATAGTGGTAATATTATTATCTGAATGATCATTAATCTAATTTAGTAATTTGATCATTTCTTACCTTTCAAGGTTAAAATGAAACTGGAATAGATCTAGGACATGTATGTCTAAGACATTGTGAGTCATCATATAGATCCCTCTATGATTGTACCTGATAAAGAAATCGAGGATCATATCTATCCTGAATAATGGATTATAACAGGTGAGATAATACAAGTTTAAAAAGGGAACAACTTATCAATTGTAGACGTATGTGCATGAAAATATAATTATCCATGTTTTGAGGATATACTTCGGGTGTGTGTGACTCATTTTGGAGGATCTTCGGAAAATAAATTTTCTTCTAAATTAATTTTAAAAAAATGATTTTTATATTTTAAGGAATATTATGGGTCCCTTCTAGGAGTTTCATAAGAGGCCCTATAGATCTCCCTTATGTTGTGATATTTGGGAGAGAAGTCCCTGTTTCGGCTGAGTCTCATTTAATAGATGTTGGAAAATGTGATGTTGATCTGAAAGGAGGTGGTCATTGAAATGATCCATTAATATAATATGTGTACCATCATCATGTATCGTAATAGTTTTGGGGTTGGTGATAGGGGTTTTCTCTAGGTTTCATGTCACTTGGGACATCGTCATTTGGGAATGAATAGTATGTTTTTAGACAGGATTTTTTGTCCCATTGGGATCATGAACCAAAATAGAAGTGTTTTATATTTATTAGACATAAAATCTCATTTAACATTGATCCAAACTATTTTTCATGTTTTCCTATCCTTGGAGTTATCACCAGGATCATTATAATGTGATTGAATGGGAGTATTTTTACCTTTAGACTGATACCACATTTCATCAGATACCACTTAATATTATGGATTTCTAGGATAAGATACTATGTGTTAGAATAACTCCCTTTGTCTAGCAATTGTGGAAGTGAGGATGGGACATATATGTAATAAATGAGAGATAATTGGAAATTAGAAGTAATTTTCCTTCTCTTTTGTAAATCCAAGAATCATGAGAACATTCTTGGTATATAAAGATTATATGTTAGGGATATTATAATATTTCGTTACTGTCGTATATGTATTTTGACCATTTTTAATTTGGTTTCGGTGGGTCTTTCTTTGGGTTTAATTTATATGTTTTTTTAAATTGAATCTAATGGGGTTGTGTATTGTGAGCATAAGGTTAAGGAAAACCATGCAGTTTTTCCCAACAGATTGTTCATCTTAGCTTGATCCACTATAAGGGGTGCATGGTTTTTAAAAACCATGCTACCACCAAGTAAATAACACACACCCTTGAATAGATAGGGTTTTCACAATTTTAAAATGGGTAAATATACCTTATGACCATACCACGCACCAAAAACTGAATCTCAGGGTGGTTTCACAGTTACACCAAGTCGTCAATCCACTCCAACAAACCATTCTTGTGGGTTTTTAATGCTTTGAATTTTTTATTAAAACCCCTCAAAACCCTATTTTTTCATAATAACCCCCTATTTTAATATTATCTCGACATAATCCATACCTAGGAAAGTAGAGGCTTCTCCCATGGGATTCTATACAGATTTTTCATTCTTTGCAGATCATATCATGTTATGTTGAGTTTTTTATCCGTATTTTCCTTTTATTCTTTGATCCTCAGGGGATCTCTACTCCAATCATCTTATAGAGCATGTATTGTTTATTTATTCTAGATCTATGGTTTTTAAGAGTATTTATGTGTTTTTAAATCATATGGGTTCATGAGTTCATGATCTACACATCTCTGTTCAATATTGTTGTTAGTGAATAGTTCTACCTTCATTCTTAAGCTATGTGTTTTTATGAAAATGGTTATTTATATTTATTTCATATCACTGATGAATATTTATTTTTAGGAATTCATTAAAATGAATTGATATTTGGTTTCATGGGATTTCATGGAAGTATACGAGTTTTTTAGTGGGATTTCTTTAAAAATATAATTACACATCAAGTGTTTAGTTAAATGAATAATAGTTTTTTTGATTGAGAAATGGTTTTTCAAACACTGAAGTGGAATTTCTTGGAATTGAATGTTTTTAATAAATTTTATACATTTTTTGAAAATGGAATTTTGAATTCAAAAAATATCATATTGGTTACTGTGGATGCGTCTAAAATTATAAATTTTTGATCTTAGTGTGTGGAAAGACTAGGGGTTGATTTTTGGATATAGATGGATTATGGTCGTAATCAATATTGGTGGGTAGAAACATATGGCTAGGTTAGGTTATTTTTTTATAGTATATATATTTTTATTACAGTGTCCAATCTTGAGTGCATAGTCATTTATAGTTTATTTATCACATGAGCGACTTTATTAGGGAATATTACTGAAATTTATTCACACGATGATGTATCAACTGGTTTCTCAATATGGATTATTTCTTGAATATATTTTAACATTGTCAAATTGGTGTGTGGATATGAATTATTGTTTAGTAACTTACACTTTTCATATTCCATACTTTTCAGATATCAAATCCTTCTATGAAAACCATATAACAATCATTTATAAATGGTTTTAGATTGATTAAAATCTCATTTAAAAGTGTTTTGATTTTAGAAAATCTAGAACTACTAAAATCTTGATATTATATTTTGTATAGATAATGTTGTAAAATCCTATAGGTATTTTTTCAAAAATGCCAATTTCTCCATTGTGTGATTATAGATGTTTTATTTTATCATTCAATGAAAGGAAAGGGAATTGTGTATCATTTTTTATTCTACTTTCTTCCCGGCCTTCCTAGAATGATGTTTTAGAGGCGATATCTGGACATATAGAGACCTTTTGACCTATACTTTTCATTCTTTCATTTTTCACATTTTTCATGGGTGTTATGGATGTAGATGTGTATCTTTTATTTCATGAGTTAATGTTATTCTGTGTCTATTTTTGGTCATATTAAATTATGTTTTCCTCTATCAATGTTTTACATCACCTCTATGATAGACTAGCTTGTGTGTATTTTTTTCATTAACTCGGTATTGTTTGTTACAATTATTTTATAAGAGTCATAATGATCAAGTATATATGGAAAATATTTAAATAATAAATTTTTTTCTAAATATCATCAATATCTCTGAAAAATCTCCAATAGTTCCTTTATTTAAAAAAACATACATATAACCTTCCACCAAAAATATAGAGAATGAAAACATAATTATGTATAGGTTCATAATTTCTTTAAGGGTAAAATAGGAGATACCAATAATAAGGAACTTTTTCGATATATATTGTATCGTAACATAATCATGTTAATGATCTCAAAATAAAATATTGATACCTAGAAATACATTGATCATAAACTCCAAAAATCATTTCATATACAAAGTCATCATTAATAATGTCGTCAAAAATGAAATCATAATTCAAATATAATAACACGGTAATATATAATAATAATAATAATAATAGGAAAACATACTTTCAAGAAAATAACACTTCAAAATCATGTCCACAGATAATTTTGTGAGCATAGATAGAAGCAACCATACACAGACATTAAAAATAAACATAAATATCCATAGTAATATTGATGAATAACCTTGTGTTCATTATTATAATAAATCATAATAACCCATAAAAATTTGAACATTGATTTTCATAATCATGTCTATACTTATAATAAACATATAATGAGATATCAATATCACATTTCCCATTGAGTTGGAGGGCTATAATTGAATATAATTTACATAATCATAGCCTATTTATTGTATTCAACCATTTCATGATTGTAATTATAAATTTTTTCCAACATAACATGTTGAAAAAAAACATTTTTCATCTATATTTCCTCATCAAAATCCATAAAAATACATTGAAATTATTATAATTGTATAATTGGTTCATTTCCCTAGTGAGGAATAGGTAAAAAATTATATTTTCATAGATGAAAATACCATTAAATTCTTACTGGAACTTTTATTAGAGAAAATGCCATTTTCATTTAAAAAACTTTTATTTGAAGTCAAAATATTTATAAAATATTAATATAAAAAAATTTAATTATAATGAAACCTGAAAAATTATAATTTCAGTGACAATGAATCGAGGTGTCATGATGATGGTAAAATTCATTTCTGCATTATATGTTAAACCAATAATTTTTTTCACACCTTTTGTTAAATGTATCTAGTTTAGAAAATGAAAAGAAAAATATTTTCAAACCATTTCAATGATATTTTAATATTGGTAAAAAAATATTTCAATAAATAATTGGATAATATTGAATACATTGTAGAAATCATTTAAATTAAAATATATAATTAAATGAAAAAATTTGTTAACTAAATGGGTAATAATGACGATTTTCATACAAATGTTTTCTCGATAATTTTAGGAACCAAAATTACTAAAATACTATAATTACATGAAAATAAAATGAATAACCATGGATTAAAAAAATATTTGTTAATTAATGGATAACACCTATAATATTCCCCCAACAGAATCTATTTCAAATAAAATATTCATATAAAATGAGATTGCAACATGAATTCCATAAATCAACTCTCGTCCATCTTTGTATTAATTCAATTATCGATTAAAATATAATTAGATTTATTATACAAATATTTAAGACCATTATTAATGAAAAAATTAATATTTATTATTTCTATTATAATTTCAAAAATTATTTCTTATATAATTCTTCCTTAAAAAGTACATTTGATGAAAACTGGTTCATTTTCCTTGTATGTTTTGATTTGATAAGCTTGGTACCTAGCGATTGATAAATAATTATACATATCAAGGAGAATTATCATGAAATTATTATCATATTTATTCATTATATACAATTTAATGACCATTAAAATATAGTGGTGAAGAAAAATTAATTACATCATATCATAATGACTATAGTCTATACATATGCATAGGTGATGTTTTCACATTTTAATGGATATAGTAAAAGAATAGGAAATTAAAATTAAAATTTATATAATATTTATTATATCATAATATAATATATAATCATTAAATATATATTCCCTATCATTAAATAAATGATAAATGAAAAACTAATCACCTCACCTCATGGTGTTGGTAGTCCACACTTGTGCACAAGGGTCATTATCATTTTCCAACAGATTCGATGGACATAATTTATAGATGATAAAATAATTTTAGAAGAATAATAATGTTATAAATATTATATAAAAACATTAAATTAATCATAATATCTAAGCATGAATGATGTCCATGGAAAATGAAGCATATTAATATGTGGAGGTGGTAATCCAAATATAATCATGGTCAATACTTTTATTTCCCATTTGATGGAAATAATGATGAAAATGGTTGTTACAAAATCATAATAAAATCATGTTATATTCATAATAATAGAGTCATTATTCTAGTTTCGATACAATATATATAGGTGAATTATAAGAAATATGTAACTAAAAATGATTGGAAAGAAAAAAAACATCTTCTTGGAGATACCCCCATTGGATCTCTTATTGAGAACCATTTGTATTAGATTTTTAGAATATAAGTATATATATAATGTGAGTGGTGATTTTCAGAATAGATTTTTGTATGGTTTTCTATAGATAATGTTCAAAACTTGTGTTTAAAATAATTGATTTGGGGATCATTTTTAATATTGAGGTGAGAAGCATAGTTGTAATTTTTAAGAATATTTAAATAAAATTATTTCCACCAAAATTTAATGTGGCTTCTATGATTCCCATGTTATAAGATAATTGGATATAGTATCTAAATCCAATTTATAAAATTATATTTTGAAACATTTATATTTCATTTCAACACTTATCTCTTCTGTTTAACCCCTCATTATCCTCTTTTTACTTTTTTGGTACTCATGAATCTTACCTCATTTATTATTCATAATGAAAAAAGATTGATTTTTCCTTATTATACAATATTAATTTTTAGGATTAAAAATATTTAATATATTTTATCGAATTATATCTCTATATTTGAAGGAAATTCATTTTAATATATGTCTAAAAAATGTAATAAATATGTTTTTAGGACATGAATTTTTCAGTATAAAATTATTTTTATATGAATTACTTGTAATTTAAAAAACAATTATATGTGTAGTATTATATTAACATTTTTACATTATGAAAAAAATTAATTATCTTCATTAATCAATGGACGTTTATTTGGATTATTATGATAAAAAAACTATTGTCTGTATAAAAGAATTTCTTTCCAAATAACCTTTTTTACATTAAAATGCTTTCATTTTAATTTCCAACCTATTGAAAACAAATCAATTGATTTTATACATATGTATACAGTAATTATTTATAAATTATTCTTCCATATTCATTATATAAAATCTAATGGATTGGTGTTAATTTCCATGATAAATAAATATAATTCAATTCCATATCATGGTTCATTTAAACTTATTATATCCTCTAAATAAATATGTCAAATAAATAAAATTATATAAATTTAAATTTGTCATAAAATAATAGTGTGTTAAAATATTTTTCAAAAAAATTAACCTCCAATTGTATCCTTTTGAAATGACATCATATTCACTATCCAGGTTATATATAAGAGATAATTCATTCCATCAAAGCATTAAAAAAGAGAACAATCATTAATTTTGTAGTCCTACATCAAATAACCAACCCATTTATCTCATGAGAAAAAATTATGCATTGAGGGGATATATAATTTAAATCTATATACATCACTTAAATATTCCCAATACAATTACTATATCAAATATAAAAAAAATCATTTCATAGTCAATTTTGCTTAGACTCGATTGTAATACATCCATTGAAATATATTTGAATTAAATGAAATAAATATCTTAATGTTCCCTAAAGAGCATCATAATTAAACTTTTCTATAAAATTAATATTAATATATATAGAAACATTATATATGAGGATCATCAATATTTAACTATTCATTATAATAATTAGGTTAACTAGGTGAATATTAAATCACAATATTATTAATGACGTAATAGAATGACCCTTGTCAAAATAATGACAAAATTATAGAAGTGAGAATTTGATTCCTGATGTAGTATTTTTAATAAGAAATGATATTTCATATGGTTTGTAAAAAAAATTAAATATCTAAAGAATATAACCTGCAATTCGAAAACCATGTGTGAAGTTACACCTTCTTATCTTACAAAGAGTGATGATCTAATTAATACCCAACCAATATTTTTAAGGATATTACCCCTAAGCTAATTTTGTACCAGACCCTGAATCATCTTGTTTCTATCCTTAAAGTGATATCATTACTAAGATATCACTACACATTAATTGAAAATAAATTAAGACGATGCTTGATAATAAATAATAGACATAGTGGTGAGGGAAATATAGAGGATGAGAATATTAAAAATGATGACAACATAAATAAAGGTAATTGCGTTAATAACTTACTTATTTATTTGGTAACATTTTAGCCAAACTGTCTCATTAGATATAAAATTAAATAGAACAATAAATAACATTAATATAATGAAAATCATTATATGATTTTTCAAAGTGGCAATGCATATAACACATAAATGAATTAATTTTATAATAAGAAACATGTAATAAAGAATGGTATTTTAAGGTGGGAAACAATACGGGTTAGTAACATTTCAAAAAAATTCCATCAAAATAAATAAAATGGATTTAATTTTTAAAATAATCAGATTACATGAAAAAATATAGAATAATACATTCCTTGATTAGTATATAATTCAAATAATGAAATTATCTATTGGGTATGTGATATGACTAAATAAGAATAAATTGAGAGGAGAAAACATTTACCTATAGTTTGTTTTATTTTAAATCCCTTCAAGATACTTTGTAATAAACACCTCCATCTTAGTCACTAATTTCATAAAATTATTCACAAGCATTACCCTTTATACTATTCAAATATAAAAAATATTGTATCTTTAATACTTACTTATAATTAATTTTCATCATCGAATATTTGTTATTTTTATTCTTTTCATGTATGCATTAAAATTTCGACATTGGTCCCTTTTTTTATTATAATTATATCATCAAAATATTATTTAATTTAATGAAATATATGATTAATAATTATTTAAAATTTTGTAATTTGAAATTTTTTATAATTCTAATGAGGATTCATACAGATTAATTCGATGAAATTATTATTTTTAATATCTTACTCATATAAAAATATTACATTATAATATTCATTAACTTTTATACTAGGCTTAAAGAGTCAACTGCATTATAAGAAACATCTACCATTGAGGTGATAGTCCATAAAAACACATGAATGGAGTTTTCCATTTCTACAGAATATAAAAAAAGATTGAATAGATTAATTTTTTATATTTTTTAATCCCTTAATAAATATAATATTAAATCAGTAATTATATTAAATAACTGTCCATGAAATGTTGTGGAGAAAAGAGAATTATATCGTTCAAGGATTCTGTTGTCTAGACGTTCTCATTTCTCGTGATTTCTCTTTTTTTACATGTAATCATTAAATATGTATTGGTAAAGAGTATTTAAATCTCCTAATAATGATCTTAGTGTAGGTATTAGATCATCCTCCCTTCCTTGAAAAGTGATCTTTTTCATGGAAGATCTTACTCAATATATGAATGCATTGTTTGAATCCAACAGACCACCTATTATTAAGTGATCGTTAGACGACTCTATCAAAATGTTTAAATACCTATATGAACTAAAACAAACGATGGATAGATGTAAATTTTTTATTCTTGGTCACTTCTTGTATGAAAAAGGATAGAAACCTTGGTCATACACTAACCTGAAAGAAATAATATCACAAAGGTGGAGCTTCTAAAAAAAGACCAATTACATTTTGAAATTGTTCATTCCATGTCATTATAGAGAGGAAAGATGATATTGAAATGGCTTGGCACTATGGAATCCAAAATCACAAACCATGGTTCCTTAGACTCTCAGAATGGGATGGTAATTTTACCCCTTTCAACCAAAGGCATTCAATGTAACGGGTTTAGACTAGGATCCACAGGCTCCCCTACGTGTACTAGTATTTCAAAATAATCAACAACATGGCTTCAGGAATTGGTACCCCTTCAAAAATAGAACAACACACTATCATTGGGGATCTGGGGCTATTTTCATGGACACTAATTGATATTAATATGGAGACACCCCCTCTATAATGGGTTTCACTAGTTGTAAATGATCACCAAATGGAGGTATGATTCGAATTTGAGAATCTACCCAAATTTTTTTTCACTGTAAAATCATGGGTGATGCACTTAAAAACAATCAAGCGGTTCAAGATATGGTCAAACCAGAAACTACCACCACATCTTGGAAGGATGTTTCAAGAGGAAAGAAGGAAAACCTAAATTATCGTGGTAAAAAATAACTGACTCATCTAGTTAAATGTGTTAAATTGAGAACATCGATTAGTACAATAACTTCATGGGACACACTAGTTAAGGAGGAATACCAGCCATAGTTTCTAAATTCTCAAGACTCATTCATTCCATTTGATTCAAAAAACAAGTTATTTCCTCATAGTAATATTTGAATCATCTTTCAAACTTATCATTAGATACATTATACACTATTATTCCAAAGAAAGAAAAATATTATATGTCAGATCACACCTCTCCTAATATAAATATAGTCATCCAATTGGATTAGTCACTGTCTATTATTTTAGTGGAGTAACAGTAAATTATTGTATTAAAAAATGGTCCAGGTGAGTTTCATACAAAGAAAATCATTGATGCTATCATAATAGAAAATTTCTATAATGAATATCATTAAAAGGATGTCACAACACCAAAAAAGGTTTTCATTGATGATATCTCAAAACAGGGAATATCTTCTGAAAATACCAAGAAAATGGAGCCTTTTAGAAAATAATAATGTCATTTGGAGTTGAAATAAAAATGGGGCCTCAACTAAAAATCAAAATCAAAATGAAAATACTTTTTTGGAATAGCTAAGAAATAACTAGCCCTGGAAATGAATGTTCTCTTAGGCACCATGAAGGTAGGTAAAAAGATGATGTAATTGGTCTCTCTAATCTAAAGATAATTTCATAAAATATAGTATTCAATAATATCGGTACAGGATACTCATTTCTAGACATAGCTTATTCTAGTTCCCCTTCTTGAAGACAATGGATTTTGGTTCATAGGAGTGTGTAAAATCCTACTATTATTCAAGAGAATGATCATATCATTACCTACATCATCTATAAATCTGGCCAAAAACTATTATATACAGTTTATTATTCTTCTAATAACTACATTCATATGATATTATAACAGATTAAAATAAATGGTATTTCCAACATTATCAAGGACCCATGAGAGATAATATGTTATTTTAACTCAATCCTTCATTGAGATGATAAAATATTCCCACTTTTATGTGCTCTATCGATAAAAGAAATTAGAGCATGTGTTATGGAAGAAATATTCTCTGAAAATAAACTAATTATAACAAAATTTAAGGCTTGCATAAGGTACATAAATGGTATTAGATCAATAAAAATTGATATGGAATTTCTGAATCATTCCACGCTAGGAAATTGAAGCTAGATATCATCTAATACAATAGAATAAAAATAACTCTAACCATCTACCAATTATGGTTAGATATATTGATAATAATAAAAAATTTCCAATCCCCTTATCCTTCAGTAATTCTTGGACTAACCATACATAGTGAAACCAAATTGTCTATGACACATGGGCCTTGTATGCTTATAATGTCAATCATTTTGTCAGTATCCCCAAATTCAAACTTCTCAAGATTAAATATAGTGAATGGTCATTATAAGATATGGATTTCTTGATAAAGATATTGATTCCTTTACGTTTTCTCTCCATGGCCTCTAAGAATCTATCCCCATGAATAATTTCTCTGGGGACATTTTGTCAAGAAGCTGTGATGTCCTCCACGTTACAAAATCTCATCAATCTCAGATGTAACATTAACAAGGACATTTTAAAAATAATGTGGATTATAGATGGGGATAGAAATATCATGTTATTCAATTCCCTACAATGGGTAATAAAATCAAATCGTCCCCTCTCATTTCTAAAGGATGGAGATCGAATCCTAGATGAAAGGTATGATATTTTTAATCACATTATTCCTTTTTTACATGAATCTTTTCAATGGACCACCTCGAAATATTGGGTTAAAAAAGGGAATCATTCGTAAATTTATTACTGAAGATGATAATTATTCTCTCAACTCTACTCGCCTGGGTATTTAAATTGAGGATGCATCCTTTGGTATTAATAAATATAGTTCACCTGGATATGATGGTTTCACAAATCACATTTTCCAAATTATATTTGGATTTCATTCCAAATGATGTTTGTAAGCTTGTTATGGATTTTTTTTATAGGTGGATGAGTCACTCAAAACATAAATGATAAATTTATATCCCTAATTTAAAATATGGATAATTCCAGTGACATCACCCAATATAGACCAATTTCCCTCATCAACATAATCCACAAAGTCATTACATATATTTTTTCCAACATACAAGGTCGTGAAATCAACAAAATTATATAATAGATCAAATTTGGATTCATTAAAGGTAGAAACATAAAGTAATGCATGCTCAATACTGTGAAATGTGTTAATATTATTTGATAGCCCACATGGGGAGGAAAAATTGCTCTGAAGCTTAACATCACGAATATATCTGACATAATGGACTTCGAATTTATAGGCATTGTCCTTTTCAGCTTTATCTTTTTCTAGATATTTAATTATTAGACAAAATTCCTTCTTGGATTTATTCACATCTCCATTCTTATTAATGGGTCCCGAAAAGGTTACATAATAATCTCAAAGGGATGATACAAGGAGATCCTTCACCCAATATCATCCTTTCCATTGTAGAGGAATATCCCAATAGGATTCTTCCTCACATAGTGAACAAGGGTCGAACGACAGGTATCAGGGAGGCTAGAGGTTTCTCTACCCCTTCTCATCACTATGTTTTTTATGAATTTATTATCATTACTCAGGGATATCCAAGGAATATCAATAACATTAATTATTCTCTATTGTGTTATGAAATTGTTCTCGGTCCAGAAATTAGTTGGAGAAAATCCTTCATCTTTTCTAGAAATAATATTTATCTCCATGGGAAAAGGTATCATAAATTATTTGAGAATAATTGAAGGATATCTAACTCTTATCTATCTTGTAGTTTCCATTTTTTGGGTTTGACCGTGGTCCTATAGATTTACCATTTTATTAAGTCTGATTAGAAGAATTCTTGCCTCTGGGAAAGGAATGTCCCTCTTAATTGAAGGTAAAATTTCCTTCTCAAACATCTGGTGGTTTCTTAGATGGTTTATTTGTTAATGGTATACTCATGGAATACCTCTGTCCTTAAAACCACCAATTCTATGATGAGAAAATTTTATTAGAGTCGAATCATTTTGGAATGTAACATCATTATAGCTCCATGGAAACAGTGTCACCAGACTCATTTCCTCAGAGGTCTTTGAATAAAAAACCTATAACTCTTCAAAAAATACCTCTATGTTAATTCTATATAGAAGTTAATAAGTAAAAAAACATGACTCATTGGCCTTCCCCAAAACCATATTTTTAACAAAAATCATAGAATAAAAATCTATTTGCATCGAGTCCTCCATATACATTGGTCTGGAAAAAGGTATTTAGAAAATTAACAAATACTCTAACTTGTTGGGGAGCATGAATTCCTCTCTTATATTTTTACATGAAATTAAGATGAACCCCTTTGATTGATCATATTATCTCTTATGGACATGTAATTTATTAGGACATCTCTATTAAGGATTAAATGGAAAATCTGGATCTTCTATCTAGTGATATTTCATCAACTATTTCTAACAATGAAGTTCTTAAGTAGGAGGATAAGATTATATGTGAATAGCCTCCAAATGGACATCTTGATTCCGAGATCTAATATAATCAACTTCTCTAAGTCGATCGCAGATGGGTTGGAAATATTAATAAACAGTGTAATTCACCTTCTAGGTTTTCACTACTCTAGAGACTCTCTCCAAACAAGGTTCCAGTGGACACCATCTTTAGCATGTTGGAATCTCTCTTTACTCTAAATGGATTCTCTATCATCAAAACCATGAGGATGTTGATCACATCATTTTTTTCTATAAACCACCTCTTCTCTTTGAAAGGTTTTATTCGATATATTTGATATTTGACCACTACATGATTTATCTTTCCAATATTTCTTGTGTTCTCTTCTTGATAATCAGTTGTAAAGAAAACAAACATTCTTCGTTATGGTGACATGTGTAGAGACATTTCACATCATATCATGATTCCAGAAAAAAGAAATTCATTGCTAGAAGAACTTCACTACTCAAATTTACCTTCATAATATACTAGAGGAAGTGAAAAATGAGAACCCAATTCAATCTAAACTTTTCAGTAATTCGGTGAGGGGAAATACTATTATGAGCTGGGTGATGGTCTCAGGATGGTTCTTTGATCCGCGTGGAACAATTGAAGTATTTTAGACCCCCTAAACCTATTTGGATAGTAAAAGTGAGATACGAATGGGGATTCTAGGGGAAATCTAGGGATATTTGGATTTGGGGTCATTTGTATGGATCATAATGCTACTTTTGTTTAATACCTTCATGTTCTTTGTAGGAATTTCACTCGAATGGAAGAGGAAATGATTGGGATAATCAGATCTATTGACCTTTCATGTCAATAAATTGGAATAAAATCAGGTTTGATTGTGACTCCACAAACATTGTTCAAGATATAATGATAGGAATGATCTACGTCTCATGGAAGCTGGCAGCAAAATTGGATAATTGTATTTATAGGCTTACATTATTGAATTACATAATAAAACAAATCTTCCAGGATGCTAATAATATTGTATATGGTATTTCAAATAAATGATTATCTAAAGAGATATGGATCTGCTCCAACATTCTTCCTTGTGGCATTTTTCCTGTTTTTAAAAGAGGCATTTTTAAAATGCATTCCATATGACTCATGTAATATTTCTTTTTGTATGTAAATAACCTATGATCTCTATTTTCAAAAAAACCTGTAAAAATTGGATTAATAATTGGAGGAGTCATATTTTGTGAAGATAAAAACCTCTATGACATGGATTGGAGTTTTGGTAATATATTTTTTATATGTTTGGTTGATTAACATTTCTTATCCTTTGAGTAATAATGGGGTGTTGAAAGGACGATTTTATAATTTAGAGTAGTGGCACTTTTTAATATAATCATTAAATTATATTCATTATGGTTCAATGTAAGATGAATTTTGATCTAAATGTGGAAAATAAATTAGAGGGGATGAGTGTGGGTACATAACTTACTCAACCACTAAATTGGAGACATGTTTTTTTCCAGATTTTATACATTTTCCTTTTTTTTACATTTTACCATTTTTAAATTTACTATGATAAATAAATGTTTACAATTTGTAACATACTTTAATGATCATAATTAAAAATAACATCTTTAAAAAAGTAATTATTTTTATCCCAATTTTTAAAATTATTTTATAATTTTAAATTTATAGTGATATAAAAATAAATTTAAAAACAATTATATCAGTTGGAAAATATATATCACTACGATTGGAAAATGGTAATTACAACACTCAAAACTACATATAAAATTTTAAATTTTTTCTTGTACTTATTTAATTAATTATTAAATAGTAAAAAGTTCCATAAAATTTTAATCTATTATTATTTTATAGTGGTGTTAGAAAAGGTGTGTTACTTGTAAAAAATCTATTTTGAGATATACACCTAAAAATTAGACTTTTATGAAATATAATAAAATAATGTCTTATTAATATTATATTGAATTTAATATTCCTGAAATTAAATCATTAGTATAAAATAAAAAATCTACAATTTATATTTTAAAATTGAAATATAATCATTAAAATGGTTTCTTAGGGTGCAGATTGTGAAATAGTTTTTGGGATATAATGTTTACCTATTATAATTTTGTAATAGTTATTAAATTGTAAAATGTTTGTAATCCTTGAATATAAGATAAAATATAAGTTTGATTTTTGTGATCAAGTGAAATAATATAAAAGGAATAATTGTAGTGGATTCCATAAAATAATGGAAAATTTTGGTGACAATAAGAAAATATTTCCATGAAGAAATATTCCAAACATGATAAGAAAAGAAGAATAGGAAGACTCCAATAATAAAATCCAATTTCAAGATGAATCACATTAAAATGTTAAAAATAACATAGATCATCTGTATGACAATGAAAATTAATCATGTTGTTATTCATAAGGTGGATAGGAGACATAGATGGAGAATATGATAAGATCTCAATTAAATGAATATATTGAGTAAAATAAGAGGTTGAAGAATGATATTAATACCATTAATAAGACTGATGGGGTGAAATTTAAATAAAATTTATAATCTCAAAAAAGAGATATTAGTCTCATTTATGAGTGAAAAATTTAAAGAAATATGATAATAATAATCAAAACATTAAGAAGAATTTTTATTACAAATCCGTACTAAATGATGGAAAAAATGGGAATTCTGGAAATAAAATTTATTATTATTTAATAGGTGTAACAATGAGTGAATTAATACTTCAAAAACATGAAAATAATTTCCCATACATATACATTAACTGAAATATGTTGTACATCAATTAAAATTAAATATACACCAGAATCTAATAAAAAATATGAATCTTTACTGTCTAACTGTGTAAGTACCATTCAAAATTTTATACATGCCTAAGGTTAAAAATATGATCAGATTACCTCTTATAAATTATTTAAATAACGAAACTTACATGTAAAATTAACCTCTGTGATGAATGCAATTAATTTTCCCACATCAAGACAGTAAATTAAGAAATCAATAATTTTATTTCGATATATAATTTTGTATTTAATTGATGATTTAGATTTGGTGGTTGTTGTTGGTATTATTATAACTATAAAAATAACTCGAACACATGTAGGTAAAAATTTAAATTACATTAACATTGGTAATTATTTATGAGGGGTATCATTGAAGTGATAAATAATTAGTATACAAATGAGAATATTCTAAATAATATAAAAATATACTAAATTAGAAAAAAAAAATTAATACAAGGAATATTGTGATATACTTGAGATACAAAGAAATTATGTCGAAAATTTCATGAAGAATATTATTGTGAATGTCTCCTACATTTTAGTTGAGAAATAAATAACTAAGGATATTAAATATGATACATAATCCATTTTGGAAATATAAATGAAATATATAGTGAATTTAAGACCATGGATCCCTGATAGTGGGAGTTCATTACCCTTGAATGGATACACCAAAATTATGAAATATATATAAGAATGTGAAGGAGTAGATTTTTAATTTTTTAATGATAGAACCTTGTGAATTAAATGCATTTTTACTTCGGTGTTTGAGGGAAAATGACTCAAATCCAAAAAATGTGATATTTCTCGAATAACTGAATCATAATTTTCATAATGTTTCTAATTTTTTGATGAATAAATGAGTCATTTATTTTATTGATCTCATACATTAACAAAACATGTAATTATGTAAGACTCATTAAAATATTTCAGAGAAAATGGGGGAACTTGTTTCAAATTGGTGACATGTCCAATTATTCATACATGAACTTGAATGATGAGAATAATTTGTTTCCTAGATGTAATATCCATCTAAACTAAAATAAGATGAATTTTTTTAACAATACAAGGATAGATACTTAAACATGACAAAAGTAGATAGAGAATCATTAATGACACATTCCCTAATGGAATGAAAGTGCAAGGGAGATATAAGAAGGTGGTTATTTAATTAATTAGATCATTAAAACTCTTATATTCAAAAAATATATATAATGTGGCTGAGTTGAAAATAAAAATATGTTTTATCATGGGGTTAACTATATTAGAGGAAAAAAATGTATATTCCTTTTTGACATAAATTTTTTACACTAATAGAAATTTTATGAATAGTTTTTTTTATAAATGATTAATAAAAGGTTTGAAGTGGAATTTTTTATCACACAAATACATTTACCAAATAATTTAATGAATTTGATAGCCATTGTTACAAGACGATTCAAAATAGAAATATTGGGATAACTGATGAAACAACTAATAAAAGAAACATTTTGGGTTACCTTTCATATTGATATGGATGAAAATACATGAGTAAACCAAAGTAAATGTTGTAAGGGGTTTAAATTTTAAATTTCATAAAATATAAGCATAAAATGGAAGTGTTTATTATGGTCAAAGTTGAATATTCTAGTGATACATAAATGATGATTCCAAAAAATAGGTAGTGGAAATAGTTTTAAATATATAAATTTTGGTTAATATTGACTCATATGTGATGGTTGAGGAATAATAAACTTGATATCATGGTCATACTCATCAAAGGATAGAGAATTGTATTAATTCTAATAATATTGTTATCCCAAGATATACACCTATATAAAATAGAAGAAGGTTAAGGATATGAAACCATAATGTGTTTATTTCACAATTACGACCTCAAACTATTTATTAGGAAATTGAGCTCGTATAATTGATTACTATTAAATTGTCAGTACTTAATAATAAGGAAACGAACTCCACTTGGGGTATTCTATCATTATCTAAGAAAAAAACATCATTCACACCATGTGTGGATTTATAAATACTCTAAAATGAGAAATTTGAAACCATAAAAAATAAATAATGGCTGGTTTGAATTCATTAATATGAATTGGAATGAGTTGAATTTGAAGATACATTTTAACCAACAGAATGAAATGAGACTGTTAAAAAGTTTTTGGTAGTGTAATATCAGAAATAATACCCGATTTATCAAAATTATAAGAAATATTCTTTTTAAATGTGATCATAAAAAAGTTAGTTTTACATAACTATATGATTCTTTTCTTATTCATAAATATGATACATGGAATGTTTTGTTAATAACTCTATATGTTTTTTAAAGTAGTTCACCTTATACTATTATTCCAAGTTGTATAAATATTTGAGAATCATGTTTTTTTATAGGGTAAAGTTGATCGTAATCTCAAAGTGAATGATCTTCCCACTAGTACTATAATTATAATAGAATATATGAATGTTATAATTTTTATTAGTGATAAAGTTAAGAAAAATTATGAGTTTTATTTTGAAATTATAGCATTTTTTTAGATTTCAATTTTGATTGTGAAGTAATATTTTCATTGATTTTAAATCATTCTAGGGGATGATAATTTATTAAATATCCAATGAAAATTAAAATATATATATATATATATATATTGAATAGGTTTATAATGGTACATTAAATGCGTATATTTAATGATTTAGTTGTTCAATGAGTTTGATAAAATAAAGTTTTATAATTAGTGTGAATAAAAGGGATTATGAAAAATGATTTATAACACTCTTTACCATACATCTTCCAAACATGAAATTGGTTTTGTTTTGATATTACATAAGTGATTTCAATGTGATCCAAATAAATCTAACATGTTGAAATCCAGGATGATTTTGAGGTAAATCAATAATATAATGTGCTATAGATTTCTATACACATTCATTTTAGACATACCCTTTTCGGGTCTTTTAAAAATTAAATGGTCTAGTGGTAGTGTTAATAAGAATTCCACATCATTTTTATCATTCTTTCTTGATGGGTGTTTTTTATAATTGAATAAAAGGGATATATTTTCATTTAATTTTAACACAAAAAATTTGATTATATAGTAGCTAACCTTTCTTATGATCAAATGATATGGATGCAGTTTCAACTGGTTAACATGACAGTTATATATGATAGGGTACAATGCATTTTCTAAGAAAATAACATTTTTATATATCATTTTAGTAATTTAATTATACATTATTTATCAACGAAAGTATATCATATATTCCATTTCATGAAAGATAAGGTGGTAAAAATTCACATGATACATGATTTTGTTAGAACTCAAGAACAATTTGGTGTTATTTTCATCAAATCATTATCAAAGGAAAGGTTTTATTATAAATGTACGAAAATTCATCTACAAAATTTTCACACATAAAATTTAGTCAAATGTACCCTCACCCCTCCCCCAATACACATGCAAACAAACAAGTAATAGTATTGTGTAGTGAATTTTTGAGAGAAAAGATTAAAAATTATTTACATATTTCATAGAAAATAGAGATAGTTTTTATAAGAGTTTATGTAGTTTTTTTAATCCATTTCTATGGTTATTACCAAAAATTAGGATATTTTGTGATAAGTTGGAGGAAATTTTAAGGAATACCCATTTTAATTTTATAACTAAATGTTTAATGACCCTAAGGGATATAATTCTTTCAAAAACCCAAAATATTTATTTGGTGTAGTTTTGTGATACATATCATTTGAGATAAGATTTAGTTTAATAATTCTCGATTACATCTGTTAAAATCACTAGTGAGTTTTATAATCTTTATTAGTTTTGAGAAGGAGATAAAAAAATTATAACAACATCACTGTGGGAAATTGAACTACTTTTCTAATTTTTTGAGGTTTAATTTTTTTTATTTCTAACCACGTTATTTCAGAATTATTTATGTGATTTATGGTTGTTTATCATTTATTTTTGTGTTTTGGATTTATTATAATCCTTATTATGTAATTATATAAATTCTGGTTGAGATTGATTTTTCAAATAGTTTTTTCTCTGTATGAGTCATAAAAGGTTTGTTTATATGTCATTATAGGCTCTATATGAGTGAAATAGTTTTATGAATTTTTCATTTATGATCTTTTATATGCATTTAGAAACTATAGATAAGTCATTTGATCAGAATATGAGTGTTTCTAGTGTTTTTTATGTTTCATCTGTTGGTATTTAAGTAACAGAAAGCATTGGGAATGTGTCATTCATCCAATGTGCTTGAGTTATTAGAAGTAACTAATGAGTGGGTATGAGTTTCCAATAAAAAATTCTAAATATAAATTTAAACATTTTTATGAATGATTTATTCATAAATGATCAAAAAGTAAAAATTAAAATGAGTTTCAAACAACAAGGATAAACAATGGTCCCCACATCATTAATATAAAATATGAAAACAGTCAAAACAAAATAGGAGTGATATCAATGAATCTAAAAAATTATATTGTATTCATGAATAATTTATATGTATTTTTGGATTGATTATTTCTTGTTCTTTTGTTCCTTTATAAAAGTATACTCAAAATATTTTTCTAGTTAAGTTCATATTGAATGTCTGAATACTTTTAAATTTATGTGTGGTTGAGAAATTTAGGTGTGATAAAGTTTTTTCAATGTATTTGTGCATGAATAAGTGAAAATTAATTTTTAATGAATATTTTCATTTTGAATATTATACAAACATTCTAGGATTAAATTTTGAGAAAATTTTTGTATGAGTTATTGTAGTTTCCAATAAAAAATAAATTATAGTACACTAATAAATATATTGATATTGGTGATTAATTCATGGAAATTTTTGTGTCTTTAAAATTGTTATTTCAGAATTATTCTTCTTGGAAGAAGGTTTGAGACAAATTTTATAATGAAAATTTAGGCATATAGAAAATGAGATGAACAGTTAATGGGAATCTAGTTTAAGAAATGTTATTTATAAAGTATGGAAGTTTATTTATATAGAATATTAAGGTAATTAGAAATTTTAAAGAGGAAAATTATTAGGAAATTATATATATTTTGTGTATATAATAGGATTCGAGCCTATGTTTTTGAAGAAGAAGAAAAAGGATCACCTAAAAATCATATTGAGTTAGTAGTGAAATATGTAAATGCATAATCATTTAGAAGTGCAAAGAGGAATAAGTGAGATGATTTATAATAGACATAGTGGTTATAATTTTACATATTTGTTTTTATATAGTAACAATATTGAGTTGAGAGAGAATAACAAAAAGTATATATAATATATTTTGTAAGGTAAGAGTTAATAAAACCATGGTATTTAGAATGTATTCATTGGGTAATGTTTAGATTGTTTAATCATGATTAAATTTAGTTATTATTATATATTTTATATTTATGTCTTGTAAGAGAATAATTAGTCATTATTTTGGAATTATATTTCATTTAAAAAACGAAATGTATCTTATTTGGTGGTGTAATATATAGTATTGTAAATTTGAGAGATAGAAAACCTATAGTTTGTAGTGTGTAGTTTTGGGAATTATGGGTTTATGATAATAAATATCCAAATAACATGTATCTATAAATTTATAATAGTTTAAAGATGTGATAAAGGAATTAACCTACTGCATTAAGGACCATGAAGGGAGTGGGTACCCAAGACTGAAGACCTTTATTTATGTTTAATACCATGGTATGTATTCCAATTATCCTATACATATAACTAATCAACCTATAGTATTGTTCATACATATGAATCAAATATTTAAAATGTAATTTCCTTATATTACACGTCATATCAAGAGGTTATAGAAGTTCTTAACTATAATGATAACCTCCAGATACTATGGGAGTTATCTAAAATATATTTCATATATTGTAGGTAAATCATAATTATATGTCATATATGATGTCTAACTATCAATTTATTGGTGATCGTAACCTTATATAATTTCTCCTATAAAGTTTCCACTTTCTGGTCTTGAGTATATGACATCATGAGGAATGAAAATTTTATTAAAACTCCACCTATTTTAGTTGCCATTGGTTTTTCCTATTTATGAAGATGTGTACTAGACTGTTGAAATTATATCATTATATATGTGTAAGATTTTATCATTTAATTTTTTTCAAGGAAAAAACATGCAATTTAATTCATGGAGATGTATCTTGTAATGGGTGCATTTTTGGTGCTTTGGTTTTGGTTAAATAATCTACACCTAATTTCTCACTACCGAGTTAGGAAACCAATATCTCATGGGACTAGGTTTAGTAGTATGGTAGAAGCTTCATTAAATCTGTTTCCATGGTATAAGAATGTATGTTCATCTATTAATCTCATGAAATATATATATCCTCAGATTTTATGATGACCCTAGTATGAATTTTGAGTTATGACTTATTGATAAATAAAAATATTATATTACATTATTGTATTCAATGGAGGTATTCATAGTTACAACCTTCCTTGTTTCATATGGTCCCATGGAAGGTTCACTGAATTCTCTCCCAGTATACTACTTGGACTCACTAATATCAGTATATGGACCTAGAGGCTCATATAGTAACTATACCCACAAGTTCCACCTATTCAATTTTGTTGGATCTTCGGATTAAGCGGGCCCAATGTTTATGGGTCAATGAATTTACAACTATGTTCCATAAAAAGAAAAAATAAGTCATTTATATTTATAATGTTTAGAATATTCATGATTTAATTTAATTCTCTTTTTAGACATATGTTATTTATACATAAAATTGAATGTGATAAGATAAAGTTTCTTTAATGGACATACTATGATTTTAGTCCATTAAAATTTTAATGGGGATGAAATTCAAGGTACTAGTTCATATATTTTTGTTTAACATTTTAGTTTGTTATAATATAGTAATACAAAATTCATGAAATTTATGAAACAGTTAATAAATACATATGTGTGAACAAGTATCATAAATGAATGGTAGGACATTCTAGGGACAAATGTGTAGTTTTGGAAAGTATAATATAATTATATAAGGGTCTTTTAGTCCAATAATAGTTGATTCCTGCATTTGTTTCTATCATTAGTTCACTCTCATTCATTCTCATGTTCTAGGGAGATAATCCAAATAAAGAGAATGGTTTACCTAATCCCCATTTAATAATCGGGCTAACTTTCTTCAATTACCCTAATAGACGTACTAAAGCACTTCAATTACCCACAAGAGAACCCTTGAATTATATATTAAAAATCCTATATAATTTGTTCATCTCTAGATGATATAGAAGATTTTGATCATGGTTCCTTTGAACCATGAGATTCCTAAAGTGGGGGAAACAAATCATTGATTTGAACAAACAGGTACACTTTATGGTATCATTCAATTTAATTCCTTCTAATTAAATTTAATTACACATGATCTTATGAAAAATATTATAAATTTATTTAATGTATTGAATGTTTTAAAATAATCCAAATAAAAAATTAATATATATTTTGGATGCTTTCACTATGACCCGTATTTGACCAATGACTATGAGAGAGTGCATTCAATTATTTAGGTTGAATTAATTATTTAATTGAATTAATTTTTCTATAAACCAAAAAATAAGGTTTTGACACATTAGAAATGTAATTAAAAACTGATATAATTGATTTGGTATAGCCATGTTATGGATGCTCTGAGATCAATGGGTTTTAGGTATAATTTATGATTCTACTATATATATATTTGTGGTTGTGTGTGTTTGTGTGTGTGTGTGTTAAATTAATATATATATATATATATTGTATAAATTGGGGTATGGGATGTTCTAGGTATAGATAAGTGCTTTCTCGGGTATCTTTCTTTTATTCCCTTAAATTAATGCGACCAAAAAATGAAAAATAAAACACAAGGAGTATCCATTATCATTTAAAAAGAAACATAGAGAAAACCCTATATCCTAGTATAATTTAAAGGGGGTGTTTATTTTTCTACTTCTTTTTATGGTGTCTTTATGTGAATATTATATATATATATATATACGATATATTATGTTATTATATATATACATGTTTTTATATACTATTAATGAGAATATTTATATATATGGTGCCCAAATTGGGATCCCTGACCTCACCCATATTAGGATTGATAGTGTGTGTCTGTATCTAGCCTTCCTGACCCATAAAACATCAAATAAGTTCTTAGTAATTATTTTTAGTTCTTAATTATGTCTAATCATAATAAAAAATTTATAGAAAGTTTTAAAAAAAATAATTGTTTTATATATAATAAAATCATTTTAGGTGTCGTAATACATGTGAATAATTAATTAAAATTATTTTAATGAATTTTAAAGAATTAAAAATACACCCTCATTGAATTTTAGAAAATTTTATTTTTTTTTAAGAAATATAATTGGATTTTGAATGCTCGTGAGCATTGACAATCCCATGCAATTTGTTTTCTTATTTGTTTAATTATTTATATCATTTTCCTTTTGAAATTATAATAATTATCTTATTTTAATGAAAATTGTTTAATCCCATACTATATAAATATATAGGGTAATATTTTACACATTAGATAGAAAAATAATATTTTCACACCCTCGGATCCCTTCACTTATGTGTGAGTACCCATTGTCCAAATCATAGATTTTATTTGGTGATGTAGTTCAAATCAACAGTCGGTGTAAAACAAAAATGTGATGTGTATGGGATTTTGGGAACTATATTTCGAGTCAAGTATTGACTTAATGAATTTCAATAGGGTCTAACTGGATCCATAATTTTCTAGATGGATTAATCGATTTCTAGTGACTCATGATCGTGCCAATTTTTTATTATACACATACTTTATTATTTTTTAATGTGTTTCCATTATGAATACTCACATAGTATAATAATAAACAATAATTCATGGATAAAATGAATATATGTGGTGAATTTTTTCTATTTAAAGCATTGTTTTGTTGTGAGTTGGTTCATATCAGACATTCATTTTTTATAGGAAAGTATTTCATTCACTAATATAATTGTATAATATATCATATTCAATATTAATCCATTAAATTTCTTGCATCATTTGAATTTGAACACAACTGATTGTTCAAGGTTATCGTATTCCCTATTTTAGGTCTCCACTAACTTCTAGTTTTTTCCAATGATAGTTGTGGTATTAATATACCAAATATTGCAAAAAATAAATTTCTATACCTATTTCATTGTAACATTAGAGGTAAATTTCTGACTAAGTCATGTTAATCCTTAGAAGAAGACTATTCGCCACAAAAAAGGTGAAAAAACATTGAGTAAATGAATTTCTATATCCAAAACCCTACATTACAATATAAAAGTATTGGTGATTTCATATCATAGGATATGAAGATATCATAAAGGATACTTTATGTCAGAATATAGAAGTCAGAGATTAATTCAAATCAATTAATTGAGGGACTATATGATTTAATGAAAAATTTGGAGAAATTTAATTTTAATTATCTAAAAATGTATATTTTTAATCAACATAAAGTAAAAATATTTTATTTATATTTTTCAGATAAAATTTAAATGACCACTAATATAATTTCATTATGATCTATATTGGGTAATGTACATGTCTAAAATGTCCATAACCTCTATCAATGGTGAAAGCAAGATCTCATAGTATTATGGCATGAATAGAATATTTATGCAATTGATTACACACTACATGATGTGACTCCTTAAGGATAAATAAAGTTAGATAATGTTAAATACAATAAGTATATAGATGATGTGATATATTTCTAGTTATTCATGTTGTAATCTAGGTTCAATGGACTTGATAAAATTCATGAGTATAAAGATTCATTCCAAATAATATCTTATAACTATGAGTTATGACAAGGTAGAGCTCGAGATAATGTATATGAGATATCCAATTCTCAGTATAGATATTGGATAGAAGAAGAAAATAATATGAGACCTCATTAAGTTTAGATGATTAGATTCAATGAGGGGCATTATTTCCTTTGGTTTAAGTTAATCCTAGATCTAGAAACCAGTCCTACTCCGGCCACTTAACAAAAAATATATATTATGTAAATTGTAAATTATAATTATAATGAAATTAATATAACACTGTAATATTTTATGTCTTTAGTTAAGTATGAAGATAATGATATTAATAATTATAAACTTATGGTCCTTATTTTGAGAAAAAAGGAGACAAATCAAGGCTAAAGTATCAATTGATAAGTCTAATTCAAAGAAAAAAATGCACCACCCTTCCCAAAAGCTAACGGTACATATGGGGAAATTATAAGGATATAGTCTTAATTTACAATTTCATGAAATTCTATTGGAAAAAAAATTCACAGGTAAGAATAATGAAAAAGATGGAACTTATTTTTTAAGAAAATTATTAATTGAATACATAATTTATATATCTACATGTTTTATTTTCGATATTGTATACAGATCAGACATTTTTTTCAAATACAAGAACCAAGTATAATTTATATAATTAAAAAAGATGAAGTTGATATTTGGGGAGTAAATGGAGTGACATTAGCCACATTAGTAGTGGAATACTATAATCTTTTATTTCATATTGGTACAGTTCTTATAATAAATAATTGTTATTTTTTAGCATCTGTTACTTCAAACATAATATCGATAATGATTTCAAAAATTATAGGATTATTTTTTATGTTTGTAAATTAATGTTTTATAATGTGTAATGACTTCATATTTTATGTTATGTACCACCTTGATAATGGATTTTATATAAATGAACTAGAGAATACAGTTTGGGAAATCAATGTCAAATCAATTGATAATGTATTGTATCTTACATGCCTATGGTACATCGAGCTAGGTCATGTAAATGAAATCAATTAGTAAAACTAGTTCAATAAGGCTATTTGAATCTATTGAGTTAAAACTATCTGATGCATCCAATTATTTTCTACATAGTAAATAAGTAAATCACCAATCATAAAATTAGAAAAAAAACAAAAATAGATCTATTGGAATCGGTTCATACCGATTCATGGTGTCCATTTCCAGTTGAGTCAAGTTGTGGTTTTCCATATATCATTACATTTAACAATGAATATAGTATATATGTATATATCAATTTAATGAAGTATAAATTATATACCTTCAGAATTTTTAAGGAATGTTATAATGATTTGTATCAACTTGGTAATAAAAATATATAATATCTCCTATGATCGTAGTGGGGGATATCAAAACCGAGAAATCATAAATCACTTAATGTATTGGATAGTCTCCCACCACACTCCAGGTTATACACCATTATGGTATTGTGTCAGTGAAAGGAGTAATCTTACATTACATGACATTATATGAAAAAAAATTCCCATAAAAAATCCATTATCTTTTTGGGGGTATACGATAAAGATTTTGGTATCTATAAGAAAACAAGGACCAATTAAAGTAGAGAATCATATTCCATATGAGTGATGGTATGGAAATAAAACATATATTTAATTTATACATATATGGTTTTGTGAGTATTTTATTCAATACTATACTAATGAAAAAATAATTTCTCATAGAATGAAGGGAATCATTATAATTCATCCTAAGGAAACTAGAAGATATTACCATTATATTGATTTTAAAAGAAAAGTAATTGAAGAAATACATCATATAATTATTGAAATGGAACTCATTTAAAATATAAATTTTTGTATAACTATTGAATTTGATAAGTTCAATGATTAATATGAGAAAGAGATCATAATGGAACTGAATACACATGAGAATGTGGGATAAGTATATGTTATTTAGAATCAAGTACCACGTAGGTCCAATAAAGTTGTAATAAAACTAATGGGATACAATTTTATTTTCACTGAGTTAATATAAATATCAATCCTTTACAATAATGAATCAATGACAAACAAGTAATTAGTATATTGATCGAATGATTCTTTATTATAAGAATCTAACCATTTTGATATAGATTCCATATTGAAAAATGATGTAATGGATTTTGGCTGAACCCCAATATGATGTAAAAACTATTTTTTAAAATTGGTATTGAAGAAAAATCTGGACATTGATGGTAAATTATGTAGATATAGAGAATAATTTGTTGTTAATGTTCTTGTGAAACGTCAAGGCATAGACTATGTTTAACCCTTCTGACCAGTTTTAATTCTGAAATCCCTCTTAATATTAATCCTAATATAATCCTTATATTATTATGAAACTTGGGAAAATTATGTAAAAAATGATTTTATAATGGAATTTGGTTAATGATATATATATTAAATATGTATATATGTTATTATGTTAAAGAGTGACAATATCTTATGGAAGTTATAAGGATACATTTATGGAATGAATTAGGAATCATGATCATAGAATACGTATTTTGATGAGGAAATAATAAAATATTGTTTCATTAAGAATTCAAGCGATCTATGTGTATATAAAAAGGTTTGTGGGAGTTATATCCATTTACTAGTATTGTATGTAGATGATAGATTATTACTGGGAAATTAAGATTATGTCTTACTGTCAGTGTAGATATGGTTAATTGAATGCCACTCCATGAAATTATTCCGCATGTAGCCTATATTCTTGGGATAAGGACTTAAAAATATTTATCTAAAATAATTCTGGGTTTAATTACAAGTACATATATTAACACATTACAAAAATTATACTATCCTGATGAATCTAAGAGAGGATTATTTCCATTTCAATATGGTATTTTTCTATCTATGAAGTTGATTCTATAGAAAAATGAGTAGTTTTAAAGATTTAGAAAAATCTTATACTCTTATGTAGTGTGATCTATCATGTGTTTCCTCTTATGTACCTTGTTTGAAGTTTACTTTTTATTAATAATAGTATTAATATATCATGATAATCTAGTAGTGATGCATTTGAATGCTCAAAAAACTATCCTCATGTGCTTGATACATGCAAAGAAGATTCTCTGGTGTTTGGATGAGATGAGGAACTAGTCATGAGAGGATACATTTATGTAAGCTTCTATAGAGATCACTGAAATCATTTTCATGATTTCTATTTTTCATAAATTGTGGTGGAGTGAGCTTAAGAACCTTAAATTAGTCATTGTTCGCTGCTTCTATAGAATAGTTCATTTATATAGTGACTTATAATATATATAATGATGATTTCTGGACACAAAAAAAATTGATTCTGCTACTAGAATTATACCTATAAGTGAAATCTCGTTTATAAAATATTTTCATAATATTATGATAGTGGTTATTTAAAAAGATCCAAATACACACCACAGGATGTAGCATATACTTTAGAAGATTCATCTGTTGATGTATCTTTATCGGAGAGTTGATTTCATGGTTTGTAGAGTTGGAATATATAATAATGCAGTACACCCATTAGGACTAATGAAATATCTCTGTAGAAGCATTCTACTCATGTGAGATCTATCAGGTTGGGGATTATTATATATTTTCTCTAGTACAATTAAGCGTATTTTGAGTGTGTTCCCTAGAACTAACTTTTAATGTTCTTTCATTTCCACTATATGTATCAATTTTTATATATGGACGTTTTTATTTTTAACAAAATAGTTATGATACCTCTACATCAACTATTTATATAGTAATGTCCATATATAATGTGTTAGATCAAACGGTAATTATAGTTCCTAAATATAATTTAATCCCACATATACACTGAAATCCATCTTAAATATATTTCATATAATCTTGTTGCAATGAAATTATAGGACTCTAATTGTGTTTAATTATCCTTTTTTGGGGATCATGAGCATTGGAACTTCTTCTCCTGATTTTCTTAATCTGTGATCTTAAGAAGCTGATATCACGAGTACTTTCCTTCTAATATAAATTCCATATGTTTTGGGTTTCATTGGTTTTTACTATCATGATTATTTGTATAAGTCTCTTAACATGAGAAAATTATCATTTTGTAACATTTTATATCGTACTTTTATATGGGAAATAATAGTGACACTAATGTCATGGAATAATAGCATGTTTTGGGTGCATCATTGGTCATATGGAATTGGTTAAATGATCAAGGTATAGTTTTTCGCTAATGAGTTGAGGAATATATTTCTTTGGGGTCTTGGTAGAACAAAATGGTATCAATTTCATTAAATTCATCTCTATGGTTTAATAAGGTAATTCCATCTGATAATATCATGTAATAAACATGTATATATCATCAAAAAGGATGATGCAACAATTATGTGTCCTTGTATATGATATATATCAAGAAAAATAGATTATATTACCTGGAGTGCATTCATTGGATGTAGACATAGCTATGAATTTCCTTGTATCCTTATGAGGCATGATGGTTTGCTAGACTCCACTTTTCTTCTATGGCTTGGAATCAATTCAATCAACATAATGACCAAGAGTTTCACATAGTAACTATATCCCCATGTTCAAACTATTTGGATAAAAAGGTGTTTAGGATGATGTTTGTCCCATATACGGTGGTCACTGAACATCAGATTGTGATCAATGATAAGTAAACATAATTCTATTGTATTATTTGATTTTATTTCAATGGGTATTGTTTTTATTTGTCAAAGTATTCACAAGATATTTTATTATAAAATTGAATATAATTAGATATAATTTTTTCCAACACAAATCATATGAAAAAAGTCTGTTTAATTATTAATATGTAAATGATGTGATTTAATGGTTCATATTTTATTATAGAACATGAAAAATTGTTAATAGTGAGTGATATTTTTTTCCAAAATTATTATTTTTAATTCAGTTGAAAGTGTGAAAATGGTCAAAATGAATTTTGTAACTATCAAGGGACAAATTTGAAATTATTAAAACTGAAAACAATGTATATATGTGAACTTAAGGCTCTTTAATAGTTCTCTACATGATTTTTAATTATTTTGATAGATCTCACTTCTCTCTCAAGTTCTAAAGAAATAATCTGTATGAAGAACATTGGATAACTAATCCCACCTTCTTTATAAAGTCCATGTTCTACACGCCATTGAAAGAACCTCATAAAGAACATATAATTCTTCCCCTATCACCAAATAACATTATATCTATGATATATGAGTATTTTTTCACAAGTGTAATATCTATATTACACACCGATTTTCATCCTTTCCCCATGGAACACCAATAATGTGAAAATAAAATCCTACATTGTAGATGAACTAGGTACTAAGTTTGATTTCATTAGATTTTATTCATTGTACTTATATTTAATTTTAATTGATCACTTGAAAATTTTGAGAAATAATTTTTGTTTATTTCGTGTTTTACCATTAATTTACACCAGAAAATATAGTTTTTTATTTTTCTTCCTTTAATTGTGTCCCATGTTACTTTAGACCAAGGGTATACATTAGGGAAATCCATGTAAAAAATTGGGGATGAATGTTTTCTAATATTTAATTACAATTAGGTGAATAAATGAATTACATCTTAGTGTTTCCTAACATAACCAAATATAATGGTATATTTTAAAATAAAGACATTATAAAAGGTGATATAGATTGATTCACCATTATACTCTCTATGTAGCATTTCAATCCACTCATTCTTTCCTTTACATAGAATATATCCATTCATTCCACAAGATAATATGTATAAATATTTACCAAATAAATTGGTGGGATATATAATTTGTTTCCCACCATGGAATTAAAATAGTGGATAACAATATATGTGTGTGTGCCACAAGAACAAAAAACATTCATAATCCCATAATATAGTGTTAAACCACTAGCAATGAAACTGGATTCAGGATGATTTATATAATACGTGAACATAATACATATATATAAATAATATGGATGGATTCAATGGATAACATTCCCAAAAATTCATTATTAATAATATTTATCCAAATATATGGGTAAAATTATATGATTATTAGAAAATTTCTTTGAAAACAACATATATAAATACCCATTAATATTTTTATATTTCCTATTTTAAATTAAAATAGCACGTAAAATAATGAGGATACAAATTTATTTTGAAAAATAGGAGAAAATTCTTTGAAAATTCTTATTTTAAACTGAAGAAATTTTTTTTGGGAATGTGATCATGGAAAAAATTATGAAGGATATTCATTTCCCAGATATGTAAATAAAATAAATTTCAATTGAAAATAATATGTGACAAAATAATATTAAATTATATTTCTTTCAGATTATTGAATATGAATTCAATTTAAATTTAATAAAAAATAAAAAATAATTTATTTTTAAATATTGTAATTCAAAATACAATATAATGAATATATACAATGATTACAATGATTTTGGACTGAAAACATTTGATAATTTCTCTTCTAATTTTAGGAAACATTTCTGTTATGTAGTGAACTAATGGGAGGTGAATTGGAAAAGAAGTATGTAAAACATATAGATAACTGCATAATAAGATAATAAATTATGTGTTTTTGAGAATTAATAAGGAAGTTTCCATCATGGGAAATGTATCCATTTCCAATCTCGAATTAAAAGTGAGATTCAAAAAGAACTCATAAGACATTATATGCCTTGAATAAAATTCTCCTAAAATAATTAATAAGAAATGATAAATTAAATAAAATTAATTAAACCATAATGGTTAAATATTTAAACTATTAATTATATACAACATTTAATGAAAATAATTTCATAATATGAAGCATGTCTCATATAAGGGATTTTGATATGAAAACCCCTTACCTTGAATTATTATTTTTTCAGGCATGCTCTATTCACGTCTACATAACAAATCATATTTTTAATTAAAGTATATCATTAAATTTATTATTTTATATTGTAATTATTTATAATTTTTTATTACCCATTTATTAACTATTATTTTAGAAAATTTCTATTTGGGTAAAAATTCTCTAGTTTGTTCCATAATGGCTTCGATATGGTGGTTTCTATCTATGATACTTTATTAATTGTCCACCACATGAGAAACTATAATGGAGTACACATATGTGTCTTAGATATATTACTTAAGTCCAGTGTTCAATTTATATATGTAATAGATATAGATCATATGGGACAATTAAAAATTATCCTTTTCGATGATTATTTAATTTAGAAAAGAATTTAATATATTGGGGAATATAGATTTGAATTTTTCACCTAAAAATTAATGACATGTATTAAATCACACATTATTACATCATATAATATTATTTTATTTATTTTATTCACTCATGATATAATATTTATAACATTTATCATGTATATAGTAAAACCAGTCCAAAAAATAATTTGTTATAATGACTAAATGTGTTACAATATGGTATATTATATTACTAATATCACATTTATAAATTCATATTTTTTTAATAAAAATATTATCATATTTATATATAATTTTTAGTAATATTTATATGTATAATATAAAGACTAATAATTAAATATATGATTAAAACTATATTCTATACTTCATTCTTCTTCGGGAACCTATGAGAAATTATGTATTTTAGACACCATCTTATCATTAAATTTTCTCAAAGTTTATAGATTACATTTAGGGAGATAATTTTTTAATAGTCAATATGAATCCAAAATAAATTTTAGTGTTTATGTGGAGATGTTAGGGGTGAATTTATAGGTAATCCAGAGAGGTATTCTCACAAATACCCACTATTTAATTATTAAGAAATTTAATTTCTTTCAGAAAGTGGATAAAATATGGATTTATGATTGACATTCGATAATGTTAGATTCATAATTCTCTTATATATTCATTTATTTGTAAATTTTTATGATATTTTAGGCCATTACATGAAATTATCTTTTTTATATCATTTTACCTTTACTCCAATTACTCAATTTTGAACTCTTTAACTTATTTTTAAGCCTAAAAATAAATTTTATTTATTTAAAAATTTTACCTCTAGATTAAAAATATTCAAAAAAAATTCTTATATTTAACTTCTAAAATTAATAAATTTTACTATTAATTTAATCATGCATAACACATAAATGATTATTTTTACTAATTATTGTTTTAAAGAATAAAAATGAATTTTTCTCTATTTCTATACCAGATGACACAAACTACATAAATACTACTTATTATGAATATATGTATAAATAAATTATTTAATAAAAACCATTCTATAAAAAATTTATTTCAATCTTTTAATTTAAATATTATCCAACGTATAATAACAATTTGTTCAGAAAAATGGTATTTTAAACATTAAATGATTTTATAACATCTAATTATATTATTTATCTTATAAAAAATAAATAAATTTATTTATTTTTATTAGACTACATCATTAAATTTATACTGTAATCAATTAATTTTAAAATATTAATTATAATTTTTAGTGATTAAAAATATGTTTTTTAAAAAGTATATTAATTGACTAATTTATTTTCATTTCATTAAAAATTTATTTTAAATAAGTGAATTACATTATTTTTTTATATTAATTAGAAAACATTAATGTATCTATTGAATTCAAGTACATCAAATGACTATACATCTATTGGTCATATATCCAATGTCCATATGTATAACAGTACAATTATTTTCTTATATATATATGTATATCCTAACATACATCTCTATAATAATTAATCATATTTGATTACATCAGTTTAAAAATATCTATTATATTTGATATGGTTTTGTTTTTCCATATTTATCATCTAAGTTATGATCAACAGAGAAAAACACAATCATGAATATTTTCAATTATTGTTCTTTTAATTATATAGGATTCACTCTGAATGATGTGTTTTTAATAGTGTATCATATTTCATTATCATAATGTTTTTAATATTTTATTATAATATATAATCTCAAAATAGAAATAAGTTTTTTTTAGTTTATTTTTCCATATAATATAACATTTTTGGAATGTTAAATTAAAAAAATAGTTTTATACTGATGAAATACAGATGCCCACCTCATCCAATTATCCCAAAATTCGACCAACAACTCCCATCAGGTTCCTTGTACAAAATGTGTCGTATAATCCAACATAATGTTTTCACACCCACTTGGGTTCCCATAATGAGTGTGTGCTTATAAATCAGTATGGATCCACTTAATCATCTCTTTTATATACTATATAATACAATGTATTAATATATAAGGAAGGGAAACAGTTTTAACATACAATATTATAAAAATATTTTAATTTCATGTAGGGATAATCCATCCAGCAAGATACATGAACTCGCCTTTTTATCAATTACTAGTGTATATGTTTCTTCATAATACAAACCCAGACCCATAACTTATCTCTTAAAGTGGGGTCCTATAATCGAGTCTCTTCCTGTAATGTGTAAATCAAGGTGACTCTCATAATGAGTATTGATTATAAAATATCCAAAATCCCCACCATATTACTTATGGTAAGGTTATATACAACAACTCATACCATATATTTTACGGACACCCTCTCTATATTTTGAGGTCTAAAAATATAACACATATCACACCACTTTTCAACATACTCTTACTAAGGGTGGGGTCTCATACCATAACTCATACCTCCACCCACTCCCTCATTGTTAGGTATTTTACCATATCATTAATCACATATCATAACTCTATCCATTCACTCATGGTATGGTTTTTCACCACATATCATAACATATCTATTACCATTATAATCTTACTTAAGGGAATGTCTAGTCACTTTTTTACCACATGTTTAGATAATAAAAAAATTAAAATAATCACAAACTATTACACATCCATTGGCTATCAAGAAAACCATCATAACCTTCCTATATACTAAATGGGAGTACATATAATTAAACATAACCACCATGTCCAACATCATCATCCATATCCATAAACTGCATATTCCTCTATTAAATACAAATGTCGATATCATAAACCTTGTATATGAAAAACTCCAAAGACATACCCACAAGTCATACTAGGACACAGTGAGAACTAATATTATCCCATTATCCATGAACTACATCATAGGTCCCCGGGGAATTATATGAAAACATCAATTACTATACCTAAAACATATCCAATACCAATATACACTATATTAAGTCCCATTACCATCGTTATCCTACCACACACATCTTCCCCTTACTATCCAAGCCCATATACATTAACATTATTCTACCTAAGGATCCCCACATTTGGGAAATCCCATTCCACCTCGTTAAATTATCCATGTGACACTATTAATATTTTAGGGGGAGTGACATCCCATGACTACAAACCAACCACATTTTTAGCCAATTCCAACAATTTACCATGGCCACCAAGACTCATCCCTATATTCAAAATCCCCTCTTTTGTGGACATAGTATGTTTAAAATCCATTAAAACAGTCATTTTAACATTTTCCCCTAAGGGTAAAATCAACCAATCCATTTTTCAGGGAAAAATTAAAAATAACGCCATCCAGTAACTCATTAGGGATCACTTAGGTCGGAAATAAACTCATGTCATGATCCAAGTCTATTTTGGGTCCCATTAAACTACTATAGACACCATATCCCTTGGTATCATAGCCCATGGGAATGTATTAAGTCTATAAACACTCAATACCTTATCTCACACCCGAATCTACAAATAAATTATAACTAATTACAATTAATTAACCAATTTAATAATAGTATTAATAATAACCAATATATTACTAACAGTTATGTAATGATTGTAAAATCAAGAAAACCTACAACCATATCCTATGTAATACACTATAACCACATAATAATTAATAACTCCACATCCATCCAACGGCCCAAAGGCCTCAACTTTTTATTATGATAAACCCATTTCAAGGGAGGAAGGGGGAACCCCAAAGTCTTCATGGAAAACGAACAGAACACACTCAATGGAAAAAAGATAGTTAAACTGAACTGATAAAATAGAGCTACCCCTCACTAGAATATGATCATGATGCACCTATCCACCATTGCATGATAATATAGCAAACAAGTGTCATGTGTCAAAGCACAGGCCCGATCCGATGGCAGAAGCCATACCCTCTCAATCAAAAAAATTTGTAAGGCTCTAAAAAAATGAACTACTAGCTCTGAATCCTAAATTTGCTCTATTCCATAAAGTTGAGTCTGAGATCACTAATTTTACTCCTTCAAGGGAAAACCATTAAAAATATTTGCTTCCTCGAATCACAGTATGAACAACTTCAAAAGAAAAACACATACACCACACGTAAGACTGAAGACCCCATGAACCTTGAAACATTCACCGGTCGCCAGAACCACTACCAGAAGACACCCCCGATGGAAACTACAGACATCATCCACCAATTCCATGTCAATTCATTAAAACCAATCGAATAATCCACTATGTGTTTTACCAATAATTAAGTATCTTGTAAAAAATGCATTCCACCTCTTTTTCATCCAAAAGAACCTAAACCATGATTCCCTAACATATTTGAATGATTAAACAATAATATAGTTTAATGGTAATCAAAAACCCCGATCTGGCCACCGAAAATCCTAAAATTATCATGGAGAGTAATGTATTGTAGGGAAATGGGATATTAAATTTTTAACATATGCTAAAATAAACCATGATCGATATCAGATTGTTGGGAGGAAAAGGGAAAAATATGAGGAATAAATGGGTAGATGATTACAAAAAAAATCACAACTCCTAAGCCTCCATTCACCATAATAAATAATGGGGACCACCATAAAATATTTATTATTCCCACAGTCAATGAATCGCCCAAAACTAATACCTATTAAATTGTTGGAGGTCATCTGGTACCTAATGGTTCTTTATGGACATCTATATTCTAAGGGTCTTTTCTGGAACATGTAATACTCGGGAGAAAAATATTTTTTTGGTAATTTATACATTTCTAACCATTTATTTTTAAATTCTATGGTCCTTAAAAAGGGTAAAATGTTAATTATAATAAATAAATGACCTTATAAAAATTCTATGATTTTTCATTTGTCTTGAAAGATCATATTTTTCCTTCTATTTAATTATCATTATTTTTAGAGATATATTAATTTTTTGGAATAATTAATATTAGTTAATATATAAATATTAATATCCATATAATTAATATTTTTATTTATATAATAGGAGCTCAGATTGAAATTTTGACACTATAGTTCTGACCATAATTGGTTGTTTTTGTTAAGTGATGTAAAATGTGTTTGGTCAGGTGTTAATATGAAAACATTGTATTTTATTTAGGCCTACAATTTTTTCATTATACCCACTAAATTTTCCAAATATGGTAAAAATATGGGGAGAATTAATTTTATACATTCTTACCAATAGTGGAAGGTTATTACATAAAAATATAGGCCATGAAATTTGGCAGTGAGGAATGAATATCAAATTTAAAAAATTTGAACATATAGAATATCAAAAGAAATGTATTACTATATTTCAAATGTCCTTTAATTGTGTCTTTTATGTAATTGTATCCCCTTATAATTATGATAAATTTAACAAAACATCATTTGAAAAATGGGGAATTAAATATTTGGAAAATTTTAAACAAAATGCTTGAAAGAAAATCTATCAAAATATTAATTTTAATTATGAATATCTCTTGGGAAAATTATTACATATTAGATATAAATCAAAATGATTTTGGAAAAAATTTGGGAATTTATAATTTTATTACAAACATAGTTATGTAAAATTGATGACTTTTTAGATAATTTGACTATGGAATTGTTTCAAAATATCATTTTTGATGGATATATATTTTTCTCATTTGTAAATATGAAAATATATTTTCAAAATGACTTTTCGAAAAATTATCATATTTATAAATTTATGAGAAACATATTCATTTATTAAAACTATAATATTTCTATAATATATTATTTTTTCTATCATGACCCATTCAATGAAAATATATTTCTTATTTCAAAATTCTTTTTCATTCATTTAATTATTTCAAAATTGATTATAAATTCTGTGATGTAATAAATTGATGAATAATAAATAGTATAATAATAATGCACTATAGTCATTATAATAAGGAATATAATTTTTGTAATTGAATAATACATTCTTCTCCAGTTATACTTGTGTGAATATTTTATTAATTTTTATTAAATGTAAAGCATGGAATAAAAAATGGGGATTGAGAATTTTTTGTTTATTAGTAATATTGTTACAAGATTTATCTATAGTTTATTTTCATACAATGCTTATTTTTTTCTAAAATATTAATCAATTTTATTATTTATCTTCAATAAAGTTTGTTCTTTAATAAATATAATGTTAATCATATATTCAAATCTTGTTATGTTTGTTTATACTCTGACCAAGTTAGTCTTGGTGTGATGTAATTTTATTTCTTTATACTCATTTGTCTGGAGAGGAGTAGTTTCTCGAACATCATATCGAAACTGGATACAAGGTGGAATTTTATCCCAGTGTATTGAACTAATAGCTTTAGTATTGTTGAATCTAATTATAATAGTGCATGTTGTGTAGTATTAACATTAGTTTCCATGATTCTATGTATGTTAAATCATTCAATTTATATTATATTTTCAGAAGGGTAATATTATTGTAAATATATTATGTGTTTCAGAATTAGTCACTGATGAATAAATATTTGTAGATAGATTTAGAAACATTATTATTCATCTGCAAGTTTGGTTTATGAAAATCAATTCAACCCGTAGTAGAGATAATGTTGTTATTTGTCATAAATTCTTCCATACCAGAGGTTCTTGAATTTTTTTTTCTGTATTTATATTTTTCATTAAATTAATAGAAATGCATTTAGTACTTTATATTTACTTAGGATTAATAATAGAATTTTTTAACATGATCTTTAGAGATCTATTTTAGGTTATATTACCTTATTTAATCTTCTTGTGAATCAATTTCTTCCAATGATATAGAAATATTTAAAAACCACTTAAATCCTTATGTTCTATCTTTATGTGATTTATATAGTTTTATTTCCAGATCTGTTTGGGAAGTCTACTATCATTGTCTTTGAGATAAGGTTGAAGGTGTGGCTTTTTTATTCGGGACACTTTAATCTATGCCATTTAATTTTTTCCAGATCATAAAATATATATGTTTCCATGTTTAATGTTATAATGATTAGTCTATTTAAAAAATTCTACATTTGAAAAAGTAAAAAAAATTGTATCCATGATTAATTCATTGTTTTTAATTATTTGATAGAGAGTAACTTCTCAAACACATCTATCATTATTACTTTACCAAGGTTTAATTTAATAAATAAACTTCATTTTGAAAATTGAATTAGGATATGGAATTGTGATTCTAGATAATTTTAATATTATTGTGTTATTGTAAAATCGCATAATCAAAGATATATACAGTCATTTATATAAATAATCATGTGAAAAATTCTATATTTGATCATTACATAACAAATTCATTTTGTAAAATCAATTCCAATAATATCCACACACAACCATGTAAAAAATCATTGTATGATCATATTCACACATAAAAATTTGAACAACGAATAACATAATCATCTTCATGAACAACTTTATAATCAAAGTAAATGGATATCATCTCCACACACAACCTTGTGAAAAAATAATAACATGGTTAATTTCTCCAACAAAATTATTGTATGATGAGATATAAACAAATAACAAATTAATTTGAGGGTTTTATAAAAACCTACCCATTAATCATCCATAACTATGTGTTCTACATGAAAACATCATTAAACGCAACATAACTATCCAATGGAAACACAATGGGGTTTCAGATGATTTCTTAATGGAATAACAAAAAAATTACCCTAGGAATATAAAGTGTCAATCCCAAAACATCAATCACAGTAAAATATTTTTCCACAATAGAATATATGGCATAATAATGAACAATAAATTACAAGGAACTTTGTCATGTGGAGGCATAAAAGAAAATAATTGTGAAATTAAAAAATATTGTTGTATAACCCACATTTATCTTTGTAACTAGTGATGATATTATAGGTAGCTTTTAAAATCCATTTTACATGAGTTCACCATTGATAAATTGAAAATAATAAATTTTCTCATAAAATATTTTGAAAAATTTCAATAATTATATGTGTCAAAATAAAAAACAATTTCAAAAGGAGAAGTGAACACATTTTAAAAATTTTACTTTAGAAAAGAATAATCCAAAATGGGGCATTGGAAAACACTTAATGGTTTCAACAAGGTGAAGTCAATTATTTTGAAATATTGTATTTTTGAACAATAAACATCAACATTAGATCTTTAAAATTAAATAAATTTAATCAAAAAATAATTTTCAGTGGAACATAAATATTTTAAATTTTTATTCAGGGAATACATTTTTAATATTTTTACATATCATTATTATAAAACCAGATAAATAATTGTAACAAAAATAAATTTTTAAAGTAGAATAAATGAAATATGAAGGTAACTCGAGAAGATACATAATTAGTTCTCCAAATATAATAAATAATAATTGAGGGTATGTAAAATTAAAACATTTTGGGGAAACCATCATTAAAGAAGATGAGAATTATTCTCAACAATCAAATATATTTTTGGGTGATTAAAATTATCAAAGGGAATATTTTAATACAATATTTAATTTTCAATAGAATTAAATATAAATTATCATGAAATAAAATGTTACAGTGTATGAAACCATACATTTAATATTTAAAATCAATTTGAATAAATCAATGAAGGGAGATGAGTTAGAAAAACACATGAATAACTTTTCTATCATCTAAATAGAATTTAAATTTAAAAACTAAAACTATATGATAGAGAAATCCCATTAATTAAAAGAATATTGTGTAATTCATCCATTATAAATCAATTACATAATCCCAAATATATAATGGTTCACCAAAAGAAGTGTTTCTCATTAAATTAAATTTTAGAAAAAGTACCCCTTATGGTAAATGTAATAAAATAATATGAAAAAACATAAATGGGATAGCATTAAATTTACATTAAAATATAATGAAATTAATGATAAACATACTTACAGAAAATATGTTAGTTAATTTTCCATTAAAAAATAAATTTTTGTGAACTATGTCAAAAAAATCATATATTTGAATATCAGAAGAAGAAACCCTTACAAACTTGGTATGATTGTAATCGAAATGCATTAAAAGAAATAAGAATATATTTATCTTAAACCACATTGATTACATGAATTGGGTAAATTAAATTCATTATATATTAATTACACCATGTGAAATATATTTTTTGACAAAATATGAAATACACATAAAAAAATTAAATTTTTGGCAAAAAAAACTGCTTACCTTAATTCATGAATTCAGCTAAAAGAATGGAATATTCTATATAAAAAATTAACTATCATAATAACCTATTTTTTTAAATTATTAATGTAAATAAAATTTTTTAATCTATAATTGTTATTATTATCTATATTTATAATATTTCTACATTATCTATTTTCAACATCGGAAGTGAGTAATCATTGTATTTTGAACTCATTTCATAATAGAGGTGGTGTGTTTCATTATTCTATAATATTTCATCATTCGTAGGACATAAAAGAGATAATAGATTTTTATTTATATTATTTATAATTCTAAATTTTCATTATATGGGGTCTTGATTATGATCATCCATGATGAAATAAGTGATGATCATGTTTTAATGATTTTTAATAAATAGAGGTTGGTATCTTAATTAGTGAGTTCAAAATTAATTTTTCCATTTCATAATGACCAAAAAAATTATCAATATTTTTTCTCACTTATTATAATATATTATAATTAATTAAATTCTCATTGTCGTTATGGATATTATTATATATCATTGTTCAAGATGGTGGTTATATCAACCCAAATTTGAACATCATATAATTAATTTTTTAGTATGGTTGTAAAGTTGTTTCATTTGGAATAATATTAATAGTATAAAATAATAATGATATTTTATAGATATTTTATATTTTTTAGTAATATTTTATGAAATTGGTAACTTCTCTGTTCCAGAAGCCACCCAGAGGCACCCCGTACCCAGTTGGTCACATGGCCTCAAGCGCATTTTCCCAAAATCGAGAGGCTGTCGACTAGCTGCGAGGTCCTTGGGTGTGATAGTGGGGGAACTATGACCTTATTGGCATAGTAACTTAGCTGAAGGGAAAGAAATACACAATAGCGGAAGCGGGAAATATTCCAACAACAGTAATAGCGGAAGACTGGAATAACAATCAATTGAAGCTCATATATAAATGATGAATTGAAAATGTGTCTAGGAAACTATCCAAATAATTAGAAATGATGGAATACAAACAGTACAAAATAAATAAAAAAAACAGCTCCTCAGCATCGCAATCCTAAGCCTGGTCCAATGCTCTACAGCTCCACAACAAATCAAGTACCTGAAGTAGAGGGGAGCTTGCCCTTATCTATACCTACAAAAATATAATATGTTTAGTCCCAAAAGATAGGCACAAATATGGTTTGAGACTAAACACCAATAATCAACCACCCAAAGAACTGTGCCTAATATTCAGTGAATATATGGCAGGTAAAATTACATAAAGCAGTAAACAATAAACTACTCAGCAATATACCATCCATAGTTTCAATATCAACCAACATCTAAACAAGAATCTAAACAAAAATAGGTAACCCTCTTGGAATTCCTCACATCCCATCTTCTCTGGTCCTACCTAACAAGTAAAAGAAACCCTCTGGGTAGTACAATCAGTCTAACCCCTCTGGTTCTATCATAAGAATATATATAAATATAGACTCTCTGAGGAAGCACTCATAGTCAATTCCCCTTATTGTAATAAGTAAAAAAAATCTGAGGAAGATCACATAGTCAATTCCACTTAGAGTATAAGGTAGTCAAGGACTCTCTGAGGATGCTCGCATGGTCAATTCCCCTTATAGCCCCATGTTCAAGGACTCTCTGAGAAAGCTCACTTGGTCAATTCCCCTTATAGCACAATGTTGTTCCAGTAATTCAAAGACTCTCTGAGGAATCTCACACTGTCAATTCCCCTTATAGTCTAAAACAGTCAAGGAATTTATGAGGAAGCTCACTCAGTCACTTCCCCTTATAGCCCCAACTGGTTTTAGGCTCTCTCAGGAAGCTCACTCGGTCAATCCCCCTTATATCCTAAAAATCTCAAAGACTCTCTGAGAAATCTCACTCGGTCAATTTACTTTATTGTCTTCTACACCCGGTTCTCACGGCGTTGTGTAGGTCAACAAGCATAGCCATGCAATACAGCCGATGTAAACCTACAAAACTACTTGGATAACCAGTCAAAAACATAACAAGCATGTCAGAATAAAAACTCTCCACCCTATAGCAACAGGCATGGAAAACAGGCAAGGTGGACAAAAGGATGAGCAGGTTCAAACGGTCGTATACAAATTATTCATGTGTAAAACATCCAAATCATAGTAATCACCTATATTTATAATAAATTAATCTCTACACAAGCATACAATCAGGGCAGGAAATCAATATGGGTATTATGGTAAACACGCAACACCTCGTTCAATGGTATTGGACAAAATTGCACATAATATTCAAATACTTTCAACGGAAAGGCAAAAACCACCTACCTCTGCGTTTGGATATCACTATATGTGAACCTCGAGGCTTGAATTACCTTAGAATGCCTATGTTAAAAAAATTTCTAAAATGTTCAATAGAGTATAACGTGAGGAAAAAAGAGGAATCATTTAACGAAGCTCAAGTAGAATAGAGAGCTTACCGAGGTGATTCCAAAGAAATACAAATTTTTCGATTCGGAGTATGGATGCTCGCTTGGGGTTTCGTCGAAGATCCACAGCCGTACGGATCTCTCGGTCGAATGAGACCTAGAACGAGAGCATTCTGGTGAATAGACACGACCCCAGTGCGTTTAATGAAAAAAAAAGTAAGTAAACGGCATGTAATTTTAAAGTACATGACATGTACTCTCCATTTCCATACTCCTCCTTAGGCGGCCTCTAGGTCACCCCACACGGCTGTGTGCAAGGCCGCCACATGGTGTATACATCGAAAATTTCCAAAATTTCCTCTTTTTCTAAAAAATGACTCGAAAAATAAAAACATACCTAAAATGAAGGTCCATGTTCTTACAAACTTCCCCCTTAATGAAATTCATCCCAGAATTTTCCTAGCTCGGCGTCGGGGAAGAAACCCTGAACAGTTCTGGCCACTATGCTCATACATCAGCCACCCTCTCCCAAGTCTACTCATGTACTCGCCCGTGCTTCCATAGAACCCATACCAGAGGGAAAGAACAACCACGGAGAACCTTTGTAATATGATCAACAATCCGGATAGGATGCTCCTCGAACGATGCATCCCTTTCGAGCTCAACCTCCTCAGGTTTAAATAAATGAGACGAGTCTGAAAAATAACGTCAAAGCTGAGAAACATGGAAAACATCGTGTATATCTTGGTACATCTAAGGTAACTGCAACTGACTTGAAACTAGACCAACTCTATCTAACACCTCAAATGGCCCGACATACCTCGGTGAAAGCTTACCCTGCCTCTTAATCCCCTAGTGTCCCAACATCGGTGTAACACGCAGGAAAACCTGATCCCCGACCTCAAACTCCAATGTCGTCTCTGCTGATCAGCATAAGACTTCTGTCGAGACTGTGTAGTAGCCATCCTCTTTTGAATCAACTCTATCTGCTCTTTGGTCTCCTGAACAAGACGAGATCCCAGCATGGATACCTCTTCTACCTCCAGCCAACATAAGGGTGATCGGCATGGCCAACTGTACCAATCCTCATAAAGTGTTATCTGAATAGTTATTTGAAAACTATTATTTTAGGAAAACTCCAAAATAGGAATATGTTTCTCCTAAGAACCTCAAAAATCTAGAAGGCATGCTCGGAGCATGTCCTCAGGCACATGAATCGTATGCTCGGACTGGCCATCTGTCTTGGGGTGGTAAGCTGTACTCAAAATTACATGTGTTCCCAAAGCCTTCTGAAGCCCCTTCCAGACCCAAGAATTAATATTGGAAAACCTTTCTGAAACAAAGGATTTTAGAACACCATGCAAACATATAATCTCACGGATGTATAGTTGTCCTAGATCATCCACACTAGAGGTCTCCTTAATCATAACGAAATGAACAACCTACGTAATCCTATCAATGACAACCCAAACTGCATCATTCCCTCAAGTTGACCTTGGAAAACCTCTTAAGAAATCCTTTGTGACATCGTTCCACTTTCACTCGGGAATGGGTAACTGGTATAAAAGCCATGATGGCCGACGATGCTCCGCCTTCACCTGCTGACATGTGTAATACCTTATGACGAAACTAGCAACATATCTCATCATACCTAGCCACCAATACGGACAATGTAGATCATGATACACCTTTGTGAAACTAGGATGAACATCCCAAACTAGGGATTGAAAATCCTACATCAGCTCCTCGCGTATATCTTTTGGCCCCCATACATGCCCCTGGAAATGTAAGACCTCATCATTGCCTATGTTTCATCCAGGAATAGGGTACTCTCCTGACACACTCTCCCATATGATTGGGCCTTCTAAATATTATTGCTTCCTCATTCACACTTGATCAAGAAGATTAGATGTAATAGCTACATAAGAAAGAAATGTCTTCCCCTGACTGTTGTGCACCTCCAAATGCATCTCCGAGAACAGAGCCATAAGCTGCCACTCACTACTGGCCTCCTGACCTGCCTGTGTTTGAGTCATCCTTCTCAACGTATCAGCCACTGCATTTCCTTTCCCAAGTGTATAGGTAAGCTCAATGTCAATGTATTGAAGTCACTCAACCAACCTTCACTATCTTAAATTCAGGTCATGCTGAGTGAAAATATACTTGAGAATTTATGGTAGGTGAAAACCGCAAAATGTTGTCCCAAAATATAATGTCTCCAACAGTTCAAGGCATGAATAACTGCCACTAACTCAAGATCATGTGTTAGGAAATTCCTCTCATAGGGCCTTAACTGTCGAGACCCGTACGGAATGACTCCATCTCCCCGCATATGCACAGCTCCAATCCTGATACCTGAGGCATCACATTAAACATTATAGCTCTTGTGTGGATCTGGAAAGACTAGTATTTGTGTTGAAGTCAACCTCCATTTCTCCTCCTAAAAGGCTGACTCACAAGAATCTATCCATATGAACCTTGCACCCTTCTTAGTCAAACCCGTCAGCGGTGCCGCTAAGCGTGAAAAGTCTTGTATGAAATATATGTAGTATCCAGCCAGCCCTAGAAAACTCACCACCCCAAAGACGTTCTTCAGCTGCTCCCACGAAACTACTTCACTCAATTTTTTCTAGGTTTACTGATACTCCTGTCTCTGAGATGACATGACCCGAGAAGTGAATCTAATCCATCACAAAGTGGCATTTTGAAAGCATAGCATATAACTGATTCTCTCTCAGGATACTCAAAGTGATCTCAAGAGGGGTATCATGGTCATGTTGAGTGTGAGAGTAGACCAAGATGTCATCCACAAAGGAATCCATGTATGTATGGAACAATCAGGTCATCTATACAATGAAAACTGCTGGTGCATTTGTGTGACCGAACGGCATAACCATATACTCGTATAGACTATACCAACATCAAGAGGTAGTAAGAGGAATATCTGATGGTCTAACATGAAAATGATGGTAATAGGGCCTCAAGATAATCTTTGAGAACACCCAGGATTCTATAAGCTGATCAAAGTGACCATTAATCCTAGCCAAGGGATATCGGTTCTTGACCATCAACTGGTTCATCTCCTGATAATCTATACAATGCATGAGGGTACCATCCGCCTTTTTTCACAAACAGGACAAGCAAACCCCAAGGAGAAGTGCGGGGTCAGATGAAACCCTTTTCCTGCAACTCCTCCAAATACTTATTTAGCTCTTTCAACTCTGGTATAGCCATCCTATAAGGAGGAATGGACACCGGTGCTGCTCCTGGAATAAGCTCAATAGAAAAGTATACCTCACGCTCAGTGAAAAACAAGAAAAGTCCACTGGAAAGACATCTCTAAAATGATCCACCACTGGAGGAAAGTCTAAATTCGATGTCCCCTGGTCATCCAGATATAGACTAGAAATTTGGGTTTAAACCCCTCCCAACCCATGATTCTCGGGCCCCTCTCTGCTCGCCTAAACATCTCATCCGCCCTTATCAAGAGATGATCTACCCTCTCGTGAAGTGAGACTCACCCTGAGGCGATAACAGTCGACGACTGCATGAAATGGAACTAACCAGTACATCCCTAGAATGAAATCAGAGCATGTCATCTCTAGGACATAGAGGTCCCAAAAGAAGTGACACCCACCAACCTGCAGAGGGCACCCCCTACACTGACATGCACTATCCATTCTTGTCTCCAATAGAGTGTATAGCATCAAGATATTGGCTGTTGAAAAGATGCAGAGGCCAAGGCTCTCCACAATAGTAACAAATATAAAGCTATGGGAATCCTAGATATCAACAAGAGAAGAAGACAAAATTGAGGCTACTAAAATCGTACCTCGAACTGTACAGGGTCTGGGAACATTCTCTTACTAGGTCTGCTCCACTGCAAAAGTCTGACCTATGCAGCATTGTTTTGTCCCTCCCTGACCACTCTCTGCTTGTAACTCCCCGACCCTAGTTACCCAGAGTCGGTGCATTATTACATTACATTGGCATGATCACAAGAAAGATCAAATCTCGAAAGACCGATTGGTTTAGTAGCCTTGGAAACACTAGATATATTCATAAGTCTTACATTAAATCATAAAATTAAAAACTACTACAACAACATATTGTCTCCATAATCCACACTCATAACCCCACATAATATCCCTGCAGGTCTTTCATAATTTACTTCTTCACTTCCTTAGAAAAATAAAACATAGAAAAGGGGTGAGCTCAAATGCCCAGTAAGGATAACAATATAATGGAAACTTTCATAAATAAGAATAAACATTTAAGGAAATGTATAACTAAAACAAAAGCCTTTCAAACTTGAACTTTCAACATAGTATGGAATAAATCAAATGAAATAATGCCATTTACTTATTCACATGGATATTCTACTAATCGAATAATCACATGCAAAATCAATAACCACTTTCATAATGATGGAATGCATAATGCCAGACTATCATAACCACATAGCCAAGGCCTCGTGCCAAGACTACAAATAAGATTTTGTCAAGGCCTTGTGCCAAGACACTAGTTTGTCTCATTAGACCTACCGATGCATCTAGGAGCTATAGCGGGCTCCACCCGTCACATATTAGGTCCAACGCATTCCCATATGAAAAGGTTTAAACATAACATAAACATTCGTATTAAAACTAGCATACGAAATGTCAATACTTTCACCATAAACTATGAATGGTATAAAAATAGCACATCCACAGTCAAACATATCAAAAAACCTTCAATACAATATAGAAGTTTTGTATCATAATAAATCAACTTCAAATAATCTTAAAATCCATCAAAGGATGTTAACATAGATGAAATAAAAATTATTTTTAAATAAATATCTCCTTTTATTTTGAAATCATTTAAGATCCATATAAAATAAACCATTTTCTTTGGGAATATTCTTATAAGCTTGTAAGGGAATCTTTTATGTTTTCATAACGGCGGAAAATAGCCGCACCCGCCGTATAAGTTAAAAAAAACATTCTTACCTTAATTCTGTCGAAAAGGTTAAAAAGGACCTTGTTTTGAAAACGACGGAAAGATTCCTTTATAAACCTCTTATAAAAAGTCAAACAAGGCTATAAATGACTTTAACCCATATTCTTGTAAATAATAAATATGTTTTGAAATACATTTCGAAGAAACATGGATGTGGATGATAAAGAAATCCCAGTAGATTATTACGTATAAACAACCTCGGATAATGAAGAGATTGTGAAATAACCCTTACCTTGTACTTTTCCTTGGTTGGGGTAGGTTAATCTCCTGTATAATAGTGAAATAATTGTTATTAAATTATACAAAAATCATATATATTAATATGGTATCATATATGATCTTTTAACATTGATTTGTTAATAATATCTTAGAATTATCGTCGTTTCGGGTGTTAACTTACTCATTTTCTTTTATATGTTTTGTTACATAAGCCATGTTTGTTATATCTTATTCATATCCAGAATGATATCAAGTCATTAAACATCATTTTTAAATCATCAAATGATAATTATACTTGAATGGATACGATGGAGAATGAATCTCATCGTGTTCGTGGAGACGGTAGTCCGTACGTATGCACGAGCGACAATATCATTCTTTTGATATTAAAATAATATATAAATGGATGGTATATCATATATACAGAATAATTAACATGTTATATTTATTATTTACATGAGTTACACATCATTATTATACCCATCCAAATAATAATATATTGAATAACAATTACACCACGACGTGGAGACGGTAAGCCGTACGTACGCACGTATGGTGACATGTTTTTAAAAGGGTGGATAGAATACTGAATATGGTTGTACCATATTTATAATAACATCACAGTATATGTGAGATACTGGATTTATTATTTTAGAATGGTAAGAACAAATAATGAAGAAGTGGAAGAAGAAAGGAACTTGAAAAGGGGTGGTGAAAACATTACCTCTTCTTCAGGTTCTTCCTTTTGATTTGATCAAAAGGGCTCATTAGGTTGGCTTTCTGATCAAACTAAGGCCTCTATGTTGTAGTGAGGGATGTTGGGAGAGTATTTGGGCAGAGTTTGGCCGAACAAAAATGCTTTGAAGGTGTGAAGAAATGAGAAGGAGGAGTGCCCTTTTATAAGAGGGGTGAGGGGCACCTTTGGAAAAGCTAGAAATATTAATTTATAATAAATTCATATTTGGTTTCTAATGGCTCCAAAGTTGATTATTCAAATTTTAAGGTGGGGATAGGTCGAAAAACACTCAACCAATAGAATTTAGACAGGTTTGGGTACTTATATTAACCTTATCTTTAAGTATTAACTCTAAGTTAATTAGTTTCACTTTTACAATGTCTCTTTGTATTTTTATATAATATGGTTAATAAACTTACTATATACATCCAAGCGACCCCCAAGTGGTCCATTAATGATTAAACTATCATGATATAAGTCCCTTTGCCAAACCTTAGATTTTTAGGAATTTAATATCAATTAATAATATAATATTTGTTTTAAGAACTCTTTTATGTCAATTTTGACACTATTCAATAGTTGATTTTTGTGAAACTCATAACAGATTGATTACTTCGAAAAAAGTCCATTAAATCAATCATAATATATCATATTATCCTATAAAATTAGTTTAATTCATTAAAAGTTTCATATTATATTTATTTGCGTATTTATAATATCAATTAGTTTAATTTTTCACTATTATAGTAATTAATTCATCATCACTGTGTCATAAATAAATTAAATTATTTAATGTCTAAAAATTATAAATGAACTATCACTATGTAGGAAAGCTTTTTATCTTTATAATGAATATTTATAATCTAAAATCCAACATATATAACCCTATGTAAAAATTGTTTTGCTAAAATATATATGCTTGTGTCATTTTTGTATTCATTTTAACTTAATTAAAATAAAGTGTCCTTATCACCTACAAGTGGCACCATGGGGTCCCAAAATCGACCCAAAGATGCCTATGGTCGAACATTTATCAACCAATAAGTCTAGGACATGTTTTAGGGTAATTTAGTATTATTATAATATTATTTTTTAACCCTTATTTACCGGATTTACCCTTAACCATGGTAAATAAAATATTTACCGCAGTAATTATTCAAAATTTTTAAAAATAAAAGTTACCTATTTACACAATTTGAACATACTGATTCCAAATATGGAATCCATTTTTCTAAATTCAAAACACAGAAGTGGCAGAAATTAATTTAAAATTAATTCCCGCTGTCAAAACAAAAAGCGTGTTTTTAAGAGATAATAACTATCAAAAGATTGACACTTTTTTATGTTCGGTTTAATTGTAAAATTATGTCCAATGACCAAAATTATATTAAATGGTAAAAATATATTCTAAATATACTTTAAAACCACTAAAATTCATAATTTATCACTATTAATTATTTTGATTAAAAAAGATGTTTTTAATTAAAATTTAGTAATTTTCACTATTCATCTAAATATGAAAGTTATACGAAATGTACCAAAATTTCACCTTAGGCTAAATTCGATATTCCGAATCCAAAAATGAAGTCAATTTTGAAATATAAAATATATATAATTTCAAAAATTAGGTATTACTATTCATAACGGCTAGTTTGATTGGTTATGGTGTGTTAGAACTCAGTGTTGCGTACAACACATGCTATCATATTATTCAAAGAGAAGCATACCGTAGAAGCTTGGGGTGTTACATTCTCCCCTCCTTCAAATAATTTCCTCCTCGAAATTTCTAGAATACTTATCACATGAAAAGACTCGGGTGGTTCTTCATCATTAGTTCCTCGGGTTCCCACGTTGCCTCTTCCATCTTATGGTTTCTCCATAAAACTTTTACCAGACGTGTCGTCCGGTTTCTCAGTACTTGTTCTCTCGTATCAAGAATCCTGACGGGCTCTTCGCAATAAGACAGATCGGGTTCCAGTTCTAATTCCTCATAGGTGAGTACATGCGTTGGATTAGGCATGTATTTCCTCAACAGAGATATGTGGAACACATCGTGAACTTTAGAGAGACTTGGCGGCATTGCCAATCGGTAAGCTACAACCCCAATTCGTTCTAGAATTTCGAAGGGTCCGATGTACCTGTGACTCAATTTACCTTTTTTACCAAAACGTATGACTACCTTACATGTCGATACCTTTAAGAAAACATGATCACCGACATGAAATTCCAAATCCTTCCTTCGATTATTGGCATAGCTCTTCTGCCTACTTTGAGCTGCTCTGATGTGATTTTGGATTACCTTCACCTTTTCCATCGTTTCCTCCACCAGTTCTGGACCTACAAGTTTTCTTTCACCGACGTCATCCCAACAGGTTGGTGTACGACATCTCTTTCCGTATAACGCTTCATATGGTGCCATCTGAATACTCGAATGGAAGCTATTGTTATAGGAAAATTCTACCAGAGGTAAATATTGATCCCACATACCCTGAAAGTCAAGTGAGCAAGATCTCAACATGTCTTCTAAGGTTTGAATAGTCCGTTCTGGTTGTCCGTCTTTCTGAGGATGGTAAGCAGTGCTCAAATGAAGTTCAGTATCCAAGGATTTCTGAATACTTTTCTAAAATCTTGAAGTAAAACAGGGATCACGATCAGAAAAAATCGATAGGGGTACTCCATGAAGTCTCACAACTTCATTAATATATAGTCTTGCTAGACGTTCCAGGGGTAGATCTTCTCTTGTAGCAAGAAAATGTGCTGACTTGGTAAGACGATCAACAATAACCCATATTGCATCGTTCCTTCTAGGAGTATTTGGTATCCCCATGACAAAGTCCATCGTAATATTTTCCCATTTCTACTCCGGTATGGGAAGAGGTTGCATGACTCCTCCAGGCTGTTGCCTTCCAGCATTCACTTGTTGACAAACCATACATCTTGACACAAAATCAGCAATCTCCCTCTTCATGTTGTCCCACCAAAAATGTTCCTTCAAATCTCTATACATTTTGGTGCTCCTAGGGTGTATAGAGAAATTGGAACTATGAGCATCATCCAGCAATTCCCTTTTTAGATCAGGTATATCGGGAACACAAAGTCTCTTCCAAATTTCAAAATTCCATCTTCATACACAAAGTCTCTCAATATCCCATCATTCACAGCTTTAATCTTCTTTTGAAATTCTTCATCATCGGTCTGAGTACTCTTAATCCTTTCTATTAAAGATGGTTTGGCAACCATTTGAAAAAGAAATGATGTTTCGCCTTCCTTGGTTATTCCCATGTCCATCTTTACTAGATCCATGAAAATTGGATCCCTTTCAATTCTCATATTGTTCAAAACTCCATGGTCTTTTCTACTCAAAGCATCTGCCACCTTGTTTGTTTTCCCCGGGTGGTAGTGTATCGTGAAATCATAATTCTTGAGTAATTCAAGCCATCTCCTTTGCCTCATGTTGATTTCTTTTTGTGAGAAAATATACTTCAAACTCTTGTGATCAGTATAAATCTCACATTTTTCACCATAGAGGTAGTGCCTCCATATCTTCAAAGCAAAGATCACATCTGCTAACTCGATATCATGAGTAGGATAGTTTTGTTCATGAATTTTCAACTGTCGTGATGCATAGGCAATAACTCTATCATTCTGCATAAGGACACAACCAAGTCCTTTCTTCGATGCATCACTATAAATAACGAACCCATCATTCCCCGATGGTAGAGTCAATATAGGAGCATTGACTAATCTTTTCTTCAGTTCTTCAAAACATTCTTCACACTCTTTTGTCCAAACAAATTTAACCCCTTTACGTGTGAGCTTCGTTAATGGGTTAGCCAATCGGGCAAAATTCTGGACAAAACGTCGATAATAACCTGCCAAACCAATAAAACTGCGTACCTCAGTTATACTCGTAGGTGCTGGCCATTATTGGATTGCCGTGGTCTTAGAAGGATCAACAGAGATTCCATCTTTAGAGACAATATGGCCAAGAAAAGAAATCTTTTGAAGCCAGAATTCACACTTGCTAAACTTCCCATATAATTCATGCCTCCTCAGAGTCTTCAAGATAATGCGCAAGTGATTTTCATGATCTTCGTAGGTTTTGGAGTATACCAAGATATCATCAATAAATACCACCACAAATTCATCGAGATACTCCTTGAAAACTCGATTCATCAGATCCATGAATACAGAGGGTGCATTAGTCAATCCAAAAGGCATTACAGTAAACTCGTAATGCCCGTACCTGGTTCGAAATGCTGTCTTCGGAATGTCTTCCTTCATTACACACAACTGATGGTATCCAGATCGAAGGTCAATCTTTGAAAAGTATTGAGCTCCATGAAGTTGGTCAAATAAATCATCAATGCGAGTTAGGGGATACTTGTTCTTTATCGTTATAGCATTGATCTCCCTGTAGTCCACACATAACCTCATAGATCCATCTTTCTTTTTAACAAAAAGAACAGGGGCTCCCCATGGAGAAACACTAGGGGGAATAAATCCTTTATTACTCAATTCCTCTAGTTGTTTCTTTAGTTCGACTAACTCTACAGTAGCCATTCTGTAAGGGGTCTTCGATATAGGCCATGATCCAGGAATTAAATCAATGGAAAACTCAACTTATTGTTCTGGAGGATGTCCAGGTAAATCTTCCGAAAATACATCTAGAAATTCTTTCACAACAGGTACATCCTCTATTTGAACATTCCTTTCCTCACCCGCAGTTATTTCATTCTCTTCCTCCCCAATAATTGAATTTAGTTGAGCTATTGAGGGTGGATCTAAATAAGAATTAGGTGGTGACGATTCTGCTCTAAAGATAAGGTGTTCCTTATCATTATCATCAAGAATCGTAACCTCTTTCTTCTTACAATAAATCATCGCATCATAGTCCGAAAACCAGTCCATACCGAGGATTATATCAAACTCAATCATAGGTATGACAATGATATTAGAAGATAAAGAACATTTATGTGCTCTAATGGGGACTGATTCACAAAACATTGTTGCAATGATACTTCCCTTAGGAGTTTTAACTGACAACTCCCTTATTAAATCAAATTGGAAATATATAATTTTCTTAGCAAACTGGGAAGATATGAAACAATGTGATGATCCAGAATCAAATAATTCATTTGTTAAACTTGAGGAAACCATTAAATTACCTGCCACCACGTCTTTCGGAGCTTCTACCTCAGCAGTAGTGATAGCATAAGCCTGGCCTTGATCCCTTGTCCTTTTCTGAGGTAAGTTCTCTTGACGCTTAGGACATGCATTTGCATAATGCCCCATCTCCCTGCAATTATAGCACTGAACGTTGGTAGCTTCCTTCTTCCCCTTGCAATCACGAGATTGGTGGCCTTTTTCACCACACTTGTAACAGACTCCCATTCCCTTCAAGCAAGTACCAGGGTGTTTCTTCCCGCATTTACCACAGGATGGATATTAAACCTTTCCCTTCTTCCCTTTATTTCCATTCCCAGATTGATCAGCAGGTCTCTTCTTCTCTTGCTTTTCTTTAAAGTCATAAGACTTAGAGAATTCCTTTTCGATCTTGATAGCACATGAGACAATGTCTTCGTATGACGAGAAGGATTGTGAGACTAATGCTCGATGGAGAAATGGTTTTAACCCTTCAAAGAAACGATCAATCTTACTTCTTTTGTTACGTATATAATCACCAGCATACCTTGCTAACCTTGTAAAGTTAGCCTCATACTTTGTGACATTCTCATCCTCCTTCTGTCTCAGACTTAGAAATTGTCTTTCCATATCTGCTCGATGGTCGCGAGGAAAGTATTTTTCTAAAAACAGATCTTTGAACTCCCTCCATTCCATATTTGATACTTCATCATCTTCCTTCATATTTTGAATCAATGACCACCATTGATCAGCATCTCCAGTGAGGCGGTAAACTGCCATGATATGTTTTTCCCTTTCACTGCTCCCCAAAGCCTGAAATATTTTCTCTAGGGAAAATATCCATTGCTCAGCTACTAAGGGATTTGTACTCCCATTGAACGTTGGTGGTTGTTTCCTCATGAATCGATCTAACATTGATCCTCCACGCTGCGGATCAGGTTGCTCCATACGTGTAAGGTTATTATTCATAACCTGAGTAAGTTGTCCCAGTATGGTGATTAGCTGATCGGCACCAGTTGCATCACCAGCTCTACTATAATTATCTTGAGCAGGAGGGCAATCCCTACATGGATTGCGTGCATTGATACGGTTCCCATTTCTTCCACTAGGCGCCATTTCTAAACAATGGCATAAACTAGATCAGTTTATGAATCAAAATACATAATCCCATACTTATAAAACACTTAACATAAATTGAACTATTTATGGATATAATCCATAATCATAAAAATGTTTTCTTTGAGGAAGTATATACTCATAAACCCTTCATAATGATTTGTAAAGAAAATGAGAGTTATCCTAAGCATATCCCCCGGGAGTGTCGTAACCAAGAGTGCAACAAGGCCCGTTGTCGTGCACCAGTTCCCGTTCGAGTCTAGCTCAAAGCGGTGTTTTCGGGTTTTACCCATAGGTACATCTGTGCCAGAGCCGCCTCTACCTGCTCGTATCCATACAGGGATGTATTTCTCGGAAAACTCACAAAATCTCTACAATACCAAAATTCTAGGAAGTTCTTCTATACTAATCCTCAAAGTTCATCTTAGGTCTACGTGCTCTAATCAGAGTTTATCTAAATCTAGCTTACAAGGTTTGTACTAAACTTCCTCTGATACCAACTGTAATGCCCCGACCCTAGTTACCCAGAGTCGGTGCATTATTACATTACATTGGCATGATCACAAGAAAGATCAAATCTTGAAAGACCGATTGGTTTAGTAGCCTTGGAAACACTAGATATATTCATAAGTCTTACATTACATCATAAAATTAAAAACTACTACAACAACATATTGTCTCCATAATCCACACTCATAACCCCACATAATATCCCTGCAGGTCATTCATAATTTACTTCTTCACTTCCTGGGAAAAATAAAACATAGAAAAGGGGTGAGCTCAAATGCCCTGTAAGGATAACAATATAGCGGAAACTTTCATAAATAAGAATAAACATTTAAGGCAATGTATAACTAAAACAAAATCCTTTCAAACTTGAACTTTCAACATAGTATGGCATAAATAAAATGAAGTAATGCCATTTACTTATTCACATGGATATTCTACTAATCGAATAATCACATGCAAAATCAATAACCACTTTCATAATGATGGAATGCATAATGCCAGACTATCATAACCACATAGCCAAGGCCTCGTTCCAAGACTACAAATAATATTTTGTCAAAGCCTTGTGCCAAGACACTAGTTTGTCTCATTAGACCTACCGATGCATCGAGGAGCAATAGCGGGCTCCACCCGTCACATATTAAGTCCAATGCATTCCCATATGAAAAGGTTTAAACATAACATAAACATTCGTATTAAAACTAGAATACGAAATGTCAATACTTTCATCATAAACTATGAATGGTATAAATATAGCACATCCACAGTCAAACATATCACAAAACCTTCAATACAATATAGAAGTTTTGTATCATAATAAATCAACTTCAAATAATCTAAAAATCCATCAATGGATGTTGACATAGATGAAATCAAAATTCTTTTTAAAGAAATATCTCCTTTTATTTTGAAATCATTTAAGATCCATATAAAATAAAACATTTTCTTTGAAAATATTCTTATAAGCTTGTAAGGGAAGCTTTGAAGATTTTATAACGGCGGAAAATACCTGCACCCGCCGTATAAGTTAAAAAAAATTCTTACCTTAATTCTGTCGAAAAGGTTAAAAAGGACCTTGTTTTGAAAACGACAGAAAGATTCCTTTATAAACCTCTTATAAAAAGTCAAACAAGGGTATAAATGACTTTAACCCATATTCTTGTAAATAATAAATATGTTTTGAAATACATTTCGAAGAAACATGGATGTGGATGATAAAGAAATCCCAGTAGATTATGACGTATAAACAACCTCGGATAATGAAGAGATTGTGAAATAACCCTTACCTTGTTCTTTTCCTTGGTTGGGGTAGGTTAACCTCTTGTATAATGGTGAAATAATTGTTATTAAATTATACAAGAATCATATATATTAATATGATATCATATATGATCTTTTAACATTGAATTGTTAATAATATCTTAGAATTATCGTCGTTTCGAGTGTTAACTTACTCATTTTCTTTTATATGTTTTGTTAAATAATCCATGTTTGTTGTATCTTATTCATATCCAGAATGATATCAAGTCCTTAAAAATCATTTTTAAAACGTCAAATGATAATTATACTTGAATGGATATGATGGAGAATGAATCTCATCACGTTCGTGGAGACGGTAGTCCGTACGTACGCATGAGCGACAATATCTTTCTTTTGATATTAAAATAATATATAAATGGATGGTATATCATATATACAGAATCATTAACATGTTATATTTATTATTTACATGAGTTACACATCATTATTATACCCATCCAAATAATAATATATTGAATAACAATTACACCACGACGTGGAGACGGTAAGCCGTACGTACGCACGTATGGTGACATGTTATTCAAAGGGTGGATAGAATACTGAATATGGTTGTACCATATTTATAATAACATCACAGTATATGTGAGATACTGGAGTTATTATTTTATAATGGTAAGAACAAAGAAAGAAGAAGTGGAAGAAGAAAGGAACTTGAAAATGTGTGGTGAAAACATTACCTCTTCTTCGGGTTCTTCCTTTTGATTTGATCAAAAGGGCTCCTTAGGTTGACTTTCTGATCAAAATAAGGCCTCTAGGTTGTAGTGAGGGATGTTGGGAGAGTATTGGGGCAGAGTTTGGCCGAACCAAAAGGCTTTGAACGTGTGAAGAAATGAGAAGGAGGAGTGCCCTTTTATAAGAGGGGTGAGGGGCACCTTTGGAAAAGCTAGAAATATTAATTTATAATAAATTCATATTCGGTTTATAATGGCTCCAAAGTTTATTATTAAAAGGATAAGGTGGGGATAGGTCGAAAACCACTCAACCAATAGAATTTAGACAGGTTTGGATACTTATATTAACCTTATCTTTAAGTATTAACTCTAAGTTAATTAGTTTCACTTTTACAATGTCTCTTTGTATTTTTATATAATATGGTTGATAAAATTACTATATACATCCAAGATACCCCCAAGTGGTCCATTAATGATTAACCTATCATGATATAAGTCTGTTGGCCGAACCTTAGATTTTTAGGAATTTAATATCAATTAATAATATAATATTTGTTTTAAGAACTCTTTTATGTCAATTTTGACACTATTCAATAGTTGATTATTGTGAAACTCATAACAGATTGATTACTTCAAACGAAGTCAATTAAATCAATCCTAATATATCATATTATCCTATAAAATTATTTTAATTCATTAAAAGTTTCATATTATATTTATTTGGGTATTTATAATATCAATTATTTTAATTTTTCACTATTATAGTAATTAATTCATCATCACTTTGTCATAAATAAATTAAATTATTTAATGTCTAAAAATTATAAATGAACTATCACTATGTAGGAAATCTTTGTATCTTTCTAATTAATATTTATAATCTAAAATCCAACATATATAACCCTATGTAAAAATTGTTTTGCTAAAATATATATGCTTGTGTCATTTTTGTATTCATTTTAACTTAATTAAAATAAAGTGTCCTTATCACCTACAAGTGTCACCATGGGGTCCCAAAATCGACCCAAATATGCCTATGGTCGAACATGTATCAACCAATAAAGCTAGGACACGTTTTAGGGTAATTTAGTATTATTATAATATTATTTTTAACCCTTATTTACCGGATTTACCCTTAACCATGGTAAATAAAATATTTACCGCAGTAATTATTCAAAATGTCTAAAAATAAAAGTTACCTATTTACACAATTTTAACATCCTTATTCCAAATATGGAATCCATTTTTCTAAATTCAAAACACAGAAGTGGCAGAAATTAATTTAAAATTAATTCCCGCTGTCAAAACAAAAAGCGTGTTTTTAAGAGATAATAACTATCAAAAGATTGACACTTGTTTATGTTCAGTTTAATTGTAAAATTATGTCCAATGACCAAAATAATATTAAATGGTAAAAATATATTCTAAATATTCTTTAAAACCACTCAAATTCATAATTTATCACTATTAATTATTTTGATTAAAAAAGTTGTTTTTAATTAAAATTTAGTAATTTTCACTATTCATCAAAATATGAAAGTTATCCGAAATGTTCCAAAATTTCACCTTAGGCTAAATTAGATATTCCGAATCCAAAAATGAAGTCCATTTTGAAATATAAAATATATATAATTTCAAAAAGTAGGTATTACTATTCATAACGGCTAGTTTGATTGGTTATGGTGTGTTAGAACTCGGTGTTGCGTACAACACACGCTATCACATTATTCAAAGAGAAGCATACCGTAGAAGCTTGGGGTGTTACACTGCTGATCCACCCTGCAGCCGCTGAAAGGCTGGCGACTGGTCGCCACGGCCACGACCTTCACCTCATCATGAATGACTGGGATAACTCTAGTTCCCTGACTGGTGAGAAACTGGTGGAATTGATTCTGAACACAGAGTCATAGAAGAACCCTTGTCACCAGCTACTGGTGAGAAGATCTGACAGAAGCGTTGAAGGTGACCCAAATTTCCCCAAGATCGGCACTCCACTGGGTATCTCGGGAAACGTTGCCTTGTATGCCCGCTCTTCTAGCACTGGTTGCCCACCACCTGTCTACCAAAAGATGCATCCCACCAACTCTGATCTCCTCGTGCAGTCTCCATACTATGCTTCCTACTATCATAAGGAGTAATATTAACTCTGGGTGTCGAACTGCCCGGGATCACAGCTTTAGAATCCCTCATATTACTCTTTGTGATCAATGCCTGGTTGACAATAGAGGATATCAAAGTCAACCTGGAGATGTTCACCTAATATCGGATGTTGTGCCTGAGACTATCCCCAAACATCTGTGCAAGTAACAGCTCATCAAGTCCTATAATAGGCGTGAAACGCTGCAGCTATGTGAAGTGAGAAAAATACACCATAACTGCAGGATTACCCTACTTAAGACTCATGATCTCTAGGGCTCGATCGACTCTCAAGGTCTACGGATAGAGGTAATCATAGAAGATGTTACACAACTCATCCCAAGCCATATTGTACTAGCGTGCCGCATGGGAGATCACTTACAACCACCTCTTGGTGGAGTCTCAAAGTATGTAGGTAGCAGGCTTCACCCTCTTCTCTGGAGGTATCTCTAGATGCTTGAAAATCGTCATCATAGCTTCTATCCATGACTCTGAAGCCTGGGGTCCTCCATCCCTTGAGAAAGTTGGAGGATGCTGCTGCAGAAAGACCCACATCAATTCTTCCATCAACAGGTAAAGATTCGGTGCTCCCTGAAAGGTCTGTATCATCCTCAAAAATCCCTCCCTTAATTGTGCATCAAAAAATGTGTCAGGTAAAATGGCTGGTTCCAAGGCTAGCACAACTGGATTATCCGCTGGGAGTCCCTGATCAACCATGTATGGTGTTTGATCTCTGCCTAGAAACTAGCATAAAACTGGATGATGTCTCGGTGGCTTGACTCTTCATGGTCAAGAGCACACCTTAAAACAAGATTTTCAAGGACTGAAAAATAGAAGTGTTATAAGGAAACATGAGAAAGAAAGCACTAATGTTTTAAAAAACATGACTACATAACGTGTAAAATTCCTACACGGTGTGCTCCATTAAGTCATTTACAAGGGCATGTACTCCTTCTTAAAACCGGTCATGTAACACCCCAAACACACGGCATGTTGTCTTAACACATGGCATGTACTTGAATCCTCTTTATCTATCTGAGTCCTTCTACACTGTTAAGCCACACAGTTCTCCAAAGACAAGACTACATGACATGTTCACGATAGACATGATGTGTACTAGACATGCTTCACCTAGCCCGTGTTGTTAGTGACATGGCCTGACACACGGCTCACACTACACGGCATGTTCAACACGGAAACGACGTGTACGTGAAAGGATAACACCGACCCGTGCTGTTAGTTACAAGGATGGGTACCTGGGTCAAGATACATGGTGTGTTCGATCTTGACACGATGTGTATGGCTTACGGTTTATCTATCCGTGTTTTTAGATACATGGGCGGACATAGGGTCAACACTACACAAAGTGTTCAACTTGTACATGGCATGTTCCCACCAGACTTTCCCCATCATGTGTCTCTTCCCACACAACCTATGATATGGTTAGAGACAACACAACATGTACATACAGTACATGGTGTGTACGTAAGAAAAACAGTTTCTTCACGAACAGAAGAACACAGGGCGTGTAGTCAAAACAACATGTCATGTATTCTGGGGTTTTCTAGACAGTAAGCCTCAAAAACTACTCCAGACACCAGAAAACACCGAAATGAACATCAAAGTGCCAAATTCAAATCCATGAGGGCCCATACTCCCCAAGAATCAATTTTTGGAATCTTACACATGTTATAACAAGGAACACAACGCAATGATGGACCAAATTCTGGTCCATGAGGGCCCATAACACCTCAATTACCAATATTTGGTGTTCATTAAAACAAAACCTTACCCAAACATTACCTTATCAAGCAGCATGTTATTTTATCAAGGCATTTATCACAACAACATTCATATTTTATACAATTTCTATCTCAAAAACACGCAATTGCTAATGAATCCTAGATTGAATGGAAAGAATGCATGACATGTGATTTCTAACAAGTGCCTATATGATTCATGAGATGGAAAACCCTCATCTCATCTGGTTATGATATAAATAGAACATCAATAACATTAACATTAACACTAAAAACATGTGAAACACCCAACGGTGAAAATAAAATCAACCATAATGTTTCAAAACCCAAAAATTTCATTAAACGAGGTAGATTGGCTTTTCCATGTACAAGGGTTAGCTACTCTCAGGCATAGCATATTACTAAGTACCTATTCCATCCTATCCCAGGATAAAGGCTTCAAACAATATGCCACGAGAAAATAATTACACTGGTACAACTTTTTAAATTCCCGGTTCTAAAAGCCACCAAGAGGGGCCCCATACCCGGTTGGTCACATGGACTCAAGCACATTTCCCCAAATGTCTGAGGAAGCTGACTGGTAGTGAGGACCTTGGGTGTGATAGTGGAGAACTATGCCCTCATTGTCAAAGAAACACAGTGGAAGGGAAAAAATACACAATAGAAGAAGCAGTAAATATACCAACAACAGTAATATTGGAAGACTAGAATAACTAACAATGGAAGAACATATATAAATGATTCATGATACATGTTCCTAGGAATGTAGACAAAGAAATTACAATTCTGGAATAAAAATAGTACTAAACCAAAATACAAAAGAAACAAATAATCATATCCACCTCAATGCATGCCTAAGCCTGGTCTCATACTCTCCATGTCCATAGCAAATCAAGTACCGGAATTAGAAGGGTGATTTCCCTTATCTATACTTGCAGCAATATAATCTATTTGGGACCAAAATCCTGGCCCAAATAGGGTGTGAGACTAAATCATAATAGGCAACCGCCCGAAGATTTGTTCCTAACAGTAGGTGAATATATGGCAGATAAAATTACATAAAGCAGTAAATAGGAAAGTACTCAGCAATAAACAATCCACATTTTCAATATCAAGAAATAGCTAAACAAGCAGTTAAACAAAAATATGTAACCCTCTAGGATGTACTCAAAGCCCATCCCCTCTGGTCCTACCTAACAAGTTCAAGCAACCCTCTGGGTAGTACACTTAGTTAAACCCCTCTGATTCTGTCATAAGAATATATATAAATATAGACTCTCTAAGGAAGCACTCACAGTCCATTCCCCTTATAGTTATAAGTAAAGCAAGACTCTATGAGGACTCTCACACAGTCAATTCCCCTTATAGTCTAAGGTAGTCAAAGACACTCTGAGTAATCTAATATGGTAAATTACCCTAATAGCCCCAAGGTCAAATACTCTCTGAGAAATCTCACTCCGTCAATTCCCCTTATGGCCCAAAGTCATTCATGTAATTCAAATACTCTCGGAGGAAGCCCACATGGTAAATTCACCTTACAGTCTAAAATAGTCAAGGACTCACTGAGGATGCTCACTCGGTCAATTCCCATTATATCCCCAAGTGGTACTAAGCTATCTTTGGAAGCTCACTCGATCAATCCCCCATATAGCCTAAATTGCTCAAAGACTCTCTGCGAAAGCTCACTTGGTCAATTCCCCTTATACTGTACTACACCAGGTTCTCACAGACCTGTGTAAGTCAACAAGCATAGCAGTTTAATATGTCCAAAGTAAACCTTATGAACTAATTGTCTAATCAGTCTACAACATAACAAGCATGTCGTAACACAAACTCTCCACCCTACATCAATAGGCATTGAAAACAACCAAGGTGGCCAAAAGGATGAGCAGAACCAAATGGTCATAAATAGATCCTTTATTGGTAAAAAATCCAAATCATTGTAATCAAACCTATTAACAATCAATTAATCTCTACACATGCATATGAGCATGGTTGGAAATCAACAGGGGTAAAATAGTAAACACACAATACCCCGTTCAATGGTATTGGTCAAAATTTCACATAGTATCCAAAACATTCAACAGAAAGGAAAAAACCACATTCATTGGCATTGGGAGATAACTATATGGAAACCTAGAAGCTTGAATCACCTTATAATGCTGAAGACCTACAAAAACGTCTAAAACGTTCAATAGAGGACAACTTAAGGAAGAAGAGGAATCATGTAATGATGCTCAAGCAGAAGAGAAAGATCATCGAGGAGATCCCAACATAATCAATGGTGTTCAATTTGGAGGATGGATGATCAGTCGGGAGTTCGTTGATGATTCATGGCCGTACGGAGCGCTTGGACTAACGAGACCCAGAAGGAGAATGTTATGGCAATTAGATGTGACCCTGGCGCATTTAATGAAAAAAAATGAAAGTACACAGTGTGTACTTTTGAAGCACATTGTGTGTACTCTCCATTTTCGTACTCCACATTTCGTTGCCTCCAGGTCACCCCACATGGCCATGTACATGGCCGCTACACGGCCAGCTCCCAGCAACCTGCAGTAACTGATTACACAGCGTGTAGTCATAAAGTACATGGCGTGTAATTCGAAAATATAAGAATATCCTCTTTTTCTCAAAAAACGAAAAAAAGGAAAAACATACCTGAAAATAAGGTCCGAGTTCATGCAGAATTATAAAAAATTTAAAATAATATAGATGAAAAATTATATGTGTTACATTGAAGAGGTAATAGTCCCGATAGGAAAAAATGACATTGTCGTCAGTCTTAATGAAAAAGGGGAGATATCTATTAAAGTTATTCACATATAATAATAAAATTATTTATAAAAATATATATTTTATAATATAGGAATTTGAAAATTATATTAGAAAAAGTATGATTGAAAATAAAATAATTTATGAGAAATTATGAATTATGTTGAGGCATTGGGATACCCCTTGGATGAATTCTTCTAAATGAATTGAATAGGCTAAATTATTTTGATTTTAAGATATTTTAATTGAAATAGGACTTTGTGGGATGTAATTAGATCATATTTATATTGGGAAACCTAAATTCAATAGTTGTTCTAAAGGGTTAGTGAGTGGCCCCTCTTAAAATTAGTAATAATTCTATTTTTATAAATATTTCATATTAATATAATTTGAGATATGGTTCCACAAAAAAATCCAAAATGTACAATAATTCAGTGGGGTATGATATATGTTTGGTAATAACTCAAATATTTATTTCGAAAAATGTTTTACATATGTTCTAAAATCCTGTAATCGTATAATTTTTACATTCACCATTTTTGGTTTTACCATGGTAACTAATTTCAACTATGTAATTAAATTTTATCACCCAAAAAAATAATAAACATTTTATAATTTTTTTCTATAGATTCAAAATTTAAAATCCAATTTATCATATAAATTTTATTTTTTAATGGAAATATAATTATAACATTAACATATTTGATGTGTAAAACCCATTTTCACAAAAAGTGTATAATTAAGCTTATAATTTATATGTTGGAGAAAATAATAAATTCTTGAATCTCATGATATAAATTTCTTCACTGTAACAATAATTATGTGGCTTTAAAATCAAGCAATACTCACATTTTACCTAAAAAATAAAATAAAAATAAAATATTTTCACTTATTATAAAATACCAATTATAATTATTAAATGTTAATAAAAGTTTTTATAAATTATAAATACAATTTTAAGACCTTAATTTTTATTCTTTAGTAACATATTTTATACAGAATTATTTTTTAAAAAAAATTAGTTATAAATTCATCTTGATATCATCACAAATGTTAATGTGGTAGTTAAAAACTGTGTCTCTCAATATTCCCAAAATGTCAAATGTTTTAGAAAAAAATACCTTAAGATAATACTCAAATTGTATGTTAAAAAATGATTTTTTTCAAAATTAGATTTCAATGTTTTTAAATTTTTTTTAAATTTTAAATTCAAAGTATAAAGAAAATCTCTTTTATTGAAAATTATCCATTTTACAATTATATCTTCTCAATATTATTTCATTAAAAATTATTATTTAAATAATGTGAAAATATTATTTCATATATTTAATTAATATATATTATCATAACATATAGAAGTGTTAAGTATAAATTTTAATACATTAAATAGTTCATTCTGATTAAACATTCCTTTAAAACATTAAATCATATTAATTTAATATCCTCTAAATATTGGTTCTTTTACTTGAGTAAAATTATATTATTTAAAAGTTAGTTTATTTTTTTCTCATTTTCTTAAAAACAATTAACAAACTTGTAATGGATTTATATTTGTCTGGTTTTCAAATGTATATTAATATATCTATACACTATTTGTTTAAAGGTATATTTATGTAGAACAATCCTACGGTGTTATATTCTCCCTAATTAAATAGATTGCATCCTAAAAATTCTTAGTATATTATGCTACTCAGAATATCTATGAGTATCTAGAAGATAGGAATGGCTAGGGATGTAATTTCTAATTATATATTTTTCTCACTTCCCTTGGTAAAACTATATACTATTCGACCAAAATATTCTTGGAAAGTGTTCAATGGGACATACATACCACCAAATTATTTCCATGATCATAATTCAAACTAAGAAATAAAAACAATATGAAAAGTATAATATCTAATCAGTGTAAATTTAAATATGAAATCCTATTTAGAATATGTATTCCATTATTACTGCTTTATTTTATCCTATGATTCCTTGTTATCAATAGTGAAAAAAATTAGATCAAAATATCACTCCATTTTATCTTACTTCATCCATGGTCATAGTCATATTATATAATTTCTCACAGAAGACATCCTGGAATTCCAAAATATTTTAATCCTTCATAATATCTCTTAATAAGATTCAAATTAACCAATGCATATGCCTTGGTACTATCTAAAAAGTTTTATATCTGTATTCTCATTCGTTTTATACTAAGTGAATATTGAGTTGACAATCGACATAACATTTTCAGGATTATTACCCCTAGGTGTATCTATGTCACTATATTATCAACATTCCAGTATTCGTAAAGGTGTGAATTTATTATGGGAACCGCATACTATCTATTTTACCAAAACATTGGGATGTTAATCAGTACTTATGCATATCCTAGTTATTTTTACTGTAGTTATCTTATCCAAACCATCCAAAATTTCTAAAAAATACTATAAATAACACAACTCTTCATTGATACCAAATGAAGCACCAATGTCCTAAACTCCCAAGTTCATAGCTAAAAATACTTTCTTATAACACCAGTTTTCTACCGAGTGATATAAACTTATATTCAAATACAATATTATCAAAAGATAAACATTATAATTCATAAATCCTCCCCCAATCCATAAAATTAAAGGTTCAATGAATTTGGGGACTTGTTAAATGGGAATCATATTTTATAAAACCATTGAACATTTCTTCATAATCAACTCATACTAGACTTTCATATATACATGTACTAATATTGACTCCTATTCATAACCTATGGAATGAAAACATAAGCAATGGTGAACTATAATACTCTGTTTGGAAAAAACTCATTGACATTTCATCAGAGGTTATATAATAATAATATGGGAAAACAAGGTTATGAGAAAATTATCATATTAAAAAATCAAGGAATAATATGGGATTCCTATAAAGAATTATAAAACGAATAATAAACACAAATTATCAAACATATACCATGTCTTAAAATTTTGAGAAAATTAAAATGATCCTCGGAGTTTAATCATATGCATGTAACATTTAAATAAGGATTAACTATAGTATATAATAACATTTTTAAATAGGACAATTTTTTTTCAATTAAATTTGAAATCATATAAAAAATTATAATGTGATCTTGCCCATGAACAATCAAGTGAACAAATCTATATTCCGTTATGTCCATGAAAAATTATGTTAACCAATATTTACATTATGGTTTCCAAAAACAACATTTTTATCAAAGAGTAATGTGATAATTTCCACACACAACATTGTGAAAAATAATAATATGACAATTTCCTTCCACAACCACTTGAAAAATAATAACATGCATATGTCCATGGAAAATATTATAAACAAAGCATTACACAATCATATCCACAAAAGAAATTATTATCTTGTGATATAAAAAGCATAACCAAATTATTGTATGGGTATATGAGACCCCCTCCCACCATCATAAATCATTTATACATTTGGGTTCCAATTGATAGAAATCATATAACACAACATAAATAACCCATTGGAAGAGAATTTTATTTCACAAATGTTCTGGATTGTATCACTGATATATTCCTCAAGAATGTAATTAGTAGATACAGAAAACTTGATCACACAAATTGATTATTTAATTATAAATTTTATATGGTTGTACATGAAAAATAAATTCCTTGGAAAATATACCATTCTAGGTAAATAGGAAAATGGTTGTGAAATCATGAAAGTGTTTTAAATAAAATGATTTTAACTTTGGTCTATGTGAGGAAGTGATGGGTCACATGGAAAAATCATTTTTAGAAAGGTTCTATTTTATATATTTCTAATAATTAATTTTATAAATCAATATTTTTAAATTATTTTCAATAATTAATAATTTAAAAATAAATAATGGTTTCGAAAATGTAAAGTGATAACATGTTTTAAAATTTGAAATTTTAAAAAGATTCATCAACAATGTTTCTTAAAATGGTGTAATTTGTTAAAAATTGTGAATTGAAATATCTAGAAAAATCATAATTTTAAGAATTAAACATTAATAAAATATCCATGAAATAAAATTAATTTTATTAAATTATATTTTTAAAATAAGAAGAATAATTTTATTTTTTAAAGGGTGGAAAAGAAATTAATTATTTTGAAATACATTTCTTCAAAACCCACAACATAAAAAGAGAAAAAATTGTTATAACATAATGGAAGGTGAGTATGATTTCAAAATGAGATAAAACATATTAGGATTACCAAATATAACGGACATAATTAGAGGAAAAGTAAAATATCTATTAGGAGGGGAAACCATCATTATAAAGGATGAGAATTATTATCCATGATGATATAGTTTTTATGGGCATGAAATTCATTAAGAATAAATATTTGAATAAAAATATTCATTTACTATATGGGGAACATAAAATAATTTAAAATATAAAGTTATGGGGTTATAATCCAACTATAAAGATTGAATTTCATGAAGTTGTAGTGTAACTATATTCTTTGAGTTCTGTTTAAAAAACCATTACATCATTTGTATAATCTAAATCATAGTCTCTTTAAAAATAATGTGATAAGGATCTTAAAACGCATTAATTACATAAATATGGTAAATTTTATCAATTATTCGTGTCACGACCCGCCCTCGGGGTCCGTGCCGTGACTACCTCAAGCCCGCCTTCCATATGTCAGGGGCTGGCGACTAGCACCAAGGCGTAAATCCCGGTAAAAAGGGAAGGCATTGCCTTTGTAATGTAAACAAACACCACAGAGTAAGCAAGCGGAAAGTAAACACTAAGTAAAAACAGAGTACAACTGAAGTGCGGAAAAGTACATGGGCCAGTATACAAACCCAAACTGAAATTAAAGTACAACTCGAAAGGGAAAACAGCAACTGTAAAGTAAAAGCCGCTACACCGAGCTGTCCACTGGAGATCCCACCTCAAGGGTGGGTACAGATAGCTCCACTGCTCCTCGGGTCTCGTCGTCCGCTCCGAACATGTCACGCCCAGTGGTCCACCTCCAGGTACCGTCCTGCTCTGCAAGTCTCAGCCAAGATCAACGCTGTCCGTCGTCTGCATCCAACACAATGTAGTGCGGGCATAGCCCATGCAGGGGTGAGTATAAGCTACTCAATAGGGACCCTGAGACCCCTGAAGGTATCCCAAAATCCATAAAGGATAAACCACAAAGGTGAGATACAAACACGAAGTAACAACCGACACTGCTTAGGTATATGCCCATACATATACCTAAGTCATCAATTCCAATACGCTCCAACCTCCGAGCCCAAGTACAACTCAGTCCACACAGGAAAGTATACGTATTCCACACAGGAAAACAAAACGAAATCCACATAGGATAGCACAACACAATCCACACAGGATAGCAACAGGATTCAGCTCACACAGGTATACTTCTTCGAAAGACGATAAAGATGATTTCTGATCCATCAAAGTCGTCAGACCCACGAAGGATCGATAGGTAACTAACCCCCGCAAAGACCCACACAGGATCGGGCCCACACAGGACAGGTAGGCACTGGTTCACACAGGACCGCTGAGCGCAAGGACTCACACAGGATCGGACCCACACAGGATCGGGCCCACACAGGACCTATTGCACTGATCCACGTAGGATCGCTGAGTGATGTAGTCGTCGTCGAATCCACCAAGGATCACAGTACTGTCGTCGTCGCAGTCACAGTAGCAGTAGCAGTAGTAGTCACAATCGCAGCCAGCACTAGGGTTCCCGCACACAACAAGCTCATTCGGGAGGGTCCGCTCCACGAGCCGAGAGGCTGATACATCAACTGTCACAAAGTCCAGAGCTGATGTATCCAAAAGTTCTGTATCGTCAATAGGAACTCAACGCAACATACGGCGCGTCGATCGGATGCCCGGTCTAAGAGTTATTGGCTTTTTCGTCCCAGGGGCCCGGTTGGTTTTTAAGGCAAAACCAACCCGACCGTACTCCACCTGCGTCCAAACCTCAGGCGGAGTATGCCAAAAGATCCGTCTCACTAAGAAGAACACAACAAAGCTGACGGCACGTCAATCAGACGTCCGTAGCTCAAGATATGAGTGTTTCCGCTCCGAGGGCCCGGTTGGTTTCGTGTACGAACCAACCCGGCCGAACTCAAAGTATTCTGAAAAATTGAGTGAGATATACTGAATAGACCGTCTCGATCCAAGGATCGCATCGCTGCTGACGATTTGTCAATCGGAAGTCCGTAGCTCAAGTTATGGGCAAAAGACCGAAGTCGATTCTAAAACGGGGGGTCCGGGTCCGGGCCGACCCGGCCCGGCCGACGCGGCCCGGCCTGGGCGCCACTCGGGTGCCATGCACGGGGGGCAAGGACCCCGCCTCTTCTCTCTGGCGGCGCGGCTGAAGCCGCACCTTTGAGAAACCGGCCCCCCATGTGGGGGCCTGCTTTGAGAAAACGGGGGGGGGGGGGGTGGTGGGCGCTGCCCCCCCCCCTCACGTGGGGGGCCTGCTTTGAGGAAAAACGGGGGGGGGGGGCGCTGCCCCCCCTTGGTGTAACCGTGGCCCCCCCTTTATGGGGGGCCAGTTTTGGCCAGCCGGGGGAATTTATTCCCCCGGTCCTTCTCCCTTCCAGCCGGCCCAACATGGCCGGCCGGTTCTTCCTCAACGGGACCGGCAAGGCCGGTCCCCCTTCTGGCTTCCGACACCGGCGGCCCGGCGAGCCGCCGGTCTTCTCGTCCCGCCGCGGCCCGGAACCGGCCGCGACCTTTGTCATCCGGCGCGGTGCGACGGCACCACGCCCCTCCGCCGCGGCCCCGCTCCGGCCGCGGCGCCTTCGGTTTCCTTCGACGCGGCGCGACGGCGTCAGGGTTCTTGATAAACTTTCTGTGGCACGGCGCGACGGCGTTGCGCGATTATAGCCTTGCGATTCCCGCGTGGTGCGATGGCACCACGCCATCTCGTTCATCCTCATAGAAATAATAATAATCAAGAACAAAGGAGGGGGAATTCGGTCGTGTTTGTGCGGTCCGACCCCCCTCTCGTTAGATGATAACCCTTAAATATTTATCCAAAAGATTATCATGCTAGAAACAAGAACGAGAGTGAAGAAAATATTCAACAACAAACCCCTACCTCGGTTTCAAGAACGATGATCGTCAACGACCCGCGGAAGACGCGTCACGGTGGTCGGTGTCACGGAAGAAGGACGTCGATGTCGTGAAGCGAGGATTCGGAGTTCTTTGACAATGATTTCGTTGCGGGTAATCGTCACGGAAGAGATGACGCAGAAGAAGACGTCGTCGGTGTCGCGGGTATGGCGTCACGAAAGACGTTTCCCGAGAACGTGGCGTTCTTCGTCGAAGCTCGAATGTTCTTCGCGTTCTTCGTCAAATCTTGAAGAAGCAGAAGAAGAAGACTTCAAAATCTCTCAAGGAGGCTAGAGAATTCTAACCAAATAAAATAAGCTAAGGGCTTATTTTATTTACTCAACCAAACAATTTGAAATTCAAAGGTTTGAAATTAAACAACTCAACCCATTTAATAACCTAAGTTGTCAAACATTAATTAAAGGGAGTTATAGGGGATTTTTGAGAGAAGATGAGGATTTGGGGTTCGTGTGGGCCCCACCACACTTAATCCTCCAAAGGGAGGTTAAGTGGATATGGTTCCCACCTTTAACTCCCTTTGGGAGAAGTTAACCAACAAAATAAAAATAAAAGTGTTTCCACATTTTTATTTAACTTCTTATAATTTCTCCCAAAAACTAACTTTCGTCCCGCATAAAACGAAACCTCGGAAAAGGTCTCCTTAAGCGAATATCGGCGCTGTGAGTTCATCGGTGCCCTCAGAATTTGATTCAGGGCACCAGTTCAAAAGTTATAAATTCCCGCTCATTCGTTCACTGAACGTACCCGAGCCAAACTTCGGAAATTGATTCCGGGCACTCCAGGCCTCGGAATCAGGTGCCGTCAGAAACCGCGTTCTTGTAAAATTCCAAAGAAAATTAAGAAGAAATTTCCCTTGAATTTTACGGGTCTTTACATTACTCCCACCTCAGGGATTTACATCCCCGTAAAGATACATCAAAAACTAGGGAAACAAATGAGGGTACTGAGCACGTATCTAAGCCTCCCGCTCCCATGTGCTCTCTTGGAGGTTCCCGTGCTGCCAGATGATGCGCACAAGAGGAATCAATCGCCCACATAGGACCCGCTCCTATCGATCCTCTATCTCCACCAGAATCTCCGTAAAAGTCGCCCCATCGTCAACGTCAAGCTCCCCATGGTCATGATGTGCATCGGGTCGTGCACGTATCTCCTCAGTTGAGATACGTGGAAGACGTCGTGCACCCGGTTCAACTGAGGTGGTAGAGCCAGGCGATAAGCCACCTCGCCAATCCTGCTGAGGATCTGGAAGGTTCCGATGAACCGTGGAGATAACTTGCCGCCTCGGCCAAATCTCCGAATACCACGTCGAGGTGAGACCCGCAAGAAGACGTGGTCGCCATCCTCGAACTCCACTGGCCTCCGCCTCCTGTCAGCGTATGACTTCTGCCGGATCTGAGCTGTCCTCATCCGCTCCTGGATGACCTGGACCTTCTCTGTCGTGGCCTGGACCATCTCCGGTCCCACAAGTGCTGACTCCCCAGGGTCTGTCCAGCACAAAGGAGATCTACAAGGTCGGTCGTACAACGCCTCGTATGGTGCCATCCCGATGGTGGAGTGGTAGCTGTTGTTGTACGCAAACTTCACCAAGGGTAGGTGGTCCTCCTAGCTACGACCAAAGTCGAGGACACATGCGTGGAGCATGTCCTCGAGAGTCTGGATGGTCCTCTCCGTCTGACCATCCGTCTGAGGGTGAAAGGCTGTGCTCAGACGTAGCTGCGTCCCGAACGCCTCCTGTAACCCCTTCCAAAGCCGGGAAGTAAAGCGAGCATCTCGATCGGAGACGATAGATGATGGCACGCCGTGGAGTCGTACAATCTCCTGAACGTAGAGACGTCCCAAGCTCCCCACTGAGCCCTGCTCTCTGATGGGTAAGAAGTGTGCCGACTTGGTGAGTCGGTCAACAATCACCCAAATGGAGTCGTGACCTCTGGAAGTGTGTGGAAGTCCAGTCACGAAGTCCATAGATATGACGTCCCACTTCCACTCCGGAACCTCTAAGGGTTGTACCAAGCCTGCTGGAACCTGATGCTCTGCCTTCACCTGCTGGCAGGTGAGGCATTGAGAAACGAACTCTGCCACAACCTTCTTCATGCCCGGCCACCAGTGCTGTCGTCTGAGATCCTGGTACATCTACGCCACTCCTGGATGTACCGCCAAAGGAGAATTGTGAAACTCTCTCAGCACCTCCTCTCGCAAAGCTACTGGTACCATGGTACGTCCTCTGAAAAGGATGATGTGCTCTGCTCCAAGGGAGAAACCATTAGGTGCCTATCCCGAGGATATCTGTGCACGCCGTGTCTCACAGTCAGCGTCCTCACGCTGTGCCTCTCTGACCCGCTGCAGTAGAGGAGGGGTGACTGTGAGAGACTGAAGGAAGGCTGCTCTATCTCTATCCACGAATGATATCTGCAAAGAGGCTAGCTGCTCCGTCGCCTCCTCAAGTAGCTGAATTCACATCCTCCTGTTGAGGGCATCGGCTACTACGTTCCCCATCCCAGGAGTATAGACTATCTCAAAGTCATAGTCCTGGAGGAACTCGAGCCATCACCGCTGTCTCAGGTTCAGGTCCTTCTGTGAGAAGATATACCTGAGACTCTGATGGTCAGAAAATACTGTAAAGCGCTCGCCCATCAGGTAGTGTCGCCATGTCTTCAGAGCGAAGACCACTGCTGCTAACTCCAGTTCATGGGTAGCGTAGTTCTGCTCATGCAGCCTCAACTGACGTGATCCATAGGCGATCACTGCCCGCTCTTGCATCAGAACACATCTGAGTCCCGTCCCTGATGCATTGCAGTAGACTATGTACCCTACTCCCTCCTCAGGCAACCTCAAGATAGGTGCGCTAGTCAATCTCTACCTCAGCTCCTGGAAGCTCTGCTGACATCTGTCTGACCACACGAAGGGTTTCCCCTTCTTCGTCAAAGCTATGAGTGGTTCCTCAACTCTAGAGAAGTCTGGCACGAATCTCCGATAGTATCCAGCAAGTCCCAAGAAACTTCGCACCTCTGTCACGCTCTTGGGTGGCTCCCAAGCTAGCACTGCCTCGATCTTCGCGGGATCCACTGCAACTCTCACCTTAGAGAAGACGTGTCCCAAGAAGTGAACCTAACGTATCCAGAACTGGCACTTCGAGAGCTTACCATAAATCTGGTGCTCTTGGAGTGTGTCTAGTACAACTCACAAGTGGTATGCGTGCTCCTCCTCAGTCGTAGAGTAAATCAGAATGTCGTAAATGAAGACCACGACAAACCGATCAAGGTATGGCTGAAAGATCTTGTTCATGAGGGCCATGAACACTACTGGAGCAGTGGTTACGCCGAAAGGCATAACCAAAAACTCATAGTGGCCATACCGACATCTGAAGGTTGTCTTCTGCACGTCCTCGTCTCTGACTCTGAGCTGATGATAGCCTGGCCTGAGGTCTATCTTCGAGAACCACCGTGCTCCTTTGAGATGATCAAAGAGGTCATCAATCCTCGGTAGTGGATACTTGTTCCTCACTGTAACCTGGTTCAGGCGACGATAGTCAACACAAAGTCGCAAGCTCCCATCCGCCTTCTTGGCGAACAATATCGGGGAAGCCCAGGGTGAAACACTGGGTCAGATGAACCCCTTGCCCTGCAAGTCCTCCAACTGTACCTGTAGCTCTCGAAGCTCGGCGGGGGCCATTCGATATGCTGGAGTCGATATCGGGGCTGTCCTGGGGTACAGGTCAATATAAAAGTCTACCTCTCTGCGAGGAGGTAGCCCTGGAATGTCGTCGGGAAAAACGTTCGCAAACTGATCCACCACTGCAGGAAAACCAGGACTCTGTACGTCAACTTCTCCAAGGATGAGGCTAGCCAACTAATGAGTGATGGGCTGTCCTCTCCTCCGCGGAATTCCATCCTGTGCTGCAAAGGCTCCCTTCTCACCGGTGAAGGTGAACCTGCTCCCGTCGGTGCGTACACATCGCACCTTGCGCCTAAAACAGTCAATCTGTGCATGGACCGTAGATAGCCAATCCATGCCCAAGATGACGTCATAAGGCCTCGACGCTGCTTCAAGAAGATCCCAGCCGAAGCTCTCGCCTCCTAGAGTAAGCTCGCACTGCCGGCACCAGTGCGTAATCGTCGAGTCTGATCCCGTAGGAGTCTCTAGCCGTAAGGATCGAGCCAACGGCTCTGTCGGAATCTCCGAGCTCCGAACAAGGGCAGCGGCTATGAAAGAGTGACTCGCTCCTGTGTCTATAAGTACTGCAGCAAGGGTGGAATAGGCACAGATAGTACCTCGAATCATATCAGGTGCACCGTGGTCATAGGCCTCTACTGCCTGGAGCTGTGCCTGTCTCTGCCCGCCAGCTCCCTATGGTCGGGGTGGACCTCCTTGTGGTGGTGGTGGCAGAGCCCCAAAGCGTCGCCCACCACCTGCTACTCGGCCAGCTCCTCTGCCTCGTCCGCCTCCTCCCTGCAGACCGCCATGGTCGACCCTCTGCCTCTGCCTCGGTGGTCCCTCAACCATCTCCTGCTCCTCAGCACGGCGGGTCGGGCAGTCACGAGCCATGTGGCCCTGCCCGCCGCACGAGTAGCACTTCCTGCCTCTCGAAAGACTGGCTCCTCGCTGTGTGCCCCGCACTGCTGAGCCAGTGTCCTAAGGTCGTCTGCCTGAAGGTCTGGTCTGCCTGGACCCCTGAGTCATCCATCGACTGCCTGCTGCTGATGACTCTGCCACGTGCCGCCCTGCGGTGGGTCTCGGCGCTGGTGTAGACTCAGCAAGGAAACTCTCGATCAAAAGGGCCCGCTCCAGTACTCCTGTCTGAGTCGGTATGCTGAGGGAGATCAGCGATGCCCTGATCTCGTGTCTCAAACCCTACTCGAAGGTCCGGGCCCGGAAGAATGGGTCTCGTACCATGTCAGTCGAGTAGCGCGAGAGATCGGAAAATCTCGCCGAGTACTGAGCGACCGTCATGCTGCCCTACCGCAGCTGGAGAAGCTCCTGGATACGCACCGCACGAAGGGTGGCTGGGACGAACTCCGAGCGGATGATGCTCTAAAAGTCCATCCAAAGTAGAGATGCCTCATCGTGCACCTGGAGCATCAATCTCCACCATTGGCCCGCTCCTGCGTGCAGTAGGCTCGCAGCGAGGATCACCATGAGGTCTGCTGGTGTCCTCACTAGCCTAAACACACGTACCACTGCCTCCAGCCAGTCCTCGGCTGCCTGGGGATCCGTCTCCTCGCGATACCTGGGTGGTCGCTGGCACTGAAACTCATGCAGTGCGCTGAGGCGACGTGCATCGTCAGCGGCTGGTGCTGGAAGTATCGGTGGCTTGGCGGGTAGAGCTACCGCCGGTGCCACTGCTGACAAAGGGCCCTGCACAGAGGCCTCATCACTCGGTGGGTTGTCGTCACACTCGACTCTCGGAACCCAAGCTGGATGCCGTCGTGGGGCCATCCTGAAAAGGAAACAGGTGTGCCACGGTCAGAACAGTATACCTGGTGAGCTGATATAAGTAATCACAAAGAAAACTTTGAAACACACACGCAATCAATGTTTTCGTGCGTTAAGTCGGAAATCAGAAGTCAGGGTCCTGGTGTACGGATACGTCGGCCGCCGCACCAACACTGGACTCCCTGGACTAATAACCACACTCAATACGCTAAACATTATTGCTTCTCATAGAAAAGATCAGAGTTCGCGGTAGAACCGATCTCCTCTGATACCAATTTGTCACGACCCGCCCTCGGGGTCTGTGCCGTGACTACCCCAAGCCTGCCTTCCATAGGCCAGGGGCTGGCGACTAGCACCAAGGCGTAAATCCCGGTAAAAAGGGGGAAGGCATTTCCTTTGTAAAGTAAACAAACACCACAGAGTAAGCAAGTGGAAAGTAAACACTAAGTAAAAACAGAGTACAACTGAAGTGCGGAAAAGTAAATGGGCCAGTATACAAACCAAAACTGAAAGTAAAGTACAACTCGAAAGGGAAAACAGCAACTGTAAAGTAAAAGCCGCTACACCGAGCTGTCCACTAGAGATCCCACCTGAAGGGTGGGTACAGATAGCTCCACTGCTCCTCGGGTCCCGCCGTCCGCTCCGAACACGTTACGCCCAGTGGTCCACCTCCAGGTACCGTCCTGCTCTGCAAGCCTCAGCCAAGATCAACGCTGTCCGTCGTCTGCAACCAACACAACGTAGTGCAGGCATAGCCCGTGCAGGGGTGAGTATAAGCTACTCAGTAGGGACCCCGAGACCCCTGAAGGTCTCCCAAAATCCAAAAAGGATAAACCACAAAGGTGAGATACAAACACGAAGTAACAACTGACACTGCTTAGGTATATGCCCATACATATACCTAAGTCATCAATTCCAATACGCTCCAACCTCCGAGCCCAAGTACAACTCAGTCCACACAGGAAAGTATCTGTATTCCACACAGGAAAGCAAAACGAAATCCACACAGGATAGCACAACACAATCGACACATGATAGCAACAGGATTCAGCTCACACAGGTATACTTCTTCGAAAGACGATAAAGATGATCTCTAATCCATCAAAGTCGTCGGACCCACGAAGGATCGATAGGTAACTAACACCCGCAAAGACCCACACAGTATCGGGCCCACACAGGACTGTTAGGCGCTGGTTCACACAGGACCGCTGAGCGCAAGGACCCACACAGGATCGGGCCCACACAGGACCTGTAGCACTGATCCACGTAGGATCGCTGAGTGATGTAGTCGTCGTCGAATCCACCAAGGATCTCAGTACTGTCGTCGTCGTAGTCACAGTAGCAGTAGTAGTAGTAGTCACAGTCGCAGCCAGCACTAGGGTTCCCGCACACAGCAAGCTCGTTCGGGAGGGTCCGCTCCATGAGCCGAGAGGCTGATACATCAACTGTCACAAAGTCCAGAGTTGATGTATCCAAAAGTTTTGTATCGTCAACAGGAACTCAACGCAACAGACGGCGCGTCGATCGGACGCCCGGACTGAGAGTTATTGGCTTTTTCGTCCCAGGGGCCCGGTTGGTTTTTAAGGAAAAACAACCCAACCATACTCCACCTTCTTCCAAACCTCGGGCAGAGTATTCTAAAAGATCCGTCTCACTAAGAGGAACACAACAAAGCTGACGGCACGTCAATCAGACGTCCGTAGCTCAAGATATGAGCATTTGCGCTCCGAGGGCCCGTTTGGTTTCGTGTATGAACCAACCAGGCCGAACTAAAAGTATTCCGAAACATTGAGTGCGATATACTTAATCGACCGTCTCGATCCAAGGATCGCATCGCCGCTGACGGTTCGTCAATCAGAGGTCCGTAGCTCAAGTAATGGGCAAAAGACCGAAGTCAATTCGAAAACGGGGGGTCCGGGTTCGGGCCGACCCGGCCCGGCCGGCGGCGCGGTCCGGTGCGGCCCGGCCGGCGGCAGCGCGGCCTGGGCGCCGCTCGGGTGCCATGCGCGCGGGGGGGGGGGGGGGCAAGGCCCCCGCCTCTTCTCTCTGGCGGCGCGGCTGAAGCCGCGCCTTTGAGAAACCGGCCCCCCACGTGGGGGCCTGCTTTGAGAAAACGGGGGGGGGGGGGCACTGCCCCCCCTTTGTGAAACTGCCCCCCCCCCCCCTCACATGAGGGGCCTTCTTTGAGGGAAAACGGGGGGGCGCTACCCCCCCTTGGTGTAACCGTGCCCCCCCCCCCCTTTATGGGGGGTCGGTTTTGGCCAGCCGGGGGAATTTATTCCCCCGGTCCTTCTCCCTTCCGGCCGGCCCAACATGGCCAGCCGGTTCTTCCTCAATGGGAGCGGCAAGGCCGGTCCCCCTTCCGGCTTCCGACACCGGTGGCCCGGCGTGCCGCCGGTCTTCTCATCCTGCCGCGGCCCGGAACCGACTGTGGCCTTCGTCGTCCGGCGCGGTGCGACGGCACCGCGCCCCTCCGCCGCGGCCCCGCTCCGACCGCGGCGCCTTCTGTTTCCTTCAACGCGGCGCGACGGCGTCACGTTCTTGATAAACTTTCTGTCGCGCGGCGCGACGGCGCCGCGCGATTATAGCCTTGCGATTCCCGCGTGGTGAGACGGCACCACGCCATCTCGTTCATCCGCAAGGAAATAATAATAATCAAGAACAAGGGAGGGGGAATTCGGTCGTGTTTGTGCGGTCCGACCCCCCTCTCATTAGATGATAACCCTTAAATATTTATCGACAAGATTATCATTCTAGAACCAAGAACGAGAGTGAAGAAAATATTCAACAAAAAACCCCTACCTCGGTTTCAAGAACGATGATCGTCAATGACCCGCGGAAGACGCGTCGCGGTGGTCGGCGTCACGGAAGAAGGACGTCGATGTCGTGAAGCAAGGATTCAGAGTTCTTTGACGACGATTTCGTCGTGGGAAATCGTCGCAGAAGATATGACGCGGAAGAAGACGTTTTCGGTGTGGCGGGTATGGCGTCGCGGAAGACGGTTCCCGAGAACGTGGAGTTCTTCGTCAAAGCTCGAAGGTTCTTCGCGTTCTTCGTCAAATCATGAAGAAGAAGAAGAAGAAGAAGAAGGCTTCAAAATCTCTCAAGGAGGCTAGAGAATTCTAACCAAATAAAATAAGCTAAGGGCTTATTTTATTTACTCAACCAAACAATTTGAAATTCAAAGGTTTGAAATTAAACAACTTAACCCATTTAATAACCTAAGTTGTCAAACATTAATTAAAGGGAGTTATAGGGGAGTTTTGAGAGAAGATGAGGAGTTGGGGTTCGTGTGGGCCCCACCACACTTAATCCTCCCAAGGGAGGTTAAGTGGATGTGGGTCCCACCTTTAACTCCCTTTGGGAGAAGTTAACCAACAAAATAAAAATAAAAGTGTTTCCACATTTTTTATTTAACTTCTTATAATTTCTCCCAAAAACTAACTTTCGTCCCGCATAAAACGCAACTTCGGAAAAGGTCTCCTTAAGCGAATATCGGCACTGCGAGTTCATCAGTGCCCTCAGAATTTGATTTTGGGCACCGATTCAAAAGTTAGAAATCCCCGCTCGTTCGTTCACTGAACGTACCCGAGCCAAACTTTGGAAATTGATTCCGGGCACTCCGGGCCTCGGAGTCAGGTGCCGTCAGAAATCGCATTCTTGTAAAATTCCAAAGAAAATTAAGAAAAAATTTCCCTTGAATTTTACGGGTCTTTACAATTCATAAACTATTCCATCTCAAATTGTAATGTCTCGGACCCCCATGGTCCAATACATTTTTAAAATCCAGTGTTTGGGCTATTCTGGGAGGCAACAGAAGCTCATTTCATGGGGATACAAAAATTCAATTTTTTCTATTGATAGGTCAAGGGCATTGGTAAGTCAAGGATTTTTTGGTTTAGGGGCATCAGTGAGTTAGGTTGTTGGCGAGTCAGGGAATCTGTGAGTCCGGGAATTGGTGATTAAGGGAATCGGTGAGTCAGGGCATTGATTAGTCTGAGCATCGGTGAGTCAAGCCATCGGTTCGTCTGGGAATCTTTAGGTCTTGTCGGTGGCTCAGTGTTGGTAGATCTGTCTCAGTAGCTTAGTGTCGGTGACTTAATGTTGGTGGCTCGATGTTAGTGTCTTGTTTTTAGAGACTTACTCATTGGTAACAGTTCACTTACCCTATTTAGTGCTTCTCTCAATTTTTTTTGTTTTCTCATCAGTGAATTAGTATGATTCTCCCACTTTTTCATGGGTGAATTTGGTTTCCCTTGCTGAATATACATGTATGTTCGTCTTGATATATATAAATATTTTTTCAGGTTTCCATGGAAATTACACAGACTGTGATGGAACTATAAGCTTAGGCATTGGGGAAGTTTGTTGTGTCACTGCATAGTTTTATTTTGTTATGTACTTTGGTTTTTTCTCTGTATCTATAGATGTTTTACAAAAACATGCATGTGGGATGGATTTTGGTTAATTTATATATATATATCTTGGAGTTGTTTGAGGTTGATACATCTTATCTTCTGATCTTGGTAATTATAAAAAGGGTAATGCCTCTCACTTTTGTTAATATATATTCCCTCGGTGATGGTCACGACCTCAGGGCCTATTTGAGTGGGGGCCTGGGGGGTCATTATCTCTCCGTCATGTTGAGGAATGAACATCTTGGCATCTGGTTATCCCTTCCCTCCTCTATGAGAATCATGGTTCTGACAAGATGGTATCTGAGAGTGATGTTTTTGAGATAAGATAATGTTTGGATTTAAGTAGAGTAAGGATTTCATTAGATGTTAGGTAAACAGTGTTAGGTGATCTTGGTGCATGACATATGCTAGGGAAGATGGGCTAGTACATGGGATTTTAGGGCCCCGATAATATGATTCAAGGACTCTGAGATTATCGAATGAACAATTGAGCTTATACCTATTTTGGGGTAGAGACCCTATGAAAGGTACAAGAATCATGATGAATTTTGTTCTTGTTTTATTGGTTTTATTCAGGAAATTAAAATAAAAAATGTGTTAAAATTAATCCTTAATAAATTACATACTACCCGAGCTTAGGATTCCCTTTGTTCCATTCAAATATTTCTCCTGGATGTGTTCTTCATGTGGTATGAGTAGTGTAGGGTTATTAGGATGACACAATTAACCATTGGAGGGTCAATCCATTAAAGGGGGATGATAAGTGGAAGAATACGCTTTGAGCATTCTGGTAGTAGAATTTTGGAAATTATGGTGGATGTGTCTCGGTTATAGAGATAGTGAGTTGGCTTGAGGATCTGTTGATCACTTCTAGCTTGATCCAGGCTCTGGAGTATTGGGATCCACTATTGGTGAGATAGATGAGGGGAGCATCATGTTAGTGTTGGAAACTTTACGTCGTGGAGAGGAAAAAGGCTAATGTTTCATGAGGTAATTTTGAGAAGGAGTTTTGGGTGGAATTCCTTTCTTCTACTATGAATGTTCTGAAGAGGAAGGAGCAACTCTCCCTCCAGTAGGGGAGTATGTGAGTGAGGGAATTGGGGATCAAGTTCAAGGATATCCTACATTTTTATCTGGATCGGTTTTCAGTTGAGGATTCTCAGGTGAGGCACATAGAGGATGCACTTCATCCTTCCCTTTAGTATGTGGTTACTCTCTTCACCCTAACGACAAAATTAGAGGTTCAGAAGAAGGGTGAGGTAATGAAAAGGCTTCACTCATGACGAGTTCTATCATGGGAGGTGATTCAGCCAAATTATTCAAAGGTGAAGGCCATCAAAAACAATTCTCTGGTCTCAGGGCCTTCCAGGTTTTTTCCAGTAGGGAGCTAACCCCTACAGTTTCTATTCACATCCTCTAGTCCTCTCTATTTTCAAACAGGCCTAGGGATGAGTTTTTATCCTTGTGGAGGTTTTGGGAACCTCCAGAGACAGTTCCTGACTTGAGCTCAATATGGTGGTGGTGGGAAGGTTCAGCTCCAACCTCAACAGCAGTTTCTAGCCAGTCATTTCCAGTAGCAAGGACAGCAGACCCCTACTCATCCAAGGGAGGATAGTGTAGAAGGAGGCTGACCTTAGGTTTCTCTTTAGGGAGCATAAATAGGGTGTGGTCTCGGAGGTAGTAGATTACTGAGGGGTAGTGAGGTCAGGCGTGGGAATTTACACACCATAGACGCATCAATTCTAGTGGGGTCGTAGATTGTTTGAGTACCATTGTTTATTTTTTGTTATGCTTTCTTGTTCGTTGTTTGATTCGGGAGCTTTGCACCCACCCATTATATTCAGTCTGGACCATGACTTGGGAATATACATAGAGGGAATTTATGTTCCCCTGGTGTTGAGTACACTAGTCATATTTTAAGATATCTTGTTTGAGGTTTTTTGGGGGTGTAGATTATTGTTGATGTCACATCAGACTAGGGGGATCTCAATGGGCTATAGATGCATCGATACGATGTCTTCCTTGGAATCGACCAGTTGTTTTCGGTGCATTTTGTTATCAAATTCTTATAAATAAGAGTCTTGTTTTCAAATTTTAAAGGAAATTATTTCACTTACATTGGTGATTGGAGCTGCTAGGCGGGAAGTCGGTGTATGGAGCTGCTTCTCTCCATGTTAGCTGAGATTTCGGTGGGATCGATGGATGTTGAGATAGTGGAGTTTCCAAAAGTTTTCATAGAGTTTCTGGATGTTTTCCCTGATTATTTTTGGACGCTACCCCCTCGACAGGATGTTGAGTTTGTGATAGACTTACAACCTCATGCTAGTCCGATTTCGATGGACCCTTATCGGATGTCACCTTCTATGCTACGGGAGTTTTTGATCCAAATTGATGACATAATGAGGAAGGGATTCATATGACCTATTGTATCAGCATGGGGTGCTCTGATCTTATTAGTGAATAATTAATATGGTGGTATGAGTCTATAAATACACTACCAAAGATATCATCTGGTAATGGTCAAGAAGCATTACCCTCTCTTGAGTATAGATGATCTTTTCGACCAGCTGAGGGGAGAGAGTTTGTCTTCTAAAAATGATTTGTTGTCGGGATATCACTAATTGAGGGTGAAGGAGGTTAACATCTCAAATAATGGTTTTAGTTGAAGGAAAGGGAACTTCAAGATCATAGTTAGGTCATTTGGTGAAAAAATTCACCAGTCATGTTCATGGGGCTCATCAACTCTGTCTTTCATGGGTTCATGGACTAGTTCATTGTTGTATTCATTGATGACATCCAGATCCACATGAAGGCTGAGGAGGACCATATCGAGCATTTCAAGACTATCCTAGTGTTCCTTTGGCACCACCATTACTACAAAAAGATATCTAGGTGGAATTTTTGGACCTGGTAGGTGCACAGCCTAGAGATTTTGGTGTCCCAACAAAGCGTAACAGTGGACCTAACAAAGGTAGAGGTAGTTGTTTCTTGGTATGTAGCTAATTATGTGGAAGATATTCGATGTTTTCTTGGTATTTTATGCTACTACATGTGATTTTACCATATTTCTCCCAAGTAGAAACACCATTGATGGATCTCACCAGAAAAGGCCATTCCTTTGTGTAGAACAAGTACTGTCGAGCAGCATTTGACTATTTGAAGAAGAAGTTGGTCAGCGCTCCTGTGTCTAGGTTCTAGAAGAAGAGGTGATGTTCGAGGTGTTTTTGTGATGCTTCCCATATAGGCTTGGTGTGTGTGATGATGTAGTAATGGAGAGTGATCTTCTAAAGGTCTAGTCTATTACATCCCCAAGAAAATAACTATGCCACCCCTGATCAAGAACTAGTATTGGTCATGTTTGAACTAAATATTTGGTGACATTACCTCATTGGGGAGAACATTGTGGTCTTCAAGGATTACAATAGTTTTAGGTATATCTTTTCCCAAAATGATCTAAACTTTCAGTAGTGGAGGATGATGGGGTTTCTGTAGGATTCGGATTTTGAGATCCCGTACACCATAGGAAATGGGAAAGTTTTGTCTGATGCATGGACTAAGAATCCGTAGAAATAGGTAGTTAAATAATTTATGGAAGCTTGGAGGGTGATGGAGGAGTTGGTTTCCTTGCACTTATAGGAAGGAATGGATAAAAGTAGTGGTTTTCAGTTTAAGATGATAGTACAGTCATCTTTGAGGCAGAAGGTGGAGGAGTCTCATTGGGGAGACTCAGAGGTGGAAGGGAAGTGTGATATTATTGACCATGGAAATGGTCCAGGGGGATGGTCATAGGATTGTCATAAACGGGAGTTGTTCTATGGGTTGTTGTTTGTTCCATTGGAAATGTTTTTGGATGTTCTCTATAAATTTCAAAATTGAACCCTAGATGTACACCCATGAGTTTTCAAGATGTATAAAGGCTTGAGGGAATAGCTGTAGTGGTTGGGATGAAGTAAGAAGTAGAGGATTTTGTTAAAAATGGGTAGTGTGCCATAAAATAAAGGTTGAGCACCAAATTCCATTTTGTCTGTTTCACCCGTAAGATGTTCCTGATAGGAAGTGGGTTGAAATCTCAATGGATTTCATCACTGGATTTCCTAGGGCTCACAGACAATTCAATGCTATTTGGGTAGTAGTGTATCAGCTGACAAAATAGGCTCACATATTAGTGATCAGGGAGTTGAGTGTAGTGGATGACATAGCATAGAGGTATGTGGATGAGGTGGTTCGGATAAATGGAGTTCCAAGATCCATAATCGAAGATCAGGACAAACCTTTTATGTCGCAATTCATGGAGTGGATTGCAGCATGCCTTTAGCACTCATTTATTCCTCAGCACTTCTTTCCACCCTCAAACGTATGAAAAAAAGAGAGGACCATCCATATATTGGATGTCAAATTGCGGGCACTTGTTCCAGATCATAGTGGATCCTGGGTGAAACATTTTCTGTTGGTAAAGATCCCTTCCAATAATAGATATCACTCTTCAATTGGCATGGATCCATTCAAGGATTTATATAGGAGGTCATTTCGTTCACCCATGTGCTGGATGAGTGTTTGGGAGGCAGCTTCTCTTGGTCTAGACGTGGTGTGTAGTATGACAGAGAAGGTGCAGTTTGTTTGTGAGAGGATAAAGGAATAACTTGACTAGCATAAGTTGTATGTCAATCGTAGGATAGGGCCCATGGAGTTCGACGATGAGGACAACATATTCTTTAAGGTTTCTTCTCGATGCAGGCATTAGAGGTTTGATGGAAGGAGGAAGCTTTATCCTATGTTTAGAATACATTTTTAGGTGTTGGGATGAGTTGGTGAGGTCACAAATTAGTAGGAATTACCACCACAGTGAGGGAGGATACATGACATCATTCATGTCTATTATATTTGTTTGTATCTTCATGATGACTCCCATGTCATTGATAAGGGATAGATGGATATCGAGGAGGATTCAATGTTTGTGGAGTGATTAGTGTGGATCTAGCATCATTGAGAGAGGAGTTTCATGAATGTACCATTACTTTGGTTCACATCTTGTTGAGGACTTGCAGCCTAGAGAAGAGTACTTGGGAACGAGAAACACAGAGGCATGCCCAGTACCTGAAGTTTTTTTTGAGTTTTTCTCATTTGTTTTTCTTTTTGATATAATTTGTGAACCATGTTTTCTTGGAGATGAGTTACTTCATTGTTATGTGACCTATGATAAAGTCTTGACATAATAGGAGGGGAGGTCCTGATCCCTAGTCAAGATTCATTAATGTAGATATAATAAAATAATTTCATGTCAGTCAGTACCTCCCAAAGAGAATTGTATCTTGACTTGCTGGAAGGAATCCTTTGATTAATATGTTTGGGTTGTGGGACTTCTGGTTCTTGTGTGGTATGTCTTTTAGTTTTTTTGGATTGAAAATCTCGAGTGAGGTGTTCTTGGATATTGATATAAGGCCCTGGCCTTAAAACTTACTTAATATTGTATTAAATGAATAATTCACATTGTGGATCTTTTCAGGTTTAGATTTTTAGAGAATTGGGATATAACTATTACATCTCAAAAGATTACAAAGTAGAAACTTTTACTAAGTTTCCATAAAATAAAAACTCTTAAAAATAAACATGTCCAGTTCCATGTTTTAGGTTGCATGACTTTCCCTTGATCCCATCCTTGACCCTATTCCACATTATGTCCTGTGAAAAACATTTCAAAAACATGGGATGAGCATAAAAATCTCAGTATGGGATACACAAAGAATGAAAACTGTTAGTTTTTCAAAAAAAACAAGTATACCATGTATACATTATCAAAGTAGTACTTTTCACCTTTTCGAATTAGTAAAAACTCTTCACTGAATAAAAGTTCATTAGTTACCCTCTTGTAACCAAAATATTACCATAAAACCCATATAAAGATCACATAACATATAAAGGTAACTTGGGACATAAACATACTTATGTGGAATAACCATAAGGTCGACTTCCACACATATCACTTAATGAAATAGCCATTCGGCCAACTTCCATACATAATTAATGGAATAGCCATACGGCCGACTTCCATACCCAATGCATTGGAGGTTATAACGTAACCACCCGTCCTGGTATTCATGGCACCACCCGTCATATGGTTTATCACGTAACCACAAATAATATGACCAAGTACCTAAATAAAATTATAACACATAAAACCAATATAAATGAATGATGACATTTCCACATTTCAATCACAATATATCATTTAAATATATTGACATAATAGAATCCTTTATCAAAACCATTTTCAATACCAAAATACATAAAAGAGTATATGGTATTTATTTTATTTTAAGAACATTACGGCTTGTTGAGGAAGCCAAAGATCAAATAATACTCACGGCGGCGGAAAAGGTCGTTGTCACCGCGTACGTTAAAAGAAACATTCCTTTTTTTCGTCTAGTAAAACACTTCGTAGAAAAAGATTCGTTTTGTATAAAAGTAAAAGTCAAAGGGGTTTATACACTGTATAAAAGAAACTTGTGTATAAAAAGAAATATGCCTCAATGAAAGGAGATTGAGATGAAGTCCCTTACAAAGACGGTATCCTTGGTTTAAGGATTAATCAATTACATAATTATGTGTGACAAACGAATACACCAAATATAAGTGGATATTAAGTGTAAAACAATCAGAGGTTATTCACACATATTCATAGAACGACATATTCAAGGAGTATAAGTTTATCCCAAAGAATCAAATTTGGGTTAAGAAGTTCCCTTGCAAAAATTTGACAACCTAATGGCGTCACTAAAAAATTCAGAAAATGAGTTGATGAGAGATAAAAACGGTATCTCATCACATGGAAATAAAATTTAAATAAATAAGGATATATAAGAACATATCCCAACATAATAGTATGTTAATTAAAATACATAACAAAAGAAGTCTTTTAAAAAGAGGAGGGTGAAAGGTTCCCTTACCGACATGGGTATCTTTCGAAACATACACCCCGTGAAAGAATGACAATACAACATTGATGTAAATACTCAAAAATGAATGTATATTACACAATGAGTAAAATAATGGGCATTACATACACCACTCAAAGGAAATTGTTGAAAATGTAGCATAAATCTCACGGGAATAAAATTGAGATGAAAAATCCATTACGAAAACTTGGCAGCCTAACGGCGCCACTTAAAACATACAAAAATGGATTGATGAGATCAAATAGGGTCTCTCATCATATTAAAATAAAATTAACAGCAAGGGGAATATAAAAGAACACCCCCATCATAATAAAGAGGAGCTTAAAAGAAGTAACATAAAGGAGAGTACTTAAAATGGAAGAGAGAGGTTAGATCTCTTACGAAAATTAGGCAGCCTAACGGCGCCACTCAAAACATCCAAAATGGATTGATGAGAGAGAATAGGGTCTCTCATCATATGAAAATAAAAATTAAAGTAAGATTAATATAAAATAACATCCCAATAACAAGAAATATGAGCTTTAAATGGAATGACATAAAAGAGTGTACTTAAAAAGAAAGAGAGGAGTAGGATCCCTTACCTCGGGTCCGACTTGACTCGATCATTCTTTAACGTCCTGAATAATAAAATTGAGTTAATTTCTACTTGCTTAAGAACCTTTTTCAAGTTAATTATTCCTTTTATATCAATTATTTACATGTTATAAACATTATGTAATCATTTAAGTTAATAATGTTTGTTTTGTCGATATTTGGTTCTTATGTCAAAAGTGGACTTTTACAATTATATGTTGTTCGTGTGGTCAAAGGTTCTTTATATCCAGAATGACATTCCTGATTTGGTTATCATATATATCATATATATCCAGCATATACATGTATTTATAATATTACATAATAATTTAGAGGTAAGAAATTAAATGCACCGTTCATGGAGACGGTAAGCCGTACGTACGCATGAACGCTACTTTCATTTCTATGTCATATTAATGGAATTAAAACTAAATGAGAGATGTGTATATTTTTAATTACAGAATTATATTCATCATTTATATGTATCATACATCATATATATCCATTATATGTACTTATAATAGTACATTACATTTGAGGATAAGAAATGAAATGCACCGTTCATGGAGACGGTAAGCCGTACATACGCATGAACGCTACTTTCATTTCTATCTCATACATTAATGGAAATAAAACAATAAAGATATAAAGTTATATTATAATTCAGTATAAAATCATATATAATAACTTTAAATCCCTCCTTTATAAATCCCACATATGGAATTAACGAATCAAATAACTTTGAGGGGGCGGTTGTCCGAACTTCCTAAAATGAAGATATCGCGTATACCCATAATGGAAGCCATAAAGTTATGCCACAAATGAAAAATACAGAAGAATAAGTAAAACATAAAAATATTATATATCATATATAAAAATACTGAAATCTTAATGGCCACCTTTCAAGGTGTTATATGAGTGTTGAACAATCATCGTTCCGTGAGGCAGAAATTCGCCATCCACAGAAACTGTATGTTCTTTAACCATTAGATGAAGGTGTGTGTAATTGTAGCTAGAATACTTATTATAACAACATCCTAGTATATTTAAGATACTGTATTTGTTACAAAAGAAATGAATAAAAACAGTTTAGGGTTGGAGAAGCAAAATAAAACAAAAGATCACAAGTGAAGACGTTACCTTAAAATTGGGTAACTCCCTTTGGTTTGAACCAAAAGGGTTTCTTGAAGAGCATCCTGCCTAAGATAAGGATTATAGGATGAGGAGAAGGATGTGGAGAGACAAAATGATCAGAGCTTGTCCTATCCAAAGGCTTGAGAGGTGTGGGAAAGGTGGTAGAGGTGGGGGCCTTTTATAAGAGGAGAGGAGGGGCACTCTTGGAAAAGTATAAAATGTTACTTTATTTTCAAATGGTTTCGGATTTTAATGGTCCCACATTGATGTGTTTCGAGGATAAAGTGATAATGGTTAGAAATACACCCATCCAATAGGTTTTTGACATTTTTAGGTCCTAGATGTTTCATTATCATTCCATTTTATTTAAATCGTTAAATATTGAGGTCATCGCTGCAACATCATGATGTCATAAACAATTTAATTTATTTAATGTCTAAAAATTATAAAAAAAATACTATGATGTAGGAAATATTTTTATCCTAACAATGATTATTTATAGTCAAAATTCGGATTTGTATAACCACATGTAAAAATTTTTTTAGTAAAACAAATCATGTTTGTAAAATTTTTATTTTATCTTTAAATAAAAGGCATAAATGTCATTATCATACCCAAGTGGCTCCATGGGGTACCCAAAATCGACCCAAGGGTTGTCTTGGTCGGCCATAACTCATACAATAGGGTTAGGACAAGTGTCAAGATATTTTCATTTTATTATAATATCATTTTTACCTTAAATCACACTAATTACCTTTAATCGCGATTAATAAAACTTAAAAGTTACTTTTCATCAAAAATTATTTTCATCCCATTGAACCAAATTTTACTTAATAATTAAAATCATTTAAATTTGATTTTTTAAATTCAAATCATAGAAGTGGTAATTTCCCATTTAAATGAAAAATCAAATTTTGTAACCACCACTTTGTGGTTTCACTATTCATAAAAAATTGGACATTTTCAGAAAAATACCAAAAATTTACCCTAAGCTATATTTGATATTCCGAATTCAAAAATGATGTCTATTTTTCAAAATTCATAACATAGAAGTTTCATTAAGTAATTTTATAATTAATTCCCACAGTCAGAGCAAATAGCCTGTTTTTATGAAACAATAAGTATCAAAAGATTGACACTAGTTTAAGTCCAATTTCAAAGTGAAATTAATTCCAATGAACACTATTGGATTAAATGGTAAAAATATATTCTAATTTTACTAAAAAAAATCCAAAGGGTAATCTAATCATATAAATAAACTACATTAAAAAGAGGTTTTGAAATAAAATACAACATTTTTCACTATTCATTAAAAAATGAACTTTATCAGAAAGATACCAAAAATTTTAACAAAGTAAATTTTGATGTCCCGATTCTAAATAAGAATTTTATTTTGTCAAATATAACATTAAAATTGTCAAAAAGTGTATTTAAGAGTGGTTCGCCTACAAAAGGCGGTTAATCGACCTATTAAAGAATATTATAATGTCTACGCTTAAAATTGGATTCATTCCATTTTTATTCCTCAATCATTTATTGTGAGGAGTAATAATATTTGACAAACATATATAATCATTTTATAGGTAGTTATGTTCATTACCACCATTACAACGGCTAGGCGTTAACTACTATTTAAAATAATATTATTTTATTATTAGAGTGCAACGTAAGCTTCCCAAGAAACTCGTTGTTTCGTATTGGGTACGCTATCGAGCGTAGCATCCCCTTTAATGTAATATTAATATTTTATTCACATATATGGATAAATATAAAAATTTAATATTCTTTATTTACCTGGGGTGTTACATCCTTCCCCCCTTTTGGGAATTGCGCCCTCGAAATTTTAAAATTGGGCTTGGAAATATCCTTGAAAGTCCCACATCGGAACAAGAGTCGGTAAAAAAATCACTTTAAAATAAAGAAAGATATGTATAGAGGTCACCCGAGTTAACCCATACTAGGATTAAATGTAGGAAAACATGGACATGTAGGAGAAAACATAGGGTCATGTTCTGATGGAGAGTGATAGAAAACATGTTTAAGAGAAAGTTAACCACAAGAAAATCACAAACTTGTGATGGGTTAAACAGTATTCGATTCCCCAGTAGGAAAAGTTAACAGACAACATTTTTGTTTTAAGTTACTCTTCATTGAGGAATTTATTTTTGAGCCTAACTAAATCATAATGAAACATACTTACTTGTCACGTAGACTTTCAACTTTTTCTAGATTCCTTAATCAAACTCATATTTTCTCCAAAAGACGAGTATTTAGGAAGACTTGTTTGCATTAAGAGTAATATAATTAATTTCTAGAGAATCACCTTATCCAAAAAGGATAACTATATAATTCATATGTCTTTAGACTCTAACCAAAACCAAAACCAAAAAGGTTAGTACAAGATCAGATAATCTGGAAAAGGATAACCCTTTATAAAAAGGAATCTATTATTAATCTCCAAAATTTTCCCAACAAACCCCAAAGTTAAACGAGGACCATTTGATAAAAAATTTGTCCATAAAATTCTTCAAATTAAACCAAACTAAGATTGAATCCCAAATATTTGAAGGATTTAGTCACATAGTCTTCCATGTTAAGTCATAAAATTTATCTGCAAAAAACATCAACTACTCCTAAAGTCTCGCATAGAAAAGTAATTAACCTAATCACATATCCTCCATGATAAGTTAATCATTTTGATAAAAACCCAAAATCAACTTAATATTAATTCATAAAGTCACCTAACTAAAAATAATAAGTCATAATAACCAGGGACTTCACATAGTACCGTGTTAGGTGATAAATACCCATTGCACTTTGGTTGTGGGTTCGATTCCCGCAGCATTGTCCGACGCGACGGGTTGTCACACGGTATGCGTGTTGTCCTTTTTATAAAACTCCAAAAATAACCCTAACATGTTTTAACCTTAATAGTTTCCTTATACCTCTCATTTTCATCCAAATTCATTACAGTATCAACATCTTAATTCTTGAAGTCTTATTTCACCACCATAAGATAAAATAAAACGATTCACAAAAAGAATAACATCATACCTTGATCATGGCGTCCACTTGGTTTCATCGTCATGTTGCTCAAGTATGTAGAAGTCCCATTCATTACAACAATGATTTATAGATCCTTAAAAATCATTTTATTCCTCCATCCAAATACACCTTGTACAACATGGGTCATATGGGTGTTCACAGAAAAACAGTTTTGGAAAATAATCATGTATGACATATAATTCCAAAACATCGGATAAAACATGATTTCTATAAAATAGTCAGACAGAATTTGAGTTGAATCTTTCTATTATTGGTCCTTTTAAAATACCATATGTATGTGCTGAGAGACTATATTTTAAAATCAAATATAAATAGGTTGCGCAAGGGTCTCCTTCCTCAGCACCATCTTTAAAATCATAATATACTTCAAATTCTTGTGATAAGGTAAAATATTTTTAAATACCTTGATAATATTTACCTTTCTTGAAAATATGAGAATATTGTAAAAATAGTATTTGTCTAAAAACAACCCATGATCCATGATGATAACAAGGTATAGTGGAGGTGTTTGATATCTCAAACAACTGCTTGGAAGTGAGTTGTATGATAGGAAAAGTTTCACAATCATCCGAACATGACTTTGAAATAATTATTGCAAGCATGTCATCAGGAAGAGATAGGAATGTCGTTTGAGATCATTCTCCTTCCATTCGTAACCGACATTACTTGACCTGAAAAAAAAGTTATAAAACAAGGATTTAACTGAAATAATAGATATAGGGTCTAATCATGTGTCTAACGAAAACTCCTAATCCCTAAAGTTGTCTAAACCGACCTCTGATACTAACTATTGGGCTCTGGCCTTAAACCTTACTTAATATTGAATTAAATGAATAATTCACATTGAGGATATTTTTAGGTTTAGTGTTTTAGAGAATTAGGACATAACTATTACATCTCAAAAGATTAAAAAGTAGAAACTTTTACTATGTTTCCATAAAATAAAAACTCTTAAAAAGAAACATGTCCAGTTCCATGATTTAGGTTGCATGACTTTCCCTTGATCCCATCCTTGACCCTATTCCATGTTAAGTCCTGTGAAAAACATTTCAAAACTTGGGATGAGCATAAAAAGATCAGTAAGGGATACACAAAGAATGATAACTATTAGTTTTTCAAAACAACAAGTAAACCATGTGTACTTTATCAAAGTAATACTTTCCACCTTTTCGAAGTAGTAAAAACTCTTCACTGAATAAAATTTCATTTCTTACCCTTCTGTAACCACAAGATTACCATAAAACCCATATAAATATCACATAACATATAAAGGTAACTTGGGACATAAACATACTTAAGTGGAATAACCATAAGGTCTACTTCCACACATATCACTTAATGGAATAGCCAGTCGGCCAACTTCCATACATACTTAATGGAATAGCCATACGGCCGACTTCCATACCCAATGCATTAGAGGTTATAACGTAACCACCCGTCCTAGTATTCACGGCACCACCTGTCATATGGTTTATCACGTAACCACCCGTAATATGTCCAAGTACCATTATAAAATTATAACACATAAAACCAATATAAAGGAATCATAACATTTCCACATTTCAATCACAATATATCATTTAAATATATTGACATAATAGAATCCTTTATCAAAACCATTTTCAATACCAAAATACATAAAAGATTATATGGTATTTATTTTATTTTAAAAACATTACGGCTTGTTGAGGAAGCCAAAGATCAAATAATACTCGCGGCGGCAGAAAATGTCATTGTCACCGCATACGTTAAAAGAAACATTCCTTTTTGTCGTTTAGTAAAACACTTCGTAGAAAAAGATTCCTTTTGTATAAAATTAAAAGTCAAAGGGGTTTATACACCGTATAAGAGAAAGTTATGTACAAAACGAAATATGCCTCAATGAAAGGAGATTGAGACGAAGTCCCTTACAAAGACGGTATCCTTGGTTTAAGGATAAATCAATTACATAATTATGTGTGACAAACGAATACACCAAATATAAGTGGATATTAAGTGTAAACAAATCAGAGGTTATTCACACATATTCATAGAACGACATATTCAAGGAGTATATTTTTATCCCAAAGAATCAAATTTTGGTTAAGAAGTTCCCTTGCAAAAATTTGACAGCCTAATTGCGTCACTACAAAATACAGAAAATGAGTTGATGAGAGATAAAAAGGGTATATCATCACATGGAAATAAAATTTAAATCAATAGTGATATAGAAGAACATATCCCAACATAATATTATGTGAATTAAAAGACATAACAAAAGAAGCCTTTTAAAAAGAGGAGGGTGAAAGGTTCCCTTACCGACATGGGTATCTTTCGAAACATACACCCCGTGAAAGAAGGACAATACAACATTGATGTAAATACCCAAAAATCGAAGTATATTACACAATTAGTAAAACAATGTGCAGTACATACACCACTCAAAGGAAATTGTGGCAAATGTAGCATAAATCTCACGGGAATAAAAGTGAGATGAAAAATCCCTTACGAAAACTCGGCAGCCTTACGGCGCCACTTAAAACATCCAAAAATGGATTGATGAGATCAAATAGAGTCTCTCATCATATTAAAATAAAATGTACAGAAATAGGAATATAAAAGAACACCCCCATCATAACAAATAGGAGCTTAAAATAAGTAACATAAAGGAGATTACTTAAAATGAAAGAGAGAGGTTAGATCTCTTACGAAAATTCGGCAGCCTAACGGCGCCACTCAAAACTTCCAAAATGGATTGATGAGAGAGAATAGGGTCTCTAATAATATGAACATAAAAATTACAGAAATAGTAATATAAAATAACATCCCAATAACAATAAATATGAGCTTTAAAATGAATGACATAAAAGAGTGTACTTAAAAAGAAATAGAGGAGTAGGATCCCTTACCTCGGGTCCGACTTGACTCGATCGTTCTTTAACATCCTTAATAATAAACTTGAGTTAATTTATACTTGCTTAAGAACCTTTTTTATGTTCATTATTCATTTTATATCAATTATTGACATGTTATAAACATTATGTAATCATTTAATTTAATAATGTTTGTTTTGTCGATATTTGGTTCTTAAGTCAAATGTGGACTCTTATAATTACATGTTGTTTGTGTGGTCAAAGGTTCTTCATATCCAGAATGACATTCCTGATTTGGATATCATATATATCATATATATCCAGCATATACATGTATTTATAATATTACATAATCATTTAGAGGAAAGAAATGAAATGCACCGTTCATGGAGACGGTAAGTCGTACGTACGCATGAATGCTACTTTCATTTCTATGTCATATTAATGGAATTAAAACTAAATGAGAGATGTGTATATCTTTAATTCTAGAATTATATTCATACTTAAGATGTATAATACATCATATATATCCATTATATGTACTTATAATAGTACATTATATTTGAGGATAAGAAATGAAATGCACTGTTCATGGAGACGGTAAGCCGTACGTACGTATGAACGCTACTTTCATTTCTATATCATACATTAATGGAAAGAAAACAATAATGATATAAAGGTATATTATAATTCCAGTATAACATCATATATAATAACTTTAAATCCATCCTTTATACATCCCACATATGGCATTAACGAATCAAATCACTTTGAGGGGGCAGTAGTCCGCACTTCCTAAAATGAAGATATCGCGTATACCCATAATGGAAGCCATAATGGTATTCCACAAATGAAAAATACAGAAGTTTAAGTAAAACCTAAAAATATCATATATAATATATAAATATAGTGACATCTTAATGGCCACCTTTGAAGGTGTTATATGAGTGTTGAACAATCATCGTTTCGTGAGGTAGAAATTTTCCATCCACAGAAACTGTATGTTCTTTAACCATTAGATGAAGGTGTGTGTAATTGTATCTCGAATAATTATTATAAAAACATCCTAATATATTGAAGATACTGGAGTTGTTACAAAATAAATTAATAAGAAGAGTTTAGGTGGGTGTAGAAGCAAAATAAAACAAATGAGCACAAGTGAAGACGTTGCTTTAAAATTGGGTAACTCCCTTTGGTTTGAACCAAAAGGGTAAATTGAAGAGATTCCTGCCAAAGATAAGGATTCTAGGATGAGGAGAAGGATGTGGAGAGACAAAACTATCAGATATTTGTTGAACAAAAGGCTTGAGAGGTGTGGGTAAGGTGGTAGAGGTGGGGGCCTTTTATAAGAGAAGAGGAGGGGCACTCTTGGAAAAGTATAAAATGTTACTTTATTTGTTAATGTTTTTCTGATTTTAATGGTCCCACATTGATGTGTTTCGAGGATAAGGTGATAAGGGTTCGAAATACACCCATCCAATAGGTTTTTGACATGTTTAGGTTCTATATTGTTCATTATCCTTCCATTTTATTTAAATCGTTTAATAATGAGGTCATCGCTGCATCATCATGATGTCATAAAGAATTTAATTTATTTAATGTCTAAAAATTATAAAAAAAACTACTTTGATATAGGAAATCTTCTTATCTTTCCAATAACTATTTATAGTCAAAATTATGACTAGTATAACCACATGTAAAAATTGTTTTAGTAAAACAAATCATGTTTGTGACATTTTTATTTTAACTTTAAATAAAAGGCATAAATGTCATTATCATACCCAAGTGGCTCCATGGGGTACCAAAAATCGACCCATGGGTTTTCATGGTCGTCCATAACTCATACAATAGGTTTAGGACATGTGTCAAGATATTTTCATTTTATTATAATATCATTTATACCTTAAATCACACTAATTACCTTTAATCGCGATTAATAAAACTGAAAAGTTACTTTTCATCAAAAATTATTTTCATCCCATTGAACCACATTTTACTTAACAATTAAAATCATTTAAATTGGATTTTTGAAATTCAAATCACAGAAGTGGTAAAGTCCCATTTAAATGAAAAATCAAATTTTGTAACCACCACTTTGTGGTTTCACTATTCATCAAAAATTGGAGATTTTCAGAAAAATACCAAAAACTCACCCTAATCTATATTTGATATTCTGAGTTCAAAAATGATGTCTATTTTACCAAATTCATAACATATAAGTTGCAATAATTAATTTTATAATTAATTCCCACAGTCAGAGCAAATAGCGTGTTTTTATGAAACAATAAGTATCAAAAGATTGACAGTAGTTTAAGTCCAATTTCAAAGTGAAATTAATTCAAATGACCACTATTAGATTAAATGGTAAAAATATATTCTAATTTAACTAAAAAAAATCCAAAATATAATCTAATCATATAAATAAACTAGACTAAAAAGAGGTTTTGAATTAAAATACAACATTTTTCACTATTCATTAAAAATGAACTTTATCAGAAAGATACCAAAAAATTAAACAAAGTAAATTTTGATGTCCCGATTATAAATAAGAATTTTATTTTGTCAAATATAACACATAAAATTGTCAGAAAGTGGATTTAAGAGAGGTTCGTCTTCAAAAGGCGGTTAATCGACCTTTTAAAGAATATTAGAATGTCTACATTTAAAATTGGATTAATTCGCATTTTTAATCCTCTAACATTTATTGTAAAGAGTAAAAATATTTGACAAACATATATAATCATTTTGTAGGTAGTTCTCTTCATTCCCTCCATTACAACGGCTAGGCATTAACTACTATTTAAAATAATATTATTTTATTATTAGAGTGCAACGTAAGCTTCCCAAGAAACTCGTTGTTGCATATTGGGTATGCCATCGAGCGTGGAATCCCCTTTAAAGTAATATTAATATTTTATTCACAAATATGGATAAATATAAAAATGTCATATTCAATATTTACCTGGGGTGTTAAATTGATGTTTCACTCCACTGAGGTGGTTTATCATTGAGAGGTATCTTATAGGGTGGCTGATTATACCCCTATTTATTATGGGTTGATTTTGAATTTTTGAGGGTGAGAATAGTATGAGAGATATCAGATGGAATGCCCCAGAGCACTATGGTCAATTAATTTTGCAAAATCTAGTGTTTTGTGTATTTTGGGTTGAAATGCTTTCTAATTTCAAGAGTTTCCAAATTTCTAGTTTTTCAGTTGGTTGGCCTAGGGCACCGGTAGGTTGAGGTGTCATTATGTTGAGGCATAGATGAGTCATGGAATTGGTGAGTGAAGGTGTTGGTGAGTCAGGGTGTTGATGTGTCTTCGCATCGGTGAGTTAAGGCATTAGTGAGTTAGTGTTTCTGTGATCCAGGGTGTTGGTGAGTTCTGGAATCCTTGAGTTAGGGAATTGGTGAGATAGGGAATCAGTAATTCAGGCATCAATAGGATTGGTATGTGGCTCAACATTTGTATCTCAGTGTCATTTGATCATGGTTGGTGAATTCCTATCGGTGGACTGCTGTAGGTGGCTTGTTGTCGGTGACTCACCCATCGGTGAATCATTTCTAATTTTTCCATTTTCTCCCATATTACATTTTATTTGTCGTAAATTATGTTTAATTATTTTTTTGTTATCTTCTAAAGGTGTTTAAATGGATATTCACTATATATTTAATATACTAGAACTTTGTGGATGTTGCAATAGTCGAACTGTGTGGTCTTGGCCACGATCCAATTTAAATTGCCTTGGAACTGTTTCCTTCCACTGATATAGGATCTATCTTTTTATAATGACAAGGTCCTCTCTAATATATTATCTTGGTGTGTGGAGAAATTTTCTTCCCAGACGAGTTGTACACATATGTTGTACGCCCCTGTTTAGTTTTCATTAGATTCTCTTCCTTGCGCAACCCCCTATTTTGGTGCGAATAGGATTTTTGGTCACCTATTGTTCTAGGTAAGTATTCATTCATCTCTCCTACGGTTTTGTATCTTGTGGGATAGTTTTTCATATTTCCTCTTGTAAATAAATCTGAAACCAATTTAAAACAGATAATAGGATGTAATAAACGGGGTCAGGGATGATGTTGATGATCGTTTCCTTTTATTTTTTATCTAAAATAAGTAATGTGAATTTTGTGGGTTGTATCACTCTGGAAATCATGGTTGTTGGTTGTATTTTCTTGCTCACCTGTGATGTTTCATGCTTATCAATAATTCTCTCTTGAAATGAATACAATCATGGAACATGATTAGTCACATATACCTGATTAAATGAAAAGGATTCCCCATTATCAAATTGTATTTTTTATCACCCTTTTTTTCAAAGTGGAATTAAATATCCTTTGTTAGATCAATCCAAATATACTCATCTTGTTTTAGTGTGGTTGTGTGTTGTGTGGGTCTTGATAGTATTATCAGTATGAAGGTAATATGGTGGTGTTTTTGGTAGCATGGTTTTGGGAAAAAAGGTGGGAAAAGGAGTTGGTTTGGTGATAAGGGTGTGGTATGTTTGTTCTATTGGAACCAAGGTTGTTCGTTGCAAATAATGGAGTTTGGTTTGTGTTTTTTGTCAATATTCACATGGATGACTTGGAAGTTTTCAAGGAATGAGGTCATACATTTGAACCTGAAAAATAATAGAACCAAATACCTTAGAAGATGGACCATATACCATGACCTAGGAATGGTTCCCAGCTGCAATACAGGTAGTAGGAATGGTACATTGAGTAGTGTGTTGAGCGATGTGCAGAGCGGTGTGTGAAAGCGAGAACAGTTCACAGCAATGATACATGGTAAAGGCATGCAGTACCTGGAATGATGAATGTGGAAAGGAAAATGTTTTGTAGCAATGGTACGTAGTGAAGGCATGCAATACGTGGAGTGCTAAAGGTTTGCAGAATTTTTGTGGTTCACAAAACCGAAGCAGTACATGGTGGAGGCTAACCGTACAAAGATGGAGTTTAGTTCACAATGAGGATTTTACGACATTAAAAATTTGGTTAAATTGTATTAGCAAAATTTTAGGAGTTATGTGCCTATTTAAGGAATATTAATCCCCTTTTTATGTAAAAATATTGGAGATTATAATTTCTGGAAGAAATTTTTTGATGTTCGAAGTGGTTTATAGAGGAAAAGATAGTAAGCCGTGAGAATCGTCCGTGTAAGGAAGAAATTACATGGAAGAGAGTGTGGTTCGTGCAGGATGCTCTCGTATTACAAGGTGGAGTAAGGTAATACGAAGATAATTATGGTTCGAAGAGGAGTAGAGTAGTATGCTGAGTCGGGTGATATGCGAGGCATGTCAGTATGCGGTGGAGCTGGACGGTATTCGGAAACAGCAATGGTATGTGGAAATAGAAGTAGTACACAGAAAACACAAGGAAGCATAAAAATTGACCACATCAGTTTGTGAATGTAATTTTTATAACATATCGGTGTATAGGAAAATAAATCACATTTTTTGAGTGATTACATGAATTCAACAGAGCATAAAATTATAGTTTAGGATGCAAGATTTAATGTTGAACCATTTATGTGACCTTCTTGTCGTTAAACTGGGTGAATATTATCCCAATGCAGTGAGTAAGCGAGATTCAGCGGAAGTGATTTTAGGGACGCAGTCTACAATCCCTAAAATCTTGTAAAGTTAATGCATCAGGCACACAGTGACTGTTATAAACACTTTTAATACACAAATTTTAAAGATAAGTGGTTATGTTAAAAGTGACACATTGTCGGTATGTGCTCCTTGGACGTATCCCTTAGTGGTGAACCAATTAAAATTGTTGTGGCATTTCTTTGCATGTGATTGTTTATTTTATGTACTTCCTTTTTAGATAGGAATAACTGGTTCCTTCCATCATGGGAACAATATCCTCTAGTTTAAAATAAAAATATGACACCTTGATTCACCCCTCCCCTCTCAGGGTGTTATTGGGTCCTTCAAGTGGTATCAGAGTGTAAAGGTGTCTCTTGGTAATGTTGACCTATTTTTCTAATAATGAGATTACAATTAATATCTGGGGAATTAATTTTTTAATGTATGTTACATTCAAATATGGAATAATAGGATGATATTTCATCTAAGATCTCTTTGAATTGATGTAATTTTTTCCACTACACAAGGAATATAGATCATTGATCTAACTGGTCAATCTATAACAGCTACAAATAATAAAATGTTGTGTGTTGATTCTAAAGCACAAAATGACCTTACTGCATCTATTTTTGATCAAATATATATATGAATGTGATGAATTTTACATCATAAAATTCTATATGGGAGAAATTGGAAAATATATATGAAGGTGATAGGAATGTTAATGAAGTAAAGCTCCATATTTTACACAACATGTTTGATGATCTGATGATGCACCCTAATGAAAATACTTATATTTTCTTCAATAGAATTACTGATGTTGTAGGATAAATTCTAGGGCTTTGTGAAGAGATCAAATACATTGATATTGTAAATAAAATATTGATAATACTTTCTCCCATTTATAATATAAAGTTTTCAGCTCTTGAAGAAAGGGATATTTGCAAAATTGTTATTGATAATCTGTTGAGGAGCATTGTCGTATGTGGGATGAGAGTCAACCCAGGAGATGAAACGACTCATGTATGCAAGAAAATGGAATCCATATACACAAAAATCTGAGAAATTCTAGGATATTGTGTTTATGAATATGGTGAGGAAAATGAAGTGCTTTCTCTCATTTCTGATAAACTCAAGAAAGGAACAAGGACATTTGAAGGAATGCTACCTCTGTCTTGATTTCACTATGGAAATGTTGGTCAAATTTCCTCTTGTTGCCCAAGAAATTTTAATGATGAAGAAAGTGAATATAGAGCCATTAAAATTCCTCAAAAAGGGTTGTCAAAAATAGAGTCTTCAAATATGGGAAGACATTTCAATGAAATTTTTTTGTCTATGATGAAGAAGATAATGACAATGAACTCCTTGAGGATGAGGAACCATGATTCAAATCTAGGAACTGTGCTTCCATGATGGATACAACTGAAAAATCTGAATCATAAAAATATAAGTTTGGTGATAATCAGTTGACTACAGATCTCAATTCCAAGTTGCAACTTAAAGATTCTTTTGTTAAGCATAAGAATCAATGTAAGAGATTCAGTAAGTAGAAATAAATGGTATAAGAATCATCATAATATAAAGATCTGTGGTAAGAGGAAGTTGAATGACTGGATGAACTGGTGAAAGTACAATCTTCAATCCCTGAAATCACTGATGATGTTCTAGAAATGAAACATAGAATTTATGAATAAGAAAAGGTCATCAATGCCCTTACCTCAAGACTATAGGAGATGTCCAAGACCATTGAGGGACATAAAGATGATGTTGTTACTCTGAGAAGCAAACTCAAAAGATAATCAATTTCAAAAGATGAAAAAAAGAAAATTCAATTTTGATAGTTTTAAAATGTTGAGATGTTAGAGGGAGAAAATTTTGGTTCTGATGGAGTTGAAAATATCCTGAGTGATCAAAGACCTGAATTTTTTGGAAATAGTGGAATTGGTTGTGATGCTTAAAGGATGAATGCTATAAATAAAGTTAACTAGAATAAAGGCAAGCTGATAGTTTGTCATGTTTAAAATCCACCAGAAGTTTTGAAAAGGAAACCCTTAAATCAAAATTAATGGAGAATTGAGGATTATCCTCATGTTTCCAGAAATTATAGGCATTCAATCTATTTTCCCGATGAAGAAGGTATGAGGAGAAACAGAAGAAAGAATACATTTCCTTTCATGAAGTTTCAGTTTTCTGGCTATCTAGGCCATACCATATCATTCTATATAGAGGAAAGGAGATATATGAATGTAGAATAGTTAGGAGTTCAAAAAAGGAGAACATATTCATATCCTACTTCTTGTAGAAAAAATAATTTCTATGGATATTGTTTTCATAATTCAAACATTGTACATAAAGCTTGTGTTGAAGGAAGAGGTTAACTGGAGAAATTATTTCAATGCTCAGTGATGATTTCATACTCGTCAACCAGAAGGTGTTTCTATTTCCAATAGGATTTCTCCTATAGAAGAATAATTTGAATGTGAAGAACACATGTACATGGAAGAGAGAATTTAAATTCCATCAGTGTCCAACACACAATCCAATATCTCATGGAAAGAAAGAAAAATATTGGAAAATCCAATTTTGCAGAAGTATCCCTCAAAGCTACAAAGAACAACCTCACCTGGATTCTCTATAGAGGATTTCCATCCCACAAGATGGCTAATGTAGATCTATAATCGAATATCATGAAAAATGTAGATATAACAGTGAGGTTTGTTAATGATGGTGCTCTTAAGATCAAAGTTAGTTGAAATACTAAACTGGATAAAGACGAGTTGAGGAAGACATATGTTCTTTATGTGGATAGATTGCATCACAATATTATGAGTGTGAGTTAACTCTGTAACTCATTCCATATTGTGACGTTCAACTAGAATGGATGTACTATAAGAGGAAAGTCATGGAATTATCTCATTAAATGATGTAGAAAAGGTTGATACATACATCGGGTTGAAAATAAGGAGAACATTTTCTACTTAACATTTGAAGAGCAAAACAACTTATAGCATCAATGATTGGGGCACATCACTCAAAAAGAAAATGAAAAGATATCTAAGATAAATATAGTCATGGATATTCCAAATCGGAAGCATTAACGAGAACAATATTGTGATGCATGCATGTGAGGGAACCTGATCTGTAGTTCCTACCAGCCAAAGTAGAAAAGAGCATCAATTCACCTTAACCTCATCCATACAGATGTATGTGACCTAATAAATGTTGATGGAACAAATGGAGAAAGGTACATTTTTCTTTTCATAGATTATTATTTTAGAATGTAATGTGTGGTCGTTATACATATGAAGTGGTAATTTCTTGATTTTATGAACACCTATCATTGAGTCACCAAGAATGATACGGGACAGAAGATCAAAGTCCAGCGGTCTAACAATAGAGGGGAATAAAAATCCATTGAATTTGAAAAATACCTAGAGGAGCATGAGATACAACATGAGGTTGATATAGTGGGAACTACCCATCAAAATGGTGATGTTTAGCACATGAATTGATTAGTAAACAACATATCCATATATATGCTGATTAAGAGTTGTATTCCTCGATATTACTTGATAGAGGCAGTATAAGAAGCATTGTATATTAAAAATCAAATAAGAATATATATGGGTTAGACAAAGACACCTTTTGAATTGTGGAATTGAAGGAATGCCTATTTAAATTACTTTCATGTTTTCAGAAGTAAATTTTGTATCCGAAACAAAAATGGAAATCAATGGAAGTATGTAGACAATTAATACTAAGGAATATTTCTTGGATATCAATTGAACAGATAATCCTAAAAGTGTTTCAATTTGATCATTGGAAGAATTATGTAAAGCAGTGATGTATGATCATTGAATATAAAAACATTATTTCTTCAAATAATTCTTATGTTGATGTGATAGAAGATGATAAATAATATGAAAATGGAAAAAATGTTACTACAGAGGTAGAGGAAGGTGTGAGAAAATCTTAGGAGTCTCATCCTGATGTTGACTCTGATGATGAATCAGAAGATGGAGCCGTACCTTGGGAGAATTCGGTTGAAATGAAAATAAGAAATCAAAGAGTAGAGATTTTTCAGTCCAACATTATCAGGGATCAGAATGCACCAACCAAGAATAGGAGAATGAAGAAAAATTCCCATTCAACATATTTATCATTTTTAGAACCATCCTCATTTGAAGGGGCTACAAAGGATGAGTCACAGATAAATGCAATGAATGAATAGTTATATTAGATTCACAAAAATCAGACTTGAGATCTTTTCAAAAGACATAAAGGTCACAATGTGATTGGTAGAAATTGGATTTTCATGAATATAATTGACAAGCATGGAAATGTGATCAGAAATAAGGCATTCTTGGTCTGTAAGGGATATTCACAAATCAGAGGTGTTGATGTTGAAGAGACATTTACTCCAGTAGAACAACTGGAGTCAATAAAACTACTCCTTTCCCTGTAAATCCAAAGCTGATATAAATTGTATTTAATGGACGTCATGAGAACATTTTTAAATTGATTTTTAGATGAATAATTCTACATCAAACAACCCATGTTGTTCTTTCATGGAAATGAGGAACTGATTGTTTGAAAATTAAAGAATGATATCTATTTCTTGAAACAAGAACTAGGAGCATGGTACTCTCAGTTGGACTCTTATTTGAGAAAGCATGAGTTTAAAATAGGAGGACTGGATCACAATCTCAATGTGGAAAATTCACAAAAGGATCAATTCGTGGTTTTGGAATATGTGGATGATATTATTTTTTGTGGAAGAAGGCATGAATTAGTGGATGTATTTGGTAATCACATAAAATCAAAATTTGAAATGTCCATGATTTGTGAACTCGCATACTTTTTATGGCTGCAGGAGATTCAGAAGAAGGATTTCATTTTCATTTCACAGTAAAAGTATGCAAGATATCTGCTAAAGAAATTTAATATACATGATTCTAAACTAATGTCAACTCCAATTGTAGTTGAGAAAAAACTCAGGAAGCATGAGGAAGGAACTTCAATAAATCCCACCATATATAAAAGAATATTTGGAAACCTATTGTACCTGACAGTGACACAGATAGATATTGTCTTTTCAACTTGCCTTGCGGTCCACTTTTAGAGTAACCCGAATGAAGAACATATGGGGACACTGAATAGAATCATGATTTACATTAAAGGTACAAATAATTATGGTATATACTTTTTTTCCGAAAGATATAGTGAAATATTATCATTTTCTAATGCAGATTGGGTTGAGGATGTGGTGAAAAGAAAGTATACCACTGGTGGAGCATTCTATATTGGGAATAAATGTGTGGGCTGGTAAAACAAAAAATAGTGAAGTAATTCACTTAGTACTGGTGAAGCTGAATATATGTCTACTACCAAGGCATGCACTCAGTAAATTTTGAAGAAGCAGCAACTGATTGACCTAGGTGATGAGGTGAAACAACCAATGGGGATTTACTGTGACAACAAGAGCACAATTGATCTTTCGAAGAATCATGTTAATCATTCTTGTATAAATAATATTGATATCAGATATCACTTTATCAATGAAAATTTTGAACAAGGTGTGTTAAAAATGGACCATGTGGGAACTAATGAGAAAGTGGATTACATTTTGACAAAGCCCCTGTCAGCGGCTGTGTTTCAGAATCATAAATTGATCCTTGGTGTTCAGCCACCTCCCAGTGCATAAGGAGGTTACAAGATTCCCCTACACAAAGTTTTTTTAAGTTTTTTTAAATATTTTTTTGGAAATTAAATAGGTTTATGGGGGAGAAACGATCCACAAGGAGCATATTTTGTTTACTCTACAAGTAAATATTCATTTCACTGGGTTTATAGCCAATTGGGGAGAATGAATAAATTCAATGGAGTGCGGGGGAGAAACGAAAACAATGAGAACTCAATTCATGATCTCTAAATTTTTTTCTACACTAAGGAATACTCATGTATACTTAGAGTTATGGTTGAGTTGTTTATTTAAGGATCAGGTTTTGATCGTAGCTGGAACATCAATGAACTTATATGGTGATTTTCAATAAACACAAAGGGGGAGATTGTTGGAACCAAGGATATTCATTTCTAATAATGGAGTTTGGTTTGTGTTTTTTTTAAATCTACACATTGAGGAATAGGATGTTCGCAAGGAATGAGGTCATATGTTTGAGCCTGGATGTATTAGAGAAGGTGGTTTAGTTTCCTCGTGTTTACAAAATTTATGGGCCTCAAAATCAGGATTTTGGTTTTGGAAGACAACTGTTTTTCAGATATGAGTGAATGGTATCTGAAACAACAAATAAAGTTCGAAATATAAGATAACTACATACCTCAGTACATGGACCACATACCATGTTCTGGAAATGGTTTGCGGATACATTACAGGAAGTGGGAACAGAATGCAAAGTGGTGCATGGAACCGAGAACAGTTTGCAACAACAGTACATGGTGATGTAATGCGGTACACAGAATGCTGAAAGTTGAAACCAAAAATGGTTCCCAACGAAGGTACGCGGTGAAGGAATGTGGTACACAGAGTGCTAAAGGTTGTAGGGGTTTTTGCAGTTCGCAAAACAGGATTGGTATGAGGTGTATGCTTACTGTGCGTTGATGGAGATAAGTTCATATTGAAGATTGTCCCACATTGAAAATTTGGCTAAATCGGATTAGAAAAAATTATGGAGATAAATTCCAATTTAATGAATAATAATCCTCTTTGTTAAGTGATTATATTGGAGATTAATATTTTGGGAAGAAATTTTTGTGATTTTTGAAGTGTTTTTCGGAGGAAATGATTTTTCGTAGAGAAAATCATCCACGTAAGGAAAACTGCCCACGGAAGAGAGTGTGGTTCGCATAGGTTGATCTTGCAGTACGTGGTAGAGCAAGGTATTATGCGGATTTGGAAGGTTCCCAGAGGAGTGGATCAGCAAGAATATTGGGGCTATACACAGATTAGGGAAGTATAGGGTGGAGCTGGATGGTATGTGGAAATAATAGTGGTACACGGAAACAATATAAGTACACAGAACACTAAAGGAATCCTAAAAATTGACCAAACCAGTTTGAAAAATTAATTTCACAAACATATTGGTTTATGGGATGAAAAATTACATATTTTTTTGATTACATGACTTCAACAAAGCATCCATTTATAGTTGAGGATTCATGATTTAATGCTAAAACATTTCAGCGACCTTCAAGTCGATAAACTGAGTGAAGATTCTCCCAATGCAGTGAGGATGAGAGAGTCAGCGGAAGTGATCCAAGGGACGCAGGGGGAGATCAATAAAACCATGTAAAGGAAATGTTCCTGGTACATAGTGGCTATACTAAACACTTGTAATCCACAATATGTGAAGATTATTGGTTTTGGTATGACCGAAACATTGTTAGTTTATGTTCCTTGTGTGTAGCCCTTAGTGGTGAACCAAGTAAAAATGTATTTTCATTTAATTCCATGAGATTGTTTATTTTCTGAACATCCTCTTCAGACAAGATTAATAGGTCCCTACCAACAAGGGAACAAGATCCATCAGTTTAAAAAAATTGACACCCTAATTCACCCCTCCTGTCTTAGGGTGTTCCTAGGTCCTTCATGTTTAGTGGGGTTGTGGTTTAGTGGTGGTGGTTTTGGGATTTATGTATGAGATGTTACAGGTGGAGTGATGGAAACTATGGTTTAGTGATTGATTGATTTTGGAATGGATGGACTTTTTAAGCAGTGGTACTGCATTTGGGAAGTGGTTGGGCATTGGGGCTGCAGGACTGGGTTATGTCCTAATTTCATGTTGTGACTGTTATAATGGGCTCCCTTACAATTATTCCTTATTTATTTGTTTATGCTGGGCAGTGTTCGGTATGTTTTCTTCACCATATAATGTTTTTAGTGTTTTTTAGTTTCCCTGGTGGGGATGGGAATAAATAAATTACTTATTTGATAATGTATAATAAAAATTGTTTAATTCAATTGATTGCGGGTATGTTTTGAGTTGGGGTTTGTAGTTAAGCTGTGTTCAAGTGTCCTTCATTCATGGTTGTATGTGCATGTATGGGTAGAATAAATTCTTATTTTGAGTGGTCTGGTTTTATATTTGGAATCCAATAGGATAGATTGAGTGTTGTTTACCTATATATATACTTGTATTTCCTTATGTTTTCTATACGCACCCAAACCATGTTCAGTACTATGTGCCAAAAACCCCAATTGTTATAGGGAAGGGTGTCTTTCCTAACATCTTGGTTGGTGGATGGATGGATGGATACTAACTTTACACTTCTCCATCTTATAGGAATTTATCTCCCTAGATTCTATAATAATGTTGTAATGGCTTGAGGTTTATTACTAGATTTATGGTATTGGTTGTGTGACAGGTGTCATGTTTCCCAAGTGTCTTCAGGATGAGGCCAATGTGTTTTCAGGAGAGACGTGGGGTGGTTGTGGCCTATATTTCTATCAGTGGGATGTGTGTGGTTTCTTTCCCATGTGTGTGTGGGAGGGTTGTCATTGTGGGTATTGTGCTAGAATATGGTAGAGTTAGGAAGTTCGCCATTTGGGATTAGCAGTTATCAAGAGGGAAGTGGTGCAGGGTACACAAATATCGATCTTATTACTACTTTACTTTACATTACTTGCATTATTTATTGATCATTCCATGGTGAGTTAGGGGTGGATAGTATTCCATTTTAGGTTCTTTTAAGTTTTCTATTTTTTCTCATAGGGGAATTAGTATGCTTCTACCACTTGTGCATGGGTGAATTTGGTTTTCCCTATTAAGTATACTTGTATGCTTATCCTATGTATATAAAAATAAATTTAGGTCTCCTGGGAGATATCATTTATTGTGTTAGAATTTACTAGCTCGGACATTGGTGATTGTTTCTACGTCACTTCTTAGTTTTATTATGGTACATACTTTGGAGTTTTATTTTTATTTCTAGAATTTTTACTTAAGTATTCATGTTGGATGGATTTTGTTTCCTTTATATATATCTTTGTTGGAGTTATTTGAGTTTTACATCTTATCTCCCCAACATGGTCAATATATAAATGGAAATACCTCCCACTTTTTTGAATTTACATACCCTTGGTGATGGTCACCTCCTAGGGGCCTATTGGAGATGAAACTCAGCGGTCATTAACTCTCTTTCATCTTGAGGAAGAAAGTTATAGGAATCTTGATATCCCATCCCTCACCATGAAGAAGGTGGGTCATCACACAAATGTATCATGGTGCACAATACGAAATTTTTATAATGAAATTAAATTTTAGGCAAAGAACCACATACTTTATGGATAATGTAAGAATCAGATGAAAATATAATTAATACAAAGAAAACGATCTTAAAATATAATAAAATTACTAAATTTCATTATACTTAATGTAGTTTTGGAAGAGGAAAACCATATAAATGAAATTATTTTTCATTATATTAATCATTTCTAATAGATTTGAAAATTAAACAAAATAAGATATTAAAATTATAGTATCCTTTGAACACAGTGAAATTTAAAGATTGATAACGATATGGATATTAAAACCCTAATTATTTATGAATTATGGTAAACCATTTTCATTACTCTTTAATATCACCATTTCTAGTATATCATTTTTCATTACATGGAATATTTCTCAGGAAATTAAATTTTAGATAAGAATATATTACCTCAAATAGAAACATCTATTAAAGTTCACGAGTCTCCATTATAAAAAAATTATTGTCTTAATAACCTATTTAATAAACTTATTCATATATATAATAACTATGGAACTAAATCTATGATTATTTTCTACACAGATATTAGGTAGTCATTATCCTTTTTCAATATTGGGTGTGATTATTCTTAATCTTTTTTAACTAAATTCTTAATTGTGTTATTGTTATTTATTGTTTTATGAATTTTAATCATTATTAGGTCATACATGTTATATGACTTATGATTTAAAATTATATTTAATGTTATAATTTTATTCAATGGGATTGTTTTTGTGATTCATAAAAATGAAATCGGTGATTATAATGTTTTGGTGATATTTAATGAACATGAATAGTTATCTTAACTAATAAGATTAGTATTAATGTTACCACTCTAAAAAATAGAATCCTTTTATAATTTTTTATGTCATTTATTATTAGTATTTATTTTCTCATTTACATTATTGTAATTATATTATAGCATTTTTTGAGTATGTTGTCAGGCCAATCCAAACATCAAAAATCCATAATTAATGGATGAGTATAGTTATGAAAGTGGTTTCTTTTAGAATAATAATGTTATTAAACAAGTATAATGGTGTAATTTACATATTTTAATGTGATTGATCATATTTAATGATACTTTTTTAAATTATAATGAAGCAATATGGAAAATAAGATATGTTACTTTGTTGAGGTGGTAGTCCGCACACGCACAATTGTTATTTTTTATTTGAAATGGGGAATATAGGATAATAGTTAATCTATAGAATAATAACATTTAGAACAATAAAATACTTATTTAAATGTATTAAATGAAAAAATTTATATTTCGATATGTACGATATAAAAGAAACAATTTTTGGGAAAATTTGTACTTGCGTATAGGGAATGGGCATTCCCTTAGAGGACTCCTTGGAAATTGAGACCATTGGGTAAATCCATGTGAATAGAATATAAACTAACTGAAATATTATTATTAGGTAATTAATATGTTTAAATGTTCCTTAGAAAATAAATTTCTCTTTTCTCTTTAAGTAGAAGTGAGAGGCCCCTGTATAAGTTGTAATAATCGAATTCTTGTAAATATTTCAACTAAAGTGACCGTATGTTTCACATGATAATAAGTCCAAAAAATGGAAAAACGGATTCGTTGATGATGTATGATCCGTAATACCAAAAACATTAATTTTAATAGTTGTTTAAATCAATTCTTTTAAGTCTATTACTCATAGAATTTTCAAAATTACCATTTTTTACCTTTGTAACAAAGGTTTACATAGGTACATTACCTTAAATGAATAAAAAAATAAAGTTATTTTTATTACATGATTTTTACCTACAAATCCAAAATAATAAATCCCTTTTATCAGATAAAATTTATATTAGTAATAAATATTAATTTTAACATCCATAAATATAAAGTGTAAAACCCCATGTTTAAAAAAAGTTGTATTAATTAGATTAAGCGTTATGTGTAGGATAAAATTATATATTTTTAATATTTTCCTGAAATATATTTTTTGGTTATAAAAAATTATATTTCATATTTTTTTCAAAGAAATTCAAAACCGAATTTCACAAAAATAATATTTATATATAAGGTAAGAGAAAAATTGTGTTGTTTATTGGAAAATGTTACTTATGTTTACAAAATGTAAAATCATGGTTTCATAAATTCATAATGGTTTTAGGAAACATATATTTCTATTCCTGAAAAACATATTTTATCATGAATGATTTTTTTTAATTTTTAAAATCATACATTCTTAATTGATAGGGTTATAAACATTATGGTTTTAGAAAAAATTATATTTTCCAATATTCACTAAATAAATTTTGTTAAAAAATAAAAAAAGTAATATGAATGTGTTATTTTTGTATTATATCAAAAAAAATTCACATTTATTCAAAACATGAATTCTAAAATATATATATGTAACATGTTAATTAATATTCTAATTAAAAAAATTATATCAAAAAAATCCTTCTTAAAAATTTTGTGCCCTCCATATCATTTCATAATAATTTTAATTATAAATAATTCTAATATATTGGTTCATATATATAAATATTATATATTATCATAATAATTAAAAAGTTTTCAATTTAAGTTATTACTAATTTAAGATGTTATTTAGAATCATTAATCATTATAAATATTAAATCATATATTTTATATATCCATTAAATATAGGAAATATTATTTTAGTGGCATCATTTTTATTTAAAATAGGATTTTATTATTCTTAAAAATTTATAATAATATTCATTTAATATGGCATGGATAATTTTATTTCAGTTTATTATAGAATAAAATTTTGGAAAAGTGATTGTTTAAAGGGAAAACTATATAGTAATATCTGAGGTAGTTATTTTATACCACATAAATAAATTTCAACCTCAAAATTATAACTATTTTATATTGATAGTAATAGCTAAGGGTATCCAAATTATGTAAATCACAAAAGTAGTAATTTATAATGATATATCGATTTCAATATCATTGGTAATTCTAGGAAATTATTTTTAAAAAATATAGTTCCCAAACAATTCATAGGGATAAACATTACATAATTTCATTTTCTAAATATGGATTCTAAACAACAACTAAAATCATAATAGTTTTTATAGTATCCAATTAGAGTGAAATATCATATAAAAACAGAATCCTATAATGTCATTACTTATGGAACAATTAATTTAGGATTTGATAATTTATTTCTAATATACTATAATTAGATCAACCTATTACCATTTTATTTTAACCTAGGTTATCCATGGAAATATTTCTATTAGGTTTTATTCACTAACTCCTCCTTGATTTTCAATATATTTAAATCATTCATAATTGATCACAAATATAATGTGATTAACAAAATAATATCCCTTGGGAGTCTCTATCCAGGTGTCAAGTCTTATGCACACTCATTGTTCACTGATTGATGATTGAGTTTACACTCAACCATCCCATTCTAGTTGAATAACCCTAAGTGCTTCTATTCCATAACCTTATCCACTTTTATGTATCTAGATTGGTATTTAATTTCATAGTGGACTAGATACTCTTTAATTTACTAATACATCTATATTTTATCCTATACATGTAATTATCTTAAGGGTATTCGCTAATTTTACCTTTTCCTATTCTAAAAAAATATCTAAAATAATCAAAAAAATTGACATAAAATAAATTTGATAGAAACTAAACCACCCCTGACCCACACTCCTAAAACACATTCTAGAAAGTCTTTCTTTAGATGGAAGCTATGATACAAGGTTAGAGGAGCCAATATATATTTCATAAAATTATTATAATATAATCATTAAAACTCGTAAATCCTCTCACATTCATAAGAATTTAATTTTTAGTGACTTCAAGGAAAAGTTAAATAGAAAACATATTTTACGAAAAAGTGCACATTTATCCCTAATCAAGCCATACTAGAAAACCTTATATGATTATAATAATTTATACTCATCATCATAACCTATTAAGTAGAAACATTTGAGTAAGATCTCAGGTCTTTCTGAGGGTATGGATCTTTCCTTTCAAGTTAAATGTTTTTCATTTTCCTTTTTGTCTTAGTCCCTCTGCCCGGTCGGGGGACAGTTGGGTTATTTTTGGGAATGAAAGTGGAAAAGAGGATGAATGTTGGATGAAGGCCAAGTACACATCATGTACTTAGCGTACATTTCATTTACATCTCGTACACGTCGTGTACTGGCCCGTTACGATGAGAATAATGTCTAGTTTAGAAATAAAAATGATAGTACATGCCATGTACTTGGCCAACACGTCATGTACTATCCAATGATGTTTCTTATATAAAATATGTAGTAGCCTCAAATTTTGACTAATAGAACTATTTCACACATTTTATAGATCCAAACCCCCTCTAATCTAGTTTTTCAGATTCAGAAACTATCTAGACTCTGATTCATGCATGGTAAATCGTGTTGGAACTGTATCAGTATGTAATTGATTATTTTTTGTTTGTTCTTCATTATTCAGAAAAACGACAGCTCTATTCGTATTTTGGATCAAATTCCCTAATATCTCAATCTTTTTTTCCTTGTATTTCTTCAAAACTAGGAGGAATTAGGATTTCATATTGGCTGATATTTCTACTACTAAGTTGAGGTAGGTTCTCTATATGTTTGTTTGTATTTTTTTGGTGCTTTATGGGAATTAATCCTTCCTACCGCCCGTTGGAATTTACATAGAGGCCTCATTTTTTGGATTGTTCATTTCCATAAGCATAGTTGGACCTAGTGAGGTTTCTCGTAGGTTCATTTTAGTTTTGTTGTCACCCATTTAATGATTCAAAGTCACCCAAGGGGTGTCCAAAAAGAATAAAAAAATTTATGCCAATTTAAATCAACCAAGGGGTTTGTACTTGTGATTTGCTAGTTAGAGGGACCCGTTAATGCATTGATATCATGAATATCATTATTATAATATGTAATACCTCCTTACCTTATTATATTTAGTAATTCCATGCTTTTTTAATTTAACATGGATTGTTGAATGGATGATATGGGTGGGTATACATATATGAATTTGTAATGGGATGATAAATGGTTTATGTGGGAGGGTAGGCCAATATTCTTGTAGTTGATAAATATTTCGCATGAGTGGGTATACTCAATGATTTTTAAGGCTGATGTAAGTTGGTATACTCACATGGAATGTTTTTTAAAATTTAATTATGGAATGATTAAACAAATGGTTGATTGATGCCATGGACTTCTCTCCATGGATCTAGAATGCAGTAGAGGATGCCTTGGGTTGACTCTGCCCCTTGGTCTTGATTTCATTGGATGTCTTAGGCCATACTACCCTATGGACGTGGATTCTTTGGTCTCACATAAAACATTCTATTGTCAAGCTTCTAGGACCTCAACCAGTGCCTAAGTGAGTTTCCACTAGGACACCTATGGGACTCAAAGGGATGCCTTGGACAGGGTGCTTAGATCCAGCCCTCTGTCGTCTAGATTCATTATAGTGATGCCCTGGTACATGACACCTTGGATCTGTCCCTTTTGGTCTAGACATAACTATATGGCATGGTCTTGGGATATTTGACTTCACTATATGGTGTGGCCATGGAATACTTTACATCTGTATATAGTGTTGTTGTGGGTTTCATAATACAAATGGATGTATAGCATAGTTGTTTGAATTTATTACTTTTCTTTTGGCTTATTTATTAGTACCTGACTCTTTTAGAGGTAGCCTTGAGGTATAGTGGGTTTTACATACTACCATACACTTATTCCATGGGTATACACACTTCATTTACTGGTTGTTTACACTTTCTAGCACTTTTTACATTGCTATTAGAACCATATAGACCCAGGTGGTGGCCTACTGGGATGTTTATCTCACACCCTATTTGGGCCTCCTTGGGGACCCAAATAGATTTTATGGTTGTAGGTGATAATAGGTGCATGCGCCCTAGAACACATTATTGACTGTGGGTTTTGAGGAAGGGAGCATAGGACCAAGATAGGTCTTGTAATTCTAGGATACCTTTTTGGTCTTTGTTCTTTTTGGGATGTAAATTGAATTACATTTATACTTACCTACTTTGGTTTCTTTCTACATACACGCATCTTCCATACCATTTTGTATATGAGTCACTTCTATTTATTGTTATGTATTCTTATCTTGCTTGCCTTACTATTAGTTAACCTCTTTTTATTTCGCTTCCTCTATTTACTGAATGTTTTGAATTATACTGTGATACTCTCGTAATGAGGGCATAGTCTCCCAATTGATTCACCTAGTCCCCACTAGTATTTGGTAGCCATTGGCATTTGGGGATATTTACATGAGTCCTTCGGACCCACCGGGCTCGGGGCACCGTTTCGGGTGGCATCTAGGTCCGATATTTTACAAAGTAGAATCATAGGAGTTTTTTCTAGTTTGACATTCTGTTTTGAAACAGTATAAAGGGATAGGAAGTAAAAGGAGTTTAATAGTAAATTGTTCCCCATCGTAGCTAATCCACGTATAGGGAAAATCCAAATATCCAGGAATTGAGTTCTGATTTACTAGATTTTAACTATTACAGGTGATTGGATTTCACCATTGGGTGATGAACTTGATTCCTACTATTACTATTGAAACAATTCTGGGTTCTATTTTAGTTGAAATCTAATGATATAAGGGTGTTCCATCGCATGCATCATATAGACACTTATTACAACTACATGAAATGCATTATGCCATTCCATCTAGGATGCATTAGATATTTCAGGTTGTTGCGATAGGTGATGTGATAGTTGTTCTTGCAATTGTCTTAGTTAGGTGAAGTAGATAAATGTGTGACGTAATCATTTAATTCATAAGGATTATAGACCCTTATGAATGGGGAAATGAAGCACTGATATAATGTAAATAATAAATGGATATGATATATGAATGGTTTCAATGGGAACCTATGTTTGGTTCATAAGGTGTTATGGGCCCTCATGGATTTTGAATTGGTAACCCATTGTGAAATTTCCTAGGTAACTATATGTGAACTCGAATGGAAATGGATCTTGAAATGAAGGATAGAGACATGACCTAGAACGTATTTTGAGTAGGAAAGAGGTATAGTTTCAAGTGGTTTGATGGGGTTTCATTCTACATTGTTGTCTTTAGAAGCAGGTTTTGGGTTTGAATTGGTTTCCAAGAGTGTTTCAAATTATCCTATTCATCGATATTTGTGCTTTGATTTTTGTTCTTTAATGAGGCATGCATTTGGAATTGTAGAAACATTCTGCCACATGTACCTCCATTGGTACGCCGCAAGGGAGGTAATGAACCTACTTCATATATCGTGTTCCACAAGATACCAGTTGATCCTCCAATAGTGAAATCTATGTCACCTGATATTGTTCAAGATGAAGGTGTTGAGGCACAGTTCCATGAGGTTTTCTTTCGATATATGCATATGATCAATGCAGCACCGCATCCAACCATGACTACGTCTAAGCTGAAACTGGTGTTCCAACAATAGCATCCTCTTATGTTTTTAAGGTATTGTGGACCACATGCTATAGAGTAATATCTAGAGACCATGTAGGAAATTTTTTAGCATCTGGTGAAACCGCCGAATAGAAGGTTCATGCTCGTGACTTACATGGTACGTGGACAAGCAAAGCACGAGTGTCATGTTTTCAGCCGGTATGATAGCATGCAGAATATGGGTTGATATGAATTCCAAACCTACTTTTATGACTATTTCTACCCCTTCACTCTGTGATAAGTGTGTTCTATGAATTTTATGCATCTGGAGCAGGGTGCGATTAAGTTTATGGAATACTCGGCATGATTCACAGAGCTATAATTTTTACAAGGATGTATCTTACTGATGAGCTATCGATGTCAAGGCACATCAAGGAATGTATCATACATTATATAAATTATTAGTTCAACATGATCAGGGTTCCATATATCATTAATATTGTGAATATAGTGCTGATTACAGAGCAGAACCTGAGGGAAGCTGGGGGTACAAAACAGGGGAGTGCGGTTTCTCACACAAGTAGATCTACGTCTTCATGCAGGAAGGTTCAGTTTGAGGCTTCCTGCAATGTGAGTGATATTGAGGCAGTGGTTGTAGGCAGGTTGGTTGGATTCCATCAGTGTGGAATGTGAATCCATGTGAAAAAATTGTACGACCACGACCCAGTCAAGTTCTGATCATATGGTAGGTTGGGGCACATGCATCGGTTTTGCAAGACCATCCATCCAACTGTGAGTGGAAGGGGTTCATCTCTGATGTTTTTTTAGGATCACGTTCTTCACCACTTCATAAGGATATGAGCTAGAGAAAAAGTAGACCGATTAGAACAGCGGAGTGGTGGTCATGGCCATGGTAGAAAATATCGGGTCTTCATAGACAATCGGGTGGATCCGCTCAGGATAGTGAGGCAGTTTCATAGGCATGTGGTACAGTCCAGACTTATACAGTGCAACAGACCTTAAAAGAGAAGGATATCAGACTTACTACAGTGATATATATGACCTTAGTGGCTTCTATTATTGCATCTACCCTCTCTGATACAGGTGCAACACATAGTTTTATCTTTGCATGAGTGGTAAAAATCCTGTGGCTTTTGTTATTTCATTATGAGGTTGTTTTTACACTAGAGACACCTTTGGGAGTTAGAACAGGTGATGTAAACTATTGTATCGAGTTTCCCCTTGAGTTTGGTGTGTTCCATATCATCTGGAATCATTATTTCCTTGAGAAGATAGGGATTGACGTCATTCTTGGAATGGAATGAATCATGGATTTTCGAGTGTATGATAACTTCTATCATCGTATGGTGACTTACACATCACGAGAGGGTGTAGTATTTATTCACAATGGTGAATGGGATGTCTAGTGTAGTTGATCTGGACCAAACCATCATGGTCTAGTAGGGATGACAGCCCATATTTCTAGCTTATCTTTGGATGATCAGGGAGTGAGTGAGGCAGACATTCCTCCAATGGTTGAGTACATCAGGGACCTCTTTCTTGACAACTTTTATAGTTTACCTCCTAAGAGATAGGTGGATTTATCCATCAAGATAGTTCTAGGAGCTACTCCAATATCCATTCCTCTTTATAGGATGGCTTTGAAAAATTTGCAATAGCTCAAGATGAAGCTAGAGGATTTTGAGTCGAAGGGGTTTATAAGACCCAGAACATCTATGTGGGTTTTTTTGTCCTTTTTGTGAATAAGGGAAGATGAAACACATAGGATATGCGTAAATTATTAGAAACTGAACAAGCTGATAGTTAAAAACTGATATCCATTTCAACGGATAGATGACCTATTAGATCAGCTTCGAGGAGCTCGAGTTTTTTTTGAATATCGACTTGAGGATAGGATATCACCAGGTTTGTTTTTGGCCTAAATTCATACCTGACATAACCATTCGTTGCAGGTTTGTTTTAAATATGTATCGAGTAATGTTGTTTAGTCCCAAAAATGCTCTAGCAGTTTTCATGGTTTGATGTATTGAGTGTTCAATCCGTACCTGGATTCTTTTGTGGTGGGTTTATTGAACGATATCTTGATGTATTCTCAAAATCAACAAGACCATTCCAACCATCATGAGACCCTTTTTAATACACTGAGGGATCATCTGTTATATGCCAAGCTCACAAAACTGCCACATTTCAATGGATCAGATTCATTTCCAATGACACATCATCTCATAAAAAAAGTGTGAGTGGACCCAGAGAAGGTGATAGCTGTAGTTTCGTGGGAATATCCCAGGAACGTTTTTGATATATGGAGTTTCATTGGGCTATCTGGCTACTACATGAATTTTATATAGGAATTATAACACTTTTTAGTGCCATTGGCTGTAATTTCTATAAAAAGTGTGATGTTTGTGTGGTCATAATATTTTAAGGAATCCATTCAAAACCTGAAATGAATGTTGACATCAACACTAGTCTGGATACTTTCAGATCATGGAAAGAGCTGCACTTTGTACACTAACGCTTCAGGTATCGGGATTGGGCAGTGCTGATGTAGGGTGATCAAGTCGGGGTGTATGGGTCTCAGAAGTTGAGGCCTTATGGGAGAAATTATCTTATTCATGATCTCAAGTTAGATGTATTTGTTCAAATGTTGTGTTATTGGGTGAACTATTTTATGGGAGACAGTTTTGTGGTGTACCCAAACCGCGAAAGCCTCATGTATATCTTTAGATAGTCTGATATAAATTTGATGTAGTTAAGGTGGGTGGAGTACCTCAAGTCCTTTGAAATTGATCTTGCCTACATGCCTGGTAAAGAAAACACAATGGCCGATGCACTGAGCTAGAGGACTCAGATTCTGGCAGTGCAGTATCCTAGTAGTGAGTGGAAGCTTATGGAATTATCTTCTAAGATGCATCTAGATGTGGAAAAACATCATGGGGTCCAATGCAATCTCATTTATGGTAGGGATTCTCTCTTCACATATCTTTTTTTGGCAGTGTTTTTATAGGGCACTGGGTATAAAGGTACTTTTTAGCATAGGATACCAAACTATGACTGATGGAAAGTCAGAAAAAAATGATATAGGTGTTAGTAGACATTATACGAGCACGAGTCCTATATTTTGGGGGCATTTGGGAATGGCACATTCATCTAGTTTATTTTTCCTACAATAACATTTATCATGTGATCATACAGATAACACCTAAAGTGGATTTATACGTCATACCTTGTTTTTCTCCCCTCTATAGGTTAGAGGTTGGAGAGGTAGCTTTACTAGGACCACATATCATGCAATAGATTTAAGATCTTGTCAAGATGATTCAAAAGAGGATGGATACTTCATAGCCTCATCCTAAATCATTCTCCAATCACTACAGATTTCCTCTATAGTTTGAGTATAGGGATCAAGTTTTCTTGAATGATTAACCAAGGTTGAGGCACAGGAAGATCAAGAGATAGGGTAATCTTTCACTGAGATATGTCAGGCCATTCAAGATTATGAATAGAGTTGGGTCAGTTTCTTATAATTTGTGGGTACCTCATATGTATTGATCCACACATGACGTCTTCCATTATCTGAGATGAACCACTATTACTCAGACTTGTCTCACGTTTTTCATCCTGATGATGTTAATATTTAGGTTGATACATCCTTTTAAGAGAAACTAATTTGTATAATTGAGAGGATCATGAGGGTTTTATGAGGTCATTCAGTTCATCTAGTATAGGTGATAACGAAACATGGAAATTTATATCAAGAGACTTAGGAGAGGGAGGTTGACGTATGTGCTCAGTGGCCAGAGTTATTTTCAGTTGAATCTTGACTACCCATTAGAGAGCAGCCCAGGAAAAAATTGCTATAATGAGGAATATTATAAGATCTGGGGTATTTCATGTGGTATGGATATTTCCTTTTTGTTAACTATGGTTCACATTCATTTTTATCTTAGACCCTATGTTGTTCATGGGATGGTTAGGTTGTTTTTTGGAAATAAAGGGGAAAAGAGATTGAATGATGACTATAGGGTAGGTACACATCATGTACTTGGCCTATATTACACGCAATTCTAGTACACATCATTTGTTGGCCCATCATGATGTGTAGCCTATATGGTAGAATAAAAATAGGGTAGTGTAGGAAATGTACTTGGCCTACATGTCGTGTACATCCCCACTGGTTTTTTTATAAAAGATGTTGTAGCCTTATATTTTGATAGACATAAATATTTCCTCCATTTTTGAGAGCCAAACCACCTCAAACAATGTTCTTCATATTCTGAAGCTATTCTAACTCCAATTAAAGCGTTTTATATCACATTTTAATAGCATTGTTAAATACATTGTTTAATTTTAGTCATTCTTGATTCTTCAGAACAATGACTACTCTATTTGGATTTAGGCTCATATGCCCAAATATCCCATTATTTTTCCATTCATTATATTTCTTCCAAACTAGGATGAATCAAGACTTTATACTGGATGATCTATCTAATACCGAGGGGAGTTAGGTGGTATGTACTTTTTTTTAGCATTCCGGGTGTTTTGCTGGTGTTCGGCCTTTTTTCCTCCAGTCAGACATTCGAGTGAGGCCTCATTTTTTAATGATATTCTTATTGTAGACTTAGTCAGACCTAGAAAGGATGGTAGTGTGATCCATTTAGGTGTGTGGGAACCTGTTACATGATTCATGGTCACCCAAGACGTGTGCCTTAAAGAATAACATATTTATGCCTATTTAAACTACCCAAGGGGTGTGTGCTTGTGATTTCCTAGTTAGAGGAAGCCTATTAATGCCATGATAGTTTGAATAGTTTTCTTTGGAATTGTACAACCTCCTATCCTTGTAATATATGGTTATTCCATGCTTTTTTAATTTAACTGGGATTGTTGAATGGATGATATGGGTGAGTATACCTATATAAAATGATAATGGCATGTTAAATAGTTTACATTGGAAGGGAGGCCCATATTCGTGTAGTGGATAAATGGTTTTCATGAGTGTGTATACTCATGGACTGTGATGTTTGATGTGAGTGTGTTTACTCACATGGAATTTTTATAAAAATATAATGATTAACAGCCTGGACAAATGGTTGATCAATGCCATGGACATCTCTAAATGGATCTGGAATGTGGTAGTGGACACCTTGGGTAGACTCTACCCATTGAGTCTTGATTCCATGGGATACATAAGTAATTACTACATTGGGGATCCATCTTTCTTAAACTCGCATAGGACATGATATTTCCATGCTTCTAGGACCCCAAATAAAACCAAACCATGTTTCTACTAGGACTCCCATGGTACTCTATGGGATTCCTTGGAAAAGATTGTTGGATCCCATCCTATGTGGTCTGGATTTATTTCTTATATGCCTTGGTACATGACACCTTGAATCTAGCCCTTGTGGTCTACACTTCACAATATGTCATGTTTATGGGATATTTCACTTCACTATACGGAGTGGTCATAGAATACTTCACATCCTTATACAGCGTGGTTCTACGTTTCATAATATAGGCGAACGAATGGCATGGCCATATGACTTGATTACTATTATTTTAGATTACTTGTGAAGAGTTGACTCTTTTGTAGGTATCCTTGTGGTATGTTTGGTTTTACTAACTTTTTTATACTTATTCCATGGGAATACTCACTTAATTTACTGGTTGTTTACACTTTCTAGCACTTTGTGTATTGTTGATAGAAATGTATAATCCTAGGTGGTTTCCAACTGTGATGATTATATCACACACTATCTGGGCCTCCTTAGGGACACAAATAGGTTTTATGGTTGTAGGTGATGATAGGGTAAATCATCCGGGTAATTTTCGTTGATTGTGTCTTTGGAGAAGTGGAGCATAAGACCAAGTTGAGGATTGTGATGGTGGGAAACATTTTTTCCTTTGTTCCTTTTGGGACTTGTATTGTATTACACAGCCATGTAATTTTTTTATCTTCATTATAAATTCATGTTTCATCCATATCATTTTGTATATGAGACACTTATTGTTATTGATAGGTATTTCTATCTTGGTTTCCTTACATTTAGTTGAATTTTTTTATTCTATTTATACTATTTCCTGCATTTTTTAATTCTGCTATTATACTCTATTAATGTGGTAATAGTTTCCCCATTAACTCACCTAGGCCCTTTCTACTAGTGGTATCCTCTCGCATTTCTGAGATGTGCTTGAGGCCTTGTTACCCTCTAGGATCAGGGCACTGTTCAAGGTGGCATTCAGGTACATGATGTTACAATTTTAAAGGGATGAGATGAAATTCTCAATAATTAAAATACATAACTATATTTTATCAAATTTTAGATCACTTTTATATGTGAAAACATCATCATTGAAGAATAATATTATTAAAAATATCATTGAATAGTAAGCGTTTTATATAAGGTAGATAAAATTCCATAAAAATTTCAATGTCAAATATACTCCATAAAATAAGCATGTGAGATAATAATCATAATCCATTAATAATACTAATTGGAATTTAGAATTTAAATGTGGCATAAGTAATGTAATTAATCATATAATGTGAAAATAAAAATGATATCATGTACATCCACTATCTTTTATGAAAGGTTATTTGTTATCATCTCCACACACAGTCATATAAACAAAGTAATATGGGATATTTTTCCGCACACAATTAGTGAATAAATATATATGTGATCATGTCCAACCACATCCTTGTAAAAAATAATAAATATCTCATGCCAACACATAACCTTTTGAAAAACTTATAACATGATCTTTTCCAAAAACCCTTTTAAAAATATAACTTGGTCACATCCACACACAACCTTGTGAAAAAATCTTAACAAGATCTATTTCACCCCCAACATTTTATATTATGATATATAAAAGAAAAAACAAATTAATTAAAGGTTTATATAGGATCCCACCAATCAATAATCAAAACATATGTGTTCCCCTAAGAAATAATCCATAAACAAGTCATAAATAACCCAAGGAAAAATGGTTTCTCTAATATTTCAAGATAGTATCTCTAAAATTGACCTCCATAATGTATTATCTTGGACACGAAAATTCATTAACCAAAATATATTATTTCATATAAAGATTTGTAGGTTTATAAATTAAAAGTATATACAAAGGGAAAATTTTTATTTATAGTTATTGAAAAAAATAGAAGAAAAATCAATAAAATGTTTTGTGGAAAACACTATTAAATTTGGTGGAAGGGATGAAGTCCTTAGTCACTTTTAAAAGAAATTTTCAGTAATGTTTCTATCATGAAATTGAAAAACAACATTAAAAACAAATTTTTGTAAATATTTCTCAATAATAATTACCTTTAAAGGTTATAAATGTTTCCAAAAGGTGAAGTAAATTTTTTTTAAAAACTTTACTTTTATAATTTGTCATCATTAATAGAGCCCTAAAAGTGATAATGGTTTCAAAAGGTGTCATTAATCAATTTAAAATCCTTAGTTTTGTAAATGAAACATCAATGATCAATAATTGAAATTAATAAATGGCTATCAAAAGAAATTTGGATTTCAGGATAAAAATTTTAGTTTTTAAGGGATTGAAAATCATTTAATATATTTTTCAAATTAAATTATCCAAATAACACGTCAAAAAAATATTAAAAAACATTTTTCTATGATGATAAGTTAAATATAAACATAAAAATAAATAAATAATAATTTTTTTTCTAAATACCATGGTTTATAATGTTTGAATATTAAAATATGGACAAGGAGGGAAAACCATCATTAAAGACGATGGAATTATTCTCAACAATGAAACAATTCTTATAGGGGTAAAATTAATTGAGGAGGAATATTTGAATAAAAAGGGTAATTTTCAATTTAGATAAATATAAAATACCCTAAAATATAACCTTTGGGTGGAAGAAACCAATCATCTATGAATTAAGTTCAATAAGAAGTATTGTAACACAACAAATTGTGTTGAGTTAGAAAAATACCATGACAACTTTGGTTTCTATTTAATGAAATTCTATTTAAAAACATGAAATGGATCATAGGACCCCATGAACTACATGAATATGTGAAAATACGTACATTGTGAAAAAATCAATCAATATCAATAATATCATGTTATACAGTATAAGATGTGCCTCAATAAATTTTATTGGAGGAAAACACCAACTTACAATAACTATAAAGTAAGAATAAAAAAATACCATAAGAGTTATAACATTAATTAGAAATTAAAATATCATAAAATTAATGATATTAAATATATATAATGTGAGTGTTTCATTGAATAAATCAAATATATTTTTTGGCGGTGCAGTATATAAAACTTGTCTCAAGAATTTGAAATTGTGACAATGAAACCATTTCAACCATGTTATCCTTTGAATCAAAATAATTTAAAAAAATGAACCTAAAATATCTCTAAAAACCTAATGAATTAATATAATTTGGAAACACAAATTCATTCGGTAGTAATCACACAATGATAAAGATATCGTGGTTCAAAAAAGGAATTATTCCTTAAGATATTAAATTTGAGATCGGAACCCCTTACCATAATTCCAATCATTTTTTAATGAAGAAAAATCTCCTATATAAAATAATTATTACTATAATAAATTATTAGTGATCCATATTCATATATATAACTATTAATGAAAATAATTTATAATTTTTCTCTATGGGTATATTTGTTTGTCATTATATATTTTCCATATCTAGTGTGAATACACTCATTTATTTTGAACTAGTTTCATAATAGTGGGGTTTTTTAGAATTATTCTACTAAACTTCATAATTACCAAGTAAATCATGGTATAATAATTGAACATTTATATTACTTTATAATGTTATAATTTAATTATATGGTATTTATAATTATGATATATATTATTTTATTCGATAATTAAAATGTTTCATATACTTTTAGTGAAATAGAATTGGCACTTAATTATTGAGTTAAATATTAATTTAACATTCAAACCCAACATAAAATCAAAATTTAATTATTTAAATCTCATAATATCATTAATTGGATTCTCATAGTCATCACCGATATTATCGTATATCATTGTTCCACTAAGTTGTCAAATAGACCCAAACATGAACATGCACTAATTAATAGATATATATATGGTCATAAAAGTGAATTATTTTAGAATAATATCATTATTAGAGAATAGTAATGTTATTATTTATATATATTTATGGTTTGGAATCATATTTTATGGGGTTTTAAGAAACAAATATGCTACATTAAAAATTATTTATGTAACTTTGTCAAAAAAGTATATTTCCCATGAAAAAATTACAATCTAATATTTATTAATGGAAAAGGGGAACAATGGTAACAAAAATGTCCCATAAACTAATAATTTTTAGTTTAAAAAAATTATAATTTCACAATTTATGAATGAGAAAATAATATTCTAAAAAGTACGATAGAAAATAAGAGAAGTTTAAGAAAATTAGTAATCACATTAATGGATTGGGAATTTCATTAGTGGACACCTTGAAAATTGAGGTATTAATATATATTCTGATGAATAAAAGAAAATGAAGTGAAATTTGATTCTAGTGTAATTAAATAGGGTAGATTATTTGGATGAAACTTTTCACCACCCCCTCTGCCCAATGTGTACCTCTCATGGGCCGATAATGGGAGAAGATATATAATGACACCCAAGTCCCTCCTCCAGTGGGCCTTGAGTTGGTGACTAGCACCGAGGGTATAGTAAACACCCAAATAGAAGCCATTATACTCTAACCGAACACATGTGAAATAGAGATACAAGTCATATACCATCCATGTTCTCCATATATTACAAATTAAAAGGCACCTAAGTGCACATATTTAATTTCATATAAGATCTACTGCAACTGAAAGGGAAAACTACAAGTACTCAAAGAAAGAAAAGATGGAAGTGACCAGGAAGGCCAAACAACCCCTAAAAACCTTGAGCAGGAAGTAACCAACCTAATCTAAAACCTCCCCCAATTGACCGGGAAAATAGTTTATATATTCATAGGGTGAGTATAACAGTATAATTTGTAGGATTCTACCTTGAACCTCACCTGAAAAAGTAAAGAATTCAAAATAAGCACAGTGAACAATAAGTGAAACAAAATCATCACCTAAATTGGTATACTATATTCCAAGCCTCACCGTGTATACTCTCACCAAGTATCACATAAAAGATCATATAATATTATATATAATGTTAAGGGTGCCCCGCTACCAATTCCCCACTAGTTTTCCAATTTTCTGCAACATCACGCATCTTGAGCATCTCCCTCCAAAAAAGGTATCCTGAAGACACCTTGGTGTAGCACCACAAGATGTACTTAAATCCACACAAACATTGTGTCCACATAACCAAAGGTAACAAGGTATTTTTTAGGGGCAACCACAACTATCAAAACATGCATCATACATTGTGTATTATACCTGAAATCATATAGTCTTTACAACGAGTTTGTATCCTCAAGACATCACAACCTATACACATTACATCTATAGTAGTCCTTTGGGAACTATATCCAAAATATGTGTGTGTGAAATAACCATAATCAATTTCATCTCTCTACATAGATTTATGGGTAAAACTAACCATCATTAATACCATTAAATTTACCACCAAGAGGAGAGTGTGGAGTCAAAGGGGGTAGTCATCTGTCCATCCTCCTACCACTATGTTTTGGAAAACAACCCCCCCCCAGGGCTTTGAATCCATAGTGTATTAGCTTCTCTAACTGATAGGGTAGAGTATAGTATATAAACACAAAAAAGACGGGACATAATATAGCTCACAACCACACTATGGGAATAGGCTAGTATTATACTCAACTTCCTCTAACATCTCTCGAACTCCCTGATGCTTATTCTAATTCTAGATATCCTATAAGAACACAACCATTAAAAGAGATATTTTATCTTACTTTATCCCTTTTTATCTGTTTCACATTATGTTAATTAATTATTTAACCATTAATTATCCATTATAAAATACCTCATTACATTTCATTAACACCATAATAATTTTCCATTCCATCTTGGCAAAACCAAACTGAGTCTACGGCTTCTTAGAGTCGCAACCTCAACATTGCAGCCCATCAATCTCCAACCCAATGGGTTAAACAATTATTTATATATTAACTACCTTACCACTTTCAAAAATTCTAGGTATTATATAAAAATATCTAAGCTATCAAACATATGGGTCTAAATAGGGTGAGTGTGTGAACTACCTATCGATTCATTACCACCTATAGTAGGAGCAAAGACCCATCCATCTTCGAGAAGCAAAACACATAAATCATGTGGCATATTTCACACCTCTTCCCCAGTTTCAGAAAGAGGGTAAGAAAGACCATCTTCCTCAAGAAGTGAGGAAATTAAAGTAGCTAAACAAACAAAATATTCGACAATAATTCAATTTATTATCATTGGGTTATCCCAACTTCAACCCATTCTATCATCTATGGTTTCCTTACGGACACCCATATGTATAAACTGATGCATCCTGGCACTCTAGGTATCAACTGCTGCCATAAAAACTATGCCTCCCTACCCCATGTACCACAACACCCCACCAGGGTTATCCATACAAGCCTCAGGTCACATTTGGGCCACCCTACCCCACATAACATAGGTATCGAATCAAGAGAAGATCATAAGAAGTGGTAAAAACATAGAAATGGGATCTTGATGTGACGCCCTATTTCTGGAATCCACCCAGAGGTGCCCCATACCCGGTTGGTCACATGGACTCAAGAGCATTTCTACAAACGCCATAGGCTGCTGACTAGAAGTGAGGGCCTTGGGTGTGATAGTGGGGAAACTATGCCCTCATTGAAGAGTACATAGTGGAAGAAAAACAAAATCAATAGAAGAAGCAGTAAACTTCTATACAAGAGTAAACATCATAAGACTGAAATTAAAAACAACTAGAGCACATATATAAATGATGCATGATACATATGTCTAGGAAAGCAGCCAAACAAGTCACAATAATTGAATACAACAGTACTAAACCAAAGTACAAAATAAAAGATAAATATCTCCTCAGCAGCATAAGCATAAACTTGGTTTCACTCTCTCCAGCTCCATAGAAATCCAAGTACCTGAAGTATAATGGTGCTCACCCTTATCTATACCTACCACAATATATTCTATTTGGGCCCAAAAGCATGGACTGAATAGGGTGTGAGACTAAATCTCAGTAGGAAACCACCCATGGATCTGTGCCTAACAGTCAGTGAATATATGGCAATTAATATATTGAAAGCACTAAACAAGAAAGTACTCATCAGTAAACAATCCATATTTTCAACATCAAGCAATAGCTAATCAAACATCTAAACAAAAATCGGTAACCCTCTGGAAAGTAAACATGGACATCCCCTCTGGTCCTACCTAAAAAGTACAAGCAACCCTCTAGGAAGTGCATTCGACCTAACCCCTCTGGTTGAGTATATAAATACTCTCTAAGGAAGAACTCATAGTCAATTCCCCTTATAGTCTAAGGTAGTTAGGAACTCTCTGAGGAAGCTCACACGGTTAATTCCTCTAATAGCCCAAAGGTCAAGAACTCTATGATGAAGATCACTCGGTCAATTCCCCTTATATCTCAGGTCGTTCATAGACTCTCTTAGAAATCACTAACCACCAATACACCTTATAGTCTATACAGGCCAGGAATAAAATCAAAGACACTCTGAGAAAGCTCACCCGGTCAATTCCCCTTATACTCTAAAGCAGACAAGGACTCTCTAAGGAAGCTCACTCGGTCAATTCCCCTTATATCCCCAGTATTCTTATGCTCTTTGAGCAATCTCACTCGGTCGATCCCCCTTATATCCTAATGTGCTCAAAGACTCTCTTAGGAAGCTCACTCGGTGAATTATTTTAATAGTCTACTACAGCAGGTTCTCATGGCCCTGTATAGGTCAATGAGCATAGAAGTTCAATACGGTCCAAGTAAACCAATGAACTACTTGGCTAAACATTCTATAGCATATCAAGAATGTCCGAATAAAAACCCTCCATCCTATAGTAAATTGCAAAGAAAACAACCAAAACGACGAACAGGTAAAACAGGACCAAACGGCTGTAAATAAAACATGCATGGGGAAAACATACAAAGCATAGAAATAAAATATATTCAAATCCGAATTACCTCTGCACAATCATACTGTCATGGTAGTAAGTCAACAGGGGTAAAATAGTCAACACGCAATACCCCGTTCAAGGGTTTTGGTGGAATTTTCATATAATATTAAAGACATTGAACGGAAATACACAAACCACATACCTTGGTGTTAGGAGAACGATATACATTAACCCCGAAGCTTGAATCACCCTATAACATCAAAGATGTACAAAAACATCTAAAATGTTCAACACACATTATCTCACAAGAGAAGGGAAATCACGAAATGAGTATCAAGAAGAATAGAGAACACACGGATGAGATTCCAACACAACAAAAAGTGTTTGATTTGGAGGAAAGATTTAGGCTCAGGGGTTCGTTGAAGATCTGCATCCGTGTAGATGTCTCAGTTGAATGTGACCTAAAAGAAGAGCATTCTGGTGATTTTACACGACCTTAGTGCATTTAATTAAAAAATAAAGTATATGACATATACATTTGAATTACAAGGTGTGTACTTTCCATTTCTGTGCTCCGATTTAAGCAGCCTCCGAAACACTCCCACACAGTTTTGTGTGTGGCTACTACATAGAAAACATATGGCCTCCTATGGCAAGGATGTACATGGTGTGTACTCACAAATTACATGGCGTGTACTTAGAAAATTTCCATAATTCCATTTTTTCTCCAAAACGACCAGAAAAGGGAAAACATACATGTAATGAACATCCGAGTTCTTACAAACTTCACACTTAAAGGAATTCATCCCCAAATTTACCTAGTGTGGTGTAGAAGAAGAAACTAAAAACCACTCCAGCCACTGAGCTCGTACATCAGCCTCCCTCTCCCATGTCACATCCTGCACCAGCTCGTGCTGCCATAACACTCGTACCAGAGGAACAGACCAGCCACGATGAACCTTCATACTGTGATCCACAATCCAGATAGGATTCTCCCCAACTCAACCTCCACAGGTTGGAAAACATGAGATGGGTCTGGAATGTAATGTCGAAGCTGAGAAACTTGGAAGACGTCATGCATAGCTATGTACCTCTATGGTGACTACAACTGATAGGCAACCGACCCAACTCTCTCCAACACCTCAAATAGCCCGATGTACCTCAACGAAAGCTTAAATTGTCTCTTAATACTCTTTTGTCCCAACCTCAATGTGACATGTAGAAAAATCTAATCCCCAACCTCAAACTCTAGAGGTCGTCTCTGCTGATCAGCATAAGACTTCTGTCAAGACTACGCAGTAGCCATCCTCTTCAGAATCAACTCTATGTGCTCTAGGGTCTCCTGAACAAGGCGAGGTCCTAGTAAAGCTGCCTCTCCTGCCTCCATCCGACATAAGGTTGGTCAGCATGTACTACCATACAAAGACTTATAAGGTTCCATCTGAATAGTTTCTTGAAAACTATTGTTGTAGGAACACTCCATAAGAGGTATATACTTCTCCCAATAACCTCTAAAATCCAGAATGCATGCTAGGAGCATATCCTCAAGTACCTGAACCATACGCTCGGACTGGCCATCGATCTGAGGGTGGTAGGCTATAGTCAAAAGTACCTATGTATCCAATGCCTTCTTAAGCCCCTTCCAAACCCGAGAAGTAAAATGTGCATCCCTGTCTGAAACAATTGAGTGTGGAACTTCATTTAGACGTACAATCACTTGAATGTACAGTCGTCCCATATCATCAACACTGAAGGTCTCCTTGATTAGAAATATGTTAGAAACCTTTGTGAGTCTATCAATGAAAATCCAAACTACGTCATTCTTTTAAGGCGACCTCGGAAAATCGGTCACGAAGTCCATCACGACATCATTCCACTTCTACTGAGGAATGGGTAACAGCTGTAAGAGCCCTACTGGTCGCTGATGCTCTGCCTTCACCTACTAACAAGTGGAACACCTCATGATGAAACTAGAAACATCCCTCTTCATACATGGACACAAATACTGACGTTGTAGATCATGATACATCTTGGTGACACCAAGATGAACTGGCCAAACTGAGGAATGAAAGTCCCGCATCAGCTCCTCACATATGTCTACTGGAACCCATACGTACCATTAGAAATGCAAGACCTCACCCTCGCCTATGGTCCAACATGGAATAGGGTCCTCCCCTAACACACTATCCCTTAGGACTGGGCCTTCATAATCCAATAGCTACATCATTTGAACTCGATCAAAAAGAGTAGTGGTAACAGCTACAGACGATAGAAAAGATTTCCCCTCTCTATCATACACATCCAAATTCATCTCAGAGAACAGTTCCATAAGCTTCCACTAAATGCTGGCCTCCAGAAATTCTTATATCTGAGTCCTCAAGCACAATGCATCAGCCACTGCGTTTCCCTTCCCAGGCGTGTTGGCAAGCTCAATGTCAAAAGACTAAAGATACTCGACCCACCTGCGCTTCCTCAAATTCAGATCACGCTGAGTGAAGATGTACTTGAGACTTTTTTAGTCGGTGAAAACCAAAAAATTCCCTCCTAGAAGATAATGTCTCCAATAGCGTAGGGCATGAACAAAAGCTGCCAACTCCAGATCGTGTGTTGGGTAATTTCCTCCATGTGGCCTCAACTGCAGAGACCTGTACGCAACGACTCCATCTCCCTCTATAAGCATATCTCCCTAACCAATACATGACGCATCATAGAACACAATATATCTCTTTCCTAACTCGGGAATGTCTAGTATCAGTGTTGAATTCGACCTCACATTCATCTTATGAATGGCTAACTCCCAAGAATCTGACCAAAAGAACTTATCACCCTTCTTAGTCAGACCCGTCAGCGGTGCTCCTATGCATGAAAAGACCTGTGTGAAACGTCTATAGTATCCATCCATCCAAAGAAAACTCCACACCTCAAAGATGTTATTTGGCTGCTCCCAGGAAACTACAGCTCTTACATTCTCTAGGTCTACTGATACTCATGACTCTGAGATAACATGACCCAGGAAGTGATTTTGATCCATCCAAAATTGGCACTTTGAGATCGTAGCATATAACTGATGCTCCCTTAGAGTACTCAAAAACGATCTAAAGATGGGTAGCATGGTCGCGTTGAGTGAGAGTGTACCCCAATATAACGTCTAAAAAAACAACCATGAAGGAATCCACGTATGGATGGAACACTCAGTTAATTAGTTCTATGAAAACTGCAGGCGCATACGTGAGACAAAACAGCATATCCATATACTCGTGTAGACCATACCTACTCCCGAAGGCTGTAAGAGTTATATCTGATGGTCTAACATGCAACTAATGATAACTGAACCTCATGTAAATCTTTGAGAGCACCCGGGATCCTCAATGCTGGTCAAAGAGATCATCGATCCTCTGTATGGGATACCGGTTCTTGACTGTCAACTAGTTCAACTTCCAATAGTCCACACAATGCCTGAGGGTGTATTCTGCCTTCTTCGAAAATAGGATAACAGAACCCCAAAAATAATTACTAGGTTGGATGATACCCTTTTCTTACAACTCCTCCTAGTATTTCTTGATCTCCTGCAACTCTAGTGTAGCCATCCTATAAGGAGGAATGGACACCGGTGCCGCTCCTGGAACAAAATCAATAGAAAAGTATAACTCACGCTCTAGAGTCAAACCTGAAAACTCCTCTGGAATGACATCTCTGAAATGTTCCACCACTAGAGAAAAATCCAATTGTGAAGTCCCCTAGTCATGCTGATATAGACTACCAATCTGGGCTATAACTCCTCCAAACCCATGATTCTCTAGACACACTTTGCTAGCCTGGACATCCCACTCGCCCCTATGAAGAAAGGATCCACCCTCTGGTGATACGAACCTCACACTACGGTGATAAAAATCGATGACTTCTTGTATGGGAACTAGCCAGCCCATTCTGAGAATGACATCATAGCCTGTCATCTCTAGGACATAGAGGTCCTATAGAAAGTGACATCCACCGAACTCTAGTGGTCACTCCCTGCACTAATGTACACTAACTGTTCTAGTCCCCAATGGTGAGTCTAGCATCGAGATATCGACAAAAGAAAAGATGAAGAGCCTAAGACTCTCCACAAAAAAATAGATATAAAGCAATGGTAACCCCTGTATCGAAAAGATGAGAAGCTAAAATTGAGGGTACTAAGATCGTTCCTCGAACTGTGGAGGGTTCGGGATCTTACACCTACTGGGTCTGCTCCACTGCAATAGTATAACATATATCACAGCCATGTGACCCTGTCTGGCTACTCTGAGATGATCCACCTTGTTTCCGCTAAAGAACCGGCGACTGACTACCATGTACATGACCTTCACCTCAGCCTAGATGGTTGGATGAACTTCAGTTCCCAGACTGGTGAGAAACTAGTGGCAATGCTCCTGAACGTGGGGAAATAAAAGAACCCATGTCACCAGTTGCTCGTGAGAAGAACTGACAAAAGCGCTAAAGGTGACCCATATTGCCGCAATATTGGCTCTCCACTGGGTATCTAGGGAAACATGGCTAGGTATGCCCACTCTTCCCACACTAGTAGCATACCACCAGGCTACGAGAAGATGCATCCTGCCTACTCTGATCTCATCGTGAATGCTCTCTTTGGAACATCCTGCTATCAGTATGAGGAATACTAACTCTGGATGTCGAACCACCCTGTCTCACTGCTCCAGAATCCCTCAGATTCTACTCTATGATCAGCTCCTGGTTGAAGATTGAAGATAACGAATTCAAACTGAAGTTTTTCACCTTGGATTAGATGTCCTGCCTCCGGCCATCCTCAAATATCCATGAAAGGAATAGATCATCCCCTCTTGGAATAGGCATGAAACGTTGCAGCTCTATGAAGCATGAGGAATAATCCATAACAGTATAAGTACCATGCTCCAGACTCATGAATTCTCGGGCGCGATCAGCCTTCAAGGTCTCCAGATAGAAGTAATTGTTGAAGATGCGCCAAAACTCATCCCATGCCATATTCTACTGGTGGTCCGCCTATGAGATCACATCCCACAACTTCTTGGAAGAGTCTCAAAGTATGTAGGTAGAAAGCTTCACCCTCTTCTCTAGAGGTACCTCTAGAAGCTCGAAAATCTTTATCGTGGCTTATAGGAATGACTTTGTAGCCTGGGGTCCTCCATCCCCTTAGAAAGTAGGAGGATACTACTGCTGAAAGACCCGCATCAATTGTGCCTTCAATGGGGCAGGAGACGAAACTCTATAAAAGTTCTGAATTATCCTAAAAAATTCCTCCCTAAATAGTTCATCAACTTCTATGTCGGGTACAATGGCCGATTCCAAGGCTGGCACAACTGGAGGATCTGATGGGAGTCCCTGATCATCCATGTCCGATGTCTGATCACCACCTTGCAACTGGCATACAACTAGAGAATGTCTCGGTGGCATGAATCTGTAGGGTTAAGAGAACGCCTTAGATCAATATTATCAAGGACTGAAGACAAGGATTTTATGAACAGAACATGAGAAATAAATCACTCATATTTTATAAAACATGACTACATGGTGTGTACATTTACTACACGGCGTGTTCCCTTAAGTCATTTACATGGGCATGAACTCATTACTAAACTAGTCATGTAACACCCCAAACACATGGCATGTTGTCTTAACACATGGTGTGTACTTGAATCCTCTTCCCCAGCCTGATTCAATCTACACGGTTAAGCCACATGGCTCTCCTAAGGCAACAATACACGGTGTGTACAGGATAGACACAATGTGTACTAGAAAAACTTCAACTTGCCCATATTTTTAGTGACATGGCCTAACACATGGCTCACACTACACGACGTGTTTCAGAAAGACATAGTGTGTATGTGAAAATTTTAAACCGACCCATGTTTTTCGTGACACAACCGGGTACCTGGGTATGACTACACGGTGTGCTCAAGGCTAACACGGCGTGTATATCTTCAAACTTATCTATCTGTGTTGTTAGTTACCCTGGAGGACACTGGGTTAACACCACACAACATGTAAAGAGGGTACATAGCATGTCCCTGCAAGAAAATCCCTATCATGTGTCTCTTCCCACACGGCTTATGACACGGTTAGAGATTACATGGAATATACTAAAGAAAAAGTGTTTCTTCCTGAATAGAAGAACACATTGCATGTACTTAACACTACACGGAGTGTATTCTGGGATTTTCTGGACAGTAAACCTTAGAAACAACTATAGATCCTTGAAGAACACTGAAACAAACATTAAAGGTTCCAAATTTTGATCCGTGAGGGCCCATACTTCCTGAGAATCAATGTTTGGAATCTTCTACATGCTATAACATGGAAAACATGGAAATGATCCACCAAATTCCAGTCCATGAGGGCCCATAACACCTCAAGAAACAAATATTGAAATTCATTCAAGAAAAAACTTACATGACAATACCCTATAAAAAAAACAGGTATTCTATTCAATGCATCCATTAGAATAGAATGCATATTCTATATAACATCTTTGACAACAACATGAAATCGTTAATGCAACCTAGATGACATGGTCAGAATGCATGACATGTGATTTCTAGCATGTTCCTATATGATGCATGAGATGGCATACCCTCATCTAATCAGGTTGTGACAGAAATAGAACATCAATAACGTCAACAGTAATAACACTAAACATGTGAGCCACCGAATGGTGGAAATCAGATCAACTATAAACCTTCCAAACCATAAGAAATTCAAATAAATGAGGTAGATTGTCTATTACCTATACACGGGTTAGCTACTCCTGGGCACAGCTTATTACCAAGTACTTATTCCTTCATATCCTTGGCTAAAGGCCCCAAATCGTAAATCAAGAAAAATTGATTCCTTTGATACCACTTTGTAATGTCCCGGTTCTGGAAGCCACCTAGAGGTGCCCCATACTCGGTTGGTCACATGGACTCAAGAACATTTCCCCAAATGCCAGAGGCTGCCGACTTGCATTGAGGGCCTCAAGTGTGATAGTGGAAAAACTATTCCCTCATTGGAAAAGTACACAGCGGATGAAAAAAAAGCAATAACAGAAGTAGTAAACATCCATACAAGAGTAAATAGCGTAATACTGAATGTAAGAACAACTGGAGCCCATATATAAATGATGCATGATACATATATCTAATAAAGTAGCCAAATAAGTCATGATGTTGGAATACAACCGTAATAAACCAACGAACAAAATTAAATATTAAAAGCTCTTCAGCATCGCAAGCATAATCTTGGTCACATGCTCTCCAGCTCCACCACTAGTCAAGTACCTGACATAGAAGGGCGCTTACCCTTATCTATACCTTCGAAAATATAGTCAGTTTGGGCCCAAAAGAATGGACCCAATAGGGTGTGAGAATAAATCTAAGTAGGAAAACACCCAAATATTTGTGCCTAACAGTCAGTGAATATATGGCAGGTAATGTACAGAAAGCATTAAACAAGAAAGTACTCAGGAGTAAACAATCCACAGTTTCAACATCAAACAATAGCTAATCAAGCAGATAAACACAAACTGGTAACCCTCTATGAAGTACTCACGGCCATCCCCTCTAGTCCAACCTAACAAGTACAGGCAACCCTTTGGTCAGTCCACTCAGCCTAACCCCTCTGGTTTAGTATATAAAGTCTCTCTGAGTAAGCACTCATAGTCAATTCACCTTATAGTCTAAGGTAGTCAGGAACACTATGAATAAGATCACATGGTCAATTACTCTTATAGCCCCAAGGTTAAAGACTCTCTGAGGATCTCACTGAGTCAATTCATCTTATAGCCCAGGTTGTTCATAGAATTTCTGAGGAAGCAATCACCATCAATTCCCATTATAGTCTAAACAGTTAAAGAATTAAATCGAATACTCTCTGAGGAAGGTCACTCAGTCAATTACCCATATAGTCTAAAGAAGACAACGAACCTCTGAGGAAGCTCGCTCGGTCAATTCCTCTTATAGGCCCAAGTGGTCCTAGGCTCTCTGAGAAACCTCACTCAGTCAGTCCTCCTTATAACCTAAATTGCTCAAAGACTCTATAAGAAAGCTCACTCGGTCGATTCCCCTTATAGTCTACTACACCATGTTTTCACATCCCTGTGTCGGTCAACGAGAATACCAGTACAATATGGCCCAAGTAAACCTACAGAACTACTTGGATAAATATTCTACAACATATCAATCATCTTAGCATACAAACTCTCCATCCTATAGCAACAGGCATAGAAAACCGGCAAAACTACCAACTGGCTAAACTGGACCAAACAGCCGTAAACAGAACATGCATGGGAAAAACATAAAAATCATAGAAATAAACCCTATTCATATCCTAATTACCTCTACACAAGAATACAAGGATATTAGGAAATCAACACGGGTAAAAAGGTAAACACGCAATACCCTGTTCAAGGGTATTGGTGTAATGTGCACATAATACTCAAATAATTTGAATGAAAAGGCCCAAACCACCTACCATGGTGTTAGGAGAATGATATAAGTGATACTAGAAGCTTAAATCACCCTATAACATCCATGATCTACAATAAATTCTAAAAAAATCAACACACGATATCTCATGTGAGAAGAGAAATCACAAAACAAGGCTTAAGAAGAAGATAGAACTCACCGATTTGATTCCAACACAACCAATGGTGTTCGAATCAGAGGTCATACGGATTCTCAGGGGCTCGTCAAAGATTTGCGACCATACGGATCAATTTGTCGAACACAACCTAAAATAAGAGCATTCTGGCGATTAGACATGTCCCCGGTGTGTTAAATGAAAAAAACGAAAGTACATGGCATGTACTTTTTAAGTACATGGCGTGTACTCACCATCTATGTACTCCAATTTAAGCAGCCTCCAAAACACTCCCACATGGTCATGTGTGTGGATACTACACGACCATCACACGACCTCCTACAGCAAGGAAGTACATGACATGTACTCATAAAGTACTCAACATGGACTTAGATAATTTCCAAAATTTTCTTTTTTCTAGAAAACGTCTAGAAAAAGAAAAAACGTACTTGAAAAGAAGATCCGGGTTCTTACACTCAACCCAAAAGAAATGAATTCTACCATTATATGAAACAATATATCACAGATCCAATGGATAAGGCACTAAACCTTTACATGAATGCAGACAAATCAGGAAATATAAAGGTGTTAACGTTATCACAAAACCAGATCTTATTCCATATTCAATTAACTGATTCATTATTCACAAGTTCCAATGATAGGAAAACCAAGAAAAAGATATCAAAAATTAATTATACAATTTATTTAGTAAGACGTTAATTATTTTATCAAAAATTATCAAAATTGTTCATTTTCATTAACAAATTCAATAAAACATGTATATCTAAATCAATTAGATTAACATAAAATTAAAACAAAAACCAGATTCATTAAACATTCATATTTATATTTTATCAAATTAATTAAATAATTAATCTCAGTATTAAATTCTTTACCAATTTCCGTCAAGAAAAACATGAAAAACCAATTATGTTTTAGATATCACACTATCTAAAAAATTAGGATTAAAATTGTTCTAATAGTATAAAGAAGCATCATCGTTACCAGTTCGATACCAATTCATTAATATGTTTCATATATATAATTAAGTAAATTTAATTTCAATACAATGATTAAATTATATTAAATTTTAAATTGCATATAAATAAATAGAGAACCATCGAATCCCCTATCTCAAAAATATATTGACTTTTTTCTCAGGAGTACTGATCTAGTAAATGGATCACAATCACCTCTCCCAAAACAACTACATCCACCTGAGGACACTACAGAACCACTTATCAACAACAACCAAGATAAACTCCATTAGAACCATGGATATCACTTTACATCACATGTAAATGATAAATAAGAGGAATTGTATCAATGAAACCTCAATAAAAGACTTAGATCATAGCTTATATAAAATAAATATCGAAGATGGAAGCCTACGACCGATCCTCATTTAAGGGATCTCTAAAGATCCATGAATGGCTCTACAGGGTCCTCTATGATGAGAGGGAGGGGTGGTTTAGCTATATTTTTTGAAAACCTAAGCAGTTGAAATGTTTTCAAAACATAATATATTGTGGCCTTACTTGAAGTGTAATGTCCTTTCACAGTGTGTAAATCCTTGAGCCTAGGTTCCGCCAAAAAACCATCTCCAAAAAAAATTATTATTTTTTTAAACCCCAAAATATTTCATATCGTGAATCCGCCCTTGATTCTATGAAACATCCCATGAAATAGTATTTCACATCATGCAATTCAATTTCACGATGTGTAATACCCCCTTCCATCTTTTACTTAACTAAACTTCTCTAAAATTATTTGGATCCAAATCTGAGAACATTGATCTTCAAAAAAACAAAAAGTTTCAATCAAAACAGATCTATAACCATAAAAAATCATAAATTTTGGAGTGATCCTGAAGGGGTGGTGAGAGGATTGTTTTATAATTTGTGAGGATGAAATTTTTGTAAATATTTGAACTTAATATAAATAGATCATATGTTTTTATTTTAAACAAGACTCAAAATGGCCCATAACGGAGTGGTTGATCATATGTGATTAATGATCCTTTAATTTTTCATTTTAACACATTTTTTATACATATATTTATGTATTTCACTCTTAGAATCTTAACTTTTTCAATTTTTGGTTTTACCAAGGTAACAAATATTTAACAAGATATTTTACTTTTAATGGTTAATATTTTAAATTGGTTTTTAATATAAAATTTGGAACTAATATTTCAAAATATTAAATTCATTTTAATTTATAAATGTTCTATGTGAAATAAATTTAATTTAACATTAACACTTATAATGTGAAAAACCCCATTTTTATTAAAACTATTTTTTAAGATTAAATCTTTTGTATAGAATAAAATTATATATTATTTATAATTTATTATATTATAAAACAATTTGTTTTAATGTAAACCAAAATCAAACTTTTCCTATATAATAATTAATTAAATTAAAAGGAAAAAAGGATTTTCTTTTTTTGGAAAATATTACTAATGTTTATAAAATTTTAAAAAATTGTTATATATATTAATAAAGGTATTTTTAAATATATTTCTTTAATATATATTTAAATATTTTATTATGATAGTTTTTTATAGGTTTTTAATTCCTAAATTTATATTGATAGACTCATAAATGATATGGTTTTAGTAAAAATTGTATCCTCCACTAATCCCTAAAAACTATTTCTGAAAAATAAAAAAAATTAATGCTAATATAATATTATTATTATAATTAAAAAATTAAAGTTGTTTTTGTATTATTAAAGTCATAAAAATATTAATTTATCTTTTAAATTAAAATTCATAATATAATGAAAACTGCTTTTATTGAAAAAGTTTCTTTCAAACCATTATATGTTCTCAATATTATTTTATAATAATTTGATATTTTAATTTTTTTTAATATGTTACACCACATATGTAAAAATACTATATTATCACCATCATTTTGATGTGGAAAATTTAATTTATTAAAACATTAAACATTTCTTTGACAATAAAAATTACCTTAAAATTTTATATCTTATTAAATACATAACAATTAAATGTAATAAATCATCATTTAATAACATATTTTGATTTACTAAATATTTTATTAAACATATCATATACATAATAATACACATATAACATAGAATTGGTCATTTAATTCTTTATTTTCATGTTGAAAAAACTAATGGAAAAGTTCTTATTTAAATGAAAAATTTTGTATTAAAATATTTAGGTGTTAAATTCTCAACCCCACACCAATTTAAATAAATTATTCCCTAAAAATTTTAATTATAACAAAAATATAAATTGATAATTTTATTTAATAGATATAACTCCATGAAGATGTTATTTATAATATGATATCTTCTAAACTTCACATGATAAGACTATGTTACAATTTATAAAAAATAATTGTTTTTAACAGTTCTAAGGGATATACATTTCAATGATACAATTTCATGAAACTCATTAAAACCATCAACTAAAACCAAAATGGTTGTGAAAATATTTAATTTCAGTAAATGGTCATGTAAAAACTCATTCCAAAAATGTATTCACTTCTGAAGCCATTATTTTAAAATGTGAAACTTTCTTTTTAAATATGGTATAGATACATCAACCTATCGCTCTGTTTAAACATAGGTTATCCATGTTCTTTATACTATTAACATATCTAAACAAACTGATCCTCAAATTGAAATATATATTATTCATTTATAATGTATCATAAAACAAATGTGATAAACCAAATCACATTTTTGGATTGTGTGTATCTAGTTCCCCTATCTTAGGATCACTCACTATGCACCGGGTGTAAATTGATTTAACACTCACCTATCCTATTACAAGACGATCACCCCAATATTAATATATTCAATATCCACATCAACCTTTTCATATACATATATGGATGTAATTTCTAAGAGAACTACATACTCTCTGTAGTAATAAAACATCATCATATTATCACATAATTTGACTTGGTCTTCAAGATTTCACAAAATTTATTTTATCATAATCTCCAAGGAATATATATAAATCATTAAAAATAATTAAACCCAACTATTATAAAAACTACGGTGTCCTATGAAAACACCCTCATGTCTAGTTCTAGAAAGTATTTCCCTAAACATTTTATTTGAAAACAGTGTGATTAACCATTCATTCAGATTCGACATTACAATAATATGAATAGTACAACACATTTATAGGCTTATAGTCACATGAACTCAGATTTTGGTGTCTTATGGAAGCATTAATCAAGGGAACATATTTTATAAAAATTATAATCATTTTTTCATAATGAAACCATTCATTTTATAGAGATACACGTACATTTCATGCATAAATATTATATCTTATTATATGAATATTCTAATTCATAACATTGTCATCCATTACAGAATCATATAGGTTTATTACCTTTGAAAAATTGATATATAAAAAACTTATTCCAAATACATCTTCATAATATCAAACTAATTTATTCATAACTATAACCCTACTTATAGATATAATAAAAAAAATACTACATAACTTGGTGAAAGGATATATAATAATGGGTGAGATCAGATGTGTTGTAAGGGTAAATAAAGGAATTATGAATGATCACTTAAGAATAACATGATTATAAGGGTATTATGGAATCATATTAACATTTGAAAACCAAATCCAAAATTGTTTATGTCAAAATATTGATTCATTGAATAATTATTTATAGTTTACAAGACATGAATCCAAAAGGAATCGTAGAACATGGTCTATATTAGTGTGAAATTTTCAATAAATAGAAGTTTATTCAATACACATAAATATAGATAATTATTTACATTGTTAAGTATAACTACCATGTGTATCAAAATCTACAAGGTTAGCTTCTATTTCCATCATATCTATAGTCAAGGTTCACTCACAAGACTACCATAGTGGATAGAGTAACTTATAAAACAAGGTTCACTCTCCATTATTGTCTGTATAATCATTAGATATCAATATTTACCAATTTCATTAGATCATTAATATAATATTGATCCCAACAATTACATAATACACAAAATATATATGTGTTCCAAATAACATAAAACTTTTATCATAGCATAATTTGTATAAGTTAAATGGATCTTATAATCATTTCACCTTTTCATCTGAGCAATACCATTGGAAATGAAATGGGTTTCAAAATGGATACCCCATAACATAATTGACCCACATGAAGAAAAATAGTTCCATAGAATTATATGTAAATATTCTTCATAGTAATTCATATAAAAATCGATGGTGTCATTGGATCGTAACCCAAGTAAAGAATATTTGACATAAAAGTAGGTTATCGTCGATAAAAAATTCCATTATGATATCACTAGAATATTTCTTGTGGAAAATAATATTTCCAATTTTAAAAAAAATTATATTAAAATTATAAAACTTTATAAAATATTATGGAAATAATTTGACATTAAAATAACATTTGGAACACGTAATATAATATTAAAAGAATTTCCAATTTGGGATTGTTGGAAAAAAATCATACCATGTATGTTAAAAAAATATTCCATTCGAATTTTCAATAAGATGTCCAATGTAACTCATTCGGAAAATGAAAAGAATATAATATCTAAATAAAAATAAATAAAATGAAACCATGGGTAAAATGAATTTTATAAATCATATTATAATATAATATATAATTTATAATATCATTTGTAGAAACCATAAATATATATAAAAACGATTTTCAAAAAAGAGTGAAATAAAGATAGATTTATTAAACAATAAAATGTAAATATATTGAGTTATTAAAGATATAAAAATAAAAAAAAATTTATTCTTCATAAATAATAAGAGGAAAATATAATTATTTATATTTTTGACATATATGTCCTATAATTTCATCATCATAAACTTAGTCATAAATAATAGTGGTGTAACATAAATTCAAACCACTTTGGAAACATTTGAGTCAATGCCACATGAAATATAGAATATTATATAAATATTTAAATCCCAATAATTTTCATTTAATGAATAAAAAAATAAATTCATGATATTATATGCACCACATAAAGGAATCAAGTGGTGAATATGGCTTGTGTCTCAAAAAAACTATGAGATGAAAATCCCTTACCTGATGATGGAATTTATTCAAAAATGATCAAAAAATATTTATATAAAATTATCTTTATTATAATTATATACACTAATTATAAATATACTTATAATATCATATATGATCAGCTTATAACATTTCAAAATTTATTTATTCACAATTACTTATTAAAATCATTGTTTCTAGGTGTTATCTTTATCCATTGGAATTTATGTTTCTCTGTTCTAATACTTGTGTATTGATCATGGATACATAGTATATAGAATGATAATTTTATATAAATATCATATATATTAATTATATATATAATTTTATTCATCATTTAAAGGTATTGATAGAAAACTGACTTACACCGTTCATGGATACAATAGGTTGTTTAGGCACAACAACATTGTTTTCATTTTCTATCAAAAATATGGAAAGGAAGATAAAAATTATTCAATAATTATAGAACCATAATTATATCATAATATATATATATATATATTAAATCTATACTTATTACCTTCCATGTAAAATTTAAATTAAAAACAAATCACATCATTTTGTAGAGGTGGTATTCCAAGTGTACGCACAAGTGATATTACAGTTAACCAATGGATTTAATGGTAAAAAGTTATTTAAGTTATTATAATTTCCTAATAATAATAATTTCATAATTATAATATATATAATATTTAAATCCATCATAATAACTAGCTATGAAAAATAGTGGTGTGAATTGAATTTTATCACTATGTGGAGGCGGTAGTCCACATATATATACGAGTGATGCTTTATCTTCCCATTAGATGGAAAAGAGGGTAAATAATGGGGGTTAAAAAAATAATAACATCATTTTTGTGTGTTTAAAATATTTTTTTATTATTATGTTATGAATAGAATATATTAAGAGGAGTTAAAAAGGATTAAATTGAAAGAAGTCGAGTACGAAAATTACTTCTCCTTAAGTTGGCCTCCTATAGATCCTTTCTTAAAGACCCATGGACAATTTTTTTATCAAAAATAAACTCTATTTTGTGTAGTTTTATTTTTATAATATAGTATTGTATGTTTTATTTGATATAGATATCTCTAATTATTGTGAAGAATTGAAAGTAGGTTTGTCCTTTTATATGTTAGGGAGAGGACACAATTATAATTTCTTAAATGATTAAAAAAATCATACTAAACCTAATTGCTTCAAAACATATTTAGAATAAATGGTTGGATAGTATTAGGAATAAAAATGTAAAAAAAAAATTATAAATTTTTATTTGGAAAACTTATCTTGACCTCATGGTTTAACCATGCCCCCCTCTATAAACATGTTTTAACCTTAACCATGGTAATAGATTTTTATTAATTTTAATATTTCTTAAACACAAAAGTAAAGATAAAATTATTTTATAATATTAATTAAAATTCAACAAAATATTTATTTCATTTTATCAAATTCAATTAAATTAAGATTCATAATTTAATTAAAAAATAAAACCAAAATACGCGATGAAAATCAGTTTTCCATAAAAATTGTTTTCCAAAGTATAAAATCTTTTAATACAAAAATCTATCATAAAATTAAATATAATGACCTTAATTTGAGTTTAGATTGTATAGATTAATTAATTTTACACTTAAAACATTTTTTCAATAAAATATATCTTTTTAAATTATTTAAATGATAATATAGATTTCAATAAAAATAATTATTTTTCCCCATTCATCCATATATCAATATTTTCAAAAAAAATGAAAATTAACTCTAAGATAAATTTAACATGATAATTTAAAATTTGAATTCATTTTGAAAAATAAATATTCTTTATGTGGTAAAAATTAATTTTGTTATATACACACAAAATGAAATAAATTTGTTTTTGTGGCGAAGTTTATTTTTAATGCATATAATGACCTTACTAAAAATTGAGTAATTATTTATTAATATATATTTTTTATAAAAAAAATTATATATAGATGGTAAAAACATTTTGAGATACATATTAACACCATAAATTTAATGGATATATTTTAAAAGTAAGATGTATTATGATTCATTTAGAATATGGGTAGCATGTGTTACAATATATTAAAACATTAAATTTATTTAGAGAGATATATATCATAAAATCATAGATTGTATCATTGTGACCCTGATAAAATTTATTTTTACCTTGAAATTTCATCACACTAATTCGACAAAATATATTATGTCTCTATTTCATCAAATCCTTAGGTTACCAAGTATATTTTTCAAATTTAAGATTCCTCCATAGAACATTTTACAGGTGAGTCTACCTGTTACATATCAATTTATCCATACGATTAAAAATATCTACAAGTTGTTATAAATATGAAATATCATCATATACAATTATAAACTATATGTTTTATACATGGGAAGGGCTAGGTATGTTCTTCTTCGTGAGGGATACATGCAACACATTGGGAACATATAAGAGGTTTGGGGGAAGCGTAAATTGATAAGATACCATCCATACTCGATCAAGAATATCAAAGGATCCAATGTATCTATGGATTATCCATCCCATAGGTATGAATAACATAAATTTATTCAATTTATAATTTTAACAGAATAACTTATCACCAAGTCTCAAATTTGATATTTCCTAGCTGGTTGACATTATAACTTTTCTATCGATTCAGAGATACCTTAATGTGATAATGATTTTATATGAAATTCTATTTCATTTGTTCATATAGCTATGGTCCCAACAGATTTATTTATAAAACATCATCCCACCATTATGGAGTTATATACTTATTTTCATAGATTTATATATAAGGGTCCATCAGAATGCTTTAGTGAATTCTATTGATGAATGAAAACTCAACTAGAGTAAGGTGTTTATTCAAACCACCTATGGAATAAATAGAAAAATATCTCAACATAACTTATAATATTTTAAGTTTAATATGATACAAATTATCATTTTTTGAATTATAATATGTAATATAACACAACTCTATATCCGTCAAATACTGAATACTTCTCTATTTCAATTAGGTAAGCCTTGGATCCTGATTCGCTACAATAAAATTTGGTACTCAATGAAAACATACCAATTCATTAATGTATATTCTGGAAAAAAGATCGACAGTGAAATATTATTCAGTAGAAATTATGTGTGTTGACTTTATAATTCAATTGAATACAACCCAAACACCATTATGTCCTTTAGAAATTTTTGGGACTTTGGTGAGAAACCACATGGTCATGTTTTCCCATTTCCATTATGGTTTGAGTAATTATTTTAACATTCCATCAGATATCTTTCTGTCATCCTTACCATAATTTAATTCAAATAACTGAGATAAAAACTCATCAATATCTATTTTCATGTTCTCCCACCTTAAATACTCTTTCAAATCTCAATATAACTTTTCCATGGTGAATATAGAATTTGAACTATGAGATTCTTCTAAAAACACTTTTAAGTATAATATAATAGAGACACAAACATGGTTCATGATAATTAAATTTCTATTTTAATAAAAATTGAACCCAATAATGTGTTTTCCTTATTTAATAACTCTACAATATCCTTTTTCCCTCTTCAATCTTATCCGAGATAGATAGTCAAACACTTATTTTTTTAATATAATATTTCTCCCCTTTCTTTAATATTTTTAGTTTCCTCCTTTCTAAATCCATATATACTGGATCTATTTTTTCCACATAATATATATTCTAACGTGATGCTTTCAACTCAAATCACCATCCCTTGTGTTCACTTTCCCAATATAGTAATGTATTCAGTAGTCTTGTCTTTTATCAACCCCAACTATCTTCTATCGAACATATTTAAGTATTTCGAAGTGAATATATATTTAAATATTATATGATAATATATAGGTCCCTCCTTTTTTTGGAAATATAATTTCAATATATCAGGAATATAAATTCTTCTATAGATTAATTGAAATCGTGAATTGGGTAAATGTTTTCATAAACCATAAATTTCTATGAGGAATTAGATAACATTATATCATTCTTTATGAGGAAGCATCATATTCCCTTCTATGAGTCACAAATAAAGATCACAAACCCTTATCTAGTATAGGGTAGTTTTTTCAGAGGTTCATTTACTATACTTCCCTTTAGTTACATTGATTTTTCATCATGTTCATCTGTCTAATGGAACAAGAATCCATTTTGAGTAAACATGGTGAGTGGATTATAAGGCCATTATATATTCTTCTGAAGAGTCAATAATATACTGTTAAAGTATGTATACAATGTATCCTATTATCAATGGTTGGTTTTTTTCAATGTTCAATAACATACATCATTGATGGATCCACCAATATACCCTTTGTTTAGATTATATAAATCAAATACTAAATATTCTAAATCCAAAATTCAAACTTGGTAAATTTTTGTACAGCTTCCCCTTATATATGTACGTCATTACAATAATCTTGTGATCTTATTTCATTTTATATTATCTTATAATATAAAAAAATATAATCAATACAGACTAGAAAACACTAATCATTGTAATCAATAATGACTATAATCATTAAATCCATGGAGATTGTTCGGTAATTAATATAACATAATTTTATCATGATAAATTCATAGCATACATACCATGAATGAAAATATTATTTTGGGTATGTATTCAGTTTTTACCCTCAAGTAATAGTATCAATAAAAAATATCAAAATTGGGAAATTTTTGTTCTCCTAGTAACTGATCAAAAACCCATCAACATAGGATAACGTATACTTATTCATGATTGTGATCTTATTATGTTCCGGACAATAAATTGTGTGTTTTATTGATCCATATTTCCATTTAAAAAAATAATAGGTGAACCCCATGGTGAAGATATTGGTTCAATGAATCCAGTATAGGCATTATACAAGAGTTTTTTCTTATTTATCTTTAACTCAATAGCATCCACTATATATGGTGTCTTTGAAATAGATTAATAAATAGGTATGATTTCTATTGAAATATTAACATCTTGATTCGGAGGACGTCTGTGAAATTTTTATATGAATACATCAAAAAACTCTTAAATAGTGGGAATATATTATATGTTAATTTTCTCCCCAACCATTTAAGATAAAGATCCATTTTTAATAGGAATAATGACCATTAATATGGTTGAAATGTTTATTGGAATTTATTATTTATAGGCACACTAATAGATGATTTTAGCATGGTTTAGAATATAATTTGTGACCATGCTTCCCCAGAAATGCTTGTGTTATTAATATAAATGATATAATACATGAAAAAAATAACATAGAACTCAATTATATAGAGAATATTAATATTTTCCTAAAGCATGTTCCAACAAACTTTAGTCAGAGAAGAATCATGGACTTGAGATGTGATCATAGTAATAATAAAATTTTTCAATAATAATTAAACATCTTATCATTGAGGGTTTTATTTGAAATTCATTGGGGATTGTTTTGATATATAGGAATCCAAATTACTATGATGATATAGGTTAATTAAATAACATAACATACCTATAAAAATATCAATATTATCATTATATCTTTAACCCATTAATAAAACAAAAAATAGTTAACATAACTATCAAGAAAATATTATTATAGTTACCTATCATAAAAAACAATTTATCATATGTCATAATCGTGACATATTATGATCAATATAAGGAACCTTAAGTTTTAATTAGGGATTTTGTGGTCAACATCAATTCAAATCATTTATCATGTTTCATAATGAGTACTTGAATTAACCGAATCATTTCCAAAAGAGTGTCATGTTGGAGTTGGTTCCCTAAGAAAACATATGTGTACTTTTTGATAACTTGTATTCATTGTTTTGATTATTAATAAACTTCTTATCACATCCTTATTATTCTCATGTATATCATTATATTTGATAATTTCATAGGAGAACTTGTTCTTTTAATGGTCATAGTAGTTCCCCACTATGATGAGATCCCAGATGTTCCATGATAGTTTTCTTAAATATATGATCTATAGCCAGATGAAATCATTTGAGGGACATAAATGATATAGGACATCAGGGGTGGTGACTCATAGTATATTTAGGAACATTCTCATGGTGTACTCCATTGGTAATATCCGGTGTAGTATAATATGAGAACAAGAACAACTGGAAGGGAATATATGTTTACATGTGTCATTAGATGGCCATATATATATATATGTGTGTGTGTGTGTGTACTCATCTTTAGAAATTAACATTATTATTATTGATTATTACAAGTCATGTACTTCTATGTTTTGAAAAAACCTATTGTGACTTATATTCTTGATGAGGTATGTTATTTGAGGTGTGTCGTGAGTAATATTGCATTTATGAATAATGTGAAAAAGGATTGGTCGCTTATGTTGTTTAATTAATGTTTATATATCAGGCTCATTGATTGAAGTGACATTTCCTAAATAAATCCATTTCCATGGTGTTCTGTTGGCATGTTTTATTTCTAGAATTTCAAAGTAAAATACATCGAATATATAGGTTGATGGAACTAGCATGCATCCAATATGATTATTTATATCATGATAAATTAATTATATACATAGTGAGGGTCTATATGAGGTATTATAAAATTATGGAATTAAATAATTTCATTATGGGTTCCTTGGAATGTTTCTAGATGATAACATAGGAATTTAGGTTGCTTCAACTAATGAAACTGATAAAGATTCCTAGAGGGCCACACAATAAGTATATCCAGAATATTAGTTAAATAATATTTTATTATTTATTATTTAACAAGTTGAATAAATATTATTCATGCATGCAGTTTACCAATTATTCAGATTTTAGTGATTCTATGTATTCCAACACTATTTATTCAAAATAATATAATTTGAGAATAAAATTTTATAAATATTTTGTTTCCATTAATTTAATACAATAATTATTTATTTACTTATTGGAAAATATTGCAATGATATTTATTTATTAAATAAATAGTCCTTATTCATGGACCAATAAATATTATGGAGGAATGGACTATTGTCTTTAATGGTCTAGTTAGATGTAATATTTAGTGAATATTATTTTATTAAATATAATATTATTTTTATATTTGATTTTAGTTAATGTCAATAAATAATATTGTTATTATTACTATAGGAAAGGGGTTTCATAAAGATCAAATTAAAATTAATGATCACTTTTTAAATTATTTATTTCTAAACCTAGTGTTATTAGAACCAAATATATTAATTTTCAAGGGATCCAATTCATTTTCTTTTTTATACACAATGATATCCAGAAAATCCTCATGAAACCTTTGAGAGATCCCTTATCTAAGAATTCTCCCAAGAAAGGAGAGTCATATTCCTCCCCCATCCACTCTTGAGTAAATAGATTTCAAATAGAATCCAATGGAATAGAATTTTGCGGTTATCATATTCTAATGACGTAATTGAGAGGATCTCTAGTTCTAGTACTCTAAGATTTATACAGTGATTATATGAGAATTATAGAACATGTGTGGATCACTGATAGATGGAATATTCCCAGGATTACTATATTACAGTGATGGAATGATGTATATCCATTATCATATCTCAAAATTAATAAATAATTTCTCACAAGGTAATTCATTAATATCTTAAATTATATAAAAATAATATGTGGTGATCATTTTGTTTGGTTCTTCTATTTTATCCATTATAAATCTTCTATGATTCAATTTTATTAATTGCATCGTTTATCATCTTGTAAATATTGGATTTATTATTGATCGTGAAAAAAGTAATATTTAGGCTGAACCCCTCACTCACTTCAACTATGCCCAAAATGTAAATGTGTTATTAGAGTCGGCCACATAATTATTTATAATTATGTTTATATAATTGATTTATTTAGGGATAGGTAATTGGTTGTCAAATCTGGTGTAATCTTTCTTTACTCTAAATTGTGATATCTTCTTATTCCTATTACGTTCTCATAGATATAATAAAATAAATTAATTTTGTTAATGATATAAATTTGAATATATCATTTGGTGGTTCCATCAAACTTTTCTAGATAATAAAAATTTGAACATCATGTAACCTGGAGGTACACATCGTGTTCCAGTGTTTAAGGCACCAATAAATAATTTGTAATTAATTTAACATGTGTAAAATTATTACAAGTAGTGTATTTAATTAGACTCAACATATTGATCATGCCATCCTGGTGTACATTTAATCGATGTACATGTAATGTAACTTGTGTACATGGTGTGTAGTCTGTAAGTCACAGATGGGTCACATATCATCTTGCAATTCCTACCTAGATGGTAACCACGTAACTTCAAGACTACATTTTTTATCCCATGTACATTATATATAATCTAATTTTTACCATAGAATAGTTAAATGTCAAGTCCCTAAGCATCAACCTCAAATAGACAGTGAGAAAAGTACAAGCCTTATAGTTCGCTTATATACACCATTGAATTATACCAAATTATATATATGTAAAAATTAATTTATTATATTGTGTAAACCATGTCAACATGTCCTTGAGTGTGAAAATTAAGTTGATAGGACATGTCTTCTTATGGGTTCATATATATATATATATATATATATATATATAATTTCTATATATTTTTTGATTTTCATAGAATGTATGAGTTGTATTACAGTTTTTAATCTACATGCATTAAATAATAACACATGAAAAAAATCATGTAAAATGTGTAATATTGATGTTGATAGTACACATCATGAAATTACAAGATAATTTGGGTATGCTATGTGTTGTAAGACTAAACAGTATAAGTCTATATTACATATTGAGTAGTTTAGATTAGTAATCACCATGTTACCTTCAAGATAAATATAATTTTACACATTTAATTTTACATAAATTCATTTAATTTTTTTAAATTAATTATAGATGATAATATCAAGGAAATATTGTTGAGAGTTTAGAAAAATCACTTTATTAATTAAATAATTTATTTATTTTATTTTACTGTGATTTATATTAAAGAAGGAATCATTAATAATTGAATGCTAATTTTATTAAAGTCATAATTTATGGCATACATATAGAAGGTCATGATCTTATACCAGACCTTTTCAAGTGATTATTTTATTTAAATTTATTATTTTAGTAAAATATTTTCATATGCTTCATATCTCCTCTTATTATGTAAAGGATTCTCAGTCCAGTGTTTCTTTTATATAAACCCCTTTCATTCACATAAAATTGAGTAAATGAATATGTAATTATTTGAGCACCCAATCTAGTGGAGGTAGTTCGATATCCAAGCTGAGAGGAGACCACTCCAAGAGGGATACATAGGAGTACATGTGGAAAACTATAAAAGGTACCATAAATAGTTCAAGGAGTTTTCCCTAGGTTGAAGTCTAATTTATTATCCACTAGATAAACTAACAATTAATAAAATCTCTTTATCCTACCACTTTATTATTATTTTTCTATCAAGTTTCATAGTTATTTAATTATTAATTTTTTTCTAGATCACATGAATTAATGAGTTAACAAGAATGAATGATATACCAAAAATAAAGTTTCTTCTTCATAAACATTATTTATGACAAGGTTAACCACTTAAGTAAATATTTTAATATTAACAAGAATTTATTAACTATGGTAATTATAAATTTTTTCAAAAAAGATAAAATCCATAAATTATAAATATTAATTCAGTATAGCCTTCCAATAATTTAGTTAAAATTGAACTATGGTTTAAAGGTCTTGACCATCCATATTTCTTAGGATTTCAATTATCATTGAATTCTCACATGTTGTTTTCGAATGATTTCACACAGTTCATGTCAAGGGTTCATTTCAAAACTAGGTCTTCATGTAATTGTCAGAAGAATGTTGAGGAAATCCAATTTAATGACTTTATGACTGAGGAGTCAACTCAACTCATCTAGTATCTATGGTATAATACAGTTTTAATTTTGAATGCCTATCTTAGACCCCTCAAATTTTGTTGACAATCCAATGTTTGTGTGATGAGATATAGAATATGAATCTTTGACACTAGAATGCCTTTGAAACAGAATATTATAAACCTAATGGTGTGGTATATTAAATTTCTATAAAATATTTGGAGATTAATAAATATAATTTTTATTCACCGAAATTTTTTTGATAGAGCACTAAATCTCCCCTCATATTTTTCATACAAACAACAATTAAAATGACATCAAATATATCCCTAAAATCCATACCTGAGTAGGATAAAAATTTCACCCAAAAAAATTTCTTAGAGTGGTAAAGGAACTTTCACCTTATCCTACCCCGTTAAAGGGAATTATATGTGCTAGAATAACCAATTAATAATGTTTTTTTATTGAGTCTAGTGATGAAGATTTGTGTACATATGTGAAAATTTTGAATTGTGCTATTGATGGTTAATGTTTTATGATATCATCCATGACTGATGACATTCTAATGCAACATTAAGAAATAGATTTTTATCGCAAGATGTCTCACCTTCTTGACCTGTTTCAAGAGAAGGTATGAGATCTCTAATGCTTTGTTTACAACTAATATTTGAAGGTTTGTATCAGATATGCCTCATGTAGTCCAGATTATTGGAAATACATAATGCTTAGACATTATAGAGATTAAATTCCTAAATTATTTGTTCACAAATACTGTACTTTCCTCACTATCCATAACATTCTCCAATTTTATTATTAAATATAACTTCATCAATAATAATAAGATTCTTTTATATTTTTTTTACTTAAATTCTGAAAGTAGATAAGGACATGGGGCATGAAAACACACTATATTTATGGTGAATAAAAAAAGGAAGAATAGTGGGAAGTGTCCCAAGACTAATAATAAGTCTAAATCTCCCAAGCTCCATCCTTTTATGAGGATAAATATTAAGAGGTAGGGATAGGAAAAGGGAGTAGTATATTTTCCTTGGGGAAATAAATTCCACTAGAAGAAGAACTACACCCAAAAGAAATAGGAGCTAAGTATTTATTCATTGTCGACTATAGTCATTCTATATTTTCACATTGGGTATTAGATACTGCTTGTGGTTCTCAAATATATATCAAAATTTAGGAACCAATTAGATTACAAAATATTTCTATAGGAGTGGTGTATTTTCTTAATCTGTTGATGCTGCAATTATAGCTGTTCTAACCATTGGTGACTACCACCTTTCATTTCCAATACTAATGATATTTTTTTATAGGAATATTATAATGTACCACTTATTAGCATTAATATAATTTTTTATCAGTTCTAGATATAGTGGGTTTTGTTTTCATGTTGGTAAATAAAATTTATTCATTTATGAAGAAAACTTATGTTTTGTTATTATATATTTAATGAATGTTATTTATGTGTTAAATTATGAAAAAAAGACTATTGGAAATAGATAACGAATCATGTTTCCATGAATCTTATAATTCACACCTATATAATCCCCAACTTAGTCATATAAAAGATGAGTTTTTGAAAAAACACCATCAAGATGGTTATTTAGACACTTCTGAGATAAAACCACTTAAAATATGACATGATTAATTTCTAAAAAACTGACCAAATCACCATTTGGTGGAAAGGGTGAAAGAGAAATAGATATACCAAGATTGTTAAAAATTGATATGTGTGAAGCATTTCTTATAGAACCCAAAGGTGGGTGTTCTTAGTTCATAAATTTTACTAATTACCTGAGTAGATAAGGATATACCTACTTGATGAGGTATAAGTCTGAGTCCTTTGTGAAATTCCATGAATGCAGAAATGAATTTAAGAATAAACATAGAAATAAGCTAAATAAGAATTAATTAGATCAAGGTGGTGATTATATTAACAAATAGATAATATAATTTTTATGGATATTTGGGATTATATCTCAAATCTCTCCATCTTACACCCAATAGTAGAGCGATGTTTGTGAAAGGAGGAATCATATCTTGTCAAACATGGTAAGGTCGACGATGAGTCATGAAGATCATCCATTAACCTTTTGGGGATATTAATTGTAAATTATGGAATGTAATTAAAAACATTTGGTTATTCATATTTATACAATAAATTTAATGGATATATTTTAAAAGTAAGATATATTATAATTCATTTCGAATCTGGGTAGCATGTATCACAAGATATTAAAATTTTAAAATTATTTAGAGATAAATATGTCATAAAATTATAGATTGTATCATTGTAACCCTGATAAAATTTATTTTTACCCTGAAATTCCATCACAATAATTCAAAAAAATATATGTTATCTCTATTTTATCACATCCTTAGGTTCTTAAGTAGCTTATTTGAATTTTAGATTCCTCTAGAGAACATTAATGAGGTGATTCTTCATGTAACATATCACATTATCTCTATGATTCAAAATATCTACTAGTTGTTATAAATATAAAATATCATCTTATAGATTTATAAACTCTATATTTTATAAATTGGAAGGACTGGGTATGTTCTTCCTCGCAAGGGATACATGCAACACGTTGTGAACTTATAAGAGGTTTGGTGGAAGCATAAAGTGATAAGCTACCATACATAATTGATCAAGAATATCGAAGGATCCAATGTATCTAGGGATTATCAATCCCGTATGTATGAATGTCATAAACTCATTGCACTTAGAAATTAACCAGAATAACTTATCACCAATTCTCAAATTTCATATTTCATTGATGATTATAGTTATAACTTTTATATCGATTTGTAGATACCTTAATGTGATAATTGTTTTCTATGAAATTATATTTAATTTTTTTATATATCTATGGTCCCAATAGATTTATTTCTAAAACATCATCCCACCATTTTGGAGTTCTATACTTATTTTGATAGGATGATTTATAAGGTTCCATCTGAATACTTCAGTGAAGTCTATTGATGAATGAAAACTCAATGAGAGTAAGGTGTTAATCAAAACCCCGTTTAAAATAAATAAAAAATATATATAAACCTAACCTATGATACTTGAGGTTTCATATGATACAAATTGTCATTGTGGGGATTATAAGAAGTGATATTACACAACTCTATATCCCACAAATATTGAATACTTCTCTATTAATATTAGGTAAGCCTTGAATCCTGATCTGAAACAATATAATTGGGTGCTCGATGGAAAAATACCCTATAATTAACATAAATTCTGGAAGAAAAAGATCAAGAGTGAAATATTATTCAATAGAAATTATGTGTGTTGACTTCATAATTCTATTGAATACAACCCAAACACCATTAAAGACTTTAGAAATTTTTTTGAGTTCGGGGAAAAAACACTTGGTCATCTTTAACCATTTCCCTTATCGTTTGAGTAATTCTTTTGACATAACCTTATATATCTTTCGATCATCCTTACATTAATTTCATTCCAAAAATTGATGTAAAAACTCATCAATATCTATTTTCATTTTCCCCCTTAAATACTCTTTCAAATCTCAATATAACTTCCAGTTTCTATAGTGAATAGAGAATTTGAACTATGGTCGGCATCTAAAAACTTATTCAAATCTAGTATAGTAGGGAAACATACATGGTTCCGGGAAATTATATTTCTATTTTAATAAACATTGAACTAAATAATGTTTACTCCCTTATTTAATAACTTCATATCACCATTTTCCTCTTTAATCATTACCTTGATAGATAGTTAAACCCACATTTGAGTAAGATAATATTTCTGCCCTTTATTTAATATTTTTAGTTTCATCCTTTATAAATCCATAAATATTGAATCTTTTTTAAACAAATCATATATATTCTAACATGATACTTTCAACTCAAATCATTATCCACCATGTTCACTTTCCCAATATAGGGTAGTTTTCACTTATATGATTCACTACTAAAGATCATAACGCATATCTAGTATAGGGTAGCTTTCTCACAGGTTCATTGAATGTCCATCCCTTCAGATTTATGGAATTTTAATCACATTCATATGTCCAATAACAAATTGATCCATTTTGAGTAAACATGGTGAGTGGATTATGTGGTCATTATATATTCTTCATAAGAGTCAATATTATCTTTTTAAACCAAGTATACAATGTATCCCAGTCACAATGGTTTGTTTGGGTCAACATTCAATAAAATACATCATTGATGATCCACTAATATACCCTCCCTTTAGATTATATAAACCAAATACTGAATATTCTAAATCCAAAATTCACAATTGGTAAATTTTTGTACAGATTCTCCTTGGATAATGTCTTTATTGGAATAAAATAGTGATATTATTTCCCTTATATTATCCTAAAATATATAAAAATATAATATATACAGACTAAAAACACTAGTCAAGGTAATCACAAATGACTATAATCATTAAATCCATTGAGATTGTACGGTAATTAATATAACACAATTTTATCATAATAAATTCATAGCATCCATACAATGAATGGAAAGAATTATTGGGTTTATCTTCTGTTTTGACCCTCAAATAATAGTATCCATAAAAAATATCAATATTGGAAAAAGTTTTTTCTCATAGTAATTGATCAAAAACCCATCTACATAGGATAAAGGATACTTAATCATGATTGTGATCTTGTTATGTTTCAGACAATAAATAGAGTGTTTCATTGATACATATTTATAATTACAAAAATAATAGGTGAACCCCATTGTGAAGAAATTGGTTCAATGAACCCTTTATAGGAATTATCCAAGATTTTCTTCTTATTTATCTATAACTTAATAGCATCCATTATATATGGTTTCTTTATAATTTTTGAATAAATAGTTATGATTTATATTGAAATTTTAACTTCATGATTTGGAGAAAGACTGTGAAATTTTTATAAGAAGACATTAAAAAAATCCTAAACAATTGGCATATCTTATATGTTGATTTTCTCCCCAACCATCTAAGATAAAGATACATTTTTAATATGAATCATGACTTATAAAATGGTTTAAATTTTGATTTGAATTTATTATTTATAGGCACACTAATGGATGATTTCAGTTTTGTTTAGAATATAATATGTGACCACGCTTCCCCATAAATGATTGTGTTATTAATATAAATGATCTAATACATCTCCAAAGTAACATAAAATTCAATTATATAGATAATAATAATATTTTCCTAAATCATGTTCCCACAAACATTGGTCAGAGAAAAATAATGGACTTGAGTTGTGATCATAGTAACATTAGTATTTTTCCCTAATAATTAAACATCTTGTCATTTAGGGTTTTAATTAGAATTCATCGAGACATTTTTTGATATATTAGAATCTAAATAACTATAATGAATTATGTTAATTTAAAAATTGGACATACCTATAACAATATCAATAATATTATTTTATCTTTAATCCCTTAATAAAACCAAAATGGATAACTTAACTATCATGAAAATATTATTATAGTTACAAATCATAAAAATTAATTTATCATATTTATTAAGCAATACATATTATGATCAATATAAGTAACCTTAGGTTTAAACTAAATAATTTTTGGTTATCATCTATTCAAATCATTTATCATGTTTCATATTGAATACATGAATTAACCAAACCATTTCCCTCGAGATTGTCATGTTGGAGTTGGTTCCCTCAAAAAAAATTTGTGTACTTTTTGAGAACTTGTATTCATTATTTTGAATATTAATAAACTTATTATTAAATCATTATTATTCTAATGTATAGCATTATATGTGATAATTTCATAGGAGTAGTTGTTTTCAGAATGGTCATAGTAGTTCCCCACTATGATGAGAACCCAGAAGTTCCATGATAGTATTCTTAAATATATGATCTATAGCCAGATGCAATCATTTGAGGGATATAAAGGATACAGTACATCAGGGGTGGCGACTCATAGTACATTTAGGAACCTTCTCATTGTGTAATCCATTGGTAATATCTTGTGTAGGATAATATGAGAACAAGAACCACTTGAAGGAAATACATGTTTATACGTGTTATTAGAAGTTCATATATATGTATGTTTGTATTCATCTTCAGAAATTAACATTATTATTAATGATTATTGCATGTCATGTACTTTTATGTTTTTATAAAAACTATTAAGACATATTTTTTTGATGAGGAAGGATACGTTTGGTGTGACGTGAGTAATTTTGCATTTATGAATTACGTGATAAAGGATTTGTCCCTTATGTTCTTTAATTATGGTTTATATATCAGGATAATTAATGGAAGTGACATTGCCTAAAAAATACTTACCCACTGTGTTCTATAGGAAAGTTTTATTTGTAGAATGTTAAAGTAAGATACGTCGACTATATAGGTTGATGGCACTAGAATGTAACCAACATGATTATTTGTATCATAATAAATGAATTATATACATAGTGAGGGTCTATATTAGGTATTATGAAATTATGGCATTAAATTATTTCATTATGGGTTCCTTGGAATGTTTCTAGATGAAAACATAAGAATTTAGGCTGCTTCAACTAATGCCACTGATAAATATTCCAAGAGGGCCACACAATATGATTATCTAGAATATTAGTGAAATAATATATTATTTTTTATTATTTATCAAGTTGAATAAATATTATTCCCGCATTAGGTTTACAAATAATTATGATATTCGCGATTATATGTATTAAAACACTATTTATTCAAAAGAATATTATATGAGAAGAATATTTAATAAATATTTATTTTCTATTAAGTTAATATAATAATTATTTATTATGTTATTGGAAAATAATGAAGTGATATTTATTTTTTATGTTAATAGTCATTATTCATGGACCAATAAATATTGTGGAGTAATGGACTATTGTGTTTAATGGTCTAGTTAGATGTAATATATAGTGTAAACTATATTATTAAATAGAATTTAATTTTAATTTTTGAGTTTTTTTCATGTTAATAAATAAAAATATTATTATTTGTATTGAAAAGGGTTTTCATAGTGATTAAATTCATATTTAAAATCACTTTTTAAATTATTTATTTCTAACCCTAGAGTTAGTAGAACCAAATATATTTCTTTTTGAGTGATCCAATTCGTTTCCTCTTTTATGCATAGTGATATCCAAAAAATCCTCTTGAAACCCTTGAGAGCACTATTATCTAGGAATTCTCTCTAGAAAGTAGAGTGATATTCCTCCTCCATCCACTCTTGAGTAAAGACATATCAAATAGAATCTAATGGAATACAATTTTGTGGTTATCATATTCGAAAGATTTAATTGATAGGATCTTCAGTTCTAGCACCATAAGATTCCTACGGTGATGTTCTAAGAATTATGAAACATGTGTGGATCACCGATAGAAAGAATATGCCCTTGAATACTATAATACAGAGATGGAATGATGTATATCCATTATTATATCTAGAAATGAATAAATAATTTCTCATCATGTAAGTCATTAATTTCTTAAATTATTTAAAAATAATATGTGGTGGTAATGATGTTTGGTTCTGCTATTTTATCCATTTTATATCTTATATGATTCAAATTCATTGGTGGCATCATTTATCATCATGTAAATATCGGATTTATTATTGATCTTGAGAAAATAATATCTAGGTTGAACCCATCACTCACTTCCACTATGCCTAAAATGTACAATTGTTATTAGAGTGGGAACATAATTATTTATAATTATTTTAATATCATTGATTGATTTAGTGATAGGTAATTAGTTTTCAAATCTAGCGTAATCAATCTTAATCTGAATTGTGAGATCTTCTTCTTCCTATTACATTCTCATAGATATAATAAAATCAATTAATTTTATTAATGAAATAAATTTGAAGATATCATTTGCAGGTTCCATGTAACTTAACTGGATAATATAAAAGTCCACATCGTGTAACATGGAAGTACACATCATGTAACAGTGTTTAGGGCACAAATAGTTAATTTGTAATTAATTCAAGCTGTGTAAATTTATTACAAGTGGTGCATTGAATTAGACACAATATATTGATCAGGACATCCAGGTGGACATTTATTCAAAGTACATGTAATGTAACATGTGTACCTGGTGTGTGGTCCTTAATTCATAGATGAGTCATGTATCGTCTTACACTTACTACCTTGATGATAACCATGTAACTTCAAGACTGCATTATTTATCCAATTTACATTATATATATTCCGATTTTTACCATGGAATAGTTAAATTTATAGTCCCTAAGCATCCACCTCAAATAGATAGTGTGAAAATTATAATCCTTATATTGTCTCATACACACCATGGAATTATACAAAATTATATACTTGTAAAAATTCATTTATAATATTTTGTAAACCATGTCAACATGTTCTTGAGTGTCGAAATTAAGTTCAGAGGACATTCCTTGTGAGGGGTTCATTTATATATATATATATATATATATATATATATATATATATACAATTAATTTTTGTCAATTTTTTGATTTTCATAGAATGTATAGGTTGTATTACAGTTTTTCATCTACATGCCTTGAAGAATAGTACATGAAAAACATCATGTTATTTATGTAATATTGATGTTGATAGTACACAACATGAAATTACAAGATAATTTGTTTATGTTATGTGTCGTATGACTAAACAGTATATGTTTATATTACATATTGAGGTGTTTAGATTGGAACAAACCATGTTTCCTCCAAGGTAAATTTTATTTTACACATTTAATTTTATAAAATTAGTATAATTTGTTTAAATTTATTATGAATGATAATATCAGTAAAACTTTCTTGAGAATTTAGAAAAATCAGTTTATTAATTAAAGAATTTTATTATTTTATTTTACTGTGATTTATATTAAAGAAGGAATGATTAAGAATTGAAGTATAATTTTATTAGATTCATAACTCATGGCATACATATGGATGTTCATGATATTATACAAGACCATTGTTTGTGATTATATTATTTTAATTTATTATTATAGTAAACTTTTGTCATATTATCCATATCTCCTTTTATTATGTAAAGGATTTTGGGCCTAAGGTTTTTTTATGTAAACCACTTTCATTCACATACGTGTGTGTAAAAGAATATGTAATTATTGGAGCACAAAATCTTGTAGAGGAAGTTCAATTTTCGAGATGAGAAGAAACCACCCCAAGAGGGATACATAGGAGTACATGTGGAAAACTATAAAAGGAACCATAAATATTTCAAGGTGTTTTTTCCTAGGTTGAAGATTAATTTATTATCCACTAATTAAACTAAAAATTAATAAGATCTTTTTATCATACCACTTTATTATTTTATTTTCATCATGTTTCTTGGTTTTTTAATTATTGATTTTTTTTCATGATCACATGAATTAATAAGTTAACAATAATGGGTGATATACCTAAAATAAATTTTCTTCTTCATAAACATTATCTTTGACAAGGTTAATCACTTAATTAAATCCATATAATATTAATAATAACTTATTAAATATGGTAATTATAAATTTCTGTATAAAATATAAAAACCATCAATAATAAATATTACGTCAGTATCGCATTCAAATAGTTTAGTTAAAATCGAACGATGGTCTAATGTTCTTGATCATCAATTTTTTGTGGGGTTTTAATTATCAGTTAATTCTAAAATATTTTTTTCATATGATTTCACAAAAATCATGTCAAGGGTTGATTTCCAAACCATGACATAACGTAATTGTGAGGAAATTGTTGAGGAAATACAGTTTATGGATTTTATGATTAAGGAGTCCACTCAAATCATCTGTTATATATGGGATAATACAATTTTACCTTGGAAATCCTATCTATAACCCCTAAAATTTCTTGACCATCTAATTTTAGTGTGATGAGAAGTCGATTATGGATCCTCGACATCACAATTTATATGAAATTGGATATTCTTACCCCAAAGGTGTGGGATATTAGATTTCTATAAAATAGTTATAGATTAATAAATATAATATTTATTCACCTATATTTTATTTTATTTATCATTAAAACTCTCCTCGTATTTTTTATAGAAATAGTAATAAATTCTTTTTCAAATATAACCCTATGATCCATACTTGAATAGGAAAAACTAGTCACCCAAACTAATTTCCATGATTGGAAAAGGAACTTTCACGTTATCCTACACCATTAATTAGAATTATATATACTAGGAGAACCTATTAATAATGTTTTTTTAATGAGTCCAGTGATAAAGATTTTTCTATATATAAGAAATTTTTTAATAATGCTATTGATGTTTAGTGTTTTATGATATCATCCAGGACTAAGGAGCTTCTAAAGAAACATTAGGACACAGATTCATATAGAAAGATGTCTCACCTTCTTACCCTATTTCAACCAAAGGTATGAGATCTCCAATTATTTATTTACCACCAATATTAGAGAGTCTTTCTCAAATATGCCTCATGTAGTCAAGATTATTGGAAACACATAATTCTTAGACATCATAGAGATTAAATTCTCGATTGATTTGTTCACAAATATCGTACTTTACTCACGACCCATAACCTTATCCAATTTTATTGTAAATTTTAACAAGATAATTAATAAGAAGAGTCTTTTATATTTTCTTAATTCTATTATCAAAGTAGATAAGGACAAGGGGCAGTAAACCCACTATATTTATAGTGAATAAGAAATGGAAGAGTAGGGGGAAGGGGTAAAAGACTTATAATAAGTCTAAATCTTCCAAACACCATCCTTCTAGGAAGACAAATATGAGGAGGGAGGGATAGTAAAATAAGGTAGTATGTTTTTCATATCAGAATCAAGGCAAGTGGAAGAAGAACTGCACCCAAAATAAAGAGTGAGATAAGGATATATTCATTATTGACAGTAATCATTCAATATTTTCACATTGGTTATTAGATACTGCTTGTGGTGCTCAAATATATATCTAAATGTAGGAACCATGTAGATTAGAAAATATTCATATAGGATTGGTGTTTTTTATTTGATCTATTAATGGTGTGATGTTATCTGTTCTAACCATTGGTGATTACCACCTTTAATTTCCAAAATTAATGATATTGGTTTTATAGGATAGTTATTATGTACAAACTAGTACCATGAATATAATTGTTTATCAGTTCTAGATATAGAGGGTTTTGTTTTAATGTTTGTAAATAAAATATTTTCATTTATAAAAAAAACTTTTGTTATGGTATTTAATATTTAAATTATGGAATTTATGTTTTAAATTATGAAAAAATGAGTATTAGAAATAGATAATGAACCATGTTCGCATGACTCATATAATTCACACATATGGAATAACCATCTTAGTCATGTAAAAGTGGAGTGTTTGAAAAAACAGCATCAATATGGTTATTTAGACTCTTCTGAGATAAACCCACGTAAAATATGACATGATTAATTTCAAGAAAAACTGACCAAATCACCATTTGGTGGAAATGGTGAAAGATCCATAGATATACGAGGACTTCTGAAAACTGATATTTGTGAAACATTTTCTAGAGAACCTATATGTGGGTGATCTATGTTCATAAATATTACTACATACTTGAGTAGATATGGATATACCTACTTGATGAGGTATAGGTCTTAGTCCTTTGAGAAATTAAAATATTTAATGGATTAATTAAATATTTAGCATTGAAAAAGATAAATAAGAATCAATTGGATTAAGGTGGTAAATATCATAACCGTTAGTTTATCAATTTTTTATTAAAGTTTGGGATTATATCTCAACTCGCTCCACCTTACACACTATTGTATAATGGTGTTTGTGAAAGGAGTAATCGTGCCCTATTAGATATTGTAAGGTCGATGATGATTCATTAAGATCATCCATTATCTTTTTGGGTATATTCATTATAAATTATGGCATGTGCATTAAACTAAGTACCAACTAAATTAGAAATCGGAATTCCAATTGAGTTATGGAGTGAAAGGAATACTTTTTTTCCACACACATAGCATTGGGGTTCCAAGGAATTTTTTAAGTCCTTCTTAGATAACAAAATAGCCCCCCATGGAATGAGTATTATCTTTATAGGATGTTCTATGGAAATAAATGTGAAATACCTATAGAAACCCTCAAATAAGAAACCAATTTCACAAGAAATGGTGTCTATCATGAGAGGGATCACATCCTCCACAAGGATAGTAGGTGGATGACTGACTTTGTGGAATTTTATGCTCCAAATAGACAAGAGTATGAATAGGAATAGATTCCATAGTTCCACATAGAAAAATTAGAACCTAAAATAGAGGAACTATATTGGAGAACTAAAGAGGTAATAAAACATAATAGATATGGTTTTCTAGATAAAAAATTTGGTGACTTGTTATTAGTTGACAATGACAAAAATCTCTCCTATAAAGAGTTAGTAGATAACATGGAAGCTACTAGATTTAAATAATCCATTAATTGTGAAATGAATTCCTTCAATTAGAAAAATTTTAATATTTTTTATAGATTCACCATTTGATGTAATGACTATAGGGTGAAGATGGATATTCATAAAAAACCTAGACCTGGAAGTTAAATTAAATACTTATAAAGTAGTTGTAGTGGGAAATGGTTTTAAAAAGAAGTAAGGAATTGACTATGATTATAGATTTTCACAATTTTTCATGTCTAAATTGATCTTAATTATTCTTACTATAGCGGCTTTCCATGACATTGAAATTTAGAAGGTGGGAATCAAAACTACATTCCATAATGAGATCCTTCAAAACAATCTATATTGCACGACCAGAAAGATTTTCACTCTAGGTGACGTTAATAAAAATTAAATTTTCAGAGTTCCATTGATGGATTGAAGAAATTGTTTATGTCATAGAACATACGATTTAATGAAGCTATATAATAATTTTTTATAAGAAAGGAATGTGAGCCATGTGTTTTCAATTGGTTTAATGGAAATGATTTCATTATTTGAGTAGCATATTGAAATGATGTATTTCTTATTGAAAATGAAATATCATTCTTATAGTCTATTAGGTATTAGTTAAACAAGTGTTTTTCTATGAAAAAATTTGGTGAACCCACTTATATTCTAGCGGTCAAGATCATTGATGATAGATACAAGAATATTCTTATACTAATATAGATTAAATATGTTTACTAGATATAAAATAGATTAATTAATAAACAATATTATAGGATATTGCTTCCTCTATCACATAGTATTCATCCTTATAATAAAACATGCACTCCAAAAAAATCAAAGAAAGTGAGAATTAGTAAGTTCCCATAGTCTTTTCTGATAGGTTCAATAATCTATTCCATGTTATATATAAGACTTGATATTTCGTATGCAATAATCATAGTAGAAAAATATCATGCAGATCCATGAGAACAGCATTGGTCTACTGTTAAGGCTATCCTCAAGCATATGGGAAGAATATATGATATTTTACTACTGTATGGGGAAGAATATGATCTATTCATCATCTGTAATATTGATTATAGTTTTAAAACATATATAAACGATCTAATGTTGTTTTGAAGATTTGTTTTCTATCTCCATGGTAAATTTATGTTCTGGAGGAGTCTATTGTACCCAATTTTCGGTAATTCTACTACTGATTCTGAGTATATAGCAGCTTATGATGCATCTGATGATTCTATTTAGATATGGAACATTTTACAATATCATGATGTGGTAACTAGTAGTAAATTCACTATCACATAATATTGTGATAATACTATACTAGTGGCTCTACTGAAACATCCAATTCCATGCCAATAATTACATAACATACTCAATAATTATCAAATCTTGAGGTATTTTTATCAGAGGGGTGATGTTTTAGTGAGAATATTTGAAACCAAAGAAAAAGTGGTGGACCCCTTGGATAAATCCCTATCTCTACAGAACCATGATTATCATGTGAGAGCAAGTCGAATGATTGTTGTAAGCCTTTGAATCTAGTTAAAGTGGAATTATGTTGGATTTTGTGCCCCATAAACAACATATGTGTACTTTTGATAACATGTATCATTGTTTTGAATATTAATGAACTTATTATCACATCATGATTATTATTACGTGTAACATAGTATTTGATAATGTCTTAATAGTAGTTGTCTCACTAAAATTTCATAGCAATTTTCCACTGTGATTGGAACCTAGAAGTGTCATGAAAGTAATGATGAATATATGATCTATAACTAGATAAAATCATTTTAGGGACACAGATTATACTAGATATCAAGATTGGAGACTCATAGGACATTGAGGCACCTTCTAATGATTTACTCCCACTGTAATATCTAGTGTATGATATGATGATAATGATACCCTCAAGTAATAAATCCACATTTATATGGGTCATTAGATGTCACTATTTATGGATGTGTGTATTGATCCATAGACATTATGATTATTATTAATTTTTATTAGAATATGCATATTTTTTTAAATTGATAGGAACTATATGGAAATAAACTTGTGGATCGGTAGGATATATTGGGTGTGTCAGAAGTAACATTTCATTTATGAATAATGTGATAAATGGTTTTTTTCATTTTTCATTTAACAAAAGTAGATATCTCAAGACTTTTGATTGAAATGATATAGGATAAATAATTTCATGGTCTTGGTGTTATATAAGCTATTTGTATTTCTTCAATTTCAAAGATAAAGACAGAGATGACATCAGTTAATAGAACTAGTATACAACATACCTAATTAGATATATCATGATAATAAAATTATAATACACATTGATCATCCAAACAATGTGGTATATCATTGTGGAATTAACTACATTATCTATGGTTTCCTTGTCTTGTTTCTTGACACTAGTTGTTGAAATTTTGGTTGCTTGTCCTAATGCCACTGATAAAGATAGCTAGATGGTCACACAAGTAGTGTTTCTCGAATATCAATTAAATAATATATTATTATTTATTACTTAATATTTTGAATAAATATTATTCATTAAATTGGTTTAATAATTATCCATATTTTCTTGATTGTATATGTTTTGTCACCAATTATTATATACAGTAGTATGTGATAAGGCTATTTTACAAATATTTATTTCTCATTACTTGAAAATAATATTTATTTATTTATTAAAGAATAATGCAGTGATATTTATTTATTAAATAATTATTCATTATTCAAGGACAGATAAATATTGATGACGTATGGATGACTAATTTTTTTAGTCCAATGAGAAATAATAAATATTGAATATTATTTTATGAAATAATATTAAATTTTAATTCATCATTTTAGTTCATATTGATAAATAATGTTATTATTATATTTATTATATATATAGGGTTTTTTAAGGATTAAATAAATATTAAATGGTAGTTGTAAAATTATTTATTTGTAACTTAAGCTATATATAAACCCAATTATATTATTTTTTAGATGATCTAATTCATTTTATTTTATTTTTCACAATGCAATATGGATAACCCTCTTCAATCCAATTTTTGTTGTCTTCTTCAAGACCTCTCCAAAGAATAGAGAGAGAACTCCCCCCGCACACACTCAATTCAAGCATGGTCAAAGTGAATCATGTGAATGTGATTCTTGGTAGATCAAAGAAAAATGATTCAAGAGAAGTGAGCTATCATGCAAGCACCTGAAGATTCCTATGACGATGTTCTAAGGTTTTTGGAATAAGTGTGGATCACCACTGAAGGAAATTTTCCCTTGATTACTACAATCAAATTAAGAGACAATGTAAATTTATTTTCATATCCAAAAATGAAGAAATAATTAATCACAATGTAATTTGTTAATTTGATGAATTAATTATAAATAAAATCTAATGATCCTATGGTTTGGTTCCTGTGTTCTATAAAATTACTGTATTCAATGTTACAAAATATTTGATCATGGAATTTATTTTTCTATAAATATCGTATTGAAAATTGATCATAAAAAATAATATTATGGCCCAACATATAACATGTTTCTACTCCGTCGAGAACCTGCATGTCATAACAGGTACGTAGATAGGGATGAATCATCATGCACCACAATTATGGTTTATATATACTTACCCTATTCAGTTTTTAGATATTAATCCTTGATTCATTTTTTTCAAAACTAATTCCACACAGAGTATCCTGATAGGAATTCTTTTAGGAAATCCATATAATATATATCAGAGAGAAACTATAGGATATTTTCCTATATATAAATTTATCCTCTATTATTTCAATAGACTTCACCAATATTAATATCTAAATTTTATTATACCCAACTCTAATACCAACTATAGAAACCTATACCTTTCATACATTAATATTATCTCTTATGAGATTATTATTCAAATAAATATCATTATTATCAACGATAAAATAATATAGGTTCATTATATTTGAAAATTTGGATATATAAACAAATTATTAAAAAGACAAATAAGTCATATCTCATTAAATTATTCCTGACTACATCCCTTGTTATATATATCATACTTCAAACATTTCTTCCAACCCTTGTTAAAGGAATCATAGAAAAGGTCGTGTTATATTATCAGTAAATGTAAACAAAAAATATTTGGTTGATAACATAAGATAAGATTATAATAAGTATTACTAGTAATGTTATCTTTAAAATTTTAAATAATACCTAGAATATTATAGATAATAAGCCTGATTCGTGGATAAAAACATAGTAGTTCATATGACAGGAATCATAAAGCAATCAAAAAACATGTGGCCAGGGATCATAACATTTCCATAAGTCAGACTTTTTTGGAAAATAGATAAGAAAATATAATCATTTCCATAGTCAAGGAAGACATTAAAGATAATCATAGGGGATAATGTTTACTCCCAATTAAATCTTATCATTGGTCAAGGTACACTTCCAAGTCTATCATAGTGCATAAATTCTCATACTGAATTGGGTTCAATCACAATTACATTCCTTAGTATCTCATGGTACATACATATTTTACAAACTAATTGGAAGGATATATCATTCTACGACCAACTATCACAGAATTAAAATCATAAATTTATATCCCTCAATATTATGAAAAAATTATCATAGCATAACCCAATGAGGGGAAATGGGTATCAAAACCATTACCTCATTTCATTATAGTTTAACCCTTGGAAATGAACTGAGATTCATAAAGGATCGATCATAATATAATTATCCTATGGGAATGAAATGTTTTTCATCAAGTCTTCCTTAAATAATCTACTTCATAAGACATCCAAATGAAATTGGATAGTATAAACAGATATTATCCCCATTAAAGCATATATGACCTCAATGGATGTTATCATGGATGAAAAATTACTTTATTTGATCATTGGAACATTTCACGTAAGAATAGCCTTTTAAATTACAAATAAATTCTTTAAAATATAAGAAACTATTCTCAAATATTTAGGAAAAATATTCATTGATAAGAATATTTGATTCTTGAAAATAAATCGTCAAATCGTTGATTAGTCTTGACACAGGGAAATTTTTTCATCCCATGTACAATAAAACAAAGATTGCTTTTACATTTCTAGTAGAAACTCAAAGGTAAATCATTTTTATGGGTTATGTAAAGGGTTGCATCTCAACTGAATCAAAAAAAAATATTCATTTCATTTTAAAAATGGGTGTTTTCCCCTACCAATTAAAAAAATTACATAATTTTGATAATGAAAAAAAATATTCCTTTTAAATAATTTTTTTAAAAAATAAATCAAAAGGAAAAATGAATGTAAAAAATATTTGTATAATATAAACAGTCATTCAAGAAAACTTGTTTAGAAAGTATTTATATAATTTAAAAAAGGATTTTTGGCCATAAATATAAATAATTTCAGTTTTCTATGAAAACATTATATCAATAATTTGAGTTTATATATATATAAAAATGAGAGAGAGAAAAAATCTATTGAAATATCCATAGGAGAAAAAAACTCTTGGGATTGTTGATAGATATGTAACCAAATTTCATTATCAAAAAATTAATCATAAACAATTCTACTAAATAATGAAATTTTAATATAAATCCATTAACACTTTTTTACTATAAAATAAAAACCTCATCAAAGGGAGAAATTAATTTGGATATGTATATTAAAATAATATTTTTTTAATAATAATAAATACATTAATGGGGAATATATAAATTACTTAAAATAAAAAACTGGTGAATATGTAATGTGTCTAACAAAAATATAAGTGACTTGAAAATCCCTTACATCTACTTAAATATTATCAAAAAATGATCTATGACACTATTTAATACATTTAATTTTATTCTAACTATTTAAGATTATCATGTACATGCTTAAAATTTAATATTGGATCTTATTATAACATTATAACACCCATTTGTTAATAATTTCTTTATTAAAATCCTATTTTCCTGGTGTCAACTGTTTTGTTTTTATGATATTTTCATTTCGGAGGTTTTTTTCCTTGTACATTGATCATGGTTACAAAATATATAGAATTTCAATCATGATATAAATATTATATATATTCATTATAAATATTTATATTCATTCAAAAAAAATAGATATATAAAACTTTTTTACACTATTCATAGAGATGGTAAGTTGTACCTATGTATGATCTTAATTTTCATTTACAAATGAAAAGAAATAAATAAATATTAATATTAATTTATCATTGAATAAATATTGTTATATAACTAATATAATACAAATATATACCTTAAGGATATCTATATTTCCATCAATTTAAAACATAAATGAAAAAACTTCATCGCTTCGTGGAGGTGGTGGTCTACACGTATGCAATATTGATTCTATCATTTTCCATTAGATTAGTTATTTGGAATGTAGAAATGATAATATAATTCTTGAAAAATATTTATTTTATAAATATTATATTTAAAATTTAATCCCACTATAGTAAAAATAAAATAAAATAGTGATGAGAAATTAATTACATCGCTATGTGGATGTGTTAGTCAATATATATACACGATTGATACTTTTTATTCCCATTTTATAGAAAAGATTTTTAAAATGGTTCTTCAATAGTCATTGTAAAATTTTATTCAATTATGTATAATATTTTATTATTTTTTGATGAGTACAAAATAGTTTGTGGAGTTTAAAGAATCAATACATTTGAGGAGGTTGAGTAGGTGATTACATCCCGTTCGATTGGCCTCCTTTATATACTTTCTTAAAGACACATGGAATGTTCTTCTAAGATGACCATAATATATAATTCATATATAAGAAATTATATAATATAAGTCTCTTGTTTTTGTTTGATATAGATGGTTCATGTGGGTATTATATGATAATGGAGGGTTTTCCTTTAATATGTTAGGGAGAGGATACCAAACGAATTTCATAAAAGGCCAAAAGATAACAATTCCATACACAAGAAAAATTCTAAAACATTTATAGAGATTCATAGGTGGGATATTATAAACTATATATATGCCAAAAAAATTGGACATAGACAAGTGTAATAAAAAAAGATACCCAAATATCTTGGTTTATCCTCCAACCTATTAATTAGTTTAACCTTAAATGTGGTTGTAAATTTTAACTCATTTTACTATCCACTAATACCAGAAAAATGTTCATAATTTTAAATAATATTCATTATGATGATAAAAAATATGGAATAAAATTTATCAAATTCAATTAAAATAATTGGTATAATTAAATTTCAAATTAAACCAATAAGAAGAGATGAAACAATATTTCCCCAGAAACAAATTCTAAACTATAAAAATTTTTACACAAAAAAACAAAGATATAATTAAATATTATGACCCTAAATGGATTATTAATAATATTAATATAATAATTATACATTTAATACTTATTTACAATAAAATAGTTAATTTTAAATTCAATAAATAAAATGATAGTTTTAAATATGAATCCGTATTTTCAATTTTCATTGAAAAATTAATCCCTATAGAGGATTAAAAATAGTCACACTAAAATAATTTTAACAAGATTATTTTAAAAAAGAAGTTATTTTTTAAATTAAATTTTCAAAAATTAGATAAATTTAACAATTATATTTTATCACAAAACTAAATAAAATTTTTTTTTTGAGGAAAGTTGTATTTTCAAAGGAAATATGGACATTACTAAATATCGAGTACATATTTATCAATATATTATATTTATCAAAAAAATTGTAATTTTTTTATAAAATGTGGTTATTTATCTTCTTTCAACCAAATTAATGACTTGTTTTTAGACGTATAATATATTATGGTTAATTTACGTTCAGGGTTTCCTGTATCGCAGGTTTTCAAGAAATTTTATTTAATTATTGAGAAATACATCATAGAATATCATGGTTTTACATTACTATCCTTTATAATCATTATATGATACAATCATCTTCATATATTTTTGAATGAAAACACAATACAATGGTGGGATCCAACGATCAGGAAGGGAATAACTAAATAACATTTCATCAACTATTAGATCTTATGCATATCTTAAAACATAACTAGGGGATTAATATACTATTTATAAGATCATGGAAAAATAATATCTATCTATAAAGAGTGATAAACTTCCTTATAAAATCAAATTATTAAACATTTTCCATCAAATAAGTTTGTCACAGAACAAACATGGGACATAGATTATAAAAAAATTCATATGAAATTGAAATGTGGAATAAGTAATTTAGACAATGACACTGGGAAAAAACCACAATGTGGTCATATTGATGAAATATATTGTCAGAAATGTTATATGGGATCTTTTCCACCCAAAGTTATGTGAACAAAGTTATATGTGATTATGTCCATAATAAATCATGTGAAATGTGTTATATGTGATATTTTCCACATAAAATATTGTGAAAAAAATATCTAATAATTCCCACACATAGAAAAATAAAAATAGCATAATTTGATCATGTTCACACACAGCCTTCTGAAAAAAGAATAATATGATCATGTCCCAACATGAACTTTTGGACAAATAATAATGTGATCATGTCCACCAATAGTATTTTTATCTCAGGAGATATAAAAATACAACCAATGAATTGATAGGTTGTGTAGGTCCTCATCCACCAATCATCCATACATATCTATTCCATTTAAAAAAAATATTAAACAAATCATAAAGAACATCTGGAATTTAAAATGGGTTTCACAACATTTCATGATTGTATCAAAAATTTGACCGTAAATTTTTAAATGTTTTATACCCAAAATCACCCCAAAATATTTTGTTATTAGAAAATTTATTGTGTTATACATTTAATGAAATTCCATGGAAATAATTCCATTAGTGACATGGTAGAAAATTGTGGTTAAATCACAAAAAAAATGATAAAATGTATTTAACTTCTGGGTAGGTGATGAAGTTACTTATCATGTTGAAAAGTAAATTTTATAAAGGTATATTTGGATTAATTGAGATAGAATCAATTTGAAATTAAATATTTATAAATAAATCATAGAAATTAAACCTTTTAAAACATATAACAGTTTCAAAATTATAAGGTGAAAACATTTTTTAAAAAATTTACCTCCAAAAATAATCTCTTATACTATAGACCTGAAAAAGAAAATAATGTTTTCAAAAGTTCGCATGAAATACTAGGAAAAAAATACTTTTGAATAATTAGATTCCATAATATATCCCTAAAATGACATAGATGTTATTAAAACAAATGTAGAGTGCAAGACAAAACATTTTTTCCAATTTATTGAAAAAAACTTTCATATTTAGAAATTCCTTTTATTTAATCCACATAATAAAAAGAGTAATGATACATAATTTATAAAATATGTGTTGATAAATATAACGGTTTCCTGAGATTTCATATAAATGGGTTACAAAATATTATAGAGAACATTGGAAAAAATTGATGATATGGAAAATTATGGGAAGCCATTATTAAAGAGTATTTGAATTATTCCAAGTAATGATATACTTTTTATGGTGACGAAATTATTTATCATGTGTGAGTAATCATGCTCGTTTTTAACTATTTTTGTAATTGCAGAGAAGATATTTCTACTATAATATTTAACCCAAAGTATATATATTATGCTTACCTCCAGGTTTGATGGATACTTTCTAGTTTCCTAGACAGTGACTTCAATGCAACTGCTCATGGATATAAGGGACCATATATAATTTCATTTTGATCATGTGTTCCACTAGTTCTTTTGATTATTTTTTCCTTGAGTTTCATGGATTATTTTCCCCTCAATCCCTACTGGTGTATGTTATTTACACCACATGCTTGTAATGCTACTTGTTCATTTAATAAATTCATTTGGGACATGAATTGGGTAATCAATTGATGTCACCGCTTTTATAAAAAAATCATGATTCTCAGTTCACATAATGTCTATCATTTGATTATTTATTATTATTTGTAATGTGAAATTTTCAGTTTATCATAGTTTTGGTTACAATCAATGATGATGAAATCAATGATGATCATGTGTATTGAGATTTTGAATGAATGGGTATTGGTATATTGATTAATGGGGTTATTATTAATGATACATTCCACAAAAACTAAAATAATTATTTTAATATTATATATTATCAATAATTATTTTCTAATATACATCCATGAAATTATTTTTTTCATTCCTTAATAAGGTGGTGAGACCAACCCGAACATGAATGTGTCCTAATTAATATATTAGTATGGTTATAAAAGTGGGTTTTTTGGAATAATATCATTATTAATTAATATTAATGATACTATTTGGGTATTTATGAGTATTTAAATCATATTTTATTAGGGTTTAATATATAAGAAATAATATTGATGAAAAAAAGATCTGTTAAATTGTGTAGGTAATAGTTTTCACAATCACAAATGAAGTTTTAATTTTCTGAAATGGTAAAAGTGAAAAGGTAATCGATATTTATTCCATTAGAAAAACAAAATTAATTATAAAATCCATATTTATTTCATTATATATGAATGGTAAAATTATATTTTTAAAATTATGGTAGAAATGAAAATAAGTTAGTAAAAATTAGTACTTGAGTAAAGCGCTTCATCTCTCATTTGGAAAATTATATAAAAATAGAAGGATTATGGTAAAATATTTTGGTTTAATATAGGAGTCCTAAAATATCACTCCTATATCCAACTCTAAAAACATAAACATTACCTTAAATGATTTTATATTGATAAATATGACCGATTTTTTTCAACCAAAACATATCGCATTAAAATTAAATATCAGATCACTTATATTCCCAAGGAAATTTTATATTTAGACATTTATATAATTTGAAAAACTATTAACAACTTGGGTTCATTAATTATTGTTCATAAAAATAAAAATCATCTCCCACTATACCCATCTATTCATATTCCATTTTATGTATTCAACTTCTCCTATAAAAAGTTTCACATAAGAAACCTTTTTGATTAAAAATATTTTATCATCATAATTTATAAACTAAGGACAATTAAATATAATAAGGATGAGATTAAATTATTAGTAATTTAAAATATTATCATTTACAATTGAATATAATCATTGAGAGTATGATGATAATTAGGGTATGATGAAATTGTCATAATGCATAAGCAAAAAAACGGAATTCAGACCCATAAATACCTGGATCAATATTCTTGTAATGTAGATTTAATAAAATAAATAATCATTATAATTAATAATAATTATGCATGTGATTTGAATCATGATATAAATAATCATTAAAATCCCATATCAAACATAAAAAAAATGTATTTGTATCTTGGAAAATTTTCAAATCGCCCTTATATAAGGAATAACATTCATGGTTATATGTGGATTAACTCTCACAGCTACACATGGAATACCCATCATGGTTAAACTTTTATAAAATATTACAGTAACGCCCCCAGATCTGGAACCCACACCATGGGTGCCCTAAACCCGGTTGGTCACATGACCTCAAGCGCATTTCCCCAAACACCAGAGGCTGCCGACTAGCAGCGAGGGTCCAAGTCTGATAGTGGGTAAATTATGCCCTCATTTGTCAAAGTGTAGTGTTTTGGAAAAGATATATGACATAAAACAATGGAAGATGTAATAAAATGAACTAAAAATGAACAACTACTGTAAAAGATAACCAAAAGTTATATATAATGATGTAGAATATCACTATTTATATTAAAGTAGCCAAAATAGGATACACTGCAGTAGAATACAATATAACTCAAAGTACAAGTATAGTAGAACAAAACAGAACAGTGCAACAGGAACTCTGTAGCATTGCAAGCCTATGTTCAGTCCCATGCTCTCCTACTCCTCTACAACAATCATGTTCCTGTATAGGGACCCTTTCCCCTATCGACACCTGTAGGAATATAGTCTGTTTTGGCTGAAGATGTGACCCAAATAGGGTGTGAGGAATAAATCCCAAAAGGCAACCCCCAAAGTCTCGTGCCCAACTGTCAGTGAAAATGTGAAACAACAGTGTGCAATAATAAAATATAGTAAACTAGTAAGAACTAAAAGTAACTATCACCACCAGTTACATAGGCATTTTGTTATTCTTTTAACTATTCAACATAATATTATTCTGATCTAATCAGAACCATACCCTTAGGTTAATCAGAACCCTACTCTCAGGATACATGTAACCATGCCCTCAGGCTAATATAGTCATGCCCTCAGGATAAATACAACCTTACCCTCAGGCTAGTATAACTACACCCTCAGGATAATCAAAACCATGCCCTTAGGCTAATATAACCATGCCCTCAGGCTAATCAGAACCATGCTCGCAGGCTAATGCAACCACGCCCTCAGGATAAAGTTAAACACTTCCATCTGGCACAATTAACCGAGCCGAGCCCAATGCTTAACAAGACATTTTATACCAAATTTCCTCTCAAGAAAACTTTAAACAGGTAATAATCATGGTATACACTCAGGTATCTTAGAAAAATGGATAAATAGAGGAACACAAACCTGGGGTGGCCCTGGATCCAAGCAGTGATCCCAAACAGTAGTTTTTATTTATCATTAGATTATTTATACAATTCTAGATATCTTATCAGCAAAGGCCTCAGCCATTCGATCCCCCAAACATGGGTTCAAAGCACAGTGGTACACAAAAATCAACCCAACAGTTGGAATGAACATCAGACCACCTACCTCGACCGCCCTTGATCGATATACATGAATGAAGCCTCCCAAATTGTTCGTGAATGACGTAGATCTGGGATAAACGTTCGCACATTCAACTTCAAATAAAATTACTTCGTGAAATAATTGCTAAGAAAGGATCTTGGAGAAGGAAGAGCTTACCCATGCGGTCCAAAGGAGATTGACAGTGTAGAAATCGGGTTCCTAGTGTGCGGTCGGGAGATCTTCCAGGGTCCGGCCGTCTGTCTTGTGCTCCAAGTGAACCCACAGCCTCATCTTCCAAATGAGGAGGCTACTGCATGTTTTAAGCGAAAAAACTAACTACACAGCATGTACTCTTAAGTAAACGGCGTGTACGTTTCATTTTTTTAACTGTTCCTCTGGAAGATTCTTTCCACCAAGGAAATGTTCATCCTTCGACATGAGTACACGACTTGTATTCTTGATTACACAGCGTGTATTGTCACTCTGTTGGCAACTGCCTCCATCGCCTTACTGTTCTCCTTGCAACTGATTAAAAGCCGTGTAAATACTATGTACACGGTGTGTAGTCAGTCTTTTACACCCTTCATCGCTAACAGGCCTACATGCCCTGTGTACTCATTCCACACGTCCAAAGTACACGGCGTGTGGAAAAGTACACGGCATGTACTCAAAGAAATTGGGATTTTTCCCCATTTCCTTTATTTTCTCAAAAACATTTAAGGGAATGGGAAAATAAGAAACTCATACCACAAAAATAAGAACCAGGTTCTTACAAACTTCCCCCCTTAAAAAAATTCTTCCCCGAATTTCCCTTCCAAGGGTGGTGAGGATACAACATTGAATAACTCTGGCCACTAACCATGTACCTCGGTCTCCCGCTCCCAGGTTTCATCCTGCACTTAGCCATACTACCATAGCACCCCGAACGAGAGGAACTGACCCGCCTCGGAGAACCTTCATGCTCTTAAAAAAAATATGAATCGGATAATCCTCAAAGGTTTCATAGACCTTAATCCCAACCTCCTCAGGCTAAAAGACGTGAGACAGGTTTGAATGATAGCGGTGCAGTTGAAATACATGGAAGACGTCGTGCATGGCTTGGTACCTCTGTGGTAGCTGCAACTGGTAGGCAACCGTCCTGACTCTCTCCAAAATCTCAAATGGCCCCACATACATCAGAAAAATTTAACATGTCTCTTGATCCTCTTATGTCCCAAACTCGAAGAAGCACGCAAGAAAACCTGATCCCCGACCACGAAATCCAAGGGTTGTCTTCGGTGATCATCATAAGATTTCTGATGAGACTATGCAATAGCCATCCGCTTCTGAATCAACTAGACCTGCTTAGATGTCTCCTGCCCAAGACGTGGTCCCAGTAAATCTGCCTCACCTGCCTCCATCCAGCATAAAGGTGATCGGCATGTCCTACCATATAAAGCCTCGTAAGGTGCCATCTCAACAGTTTCATGAAAACTATTATTAGAGGAAAACTCAAACATGGGTATATGCTTCTCCCAAGATCCCCTATAGTCCAGGACGCATGCACTCTGCATGTCCTCTCACACCTGTATCGTACACTCTAACAGAACATCAGTCTGAGTGTGGTAAGTTGTGCTTAGAAGCACCTATGTACCCAGTTCTCTCTGAAAACTCTGCCAGAAACGAGACATAATTTGGGTTTCCCTATGAGAAACGATAGAAATAGGAACCCCATGAATAAATACTACCTCTTGCATTTAAAACATTCTGATCTCATCCACAGTGAAGGAATCTTTGATCAGAAAAAAATTTTAAACTTTCATAAGTTTGTCCACAAAAACCCACATGGCATCATTGCCTTGAGTTGACCTTGGTAACCCGGTCACGAATTCCATCACGACATCATCCCATTTTCACTCCAGAGTGGGTAGCTGTTGTAATAGTCTGGCTATCCTTTGATGATCTACCTTCACCTACTGACAGGTGGAACATCTTTTAACAAAACCAGCTATCTTTATTTTCATACATGGCCCCCAATACTGACGTTTCAAGTCACGGTACATTTTGGTAAACCTAGGATGAACTTCCCAAGCTGAAGCAAGAAACTCCCGCATCAAATCCTCATGTATATTTCGTGGAACCCACACTCATCCTTGGAAACGTAGTACCTAATCATCACATATCATCCATCAAGGAGGAGGATCATCACATGCCACCAACACCTGTAGAACTAGGCTTTCTGAGTCTGATAGTGGTCTCATCCTCACTCTATCCATAATGGTCGAATTCACAGCTAAGGATGAAATATAGGTTTTCTGCTCACTATCATGGACCTCCAAATGCATCATAGAGAACAAGTCCATAAGCTACCACTCACCACTGGCATCTTGTACTGCCTCTGTCTGAGTCTTTCTGCTCAGTGCATCATCTACTGCATTACCCTTACCATGTGTATAGGAAACCTCAATGTCGAAGGACTGAAGGTATTCGACTCACCTTCAATGTATCATTTTCAAGTCACGCTATGTAATGATGTATTTGCAACTTTTGTGGTTGGTAAAGACCACAAAGTTCTCTACCAAGAGATAATGTCTCCAACAGTGCAACACATGAACAACTACAGCCAGCTCGAGATCATGCATCGGGTAATTCTTTTCATTTGACCTCAAATTTCGGGACCCATACACAACAACTTGATCACTCTGCATCAACACTGCTTCCATCCTAATACCTGATACATCACATTAAACTATATTGCTCTTACCCTACTCAAGAAGTATCAGGACTAGTGTTGATGTCAACCTTCCCTTCAGCACCTGAGAGGCTGTCTCTCAAGCTTTTGACCAAATGAATTTCACCCCCTTCTTAGTAAAACCAGTCATAGGTGCTTATAATCGGGAGAAGTCATGTATAAAATTTTTGTAGTAACTAGACATACCCAACAAACTCTATATCTCAAACACATTCTTATGCTGCTCCTAGGAAACTACTGCTCTCAACTTCTCTAGGTCTACATCAACTCCTGTCTCTGTGATAATATGACCCAGGAAGTGAATCTGGTCCATCCAAAAGTGGCACATTGAGAGCTCAACATATAGCTTATGCTCTCTTACTGTACTCGGTATGATCTAAAGATGGTTGGAATGGTTATGTCAAGTGTGAGAGTATACCGAGATGTCATCGATGAAGACTACCATGAAAGAATCTAGATATGGGTGGAACACACGATTCATCAGATCTTGGAAAACTGTTGGTGTGTTTGTGAGTCCAAACAGCATGACCAAGTACTCATATAGATCATATCTGCTCCAAAAGGCTATAAGTGGAATTTCCAACAGTATCACCCGCAACTGATGATATCTAGTTCTCAAGTCAATCATCGAGAACACTCGTTATCCTCGTAGTTGATCAAAAATATCATAAATCCTCGGTAGGGGATATCGGTTCTTGACCATCAACTAGTTCAGCTTCCGATAGTCCACACAGAGTCGAAGGGTACCGTCTGCCTTCTTCACAAAAAGGACCGGCGAACCCTAAGGAGATGTACTGGGTCGGATGAAACCCTTTGACTGAAACTCTTGTAACTACCTTTTGAGCTCATTTAACTCTGGTGTAGTCGTTCTATAAAGGGGAATGGACACCAGTGACACTCCTAGCCCAAGATCAATAGAGAAATCGACCTCACGCTCTAGAGGTTGACCTGAAAATTCATCCGGAGAGACAACCCTAAAATGATCAACCACTGGAGAGAAATCCTTCTGACAAGTTCCCTAATCATACAGATATATACTCACAATCTGGGTTGTGAATCCACCTCACCCATGATTCTTTGGTCCATCTCAGCTTGCTTAGAGATCCCATTCACCCTTGTATAGGAACTCTCCACCCTCTGGTGAAGTGAAACTAACCATGCGATGATAGTAGTCTACAAAGGATTGGAAGGTAACTAACTAGTCCATCCCAAGAATGGCATCATAAGCTGTCATATCTAAGACATAGAGGTCCCATATAAAGTGATACCCACCAACTTCAAGGGGCACTCCTTGCACTGACGCACACCTGTCTTCCTCACTCCAGACGGTGTTTCTAGCATCATTATATCAGAAGAAGAAGAAACACAGAGCCCAAGGCTCTCCAAAACGGCCACAAATATAAAGCTATGTGTAGCAGCAGTATCGAAAAGTGAAGAAGATAAAATAGAAGCAATTAGAATAGTAACTCTGACAGTAGAAGGTCTGGGATCCTACTTCTGTTGGGTCTGTTACACTGCATATGCCTGCCCAGTGCGTCGGCCCTATGACACAGCCTGGCTACCATGAGCTGACCTACTCTACTGCCTCTGAGATCCTGGTGTCTAGATACCACGGCCACGACCACCATCTCGGCGTACACGTACTAACGTATTACAGTTCCCTGACTACTAAGAAGCTATTGGTACTACTCCTGCATGCGAAGTATTCACATAGCCCCACTCACTAGCCACTAGTAGAAACTCCCTTCCAAAATGTTGTAGATGAGCCATCTTGGCACAAGATCAGCACTCCACTGGGTCCCGGGGACACTGTGGTCTCTTGTGCACCACTCTACCACACTGGTATCACATTATCGGACCAACTGAAGAATTCCACTGGCTAGTACTGCCACTGTGAGAGAAATATATCTTCCTCTTCCTCTTGCTGATGGAAATAGTACCAGAAACTGGTGCCGAACCGGCCTGGCCCACACCACTAGCTTCACACAGGTTACGCTCAGAAATCAGTGTCTGGTTCAAAATATCATGTATTGTAGGAAACCTGAAAATGTTTACCAGCACTCAGATGTTATATCACAGACCATCCTCAAAGCGTCGAGCACTCAACACCACATGTCCCACCAGAACAGGTGAAAAATGCTGATGTTCAGTGAAGCAGGAAAAATAGTACATCACTAACATGGTGCCATGTTGCAAATTCATGAACTCTCGAGCTCGATCTGCCCTCAGAGTCTCCGGGAAGAAGAAGTCATAGAAGTTTGTCTAAAAATATTCTCATGCCATGTCTCGATAATGCTCAGACTAGGTGGCAACATCCCACCACCTCTTGGTGGAATCGCAAAGCATATATTTAGCGAGCTTCACTCTCTACCCAGGATGCGTCTCCAGATGCTCAAAAATAGTATGCAATGAATCCATCCATGACATAGCAGGCTATGGTCTTCCATCCCCTGAAAACATAGCTAGATGCTGCTACTGTATGATATGTGTGAGCTTTTCCATAGATGTGGCAACCAGCAGTTCTCCCTAGAAGTTTAGCATGAACCACATAAAACATTCATGGAACTGTGCATCCATGCCTGCGTCAAGTATAATCGCTGGCACCACATCTTGCACTGTTATAGGATTCATTGGTATCCCATGGCCTACCACCTCAGGAGTATAACAGTAGGATATCTCTTGGAGAACAACCGGCGGTCTTCTCGGTGGCATGACTCTACAAGATCGAACACACACCTTAGATCAATATTATCAAAGACTGCAAAGTAAGAGACCAAGAAGGGAGTAGGAGAAAGATATCATTCATGATTTACAAAACTTGACTACATGGTGTGTATAAATACTACACGGAGAATTCTCACAAGCCATCCATATGGCCGTGTACTCGAGCTTAAACTGGTCATGAAACACCCCAAATACATGGCGTTTATTTTTGAATATACTGTGTGTACTTGAGTCCTTCTTCCCTACCCAAGTTGGTGTGTCCCATAGGTACATGGCATGTACTCTACAAGATTTCATCGGTCCGTGTTGTTCTTGACATGGCCTGTGTACCCTGGTCACACTAGACGACATGTTCCCTTAAGACACAGCATGTACAAAGAAGCCCCAGACCGACTTAGGTTTTCACTACATGACCAGCTACACGGTTGACACTAAACGGGGTGTTCCAGGTAGACATGACGTGTACTCTAAAAGATAAAACCAACCCATGAAGCTAGTGACATAGTTGGGTACCTAGGTCAGAATACACGGCGTGTTCAAAGAAGACACGACGTGTATGGATTAAGGTTTCATCGTCTGTGTTGTAAATTACAAGCAGACACTGGGTCAACACTACATGGTGTGTTCAACCCATACATGGTGTGTTTCCTGAAAACATCCCTATTCCGTGTCTCTACCCACATGACCTATGACAGGGTCAGAGACTACATAGCATGCACTTACGGTACACGGTGTGTACTTAAAAATATTTCATTTATTCCCAAACAGATGAACACACGACATGTGTCCATAGAACTACTCAGTGTGTATCATTGGTTTTCCAGATAGTAAGCATCATAAAATACTCGGTAACCCCGAAAAACAATGAAACAAACCGCAACGTTCCAAATTATGATCTGTGAGAGCCCATACTCCCCTCGAATCAAATCTTGGCATCTCATACATGTTATAACAAAGTAAATTCATCAATGATCTACCAATTTCCGGTCATTTAGGGCCCATACTCCCCAAGAACCAAAGTTTGGTGTTCATTTTTTAAAAATCTCACACAAAAATTCCCTAAAAAATAGCAAGTATTTATCAAAGAAGCTATCACAACAGCATGCTTTTATAGCACAACAACTATCACCACAACATACAACTTTTCTAATGCACCTACATGGCATGGAAATAATGAATGACATGTGATTTCTACCATGTTTCTAAATGATGTATGAGATATCATACCCTCATCTCATAGGGTTTCACCTAAATAGAACACATGTATAACATATAAACAGCACACTATAAGAGTGTCACCCAACGGTGAAAATCAAATCAACTATCAAATTTGCTAAATCTGAAAAATTGCCATAAACGAGGTAGAATGGATTTTCCCTATACAAAGGTTAGCTACTCCCGGACACAGCTTATTACTAACTACCATTTCCTTCCTATCTCGGACTATATGCTCAAAATAGTAAGTCAATGAAAAGAAACCCCTCTGATACAACTTTGTATAATCCCAGATCCAGAACCCACACTATGGGTTCCCCCATCCCAGTTGGTCACATGACCTCAAGCGCATTTCCCTAAATGGAAGAGGTTGCCGACTAGCAGTAAGGGCCTAGGTCTAATAGTAGGGAAATTATGCCCTCATTTCTAAATGTGTAGTGCAACAGAAAAGATATACAGCATAAAATAGCGGAAGGAGTAAACAATATGAAATAAAAATGAACAACTGTAGTAAAAGATAACAAACAGTTATATATAGTAATGAATCATGTCACTATTTCTATGATATAATCCAAAATAGTATACCCTGTGATACAATACAATACAACTCAAAGTAAAAGTATAGAAAAACAAAACGGAATAGTGCAAAAGGAACTCAGCATCATTGTAAGCCTATGCTCCGTCCCATGCTCTCCTATTCCTCTACAACAATCATGTACCTGTATAGGGACCCTTTCCCCTATCGACACCTATAACAATATAGTCTGTTGGGGCTGAACTCACGACACAAACAAGGTGTGGGAAATAAATCCCAGTAGGAAACCACAAAATACACATGCCCAAATTTTAGTGAAAATGTGCAACAACAGTGTGCAATAATAAAATGCAGTAAACTAGTAAGTACTCAAAGTAACTATCATCACCACTTACAATGCCATTTTAGTTTTATTTTAATAATACAAAATAATTCAATTCTGAGCTAATCATGAACATGCCCTCAGGCTAATCAGAATCATACCCTCAGTCTAAATGTAACCATGCCCTCAGGATAATATAGTCATGCCCTCAGGCTAAATACCACCATGCCCCTAGGCTAATATAACCACGCCCTCAAGCTAATCAGAACCACGCCCTCAGGATAATATAACCACACCCTCAGTCTAATCAGAACCATGCCCTCAGGCTAATATAACCACGCCCTCATGTTAATCAGAACCATGCCCTCATGCTAAAATAAAACACTTCCCTCTGGCGCAAGTAACTGGGCTGAGCCCAATGCATAAAAATAAATTTTAAACCAAAATTCCTCTAAATAAAACAATAAACATGTAATAATCATGGAATACCATCGGGTATCCAGGCCAAATGGCTAAACAGAGGAACAAACCCCTAGGGTGGCCCAGGATCCAAGTAGTGATCCCAAACAGTAGTTTTAATTTACCATTAGATTATCTATACAATTATAGATATCTTATTAGTAAAGGCCTCATCTATATGATACCCCATACATGGGTTCGTTGCACATCGTTATATAAAAGTCATCCCAATAGTTGGAATGAACACCAGACCACCTACCTCGATCACCCCTGATCGATATACGTGAACGACGCCTCCCTAATTGTCTGTGAACGACGTAGATTCGGGATTAACGTTCCATCATTCAACCTCAAATAACATTACTTCAGGAATGAATTGGTAAGAAAGGCTCTAGGAGGAGGATGATCCTACTCGTGTGGTTCAATGGAAATCGATAGTGTAAGAATTGGGTTTTTCGTTGTGCGGTCGAGTGATCTTCCAAGGTTCGGCCATCTCTCCTACGCTCCAAGTGAACCCACTGCCCCCTCTTCCAAATGAGGAGGCTACTTCCCATTTTAAGCAAAAAAACAATCTACATGGCATGTACTCTCAAGTACACTGTGTGTAATTTTCATTTCTTTAAATTATTCCTCCGGTGGCTTCTTTCCACCGAGGCACTATTCATCCATCGACATGAGTACATGACATGTATTACTGATTACACGACATGTACTATCGCTACGCTAGTGGATACCTCCACCACCTTACTATTCTCATGCCGACTGATTACACGTAATGTAAATACTATGTACAAAGAGTGTAGTCAGTTTTTTACAACCTTTATCGCTGATAGTCCTATATGCCCAGTGTAATAATTCCACACGGCCAAAGTACCCAACATGTGGAAAAGTACACGGGGTGTACCCACAAAATTTGGGATTTTTCCCCATTTTCCTTATTTTCTCAAAAACATTTAAGGGAAAGGGAAAATAAGAAACTCTAACCTCAAAAATAAGAACCGGGCTCTTACAATTGCAGTTATAGTTGAAATAAGAATCATGGTTATACATGGAATAATAGTTTCAGCATATTCCCATAATCCTATAAGAGAAACCTAAATAACAATATCCATTTATCAAGTGAATTGGGGATCTATAATGGTCTCACCCACTCTTGGTTTATAATGGAACCACTATTCAACATAACATATTTCCATGAATCATATCATGAATAAAGTACATAGAGCTTGAATATCATGAATATATATTTGAAATAATAATAATCCATCCAATAAAACAATGAGTATGGTGTCAGTAAAAAATCATTCCAATGGAGTATATGTTGCATCTATTGTTCTAAAATTGGAAATATCATTAACAGATCACTAAAAAGATCTTTAAAAATATACCCTTTTACATTAAAAATTACTTTTAAAAAAAATAATTCTAAAAATATTGTGAAACCCCTTTTCAAATAAAATTACCCTATAAACATATAAATTCATCTTCAAAGTAAATAATGTTCATTAAAATGATAAAAAATTTCATGTTTTAAATGTAAAAATAATAATTCTTTTCAATAATTTTGTAACGGGATTTTAAAGTGACCCATTTGGAAAATGATTAGAAATTTAGTATTTAAAAGAAATTAAAAGACAATAAAAGTCCATGTGAAATGAAATTAGGAAATTATTTAATTCATGAAAAGAACATTTTAAAAACATTTTTGAAAACATATATACAGATGAAATCTATTCTCGATCTAAAAGAAGATACAATATCGGTATCACAAACAAATGCCTTTCTTAATGATTATTTAGTCAATAATTTATGAAATAAAAATTAAACATGTAAACTATGATCATAAATAAAAGATAATAAATTATATTTTTATCAATAAAATAAGTTCATATGAATCCCCCCCCCCAAAACCTTTAACATAAACAATCGTGAATAAAAAGGAGATTGTAATATAAAGCCTTTTCTGCTTTTGTAACTTTTGAATTCACAGCCCCATGTAGAAATTTATATAAGATGAAACATTAATTACAATTAATACTAATAGATTCATTATATATATTTTAAAATAGATAGTATATATACATCAAAAAAAATTTCATAACATTAAAATATGTTTCAGTGAAAAGAAATTTAGACAAAATTCTTTACCTCGAGTCCAAACGTTCCACGTATGTCCATTAAATCCTATACAATAAATTATTAACAGCAATTTTATTTCTGAAGAAAATATTATAATTTTATACATTATTTTAAAATAAATCATTTGTCTTGGTGTAATATTTAATGTTTTAATCATTTAGGTACTCAATGATTATTGTGAGGTCGTTTGGTTCTTAATTTTCAAAACAACTTTAGTGTGTTGACTATAAAGAAGGGGTTCATTTCATCATCATCTCCAGGATGATAATAATGAAATAATTATCATTTTCAAACAAAAATTATACTTTTAAAACTATCCATTAAACATTTTATTAAAAAATCATCTACATTACAATCAAGGAGACTACTGTTCATACATGTGCATGACTAACATTTACATTTTTCAGTGATCATTATGGAAATAATTTTAGTATAATATTATCCTCAAATAATTATCATAATATCATGTATATAATATTATTTATTTCATTATACTTATATATATCATATATGGGATGTGGTGTTGAAAAAAAATCAGATTGTTTCGGGGAGGTGGTAGTCCACACTTATGTACAAACAACATTATCATTTTGCATTGAATTGAAATATATGAAATAAAATGATATATTATCTTTGAAAATTTATAAATTTTACATTAATATAATATATATATATAATTCCATCATTATAATCAGTTTTGAGAGATGGTGATGGAAAATGAATTACATTGGATCATGAGGCAGTAGTCTGTCGTGCACATAAATGATATTTTCATTTCTAATTTGAGTGAATAGGATATGGATATATGTTGTACCATTAACTTAACAACACCTAAGTATACATAAAAAATTTGTATTATTATATAAACTTGGAAATGGTATATTTTATGGATATTTCAAAAGAAATTAAACTAAAACACGATGTTAAAAACTATAAATCTTCTTTAGAGAGTCCCCATTAATTAACACCTTAAACAATATTGGGTTTCTATTCTAACTAAAAAACACCTCAAGAATGTGGGAAGGTATTTTTTGACGTTAATGTTTCTTATATTTTAAATAAAAAATGGTTTATTAAGTGTTATTTAAATAAAATAAGCGGTTTGCATTTATAATAGAGAGGAGGGGAACTTTAAAAATTACTGAAAATATTAAACTAAAAAATATATATATATTCCATTAAAACTATATAAAAAATATTTATAATATATCATGATTTTGGATTGAAATCATCTCATACCAAAAAAAATTATAAGTTTTAAATATGTTTTTATCCTTATCAATTGGTTTTAACCCTTCATTAGCCATTTTTTCTATTAAAGTAATATTAACAGTTTTTACACATTAAGGTTTAATAATATTATAATAAAATGATAATTAAAAATAAAGGCATGGTTACTAATTTAATTACCATATACCACTCACCTGGCCAAATATAATATTTTTTGGAATTTTATATCATTTATTAATAAATATTTTCAATAAAATATCAATGACATTATTTTTTGAATTATTCACTTATTATAAATTTTTTATAGAATCATGACATTGAAAAAAAAATACAATATAATAAATTAAAATATCAATAAAATATTATCAGCGTAAAAACTAAGTCATTTATCACAATAATTTTTTAAAACGTATTACTTTTAATATTTTTAATCTCGTTTGTTTTATTTTTCAGGTATTTATTTTATTTCCATGTAAGTGTTCTTTTAGCATTTAAGGAAACTATTTCGTCAAAAAAAATTAAAAAATAATTAACATGATGAAGATAAAAAATATATCACAAAAATTACTATTTATAAATTAACATATCCTCAATGTATCCTCATGTAAAGTACATAAATGTAATTACACACAATATTTTGACATTTTTCGCTTTTCTTTACAAAATATGTTATAATCATCATAATAAGAAATGAATACGAAAAACTATATAAATGAATCATGGGAGTTTATTTATAATATTTACTCATATAATAAAATTAATCCATGTTTTTGGGTCATTTTATTATCCTTATTGTATTATTTTTATCCCTTCATTACTTTATTTGCCATTTACCATGCTATCAAAAATCACTATTGATACAATTAAAATTGACAGAAAATAAAATGGGGCTATTTTAAAATTTTGAACCTACTAATTCCAAATATTAAATCCATTTATAAAAATTCAATACACATAATATACAGAATTTAAATTATAACTAAACTAGGAAAACGTGGTGAAAATCATTTTTTTAAAATACCTATTTTAACTACACATTGTTTTTTTAATAAATTCTGGTTGAAAATTCATTTCAAAAAAGTAATAAGATTATTTTAATTTAAAATGACTTAATTAAATTTTAATAATAATCTATAATATATATTTACTATTTAAATATTTCAAAATAAAATATATTTTTTTCAAAAAATATCTATATTTGTAAACATTTGCTGAAAAATCCGTCCTTTTAGAAAAATATCAATAAATGACCAAAATATAATATTTATTTAATTTTTTAAATAATTGAATTTATTGAATTAATTAAAATTTAAAAAAATAAAAAAATTTATTTATAATATTCACTAACAAAAAAATAATTTTTGAAGGAACCATGTTTTTGATGAATAAAATGAATTTATTAAAAATGAGTGCCCATTTCCTCATAATTAATCAATAAATTTGTAAATATTTTAACATGTATATTTGTTTCTCAAAAAATATTTAATCATATTAATTCTCTCTGATGTATTATCAAGGTTATAATGTTCATATTTAACTAGTAATATTTCTCAGTTCAATTACGCTCGGTGTTTCATATTTTGTACGTTATCAAAAATGATCATTCTTTTTTAAATAATGGGATATTATATTATCTCACCTTTATTAAACTCTGTCCTAATAATTTTAAATTTTTCTCAAGATCATTTTTTTGAAATTTTAAAATACCTTTATTGGTATCTCACATCTTTAAAGGGTTAATAAAACATTTACTTGAAAAGAGACAAAGAGAACTATGTCGGTCATCTAAAATAACCAAAAACTAGGTTTTTGAATATGAGAACAATATAGGGAAGTGATAATATAGACATGGAATAAAAAACTAACTCTAAAGTATTAAAATATAGTAATATAAGACAAGGTCATGAGAAATATAACCATCGCAACCATAAATCATTGATTAGTTAAAATACCATTGATTTTATAGTTAGAAAATTAAACAATTAAATTTTTTTTCTTGACCCCTTTCCCACATATAATAAATTCATTTAAAATATATAATAAATACATAAATAAATATTCTTAATTCACAATTATAATTTCATACTTCAGTTCATTTCGATCATAGACTTATCCTTTTATCCAAATTATTTGTATTTTAGATGAATTGTTTTTATTCCTGAAGAAAATTTGTCAAATCATAAACTTACAAAACAAGGATAATAATCCATTATCGTTTAATTTATACATAACCCAAAAAAATAATTTTTGGAACAAGTCAATATAATTCACAAAAATTAAAAAACCATTATACAAATAAATAATCCATTAATATTCTAAATTCAATAGAAATTCATAATGCTCAAACAAAATTATCCTATAAACAATTATCCTTAAAATTAATAAAAATATTCTCAACTGAACATGAATCCCAAAAATAAATTTTATTTTATTAAATATTATTCCATGAAATTATTTTTGTTTATCTAAAAATTTCATTATCCCCATATAATTTCATATACACAAGAAGTTATATTCCTTAATCGTATAATATCCAAAAATTACCATAAATACTTATTAATGTCATATATGATTCCAAAAGATAATTATACCATAGATCCTAGAATAATACTTCATGTTAAACAAATAGAATTCATGTTCCCCAAACTAATAAAATGACTCAACAACTATCATTAGTCACCATAAAATATCATCACTTAAAACATCAAAAGTGGGGTCTAAGACATTGATCTTATGATCAAACTTAAATATATAACCCCATGATGGTATAAATAACACTTAATATAACCTCATATGAAATAATCATATTTTACCAATAAATATAAACATTTATATGATACCAAATATGAGATTCTCGTACCCGCACTCTATAATCTAGTTATAAAAGCATAAAAATTACATTTGTGGCATTGATAACAATAAATGTAACAAAATTTTTTCCATCCAAAACTAATATCATCGAAATAAAATGTTGGATCACTTATATTTCCATGTACATTTTAGGTTTATATTTTTAAAATGTTTTTCAAATCATTTAATATCATGGTTTCATAAACTATTGGTTCATAAAATCATCATCATCACCCACTAGAACTGTATTTTCATATTGCATATTAATTCTGAAACATATACCATAAAAGTTTTTATACAAAAAACCATGATTAAAAAATTTATTTAGTACCATTCTTCATAACCTGGGGAAAGGAAATATAATAAGGGTGGCCTAAAATTCATAGTAATGGTTAACATAATAAATAATAATTTAATGTCAGCAGTGATATTAATATGGGAAAATTGTTATGATGAAACAATCATAGTGTATGAGAAAAGTGTAATGGAATTCAAACAAAAAAAAACTTGATCATCAGTCATGTCATAAAGACTTAACTAGTGAAAGATTCATTCAAAACAATAATAATGACACACATGATTTCAATCTTGATCAGTGGTATAATTAAAAACCCATAGCTGGAATAAAAAAATTATTTTGATATCTTGGAAAGTTCTCATAACACTCTTATATATGGTATACCATCATGAATATAATTGGTTTAAACCAAATGGTTACATATAGAATAACCAATATTATTACACTTAGATTAAATGACATAGTTATGGTTGAAAAAATCACCATGCTTACACTAGGAATAAGAAATATATTTCATTATTATCTTATGAGAAACCTAATTGATTAACTACATCCATTTCCCCTATACATTAGAGAGATATATCATGATCACCAATCCTTGTTATATAATTTAATGACATATAATCACAAAAAAATTCTAGTAACAATATCAGGAATAAATTACAAAGATATTTTATTTTAATATAAAACTCATAGAAACATCAATTACTTCTTTTATAAATTTATTAGCCCCTATAAAAGAAATGGGTTCAATGAAAATATCATTGAAACAAATAGAATCCATCCAAAGACTGAATGAATATGGGGTCATTAAAAAATATCTCTAGTGGGAAACATTTAACATCAAGGGTTATTGACATTGATAAACAGAAATATCATTACAATGTCATTAAAAAAATTCTTTAGGAAGATACCCTATTTTTTTTAAAATTACTCTTAAAAAAATTCTTAAAACATTGTGAAATCACTTTTATTTGAAAATAACCTTGGAAATATCATTATACCCCAATGAATGGAAGATGGGATGGAATTCCTTACCAAGACTCCAAATACTCCATGTATGTCCTTTGACTACAGTATAATGAACTCTTAAAAACTATTTTATTTATTAATAAAATTGTATGTGTTTAATAACATATCATTAAAAAAATTATTTAATACATTTTCATGACATATATAATTTCATTTCCAGTTAAGTCCATATTAGGTATTTTGAGGATGTTTGTTTCATTATTTTAAAAATGGATTTGTTTTGTTTATCATGGAAAAATAGGCCATTATTAAATAAAATCCAGAATAATTATAAATTTTATACATCAATTATACTTATAAATACATCCATTAAATATGGTTATGAAAAATGATCTACGTTAAAATCCAGGAGACGGTATTTCATACTTACGCATTAGTAACATATCCATTTTTGAATGATCGTTATATAAAAATTAAAAGTATAATTTTATCGTTCCATGATGATCATAATATCATAAGTACTATATATTCATTTATTTATACTTATATATATATCATCTATGTGATGTGGTGGTGAAAACGAATGATATTGGTCCATGGATGTGCTAGTCCACACGTACGCACCAACGACGTTATCCAATTTCTGTGAATAGGAAGGTAAGAAATTAAATTATATATTTTATTATAAAATTGATAAATATATTACTAACAATATATATATATATATATTAATTTCATCATAATAACAAGTCATGGGAAATTGTGATGGAAAATGATTTATATCGGGTTGTTTAGTGATAGTCCTCAATTCACAATAATGATGGTTTAGTTTCGTAGTTGATAGATTATTGGTTAAGTATATGTTATTAAATTAAAAATACAAAACACCTCAGTTACTGGAATATTCTATTATTATTATATAATATATTTATGTAATATTTTAGGGAGGTTTAAGATGAAATATTACAAAACATACAGTTAAAACCGATACATCTTCTTAGAAAATTATCCACTTATAACAACTTAATCCTGCTTGGGCTGGTATTATAACTAATTCAAGACCTTTATAATTATTTTATAGATTTTATGAATTTCTCTTGGTAGTTATTGGATATAATAAATTGGTTTTTATTTTGAAGAAAAAGTAAGAAGAAATTCCCTTTTAGGACAGAGGCGAGGGGAACTCATAGAATTTCCAAACATATTAAATTAGAATAAAATAATTTTTAATACCACATGGATAAAAACATGTCTATTTATAGTATATTGTGATTATAGGTCTAAATAATCTGATTAAGTATAAATTATATAGGTTTTCACTATGTTTCTACACTTATCTTCTAGTTTTCACTCTTCATTAACCCTTTTGACAAATACAACAATATTAATAAAAATTAAAACGTAGGGGTTAATAATGATTCAATAATATTAAAAAGACTATTAAATGTACCCTAGTTAATTTAATTATCCATATATGATTACTGTTTGTGAATATATGTTTTTAAGAACATTTTATCATTTAATAAAATATTATTTTAATAAAATATCAACATTGTAAATTTTAAATCTATTAATTTTCATTTTTTACAATATAAAGAAAAATAAGGATTTAGAATTTAATAAATTATAATATACAGAACATGTTATAGTTCTAAAATAATTATCATGTTAACTCATTGAAATTATATTACACTCAATTTTTTTAATGACATTTATTTTATTTTTCCATTAATTGAATAATTATTATATTATTTTTTTGTAAGCATTTAGGGTAAATATTTATTAACTAAAAATTAAAAATAAATTACCATGATAAAGGTAAATTATTTTTTTTCAACTTATGATTTATAATAGAACATATACTCTATTTATCAACATATTAAAAATATTTTAATAATTAAAATTTTGTATGATATTTTTTACTTTTCTTTACATTAAATGTTATAATAGTTGTAATTGCACATGAATAGAAAAAAAAGGCAACATAAATAAATATAGTTTTATTTTAGGTTATATGGACTCATAAAATATAATTAATTTATGTTTTATGTTATTTTTGTAGTCATTTTCATATTATTTTTGACCCCTACTTACCTCATATACACTTTTCCATGGGAAAAAAATTAGAACGATTACTATTCATATTTTCAAAAAAATGGACCCATTTTCAAAATTTAGTCACAATAATTCCAAAAATTAAATCCAATTTTATGAATTAAAAAAATTATATATAATTTAATATAAAATCAAATCGAAAAAACATGAGGAAATTTTTTTTTAGTAAAATTCTCTTTTGAGGTATAAAATTTTCTAATACAAAATTCCTTTAAAAAAATCTTTCAAAACCCATAATTGGAATATATTAAATCGTAAATAACTAATAGATGTTTCATAAAAATATAAAATATAACTTTAATTTGTAAATAATTTAATATAAAATAATTTCTTCAATAAAATTCTTTATTTATGGCTATTAACAAAAAAATTAATATTTACAGAAATATTATAAAACATCACATAAATATTATTTTTATACTCTTAAAAATTATATTTAATTAATAAACTAATATTTATAATCAACAGACAAGTTTATTATATAATTCACTAAAAAATGAAATACATATAATTTTTTATGAAAATATATTTTGGGATAATAAAATGAAATTACTAAAACTGTAGTTCATATTTCATAAGAAATAGTAAATAAATTTTTATTAATTATAACATATATATATATATATTTAAAAATTATATATTCTTATCCATACCCTTTAATTTAACTTTTAGGTCATAATTTTCATATTTAAGTAATAATATTTCATTATTTTATTATACTTATTGTTGCATATTTTCTATGTTGTCAAACACAGTATTTATTTTTAATATCTTAGTGCATTACACCAGAAGCTAAATTAATTGAAATAAAGTTCATTGGTAAGAAATTAGGGTAGAGTTATATGAGTAAATCTATTTTTTTTTGTTCTCTTGAAGGTGTGGAAAAATGTCCCTATTATAAGTGGTGAGAATTTCATTTTTTATAAACATTAAAAATTAATTTAAATAGATCACATGTTTTGAAAGTCAAAAAAGGCTCCATCAGTGGAAAATAATAGTTTTTCGGGTGATATAATGTGTATAATACAATAAAAATTAATTTTTAAAGATGTTATAAACAAGTTTTTTTCTCCATTACTCTTATAATTACAACTTTTACATTTTTTAGTTTCATCATGGTAACAAATTTTTAACAGATAAATTTTCATTTAATGCCATGAAAATAAAATGCCATTTATTACGCAATTTGTTCCTACTGATTCTAAATATGAATTAAATTTTATCATATAATGTTTATATACATATAATAAAATAATTATAACATTAACCCATGAAATGCATCAAAACTCATTTATAGAAAAGTGTATTATGAAGATTAATATTTATGAATTGGATAAAAGTATTAATATAATTAATTTTCATGATGCCAATTTAATATTTTTAAACATTCTGTGTTATTTAAATTAATATTGAAATTAATTTTTAAAAAATAATATTTAATTACAATAAAAGACCAGGAACAAGTTTTTATTATAAAATATTACATATCTTTATAAAATAATTAAAATAGGTATTCTAAATTTAAGATGGTATTTAATTTTTTTAGTTATCCTTGTTTACATATTTGGTAATATATTATTTTATTAATTTTCTAAATTATACCTTCTTTTTGATATAGTCATGAACTCTATGGTTTTAGTAAAAAATAAATTTTTCACTTTTCAATAAAAAATAATTATTTTACAAAAATACAAAAAAAACATTGGCTAATAATATAATTCTATTTTAAAAAATGAAGTTAATTTTATAAAATTAACATTAAAAAATTAAAATTATAAAAAATATTAATTTATCTTTTACACTAAAAATTTTTAATGAGAGATATTTTTTTGAAAAATGTAATGTATAAACTCCATGAGTTCTCAATGCCTTTTCTTAAAAATTTCATTTTTAAATAATCTTAGTATATTATTGAATATATTAAAATATAAAATATTATAAAAAATAATTAATAGTTTTTAATTTAATTTATTAATACATTAAATGTTGGTTCAACATGAACAATCCTTTTAAATTTTAAATCTTATTAATTAAAAATCCATAAAATTTAAGCAATTTTAGTTGAGTCGCATATATTTATTTATTATAGGATTTATTTTTCTTATAATTTTCTTAATAAACATCATTTAATATTTTCAATCTTGTTCTTTTTTAGTTTTTTGTTTTGAATAATGTACCAAAAATTTGTTTATTTAAAGGAAATACCTTATTGAAAATCTCAGTGTGTTATATTCTCCGTCATTAAATAAATTATTTTCCTGAAATTTTAGTTATCTTGTAAAAATAAAAGTAGATAAGTGTATCTATAATATTGAAAAGGATAAGTATATAATTTTAAATGATATACCTTCCTCACATTATCTAATAATAATAAGTAACTTTTTATCAAAAATAAACATCATTGAGAGTTCGTAAGGATATACATTTCACTCCATCATTTTCAAAATCATAATTACAACCAAGAACTCAAACCAAAATGATTATGATAATATCCAATCAATTTAAATGATCATATAAACACACAATAATAATATTTATTCGATTATGATTCCCCTATGTAATTTTATAATACCTTAACTTAATCTATGACTTACTTGGATCAACCAAACACTCATTTTGATTATACTACATTTTCCATTGTCATCTTACTATTTTGTTTTTTAACCTAAATAATCCAAAAATTACAATATATTAAATCAATCATAATGGTTCATAATTATAATTTTATTTACCAAAACTTGTCCCATAGTAGTGTTGAACAATTTGTTCTGTTTTAGACCCACTAATCACGCACCAATTAAATATTGAGTTAACAATAAAATTTATTTTTTCATGGTTATTAACATAGGGTTCATAGGTTCAATAGTAATATCTACATTCTAGAATCGAGGCAGGGATGTAATTTCATAGTTAACTGTATACTCTCTACATGAGCAAAAAAATGACGTTTTCTTATAGTTATTTTTATCCAATGGTTTTTAACTAAATTTCTCTTCTCTTAATACCCCCAAATTAACTAAAATAATGATAAAAATAACTAATCCAGTATCTGATATAATCTAAATCACCCCTGATATGTACTCATGGGTCTAGTGAAAAACACACTTCATTTATGCACTGGATTTAAAAAAATTGTTATGAACCTATATTTATTTTAAATTATCACCATAAGATAAACATTAAAACTCATAAATAATTTCACAACCCCATTAATGTGAGGTATAGTGTATTTGATTGTGAAATAAATGGGAAATATATTTTTTTTAAAATAGATTGTTTATCCATAATCAAACCATAAATAACTCCCTTCTAGGATTCTCATAATTTATATTTGTATTCATGAACTGGGCAATTGATACAGATGAAATGGGTGGGATAAAAGGTTGAGTAATATAAAACCACCTCAATATGTCATAAAAGGTTATACAAAATCATATGATAAAACTAATTTAGGGGGAAAGAATCTTATTTAAAGGATCATAAAAAATTATATTTTTCTTCAAGGAATGATAGATGGTATTATAAACTCAAATGATCATATATATATCCTTTAATATGAGTGTAAGATAATAAATATCATCCAGGAAGAATATTCATAGGCATATGATTGTGAAATCTAGCACAAGTATCATAAATAATGATGTTTTGGACAAAGAAATTTGTGATCATGTGCACACACAATCTTTCCAACAAATCCATATGTGATCATGTTCATGAACAATCATATGAATAAATATATACATGACCAAGTTCATATAAAATTAGTTTAATAATGATATAAATAATAATTCCCACACACAACCTTCTAAACCCGTCATAACATAATCATTTCGACACACAACCATGTGAAAAAATCATAACATTGTCATCTCCACACATATCCCTTTGAAAAAATAGTAATGTGCTAATTTACTCACATAACCCCGTGAACAAATACTAATGAGATCTTGTCCACTCGAAACATTCTTATCTCATGTAGTATAAAAACAAAAAAATCATTAGAGGGGTATATTGTTCTCCATCCATTAATCATCTAAATATATCTACTCCACTTGAAAATAATCAATAAATACAACATAAAAAACTAATGAAATGAAAAATGGGTTTAACATCATTTTCCAATGGGGTCATAAAAATCGACCACAAGAATGTAAAAATTTAATAAAAAATCAATCACATCAATATATTATTTCATACGGATAATTAAATTGTTAAAATAGGAAAAAACAACCATGTAAATTAATCGATTTGAGATAAATAGTAAACTTGTAATAAAATCATAGATGAGTTTTCTATAAAATTATTATAACATTGGAATAATTGATAATGTTGTGCATTACATTGAAATGTATTTTCTAGGAAGGTAAATTTTTATATATTTAAAGGAAATTTTTTTCAAATCAATATTATGAAATAAATCTTAATAATTATTCCTTTTAAATTACATAATTGTTTCTAAAATTTGAAGTGAAAACATTTTGAAAATTTTACATTTACAAATAATCTTCAATAAAGGTTCCTTAAAAAATAAATAATTCTTTCAAAAAGGTGAAGTTAATTCTAGGGAAAACACATAATTTTGAAAAATAAAATTAAAAAATAGAACAGTGAAACTATATAAAGTTAATCAAAATAAATAGAGTGTGGATGATAAAATATTTGAATTTTAAAGGATGGAAAATATTTCAAATTATTTCAAAATAAAATTGTTGAAAAATCATATCATAAAAAGAGTAAAAAACATTATTTTTAAAGGTGGGTTAGGGAAATATGATGGTTACACGTTATAAAACATAATTGGGTATCCAAATATAAAGGAAAAAATTGAAGCTCGAGAAAAATATGGATGATGGGGTGAAACCATCAATAAAAAAATTCTAATTATTTTCGATAAAGACATGTTTTTATGGGTATAATTTTCCCCAATGGGGAAAATTTTAATCAAATGTTTCATTTTTCCTAATGATAAATATATTGATCCATGAAATAATTTATAATTGTGGAATTAAAATATCTTGTATGAAATATATTTAAGGAGAATATTTATCAATCAATATATGGAGGTGAGTTAAAAAAATCCATTACAACTTCTGTACCATTTGAATCAAATTTCATTAAAAAAGAACACATTAGTACTTTCAAAACCCCATGAATTACATTAGTATTGTAAAATAATCCCATTATGTAAAAATTAATTCCATTTAAATTATTCCATGGTTCATAATATGAAATATTTCTCATAAAATTATTTTTGGGATAATGAACCCATTATTGTTATGATAATTTAAGAATAAAAATAAATTATGATTGATATTATTAAGTGAATATTAAAAATTAATAAAATTATTTATATTCATTCTATTTTATTGGAATAATTTATTTAATCCACTATATAAAATAAATTTTTGTGTGTTGAATCACACATGTCACATGAAATTGAAAATGACACCATGAAACCATTACGAACATGGTATCAATTGGATCAAGTTCTAATTAATTTAAAAATATGATATTTATATGAAACCCATGATTTTATTTAATGTGTTAAATTAAATTTATTAAGAATTAATAACATCGTATTGATGTTTAAATTGTTAAAAATATTAAATATTCCTCAATAAATTAAATTTTAGACAAGAACTCATTTGTATTGTTCCTGGCATCCACTAATGCATTTGAATATCCTTTACAAAAAAAATAAAAATTCATAAAAACCTAATCTAAAACCTTATTAATATCTATAACCACTCATAAACATAATTTATAACTATTCACTAAATTCATAAGGGTTTTTAATTTTATGTTTTAAATATCTAGTGTGAGTAATCATGATCATTTTGAGCTAGTTTCATAATAGTGGAGTTGTTCCTATTTAATCTTCAAATTTTAAATATTAAAATTTATAAGAAGGTAATATAATCTATTATTTATATTTAATTGTAATTTTATAATTTCATTCAATTGTATTTTTGGTTACAATACTTAAAAATGAAATCGGTGAACATCATGTTTTTGTTATTTTTAATGAACATGAATTTTAATCTTAATTTGTGTGTTAGATATAATTATTACCATTTTAAATATATAAAATAATTACATTTCTTATTTATGTCATATATTATCAGTGATTTTGTTTTCATAACCAATTGTGATATTATTTAATATTATTTCTCATGATGGTGGCCAGACCGACCCAAATAGTAACATGCCACAATTAATAGATGAGTACGCTAATAAAATTTAAATTTAAAATAATATAATTAATAAAGAGGAATAATAATATGAATTAAAATATTTGTAATTAGTTAAATCATATTTTAAGATATTTTTATAAGTATGAGAGAATATTTATGAAGAACAATATATGTTACTTTGTGCATGTAGTAGTCTGCTTGCACACAAATTTAATTTTTTATTAACGTAAATGGAAAAGGAGATAAATAGTTGTTGCATTATAATGATGAAATTAAGTATAAAATTAATAATTTAATTATATATGATTAAACAAATTAATATTGTAAATGTAATATAGAAAATGAATTAAGTTAGGGAAACCAAGCACTCGGATTGAGGGCATGGGATTTCCCTTGGACAACTACCAAAAAATGGATGGATTTGGATAACTTATTCTGTACAAAAGCTGAAAGGATTGATATTGGGTTATAAGGGAATTAAATATATAAGTTCTTTTGGATGAAACTGTTATTTTGGAGAAATAATGATGGTATAGGGAGTGGCACCCATTATAAGTGGTGAGAATTGAATTTTTGAAGTTATTTCAACTTAATATATATAGATAATAAGTTTCACATTTTATAATTACTCAAATATAGAAAATTCAGGAGTGGGTATTGTTATAATATATTTAATCCCTAAAGAATCCATTCAAAAAAATTTAAATCATTATTTTATGACATACTCTTAGAATTTTCACTCATACTATTTTTTAATTTACAATGATTATTAATTTTTACCTAAGTAATTTACTTTTAGTTCATAAAAAATCAAATTTCCATTATCAAATAATTTGGAGGTACCTATTTCATGTATTAAATCCATTTTCTCAAAAGAAATTTCTATCTATGATAAAAAAAATTATAACATTCATGCATGTAATGTGTAAAAAACATTTTTAATACAAGTTGATTATTATGTATACAATTTATGTGTTAGAATAATTGTATTTTGTTTTGAAGATACATATTGGTTTATTATAAATAATAAAATTTATATGTATTTCAAAATAATCCAAATTTGAATATTATGAACCAAATTTTTAATTAAAATAATCGTCAAAAAATTATTTATTTTATTTAAAAATATTTGTAATGTTTATAAAATGATAAACATGTATTTTTTATATTCATAATGGTAATTAAAAAAGAAAAATTTTACTCATTTCAGAAATAAATTATAATGAAAAAAATGTTTTTTATGTTATACCTTCTACTTGAAAGAGTCAAAAATGTAATTAATTTAGTAAAAATGGTATTTTTCATTATTCACTAAAAATTATATTATAAAAAAATGTACTAATATAACATTTTTATTAAATTTATAAAAATCAATTAAATTTTATTGAACGAAAATTCCAAAAATTATAAATTTATCAATTAAATTAAAATTCAAAATATAAATATTATATAATTAAAAAATGGACTTTTAAAACATCATGTGATATCAATAATATTTCATAAAAATTTATAATTTAAATCATTTTAATATATTACTTCATATAATGAAATCTTATATATTAACATAATCATTTAAGAGAGGTCATTTTAGTTTATTAATACCTTATTGCATTCTTTTAGAATGAATGATCCTCATAAATATTAAGTCATATTAATTATATAGCATTAAAATGTAAAAAAATTATATGAGTAAGGTATTTTTATTTACTATGGGTTTTATTATTCTTATTATTTTTTAAATAATATTCATCTAATTTGGATAAAAAAAATTAATACGAATTTCCATGTTGAATAAGAAAATGATATAATGTTTATTTTAACGAAAAATAATGTAGTAAAATACGGGGGAATTAAATGTTAAACACTAATAGGGTTATTCGTTAGTAACCCAAAATCCCTATAACAAATGGAGATTAGTTTTCCTATTTTATGGGTTATAAGTTTTACATATTCATAGATTCTTGATATGAGGGTTCCATTTTATTCAGCTTAATGAATTGGTTGCATGTGTAACTATATGTCTGGAAAAACCTAAAAGGTTTACCTTGTGTGTGGGGAGGAACATGAGGTTTGTATTAATAATTATTTCTAAATTTTAACAAATAAAATATATCTAATTTATTTAAAAGTCATATTTTACATACCCAAATTATAATAGAAGTTAAATTTCTATTAAACATATTGCCAATGTTAGATTTTATAATCTCTTTATATAAGATTTTCATAAAAAACTATGTCATAATATGATTATAGCATTGGGTTTAATAGAGAAAAATTATATTTAACATGGGTATCAGAAGGAATGGATTATGTTTTATAAAAAAATTCAGGATTGTTAAGTTATGGAATTTCATTCTTCGATATGGTTTTTAGAATTGATTATAATCCATGGATGCTAAAGTATTGTTAAAATTTGTCCCCATATAGTATGGTATATGTGATTTTTTCATCCAATGAATATATCCGATTGTTTCCTTTAATATAGGAAGTTTTTAACCAATTAATCATAATCCTAAACTAGTTAATATGGGTACATGGGGACCAGAAAAGGTTTGATCTCGTAAAGGTGAAATATAATATATTAACTTATTGAATGATTATATATTGCCTATGTGGGTGTTTATACTTAAACACATATCTTATTTTTCATATAACTTTCTCAGGTAGAGATCCATGGTAGAATCTGAGAAAATATTTATTTTAAAATACCTTTATCTTGATAATATAGTTGAGTATAGAGGAATATCATCATGTGTGATTAGAGGGTTTAATAAAATCTAGGTAGAGGATACGTTCCTTGGAACACCTAATCAAAATGGTGTTGTAGAACAAATGAATCATACCCTCAATGTGTTTTCTAAAAGTATGAAGTAAATTTTTGGTTTTAAAAAAGTTTTTAGAGGAAAAGTAGTTAAATGTGTATCAAACCTCATGAATTCGGACCCTTATTTACCAATGTTAAAAAAATATCTAGAGAAACTATGGGCATAAATGAAAAGGGACTTCACTTGCCTAATTTGTTTTTATTTATCAGATATGAAAATATTTATTCCCAATATATGGTTATGTTTGATTTTTTTTGTTGAAAATATTTCATTGTTGTCTATGGAAACAAAAAAAATTAGTTTTAGATTATGAGAAAATATTCAATTAATGGTTATTATAGTTCAGAATTTCCAATCCAATGAGAATATATTTTATAATTATTGCATATTGGAAAATGATTTACATGTGTATAAGGAACCTATATAGAAATATTTTTTCGAATATAGAAGTGGTAATGTTTGGTAGTGTTATTTAAGGGGTTCCATAGATAGATTCTAGGAGGTGTAACCATGTTCTGAAATAGAAATATCAATTTTAATTCTAGAATTACCATAAAAGGATGTACTATAATTCTTGTTGATAAAATATTATCGATGAATCATTTTCAATGTTCTATGTAAATATGTAAAGGAACCTCAATATTGGATGGGGTATAACATTGTTCAAAGGAGAGTGATGTGGTTTAGTTCAAAATTTATCTTTTTTACTTATCAGGGATGGTTGGGGACCTGAAGGCCTTAGTGATAAGAGAAGTATGTATGACTTTTTTATTGATATTTAACAATTAATAATTATTCAAGTTCATTTAATGATTCAAATACATGGGATATAATTGATCTTCTTGAATATATTAGTCCTCTTTAATTGAATTTTTTTATTGATTAATGAAATAAGTTATCGGTAGAGTTTGGTTCCCATTTTGGATTGTACTGAAGGGTTTCTAACAATTATAATGATTGGATTTCAGTGAGATTTTCACTCTTATTACGAATCATAATACAATTTATATGGTGATTATACTAGTTTCTTTTGATGTTTTATTTCATGAATAATTTGATTTTAATATATTGTTCCTTCAAAATGATTAAGAGGAAAAAATTATAATGAGTTACTTGAATGTTTCATAGTGGAAAAAATTATGTCCTACTATCAATTCACAAAAGAATTCTAAATGGTTAAAAAGGGAAATGATGAAATGGAATCAAAATTTTGATGACTTCATAAAAAAACAAAATATTTCTATGGTAATTTATATCATTGTTTTTAACTAAATGTGGATGATGATGAATGATCATCAATTACCTCTTATATATTGATGAAACAATCTTAGTTGAACCTTTGAAATATATTCTATATTTTTAAAGTGGAATTTTAAAAAATATTGCTAATGAATTATCTTGATTCCATAGACTAGATGTTGGGAATGATTTTTAAAATGTACATGACATCCATAACATAACTCCTTTATCAATTAAAGTACATTCAAAATTTAATATTAAGATTCAAAATGAGTGAGTTTATGCCTATGATTATTCCCCTTTTCAGATACATTAAGAATTCATAGAAGATACAAAATATGTATAAAGAGGCTATGTATGTGGTGAAGGATCCATATGAATCAGTTTTGGTGGGTCTGAAGTATGAATAAGGTTCTATATTTTTTGATATCACTTATAAAGTGGGTGTGGTTAGAAAATTAATTTGAATTCTTGGAACTGAACACTAGGAGTCCATTATATGGATCTTATGGTATCCTACTATTTCACTGGATCTATCACTATATTTAGATTATTATAATACATTATAAGGTATTAAAAATTTTATCTTTATGGAAAATATAGTTTCATGTAATGGGACAACATATTTTTTTGTTTTCTTATGATGGGATCAGTGTTAGATACATGTCATGGTTACAACATATAGTTTACCAATATAACAAGAAATGGGATTTTTTTTCAATTATGGAATAGAAATGGTTTTTTCTGCTTAATTTTTTCACATGATGATACCAAAAGAAGTAATGGAATTAACATGTTGTGTTATTTCATCCAAATAACAATTCACTTGTCCATAATCCTGGTATTTCATCCCAATAATAAGCACAATCAACTTAAATACCACTTTGTCTATATTTTTATTGAAGATATGGTATTATAACATTTTAATGATAAAGGTAATTTGATTGAATATTATATTATTGCTAAATTTATATCTTGTTTATGTGATGAGTTGTTTTCCCTTTTTTGAATATTTTTTAACATTGAGGTCATATGATTGTAGAATCATCAATTGAATAGTTCTATTGAACTAAATAAGAGAGTCATGAAACAAAGTACCTATGATCCAAATATCTTGGTGACGAAGCACAAAAAATTTTCTCTAGTGGGATATTATAATTTTTTGTGAGGTTATTCATTTTCAAACTATGCATTTATGTTTTCATGAAGAATTATATTCTAAAAATTCATTCTTGTAGTGGATATAGGGTGATAGATAAACCATGATTCCAAAACAAGTTAGAGTAGTGATAACGAATCAAAATTCTTATTTTTAGGATACTTCAATATGGCCTAAGTATACAACAGTTTATGTTGGATTAATTTAAAATGATTGAAGATTCTAGATGATGATGAATATTTGGAATTAATAACTAGTGATATATTTACTAGAAATGATGTTAGAATATAATTATACTTGTTCAAAATCTATAACTATTCACTAGGGAGTTTAGTTGGGGAATTTATATTTATATATTATTTGATATCATTTTGTTAGTTGTGTATGACATTTCAATAGTGGTAGAAACTAAATTTTGAAATTTTATCCAACATTTTCCCCATAAATTAGTTATATGGTAATTTATACTATTTATAGTTTTAGGATTCAGCCTATTAGTGTGTATTATTTTAATTTAGAGTTATTTGTTACATTATAATCTCTTATTTTCTATTTGAGTGAAGTTTTTTCCCTATAGAATATGAATTGTTTTAGACCGTGTTAAATCCTACTGTTCCTTCATTGTGTAATTTTTTTATATTCATTTCTTGTTTTGTGTGGGAAGTTTTTTGTGAGCCACTATTGAGTTTTTTTCCTAGTGTTTGGATTTTATTTCTAAACACAATACTCTACAGTCTTTATATTTTCAGAACATTTTGGAAATATGGATATTAATTCATGGTTTCAAAGGTTTCATCATTCAAAAGCTACTTCATTTGGTTTAATCGAACATTCACTTCCATTCAATCATGTACTCGTGTTCATTCATAAACTCAAATGTGAAAAAATTATTGTGTGGTTGGGCATTCCACTAACCGTAGTGCTCTAAATTATTTCTCTATGTTCATTTGGAATCTGTTAAATAGACGTATATTGGTGTTAAAATTGGGGGAAACTAGAAAACCATGAGTCTCAAATGTGTTCTTATAAATGAATTCATGATTAAAAATAGAAATTATATTATGACTAAAAATATCCCTAGTGAGGTTTTATGATGATCTAGATTTGATTTTTTCAACTAAATGTGGAATAATAACTGAAAAAAAAAAGATAAAATCAGTCATAATTGTATCAAAAATAGGGTTCTAGAAAATTTTGGACTACACTATATATATTCGCGAATCCATCCATCATTTATGTTTTAATATTATTCTTCTATATTAAGTGAATATCACATAGAATGTATCTTCATGATATGTGTACTGTGAAATTCTATTTTAATCTAGACTAGATTACATGGTATCTTGAAAATAATATATCATGTTACTATGGGTCACATGTAGTATATCTACAAACTAGATTTTTTGGAATGTATCATGAGTATACACCTGTTTTCATGGTAGCAATCACATTCCATATATATATTATGAAAAAATAATTTTATTATCCTTAAATATATTAATATTTTAATGTTAATTATATATATCAAATATAAAATCATTGATATGATTAAATTTCATTATTTCATATATTGTAATAAAAATCCTGTCAATTATTAGAGACATGACATGGGCTCTATTAATAATACATACCAATGTCATCCAAGAAGACCCAATCTTCTTATACCCCTCTAAACATGGTTTGTGATCTTTATTCTCATGGGTTGGGAAATTAAAGTACATGACATGCCTTCATATTGTACCTATAAGCATTTCAACTCACTATAAACGTCATTTATTAATATTTATACAATATTCTTCGTATCATTCTACCTTGAATAATTTTATGACCTATGATTCATCAATTATAATTATTTCGTTAACAATGAAATGGAACATATATGTTCATTTTATGAGTTTTATATTCAAGGAAGTTACCTTTTCATAAAATTGTAGAGAATATGGAATATGTCATTCCCTAACTAGAGAAAACACGGGGTTGGTGAACATCATGAAGAAAATGCTTTCTTAGGGTATATATCCTTCATGTATATAGTGGAGTGTGTAAACAATTCATTGGTATAAAATGTGCGCCATATACAAATGGATTATTTTATGCTCATACAACACATGTTAGGGTGTGACTCTACCATAGGGGTCAGTTACCCACTCAATAGAGGTATCTTTTAATGGGATACAGACCCCCTACTACTACTGCGGTTGATGGATTTTTTTAGTTGTGATATATGTGAGATAATATGGGAGAAATATATTATGTGGTTATATAATTACTTTTGATTCCTTACCAGTGTTATGAATCTATAGTTATTACCTATAACATTTGATATACATTTCTCTGATGAGACACAGTCCCAATTTCTTGTTCTATGTTGTTTAATTCAATACTATAGAGCAAAGGAATGTTTGGTTGTTTTAAATAATAAGGTCTCCCTTGGTTCCATTCACCCACATGAATGGTATATGTAAACTAAGGCTATTTTAGGATCTTTGATAATACTATGGATTGTCATTGAAGTATTTCATATAGTTTTGTTGTAGAACATAGACATACCTAGACATATTATATCCTTTGTGATCATAGAATCTTTTATGATATACGTATTCAAAGAGTTTACCTATGGTGATAAATGACTTCCCATTTTTTTGGTGTGTCAATCTTAATAAGAATTTATGTATTTTTCCTTATCATGTTACATTCTTTTATCAAGGGAATTGAAATTAATGGTTTTTCATATTTTATTTTTAGTATTAAGGCATACTAATGGGTATGTAAATAATCACCCCTATACATGCCCTGTAACCACTCATGGAGTGCCTATGAAAATGATGTACATACCATGTATCGTCTTGGAGATTCTGAAAATGGATTTGTTTACATAGAACATATGCTTGGAGATTGAGGGTGGTAACAAGTAATGTAAAAAAATTGGATGATCATCTATATGAGATCTTGGTTCATGGTGATACATAGATTATCTTCCCTATAGTATTTTTAGTGAGGTTATCACAGTCTATTTATAATGTCATTAATATAATGTTGTAGCGATGTGCAATGATTGTAAATTTGAATCATCGATGGAGAGTACCATTTAATAATTGTTTCTATTCAATAAATCCTTTTTTTACATTAGTCATTTATTTATATCAATTTCAATTGTTATATATATAATTTTTATTATATTTCATATATATAATACTTATCTATATTTTGATTAATTCTTCCTTGTTCAAGTCACTGTCCCCTGTCTAATTAGAATCGAGCTTCAGGTTGAACACGCTTCTCATTGTTCTCCTAAGAGGGGTACAAGTGGGTCGATCCATGTGAGAATTGTTTTTAAGTTGTTAAAGTACTACGGATAGATTCTATAGTTTATTCCATATTATTTATTGGTTTGGGAAAGAGGATTATGTGTGTTAAAGAGTTTTTAGTTTGACTAATAGATAGAAGAACATAGTGTTAGTGCATATACCACTGTATCTATTCAAAAGGACTATAATAATCTAATGAAAAAATTATAAACAATAACACTTCAACTATAAGGTATAATAGTTATGGTTTAAATATTATATAGTTCATATTCATGATCTTTATGTCCTTCCATTATTATTTCACCCATATATACTTCAAAAAATGTGTTTTTATCCAATAAATTGAAGGATACAAACCACATATATCCAACACTTATTTAGAGGCATGTTTCTTAGATCCCATGTCATTTTTAAGCCTATACCTATAGATTATCAAAGTGACAATTGGTTTTTTCAGAAACATGATTGATGTGTACCTTATCCAATTATTAGAGGTATATTTTACCTCTTTTATGATATGTATTGACCATTTCGTTAATAGGTTGGTAGTTATTATATATTTATATTTACATATACATATAAAATGTAAGTTATGGGAGATTCATTACCAATGGTTTAAAAGACTCTGAGATGTCCTTAATTATCCTCTAGCACAGTGTGAGATAGAGTTAATGAATTTTGTAACCTTTCTAGATTGTACACTCATTAGTGAGGTACCAATTATTTCATGATCCCATTACACATTGTAATGAGACATTAGATGATGATGAATATCTTCTAGAACATACTATGACACCATTCTACCATACTCAAAGATTGATCCATGATTCAGGATGAGGTTATGTATGGTGATGTACTAATGAGTAGAATATAAAATATATTGGACACTTTGTAATGTATCACTGCCTTGTCCAGATACACGTTGATCACGTCTTTGTCTAATCCTTGTAAATTATTAGTTGTGGATCTTTTCATGAATAGTAGTTCAAGGTGATCTTCAAAAGAATGGATCGGGGCTCATTATTTTCTATTATGTATCCCCAACTATGCTCGAATCCATGAGAAAGAATTAGTAGATGAGACATTCCTAGTAGTGATATTCTCTAGTTTGGGTAACTAAATATAGTTTCTCCTATATGTATACTCACATATTTTATATACGGACATCCATGTTTAATTTATTATTGGGATTCGAGGGATTTCTTATTGTAATAATTTTATCTTAACATGTATTTTCATTCACTTTGGGATAAGGTGGTCTGAAGGAGGCTATTGTTGGATGAATCTTCAGTCTAATCAAATCAATACCACCTCTAGATGATTATTTCCTAATATAAGGTTTTTATATTATTATTTTCATGTAAACACATGAAATTGAGGGTTATAAAAATATAAATTAATGATTAGTATGAGGTATGATCCAATTCCTCTCTCTATAGAACCCAATTTTAATTTATGTTGAAAAAACATAATCATAATGAACAATATTTTATAGAGGTATATATTATTATGAATCACCTATATACATGCATGTTATATATAAAATATCAAATGATGGAACCATGTGTTTCCAACCCCCTTAGGATGTATTGATTTTGACTATTGTGGAGGTAATATTGTTCATAGTATTCTATAATTGTAGTGATGAGATCTAGTGGTAACAACCCTGGTAAAGATTGATAACACATCACAAGTATTCCACGGCAGTTAGATTCTGTGAATCAGGATGCAATAAAATTTAGAGATATAGAATTATTGTAGTTGTTTGGAAGTGTATTATTACCGAGTATAGAGTTCAATTATCAATTATTGTTGGTGTGTTGTGTTTTGGTGGGAATTTAAATTGGGGATAGCCCTGGTTGAGTGTGGCACCATGTTAATTATTTTCAATAAAACATTTTATTATTCCCATATGTATCTATTCTATCTATATCATATAATATATTTACTTAATTATTATAGTTTTTCTAACTTGTATTTGTTATCTATTATCATGGAGTTGGTATCTAATATCATAGGGTTATATTACTAATCAATATAATCTACTAAAACAACTTAAAGAATGGGTCACAATTACTAGTAGTATATGGTAAGTATCTTGAGGGTATCACTATTTCCCCTAATACTAATCATCCACACATATCAAAATTTATAGGAAAAACACTATTCAATAGTTCAAGAAAGTGGATGAATCATGTTTGGGGATTCTAAATCAGAATGCAGTGTCCTAAGTAATGATTAGATAGAAGGTCATGTTATAATTGTTTCATGTGCTCCCAATATTGGTGAATATTCCATAGTGTATGGAGAGTATGAAAATATAAATCACTCCCTAGATAAAAATATACCAGTTAACAATTTGGGATTCAATATGGAACAAGTTGTAAAAATCAGTAAGAGAATTTGATTTGGATGTCATATTTCCATGTAACATTCATCCATTATACTTTTATAGGTGGGGAGTAAAATTTTCCAACCATATGTATTCCTATAAATTAACTATTTTATGTGGGTGGAAGAGGTCCATGGTATTCCATTCCTTATGAAGTTATGTGACTTATGAATGAGAAAATGGTTTTAGAATTGATGTTTGTGGATTCTCATAGAAATAGTGCCTATAAATCGACTAAGATTAAGTAGTTAAATAATAATGTGTTGGTAGTTCTTATGATGTGATAAGAGATAATGGGAGAATGTGTATGTGTTAGTTGAATAATGAGAATATTTCATTCCTATAAGGTTTCTTCGTATTTTTTTCTAAAAGGATGGACAAGCATAGGTGGATTAAATGTGTAAAGATGGCCTATTTTTTAATATAAGGTAATTCTATGATCTTATTAGTTTATAGTCAGTTTTTCTTCCATTTCAAGGATATAAATGGGTAATGGTGCGGAGAAGGTAGTGTCTCATATTTTTTTATGATTGAGACTTAGTTATTTTTTTGAATCCTTGAGTTCTTAAAAAGTGATAAATTATAATTTCACCATAATAAATTTCCTCATAATAATTTTATGAATATTTTATTTTTGTATAAATATTTTAAAACATATTTTCATATAGGATGCTTCACCATGTTTTTTGGTTATATTTAAATTTCAAAAAAATAGACATATTTTAGGTGGTAATCTATGGGAAAGTAATTATTTTCCCATAGAGAGTTTCTAAATATTCTTTAAAATATATTTAACAAATATATCTTCATTATAATACAAAAAAACCATTTTCATTTTCTTTATAATATTATCATTAGGATATATAACTCCATTAATTCCAATATAAAATATCAGTATAATATTCTCAAGAATATTCTTCCAAAAATATTCATTTGATCATTCTAGGTAGAAATATAAAAATCATATGAAAACTCATTTTCTATAATAGATCATCCCATTACATCAAGATAGATTCTAAAAAACTACGTACTAGAATATTGAACCTATAAATATCAAATATCATCCTAGATATAGAATCTCCATCTCTATCTTAAATAAAAAACCATTTGTGATGTTTAATTTTTGATGTTTTATTTTATTTTATATTCGATCATCATTATTGACGTTAAAATATGATCATTTCAAAATCACAATTAATTGAAAATTTTGATTCCCTCATCTCATATCAATTAATCATCTTCTAATCGACCTTGAATCATTGATTAACATAGTTTCATGGTATTCTAAACTTGAAAGAATGGATTTTGTATCATCCAATTTAGTTTTCAATTTATAAAATTAATTTTATAAATACATGTTTCAATTCTGCAAAATTATAAAATTTTCCCCATGTTTTGGTGCCATAAAAATATCTTAATGAAAAATTATTTGGATTATATGACCCGTATTGATGTCACAATGAATATTTGGTATATCACAATGAAAAAAAAATTTAATTGAGGAAACTCATATTCATGACCAAATGAGACATATTTTTCTCTTAATTTCCTATATACAGTCACTAACTGGACTGAATGTTTGTTTTTAGTTATTTAAATTTTTATGTATCATCAATAAATAGATTCAATGTCTATTGATCACCTTAAAAATTACTTACACATAGCTCAAGAAAATATCCCATATACATATCTATAATTTTCCAATTTTTATTTTGGATCATCTGAAAACTAGATTTATTTAATAAAAAATACTAGATTCACATTGAGTCACATTAACCCTTATCAAACCATTATCCACCTGATGTTTATCATGGTAAGATACATCCTTCATATGGAAGTATGAATGTATGTTTTCTCTTACATGACGATAGCTTCTTCTTTGAACATTAAACTTTTTTTAATCATTAAAAGTATAAGTATGCATGTTGTTTAGTTCAAAATCTACCTTTTTTCAATGCCAATTATAATATGTTATAGGAAATGGATTTTTATCGAAAATAACATGTCCTTTGTTTCCTTGATTACCAACTAAAAAATCAACAAATATAGCAGCTGCAATCTTTACTCACTCTTATCAGTTATTTTATAATAGCATCCCATCTCTCATATTTTACCGTGTATATTTAGGGAATCGTAATTCTATTTAGGAGTGAGTTCACTCCATCTCCCAACATTAACATACATTTACATTCTTAAAAAATCCACCTTGATAAAAATATAAACACATTATAAAGTATAATCAACTGGGTTACTTTATCACTCAAGTAAGATGTATCATAAAACTGAGAGATTGAGGATCCCCCTATTACCCTAGATCACCACTACGATGTTTATAGTTGTTGATTTATAGACATTCATGCAAAAAATATTTTATTGAACTTTGTATCCCAATATTATTATATTAAATGATTCTAAATAGAAATGAGATGTAGTGATATGAGAATTCTCTATGTTCATTTTTTCAATCATTTGGAGAATATTTTCATTTTTCCTAGACCTGTTACAATATTATACCAAGTTTTTTGAAATTACATTTTGTTTCATAACAAGTTTTTTATTTCAGGGAATCGATATGGGTATGCTTATACATAACCATGGGAATAACTTATTACCACAAGTGTTTTGTTAATAAAAATGATGCATCGTTCATTAATTGGCTATGAGATACAAGATCTAAAGTAATTTATGTGATGAATGTTCTTGGAGATACCATGTGGTACCCAATAGAGGTAGTTATTACTGGTGTACCATCCTTAAGATTTAATGGTACATGGTTGTACCTGATAGATATTACATGGAGTCTTTACATTGGGAGATGAAATTATTTTTGTATTGTATTTTCTATAGTGTGGTAGTCATGTGAATTTTTTATCTATTAGAATTATATATGTGGAGTAGCATTGTATAGTTACTTTTCATTCATCCAATATTATACATATCATTTTTTTTATTATATTATTTTCATTTTTATGTTATATTCTTTGTATTATATTATATATTTATTAGAGGTTGATATTGTATAGGGCCCCTTGCCTACAAATGTTCCATCTTTGTGTTAGTCACCATACCATGACCTATTGGTTGAAATCATGGCGTGACAAACTCAACAAATCAATGGAATGGGAAATGTATTGACCTGTATACTTTTTTCATGTATCAATATTTTGTACCCAGTGGGTATACTTATTGATAGAGTTTCCTCACCGCCCATCTAGCCATCTTTTGAAGCCCCTAAGAACCACTAGAACACATAACATCACATAAAAACACCCCCTATGGATATACCAACTCTTAGATTTCTTTCCTCAATCAAATTTATCATTTTAATATTTATTTCGAGATAGAAAAATTATATTTATTACTGAGAAAAATGAATCTTAAATTAAAATTTCATAATAATTGAGAAGATAATTTCTAACGAACCAATGTGGGTCAACAAAAGCCACCCAAACTAGCCCATCACATGATATAGATAAAATTGGATATCATAAACCAGTCTATAATATATGAGAAAGAAAAGAAGAACCAAAGTACAAAGTATAAATGAACAAGAAACAATAATATCATAGAATTCAGGCCATAAAATGCTAAAGTACAAAGTATGTTATATCCCTACATAACCAACAATCACCTCTAGACCAACAAGAACAGAAAGCAACAGGAACAAGAGAAGCCATCATGCTATAACATTCACATCCCATTATCATAATCCTATAATAAACCATTTAAAAATTACAAAGGGAACAATTATTATGTGAGAGAATTCTAATTAAGATATCATTAAATTTTCTATCAAGTACTAACTTCTATAATGAAACTATTATAGAATTTCAAACAAAACAATTTTTCAAAGAATTCTCAGAAATTGAATCCAGTTATAAATCATTTTTTCTTCGGTTTTTATAAAATCCTTTAATATTATCAAACCATAAATATGATAATTAGAAGTGATAAAATAAGAAAACGTTTCCCATATATTATGTGTTAAAAATTAAACACATGTCCATAAAACATGTGATGTTATGTGATACAACCTCATATAAAAACATGTGATCAAAAATCCAGTATAAAAACAATCATACAAAAAATAACAAAAAATAACAAAAAAAACATCACATTTGGGATCTAGCCTTTGGGACAAGGCCTATTAGAAACTCAAAATCATAAATATCCATATTGTTGGATCAAACCTATATCAAGTATTGTTAGATGATATCAAAAAATGATACCTCTTAGTGGTGTTGAAAAGTTTAAGGCTTATTTTGTCTCAATACCAATGCACCCAAGGTTCCCAATTTTCAATTTGAAAATTCTATTTCCAAACAAAAATCTAAAAAATTTATAAAATATATTAAAATCTAAGATAATTCACATTAATGTTTGAGAACACATTTCAAAATCAAGAAAATATATTTTCAATGAAAACACCCTTTTATATAACATTTTCATTTACAATAATTCATTAGAAACCACATATCAATTAAAATCAATGAATAACTCAAATTAATATATAAATTACAACATTAAATTCATGAAATTAACCAAATGTATCGAAACAACTACTTTGACAGGGTAAAAACCTATTTTACTTCGACAATGGTTACTAGAAACCAAGAGAAAAAACATTGAAATAAAAGGCACACCATGATACTAAACAGGATTGATAGAAAACCCTACATTATCAAAAATTAGAACATAACCAAAACCAGAACCATAGTCATAACTATAACCAAAGAAGAAACATAATCATTGCATACCCAATGAAAGCATCCCAACCACATTGATGATCAGGGGATGTATGAAACAATATAAAAGTAAAGAAATCACCAAAAATCATCTATGGAGAGACTCTAAGTTGAGAGGGATAATATATTCCAATGAATGAAAAGATAATTCAGTCTAATGGCACCCTAAAATACCAACACATGAATATTACTTAGAGTTCAATCCCCTAACACATCGTGTAATCCATTAATTTCATATACACCAAAAGATATTTCTCCAATTTAGTAAAAGTATTATGTTTTCCATCACATTATGTGAACCTATTACAAGATATTTAAACATCTAACACCATATATCTATTTCAAAAATTCATCCCTACAGCCGTTACATAGAGATTAATTTCTTAAAAAATAGAAAAAACTACAAATTTATATAGAAAATTAAAAAATATCCCTAACATCGCCATTACAGGTATCCTCCCAATTTCTCTTTGGAATTATTAATCCAACAAAAAAGAAAAAAACAAAAAATCCAAAACATCCCTAATAGAAATGTAATGTGGAGCTACAATCTCCCCAACATAAATGATTTCTACCCCTATAAATCCCTCAAGTTCCTGAATCCACAAAAAGAGAAAGTGAATGCTACCACGTCAATGAATCATGATCCCACATCTCATTGCTATAATGTCTTCATTTTCACTGTACATAGACTAGTAAGATTGTTTTACCATGATAAAACTTATCTTGGAAATCCAAAATATGAACTGGATGCTCAACCAATGTGGTGTCGGTATCAAGATCAATATCCTCCCATCCAATCACATGGGAATGATCTGGTATATACCTCATGAACAAAGAAACAAGAAACAAATTGTGGATAGATGTTAAAGTAGATGGTATGTGAAATGATATACCACCCTCCCTATTCATTCAATGACCTCAATGGGGACCACAAACTATGGTGCCTACTTACCCTTCTTACAAAATCGATGTTATCCCAAACGTGGTAAAGCAATATAAATAACTTGATCACCAAACACAAACAATATTAGATGATGATGATAGTATATATAATATTTTTTATGACAATTTTTCATGTTTAAATGCCTCCACATCAACTATATCATCCCTATCATATAATAAACTACACGAGGCCAACCTAAGACTATTATCCCAATTCGGCCCAATATAAGAGTGATCTAAAAGTCCGCTCATAAAACGCATATAAGGGAACCATAATTGTCGAATCCTAAGAAATATCATTATATGAAAATTTACCCACAAGAAAATTCATAACCTTGTATCCTTTGAAGTCAAGAACACAAGTCCAAATCATATTATCTATAACCTAGATAGTCCTCTCTTTCTGTCTATCCATATGTGGATGATAATCCGTTCTCAATAAAATCTAGCAACCCATAACCTAGTATAAAACATTCTAAAACATTGATTTTATCTTGGAGTCCCTATTAGATAAAGCATTAGACAGAACCCCATGAAGATTCATGGTCTATTTAACATAAAATTCTCCAAGTTGATCCACTTTCAACATTTACCGAATATATTGGAAATCAACTAATTTCATGATTAATTTAATGATCACTGAAATAGAATCCTTCCCACTATGAGTATATAGAAATAAAATGATGAAATAAATGAAAATTTCATTCCACACCCATTCCAGAATGGTTAAAGGCTACAGCAAGACTGAATGTATCATGTGTTCCACCTTGATTACATAATAAGTAATGCACCACAATACAAAAATTTTAATTTAACATCTCATCGCCCACCACTAATAAAAATGTCTACATCAAGATACATTTCATTAGTAACAAGGTGCATATAACAAAAATAATTGTCTCCACTATCAAACTACTACATCCTTAAAGAAAAATGGAACAACTAGCCCACTGTGGATGCACAAAGCTTCACTAGGAGACTGTGACTACTTGATCGAGGTATCCCCACCATAAAGTCTTTTACCCAAGAATTGAAACTTAGTGTCTACCACTTTATCCATCAAAACTCACTCATCAAAAAAAATTCAGCATTCAAGATGTTCAACAACACCAATCGATCAACCTCTTTCGCTCGCAACCTCATCCCAGAAAATAAACTCATTAGATACCACTCCACAATTAATTCCCTGAAATATTTTTTTGTTAATTTTCTGATCAATGCATTAGAAACCACATTCCCATTCCTTGTGTTATAAGAAACATGAAAATAAAATTTCTAAAAATACCCCACGAGCCTCTCTATAGCAAATTCATATACCTCTGAGTAAAGATATATTTTAGGTGCATATGATAAAAATATATTGTAAACCCCTCACTAAAGAGATAGTGAATCCATGTTTTGAGTGAATTAATAACCATTTCCAAATTAATATCTTGGGTTGGGTTGTTTTTCACATGTGGGAATTATTGGAATGAACAATAAGGCACCACTTGTTTCCCATACATCAAGACACATCCGAATCCCAAACCAGAAGCATCGCATAAAAAATCCAAAACAAATCCAAGTTTCAGAGAATTATAATCTTGTGAAAAAATCAACCTCACATTCAGATCCTCAAAATATCACTATAAATTCTAATTCTATTATAAAATTACATTTTTATGGGTTTAATCTATCATTGAAGATATGAGAATGAAAAAGTTGTCAAAAAATCACATATAGTTTCCAAAAACACCCAAGAACCTTCAAACCTCAAACACTTTTGTAGGGTAATTCCAAGACAAAAATATATGTACAATTAAAAGATATAATAATATGATACTCTTAGATATCACATTCCCTAGAAGCATCACTTCCTGGATCCAAAAAACACATTGGGAAATATTACTATATGGATGATGTTCCTTCATTGATTGATTACTACTATCTAAATGGTCCATGTGATCCTCTTTTGACGTAAATTATTATAAAATATTATCCACGAATAGAACAAAAAATTACTCCATGACCTAATAAATGATCTAGTTCATCTAATCCATCAACACGGTAGGATCATTAGTGAGAATGAATGGAATAACCATAAACTCAAAATACCCATATAGACTCCCAAATGTTTTCTTCGTTGTATCCTCTTCCTAGACTCTCAATTGGTGATACCATGGTCACATTTCAATCTTATATAACTGAAATACCCCTCTAATATGGTCAAATTGAACATCAATACTTGAAAAATGATATTATTTTCCTAATGATCACAATATTCAACATTCAATAACGAACAAAAAGTCTAAAGTATTTCACTTCCTTATTAGAAAATAGGATATGTGATGCCCACGGTGACTTGTCAAAATTAATTAATCCTTTATCTGTTAGTTCATTAAGATGGAATATATGTTCCACAAACTCTGAATTCATTATATGGTAAGATGGAATAGATATGGGAACTATACAAGGGAGAATGTATGTAGTATAATATAACTCTATCTAGGGTGGTTTACTAGAAAAATAATTTGGAAAGACCTTGAAGTATTTATAGACCACTACTGGATGTTTCCACCCAATAAATTTTCAACATAATCATGAAACATCTATGATAACTATCATGAGATTACACCTATATAAGAAACAATAGGCCCTTCCCTTCCTGGTATAGAGTCCCACTCACCATAGAAAACATTGATGATCCCATTAGTAGATAATAACAGAACCTAATAAATATAAAAATATATCAGGGCTGTAAAACTAATCACCCAATCCATGCCAACAATGAAGTAAACTTTTTCAAGATAAAGCATCTAAAAGTCCAAGTCCACCTCAAAGTTGGTTTTCATCACCCGACACATGGGAAATCAGAAACATTGTTTGGGCCTCTTTCCCAAATGTGTGGAATGATTAAATTTTAATAGAATAAGATTATAACTCAAAGACACAATTTCAACTAACATTGAAGATATAAAAATAATGAGTTGAAACTATATCAAACAATTCTAGAACCATAGAAGAGGACATACACATTGTACCAATAATATTAGATTGACCTACTTCAGATTCCACTACAGTTACTCTAATGAATAAATCCATCCAGTCTTAAACACCTAAACATCCACCTTGGCATATGGATTATACCCACCACCTTGGGAATCATCTACATGAACCTATGAACTATTGTTGATAGTAGATCCTACCTAACTACCCTCAGATATCATTTCACAAAAACATTGTAGATGTCATGATCATCTAAAATGATGAAAAGTGTTGTGAGCCTTTCTAAAATTAAGACTAGTGTGTCCACACTTCACCAAGTGGTACAAAAAAACATAATACTACCATATCAAATCCCCTAATAATATTCCTGAAGAAAACTGACAACTCTTATGCTTCCTTTTCGGGCTCAAATAAAAACCATGGTTAACCACTAAACCAATAGAAGCTCCACTATACCTATCTTCCTAACTATGTCAACCTCAGCCAAAGTTTCCTTCTCAACTATCTCTATAAAGGTCTTAAGGAACATGAGTATCAACATAAACTGAATATTATGAATCATTCCTCACTCAAGCCATTGATCCATCAGGTATACACTAGTGACAACATTTCATTCTAGATGCACCAATTCTATAAAAATTGGTATAACACTCCTGAATGGTACGCTCCCCCTACTCTGTGTTTAGAAACTCATAGGTCTTCATTGTACACAATTTCTTAGGTTAAAACTGTTGGTTAATGATTTTTTTAAAGTTAACCAATGTAATATTATTGTGTAACTTGTCTTCTATAATATAGTCACACCATCTCCTTCTTGGTACCTCAAGAATATATGTAGAAAATATGACATTATATTTTTTGGTGTCTCCAAGAAGATGAAGATCCTCTCATTCCACTCAATCCACTCTTCTTATTCCTTGCTTAATTTTTCACAATGAAAGATAGGTGGATGATGCTTAGTAAATTCAGATCCATGATGCACTACTCATCCTATGTTCCTAAAACCCACTTGAACCAGAGTCTAAATAGTGCAGATAACTACTTAAACCAATTTAGGTTCCAATAGTGTTGTTTTCTGTGGAACCTGTCTCACATATTCCCCACTCAGATTCAATATATATTTTCACAGATACATTTTTTTTTAAAAAGAAAATAATAAATTACTCATGAGAAAATTGAAAAATCATAGGAAATAATTCTAGTATTGATATCTAATATGTAAAACATTAAGAATATAAATCTATAATGACAAAAATTACATAAAACGGAGTATGTAAATTTCAATAAAAATACCATTCATTTTATTCAAATGATCTCAAACTTGACATCTCAATCCTGGTAAAAAGTCCTCGATCAACAATGGTAACATAGTTTCAGTTAAATTAGTTAGCTGGCCAAGCCCATTTTCCACACATACTATAAAAATTGTGATTGTACTAATCTAACCAATACAAAACAAATAAACATAGTTAGTTTAAACACACTTCAAGATGAACATCCCTTTGATACAAAATTGTAATGATCTACCTTGGGTCAACTAAACAAGCCACCCAAAATAGCCAATCATGAGATATAGGTAAAATAGGATAAAAATTATTATTAAATATAAGAAAAAAAAGACAAAAAAGAGTAGAAATATGGAATGAACAAGATACCATAAAATCATAAAATCCCAGCCAACAAAGGATAAATTAGAATGTATGTCAAAAACACACATGAACAACAATAAACTATAGAACAACCCAGAGAGAAATCAAGAGAAAAATAGTAGCCAGCATGCTACTATATTCTCTTCCCCTTACCTGAATCCTAAAATACAACATCTACTGATGTAAAAATGCCCAAGTAGGTTATGAGACAAATCCCAATTGGATACCACCGATGTTTCTACATATGGTCTAATATGAATAATGAAATAATTCTATTTTTTAAAACAAAACATTTTCACATGGAAATTAAAATAAATTTAATTTAATTATAAATCAATTTTATTTTGGTTTTAAAAAACCCCTTTAATGTTCTCAAACTAGAAATTTGACAATTATATGTGATAAAAAAAGTAAAAACAATTTCAATTCATTAATAGGTAATCAAGTATACACGTATCTATAAAACATGTGAAGCTATGTGATACAACCTAAAATAAAAACCTATGACCAAAAATACATAATAAAAACAATAATGTTTTAAATAACCAAAAATTAAAGAGCACCTTCCATATACTCTCTAGACTATAGGAAAATATATAATAGGTAATTAAATCCTAAATAAGAATATTGTTAGATTCAACAGATATAATTTTATTCTAGTCAATATCAGAGAATATTAACCTCTAGTGGTGTTGGTTACACACTATGGCTACCTATGTCTCTTTAATGATTTAAAAAAAATCTTAATGTGAAATTGTCCCAATTCAATACCAAACCATGATCTCAATTATATAAAATGTTTTCAAAGAGATGCAAATACTTTATAGTTTTTCATTCCATTTCTGAATCAGGGAAACCAATTTTCATATAAAATACCATTTTGAAAACATTTTACTTTCAAAGTAATCATTCAAACCCCTTATCAATTAAAATCAATGAACAACATAATAGAATTTATCAAGAAAAAAAATTATTTCATAAAATTAATTCAATTAATTGAAACACCTACCTCAACACGGTATAAATCTAGATTCCATCGCCTATGGTAATCAAGAACTAAGAGAACTACCCTCAAAGACTATGCATGCTAAGAAACTAAACAAGATCCATAGAAAACAATATCTTATCTCAAATTTGAACACAAACAAATCCAAAACCATTGTCATAACCAAAAAGAAAGAAGAAATATGAGGGTTATATAATTGGGGAGAAGCAACCCAATAGTGATAGTGATCAATTACTGAATGAAGTGATTCAAAAGGAAAGGAATCAGCCAGAATCACTTAAGAATGGTATCTATGTCAAGAGAGAGAATACCTGTCAATGGATGAAATGATAATTCGATCAACTAGAGCCCTAAAATTCCAACTCATGACTATTATATGATGTTTAATCCCTCTATAAGCTATATAATCCATAAATCTCATATACTCCAAAAAATGTCTCGTTTTTATTAAACAAAATATTTTATATTAAACGTCATATACCTTTTACATGGAGTATAAACATATAATTCCCAATATATAGTTCAAGACATCGCCTGAGAAACCATTAAACGACATGTACTCCTATTACACGGCATGTAACAAGCCAACGAAAATCAAATACTGCAAGTTTAAGCTAAAAATTTAAAAAAATCTTTGACATCACCATTATAGGTATGCTACCAATTTTTCTTCATAATTATTCATCCAATGAAAAAGGAAACCAAAAAGGTCAAAACATACATTACATAATATTAATGGGGCGTTAAATAATTACTCTCCTTAATTTATCTTATAGAATATCACATTTATATTATGGATGATACTTATCTTTTAATAATACTCATTATATTGCAGTCTAATTATTTTATATGAAATAGGAGATTAATCATATTAGTTATAACCATATTCTTTATACATTGTTATTGATAATTTATTGGTTCATATTCATATTTTTTGTAACTAGTATTGAATCATCAATGCAATAATATAACTTGACATAGTAGGAAATCAAATATTTATTATTTTAAGGGGTTTCATAAATTATCTTAACATATAATCAAAAATACATATCATTTGTATTATAGATCAATAATTCAATAAACGTATGAATGGATTTATTTTATTGAATTTATATATCGTAGGTTAGTCATATAAATTAACATGTTCTAATCACATTAATTACATAATATATTTAAAATAAATGATTTCTGTTATTCAATAATTATAAAATATTAATTATGATATTCAACTCATGTACATAAAATTCTCATTAAAATTTTCGCTAAAACTCATTCATGTAATGAATTAAATTTATAAGACACCTGAATTCTACTCAATACCAGATATGGTTTCATAGGTATCTAATCCCATATTCCTAGAAAAAATCATATTCCATGGTCCATTGGATATTTGACAAACATCTGATTATACATAAATCAGTAATCACTAGTTATTTATTATTCCAATAAATTTTTTCTTCCAAAAAATGTTACATGTTATAATGAAATATTCACTTTTTAATTATAACCAACAAATAATTAACAATAGATGAAATAAAATTTTTATTTAGTTATAACATATCAAGAATATCTTTAAATTCATTGTATTTTATTATATATATGTTTTTTTAAATATTTTTCCAAGTAATATAATAATTAATCACAATAAAAAATTGTTCATTTTTGAGGGGTTATTTGTGAAAACTTCCCATCATAAACAATCAGTTATGTATGGATCTCCTCATAAATGAACCTTTATAGAAAATCTTACCACAATTAGTTTTAACACTAAAGAAACATCTTAAAAATGGAATTATATGTATATCCATTATTTATAAAAAAATTACATTGAATGGGAATGTATCAAAAATAACAACGCAGATGATATTTTTGAAAGAATTATCTATCTGCCACAAATATTCTAATGTGTTTTAAATAGTAATCTATCATAATAAAATTTCAAACAATTTTTCAATATAAATTTATTTCCAACACAAAAAAATAATTAAATCAAAAAAAATTAATTAAAACAAAACTATAAAAAATAAATAAAAAATTATTAACCATTTTACACGTAATATTTTTATGGAAAACTATGTCAAAAAGTCACTTTGGTGGAGTGAGATCACCTAAATGGTCTTGTATGTAGAACCCATTCCCTCATCCATATATTAAACTAATAATATATACTCCATCATATTCTCATTCTACTAACATTACTCATTCTGCTGACTCAGCACTTCTTAAACTCTAAATAAGCCTCATATACTCTCATAATGAGCTCACAACCAGTCCGTATACATTTCAGTGGATGATGCTGAATCAGCATAAGAACCATTTGAATTGGTTGATGATTTCATAGTAGTAATCATAATAACTAGTAGGTGTTGATCATGAACAAATATCGATCTCCTTTACTTTCATTATACCATGAATTAATGATTACGTCCAAGCTGCCTTGTCAAAACCTAACACACAAGAGGCCTCACCATAACTCATGACCTTATCTCTTGTTTTTGATATGTCATACCCTCATAATTATCCTTTAAAATAATTTAAAAAATAATATAGTTAAAAAATAATTTCTATTAATTTTAAAAACCCAAAAAATACTAACCAGAATCTGAAGTTGTTTTTCATATCCAACCTCTCCTATAGTAGGATTTGTCTATATACTCATGTAAACATACATAATGACACTAGGATTATCAATAGCCTATATTAATTAAACATATTGTTTTAAAGTTAAATTAATATATGAAAAAAAAAACTAAACTACTTATCATATATCATTGATGAATACTAATCATATAACTCTCAGTTCTTTAATAAACTCATTTCTCCACATATTTGTTTAACCTGATGATAAAATATTGATAAAACTATCTCGTATATTGTTGGAGCACAAACCATCCTAAGCATGGGATTAGATATAATCATGTCAATGATAAAAAAATACTAATAAAAAATATTTAATAATATCTATCAATTTCTATCTTTCTATGATTTTGTAAAGTATAATGAAAATACTCATGCATAAAAATCTTCCATACATCCTAGAAATAGGCTCTCATGTTATCATCTGCAGGATAACACAAACCAAATAAATAATTAATAGTAAAAATTTAATAATTATAAAATTTTAAATGAAATATTATTTATTTTTTTACCATCATGTGATCAAACATGTGATTTCCATCATCAATGGGAACTAGATCACATGACACCCATGTGCCAAAATAATAATTTTATATACTTTCACTCGGCTTCCCAAAAGTTATATTTGACAAACTATCCAAAAAATAATCAAACAATTTGTAAAAAAAATAATGAAAGTTATTTAAAATACTCAATTAAACAAACATCTACAGAAATGGATGAAATCAAAAGACAAACATTTTGTGGAAATAGGGTCTAGAATCGACAGTCTCATAAGGATTCAAACCCTCATATTTGATAGTGATAGTTTTTTACCATGTATGATAGATGATAGGTCCTTGGTCTAATCACTTAGAAGCTCAAGTATTGAGAATTTGTGAAACACTTTCTCAGTATCTTCTTTGGAATTCTAAAACACAAAAATATCATTACCTATAAATAAATATTATTACACATATAAAATATAAAAACATAAATATAATTGATGAAAAAAACTATATATAATAATTTTGAAAGTAACTAGATTATAGTTGTGTCATTCTTCATCTTCATATTTATATTAATCAGTGTTAATGTTCTTAACATCCTCCTAAACATAATAAATTATCAAACAAGCTTTAATTCCATCATCTCTTTTTATTTAATATTATTTTCTTAAATCATCAATATTATCAAAAATATTATTTCTTATAAATTATTATACATTTACTAATTTAAAAATATTTGATATGGGGTGCATAAAGAATTATAGGTGAGGTTTTATCAACATCTGTTAGAGTGTGAGTGTATATTTTTACTAATTTATATTTATTTATAATAATTTATGAAAATATAATGTTATTTGTAATTATAATAATTAAATCCAGTTTATAATAATTAATAAAAATTTATAATATATTACATGAATTTATAATAATCTATTCTAATTTAAAATATTTCATACTACATTATAAAAAAATTCATTTAAAATAATGTTTTCATTTATAATAATTTATATTTATTTATATAATAATTTTATATTTAGTGTTGTATCATTTATCAAAATCAAAAAAAATCAACCAGTAAAAATAAATTTACTTTTTTAACATTTCATAATAATTCAAAATTATTTATAACTATAAATAATTTTCTTCAATTTCTTAATGATTTCTAATAAACTGCACTTAATTAATGAAATCCATAATAATTTATAACAATTTATACTAATATATAATTAATTATACCAATATATTCCATATTTTATACTAATTTATAGAAATTCAAAAGAATTTTTATTCATTAATACTATTTTATTTTAGATTAAACACTAACTTTTTGTTTAGTTTTTCAACCATTAATAAAAACTTTTTATTTATTTTACTCACTATAATAAATTTAATTTTAACTGATTTATAATAATAAAAAATAATTTATTGAAATTATAAAAAATATCTATTTATAATATTTTATACTCATTTATAATAGCCAATAATATTTCATAATAACACATAATTATTTATAATAATTTAATGATTTCATTTTTATACTAATTTATCTAAATTTATATTAATTATTATTCATTTATAACAATTTATATAAATTTATATAAATTTTTACTAATTATTCTTAAGATTTATTCTTTAAATTTAATTATAATTTTAGAATTTATTTCATTAAATTTTATAAATTAATTTTATCATTTTGTTTTAATTTATCAAAATTCATTCAAATTTTCACTACATTAAACTAATTTAGACTTATTTATAATAATTTATACTAATTTATTTTTATTTAACACTAATTTAAAGTCATATATAATAATTTGATTATTATATACTAATTTATTCAATATTTTTTTCTTATTTGTAATATTTTTATTAAATTATAATATTTTACTTTATAATGTACATACTAATATATATTAATGCATTCTAATTTATAAAAACTTTATAATAATACATGATATAACATTTACTGAAATCATTATTTTTCTTTTATTAATTCTAATAAATTATTTTTACAGTTTATAATAATAGATAATAGTTATTATTAACGTAAAAAATATAGAAATGTATACAAACATATATCAATTGATGATAATTTTTAATCTACTCATTATTCATTATTTTATTTTCCCCAATAATAATTATTTTTATCATCAAATAATTTATATAATCATTATTTTTTGTTGCTTTTATATTACTTTAAATTAATTTATTATTTGAAACAAAAAAAATATCTGAACTTATTTATAAATTGTGCTTTACTATAATGGTAATATTTTTTACATTATAAATTATAACAATGATATTTTATATCTAATAAAAAATCATAAAATAAAATAATAAGGTAGAATTTAGATATTATTAAATCTAAATAATCTAAATAAACTATAAATATATATATTTTTACAAATATTTAAGCAGTAAATTATTATCTCCACAAAAAGGGTTTATGAAATCTATTTAGTTTTTTTGAACATGAATCATTGATATGAATATGGAAAACTATCATACTAAAGTTTGAATCAATAATCGCATATTTATAATGAATAAATTTTTAAAAATAATTTTGTATTATAATTTAAAATATTTTTAACCAAAACCCAATAAAATTTGTGCTTAAAAGGTGAAGATTAATGTTTAAATAACAAGGGGAGAGGGGGATTTACTAATAATGTAATGGTCATGGTGGTTCAGTTTATTTATAGTTTACTTTTTTGTAACATCGCTCTATGACAGACTATTTCTTCACAAAATGGATTTAGTTTTGATTAAAATTTGTGATATATTCTTTATTTGCAATATGTATTTGTGTCAAGAGATAATTTTTTTCCCAAAACAGTAGTGTCCTATATTATATTTAAATTTATCAAAAAAATGTCACTAAGTGACTACATCACAACTAATCTACCAACATATTATTTTTAATTGGCTGGTTAATTTGTTTCAAATAATTCTACATGGGTAGAAGTATTCATGCATGGATGACTATTCCTTTTGTAATAATGCTATGTGAAGACATTTCTATTAGTAAAAGCATTATTATATCCAAATATTTTCATCATGAAGTTATTATTTTTCAATGTAAATCAGAGCTCCATCACAAAATATTTTATTCCACAAATGTTATTTGTGAAGAAATTATCAGTTCCATTACAAATATCCTCTCCCATCATTGTGATATCAATCCTCCAAAAATTATTCTTGATATGCATCCTTTCAATCTCTATTAATTTTCCTAAAAATGTTATTTGCAAAAGGTTGAAATCTCTATTGTAAAAAACCATTTGGTTTGTAATTATTTATGATGGGATACTCTCCCATTATAAATGCTTAGTCATAAAAGGTCTATTTTATTATATTGTAAAATATTATCAATTTATATTCATTAATAATAGAATAATAAATAATTAAAAATATACTGAAATATTAATATTCAAAATAATGAACATTTTATGATTATAAAAAAATTATAATTCCTGAATAAATAACATGAATTTCACATAAAATAAAAATATATACACTTTAAAATTATATCTCATAAATAAAAACTTCATTTTTTATATATACATGAACATATAATCCAATTCTAATTTAAAACATGTGTTTGAAAATATGTGAAATTATAAAATTTTAAAATAAATTTTAACATTTGATATGAACCATGATAGTTTAAGATAATGACAACTTTTAAATATCTTATATTATATATTTTTATCTAATACTTTTACTGTATCAACCAAAACAGCTTTTCTTGTTGTATAAATAATAGTTTCATAATAAAGAAAAATTTTGAGTATTTCTTTTAATATTTTCCACCGATTTTTTGTTGGGAGTATTGACATCGATTATTCTGATCTCTCATTGGAATCATGTAGGTGTTTAATTCCCCTCTATCTTAAATTTTTACATGATTTCCACCTATGTTATTAGTATAATGTTTTTGTGGAAGGCATAAATTAGTGATCATGGGATATATCTTTATGAAAATTTAAAACCCTATAATTTGTATGGTAAATGATTTGGTAGAAAAAAATTATATAAACCACAATTACCCAATTCACTTGCTCGTTGCATAGTACAATCCACTACATAACCCTAGTAATTCTCTTAGATCCCTGGGGGTGGGTGAGTAGCACTATGGGTCTTAAAGTATGACCAAAGAGTGATTTACCGAAAATGGTTACATTAAATAGATTTAGATAAATAAACTACTATATAAATAATAGGTGTTTCACACAACAACATAATATACCAAATCATTTAAAATAAAAATGATCTCAAAGTTAGTCCCTAATACACATTGATAAATTCAATATATGATCTCTAGTTTCAGGAAGCATCACTTAGTTGAAATTGATTCACACTAACAATTAGATACATAACAAGAACCTATAATCCATTCAATCTACTTGTACCTATAAGTACATATAAAAATTTTTTTGTTGTATGTACATTAGAGTACACATGAAATTTGTTACGATATCACATAAAATAGAAAACCTATAAGGATATATCTAAGACATCCCACAATGTTATTGTCTCAAATACATCTCTAAAAAAAATTTAAATTAATAAATTACCAATATCTTTTAGGTTTATAGTTTTATAGAATTAGAAAGAACATTGAATAACAATACCATTGTATTTTTCAAATAATAAAAAAATTTACCAGTATATAAACAATATCTTAGTCTATAAAAAGTCTTCAACAACTCTCATAAATTCTCTACATAGAATACTCTTCTTGACACATCTCATATGTTACATTTATTTGTAACCTATAAAAATAGAAACATTATAATGTGATCAGATCAAATGATAACTAAAGGAAAATTTATGAAATTTGAAAATATCATGAGTAAGATATAGGGAATGACATAAAAATAAGAACATAAGATCATTGAGATAATTACATGAATCATACAGAATTCATAATTACATGAGTTATAACATGGATTTGTTTCCATAAAATAAACTTGATACATTCAGAAACATATAACTAAATGATGAATGTTTCCTAAAATTTTATTACATAATTTATTAGAAAATTTTTCATAAAATTTCACCAAGGAATTATACTAAGGTATCTTGAACATTTCATATACAGATATTATATCTTTACTCAATTCACTATAGCACTGTCGGGGTGCACCCATCAAATGTAAAACATTATATTTTCTACAAAGTAAACTATATATAATTCTAGTAAATAATAATTAACACTAGAATTAAAGGGGTTACATGATAATAAAAAATATTTGAATAGTTTATCAAGATATATATGCTGGAATGAATCATCAGATAATATCATAAGAATTCCTAGAGTATATTTACATAGATATAAAATACCCCCTTTAGAGGATTAAAGTATTTATTTGGTTATACTTGATCATTAGAAGACATTATTTTATAAAACAATGAGAATAATAATTTCTCTAACAAAACATGAATACATATATTGGTAGTTTTATAGAAAAATATAAAAATGGAGGAATGAAATTTTTATACAAAATAAAAACATAAAAATATATACTATAAAACATTTTTAACTTTGTAGTAAAAATATGATGTTATGGTTTACCTTCTAATGTTATTTTCACAAATGTGAAGCAAAGAAATAGTAGAAAATTTACATTTGAAAAAGAATCATCAATAGTATATACTTGAAAATACATAAATTTTGTTAGGATAAATTTAGGATGGTGGATAAAATATGTGATTTTAGAAGGACGGAAATCCTCTTTATTATATTGAAATTTCTTTTTTGGAAACCCACATCCTTAATAGAGTATTAAAATGTGATTTTTAAAAGTGGAGAAAGGTAATATAGAAGAAATATAAGATTAAACATAATTAGGATTCAAAAAATGAAGCATAACATTGGAGGGAATGTAGAATATGGATAATAATGGGAAACATATGTTAAAGAGGATGGGATTACTCTCAATAATGGAATTATTTTTTCGAAATAAATTTTACAATGGTAAAATATTTTAATTAAAACATTATTTTCAACTAGATGGTATAGTAAATTTCTATGAAATAAAATACAAGGGTTTAAGACAAAAAATTTTGAATATGTATGTTAAATAAAGAGCATTACTTCTCCATAAATGTAATTTAGATTACGACAAAACTTTCAACATTATAATCATTTGAATAAAAATCCATTTTAATAAAGAATTTCATATGCCTCTATAAAACCGATGAGTTAAATTAATATAGTAAAATAAAATTATTAATCTATAATCTCTCTAAATTTATAGATATCATGGTGAAAAATAATAAATAAGTCTTGGGAATTTAACATTTAAATAAAGATCCCTTTACATTAAAACATGAATTCCCATAAATCACTACAATTCCCCACATTAAAAAAATTACTCTCTTAATAACCAATTTCATGTAATTTTATATATCTATAACCTTTTATAAATATCATTTATATTTATTCTCCACTTTTATATTAGTTGAAAATTATATATTTTCAATATTGGGTGTGATAAATCTTGACCATTTTGAAATAGTTTCAAAATTTCATAGTTTTTCTTCATTATTATCCTAATTATCATAATTACCATTTCATTGAAGTAAAAATAATTTATGATTGATAGTTATTTTTAATGTTATAATTTCATTTCCTATGTATTTCATTTATTATTCATGATGAAAATGTTGATGATGAACTTATCTTAGTAATTTATAACGAATAAATTATTTTCATCATTAATGAGGAAAATATTTATATTAAAATTATAGAACCAATAAAATTATTTACATATTAATTTCCAATATAATGTTTTGAAAATACATCCATTATATAAATATATAGCACCATTCATGTAGGTTATTAAACCACCCAAAAAGAAAATTCTAAAATCAATGTGTGAGTATGGATATGGAAAATATTACAATGTAATAATATCAATACTAAAAAATTATATTGGAATTATTTTGATGTTATGAAGGTGATTAATTAGATTTTAAATTATTATGGGTATAAGGAAAATAAAAAATTATTTTTTGCTGGTAAATAAATCATGATTCTTCTTTGTATGTTTATTTTTTTGATTAGTTTTACAATGATCCATTATTGCTAATAGAAAGTAATGAATGCCTTATTTATATTTGAAAATGATAAATATTGAAATAAATAAAATGTATAATGAAAAAACACATTTCTATAATAATCCAGAAGTTATGGTGATTGTTATGATAAAATCTTTCTAGGTAAGATTCCAGTGTTTTTTGGTTGACAGTGTTTATTGACCAAGTACGTTTCCAAGGTCAGTTGTGCAATTTCAGAGAGGTTATTGACATGGTATGTTGAAAAATATCCAATAAAATGTAATATATTCTCTGTATGTGGAAAAAGTAACTTTTTGTACAAAGTAGAGTCATTTCCTATTGTTTACAAAATTTTTGGGGTAAAGAATTTAGAGGTCAGAAAATGGGTTTTTTGGAAAAGAATGTATATTGATGTAAAAGTAAAAAATTTATGCATGAAGGAGAATGTGTTTCACGATGTTTGAAGTTCCCAATTAGGATCTAAGTATCACTAAGAGGGGAAGGGGTGAATCAGTGATGTATTTTTCTTTTTATGTTTCCTTCTATTTTAAAGAACCTTCATCTCAAGTTAAAGAGCTTCTTCTCTGCTGAACATAGACAACTATAGGGACACCAGATTTACTAGGTTAACTACTCAACAAGAGTAGTTACATCCTTGGTATGGTACAGAAATAATCCAATACCACACAATCCTCTAGAAAACAATACTTTTATTTGGAATAAAATGAGTAGGATATACCCTTAAACTCTTGTAGAACTTGGAAAACAATCTGCAAGTGTGTGTGCACCCTCTTAGCACAAATAGGGAATCACAGTTTTTATATTTTCTTTACAATTGAACAGATTTATCTATGAAGTAAAAATCTTCACTTTCTTACCTAGAAGCTGGTAATCACTATATTACACATAATTGAATAAATGCGAAGACCATAACTTTTTCGGGCAACCTTAAGGGTACCTGGTGCGCAATTCAAATGCCATGCGCGTAAAAATCCCCTTTTGGCATGGAAAACCTTTTTTGCACAACAATCTTTTTCTATGAAACTCTCTACTTTTTGGGAAACTTCCACTTTTTCACGCACCTTTTTCCTTATTTGTGCAACTTCCTTTTTCTACATAACTTTCTACTTTCGGGGAAACTTCCCACTTTTTCACGCTCCTTTCCTTTTTTCACACAAACCGCTTTCTTTTCGTGAAACTCACATAGCGTATAATTTACGCACTTCAGAGCTTGAGATTTCTCTATGTTTATAGAAACACAAAATGAGAGGGGGCCACCTCATATTTATAGGCCTTTTTAACCCTAAGTGAAAAACATTAATGTAGGTGTAAAAAACCTCTTCATGCGGGTAAAAACTCTTTCACGCAACATCATATTTTACGCAATGCTCAAATTTTTGACGCACCTCATTCCTTTTCCAATTTTAGGGATTTGAACCTCAAAACACCTCTTGTGCGGAAAACTTCATTCCTCTATTTTGCGCACCCCGTCAATATTTCGCGCACCACGGTGCCACCTTAAACTGTTCTTTTATGACGTCTCCAGATTGTCTATTCTTTTTTTATTTCTCTATTAACTACTTCCCATAACCATTCTTCAGCATTAATCATGATCTCCACTATCGTGACATATATCATCTAATAGATCAGATTTAGCATCTTCAGAGTTACAAAGGAATGTACTGAAACTTCCCTATCTTCCAGCAGCATCATTCCTTCCAACCAAATCCGTATGTGACAGACTTCATAATTTCTCAACCTTTCCTTCATAATTCTTGCATCACATATTCTCCAAACTTATAATATTTGTGAAATACATATCAGCAAAGAATCGTCTGGTATTCAAGTCCTTCACAAAGTGAATTTATTTATCTTCTTTGACAACAAAATACAACACTCTGTAACAAAAAATGCTTCTTACTTCATTATCTGTCCAACTTGGTCCCAAAAATGTTGTGTTCAAGTGAGTATTCAAGACTGTCACATCCAAATATGGAAAATAACAGTGTTTCATGAAAGTTTTGAAACTATGTGAAAGTTAGATTTGTGTGACAAAGGATATTTCACACACAGTGGAAGGTGTAAAAGGATGTTGTGCACTAAAGGAAATAAACAATTTTTTAATTTCAGTGCTCATTTAATGTTTAAATAAAGTGTGGAATTCAATGAAAAATTTGGAAAAAATTGTGCACAGTGGAAGCTACGAAAATTAGTTTCACAGAGGGTCGACTAGGTCTATAAATAGGATGTTACCCCCTCATTTCAGTATCTCACACTATAGAAAATATCTGAGCTCCGAATCACATAATATTTTTTGGGGATATTTATTTCATAAAAGAATAACTCATATATCATTTTTTACATAGAAAAGTTAATTGTTTTGATAAAACATGTGTTGGGAGTTCTAATACATTAAATGGGTGTTGGGAGTTCTTTCACATTGTGTAGAAGTTAGTTGTTCTATGACATTTCATTAAACCTGGAAGTTCAATGACAAAAGATAAATATTGCACACAAAGTTGAAAATCTATTCAAAAGGCATGAAAATGTTTCCTAAAATGAAAATTTATGTTAACCATTATGGTTTTGACTATTAATCTTGTGATATGGAGGTATTCATCAAGTGGATGAAAGTGGAACTTGCTAATGTAGTAAATGAGGTGTAAAACATATTGATTTTGGTGACCAAAGAAAAATATAATAGAGGATCGGTGAGTACTATATAATTTAAAGAGTAGTGACCTTTCAAATTTTGCATTGTTTTATACCAGAAAAGAAGGTGATTCTATAAAGAACCTTGTATTATAAGTGAGCCTTAGTTTATTTGGTACAACTAAAAACTTCCATTGTATGATCCTTGGACATCTCCAATAGAGGGTTAAACAAGTAAAATTCTTGTTTCATGTGCTTGTATTAATATTCTTTGTCCTCTTCTATGATATAGATATAAAAGCATATTTTTTAATGAACAAACAACATCCAAAGATATAGCTTCATTAATATTTCAAACCTTGATTTACCCAACACCCCCCCCCCCCTTGGGGATTTAACATATTCATTGTAACATTATGTATCAGTGGGAAATTATTATGTGAGTGGTTCTCTCTATGCAGAATAAACTGAAGTAGTTAATCACAAAGGGATTTTAATCTTTGAGGGAAACAATTTTAAGATATGGAAGAATTAAATGCAACACTTATTTTCATCATATGGTATGGATGTATTTATAGTTTCAAAGAATTTTATTTCTTCAATTATTTAAAATAATTTATTCTCTAAAGAAAATATAGATATTTGGATAATAACACCAATGAAATAAATTCTTTAGGGGGGGCCTTATCTAATGAAATCTAATTAAAGTAAATATAAAACAATTCATCACATGATATGTGTGAAAGGATTTAAAATATTTATGTGGGGGATTAAAAAGTAAGGTAATAAAAAATGAACAATATTTGGAACAACTATAAGGATATGAGAATAAGCCCTAATGGGTTTATTGATGCATTATTTGAGAGGGTGAATGTTATTATAGAGGACATGCATGGTTGCAAACAAATCATTGAAAATGTAATGATTGTTAATCATGAATTGAGATGAATTCCACATCAGTTCAATCTAAAATATTCTATATTGGACTATAAATTTCCAAAGGATGTGAAATTGGATAGATTACATAATAATATTATCACATACAAGATGAGAAATGTTGATAATGATGCCATGAAAAAGGGGGAGTCCAAAGAAGTGGAATTAAATGCCATTTAAAAGATCATTATTGAAGATGGGTAGGAAGAATAAGATATTGGTGAGGTCATTTCATTACTTTCATCATATTCACCAAGAGGAAAAGGCAAATTTATTAAGAAACATGTACTAGGATTATTTTGTTGTGGAATTGTTGTATATCATATAGTAAGGTTCTGCAGAAAATTTAGGATGATGGTGGGGATAAAGTAGAAATTCCCTTGAAGAAGTCTTTATTCAATATAAAAGGTAATAAAATTTTGATGAGAAATTTCTTATAAAATAAATAAAACATATTTCACAAGAAAATTGGAGTTCAGAATAATATTATATTAAAGAGATGGAAAACTATATAGATCATATAGAATATTTTGTGGTGGAAGATGTAGGTATCTCCAAGAAAAATGAATAAAGAGACATTTATAAAGAAGATGTGGGTGGAGAAGATTATCTCTTGGATGAAATTGAATATTATCTTGAGTAAAAATATGTTTAGAATGCCAAAACAAAGAATGAAAATAGAGTGGTTTGTGAATAATAACTTTATATATAGTAGTAGGAAGAAGGGAAGTCTAAGATAAATTAATAAATTAGAAAACATAATTATTCCGTTCCATAGAACATAGAAAAGGTTATTGAGTAAAATCTCAAAATAAAAGAAAAAATATATAAATAAATGGTTTGAATAAAACTATAAAATATCAAATAAAATTTCTTTAATAACATGAAGAGTAATTCATCAACCTATAAAAAAACATAGAAGATCAAGAGAAACTCTTGACTCCAAGTGTGCCACTAGTAATGTAGAATACTCAGGTGATATAAAAGGTGAAGGTGGAGCAAAAAGGTCCAAAAAAATAGAAGCTATAGTCAAATATATCTAATAACAAAAGTAAAGGTCTTGATCAAAATTATAATTACTTCGTTATTCATTTTAGATCAAAATAACTAACATCATGTCTGAAAATATAGTTGTGTAAAAATAAAAATAATAAGACTAATAGAACCCATGTTATAACTAGTCCTAGAAAAATTTATAGACAGACAACTTGTATAAGGTGTTATTTATATATAAATATTGTACATTATCAAACTTTTTGTTTCATATAATATGGTACATAAGGGAACACGAGAAACCATGGTGGCCACATAGAGATGAATATTCTTTGAATGATTTTGATGATCACTTTTTTTGGTGTAGAGTATATGGACCCATAGCCTGATATTGATCGTCAATAATGAAGATGAATGTGTCAAAGTGGACTCAAAGTTGTCATAACAAGTATCTCAATGTTTCAAAGAATAACCTAAAAAATAAAAAATCAATTTCCATCTCTATAAGATATATTCAGTCCTTCATACTATAGGGAATATCAAGAACATTACTCAATAATGGGTATGAAGTCAGTGATATGGAACAAAAAATAAAGGACATGAGAAGGAAGTGGTTCTAGATATTTTCCTTAAAGAATCATATCATGTTTGTTTATGGATCCTTGATAGTGGAGGCACATCCCATATAATTAGAAATATAGATCTTTTACAGGAATCAAATATGTCAATGAGGGTGCTGTCAAATTTAGAAATGATGATGACCTAAGGATTATTATCTTGGTAAAAACCAAATTTGTGGAAAAGATACGATACATGGTGATGCCCTAGTTATTGAAATAATGAGTCACAAATTTCTAAGAGTTAGTTTATTTTGTGACACCGGTCATTCTTTAAGATTTACCATGATTTTGTGTATAATCAAGGGAAAATATGGTTCAATTTTTTTAGAGGAAAATTGCACGAGGGGGAATCTCAACCTTGTTAGTGGATAAGAATAAATTTTTTTTTTAATCTAGTGTAGAAGAAAATAGGTTTTGGAATTAATAGTTTGGCTATATATGTTGAAAATACATCGAAGATCTAGTCATATGTGATGCGTCTTGAGATCTCCCCAAGATATCATGTTATAGTACACATATGTACGATGATTATTATTAAGGGTAGATTATCCAAAATACATACAAGGAAAAAAATATTTGAAGTTGACCAGAGTGATTGAATTGGTGCATGATGATTTTTGAGGACACATCTCATCGAGATCCATTGACGGGAAGAAGAATTATGTTCATTTAATTGATGATATTTTTAGGGTGGCATGGGTATACCTCATTTCCCAAAAATCATAGTTTCATAAAACAATATCAGAGGTAATAAAAAAGGATTCATGGATAGAAAATTCTTTTCACCTTACTAATAATGGTATAGAATTTAAAAATATCCAAGTGGGATATTATCTCAATAGAAATGGGATAAGGAATGAAATATTGATAGGGGAAAATACTCAAGAAAATCAAATAGTTGAGAGGAGAACTAGGATCATTAACAACATGGACAAAACAACGATCAGGAAAAAGGACTTACCAGATAATATTTGAAATGAATCAGTCTTGACATCGGTATACATATCCAATAGGGATATGCTGTGTTCCAACGAATAAAAGAATTCATTTGAAATGTGTTATAGAAAGAATAAAATATTTAAATATATTCAAATATTTTTAAGTAAGTGTTTTTATTCACATTAAGAAGACACATAGAAAATTTGAACCTCTAGTATTTGATGGAATATTCCTCAGCTATTTAGAAAATTTTGAAGAAAATAAAATCTTTAACTAGAGGTTGGGAAATGTAGTTGAAATAAATGATGTCATTATATTAGAAAATGAACATAATATTAAACAACCTAGTTAATAGCTCTCTAATGATAACAATAAATAGGTGTGAAAATCAAGTGGGCATGTAGTGGTAGATAATGATTCATAAAAAGATACTGATGAATATTAAGAGGATGTAAAATTTGTATATGCATGGAAACCAAAGAGTCGATACGAAATTAACTTGATAAATATAATTGTATATAAATTAGTTCCCATTCAAACATGGAGACCGAATTCCTTGCACCAGGAATCATTCCAAATTCAGGTGGAGTCTAAATGTTTTGAGGAATCAGCTAGAGATATAAACTGGGTTCAGGCTATAAATGAAGATCTTGAGAAAATTGAGAACCGTAAAATGTAGGATATTGTTTTCAGATGAACAGATATGAATTCCATTGGAACCAAATGGGTGTTTCTCAACTAGATGAATAAAGATAATGTAGTGATTCAAAACAAAGAATGAATTTTTTTTAAAGGGAACTCTTATATATAGGGTATCATAATTGATGATAGATTTTCACCTATTACGATTCAAGAGACAATCAAATTATTATTGGCCATAAAAGTAAAAAAGAATTTACACATATTTATATATGGGCAACATGTTAGTGTTTTTGAATGTGGTTATAGAAGAAGAAATGTATATCGAGCAGCTAGATATATTTCACATTAATAAATATGGGAACAATTTTTTTAGTATGAGGAAGGAACTATATGTGTAAAATTAAGCATCGAGAGATTTGAATTCAAGGCTTGATCAGTTTTTTGAATACTCTATCCTTTCAGAGTAGTGGAGTTGATTACAATGACTTTTTCATCAATTATATATTCCAAGGATGCTGGTGTTGTTTTATGTTGACAACAATGTCCTTGGTGGATCATATGTATTTTTGTGTAAGAATTTTGAATAATTCATGAAAATTGAGTTTGAAATGTCAATGATTAGTGAAATAGATTAATTCATGGTTTACGAGTGACACAATGAATGAATAGATAATTTTTTTTCTCAATAAAAATATTCCAATAAAATTATGGTAGAATTTGGAATGGATAATTCTAAATATATTCTTACTCTTGTGGATAACCTAATTACTCTATCATGACATGATCGAGGAAATTCAGTTAATGTCATAGAATATTGGAATATCACTGGAGGCCTATTGTATATAATAGTGACATGACCAGATATTGTTTTTTATCTTAAGAAGTATATTGTCAAATAAATCTAAATAAATCCACTTACATTCAATAAAAATATTACTTCAGTATATCAAGGGGGTGGTGGATTTTTTCTATACAATGAAAAATATCCACAAGAGTTATTGGGTTATATTGATACCTATTGGGCCATATCTACATATGTTAAAAAATCAATGTCGGGTGTTTCATTCTATCTTGAATGTTTTTTAGGTAACAATGAAACATGATTACATTTCTATGAAAAAAAATAATCTAAATACAATGCGTCTACTCAATCATTCATTTAATTATTGAGGATGATGCGGAATATTGATGATAAGGGTGTTTGAAGTGAAGAATCATATTAGAATTCATTGCATTAATTCAAGTGTTAGAATCCTCTATAGAAATCCATTCCCTCACTAAAGGACAAATAACATTAAAATCAAGTATCATTTTTTCCAGGATAAGGTGGATCATGGTCTTTTGAAGCATTATTATGTGCCCATATAAATATAGTTTCTGTACATTCTATCAAATGCCTTACCTAAAGAGGTCTTAGAGAAACATTTATTGGATCTTACAGTTTAGTCAACTCCCCACACTTGAAGACATATGGATATGGAATCCCCTCTCCCTTAGATTGGTGTGTGTTTCCATAATGATCTAATCTATATTCCTTAAAATTATTTATCCAAAACAGAGTTACCCTTTGGTTTCATTGAAAAATTGGGAGAAAATATTTTGATCAATATAGGGAATAAGATGATAGTGGGGTTAGTAAAGTAAGTGGGCTTAAATATGACAATGCTAAAGATTACTGATCAAAGGTCATATATCATGATAGATAAGTTTCCAGATGAAATCAATTGACCGGTTTGGTAATTATGTTATTTATTGATGAACATTGCATGATACTCTTGATTCTCACTCTGAGAATTGAGCATGTGGGCTTAGAGTGTCTTTTGAGTAAGTATTGGATTTCTATCTAAATCCTAAGAATTGAGTTTTTTTATAATATGGAAGAATCTTTAATGATGTATCAAAATGTGAAATGATTTTAGTAAACCTAATGGGGGATATTGTATGGAAAATATATCTCAATAAAACATTGTAGTGTTTTTACGTTGATTTTTTTGTTGATAGATAATGTTTAAAATCCTATTTGTGGAGTTCTAGATATATTCTAGGCATGCTGTATTGAAAAAAATATAGCACAAAGGAATGGATTCTCAATAATAATTAAAGAAATATGTGTATTCATGGAGGTGCTAGTTCCTGATGATTCCCAAATTTTTGGGATCCAAAATTTGGAGGATGGAAAAAGGATTTTTTGTAAAAGAAATTATTTTAGAATAAAATTTAAGTTACCTTAAAGGGATAAGGTTTTTTCCCAAATTTTCATATAAATGATGATATGTGGCCTTTTCATCAAAATGTTCCAAAGGGTAGTGTTTTTTGAATGTTATGAAACTATGTGAAAGTTATATTTATGAGATAGTTGAAGTTGTTCATATAGTGTAAGGTGTTTAAGAATATTTCATGAAAAAGGAGGTGTCAAATTTAAGATGTTCAGTGTTCAAGTAATGTTATGTGCATGTTGGGAGTTCCATGAAAAAACAGTAAAGATGTGTTTGCAATGTAATGTGCATAATGAAGCTGCGTGTATGGTTACCCCCTCATTTTAACAGCTCACCCCTTATATAAAATTAGTGAACTTAATCAAGTAATATTTTTGAAAATCTATTCCATGCATGAAATAACAACTTATATATCAATTTGAACACCAAAAAGTTACTTGTGTCTATAAGTCAAAAGTTGTTAGTTCCTTAACATTGTGTGGAAGTTGGGAGTTTAGTGATATTGCACAAAAGTTGAGTGTTCCGCCACATGTTCGAAAATTTTGGAGTTCTAAAAAAACATAAATGTTATAGACATAGTGGAAATGTTGAGCACAAGGAATGAAAAGGTTGTGAAAATTAAAAATTTGAGTAAACCTATAAATATTTTCCCAATAATTTTGGGGTAAATCTGTATTCATAATGTAGATGAAGGTGGAATGCAATAATGCACTAAATGAGGTTTAAAACATATTGAATCAAGTGATCATTAAATAATCTTTTGCTAGAGTAGTGATAAAACTTTTGTTGAGAGAGAAAGAATCATTAAAATGTTGGCTTGTTGAAAACTATGAGGTATAGTTAGTCCCCTACAAACGTTGTATTGTTATTGAGATTTAGTTGATTTGATACATTGTCACATTTCATTTGTAATATCCTTGGATATAGCCCCATGAGGTTGAACCTAGTAAAATTAGTGTGCCTTGTGCATGTTTTAATTATCATATTGTCCTCTTCATTGTGATGTAGAGATAATATTATTTCATTTACCAACAAAACAAGATCCATAGAGATAGTTTTTTAATCTTTCATACACTGATCCCCCTTGTTTATTTAACAAAGTTGGACAATCAAAAAAATAAAAAATAAATGTTTTGTTCATGGAGGAGGAAGCCTCCACACATACATTATCGAAAATTTCATTTATTATATTAAATTATAGTAGAACGCATAATTGTTATACAATAAATATTATAACAATAAAGTATATTGTTTATACTCATTTCATTAAATATACATGGTTAGAAAGGGTTTTTAGGAAGGTTTGATATGAAGAAAAAAATGATGTTAAAGGATAATTAGTATTTATGTTAGTAATTTGGATCTCCTCCTGAATTATCTGATGATGATTAAATTTTGGAGGCACTTTTTGGGGGCAAAGGCTAAAAATAGGTAGATAGACTATATAAGACATAAATTGCTCGTAGATTCAAAGGAATTTTTATCTTTTTTTTAATGGACTAAACCTTTTGGACTATTACATTCTCTATAATTTCATATTTGAGGTGTATGGGGTGAGTTCTGTGTATTTTTGGTAGATGTGAGTCATTTTGACGACGATTCATTTAAATATATTTTCCAAATTTCTGGTTTTCCTGTTTTCTAATTTTGAGTCATTGGTATAGTTTTTCAAATTTCTGGTTTTCCAACAGTAACTCATTTGGGTTGTGGCTCATCTTAGTAGTGGATCATTTTATTATTGCATCACCCTAGTAGTGCCTCATCCTATTGTGGACTCATCCTATTGGATACTCATCATAGAAGTGACATGGGATGGTAGTGACTCATCCTAGTGGTGACACATCATTGTGGTGACTCGTCCTGTCAGTGATTCATTCTGGATGTGAATCATCCTAGTGGTGACTCATTCTGTTGTTAGTTCATGGTGGTGGTGTTCAATCCTAGAAGTGGCTCATCCTAGCAGTGGATCATCCTATTATTGAATCATCCATGTGGTGAATGTAACACCCTCCCCCTTCCTCATCGACTTGAGGAGGCGGTGAGGGTTACTTGTCCTTAAGTGACGTTCCCAAGGCGCCAAAGGCTAGTAATAAATGACGAGGGCTTTGAGAAGAAATTGGGGAACGATTTTCCCTTAAGACAAAACCAACCAAAAAATCATAACTATATGATGACTGTTAATAGACCCAACCAAACCATCCACTATCAACCAAGTTGTTTCACAAAACAACCCAGACCCAAAACAAGTAGACATGTCCACAACACATCAGAGTACAAGTGGAAACTAAACAACCAAACACCACAATCCATGACACCCCCACAACTCCACACCAAGCTCCATGCTCCATGATCCACCACGAACTCACTAAGCTCCACTAAAGGAGGGAGATGTTTTCCACTTTCCCCCGTCATGGTACACGACATCTGTAAGGACACCAACGTGCCAAAGCAAAGGGTGAGTACTACAACTCAGTAGGTTTTTCCCAATGACATCCCTACACACGCCACTAAGATAAAACTGTTAGCACATTTATAAAAAAACTTTTTATAAAAATAATCACAATTACAAACATTACCATACCAACACATCTGTACTAGGTCATCTCACCCAAACCAAGTAACCAAGGTAAAACCAAACAAACATGCCCCAATCCATTTCATCATTACACACTAGCACAACAATTCCAACTTGTAAAGAAATGCACAACAAACAATCAAAACGGTGGGACTTCCGCCCAACTCGTTAACCCATTCACAACAAAGCAATCAAAATGGTGGGACTTCCGCCCAAATCATTCACCAATTCACAACAATGAAATCAAAATGATGGGACTTCCATCCAACTCTTTCACCCATTCACAAAAAAGAAATAAAAATAGTGGGACTTTCACCCAACTCGTTCACCCATTCACGAGTAGCAGCACTTCTGAACACTACCCACATAGTGGCTCTTCCGACCACTATCCATCACCCGTTTATAGTGCGTCTTCCCTCCCACTTCAACAGAACATATCAACACAACATTTCAACCAAGCATAAAACCCATCAAGGTAACAACAACATGCAATCAACCAATTTCTATTGCATAACAATACCCTTCACTAAAATCTCCCATTTATTAAAAATCATTTTACATGCCAAAACCCCATTTCAATAAAACAACCTCTTTATTGAAAACCATTTTCCATCAACCATTTTCCAAATCAATCTCAACCACCAATTTCAAAATCTCCTATTTTAAATCCACAACAATAACATTTCACCATGGAACCCCCTTTTCCCAAAAATCCCCAAATGGATTTTCAACCAAAATCACACATCATCACACAATTAATTTCAATCACAACAAATTAATTGTAACATGTAACCACTAGTTAAAACCGAGTGGAGTTGGGAGAGAAGACACCTACCTTTAGGGTTCCGGAGAAATAGATCCACAAGCAATCGCACCTCGAGAAACTGGCGAATGCACCACCATTACCTCTATAGATCACTTACCCTAACATAAATAAGCCTTAATATTAACATCCAAGGAAACCCCAAGCCTAGATCTACACACAACAAGTGTAGATCTAGAAAACCAAGAAATACAGAGAAGTGAAACTAGAGGAAAACACAAGAGAAACAAGAGGAGAGACTTACCTGAAAGCAATCACCTTCTAACCACCTTGAATCATCTTCAAAACCCTTATAAAATGAGTGGGAGAGCACCCAAAACCCCTGAGAACCCAAAATCCCAAGTGAGGCTCGAGTAGGTGGAAGGGAGGAGTGATATAGGTCAATCCTGAGTGAGCTCGGATTTAAAAACCCTATTTTTAAGTGGTCGCACGGTTTAGCCCACACAGTTTAGAAAACTGTGCGCTAATAGTTGGGGATGATTTAAATTCTCAATGAAGTATTTATTGTTGGGGGGTGATTTAAATGCTCAACGAAATATTTATTGTCGGGGTTGATTTAAAATCTGAATATTTATTTTAATTGTCCTAAAAAATAGGATCTCATTTTGACTGCATTTAAACCACACGGAAGGTTGAAAAAAAGGAGGCCTATAAAATTCATGACATACAATAGATGAGGCATGCCATTTGAAGGTTCCAAAGCCCTTGCATATTGGAGTGGAGTGTTGACAGAATCACAGCGCCAAGGGCTCGAGTAGTGGTGTGCGGTGCACGGCGTGGCTGCAAGCGGAGTGGGGAACCTGAGATCACGGAGGCAGTTGAAATAAAGCACGGAGTGGAGCAGAGATTTTTGTGCCAATTAAAGTGTGTGATTTGTGAGACTTGTATTTTTTATTTAAAAATAAAATTATTGATTCTCGGGTGGAGTAGGATTTTACCGAACCACGATAATTTTGGTGTTTTTATTTTATTTTGTTGCATCCTAAAAACTCTGACCCAACATCTGGTATCCGAGGGAGGTTATCCATTTTTTTCTTGCTGAATAATTATGAGAGATCCACATCCAAATATTTGTATCCATATTGATATGTTTAATGGGAAAAATGATTTTACATTGTGGAAACAACGGGTAAAAAATATTTTGTCTCAGGAAGGGACAGTGAAAGCATTGAAGAAAAAATCAGAGAAGCTAGAGAAGACTAGCTCTGATGATTGGCAATATATGAGAGATTTGGCAATGAGCACCATTCAATTGTATTTGGCGGACAATACACTACGAGAGGTGATGAATCTAATAGATCTGGAGGAGATCTGGACGAAGCTAGAAGCCAGGTATAAATCTAAATCTCTGACAAATCCTTTATATTTGAAAAAATGATTGTATTGTCTTCGAATGTCAGAAAGCAGAGATTTGGGAAACCATTTGGATGAGTTCACCAGACTCTTGATTGAATTGTCTTCTGTGGTGATCAAAAATGATGATAAAGGCAACATGGTGCCTTTGGAAATGGAAGTAGAGGACAAGGATTTCCTCTTGTTTGGTTCTTTCCCAGATTCATATGACAATCTCGTCACTACATTGTTATTTGTAAAAGAAACTCTAAAACTAGATGATGTTATTTCATCATTGCTAATGAATGAGACTCGACAAAAAACCAACGATGATGGATCATCAGGAAATAGTGGGATCTTTATAGTGACTGGTGGACATAACTATTATGGAAGGTCGATAGAACGAAAATATGTTTTAGGGAGCAGGAGAGATCAAAGAAAATCAAGACCAAGAAGATATTTTGTATGCTGGGAGTGTGAAAAAAAAGGTCACATGAGAAGAAATTGTGAGAAGTTCTGTGAGTGAATGAAGAATGAAGAAAAATAAGCTGAAACAATAGAAGAAACAATTGAGGTGAATACCGTGACTCAAGATGAGAGGTATGCTAGTGATTTATTGCTTACAACTGTGAAAGATGTGGATGATTCAGATTGGATTTTATATTCTGGTTGATCTTATCATATATGTGCAAAAAGGGAATGTTTTGATAGTTATTAGAAGTATGAAGGTGATATTGTGAAAATGGACAGAAAATCGGAAAGTCGAATTGTTGTAATTGGTACGGTGCGAGTTTGTATGTTTGATGGGGTTATTCTCACACATTCTGATGTGAGGTATGTACCTGATTTGAGAATGACCTTAATTTCTTTGGGTATGTTGGATTCCAAAGGTTTTAGGTTATCTACTAGCAGTGGAGTTCTCAAAGTGATGTGAGGAGTAATGACCGTGATCCAAGGAAAGAAAGTTGGGAATCTATACAAATTGACTCATGTAGGTGAATCTTCTTTGAGGCCCCAGAGTACCATTATAGGTGATGTTCAAAAGGATATGTCTGCAAATGGATATTTGAAAAAGAATGTGACATTTTCTTCAGTTGTCCATGGAATGGTGGAGCCTAAACATTTTGTTCAACAGATTTGAGCATTTGTGCACCCATTATGGGTGTGGTGGGTCATGCCAATATTGGGGATGATATAAATGGTCCAAATGGATGATTATGGTGAAATATTCACATTTTTAATCACGGTGGAGATTTTTGGGGGTGATTTAAAATCTCAACGAAATATTTATTGTCAGGGGGTGATTTAACATATGAATATTTGTTTTAATTGTCCTAAAAAATAGGATTTCATTTTGACTGCATTTCAACCATGCGGAAGGTTGAAAAAAATGAGGCCTATAAAATGCATGACATAAAATAGAGGAGGCCTGCCTTTTGAAGGTTCCAAAGCCCTTGCATATTGGAGGGCAGCGTTGACAGATTCACAATGCCGAGGGCTCGAGTAGTGGTGTGCGGTGCACGGCGTGGATGCAAGCGGAGAGGGGAACCTGAGATCATAGAGGCAGTTGAAATAAAGCACAGACTGGAGCAAAGATTGTTGTGCCAATTGAAGTGTGTGATTTGTAAGACTTGAAATTTTTATTTGACCATAAAATTACTGATTCTCAGGTGGAGTAGGCTTTCACCGAACCACGGTAATTTTGGTGGTTTTATTTTATTTCGTTGCATCTTAAAAACTACGACCCAACACTAATTGTGCACATGGCACTGTCTCAAGAACCAGGGTCCGCACGGTTTGGCAAACAGTGTGCAGCCCGTGCGAAGCCCACTGCCTCCCTTGCACGGTTCTTGGAATATCCGGACGGTTTCCACTAACCGTGCTCAAACCGTGCAACCCTTAAAAAGCTTCCAAACTCATCCAAAACCATTCCAAACTCTCCCAACCTCTTCCCAACTCATCCCTTTCACTTTAGACAAATAAAAAATCATAAACAAAAGATACATACCTCAAATCGGGGGTGCTACATTTTCCCCACCATTGGACTTTCCGTCCTCGGAAAGTAGTAAACCCACTCATTACCAAAAGAGCTCGGGCCACTACTCGACCATCTCTTTCTCCCACTCTCAAGTCTTCTCTTGAATCTGACCATGTTGGCACAAAAAACGAACTAAACTGATGCTTTTACCATGAAATAATTTCTCTTGCCTATTCATAACCCGCACTGGCACGTGCACTGACGAAGCATCCGGTTTTAGCTCAACATGATCACATCGAATCACATGGTAAGGATTCAGCTAATAATTTTTCAACTCTGACACTTGAAACACATTGTGCACTGCTCTAAACCGTGGTGGAAAAGCCAAAAAATAAGCCACCTAACCATCCCGCTCAAGAATCTCAAAAGGCCCTAAATACCTCGAAGATAACTTTCCCTGCTTTCCAAATCGACATTTTCCCAACCTAGGGGAGATCCTCAAGAACACATGATCACTCACCTCAAACGACAACGGTCGTTGACGATGATCCTCATACGATTCTTGATGAATCTGAGCCTTCTTCATTCTTTTCTTGATCAGATTGATCTTTTCTGTAGTCTCCGGGACAAGACTCAGTCCAACCATGGAAGACTCACCCGCTTCCACCCAACATAGTGGAGAAAGACATGGTCATCCATACAATGCTTCAAACAGGGCCATCTGTATGGATGCCTGATAAATATTATTATACAAGAACTCAACCAATGAAAAATGCTCCTCCCACGAGCCACCAAAATCCATAACACAAGCCCGCGGCATATCCTCCAAGGTTTGTATCATTCTCTCGGATTGGCCATCCGTCTGAGGGTGATAAGTCATGCTCATCATCAACTGCATCCCAAGGGCTTGCTGCAAAGATTTCCAGAAACGAGATGTAAATCTCGGATCTCTATCGGATACGATTGAAACTAGAACACCATGCCTCTTTACCACCTCCTGGATATAGATTTTAGACATATCCTCCACCGTATGAGATTCACGAATCGGGATAAAATGGGCCGACTACATTAGCTGATCCACTATCACCCAAATAGCATCGTGATTTCTGGTCGTTCTTGGGAGACCTATGACAAAATCCATAGTTATTTGCTCCCACTTCCAAACAGGGATTGGTAAAAACTACAACATGCCTGCTGGCCTTTAATGCTCCGCCTTGACCTGCTGACAAGTCAAGCATCTCAGAACGAACTCAGCCACATCTCTTTTCATACCAGCCCACCAGAACTGTGCTTTCAATGCTTTATAAATTTTTTGAATTACTGGGTGTACATCCCATCTAGAATGATGATACTCCCTAATAAGATCCTCCTGACAAGCAACTGATACAACCATACGATTATAAAAACACACAACTGAATCTTTATTCAGTTGCCAACCCTCAATGGTCTCCCCACCATTGAGTCTCGACTCCATGGTCACACACTCCGAATCGGATATCTTTGCCTCCTTAACTAGTCCAAACAAGTCAGGAATGAACATAACAGGAAAGAAGATCACTCGATCACCCTGGTCCTCACATTCCAACTGCATATCGGCTATAACTGACATCAACTGCCACAAGTCTGATGCCTGTTTCACCACCTGAGCATATGATTTTATACTTAATGCATTTGCCACCGAATTTCCCATACCAGGTGTGTACATTAAGTCAAAATAAAACATCTGGATATATTCCATCCATCTCATTTGCCTCAAGTTCAAATCCCTTTGTGAGAAAATATGCTTCAAGCTCTTATGATCCGTATATACCGTGAACTTCTCCCCGAAGAGATAATGACGCCACACTTTCAAATCATTCACTACTGCTGTCAACTCCAAATCATGAGTTGGGTAGTTCTTCTCATGAACCCTCAACTAACATGAGCCATACGCAACCACATGATCCCTATTCATGAGAACGCACCCCAACCCTGATCCTGATTCATCACAATACACCACGTACCCTCTTCCTGGTTATAGAAAAACCAAGATTGGTTTTAATGTAAGGTAACCCTTTAGCTCGTTGAAACACTGCTGACACTATTCATTCCACTGGAATGGAACATTCTTTCTTGTCAATGCTATTATCAGTGAATTAAAACGTGAAAAATCATGAACAAAACGCCGATAATACCTAGCTAGACCATGGAAACTCTGTATCTCAAAAACATTCTTTGGAGGTTTCCACAAGATAACAGCCTCTATCTATTCTTGATCCATCGAAACACCCCTTTCAGAAATAACATGGCCAAGAAAACGGATTTCATGTATCCAAAAGTCACAGTTTTACAATTTGGAAAACAACCGATGATCCTTCAAAATCCCCAAAACTATCACTAAGTGCTGCTCATGCTCCACCCTTGTCTTTGAATACACCAAAATATCATCCACAAACACCACCACGAATAGATCCAGATATCTATGAAATATCTGATTCATCAATGCCATAAACACTACTGGAGAATTCGTTGGACCAAAGGGAATAACCATATATTCATAATGGTCATATCTACTTCTAAAAGTTGTTTTAGGAATATCCTCCTTCCTCACTTGCAATTAATGATATCCCGACCTCAGGTCGATCATGGAGAACAACTAGGCTTCCCTCAACTGGTCGAACAAATCTTCAATTCATGGAAGTGGATATCCATTCTTTATCGTTACTTGGTTAAGTCTACGATAATCAACACATAACCTCAGGATTCTATCTGCCTTTTTCACAAACAACAACGGTGCCGCCCACGGAGATGTGATAAGCCAGATAAACCCTTTGTTTTCTAACTCTTCCAACTAGACTATCAATTCCCACAATTAATCTGCTGCCATCTGGTAAGACATAAGTGAGATAGGATTGGTCCCCAGAAGGAGATCAATCGTAAACTCCACTTCTCTTATGGGAGGTAACCCAGATAATTATTCAGGAAAAAAATCCATGAACTGATCCACCACTGCCGAAAGAACAGTCTACCCAACACCCTTTGCCAATTCAAATGACAACACCACCAACTGATATGATAACGTACCCACTGATGGTTCCAACAAACCCGGTGTACCCTGACTTTCATGACTCTCCCCTCTAAAGAGATGTCTAGTACCATTGTGTGTTGTAAAATCCATTGTTCGCGCATCACAGTTGATGTGGGCTTGAAAATCCACCATCCAATCCATTCCAAGGATTACATCATAACCATTCATCTCAAGCATTGAGAAGTTCCACACTATCTCAACCTCGCCCACAATGATACAACATTCTCTACACAAGAAGGCTCGACACTCTCTTCGATCCAGAGGAGTTTGAAGTTTAAAAAATGAAGGCATCATCTCCAAAATTAAACCCATAAAAAATAGTACGAGAAGCAAGAAAAGAATGGGAAGCAGTTGTATCAAACAAAGTTTTCATCAACATGGAATTTAAAATAACTGTACCTCTCACCGTGGATGGTCCCATTTGATCATCCACTACAACTTTGTCAGCTCCAAACATATGTGTGCTTTCCATTATCTTCTCTTTATTACCTACCTGAATCTTCCCTTGGTGAGGAGTGTCATGAACACCCGACCTCGGAGCATTACGGAAATACCGCTGAAGATTATCCATCTGCTTGCAGTTATGACATTCTCGAGGTTGTGCCTTACAATACCGTTTTAGGTGGCCTACAGAACCACACTGAAAGCATCCTATCTTACACGTGGGTTTCGATGGAAGTTTTAACAAACTAGTGGTTTGATTTTGATGTACTCTATGTCATTGAAAAAAAGATTATGTCTTGTTCTTTACCTCACTGTTGGGGTTCACACCTCCTCTAGTGAGGACAACCGTGCTTCCATTACCTGGATTTCTGACCATGATAGATATTGCAACAGGTGTGTGTAATTTCAGTCTTGATTGAACTATTTGAAAATCCTGAATGATGCTTTGGGACAACTACTGGTTCACATGGGGATCAGGTGTTTCCACATTTTCAATACCTTCCTCTGATTGGTCTCTATGATGTCTACTGTAACGCCCTGACCCCAGTTACCCGGAGTCGGTGCATTATTACATAACATTGGCATGATCACAAGAAAGATCAAATCTCAAAAGACCGATTAGTTCAGTAGCCTTGGGAACACTAGATACATTCATAAAGTTTTACATTACATCATAAAATGAAAACTACAACAATATAGTCTCCATAGTCCACACTCATATCCCCTCATACTATTCCTATAGGTCATTCATAAATTACTTCTTCACATCCTGGGAAAAATAAAACATAGAAAAGGGGTGAGATAAAATGCCCAGTAAGGCTAAAAATATAGCGGAAACCTTCATAAATAAGAATAAACATTTAAGGCAATGTGTAACTAAAACAAAATCCTTTTAAACTTGAACTTCAACATAGAATGGAAAAATAAAATGAAATAATTCCATTTACTTATTCACATGGATATTCTACTAATCAAATAATCACATGAAATATCAATAACAACTTTCATAATGATGGAATGCATAATTCCAGACTATCATAACCACATAGCCAAAGCCTCGTGCCAAGAATACAAATAAGATTTTTCCAAGGCCTTGTGCCAAGACACTAGTTTGTTTCATGAGACCTACCGATGCATCGAGGAGCTATAGCAGGCTCCACCCATCACTTATAAAGTCCAATGCATTCCTCATTTGAACAGGTTTAAACATAACATAATCATTCGTATTAAAACTAGCATATGAAATTTCAATACTTTCTCCATAAACCATGAATGGTATAAAAATAACACATCCACAGTCAAATGTATCACAAAACCTTCAATACAATATGGAAGTTTTGTATCATAATAAATCAACTTCAAATAAGCGTAAAATCCATCAAAGGATGTTGACATAGATGGAATCAAAACTCTTTTTAGAGAAATATCTCTTTCTATTTTGAAATCATTTAAGAGTCATATATTTATAAAATAAAACATTTTCTTTGAAAATATTCTTATAAGCTTGTAAGGTAAACTTCGACGATTTTATAACGGCCGAAAATAGCTGCACCCGCCGTATAAGATAAAAAAACATTCTTACCTTAATTCTGTCGAAAAGGTTAAAAATAATCTTGTTAGGAAAACGACGGAATGATTCCATTATAAACCACTTATAAAATTGAGAAAGGGTATAAATTAATTTAACCCATATTCTAGTAAATAGTAAAAATGTTTTGAAATAAATTTTAAAGAAACATGGATGTGGATGATAATGAAGTCCCAGTAGATTATTACATATAAACAACCTCGGATAATGAACAGATTGTGAAATAAACCCTTACCTTGTATTTTTCCTTGGTTGGGGGTAGGTTAACCTCATGTATAATGGTGTAATAATTGTTATTAAATTATACAAGAATCATATAAATTAATATGATATCATATATGATCTTTTAACATTGCTTTGTTAATAATATCTTAGAATTATCATCGTTTCAGGTGTTAACTTACTCGTTTTATTTTATATGTTTTGTTACATAAGCCGTGTTCGTTATGGATAGGTTGTATCTTATTCATATCCAGAATTATATCAATTCCTTAAACATTATTTCTAAATCATCAAATGATAATTATACTTGAATGGATACGATGGAGAATGAATCTCATCGCGTTCGTGGAGACGGTAGTCCGTATGTACGCACGAGCGACAATATCATCATTTTGATATTAAAATAATATATAATTGGATAGTATATCATATATACAGAATCATTATAATGTAATATTTATTATTTACCTGAATTACACATCATTATTATACCCATCCAAATAATAATTTATTGAATATCATTTACACCACAACGTGGAGACGGTAAGCCGTACGTACACACGTATGGTGACATGTCATTCAATGGATGGATAGAATACTGAATATGGTTGTACCATATTTATAATAATATTACAGTATATAAGAGATACTGGATTCATTATTTTATAATGGGAATAACAAATAAAGAATAAGTTGAAGAATAAATGAATTCGAAAAAGGGTGGTGAAAATATTACCTTTTCTTCGGGTTCTTCCTTTTGATTTGATCAAAAGGGATCCTTAGGTTGGCTTTCTGATCAAAATAAGGCATCTAGGTTGAATTCAGGGAATTTTAGAGAGTATTTGGGCAGATTTTGGCCGATCCAAATGGCTTTGAAGGTGTTAATTAATGAGAAGGGGGAGTGCCCTTTTATAAGAGGGGTGAGGGGCACCTTTGGAAAAGCTAGAAATATTATTTTATAATAAATTTATATTCGGTTTATAATGGCTCGAAAGTGGATTATTTAAATGTTAAGGTGGGGATAGGTCGAAAACCACTCAACCAATATGATTTAGACTGGTTTGGGTTACAATATTAACATTATCTTTAAGTATTAACTCTTAGTTAATTAGTTTCACTTTTACAATGTCTCTTTGTATTTTTGTATTATATGGTTAATAAACATACTATATAGATCCAAGAGACCCCCAAGTGGTCCATTAATGATACACATATCATGATATAATTTTCTTGGAAAAACCATAGATTTTTAGGAATTTAATATCAATTAATAATATAATATTTGTTTTAAAAACTATTTTATGTCAATTTTGACACTATTTGGAAAATCGATTATTTTGAAACTCATAACATAATTATTACTTTGAGAAAAGTTATTTAAATCATTTATAACATGTCATATTAACCTAGAAAATTAGGGTAATTCATAAAAAGTCTCAACTTATTTTTATATGGGTATTTATAATATCAATTATTTTAATTTTTTCACTATTATGGTAATTACTGCATCATCATTATGTCATAAATAAATTAAATTATTTAATGTATAAAAATTATAAATAAAATATCATTATGTAGGACAGATTTTTATCTTTATAATGATTATTTATAATCTAATTTAACTTATGTGTAACCCTATATTAAAAACGTTTTAGTAAATAAACTTTGATTTTAACTCTTTTAACTCTTCTTTGAATTTAATAATAATAAATGTCCTAATCTAATCCAAGTGGACCTAAATGATAATATTTTATTCCTAAGGTTGATTTTGGTCGAGATACACTTGTCTAATAGAATTAGGACATGTGTTTGGGTAATATTAATAACATATTTACCCTTAATTACCCTATTTACTTTTGACTGTGGTAAATAAAAGTAAAAGGTTACTATTCACCAAAAATTATTTTCATCCCATTGAACCACATTTTACTCCTTGATATTAACAGTGTCTCTCGGATTTTCAAAATTCCACTCACAGAAGCGGTAAAATTAAGTTTTATGAAAAATTCTGTTTTTTTAACTACCACTTAGTGGTTTCACTATTCATCAAAAAATGAAGTTTTTCAAAAAAATACCAAAAATTCACCTTTGGCTAATTTCGATATTCCGAATCCAAAAATGATGTCCATTTTGAAAAATAAAATTTATAAATTTCAAAAAGTTGGTATTACTATTCATAACGGCTAGTTTGATTGGTTGTGGTGTGTTAGAACTCGATGTTGCGTACAACACACGCTATTGCATAATTAAAAGAGAAGTGTACCGCAGATGCTTGGGGTGTTACATTCTCCCCTCCTACAAATAATTTCATCCTTGAAATTTCTAGAATACTACCGCATGAAAAGACTCGTGTGGTTCTTCATCATAAGTTCCTTGGGTTCCCACGTTGCCTCTTCCATCATATGGTTTCTCTACAAAACTTTTACCAGACGAGTCGTCTGGTTTCTCAGTACTTGTTCTCTCGTATCAAGAATCTTGACAGGATCTTTGCAATAAGACAGATTGGGTTCCATTTCTAATTCCTCATAGGTGAGTACATGCGTTGGGTCAGGCATGTATTTCCTCAATAGTGATACGTGGAACACATCATGAACTTTGGACAGATTTGGCCGCATTACCAAACGGTAATCTACAGCCCCAATTAGTTCTAGAATTTCGAAAGGTCTGATGTACCTGGGACTCAATTTACCTTTCTTACCAAAATGTATGACTCCCTTCCATTGAGATACCTTCAGGAAAAAATTATCACTAACTTGAAATTCCAAATCCTTCCTTCGATTATCGACATAGCTCTTCTGCCTACTTTGAGCTGCTTTGTTATGGTTTTGGATTTCCTTCACCTTTTCCATCATTTCCTCCACCTGTTCTGGGCCTACAAGTTTTCTTTCACCAACGTCATCCCAAAAGGTTGGTGTGCGATATCTCTTTCTGTATAACGCTTCATATGGTGCCATATGATTACTCGAATTGATGCTATTGTTATGTGAAAATTCTACAAGAGGTAAATATTGATCCCACATACCCTGAAAGTCAAGTGAGCAGGATCTCAACATGTATTCTAAGGTTTGAATAGTTCATTCTGATTGTCCATCTGTTTGAGGGTGGTAGGCAGTGCTCAAATGAATTTCATTATCCAAGGCTTTTTGATGACTTTTCCAGAATCAGGAAGTAAAACGGGGATCACGATTAGAAACAATTGATATGGGTACTCCATGAAGTCTCACCACTTCATTAATATATTGTCTTGATAGACGTTCCAGTGGTAGATCTTCCCTTATAGAAAGAAAATGTGCTGACTTGGTAAGACGATCAACAATGACTCATATTGCATCATTCCTTCTAGGAGTCTTTGGTAGCCCCATGACAAAGTCCATCTTAATATTGTCCCGTTTCCACTCCGGTATGGGAAGAGGTTGCATTACTCCTCCAGGCTGTTGCCTTCCAGATTTCACTTGTTAACAAACCATACAACATGACACAAAATCAGCAATCTCCCACTTCATGTTGTCCCAAAAAAATGTTCCTTCATGTCTCTATACATTTTGGTGCTCCCAGGGTGTATAGATAAATTGGAACGATGAGAATCATCCAGCAATTCCCTTTTTAAGTCAGATATATCGGGAACACAAAGTCTCTTCCCGAATTTCAAAATTCCATCTTCATACACAAAGTCTCTCCATCTCCCATCATTCACAGCTTTAATCTTCTTTTGAAATTCTTCATCATCGGTCTGAGAACTCATAATCCTTTCTAGTAAAGATGGTTTGGCAACCATTTGAAAAACCATTGATGTTTCACCTTCCCTGGTTATTCCCAATTCCATATTCACTGGATCCATGAAAATTGGATCCCTTTCAATTCTCATATTGTTCAAAACTCCATGGTCTTTTCTGCTCAAAGAATATGCCACCTTGTTTTCCTTACCCGAGTGGTAGTGTATCGTACAATCATAATCCTTGAGTAATTAAAGCCATCTCCTTTGCCTCATGTTGATTTCTTTTTGTGATAAAATATACTTCAAACTCATGTGATCAATATAAATCTCACATTTTTGACCATAGAGGTTGGGCCACCATATCTTCAAAGAAAAGATCATAGCTTCTAACTCGAGATCATGAGTAGGATAGTTTTGTTCATGAATTTTCAATTGTCGTGATGTATACGAAATAACCCTATCATTCTGCATAAGGACACAACCAAGTCCTTTCTTTGATGTATCACTATAAATAACGAACTCATCATTCCCCGATGGAAGAGTCAATATAGGAGCATTGACTAATATTCTCTTCAGTTCTTCGAAAAATTCTTCACACTCTTTTTTTCAAACAAATTTATCCCCTTTACGTGTGAGCTTTGTTAATGGGTTAGCCAATCGGAAAAAATTCTGGACTAAACGTCGATAATAACCTTCTAAACCAGTAAAACTACGTACCTCAGTTATACTCGTTGGTGCAGGCCATTCATGGATTGCCTTGGTCTTAGAAGGATCAACAGAGATTCCATCTTTAGAGACAATATGGCCAAGAAAAAAATCTCCTGAAGCCAGAATTCACACTTTCTAAACTTCCCATATTATTCATGTCTTCTCAGAGTCATCAGGATAATGCACAAATGATTTTCATGATCTTCTTATCTTTTGAAGTATACCAAGATATCATCAAAAAATACCACCATAAATTCATAGATATATTCCTTGAAAACTCTATTCATCAGATCCATGAATACAGAGGGTGAATTAGTCAATCCAAAAGGCATTATTGTAAACTCATAATGCTCGTAACTGGTTCGAAATGTTGTCTTTGAAATGTCTTCCTTCTTTACACACAACTGATGGTATCCAGATCGAAGTTCAATCTTTGAAAAGTATTGAGCTCCATGCAGTTTGTCAAATAAATCATCAATGCGAGGTAGGGGATACTTGTTCTTTATTGTTATATCATTTATCTCCATGTAGTCGATACATAACCTCATAGATCCGTATTTGTTTTTAACAAAAAGAACAGGGGCTCCCCATGGAGAAACACTATGGAGAATAAATCCCTTATTTATCAATTCCTCTAGTTGTTTCGTTAGTTTAACTAATTCTACAGTGTCCATTCTATAAGGGGTCTTCGATATAGGCCCTGATCCAAGAATTAAATCAATGTAAAACTCAACTTCTTGTTCTAGAGGGTGTCCAGGTAAATCTTCTAGAAACACAACTACATATTTTTTCACAACAGGTACATCCTCTATTTGAACATTACATTCCTCACCCATAGTCATTTCATTCTCTTCCTCCCCAATAATTGAATTTAGTTGAGCTACTGGGGGTGGATCTAGATAAGAATTAGGTGGTGACGATTCTTCTCTAAAGATAAGGTGTTCCTTATCATCATCATCAAAAATCGTAACCTCCTTTTTCTTACAATAAATCTTCACATCATGTTCCGAAATCCAGTCCATACCAAGGATTATATCAAACTCAATCATAGGTATGATGATGAGATCAGCAGATAAAGAACATTTATGTGCTCTAATGGGGACTGATTCACAAAACGTTTTTGCAATGATACTTCCTTTAGGAGTTTTAACTGACAACTACCTTGTTAAATAAAATTGGAAATATCTAATTTTCATAGCAAACTGGGAAGATATGAAACAATGTGATCATACAGAATCAAATAATGCATTTTCTAAACTTTAGGAAACCATTAAATTACCTGCCACCACGTCTTTCAGAGCTTCTACCTCAGCAGTAGTGATAGCATAATCTTGGCCTTGATCCCTTGGCCTTTTCTGAGGTAATTTCCCCTGATGCTTAGGACATTCATTTGCACAATGTCCCATCTCCCTGAAATTGTAGCATTGGACATCGGTAGCTTCCTTCTTCCGCTTGCAATCACGATCTTGGTGGCCTTTTTCACCACACTTGTAATAGACTCTTGTTCCTTTTAAGAAAGTACTGGGGTGTTTCTTCCCACATTTACTGCAGGATGGATATTCAACATTTCCCTTCTTCCCCTTATTTCCATTCCCAGATTGATCAGCAGATCTCTTTTTCTCTTGCATTACTTTAAAGTCATAAGACTTAGAGAATTCCTTTTCTGTCTTGATAGCACATGAGACAATGTCTTCATATGATGAGAAAGATTGTGAGACTAATGCTCGATGGAGAAATGGTTTTAACCCATAAAAGAAACGATCAATCTTACTTATTCGGTTACGTATATAATCTCCAGCATACCTTGCTATCCTTGTAAAGTTAGCCTCATACATTGCGACATTCTCATCCTCCTTTTGTCTCAGACTCAGAAATTGTCTTTCCATATCTTCTTGATGGTCACAAGGAAAGTATTTTTTTAAGAACAGATCTTTGAACTCCCTCTATTTCATATTTGATACTTCATCATCTTCCTTCGTGTTTTGAATCAATGACCACCAACGATCAGCATCTCCAGTGAGGCGGTAAACTGCCATGATAACTTTTTCCATTTCACTAAATCCCAAAGCCTGAAATATTTTCTCTAGGGAACTTATCCATTGCTCAACTACTAATGGATTTGTACTCCAATTGAATGTTGGTGGTTGTTGCATCATGAAGAGATCTAACATTGATCCTCCACGCTGTGGATCAGGGTGCTCTATATGGGTAAAGTTATTATTCATAACCTGAGTGAGTTGTCCTAGTATGGTGATTAGTTGATCAGCACCAGTTGCATCACCATATCCACTATAATTATCTTGGGCAGGAGGGAACTCCCAACATGGAGTGTGTGCATTGTTACGGTTTCCATTTCTTCCACTAGGTGCCATTTCTAAACAATGGCATAAACTAGATTAGTTTATGAATCAAAATACATAATTCCATACTTATAAAACACTTAATATAAATTGAACTATTTATGGATATAATCCATAATCATAAAAATGTTTTCTTTGAGGAATCATATACTCATAAACCCTTCATAATGATTTGTAAATAAAATGAGAGTTATCCTAAGCATATCTCGTGGGAGTTTCGTAACCAAGACTGCAGTAAGTCTCGTTGTCGTGCACCAGTTCCCGTTCGAGTCTAGCTCAAAGCGGTGTTTTTGGGTTTTACCCCTAGGAACATCTGTTCTAGAGCCTCTTGTACCTGCTCGTATCCAGACATGGATTTATTGCTCGGAAAACACACAAAATCTCTACAATACCAAAATTGTAGGAAGTTCTTCTACAATAATCCTCAAAGTCCATATTAAATCTATGTGCTCTAATCAGAGTTTGTCTAAATCTAGCTTCCAAGGATTGTACTAAACTTCCTCTGATACCAACTGTAACGCGCCGACCCCAGTTACCCAGAGTCGGTGCATTATTACCTAACATTGGCATGATCACAAGAAAGATCAAATCTCGAAAGACCGATTAGTTTAGTAGCCTTGTAAACACTAGATACATTCATAAAATTTTAAATTACATCATAAAATGACAACTACAACAATATAGTATCCATAGTCCACACTCTTATCCCCTCATACTATCCCTGCAAGTCATTCATAAATTACTTCTTCACATACTGGGAAAAATAAAACATAGAAAATGGGTGAGCTCAAATGCCCAATAAGGATAACAATATAGCAGAAACATTCATAAATAAGAATAAACATTTAAGGAAATGTATAACTAAAACAAAATACTATTAAACATGAACTAAAATATAGTATGGAAAAAATAAAATGAAATAGTTCCATTTGTTTATTCACATGTATATTATACTAATCGAATAATAACATGAAATATCAATAACCACTTTCATAATGATGGAATGAATAATGCCAGACTATCATAACCACATAGCTAAGGCCTCGTGCCCAGACTAAAAATAAAATTTTTCTAAGGCCTTGTGACAAGACACTAGTTTGTCTCATGAGACCTACCGATGCATCGAGGAGCTATAGCGGTCTCCACCCATCACTTATTATGTCCAATGCATTCCTCATATGAACAGGTTTAAACATAACATAAACATTCGTATTAAAACTAGCATATGAAATGTCAATACTTTCTCCATAAACCATGAATGGTATAAAAATAACACATCCACATTCAAACATATCACAAAACCTTCAATAAAATATAGACATTTTGTATCATAATTAATCAACTTCAAATAAGCATAAAATCCATCAAAGGATGTTTACATAGATGAAATCAAAAATCTTTTTAGAGAAATATCTCTTTCTATTTTTGAAATCATTTAAGAGTCATATATTTATAAAATAAAACATTTTCTTTGAAAATATTCTTATAAGATTGTAAGGGAATCTTCAACAATTTTATAACGGCGGAAAATAGCCACACCTGCCGTATAAGTTAAAAAAACATTCTTACCTTAATTCTGTCGAAAAGGTTAAAAAGAAATTTGTTTGGAAAATGACAGAAAGATTCCTTTATAAACCACTTATAAAATTCAACAAGGGTATAAATGAATTTAACCCATATTATAGTAAATAGTGAAAATGTTTTGAAATGCATTTTTAAGAAACATGTATGTGGATGATAAAGAAGTCCCAGTAGATTATTATGTATAAACAACCTCGGATAATGAAGAGATTGCGAAATAAACCCTTACCTTGTACTTTTCTATGGTTGGGGGTATGTTAACCTCCTCTATAATGGGGAAATAATTGTTATTAAATTATACAAGAATCATATACATTAATATGATATCATATATGATCTTTTAACATTGCTTTGTTAATAATATCTTAGAATTATCCTCGTTTCGGGTGTTAACTTACTCGTTTTATTTTATATGTTTTGTTACATAGGTCGTGTTTGTTATGGATAGGTTGTATCTTATTCATATCCAAAATTAAATCAAGTCCTTAAACAGTATTTTTAAATCATAAAATTATAATGATAATTTAATGAATATGATGGAGAATGAATCTCATTGCGTTCGTGGAGACGGTAGTCCGTACGTACGCACGAGCGACAATATCATTCTTTTGATATTAAAATAATATATAATTGGATGGTATATCATATATAAAGAATCATTATCATTTTATATTTATTATTTACATGAATTACACATCATTATTATACCCATCCAAATAATAATTTATTGAATAACAATTACACCACGACATGGAGACGGTAAGTCGTACGTACGCACATATGGTGACATGTCATTCAAAGGATGGATAGAATTCTGAATATGGTTGTACCATATTTATAATAATATTATAGTATCTAGGAGATACTGGATTCATTATTTTCGAATGGGAATAACAAATAAATAAGATGTTGAAGAAGAAATGAATTCGAAAAAGGGTGGTGAAAACATTACCTCTTCTTCGGGTTCTTCCTTTTGATTTGATCAAAAGGGATCCTTAGAATGGATTTCTGATCAAACTAAGGCCTCTAGGTTGAATTGAGGAAAGTTGAGAGAGTATTTGGTCAGAGTTTGTCCGATCCAAATGGCTTTGAAGGTGTGAATTAATGAGAAGGGGGAGTGCCCGTTTATAAGAGGGGTGAGGGGAACCTTTGGAAAAGCTAGAAATATTATTTTATAATAAATACATATTCGGTTTCTAATGGATCCAAAGTGGATTATTTAAATTTTAAGGTGGAGATAGGTCAAAAACCACTCAACCAAAAGGATTTAGACAGGTTTGGATTACAATATTAACCTTATCCTTAAGTATTAACTCTTAGTTAATTAGTTTCACTTTTACAATGTCTCTTTGTATTTTTATATTATATGGTTAATAAACTTACTATATACATCCATGCGACCCCCAAGTGGTCCATTAATGATACACCTATCATGATATAAGTCTCTTGGCTGACTATATATTTTTAAGAATTTAATATGAATTAATAATATAATATTTGTTTTAAAAACTCTTTTATGTCAATTTTGACACTATTTGGAAAATTGATTTTTGTGAAAATCATAAACGAATTATTACCTCCGAAAAAGTTAATTAAATCATTCATAACATGTCATATTAACCTAGAAAATTAGTTTAATTCATAAAAAGTCTCAAATTATATTTATTTGGGTATTTATAATATCAATTATTTTAATTTTTTCACTATTATGGTAATTACTGCATCATCCTTGTGTCATAAATAAATTAAATTATTTAATGTCTAAAAATTATAAATAAAATATAATTATTTATTAAATCATTTTATCTTTCTAATTAATATTTATAATCGAATTTATCTTATTTGTAACTCTATATTAAAAATGTTTTAGTAAATAAACATTGATTTTAACTCTTTTAACGTTTCTTTGAATTATATAATAATAAATGTCTTAATCTAATCCAAGTGGACCTAAATGATAATATTTTATTCCTATGGTTGTTTTTGGTCGAGATAAAATTTTCCAATAGAATTAGGAAATGTGTTAGGGTAATATTAATATCATGTTTACTCTTAATTACCCTATTTACTTTTAACCATGGTAATAAAAGTAAAAAGTTACTATTCACCAAAATTTATTTTCATGTCATTGAACCACATTTTACTTATTGATATTAATCGTGTCTCTCGGATTTTTGAAATTCCACTCACATAAGCGGTAAAATTAAGTTTTATGAAAAATTCGGTTTTTTTAACTACCACTTAGTGGTTTCACTATTCATCAAAAAATAAAGCTTTTCAAAAAAATACCAAAAATTCATCCAAGGCTAATTTCAATATTCCGAATCCAAAAATGAAGTCCATTTTGAAAAATATAATTTATAAATTCCAAAAAGTGGGTATTACTATTCATAACGGCTAGTTTGGTTGGTTGTGGTGTGTTTGAACTCGATGTTGCGTACAACACATGCTATTGCATTATTCAAAGAGAAGTGTGACGTAGATGTTTGGGGTGTTACATCTACCCAGTTCCATTTCTATAAACATGAAACAAACTACCATGAGTCTCACTCCCATAGACCGTAATAATTCTCATGTCCAATCTCATTACACAACACTATCACAACGAGGCTTTCCACATTTCCATAGTTACCATGTTTCACCATTTTTGAAAACTAAAACATTTTCAAAATACGAAATTTATTCACATTACAACTTCATACATTTGAACAACCATTTCTCAATTCATCCCATAAATCATAATGCCCAATGAAATATGCATCCTAGTGGGAAGTCATTTCTACCATGCATGTCATGCTTATCTCATTGGCTTCACCCACGACAATGAGATATACAATGCCTATAAGTGTCTCCAAAACACTTATGTACCGAACTCCCTGGTAACTTTAATTTCAGCATAAAAGGGTTATCCATGTCCTTTTATGCTATACATTCCATGTTCCGACATTCCTACATCATGCTACCTTCCAGACTCAAGAAATATACCACATCGAATGTCAACTCCAAAAGCACTGATCAACACCAAGGATCGAACAATATGATACCACTTGTAACACCCCTCCCCTGCCTTATTGGCTTGAGGAGGCGGTGATGGTTACTTGGACTTAGGCAACATTCCCACGGCACCAAAGGCTGGAAATAAATGCCGAGGGCTTCGAGAAAAATTTGGGGAATGATTTTCCCTTAAGACAAAACCAACCAAAAAATCACAACTATATGATGCATGTCAATAGACCCAACCAAAACATCCACTAATAACCAAGTTGTTTCAAAAAACAACCCAGCCCCAAAACAAGTAGACATGTCCACAACACATCAGAGTACAATCAGAAACTAAACAACTAAACACCAAAATCCATGACACCACCACAGCACCACACAAAGCTCCAAGCTCCGAGCTCCACCACGACCTCACAAAGCTCCACTAAAGGAGGGAGATGTTTTCCCCATTCCCACTTCATGGTACACGACATCTACAAGGACACCAATGTTCTGAAGTAGGGTGTGAGTACTAAAACTCAGTAGGTTTTCCCCAATGACTTCCCAACACATGCCACAAGGATAAGAGCGTTATCACATTTATATAAAACAATTCATATAAAAATAATCACAATTGCAAACATTACCATACCAACACATCCTTACTAGGTCATCTCACCCAAACCATGTAACCAAGGGAAAACTAAACAAACATGCCCCAATCCATTTCATCATTACACACTTGCACAACAATTCCAACTTGTAAAGAAATGCACAACAAACAATCAAAACGGTGGGACTTCCTCCCAACTCATTCAACTATTCACAACAAAGTAATCAAAACGGTGGGACTTACGCCCAACTCGTTAACCCATTCACAACAAAGGAATCAAAACGGTGGGACTTCCTCCCAACTTGTTCACCCATTCACAACAAAGCAATCAAAACAGTGGGACGTTCTCCCAACTCGTTCACCCATTCACAACAAAGAAATCAAAATGGTGGGACTTCTATGAAACTCGTTCACCCATTCATGAGTAGCAGCACTTCTGACCACAACCCACATTGTGGCTCTTCCGACCACTATCCATCACCCGTTTATAGGGGAACTTCCCACCCACTTCAACGCAATATTTCAACACAACATTTCAACCAAGCATAAAACCCATCAAGGTCACAACAATAAGCAATCAACCAATTTCCATTGCATAACAATCCCCTCCACATAAATCACCCTTTTATTAAAAATAGTTTTCCATACCAAAAAACCATTTCAATAAAACAAACTATTTATTGAAAACCTTTTTCCATCATCCATTTTTCAAATCAATCTCAACCACCCATTTCAAAATCTCCATTTTAAAATCCACAATAATAACATTTCACCATGGAACCCCATTTTTTCCAAATACCCCCAAAATGATTTTCAACCAAAATCACAGATCATCACACAATTAATTTAAATAAGAACAAATTAATTATAACATGTAACCACAAGTTAAAACCGAGTGGAGTTGGGAGAGAATCCACATACCTTTAGGGTTCCTAAGAAATTGATCCACAAGCAATCGCACCTCCGAAAACCAGCGAACACACCACCATTACCTCTCTATATCACTTCCCCTAACATCAATAAGCCTTAATATTAATATCCCAGGAAACCACAAGCCTATATCTACACACTACAAGTGTAGATGTAGAAAACCGAGAAAGAGGGAGAAGTGAAACTAGAGGAAAACACAAGAGAAACAAGAGGAGAGACTTACCCGGAAGCAATCACCTTCGAACCACCTTGAATACTTTTCAAAACCCTTCTAAAATGAGTGTGAGAGTACCCAAAACCTCTGAGAACCCAAAATCCCGAGTGGGGCTCGAGTGGGAGCAAGAGAGGAGTGAAATAGGTCAATAACGAGTGGTGGCCGCAAGGTTTAGCAAACCTTGCGGTAACTGTGCACACTCCACTGCCTCAAGAGCCAGGGTCCGTACGGTTTCCTCATAAGGTTTGGCAAACCATGAACAGGCCGTGCGAAGCCCACTACATCCCTTTCACGGTTCCTGGAACATCTGCACAGTTTACACTAACTGTGCTCAAACCATGCACCCCTTTAAAAGCCTCCAAACTCATCAAAAACCATTCCAAACTCTCCCAAACTATTCCCAACTCATCCCTTGAACATTAAACACATAAACAAGCATAAAAAAAGGCAACATAACTCAAACTGGGGGTGCTACAGTGAATCATCCTGGCAGTTACTCATCCTGATAGTTTCCCATTTTTCTAGAATTTTCCAAATTTTCTATTTTTAGGTCTTTTGTGAAGGGAAATTGGGTTAATAACTTGATTAATGAATTTTAAAATCTTTTCAAAATGGAAAAATCATACCTTGAGTTTTGAAATGTATTTATTCTTTAAAATGTTTTAAGAATGTGGCTTTAATGAGATCCCCCTTTAATGGTCAACTAAACAGTTTGAATCTTATTTGTTTTGAATCTAGTCTTTCTATGATGGAGATATTCCCTTCATTCATTTGTTCCTCTATCTATTGATACGGGAGGTTCCTAAAACATATTCCTTATAGTCTTACAAAACAATTATGTTGTTTGTTCAATTCCCACAGTAAAGAAGTTCCCACCTGTGCATGTTCCTCTATTTTGGTGCAGCTAGTTTTGTGAAAGGCTTCAAACTTTAGGAATGATTTTCCTTCGTTTATTTTCATGTGTATCATGCATTATGGGTTTATAATTTTTATCTTTATGAATATGGATGAATTATAACTATAAAAGAATAAAAATTTAATTTAAAACAAAGTGATAGTGTAATGTGATGTGTAATCTAATGACTTCCTTGTTATTTATTAATGTTATTGATGTATGGGATAAGACACCCACTAAAAATCCTAGTCATTGGTAGTCCTTTTTTCATAGAAATCATGTGAACTATGGGGTTCATGTTGTATGGTTGCTGAAAACACATAATATGTAGTGGATAATTATGTATACCCTTTTAATGAATTAAATTCCCTATGATTTAATGGCTTCTGTGATAAAACCATTAATTAATAAAGGGAAATTGAATAGATACCCTTCGCTAAATCTGAAAATATGTTTGTTGTGGTATAAGATATGATGTGTTCCGGGGGCAGAGGGAACGGTTTGGTTTAGTAGTGGGGTTATGATGAATGGGGGTGGTGTATGAGCTTATTCGGCTAATTTAATATGGTTTTTGTTGTATGTTGTTTAGTTTTAGGTTCTTGATTGGTGTCGGTGGTCATATTAATAAGCAATTAATATAAATCAATGTACATGTTTTTGGTGGAATGGGTTGGTAATGCAGAATCAGGAAAATGGACTAATAATAATTAAAGACTGAAAATGAATTGCGGATTGCATTCTTATTATGTGGGGTTGTGAATTTATTCATCACAGTAGACATGGGGGAACTTGTAAGATGGTTGGTGGTCTTCTTGTAATTTTTTAGGCGGGGATTGTGTGTCTTTATAAAAACTCATTTTTGTGTACATTTTGTTCTCCATGTGATTTATAGATGAACCCCACCCACATCAATCATTATGTGTCGACACCCGTATAGTCATGTGGGAGTGTCTTTACCAACATTCCGATGGGAGGATGGATAGCTGCACACCTTCTATTCCTTGATCCCTCTTCCTGGGGATAATGGCCCATGTTTCTTCGATTGATTTGTGATGTCTGTTCCTAGATGTCTTCAAGATGAGTTGTGATGTGTTGTCTTATGTTTCTTCGAGATGAGATGTTATATGTGGCCTAGGTGTGTGCGGGAGATATTCGATGTGACATGATGTGATATGTGGACCAGGTGTCTATGGTCGAGATGTTCTATGAGGTGTGGTCGAGATGTGTGTGGGTGGGATGGGATGTAATATATTCAGAAGGTGTTGGAGCACCAGTAAGTTTGATATAGTGGTGTGAGAGAATCTAATTAGTGGGAAATTGGTTCAGGGTACCCTATCAATGATGTGCATTATATTATATTGTTTTACATGGATGCACTTTTTGGTGATCATCCCCTGGGGTGGTTGGGGTTGTGTTTAGTCTACTTGTTAGGTGTTGTTTGATTTTGTTTTTTTATCATGTGTGCAATAGTATTCTCTTTTCGCATGTGCACAATAGAGTTTTGTTTTCAAACTGAGTATACATGTATTCTCACCCTATATATATAAAAACTATTTTTTGGTTTTTAGGAGGATTATTTAGACTATTTTTGGAGTTACAAGTTATACCATTTAACATTTGATGCAATGATACTCTAGTTTTGTATTTTTGGTATTTACTTTGGATATTTTTATTTGTATCACTTTTATCTCAACATATATTGTGGGATGGATTTGGTTTTATTATATATATGTCATGGAGTTGATTATGGTCGATACTTCCTATCTCCCGATATTGTTTTCTTATAGAGGGAAATGCCTCCCAACTTGTGATATTTTTTAACCTCGAGTGTCAGTCTCCAACTTGAGGCCTTATGGAGGTAGGATTTGGTGGTCATTATCTATCTCTCTTAGTTGATGCATCTTATATGGGAAGGTTTTGTAATAGGGAGGTATGAAAGGCTGATGGTTGAGATATGCGGTAGAATTTGGAGGTAGTAACAGTAAGTAATGCATGGTTTGGTATAAAAACAATGTCAGTTGATCTTGGTGTGTGACATAAGCCATAGAGACCAGCTAGAAAAGTGGATTTTAGGGCACCCCACGATCCAATGAAAATAATATTAACTTATTTAATGACCAAGTGAGATGGAAATTCTAGCAGGGTATAGACCTAGTAGAGGGTCATGCATCATGATAACTTCTATTCTTTATTGAATTGGTTTGTTTAGGGAAATTCAAAATAGAATAAATTAATCGAATTGATTAATTTTAATTAAAATATATCAAAATGAAAATACAAACAACTAGACATACGAAATCATTGTTTCTATATTATCTATGGATCTTGGTCATTTTCTACATGTGGCTCATGTAGTGGATGTTCGACAGCCTGACTGGGATGAACGACAGTGGTCAATCAAGTTATGGATGTTGATATGTGGCATAGGATGTTTTTTTACTTTTCATTTGGAGGATTTATAAAATTATTAGGGATTTTTTTCTAATATAAAAAAATAGAGTATGCTAGAGGATTTTTTGATCACTTTTTGTTTGAACTGAGCCCCAATAGAGTATAGGGTCTCTTTAGTGGTTAGTCACATGCGATTATCTTCATGTTAGTGGTTTAAATTGTACCTTGGTGAGTTGAGGGAGGAAGATGTTTCATGGGTAGACATCTAGAAGGAGTTCCACATGGAGTTCCTTTTGTCTTCCATTAAGGTTATGTAGAGGTAGGAGGTTGGCTCCCTTTACCCAGGGATTATGTCTTTGGGGAATTTTGGGATTATGTTCAAGGACCTTTTGGGATTATCCCTAGATCATTTTTTGGTTGAGGAGTCTCGAGTGAGGCATATAGAGAAGGCACTACGTCTTTTGATCTCGTATGTAGGTACACTTTTTATGTCTCTAGTTTACCTAGAGGATCATACGAAGGTAGAGGTATTTAATCGGTTTCACTCATAAGGACGTTTTTGTGAGAAGGTAACCAACATCGTTACATATGGGGCATAGTTTTCAGTTGTTGGACTCAAGTGTTAGGGACTTGAGGTTTCGACCAACTGGGAGTCAACCACAGATGATTCCCTTTATAACTTCTAGTTTGTGTACCTTTTATAGGGCATTGATATGATTTGTTTATTCTATGGAGTTTAATGCCATCTTCAGGACCAGTGCTCAATGGATTCTCGTTCTAAGTTTGGCCAAGGTGGATAGGTTTAGTGTCATATATAGTAGTAATTACCTGTGAGTTCCTTCCATCACTTGGGGAAGAATTCATATGGTCTATCTAGGGGAGATTAATAAGGTAGAGTTTAACCTCATGATGTTTCTCAAAATTTGGAACCTCGACATGAGAGTGTTTGTGGAGGCATCAATCATTAGAGAGGTATGGGATCTAGGCATGGTTAGTTACATGTAGTAGAGGTAGAAGCATCAGTTGGGCTAGAGAATGTTAGAAGTATGATCAGTTTATCATCTACTCTTGTATGTGCTTTTTTTATTCTAGATATTTTCACTTCTATGTGTAACCCACTCTAGTCTGCCCTTTGGAACTACACTTAGAAAGTATTTCCATTCCCATGGTGTTGACTACACCAGTTGTAGGCCATATTATCTTGTCTCTTGTTTGTCAGGGATGTACACTAATGATGGGGAAATATGAGTTCTGTGTGGACCTTCTATTTCTTAAGATATGGACATTGAATTTCAATTATGGAATCATCTAGTTGTCCTCTGTTAATGATTTTATTGGCTGCTTTTAGAATAGAATCGTGTTCTCTAACATGGATAGACAACAGGGAGCTTTTATTTGAGAGTGGAGTTTTGAAGGGGGGAAATTACACATAGAGTCCCTTCATTCATTAGTAGATTATTTTTCTATATAATTATTAGACAAAGAGATATATATGGCTCTCATTCTTATCAATTAATTCTTATATGTTTTTTCCAAGAAATTTTTAACACTACCTCCTCAACACGATGTTGTGTTTGGGAAATACATAGAGCTTGGTGCTTCTCTAATTTCGAAGGATCTTTATCAGATGAAACCATATCATTTGTGGGATTTGAGGATACATATAGATGATCTGATGTAGAAGGTTTTTATATGGCCCAGTGTGTTACTGTGGGGTTCTCTAGTGTTGTTCTTAAAAAAGGTGTATGGTATATATTCTGTGGTTTGGTATAGACTATCAAAGGTTGAATCAATAGAAAATAAATAATGGTTACCCACATTCTAGGATCTATGGCCTTTTAGACCATATGGGAGGTGAGATTTTGTTTTCTAAGATCAACCAGTAGTCATGAAATCAACATTTTAGGGTGAATGTGGGTGATATCCTGGATACTACCTTTGGATGCAGGTATAGGCACTTCAAGTTTGTAGTTATTTTGTTTGTTGTTATGAATTCACCAGTCTTGTTCATGGGGTGCATAAACACCTTGTTATGAGAGTTCCTATAATAGTTCATCATCGTATTCATCGATGATATCTTGATCTACTCAAAGTTAGCAGAGGATCCATCTGAGCATCTTCTAGCATTTTTTCATGTACTTCAATGCTACTAGCTTTGTGGAATGTTTTCCAATTGTAAGTTTTGGACATTGGAAATTCATTTCCTATGGATTGTGGGGTATCAATAGGGTGTCGAGGTCGACCCAACAAAATTTTAGGTAGCTTTTTCTGGGAATCACTAAATAATATGGAAGAGGTTCATAGATTAATTGGTCTCAATGGATATTAGGAGAGGTTTGTTCCCAGTTTATCATGATTTTCAGAACTATTGACATCATTGACCATGAAAGACCAAGATTTTTAAAAATTAATCAGTGCTATGAATCATTTGATTATATGATGGGGAAGTTGGTCAGTTCTCTAGTGCTTCAGCTACTAGATGAGGGTGTGTTGTTGAGGTTTTCAGTGACCCATGCCGTCTAGGTTTTGGGATCATCCTGATGCATTATATTATAGTGATCTCTTATAGGGATTGTCTGTTATGCCCTCGTGAATATGAAAATTCCACCAATGATCTAGAGATGGCGGTAGTTTTGTTTTTGATAAATGTGTGGTTACATTTCCTAATTTGGGAGCACTTTTTGGTCTTCAAAGATCACAATAGTTTGAGGAATGTATTTTCACATCATGATATGAATCTATGACATCAAAGTTTTAGGGATTTTATTCAGGAATATGATATAGATATCTCCTATACCTTAGTAAAGGGGAATTCCATAGCTGATGTTTTCAGAAGAAATTCTTAGAAAGATATTGTTTGTGAGTCTATGGTTTCTTGGAGAGCATTGGATTAGTTGGAAGCTATGCACTTAGAGGCATGGCTGGATGGTGGTAGAGGTTTTTTGCTTCAAATGTATGTTTAGACTTCTCTTATAAAATAGGTGGAGGAGTCTTTGTGGGCAGACCTGGAGGTAGAGGTGTTGCATGAACATGCTTGCAATGGTGATGCTCTGGAGGTGTGGTCTGAGGATGTTCAAAAGCGGATGATATTTCATGGGAGAAATGTTGATTATGATATTCATCTGTGAGGGAGTCCTTCATTATTTTCATAGCTCTCCATTTTAGGTACACCCAAGAGTTTCCAAATTGAAACATGGCTTGAGGATACAAGTTTTGTGGACTGGGATAAAATTGGAAGTCGCGATTTTTGTGGAAACATTATTGGTTTTCCTGACAGATAAGGCTATTTATGAGGTTCTTGGTGGTTTTCTTCAACCGTCAAATTTTCCCAAGTATAAATGAGATTAAATCTTAATGGATTTCATAATAGGGTTACCCACAACTAAAAGAGTATTTGATTCTGTCTAGGTAGTCGTGGATTATTTTAAGAAACTCATATCACTTCTTAGTGATCAAGGAGTCTGGTCTGTTAGATGATTTCTCTAAGAGGTATGTTGAGAAAGTGGTGTGGGTACATGGAGTTTTGAGGTCCATTGTCTTGGATTAAGATTCACTTTTTACCTCACGAGTATAGAGGAGGTATCAGCATGCTTTTGTTACTCAGTTTCACCTTAGCACTTCTTTCTACCCTCGGATAGATGGACAAGTAGAATGTACCATCAAAATGCAAGAGGATATGTTGTGGGAATTTGTCTTGGACTGAAGAAAATCATATTCACAACACATACCATAGATTTGGTTTTCTTATAATAATAGGTATCACTATTTCATTGTCATGTCTAGGTTTTGAGGATATTTATTGAAGGTTATTCTGTTCTCCATTATGCTGGATTAAGGTTGGAGATGCAGATGTTTTTGGTCCTGAGGTGGTGGAGAGCACAATAAAGAAGGTTCAGTTGGTTCGACAGAGGATGAATGTTGCATAAGATCAGAAATAGTCTAATGTTGATCACAATAGGTGACCCGTAGAGTTAGAGGTTGGAGACCATTTGTTCTTGAAGGTTTCCACTAAACATGGGAATCAGATATTTTAGAAGGGAAGTAACTTCTCACTCTAATTTGGTGGACCTTTTGAGGTGTTGGGGTGAGATCGTGGAGTGGAATATCGGTTGGAATTTCCACAGCAGGTGGGAACGATCCTTGATTTCATCCAATTCTCTCAACTCTATCAATATCTTCTAGATGACTCCCTTATCATTAACTGGGGAGATTTTGATATTGAGGATGACATGAAGTTCTTTGATCATCCAATAGATATCCAAGACCAACAAGAAAAGGTACTGATAGGACAGACCATATCCATCATTCATGTGATGTGAAGGTATGGTGGCCTATAAGAGTGTGCATGGGAGAGTGGGGTGTAGATGCAGGCCAAGAACCTAGTGTTTTTTGGGATTTTTCCTTATCTATTTTCTTTATGATTCATTTTTCATACCTTGGTGTTTTATGTGATATGTTTCCTTCCCATTGATTTTATGTGTTTTGTCTGAGGTGTGATAATGTTATGACATGAGAAAAAGGGATTACCTAATTACTAATCAAGATTAATTTTAATAGGATATGATTATAGTCATGTGGGTGAGTCACTTCCACCCATAGCATATAATATCTTGGCATGGAGGATAGAATTCCATTATTACAATGTTCAAGGTAGACTGTGTTGTTTAGTTTTTGTGGTTGTTTGGGATAGAAATTTTTATTTATGTAATTTTTTAGGTGCAATGAGATCCTTGATAGGTATCTTGAGAGATTATTGTTTGGACTTTTCTCTCCTTCCTTCTATGTTGGCTTTAAATTCTTGAGGGAAATATTTGTTTGAGAGGTATCTGGTATAATCATCTAATCCCTCAAAATAGTTACATTTCCAAATATCTTATATTTGAGGTGGACATGGGGAATCTTGGGGGTTTTGGGACATGTGATTGATTCCCACAGTGATTCATTTCAACAGTTTTCAAAGTATAAATATTTCCAGTTTTGAAACAGTGATTCATTCCCAGGGTTTTCCAAATTTTTAGTTTTCCAATGGTGACTGATAATGGTGGTGGATCTTCCATGTAGTGGATTGTCATGCCCTTTTATCATCCTTTTAGTGGCTCATCATAGTGTTTCTTCATATTGGAAGTGACTTATTCAGGTGGTGACTCATTCTATAGGTGACTCATGCTAGTGGTGACGCATGTCAGTGGTGAATCGTCCTAGCTATGACTCATCCTGGCGGTCACACATTCTAGAAGAGACTCATCCTAGAAGTGCATCATCCTAGTGGTGGATCATCCTAGTGGGGGCTCATCGAGGTGGTGCCTAATCTTGGAGGGGAGTCATCCTAACGGTGACACATCCTGATAGTTTTCCATTTTTCTACAATTTTCCAGTTTTCCCTTTTTATGTCTTTTTTATGAGAAATGGAATTAATAACTTTATTATCTTATTGAAAATCAATTTCAAAATGGATCAATTTTATATTGTGTTTCTAATGAGTCTAGATACCTTTAAAATGTTTAAAAAATTTCTATTTAATGAGACATGTCTTTTATTGTCAACTAAATTATTTCAATCCAATATATTTCCAAAATAGTCTTTCTATGGTGGATATCTTCAATTCATTCGTTTCTTTTTATTTCTCTTAGTACAGTAGGTTCTAAATGCTTATTCCTTTGAGTCCTATAACATTTTTTTGCCTTTGGTTCAAGTCCTCCCAGAAAAATTTCCCTCATGTATGTGCTCCCTTGTTTTGGTTAAGCAAGTTTAGTTAATGGATTCTTGCTTCCAGGTAGGATTTTCCTTTTTTTTATTTTAATGTACATCATATGGGATTGGTTTATAACTGTTATCCTTATGGGTATGGTTTAATCTAAAATAATAATGATAAAAAAAAATTGGTTTATATTATATATAATGGGGTAGGGGAATGTGATGTGTATTCATACAGCTTCATTATTATTTTTTGATGTTATAAATTATTTGGGCGACACAAACAATTGTATTCCATGCACTTCTCTACAATTGGATATGTATTTCCATGTGCCGCAACAGAAAATGACCTCAACCGGGCTCAAAAAGTTCATGGTGTGACTCTGTATTTTTCATTGGGTTTAGTGACGGTAGCAAAGGCACCGGCCCAAAGGGCTGGGACCGTAGCCCGACACTGAGCCCAAGTAGGGGCATAGGGGTTGTGCCCCCGCGGTATGGATAAATTATTTTTCTAAGTCTCAAAAGAGGCACCCAACTTACCTGCGCACTAACACTTCCAAGCAACCATGCGGAAGCTGATTGAAGTGATAATTTTCCTAAGTCTGAATGGTGTCTCCCTTGTCTAGCGAAGACACTGTCGGCACGCTAGGTACTTGTGTTCCCCAATTTGCCATGCAAGTCCCTTGTGCACCCAACTCATTTTTCCCAAGGTCGTTTATTTTCTTATAAATAGACCCTTGGGGCCCCCATTTGTACAGATGAATTTCCTTGAAGCCCAATGGTTGCTCTCATCGCCCTAGTACTTCGCCCCAATCTTCCAAAACATTCAAGGTAGTTCTTCAACACCTTAAGTGGAAGATTTAAGATAGGGTCATTGGAATTAGGTTATTTTAGTGTTTGAAAACCATAACACTTGCACACCTAAAGTGTCCAACCTTCCCATGTAAGAAATACTTGTGTGCCTCCCATTCCTCTCATAAGAACTTGAGCGCCCCATATTTGGGATCACCCGTGAATACTCTTGAAGGATTGAGCATGGTCTCACCCATGTACTACAATACAAGTTGTTCATCACTTAAGTGAACATCAGGTCGCCCAAGTGTACTTGCACACCAATACTTGTAAGTAATTATCTACTTCGGCTCCCCTCTTTGATTTACTTATTCTCTTCACTCTCTTTATTCTACAAGCCATCAGGCCTTCCTCAGCCATTCAAGGAAGGTATTGTTCATCATTGGCTCCCTTTTCTGAAAATTATTATGTTGAGACCACCACCAAAACCTCATGAATTTTAAAAACCTTTCGGAAAGGCACATCATCGTGTCTCCTATTTTGGTTTGTATTTACACAGTTAGAGGTTTCATGTATTTGTTTAACAATGGGTTAGGATTCATGGAATGTATGTGGGTTTTTATATCTGCAGTCACATGGACCTTTCTCCAAGAAAAATTTTTGGGATGTTCCTGGTTTGGAGGAGGTTCTAGGTCCTAACCTTGCCCTTCTCAATGAGGTGACCCAAAACCTAAGCTCTCTGGTAGGGAAGGTACACTTCACACTTGCTTTTCCACACAAGCTTAGAATATGTCTCCCTTCGTTATCAGGATCAATTAATGGGCAACCATCCTGGTATAATCTCCCAACCTTTATCACGTCCTCCATACATTGGACACTTGTACAATGTAAATAGAAAATAGGTAAAGCTCGTCTCTTATCCCTCTTCCACGGTCAACACACCCTATTCTACTAACAGAGGGATAAAAAGTTGAAAGTATGAATCCCTTTGTTGAATCTTGGACATTCTCTTGTTTCTCACACCGAGCATGACTCATGTGGGATTAGAGATTTCTCAGGATCACAACATTTTTACAATAGAAGGAACTACAAGAACTTTGATGCCCACCATAACCAGGATACATAGGATGTTGTCTCAAGGCTCGATTTCATTATACATCCTCTTTTGGAATCTAACCATAATTCTCTTAATCTGGGCATCCTCTTCAAAACAAAGCCCCAAATTAAACACCCATGGCATCAAGGAATCCTTCTCAAGAAGTAATCCCAAACTCACCTCTCTAAAAGGACCATACTCTCCAATGATACTTATCAAACTATGTGGGATTTTATTCCCATTTATATGGGATTCATAGGAAGTCTCCCAGAGGATCAATCCCAACACTTCAAATCAGCCCTGTTCTCCTTGGACCATATTCCCAATAGAGTCTGATCCTACTTGGAAACTCATATCCCTTCCAATTTCCTCTGGCCGCTTCAGCATAATTCCCACACTATGTTTTGACGAAGCAGCTTTCTCTTAATGTTCCTCATCACATTACCATAAAAGGAATGATATATCCTACTAATTGGCACTGAACTATGAGGGTTCTAATTACTTTCACAAGAATACATAGGTAGCTCATTCTATGGGAACAATACTAGGATCAACACCGAACATTAATCTCCCTAGATGACAATAATATTCTAGAGTGCCTCACTGAGTGGCTTAAAAAATCAGTATCATCACAAGCGATGAGTAAAAGAATCTCTATGTAGTATATTAGAGGATACCATTGATGGAAAACCTCACATACATATTGATATCCCCATTACTGAAGAACCTTGAATGCATACTGATGTTTCTAAATTTTAAACATGTAAATAAGTGATTATAAATTCCAAGGGATACTTATGATATACTTGGTGAATTAATAAGGATTCATGGACATATTATAAATTTTAAAAGAGAGTCCCGAAGTAGAAAATAATTCCCCCAAAAAAGGTGTGATGAGTCTAACCTCCCATCCTATCGACCAATACACATTCTTAAGTATTGTAATGTTCAAAAATTAACAAACTCATGCCTTTGGAAATCAGGTCCCCTTTGGATAAAGAAATGTTGGTAGATTCTGGTTCTATGAATAAATCCAATTGAAACCGCCTGGAGACAGTGATTCTTAAATCTAGAACACACATTTCAAGAAACTATGAAACAGTTACCCACTAAAAATCATTGTCTTTTGTGTTCTTTTATTTCACATCTATCTCATAAACTATGGAATTTTGGTTTAGTAGTTTTTAAAAACACATGATATGTAATTGTATAATTATTTATTTTTGGTTATTGAAATAAATTCACCAGGATATAATGGATTGTGTGATAGTACCCTAAATTAATGATGTGAAATCAAAAAGGTATCATTTAATAAATCTAAAAATAGGTTTTGTTTGTGTGTGATATATTATGTTTTCGGGGGGAGTGAGAATGATAAGTTTGAGAATTTGGGTTGTGATAAAAGGTGGTGGTGGATGGGGTTGTTTGGATATTTCAACATGCTACTTGATGTGTGTTGTTTTGCTTTAGATTCCCAGTTGGTATGGGTGTTGATATGAATGACCGTTGAATATAATTCAATGTATAAGTTTTTAATGAAATACATTGTTAACATATAATCTATAAAATTCCCTTATAATATTTAAATATTATAAATGAACTGCGGATTGTGTTTTTCTTATGTGGGTTTATACATATAATCATGGTAGTGGATGTTGGGGACCTTATAAGTTTGTAGGTGGTATATTAGTAAAATTGTAGGTGGGGATTCTGTGTCTTTGTATGTATGTATATACACACATATATATGTATCTATGTATACATTGTCTTCTTCTTGTGATTTCTATACGCACCCTGCCTACATTGAGCACTATGTGATAACACTAGCATAGTCACATGGGGGTGTATTTCCCAAAATTTTGGTGGAAGGATGGATGGCTAGCCACCCACTCTTCATTGTTACGTATTCTAGGAGATAATATCCCAAGTGAGATCGGGAAAGTTGTGAGGTGAGGTCCCTTGTCTCTTCAGGGTGATTTTGGATGTGTTGTCATTGGCGTCTTTGAGATGAGATGCGATATTTTCCCTTGGAGTCTGTGGGTGAGATTTGATGTGAGGTGTAGCTCGGGTGTGTGCCGGTGGGATGTGATGTGATATATCTAAGAGATGTGGGAGTGCCAGTACATTTTCTGTTGGTGTCTGACAGTAGAAAATTAGTGGGAAATTTGTGTGGAGTCCCCTATCATCAATGTGATTTATATTTTATTATATACCTTGGATGTATTATTTTGTATGTGAGAATAAGTGAGGTTGGGGTTATGGTTAGTCTTCCTATTAGGAGTTATTTGGTTCTACTATTTTCTCATGGGTGCATTAGTATGATCCTTACAATTGTAAATAAGTAAATTTTTTTCTAATTAGTATACTTGTATGATCAAAAAAATGTATATGAAAATTATTTTCATGTTTCTAGGAGGACTATCTAGAGCATGATGAGCATTACTAGCTGTAACCTTGGACCATTGTGGCCTTTATTCCCTAGTCTGGTTTTTTGGGTATTTAATTTGGAGACTTTTTTGTATCACATTTATATACACATGTATTGGGAGATGGTTTTTTGTTTTTTATATATATTTCATAGAGTTTATTGAGTTATATATATATTATCCCAAAATCTTTTTTTTCTTATAGAGGGTAACTCCTTCAATATTGTAAGATTTTTATACCCTCAGTGCTAGTCTCCAAACCAGGGCCTACTGGATGTGGGACTCAGGGGGTCATTATATCTCTCCCTTCATTGAAGCATCTTTTGTGGGAGGAGGTTGAGAAACGTGTGTCATAAAATGGGTGGAATTGATATCATTTAACAAAGTGAAAAAGTGGGATAAATCTTTATAAAACAATGTTATGTAAGTAGTAATAATGAAATTTCATTAGGTATTTTGAGTTAAGAGGGTAAAATTTTTTAGTTATGTATATATAAATTTTTATCCTAAAAAATTATTCTTTAAGATTTATATTTCAAATTGATTTTGTAAACTTTCATCTTTATTAGATTAAACAATATAACACATATTAATCTTGATTAATATTTATCAATGGTAATAGTTTTATAATTAAAAATATAATATGACCCTTATTACCAAATTTTAATGTGACAAATCCAAATTTGGACTCAATTAAATCTTATTAAATTTAATAAGATAATGAAATTAAATTTTCCTTTTAAAAATAAATTCTGTTGTATATTTTTTTTGTATCAAATTTTTCATTTAATTATTAATTGCCCTATAATTTATTTATTATCGACTAATAATTAGATGAGTTTCCATTTATTTTTATATATTTATATACAACATATTATAGTTATTATTTTAAAATAGATCAATTTAATATAATAGAATAATATTTAGAAACGTATCATTCAATTAAAAATAAATGGTTTATCCTTGTAACTAATATTTTCCTTGGTAACTAATTTTTAAGTGTAAAAATTAAATGTATCCCAATAAATATCATTAAAATTATGATTAAAAATACTCAAAACATTTTATATGATTAGATTTCGAAAAGTGAAAAAAAAATCATTTTTAATATAACTGTTCATATTTCATAAATAAAATTTTAAGATTCATGAATATTACAAGCATAAGAAAAAACTATTACTTTCTTAGTAATATTTATTATAGGAATGTTAAATTATTTTATTGTATATATTATAAATAATTTCCATCTAATCAATTATTTAACTATAATCTAATTATATCATAGAACCTGAAATTGAAATTACTAAAAATATATATTTTACGTATAAAATGATTTTATTTGTTATTTATTGATAAAAATGAAATTTTATCATTTAATTAATATTAAAAAGGCTTTTTATTTATTTCTACAAATATTTTGGTAATTATTTCTCATCTATATTAACTTTCAAATTGAAAGGGATACATTTAACAGTTTTATATTGTTTTATAATTACTTTTTTCGGTGCTTTGTGTCAAGAAAGATATTCAACACATAAGATTTTAAATTATAATATATAATTTAAAATCATGGTATTTTACATTCTTCCCCATAAAATAAAATTTATCCTTATAATTTAAATTTTTCCCACCAATAAAATTATCTATCCATGTCTACAAGATAGGTATAAAATAAGATGTACTTTAAAATGAGGTTTTTACCTTAATATCATAGGTACAAGTAGGAGACATGTTATTTCCAAACATAGTCTAAACCTATTGAACCATTTACCGACCAAAAATGTTTCTCTATGCCATCAATTTTTACATATAAATCATTTTTCTATTCCTTTAATATATTATTTAGGTTTTGTCTTCTCACATTATTTAAACGTAGTAAATTGAACATTCACTCCATCATCTTCATCACTAAAACTTCAAAGGGAATCTATAATTCTCTTCTTGATATATTTTTGAAACTAAACTAATTTAATTTTTTGTCGTAATTTTTAATTCTAGTTTAATTTATTCAAAAAACCAAATAAATTCTAATTTCAAATGTTTTATAATTTGTTTAATATCTTTATTACCCATAGAACCCAATTTTTACCTGACTCCTTCATAATGAATACATTTCTAAAGAAAAAATTAATTAATATTAGTTATATTCAATTAAAAATATGAGATAATATTTGTATGTTAAAAAATTCAATGTCAAAATTACCTCCTTATTGAGATTATTATGTGATATTTATGTTCACCCAAAATAAATATCAATTCAATTTTCGTTTTTTAGGTTCTGGTCTGTAAAATCCATTAACCTAATTCAATAACATAATAAATCATTCATAGTTTAATGTTGAGAGAATGATATTAACTAAATAAAATCTCCTAATAGTGTCTATTATGATGTTCAATCGTATGATCACTCATCATACCCCATGTTAATTATTGAGTTGATACTGAACAATCTATTTTCAATGTGATTACCCCGAGGTAAATCTTTTCCATATCCATATAAACTTTCATAAATAAAGATAGAGATTTAATTTCTAATCTAATCACACAATATCTACCTTATAAAAATAGTGGGATATTATTTTTTACATATACTTGTCCCTAAAAACTTAAACCAAGGGTAGTCACTAAAATTTTCTTATCCTAATCCCTAAAACCTCTGATATCATCTCAACTAACATAAATGGTTATCTATAATTTTCATATTTTGATCATCCTTATCTTATAAATAATTAAATTATCGTCAAATAACATCCTCACATCAAATGATAACAAAACTATACTATGATAAAAACTATCATGACATACAACATGACCATCTCAATTAAATTACATAATTTAAATATTTCATGATATACATTCTTCTGACATTTTTGGTTTAGAGTTTTAAAGATTTAGGAAAAACATTTTCTACTAGTTCCCATGTATTTTTCAATTAACATAAACTTATCCCAATATATATAATAATTTTCAATCTAAAATAATTTTTCAATATCTCTTACATATTATACACACAATAGAGTCATATGGACACATTATATGTGTAATTGTTCTTCATAATATGGGGAATATGAAACATAATAAATGGGTAATCTCAGATGCCTAGTAGGGGATACACAATGAAATAGGAACATAACATGTGAAAAATCTATGTCAAAACATTATAATATGAACATTATAACGTGAATATATGTACATGATTCCAAAATTGATCATATAAACATGAATTGTAGCTTGTAAATTTCTTCACAACAAAAACAAGATACGTTCATAAACATATCACAAATATTCGTAAATAAGTTTCCATAAAGTACTATTATCAAGATTATTCAATAAATTATCAAAAACATTTAACAAGCCATATTACCAAGGTGTCTTTAATATGTCATCTATAAATATTACATTTTTACCTAATGAATTGGAGCACTATCAGGGTGCACCCTTCACATGTCTGACATTATTTGTGCCACAGAATAAAATCATACAAAATTCCATCCTTTTATAAACACCCTAATAATGAAATTGTTTATATGATTATACACAACATAAGAATAGGATATCTAGACCAATAATTTGTATGGAATCATTAGATAATATCATAGGAATGAATAGATGATGTTGAAATAGTTATAAATTCCCATTTTAGAGATTTAAGAAAATATCTCTAGAAATTATAAATATCCTAGTCAATTTGAAGAGATATATTTATAAAGCATATAATGTAATAATTTCATTAAGAACCCATAAATTCATTAATACAAATTCCTCAAAAAAGATAAAAATTGATGAAATATGTTTTCACATGTAAAAAATATAAAATGATATAATGTGAAAAACAATATCATAAAAAGAAAAAGTTATAAGTTACATTAAAAAAATTCAAAAACGTGAAGTGAATATTTTGGGAAACATTATCCTTTGAAAAAATGAAATAAATAGTAGAACTATGATAATATATAATTGTTATCAAGATAAATTTGGGTGGAATATAAAAAATTTGATTTTTAAATAATAGAAAAATATTTTTAACATTTTGAGATATATTTAGTGAAAACATAATTGTATATAGTGTAAAAAATCATTGATAAAAGGTGATAAATAGAATAAGGAGGCCACATGAGTAAATTAATATTTAATTTTCAAATTATAAAGGAAAACATTAACAAGAAAGGAAAATTTTAAAATGTGGGGAAACCATTACCAATGAGAATGGAAGCATATCTTATAAATGATATATTTTTAAGAAAGGAATTTTATCAAGGTAAAATATTTGAATTAATATGTAATTCTCTTCCATATAAAACATAATATTCCATGAAATAAACAATTACGGTGGAAGAGAATAATATCAGTGGTTGGATGTTTAATAAGAAGAATTTTATCTATAAAAACATAGTTGGGTTAATAAAATTCTTTGAACATTGGTATTTTTTAATTGAGTTATATTATAATTACGAACATTATATTGTTGAAACCCCATTTAATTAAATATTAATTGCAAAATATATTAATTAGGTATCAAGAACACCATTTTAAAAAATATATCATGGTTCAAAATAAAAAATATGTGTCAATAATATAAATTATACACAAACAACACCTTCCCATAATTCCAAAATTTCACTAAAGAGAATTAATATTATATATAAAAAAATAAATAAAACAATCAATTTTTAAAAAAATGTGTATATAACCTTTTTTAAACATCATTTATAATTATTCTATAATCGCATATCAGTTAGTAATTATCTATTTTCAATATTGGGTGTGAGTATTGTTGATTATTTTGAACTAGTTTCATAATAAAACTATTTTTATTCATTATTATAACAATGTTCACTATTAATGGATCATAAAAGTAACTATAATTTATGATTAATTATTATTTATAATTTCATATTTTCACTTCAAACGTATTTTATATATTAACTGTGATAATAAAGTCACCGATGAAATTGTTTTGGTAATTTCAAATGAAAGAAGAGTTTTTTCATATTTAATGAGTTAAATTTATATATTATTATTTTAGAAAAAATATTATTTCATTATTTATATCTAATATTATGTTTTAAAATCCTTCCTTAATTTAAATTTATTTCATAGTTCCCATGGTTTTTTAAGAAAATTCTACAAGAACATTCTACAATCTATGTTAAAGTATGACTATTGAAGATATTATTTTATTATTATATCATTATAAAAAAGAAAAATGAAATTATATATATATATATACTATTATGTTTATTAATCATAATTGGTAATATTTATCAAACTTATTTAAATAAAAAAAATATTTTTTACTTATAAGTTAATCAATTTTCATCTTGGTATGTTCATTTTAAGTGGTTTTTTTACAATGATTTCTTATTGATAATATTGATTATATAATTATAATTTATATTTAAAAAATATAATTCATGAAATTAATATATAAAAAATAGAAAAATCCATTTCTAGATCCATCCTTAAATGTTAATAAGGAATAAGAAAACATGTCTCACAGAGAGGTGATTGTCTCACACACACATGGGAAACATTTTAATTTTATTAGTGGGAAATAGAAAATAGTTATACCATTAATATAAAAAATCTCTTTAAAATTTATAATTATGTAATTATATAATTATACGTATGGTGGTTTTGATGGAGGTTGGATGTGAATTTCAAAGGAAGGAAGTTAAAGGATAAGTAATACTTGTGTGGGGAATTTAGTTCTTATCTTGAAGTATCATTTGAAAATAATGGTCTTGAGGCACATTAATTAGTATATAGGATTACAAAAATTAAATGGCATGAAAGGGAAATAAGTTCAAAAATATTTTCCCGAGATATTTAAACTATGGGTGTTTCTTGAAATTTGTGTAATTTATATTCTTTTATAAGTGAAATAGAGGCATAAATCATTTGAAAAAAATTTATATAAGTGGTAAGAATGGAATTTCATGAAAATTAGGTGATTTATGTTTGGAAATATTCTTCATATATTAAGCTGTAAATTTATAACATAACCAATATATTATAGAAGTTGTAATTTTAAAATTTTTTTAGTAAAATTTGAACCACGCTATATTTCATTTTTAACACTTATTAATAATGATTAAAATTTAAAGATAGTAATTTTAAAATTCATTAAAATATAAGATAACACTTTTTACTAAATTATTATTTTCTAAATTAAAATCAAGATACTATTTAATATAATTTATTTTCTAAATGTAATAAAACATAATTTTAAATAAAACATGTAGAGTATTGATGAACAGTATTTGTTGAAAATTTTAATTTTAACAATTATGTTTCATTAATATTATTTAACATATATTTACAATTAAATGAGTGTTTAACTATTTTTATATATTATTTAATAGCATATTAGTGTCTTTGTAAAAAAGAGATGAATTTATTTTAAAATCAAAATATTTAGAAAATTATCTTTCCAAAAAATTAATCATTTTACCTTGATAAATAATATTTGTTTTTCTAATTTAATTGTGTTCCTAAAATGGAAATTAAATCATTAATTGATTATAAAATTATTATTAAAATGTTTCAAAATAATTTATATGCTTCATTTTCATAAAGTGATAAAATTAAATTTTAATATAAGTACATGTAATGCATGATGATAATTTCTAGAAACATTGATCATCTAAGTATAGAATATATTTATTAATTTCCCAGTAATATAATTTGGATGTTTGTTAAATTATTTTATTTTATATATTATAAATACATTCCATTTAAATCATTAATTATTAATAATATAATAAACTTTATTATGCATGATAATGCAATTTTTATGAATATATACTTCAATTCATAAAATGATATAATTTTTTATTTAGATACACTAATTGAAATTTATCATTGAATTCATATTTGATAATAAATTTATTTTTATTTCAATATATAACTCATAATTCAGTTTCATATGTATTTACCCTCAAATTCAAATACCACATATTAATAATTATAGAATTGTTCATGATTTTTTTTGTTTCATGTCATTGAAGATATTGAATATATAATGATTTAATAGAAATATATAACTTAAAATTTCTAGGTGTTTCTTTATTCCCCCTTAAATAAATTAAATCCTCATATTTTTAATTTTTATTAATCAATTAAATTATTTAAGGGTATCTAAATGACATGCCTAACATTACATATATTTTCAAATGAGTGTCTACCTTAATATCATTGGTATGACATGAAAACGCAAATTTTCCAATCATTATGTTAACTAATTACATGATTTTTCCTCCCTAACTAGTTGATCTATTCTATCCTCTTCCACACATGATGTATCTTCCAGTTCCATTAATGCATTCCCCTATGTCCCTCTTTACACATTTCTGACACATAGAAAATTAATGATTATTTACTTCATCATCATAATCACCCAAAGATACACAATATTATTTCTATATATTCAATGATTTGTTTGGAAACACACAAAATTTCATGTTGATAATAAAAATTATCAATGGTTTTCTCAGAATAATCACATGTTTTCTCACTTCAATTCATGTATCATTAGTTTTAACATTTTTAAAACATATACAATATCTAAGAACCCCATTTTTAATAAGATTCCTTTTGAATCAAACCATTACTAATCCAAAAAGGGGTACTCATGGCTGATGAACTTTTAACAATATTATATTATAATTGTAAGATGAAAAATTCAACCTCATAATTTTCTACTAATCAAAAATATTACATTATATTTTAGTTCAAGTTAAATAAATCTTGGTTAAATCTAGGTTTTATTATGTTAGTTCTATAAAATTCCTTAACATAATTTATTGAAATAATAAATCTTTTATAATTTCTTATAAAGGGAGTTTGATTTCTCAAATCATATCACTCTAGAGATTCTATTCAGGTGTGTAGTATTATGGTCACACATTATGCACCTAAGTGAACAACAACTTCATTTAAAATAGTATTTTTTAATGTGATTACCCTTAGTCGTATTTGTTCTATATCTGCGTCCATTTTTCAGTGTATATATAACGATGTAATTTCTAATAATACAACAAAATATTTTCTTTACTAAAACCTCAAAATGTTATCCTATAATAATACATAACCCATATAGCAATCAATAGGTTTTTCACTAAAATTTTCTTATCCTACCCCCTAAAATAATCATCATTAACTCAACCATCTAGAATGTTTATTAATACATTTGATAAAAAGATCAACTCTACATTATCAAACAATAAATTTTCCTCAACTACCATGCAAACATATTTAGTGATATATACCCTAGGATAGTAACAACTATGATAAATCATGATGTATTGATCTCAATTATATGAATTAAACAAAATATTGAATTATATAAATTTCAAAGAATATTTATGTTTATTTTTTTATTATGTAAAGATATATCATTAACTAATAAAACCATTTCATTCAAATAACTATCATTTTTCAACTATTGGGGCTACTATTTAATCTAAAACAAGTCTTTCACATCTTCTAAAAATTCCCCCACAGAAGGTTTTATTTCAAAACATTATACATTTTACTTTGATACCTAGACTAGGTAAATTTAAACATAACAAAGTGGTAATATCATATTCTCAATTAGGGATTAAAAACGAAATTAGAAGTTCTATGGGTATGAAAATTGGTATCACATAATTATATGAACACAATAACATAAAGATAAGTATATTAGGTATAAAATGATCATAATTAAATGAATTATTACATTGAAATGTGGCCACAACATAAACAGGAGACGTTCATAAACATATCACCCAAATCTGTCACTCAGGTTTCATTAGATCATATTCTCAAGGTTATTCACCAAGGTATCATAAAACATACCTCATCATTATTCCAGGGTTTCATGAAAATTTCATCTCTAGATATTAATTTTTTATCCAATGCATTTTTGTTCTTTTTCAGTGCATCCTTTATTTTTTAACGACAATATCTTCCTTATAATGAAATCATGCATAATTCAATAATAGAAGAATTATACCAAGAAATAAATTGGTTATTTTATAAAAAATATAAAAAATGGAAAATAATAGAAATTACGTGGTTAATATAATAATACAATTTCATATGAATGAATAGTGTGTGTTTACATAGTCAGACAATAACCTTTTAGGAGAAATTAGAAAATATCATGGAAAAAATAAATATCCTTGAACAATTGTAAACATTTATTTATTGAACATGTGGGGTAAGTATTTATTTAATATACCATGGTAAAATAGATATTATTTTACTAATAAAAATAAAAAAGTGGGTTTTTTCCATGAATGAAAAAAATTGGAAACATTTTCATGAAATTTTTATTAACATTTTCTTAAAAATATGATGTTACAAGTCACTTGTAAAAGTTATTTTGAAAATTTTGAAGTGATAAATTTTGAAAACATTTTCTTCTGAAAAATAAAATTCAATTATTTGACATTTATAATATATAATATTTTCCAAAAAAAATAATAGAAGATAAAACATTTGATTTGTAAAGGATGGATAAATTGTAAATATTTAAGAATAGATTTGTTCAAAAACAAAATCATAAATATACTAAGGAAACATAAATCTATAAAATATGATAATAAAAATATTATGGCAACATGAAATTAAAAATAATTAGTATTATAATTATAATTGATAATACTGTATGGAATTTAAAATATTAACAAGAATGAGAAATCTCATTAAAGTTAATGGGAATTACTATCAACATAGATATAATTTTTTATAATGAAATTGTATCATATTATAAAATTAGAAATAAAAGGTAGATTTCCACTAGATAACAATATATAGTATTATGAAATTAAATATTATGGAGGATTTAACTAGTCTTGGAAGAAGTAAGTTCAAGAATAAACCTCATACCTCAATGGAGGGAGTTATGTTAACACAAACACTTCAAACATTAGTACCATTTGCATCGAAATCAATAGGATGATAGAACATATTTATTATATTAAAACCCCAATAATTAATTAAATATAGTAAAATTCATGAAATTTTATGTAATCAAACCATATTAAAAAAATATTTCTCAGGAATTTATAATTGGGAAAAATAACATCTTACCTGAATTCAAGAATTCCACTAAATATCATGAATATAATTTATAAAAAAAAGTAAGAATAGTAATCACATATTTTAGAACCTATTTCATTTATATAACCTTCTATAAAAGTAATTTATTATTCTTCTCTGTAGGTATATTAGTTTGTTATAAAATATTTTTAATATAAGATGTTACTAATCATGGTCATTTTGAACTATGTTAATAATACGGGTGTTATTATTCATTATTATCACATATTTAATCATTTAATATTAATAAAATGAACTAGAAAATATTTCTTACAATTATTTATAATTTTATAATTTATCCCCATCATTGGTAGTATGGTGGTTTGGGTTTGGTGGTTGAGGATCGAGTCAAGACTCAAGTTCTAAGGATGATGTTTCTACTATATTTTAGTTTTTTATGTTTTCTTACATAGTTTTTTGATGTAATAGACATTATTATAATGTTTTAACTTCATTTCATAAATTTTTTAGTTATTATTCATGAATAAAAATTTAGTGATGACCATGTTTTTTTAATTTATAACAAACTAATGATGTTGTCTTAATGAGTGTCCTAAATTATAATATTACAATTATTGAACCAAAAAAATAATTTTTTAAATATTAATATCCAATATTATGTTTCCAGTCCCATCCTTTATTGAAATCTATTTAATTTTTAATGTTGATGGTTAAACAAACATAGTTCGAACATTCTACGATCTATTTGTGAGTATAGATATGAAACATATTCTATTTTTATACTAAAATTATCACGAAATAATAACGAACATTTTATATATTAATAGGTTGATGAATAATAATTTGTAATAGTTATAAGAATAAGGTCACTGAAAAATAATATCTTACTTATAAGTAAATCTATTTTCATCTTAGTATGTTCAAATTAGGCGGTTATTATTAAAATGATCTATTATTTTTTATATTACTTATATAATTAAAAACATACATTTCAAAAATATAAATCATAAAATAAATATAATATATATAAACTAAACTCATTTATAATTCCATACCCCAAAGGTGGTCTAGAAAAATGAAATTTTCAGTTCATAGAGTTTGTAATATGTACACACAAATAAGGTATGTGTACATTTTTTTTATTGAATTGTATGGGAATAGATAATGGTTATAGAATCAATATAATAACATTTATGTATATTATTTACTCTTATGTCATTATATACATATAGTTAGAATGGGTGTCGAGGGTATGGGATGAGAAGGATCAATAAGTGAAGTTAAAGGGTATGTAATGCATATGTTTAGAATTTGGATCCTCTCTTGATATATCCCTTTCAAATGATGTACATGAGAAAATTTTTTGGGGAAAGAGGATTCCAAACACATAGATGGTGTTTGTAATATGTAAATTGGGATGATTTTCATGGGAATTTTGAACTAGGTGTGTGTATTGAGATGGGTGTAGGTGAGATCCTTTTGTAGGTGAAAAAGAGGGGGAAATATTTGTAAATAAATATAGTGAGTGGTGAGAATGGTATTTCATCATAGTTTTTTGATTTAGGGGAGTAAATTATTGTGGTATATTTAAGAATGAAAAATATTATAAAATAGGTATTCTATAAGGTATAAGTGAAATATTTATTCCTTAAAATTCGATCCACATTAGATTAACCATTTTAACACTTATTAATTTTGACAAAATTTTATACATTTTTATTATTTTATTATTAAAAATATAAGATTACCCTTAAAATATTTTAATGTCCTAAATCATAATTTTAAAACCATTTAATGTAATTAAATTATTATATATAATAAAATTATCTTTCAAAATAAAATATATAATGTTTTGAAAAATTATTCATATGAAACATGTCATTTTAATCGTTAAGTATTATTAATTTTATTTAACGTTGATTGTAGGATCAAAGAGTATATAAATGGATACAATGGGGGAAATTCTAGTTACTTAAATTTAAAACTAAAATAACTGTTACCAATTTTCATCCATCAGATGGAACTTTGGTCCAATGATATCAAAGTGGTAATTGGAATCACTCCAAACTGATATTTTTTATATAATTAGTTTTTATAATAATACTACACTACAAAAAAAACACTTTCTTAATAAAATGAACATTCTAAATAATAGATTTTAAAATAAAGAAGAATGTAACTATAAAACATTATAAATTAGAACTAACTAAAATTTTATAATAGAACTAAGAACACTTTAACCTTTATTATAATGGAATTAAATAACTGTGACATAAATTATCCACATTTTAAACCAAACTCTAAAGCATGTCTTCCCTCAAGAAGAAACCATAAATCAAAAATATTATAATATCCCTTATCATCCTACTCTAAGAAACCCTCAATTACAAAGATCGTATTATGTAGTATCATTATCCTAGGAAGCCCTTGATCGAACCAGATTATAATTAATGACTATAAAATGAGAATGTTCTATACAATTTACAATCCTCACTTAGATCCATTAAAATAAAAAACTATCTAAACATTTACAAAGTGAAAGTAACAATATGTTAGAATTGACTAAACTTCATATGGGTTGATTTTCAGAATCATCATCACCCAGTTCCATAAATTCACTTCTCTTTATAGTCACACCTCCAATGGAAATATTATGTTATTCTTGCAGTTGGTTTCAATGGCCTTGCACATTCTCCATCCTAAAATCTCAGCATATTTTATACAGACTAAAAATTATGATAACATTTATATAATAATCACAATTCTACTAAATATTCCATATAGTGTAAATAATATTTTTCATTAGATTATAAACATTAATCCACTGATGAAAAAAATATTTCTCCAAAAGACTGAACTAAGTTCATCTGATGGATTGAACTGAGTTCATCAGATGAACTAAACTGATTTCATCATATTAACTATGCTCGGTTCATCTAATTAACTGCATATATTTTTTCTAGTATAATAAAATGAGTACTTCTGATAGAATAAACTATTTTTATTCGATGGACAAAATAAGGTTTATTCTATGGGAAAAATAGATCTTTCCCAATAAAATAAATAATGTTCATAAAATAGAATAAACTGAGTTTTTCCCAAGGAATAAAATGAGTTCATTCGAAATAAAAAATTCATTTCTTCACCTAAATAAAATTCATATTCATTCAATTATAATGATTTATATGTCCAGTAAAAATAACTATTTTATAAAAACACACATTTTAAATACTTTTATATATAAAGTTAGTTAAACATGGTATTTGTGGAATTGTAATTTTATTTTCAAAATTATTATTAAAAATTATAGAAACTAGAACATTCAACACAACAACCTCCTCCAATTTGAAAACAACAAAGCACAGTACTTTTTGAGAAAAAATAATAATTTTGAAAAACATAAAAACCCAATTTCATGCATATTTCAGAACTTTTCATTTCTCCCCTTTCATTGAATCTCATTTTTTGTTTTTCAAATTTTTTTTTGGAATATTTTTTGAAAAACTATAAGCTAGTAACTAAAAAATTACTTCCCATTCTCTTTAATATAACATCCTCCTTTTAGATTTTCAAAATAAATATGCAATAGAATTTTTACCGGAAAAGTTAGATAAAAATAACTCTATGATAAAATTTAGAAAAAAAAAATATTCATCCAAAAGTATATATGGAATAGTTATCTATTATTTATTAGAAAAAATAAAATCAAAATTATATTAACAATTATTCATTCAACATCATTATGTATTTATAATTTTTTTAATATATAAACTTTTTGAAGAGTTTAGAGATATAAAAAATAATTCTTTTTCTTCTACTTCTTCTTAATGGATCTCATTTTCTTGAATCCATCATGAAATTTCTCTGACTCTACTTACAATTATTTTATTTACAAATATTTTCCTCTATTACTTCAATCTTCATTTTCACATGCTTCCTCCTGATAATATATCTTTCAAGAAACTTTACATTGGTACTTTCTACTTTCATCTTCTGGGAATATTATTGAAGAGGAAATAACTTATTTTTTTATCTAGTAACTGGTTCTTATAAATAAATTACATGAAATTTGATATCATGGAAATATTTTCCCATAACAGAAGAATCAAAAGATAATTATTTAAAATATTTTATAAACCTGGGGATGACTTCTTAAAGACTTCAATTTTATCTTCATGAAATTTTTTATCACTATATATTTGTTTGGTCCATCTAAAAACTTGTTTTAACTTTCTTATTTTTACTATTTTATTATCTCAAAAAAATTAAAATTTAATTTATTTTTTGTACTGGTCTCAGTTATCTATTTCTATGCATCCAATTTTTTTAAGACATCCAACCTACATTGATTATAATTACAATTAGATTCAATAATTTAAAAATAAGGAAGTGAATATTCAAGCTTCTTTAAACCATTATTAAAATTTGTAATTAAAATTTCTAATCATTTATGAGAATTACTAGATGGAGTTGGAGTTGTGTATGAGTAATGATTGGAAATATAATGATTTTAAGATTCACCTCATTCTTTATTTATTTTATCATATCCATTGGATACTTCAAAAAATTTAACATATCTATCAAATTTATTCTTATATGATATTTTAGTAATTGAATATCGGAAATATTTCTATATTTTTAGAAATTTTAACTTCAAATAGAACTATTAAATATAGAGCATTCTCATTCTATGATTAGAGAGAGGAGGTCTCATAGGAATATTCTTCTTGTCATTGTTTTTTTGTTGTTGTTGTTATTATTATTATTATTCAAAAACACTTTCTAATTTTTAATCACTTATCAAATAATATTTTCCATATTTATTTATAACTTCTTGAAATTGAATTTCTTTTTGTTGAAGTAAATATTTTTCTTCTAACTCAACTTTGATATTTCATTTTTCAATAGATGAAGGCATATTGGAAGTTCTAAATTGTTCTTCTTACGATGCAATAATTTGATTAGAATAACAGGTTGGAAGAACTGGTTGACGATTGGTCGAATGATGTATCATTTGAATTATAGGAAATGGAGAAATTGAAATAAATTCTTTTGGTTGAAAAAAATGGAAGTATTCAGGTGTCCTCTCAACACATTTTTTAAGGATTTTTATAAATTTAGACTCCTCAAATAATTGCTTCTATAAATTTTTCTTTCCTTTTTTCATTAAATTTTTATAATTATTCTCTTTTAATACCAAATCCTCTACCCTTTTTATATTAAAATATGGACCCCTTAATTATTTTTTACTTTATGTTACATCATTTCCCTAAGAAAATCATCAGACATGGTTTTTACATTATTATTTTATCTTAGAGGAGAAGAACTAGCCTTTCTCTATTATTTTTTATTCAATATCTACACCTCTACATCAGATGAAGCCTTTCCTTATATCACAAATAACTATTTATATTGAGTAAAATATAATAATATCATTCTAGAAATGGTTTCTTTAATAAAGAATGAAATATTTTCTCTCATAGAAATAGTATTTTTCATTATTTTCATTACTTTCCTAAAATTAACTAGTATATTTTTTCTGAAATAAGAAAATAAAATAATCTTTATCTTTATGGAACCTTTATACACATATTTTATTGTGATAAAAACAATATTTGATAGGTTATATTTTATTATGTCTCATAGAAAAATAACATTGATATAAAAAAAATTACAAGAATATTTACCCACTTCACATGGGATAAGATAACATTTGAATCATATGGAAACATTCATTTCATCTAGTGGTAAGTAAAAAACATTTATAACATTCTTTTAATTAGAAAAAATATATGTATCATCCATTGAATTCCTAAGAAATGAAATCTTTCCCAGAAGTTTATGACTAAATAAATAAACTTCTCTTTTAAGAGGAACTTCATTTAAGTCTTCTAATTATACAATGTTAATCCCATAACACTCATAAAATAATATTGAAAGTAATAACTTCAAAATTATCATCAAAATTTAGAATCATTGAAGAATAAGAAACATTCTTTGACCATAGAGATAGTTTGTTAATCTTCCATACACTGATCCCCCCTCCTTTATTTAACATATTCGAACAAACAAAAAAATAAAAAATAAATGTGTAATTTTTGGAGGTGGAAGCCTCCACACATACATTATTGACAATTTAATTTATAATATTAAATTAGAGTAGAATTAATAATAGTTATACACCAAATATTATAACAATCAAGTATATTGTTTATACTCATTTCATTATATATACATGGTTAGAAATGGTTTTTCGGATGGCTTGATATGAAGAAAAAAATGATGTTAAAGGATAATTAATATTTATGTTTGGAATTTCAATATCCTCCTGAATTATCCAATGATGATAAAATTTTATAGGAACTTTTTTGAGGAAAAAGGCTAAAATGGGTAGATATACTATATAAGACATAAATTGCTCATAGATTCAAAGGAATTTTTATCTTGTTGTTTTTAATGGACTAAACCTTTTGGACTATTACGTTCTCTAGAATTTTATATTTTAGGTGTATGGGGTGAGTCAAGGGTTTTTTTGGGACATGTTAGTCATTTTCATGATGATTCATTTCAATATTTTTTCCAAATTTCTAGTTTTCCAGTTTTCTAATTGTGAGACATTGGAATAGTTTTTCAAATTTCTAGTTTTCCAACAGAAACTCAATTGCGTTGTGGCTCATCTTAGTAGTGGAACATCTTATTGGTGCATTACACTAGTAGTGTCTCGTCCTATTTTGGAATCATCCTATCGGTCACTCATCATAGAAGTGACTTGGGATGGTAGTGACTCATCCTAGCGGTGACTCATCCTATTAGTGACGCATTCTGGATGTGACTCATCCTAGTGGTGACTCATTTTGTTGTTAGTTCATGGTGGTGGTTTTTAATCTTAGTAGTGGCTCATCCTAGCTGTGGATCATCCTAGGAGTGAATCATTCAGTCGGTGACTCATCATGGCTGTTTCTCATCCTGACAGTTTCCCATTTTTTCTAGAATTTTCCAAATTTTCTATTTTTAGGTATTTTATGAAGGGAAATGGGTTTAATAACTTGATTAATGAATTTTAAAATCATTTCAAAATGGAAAAAACATATATTGAGTTTTTGAAATGTTTTTATTCCTTTAAAATCATTTAAGAATTTGTCTTTAATGAGATCCCCCTTTAATGTTCAACTAAACAGTTTCAATCTTGTTTTTTTAATCTACTCTTTCTACGATGGAGATATTCTATTAATTCATTTGTTATTCTGTCTATTGATATTGTAGGTTACTAAAACATATTCCTTATCGTATTACAATAAAATTATTTTGTTGGTTCGATTCCCCCCGTGAAGAAGTTCCCTCCTGTACATGTTCCTCTGTTTTGGTACAACAAGTTTTGTGAAAGGCTCCATCCTATTTGGAATGATTTCCCTTAGTTTTTCTTCATGTATATCATGCAATATGGGTTTAAAATTTTTATCTTCATGAAGATGGATGAAAATAATTTTGGATGTGGTATCAGATATGATATGTTCGGGGGGCAGATGGAATGGTATGGTTTAGCAGGGGGGGTTGTGATGAACGGGGGTCTTGGATGTGCTTATTGGGCTATTTCAATATGGTGTTTGTTGTATGCTATTAATTTTTATGTTCTTTATTGGTGTTGGTGGTCATATTCATAAGAAATTAATGTAAATCAATGTACATGTTTTTGGTGGAATGGTTTGGTAGTGGAGAATCATGAAAATGGACTAATAATAATTAAATACTTAAAATGAATTGTGGATTGCATTCTTCTTATGTGGGGTTTTTCATTTAGTCATCATAGTAGACATGGGGGAACTTGTAAGATGGTTTGTGGTCTTCTTGTATTTTTATAGGTCGAAATTGTGTGGCCTAATATATACTCATTTATGTATACATTTTTTTCACCATGTGATTTATAGATGAACCCCACCCACATCGACCACTATGTGTCGACACCCACATAGCATGAATGGGTTTCTTTACCAGCATTATGATGGGAGGATGGAAAGTTGGCCACCTTCTATTCCTTTCTCCCTCTTCCATGTGATAATGGCTCAAGTTTCTCCGATTGATTTGTGATGTGTGTTCCTAGATGTCTTCAGGATGAGTTGTGATGTGTTGTCTTCGGTGTCTTCGATATGAAATTTTATATGTGTCCTAGGTGTGTGGGAGATATTCGATGGGACATGATGTGATATGTGGACCAGGTGTGTGTGGGAGATATGTGTGTGGGTGGATGTGATGTGATATATTCATAAGGCATTGGAGCACCAGTAAGTTCGATATAGTGGTGTGAGAGAATCTAATTAGTGGGAAAGTGGATCAGGGTACCCTATCAATGATTTTCTTTATATTATATTGTTTTACATGGATGTATTGTCTGGTGATCAACCCTTGGGGAGGTTGGGTTGTGTTTAGCCTACTTGTTAGGTGATGTTTGGTTCTTTTGTTTTATCATGTGTGCAACAGTATTCTCTTTTCACATGTCCACAATTGAGTTTTATTTTCCAACGGAGTATACATGTATTCTCACCCTATATATATATATATAATATTTTTAGGTTTTTTGGAGGATTATTTGGACTATGGTGGGAGTTACTAGTCATGCCATTTAACATTTGTCGTAATGATACTCTAGTTTTGTTTTTTTGGTATTTACATTAGATATTTTTATTTTTATCACTTTTATTTACATGAACATCATTGGATGGATTTGGTTTTCTGATATATATGTAATGTTGTGGATTATGGTTGATACATCCTATCACCCGATCTTGTTTTCTTATAGAGGGAAATGCCTCCCAAATTGTGATATTTTTATACCCCCAGAGGCAGTCTCCTACATGAGGCATACTGGAGGTATGATTTGGTGGTCATTATCTATCTCTCTTCATTGAGGCATCTTCTATGGAAAGGGGTCATAATAGGGTGCTATAAAAGGCTTATGGTTGAGATATATGGTGGAATTTGGAGGTAGGAACAGTGAGGAATGCATGGTTTTGTATGGAAACTATGTCAGCTGACCTTGGTGTATGACATAGGCCAGAGATACTAGCTAGGACATTGGATTTTATGGCACCCCACGATCCAATGCAAATAATATGAGCTTATTGAACAACCACGAGAGATGGAACTTCTAGCAGGGTATACACCTTGTAGTGGGTCACACATCATGATAACTTCTATTCTTGATTGAATTGGGTTGTTTGGGGAAATTCAAAATAGATAAAATTAATTAAATTGATTAATTTTAATTAAAATATATCAAAATGAAAATCCAAACAACTAGTCAAAGGAAATCATTGTTTCTTTATTATCTATGGATCTTGGTTGTTGTCTACATGTGGCTCATACAGTGGATGTTCAGCAGCCTGACTAGGTTGAACGACAGTGGTCAATCTAGTTATGGATGATGATTAGTGTCATAGGATGTTTTTTAACTTTTCAGTGGGAGGATTTATAAAATTACGAGTGGTGGTTTTCTAATATAAAAAAATAGATTATGATAGAGGATTTTTTATCACTTCATATTTGACCTCATCCCCAATAGAGTATAGGGTCTCTTCATTGGTTAGTCATATGAGATTATATTCATGTTAGTGGTGAAAATTGTACTTTGGTGAGTCGATTGAGGAAGATGTTTCCTGGGTAGACATCCAGAAGGAGTTCCATGTGGAGTTCCTTTCGTCTTCCATTAAGGCTAAGTAGAGGTAGGATCTCATCTCCCTTTACCCAGAGAGTATGTATTTGGGGAATATTGGTATTATGTTCAAGGACAATTTTGGATTCTCCCTAGATCTTTTTCAGTATGAGGAGTCTCAAGCGAGGCATCTAGCGAAGGAACTATGTCCTTCGATCTCATATGCAGGTACACATTTTATGTCTCCAGTTTACCTAGAGGATCGGAAAAAGATAGAGGTGTTCAATCGGTTGCACTCATAAGGAGGTTTTCTGTGAGAAGGTAACCCACAGCGTTACATAAAGGGTACCGTTTTTAGTTGTTGGATTCAAGTGTTAGAGACTTGAGGTCTCGACCAACTGGTATTCAACCAAAGCAGCTTCCCTTTAGAACATATAGTTTTTATACCTTTATAGGAAATTGATATGACTTGTTTATTCTATGGGGTTTGATGAAAACTTTAGGACCTATTCTCAATGGCTGCTAGATGTAAGATTGACCAAGGCTGATTGGTTTAGTGTCATACATAGTAGCAGTTATCTATAAGTTCCTTCTATCACTTGGTGTAGAATTCATATAGTCTAGCTAGGGGAGATTAAGAAGGTAGAGTCTAACCTCAGTATGTTTCTCTAGATTATGAACCTCAGCCTGAGAGTGTTTGTGGAGGCATCAATTAATAGATAGGTAGGCGATCTGGGCATGGTTAGTTGCATGTAGTTGAGGTAGAAGCATCATCTGGGCTAGAGAATGTTAGAAGATTGATAAGTTTATCATCTACTCTTGTATGTGGTTTTTTTATTCTACAGATTTTTACTTCTATGTGTAACCCACTCTAGTATGCCCTTTGGAACTATACTTAGAACGTATTCCCATTCCCATGGTGTTGACTACACTAGTTGTAGGCTAGGCTATCTTGTCTCTTTTTTGTCATGGATGTACACTAATGATGGGGAAATATGAGTTGTGTGTGGGCCTTCTCTTTCATAAGATATGGACATAGAATTTCATTTATGGAATCATCTAGTTTTACTCTATTCATGATTTTATTTACTACTTTTGAAATTGAATCGTGTTCTCAAACATGGATAGACATCGGAAATATTTTGTTAGAGATTGGAGTTTTGAGGTGGAAAAAATACACGTAGAGTCCCTTCATTCATTGGTGGATAATATTTCTATAGAATTAGTAGACACAGAGATATATAAATCTCCAATGGTTATAAATTAATTCTTATATGTTTTTTCCAAGGAATTTTTTACACCACCTCCTCACTATGATGTTGATTTTGGGAAAGACTTAAGGATTGATGCTTCTCTATTTTCTATAGATCCTTATCGGATGAAACCATATCATTTGTGGGAGTTGAGGATACATATAGATGATCTGATGAAGAAGGTTTTTATATGGCCTAGTGTGTTACTTTGGGGTTCTCTAGAGTTGCTCTCCAAAAAGGTGTATGGTAGTATAAGGTTGTGTATAGACTATCGAAGGTTGAATCAATTGAAAATAAATAATGGTTACCCAATTTCTAGGATCACTGTCCTTTTCGACCATATGGGAGGGGATTTTTTTTATAAGATCAACCAGTAGTTAGGATATCAACAGTTTAGGGTGAAAGAGGGTGATATCCTGAAGACTGCCTTTGGATGCAGGAATGGGCACTTCAGGTTTGTAGTTATTTTGTTTTTTGTTATGAATTCACCAGTTGTGTTCATGGGGCTCATAAAAACCTTGTTTTTAGAGTTCCTAAAATAGTTCATCATCGTATTCATTGATGATATCTTGATCTACTCAAAGTTACTAGAGGATCATATCGAGCATATTTAAGCATTTTTTCATGTACTTCAAAGCAACCAGCTTTGTGGAATTTTTTCCAATTGTATGTTTTGGACATTGGAAGTTCATTTCATTGGGAATGTGGGGTCTCAATAGGGTGTGGAGGTTGACCCAACAAAATTTTAGGTAGCTTTTTCTGGGAAGCACTCAATAATATAAAATAGGTTCATAGATTTATTGGCCTCATTGGCTATTATCTAAAGTTTTTTTTCAATTTCTCATGATTTGAAGAACTATTGACATAATTGACCATGAAAGACCAAGATTTATTTAGATTAATCTATTCTAGGAATCATTCGATTACCTGATGGGGAAGTTGGTTAGTTCCCTAGTGCTTCAGCTACTAGAGTAGGGTGTGTTGTTGAGGTTTTCAGTGACCCATCCCGTCTAGGATTTGGGTGAATCCTGATGGAGTAGATTTTAGTGATCTCTTATAGGGATTGTCTGTTATTCCCTCGTGAATGTGACAACTCCACCAATGATCTAGAGCTAGAGGTAGTTTTGTTTTTACTAAATGTGTGGTGGTACTTCCTCATTTTGGGGCACTATGTGGTCTTCACAGATCACAATAGTTTTAGGAATGTATTTTCTTAGCATGATATGAATCTACGACATCAATGTTTGATGGATTTTCTTCAGGAATATGATCTCTAGATCTCTTATACCTTAGTAAAGGAGAATTTCATAGCTGATGTTTTGAGAAGAAAGTCTTATAAGGACATTGTTTGGGAGTCTATGGTTTCTTGGAGGGTATTTGATTAGTTGGAAGCTATGCACTTAAAGGAATGGATGGATGGTGGTATAGGTTTTTTTCTTCAGACAATGGTATAGACTACTCTTAAAAAATAGGTAGAGGAGTCTATGTGGGCAGACCTAGAGGTTGAGGTGTTGCATAAACATGCTGGAAATGGTGATACTCTGGAGGGGTGGTCTAAGGATGGTCAGAAGTGGATGATATTTCATGGGAGTATGTTGATTATGATATTCATCTATGGGGGAGTCTTTCATTATTTTCATAGCTTAGCATTTTAAGTACAACCAAGAGTTTCCAAATTGTAACATGGCTTGAGGATACAATTTTTGTGGCTTGGGATAAAATTGATAGTCACGATGTTTGTGGAAAATTTATTGGTTTTCCTGATAGATAAGGGTATGTATCAGGTTCTCGATGGTTTTTTCAACCCTCAAATTTTCCCAAGTAGAAATTTGATGACAAATTAATGGATTTAATCATAGGGTTACCCACAACTAATTGAGGTTGTGATTCTATCTAGGTGGTCCAAGATTAGTTTAAGAAACTCGTATCAATTCATGGTGATCCTAGAGTCTGGTGTATTAGATTCTTTCGCAAAGAGGTATGTTGAGAAATTAGTGTGTATACATGGAGTTATGAGGTCCATTATCTTGGATTAAGATTCACTTTTTACTTCACGAGTATAGAGAAGTTTTTAGCATACTTTTTTTACTCGGGTTCACCTCAGAACTTTTTTCTACCCTCACATAGATGGACAAGTAGAATATACCATCATAATTCAAGAGGATATGATGTGAAAATATGTCTTGGAATTCAGAAAATCATGTTCACAACACATACCCTTGGTTTAGTTTTCTTATAATAATAGGAATCACTATTTCATTGTCAAGTCTCGGTTTGAGGATTTTTATGGAAGGTTATTCTACTCTCCGTTATCCTGGATTATGGATGGAGATGCAGATGTTATTAGTCCGGAGGTGGTGCAGAGCACAATAAAGAAGGGTCTGTTGGTTTGAGAGAGGATGAATGTAGCATAAGATCTGAAATAGTCTAATGTTGATCATAAGAGGAGACCCTTAGAGTTAGAGGTTGGAGACCATTTATTCTTGAAGGTTTCCACTAAACCTGGGAATCATTTATTTGGGAGGGGAAGTAACTTATCACACTGATCAATTGGACCTCTCGAGGTGTTGGGGTGAGTTCGCGGTGTGGAATATCTATTGGAATTTTCACTGCAGCTGGGAAATATCCTTGATTTCTTCCACTTCTCTCATCTCTACTAATATCTTCAAGATGACTCCCTTGTAATTAACTAAAGAGATTTTGATATTGAGGATTACATGAAGTTCTTTGATCTTCCATTAAGGATCCAATACAAGTAAGAAAAGGTACTAAGAGGATAGACCATTCCTATGGTTCATGTGACGTGGAGGTATGGTGGCCTATAAAAGTGTGCAAGGGAGGGTGGGGTGTAAATTCAAGCCAAGTACCTGGTGTTTTTTGGACTTTTCCCGTATCTATTTTCTTTATGATGCATTTTTATACCTTGGTGTTTGATGTGATATGTTTCTTTCCCATTGATTTTATGTGTGTTGTCTGATGTGTGATGATGTTATGACATGAGAAAATGGGAATTCCAAATTACTAATCTTGATTAATTTTACTATGATATGATTATAGTCATGTGGGTGAGTCACTTCAACACAAAGCATATAATATCTTGGCATGGAGCATGGAATTTTCTTAATCCAATGTTCCAGGTAGACGGTGTTTTTTAGTTTTTGTGGGTGTTTGGGATAGAAATTTTGTTTTATAGAATTTTTTATGTGTAATGAATCCTTGATAGGAATCTTGAGAGATTTTTGTTTGGACTTTTCTCTCCTTCTGTGATGTAATTAAATTCTTGAGAGAAATATTTGGTTGAGATGTATCTGGAATAATAATCTGATCCCTCTACATATTTACATTTTAAAATTTCTTATATTTGAGGTGGTCATGGGGAATCTTGGGGGTTTTAGGACATTTTATTCATTCCAACAGTGATTCATATAAACAGTTTTCAAAGTATAAATATTTCTAGTTTTCCAACAGCGATTCATTTCCCTGGTTTTCAAAATTTTTAGTTTTCTAATGGTGACTCATCATGGCGGTGGATCATCCAAGTGGGGGATCATATAGTTTGTGTATCATCCTTATAGTGGCTCATCATAGTGGGGCTTCATCTTGGAAGTGACTTATTCGGGCGGTGGCTCATTCTATAGGTGACTCGTGCTAGTGGTAACGCATGTCGTCGATGAATCATCTTAGATATGAAACATCATGGCGGTCACTCATTATAGAAGAGACTAATCCAAGAAGTGGATCATCCTAGTGGTGGATCATCTTAGAGGGGGATCATGGAGGCAGTGCCTCAACCTGGAGGTGAGTCATCATAATTGTGACACATCCTGATTGTTTTCCATTTTTCCAAAATTTTCCAGTTTTCCTTTTTTATGTCTATTTTATTAGAAATGGAATTAATAACTTAATTATCTAATTTTATATCTATTTCAAAATGGATCAATTGTATATTGTGTTTATAACAAGTCTAGATACCTTTAAAATGTTTAAAACATGTGGGTTTAATGAGACATGTCTTTTATTGTCAACTAAATTATTTTGATCCAATATATTTCCAATATAGTCTTTCAAAGGTGGATATCATCCATTAATTTATTTATTTTTATTTATCTTAGTACAATAGGTTCAAAATACTTATTCCTTTGAGTCCTATAACATTTTGCTACATTTGGTTCAAGTCCTCCCAGAAAAAGTTCCCTCCTATATCTGCACCCTTCTTTTGGTGAAGCAAGTTTAGATAATGGATTTTTTCTTCTAGGTAGGATTTTCCTTTTTTTAATTTAATTTAAATCATATGGGATGGTTTTATAACTGTTATCCTTATGGGTATATTTGAATCTGAACAAATAATTATAAAAAAATTGGTTTAAATTACATATAATGGGGCAGGGGAATGTGATGTGTAATCATATAACTACATTATTATTTATTGATGTTATGAATTATTTGGGATAAGTTAATATAGAATCCATCAATTTTGTTCCATGCACTTCTCTGCAATTGAATATGTATTTCCATGTGCCGCGACTGAAAATGTCCTCAACTGGGCTCGAAAAGTTCGTGGTGTGATGTTGTATTTTTCATGGGTTTTAGTGATGGTAGCGAAGGCACTGGCCCTAAGGGCTGGGACCATAGCCCGACACTGAGCCCAAGTAGGGGCATGGGGGATGCGCCCTCGTGGTATAAAACAATTATTTGTCTATGTCCCAAAAGAGGCACCCAAGGTACCTCCACACTAACACTTGGATGCCACCATGCTAAAGCTAATCGAAGTGATAATTTTGGCTACATCCTAATGTTGTATCCCTAGTCATACCAAAACACTGTCGGCACGTAAGGTACTTAGGTTCCCCAATTCAGCGTGCAAGTCACTTGCGCGCCGAACTCATTTTTCCTAGGTTCATTTATTTTCCTATAAATAGACCCTTGGGGCCCCCATTTGGACGGAAGAATTTCCTCGAAGCCCAATGGCTGCTCTCATTACCATTGTACATTGCCCCGGCCTTCCAAAACATTCAAGGTAGTTCTTCAACACCTTGAGTGGAAAATTTAAGATAGGATCATTGTAATTATGTTCTTTTAGTTTTTGAAAACCACAACACTTTTGCGCCTAAAGAATCCAACCTCCCCAAGTCAGAAATACTTGCGTTCCTCCCATTCCTCTCACTGGAACTTGAGCGCCCCACTTCTGGGATCACCTATGAATAATCTTGAAGGATTGATCCTGATCTTTCCCAAGTATTACAGTACAGGTTGTTCATAACTTAAGTGAACATCAGGTCACCAAAGTTTACTTGCATACAAATTCTTGTGTGCCATTCTCTACTTGGGAGCCCCTCTTTGATTTAATTATTCTCTTCACTCTCTTCAGGCTTACAAGCCATCAAGACTTCCTTATCCATTCATGGAATGGATTATTCTTCATTGGCTCCCTCGTATGAATGGGATTATGTTGAGACCTAGACCAAATCCTCAAGACTTATCAAACCTTTAATAAAGGAACATCATCATGTCTCTTATTTTAGTTTTTATTTCCACAGTCAGAGGTTTCCCGTATTTGTTTAACAATGGGTTAGGATTCATGGAATTTCTGTGGGTTTGTATATCCATAGTCACATGAACCTTTCTCTTAGAAACAGTGTTGAGAATTTCCCAGTGTGGAGGAGGTTCTAGGTCATAACCTCTCCCTTCTCAACGAGGCGACCCAGAACCTCAGGTCTCTGGTAGGGAAGGTACACTTCACACTTCATTTTCCACGCAAACATAGCAGAAGTCTCCATCCCTTATTAGGATCAATTAATTAGAAACCATCCTGGTATAACCTCATAACCTTTACGCCTTCCTCCTTACATTGGACACTTGTCCAATGTTAACAGAACATAGATAAATCTCATCGTTGCTCCCTCTTCCACGGTCAACGCACCCTCTTCTACGAACAGAGGGATAAAATTTTGAATGTCTGAATGTCTTTGTTGAATCTATGACATTCTCTTGTTTCTCACACTAAGCATGACTCACGTGGGATTAGAGATTTTTCATGATCAAAACGTTTTCACAATAGATAGAACTACAAGAACTTTGATTCCCACCATATCCAGGATATAAAGGATGTTGTCTCAAGGCCTGAGTTCATTAGACATCATCCTCTGGAATCCAACCATAATTCTCCTAATATGGGAATCCTCTTCAAAACAAAGCCCCAAATTAAACACCCAAGCCATCAAGGAAACCTTTTCTGGAAGTAATCCCAAACTCATCTCTCTCAAAAAACGATACTCTCCTATGATATTTATAAAACTATGTTGGATATGATTCCCATTTATATGGGATACGTAGGATGTCTCCCTCAGGTTCAATCCCAACACTTCAAATAAACCCTGTTATCCTTGGGCCATATTCCCAATAGGGTCTGATCCTACTTGGAAACTCATATCCCTTCCAAGTTCCTCAGGCTGCCTCAGCCTAAGTCCCACACTAAGTTTTGACCAAGCACCATTCTCATAGAGGTCCTTATCACAAAACCTTAAAAGGTATGATGTGTCCTATAAAGTTGCCCTGAACTATGATGGTTCTGATTTATTTCCCAATCATACATAGGTAGCTCATTTTCTGGGCACCATAATAAGATCAATACCAAACTTTCATCTCTCTGGATGATAATAAAATTCCAGATTTCCCCACTGAGTGGCTTAAAAAACCATTATCATCACAAACGATGAGTAAAAGATTCTCTAAGTAGTATATTAGAGGATACCATTGATGTAAAACCTCAAATACATATAGATATTCCCATTACTGAATAACCTTCAATGCATACTGATGATTATAAATTTTACACATGTAAATAAGTGATTATAAATTCCAATGGATACTTTTGATATGCTTTGCGAATTAATAAGGATTCCTAAAAATATTTTATATTTAAAAATAGAGTCCCAGAGTAGACAATAATTCCCCCCAAAAAGGAGTGATAAGTCCGACCTCCCATCCTATCAACCAATACACATTCTTAAGTATCATAAAGTTCAAAAATTAACAAACGTGTGCCTTTGGAAAGCAGTTCCCCTTTAGAGAAATAATTATTGGAAGTTTCTGATTCCATGAATAAATCCAAAGTAAACCGATTGGAGACAGTGATTCATAAATCTAGAATAAACATTTCAAGGAACTACGAAATAGTTAACCTCTAAAAATCATTGTCTTTGGTGTTATTTTATTTCACATATATCTGATAAACAATGGAATTCAGGTTTTGTAGTTTTTAAAAACACATGATATGTAATTGTATAATTATTTATTTTCGGTTAATGAAATAAATTCAGCAGGATCTAATGGATTGTGTAATAATACCCTTAATTAATGATTTGAAATAGAAATAAGATCATTTACTAAATCTAAAAATATTTTTTTTCTTTGATATATGATGTTTTTGGGGGAAGTAAGAATGACAATGTTGAGAATTGGGGTTGCGATGAAAGGTGTTGGTGGATGTGGTTTTTAGGATATTTCAACATGCTGCTTGATGTGTGTTGTTTTGTTATAGGTTCCTAGTTGGTATGGGTGCTGATATAAATGATCCTGGAATATAGAACAATGTACATGTTTTTAATGGAATAGATTGTTAATATATAATCTATATAATTCCATTATAATATTTAAATATTATAAATGAACTGTAGATTGTGTTTTGCTTCTGTGGGTTTTTATATTTAATCACGGTAGTGGACTTCGGGGACCTTATAAGTTTATAGGTGGTATATTAGTAAATCAGTAGGTGGGTATTGTGTGTCTTTGTGTGTGTATATATATATATACATTGTCTTCTTTTTATGATTTCTATACGCACCCCGCCTACATTGAGAACTATGTGATAACACATGCATAGTCTAATGGGGGTGTATTTCCCAACATTTTGGTGGAAGGATGGGTGGCTAGACACCCACTCTTCTGTGTTCCTTATTACAGGAGATAGTATCCCAAGTGTGTTCGGGAAAGTTGTGAGGTGAGGACCCTTGTCTCTTTAGGGTGATTTTGGATGTGTTGTCCTAGGGGTCTTCGAGATGAGATGCGATATTTTCCCTAGGTGTCTATGGGTGAAATTTGATGTGAGGTATAGCCCGGTTGTGTGCTGCTGGGATGTGATGTGATATATCCGGGAGAGGTGGGAGTGCCAGGACATTTTCCATTGGGGTGTGAGAGTGGAAAATTAGTGGGAAAGTTGTGTGGAGTACCCTATCATTGATGTGATTTATAGTTTATTATATTCATTGGATTTGTTATTTAGTATGTGAGAATTTGTGAGGTTGGGGTTATGGTCAGTCTTCCTATTAGGAGTTACTTGGTTCTACTATTTTCTCATGGGTGCATTAGTATGCTCCTTACACTTGTGAAGAAGTGACTTTGTTTTTTCTACTGAGTATAATTGTATGATCACCAAATGTATATTAAAATCATATTCATGTTTTTGGGAGGACTATCTGGACCATGATGAGCATTACTAGTTGTATCCTTAGACCATTTTGGTGTTGATTCCCTAGTCTGGTGTTTTGGGTATTTAATTTGGATACTTTTTTTATCACTTTTATTTAAAAATTTATTTGTGAATGGTTTTTTGTTTTTTAAATGTATTTCAATGAGTTGATTAAGGTATATATATCCTATATACAGATTTTTTTCTTATAGAGGGTAACTCCTTCCATATTGTGAGATTTTTATACCCTCAGGGCTTGACTCCAACCTAGGGCTTACTGGTTGTGGGACTCAGGGGTCATTATCTCTCTCCCTTCATTGAAGACTCTTTTGTGTGAGGGGGTTGTGAAAGTGTGTGTCATGAAATGGGTGGAATTGATATCATTTAACTAGTGAAACGTCGGACAAATCTTTATAAAAGAATGTTATGTAAGTAGTAATAATGTAATTTCATTAGGTATTGTGAGTTTGGAGGGTAAATTTTTTTAGATATGTATATATAATTTTTTATCCAAATAAAAATATTCTATAATATATATATTTCGAAGGGATTTTGTAAAATTTCATCTTTATTAGATTACACAATATAACACGTATTAATATTGATTAATATTTATCCATGGTATTTTTTTATAATAAAAAATATTATATGAACCATATCACCGAATTTTAATGTGAAGAATCCAAATTTCGACTCAATTAAATCTTATTAAATTTAAAAATATAATTAAATTAAATCTTCATTATAAAAATAAAGTGTGTTGTATATTTGTTTTTGTACCAAATTCTTCATTTAATTATTAATTGGCCCTAAAATTATTTATTATTGACTAATAACTAGATGAGTTTTCATTTATTTTTATATATTTTTATACAATATATAATAGTCCTTATTTTAAAATATATCAATTTAATATAATAGAATAATATTTAGTAAAGTATAATTCAATTAAAAATAAATGGGTTATCATGGTAGCTAATATTTACCTTGGTAACTAATTTTTAAGTGTAAAAATTAAATTTATCCCAATAAATATCATTAAAATTATGATTAAAAATACTCAAACATTTTATATGTCTATATTTCTAAAAATGATAAAAATATTTTTTAATATAACTATACATAATGCATAAATAGAATTTTAAGATGCATGAATATTTTAAGCATAAGAAAAATCTATTACTTTATTAGTAATATTTATTATAGGAATGTTAAATTATTTTATTGTATATATTATCAATAATTTCCATCTAAGCTATTATTTAACTATAATCTAATTATATCGTAGAACTCGAAATTTAAATTATTAAAAATATATATTTTTACATATAAAATGATTTTATTTGTCATTTACTGATAAAAATTAAATTTCAACATTTAATTAATATTAAAAAGGAATTTTATTTATTTCTACAAATGTTTTGGTAATTCTTTTTCCTCTATATTAACTTTCAAATGGAAAGGGAGATTTTTAACAGTTTTATAAAGTTTTAGAATTCATATTTTTCGGTGTTTTGCGTCGAGAAAGATATTCAACACATAATATTTTAAATTATAACATATAATTGAAAATCATGGGGTTTTACATTCTTCCCAATAAAATAAAATTTATCCTTAGAATTTAAATTGTTCCCACTAATAAAATTATTTATCCATGTCTACAAGATAGGTATAACGCAAGATGTACTTTTAAATGAGGTTTTTACCTTAATATCATTGGTACTTGTAGAAGACACATTATTTCAAAACATAGTGTTAATGTATTAAACCATTTACCAACCAATCTTTTTCCCTATGGAATCAATTTTTACATATAAAACATTTTTCAATTCCATTAACGTATTCTCTAGGTTTCATCTTCGCACATTATTGAAATGTAGTAATTTGAATATTCACTCCAATATCTTCATACTCAAACTTCAAAGGGAATCTATAACTCTCTTCTTGCTGTATTTGGGAAACTATATTAATTTCATTTTTTGCCAAAATTTTTAATGGATGATTGGAATATTCAAAAAAATTATCAAATAAATTATAATTTCTAATGGTTTATAATTGGTTTAATTTCTATATTAATCCTAGTACCCATTTTTTACCTTATTCTGTTGGGTCAATAAGGTTTTCCTTATGAATTTTCCATTCCTTCTTGTTTTGAAAATCACAAACACCTTATCTTTAAGAAAATTGCTTTTATAAGGAAAATTGCTTTTATAAAGAAAATTGCTTTTATAAGGAAAATTGCTTTTATAAGAAAAACTATCCTTGTCATATTTTCATCTAGATTTTTCTTAAGTATAAGATTCGGATTCATTTCTATTTTCTCGGAATTACTTGAAACTTTGATATGAAGTATTCTGTTTTAGGATCCGAATTCTGGATAAGAAAAGTGATAAAGTTTCACTCCAAAATCTAGAATGAGAACTTTGAAAAAAGTTTCATTTCGAATTCCGGATACAGTTTTAATCCAGATTCAGGATACGAATTCTTATGAAGTTCGATTACGAATTCTGATGACGAATTATCATTACGAGCTCTAATGAATAATTCTCATTACGAACTCTAATGAAGAATTATCATTACGAATTCTGATGAAGATTTCTTATTATGAATTTTGATGAAGAATTCTCATTCCGAATTCTCATTCCGAATTCACCTATTAAATAGAATCTGATCATATTTGTTTAATACACTCTGAATTAATTCAGACTCTGAAAAATATTTTTGTTAGACTCCGAACTTTTATTCTGCTTACACTTCTATAATTTGTCTACTCTTTATTATTTTCATTACACTCCGAATCTTCACTCCGAAGTTTTCATTCCGAACTTTTGAGTTAGAATTAAAACGATGTCGTACATTCAGTTGCACTTGTTTTGTTATAAAACGATTTCATCCATTTTGTTATAAAATAACCGTTGTCTAAGTGACACGTGTACAGGTCCCTCCGATCTTTATGGAAAATATGACCGTTGGAGAAGGAGCCGACCTTACCTATAAATAGGATCTCATTTGAAAGAGCTCGATGTTGAAGTGTTCTTGAAAAGGCTTACTAATCTGCTTGAAGTGATTTCTAGAGAGAGAGTCTCTTATTAACTCTCAAAGCTTCATGCGACTCCGAATGTTGGTAATTACATTCGAGGGCTTCCGGGGATAGGAATACAGAGGTGCTGACTACCTTGAAGTTCGAGGGCTTCCTTGTTGAGGAAGACAGAGGTTTCCAACTACCTTGAAGTTGAGGTCTTATGGGGATAGTAAGACAGATACTCTGATATTCGTATCGAGGGCTTACCCTGGTGTGGATAATACAGACTTGCTTGAAAGTATAAATCAAGGGACCTTTATGCAAGGTTGTTGGATACCCTTCTCTTTGGGTTAAAAGACTTATATCTTGTTACTAGTAGTTCTACTACTTGTTTATATTCTGCTGCATTTTGTATTATAAGGAAAGTATAACTTTCTTATACTTACTTACTTGTACTTTGTTTCATTTAAATTCTATATGCTTTAAGGTAGAATCACACTTTGTAATATTTCATTAAGTTTAAATTTCCGGAATCATATTTCCGGAACCTACTTCCGGAATTTCTTTCCAAGTCGACATTTGATGTTAGAGGTGTTGTGAATTTTCTTAGTTTAACTTTGTTAAACTTAGCCCTTTTCTTTTCTTAAGGAAAACATAGTTATTCATAACTAACTGTAAAGGTTCCAAAGGAATTTTTAAAGTATACAATTCACCCCCCCCCCCCCTCTTGTATATTGAGCATCTACATCACTATTTCGATCCTACAATTGGTATCAGAGCCTGGTCTCTGAAATACTTATACTTACGAATACGTTTTTCTTGATCACTTTTTCATTCCGAACTTTCCCATTCCGGAAATTTCCCACTACGAACTTTCTCATTCTGAACATTATTATTACGAATCATTGCTACTAACAATTTTGTGTATCAAAGTATTTTTTTAGTATGGCAGGAATTAATGTTGGTTCAATTGATAATCTGAATCCTACAAGACCACCAATCTTTGATGGTAATGACTATGAATATTGGAGAGATCGAATGAATACTTTTGTTATCAACACTGGAGTGGATAATTTTGTAATGCTTACTGGTGATTATAAAATTTTTGACAAGGAAGTTAGAACTTTCACTAACCAGGAAAAGCAAGAATATCAACTTAATTATAAGGTACGCAATACTCTAATATGTTCAATGACTAGAAATATATATATATCCAAATTTCTTCTTGTGAAGAAGATAACTGTATCTGGAAGAAGTTAGAGGTTACACACTTCAGAACATCTAAAGTGATTGAGACTAGAAGAGCTATGCTTAGAGCTGAGTATCATGGCTTCAATTTTCCTTATGGTGAACCAATCTGTAAAGTGAAACAAAAATTCATGACTATAGTCAACAGTCTACAGTCTATGGGTGAGAAAGGTCTAGATGATGAAGCTCTTGTGGATAAAATAATTGATATTATGCCCAGTGAGTGGGAATCCAAAAGAACAGCTATAGATGAGAATAGGAAGGTCACTCAAATTACTCTTGATGAGATTTTTGGAACTCTTCTACAACGTGAAACCAGAATGAAGAGAGATGCTGACAACATCAAGAAGAAGAATGGAAATGTTACTGTTGCTTTTACTACAACTTCAAATCAGATGAAAGCTAAGACTCCTGAGAGAGTAACCAGATCCAAGTCTAAGAAAGTTATTTTCCAATCCGAATCTAGTGAGAGTGAAGTCTCAGAAAATGAATTAGCAAATCTTGCTCGAAGGATGAACAAGATAGCTGGAAAGAGAAATTTTCAATCAAAGTATATGAAAAAGGAAAGGAAAGATAAGAAAGATGGAGAAGTTACTTGTTATGAGTGCAAAAGAGCTGGACATATTAGACCAGATTTCCCTATGCTCAAAAAGAAAGAAAGAAAAGAAAGGCATTCAGACAGGAATAGAAAGAAATTTTATAAAGTTAAAGCTAAGAAAATTTTGAAAGCCAATGACACCTGGAGTGCCAGTGCTGGTGATTCTTCAGATGAATCTTCTGATTATGAATCTTCAGGATAGAAGAATCTTATTCTTATAGCCAGATTACCTATTGATAATCATTCTTTTATGTCTAAGGTACGAAATGTTGAATCATTGACCAATGTTTCTTTAAATTCTAATGATAGTAAGTATTATAACTCTTCTGATGAAGAATCCTCTTCTGATGAAGAAAATACTTTACCTACATATAAATAAGTCTCTAGGTTTGCTGAACTTCTTGAGGTTGAGAATTCCAAACTCAATAAGAAACTTGATAAGGCAAACTATAGGAATTCTATTCTTACGAAAGAGATATCAGATCTTTCTAAAGATCTTGATAGGAAAAATGCTGATTTTGAACGTATTTCAAAGGATCTTGAGGAAGTAAGTTCTGAGAAGAACAAACTTTCTAAATAATTAAAAAAAAGTAATTTCTAATAAAAATGTTTTTGAGCCTAGATCTAGTTCTAAAACTAGTGATTTTGAAGATAAAAACTTGGTTATAAAACTCAAGTCCGAAATTTTTTCCTTAAAGAAGTGTATATCAAACTTTACCCATGGTAAGGAAAATTTTGATAAGATGTATTCCTAAATACGACCTTTAAGAAATAAATCCGGATTTGGTTATACCCATGCAAAACCAATTTTTAGTAACAATTATTTTGTTCCTCAAAGTGCCCCATTTTGTACTAAATATCAATGTGGTGGTCACTGGGAAAATAATTGTTCCTTAAACAAAACCCAATCTTTAGGATTTCACAAAGCTTACTTTTCTAAAAAGATGTGGGTCCCTAAAATTTTATTGTCTGGAAATCTCAGATCCAAACAAGTTTGGATTCCGAAAGTCTAATTTTCTTCTTGATTTCAGGAAAATAAAGAGAGTACCAGCAACAATACATGGTACATGGATAGTGGATGTTCCCGACACATGACTGGTAACAAAAGCTATTTTGAAAAGATTATGAAAACGAAAGGAGGAAAGGTAACTTTTGGAGATAATGCTAAGGGTGAGATTGTTGGTATTGGTAATATTGTTCTTATTGGTAAAACCTTGATTTCAAATGTTCTTTTTGTTAAGGGTCTTAAGCACAACCTCATTAGCATAAGTCAGTTATGTGATGAAGGTTACCTTGTGAATTTTAGGAATGATAAGTGTTTAGTTCACAATTCCAAGGAAGATTTTATTCTCTCAGCCAATAGGCAAGAGAATGTCTACACTTTGAACCTAGAAGACATCAGAAGTCAAGATTTACCTTGCCTAAGTGCAATGGAAGATCATTCCTGGTTATGGCATAGAAGACTAGGACACTGTAATCTTAGAAACCTATGTAAACTCTCTAAGAAGAAACTAGTTAAGGATCTACCGGAGCTTAGATTTGATACTTCTAAAGTTTGTGATCCTTGTCAATATGGCAAGCCACACAAATCTAGTTTTAAGTCAATCGGTGAAGTCTCAACAACCGATGCATTATAGTTAGTGCACATGGATCTTTTTGGTCCAACACAAACTGGAAGTATTGGAGGCAAATACTATGTGTTTTTTCTAGTTGATGATTACACTAGGTTTACTTGGGTCTATTTTCTAGCAAAGAAGTCTGAAGCATTTTCGTATTTTAAAAGTTTTAGAGCTCAAGTTAAAAATGATAAAAACCTTCCATTGAAAACTATTCATAGTGATCATGGAGGATAATTTCAAAATTCTGATTTTGAAACTTTTTGTAGTAAGAAAGGCATTACTCACAATTTTTCAGCACCTAGAACTCCTCAACAAAATGGTGTAGTTGAAAGAAGAAATAGAATTCATCAAGAGATAACTAGAACCATGTTGAGTGAATATTCTATTGATAGACATTTCTGGGCTGAAGCTGTAAGTACTGCTTGCTATACTATAAATCGAGTTTTAATTAGACCTTTTCTTAATAAAACTCCTTAGGAGTTATGGAATGGTAGAAAACCAAGACTTTCCTACTTCAAGGATTTTGGTTGCAAGGTATTTATTTTAAATACTAAAGATAACCTATATAAATTAGCACCAAAATCTGATGAAGGGATTTTCTTAGGATATTCCACAACCTCCAAGGCTTATAGAGTTTTTAATAAAAATACTTGTACTATCGAGGAAACAGTACATGTAAAATTTGATAAGTCAGATCCTTTTGTTTTCAAACCATCCCAGCATACATCTTCAGATGTGTTTCCAAAAACTTATTGTCAACCTTTGATAGAAGAACCTTCTGATAAGGATAATGTTCTAGAAGATATTTCTTAAACATTTACCCCAGAAGATTTTCTACCCTATGTTGATGAACAGGTTTTACAAAACCCAAATCAGGTGTTTCTTAAGAATCATCCCTGTGATAGTATCATTGGTGATGTAAATAAACCTGTAAGGACTATAAGTTCCTTAAGAAATGAAGTAGAACATATAGCATTTCTTTCCTAATTAGAACCTAAAAGCACTGATGAAGCTTTAGTTGATGATGATTGGATCAAAGCAATGCAAGATGAACTAAATGAATTCGAAAGGAATAAAGTCTGGACCTTGGTTGAAAGACCTAAGGAAACTTCTGTTATTGGAGTAAAATGGGTCTTCAGAAATAAATGTGATGAAAATTGAGTCATTGTTAGAAATAAAGCTAGACTTGTTGCTAAAGGCTATAATCAGAAAGAGGGAATAGACTATGAAGAAACATATGCTTCAGTAGCTAGACTTGAATCTATCCGTATTCTACTTGCTTTTTCAGCATTCTTTAATTTCAAACTTTTTCAAATGTATGTGAAATGTGCTTTTCTTAAAGTTTATGTTCAAGAGGAAGTTCTTGTTGAACAACCACTTGGCTTTGAAGATACAAAACATCTGGATCATGTTTTTAGACTTACCAAAGCATTGTATGGTCTTATACAAGCCCCACGAGAATGGTATGATAGACTCACTGGATTTTTGCTTCAAAATATCTATGTTAAGGGAAATGCATATCCAACCCTTTTTAAAAAGAAAGATAAGAAAAATGTTTTTATTGTTCAAATTTATGTTGATGACATTATATTTGGTTCAACTCAGCAATCTTTGACTGACTCTTTTTCTAGTCTAATGGAATCTCAGTTTGAAATGAGTATGATGGGTGAGTTAACATTTTTCCTTGGATTTCAAATTTCTCCAAAACTAGAAGGAACCTACATATCTCAACATAAGTATATTAAAGATCTTCTTAAAAAGTATGGTTATGACAACACTAAAAGTATAAGTACTCCCATTGGTAGCTCAAACTCTTTAGATCTTGATGAAGCTGGGAAACCAGTAGATCAAACATCTTTTAGAGGTATGATAGGAAATTTACTTTACTTAACAGCTAGTCGACCAGACTTAATGTTTTCAGTATGCTTATGTGAAAGATATCAATCCAATCCTAAGGAATCTCACTTAAAGGCGGTAAAAAGAATTTTTTGCTACCTTAAGGGAACCATGGATCTAGGATTATTTTATAGTTCTGGAAATGATTTTGTTCTAAAAATCTTTTCTGATGCTGACTTTGGTGGATGTAGAATGGATAGAAAGAGTACATCCGGAACTTGTCATTTCTTAGGAGATTCACTAGTTTCTTGGTCCTGCAGGAAGCAACATTCTGTAGCACTTTCCACTGCTGAAGCTGAATATGTAGCAGCTGGAAGTTGTTGTGCTCAAGTGTTGTGGATGCAACACACACTCACAGACTATGGCTTGAGTTTTACTAAAACTCAAATTTTGTGTGATAACACAAGTGCCATTGCCCTTAGTAAGAACCCTGCACATCACTCCGGTGCAAAACACATAGATATTAGGCATCACTTTCTTAGGGATCACACACTTAAAAGAGATATTATTCTTCAGTTTATTGGAACACAAGATCAACTTGCTGATACTTTCACAAAATCTTTGCCTTCTGATAGATTTGAATATATTAAACAGAAGTTAGGAATGATAATCGTAAGGTAATCCTCCTTAATTAACTTTCTGTTGAAAAAGTCTCCTTACAGCAATAAACTCCTTTTCATAGGGGGAGTACATTTGATTGTTAGTTTAACAAAGTTTTTTTTCAAATTTTTTTTTTCAAAACTTTTCGGAACAAAAATTTCCGGAATTGGATTTCCGGAACTACAATTTTTCCAGAATGGACATGTTCATACAGAATACTTCTGGAATGGAAGTGTTCGTATTGAAAATTTCTGGAAACGAAAATTTTTGTACTGGTATTTTCATAATGGAACTTTTGTTCTGAATCTTCCATAATAAGTTTTTCGTTTTCAAAATTTTGTAATGAATTTTTCGTACTAAGTTTTTTCCCTTACTAAGTTTTTTTTATATACTGAGTTTTCCAAAATTTGTTTTCTGGAATGAGTTTTCCGTAATGAGTTTTTTTTGTTTATTTTTCGTAGTGAAGTTTTTTTTGCGAACTTTGTCTTTTCGTAATAAAGATTTTTTTTGTGGTCATCTTTATATTACCCATTACGAATAATCCTCCTAAGCTAATCTGAAAGGTATTATTACCTTACTCAAGTTTTCGTAGTCATATTTTACTTTCTGGCATTTTCTTGTATTATGTTTTCAGATTATAGTTTTCTTAATTATTTGTTTTAATAAAAACCTCAAAAAGATCGGATTCATGTTTTCAACCGTCAGATCTGATCTCAGCTTATCCCAACCGTTAGATCAACCGAGGAAGTTGAACCGTCGTTCCATTGCCTATATAAAGGGGACCAAAATACTCTTCCCACATCGATTTCATGCTCTCGCGTCCCGAATCTCTGCCTATCTGTTTTAAAGCCGTTCCGAACTTCAGATTTGTCCATTACGAACTTCTCATAGGACTTCAGATCTGAATGTCTGTGGAGTTAGCGTCTCAAGAGATTTCATCCACCAAACCTATTTCACAATGGTTAGTTTACAGAGAAAGGCTAGTCCATCCGGATTTCTTCAACAACTATGATTCTCTGATTTCAAAGAACATTAAGTTGAATGACTGGGAAGATATTGCTGTATCCAAACCAGGGAATCAAGACGATGTATTTTCGGAGTTACTTGTTGAGTTCTATGAATCAGTTTCCTTCTTTAAGGAAGATAATAGGGAGAAGTTTTCTTTTAATTATTATTGAAAGACTTACAAGATTTCTTATACCAAGGCAGCAAGCTTGGTATGGATGACCTATGAAGGAGAAGTCGAGTTCATATCTCACGTTTTTCCGGACTCTAAGGGTAGCTTCGACAAGGAAAAATCCTTAGAAACTCTCGGACTGGCTGATGACAAGGCTCCGAAGATTGCAAGTTTATCTACAAATTTACAGATCCTAGAATTGTGGGTGCAAGGGCTTATCGTACCGAGGAAAGGTGATAAAGACAATTTGAAGAAGAGTGAGATCTATATCTTAGATTTCCTGATAAATCTTAGGAAGTTTAACTTGATTAAGCACATTCTTGTCACTCTTGTAAATTTGAAGAAAGGAAATCTGAGAGCTCAGATTATTATGTATCCAGCAATCCTCTCGAAGTTGATAGTTCGGTGCCTTGAGTCTTTCAAGGAGGCTCGCAAATCTAAGACAAGAGTTTGCAAGATTATGCTGGTGAGCGATGGTACTCTTAAGAGGATGGATGTGGCTTTCAACAAGGAGACTGGTGAGTTCTTCGATCTGCCTAATCAAGAAGAAGCGGCTCTGAAGGCTGCTGAACTGGAATCATCTAAGCCAGTAAAGAAAATAAATTTGAAAGAAGTTGCAGCTGAAGTTGAGGATCCAAAATCTAAGGAAGCTCAAAATGCACCTCCCAAACCAAAGAAGAAGAAAGCCTATCCTGATGAAGTTGTTGCGAAGTGGAGAGAAGATAAAGAGAAAAGGAAAGAAGGGGATCCGCAGTTCGGATTGGACCCTGCGGAGGCTAAGGCATTGAAGTAGAGAACTATTGGTGAGCTTCAAAAATAAGTAAAGGAAAAGAAGCTCAAGAAGAAGATGACAGAAGCCGAGGCAGTCCAAGCATTGTTAAAGTTTAATGAGATGGTATCCGGAAGCATTCCAGTTCCGAGATCTTTCTCCTTGGAATCTCTACCTGAGACTCCAGGAAGAAACCTTGACTTTCCGGAAGAGATTACAACTGAACATGTTGAGCAACTCGAGCAGATTCAACAAGTGGAAGAGGTAGAAGAGGTTGCTGAAGGAAGTGGTGAAACAAGAGACTTATTCAAAGAAGTAGATGAGTATAAGGGGTCGCCTTCGTAACACCTATCACTCCGAACTTCAGAGCGTGAATCCTCTAAGTTAGTAACTCCATAGAAGCTTAAGAATGAGGAAGATTTTGTTCAAAAAACTGTTGATGATATTATTCAAGTGTCTACTGGCGAGCAGAAAACTCCTGATCAAGAATCGATTCCGAAAAAGGACAAGGGAAAGCAGCTCCTTGTTGAGACTCCGAAATCGGTGGCAAGCAAGAAAAGAGAAGTTGGTGATTCATCTAAAAGGAAGTTGGAGCTTATTGAGGAAGAAAATTCTCAAATTAAAGTTTCATATTCGGAGTCATCCTCGTTGGGACATGACTTTGTTGTTCAATATTTGAGGAAGTTAGTTGGTTCCATTCCGACCATCTCGACTATAGACTCAAGATGCCAAATGCTCCAACATGCTCTGAATCAGAAATCAGATTCTGTATCCTTAGTCATGGAAAAGTATGTCGAGATAGAAGCCAAATTCAAATCTTTTCTTGTTGGCTATGAAGCCCACAAAAGATCTTGCATGAGAATGACGAGCTGGTTGATGAAAACTGTGGAAGAGATGAGGCTATTCAATGAGTTTCAAGACAATGTTAAAGATGCTTTTGAGACTGAGGATAGGAAGATAAATGAGTTAACTTCATCCTTTGAAGAGAAGCTGACAGATGAGAAGAACTTCTGGATCCAAGAAGTCATAGATCTGAATGGGAAGCTGAATTCCGTTTGTCAAAACTGGAAGTTTGAAAGGGATCATCGGATTGAGTTTGAACAGAATATGAAGTCTCAGGAAGAAAAGATCAAGGCTCAGAAAGAAAATCTGAAAGCCCAGGAAGAAAAGATTGAAGCTCAAACTGCAAGAATAGTGATCTTAGAGAAGCAAGTTGAAGAAGATCATAATGACCTAAAGAAGATCAAGACTATTCGGAAGGGGTTCATGTTGAAGGAAAAAGATCCGAAATAACTAAATCCGATCTTTTTGTTGTATCTATTTTTCTTTGTTGCCGACATTTCAAATCTAATGAAAATTGTGATTGTTGTTTCTATTGTTGTTATTACTAATTTTTCAGGTACTTTGTTATTTTTTTCCATTCCCTCAGTTTCTTTTTGGAAATCACAAAGGGGGAGAAGGAAAAGATCCTTAAGAAAAAGAAGAACTCCAATGAGAGTTTATCTAAAGGGGATAAGGAAAAGATCCTTAAAGGAAAAAAGAACTCTAATAAGAGTCTATCTAAGGGGGAGTTTTTCATTAAAGAAGATTTTTTTTTGTAATGAAATGTCACTCCGGAAATCTAGAATACGATCCTTGGTGTTTCAAAGCCTAAGGGGGAGTTAGTCGTATTCATCAATTTCCTTAAAGCCAAGGGAGAAAAGCCTTAATGTTTTTCTTTCTTCATGGAATTTCTTTTTCGTAAGGATGTTTGTGCTTTCCAAAAAGGGGGATATTGTTGGGTCAATAAGGTTTTCCTTATGACTTTTCCATTCCATCTTGTTTTGAAAATCACAAACACCTTATCTTTAAGAAAATTGCTGTTATAAGGAAAATTGCTTTTATAAGGAAAATTGCTTTTATAAGGAAAATCGCTTTTATAAGAAAAACTATCCTTATCATATTTTCATCTAGATTTTTCTTAAGTATAAGATTCGGATTCATTTTTATTTTCTCGAAATTACGTGAAACTTTGATATGAAGTATTATATTTTAGGATCCGAATTCTGGATAAGAACAGTGATAAATTTTCACTCAGAAATCCAGAATGAGAACTTTGAAAAAAGTTTCATTCCGAATTCCGGATACAGTTTTAATCCAGATTCATGATACGAATTATTATGAAGTTCGATTACAAATTATGATGATGAATTCTCATTACAAACTCTAATGAAGAATTCTCATTACGAACTCTAATGAAGAATTATCATGACGAATTTTGATGAAGAATTCTTATTACGAATTCTAATGAAGAATTCTCATTCCGAATTCTCATTCCGAATTCCCCTATTAAACAGAATCTGATCATCTTTGTTTTATACACTCTGAATTAATTCAGACTCTGAAAAATATTTTGGTTAGACTCCGAACTATTATTCTGCTTACACTTCTATAATTTTTCTACTCTTTATTATTTTCATTACACTCCGAATCTTCACCCCAAAGTTTTCATTATGAACTTTTGAGTTAGAATTAAAACGATGTCGTACATTCAGTTACACTTGTTTCGTTATAAAATGATGTCGTCCATTTTGTTATAAACTAACCGTTTTCTAAGTGACACGTGTATAGGTCCCACCGATCTTTAAGGAAAATATGACCGTTGGAGAAGGAGCCGACCTTACCTATAAATAGGAGCTCATTTGAAAGAGCTCGATGTTGAAGTGCTGCTGAAAAGGCTGACTAATCTGCTTGAAGTGATTTCTAGAGAGAGAGGCTCTTATTAACTCTCAAAGCTTCATGCGACTCTGAATGTTGGTAATTACATTCGAGGGCTTCCGGGGATAGGAAGACAGAGGTGCCGACTACCTTGAAGTTCGAGGACATCCTTGCTGAGGAAGACAGAGGTTGCCAACTACCTTGAAGTTGAGGGCTTGCGGGGATAGCAAGACAGAGACTCCGATATTCATATCGAGGGCTTACCCTGGTGTGGGTAAGACAGACTTTCTTGAAAGTATAAATCAAGGGACCTTTATCCAAGGTTGTTGGATACCCTTCTCTTTGGGTTAAAAGACTTATATCTTGTTACTAGTAGTTCTACTACTTGTTTATATTCCGCTACATTTTTTATTATAAGGAAAGTATAACTTTCTTATACTTCCTTACTTTTACTCTGTTTCATTTAGATTCTATACGCTTTAAGGTAGAATCACACTTTGTAATCTTTCATTAAGTTTAAATTTCCGAAATCATATTTCCGGAACCTACATCCGGAATTTCTTTCCAAGTCTATATTCGGTGTTAGAGGTGTTGTGAATTTTCTTAGTTTAACTTTGTTAAACTTAGCCCTTTCCTTTGCTTAAGGAAAACATAGTTATTCATAACTAACTTTAAAGGTTCCAAATGAATTTTTAAAGTATAAAATTCACCCCCCCTCTTGTATATTGAGCATCTACATCACTATTTCGATCCTACATATTCCTTCATAGTTAATACATTTCTAAAACCAAAATTAATTAATATTAGTAATTTTCAATTAAAAATATGAGATAATTTTTGTAAGTTTAAAAATTCAATGTCAAAATTACCTCCTCATTGAGATTATTAGGTGCGATTCATGTTCACCCAAAATAAATATCAATTCAATTTTTGTTTTTTTTGTTCTGATCTCTCAAATACACTAACCTAATTCAATAACATAATAAATCATTCATAGTGTAATGTTGAGAGAATGATATTAACTAAATGAAATCTCATAACAGTATCTATTATGATGTTCAATCGTAGGATCACTCATCATACCCCAGGGTAACGATTGAGTTAATATTTTTCTTTATAATTTAATTGTGTGCCTAAAATGGAAATTAAATCATTAACTGATTAAAAAATTATTACTAAAATGCTTCAAAATAATTTATATGCTTCAATTTCATAAAGTGATAAAATTAAATTATCATATAAGTACATGTAATGCATGATGATAATTTCTAGAAACATCTATCATCTAAGTATAGAATATATTTATTAATTTCCCATTAATATAAATTGGATGTTTGTTAAATTATTTTATTTTATATATTATCAATAAATTCTATTTAAATCATTAATTAATAATAATATAATAAACTTTATTGTTCATGATAATGCAATTTTTAGGAATATATATTTCAATTCATAAAATGATATAATTTTTTATTTAGATACACTAATTAAATTTTATCATTGAATTTATATGTGATAATAATTTTATTTTCATTTCAATATATAACTCATAATTCATTTCCATATGTATTTACCCTCAAATTGAAATACCACATATTAATAATTATATAATTTTGCAAGATTATTTTTGTTGTTTCATGTCAATCAAGCTACTGAATACATAATGATTTAATAGAAATATATAACTTAAAATTTCTAGGTGTTTCTTTATTCCCCCTTAAATAAATTAAATCCTCATAGTTTTAATTTACATTAATTAATTAAATTATTTAACGGTATCTAAATGACATTATAAACATTACATATATTTTCGAATGAGTTCCTACCTTAATATCATTGGTATGACATGAAAACACATATTTTCCAATCATTATGTTAACTAATTACTTCATTTTTCCTCCCCCACTATTTTATCTAGTCTATCCTCTTCCACACATGATGTATCTTCCAGTTCCTTTAATTCATTCCCCTACTTCCCTCATCACACATTCATGACACATATAAAATTATTGATTATTTAATTCATCATCATCATCACCCAAACATACAAAATATTATTTCTATATTGTCATTGATGTGTTTGGAAACACACCAAATTTCATGTTGATAATCAAAATTCTCAATGTTTAGCTTAGAATAATCACATGTTTTCTCAATTAAATTCATGTATCATTAGTTTTCACATTTTTAAAACATATTTAATGTTCAAGAACCCTAGTTTTAATAATATTCCTTTTGAATAAAACCATTACTAAATCGAAAAGTTGTACTCATGGATGATGAACTATTAACAATATATTATTATTTTTGTATGATGGAAAATTCAACCTCATAATTTCCTACTAATCAAAAATATTACATTATATTTTAGTTCAAGTTAAAACACTCTTGGTTAAATCTAGGTTTCATTATGTTAGTTCTATAGATTTCATTAACCTAATTTATTAACATAATAAATCCTTTATAATTGCTTGTAAAGGGAGTGTGATTTCTCAAATCATATCCCTCTAGAGTTTCTATTTAGGTGTGTATTATTATAGTCACACATTATGCACCTCAGTGAGCATTGAATTTATATAAAATAGTATTTTTCAATGTGATTACCCTTAGGTGGATTTGTTCCATATCTGCATCCATTTTTCGGTGTATATATAGGGATTTAATTTCTAATAATACCACACAATATTTACTCTACAAAAACCTCCAAATTTTATTGTATAATAATACATAACCCATAGACCAATCAATAGGGTTTTCATTAAATTTTTCTTATCCTACCCCCTAAAATAATCATCATTAACTCAACCAGCCTGAATAGTTATCAACACATTTGATAAAAAGATCAAATTTATATTTTCAAACAATAAATTTTCCTCAACTACCATGCAAACATATTTAGTGATATATACACTAGGATAGTACCACCTATGAAAAATCATAATGTAATGATCTCAATTATATGAATTAAACAAAATATAGAATTATATAAATTTCAAATAACTTTTATATTTATTTTTTATTATGTAAAGATAAATCATTAACTACTAAAACCATTTCTTTCAAATAACTTACATTTTTCAAAAATATAAGCTACTATTTAATCTAAAACAAGTCTTTCACATCTTCTAAAAATTCCCCCACAGAAGGTATTATTTCAAAATATTATACATATTACATTAATTCCTAGACTATGTAAATTTAAAAATTATAAAGTGGTAATCTCATATGCTCAATTAGAGATTAAAAACGAAATTAGAAGTTCCACGGGTATGAAAAAGGGTATTACATAATAATATGAACACAATAACATAATGATAAGTATATTAGGTATAAAATGATCATAATTAAATGAATTATTACATTGAAATTTGGCCACAACATAAACAGGAGACTTTCATAAACATATCACCAATGTATGTCACCCAAGTTTCATTATATCATATTACCAAGGTTATTCACCAAGGTATCATAAAACATACCTCTTCATTATTCTAGTGTATCATGAAAATTTCATCTCTAGATATTAAATTTTTATCCAATGCATTGTTGTTATTTTTTGGTGCATCCTTTATATTTTAAAGATAATGTGTTCCTTATAATGAAATCATGCATAATTCAATTATAGAAAATTTGTACGAAGAAATAAATGGGTTACATGATAAAAAATATAAAAAATAAAAAATAATAGAAAATAGGTGGTTGATATAATAAGACAATTTTATAGGAATGAATAGTGTGTGATTACATTGTCAGAAAATAACCTTTTAGGAGAAATAAGAAAATATCATTGGAAAAATAAATATCCTTGACTAATTGTAAACATTTATTTATAGAACATGAGGGCAAATATTTATTTAATATACCATGATTAAATAGATATTATTTTACCAATAAAAAAAAGTTGTTTTTTTGCATGAATGAAAAAAAATGAAAATATTTTCTTCAAATTTTTATTAACATTTTCTTAAAAATATGAAGTTACAAGTCACTTTTAAAAGATATTATCAAAATTTTGAAGTGATAAATTTGGAAAACATTTTCTTCTAAAAAAATTTATTTATATAACCTTTATAATTTATAAAGTTTTCCAAATAAAAACAATAGAAGATAAAACATTTGATTTGGGAAGGATGGATAAATTTTAAATATTTAAGAATAGATTTGTTGAAGACCAATATCATAAATAGACTAAGGAAACATAAATTTATAAAATATGATAATAAATATATTGTGGCAACATAAAATTAAAACAAAATTGTATTATAATTATAATTGATAATAGTGTATGAAATTTAAAATATGAAAAAGAAAGAGAAATCTGATTAAAGATAATGGGAATTACTTTCAACAGAGATATAATTTTTTATAATAATATTGTATCATATTAGAAAATTAGAAATAAAAGATAGATTTCAACTAGATAAGAATATAAAGTAATATGAATTTAATTATTATGGAGGATTTAACCAGTCTTTGAAGAAGTAAGTTCAAGAATATACATCATAACTCAATGGAGGAAGGTATGTTAACACAAACACTTCCAACATTAGTACCATTTGCATCGAAATCAATCGGATGAATGAACATAGAGATTATATTAAAACCCCATTAATTAATTAAATATGGTAAAATAAATGAAATTGGAAGTAATCAAACCATATTTATAAATATTTCCTGGGAATTTTTAATTATGAAAAATAACACCTTACCTGAATTCATTAATTCCACTAAATAACATAAATATAATTTATAAAATAATAAGAATCATAATCACATATTTTAGAACAGATTTTATTTATATAACCTTCTATAAGAGGCATATATTATTCTTCTCTGTAGGTATATTAGTTTATTATAATATATTTTTAATATAAGATGTGACTAATCGTGGTCATTTTGAACTATTTTAATAATAATGGTGTTATTATTCATTATTATCCTGTAGTTAATCATTTAATATTAATAAAATGAACTAGAATTTATTTTTTACAATTATTTATTATTTTATATTTTCTCTCCATCATTGGCAGTACAGTGGTCTGCGTTTGGGGGTTGAGGAACGTGTCAAGTGTTCAAGTCCTAAGGATGATATTTTTACTATAGTTTAGTTTCTTTATGTTTTGTTACAAAATTTTGAATGTAATGGACCTTATTATAATGTTTAGATTTCATTTCATAAATATTTTAGTTATTATTCATGAATAACAAGTCAGTGATGAACATGTTTTCTTAATTTATAACAAACAAATGATGTTGTCTAAATGAGTGTTCTAAATTTTTATATTACGGTTATTGAACAAAAAAATAATTTTTTAAATATTAATATCCAATATTATGTTTCCCGTCCCATAATTTATTGAAATTTATTTAATTTTTAAGGTAGATATTCAAAACAACCTAGTATGAACATTCTATGATCTATTTGTGAGTATAGATATGAAAGATATTCTATTTTTATAATAAAATTATCACAAAATAATAACAATAATTTTATACATTAATAAGTTGATTATTAATAATTGGGAATAGTTATAAGAATAAGGTCACTGAAAAATAATATCTTACTTATAAATAAATCTATTTTCATCTTAGTATGTCCGAATTAGGCATTTATTGTTAAAATGATCTATTATTTTTTATATTACTTATACAATTACAATTTTACATTTCAAAAATACAAATCATAAAATAAATATAATATATATTAACTAAACTCATTTATAATACCATAACCCAAAGGTCGTTATGAAAAATGAAATTTGGAGTTCATAGAGTTCCTAATAGGTACACACAAATATTGTATGTGTAAATTTTTTAATGAATGTTATGGGAATAAATAATGGTCATACAATCAATATAATAACATTTATGTAAATGATTTACTCTTATGTCATTATATACATACGGTTAGAATAGGTGTCAAGGGTATAGGATGATAAAGATCAATAATGGAATTTAAAGGGTATGCAGTGCATATGTTTAGAATTTGGATCCTCTCTTGATATATCGTTTTCAAATGATAGACTTGCGAAAACAATTTGAGGCAAGAGGATGAAAAACACATAGAGGGGGTCTGTAATATATAAATTTGGATGATTTTCATGGGAATTTTGAACTAGGTGTGTGTATTGAGATGGGTGTAGGTGATCTCCTTTTATATGTGAAAAATAGGGGGAAATATTTGTCAAATAATATGGTGAGTGGTGAGAATGGAATTTCATCATAGTTTGTTGAGTTAGGGGTGTAAGTTATGGTGGGATATTTAGGAATGAAAATATATTCTAAAATATGTATTCTATAAGGTGTAAGTGTCAGATTTATTCCATAAAATTCGATCCACATTAGATTAACCATTTTAAAACTTATTAATCTTGACTAAAATTTATACATTGTTATTATTTTATTATTAAAAATATAAGATTACACTTACAAAATTTTAAATTTCTAAATCTGAATTTTAAAACCATTTAATTTTATTAAATTAATATATATAATAAAATTATCTTTTAAATTAAAATATATAATGTTATGAAAAATTATTTATATGAAAGATTTCATTTTAATAATTATGTATTATTAATTTTATGTAACGTTGATTGTAGGATAAAATATTATATATGTGGATACAATGGGGGAAATTCATGTTACATAATTTTAAAACTAAAATAACTGTTACCAATTTTCATCCATCACATGGAACTTCAGTCTAATGGTATCAAAGTGGTAATCAGAATCACTCTAAAATAATATAGTTTATATAATTAGAGTTTATAAGAAAACTAAACTACAAAACTACACTTTCTAAATAAAATGAACATTCAAAATAATAAATTTTAAAATAAAGAAAAACGTAACTATAAAACATTCACAGTTAGAACTAACTAAAATTTTATAATATAAATAAGAACAATTTAACCTTCATTGTAATGGAATTCAAGCACTGTGACAAAAAGTATCCACATTTTTAACCAAACTCTAAAGCATGTCTTTCCTCAAGAAGAAATCATCAATAAAAAATATTGTAATATCCCCTATCATCCTAACCTAAGAAACCCTCAATCACAAAGATCGGATTATGTAGTATCATTATCCCAGGAAGCCCTTGATCGAACCAGATTAGAATCATTGATTATAAAATGAGAATGTTCTATAGAATTTACAATCCTCACTCAGATCCAATAAAATAAAAAATTATCTAAACATTTACAAAGTGAAAGTAACAATATGTTACAATTTAGTAAACTTCATATGTGTTGATTTTCAAAATCCTCATTTCCCAGTTCCATAAATTCTCCTCTCTTTATAGTCACACCTCCAATGGTAATATTATGTGATTCTTATAGTTGGTTTCAATAGCCTTGCATGTTCTCCATCCTAAAATCACTTTTTATTTTATACATTCTACAAATTATGGTAACATTTATAGAATAATCACAATACTGATAAATATTCCATACGGTGTAAATAATAGTTTTCATTAGATTATAACCATTAATCCACTAATGAATAAAAAAATGTGCTCCAAAAGACTGAACTAAGTTCATATAATGGATTGAACTAAGTTCATCAGATGAACTAAACTGATTTCATCACATAAACTAAGCTAGGTTCATCTAATTAACTAATCTTATTTTGTCAAATATTCTAAATTGAGTAAATCTAATAGAATAAACTTTTTTATTTTATAGACCAAACTAGATTTTTTGTATGGTAAAAATATATTTATCCCAATAAAATAAATAAAGTTCATAAACCAGAATAAACTGAGTTTTTCCCATGTAATAAAATGAGTTCATTTGATATAAAAAAATTCATTTTTTCACCTAAATAATATTCATATTTATTCGATTATAATGATTTATATGTCGAGTAAAAATAATTGTTTTATAAAAACACACATTTTAAATATTTGTATGTATAAAGCTAGTAAAACATGGTATTTGAGAAAGTGTAATTTTATTTTCAAAACAACTATTAAAATATATTGAAACTAGAACATTCAAATCAACAATATCCTCCTATTTGAAAACAATAAAGCACTGTACTTTTTGAGAAAAAATAATAACTTTGAAAAAATTAAAAACCCAATTTCATGCATATTTCAGAACTTTTCATTTCTCTTATATCATTGAATCTCATTTTTTGTTTAACAAAATTTTCCTGGAATAATATTTTGAAAAATTATAAGCTAGGAACTGAAAAGGTACTTCCCATTCTCTTTAATATATCATCCCCATTTGAGATTTTCAAAATAAATATGGGATAGAATTTGTACCTGAAATGTTAGATAAAAAAATTCTATGATAAAATTTATAAAAAATAAATATTCATCCAAAAGTATATATGGAATATTTATTTATTATTTATTAGAAAAAAATAAAAATTATATTAACAATTATTCATTCAACAACATTCATTATTTATATTTTATATATATATATATATATAAATTTTTATGTGTTTAGAGATATAAAAAATAATTCTTCTTCTTTGACTTCTTCTTAGTGAACCTCATTTTATTGAATCCATCAATAAATTTCACTAACTCTACTTCCAATGATTTTATTTAAAAATATTTTCCACTATTACTTGAATCTTCATTTTCACATGCCCCATCCTAATAATATCTCTTTCACAAAACATTACATTGGTACTTTCTACTTTCATCTTCAAGGAATCTTATTAAAGAGGAAATAACTTTTTTTTATCTATTAACTTGTTCTTATAAATATTTTACATGAAATTTGATATCATGGAAATATTTTCCTATAACATAAGAATCATAAGATAATTATTTAAAATATTTTATAAACCTGTGGATGACTTCTTAAAGACTTCAATTTTATCTTCACTAAATTTTAAATCAATCTCTATTTGATTGGTCCATCTAAAAACTTTTTTATCCATCTTATTTATACCTTTTTATTATCTCAAAAAAATTAAAATATAATTTATTTTTATTAATGGTCTCATCTATCAATTTCTAAGCATCCAATTTTTTTTAAGACATCCAACCTACTTGGATTATAATTACAATTAGATTCAATAATTCAAAAATAAGGAAGTGAATGTTAAAACTTATTTAACACTTCATTAAAATATGTAATTAAAATTTCTAATAATTGATGAGAATTACTAGATGGAGTAGGAGTTGTGTACGATTAATGATCTTAAACATAATGATTTTAAGATTCACCACATTACTTATTTATTTAATCATATCCATTTGATACTTCAACAAATTTAGCATATCTATGAAACTCATTCTTATATGATATTTTATTATTTGAATATTGGAAATCTACCTATATTTTTAGAAATTTTAACTTCAACTGGATCTTTTAAATCTAGAGTATTCTCATTCTAAGATTAGAGAGAGGAGGTCTCATAAGAATATTCTTCTTGCCGTTTTTTTGTTATTATTTTTATTATTATTATTATTTAAAAAAACTTTCTAATTTTTAATCACTAATTAAATCATAATTTCCATATATATTTATAACCTTTTGAAATTTAATTTCATTATGTTAGAGTAAATATTTCTCATCTTACTCAACTTTGATATTTCATTTTTCAATGGATGAAGGCATGTTGGAAGTTATAAATTTTTCTTTTTATGATGCAATATTTTGATTAGAATAACATATTGCAAGAAATGGTAGAGGATTGGTCGAATGATATATCTTTTGAATAATAAAAAAAAGATAAATTGATAAAAAATTATTTAAGTTAAAAAACATGGAAGTATTCAGGTGTCCTCTTAACACATTTTTTAAGGATTTTTATAAATTTAGACTCTTCAAATAATTGCTTATAACAATTTTTCCTTCCTTATTTCATTAAATTTTTATAATTCTTATATTTTAATACGAAATCATCAACCCTTTTTAGATTAAAATATAGACCCCCTTAATTATTTTTTACTTTATGTTTCATCATTTACCTAAGAAAATCATCAGACATCGTTTTTACATTATTGTTTGATCTTGGAGGAGAAGAACCAGCCTTTCTCTATTCTTTTTAATTCAATATCTACACCTCTACATCGGATAAATCCTTTCCCTATTTCTCAACTAACTATTTCTATTGAGTAACATATAAGAACATCATTCTAGAAATGGTTTCTTTAATAAAGAATGAAATATTTTCTCTCATAGAAACAGTTTTTTTCATTATTTTTATTGCTTTCCTAAAAATAACTAGCATATTTTTTATGAAATAAAAAAATAAAATAATCTTCATCTTTATGGAACCTTTATACACATATTTTATTTTGATAAAAACAATATTTGATAGGTTTTATTTTATCATGTATCACTGTAGAATGACATTGATATAAAAAATCTTTACAAGAATCTTTACTCACTTCACATGGGATAAGATAACATTTGAACCATATAGAAACAACCATTTCATCTATAGAAAAGTAAAAAACGTTTCTAAAAATCTTGTAATAAGAAAAAAAATATGTATCATCCATTGAATTTCTAAGAAATGAAATCTTTCCCAGAAGTTAATGACTAAATAAATACACTTCTCCTTTAAGATGATCTTAATTTATGTCTTCTAATTATACAATGTTAATCCCATAACACACATAAGAAAATATTGAAAGTAATAACTTCAAAACTAACATCAGAATTTAACATTATTTATGAATAATAAACATTATTCATAATCATATAATTAAGATCAAAGCATAAAATTTCTATAAATACCTTCTTCTAGCCATGAAACAGAATCATTTCCTTGAATAAATAATTTTCTTTATCAAACCATGAATTTTTTATTAACATTTCCTTTAATTATTATATATTTTTAAAATATTCTGAGCATTCTAATTCATCAATTGGATAATATTTATACAATATCTAATATTTATGATCAAACAGAGATTTTTTATAAGATTGATATTTTCTATGAAACTAATATTTGTTATCTATTGAGATTTATAATCGTACTAATCTGAAATGATCGAATGAAGACAAATTTTCGTGTTGAGATTCGAGATCAATTTGTCAAATTGATGTGGGATATGGTAACCCAAAAACATATTTATCGGACGTATGGGTTGATCCTTATAAATCTATAGATCTAATGGTTGGTATTAAAACAAATTCTAATCCGATGGTTGAGTATATTTTTCAAATAATGAAGAAATTATTTTCACTCTTAATATATTATTTTTTAAAATTTTCATCAGATGGAGTTTTTGTTATAATAGAAAATTCAATGTTTTTAATAGAAATATTAAATTCCATAAAATTAATAAAATTTAAATAATCATATGAAATAAATATTAATATATATTAAATTGTGAAGATTCCAAAAAGTTCCTCTGGGAGTAAAATTTCACATTCTATGAGAATTTTATTCTAGTAATAGTTCTTCATGTCATTATACGTATAATTTTGTATGATAAATTTTAAATGAATTATTTATCAGATAAAATTTCTATAAAAATAAGGAAAAGGATTTTTTTATAAACTAATGAATTTAAAAAAAAACTAAACATTATAGAAAAATAATTCATTTTTATATAAACTGATTTTTTTAAAATACTAATGAATATTTATAAAAAAATGTTTTTATATAAAACTAAATAATTTTTAGAAAAAAAAATTATTAAATAAATGAAATATATAATCCACTATTAAAAAAATTATTACTATATAAAGGGTAATAAATAATAAGTATATATGAATAATCAACTTCTATTAACTGTTCCATACTTTGGTTTGATATATTCGAATCTTTTAAAATTCAGTGGTTTTATTTACATATCAATAAGTTTTCTTGATATGTGATGAATTGTAAAAGGATAACTCCTTCGTGAGTGTGGTATCTAAGGAAGCAATGTCTTGTATCTTTTTTCTTATCTTATGAGTGAAGTACCAGGATTTTACTTACAGAAATGTCACTTGTGTTATCACAAAAAATTTGACTTTTACTAAAACCCAATAGATAATCATGAGTGTTTGTTTCATCCAAAACACTTGAGAACAAAAGATTATTACTAACACATAATCTATATATGAAATTGAAATTTCTACATCATTTTTTTCTTATAAGGATAGAAAGATAAAGATTCTCCTAAGAGATTACAAGTTCCATGTCAACTACTTCTATCCATTTTTCATCCACCTAAATTAGTATTTGAAAAACTTTTTATTTAAAATTAATTTTCATATGAATAAAATAATACAAGATCCATAGATCCCAAAATATAAGGAAAAAATTAGTTTATTACTTAACATAGGATTATTTAGGATTATCTTGATATCATACACATAAATATATAAAAAACATTAAATCTAGAGAATTAATTGTAAGATATAATAAACATACAATAATTACTCTAAAAATATATTTATTAAATGGGTTTCTAGATTCATCAAGATAAAATTTATTTGATGTTATAATAAAATTACTTATAATTATAGTATTTTATTATCCAAACTTTTTATGAAGATATTTTATATGCTTATCTTGGGATATAAAATATTCTTCCAGTTTTTGTGAATTTTGAAAACAAAGAAAAACATTAAAGTCCCCCATATTGAGAATTTCATCTTAGAATTCATTATATCATCAATTGAGTTTGTTAAATGTTTTTGATATGATATAAATATATTATAATCAACAGAAATGTTATCAATAATGGTGTTTCTTGAAACTGTTCTAATAAAAACTATTGGATATGTATCTCCCTTGACAAAATTGTTTTCCAAAAATATATATATAATCTATCAAACAAGGCTCTAGGTTTTGTTTTAGTCCATAAATTTCCTGGTTAATTATTTCTACATTTTCTATAGATTTTTTTTCCAAAACCAGTGGGTTTTCAATGTTAACATACTTCTCTATATAAGAATTGTGGAATTCAGACTTCACATCCATTTAAAAAAGTATCAAATTTAAAAAAGATAAATATTGTAGAATGAAAGATATATATTTAATTATAGATATCAATGTATGGGTTTTTTATAGTTGATTCCTTTTTTTGATTATAAATATTCACAAAATTATAGATTTATTTCTAACTATGACTCTAGTTTCATCAAATTTATTTCAAAAACCCCTATTATACACAAATAAGAGAAATATATTTACGCCATTCAACTAATGTCAAAACATGTTTTCATTCTCATTAGTTGAGTTCACCATACATAGATTTTATCCAATATTCGTCACATAATGCCTAATCGGGAGTCTTAGGTTCAAATTGTCATAAAAATGCAAATTTTTCAATTTTATTTCTTAAGGAAATTGTATTTCTAACAAGTTGATCTATATACCAAATGATATTATCACTTGGATGATTCCTAGGCATTAATGGATTTTTTGTTTTTATAAAAAAAATTCTTCACCAAGAAGTTGAAATTATTCTTAAGTTTAAACTTTTGAAAATGTTGCTTTAGTTGTTCTCTCATAAGAAGAACATTCCAACATGGTTTGAAAATCATTTTTTAAAATAATATCTAGATATTTCAATTCATGTTTTTTGAGGATTTATTAATTCATATTAAACATGATCCATTTATTACATAGTGATTTTTTTTTATTAAATACTCTATAATCTTTACTTATGGTGGAATAACCTAAAAATATTTTTTCATTGCTTTTTGGATTAAATTTATGTAGATTACCTTTGGTATTCAAAATGGATACATTACATCTAGATAATTTGAAGTTAGAATTTTTTTCTTTGAACCTATCCATAATTCATAAGGTGATTTGTTAATGAAAGGACTCATTAAAACAAGATTTATAGTATAGATGGAATTACTCACTACTTGAGCCCAAAAAAATTAACAATTAATTATCCAACCAACATTGATCTAGTAATCTTGTAAATAATTTTTCATCTTATTTTAACCAATCCATTTTACTAAGGATTTCTGGGTCATGAGAGGTTATGTATAATATAACTTTCACTACAAAATGTATGAAATTAAAAATTTCCAAATTCTACACTATAATAACAATGAATCAGTACCAAAATTAGATTTTTCTCATTTTTAAAATGTTTTAAAAATTATTAAAACAGAAAAGTTATTATTACTTTTTTTAGAAAATATACCCATAAATATCTACTTTAGTAGTTAGCTAAAACATAAACATATTATTCTAGTAATACATATAGTTTTTTTAGGAATAAATAATTCCCTATTAACTAACTGTAAAGCATGAGAAGTTGATACATCACTATTAAAATTAAATATCTACTTATATTTCATTTTAAACTTATATCAATCACAAACATTAGAAGAATTAAACTTATCCTATGGTATGTATCTATAGAGTAATTTCTAAGATATTTTTGAAAATTTTCTAATATTATAGTGTCATGACCTTCTATTCTAGAACCAATATTGGTTCTCCATTACACTAAGGCATGTTAGATCTTGAAACCTAAGGTTCTATAAAATAAATGTGTATAAATTGTCATTCCCATTTGAATAATGAATAAACATATCATTAGAACTATGAACAATATGGTTATGATTTCTTAATTTCAAAATATAACCCTCCTCACATAATTTTATTATGCTAATTAGGTTGTTATCATTTTCAAAAAAGATAAAACATTTTATGATAAATATTTACCAATTGTACAATATTACATATTCAAATAATTACTTCATGAGAATTTTCACACAAAATGACATTTCCACATTTCATTTTAATAATATTTAGGAATAAATCCTTATTCCCAGTCATATTCCTAGAAAATCCACAATACATATAATAATGTTAATTTTTTGGGTGCACTTATTATTTTTCTAAAGTTAATAGTATTAGTATTATCGAGCCAAAAACATCTTGGGTATAGTATAACTAAAAAATAAAATTTTTAAAATCCACATATGTCCATCATTATTATGTTTAGAAGTTTTTAATTATTTAAAAATGTAAGCTTTATTAAGTCCTCAATACTCTAATGTATTTAAAGAGAATATATTTTTCTAATGTCACACACTATAGAATTTTGTACTAAATGGTAAACTCTATGGAAACAAGATTTTTTTTTGAAAATTAAATTTTATTATTATTAAAATATATTCCATATAAATACCTATAAGTTTTAATACATCATTATATTTTATCAAATTTTTATTTAGAATTAGAAAATTTTTATAGAAAATTTCTCAAACATGAAATTCCATAATCTATTTTCACAAATAAATTTTTATCATGAATAGAAGTTTTACAAGAAGTAATTTTTCTAACTCTTTTAATAAATTTGTTTTCTCACAATTATATTTTTATAACTATCTATAATGATTATAAATTTCAGTAGTAAGTGTATAAATTCTCAATTGCTTTAGTATGTTTTTCCTCATCAATATCATGTTTTTCAGTAACATTATAATTTGTTTCTAAAAGTTTCGAAAATATTGAAACTTCTTAAATGCTACTGAATTTATTCTTCTTATCTGATGTAGTAGGTTCTTTATCTTAAGAGGTAGAATTATTTTCATTTTTCATTATAAGGATGATTTTAATTAAAAGTAATGTCGGTTAAGGGTACATAATATACCTCACTATTGAATCAATTTTTATTCATTATAATTTGATAAACTAAACAAATATTTTTTTTCAACTACTTCTAATATCTAAATAATTATATGATTTATTATCACCTCCACTTTCAATCTATGTTTCTGATGATTTTATAACATTTATTGTACTGTGTCAATAAAACCTCTCATAATTACTCTTAGAATTTCTACCCTTCTTATCTTTTTTCTAAATCGTGGGGAAATCAGTTCATATATTACTATAATTCTTACACTCATGACATATAATTTTAAAATCATCCTTAATTTCACTTTTTTTAGTTATTCTAATACATATACCAAAAATAGTTCTTCCCAACTATCTTGGACATCCTTTTGGAAATATGAGCTAATTCATTCTCAAACTATTTATAAAAACTACTCTCTGTTTCAAATTGAGCCTTTTTCTATTTGAGGAATTATAAAATTTCATTATAGTTAAAAGTAGGTTAGAAATATCTTATGTAAAATCAAAAGATATTATATTTTTCTTTTTCCATTTGTAGTATATCTTTTCAATCATTATTCAAAATAAATTATAGTTCCACTAAAATAATCTACACTCATCTTAGTAATCTACATAGTATTATCTGAAGCTACTCCCTTAGATTTCTACTAACATAGAATAATATCTATGACTTTTTCAAAAAAAATATGATCTTTATGATCATTATCACCTATGGACAATAAACTATTAATAGTTGTCATGAATCACTGATTTCTCTTTGAAACATATTCCCTAGGTAAGAAGTAAAATACTTGATTATCAACTATTTTAATTTCTATTATAGTTTATATAACTTCAAAAGTACTAAATGAATAGTTTCCATGTTTTTTCAAATACTTTTTTTAGATTCACAAGAAGAAATATGATTACATATATTCCTTTTCATAAAACTAATCAAATAATTTCAAACTTGATTATTATATTCAAATTACAAGTTTTTCTGATTTGTAGAGGTAGAAATATCATTGTTAGGTATTTTATAATTCTCAGTATGTATAAAAAATTTATTTACATGAGTTTTCATAAACAATGTTTTCATATGATATCTCTTATACTCATAATCAGCCCCATCAAAAATTTGTGGTCTTGTAGGATTAATATTTTAAGAGCTCTAGTTCTTATAGAACACAAATTTTTAAAAAAATGATATAATCTTTCTATAAGTACATGTTAGTGTAGAAAAATTAAACAAATATTATAAAAATATTCTTATAAAAAAATATTTAAAACTAGGAAACATGTTTAAAAAAGTAAAAACTAGAAAAATAAATAGTAGAACATGATCTGATACCAAATGTGGGATAAAATAGTATAAAAATAACTATAATATAGGGGTGAATTGTATTTACTAAAAAATTTAACTAAACAATCCCATTGCCTAATTTGATCAATAATATGGAACATATGTCAAAACATATCAAATATGTAACAATGTTCCCTGAAAACTGATATAATATATAAAATCAATGTTTATATTAGTAGTAAATTAGATAACCAAACTTTCTTATAAGATTAATAGTGTAAATAATAACTTGTAAAAATAAAAAAATATAACATTATAATGTTCTAAAATAAAACTAACCAAAACATTTTAAAATAAATATGATCACTTTAACCTTCAATGTAATGGATGATAATAAATTTAAATTAAGGTATACATAGACTCAACTAAAATATTTAGTCTGTATTTCTTCCAGAATAAATCCCTAGATCATGAAGATCAAAATATCCTCTTTCTTCTTAGCCTTATAATCCCTTCTTCTCAAATATTATATTCATCAGTCTTACTATCCAAATAATCCCTCGATTGGACCAGGATAGAATAAGTGATTAAAAAAATCTGTGGTATTTACAATACTCACATAGATTCCTTAAAAAATAAATCTTTAAATATTTAAAAATCACAAGTAACATGATGTTACATGGGATGTACAGTCCCAATACACATGATAACAGTCACTGAACCAATGGCCACAAGACCTCAAGAATACCACCCTATATGCCAGAGGATGTTGACTATTAGTGAGGAATTGTGAAGATATTATTGGGAGACTATGTGGTCCTGTTTTAGAGTAACACAGTGGTAATATGAAAAACATATTGAAGAATCATGAGATGACAAATACATCTTCATAAGTAAATACTCTGGAAAATAATAAAAAATCAAAAAAATGGAACTATATAAATAATGGTTAGTATGTCATGACACTATAAAGAAATATATATACATTGATGCTAACATCCAAATAAGAACTTGTATAAAAAAGCACAAAAAGACCAAAACTCTATCTGGTAACACCATACGACAAAGATCATTCCCATGATACTAATATACCATGCTATATTCAGTCAAGCATCCAACACTGGAAACTTTCCCTTATCCCTACCTACATCCATTCAGTTTATCTGGATATCCAAGTGCGGCCCAAATAAGAAGTGATATATACTCAGTTGGTCGCCAACAACTATGTCTATAACCATCCAACCAGTGAATATAATATGATTAGTGTGTAGAAATATGAATGGTGATGCAATAATGTAAAGCATAAAAGGTCGGTTATGGTTCTAAAATGACACTAGGCTGAAATTACTTTATTTGGTCCATTTCGTGACCCCTATAAAGAGAAATCACCATAAACATAAACATATAAGATTAAATATAATTATGTGTATATGTGTTTTATATAAGTGATGATGTTCTTAACCATATATTTACATATGTAGTGTTATCTATGACCTAAGGGTTAACTCAAGTGTCCATTCAAAGTCATTAGAGTCTCATAAATTAGTGTGGACACGATGCTCAATAATCATAATTCATAAGGGTCACCATGCCCATGTATCATAGGTATATTGGATTCCATTCTAGGGTATCACATTTATATGGGATGTCATTCTCAAGTATAATAAGTATATGGGACACCATGCCCAAGTATCATGTGTATATGGGACACCATTCATGATTATAATAAGTATATGGGATTCCATTCCCATGTTTCAAAAGTATATGGGACACCATTCCTATGTATCAAAAGTATATTGAGTCAATTAGGCATTATATTTAATTAACCTTCCACATAAATAATGGGGTAACCATTGTCTCTGTAAAATCATGTGATGTGGTATTATCACTCAATTTCCATTTACTCAATTGTATTTATTAAATTTATGAGACAATCCAAGACTTCATACAAGATTTTTTGGTCACGTAATAAATTAAAATATCAAGGAGAAATTATATAGGCACATAGTCGATGGGGACCTATCCTGACAAGAATAAGGAGTCATGAGGTCATTTTTTCAATGCTCAAAATTAAACATGTGTTGGGTGTTTTTTTATTACAACACATAGAATATCTAGTGTGAAGCATAACCATTAATAAAATAAACAAACAATAAAATAGGGATCACTACTAAACTACCTTCCTTATAGAGATAAATGAGTACTCATCTTGTATCAACATCTGAATCCTCTAAAAATATAAGAAATAAAAAAACTATAAAAACTCCCAAAAGTGGAAATTTATCAAAAAAAATAACACAATCGATTGGATGATAAATTATTAATGGTGTTGAAATAATATAGATATTACATATGCAAACCAATATGATATAGAACACTCAATTTAGAGTCTGAAGAGAAGAGTCACTTCAAATTCAAACTTTGGTTGGGGGAGATTCATTGGAGGAGTGTTGGGATACTATGTTTGTAGAGGAAAGAAAGAAAGTATAGGTTCTTAAAATAGAGGAGGGGGAAAACAACATTCCACACACTTTTAAAGAGGAATACAATTTTTCGATATTGTTGGCCAAATTTGACACTAAGAATTTCTTAGCTACGATCCATGGACAGAACCCCACTTGGTTGGGGAGAATAGTGTTTCAAACTATGACCTACCCATGAATTCTCCACTATGGATCCCAAAATCACCTTGTATGGTTTTTCCAAATAGTGTGGCATCTAGATCACGGTTTGTTCAAACCATATGCCTAATCTTTTCCTCCATAACTCATATCTCCATGCTCCAAAAAATCCCCAAAATTTCCCATGAACTTCCTTAGTCCATTTGGAACATTTATAAGGATAAAAAAATTTATAAACTAGATATTAATAATTATTTAACTAATGAGAAATTGAAGAATCTTTTATTCATCCCCCCTTAACATAATACATCCTTGAGTTTCTCATCCTGGGGTTATAAAAAATCATTTGAGAATAAATCTAGCCACTAAGCACATACATCGGCCTCTCTATCCAAGTCTCATCATGTACGTGGTTATTCATCTTTAGCATCCATACTAAAGGGATAGAACTACCTCGGAGATCCTTCATGCATTGATCAAAGAGACAAATTAGATATTCCTCAAAAGAATCATTATCCTCTAACTTGACAACCATAGGATTAGATTTTTTAGATAGTTGGGCATGATATTAGTGAATATATGATATATAAAATACATCATGAGTAGCCACGTACATTTGAGTAAGAGATACCTAATAGTCACCTTCCCGACTCTCTATAATATCTCCAAAGGACCAATTTAATGGGGTGATATAATGACTTGTCTTTGAATCTATATATGCCCTAATCTTGGAGAAACTCAAAATAAAACATGATCCTCAACCTCTAACTCCATAACTCATTGATGGAAATTAGCATAATACTTATTTATAGAATGAGAAATAATCATATACTTCTTCATAATATTTACCAACAGTGAATGCTTTTGAAGGAGATGAGGTATTAGTAGCGCTAACCACCTACTTCTAGCCAACATAGAGGTGATCAGAATGTTATACCATATATATCCTCATAAGGATAATTATTTATATATATATATATGTTTTTATTGTAGAAAAACTTGAAAAGATTTAAATTTTTTCCCTAAAACCCTATGAAATCAAATACACATTATTAGATTATTTCTTCTAGTACATGTATCATCTATTTTGACTGGTATTTAGTTTATGGGTGAAATGAAGTCCTCAGAAACAATTACGTCCCAAGTGCATTTTGTAACCCCTACCAAAACCATACTGTAAAATTAGTATCCCTATCTGAAATGATAGTATAACGGACACCATGTGGGCATATATTATCAGAGAAATGTATTCTACCAATATTATCCACTTTCAAGGTCTCCGTAATAGGAATAAAGTGGGTGAATTTCATCTGCATGTCCATGACAACACAAACTCTATTTCTACCTTGGGGAAATCTCAGAAAAACTGTTACATAATCATTTGATAAATCGCTGCACTTACATTCATAAACTACTAACATTTTTAATAATATTGTAGGAATCCAGTGCTAGACCTTCACCTGCTGACATGTGGAACACCTAGTGAAAAAATTGGTGTTCTGATGACACATCCTAGGCCACCAATAATTTTATTTCAAGTCTCAATAAATCATAGAAATTGTGAGGTGTAATACCCACTTTGAATCAAGAGATTATCTATTCAGTTCTTCTAACATGTTTATAGGCACCCAGACATTCCAATGAAATACTAAGATCTTATCTCCATTGATGGAACAACCAAATGGTGGATCCCCACCAAAGACACTCTTACATAGGACTAAGCCTTCTGAATTTGAAAACTCTCTCCTCTTCTATCTATCATGAAGTGATGAGGTCACCAATATGGATATATATAATGGTTTTTAGTGACTATCCTGAACCTCTATATTCTTCTTATAATGATTATTCAAAAACATCCATTCATCCCTAGTGTTTTGAACTGCTTGTGTTTGAGTCTTTTGGCTTAGGGCATCAGCAATTTAATTTTCCTTTATAGGTGTATAGGAACGTTTAAAGTCAATGTAATGAACTTATTTGACCCAAAAAAAAATTCTAAGGTTAAATTCATGTTTCTTAAAGATATATGTTTCACATTTTTTATCCATAAACATCGCAAACTGCTCCCGCGACAAGTAATGCCTCCAATAACGCAAGGCATAAATGACACATGCTTGCTCGAGATCATGCTTCAAGTAATTCACATCATGTGGCCTCAACTAGGAACACCCAAACACAATGAATAAATACACCTACATCAAAAATACTCCCAATCTAATACCTAATTCATCATAAAATACCTTATACCCTCTTCCCAGATCAAAAAGAATTAGGATCAGGGATGAAGTCAAAATCTTATTCAGCTCTTAAAAGGAATTCTCCCATGCTTAATACTATAATAAAATAACACCTTTTTATTCAAGATGGTATGAGGTACTTCAAGGAATGATAATTACTATATAAATTACCTATAATAGCCATATTTATCCATGAAACTCCATGTTTCAATGAAATATTTTTATTACAACCAAAAAACTATAGTGATAACCGTCCCAAGATCAACTAATACTCTTGTATCTGAGATAATGTGACCCAAAAAAGTGAACCTTGTAGATCTAAAAGTGTAATTTAGTGATATTTTCATAAATATTTTTCTCTATTAGTGTACTCTATAAGATCTGAATTTCCTTGGAATGGTCGCTTCCAGTAGGTGAATACACTAAGATATCATGAATGAAGACTACCATAAATGAATCTTAATATGGATGTAAATCATTATTCATTAAGGCCCTGAAAAAGGTAGGAATGTTCTTAAAATACAATGGCATGGATAAATATTTATATAAACATTTCTACCTTTAGAAATATATACATAGGATATCTGAAGGTCGCACTCATGTCTAATGGTAACCCAATCTCAAATAAATTTTTAGGGAAAACCCTTGCTCCTTGGAGCTCATCGAATTATTCATCGATATAGGGTTGTGGGTACCAGTTCTACTAGTAAACTATTTCTATTGATGGTAATCCATGTGCTATCTGAGTGTATTGTCCTCCTTCATTGAAAAAAGGACTGGTGAACCACATTCTGATGTGTCTAGTTATATATATCCCTTAGCCTCCAAATCATCTAGCAACCTTTTGAAATCCTAAAACTCAGTTGTATCCATCTTATAAGAAATAATTTATAACTATACAACTCTTAGAATTAGATGGATAAAAAAATATACCTCTATCTCATGTGGTATTCTAGAAAATTGGACGTGAAATACATCTCTAAAGATGTTAAATACTAAAGGGAAATCTACTTGATATAATCCCTAATATTATAGAAAAATTCAACAAATATAGAATGTAAATCCAGTGATTTCATGATTCTCAAGTCCATCTCAACTCTCATAGACATTCCATTAAACATTAAGTATTTAACTACCACCACGCAGTGATGTAAAGGACACCCTTAAATGGTAGTAATTTATATAGGGGTTGTATAGAACCAACCAGAACATCCTGAGAATGATGTCGAATCCAGATATCTCAAGGACAAAGAGGTTACCTAGAAAATGATATCCATATATCTCATGTGGGAACTCCTTACAGTGGCTTACACCCACTAATCGAATTCCCAATGGAGTGTCATGTGTAATCATTCCACAAAGATTTGGAATGTTAATCATAAGACTTTCAGTGATTGATAAAGAAATAAAGTTTTGAAAAGTACATATATCAACTAAAAATGATTTGATAGTAGAGGATACTATAATTGTAAATTCAACTATAGATGTCCCATCACTCTTACCCTCTAGAAAATGCTACACTACATAGATATGGTCATATCTTCAACCTTGAGATACCGCATCACTCCCCTGAGCATGTATTCCCTCCTAGTTTTGTACATCTGGAGTATAGGTACCTCATCCAAGACTACCACCTCTAACTGAATGGATGATTGTACTACAACAACCTACCCGATGAGCTGCTAGTAATACAACTCCTAAAGGAAGTGTAGATATTGATCCTCTACAACTACGCACATATGGAAGGGCCCTACAAAAATGATGATGATTCCCCAACCTACCAAAGCCTAGTCATGTACCCCGTATTTATTCTCAAAGTAAAATTTCTTGTTCCTAGTAGAACCACTTTCCTATCTCAATTCTGAACCACTCAATCCCACTTGGTTAGTTTCCCTCAGGTTACCCTCAGTGGTGGGTGTCTTGTTTACCATTTCTAAAATGGTGGGAATCCGAAACACATTCACCTATGATTGGATTTTATATAGAATCCCTTCCTAAAAATTTCTTTTTGTCCTCAAAGATTAACTAGAAATAGTCAGTTCGATGGGTGGGAGATCTATGAACTAATCCAAATATTGCATCATAGACATAGTACCCTGCTATAAATGTATAAATTCACTAGTTAAATCTACTCTAAACATATTAGTAAATAAATAATGCTCAAATACTATTATAAAATCTTCCTAGACCATACCTAATGAAAATATACCTGGGTGATAAAATTTCTTCATCACTTATAAAAATCATGAAGCATAGACATATAGATCTTCACTATCCTATTAAAAAGTTTCTCAAGGTTCAAAAATATGGTCATCATGGCCTCCATCCATAACTCTACAACTTAAGTGTCACCACCCCTAGAAAATGTTGGTTTATGCTATTGCTAAAATTCCAACATCAACTTTTACATAGTTGGGGAATGTCACGAGGCTCCCTATATAGTCCCCATAATATATAGGAATCCCTCTCAAAATTGGATCACATCACCCACAATAGAAAAGGAAGGAGGTGTCACAGCAGTCACAACTAGAGGAAACACTAGTGGACCAGGGCCCACCACCTCTAAAACATGGTCTTCACCACTCTCCCAACACCCAACTTGAGAGTTTCATGGTGGAATAACTATTCAATGTCAAGAAAAATCATAATATGGGATTCTATAAAATCATAATCCACATATATAAACACATAATAGGTACCAATCCCTTCTATATAAATTTATAACCCTTTTCCTTCTCCTAAATCCAATTCTAGGTGACATAAACATCATATGAAATGCAAGAGACACAACTTACTTCCCCAACAAAGTTTTGGATAGGGTCTAGATCTATACTATAAGTCATAGGTCTTAGTATTTAAAGTGATAGTTTTATGTTACAGATGAAACACCCTATAAGTTTCAATTAGAATATAACTGTAACAGTGACCATTCATTTTATAATTTTAAATTCATTTACGTGTGTACATATTTATATAGAATTTTTTTAAATAGTTGAATTATATAGATCACTATTTAAAACATATAATGGCCCATTTAATTTATAAATTTAAACATGGACCCCATTTAATCATAACTATAAACACATTTAATCCCATGTGACGAATATTCCACGACTCAATATTTCATAATTGACTACTTACAGTGCCGGTATCTAGCTATGTTGGAAAAGACTATTAAGTCGATTAAAGAAAATTATGTAACCAATAATGTTTCACATTCTTCTGCAATAACATTATAATAATAAGTAACAAATAATTTTTTCCATTACCCTGTAACATCGTCAAAATAATTCCATTTATATATAATATTCAATGCACTCATAGAAATTAAAAGCAATAAAATCCATGCGATTCACCCATATTGCATGGTATAATGCATGACATGTGAATCTATGAATTCCTATGATGATGCCTGAGCCAAAACAAACTTACCATACTAGTAAAAAGGTAAAATGGAGTCTAAAACAATAATAATAAAAATCAAACATCATGTTCACCACCCAACAGTGAAATGAAAACAACTATAATAAGTGGGATCCAAAATAACAATTCAAATCCCAAGTAATTTGGATTATCGATGTACATGGGTGAACTAATCTTAGGCATAGTATCATTAATCAACTGCAACACATCCTATTATCTTTTCTAATAATACAATGAATTAAGACAATAAAAAGAAACCTCTAATACCATTATGTGACATCCTCAACCAACACACTTGATAACACCCATTGGATAGGTGGCCAAAAAACCTTAAGCATGCCTCCCCATACACGAGAACCTATAACTAGCATTTACGGTCTGTTAAGATATAGTAGGGAGACTATAGCTTCTTCTTTTATAGTATCATAGCTAAGATATTATAAATAAAAAATCAGAATATGAAAAATAGAGTTTCATATGTATGACTTCGAAAAAGTAATAACCCATCAATAAGAAAATGGAACCATATATAGAATGATAAGTATATCATGATACTACAACGAAATAGAAATTCCTGCAAGTAGAAATATAGTTCCACAAATCTATAAAAAGTATAACAAGGAAAAAAATTATGACCAATAGCATCACAAGACAAGGCTCGGTCCCATGATTCCAAGATCCCAAGATGTAATAAATCAATCATCTAGAATTAGATACATTCCCTTGGCCCTACCTAAATTTATGAAGTCTATCCATGTACGAAATGGTTTCCCAAATATGGTGTGAGATATGCTCAGTATTCCACCACCAACAGTGTCTATAACTCACCATCCAGTGTATATAATATGATCAGTGTGTATATATAAAAATGGAAAAAATATAATGAAAACAATCAATAGTCATATCTAGTTCTTGATGGACACTAGGTTTACACTACCTTCTTTGTCACCTGATGAGAAGACTATGAACAGATATAACCATAAACAAATACATGAATTTTAAAAATCTAGTATGTATATATATTCTCTATATTTTTAATGATTATTATAACCATATATTTACAAACATACTATAAGATGGGACATTAGGTGTAACTCATGCATCTATTTCTAATAACTAGAATTTAATAAATTAGTAGGGGTTCCATGCCTGATTATCATAAGTCATAATGGTGTCCAAGACCATGTATCAAGGGTGTATAGGACTCCAAGCATGATTATAACATGTATATGGTACTCTAGGCCCAATTTTCACCAGTATATCAGATTTCATGCTCGATTGTCACTTGTGTATGAGATACCATACCCATTTTTTACCAGTATATGGGATTACATGCTCTATTATCTCAATTATTTGTGATTCCATTCCATGGTATCAGATGTAAATAGAGTCAATTAGGTTTTATAATTCATTAATGTTCCACTTAAACATGGGTGTAACCATTGTTTCTATAAAATCATGTGATGTGTACATGAAAATTACCTTCCATTTAATTAATTTTAGTTACAAAATTTAGGATCCAAGATAGATCCTTATAAAAGATGTTTTGGAATAATAATAATACCTCATATCAAGGGAAAATTTCATATTCACTCCTCAATGGGTGGTGTTAGTCAATGTGGACATATCCCAACAAGAATAATGAGGAACAATCTTATTTATATGAATAATTAAAAAAAATAATCAATTTTTAAGGGAATTTGTGGAAATATAGGGAACATATGTCATACAACATCACCATGCATAATATAAATAATAAATATATGATTGATAACTACTAGACCACCTAACTTATGGTATAAGAGGAGTAATCATCCAGTATAAACATTTGATTCATCCTATAATTAAAAAATCAAATGATCATACAAGCACCTAAAAAATATTTAATATTAGCTATCACCAAAATAACTTCATTGATAGGAAAATGAATAATTAAAGGAGGTAAATTAGTGGGGAGATTACCATCATCAATAAGACTGGATATACAAAACTCAAATCAGAGTTTGAATGGAAGAGTTACTTCAAATCATAGATTAGGCTTTGAAGATCTTCAATATAGTAGAGGTGGGATTCTATATGTAGAGAGGAAAGATACAAGAGTTAGGTTCTTAATAAAAAGGATAAGGAAAATGTATTTTTTTCAAATTTTTAATTGGTTCCCAATTTGGATGCACATTTATCCAAACTATGCACCAAATTTTCATCATCTACTATCCACAAAAAGATCCATACGTGGTTTGGGATAATGGTTTTTATAACTATTTTCAACCCATTTTCGTCCCTATATAAAGGCATATAGCACCCCCTTGTTGTTTTTCCAAACTATACGGACTCTAGTGCATGATTTTGTCAAATCATGTACTTGGCCTTTTCCTCCATAACTTGGAGATTCATGCTCTAAACAATCTAAAGATTCTCCTATGAACTTTCTGATGTCATAGGGTAAATTAATAAGGGAAAACTATTTAAACCTAAATTTAATAATTATGTAACTTATCAGAATAATTGGGATCTTACAGTGCAACTGGGTAATCATCATATGGTCTGAGTTGAAAATTCATTAACTCTATGGCCATCAAATGCACCTCTATTTATTTGCATATTTCTAATGGTAAAATTATATGAATCGTGGAGTTGGATTAAATTTCATTGGATGATATCCATTGATAAATATTAGTGTAATTTATATAGACAACATCCAATGGTCAGTTTGACAGCATCATCATAGTGTTGTTAAATATTTCATCCCATAGAAATAACATTGTTTGTTAGATTATAAACATTAATCATTCGATTAAATAAACATTTTTTCAATGAAATGAACATTTTTTCTGATGGTCATAACTGATTTCATCTGATGGAATGCACTAAGTATTTCTACAAACTAAACTGAGGTCATCAGATAAATTAAAATAAGTTTATCATTTGGACAATATTGATTTCGTCTGATAGACTAATATAAGTTTATATGATGGACTGTGTAGAGCTCTTATGATGGAATATACTTCATTTTTTCATCCAAATTTAATGTTCATATTTTTTTCAATTATAAGTTCTTTAATGTTTAGTAAAAATTAGTTTTTCTAAGAAAAATATTCTAATTCTTGGAAAGTATAATGTTTGTAAAACATGGAACATAAGAAATTGTTATGGGATTTTCAGAACAAGTATTAGAAAGCATATAAAGTACAACTTTTGACTCAAAATTGATCACCAATTAAATACATGTATATTTATTTATATATATTTTTAAACATGTTATTTTAGTATTTATTTTATAATAGATCAATTTAATTTTAATTCATAATATTTAAAAATGTATCACTCATTATAATATAACTATTTTCTGCTGGTAACTAATATTTTCATTGGCTGTATAATTTTATTCATAAAAATGAATTTGACCATATAACATGATTTTAATATAATTATTATAGAAATTAAAACAATTTTATTTTATTATACTTCAAAATTTGACAAAAATCAATTATAATATTAGTATGTATAGCACATAAATGTAATTTAATGAAACAAGTATCTTTTCAGACAATAAGAATTTCTTGATTTACAAGTAATAGCTATTAGAGAGATGTTACTTTTATTTTTGTTATATCTTATCAATACATTCCATTTAAACCATTATTTAACCATAGTATAGTAAACTTCAATACATATGAAAAGGAAATTCTAAAAAATTATTTTTACACATACAATTACTTAATTTGTTATTTAGCCATACTAATTTAATTTTTTCAATTCATAATTATTAAAAAATAATTTTATCTTTATTTCTTCATATATTTCATAATTTGATTACCCCTATGATTACCCACTAAATAAAGGCTAAATTTTAACGATTATAGAAAATTTTGTTATTCATTTTCTTTCAGAATTTCATATGAAGAAAGGTATTGAACATATTATAATTTAATGAAATTAATCTAATTGAAAATCTTTGGGTGTTACACCTGTGCACATGGAATATAACCATGTTTATGTATATGATTCATATGTTGATTTCTATATATATAAAAATAATATGTCTTTAAAATAGTTTTCTATCCTAACATTGGAGTAGATAATGAAATACATAAAAATCTATATTAATTAGAAATGGTAACTTTTTATACTTGGAGGATCAGTACATGATGAAAATTATTTGGGGAATGTGGTTGGAATCAAATACATATTACTCTAGATGACCATGGTTCTAAAACAAGAAATAAAAATTCCTACAACACACATGTACACAAAATCGATAACACATATGATTAGAAGTGTTTATAATTAGTCAGGGTGTGATGTACATCCCAATGGGTAATGGGAATTAGGTAGTGAGTTAGACAAACCCAGTAAACCATCACAAGAATGAGTCAAGGTGTAACACCCCAGGTAAATAAAGAATATGAAATTTTCACATTTATCCATATTTGTGAATAAAATATTAATATTACTCTAAAGTGGACACTATGCTCGATGGCGTACCCAATACGCAACAACGAGTTTCTTGGGAATCTTACGTTGCACTCTAATAATAAAATAATATTATTTTAAATGTTAGTTAACGCCTAACTCTTGTAATGGAAATAATGAATAGAACTAACTAAAAATGATTTTATATGTTGGTCAAATAGTTTTACTTTTTACAATAAATTTTAGAGGATTAAAAATTCAAATGAATCCAATTTTAATCATAAACATTTTAATATTCTTTATAAGGTCGATTAACTGCCTTTTGATGGAGAACCTCTTTTAAATCCACTTTTTGACAATTTTATGTGTTCTACTTGACAAAATAAAATTCTTCTTTAGAATCGGAACATCAAAATTTACTTTGTGTAAATTTTTGTTATTTTTCCGATAAAGTTCATTTTTTTAATGAATAGTGAAAAATGTTGTATTTTAATTCAAAACCTCTTTTTAAACTAATTTATTTATATGATTATATTTTCTTTTGAATTTATTTTGAAGTGAAATTAGAATATATTTTTACCATTTAATCTAATAGTGGCCATTGGAATTAATTTCATCTTGAAATTGGACTTAAACTAGTGTCAATCTTTTGATACTTATTGTTTCATAAAAACACGCTATTTTCTCTGACAGCGGGAATTAATTATTAAATTAATTAATGTAACTTATATGTTTTTAATTTTGTAAAATAAATGTCATTTTTGAATTCGGAATATCAAATATAGCTTAGGGTGAATTTTTGGTATTTTTCTAGAAAACTTCAATTTTTGATGAATCGTGAAACCACTTAGTGGTACTTAAAAAACTGATTTTTCGTTTAAATGAAATTTTACCACCTATGTGTTTTGAATTTCAAAAATCCGACATACATGGTTGTCATAAAAAAGTAAAATTTGGTTCAATGGGATTAAAATATTTTTTTTGGTGAATAGTAACTTTTAAGTTTTTAATCGCGATTAGAGGTAATTAGTGTAATTTAAGGTCAAAATAATGTTTTAATAATATGAAATGACCTAGACACATGTCCTACCCTCATAGTATGAGTCATGGCCGACCAAGAAAATCCATGGGTCAACTTGGGGACCCCATGGAGCCACTTTGGTTGGAAAATGACATAAATACCTTTTTATTTAAAGTTAAAATTAAAATGTCACAAACATGAGTTGTTTTACTAAAACTATTTTTAAATGGGGATATAAAAGTCATATTTTTTACTATAAATATTCATTATAAAGATAAAAAGATTTCCTACATCATGATATTTTTTTATAATTTTTTAGACATCAAATATATTAAATTATTTATGACATCATGGTGATGCACCGATTACTTCATTAATAAGGGATTTAAATAAAATGAATATATAATGTTAAAACTATAACTTAAACATGTAAAAAACCTATTGGATTGGTGTATTTCGAACCCTTATCACCTTATCCTCAAAAAAATCAATGTGGGACCTTTAAAATCCGAAACTCATTCTAAAATAAAGTAACATTTCTTTAATTTCCAAGAGTGCCCATCCTCTCCTCTTATAAAAGGCCCCCACCTCCACCTCCTTACCCACACCTCCCAAGCCTTTGTCTCAGACAACCCCTGACCATTTTGTCTCTCCACATCCATATCTTTCTCATAGAATCCTCACTTTGGGCATAAGTCTTCTCAAGGTAGCCTTTGAGCCCAAATCTAAGAGAGTTACCCGATTTTAAGGTAATGCCTTCACTTGTGTTCTTTTGTTTTATTTTGCTTCTCCAACCCTCTAAACTATTTTTATTCCTTTATTTTGTAACAACACCAGTATCTTAAATATACTAGGATGTTTTTATAAGAATTATTCGAGCTACACTGACACACACCTACATCTAATGGTTAAATAACATACTGTTTCTATGGATGGCGAATTTCTGCCTCACGAAACGATGATTGTTCAACACTTTTATAACACCTTCAAAGGTGGCCATTAAGATGTCACTATATTTATATATGATATATAATATTTTTATGTTTTACTTAAGCTTCTGTATTTTTCTTTTGTGGCATACCTTTATGGTTTCCATTGTGGGTAAACACGATAATTTCATTTTAGGAAGTGCGGACTACGGCCCCCTCAAAGTGATTTGATTCGTTAATGCCATATGTGGGATGTATAAAGGATGGATTTAAAGTTATTATATATTATTTATGTTACATATAAATGATGAATATAATTCTGGAATTAAAATATACATACCTCTCATTTGGTTTTAATTCCATTAATATGACATAGAAATGAAAGTAGCGTTCATTAGTACGTACGGCTTACCGTCTCCATGTACGGTGCATTTCATTTCTTACCTCTAAATGATTATGTAATATTACAAAAACTTGTATATTCTGGATATATATGATATCAAAATCTTGAATATCATTCTAGATATAATGAACCTTTGACCACACGAACAACATGTAATTGTAAGAAGTCCACTTTCGACTTAAGAACCAAATATCGACAAAACAAACATTATTAACTTAAATGATTACATAATGCTTATAACATGGAAATAAGTGATATAAAAGGAATAATTAACTTTAAAAAGGTTCTTAAGCAAGTGGAAATTAACTCAAGTTTATTATTCAGGATGTTAAAGAATGATCGGGTCAAGTCGGACCCAAGGTAAGGGATCCTACCTCTCTCTTTATTTTTAAGTACTCTTGTTATGTCACTTCTTTTAAGCTCATCTTTGTTATGTTGGGGGATGTTATTTTCTATTCCTATTTCTGTAAATTTTATTTTCATATGATTAGATACCATATTTGATCTCATCAATCCATTTTGGAAGTTTTGAGTGGCGCCGTTAGGCTGAAGAATTTTCATAAGGGATCCTACCTCTCTCTTTATTTTTAAGTACTCTTGTTATGTCACTTCTTTTAAGCTCCTCTTTGTTATTCTGGGGGATGTTATTTTATATTACTATTTCTGTACATTTTATGTTCATATTATGGGAGACCCTATTTTATCTCATCAATCCATTTTGAATGTTTTGAGTGGCGCCGTTAGGCTGCCGAATTTTCGTAAGGGATCCAACCTCTCTCTTTCATTTTAAGTACTCTCTTTTATATCATTTCTTTTAATCCCATCTTTATTATGTTTGGGGATGTTATTTTATATTCCTTATACATTACTTTTTATGTTCATATTATGGGAGACTCTATTTGATCTCATAAATCCATTTTTTGGATGTTTTAAGTGGCGTCGTTAGGCTGCCGAGTTCTCGTAAGGGATTTTTCATCTCACTTTTATTCTCGTGACATTTATGATACTTTTGCCACTATTTCCTTTAATTGGTGTATGTAATGCCCATTATTATACACTTTGTGTAGTATAATTTCATTTATGGGTATTTACATCTTCATTTTATGACCCATCTTCCATGGGGTGTACTTTTCGAAAGTTACCCAACTCGGTAAGGGGACCTTTCATCCTCCTTTTTTTAAAGACTTCTCTTGTTATGTCTTTTAATTCACATACTATTATGTTGGGATATGTTCTCCTATATCCTTATTTATGTAAATTTTATGTCCAAGTGATTATATTCCCTTTATCTCTCTCATCAACCCTCTTTGTAAAATTTTATGTGACGCCATTAGACTGTCGAATTTTACCAAGGGAACTTCTTAACCCAATTTAGATTTCTTTGGGTTCAACATGTAGTTATTAAATATGTCATCCTTTGAATATGTGTGAATGAAATTTTATTGTTTGACACTTAATATCCACTTATATTGGGTGAATTTATATTTTTCACACATAATTATGAGATTGATTTATCCTTAATTTAAGGATACCTTCTTTATAATGGATTTATTCTCATTTTACATTTCTTTTGAGACTTAATTGTTGTTATGCACCAATTAACTCTTATATGGTGGGTATACTATCCTTTGACATATTATATCATGAATACCTTTATTGTCATGATATTATAATGTTCAGATTAAATGTTATTCTGCAATTATTTTTATTCAAGAGTCTCTCATTTTGCTAAAAACTATTTAACAAAAATATCCTTTTAAATGTTTTAAAGATTTCTTATTCTAAACCTTTATCTTTAATGACCATGTTTTCAAAATGGATTTTAGTATTTATTTATATGGACATTAATGCTTTAAAATTATAATTCCAATAAAATATTCAAAGTGGTATGGGACACTTTGATTCAAAAATATCTTTTAAATGATCTTTGAAAATGGATTGATTAATTCAAAATCTTGGAATTACTTATTTTGAGTGAAAATGAAATGTTGTTATTGAAATGTTTATATTTTCAATATTTTATTTGTAATGATGGTACTTGGACATTTTACGGGTGGTTACGTGATAAACCATATGACGGGTGGTGCCGTGAATACCAGGACGGGTGGTTACGTTATAACCTCCAATGCATTGGGTATGGAAGTCGGCCGTATGGCTATTCCATTAAGTATGTGTGGAAGTCAACAGTATGGTTATTCCATTTAAGTATTTTTATGTCCCAAGTTACCTTTATATGTTATGTGTTCTTTATATGGGTTTTATGGTAATCTTTTGGTTACAAAAGGGTATGTAATGATATTTTATTCAGTGAAGAGTTTTTACTACTTCTTAAAGGTGAAAGGTATTACTTTGATAAAGTATACATGGTTTACTTATTCCTTTCAAAAACTAACAGTTTTCATTTTTTGTGTATCCCTTGCTGAGATTTTTATGCTCACCCCATTTTTTTTTTTGAAATGTTTTTCACAGGACTTAATGTGGAATAGGGTCAAGGATGGGATCAAGGGAAAGTCATGCTATCTAAAACATGGAACTTGACATGTTTCTTTTTAAGAGTTTTTATTTTATGGAAACTTAGTATAAGTGTCTACTTTGTAATCTTTTGAGATGTAATAGTTATGATCTAATTCTCTGTAACTCTAAACCTGAAAAGATCCTCAATGTAAATTATTCATTTAATTCAATATTAAGTAAGGTTTAAGGTTGGGGCCTTATAGTTGGTATCAGAGGTTGGTTTAGATAACTTTAGAGGTTAGGGTATTCTCTAAGCATAAGCAACATTACCATAATGGTTAGGATTTCAGAAAGAGTCCTAGTTTTAGATAAATTGAATGAGTAAGTATATCTTAGTGTTTATCTTACTCATTAGTACATGATGGTTTTTTTGATATACTCACCCTGAATTTTCTATTTTTAGTGAATGGATGGATCTAGCAGGCACCAAAGTGACAATAGGTTTGAAAGAAACTGGGGTGGTTCTCTGATTAAGAGACTCGATGAAATGGTGGATTCAATGAGGAAACTCATGGTTTTCTAAACCAACTATCAATAATTAATGATCAACCACGTGTACCTTGGTATGTTCTATAATTCATCATGTACGAGATGACCAATTGATGTGGAAGTTCAGGTAATAATTATAAAGGTAACCATTATGGTTTATATGATCCTTACTTTTGAGGTAATTATGGGTTATTATATATTATAATGGAAAATGAATGGCATGAGATAAAATTGAGGTTAAAATATGTTATGATTATTTTTGAAGATTTTATCTCGTTTTGGGGAATGTTTTAAGAATTATATAGTTTTGGAAAAAAGGCAACACGCAGACCTTGTGACAACCCGTCGTGTCGGACAAAGCTGTGGGAATCGAACCCACAACCAAAGTGTGACTGGTATTTATCACCTACCACCGGACTACGTGAAGTCCCTAGTTATGCTGACCAATTCTTTTTAGTTAGATGGTTTTACGAATCAAGAGTAAGTTTATTTTGGGTTATCTATGGAAATGATTAACCTATCATGGAGGATATGTGATTAGGTTAATTACTTTTCAATATGAGAATTTAAGAGCAACTGATGTTATTTGGAGATAAAAGTTAATTTGTACCTTGGAAGACTATGTGATTAAATCCTTCAAATATTTGGGTTTCAATCTTAGTTCGGTTTACTTTGAAGAATTTTATGGACAACTGTTTATCGAATGGTCTTTGTTGAACTTTGTGGTTTTTTTGTACAAATTTTCGAGATTAAGAATGGATTTTCTTTTTATAAAGGATTATACTTTTGTGGATTATCTGATCTCATACTAACAAATTTGGTTTTGGATTTTGTCTAAAGACCTGGGAAATATATCTTTCTCTTTTCTGGATTAGGTGATTCTCAAGAAGTTGATTATAGTACTCTTAATGTGAACAAGTCTTCCTAAATACTCGTCTTTTGGAGATAATATGAGTTTGATTAAAGAATATAGTAAAATTTGAAAGTCTACATGATAAGTAAGTATGTTTCATTATGATTTAGTTAATCTCAAAAATAAATCCCTCAATTAAGAGTAACTTAAAACAAAAATTCTTTCTATTATTTTTTCTACTGGGGAATCGAATATCGTTTAACCCATCACAAGTTTGTGATTTTCTTATGATTAACTTTCTCCTAGACATGTTTACTATCACTCTCCATCAGAACATGACCCTTTTTCCCTCCATGTCCATATTTTCATGGTTGGAATCCTAGTATGGGTTAACTCGGGTGACCTTTGTACTTCTCTTTCGTTATTTTAAAGTGATTTTGTTACTGACTCTTGTTCCGATGTGGGATTTTCAATGAAGTTTCCAAACCCAATTTTAAAATAACGAGGACGCAATTCCCAAAAGGGGGGAAGGATGTAACACCCCAGGTAAATAAAGAATATGACATTTTCACATTTATCCATATTTTTGAATAAAATATTAATATTACTTTAAAGGGGAAGCTATGCTTGATGGCGTACCCAATACGCAACAACGAGTTTCTTGGGAATCTTACGTTTCACTCTAATAATAAAATAATATTATTTTAAATGGTTGTTAACGCCTAACTATTGTAATGTAACGAATGAATAGAACTAACTAAAAAATTATTATATATGTTTGTCAAATAGTTTTACTTTTTACAATAAATATTAGATGATTAAAAATGCGAATAATCCAATTTTAAGCATAAACATTCTAAAATTCTTCAAAAGGTCGATTAACTGCCTTTTGATGGTGAACCTCTTTTAAATCCACTTTTTGACAATTTTATGTGTTTTATTTGACAAAATAAAATTATTCTTTAGAATCGGGACATCAAAATTTACTCTGTGTAAATTTTTGGTATTTTTCCGATAAAGTTCATTTTTTAATGAATAGTGAAAAATGTTGTATTTTAATTCAAAACCTCTTTTCAAACTAATTTATTTATAATATTAGATTATATTTTTAATTGGTTTCAAAGTGAAATAAGAATATATTTTTACCATTTAATCCAATTGTGGTCGTTGGAATTAATTTCATTTTGAAATTGGACTTAAACTAGTGTCAATCTTTTGATACTTATTGTTTCATAAAAACACGCTATTTTCTCTGACAGCGGGAATTAATTATTAAATTAATTAATGTAACTTATATGTTTTGAATTTTTTAAAATAGACATCACTTTTGAATTCGGAATATCAAATATGGCTTAGGGTTAATTTTTGTTATTTTTCTGGAAAACATCAATTTTTGATGAATAGTGAAACCCCTAAGTGGTACTTAAAAAACTGATTTTTCGTTTAAATGAAATTTTACCACTTCTGTGTTTTGAATTTCAAAAATCCGACATACATGGTTTTCATAATGAAGTAAAATGTGGTTCAATGGGATTAAAATAATATTTTTGGTGAATAGTAACTTTTAAGTTTTAATCGCGATTAGAGGTAATTAGTGTAATTTAAGGTAAAAATAATGTTTTAATAATATGAAATGACCTAGACACATGTCCTACCCTCATTGGATGAGTCATGGCCGACCAAGACAATCCATGGGTCAACTTGGGGACCCCATGGAGCCACTTTGGTTGGAAAATGACATATATACCTTTTTATTTAAAGTTAAAATTAAAATGTCACAAACATGAGTTATTTTACTAAAACAATTTTTAAATGTGGTTATACAAGTCATATTTTTTACTATAAATATTCATTAAAAATATAAAAAGATTTCCTACATCATGATATTTTTTTATAATGTTTTAGACATTAAATATTTTAAATTATTTATGACATCATGATGATGCATCGATTACCTCATTAATAAGAGATTTAAATAAAATGAAAAGATAATGTTAAAACTATAACATAAACATGTAAAACTCCAATTGGATGGGTGTATTTCGAACCCTTGTCACCTTATCCTCGAAACAAATCAATGTGGGACCTTTAAAATCTGAAAATCATTCTAAAATAAAGTAAAATTTCCTTACTTTCAAAGAGTGCCCCTCCTCTCCTCTTATAAAATGCCCCCACCTCTACCTTCTTACCCACACCTCTCAAGACATTGTCTCATCAAACCCCTGACAATTTTGTCTCTCCACATCCCTTTATTACTCCTAGAATCCTCACTTTGGGCAGAAGGCTCCCCAAGGTAGCCTTTGAGCTCAAATCTAAGAGAGTTTCCCGATTTTAAGGTAAAGTCTTCACTTGTGTTCTTTTGTTTTATTTTGCTTCTCCAACCCTCTAAACTATTTTTATTCCTTTATTTTGTAACAACACCAGTGTCTTAAATATACTAGGTTGTTGTTATAAGAAGTATTCGAGCTACACTTACACACACCTATATCTAATGGTTAAAGAACATACTGTTTCTGTGGATGGAGAATTTATATCTCACGAAACGATGATTGTTCAACACTCATATAACACCTTAAAAAGTGGACATTAAGATGTCACTATATTTATATATGATATATAATATTTTTATGTTTTACTTAAGCTTCTGTATTTTTCTTTTCTGGCGTACCTTTATGGTTTCCATTGTGAGTAAACACGATAATTTCATTTTAAGAAATGCAGACTATCGCCCCCTCAAAGTGATTTGATTCGTTAATGCCATATATGGGATGTATAAAGGATGGATTTAAAGTTATTATATATTATGTATGTTACATATAAATGATTAATATAATTCTGGAATTAAAATATACATACCTCTCATTTGGATTTAATTCCATTAATATGACATAGAAATGAAAGTAGCGTTCATGCGTATGTACGGCTTACCATCTCCATGTACGGTGCATTTAATTTCTTACCTCTAAATGATTATGTAATATTATAAATACTTGTATATTCTAGATATATATTATATATATGATATCCAAATCCTGAATATCATTCTGGATATAATGAACCTTTGACCACACGAACAACATGTAAGTTTAAGAAGTCCACTTTCGACTTAAGAACCAAATATCGACAAAACAAACATTATTAACTTAAATGATTAAATAATGCTTATAACATGAAAATAAATGATATAAAATGAATAATGAACTTTTAAAAGGTTCTTAAGAAAGTGGAAATTAACTCAAGTTTATTATTCAGGACGTTAAAGAACGATCGAGTCAAGTCGGACCCGAGGTAAGGGATCCTACCTCTCTCTTTGTTTTTAAGTACTCTTATTATGTCACTTATTTTAAGCTCCTATTTATTATGTTGGGGGATGTTATTTTATATTCATATTTCTGTAAATTTTATTTTCATATGATGAGTGACCCTGTTTTATCTCATCAATCCATTTTGGATGTTTTGAGGGGCGTCGTTAGGCTGCCGAATTTTCATAAGGGATCCTACCTCTCTCTTTATTTTTAAGTACTCTTGTTATGTCACTTCTTTTAAGATCCTATTTTTTATGATGGGGATGTTATTTTATATTCCAATTTCTGTAAATTTTATGTTCATATGATTAGAGACCCTGTTTGATCTCATCAATCCATTTTGAAAGTTTTGAGTGGCGCCGTTAGGCTGCCAAATTTTCGTAAGGGATCCAACCTCTCTCTTTCTTTTTAAGTACTCTCTTTTATGCCATTTCTTTTAATACCATGTTTCTTATCTTTGGGGATATTATTTTATATTCCTAATACTTTAATTTTTATTTTCATATTATGGAGACCCTATTTGATCTCATAAATCCATTTTTGGAAGTTTTAAGTGGCGCAGTTAGGCTGCCGAGTTTTCGTAAGGGATTTTTCATCTCACTTTTATTCCCGTGAAATTTATGCTATGTTTGACACTATTTCAATTGAGTGGTGTATGTACTGCCCATTATTATACACTTTGTGTAGTATAATTTCATTTATGGGTATTTACATTTTCATTGTATGACCCTTCTTCCATGGGGTGTACTTTTCGAAAGTTACCCAACTCTGTAAGGGGACCTTTCACCCTCCTTTTTTTAAAAGACTTCTTTTGTTACGTCTTTTAATTCACATACTATTATGTTGGGATATGTTATTATATATTATTATTTATGTAAATTTTATGTTCAAGTGATGAGATCCCCTTTATCTCTCTCATCAACCCTTTTGGTAAAATTTTATGTGACGTCGTTAGGCTGTCGAATTTTACCAAGGGAACTTCTTAACCCAATCTCGATTTCTTTGGGTTCAACATGTAGTTATTGAATATGTCATACTTTGAATATGCTTGAATGACATTTGATTGTTTTACACTTAATATCCACTTATATTGGGTGTATTTATATTTTTCACACATAATTATGAGATTGATTTATCCTTAATTTAAGGATACCTTCTTTATAATGGATTTCTTCTCATTTTACATTTCTTTTGAACTTCATTATTGTTATGCACCAATTCACTCTTATATGGTGTGTATACTATCCTTTAACATATTATATCATGAATCCCTTTATCCTCATGATATTATAAAGTTAGGCTTAAATGTTGTTCCGCAATAATTTTTATTCAAGAGTCTCTCATTTTGTTAAAAACTCTTTAACAAAAATATCGTTTTAAATGTTTTAAAGATTTATTATTCTAAATCATTATCTTTAATTTCCATGTTTTCAAAATGGTTTTCCGTATTTATTTATATGGACATTAATTTTTTAAAATTATAATTCCAATAAAAGATTCAAATTGGTATGGGACACTTTGATTTAAAAATCTCTTTTAAATGATTTTTGAAAATGGATTGATTAATTGAATATCTTGGAATTACTTATTTTGATTGAAAATGAAATGTTCTTATTGAAATGTTTATATTTTCAATATTTTATATGTAATGACGGTACTTGGACATTTTACGGGTGGTTACATGATAAACCATATGACGGGTGGTGCCGTGAATACCAGGACGGGTGGTTACGTTATAACATCCAATGCATTGGGTATAGAAGTCGGCCGTATGGCTATTCCATTAAGTATGTGTGGAAGTCGACCGTATGGTTATTCCATTTAAGTATGTTTATGTCCCAAGTTACCTTTATATGTTATGTGTTCTTTATATGGGTTTTATGGTAATCTTTTGGTTACAAAAGGGTATGTAATGATATTTTATTCAGTGAGGAGTTTTTACTACTTCCTAATGGTGAAACGTATTACTTTGATAAAGTATACACGGTTTACTTGTTGCATTGAAAAACTAACAGTTTTCATTTTTTGTTTATCCCTTGCTGAGCTTTTTATGCTCACCCTAAGTCTTTTTGAAATGTTTTTCACGGGACTTAATGTGGAATAGGGTCAAGGATGGGATCAAGGGAAAGTCATGCTATCTAAAACATGGAACTAGACATGTTTCTTTTTAAGAGTTTTTATTTTATGGAAACTTATTATAAGTGTCTACTTTGTAATCTTTCGAGATGTAATAGTTATGATCTAATTCTCTAAAACTCTAAAGCTGAAAAGATCCTCAATGATAATTATTCATTTAATTCAATATTAAGTAAGGTTTAAGGCTGGGTCCTTATACAAGGTGTCATCAACCATACTAAATAAATAATTAATCGGATCTACACGGTCATGGATTTAGGACCCTTTCCATGACTTTAATATATTCACCAAAATGATTTTCCTTCTCAAGAGATATATTTGGAATGTTAGACTAGTATATTTTTGATATTAACATTTCTAGTCGTATTAGACAACACACATTATATAGAAATGATCATTGTTATTATCATGTGAGGATATAAATTATAATTTAAATATATGAACCAAAACCTATAGACTACTCAGGATAATGTTCATAAGAAATATGATCAACAGTAATAAAAATGATTCTATAATTTAAAGAGTCCCAAAATCACCAAAATCAGGGTCTAAAATCCTAAAAACTATAAATAAATCACTAAGAAAATTAACTATTAAAATATATTGATCAGATTGTTACAAATCATATTATTAGATCTTACCTTACCCAAAAAAGAAAAAACACAAGAATTAAAATTTATTTCATATAGTATTCAGATAAATCCCAATTTATAGAATTACATTTCAAAAAATGAGGAGTATAAAATACAATAAAATAATAGATCATAATACAATAATGGATTACCTAGACATTGGAATTAACAAAATAACCAAATCCTGGATTAATCTTTAAGAGGGTTGAAGAGAATTAGTGGATATAATAGGTGGATCCTAATAAGGGAGTTAAGTCAAGTTATTATAATTGAAGGGGAGGTGAGGTCAATTGTTTAAAGGATAAAAAAGGAATTTGAGATTTTTCCATTCAATAAAATTTTATTTAGAATATACCTGGGAATAAAATAGAGTTATGTACTTCCTCCAGTATCAAAATAGCTAGTGGTATACAACCAAAATTTTTATTGAATACCATTGGAGTTCTGGTGGTATATATATTTTTACCTCTAAACTCTTTTATTTATTTACCCTGCAAATATTCAAATCTGAATGATTACTACACATAATTACCCTTATATTTTTCATTTTATCAAATTTCAAAAAAAAATCCACATGGCCTCATCATTATCCTCAAAAAATTAAAATTCCTTTTTAAAATTTCATAGCTAAAGTCCCAAAAACATATTTATTTAGGTCAAGGTCATTTCAAACACTCTATAACAGGTTTCTTCATCCCTGAAAAAAATGCATCACACTAGACCTATATTAATAATCTAAACAATGAAATTAATTATATTTACTCTAAAATACAACCTTAGATTCTAATCATATCCTCAAATCATTTACTTTATAATTCACATATCTATTGGAAACACAAAATCATAATACCAACAATTATATAACCTAACACCTCATGTAACAAAAGAATTGTCTCAAGATTAATTAAAGTACACCTCTAAATTACATCTCTCATATAATTAGAATTATCAAAATGGTAATACTCTGAAAAATTATCAATAATATTCAAAGACTAAAAACCATAATATTGTAGCCTTTAAAATAATCCCATGATTTGAATTTCCAAAGGTTTCAATGTCTAACGATGTTCTTCACTCAAATATTTACCTATGATATTCTTTTACATCTCTTTCACATTTTTATATATATGAAACATGATTATTTATTAAAATATACTTTCAAAATCCATTCTAAAATCCTATTTCAAATCTTAATTTAAAAAACATGTTTATTCAAACACATTTCCACACAGTAATGAAGATCATTTTAAATTAAAAATAAATTTCCATTTCCATTGATTTTATATAATTAATCTATTTGGTAAAACGTTTTTCATCATTACATTTGAAATATCACATAAATTTATTTAAAACCCCAATGATAAATTCAATTAATAAATACATGATTTCAGAAAATCAAAATTTTCAATTTCAATGCCAACATTTTATTTTGTATCATCCTTTTCCTACTAATTATAAAATAGAATTTCAGTAACATTTCACTATACTAATTTTCAAAAAACATTATAAAAACGTGTAAGAAAGAAAAAATAATAAGCCAATGGCATGCATAAATAATGAAATTAATCAAATGTTCTCATTAATAAAACACTAATAAAACAACAAAGTTAATGCCTTAGAAATATTCAATATCAGATAAAATTTTACAAACAAAATAAAAACATAATTTAGGGAAGTAGTAAACACATGATCTCGAATATATGACCGAAGAATAGTGGATGAAAAGTTTGAAACATGCCTTATTAATTTTAACAGGTTATGGAACAATTTAAGCAAGTTTAGTGGGGGATAAATTATCCCTTGTAATACTATTAACATAAATTAGTATATCTATCACAATCAGGTAGAAATTATTGATTCATATTAACAAAATCATAAAAAATATATTTATATAAAGACAAAATATATATATATATATATTATAACATTTTGGGTTCATAAAACCTCCAATTGATTCCATCTATAATAGAACCAAACACAGATGGGAACACAATATGTTATGGATCCCTATTATGAAAACCTAATGATATCTATATATGATGCGTGAACTACGAGAGAAGTTGGATCCCAGCTAAGGCTAAGGAAACCAAAAGTTTCTTATAGACCTAAAACATAGGTATAGAAACATAAATACCAGGACATCCTTGGAAAAGATGTTTTTTTATAAATATGTTTTTGTTTTTTATTAGTTACTTATCAAGTTCAGATAGACCTATCTCCCATGTAATCTCAATATCAACGGTCCTAATAATCCTATGTAAGAAATGATTTCATTATCAACATTTGAAGTCACTTTTTAAGGACCCTAGCCTAAATCACCTAAAAATACCATTATTCAGATGTCAAAGGACACAAGGAGTTCTCCCCAATCCCTGGGGGTTATTAACATGTGAAGTGAGTCACAAAGTGTAGGTGGAGAGTGATTTACCCATTATGGTTTAATCAATTACGTGTAAATAATGAAATTCACGTATATGATTTAGAGGTATATCACACGATAATAATTCAACTCTAGATAAAAAAATAAAATTTAGGTTCTTATTAACATAGTTATATTCTACACGTAATAGCTAATCTCTAACAATAAAATCAAATGGAACCTGACTTATACAAGTAATAAATTGTACAGTAAGAAAAAATAATCCAAAAAATCTTCTGGTAACTATAGGGAAAAACAAAATAGACCATAATTTTGTGTTCCCACCTGATTTCATATATATAGTTTAAAAATAATATACGCAATATGAAACCATCAAGTCTATAATATGTATTGAATAAAACCAACATCGAAAAAATTTACTTATTTATGTAAATAAATAAGAAACATAGTTTTACAAATAGTAATCAGTTAAAACATAGCACTAGAATATAATTAATTTCTAAACAAGTAATACCCACTTCGAATGGAGAATATCTATGTTGGAAGGATCCATACCTGATATACCTACATGGATCTAAGTTCTTGAAATCTAATATTTAGAACTTTCTTTAACCATGATGCTCATCTCGATAAAAAGAAGTATAATAAAATGCATGTACACATATGAGAAGATGTGTTTAAATTGATTCATGGTGCAACACACATCTCTAAGGGTAATGTAAATTGGGGAATAAGTTAATGAAAAATAGTTTTTTATCCTAATAATGAGTTAAGGAATCAAAAAATTCGTAATAAATCAACGAATATTGTCTACGCAACCATGGATTTTTTTACCCTTTCTATGACTTCAATATATTCTTCAAAAATAAGTACAGGATCAAGAGATTTATATAGAACAATATACCTAGTATATACATAAATAATATGGGATAAAAATTCAACGGTGATTCAAATGATGAATTTAGGATACCCATATGAATTTATTGTTCAATAAAAAATAGATTTTCATATTTGTAATCTCATTTAATAATAACATACATTTGGGTTTCAATATTATCAAATTATTCACATTAAAATCCATCCATTTATAAAATATAGTGTAAACCATAATTTATAAATGAATTAGATTTAAAAAATCATGTTATGATGGAATAGTTTAACATAAAACCATGAAAAGTTCATGAAAATTATAAAAAAGTAGAAAAAAATGGTTTTTAATACAAGGAGTCTAGTTTTGTGAAGAAACAAAGAATAATTCATGCTATGTATTATCAGCATACTCATTCTTTAAAACATTATCTAAAATAACAATTTCATTTCTATATTTTCCATAAGACTACAACTATTCAAGAGGAAAACATTAGTTGATGAAGGAATATCAATTCATATCAATTTGTTTTATTAAAAATCATAGAACGTGTATTTTGGTACACCGTAGATATATATGTGATACTTTACAAAATAGATTAGTAGTTAATAAAGGTTACAAAACCCAAGACCAAATTTAAAAAAAAGCTTCCAAATAAGTAAATTATTATTCCCATTTAGGATTCATGTTGTCCCTAAATATTGATTATCAATTGTTTAAATAAATTTTGATATAATTTCTCTAATTTTACATAATAGATTTAGTGAATATAATTGACTGACATTGATTTCCTACTAAAAAACATAATAAAGATAGAACCCTTAGTAATATAATCAATATCGATACTTTTTGAACCATACTCATGTTTCATAATGGAATCATTTATTTTTTCACAATTAATTTAAACTATAAATTAAATCATAAGAAAAAAAATAAAAACAATTTCTTGTACATGAAAATATATTATAGATAAACTAGTACATAAAAAATATATAATTTAAAAACTATTATTACATATATTTATAAAGACGTATAGATTTTTATTTGTTATTTTAGGAAAATTAATTGGTTAAAAATCGAAAGAAATACCTATAGAAATAAAAATGGGTAAGAACCACCAACCATGATGAATACATGGATATGTATTTCCTCATCTTAGACGCCCTTCTAATGGAATCTAAAAATCATTGAAAAAATTTTTACTCTCCATCAAATTAAATTTCCCATGTAATAATAATCAATATATAAAAATTGAAACAAAACCTAACTCAATCATTAGTGAATGATCACAATAATTATATTAACAATTAAAAAAACAATGTCTCAATTCAATCAGAACTACAATTTCATAAATATTGTTCTAAAATTTGTAAATATTAAATAAATCATGTTGAAAGATTAATATAAAAAACTATAATCAAAGGATTATAAATATATAATCATAGTTAACCCATAACCCAAACAAGAAGGGACCAAAGTATTGTAATGGAATTCACTATAAGATTGGTGTACTTACAATTTAAATAATTGGTTTACATTAAAAAAATAAATTCAAATATAATAAAAGGATATATGGGAAAGGGGAATGGTTTTATTATGCTTAGACATTATTAATATGAAAAAATAATTTCTTAATCCACTATATGGGTAAAAATAAAAAGAACGGGGAAGTTGTATCTGCCACTCGAAATCCCCTAGTAGATGTCAAAACAAATGGTTCCATTTTATCTTAGGCATGGCTCCCCAAACACTAAAGGGCACTTAATCATAGTGAGGGTCTATAGTGGTATGGTGGTGAGAGTATATTCAGATATTATTGTAAAAGTAAAAAAAATTACGCAATATACATTTTTTTAAAATCAAATAATAAAATGATTTCCTTGAAATTGGTGATTAATAATAAGAAAAAATGTTGTGTCAAAATGAACTATACAAAACACTAAAATCTATACAATATCCCCATAAGATCATTTACATAAAATTTAAAATAATCAAATTAAAATATTTTGAATTACACCAAAATTATCTCAAATCCTATAGCAATACCAAACTCTCATACTATATCCTATTAGTAAAAATCAGTCATTAGTCATATAAAACATTCCCTTATAATGTCTTAAAAACATGTAGTCAGCTTGGGTACAAAATGGTATCCTGATAAGGGTGTGATTAAGTCTTACTAAACCACCATCGATAAACTGTATATGAATATAATATCTTAGTAATAAAGATCATGTTGATATAAAAAATATAATTTAATAGTATAAATTAATATAACATCCACAAATCATTAGGTTCTAATGTGACCCCAAGAATCAGCCATACCTTTTTAACAAAAGTTTTATGTCTCGGTCCATAATTTTATATCAGGAGACACTAATAATTAAAATTAGGATGATCTTAGGGAGTAAATTTAATTTTTAAATAATGTCAAACCCTTTCTGAGTCACCCCAAGTAATTAAAAAGTAGATGGTATCCTCACTGAACGCAATGGTGAATTATCCCATTATAAAGTATCGAGAATAATTTTTTTTCCTAAGGGGAAATGCCCATTACATTCTAACATATATTGTTTCATCATTGAAACCAAGTGGATTTACCCATGCATTAATAAATTATCAAGAATCAATAAAAAACCAAGTGGATTCACCCCAGGGCACTCAAACATTTATCATCATCAAAACACATATGAAACTCATCAATAATTTCATTTTATTCAATACACATTGGTCCATGTGTAATAATTATTTCCAGAGGATCATAGATCATGTATTAGGAATACCCTTCCATGTGACCATTCAAATATGTAATTCATGTTACCACTAGGGTTATCCATTATTCAATTTAGTTGGGTCTCTCAGATACTGGATCATAGATCATGTCGTAGGTATCCGTGATCACTCACCCACAATCATATCTCAGGTCCTGGGCACCCCTATCATCACCTGTTTAACTACCGAATGTTATTCCCAGGTTATGTAAACCACATGGATATCCAAAAGTTATTTTCTGCACTCCAACAAGGTGTTTGGGTCCTATATAGATGATTCATTACTTGATTTATGGATAATAATATATAATTATGTTTTCTTCAATCATGTGATAATGCCAGGATGACTTTATGTAAGAGAACACGTGATTTTGTTAATATATCCATTCAATTACATAAAATAATTTATGAATTATATTTTTTTGAGTTATATTCAGTTAAAAATATTATATATTTTTTCAATCAAAAAGATAATAGATTTATTTTAACAATTTTGAGTTTCATGAAATATATGGTTTTATTCAATATATTTATTTCTAAATTTTTGAATTTTAATATATATATAAACCTCGTTTTTTATATTATAAATTAAAAATTATTTTATAGTGAATTTTAGAGAATTTTCCAAAGGAATATTTTTTTATGTGAATAGTGAATGAAACACGTTTTTTTGTAAAGTGTCATTTCTATTTATTAAATAAAGTAATATAAATGTAAAATTTTTATTTTTATTTTTTAAAAAAGTAAAAAAAAGTATCCTCTAATTATATATTATCTAATTAATTACATTGGAATCATCATTCAATATAATATTGTTATCTGTTCATTTTTTACATAAAATCATTTTTTCTACAAACTTTTTTTCAAGGAATTTTATGATTTTATATTAAAATTATTTCTAGATACTTATAGAAATTGAATACTAAAAAAATTAATTCCTTATATGTAATTAAGATATTATAATTTTTAAATAGGTTTCTTTTATTTTTATCATTGTTAATAGTAATCATACTAAATATTTGTGACCTCCATATGGTAAATTGGGTAAAATAGGGTTAAAACTACGAGATAAGGCCCAAACATCACCTTAACACTTTCCTTTATTTTATTGAATATGTTTTATTTTACTATAATAATCCAAGATATAAAGATTTGGAATTTTCCTGACACTTTCCTTTGATAATGACCTTAATATGGTTTTAAGTTAAGAATTAAAAAATAACAACCTATTTTAATATCCCAAATACTTATTTGTTGAGATAAAAATATATTATCGTTAATTATAAATAGTTATTTGAAGTATTAATGAATTTTATTTTATCATGGTTGTTTATTTTAAATTTTTAGTGATAGAGTAATTACAGTAAAATCTTATGAAACACTGACACAATGCTTCTACACATAATGTAAAAGTCATGTAAATGGATTTTAAAAACATTATATATATAAAAATAGGGTTTAATGTTTTTTTACACAATTTTTTAGATAAATGAAACAAAATAGTATTTCTTTAGAATTTTATATATTAATTTCATCACTACTTTGGGGTCATTATTTTCAAACATTTTGAATATCCTTGAAAATGATTTTAATAGTATATTATGTTTAATAATATGTTATTTCATGACTTAATATTCATAAAAATATTATCATAAACCAATTTAATTGTATATGGTCAATAATTTCAATAATTTTCTATGTATGGGACACTTATCATTTTATAGTGAAATTCTTGTCTCATATAGAATAAAAAAAGTTGATATCATGGAAATTGTCAAAATGGTTAATAAGAGTATAAAACTAAGAGATAAGTGTTAAAAAAAGAACCTAAAATTACCTTAATTGTATATGATGAGAATATTTATACTATTCATATTTATATAATTTAAATTTTTCATTGTTTACACATGAACATGATAATTAATTTATACTAATCTATATTGATTTTATTCTATAAGTATTTCCAAATGTGCCCATTTCTACACATATATAAAAGGGAACCTCTTATCATCACTTCATTACACATTTTGAGAACTCTAGTTTTTAAATTTAATACCAATATATTTCCTCAAAATCCCTCACTAATTCTTATAATTCCAAGTCTCCACATATTTCCAGTCCAAGAAGTGTTAATTTGTAAACTGAAGATGTTATCTTAAGAGAAGGTATAAGTCATAACCAACCAATTTAAAAATTATTTATCCTTATAAATACACAATATATTATATAAAAAAGATGAAATAATAACATTATTACATTATATAAAGTTAAATTTTATTATGATTTTGGTACAACCATTTTTCCTCTCCATTTCTGTACTATGGGAAATGAAAACATTGTGTGTTCATGTGTGTGGATTACCACCTTCATAAAGATATCTATTTAATTTTTCAATGCCACTGAACATGGATTGTTATTATTATGGTTTTAAATGATATATATAATATTCATGAAATATTTATTGTTATATAAAGTTTATATATCACCAATTATCATACCTTTCCATCCAGGGAAAAATTATATCATCATTCATGTATATGTGTGGACTACCATCTCCACAAGTAGATTTGATTCTGTTTTCATACACACATTTCATGGATGGTTTAAAAATTATTTAATATATAAAAATGAATAATATGTCATAAATAATATTTTGAGTATGATTTAATACTAATCCCATTGACCATAGTCAACCTACATAATCCATTTTCGACTTAGAAGCAGAATAAACTCAAACATTCGATGGGAACATAATCAATATTAAGTATAAAATAATATTATTTAATTTAATTTTTTCATTAACATGAAAAATTTTATTAAGAAGTTAAATTTTTAGAATATTTTTATTATTCAGGAATATAAATAACATACATGATAATTTTTTCCCATGGTATGTGATAGTTTTCCTTAAAACCTGATATTAAACTTTTTAATGATTTATTATCAAAATATTACAAAAAAAGTCCATATTCTTAAAAATAATATTATCAATGTATTTATATTGAAATAAATAAATTATAAATGATATATTATTAATCTTTTTACAGTCATTTAATTTTTTCAAAATAAATCTGTCAATATATTTTATACAAAACGTTTTGACTTATTTTATAAAAGGAAAAAATTAATATTCTATTTTAATGGATATGAGGTAAACATCTTTTCATTCCACATTAAGCATTATTTTATATTTTGATGAATTTATAATAATGTATGTTTTATTTAAAGAAAAACCTTCTTCACTTTTTTCAATGTAATTTAATTTTTAAAATTAGGTTTTAAAGGAGAGTGATATATCAATATCTGAAAATGTTTTTCTTTTGTAATAAAAGGTATATTTTTATGATTTTGATGATGTAAATGATATATTTTATGTGTTTAATGTATGTTATGGTACATGGAAATTATTTATGATTGTAGGTGAGACTAATTTATCTGTCAATTGCATTGGGTAATGATTATGTTCTAAAAAATCTTATATTTTAACTAACGTAGTAGGTTATTCAATTATTAATGGTTCTTATAATGTTTCTTGCAAGAGTCTTACAAAGATGATTTGTTAAGGTACCTAAATGAATATTATATTATTCATATTTAATTTTTATGGAAATATTTTTATTTTAAAAGGTCGGATAATTATTTGTTCTTTAAAGGAATGATTTTACAGTGTAAGGATAATAAAGGTAATTTTTTTATATAAAGATTATGATAGTTACTGATGTTTTATAGGAAACCCTCATGATTGTGATTTTTCCTTTTTTCTTATAAAAAAATTTTTGAAAAAATTTGGGATGTAAAGTTGATTTCATGTATAATTAAACAATTATTTGTTGTCAAATTTTATTTTGTTAAATATAAACTCTCTTATATGATCTCATGGTTTTTAAATAAACTAAAACATTTATTTTCAATTTTTTATATGAACCTTATTTATCTTTTTTTTTTAAAATCCCACATTTTCAAAAAAATTAACAAGTTTTATGGATGATTAGTAATAATGATGATGTCAATTTGAAAATCATAAATATTCATTAAAATAAAAATTTTCACTTTTTAAGTATTGTATTATAGAGAAAATGTAAACTAGGTGGAAGTGTCCGATTTTTTATTTTTAGGTTTATTATGTGAGATTTGTGACAAAATTAAATAAATATTTAATCTATTAAGACCCTAAAATGTATGAAATTTATTTCATTATTTAAAACACGATATTATGTAACTTCTTAAATATGGGGCCTTGTAATTAGTATCAAAAAAAATAGTTGATTTTAGGGGTTATGGTATTATATTTAATTAGCCTGAAGAGATTTTAGTTCATGTTTATTATATATATAAATTGAATATTAAAACATTGCTTTATCTAAAATATGTATTTTTAGAATGGTTTTCCCCATAGTAAATTGGGATGTGGGAGTAGAAAGGCACCAGGAGGACAATATCCATCCAAATATACAAACTAGATGAGTTTTAATTGGAATAGAACAGTTTTTTATTCTGATGGACAAACTGATATAGGTTGTAACTGTTGGTGTTATCAATTTGATTGACTAACCATATTCACCAGTAAGGAACATGTCCACTGTAGATGATATCATGAAACAAAACCCTACAGTATTCGATAAATCATCTAACCTATTTATATAAGAATGATAGTTTGGAGAGCTATAAAATATATTTTAATTCATGCATTGTTTATAAAATCAAAATATAACTCTTGTTACATACTATTCAAAAGGAAAATCCAATCATTTTTTTAAATGTTTATGAATATCTTATGAAGAGATGATATTGATTCCTTGGAGTATGATATATTTGAAAATATGTTTTTTATAGTTATTTCCATAAATTAATTTCATAGATATTGGAAAATAAATTCTTAAGATTGAAGAATAAATATGATGATTTAGTATCATTTTATAAAGTAAACTTCACCCAACTAGAAAGGTATGCACTAAATTATGTCTGGTATTATTAATTTAAAATTTATCTTCTTTACTCATGATTGAATCCCAGATATCAAATATCATTATATTATATTAAATTCAAAAAAATTTGGAAACATGTTCAATGGGATGAAAAGATATAAATAATATTTTATTATTATAATATGTTCTATTTCAATAAGAAGAAGAATGGGTCCATATGGTAGGTATTGGGGAATCACCCATTGAAGAAGTCTGAATCTAAGAAAATAAATTTTTTATCTTTTGATATGGGTGGTAAAAATCATGCTAGTGAATGTATTACAAAATATGGTTTGTGTTTTCAATATGGAATGATAGAAATTGTTCCTCGTGACAATAAAGAAAATGACCATACAGCTAATGAATAAGTGATAGTAATTTAGTTTAACAATATTGAGATGGTTCATTATATGAGTACCCTTCCAAATATAACAATAAAGATATAAGTAAATAAGATCATAAGAATAAAGGTGTGGAAAAATCCTTTGTGACTACTTCATTCTATTTTAGACCATCCAGTGATGTGGTGTTAAGTAAATGACTTTTTTATTCATATTATACCAATGTTTTATTTCATTTTGGTTATACAAATTCTATCATTTAATACAAATTTTATGATAAATTAAAACTTTTACCTCAACAAATAAAGTTTAAAATTTTGGTAAAAACACATGGTGGTCGTAATAAGTAAAAAAAAGTTATAATAATCTTCATTTTTTTGTCTGTGGAAGGGTTTTACCATCTAATCATTTTGTCTTTACCCTTTTAGAATTTTTTCAGGTTATATATTTTGTTTCATATTTTTCATGCTAAGATAAATTATAAAGATAATGAAGTTTATTTCTAGAATTATTTTAACTTGGTATAAAATAATGAATTTAAATGATTGGAAGCATATCATGATGTTTTGAAATTTATTAAAGAGGGGAATTAAAGTTTTCTTGAAAATATCATTGAGAAGAAGGAAAATATTAAATTATTGATATTCTAATTTTAAATGAATATATAGATGTATGATTGATAAATTTTCTTATATAATAATGGATGGAGTGATTTAATTTACTATTTCATGTTTCCCTAATGCCAATTAAATTTAAAAACCACCTTATATAAGGTCTCCAGTATAACTTTTGGATTTAAAAAATAACGTACAATAGTTTCATGATAAATGATTCTTTTATCTTAGAAATTCACACTGGGGTGATCATATTTATTTCTTAAAAATAATAATGGTTTTTTGAGGGTTTTCATTGACTATATAACATAGAATGATATCACTGTTAATTGTCAGAATCTATTTCCACATATCGAGGACTTATTTAATCAGATCCAAGGAGATCAATATTTTTCAGTAGTTAATCTCAAGTCTGGGTACCCTCAAAAGAATTTCATGGAGAATGAAATTTAGAATATATTTTTGCATACTATGTTTTGGAATTATTAGTTTATGGTTATTAAATCTGTCTTTGTAAATTCACCAACTATATTTATGGACCATATGAATGACATTTTCTGTATGTTCTTGAATATATTTATGGTTTTTTTATTGATGAAATTTTGATATATTTGGAATCTTATGATGATCATGAGAAAAATTTTGGTGTTTTCAAAATGATATTAAAATTAATTAATTTACATCTAAAATTTATAAAATATTAATTCTTAATGAGATTAATGTATTTCATAGTACATATTGTAAATATATATGGAAAACCTACTGATATAGTTAAAACTTAATTGGTTGAAGAGTGGATCACACCTAAAAATTTTCATTAGGATTTATAGTTTCCTTATATTATTAGGTTACAATAGATGGTTTATAGAATAAATTGATCAATCATCTATCCCAAAAACTAATTAAACATAAAAATATGTTTAATTTAACTAGATGAAAAAAATTGATGAATGTTTCAAGGAAATGAATATATGATTTCTGAATGAATGGGTCATATCCATTCCATATATAAATGTTGACCTAGTTATATATAGGGAAGCTTATTTGAAGAAACTACTTGTTTAATGATTCTAAAAGATCATTTAATTTCTTATTCTTTACATTAATTAAAAACTCAGGATATAAATTATCCTGCACATTACCTTAATCTATTTACAATGTGATTTTAAAAAAAATCTTGAAATAACATTTATATAAAAAAAATTCAATTATATACAAATCATAAAAGTTTTTATTTATATATTAACTCGTAGACTGTTCAAAATGATTTAGTCAATATGGTAGGGGATGATTAAGTATTATGACTTCATGATTAATAACCATGTTATAAAATAAAAATGATAGGTAAAGATTTAAATCAGTAAGATAAAGCATTGACAACCATTGTACATTTTTAACATTATCCATTGACAAATGATTTTCAGAATTTATTTTTATAAATTTTTATGAAAAATAATCAGTTTTTTTAGGTTTTGTTTCATTAAACATTGTCAAAAACAATTAAGCATGCTCAAAAAGATGATCATGTTATATAAGAAACAGTTGATTTGATCTAGATATGTAATTTTCTTGAATTAATCATTGAAAAAAGAAGGTGTTTTGAGATTTATAAAATTATTCTTGAGAGCCTTGTGATTCCTAGTAAAATAGATAATTAATGATTGAAGATTATAAACCTTTTTTTATTCATCCTAGAACCACTAAGATATATAGAGACCTTCAAGAACATTTTCAATGCAGATAAACCAAAAGATAAATTCATAACATTACCATAAGCGGATTTACTTGTGAAAATGTTAAATGGGAAAGAAATATACAAGGGGATGCTTCATCCATTTGCAGTACTATAATTGAAATAGAAAAATAAATCTTTGGATTTCGTGGTGGGATTATCAACAAATCTCAAGGTAATAATACGATATGGGTTATTTTTTCTCATTTAAATAAATTTTTGTATTTTATTCATATTTGAGAAAAAATTTATTTGGATAATCATTCTTGACATCATTTTAGAGAGAGTAACATATTGCACGGGTCATAATTTCTGCTGTATATGACCGATATATCAGGATTACCATTAATACATTAAAAATCGTTCAATGTTAATTGGGTACAAAATTAAATTTTTGTATATATTTTCATATTCAATCTAAATCAAAGTAATAGTGAATGATTTTCATATTGGAATAAATTCTTTGTGATTTTAAAAAGAATTACCTAGGATATTCGGATTGGTATTTATCTATAGTCAAATTTCCATCTACTAATATTTTCGTTCTAGTATTAAGATAGAACCATTTGTGTAATTATATTTCAAACATTTTAGAAATCCATCTTGTTAGGTGAAGATAAGGTAATAGTTTTTTTGGGACTATAATTTGTAGAATAAATGTTTTATAAGGTGAACATAATTCACTATCACATGAGGATGACCTACAGAAGGAATAAAATTTATAAAAATAATTGGAAGTAACATCGTACATTCGAGGTTGGTGATTAGGGTTTTTATAATTATCTCTGTGGAAAACATTATTCTGTTATGGTAAAAAGTGAAAGTTATGTTTTTAGTTTGTTAGACCATAGGAAATCATGGAGAATTCTTGATCAGTTTCCTAGCAAGTTTTCTTATATTCTATTTTATCCATGATATAATATGTGTTTCATGTTTCATTGTAAAATAATAATGTGACCCATTCAACTCATATTTTTATTCCTAAATTATCGTAGTTATAAGTGAACATATTTCATGAGGAATAAACTTTTTATATTATTTACCATAGATAGAAGGTTTCATGTAATAATTTTTTTCCTTAGATTATGATTTTTAAAAAATACAATATGATTGATGAAGAAAACAGGGAATCAAAGGATTCTACAAAGAACAAATATCCCTGCATATTTAAAAATTGAATAAAATCATGAGGTTATAATTTAACAATGAGGAAGAATGTAACAATCAAGGTAATATATAAAATATATCAATTTCATTCCGTATAAATATTCATTAAATATATTTTTATAGATATATATTAACTATAAAAATACTATGTAATTTCTAATAAAAATTAAATAAGTTTTACTCTAACTAAATTGAGTTTGGTGTATTATTTGGTTTTGTTAAAAAGATTTATCTCTATAATTTTTAACTATTAATTTGAAAAAAATATTTTAATTTTTGATATCAACTAGAAAAAAAATATCTATAAGTAATTTTTTTGGAATTTTTTGAAAATACGTATTTATAAGTGAATAGTGAATGATAAATATATTTGTAAAAGATTCATTTATTTTCAGTAAATAAATTAATATAAAGTCACCATTATGTTTTAAATTTGAAAATAATTTAATATAATTAATCTTTAACTATAAATAATACAATAAATTACGGAATAATCTCATTATATTGGATTTTGGTATAAATTCATTTCTAGGCATAAAAATACATTTTCCTAATAAAATAATTGCATTAAATGAATTTATATTAAAATTTAATTATACAAATTCTACAATTTTTATCTTTAAAATTTAATTGCATATTTAGTATAATTAATTTAAAATTTGTTTAAAAAAATACCCTTTTATTTTTGGTCAAAATGAATACCAACCATAGTTAAAATGTTTCACATTAGAAAGGTTGAAAAGGGTAAAACAAGGATAAAACTATGATAGAAATCCTAAAAATAACACTAAAACTTGAATGTATTTTATTGGATAATTTATTTTCTACCAATACTATCTAAGTATCTAGAATATTACAGTTTCATTCCTCTTTCTATTTAAAATGACCTTAATATGATTATATGTGAAGAAATAAAACAAAATGTCAACTTATTTATTTTAATATATTTAATATTTCTTCATAGGGATAAAAAAATATCTTCTTTTATAAAGGGATATTTAAAATATTTTTGAATTTTTTATAATGGTAATTTATTTTTAATTTTTTTGGCTAAATAATTACCTTAAATTCGTCTGTGTTATTGATACAGTGCTTATCCATGTGATAAAAAAATCAATTATAATGATATTTAAAGACATTAAATATAATAAAATATTGATGAATTTTTTTTGTTCTATATATTTTTAGAATAAATAAAACATATTATTGTGTTTTTGGATGTTTATATTTTCATTCCAATAAAATCATTGTTTTATTAATGTAACACTATGTGAATAGTCATAAAAATTAATTTAATGGTATGTTATGTCAAATAATATTTTATATAATGATTTAAATTCCATAAAAATATTATCATATAATTTTTAATGGGATATAGTCTATAATATCAATCATTTTCCACTTTTGGGTCGTATTTTCTGTTATAGTAACATTATTGACTCCTATAGATTAAAAAAATTGAAATTGAAATAATCGTTAAAAGTGTTTGTGGTGGTTAAAACTAAGATATAAGGGTGAACAAATCATGTAAATTGTACAAATTTTATTGGGTGATATAATTTGGGCTCATAATAATTCTATAATTGATGTATTTCAATTTGGTACCACATGTACATTAATATTAATTTATATTAATTGCATACATTATGTATTTCCAAGGGTTCCATTTCCTTCCATTATAAATGGGAATATTCTCTCCTCCCTACCTCCCAACATTGGACAAAACTCATTCATCTATTCCATACCCAAATCACTTACCACAATCTCCCACTCTTCCCTAGAGGTTCAGGTATCAACAAAAAACCAATCTATTAATTTTTTAGGTGTGATCCAATGAGTTTTTCTAGGAAGAAGGCATAAGTCATAATTGACATATTTCTAATTTATTTATTCCTCTATCAATTTATAATATTCTTTAACCATGATGAAATATTAACATAAATATATTTTATACAATTAAATGTTATAATTAATATGGTATAACCCTTTTCAAATTGTTTTCCATTTTCAATGGTCCATACCTTCATCAACATCCATTTAAGCTTTCATAAGGCTTATTGGTTTCAAAAAAGAGTTTGAAAGTGTCCTAGATGATGAAGAAACTTTTTATCCATTATAAATGTCACAAAAACCTCATGGTATGTGTGGTTGGGGGGGTTGGTTTCTCATGTGTTTATGGTTCACCATGACCATCAAAATGTCTTGCCAAGACGTTTTAGATGTCATTTTGGGCCATGTGAGTTTCTATATGTAATGGTCTAGAAGAAATTCTTAATTAAGGGCATGGAATTAAAAGTGGAACAATGAAGGAATGGTAATCCCTAATAGGTAATATATTAACAAAATTCTCACAGTATTTCTCATAATGATGTAAAAACATGCTAGTTATGCAAAATGCTCCCTTTCACAAGCCATTTTGGCTAACTTAATGAAGAACCACCACAAAATTGGTCTGTAAATGGTGGAATATATGGTGGAAATCAGGATAGATTCTTAATATATAAACTTTTCCCAAATCATTCTTTATCTTTACTGGTTTTAAAATGGAAACTTTTGTGGTGTTAATTAGGGTCATAAATGTAGTTATAAGTATGTTATTCACAAATAATAATTTATTTACGCACCTCCCCTCAAATTCCTTCATTTTTTAGATGCATCATATGAACTAGGGTAAGGACAAGAGATTTATCCAATGAAGTTTCAGTTGATTGAATTTTTAGAGACCCTATTTTTCATTGAAATACTTTAAAATATTCTAAGAAATGTTTTTGAATTCGGGAGCAGAGATGGTGTGTGATTCCAAGGCCCTGTGAGCCTAGAATTGTTTTTATAAAAAATAGATATTTTAAATGACATGCACATAGTTTTTAATAAATAATTAAATAGTTCCTCAATAGTGTTTCAGATTAAAAATATGTGACCAAGGTTGAATTAATATTGTAGGATTTACCATAGGCATGACCTAAAGTTAATCGACGCTAGATATTCAGATGAGGTAGTCATTGGAAGGTACGTAAATAGAATTAATTTATAAATTTATTTATTTAATAAATTTAATACCCAATACCTAATCTCCTCTATAAAAATTTGGTTATGGAAAATCACCTCATTTGGCCAAAAAACCCTAGGGTCACTGATTAAAGGTTATGTAATTCATCATTGGTGAATAGAGATCAGATAAATACCGACATCCAAATTAAGGTGAATTATAATGCAGTGAAAGAAATGGGTCCTCTTCATTGTGGGAAAATATATTATTCACCAATTATTAGTCCTAATTGAGGTAGTAAATTTATTTTCTTTGTTTCTTCACATTTTTTAATTAATCGAGCATGAATCCTGGTTCTGCATTGATTTCATGGAAATTATCAACTTTGGAATAAACCCATTTGATGAAAAATAATTGTTAATTCAATTTTCTATCAATTATTATGCCATGTTTCTCACCCTATATTTCCCAACATCCAAATTATTGGATGATAACATGAGTAAAATTATGTTTACCACCCTTGTTATGTGGATTTTACCCCTTTGTTTTTTATATTCTTTATTGTTGTCCAAGAAGGCAGTTGTTCAACTTTTTCGGATGTTTTAAGATGGATTGATCCCCTAGATAGATGGAATATTCAAATGAAATGAGGGGATTTTTAATTTAAGTATGATCTATGACAGATTTCCATATGCAGGTGTTGAATCCCATGGATCTAGGATCCCAAACCGAGTGGTAGTGATGGAAAGCACATGATCCATGTATGGGATTCATGTGGAGGATTGGAACTCATATTTATATCTTCTATGGGGTGGAATCGATGGAAATAGATGTTTTCCACCAATTCCCATGTATTAAATTAGTGTATATATTGTAATTAATTCTACGTATAAAACCACATTAGGATTTCATTGTTTCTGTGATAAACTTGACTACACATAATGTAGTCTGAAGAATGCACAATGTATAGAATATTGGCCATTATATCTTGGATTTATGGGTGAATTAAACATAAAACACCATTAGGTACCCCAAAGAATGTGTAACACAGTGTTGGTGACCTAGCATGTACTCTGAAATTACACTAATATAGACATAGCTAGGAGCGAACCATATACTGGTACATGTACAGAGTACACGGGCATGGGCAGGAGAGCATGGGTCGACCCTGGGTGGTTGAGACACATCATGTAGAACCCTTATACACTATGTAGTACAACACAGATAGAGATTCATACACTGGTGAGGATATTAATAGGTTGAGTAGCAATGCCACAAATCCTATGGACCCCTTACATGTTGTGTACTTTTTTTTAAACTTATACCTCTCATATATTCTTTATTCTGACAAAGATATTGGCGTGATAGTATCCTATCTTGAGTGGTATTCTATATATACACAATGGTTTTATTCATAACGGATTTTAATATATGATGTGATATTTTCGGAGCATCCCGCTTATTTTGGAGGCACTCAATGATGGTAGAGATCGGGTAGGGTCATCATATATAGTAAAGGGTTGTGAATTCCCCATACTTCACATACAAGTTTGAGTAAAATCCTCTTATTTTACTTGGTCATGGGTCTACTTCCTAATGAGTATTACCCCCTACCCTAATGGAAATTTCCATGGGTCTTATAACTATTGAGTTCCACCGCCCAATTGACTAGAGTGTGGGTACTTTATCTACATAATGAGTGGTAATCCTTGAAGGACTAGGTCATGGGTCCCCTATCTCTCTACTGAGTGGAACCCTCCCCCCACCCCCAACAACCTAGGGGTGGGTCCTCTAGAAACTAAGTGGTACCCACCTGGTGTAATAGGTTTTGTGTACTCTATTTATCTACTAGTTGGTACCCCCCGACGGACTAGGGTATGGGTCTGCTACCCACTAAGAGGTACCCCTTGAATGGCTTGGTCATGGGACCTCTACATACTAAGTGTTACCCCCTACTGCACTAGGGAATGGGTCCTATACTAGGAGATTATTCCTCGTTGATTGTACGGTAGAGAGGTGAGTTGTGAGTTCTCTACATGGTTTTTACTTTAGACAAACCTGTGAGATAATGGGAATCATTAATGGACACTTTGGAAAATTTTGAAGACTCTTTAACTTTTCTATGCTATGATATGGGTATTTTATTTATCTCTCATTGGGGTTTCTTTTATGATCATATGTACATCTATTTTTGTTGGTTTCATTTTCCCTCTTGCATTGAAGTTGATCGGATTACTTATATCATGCATCCTTTTTCTCCACCTCTGACTTTCATGGTTTTTTACAAGGTATGTATATACTCACACTTATATGGGATTTACCCTCACATGTCATGTATAATGTAGATGATAGTCAGTTCAGTGGTGATTTCTGATGAGCATAGGGATAACCTAGTGTATTTGAACACATACAGAAATCTGTTCTTAGAGATATGGATCCAAGATATATCACAATTTATTTTTTATATATATTTAGGTTGGCACATATGTTCTGGTTAGATATTTATTTTCCCACTTTAATTTTTATATTTCACCATTGTATCCTTTGTTATTCCCTATATGTTACTATAATCTTGGTTTATTCTCTAAATGTTTCTATCTTTTAATGTTATTCCTTTTCACTTCTCCGTGGATATGGTTGGGCGTGTGTGTATAGGTACATTAGGAAAATTCCACCCATTTTATTTATTTCTTTTGGATTTGGTCACCAGCCCCTAGCCTATAGAGGTGGGATTGGGGTAGTTTCTTGTGGTTATTCTTCAAGCTAGGTAGGACATGGTGGGTCGGGTCATGAAATATTGGAATCAAATTTGTTCCAGCATTAGGATTGTGTTTTGAGTTTTTTCCACTATGATTTTTTATTGGGAACTTAGGGAAATTGTGGAAAAGTATCTCAAGTGTGGATTTTATTATTGAGAACATTATGTTCTTGCAGTGGATGGCATATCCATTCACTAGGACTCGGACTACCTTCTTATCAACTTGGAATGATGATACATTAGTTATAGGGTACTTTGGGAAATGAAACATATAAGATTGAGTCCTTTGACTATCCTTCTTGAGTCATATCTACATATATATATGTTCTCATCTGAATGTGGTAAGTCATGATTAAATTTTCAGGAGTCCTATGTGAAGACAGCCAATAAGGATACAGATTAAGGATCATGAAAATAATATGATAAGTGATGAGGCCTCAATCTGGTGTCCATCATGTGAGACCTTTCCTCCAAGCGGTCATGTAGAAGCACCCCTAGATGTTGAGAAATAGATTATAGCAATCGATCAGGCAGAGGATGTGTTCAGTCTTACCAGACTCTATGAGTACTAATTCCATAGGCATCTGAAGTTTTCTAGTGAACTAGATCCCCATATAGTTTATGATTATCTTGACTTGTTGATTTACGTTTTTATACTTATTTGTAATATAATTGAGAAGATTGTTACACCGGTTGCTAGAAATGTTTTATGTAGTAGTAGGGGACTGGTAGAGCTTGGTCATGTAGGTGTGTGATAAACTGGCACTCTCATGGTCATACTTCCAATAGCTATTTCATGAGAAGTAAAAAACCTCATTCGTTCATTAATTTCAGATTCAAGGACTATTGGAGCTGTATCTGGGAGTTATGATAGTTTCTAAGTATGTTGTCAGTTTTACATTCTAGGGCCTATCATTACTATTTATTGATTATTAGATGACTCAACAAATACTAATGTAGTACTTGATTGGGATCTACCTAATAACATTATGTAGGTGTAGTTTTTTCTTGGTTTTGTGGGGTACTATAGGTGGTTCATGGTATAATTCACATGGATTGCAGCCTCATTAACCTCCCTGACATGGAAAGGGAATCCATTTTCCAAGACTGAGCAATTCAATATAGCCTATGTTGAGTTAAGGATGAGGATGATGAGTTCTCTTATTTTAACATTTTTGGATGATGTCATGGAGTAAATATTATATTGTGATTCCTCTAAATATGTGATTGGATGCATGTTGATATAGAGGTAGGTAGTGATCGCAAATGGGTTGAGGTAGTTTAGACCCCACCAGTAGAACAATGTGGCTCATGGCCTGGTGTTGTTTGTGGTGGTCTTCACTCTAAGGATGTGGAGACACAATCTTCTGAGAAAGCACTTTGTTGTTTTATCAAACCATCAAAGTTTTACAAATCTATTCACATAGAGTGATATGAACTTGAGACAAATGTTATGGCTGGTTTTCCTATTGGACTATGAAATTTGTTAGGTTATGGGGCCCACATCGGAAGTCGGTATTCCAGTAATTTTAAATTTTACTTCGACGGGATGAAAGAACTTCTCATCACTAATGATCTACGCCCTGGAGAGGTCTGAGGATATCGTGTAAATTGTAAGGAGAAAAAAACCAAAATGAAAACATACCCATTTCAAATCCAAAGTCGTGGCGACTATAACTAGTTGATGAAAATCATCGCTTGAAGGATCCAAATCAGGATCCCTCTAGATCCTCCACATGTGCTATAAAAATACACTAGAACGTCGATCATCAAATTCGGGATGCTAGCATGGCAATCCGACGATGCTTTTGACGTCCTGACGATCACCGCATAGATATCTCTTCGATGCTGGAGGAAGAACAAGATCCGAACTCTTGGATCATTAGCTTCTCTCTTTAGGAAGCGGGAGGAGAGAGAGGCTCTCAATTTCCATTCCATAAAAATGAATGAATAGTGAATTCACAACATAAGAGAGATCCTACTATTATATTTATAGTGGACTTGAGAAATACCTGGTTGGGTTCCCCACCCCCCTTTTATTTCAATGTCAACTAGATAAATAATTTTGACGAACTTAACTATGCCAATATTATTTATTATTTTATCACATACTTGTAATATATATATAATATATCATGTGATAAAACCAAGTCATCTAACTCGACTCTCTATCCTGTTTAATATTAAAAGAACCTTGAATATTAAAATAATATTTGTTCGATTAATATTTTTCTTGTATTTACTAAAATTGTAAATAAATTAAATAAATTCAATCACAATTTTTTCATAACATGAATAATAATGAATTTATTTAATTCCTCAGAGATCAATAACTTGGACAATGCTCGAACCCTGTGGCGGGGCCCAATAACTCCATATACTTATTCAACTGAAAAGCGCGGGTTGTTGAATAAGCTATTGTGTGTGACCCTCTAGGACATTACCTCGATAGTAGTGAATAAAATCCAAAGACCAAGAGTGGAGTCTAGCAGCCCATTATGGTCCCTAAAGAGATAAGGATAGTCACAGTAATGACTACCATCCTACAAACACTGACTTTGTACTATAATCTCTTTGTCATTAAATATCTCATAATGCAAGACTCACTCTTGTGTCATCTTCTTTATCTTGCTTTGTTATTTTTTGATCTATCCAGTTGGATTTACCTTTCTACTGCTTTAGCCAAAGACATATGAAGGAGGCACCATCCTAATCATCTAGGCCTGAGATATTCAACTTTATGAACATAGAAGTGAAAAATCATTTCTTGACCATTCATCCAATGTCATACCACCAACGACGCACCCAACACAAACTACATCGCTACGATATCACTATCATGGTTTTTGTCTTGAATCAAAGTACGTAATAAGATGATATACATTGGTAATGGTCTCAATTCAGGAGACCAATACACATGTGTGTAGATAGGAATGACCAATGAGACTCAAAACATGTGGTGTTCTTATTGGCGGGTCTGTCTTCATGATCTCACTACTAGAGATCACCAAGTGTGAACTTCATGAGAAGACGTATCAATGCTTATGATACCCCAACACCTAGAAGTCAAACATATACTCTGTCCATTCAGTAATATGTATCTAGACTATAGAACATATATTTAAGATCAATTTCATTGTATCTCGAGGTTCTCATTATATCCTGGGATCGATTATAACCTCTTGACATGACAATAAACCTTTGTACATTTCCATTATTATAGTGGACGCAGAAAAGTCTTCACTATAATGATAAGATAAAATCATGAATAGATACCTGTACAAATGATATGGTAATCAAAAGTACTTCATACTTTGGTCTAGGGAACCCACTATTTCAACACTCCCACATGCACTAGAGCCAACTAGCTAACTAAACATGTTAGCTACTCACATGATAAATAGCATGCTTCTGTTGAGTAATGAATTTAACTGTTGGGCTTGCCACATTTTCTCTGTCTGGCATATCTTCTATATGCGACCACAGATACTTGTGTAAAAATTCCCAAGATAAGGTATCCCCAAGTATATTACATTTTTCTATTGTCATAACTTGAAAACTTGGCTGGTAATAATATCATAATTCTCATTATGTTAATACTTTTCTCACTTGGTGTGAATCCATGAACCGGAACAATGTTTTGCGATTGATAACTACTTCTTAGCTACCTCATAAGTTTTAACGTACTCGGTATTTGTAAGTATCGCTACCACTAGCCTTCATGAGCTTGACTCAATCATCACCTTTGCTTAACTGCGATACTAGATCTAATTGATCTAAGGATTACTAGTTTTTGTCCCACAATAACAATTATACCTTCTTCTCCATATTGAAGGTACATATCATTTGTACTTGCCGAAGTACAAGATGATAGTTCTGACTGCATCACTTGTAGTGCTCCTATAAATAATTGATATCTCCCTATAATAAATTATATCCTGGTAATATCAATAATTGTACATAATATGGCATATGAGATTGATCCATCGTTGAAGTGTATGGTACTCAACTCACAACTTTAATCTCTTCCTATGTTCCAAACATGTTAATTTTAAGAGATTGATCCATGTGAAATAGACAAAAATTCATCTCTTGAATACAATTTCACTATATGTACAAGATTGACTAGGACCAAGCAACCTATGGACATACTTCAGTAGATCGTGTTCCCTAGAACTCAGGTTTCTACATTAATACAATCATTAGAGATTTGGTTTTATTCTAATATTATTTAACTATAAGATCAAGATCTGTTTTCCATATGTTTCCGAACATATTTCACTTGGAAAACATTGGCGCTCCCACTAACCTTTGGTAGACACAAGGAAAGATTTATTTATAATGAATGCACTAAGATCTTGTTTCTTACTTTAATCCAGAACTAGATTTCAGTAACTTGAAACCACCATTTGGATCATATGATGTCATCATCTCTTTCTGGTTGCATCATATAGACACATCCCATGAAAGATGATCTTGACATCCAATGACCAATAGAATGATCTTAGAAGATAGCTATGATAAGTAAATTTCTAATAGATTTAGGTGTACCAACTTAGTATAACTAGTCGAGCCTTATTGGTACCATAATTGTACCATCCATGTATCATTTAATTTGAATACCCACCATAGTATTCAATTTATAAGCCCCTTTAAAATTTGATACATGGAATCCATTATGGAATTTTAGTTGATCTTGACAATCTTAGCTCGTTGCCTTATACTGATTACTTGTAGGATTTATTATTATTAATGAATAATATATCACCAACCAAGGTGAATATAAAACCATCACCATGGATTCATTCTTCCTATGCAGTATGTGTCACTGGAACAAACTATTCCATTTGGACTTGTGAAACTAGTTCCATATGCCAACAATTTGTGCATCTCAAGCATTGACTAAGTCCAATTCTATTCGGCTCCCACTATATCTAATAGAGATGTTCACCCTTGTATAGAAATGTAGTCTAATTATTGACGACATATTTTCTATCTTAGGGATTTATGTAATATCATAAGCAACTGTTAGGATAATTAATTAGATGCGCCATGTGTTCAAATTGATGCATGTTTGTTTATATCTTAACAAACTCTTTGCATCCCAACACATGATCTATAAAAAAATGTATTTTCATCATACTATGAATCATATGATATCCATTAGTCATTTTAGTTGGCATATTGATTATGGGTTTATGCCGTTATTTGAAAATAACGTCAAGAAATATAATGGAAGTTTCTGGAGGTTTTAACATTGATACAACTTACATCATAACATTGATGTATAAAATGTGCATTTAAGAAATTTTTCCATGCTACATTTTGTTGATTAATGATAATATATAAGACTCATCATTTATCTGCCTTATGAAAATCAATAAAATGATGTAGATAAGGTAGCATGCATTTTGGAATTACTCCACGCTACATTTTCATGATCGATGATAGTTTGTTCAAGACATTCTTCAGCATGTCGATCCAAAGAAACTCATATCTTCTTACTAAACTTTTACTTCACTAGTACATTCCATAATGACTTAAAGGAAACATATGAAGTATCTTTACCTCTTTCTTTCCTTTGGAATAGTTCACACTCTCTTGTTGAACTAATCCTGAATGATTTTTGGCATGCCTTTATTTCTAAAAGTTTCTTTGTCCAAACTAAGGATGTCAATAATACCAAAGTTGTTTAGCTATGTCGAGCCTAAATACCATACTTGGTATATTATTGATTTCCAATTCTGGTTTTACTTGACAAATAATCTTCTTGCCACTACTGGATAGGTCTTACATTTTATATTCATCAAGTATTGCCTTTAATTCAAGTATGTTTGAACTATTTTTTGAGTATATTACCAAAAACAACATTCATTCCAAAATAAGTAATAATGTCTCATAATTTCCAAATGGGAATATGAGCAAAAAAAATTTGTTATACTCAAAAACTTGTTCAGTTTGAGTCAATTACTTGGAAATTTAAAGTTATGTGTTTCTCAATGCTGACTTAGGAATCACCGTTTCTCAGCTCGTTGGAGAAGACACCTTACTTCTTGTAATGTTTTGTTAATTGGTTAATGTATTTCAATACATATATGTTAAAATAATATTATATTTTAATACCCAAGAAGTATGTGGGAAAAAATACTTTATATTGATGAATATAAACTAAATGATAAAAAGGTACTTGCTTCTGGTATTTCAATTCATTAAATTTTTTAAACTTCCACAAATTTATTTCATTATGTGATGAAAATAACCTACTGTTAAATAACCAACCACTTTTCATTGAAGTTAATGATGAAGATTCCTTTCGCCTAACATTCTATAGGCCTTTTCGCCTTGTCATTCAATTTATTCACCATGAGAATAAAATATGGCTTTATCTCCAATATTCTTATTACTTGGAGAATGTTACCTTAAAGGTAATGAATCACTTACTCTATACCTTTATTTTGTACCCTTAAATGAAACTATAGTAATTGAATGTAAAAGGTATAATAATGGGATGACATGAAAGATTTTGAACCATCGTTCACTTTACACAAAACGAGTTCGACCATCACATTCAGATCATGCATCACTTTCTCCTTGGAAGGTTCTTGGAGATGAGACTACATGTAACATCATCCATGTCATGATGTAGAAACAACAACTAATATCTAACATTGATGATAACATTATGAAGGAACCATCATATTCTTGATTCATGAGTCTCTTGTAAGTAGTTTTACTACCTCGCTTCATGAGGTGTCTTAACAGGTTGGGACACAAGCAGCTTGAATTTCCATTATGGAAGTAATGTGCGCAAGTCCCTACACTACACATGAAATTCTGTGCTTGTTTGGACATTAACTATGTACAATAGTTATAGCAGTTGTATTGCGGTATTACTTGACATTCTCTACAAATAAAATTTAGTAGATTTTACTTTTATGTGATTACCTAATGTGACATTACTATTTATTTAATCATTAAATGTCTCCCACTAATTTCTCCAATTCTAGGAACCCTCTGTACTAGAATCAAAAAACTCATGAGTATTCTAGTGGAAAGGATCCATGAACCTCCTTCATAGTCTACAATCTATGGCTAAGTGACTTCTCAAAGGGTCCAAGGTAGGCTATTGGCTGGCCAACCGCATTAACTTGTGGTTCCTTGATCTGTTGAGTGAAGCCCATGCTTCAAAATCATTTACTAATTTACTCAATGCTTGCCTCTAAAATTACAACAAGCTAGATATGGCTATTTAATTTCTGCAATTTTATTTAAGCCAACCCACCACACGAATAAGAACTCACTGGTAGTAAGAGGCACCCTCAGCTAAGGCTTGATGGGCACCTCGAACAACTGGTTTTGTTCAAAATTTAATGATGGAAGGTTATATGTGACTTAATATTTTCTTTGAGGGTTTTATTGGTTTTTCTCTCTTGACGAATGTAATCCATTTCTATTAAACATGTTCATCTATGTTATCACGCTCACAACTGAACATTAATATAAAATCATACGCTGATTCTTTAAGAATTTTATTATCTATTATTTTATATATTTTCCCACTGTTCTAAAATGCATAAAATAATAAATAAATGCATAAAGGTTAAACTATTACCCTTATTCTGGTCTTGAGCATCGAACCTTGTATGTCTGCATTTAATTATTTGTTTAATTAATTATTTAAATTTGTGTTGTGATTGTAATTAATTAAATAGATTTTCTATGAATCATTTTTATTTTTTGGTTAAAATGTAAAATTGAATACGCGTCCAATTTATATGGTGTACATTTATACCTGATTTCCCCTCTTCGGTGCGTGAGTATTGTTGTACTTTGTACGAAGAAGACACGTTATGTGTACCCCACCAAATGTTTTGTTCTGGGGCCCGCAGCAGAAGCCGGTGGGCCGGGGATTTTAAATTTTTCATCGGCGGGTTGACGAAACTTGTCATCGTCGATGATCCAAGCCCTAGAGAGGTTCGAGAATCTCTAGTAAATTGTACAAAGTACAAAACTAAAATGATAGCGTACCTGTTTCAAATCCGAATTCGCAGTGACTGCACCAAGTCGATGGTGATCGTCACTTGAAGGATCCAAAAAAGGATCCCTCTAGATCATCCACACACACTACAAAAATCGGCTGAAACATCGATTGTTGAATTCCCGGGGCTAGCGTGGTGATCCGACGATGCGTCCGACATCCCGACGATCACCGCATCGAGATCTCTTTGATGCTTGAGGAAGAACATGATCCGAACTCTTGGATCATCAGCATCTCTCTCTAGGAAGATGAAGGAGAGAGGGGATCTCAATTTTCACTCCATACAAATGAATGAATAGTGAATTCACAACATAAGACAGATCCTCCTCTTATATTTATAGCGGACTTGAGAAATACCCAGTTGGTTTCCCAGACCCCTGTTTATTTCAATGTCCACTAAATAAATAATTTTGACGAACTTAACTTTTCCAATATTATTGATTATTTTATCACATACTTTTAATATATATATATAATATATTACGTGATAAAACCGAGTCATCTAACTCGACTCGCTATCCTGCTTAATATTAAAGGAACCTTGAATATTAAAATAATATTTTTTGGTTAATATTTTCTCGTATTTACTAAACTTGTAAATACATTAAATAAATTCAATCCCGATTATTGATAACTTGAATAATAATGAATTTATTTAATTCATTGGTGATCAATAACTCGGACAATGCTCGGACCTCGTGGCGGGGCCCACTATGTCCATATACCTATTTACCTGAATAGGGAGGATTCTTGAATACGCTATTCTGTGTGGCCCTCTAGGCACTTACCTCGATAGCAGTGAATAAAATCCACAGACCAAGAGCAGAGTCTATCAACCCATCATGGCCCCTAAAGATATAAGTATAGTCACAACAATGACTACCATCCTACAAACACTGACTGTGTACAATAATCTCTTGGTCATTAAATATCTCATAATGCAGGACGCACTCTTATGTCATCGTCCTTATTTTTCATTATTATTTGTTGATCTATCTGGATGGATTTCCATTTCTATGGCTTTGGCCAAATACTTATGATGGTAGCACCGTCCTGATCAATCAGGCCTTAGATAAACAACTTCCTAAACATGGAAGTGAAAAATCCTTTCTTGACCATTCATCCAATGTCCTACCACCAATGACACACCCAACACAAACTACCTCACCACGACATCACTACCATGGTTTTTATCTTACATCAAAGTACCTAATCAAAAGATATAAATTTGTAATGGTCTCAAGTCTGGAGGAAAATACACATGTCTGTAGATAGGAATGACCAATGACACCCAAAAAATGTGGTGTTCCAATTGGCAGTTCTGTCTTCATGATCTCACTAGTACATATCACGAAGTTTGAACTTCATGAGAAGAATCCTCAATGCTTATGATACCCTAGCACCTGATAGTCAGACATCTACTGTTTCCAGTCAGTAAGATGTATCAAGACTATATAACATATATTTAAGATCAATGTCATTGTATCTCAAAGTTCCAATTATAGCCTGGGATCTACTATAACCTATCGACACGACAATTAACCTTTGGAAATTACCATTATTATAGTTTTCTACAGAATATTCAATACTATAATGGTAAGATAACATCATGGATAGCTAACAGTACACATGACATGGTAATCAAAATTAATTCATAGTTAGGTCTAGGGAACCCACAATTTTAACAACTTTGACATAGTATATACTCCTGAGAATAAAAACACGGTGACTAATTATCTTAATAGTAAGTCTTTTTCCCACCTAGTAGAGGACGCACCTATGCAGTTGTATTCCATGTAGCTAACCCTAGTTGAGGAGGGTGTATATTTTATTCCGTTGATGATTTAGACTCCTTTTTCTCTATCATGTGAGGGAGGATCAGTTGGGATACATTGAATGCAATGTCCTACATAGACAAATATCCTCATGAGATAAAGTGGATAGATTATCTAATGTGGGTAAACACTTCAACCTTTTTTAGGGATGGGTGATGGTTCTGATCATGATTTGAGAGGAGGTTATTATATAGTTTCACATTTATACATAATTTTATAAACTAGTGTTGGTAAAAATTATAGGGACCTTTATATAATGTTTCGTTTGGATGGAATGAGGTGGAACGTTGGCGAGTTTTTCTATTGGTGCCTCACATGTTTACTTGTGAAAGATGAGCACTAGGTTCTTGCTAGTTTGTTGTAGCCTCTTGAGGTCCCAAGTGGAAATTGGATATAATAACCTCTGACTTATATATAGGGCTTACAACGATAGTGAGAGGCCTTGATTAAATCTATTTGATATTTTTCCTACATACCAACTTAGCACACTTCTTTTCTATCAAGAAGAGTATTTTAGTGGATTTTTTGTGTAGTTGTATGTGTGGGGGATTGTATGCCCCAATCAGATTCCATCGATAATTTTTTTTGAATGTGATGTGATAATTACATTACAATTTCAAGGAGGCCTACAAGATTCATTTAGGGCCTATATGGGGATGAGTATAGATTTTAACCTCTAGATGGATTTCAATAAAAATCACACTATCCAGGTGCTTGAGGATATGATGATGTAATGTGTGTTAGACATAGGTTTTGGTTGAGATGATAACATACCTTTGATATAGTTTTCTAATAATAATATATATAATTCTACTATAAGGATGGAAAATTTAGAGGCCCTATATGGGAGACCCTATAGGTGAACCTTGTGTTGGACTAAGACTGTTGATGCAAATCTTGTCTAGAAAATGATGGTAAGGGTGAAAATAGAGATGGTTCAAGTGATCCATGATAGGAAGAGGATAGTCAAGAGTATGAAGAAATATTACGTATTTAAACATCAAATGACCTTGCAGTTTGATTAGGGAGAACAAATTTTCTTGAGAGTCTTCCCACAGTGAGGAATTAAGAATTTCATTCGAGGAAGGAAGTTATCCCCAAGTTTCTGCAGGATAGTAGATAATTTTCAAAGTGTCGGTGAGGTTGCTTACCACCTCACTTTACCCTCACCATTGGAGTGGGTGAATGATTTCTTCCATATTTCATAGCTGAGGAGATATATGCATGATCATATGTATGTTATTGACAATGGAGAGTTGTACATTGAGGATATAGCCACCTTTTTGGAGTACAGGGTGGTGATCAAGGATTGGAAAGACAGTATCATTCATGGATAGAACATTCCCTTGGTTTATGTCTGGTGGAAGTATCATTCCATTTAGGAGATATCTTTGTAGTGGGAGAGATATATCTAGGATTAGTAAACTCGCAATTTCTCTTATTTTATTATTTTGTGGGTGAAATTATAGGAGGGAATAATTTAAAAACATTGTTTTTTCTTATAATTATTAGGAATGTATTATGAAATTTTTTGGAGAAAACATGAGATCCTGAGGTCTGTGGATACCAAATATAATTTAATATAAATATTGAATATATTTTTATCAAAAACACACACACATTTTGCAAATAATAAAATATCTATGGAATGGAATATCTTATGAAAAATATGAGGCCATGGTTGAATCCAGAGTATGGGATTTTCCTTGGACTAACCAAGATTTGGCTACCCCCGTAAGTTCAGGTAAGATAGTTTTGGGTGGTTAATTTAAGTGAATAAATTAATTTATTTTTCTATTTAATTCATTTAACATCCAAGACCAAATCTCCTATATAAATATTTAGTTATGAAAAATCTATAGGGTTAGTTACATAACCGTTTGATCATTAGGAGGAGGTTTGTTTATCCTTTGTCGGAAAATCAAGGTTTGACGGTGATCAAAATCCAGATTAAATTGAATCAAGGAATGTAGAATGAAATGGGTCAACTCCATTTTTATAAATATCATTCTTAACAAATGATCAATTCGAATCAAGTTCGGGATTTTTTTATTGGTTTTTTCCCTATTTTAATTAATCAAGCATGATTCTTGAATCTAATTTTTTTGGAAGTTTCCAACCTTCACAAGGACCTCTTTGATTAATAAATTTATAATTCAATTTTTATTAATTATTATTCCATGTTTATCACTATAGATTTCTCAAAATTAAATCATCGTATGGGAACTCTTGGATAGTGATGATTATCACCCTTATTATGGATCTTTTCTCTATCATTCTTCATGTTCATTATCATTGTCCTATGGGGTGGTGGTATAACATATCTGGGAAGGTTCAAACGTGATGGAACACCCATATTCATGAATTATTTCATGTGAAAACAATTATATTTTCATTTTAATGATGGATTTAGATATATTGATTGATGAGGGTGATGAGTCCCATGGATCTGGGATCTGGGACCAAGTGGCAGATATAAGAAGATCATGAGGTATGTTTGGGGTTCATGGGGAGGATCAAAACTAAGATGTCTAGCCACAGGAGGGATAGAATTGAATAATAGAGGAGTTTTCCATTGATTTAAGGTGGTCAATTGGTGGACTTTGTGGCTTCAAGGATGGATGTAAAACCAAGTGAGGATTCTATGATACCTATTAAATCCAAAACTAAATTCCATATAGTATGAAGTACATGAAACATATAGACCCCTTGACACGATATCTAGTGTCTTAGGGTGAGTTATATATCACACACTATGTGGAGCCCCAGCACATTGTGTTTCTAGGTGCTGGTCGCCCAGCATTTACTCTGGGAGTACATTGACATGGTTAGGAACACGTCTTGTACTAGCACAAAACTAGTGTACAAGGTTACAACCACAATAGTACAGGTAGGCCCCAGGTGGCCAAGTCACACTGTTTAATACCCTTACATGTCATGTAATACTACATGGCTAGTGAGTTTTGTACTATTGAGGACACCACTATGAAGCATATTTGGGCCACACATCCTTTACATCCTTTTTTGAAACTTATACTTCTTCTATAACCTTTGTTTTGGCTTATATTTTGTCATGAAAGTAGCATATCCTAAGTGTTTTTTCACATAGAACATGAAAGTGGACTACATAGTGACGTTTTTTATACGATATGAGATGTTTTTAGGATGAATCTTTTTAGGAGATACTTGACATTGGTAGTGATCAAGACGGATCATCAAAGAGAGTTTGAGGTTGGGAAACCCCATTACACCTCATACATGATTTATTGGAACCCTCCTGTTATACCAGGTCAGGGGTCTTCTTCCTAGATAGTGGTACCCCCTGAGGGACTAGTTCATTGGTCCAATACCCAATAACTGGTAACCCCATGAAAAATAGGGTGTGGTTCCTCTATCTAACTAAAAATTTGTACCCCCAGATGAATTATAGTGTGTGTTAACTATTTATCTATTGAGTAGTCCCACTTGATGGGCTAGGGTATGGTTCCTCTACATACTGAATAGTAAACCCCTAATAGACTATGGTTTTTTCTTATATCGATATATTGAATTTTACACAATAAAGGACTAGGGTGTGGTCCCTATAACAAATGATTGGTACCCCCCCCCCCCCATCTAGATAGAGTGGGTCATGGGTCCTCTACCCACTAAGTGGTACCCCCTTGTGGCACTAGGGAATAATTATTCTACTTGAAGATTGTGACCACTAAATTGTTCATCAAATTGGTGAGGTGTGGGTTTTCCATATGGTTACTACATTGGATAGACATGTGATATTCTGGATATCCTTGATGGACCCTATCAAACTATTGGCATACTCTTTTCTTAGGCCGGGTTGTTAGATAAGGATCCAATTTCTCCCTCATTGGGTATCTTTTAGAAGAATATATATATTATTGTTGGGATTAATTTTTCCTATTTATTTTGTGTTGATATGAATACTTATATCATGTCTCCTATTACTCCCCATCTATTTTTGGGGGAATCCTACAAGTTATGTATATACTCACCCATGCATGGGCATTGCATGCACGTATCGTTTCTTATATAGATGAAAAATATGTCGATGGTGATTTCAGAGGATCATGGAGATACCATTGTGAATATGACATCATATGGTGGTCAGGTATTGGATATCTAGATTTAGGGTCACTCGGCATTTTTTCCATATATTTTTCAGTTGGGACATCTATTTTGGTTGGGCATGTATTTTTTCCACTTTCTTTTTAAGATTACACTATTGCATAATTTTCTATTCCTTATAGGTTGTTACATGTATGGTTTATTATCTAGATATTTCTATTTGTATTATTATTCCTATGAAATTATTAATAGATATGTGTATGTGTCTAAATATAGGTAATTTAGGCAAATACGTTCCATTTTAGTAATAAATTTTGGCACTGGTCACCATCCCCCTACCAATGGAGGTGGTCTTGTGGTAGTATGGGCTCAGTATTCCACTATCCAGGTTGGGCCTAGTGGATCATGTCATGATAGAATCATTTCTATGTAGTATCTATTCCTTTTTCATCCCTTGATCAACTTCTTGATTTTTTTAATCCCCAATTCATGGAGATTATAACACTTTTGGATTAAGGTACACTATCTTCTTCTCATTTTGTAGTTTTTTTTAGTTATTAATTTTTACGAATAATTTAGTAATGGAATACCCTATTTTAGGTGATGTTGATTACATTTTAATGTTATGTTTTTTATCCTACGTTTTTTATAATCTCCATTCATATTGGTATTGTTTCTCTTAGTATTGATGGAACCTCACTCATTCGTTATTTTGGGAAGAACATTGAGCTTCTAAATAAATGCATGGGATTCATTGGTTCTCCAAATATTTTATGTGAAATTGTAAATTTATCATTATTTATCTCTTTGGGATAGGGTTTAATTAACATTAATAAATATTAAACAAGATTTAAGATTGAACTTTTGTTCTGGTTGTAGTGATTGCATGTGTTTCCACTATGATAATAGTTTGCCTCTTGATTTACTTGATAGTGTGTTATCTGTGTTATGTTATCAAAATAATTTTTTTATTTCTTGAGTTAAAATGATATTTCTATGAAATTAGTAATAAAATGTTGAATTGTAACTGGATATGGGATAATTAAAAAATTGGATTCTTTTACTTGAAATTTTTCTTTATTATGTTTTCATGGAAATCAAAGTGATGGATGACACATGTTAAATGAAATCATTCTTCCTTATGTCAAACAATATTCAAAAGAATGAGAGTCTAATAATGATTATTAATGAAATAATAAAGATTCATGTTGAATGAAAATGTTCTTCATTTTAGTATGATGAAACTGGAAGTAATTCTTGAAATAATGTTTAAATATATTTTTTTTGTTTGTAGATGATGCCTTAGGTTAACTATTATTGTAACATATGATAGCATAATTGGTTCATTCAATACTGTTTAGAATTAAATTTTCTAATAAAGATAATTGTTTGGGAATGAGAGATCCTGATATCTTGTGAAGGATGGATGTCTTAGTTTTAGGGATTATATTTTCTATTGACTTTATTGTTTTCATTCAACCTTGTGTGTTTTCTCTAGATGAGGATATTTTCTTTTAAATGTGAATAGAGCCTATGATAGTTATTGGTTTTGTGATATATGGGTGGGGAGTCCCATGTTTTTTATAGGGAATGATGCTAAAGATAGAGGGATTCATGGGGTTATGAATTATGGTATAAAGGATGGAACAATGAATGATTGAATGATATAATGGTAGGACTTCCCATTAATTTATTTAAAGATGGGATACTTCCTTTATAATAATCTATTTAATGGCCAGATGTATAGGTCTTTTATTTATTTTTTTCTTTCCACACAGCATGACATATTTATTTCTTCTTATTTTATGTACCCATTTTATAGTAACATAGGATGTGTCCTATAGTGCCTATTAATGTATAAAAAATATTTTACCCATAAGACTAATTATTGAATTAAATAAAAATGATGATAATCTTTAGAAACATTGGTATTAGTTGGATTCTTCCCGGGGTAATGGGAATCTACTAGGATGATAGTAATGTAATGTTAATTTAATTTTAGTGGTTAATTAAATGAATTAATGTAATTTTGGAATTTTTAATGGAATAATAAAAATTAGAGTATTCTTCAATTCTTTTTTCTTATAAGATATCGAGTCCTTAACTATGGTAGTCAGGTGTCATAGTGAAAATAGTTTCGGTTGAGCATAAGACTTTTTTGATGAACATAGTGTTCTTGTGAGATATATATGTCATGCATGTTCTGATATTTCATACACTACCCTACCCTTTTAAGAAGGGTTACTAGCACCTATTGGGATTAGGGAGGGTATTTTACAAACATCTAGGCTGGAGAGGAACTGATGGTTGATTGTCCCCTCTTTCCCCACTCTCTAATCCTGATAGTATTATGTGTTGATATATATGATTTTTATATTTCCCATATATGCATGTAGAGGGTTGTAATGTCTTGTAGTCATTTTAAACAAAATTATCTCTGAAGATATTGTCCTAATAATTATTATATGTATATAACTTATGGGTTGTGATAGTTTGATTTATAAATCCCAAAGTATAGGTTGTGATGGATCCCTAAAACTACATGTGTACAATATGCAGATTTGTATGGGTAGATTATATGATGAGATGCATTCAGTTTTTTTTTATGATTAAATGATTTAATGCACAGAGTGTATAATATGATATAGGGGAAGAGGTTCCATCTTGTTTCCTTACATATTCATAGAGACGACTTAGGGTGTGTGGTATTGGGGAAAATAGAAAACTAGTGGGGAAGTTGTATAGGGGTTCCTCTTTTGATATTATTATATATGGTAACTTGATTTGATATGTGGTGAGAGTTACATGGTGTGGATGGAAACATATAAAACCTTACTATGTGACTAGTTATATTCAATTTTTGTTCAATGGGATTTAGTATTCTTTCATTATAATTTTCACAAGAGGATATGGAGAAAATCCTACTGATTATACATGTTATGATTTCCCAATGTATATATATACAATTTTTTAGGTCTATAAGTGATGGTTTGTGATAAGGTCGGCCTTTATTTCCTTTTGGTTGTTAAATATCTATTTGGGATTCATGGTCTCTATCGATTTTACATTAAATACTTGTAGTTTTTTTTCAGTTGATTCAGTATATATAAAATCACATTCACTTGTATTGGGATCTTTTATTTTATCTTGAGAAGGAGATGTATTTTTGTTTATCTTATGTCTATTTCCAAAGGTTCTTCATATAGGTTAATTCCTCTCTTATATTTGTATAATATACCCTCATTTCTTGTCGCAGACCCATAGCCTTTTAAGGGAGGGATTTACGCATCATTTTCTCCATTCTCTCATCTCTAACATAGGATGGGTAACTTTAATGGGGATGGGATTATGATAGAGTGGTATCAAAGGTTAATGTTGAGTAATAGGACTGATTTTAGAGAAATTAATAGGTGATGAATGAATGGGTTGGTTGGTAATAGTTGTTACATTATCTTAAAAAGAAATGTAAACAATGATACATACTAGGAAATGGGTATTTAGGGCCCCATGTGATCTGATTCCCTGACCATTAATTTTACTAAGCCTACTATCCTATGTGATACATTTTTCTGACTATAGAACTAGGAAATTATCACACATAATTGTTAATTATGCTTGTATTGTAAATATATATACCAATAAATTATGTTTAACCTTAAATAAATAAATAATTTATCTAAAGTATTCCATATTCCATGTTTGGTAGTCCCAAAACATTTCTTCTTTTTTAGTTATATCCCCATGTAAAACTCCCCATTAAGGTCACACTAAGGAGTTTAGCGGGAATCTATTGAAGATAACAACAGATTTGAGGTTCATAATGGAGACACATTGAGGATAACACTCAGAGAGTTTCAGTTATATATTCTATAGAAGTATGACTGATCTGTTCTTGAAATGTTTAGGACTAGTTAGAGGTGGTGGATATATCATTTAGTTTAATCCATGCTTAGAAGGGTCACTATGTTTTTTAGGAATTGATTATGATTTATGGATGAACTAGTAAGTGGTGGTTCTTGCTCCTGATAGATAATGAGGAGTGATAAGTTTCCTGGGAGATTTTCTATGACTAGTTCCGAGTAGAGTGTCTTTCTTCATCAATGAAGGAGGACATTCTCCATGAACATTTATTCCATTAATAGAGTATTAACATAATTTTTTCATTCATGGTCCATTTTTCGATGATTCTATGATTTTTTTGTCCTATATCTAGATGGGGAGGCCAATGTGAGGCATTTTGAGGAGATTATCATATAGAATCTAGCTCTAGGTCACATGTTTTATGATACTAATGTATCTTGAGGTGTTGGTGATTGGAGAGTTCATTGAGAGGATATTGTATAGGATTATATCTTCACAAGAGGGGGAGTTATTATGATACTTTGTGAATTAGATATGTGTTCTAAAGTTACCATTTTTTTATAGATGTTCTTTCAAATAGTTTAGGCAAGGCCCCATCCCACATCATCTCATTTTTCTAATAGTGGATCTTGGTCCCCTTACAAGTGATTATAAATGTGTTTCTATTGTGGGATATGTTTTTATAAACAAAAGTAGTTCATAACTTTTAACAGGAAGAAGTGTGTGGCAGGTGTTCCACTTCAGGTTCCACCATTGTAGAAATTTCAGTTGAGGAATAAACAACATGGTGATCTATATCTGTATCAATTTAATTATATTGGTTATGTAGAGAACATCCTTGTAATACTTCCCATTCTTATAGATCAAATAAAATCCATGGAGGTGGTCATTAATAGGGTTAAAGAGTCCGGGTAGTAGGTCATGGTCTGCTACGTGCTTTATAATGCCATGTGTTAAGTGATCCATGCATTGTTCAAGGTACCCTTATCTTTTTTTCTACATGGGTGCATGATTTTTTTAATTTAGGATATATGAGCTTCATCATATCACCTACCATATTTCTTACATTGGTACTTAAGGTAGAGTGTCTTCCAGTTCCCTTGGAATTTACTACTTTATTTGGAGGTAGATCTTATTAGTATAATGTTTTTAAAGTATATGATAAAGTGTTGGGGTTGAACCAATCTTTGGTAGATAGCCTATATTTTTGTATATATCCAAAAACAATAATCCTCAACATAGAGTAGCTATATTCAGTGTAAGATATAATGGACTTCATCAAGAGGTTTATTGTGTTATATAATTTTAATAGTGATTCTACCATATTTGTAGGTGAGTTAGGCCCTCATATGGGTGACATGAAAGTTTCATCCATATCTTCCTCAATATTCGAGTTGATGTTTTATTCATAAATGGTTTAGTCTATGGTCTTTACCATGTTTGTGGAAGAGTATGTTGATACTATTCTTAATGAGGCAGTGGTAATACCCTCTTGACAGGAGATTGAATTTTTTATCGATATATAGCAGATTTATTCCCCAATATCAATGTATTCATATAGGATGGTACCATATGGGTTGTGAGGGTTTTGGGTATAGATTAATGATCTTTTGCAGTGAGTTTTTTTCTTATTATGTGTGTTTAATTGGGGTTCCATAGTTTTGTTTATAAAGAATGATAAATGTAGTCTGTATTTGTATTTTAACTATAGCGAATTGAATTAAGGGATACTTAAAAACTGCTCTCATAAAATATAGATTTATTATTTATTTGATCAACTAAAAGGATCTAGTTTGTTCTTGATGATTGTTCAATAATTGTGATATTATCATATGCAAGTGAAGAATAAAGATATACAAATTCGATGTTCTGATGTCATTATGAAAATTAAGAGTTCATTGGGATTTCATTTGGTGTGAATAATTATCTAGATGTTTTTATAGTCTTTATGAATATAATTTTCTGAGGGTCCTAGATCAATTCATGGGGTTTTCATTAATTATATCCTTATGTAATTTATGTATAAGGAAGAGCACACAAGGAAATGGTGGTGAGTTTTGGGGGTTATTCATCTTTAGTAAAAATGTGGGAAGCTATCGAACTGTGAGTTCTAGGATCTTTAGAATTGTTTCTTGGAGAATCTCATGCCCCATAATAGAGTAGTTGTGGATATTTAGATGATTCAAGTGTTTTTTTATTGGTAATATCTATAAATTGTTGCATAGGTGAGAAGTTCCCTTGATCTTATAAGATATTATAGGAGGTTCATACCTGGATTATCATAGATTATGACTCCTGTGATAGTCTTGAATATTAAAGATCATGTGTGATTTTTAACTGACCAGTTTTGGGTATCTTTTTAAAATCTAAAAGAGAAGTTAGTCAATTCCCTGGTTCTTCATTTTCAAGAGGAAGAAGTTCAATTTGATGTTTTCTATAGTGATACATGTCTTAGATTCAGTGATTTCATAAAACAAGATAAATCATGTGTTTAATATATATCTCAAAAATTACATCCTTGGGGACATAACTATTCAACTCATCATCTTAAGTTACAAATAGTTATATTTTTTCAATGTTTTGGAGAAATTTCATCATCTATGATCATTTTTTAGTTTTCATTAATCTTAATAAGCCTAAGTTATGTCATATCCCAGAATGAAATAAACAATAATATATATTTTTGGATGGAATTATTAGAGAACTATGGCTTTGAGATTTCATAAACCCCATTAAAAGGTAATGTTTTATCTAGTTTAAAGGGCATGAATTCATCCAGTTATTTTTTCCTAATTTTGGTGCTTCATGGAGTGTGACAATAGATATCTCTATAATTCATCTTTATATGGGAGGGGTTTATGGAAGAGGATTCATTTTATAGATGATAGTGTAGTCATATTTTGTGCAGCAAGTGGAGGGGTAATGGTTGGTGGATTCACGGTGGGGTTTGTACATAGAAAGTTGTCTGTGATGAAACCATGATGGCTTGTTCTAAGGATGAGTATCACCATGTGTATTTTTAGGGGAGACTTTTTGTTCCATTGGTTTTGTGTGAGGAATTCCCCTATAAGTTCCATAGTTCACCCTTATTAATATATATTGACATGAAAAAGATGTATTATTCTCTTAGAGGTTAGTTTTGGTTTTTTGGATAGAACCATTTAGTTATAGAGATTGTGTCTTGATGTATTTTATGAACAAAGGTAAAGAATGAACATTGTGTCACTGGTGGTTTACTATGTTCATTATATGTTCTTTGGTGGAAGTGTATGATCCTCTCTATATTATTTTTTACCTATTTAACTTGACACCATGGAATATATGATGATATATGGATGAAATAGGACCATTTGATAATGTCATCTCACGTATAATGGATCAAGGAGTCAATTTCAATGGAGGTTTTTCGAGGTTGTACCTATATGAGGTGGTGAGTCTCTATGGAGTCTTTGGAATGATTATACGATAACATTTTACTCATTTTACCCATAGATTATGGATAGTAATATAGCATGATTTTGGCTCTAAGTTTTACCTTATTAGTACTTTTAGTCCACATATGGATCGTCAAATAGAGTAGACCATCTAGGCTCTAGCATAAAACATTCATGTTTCTGTCCAAGGTAATGTAGGTTCATTGACAAGACTCCAACAATAGTCAAGTTTTATATCAATAATATTTTCCAACCCACTATTGGTTTAGTTTAATTTGAATTAATTAAATGGATGACCGTCCCATCCTTCATTTTACAGGAATAGGGTTGAGAATTCATTAATTATCAGGTTGTATCTACTATAAAGTAAGATAAGGATGGTTTAGGTTATTTGAGAGATGAATAAGGTAGTGAACAATCATCAAAATTCATATACCAACCATAGGAGGACACCTAGAGAGTTTTATATTGGATATTATTTTTTCTTGGATGTAAACATAATTACAATAGTATCCCAAAGATGGTGGTTACATTATTACATTTTCATTATATGTAATAAATCACATCACAATGGATGAAATTGTTTAGTATTAGTGGAAAACTATATACTTATATGAATCTCACATTAAATTTAACAACATAATATAAAACATAGTATTTTCCTTAAGAAAAACATTATTACCTTTAGCATATACCTACATGATAATCATAATACACAACCTAGAATCCTAGGAAAGGAAATAAAATAAAGGGGTGAGCTCAGATGATCAGTTTGGATAATTGTATAGAGAAATAACATAAGGCATAAATACTATAGAAAAAATAAAAGTTAATCAACTATTACTATATAAATAATAAAATGAGGTGGAAACTTATCCATGGAAAACATAAAAAATCAATTAAACACATGGAAGTCAATAACTAATCTCACAGTGATGGAATTCCTAATGTTAGTCTTCTGAAATTTATGATAAAGGCCTTCTTCTAGGAGATCTAAAATTACCATCAAGGCCACCTAGAAAGACATCTACATAAATGGGTAGTACCTCATACAAATACCCAATATAGTATTCCTCATGAGACTTATCAATGCAGTAACTAGCTATGTTATCCTACTCTTGGCCCATCAATTAATAATTTAAATGCATTCATTACTTTAATAAAAAAACATAACTTAATTAGTCTTCATTAGTAAATAATTATCCATATTATAAGACCTAGAATATGTAATATCAATAATTTACTCATTCAACCAAATATAAATCATCCAACGAAATATTTTTCATTGTATAATAAGTTTATAAACTCAATAAAGCATAATATTGAAAAAAAAGTTAACATAGATGAAAATACATTCGAAACCATAATGGAATATTTCTTAAATAAAATTCCCTATTAAATTTGAAATTTTACAAAAAATTCCTAAATTTTTTAGAAAACAAAATTCATTGAAAACAACCTTCTAAACTACTTAATTATCCTTCAAATCACTAAGCAGTTATGATAGTGGGAAATCTAATTCAACTCGCACAATTTTAGAAAAACATGTCTTACACACTTTTGTAAAAAGCTCAAAAAGCACCTTGTTTTGAAAATAGAAAGAAGATTTCATTTTAAAAAAAATGAAAAATTAAAATAATGACTTTAAAAAATCACTGTACAATAGTAAAAATATATCTAGAATTCATGGATATACAAAAGAAATGATTTTTATAAAATGTGAAAAATGAAGTCAATTTTCATTAAAAACATTCTTTTGATACACTGAGTATTTAAAAAGTAAAAAATTAAATTTTAACATGTATTTTCAATAAATAAACATATAATAATAAATTATATTTGGTTTAAGATTGAAATATTAAATAATTCTTCCTACAAAGTCATTGACCTAACCAATCCTAAATAAATATGAGATTGTGAAATAAACCCTTACCACTTTGGTAACTTTAGAATATTAATATACATGAAAGAATAAAATTAAATGAAACAATAAATGTCTTGAAACTAATGATAATCATAATATAACATGTCTGATTGGTATTTTATACACCATATAAATGAGAATTCATGTATAGAAATAAAATATGCCTCAATAATTATAAATTGAGATGAAATCCCTTACCTAAATCCTGACTTCATTCGTAAATGATCAAACATACTATATAATTATTATAAATTTATTATAAATTTATTAAATGAACCTCTTAATATAAATCAAACCATGTATTATTTTCACATATCCTTTTATCACAATCTTATTAATAATTTTTTAATAAAATAACTATTCAGAGGGATAACTACTATGTCTCCCATGTAAGTTTCTATTAGATGCTTTTGGCCCTAAAGAATTTTTCATGGTTCCTTATTATAAATATTTTTATTTAGGATATAAATATTATATATATTTGATATATAGATATTTATAGTCATATATAAAAGTTATAGATCGAAATATGAATTACACAGTTCATGGAGTTTGAATGTTGTGTGTACACATGAACATTGTTTTCACTTTTTGATAGATATGAGGAAATTAAATTAAATAATCGTCACCTTTAAATAATTATTATTAAATAATAAATATAATAAATATTTATTAAATATATCACTATTACCATCCAAGTAATACATAAATTAAAAACAGATCATGTCGCTTTGTGGAGGTTGTTGTCCAGACGTATTCATGAGCAAAATTATCATTTCACAATGGATTGCAAGGTAAAATGTAGACATGATATTATAATTAAATAAGTATAGTTATTTAATAAGTTTCATATATAATCAATAAACCCATCGTAATAACCATCAATGAAACATGGTGTTGGAAAATGAACTGTATTGCTACTTGGAGAGGGTAAGTTGTATGTACAAACAAGTGATACTTTCAATTCCCATTTGATGGGAAAGAGTGTGTATAAAGAGGGTTCCTTTAGATTTCCTCTTAAATATCTTATAGTTGATATTTTTATAAGACCATAACCCTAATATGTTTAATAAAAAATTATATAATAGATTTTTTAAGGTTAGATCGGGTAATATGGATCAAAATGTTGAAATGAAGAGGAAGAAGGGGTGTCCTTTTATAAGTGGGGGAGGGGTATTCTTTCAATTTCGTAATGTATTAAAGTAATATAAAAAAAATTCATATCAAAATGGCTAAAAAATATAATTCAAGTATAATAGGTGGAATAGTATATATTATCTCATAAAATAAAATCTTTCCATGTTTTTATTATTTTTTCACCCTTTTATTTTCGTTTTAACCACTATTAACCCTTTTTAAAATTACCAAAATATTAAATTTTTCTACTATTTAAGGGTCAATAATGTTACTATAAATTTAAAAAATACTCATAAATGGACCATGGATGATGTTTTTATCCATATCAAATTCATTTATCAAAAAATGAGAGGTTTTTTAATATTATAAAATTTAATAAAATATTATTTTTATAAAACATCATTAAAGTCCTTTTTTGACACTATTCATTTAATATGGATTAAAATCCATCAACAAAAATGTGTAATTGAAATATAATCCTTTAACACTTCCCTAAATTGTAATATAGATATATAAAATTCTTTTTACATGTTAATTCATTAAAATTAAATCTCTTTTAATATTTTAAGATCATTTGTTTTATTTTTTTATTAATTGAATAAATATTATATTAGTGTTGTGCAAGAAGTTAAGGTAATTTTTTAAAAACTAAAAATTATGAATACATTACCATCATTAATATTATGTCATTATAAAAAAAATTATAATTATATTCATTCAACAATTTATTTTTTACCTACGTGAACATGTAATAGTTATTTAAAACAAAGAGAGTTACATTTTTTAGCTTCCTTGGATTTAAATATTATATAGGCCATTTTCATGGATAAGAGTCCAATAATAAAATAAATTTAGATAATAAAATGATAAATGTTGAATTATATTTTTTAAATAATAGTTATAATGAAAAATTAAGACCTTATCACTTAATTTTAACTTAGATTATGTTGATTTACCCTAACACGGGGGTTTTTGTCGTGAAAATCTAGTCAATAATTTTTCCCTTAAAACATATCACGATAGTGACCATGAGGTTGTATCACAATGAGGTTTCATGCAAAATTTTTGAATTTCCACTTTGTTAATTTTTTTATGTTAAAATATGGGGCAAAAATTGAGTTAAATAAATTTATTTTACAAAAAAATGAAAATGGAAAAATAAATCTATGTTATTGATTAAAAATCAGGAGAAAACTATACAAAAAAAAGGTAGTGGTGAACAAAATTGGATCCTTACACACTCCCTTTATCATTTTATTATTAAATATTGAAATTATATTTATAAATGATAACTAAAATACATCCAATTTAACACTTCCATTTATTATAAACCATATTGGAACCTTAAATATGGGTGTTGATTCACTTGTGAAAGTTATATGATTACCCGAAGACCTCCAAAAAACCAAAATAGATTAAATTCATTTTTCTCAAAGGGGAGACCGCAAGCAAAGAAATTTCATCAATAAGAATAACCAATTTACATTAAAATTTTGAAAAAAATTACAGGTCAAAATATAAGAAACTAATTTCAAAAATGAAAAGAGACCCCCTTTAATCATGAAAATGGTTTCCAAAAAAATAAAATTAAAATACAACAATGTACCAAACTCAAATGGCGAAAATAATAAAATCACATATTCCAATAACCACATGGATTCTAGAACTTAAATCCATGATTATCATCATTATAACTCCTCTTATTCAACATATCTTCTTCAGAACAGCACCCTCTATTAATCTAACCATCTTTAAAATGAATTTGGAGTAGATAATATAAATGTAACACCCCAAGATTTTATGAAAAATATTCTTTTTAATTTCATTAATGTATTGGGTTGTAATCTACACCAAAAGGAGCTTTCACACCATGCATCCCTAACTTGGTTGCATTACATGCAATCGCGACCTTCCACGATAGCGTGTGTTGTACACAATACTGAGTTTCGCTAAACAACGATATGTTATATAAACTAGCCGTAATGAATAGTAATACCCACTTTTTTAAATTTTATAAATTTTATCTTTCTAAATGGACTTAATTTTTGGATTCAGAATATCGAAATTATCCTAGGGTGAATTTTTGGTATTTTTCTGAAAACTTTCAATTTTTGATGAATAGTGAAAACACTGGGTTACTATTCAAAAACCGACTTTTTATTTAAATAATTATTTATTTTATTTAAATTTATTTTAGGTCAAAATTGATACATAATAACTATATAAGTTCAATGTAATTCATTGGAGTCATTTTATAATAATTTTAGATATATAAAAATTTTATTGAACTTTTCACCGTCTTTTACCCACCTCCTATGAGAATTTGAAAATTCACCTAAAATATAATTTTACCGCTTCTATGAGTGGAATTTCAAAAATCCGAGACACACGGTTTGTATCAAGGACTAAAATTTAGTTCAATGAGATGAAAATAATTTTTGCTGAATAGTAACGTTTTACTTTTTTTACCACGGTTAAAAGTAAATAGGGTAATTAAGGGTAAAAATTATATTATTATACCCCTAAAACTTGTCCTAATTCTATTGGATAAGTTTAATTCGACCAAAAACAACTTTAGGAATAAAATATGACCATTTAGGCCCACTTGGATTAGATTAGGACATTTATTATTAATTTATTTAAAGAAGGGTTAAAATAGTTAAAATCAAAGTTTAATAACTAAATAATTTTTAATATAGGGTTATACATAAGATAAATTCGACTATAAATATTCATTAGAAAGATGAAAATATTTCCTATATAATGGTGTTTTATTTATAATTTTTAGACATTAAATATATTAATTAATTTATGACACAATGATGATGCAGTAATTATCTTATGAATGAAATATTGACATAATTGATGTTATAAATACCTAAAGAAATGTAATTTGAGACTTTCTATGAATTACACTAATTCTATAGGTTAATATGAAATGTTAGAATTGATTTAATGTTTTTCAAACTATTAATTCTGTTATTATTTTCACAAAAATCAATTACCAAATAGTGTCCAAATTGACATAAAATAGTTTTTAAAAAAAATAATGTATTATTAATTGTTATTTTATTTCTAAAAATCTACGGTTCGGCCAAATGACTTAGATAAGGTTATATATATTAATAATAAACATATTGGGGTTCGTTTAACTTGTTATAGTAAGTTTATTAACCTTATAGTGTAAGAAAACAAGAGGACACGGTAAAAGAAAAATTATTTAACTTAAAGTTAAATCTAAATTATAAGGTTAAAATAGAAACCTAAACTTGTATAAATTCTATTGGATGAGAGGATTTCAACCCATCCCCACCTTATCTTCTAAATAACTCAATTTGGAGCTATTAAAAACCGAATATGACTTTATAATAAAATAATATTTTTAGTTATTCCAAAGGTGCCCCTCTCCTCCCTTATAAATGGGAACCTCCTCCCTCTATTCCTCACACTACTTTGAGCCTTCATGCTCGTCCAACCCCTTCCAATTTCTCTTCTCCACTTCCCTAGAAAAATCCTAGAGGTTCTGGTATTCTTCAAAGGCCAATCTTAGTGCCCTAAGAGGAGGTTTCAAAAACACGTCTCGAAAGAAGAGGTAATATCCGTTACCGATTATTTAAACTTTATTTCTTCTTCTACTTCTTCTTCTTTATTTGTTTCATTATGAATTAATAACATCAGTATCACTCATATATGGATATTTTATTATAATAATGAAACAAACCTATTTCACCATCTATCCATCCTATGGAAAACAAAATCACCGCGCGTGCGTACGTAAGGAATACCATCTCCAAACAGTGGTGAAATCTGTTTTCGACCACCACCTTACTTGGATGGGTATAATGGTGTAAATAAATAACTATATATGATTATTGCAAAGTGATATTGATTCTTAAATATTATACATGAACTTAAATGCAATTCCACGATCATAGGAATGATATCATCGCTCGTGCGTACGTACGGACTACCGTCTCCACGACGCGATGAGATTCATTCTCCATGATAACCATTCATGAATGATTATAAAGTATATATAATAATTAATCATGAAATATATGAAATAATAATTATACTGGATTTATGTGTATATATATGTATGTCATCTACTTAATTTCATTCAATTCAATAAAGAAACGAAAACAACATTCATGTGTACGTACGGCCTACCGTCTCCATGAACGGTGTAATTCATTCTATTTAATCGATCTATCATATATATATTTATATACTAAATATATATTATATATAAATTGTGTTTTACATTCTGTAATTAAGTAAATCTGGATATAATTAATAATATCAAGAACAACAAGTCAAAACACGTATGATAAATAAAACGATTTAACCCAAAAATGTTTCTTTAACATGGAACTCACAAAAGAACGGGTAATATAAAGTCATAAGTGAACCATATATGATAACATAACAATGAATATTATTCTGTAATAAGTCAATGACATTATTTAAATCATTATACAGGAGTTTCAGAAATGTATGAAGCATATCGGACCTAAGGTAAGGGATAATTTTTCAATCTCATTTTTATCCGAGATTGTTTATTCGTATGTATTTACTGGGGTTATCTTTATCATCCAAGCCCTTGTTTTCTAAAAATCTTTTCATGTATGTTTAAAGTCATTTTTACCCATTTTTTAATTTTACTACATGGTATGTAAGGAATAATTTTTTGTTTACCATATGAGGTACTTTTTGACTTTTCTGACAAAAGTACGAGAAGAATGTTATTTTCAACTTATACGGCGTGAACCGATTTTTACAGTTTCATAACGCCTCATTTTCATGAATCATACTCTACAATATTTTATGACTATTTTCAAAAAAATACATTTATTTTAAAAGTGCATGGAATTTTGTGAAAAGAAAATTATTTTGAAGAAGAAATGATATTTTCATCAAGAATTCATTTCAAATGTTTTATCAAAACCATTTTCCATCTAAGATGACATTATTTCATATGTGTATGTTTCAAGTTTAATGTCTCTATGATTTACATGGTTTCACTTTTCTTATTATTAAGTGATATCCATTTCCTTTATATATATTATGTGATGATGGGATGATGTTTATGAAACCCATTTTATTTATTAGGTTATTATGAATGATGTATGTTTATTTTGTGTCACAAGTAAGAATGATTTCATTATGAGATGGGTGGGACCTATATCTCCCTCCAATTAATTGGGTAAAGATTTATATCTCATGAGATATACATGGCCGGAACGGTATGTTAATCCGGGTCAGTGTTACAGTACTGGAACAAGTAGTGAACTTGATTGAGAAAGGGACATTGTCCACTAAGATGGTCTTGGTAGCAATGCCATGGCTACTATGGAAATCATGACATGTGCTGAATGGTTGCCACAATTACATGATTTATTACCATGCTATTTTATCAAGATTGATGTTCCTTTATGATATATGCCTTAAGTACTTCCATGATTTATTCCCTTGCTCAAGATTTTGATGTTTAGATTTTATGTTCAAGATTTTGCATTCAAATGTTTATGGATTGTTTTATGTTCTCTATGCTTACCCTTACTGAGCATTTGAGCTCACATTTTTTTATGTTTTCTTTTCCCCAGGATATAAAGACAGGTTTTAGGTAAGAAAATAAAAAGAGGAAGATCTTTATGGGAGATGTTGAAGATCATTCACCACATTTAGAAGATTACGTTCCAAGTTTCCAAAGACACTAAACTATTACAGTCATTGTGCGTCTGTTTTTATTATGTACTAAGTATTCCACAAAATTAGTGTAATGTCCATGTACGTCAAGCTTCAGGTCTCTAAAGTTGGTATCAGAGGAAAGGTTTAGTCAACCTTTGGAAACTAGGATGCAGAAACATTAGTGATATCCCTAGAGATATTTCTAAGGTATGTCTAGGGATGTCCCTAAGGATAAGTATACTTATAGGATATAGTCCTAGAACTACGGTAACGATATTAGAATTCAACCTAAGATGTTAGATATTGAGGGTACTCCCCCTTTACTATGTTGTTTTCCCTAGCATGATTTTTTCCTCTCACACTATTCTTTTTGGGTTTTAGAAAATGTCTAGAAACAGGAAGACTCATGATAATGGAGGATATGAAGGACAATGGAATGATATTCTTCATGAGCAACCAAATGAAATGGGATTTGGAAGTCCAAACATCTTTATTATGCCTAATCAACAATCTCATAATATGATCAATAGTCTCAAATTTGGTAAGTTTCCCGACTCAGATAATAAGAGAAAGATAGAGTTTCATGATGATCATAGAAGAAAGAAAGTTCAATTTCCCTCGTGTAAATCATGTGGGAAGAGGCATCGAGGAGATTGTTTCAAAGGAACTGGAAGATGCTTTGGGTGTGGAAAAGAAGGACACAAAGCCAGTAAGTGCAAAGGAAAAGGTTCAGTTAATACCATGGACAAGGATAATGGTATTTCTATGACATCAACAATGATCAGATGTTTTAAATGTGTAATGTTTGGGAATTATGCAAACCAATGCCCTACGGGAAAATCTCGTGAAGAGAATAAGCATGGTCATATGAGTTGTATTTATGTGGATGATGATGAAGAGACTAAAAATGAAATATGAGATGAAATAAATGATGAAGCTCAATCAGTGGTTTAAGAAGTTAGTGGAATGATTGTATGTTTATAAAGAATAATGTATGGTACTATCGAATAAAGAGTAATCTAATGATTGTTACACTATTGTTTTTCCTAAAGTATTTGAAAGTATATGTTGAATGGTACCGGTAACCATGGAAGATTATTCAGATATTTTTGGAAAGTAGATGATATGCACATATTGAAGGGATAAGAAGATAATGATATGTTTGATTATATTCATGAGCTCATGACTGATATAAGGAAATAGTTATATCATGGTTTGGGTATATAGAATTTTGGGGTTTTGGTATGTGGAAAGAGTTAACTTTTGACAGCACTCATGTTTTCACTAAGATTCAATGGTTATTTATTTTTTAATAGAATACATGATTAAGGCCTTCGAATGTTTATAATGTGACCAACAAGACATATCTTATGATATATGGGGATCAATGATGGTATTAACATGCTTGTTATATGAACTCTCTGGTAATCGCTTTCACAATAATATGAGAATGGACTGCAATATTTTGGATAAGCCTAAAGATTGGAATGAATTATGTTGGACATAAGTTAGTATTGTTTAAGGCTAGAACTTTTTCAATATTATTGATGGAAAGTTATAATATTTTATTTTTAGAAAAAAAGGACAACCTGGAGAACGGGCGACAACCCATCACGTCGGACAAGTCTGTGGGAATCGAACCCACAAACAAAGTGTGATAGGCCTTTATCACTTACCACTGGCCAACAGGAAGTCCATGGTTAGTAGAAACTAGTTTTATTATATTAATCGGTATGATATATGATGTATAAATCCATTTTTGGAACCATATACGATTAATCTCACCATAGATGGACTTATATATGTAACTTTTGCTAACTTATGTTTGAGACAGATGGAATGGCCTATCATTCTATCGCATGATCTGCTAAAACATCGCGAAAGACAAATTCAACTTCATTTTCTAAAGAGATGAAGTGGAAATTGTTCAAGGCATGAACCACGGTGAGATTATACCAAAATAAAGTAAGTATTTCTTCTAATTCAAATTCATCAACTTTAGGGAAATGATCTTGAAAACCAAAAATGTTGTCCTAGTGCCCTTATATCCAATGAATCAGATGGTACCCTAGATCATCACAAATTTATGGCTTTGTGATTGTTGGCTTTTTCATATCCATGTTCTCTACCACACTCCATCAGAACATGACGGTTAGATTTATCTTCCATATCCATATCTTCACCTATGTTCTCCTATGTGTAAACCCAGTGATCTGTTAATTTGGGTAACAGTTACGTTTCATAAATTAGTTTTTAAAGTCAAGTTTTGGTATTCCTTTTTACGATGTGGGTTTCTATTAAAGAAATTTTTGAGTAGTAAACCATTTATAACCCCGACGAATTTCGAGGGAGAAATTAATTTTAAGGGGGTAGAATGTAACACCCTGAGATTTTATGAAAAATATTCTTTTTAATTTCATTAATGTCTTTTGTTGTACTCTACACCAAAATGAGCTTTCACAAAACGCATCCCTAACTTGGCTTACATTACACATAATCAAGACCTTCCACGATAGCGTGTATTGCACACAATACCGAGTTTCGCTAAACAACAATATGTTATATAAACTAGCCATTATGAAAAGTAATACCCACTTTTTGAAATTTTATAAATTTTATCTTTAGAAATGGACTTCATTTTTGGATTCGGAATATCAAAATTAGTCTATGGTGAATTTTTGGTATTTTTCTGAAAACATTCAATTTTTGATTAATAGTGAAAACACTAGGTTACTATTCAAAAACTGACTTTTTATTTAAATAATTATTTATTTTATTTAAATTTATTTTAGGTCAAAATTGATACGTAATACCTATAGAAGTTAAATGTAATTCATTGGAGTCATTTTATAATAATTTTAGATATATAAAATTTTTATTGAACTTTTCACCGTCTTTTATCCACCTCCTAGGAGAATTTGAAAATTCACATAAAACGTAATTTTACCGCTTCTGTGAGTGGAATTTCAAAAATCCAAGAGACACGGATAATATCAAGGACTAAAATTTAGTTCAATGAGATGAAAATAATCTTTGTTGAATAGTAACTTTTTACTTTTTTTTACCACGGTTAAAAGTAAATAGGGTAATTAAGGGTAAAAATGATATTATTATTACCCTAAAACATGTCCTAATTCTATTGGATAAGTGTAATTTGACCCAAAAAAATTTCAGGGATAAAATATGACCAATTAGGCTCACATGGATTAGATTAGGACATTTATTATTAATTTATTTAAAGAAGGGTTAAAATAGTTAAAATCAAAGTTTAATAACTAAAACATTTTTAATATAGGGCCATACATAAGATAAATTCGACTATAAATATTCCTTATAAAGCTAAAAATATTTCCTACATAATGGTGTTTTATTTATAATTTTTAGACATTAAATAATTTAATTTATTTATGACACAATGATGATATAGTCATTATCTTATTAATGAAATATTGACATAATTGATGTTATAAATACCCAAATAAATGTAATATGAGACTTTTTATGAATTAAACTAATTTTATAGGTTAATATGACATGTTATTATTTATTTAAATTTTTTCAAACTATTAATTCTATTATCATTTTCACAAAAAATCAATTACCAAATAGTGTCAAATTTGATATAAAATAGTTTTTAAAACAAATTTTATATTATTAATTGTTATTTTATTCCTAAAATCTAATTTTCTGCAAAATTACTTAGATAAGGTTATATATATTAATAATAAACATCTTGGGGTTCGTTTTTCTTGTTATAGTAAGTTTATTAACCTTATAGTGTAAGAAAACAAGAAGACACTGTAAAAAAAATTATTTAACTTAAAGTTAAATCTAAATTATAAGGTTGAAATAGTAACCTAAACTTGTATAAATTCTATTAGATGAGAGGATTTAGACCCATCCCCACCTTAGCTTCTAAATAACTCAATTTTGAGCTATTAAAAACCGAATATGACTTTATAATAAAATAATATTTTTAGTTATTCCAAAGGTGCCCCTCTCCTCCCTTATAAAAGGGCACATCCTCCCTCTCTTCCTCACACCACATTGAGCCTTCAATCTCGGCCAACCCCTGCCAATTTCTCTTCTACACTTCCATAGAAACATCCTAGCGGTTCTGGTCTTCTTCAAAGACCAATCTTAGTGCCCTAAGAGGAGGTTTCAAAAAGGCGTGTAGAAAGAAGAGGTAATATCTGTTACCGATTCTTTCAACTTTAATTCTTCTTCTACTTATTATTCTTTAGTTGTTTAATTATGAAGTAATAACATCAGTATCACTCATATACTGATATGTTATTATAATAATGAAACAACCCTATTTCACCATCTATCCATCCTACGGAAAATGAAATCATCTCGCATGCATACGTACGGAATACCGTCTCCACACTGTGGTGTAATCTGTTTTCGACCACCACCTTACTTGGATGGGTATAATGTTGTAAATAAATAACTATATATGATTATTTCAAAGTGATATTGATTATCAAATATTATACATGCACTTAAATTCAATTCCACGATCATGGGAATGATATCATCGCTCGTGCGTACGTACGGACTACCGTCTCCACGACGCGATGAGATTCATTCTCCATGTTAACCATTCATGAATGACTATAAAGCATATATAATAAGTAATAATAAAATATATGACATAATAATGATCTTTTATTTATGTGTATATATATTTATGTCATCTACTTAATTTCATTCAATTCAATAAGGAAACGAAAACAGTGTTCATGCGTACATACGACCTACCGTCTCCATGAACGGTGTATTTCATTCCATTTAATCGATCTATCATATATATATGTATATACTGAATATATATTATATATAAATCATGTTTTACATTTTGTAATAAATTAAATCAGGATATAAGTAATAATATCAACAACAAAAAGTCCAAACACGTACGATAAATAAAACGATTTAACCCAAAACGTTGCTTTAACATGGAACTTACAAAAGAACGGGTAATATAAATTCATAAGTGAACCATATATGATATCATAACAATGAATATTATTCTGTAATAAGTCAATGACATTATTTAAATCATTATAAATGAGCTTCGGAAACGTATGAAGCATATCAGACCTACGGTAAGGGATAATTTATCAATCTCATTTTTATCCGAGATTGTTTATTCGTAAGTATTTACTGGGGTTATCTTTATCATCCAAGACAATGTTTTCTAAAAAAGATTTCATGTATGTTTAAAGTCCTTTTTACCCATTTTTTACTTTTACTACATGGTATGTAAAGAATCTTTTTTTGTTTACCGAACGAGGTACTTTTTGACTTTTCCGCCAAAAGTACGAGAAGAATGTTATTTTAAACTTATACAGCATGATCAAATTTTTACGGTTTCATAGCGCCACATTTTCAAGAAGCTTACTCTAAAAGATTTTATGACTATTTTCAACAAAATACGTTTATTTTAAAAGTGCATGGAATTTTGTGAAAAGAAAATTATTTTGAAGAAGAAAGGATATTTTCCTCAAGAATTCATTTCAAATGTTTTATCAAAACCATTTTCCATCTAAGATGACATTATTTCATATGTGTATGTTTCAAGTTTAATGTCTTTATGATTTACATGGTTTCACTTTTCTTATTATGAAATGATATCCATTTCTTTTATATGGATTATGTGATAATGGGATGATATTTATGAAACCCATTTTCTTTATTGGGTTATTATGAATGATGTATGTTTATTTTGTGGCACAAGTTAGAATGATTTCATTATGAGATGGGTGGGACCTATATATCTCTCCAATGAATTGGGTAAAGATTTATATCTCATGAGATAGACATGGCCAGAACGGTATGTTAATCTGGTTCAGTGTTACAGGACTGGAATGAGGAGTGAACTCGATTCAGAAAGGTACATTGTCCACTAAGATGGTCTTGGAAGCAATGCCTTGGATACTATGGAAATCATGACATGTGCTGAATGATAGCCACAATTACATGATTTATTCCCATGCTATTTTATCAATATTGATGTTCCATTATGATATATGCCTTACGTACTTCCATGATTTATGTGCTTGCTCAAGATTTTGATGTTTAGATTTTATGTTCAAGATTTTGCATTCAAATGTTTATGGATTGTTTTATGTTCTCTATACTTACCCTTAATGAGCATTTGCGCTCACCCTTTTTTATGTTTTCTTTTCCCCAGGATATAAAGAAAGGTTTTAGGTAAGAAAATAAAAGGGGGAAGATCTTCATGGGAGATGTTGAAGATCTTTCACCATGATTAGAAGATTGCGTTCCAAGTTTCCAAAGACACTAAACTATTACGGTACTTGTGTGTCTATTTTTGTTATGTACTAAGTATTCTGCAAAAGTAATGTAATGTCCATATACGTCAAGCTTCGGGTCGCTACAATAAAGGTAGATGGGTGGGGGAAAATGTTCTTTCCAAAATCTGTATCTCGAAACTATGCAATATTTTGGACCTCATCTCACATGAATATTGGGAAAACCCCTTAATAATTTTATCTATTGATTTTTTTCATTATAACAACCAAATTTGAGCTAAATTTGACACGTGATTCAATGGTTGTAGTCTATTTACTTAGATATTGTTTTCTGTCCAAGGTGGAACTTCAACTTCCTCCACATGGATACACCCTAAGACCATATTATTGAAAAAATATAATCTTTTTATTTATCATGAAGATTCTTCTTAGAGACTTATATCTTCTATAAGTATATTCATCTAATTTGAACATCTTTAGGTCGTGTTATGCCTCATTTATTGAAGGGGTATCAATTCTATATGAAAACTGATTTTCCAAATATATTTATATTTTTGTGACTCCATATGGTCAATTCATCACATGGAATAGTTTTAGAATATGAATTAAATTATAAAAGGGTTCCTAAAAAATAATTTTGAAAACTAGATTATTATATTAAAATTTATTCCCAAAACAACAAACTGATGAAAACTATTAAAATTCTAGAATTCGGGCATTTTCACAATTTTTCTCAAAACACATCAAAATTCCAAAAATGATGAAATTTCTCAAATAATGACACATATTTGGTAACATATTCATTTTAATAAAAATAAAAAATATTTTAAATCTTATCTCTATCAATTATTCCACACATAGTACTTGGACTCCTGGAAATGAGCCCTCAAACTAAATTTCCAATGAAAATTCAAAAAATGCGTCAATGAAATTCACATGCTCAAAATCAAGGAATAAAAATTATCATGAAACTTAAATAGATTAAATTGAAAATTATTCATTATGTTCATTAATTCCATTCCTATTTCAATCATTCCTCAATGCATAATTATTCTTACCTGACTTTTTTCCCAACACAATATTTTCATTTTGAACAAATCTTTTCTAATCCAAATAAATTAAAGGGTCACCATTGGAATGAAAATTTTTTAAATCTCCCCCCCCCCCCCATTTATTAAAATAATTGTATCCATCAAAAGGACCTAGAAACGTTTTTTTTTTTGAGGTTTTATGATTTCTGGGTTTTCAAATGGCCAAACTTTCTAGATAGGAAAATAGGGTTTCTCTATCTTTTAAAGAGATATGGCATGATTTTAGTTTCCACACAATCATGGCATTATCGTATTTATTCACAGAATAAAATCAGATAAAAAACTATATATAAATTTCCTTCAGGAATATCCTATAAAATATCCAAATCAGAAGTAATGTCACACCAATCTCTTCCAAAACTTTCATATTTTTTCATTTTAACCTCTAAAAAGACATAGCATTATTTCTCGTTAGAATCTATAAAAAGGCACAACTTTAATTTCATTGAAAACTCAAGAAAGGAACAACTTTATTTTTCTACAATTTTATCTCCATAAATTTATTTTCCCCCACACAATTGTATCACTATATGATGTATCAAATCGAAAAGCATCTCACTCACACTTTTTCTATAACAAAATCATGCAATGTACCTCAAGTGAAGGTTTGATAGGGAAACTATATTGTAATGTGGCTTACCTAACATGTTTTAAATGTCTATTAAGTGCTCAAAATGATAAAATGAGTATGTTAGGCCGAATAAATATATTGAAATTTTTGAAAAATGGGATTTCAATCACAAACACATTGCCTCAATCATTTGGAACAAAACTTATTTAAAGATCAAAGGTTTTGATAGAAAGAAAAAGAAGGTTTTGGTAAAAAATATTTATTTGTTTCACTCAAGAAGTGGGGTATATGTGAATAAGAAGAAAAAATTATTCAAAAACCTCAGAGGAAAGTGATTTTAAAATTTGGACAGCATTTATGTAATGGAATTCGAAATTCAATAGCCTTTTCCGGAATTCTCACAATTTTAATACAAAAAAATCACATTTCATGAATCATATATGTTCAGTTACATGAATCAAGTACATTAATTCATATAAAAAATTCAATTCATAAAGGAAATTACATTGAAGATAACCATTTTTTCTTTAACAATAAATTTTAAATAGAACACACAAAATTTGAAAGAAAATTTTGAAAAAACAATTGAAAAGAAAACACAAAAAACCCTAAACAAACAAGTATTATCCTTCCCCCACACATATTTTTTAAAATATCCTCATTATGAATGTTTTACATGGGAAATTAAAATCTTGAAGATAATAAATGATAAAAACAATAATAAAGGAAATACACAACCTAGTTTTTATTAAGAAGAACTATCCTTGAGCTAGCCTCCTAAAAAAAGAAACATATAAAACAATATGAAAAAAAATAAAATCAAAATTTAAATTAAATTAAGGAAATAATAAATAAAATTAAATATAAGTTAAAAGAGACATGGTATGAACCCCCAAGTGGGTGATAGGTGTAACATCCCAGGTAAATAAAGAATATAACAATTTCATATTTATTAATATTTTTTAATTAAATATTCATTTTACTTTAAAGGGGATTCTATGTTCAATGGAATACCAAATACACAACAATGGGATTCTTTGAATCTTACATTGCACACAACGTTGAGTTATACTGAAAAATAATAATATAATATTATAATTTTAAATGGTAGTTAAAGTCTATCTGTTGTAATGGAGGGAATAAACAGAACTAACTACAATATTAATATACATGTTTTTTAAATGTTTTTACAATTATCCAATAAATTTTAGAGGCTTAAAAATAAGAATGAATCCAATTTAAAGTATAAATACTCTAGTAATCATTAAATGGTCGATTTATTGTATTTTGTTGGAGAACTATGTTTAAATCTACTTTTTGTCACATTTATATGTTTTATTTGAAAAAATAATATTCTTATTTATTATCAGGATATCAAAATTTACTTTGGATGAAATTTTGGTATTTTTTGGATAATGTTCAATTTTTAATGAATAGTGAAAATATTGTATTTTAATTCAGAATTTCCTTTTAATCTAATTTATTTATAAGGTTGTATTATATATTCAATTGGTTTTAAAGTGTAATTATATTATTTTTTTACCTTTTAATCCAATTTCAGTCATTTAAACTAATTTCACTTTGAAATTTGATATAACCAAGTGTCAATCTTTTGATAGTTATTATTTCTTAAAAACACACTTTTGGTTTTTACAACAGCAATTAATTTTAAATTAATTTTTTCCACTTCTGTGTTTTAAATTTGGAAAAACTGATTCCATATTTGTAATCAGGATTTTAAAATTTTATAAATATATAACTTTTATTTTTAGACATTATGTAAATTTGCTTCAGTGAATATTTTATTTACCATGGTTAAAGGTAAATCTTGTAAATAAGGGTAAAAAATAATAATATAATAATCATAAATTACCCGAACATGTGTCTTAATCCTATTTTATGATACATGTCGAACCATGGGCATCCTTGGGTCTATTTTGGGACCCCATAGAGCCACTTGGGAGTGATAATTACACTTTATATTAATTAATTTAATGTACAGACAAAAATGATGAAATCATATAACTTTTAGTAAATCAATTTTTACATGGAGTTATATAAGTTATCACTTAGACTATAAATTTTATTTTGAAAGAAAAAAATATTTCCTACATCATGGTATTTTTTTATAATTTTTAGACATCAAATAAATAAAATTATTTATGACACAATAATGATGCAGTGTTTAACTCATTAATGAATTATTTAAAAAAATAAGATTATAAAAATTAAAACAATATCCAAAACCTATCCAATTATTATTGGATGATTTTATTTCAAACATGAGTCATCATATAATTTACTTTAATGAGTTTTGGACGTTTAGAAACTGAAAATAAATATATAATAAAATAATATTTTCAAACATTCCTAAAGAGACCCTCCTCCCCCTTGTTAAAAGCCCTCACATATAACCCAATACTCACACATATCAAGCCCCTTGGATCGTCCAACCTCTTCTTAGTTAAGCTCCCTATATCCCTATATTCCTCCTAGAAGTGTTACCTTAGGCAGAATACAATTCAAGTAAACCTTTTGGTACAAACCAAAGGAAGATACCTGATTTAAAGGTAATGTCTTCTCTTATGTTCTTTTCATTTATTTTACTTCTAAAACCCCCTAAACTCTTTTTATTCCTTTCTTATATAACAAAACCAGAATCCAAAATATACTAGATTGTTGTTATGAGAAGTATTCTAACTACAATTACACACATCCTCATCTAATTGGTAAATAATATATTGTTTTTATGGACGGTGAACTACTACCTCACGAAACGATGATTGTTCAATATTCTCCTAACACTTATTATAGTGGACATTAAGATGGAACTGTATTTATATGTGATATATATTATATTTATATTGTTTCTATTCTTCTATATTTTTCATTTATAGAATACCATTACGGTTTTGATAGTGGGTAAATACGATAATTTCATTTGAGGAAGTGCGGACTATCATCCCCTCAAAGTGCTATGACTCGTTCATTCCATACGTGGAATGTATAAAAGATAGAGTTAATGAAATTATATATGATATTATATTGTAATTATAATATACCTATGTATCATTATGTTTTCATTCCATTAAATATGAAATAGAAATGAAATTAGCATTCATGCGTACGTACGGCTTACCGTCTCCATAAACGGTGCATTTCATTTCTTATCTCCAAATGTTATGTACTATTATAAATACATATATATAATAGATATATATGATATATATGATATCTAAATCAGGAATATAACTCTTGAGATAATGTAATTTTGACCATATGAACAACTTATAATTATAAGAAGTTCATTTTTAACTAAAGTTTCGAACATCGACAAAATGTCTAATATGAACTCAAATAATTAACTAATTGTTATAACAAGGTAATAATTAATATAAAAGGAATAATAAATTTTAAAAGGGTTCTTAATCAAGTAGAGATTAACTTTAGTTTATTATTTCATAATTTAAAGAATGAACGGGTCAATTCATACATGAGGTAAGGGAACTTCTTAACCCAATTTTCATTCTTTAGGTTAATTTTCTACTTTGAGATTATGTCATGCTATGAATATGTGAGAATTTAATTTTGATATCCTATATAGTATTTATTATTTCTTTGTGTGTACTTATAGTGAATACACATTATTGATCCATTTTATTTACAAAATGATCTTTGTAAGGGACTTCATCTCAATCTTCTTTCATTGAGGAATATTTTGTTTTATACACGACATTATTTTATACTCTATATAAACACCTTTGAATTTTAATTTCATTCAAAAGGAATATTTTTATACGAATAATTTTACTAAACGAAGAAAAGGACTATTTATTTTTAATGTAATTAGTGAAAATGACCTTTCTTCTATCGTGAGTATTATTTGATATTTGGCTTCCATAACAAGACATAATGTTTTTAAAAAAGGAGAATAAATACCATGTACTATTTTACGTATTTTGGTATTGAAAATGGTTCGGGATAAAAGATTTGTTATGTTAATATATTTAAATTATTTATTTTGATTTAAATGTGTATATTTTATCTTTACATTATGTTTGTTTTATGTGTTATGAATATGTTATGGTTCTTGGGAATTGTTTACGTAAATGGGTGGTTTTGTGAAAAACCTAGGGCAGGTGAGCCTGAGATTGCTCTCTAATGCATTGGGTTACGTGATGGAGGTAAAATTGAATATTTCTCCTAAGAGATTTAACGAATATACTATGATGGGTATTCCAAATGTAACTCACTTTGTAGGTGTGAAATCTACAACGTAATTATGTTATGGATGCCACAAGTTACCTTTATGATTTTTGATTACTATGTGTTATTCATAAATATTATGATTTCATGAGGAATGTTAAAGGGATTATGTTATGTAAGTATTGATGAAAAAATGGTTTCTTTATTTATTTTAGAACCCTTACTGAGCTTTTTATGCCCATCCCAAGTTTAGAAATGTTTTTCACATGACATAAAGATGAATAGGGTCAAGGATGGGATCAAGGAAGAGTCATGATGTCTAAAGCATAGAACTAGATATGGATCTCTTTTTAAAAGTTTTTATTTTATGAAAAAAATGGATATTGTTTAAAAGTGTCTATACGTAATATTAAAGTTGTTATGTATATGTTATGACCTAATTCTATATAACTCTAAACTTGAAAAGATCCGCAATGTGAATTATCAATTTAATTCTTGATTATTTAATATTTTAAGGTTGGGTCCTTATAGTTGGTATCAGAGGTCAGTTTAGAAAACTTTAGGAGTTATAATATTGTTAAATTAAAGTCCATAAATTAATTTATGGTAAGATTGAAATGATACATCATTTACAGATTACCATGTTTCTTCGCCTAAGATATTTCTGTGTTCATAATGGTTTTCTACAGAGGAAACAGGGCAGCTATGATGGGATGACATTAGGAGGAAGATAACCTTCCAAATCAGAAACTTGAGATGGTTGGAATCAGAACAAAACAGTTTGTTGTAGGGATGGCATAGTAGACATAGGTTATAAATGGTGGTGGTATCCATGCACGAGATTCAGCAAGATCAACCACAGAGGAACATGTGAGATATAGTGACGAGATTGATGCTCTTGATTGGGACAAATTCAAAGGTATGTTTCTTGAGAAATATTTTCCTAATGTGGTTTCTCTTTGGATGGAAAAAAATTCTTGTAATGGAGGAAGGAAGATGACTTAGTGGCTGGCTATGAAGAAAAATTCACTCAACTGGAAAGGTATGCTCCAAATTTCATACGAGATCTTGATAGTAAAATAAACTATTTTTACTCAATATTAAAGCTAAAGTATCAAAGGGATTTAGCTTCTTGTGAGTTCAAATGTTATGAAAAACCTGTTCTATTTGAGGAGAAGGTGGAAATAGATTTAGTCGATGATCATGTTTTCTTTGAAAAACAACATAATAAGAGGTTGAGGTGGCAGACAAAAGGGAATAACTCCGCAAAAAATTCTGACGCTAAAAAACTTAAGTTTACAGTTTGTTAAAATTGTGGCCAAAAGCATGTGGGGGAATGTCTTTTGAATTTCCGTAAGTGCTAATGATGTGGTAAAATGATTTATAAGGCTTGTAATTGCACTTAAAATGACCTGGGTAATGGAAAGAAAAAAATCTAATTTACAAACAGTAAAATGTTTTATGTGTAATGAAATGGGTCATTATGAAAATCACTATCCAACGAAAAACTCAACTGAGGGAAAGCAGCTAGACTACAAGCAGAAAGGGGTGGTGAAATCCTTTGCAACTACTTCAACAGATGTTGGTCTATCAAATGATGTAGTATCAGGTTCACTGTTTGTTTGCTCAGATTATGCCAATGTGTTGTTTGATTCAGGGTCTACAAATTATTTCATTTCTGGGAAGTTTTCTAGTAAATTGGGAATTCCGTCTCAAGATATGAATCCTGAAATTATGGTAAAAACAGTAGGAGGAAATGTTGAGACAAAAATAAATTATAAGAACCTTCTTGTCCTTTTGTGCAGAAATAATCTACCTGCAATCCTTATTATTTTTCCTCTAGTAGAGTCTGATATTATTTTGGGTATATATTGTCCTTTTGTTTATCATGATATGATTGACTGTAGAGATAAAAAAGTTTCTTTTTAGAAATATTTTCTATTTGGTTACAAGAATAAACCCTTAATTTTTATAACATATCTGAAAGCTGATAAATAAGTAAAAGATAGAAATAAATGTTACCTTGCACATATTTATAAAAAAAAGGAACTATCCAGATTAATGATGTTCCAATGGTAAATGAGTACCTTAATGTTTTTCTTGATGAGTTTCATGGTATTATACCTAATCAAAATTTTGAATTTATTTTTGAATTAATTCCTAATTATAATCCAATTTCAAAACCCCCTTATCAAATAGCCCAAATTAAACTTTTAGAGTTAAAGAAGCCATATCAGAAGTTATTAGATAAAGGTTTCATTAGACTTGGCACATCACAATTGTGTGCTCCTATCTTATTTGTTAAAAATAAAGATGGTTCAATGAGACTTTTTATTGATTATATAGCATTGAATAACATCACTTTTAAGAACAAGTATCCTTTGCCGCATATTAATGATTTGATTGATCATCTCCAGGGATCTCAGTATTTTTTGAAGATTGATTTGAGGTTGGGGTACCATCAATTTAAAGTAAAGGAGCATACATTTTGAAGACCATGTTTCTTACTGGATATGGCCATTATGAATTTCTGGTTATTCATTTTGGGTTAACCAATGCAACTGCTGTATTCATGGATATTATGAATAGAAGTTTCTGTGAGTTCTTGGAAAATTTTATCGTTTGGTTCATTGATGATGTTTTTCTTTATTATAAATGTTAATAGTAGCATGAAAGTCATTTAAGGGTTGCCTTTAAAACCTTACAAGAAAAGAAACTGTATATGAAATTCAGAAAGTGTGAGTTTTTTTTACAACAAATTTATTTATTATGTCACATTTTCTAAAGAAAAGTCATAATTGTAGATCCTGTTAAAACAAAATTTGTTGAATAATGGCCAATACCAACAAATATAACCTAGATTCATAGTTTTCTTGATCTAGCAGGTTTTTATCAGAGGTTTGTTTAAAATTTTGCCCGATTATCTATCCCACTGAATAAGATAACTCGTAAATGTGTTAAGTTTATTTAGACAAAAGAATGTGATGATTGTTTTTAGGAATTGAAAAGAATATTGGTGAATGCTTCTATTTTAGCGCTGCCTTCCAAAAATGGTGAGTTTGTTATCTAAAATGATGCTTCATTGAATGGACTTGGTTTTTTCCTAATGGAGAATGATCAGGTAATTGCATATGCTTCACATCAGTTGAGACCCCATGAGTTAAATTACCCAAAACATGATTTGGAATTTGCTGCTGTTGTATTTTCTTTAAAAGTTTTAAGGCATCACTTGTATGGAGTAATATGTGAAATATATACTAATCACAAAATTTTAAAATATATATTCACTCATGAAGAATTGAACATGAGACAGAGGAGATGGCTGGAATTAATCAAGGATTATGATAGTACGATCCAATATCATCGAGCAAATGCAAATAAAGTGTCTGATGCTTTGAGTTGAAAAAGTAATGTTATATTAACCTTGTTACATTTGGAACAAGATCCTTTGGTTTTTGATTTGATGAACTTTGGAATAGAAGTTTTTGGTGTAGGAAATTCCTCTGTTTTGCTTTAGGTGTCAGTAAAATCATCCCTATCAGATAGAATTAAGAAAGCATAGAAGGAAGATAGTGATTTAAAGAAAAAGGTAGTGTTGGTTTAGAAGGGTAAGTTTTCTAATTTTAACATTGATAATGATTGTTTTTTGTGGTTTGGGTAGAGATTATGTGTTACTTTTGATTCACATTTGAATAATGAGTTGTTATGTGAAGCTCATATTTCTTTGTTTTCAGTCCATCCTGGCAGTACTAAGATGTACAGAGATCTTCGGGACTCTTACTGGTGGGATGGAATGAAAAGAGGTATTACTGACTTTACAGTGAAGTGTTTTACTTGCCTGCAGGTTAAAGAAGAGTGGAAGTTACCAAAAGGGATGCTTCAGTCTTTACCGGTGCAAGAGTGGAAATGGGAAAATATATCCATGGACTTCATTGTGGGATTACCAAAGACATCTCGAGGTAAAAATTCAATCTAGATTATTGTTGATCGATTGACTAAATCTTCTCATTTACTTTCTATTCGAGAGACTCTATCTCTAGATCAACTTTCTCGTTTATATGTTAAAGTGATATTCAGGTTGCTTGTAGTTCCCCTCTTCATTGAATCTAATTGTGATCCCCGGAATACTTATAACTTATGGAAAGTCCATTAGAATTCATTAGGTACTGAATTAAATTTTAGTACAGCTTTTCATCCTCAATCAGATAGGAAATCAGAACGAACAAATCAAACCCTGTAGGATATGTTACATGGTTATTCACTGGATTACTAGGGATGTTTGAATCAACATCTTTCTTTTGTTAAATTTTATTATAATAACAGTTTTCATTTGAGTATAAAAATGGCTCCATTTGTGGTATTATATGGGGAGTGGTGTCGAACTCCAGCTTTTTAGGATGAACTAGGTGAAAAGAATTTAATGGGACTAGAATTGGTAGAAGAGATCGTATAAAAAGTTTAGTTGATTCAAAAGAACATGAGAATAACTCCGAGCATCAAGAAAAGTTATGTGGATAACTGTAGGAAGGATCTATCTTTTGATGTAGTTGATCATGTCTTCCTCAAAGTTTCTCCTTGTAAAAGTGTCATGTGTTTTGGCAAGAACAGAAATTTGAGTCCAACTTTCATTGGATCCTATGAAATCCTAGAGAATTTTGGATCAGTTTCCTACATAGTGGATTTACCTCCATGTTTATCCCAGGTACACAATTTTTTTCATGTTTGAATGTCGAGAAAGTATATGTCAGATCCATCTCATGTTTTGAGCCGAGAGGTAATTCATTTGGAAGAGAATCTCTCTTATGAGGAACAACTAGTCTATATTCTCGACTGTAAAGAGAAAGTGTTGCAGAATAAGGTAATTCATCAGGTAAAGGTTTTTTGGAAAAACCATATGGTTGAAAAGGCAATTTGGGAATATGAAAATTATATGAGGGATAAATAACCCCACTTATTTGATAAGTGAATAGGATTGTGGGGACGAAATTCCCAAAAGGGGGGGTGATGTAACATCCTAGGTTAATAAAGAATATAACATTTTCATATTTATTCATATTTTTTAATTAAATATTAATTTTACTTTAAAGGGGTCCTATGTTTTATGGCATACCCGATAAACAAAAAAGGGTTTTTTGAAATCTTATGTTGCACACAACATTGAGTTATACTAAAAAATAATATATTATTATTATTATTTTAAATGGTTGTTAATTCCTAGCTGTTGTAAAGGCGAGAGTGAAAAGAACTAACTAAAATATGAATATAAATTTTTTAATTTTTTTACATTTAACCAATAAATTTTAGAGTCTTAAAAATAAGAAATAATCAGATTTTAAGCATAAATACTCTAATATTCATTAAGAGGTCGATTTACCGTCTTTTGATAGAGAACCATTTTTAAATATAGATTTTGTCCCTTTTATATGTTCATTTTGAAAAAATAATATTCTTCTTTAAGATTGGGGCATCAATATTTACTTTGGATGAACTTTTGTTATTTTTCTGATAATGTTCATTTTTTAATGAATAGTTTAAATATTTTATTTTAATTCAAAACTTCCATTTAATCTAAGTTATTTATAATTTTAGATTATATTTTTCATTGGTTTTAATGTGCAATTATATTATTTTTTTCCATTTATTCCAATTATGGTTTTTAGAAGAAATTTCACTTTGAAATTGGACATAAACAAGTGTCAATTTTTTCGATAGTTATTATTTCTTAAAAACCCGTTTTTTGTTTTTACAGCGGGATTTAATTTTAAATTAATTTCTTCCACTTCTGTGTTTTGAATTTGGAAAAATGGATTCTATATTTTTAATCAGGAGGTTCAAATTATGTAAATAGGTAACTTTTATTTTTATACATTATGAATATTTACTTCCATAAATATTTTATTTACCATGGTTAAATGGTAAATCTGGTAAATAATGGTAAAAAATTATATAATAATAATATTAAATTACCCTAACATGTGTCCTAATCCAATTTCTTGATACATGTCCGACCATGGGCTTCCTTAGGTCGATTTTGGGACCTCATGGAGCCACATGGGAGTGATAATGACACTTTATATTAATTAATTTAATGTAAAGACAAAAATGACAAAAACATATGTCTTTTAGTAAATAAATTTTTACATAGGGTCATATAATTTGTATCTTCAAATGTAAATATTAATTTAAAATCTAAAAAGATTTGCTACATCATTTTATTTTTTTTATAATTTTTACACGTAAAATAAAAAAATTATTTATGACATAATAATGATGTAGTGTTTACCTCATTAATGATTGATTTAAATAAATAAGATTATAAAAATTAAAGCAATATCGAAAACCTCTAAAATTCTTATTAAATGATTTTATTTCGAACATGAGTCATCATATATTCTACTTTAATGAGTTTTGGACCTTTAGAAACCGAAAATCATAATATAATAAAATAATATTTTCAAACGTTCCTAAAGAGCCCCTCCTCCCACTTATAAAAATCCCTCACCTCTATCCCATTAATCACACCTCTCAAGCCCCTTGGCTCATCCAACCTCTGACTATTTAATCTCCCTATATCCCTATATTACTTCTATAAGCATTACATTAGGAATAAGACAATTTAAGTAAACCTTTTGGTTCAAACCAAAGGTAGATAAACAATTTAAAGGTAACATCTTCTCTTTAGTTATATTTTTTATTTTACATCTTCAACCCCCTAAACTCTTTTTATTTATTTATTTTATAACAAAACTAGTATCCTAAGTATAATATGTTGTATTTATGAGAGGTATATGAACTAAAATTACACACACCTCCATCTAATTGGTATATAACATATTGTTTCTATGGATGGCGAACTACTGCCTCACGAAACGATGATTGTTCAATCTTCTCCTACCACCTCTTATGGTGGACATTAAGATACAATTGTATTTATAAGTGATATATATTATATTTATATTGATTATATTCTTCTGTATTTTTTATTTATGGAATACGTTTATGGTTTCCATAGTGGGTAAATACGATAATTTCATTTGAGGAAGTATAGACTACTGCCCCCTCAGAGTGATGTGACTCGTTCATTCCATACGTGGAAAGTATAAAGGATGGAGTTAATGAAATTAAATATGATATTATACAGGAAGTATCATATACCTATGTATCATTATGTTTTTATGTCTTTAAATATAAAATATAAGTGAAATTAGTGTTCATGCGTACATACGGCTTACCGTCTCCGTGAACGGTGCATTTCATTTCTTATATGCAAATGTTATGTACTATTTTAAATACATATATATATTGGATATATATGTTATATACAATATTTAAATAATGAATATAATTCTTGAGATAATATAATTTTGACCACATGATCAACTTGTAATTATAAGAAGTTCATTTTTAACTCAAGTTCCGAACATCGACAAAATGTCTGATATGAACACAAATAATTAACTAATTGTCATAGAAAATTAATAATTGGTATAAAAGGAATAATAAACATGAAATAGGTTCTTAGGTAATTATAAATTAACTTTAGTTTATTATTCTGGAAATTAAAGAATTAATGGTTCAAGTCAGACATGAGGTAAGGGAACTTCTTAACCCAATTTCCATTCATTGGGTAAATTTTCTACTTATTGATTATGTCGTGATGTGACTATATGAGAATTGAATTTTGATATCGTATCTAGTATTTATAATTTCTTTGTTTTTACTTATTGTGAATACACATTATTGATCCATTTTATTTACAAAATGATCTAAGTAAGGGACTTCGTCTCAATCTCCTTTCATTGAGGCATATTTTGTTTTAAACACAACTTTGTTTTATATGCTATATAAACACATTTGAATTTTAATTTCATTCAAATGGAATATTTTTTTATGAAGATTTTTATTAAATGAAAAAAAATTAATGTTTCTTTCTAACTTAAGTGGTGATAATGAACTTTTCGCCATCGCAAGTATTATTTGATCTTTGGATTCCTTAAAAAGTCATAATGTTTTTAAAAAAGGAAAAACATACCATATACTCATTTACATATTTTGGTATTGAAAATGGTTTTGGTTAATGCATTTTTTATGTCAATATATTTAAATGATATATTGTGATTGAAATGTGGAAATTTTATATTTCTTTTATGTTTGTCTTATGTGTTTTGAATATGTTATGGTTATTAGGAATTGTTTGCGTATAGGGGTAGTTCCATGATAAACCTAGGGTGGGTGAGCTCGAGATAGCTCTCCAATGCATTGGGTAACATGATAGAGGTAAAAACTACTAGAATGTTAAACTATATCGATGGTTTAAAACCATTGGTATTGAAGGTAAAATTGTAGGTATACAATATACCAACGGTTTGGAAAACAGTTGGTGAGTCTGGCTTAGGGACAGATATATACCAATGGTTTCTAAATTATTTTTGGTATATTCTACAAAAAATCACACCTTCCCAACAGTTTCCTAGAACTGTTGGAAAAAATATATATAATGGTTTAAAACCATTGGTTTACAAATCATTCAGTGTTTTACCAATGATTTTTGAACTGATGGTATAGTTTTTTCCCAATAGTTGCAGTAAACCATTGGTAAAATGCAGAACTCCTTTGATATACCTATAGTTTTGTAACTATCTGAATACCTTTCACCCCTATACCAATGGTTATAAACCATTGGTATTGTATTAAAATTTATTTTAGTAGTATACCAACGTTATAAACCGTTGGTGTATCCTTCACCCAGATTTCACAGCAGGATGTCGAACCCAACTACTAGATATACAGAACCCCATACACCTACAAGAAGCATATGCACCTAGGCCAATACACCATACAGAATCCAATATCACGTACACATAGAAACCAATATGCAGAAGTCTCCAATATGGCATACACAAAACTTCAATACACTTGCATCAAATCAAAAACACCTGGAGACACAAGCCAATACACTTGCACACAAAATCCAATATTGCATACATCATACTCCAATATTGCATACATTGTTCAAATTACATTCCATATTCACCAGATTATAATCCTTTTAGAATATTCCACCTAGTCCAAGTAGTTACTTTCCAAACCCTCGCCTTCCACATTACTAAATACTGAAACCAGGTAATAGCTGAATGTTTTCTCATTAGTCTTCCAACCAATCTCAAATTCCGAGTCTTTGTAATTTGTTCAGCCAATAAACTATAACCAAAAATTGATACCACTTTTTTTGGCCTAGGTGTAGAATATCAATTTATGGAAGTTATATATTACAATTGATAAAACTATCATGATTAAACATTTGAGACTGGATAGTCGAGGCACTACATCCATCATTCTAATCCACCCCTGCTTCCAGTTTGGTCACCTCATTTTTCTTCTAAAAGATATTACATTTTATGAAAATGAACATGAACGAAATAATTCATGATATAAAAGAAAAAAAGAACAACACTGGGAAATATTTGGTTTAGAGGATAGTAATATTCTGTCAGGTGGTGCTCTTATTTTGGCCTGTCCGGGGGGGCTGTCCAGGGGGTGGGGGTTATCCAGGGGTAGAGGAGGGGGTTGTCCAGAGGGTAGGGGTGTCCAAGGGGTGGAGTGGTGTCTAGGTGGGTGGTGAGATGACCAAGGGTTAGGGGTGTCTAGGGGGGTGTTAGTGTCCAGGGGGAGGGGGTGTCCAGGGGGTGGGGGATATCCATTGGGTTGGGGTTTTTCCAAGGGGGTTGGGGTGTCTTGGTGGTGGAGGTTTGGGGGGCTGGGGATGTCCAGGTGGTGCGGGGTTATCCAGGGGGTTGGGGGTTTTCCACAGGGTTAGGGGTGTCCAGGGGGTGTGGGTGTCCATGGGGTGGGGTATTTCCAAGGTGGGGGGGGGGGGACTATCCATGGGGGTGTCCAGAAGGGGGGTGGTGTCCAGGGCTTCAAGGGATTTCAAGGGTGGGGTGGTGTCCATGGGGGTGGGGCGGACCAGGGGGTTGGGGGCTGTCCAAGGGGGGTGGGGGTGGCTGTATGTGGGCTGGGAGTGTCTAGGGGTGGGGGTGTTCAGGTGGTGGGGTGGTGTCTAGGAGGGGTGGGGGCCATCCAGGGAGTTGGGGTGTCTAGGGTGTGGGGGCTATCCAGGGTGGCGGGGGCTATCCATGGGGGTGTCCAGGGGGTGGGGTGTCAAGTGGGTGGGGTGTCCAGGGGGTGGGGTGTCCAAGGAGGTGGGGGTGTCCAGGGGTGGGGTGGTGTCCAGTGGGGGTGGGGTGGTCCAGGGGGTTGGGGGCTGTCCAAGGGGGGTGGGGTGGTGTCCAGGGGGTGGGGGTGGCTGTCCATGGGGGTGGGGGTGTCCAGGTGGTGGGTGGTATCTAGTAGGTGTGGGGCCATCCAATGGGTTGGGGGCTATCTAGGGGGTAGGGGCAGTCCAAGGGGGTGGGTGTCTGGAGGTGGGGCGGTCCAGGGGGTTGGGGGGAAGTCCAAGTGGGTGGGGTGGTGTCCAATGGTTGGGGGTTGTCCAAGGGGGTGGGGGATATCCATGGGGGTGGGGTGTCTAGGGGGTGGGGTGTCCAGGTGGTGCAGTGGTGTCTAGGATGGGTGGGGGTTGTAATAGTTTTAATGGAATGAATTTCATGGATTTTAAGATCATTGGTATTTTTAAAATGGGTTTGGAATTGTTTTTATTTCAATAGCATGTGTTTATTTAGGAAAAAATGAATGCCTTTGGTGTGTATGGTAGGAAGGGGGATTTGGTTATTCGGAAATTTATTAAATTTTTATTGTGGGACAAAAATACTATATGATTTTTGAAATGAAATCTTAATATTGATTTTTATTAACAATTGATGATTTTTAAATAGAAAGAAGTCACAATTATGTGATTTTGAAATGGTTTTATGAATAATTTTTTATGATGTATCTTAATTGGATTTGTGATTTTGTGTCCCTTATTTTAGATAATTGGATTAGTTTACTAAATGTTTTGTTTTTTATATTTCTTTATAATGTTACCACTACAAGTGATTCAAAATGTCCATAAGGGGATATCTCAGGTAGACATTCTTGTGATCCAACTGTTGTATTCCTAGCCTTGGTCTCTACTCAAACTCTTGTGGAAGTGGAATAGCCATGCTCTTCTAGGATCATTGATTATTCATGGGAGTGTCTAAAATAACATCCACTATTATTTATTGGTGATCAAGGATCCAAGAGGCAACAAAGTGGGTAGCTATGATTAATGTGATCTTTGAGTTGTTAGAAACCCTATAATCCACGGGGGTGGGGGTTTTCCAGGGGGTAAGGGTTGTCCGTGGGGGTGGCAAGGCTGTCCAGGGGGGTAGGGGTGTCCAAGGGGTGGGTGGGGCTATCCATAGGGGTGGGGGCTGTCCAGGGGGTTTAGAGTGTCTAAGGGGTGGGAGGGGCTGTCAAGGGGGTACGGGGGGTGGGAGGGTTGTTCACAGGGGTGGCGGGACTATCCAGGGGGGTTGGGGTGTCCAATGGCTGGATGAGCTATCCACGGGGGTGGGCAGGCGGTCCATGGGGGTGGGGGAGGGGGTTGTCTATGGGGGTACGGGGTGTCCAGGGGGTGGGTGGGTTGTCCACAAGGGTGGTGGGGCTCTCCAGGGGGGTATAAGGTTTCCAAGGGGGAGGGTGTGCTATCCATGGGGGTGGGGGGCTGTGCACGGGGGTGGGGGCTATCCAGGGGTATGGGGTGTCCAGTGAGTAGATGGGGGCTTTCTCGGGGGTATGGGGTGTCCAGGGGTGGTCGGGCTGTCCACGGGGGTGGCGGGACTATCAAGGGGGTATGGGGTGTCCAAGGGGGTGGGCAGGCTGTCCACAGGTGTGGGAGAGCTATCCACGGGGGGTGGTGGCTATCCATGGGGGAACGGGGTGTTTAGGGGGGGTTGTCGGGGCTGTTTAGGGGGTACGGTGTGTCAATGGGATGGGATGTCTATCCACGGGGGTGGCGGGGCTGTCCAGGGGATGGGCGGGCTATCCACGGGGGTGGAGGGCTATCCACAGGGGTAGGGGTTTCCATGGGTGGTTAGGCTATCCACGGGGGTGGCGGGGGTGTCAAGGGGCTATGGGGTGTCTAGGGGGTGGGTGGGCTGTCCACGGGGGTTGGCGGGCTATCCACTGGGGTGGGCAGCTCTCCACGGTGGTGGGGGTGTCTAGGGGGTATGGGGTTTTCAGGGGGTGGGTGGGTTGTCCACGAGGGTGGCGGTGCTATCCAAGGGGTATGGAGGGTACAAGGGGGTGGGAGGGCTATCCACATGGGTGGGGGGTTTCCACTGGTGTGGGGGCTGTCCAGGGGGCACGAGGTGTCCAGGGGTGGGTGGGCTGTCCAGGGGGTACAGTGTGTTCAAGGGTACGGGCTTTCCATGGGGGTGGAGGGGTTGTCCAGGGGTTACGGGGTGTCCAGGGGGGATGTCCACAGGGGTGGGTGGGCTATCCACGGGGGTGGGGGCTGTCCAAGGGGCACAGGGTGTCCATGGGGGTGGGCGGGGCTGTCCAGGGGGTACGGGGTATCCAGGGGTGGCAGGGCTATCCACGTGGGTGGAGGGGCTGTCCAGGGGGGTAAGGGTGTCCAGGGGGTGGTCAGGCTGTCCACGGGTGTGGAGGGCTATCCACAGGTTGAAGGGCTATCTAGGGTGGTGGGCGGGCTGTCCATTGAGGTGGTGGGACTGTCCAGGGGGTTGGGGGTGTCCATGGGGTAGGGGTGTCTGAGGGGGTGGTTGGTCTATCCACAGGGGTGGGGGATGTCCACAGGGTTAGGGCCTATAAAGGGGGGTGGTTGGGCTATCCGGGGGGTGAGGCTGTCCAGGGGGTGGGCGGGGCTTTCCGGGGGTACGGGGTGTCCAGTGGGTGGGCAGGGTTGTCCAAGGGGGTACGGGGTGTCCTAGGGGTGGGCGGGCTGTCCACGGGGGTGGGTGGGCTATCCATGGGGGTGGGTGAGGTTGTACATAGGGGTGGGGTGTCCATGGGTGGGGGTTGTCCCCAGGGGTGGCGGCAGTCCATAGGGGAGGTTCTATCTAGGGGGTGGGCGGGCTGTCCACAGGGGTGGCGGGGCTGTCTAGGGGAGGGGTGAATCAGTCACAGCAAATCATCAATTCAAGTTTTATTATTTATAGATAAAAAAAATAAAGATAATTTGACCTACCTAATCACATATATATTTAGGCGAAGCAAATCAATAAACATCAAAGGTCAGTAATATCAATCATAAATGTAATGGATCAATCATCCCCTCATCACCATCACTATCATCACAGTCATCATCTGCCTCACCCTTATCCTCATCGTCATCCCCATCATCATCCATGCCCTCCTCAACACCCTCCTCCTAACCCTTGTACTCAGCCTTATCCCCCTCATCACCCTTCTCCTCCGCCTCGCCCTCCTCCTCCGCCTCAACCTTATCCTCACCCTCCTCCTCCTCCTCCAAGGCCTCCTCCTCACCATCGTCTCGACCACCACTATAACTACCACCTGGTGCACTATATATAACTCATTGACGACATATATTCCTCACAAGTTGTTCTATCCTCTGGTGGAACTGTGGTATTAAAACTTCCATCAGTTTCATAAATGCAGTGTTTTACCTAGAATACTATTCTTTTGTCTTTATGGTCCTTTTTCAGCATATTCTACATGTGCCTTAACCTGATAGAACTTTGTGGCACTAAAACTCATACCTAAGGAGGGCCAATACCTCATTGGAACTATACTCTTCCCAGGTTGGCAGGGTACTCTACCAGGGTGGTCATCTCCTAAAACATGATGTGAGTGATCGTTTGGCCAAAAATTGTCAGGTTCTTGGGAATCATGGGTCTCTAAAGTTTCCTGTTACAAATATAAATAGATTATTATGTTACAAAATATTGATTAAAATTTAAAATCTATAAAGTAGAACTTACAATCTTCTGTTCTATTAGTTCATTAACCACACTTCCATCTTTCTTCCTTCTACTCGAGAAAAACAATTTTGCTCGAGGCAAATGTCCTTCTATATGTAATTTATACCTATACAATAACATTGAATATAGGAAACCATAATTAAAAATAGTATACCAATAATTAATTGCATAAATAAAATTATATAACCACTTTATAAATTGAATAAATTATAGACGAATCAATAGAAAGTTCATTTCGTAAAGAAAAATTATAAATTGTTATACCCGCTGCCTCTCATGATCTGGAATCATAGTACATCCAATATGTGGACGTATTTTTTAGAATAAATGTTTCTTTATTTCTTCAAGATGAATCATAAATAAAATTCAATAATTAGTATTAATTAAAAACAATAAAATTTTCATTTAAATACCTCTAATGTGATTAATACTTTAGATTGGCTAGTCATCCAATGAGTAATCATTTCTTGATACTGTTATAACAAAAAATCATCCATGATAGGGACCTCCTCTAACCCTATTCCCACTCTAGCATTCCATCCAATGTACAAATCATGCTTATAAGCTCTCCAAAGATCGCCTAAATCCTTTAGACGTGCTTGTTGTGCACCCTCACCATCGCGGAAATTAAATCGTTTCTAACACCAAAATATTAATTCATATAAATAAAAAATATATATTGCATTAAATTCAACATATTTTTTACCCATTTCTCTGCCCAAGAATTTTCCTTGAAATCATTTGGTAGTTTTCACCATGAGAGTGGGATGACAGGAATGATATCGGAGTATTTGGAAAGGGTCTCCAAAAAACTCAGACATTGCAATCCTGATTTTTCAATCATTTGAATATCTTCATTGTAGTCCACCGTCAATTGCGTGTGGTGGTTCCACATTGCATGCATTCATGTACGCCCTCATCCACACCTCCTACCAGTAGATGTATCTATTATTAAACAAATACAAATATTTTATCAATACATGTTATAATGAAAATAAATAATGGTGTAAGAATTTTTTAGGGTTGTATAAGTATACTTGTGGTAGTCTAATCAATGGGTGCCACTAGATCCGCAGAAACTAAAGGAATGCCCAGTACAGATGGAGTGGGTATCAATGTATGCTCTGTAGGGACAGACTCTGGCAGATCAGGAGTCAACGAAGATGGAATATTAAATCCCAGAGAGAAGGAAGAAAAAGTAAAAGAATATGACAGAGATGGCTGACCGAATTCTAGATGGGGAGTGGGAATCATCATCGGATATGGTACAGATGGGTGAGGAGGCTCTGATGTAAAGGGTGGTGAAAACATGGGAGGCCTAAATATCTCATGTGTCCCTAATGACAAATTGGAATCAGAATATGGGATGGATGGTATGTCAGTGGGAGTGGTAGGGTCTAATCAGGCACGGCAACCAGATCATCTAGATCTTGTGCCACCCCCCCCCTGTATGAACACCATGAGTACTGAGACCACTACTAGGCTTCTCCTCAAATAACTATCACTTAATAGATGGATCTTGAAAAAAAATTTAAAAATATTAATCACATGGGAATATATATTATTTAAATATATATATTTGATATAAAATAATAACTACAGGCACTAGTGGTGGAATGCCCAGCTTAGTCATGCGACGATTGTTATCCATAATCTTTTTTCATCGCCTCTCTATAATTGGTTTCATTTCCTAAATTTGAAAACAAATTTGGAAGTAAATTGAAAAGGATAACTAATGTGTAACCTAAAAAACTAAATAAATGATACGGAATAAGGGGATTCATGGATAATTTAACTATCCATTGTTTTATATGAGCTTGAACAGATATATAATGAAGTCAATAAATCGTACAAGATGTAATATAGAAATTTGATTTTTAGTAGGATGGTTATTTACTAAGTGTCATCAGTCTATTAAAATCATGGCACATTGATTCTACCGGATTCTTAAGGGGTTAAGCATTTTTCAAAATTAAGGAAATTTTTAATTTCTTTAGCCCAAGTAGATGATGTATGTTTCAATACATGTTTTGCAAAAGAATACAAACCATCATGTTTATTACTTGGTAAAATTTTGAAGAGGGGTCTTAGAGTTATAAAAATATTTTACAAATCACAGTTGAATCATTGAAATGTTCACAAAGTTAGAAATGTCAGTTTCATAGGTTTGAATACAGTTCAATTCCAAATTAGAAAATACAATTAAAATAAAATTGCAAACAATAAACATTGAAAATTAACATAAAGTTCAATTCGGATACAATATATATGTAATCAATATTAAATCAATTAGAATAGTACCAACCATAATAGCCTAAGTTGAGGTAAACCAAAAGAATTGAAAACATGAATTGATGATTTTATATATTTTCCATCACAACTTCAGGTTCACAGTTGACTCTAACAATTGAGCTATTGGAGTCATCAAAAGTAATAAACGGATCGTTTCAAATGGAAATAGGGATGGTGTCAATTCCATCATCACCATAATCCAAAATATGTCTTGGAATTACTTCAATAGTGACACAAAATTCAGGTTGAAGATGGTCTTTGACATAAGAAAATTATTTCACCATTGATGCCAAAACATATGGTTCATCGGTAGAAAGAGTGTGAGTCATATCAATTACTTAAAATCCAAAATCATTAATAAATGTGCCCTGCCTCATCATCAAATCATACCACTGGCATTTCATCGTCATGATTCGTCTATTAGAATAATAATCTCAAATTATTATTTTTTTCAACGACTCCATACCAGACTACATTTTCAAGTCATGTTCTAATATCTGATGCACTAGAATAATAGTCTGTTGTGGTAGTAACCATAACACCATCATGTTGTGTTCTCGTGTTCTTATCTTGTTCAGTGATAATAAATTTGTACCCATTGATAACAATTTATTTATAGTCACGAACCAAGATATTATGACCAAAAGCCCAAGCTCTTATTTCATCAGAGACAAGTCAGCTGGAAAACTCAATACCTGAAATATAAATAATTATTAAACTTAATTAATTATTGTTTTAATTATTTTAAATAATAATATTATTAACTTCAATTTTAACCAAGCAGAAAACTCTTTGCTATGAAAATTCTCCCTCCATCTCAATGATAAACAATGATGCTTTATATTTATCATCACTTTATATTCCTTGTAGATAGAGATAGGAATATTTTAATAGATATATATATATATATATATATATATATATATAAGATATACATATTCAATTTACATACAAGATGTAGTCATCGAAAAATTCAAAGTTGAACAAAAATGTGTGATTTGCCATCTCTTGCTCTTCAAGGCCTAATGTCGCCAATGTATATGAGCCAGGAATTCTTCTTTTTTGAGTAAGTGGTGGAAACTGGGTTCAATTTTATCAAACTATTCTTCTTCATTTCTCATTGGTATGTTCATTCTTGTAGTAATATCAGACAAATATGTAGAGAAGAAATGCATAGATTCTTGAGCCAAGTAACTGTTCATGATAGAACCTTCAGGATGATTCCTGTTACGGATATAAGACATTAATGTCTACATATTTCTTTTAGTTGGCTACATCCAACAAAAATAAATAGGTCCTCTGAGAAGTATTTTAGTTGGAATTTGGACAGTCATATGCAGTATGCAAGTGAAAAATAGAGGAAATATTTTCTCTAACTTGAACAAAATTAATGGGGTGTATTCCAACATCTTTTACATGAAATACTTGGAAAAATTATTTGCACAATGAAATCTTAACAAATAGAACAACCGAATAATATCCACCCTTACATTATTGTAAAAAACATGACGAATTTATATTGGAATCAACTCATGCAGAAGGATGTGATAATCAAAAGTCTTCAAAGATTTTAGATTCAACTCTCTTTGGTTTACCCATTTAGATGTGTTTCTTGAATAGCCATCAGGAACTTTAATAAACTCTAGTACTTCTAGAAATTTATTTTTTTCTGTAGGTTTCATCACATACGAAGCACATAGAACTTTCGTTTTATTTTCACTGATATTCACAGGATGCAATTCTGGTCTGACGCCCCAATCCACCAAGTCACCTTGAGACATTAAATCATCTTTTGTCTTTACCTTAACATTTAGAAGAATCGAAATATTCATTTCACATATATTTTCTTCAATGTGAATTATGTATAAGAAACGACATAACAAATTGGTTAAATAATAAGAAAAAACAAAGAAGATACTTCCCTTCTACCAATTGTAACAAGTTTCAGTGGAAACATTCTTTCTCTTTCCAGATTTCATTTGACCCTTCCTGAATGAAAAACTAAAATCATCCAATTCATTAAGCACATCAATTCTAGACATACGTTGTGGTGGATCATTAGTCTTAGTGGTATTGTCAAATCTTCGATGATTATTTCTATATGGATGGTCCATTGGAATGAATCATCGATATCTCATTAAACTGAAACTACAATGATGTTTCAGTCTTCTGGATCGGGTATTCTTCATAAAAATAGGACATGATAGTTTTCCCTTCATGTTCCATCCATACATTATTACATAAGCAGAAATATTATTGATCGTCCACAAAAGTGTAGCACACATCTGAAATATGTCTTTCGAACATGCATCGTATGTTTGCAGACCCACATCCCAAAGAAGTTTCAACTATTTTATTAAAGGTGCATGTATACATCTATATAATTTACAAGATCAGCGGGTCGAAATATGAGTATTATAATGAAAGTTAAAGGTTTTTTCACACACAACCATGGGGGATGATTATAAATATTTATAAAAACCAGCCTTGTGTTGTGCGACATAAGCATCTGCCTAGACGGATTAAAACCATCACATAAAAGAACCAACCCCACATTATGCACGTCAGTTGCAAAATCAGGATATTGAGCATAAAATCATTACCATGTAAATATATATGTAGGGTGAACCCACTCATCATTAGTCTTCTTTATCTCGGTATCATTCCATCGCATCTAAATTGATATTTCATCAAACGTAAAAAGATTCTGGAGTCTTGGGATCAAAATAAACTGCCACATTACATTCTGTGGCACACAGGATGTTGTTCCATTTGCTTTTGGAATCCAGTTGTATGTGCCATATTTTATATAAACATTTCATTCAGCAGTTTCCTCCTAGAATAAACTGCAATCATTCAGGCAAGCATGACGTTTGTTTCTTGAAAATCCAAGTTCCTCAACTAAATTCCATTCAACAAACTGGTTTAAAGGAATATCTAAATCATCTGTAAGTAAGTCCTTAAATAAGGTAAGAATGTAATCGATGGTAGTATTAGAAATCCCATACATAGTTTTTCCATGAAACAATCGGATTAAAAATTCCATCCTTTTCATTTTATCGCATTTTCAATATATTAGAGTCGTGGTAGCATCATTCAATTTTTTCACCCTGACAACATCATCATTTTCATTAGGCCCATCATCTATGCTCATATCAAAATCTTCTTTGGTCACAATCCTTCCTTTTCATGATGATGAATAAATGGAAACCGATCATATAACAAATTCTTCAATCCTGTCCTCTCATTTGGATCATCAGCAATTTAAGATTTCATTTTCTCCCTATTGTGATACCACTCATAGTAGTTTTCTAGAAAAACATATTTGGTTATGTGGTATCTACCTTCTTCAAGGCTCAACCATGGTCTTCCAACACAATTTTAACAGGGGTAGTGTATGTGACCACTATCTGAAGCATTAGGAAATGAGAAATCTAAAAATCTCTCCAAATTGTTTTGAGAATCACTTGAGATCCAATCATATTCATACATCCAACTTCTATCCATTTTGAAAAAAAATTGTTATAAGTAATTTCTTCAAAAGAAATTCAATATGATTAAAGTTTCATCGAACAAATATTTAAGTAAATGAAAATTTTTCAATTTATATGAAACCATAACTGACACACTACTCTATATGAGAATCATAATATAAAAAACAGCAAAATACTATATTTATAACAAAATAACTTTGAAGAACTGTACATGAGTGTACAAGATCTTGTAAATTTGTGGAGGATAATGATTTAGGAGTTGAGTAAATTTTACATGAAAAAAATTTAATATTTTAGTATATTTTTTGAGTGAACACATACACTGCCCAAGGGGGTGGGGGTGTCCAGGGGGTAGGGTCTAGGGGTGGGGGCTATCCCGGGGGGTGGGGGTTGTCCACAGGGGTCAGAGGTGTCTAGGGGGTGGTCGGGCTGTCCATAGGGGTGGTGGGGTTGTCTATAGGGGTGGAGAGCTGTCCAGGGGGTAGGGGTGTCCAGGGGGTGGGTGGGTTGTCCACACGGGTGGGGGCTATACTGGGGGTACAGGGTGTCTAGGGGGATGGGGGTATCCAGGGGGTGGGCGGGGTGTCTGGGGGGTGGGCGGGATATCTATGTGGTTGGGGCTATCTAGGGGGTAGGTGGTATCCACGGGGGTTGGGCGAGCTGTCCACGAGGGTGGTGTGGCTGTCTAGGGGGGGTTACGTGGTATCCAGGGATAGGCGGGATGTCCACGAGGGTGGCGGGGCTGTCCAGTGGGTAGGGGGGTGTCCAGGGGGTGGGCGAGCTGTCCACAGTGGTGGGGGATGTCAAAGGGGCAGGGGGTCCAGGGGTGGGGGGTGTCCACGAGGGTGGGGGTGAGCCCACGGGGGGTGGGGTCTAGGGGGTGGGGGCTGTCCAGGGGGTTGGGGGCTGTCCACAAGGGTGGCGGGGCTGTTAGGGGGGTGGGGTGTCTGGGGGGATTGGGGTGTCCAGGGGTGGCAGCTGTCCAGGGGTACGTGTTATCCACGGGGGTGGGGGGCTATCCACGGGGGTGTGACTGGGATCTATGAGATTTAATTTGGTTTTCATTCATGTTATGAAAAACAAACAATGGGTGTTAAGAATTAGAGTAGTATGTTTTATTGAAAATCCAATTTGGTAGGATTGGTGACTTGATAACATGATGGTATCAAGTTTACAATTGGGAAAATGTTGGGGAATTGGATTCTGGTGGAAGGAATACAGGTTATTGAATATCTATAAGTAGTTATTAAGAATGATATGATGTATGGTAATGAGTTTTTAAGGATTTTCATCATCATGGAATGATGATTAAGGGTTTTTTATATATTAATTTGTATGGATTCCTCAATATTTTTTTCATCATAAAATGAATTAAATTTAGGATGTCATTAGAAGGTGAAGTCTAGATAGAATCATAATTCCTTTAATACATGGGGAGTTAGGATTTTGAATATGGGATGTGCATATAGTAGTAAGTCCCTGGTTTAGGTGGATTTATATGGAGATTTTCCTCCCCTGGTCTCTGTATGAAAGGATTCTAAAATCCTCCCACCACCTTCCAAGGATATATTCCTTCTAGAAAAATGTTTTGTGAGAGAAGGAATTCATCCTATATAATTGATTTCAATTTTAGATCAAGTGATTCCTTACTCATCAAGATAACTAGATAGGAACCAATACCAAAGAGGCCTCAGGCCTATCCAAATCTCTAGAAGTGATGATTTCCCAATGCTTATTGGCGACCAATGGAAGTGATGAATTCCAACTTGCAAAGCCCCCCTCACCCCCTCAGAATCCCCCTGCACAACCCACCCCCCCCCCCCCCCCTCGGCACACCCCCCCCTCCCCACCTGCACACTACACATCCCCACACTTCCACACCCCCCACCTGCACACCCCCTCCCATCCACCCACACCCCCACCTACAACCCCCCCCCCCAAACTTGAACAACCACACCACCCCCCTCCCCCTCCCCCACCCCACCTACACAGCCTGCCCACCCCACCCACCTCACGCCCAATAGAATCCCACCTCTACACACCCCCACCTTCACATCCCCCTTCACCCACTAGAAATCACCCCCCACCTGCACACCCCCTCCCCCCCACCCACTGCACCCCCCCCCCCCCACTTGCATAGCCCCTTTCCCCCCACCCCCATCAGCACAGCCCCCCCCCCCCCCCCCCGGACCTGCACACCCCTCCACCTACACCCCCCCCCCCCACCTCCCCTCCACCTGCACAGTCCCCCAAAATGTTAAATACTTCATATATTAGAATTATTTATAAAAAACATTTTATATGATTAATAGGATATTCTACAATAATTTACATGGATTATTCTTAATAATATCTCCATATGAGTGTTATAGTGTGATGGTTTACATTTAAACAACATTTTTGAACTCAGGAATATTATAAATAAGTAACATAGGCTCAAGGTAAACCAAATAGATACAAACATAAAATTATACATTGTTAAGATAAAATAAACTAAACTCCATAGAAACGATCATATCACTCTGCTAAAAATTGGAAAACCACCTACGCAACTACCCCAACTGGCCCCAATCCCTTAATATGATTCACTAACTCTACAAAGGAGTGGCTATAAATACTTCAAATAAAGTTGATTCACACAATCATGAATGTTTAAGTATAGAAAAAAAAAAGAAAACAAGTAAAATTGCAATTATTGGGTATACCATACCATATGGAAATCAGGTTTAGGCCAAATCAAAATAGAAAACAAAAAAATAGATGCAAAACATTAAACATAAGGTACCACTTAGAGATTTTATGTGTAGAACAAATCAATTTTCTGATTGGGGATGGATCTGGTGGAATACTTTTTCGAGCGAGAGAGCTCTGTTTTAGTTCTCGGCTTTAGGCCTTCAATCGCATGGATGGGGGATTAGGTCTATTTACAATTTAGGGGAAAACATTCTCAGTGGTTTTAAAAAACCATTGGGAAAGTTAATCTTTACCAATGGTTTAAAAACTATTGGTAAAGCTTTCATAAAACTAAAATATCCCAACGGTTTGATAAAACTGCTAGGTAAAAGACATTTAAAACTCACAAATCCCAACAGTTTGAAAAAACTGTTGGGTAAAACTCATCAAAAAATCTCTATTCCAATGGTTTAGTGAAACTGTTGGGTAACGACCTCTCGACATCCCTTCTCCAAAAATTTATGAAAACTATTGTAAAATATTCATTGTTATATCATTCATTTGCAGTAGTGAAACGTGAATGTTTCTCCTAAGAGATTTAGGTAATATACTATGATGGGTATTCTAAATGTAACTCCCTATGTAGCTATGAAAGCAACAACGTTAGTATGTTATGGATGCCACAAATTAACTTTATGATTTTTTATTACTATGTGTTATTCATAAATCTTATGATTTCATGATCTATGTTAAAGAGATTAAGTTATGTAAGTATTGATGAAAAAATGTTTTCTTTAATTGTTTTACAGCCCCTACTGAGCTTTTTATGCTCATCCCAAGTTTTGAAATGTTTTTCACAGGACTTAAATATGAATAGGTTCAAGGATGGGATCAAGGAAAATTCATGTTGTCTAAAACATGGTACTAGATGTGGATATTTTTTTCAAGAGTTTATTTTAAGAAAAAATGGATACTATATAGAAGTGTCTACATGTAATATTCAAGTAGTTATGTATATGTTAGGACCTAATTCTCAAAAACTCTAAACCTAAAAAGATCATAAATGTGAATTGTCCATTTAATTCAACATTATGTAATTTTTTAAGGTTGGTTCCTTATACTAGGATTTAACTACCCCATGTCAGGCAGTTCAATCTGGTCATCCCCAATATGACGGTATACGTAGTGTATTCTTCATTAACCAAAAATATAAGTTTGTCCAATTTTTTATCACTGACATATTGTATAATCTCTAAAAAAATAATTTATTTTGTTTCCTCTCTATGAATTCGTGGTTCCATTGATGTAGTGGAAGAAGTAATAAAGTGTAAAAGTAATTTTATTATACATTACCCTCACCTAAAACCTCTACTGGTTGAAGAAATGAAATTCTAGGATGTGGATCATCTTCTTTTTCATCTTAAAAAATTATTCCTTCTTTGAAAATAAACATGACACCACCATATTCATGTGTACCTGTGTACACTTAAGCTGGACACAACGTTATTTCTTATATTTCATCCTTCACCTATTCGTCTGAATAATTATTTCACTCAAATGTAGAAGGAACTAAATCTACAAAGGGATCATCATTTAACAATTTATTATCAAAACAATCTAGAAAAATTAGATAAATATTTCAGACATTTCCTTGTGGATTTTTGGGTTCCAACTCTATTTGAGAGTAAAAAATAGTTATATTGGAAGTGATTATAAACTCAGGTTCCTCCATATGCCCTTAAAAAATGAATAGCCCAAGTTTTTATTCCTCTTTAGACAAATATTCATACAAATTTTTTGAACATTAATTTCAAAAGGTTGGGCTTAACATGAAATTTCATTTTCAACCAAATCATCACAATAATTTTCCAAATACAATTAATTTCTAATAGAAACATCAATTAGTGAATCAGTAATAATTTTCCCATTAAATTTGAAAAAGGATATTTCAAATTTTATTTCAACTCTACCATAAAAGGTTTCTCAATATAAACTTTGGGTGGGGAAATATGTTCCATTTCTTATACACCTTTTTGATCTTTCTATTAATTTAATTACTTTAAAGGATTAGAAAGAATTTTCATTTGTTTTACTACTTCTTGAATCATGTAATATTTATGTCGAATCACCATATAATTTTTTGGGAGTATAAATATTAAAAATTTATCATGACTAGGTTACTCATATTGTTGATAATCAAAACAAGTATAAAAGTGGTCAATGTGAAAAATACATTTTTAAAGGCTCTAAAATAGTTGTTAAAATCATACAAATTTAAAAAAAACATAGGAATCCACCACATAAATGGATAAAAATTAACATGGGACTTTTTTTATGAAACTCTAATCAATAATTTTCCCCTAAAAATGTAGCACAGTTGCGACCACAGGGTTGTCTCATTGAGAGGTTACAAGTTATTTTGTCAAACTCTCACTTTTCTATTTTTTTGTTAAAGTTAATACTAGAATATGGGATTAAAATTAATGTAAACAAAGTTAAATTACATAAAATCACAATGGAACAATAAATCTATGTTAGTGATTAGAAATTAGGAAAACACTAGACTGCAAATAAAATTAATGATGGTTATACTGAAAAAACTTCAATCCTCAGAAACTTCCATTATGATTGTATGAATGAATTTTCAAAATATATTTCTCAAGGAATAATAAAATACCTCCAAGAGGACACCTAAATTCCCTAGGAACCGTATCGAGACCTCAAATGTGGGTGTTGATCTGCTTGTCAAAGTGATCTGATTACCCAAAGACCTCTGATAAAACAAAACAGATTGAACTCATTATTCCCAAATGGGATACCTCACCTAAAGAAATTTAATCAATGAGAATAAACACTTTAAATTAACAATTTGATCATTATTACATATAAAAATAGAATAAAAAATCAATATTAAAAAGATACATCCTTCAATCATAATAAATGTTTCTAGAAAAATATAATAAGAATACAATAAATTTCCAAACTCGAAAGGGAAGAATCCTCAGATATCTACTGACAATTACCACTTAGAGTTTAGACCTTCATGAATTTATTATAATTTCTTTTAAACCTCTTCTCTAGAATATATTATTATATATATCACCCTCCAAAAATCCAAATATTCATTAAATAAACATGGAGTATATAATAAAAAAGTAAAGGGGAGGGGTAAAATTTTCTAATCAAAATATGTATGCCAAAATTATATTCAATTTAGACCTCTTATACTGATAATATTAGAAAAAATAATTCATCATTGTTTTTCTCACGTTCCTTGGATTTCCCCTACAAAATTGGAGCTCCTTTTCTCTCATTGTTCCAAATTTGTAACTGGTTTACTTTCAAACTATTATTTGTTCGAAATAACATTTCAACTTCCTCCAATTTCATGTTCCCAAAAACCATATTAATGACCTTATTGAATCCTAGTATTTATCATGGAGGTTATCCTTTTTTCCTCTTTATATTAAAGGTGGAATCATCTCATTTTTATATCTTTGGGTCACGTTATACCTCATTTAATAAAGTGGTGTAAATTATATCTAAAAATGATTTTCTAATTTTTTTTATTTTTTTGGGCCCCCATATAGTCGATTCAGCACTTGGCCCAGTTCTAAAAGATAAATACCTTGATAAGTGTGTTCCAAGAAAAATGAATTTACATAATTTTATTAGTATAGAAATAGTTATACCCAAAACAAAAAAAATATAAAATACTTTTAAAATTCAAGAATTTGGACATTTTCACAATTTACCAAAAAATACTTCAAAATTCAAAAAATGATGCAATTTATCATATAATTACAAAATAGTGGGGATATATTAATTTAAATAGAAATAAAAATATTTCATATTTTAGCTCTATCATAACCATTACTAAAGTAACAATTTTTACCACGTTTACAATTCATATTATCCAAAAAAAATGGAGCCAAATTAGCAACTTTTGTATATCCTGGGTCCAAATATAGAATCCATTTTTCTTATTTAAATTTCTATAAGTTGAAATAATTAATAAAACACAAAAAAAATGTAATGAAATATAGTTTTTTAGAAAAATTCCATTTATATATAAAAATATGTTTATGTAAAATTCAATCATGAAATTGATTTTGGTACACGGCATTGGATTAAAAATAATATAAGAGAAATAATTTCAGTTCCAAATTATTTTAAAGAAAAATGTAACTTTTAAATTTTTTTAAACAAAACAATATTTGTTTAACAAAAATTAGAATTTTCACTATTAACTACAAAATCAACCTTTTTAAAAAAATCAAAAATTTGCAACTTAAGATAATTTTAATATGAAAATTTCAAAAATGATATTATTTTAATAGGTTTAAACTTATATAAATTACATAAATTAATTAAAATATTTACTCTAAAAAACAATAAAAATAATTTTTGAAGAAAAACTATTACTAAATTAATAAATATTCATTATGAAAATTGGGTACTTATTTTATATGAATTATTCAATAAATTTGTATTAAGTAGTTCCTTTAAATATATTCCATAATTTTTTTAATAATATTGATTAATTCAATTCAACAGCTAGCGAAAATTGTTACATTAACTAATAATATTTTAATAGTATACTGAATTTCACTTATACTTGATGTTTTGTGTTGTGCATGCTATAAAATATATTTTCATTTTAGAATATTAGGGTGTTACACCCCCCCCTCCTATCAATACATTTTTTCCTTTCAAATTTTACTTTTTATTTGTTTGACATATGAAAATTTTATTGTGTGTGACCCACGTTGACAATAGAGTAAATAAACTTTCTTCTATATATAGTGAATTGGAAATAAGAAGGCCATCATGAATAAAAAAACTATATTTCTAAATAGGATAAAATTATTGGGATGTGAAAATATTTACATAGAAGATAAAACTAATTTCCAATGACTAAAATAGAGTGATAGAGGTTAACAACACAAAAACCTTAAATATGTTATGGATGGAAAGACTAATAATTAATTGTAAATGATTATTATAGGATAAAATATTTATTTCAATATCATTTTCCTATTATATATTAACAAAATTACCATAAATATAACGAACATAAGGAAATATAATTACTTGATATCATTTAATTTAAAAATAATATTTTAATCCTTTGGTTGTGCTTCAATCAATTTCCACTTTATCTCCTACTCCAAAAAATAACTATCCCATATGATTTTTTTAATCCTAGAGAACCAAAATAAACATAAAATGGTTCACATAATCAACAAAAGTATAACAAGTTATTCCTCCTTTATTCAAATTTTAAATCCAATAATTACTATAACGAAAAAAATATCTAAAATGTATACACATTCATATAAAGAAATAAAAAAATTTACATTAAATTTTCCATTATAACACAGAAGGTCTAATTAAGATTATTCTACCAATAAATAACCCTATATACCAATTAACCTTAATAATTAATAATTATTTAACCTTAATGGTGATATCATATATTTTAACTTACATCCCAAAAAAGTTAATTTCATTCTTCCAAAATAATCTCTAATGATAAACCACAAATTAAAACAATCTAAACCCAATTAATAATACCCTAAATATCATCAATCACCATGATAAATCATTTTACAAAATTTTAATGTAGTGAACATTTCAAAAATACCATGAAAAAAACTTAGTTTCTTTTCTAAAATTTAATTCATATATTTAAATTTAATATTTATGAAAATATCACATAGTCAATGAATCCTTTTTTTAAAATTAGGATTATCTATAATCCACTATCCAATATACAAAAATTAACTTAACATCAAACCATATACTAACCCAAATTTTTATGTAAACCTAAATATATTATTCTACTTAAAATCTAGTAAAATTTCCAAATCACCTCAAAATTCCATCACTTAAAAACTAAGAAGGTGTATTTATGCCAATAAAATAAATAAAAAAATTAATCTATAAACCCATGATGGTATCCATAATTATTATATTAACCCAAGATAAAAATATATACACATCAAAATTAACACGATATTTATTCCTCAAGTAAAATAAAATACTATTTCCATAAATAAGATAAAATTCATCAAGGACTACCTAAATCACTTTTTCATCAAATCACTAACCAATATCATGGTTATAAAAACTATCCCATTTTCATCTTAAATATGAATCATTATTTGTAAACTAAAAAATTTTCTTATTTAACAGTATATTTCAATTTATATTTCCAAATATATAAAGGATGTCTACTATGGAGCATTCCATTGAAGTCTCATGATTATTATATCCATAATACAACTTTTATAACAGAATTATTAGATCCCAATCCATAAACACATTAATCATTACACTTTTTCAATTGACATAACATATGATCTTTTTTTTCTAGGAGTTAACTGCGGGATTAGGGCATTGGCAGGCATAATTCAAATAATCATTATACAAAAGACATAGAAATGTAAATAGTATATTTTGATGAACTTAATATCCCTCCACAGAACTCTTCATTTTTCATTGAATTTTTTTATTCTAATCCCTTCTTTTCCATTCATAAAACATTTTCTTATTCCTTTGAGATATTCTCTACATTCTCCATTTCCACATTTCTGGAATAAAAGAAATTGAGTATTCCTTATTCCATGGTCTCCACCACCCGAGCTCTCAGTAAACTCTATAATTCTATTCATTGGAGAGTCTGATAGTTTTTTATTGTCTATTTTATTAACAAAATATATTGATAATTGGAAAGTAATAATCACAATATATTTCACTCCATCCATAATCAAATTGGTTACAAATAATCATCGCATTATCCATCACATTCAGCAATGACATGAGTCCTCCTAGTTCAAACCATTGACTAAACCCAAAAATTATAGTGTGAGACAAAAATGATAAAGTGAATGAATATAATCTCTAACATAAAAATTATGATTTTATTCTACACTAATATGTATCCTCAATATTGTTATTAGAGTTATGTTACATAATCTATGTTTACCTAAATAAAGTTCTCAAATTTTATACATAACTTTCTCAAACACCAAATATAAAAACCCTACCCCTAGTATCCCAGAGTCAGTGGTTACATTATTACATTAAAACTAGATACTAGAAACCACAAACTAATAGAATGAATATTTTTTTAGTCTTGTAAAAAAAAATACATACTTGAATCTCACATTACATTTAAGAACATAAAATAAAATATAGTATTTTATTTTATTTCAGTACACTATTATTAACATTATATTATTCTGTCCTGAAAATCATAATAAACATACTAATATCCTAGGAAAGGAAACATAAGAAATGGGTGATCTCATATACTCAGTATGGGTAAACTCATAGTGGAATCTTATAAGGCATTAATCATACAATAATAATAAATTATGATTAAATAATTCCATATAAATAATCACATAAATATGATAACCATCCATGGATATCATAACAACCTAAATAATAACATGGACATCAATAACTTATTTCACAATGAGGGAATTCATAATTTATAAAATATTAAACTTATTATCGAGTCTTTATTCCATGACATCTAAAAATATCATCAAGTTCTCATGCCAACACATCTTTATATAAAGGCATGGAAATTATAGATAACTAATATAGTTTTTCTAAAGATATTGATTTATGGATTGAGGGTCTATATAAGTCATATTATAACCCATCACATAATAATTCTAGTGCATTAATAATATTAATAAACAACATAACTTAATGAACATGTCTTGAAATCAATAATTTTCCATATTATAAGAAGTGACATACGGGGTATCAATACATTCCTAAATCAAGATAACTATAAACCATATAATGAAATATTATGGTTGAAATCATAATATTATAACATCAATAAATCATAATATTTTAAAATTTTATTGAAATATATGAAAATTATCTAAAAACCCACATGAAACTCTCTTGAGGAAAATACACTTTTAACTTAGAAAATCCAAAAAGATACCCAATATTAATTAAAGACTTTACTTTGATTATAAAATTATCAAATTTTAATGTAATATTTAAATAAAATAGAATTCAAGATGGTGGTAAGTTCTATTCATGTCCTATAATTTGTAGAAAAATATTCCTCACACTCATTTGGAAAAATGTCAAAAAGTACCTCCTTAAAAAATGACAAGAAAATTCTTTTTGAAACATTTTTTAAAAAATTAAAAAATGGTTCAAAGTTAATTTAAAAAATAATTGGATAATTTTAAAACAATTCTTGAAATTGTTTTCTTAAATCATGGGCTTGGAATAGAAAGGATTTTCTACCAAAGAGAGAAATGAAGTCTGTTTTACATAAAACATTATTTTTTTATCATAATTAAATAAATAGGTTTAAATGAGGGGTAAATATTTATTTTCAATAAATTAAAATGAAATAATAAATTATATTTGTTTTAATGTAGAAAAATAAAAAAATACTCCCATCATCTACTTTAATATAAACAATCCTGAATAACAATGAGATTGTGAAATAAACTTTTAATTTGGTAACTTTTGAAACTTAATCCCCATAAAATAATGACTTAAAATGAAAAATTAAATATCATTAACATAAGTAGATTCGTGATATAATAGGTAAAATGGTAATTATAAACGCCATATAAAATAAATTAGGTGTATAAGAATAAAATAGGCCTCAGTGAATGTTAATTTAGACAAAATACCTTACCGTTGGTCTAACTTCCTTCATACATGTTCAAAACTCCTTTATAATGAGTATATATTTATTATATATCCATTATATAACAATATTATAATACATATTATTTTCTTGTGGAATTTTATCACCCATTTATTAATAATTTCTTATTAAAATCATTGTTCTGGGTGATAACATCTTCATTTCCATATATGTTTTGGTTAGATAGTTTTGGTCCTTCTAATTTAATCATGGTTATATAATATCCATAATTCTATTACTGACATAAATATAAAATATATTCCATATATAAATATTTGTAGTCATCGATGAATGATAAAGATAGAAAAATGAATTACACTGTTCATGGAGATGGTAGGTCACACGTACTCATGAATGTTGTTTTCACATTTTGAAGGATGAGAAAAAATAAAGGTTATATAATTATTATTATATAATAAGTATAATATATATTCATTAAATATATCCTTATTACCATCATTTTAATGAGTAAATAAAAATATATTACATCGCTTCGTGGAGATGGTTGTCCATATGTACATGTGAGCAACAATATCATTTCCCAATGAATTGTAAGGTAAGAAGATATATGTGACATTTCAACTAAAGAACTATAATTATTTCATAACTATCATATATATTCTTTAGACCCATCATAATATCGATCCATGATATATGGTCTTGGAAAATTAATTGTATCACTACATGGAAATGGTAAGTCATATGTACCCACGAGCGATAATTTCACTTCCCATTTGATGGGAAAAGTGTGGATAACAGTGATTTAATAGTAATAATAAAATATAATTTTATTTAGGTTACTTAATTAACTATTGTATTATAGATACCATAGATTTAGATTAGTTAGAGAAAAATAAAAAAAATTGATCAGTTATTGAGATTACCTATTCTTTGAAAGAACTCCTTTAAATATCCTTTTTGGGATCCCAACGTTGATATTAAGAGAATATGGATTATGTATAAGGAATTTTCTATGGTATTTTTTTCAAGGTATTTTCAAGCTATATGGGGAAAAAATTTGTATGTAAGTGGAAGGAGGGGTATCAATTTATAATTGAGGGGAGGGGTATTCTTGAAAATTATTAAAGTATTAAATAAATGTAACTGATGTTTCAAATAAAAATGTCTCAAAATTTATTTAATTATACTATAATAAGATTATTCGTCTAAAAAATATCATGTAATACAATTTTTACCATTTTTTTATTTTTTCACAATTAAATTTTAGTTTTAACCACCCATAAACTCTTTGGACAAGTAACAAAATATGAATGTTTTCTACCATTTAAGGGTAAGTAATGTTACTATAACAAGAAAAAAGGCCTATAAATGGACCACGTATGTTTTTTTCAAACATATTTAGTTAATTATTTTAAACTTAATATATTTATATCTTTTAAATAATTTACTAAATTATTATTTATTATAAAGTATCATTAATGAAATTTTGAATCTATTAATTTAATATGGCTCTAAATACATAATTAAAATGGGGGAATTCAAATATAATCCATTAAAAATATCTAAAATGTCATATATATCTATAAAATTCATGGTAAACATTAATTCATTTAAAATATATAACTCTTAATATTTCTAAAATCAATTATTTTATTTTCCCTATTAATAGAATAAATACTATATTAGTGTTGTACAAGAATTTTTTAAAATTATTTAGTAATTAAAAATTATAGATAATTTAACATCATAAATAAAAATATATCCACAAAATTAAACTTAATATATGTTCACCGCATTATTTTTTCACTCATGTTAACACATAATATATATTTAAAACATAGAGAATAACATTTCAAAACATTCATTGATTTAACTATTATATTGGTAATTTTATAGAAACATTGTATATAAAAAATTAAATTTAAAAAAATGTTATAATGGTCAAATTAAATTCATCCAATATGAATTATGTTGAACAATTGTGAACATATCACGTAGTTTTAACCTAGAGTAACATTATTTACCCTTTATTATGTGATAATTTTCAACAGAGTAACTACTCTTGTTGACCAGAAATAAAACTGGATAATTTAGAATATTTGGAACTCTAGATTCCAAATAAGGAACCATTTTTTCAAGATAAAATATATATATATTGAAGTAAATAATTTAAAATCAATGCACTAAACACAACAAAAAATAGTTTTTTGGAAACAAATACCTTTTATGTATAAAAAATGTTTTATACTGAATTCAGTCATGAAATTAAATCAAATGAACATAATTATATTATTAATAATATAAGAGAACTAATTTTAGTTCTAAATATTTATAAAACAAAATGTAACATTGTAAATTCTTGAAACAAAATAAACAGTTTCAATAATAATATGTACTTTTCACTATAAAAAGAAAAATCAGTCAATTACAAAAATCCTTAAATTTCACACTAACATAAGATTGATATGATCATTTAAAAAATATTATTTTTTTAAAATACTATTTATTTATGTTTGAGAAATTAATTTTAAAATTTTCTCTCAAAAATTAATAAAAATCATTTTTGAATAAAACATATTTCTAAAGAATAATACAACCTTATGGAAAATTGAATAATTATTTTAGTGGATCTGATAAATGATTTTTTACTTATTATTAAACCTAAATATATTTCATAATTTGGTTGATACAATCCATATCCTCCAATTAAATGGATAAGAGATAATTTTATGATTAAAAAATAATATTTTAATAATATATTTCTATTCATTTACTCTCGGTGTTGTGTGTTGTGTACGATATTGAAAATAGTTTTCATTTAAAATTGTAGGGTGGTAGACAAAAGGTGAATTCTCATCATGGTATGTGAATTTTTTTTCATTGGAGTAATATTTATCCATAGATTTTTGGTCCTTTTTAAGTGTTGTATCATGTTGAAGATGTTCCTTATGGAAATTCACTTCCCCAAAAATGACACATATTCATGATTTTATTCATGTTTCATAGCAATTATATTATCCCCAAGATGACTCTCGCATCACTGATTATGGTGATATCAATGTTGAATATGATTAAACCTTCATGTATAAGCCTTTAGATATTAAAAACATCCAGAAGAAGGTGTTACACGACCTTATTATTCCCTTAGTTCATGTCTAGTAGAGACAAGTTGGTGTGGGGTAGAGCACTAAGGAATATAAGTCATAAATACAATCTCTATATCCAAAGTGTTTTATTGTTTATCTATTCTTTTATATAAGTTTTTTTATGTTTTGACCTTTATCTAGCTTACGAGTTGGTTATATAATCTTTAATGCCTTAATTTTGGTATTTTGGTTATTTAAGAATATCTCCCTCAGGATATTTTTTTGGAGATATATATTGAAGTTGCATTGTTTTACCTTATTTTCTTCTAGGTGATGTTCTTTTGCTCTTATAATGTAAAACATCTTGAGTGATATCTCAGGAGTTGGTTGTTATGTTGAGCCATTTTTATTTTCCTTCTCTATAGTTTTGTTTTTAAATTCTCGAGTATGATAAACTTTTGATAAATATATAATGTAATGATACAAACCTTATTGGAAATTAATTTGTCTTTTATTGAGCCTCAGTGGTGTTGATAAGATGTTTAGAAATACTCTGGATGTTAGAGAGATGTCTTTGAAATTTTGGAGGTCACCACACCATGGTATTGGGTTTTATGGTGAGTGTTATTGGTTGATCATGTGGTGTTAGTTCCCCATCACTATCAGAATGGATAGTTAATCCATTTTGGAGGTCATTATGGTCCCAGTGAGTTCCATTATGAAACAAGAATGTGAAAATTTCTAGGCCAATGCGTGGAATTTGGTGGGGCTCCATAAAGGACTTCTTATCGATGAAGAGAAACACACCCAATATAATGCCATTTTAGTTGATGTTATGAAGATCCACAACTACCATGGCCTATCCATGCTGTCAATCGGACTGGGTTTTGAAAGGCCAAAATATTCACCAATATTTTTAGATCTAAAGTGATTAGAAAAGGCCGATTTTTGGGGAGATATGAGGGGTATTAAATAATTTTTTATATTGGCTAACCCCTCTAAAAATTTATCTATGCACCTATTATTAAATTAATTTTGTTTGTTCTATCCGATGAACTAGGTATTTTTCAACCAATTTATAACATAGAGTTTCCATCGATGGAATTTTTTTGGGTAGTTTTTGTTCTACCTCCCTTTGTTTCCCCATGATTGAATTATTGGGATTTTAATACCTAGTTCATAGAAAATATTACACTTTTTATTTGAGGTAATATTCTTCTCTTTTCCCCTTTTTATTCAGTCTTTTTTTTAGTAAGAACATAGTGACAGGATTCCCTATTTTGTTTGCTATTGAAAGTAGTTTTATGGTGGTTTTTAGATTCATTGTTTATTCTAGTATTACTTAATCATGGTATTTATTCTTACTGTGCTGGTCGAACCATGATCATATATTTTTGTGGGAATAATTTTTAGAATCTAAATTTAGGTAGTGAATGTATTGATTCTCATATCATTTTATGTGATATCATGAAGTAATCATGCTTTTTCTCTTTTAGTGATTGTGTAATTAAACCTAATGAAAACTAAATCATAATTAGTAATGAAAATTGGTTTGTGTTTTAATGATCACTTCAGTTTCCACATTGATAATGGTTTTATTCTTGTTTAACATGATAGTTCACTATTAATATAATGATATGGTTAGTATGTTTATTTATGATTATGTTAGCATGTTTTTTTGATGAAATTGGATAAGGAATGAGAATTTTAAATTTATTTTAGGATAATTAAAAATGATTAATGTTTAACTATAAATTTTAATTTTCTTATGTTTTGATAGAAATTAAAGTGACTTCAGATGCATGTTAAATTAAATCATCCTTCCTTGTGTTGTTAGAATTAGATAATGAATGGGAAGTAGGAAAATATAGTTAATGAAAAAATAAAGAGGAATTTTGAATTAAAATATTCTTCCTTTTAGTTTAATATTACTTTAAGTGATGCCAAAATGAATTTTTAAATATCTTACGGTTTTTTATAACTTCTATCTATGGTTACCTATGATTTTAATATGTGATAAATAAATCAATTAATTCAAGAGGGTAATGAATTGGGTGTTTGGTATAAACTATTTTAGGGTTCTGAGTGGAGCAGTTTTCTTAGGAAGGATACATTCCTTAGTATTATGGATTAGATTCCCTATTGAATTTATTATTTTCTTTCTACCATGTATGATTTCTCTATATGATGATATTTCTGTACGACATGATTTGATAATGGCATGGAAACTGGTTTTGGGAGATATGTGTGGGAAGACCTAGAATTTTGTAAATAACTGAAGCTTGAGATGGTGGGATGCATGGTGGAAGGCATGATGTTGTATGGGATGGAACTAGGAATAATATAATGGGTTGAAGATATAATTATCCATAATTATGTTGTAAGCTGGGATTATTTCATGATAATATTAAATTTAAAGGTCTAGAGGTCAAGTTTCTTATTTCTACATTCCTTTCTCTACTGCTTGACATAGTAGGTAGTTCTTGGTTTATTCATATATTTTGTGGTATATTATGATGAGTGATAGATTACATGGAATTAAGGAATATTAATTCATAAAAAATGTTTTAACCCATTAGGTTGGTTCTTTAACAAAGTTATAATGATGATAATCTTTAGAAAATGTAAAATCAATTGGTTTATGCTTAGAGGGCATGGGAATTGGTTGGGATACTATTAAATTAATGTTAAAATAAATATTATTGGTTAATTTAAATAATTATATTAATGTGAAATTTTTAATGGAAATAAATAAATGAAAGTCTTCTTTAACACTTGTCTGCATATATGATATCTAGTCCATAGTAGTGGCAGCTAGGTGCCTGAGTGACGATATATTTATCTAATCCTAAGAGTAGGTTGATTCCCATAGTGTGGTTATGAGATATATATATATATATATATATATATATATATATATATATATATATATATATCTGTGTGTGTGTGATATATGTTATATGATTTCATATTCTACCACACCCTTTTGGGTAGGGATACTGACACCCAAGGGACTTTGGGAGGTTGTTTTCTCCAACTCCTAGGTTAGTGAGGAACGAATAGCTAACTACTCACTCTTGTTCCACTCTATTCTCATAGTAGTATTATATGATGGTATGAATGGTGGTCATATTTACCATATATATGTATAGAGGTTTTTGATGAATTATTTTTATTTTACACACAAGTGTCCCAAGATATAGTATCCTAAGGATTATTTTAGGTATGTCATGTATTCTATGTGAAGGATTGATGTATAATAATCAATGTACGGTCTATGGTTCTACATGGAAGGTAATTGTATGCTTTATGTAGCTATGTATAGGATTATTATATAATGTTACTCATTGGATTAATGATATGTGATGATGATATGATATGATTCATTTGGTTCATGATATGATACATTAGCCTAGGTTTTGTTAGGTTAGCTATTATTTGAAGAGAGATTTCTCGGGTCATTCAATGTTAGGGAAGAGTGGAAACCCAGTGAGGAATTAGTGGCATGGTACCTTCTTTTGATATTATATTATATGAACACTTGTATGGGATATTTGGTGAGAGAGTTATGGAGATGTTGGAAAATTGTCATACCTGAATAGCTGACAATTTTGTTTCACATATTTTTCACTAGAATGTAGTATGATTTCTTTACCTTTTTCATTAGATTATTTGAGATTATCCTACTTCTTAAACATGTTTTCCTCACCCTATATATAAGGACTCTATATTAATAATTACATAATATTTCAAATTCCTTTAGATTTCACTTCCATACATTCTTAAGGATCATTTCGGTTTACAGTTTTACAAAATTAAGACATAATTCATACATATCAACCCACAAGCACAAGAATAAAAAAGTGGATACTACTAAAACAATTTCCATTTATTTTATAATACAATTTTTTTAATAAAAACCTGAAATATTTTCATGAAAAGTCTTCACCACTTTCTTCTTGGATTCTTATTTTCTCTAACTAATCCTTAAATTGTATTAAAATACATTTTAAAACATCAGATGAGCAAAAAAAATTAGTAAGGGACATAAAATGAAAAAGTAACCATTGTCCCATGAATAATTTTTAAACATATGAAATTATTTTCGCAATATATACTTCTCACCCTTAAAGTATCGTATACTTACTCTCTGAAAAAAAGATATTTCACTAATAACATATATAAAATAAATAAAAATATATAGTTAACTTAGGGAATAATTTACTTAAGATTATAATCCTCATGTCTACCATATGACTTGTAACCATCGTGGATACCTTTTAATGTCACCCTAGTGGCTACCATACAATGTCACCCTCACACCTACCTTATGGTATGACCATCGTAGTTACACTTGGAGTAACTATACAAATAACCTCCAAAATAAACATACACAATGCATTGGACGGATATATAGGTCTCACCCTCCATAATAAAGAATTCCCAAGAACCAAAACATAATCATTAAATAGTAATACTTCCATCATAAAAACATTCCTTTGAATTTTTTAAAAATAGAAATTTAAGAGGAATATAAAAGAAAAGTAAGGTATAAATATCATATAACTGAAGTAATAATTAATAAAATGAATAAAATATGTGTATAAAATATAAATTCACATAATAAAACATAATATAAAAAAAATCATTTTTCAAATAATCTTAGTACCACATAATCAATGAAGTAAAAGGTTAACCCAATGAATGGAAATTGGGTTAAGAATTCCCTTACCTCAGGTTCTTCTTAATTAAAAAATGTTAAAAATTCCCATATAATGGGTTAAATAGTATTATAAATATATTTAAGAACCATATTCATATTTATAATTTCTTATATGATATTGTTATAACATACTTTCACCCATTTATCAATAACATTTTGTTATTTTAATTGTTTAGGGTGCATTTATTTCATGATTTCCATGGTTGGTTCATTATGGATTTTCTTTTAAAATGGAATAAAGACTCAAAAAGTGGAATTAAATCATAATAATATGTTTCTATAATTTTAAATGAAACCATATACCATGTTTTTATGATATGAGTATGAATAATTAGATAAAACAATAATGATAATAATTTAATTTATTTTGGTAGTGTTTAGGATCATAAAAATATTATATAATTTCATTCAATATCATGTTTATATATTTGTATAAGAAACCTAAATTAATTTTAATATGTATAATACAATATTATTTAACCATAATAATGGATTTATTACCATCCTTGAAGATTATAATGAAAAATTAAAGTGCATCTTCCACGATGGTGGTAAATCGACACTTCACAGACAATGTTCTCATTTTTAGAATAAAAGGAAGATGTGAAGAAGTTTGATGATTAATTTTTTCAAAAAAATGGTAAGATTTTAGTTTATATAATATACAAGATTTTTCATTCCACTTGTATAAGGGTAGTTTAAGAGATTATAGGAAAATAAAAAGAATTTAAAATAAAATAAAATAAAATGTAAGACAATTTTATCTCTTTAATTCCCCTCCTTGAGAAACTTTATAAGGCCCTTGGGTTTGGAATTTTGGTGAGAAAAAAAGGTCTAAAACATGGGGAAGAGGCTTTTGAATGTAATTTTTTAGATATTAAAAAATCTAAAGGTCTTATTGGTGTGAGGAGAAGAGGTGTTGAGGGGTTATATTTATAGTCAATGAGAGGAGTTTGCTTTCATTATTATAATCATTAGTTTATTATTTCAGGTCAATAATAAGAATAGACTGAGAATTATTAATAAATATATTAATATAATAAATTATAGTTCACGATTTTGGGCTTACATCAGCCTTACAGCATTTGTGAATCAATAAGTTGTGTATTTAGCTTATACTGTCAATTACCGTATTTCACTATTCACCAAAAATTAAAGTATTTCTGAAAAATCCCAAAAACGTCATCCTAACCATTTTTCAATGTTTATAATTTAAAAAACAACTCCATTTCAAAAAAATAGTTTTCAAAATAATATTAATTTAATTTTAAATTAAAATCCTAATTTTTAGGAAAAATAAAAATTTAAAAACAATAACAGAATTTCTTACACTTTGAAAAATTAATTAAGGTCTTATAATATTTTCTTATAATAATAAGAAAATAAAATAATAATTTATTAATCTATTTTATGAAAATATATATTATTTTAAATAATTATATTAATTATAAAATTATAAATTAACATTTCTATTTCACAAAAAGACCACCACTTAATTTATCTATTTCCAAACATTTATTTACTTATTCCATGATATAAATATATCATATTTTCGATTTTAAGATATAAAAATTTTATTTATAGTTTCATAGGTGATGTAACTATTCTATTGGTTTGATTAATATTACTAATATCAAGTCACTATTCCGTCAGCAATAAATTCCTTAATTTCTAAAACTACAACTTATTTCATTATACATTAATAATGAATTTGACTATTTAATTACAGAATGAAAATAAATTATTTTATATGTACTTGTTTTGTTACATCTACCCACTTTCTATAAATTTTATCTTCACAATTATTATTTACTTATTAAACAAGTGAGGATACTTTTCCCTCGATGCATTTTCAAATTCCCATGTCACTTCTCCAACCATGTAATTTCTCCCCTAAACCTTAAGTTGGTGAATTGCCTTATTCCACAGTACCTACCCTCTACGATACAGAATCTGAAATGTTTTCCCTCTATAATAAATCATCTATTCCAGTTGAAATACATTTGGGATAAAAACATGATATTACTCTTGTACATACTTTCTCAACACTAAAACATGAAAAAAAAATATGTGTCTCAGATAAACTTAGAAGAAAAGCTACTCGAAAAGAGATTGGTCATACTTTATCATGGATTTTATAAGGCCTAATAAACAAGTACATATTTTTGAATTATTACAAAAATACATTATATGTTTCCAAGGTGAGATTATAATAGAAACGTGATCACCTACCTCAAAATAAAATTATTTTCTACTATTATATACATAACTTATCTGTCTTCTTTGAGCTGTCCTCACGTATTGTTGGATCATATTCACTTTCTCATCCAATTCATCAACTAATTATGGTCCCATCAACTTTCTTTCCATGACTTCATCCCAAAAATCTAGAGTTTGACACTGCTTTCCATATAATTCCTCAAAAGGTTACATCTGTATACTGGAATGAATGTTGTTATTATAAGATAACTCCAAAAAAAGAAATTTGTTGATCCCAACTTCCCTAGTAGTCCTTTATAAAAAACACAAATCATATCCTTAAATGTATTAATTGTTTGCTCGGCCTGGAAATTAGATTGAGGATGAAAAGCAGTGCTGAAATTTAATTTTTTTACTAAATGACTTCTAAAGTTCATTAAAGAAGTTATAAGTGAACCTGGTGTCACAGTAAAATACAATGGAAAGAGGAACTCTATATAGCCTTAAAATCTCTTTGAGGTACGTTTGAGAATGATGCTCCAAAGTCATAGTGTCTAAAATAGGAAGGAAATGAACATATTTATCCAGTCAGTAAAAATAACCCAAATTGAATTTTTATCTTAATAATTATTTGGTAATCGCACCACAAATTCTATGGATATATTTTCCAACTTCCACTCTAGAACTCGAAAAGTCTAAATCATCCCCATATTAATTTTTTCACTACTTTGACCTGCTGACAGGTCAATCATTTCATGGTAAAATAGGCAATATCTCTTCCCATTCCATATCATTAGTAATATTCCTGAAGATCTCTTTATATCTTTGTGCTTCAAGGATGAAATGAAAATTAAGAACTATGAGCTTTACATAATAACTATTTCTTCAACTATGAATAACTAGGCACACATAATCTCTTACCAAATCTCAAAATATAGTCTTTATCAATGTTAAATTCATGAATATTACCCCTTTTAACCAATTTTAGCTTTTTGGTAACTCAAGGACTTTTTCCCTTTCTTAATTCTATCTCATAGATTTGACTGCATTGATACTTGAAAGAAATTAGTGGAATTTTCAGCATCAATGAATTCCACGAAAAAATTCTTTAAATTATTAATACTGGGATCAAGTTCCAAATGTAACATGGTTAATGATACATGATGTTTTTTACTATCAAGGAATCTGCCACTTTTTTGATTTTATAGTATGGTAATTGATCTTGAAATCAAAGTCATTTATTAGTTCTATACATCTTCTCTACCTCATGTTAAATTTCTTCTGATTAAATATATACTTCAAAATTTTATGACTATTATATATTTCACATTTGTCTCTGTATAAATGATGGCTCAATATTTTAGAAGAGAAAACCACAACTTCTAATTTAAAATCATGTGTGGGATAATTTAATTCATGAGATCTCATTTTTATAAAAGAAAAATAAATTACTTGGCCATTATATATCAGAACACAAACAAGTCTCTTCATATAATCATTAATGTAGGTAATAATTCTTTGTTTCAGGCAGGCAGGGAAAAAATTTGATCATTCACCAATCTCTTCTTTAGTTCTAAAAAGCAAACATCACATTCTTCTGTCCAAATAAATTTAAACCTATTTCTTGTAAAATTAGTTAAAGGTATATATTACCATTAAAAGTCATAATAAATCATCGTTAATAGCCTACTAATTCAATAAAACTAAGATTCTCTACAGCAGTTGTAGTTATTGGTCATTTATCAAGCACTTTCATTTGGGTATGATCAACTTTCATTACATCCTTATTTAAAATGTTCCCAAGAAAAGAAATTTTTTGTAAACAAAAATCATATTTTCTAAATTTTATATATATCTTATTTCATTGATAGTATTTAAGACTATCATTAAATGTTGTTCATGATCCTAAAAAACATTTTTAAAATAAAAAAATATATCATCAATACAAACAACAAAAGTTTAATCCAAATATTCACTTAATATTATATTCATAATATCCATGAATAAAGAAGGGGAATTTTTCAATCCAAATAACATAACAACAAGCTCATAAATCCCATATCTATTACAAAAAATTGTTTTTAGGATTTCAACATCCTTCTCCTTCAGTTGATGGTACTTCCATCTCAAGTAAATATGGGAAGAATATTGAGATCCTTGGAGCTGATCAAATTAGTTGTCGATATGAGGAAAAGGATACTTATTCTTAACTATAATTTTATTCAAATATATATAATGAATTCAATGTATCATGAAACCATATTTCATTTTAATGAAAAAAATATGAGAACTGCATGGGTAAATACTAGGAAGAACAAAGCCCTTATTAATAAACTCCTACAACTGGTTTTTCAATTAATGAAGTTCTACTTGATCTTTTAAATAAAGGGGTTTTGAAATTGTCTTATCATTAGGAACCAGTTCAATATTAAATTCAACATCCCTATCTGGTATAATAATGGGTAACTCATTGGTAAAAACATTCAGGTCTTTATTTACCATTGGTACATCATAAATCTAAACAATTCCCTTGTTTTCAATGATATGAGAAAGATGACTTTAATTTTCAACTATTAACAATTTTTCAACTTCGTGATATGTTATAAATTGTATGGTTTCATTCAAGTATACAAAATGAAACTATTTATGAAAAATAACTTATTTAGCACTACAATAAATCATAGCATGATATATATAAAGTCAATCCATTCCCATAATAACATCAAACTCTACTAAGGTAAAAAAACAAAGTTTACAGGTAATATATTTCCACAAACAATAATAGGAAGATTCTAATGATTCCTTATTGCTATAATATTTCCCTATGTTTTTTTACCATAATTTTTTGTCTTATTTATTTTGTTGAAATTACAAATTTACCAAAAAAATCTCAGAATTAAAGGAATGTGTAGACCCCATATCAAACAATAATTTAGAAAAATCTGAGTAAACAAAAAAAGTACATGATACCACATCATTGGATTGCCCAAAATATGATGATGAAGTCTCAAAGGATCTAATTACATTTTTATACATATAATCTAGTTTCTTTTCATCATTCCGATCATTCTTTGGGAATGTATTTTCATAATGACCTATCTCAACACATTTGAAACACATTATAGTTTTCTTATTTGTATTAATATTAATATCATTTTCATTACAATCTTCAGCCATATATCCAAACATACCACATCGAAAACACTTCCCAATTTTGTTAAGGAATTCCCCAATTTTCTTTCTACAACAATTTTCAAGAACTATAAAATGGGATTTCTTACCTTCTGATATCATCGATTGATTCTTACCCAACACTTTTCATCTCGGCCTCTAATTTTTCATATTGTCAAATTACATGTAATCATAAGAAAAATATATTTCTAACCTATCATAATATAGTATATTTTTATCAAAAATATTGAATTCATATGAGGCTAATTCCATTCAATATCTTGTCTTGAATTCTAAGTAAAAATGATTGATTTTTTCTATCAATATCCCAATAATATTTGGACAGTACCTTGTGAGTCCGGTGAATTTTTATTCATACACGGCCACTGAATCCTTCTCCTTTTTCCAAATAGAGTAATTTATTTTATATCCTAATTCAAAACACCTTAATAAAATATTTTTAATGAAAATATTTTTAAGATCATCCCATCCCAAGGCATTAATCTACACAATATCCTTGATATTCTTGATCATTGACCACCACTGGTTATCATATCCATCAAAAAACTAAATTAAATGACTAGACTTTTTATTATTTAAACACCCTATAACATTAAATACATTTTCAAGGTATTTATTCCTCCCTTACATGACCATTGGGTATAAAGTTCCACTAAACGCCGGAGGGTGAAGACCATAAAATGGTCCACTATTATCATGTTCCTTTGTGATAACTATGGTTGCTATCCTACATGGATTCCACCACTATTTATAGCCTATGTAAACTAAGTCATTTATATAAAATAATATTCACTTCAAATTCCCACCATTCCAATTTACGAAATTGAAATGATATCATCCTCTCAGTGGCTTCTAACTTTAGCTTCCCTATTTCTTCTACTGAAAACCATTCTTAACAAATATATCTTAGATGGAGCAATATGGTAATCATAAAATACTATATCATATGATATTAAACATAAGGTAAAAATTATTTATTATATTATATTAACATCGTTCTAACCATATATGTTATTTTGACTATTCTTTGATACCAACTATAAGGACTCATCCTTAAACATTACATAATATAGTAAATTTTTTTGTAATTCACCTCCTTATATTCCTAAATATATTTTTGGTTTAAAGTTTTAGAAAATTTGGACATAATAACTACATATCAACCCACATCTATAAGAATTGGTTACTGCTAAAATAGTTACCATTTCTTCCATAATAAAAATAATAATAAAAATAGGAAATCATTTCATGAAAATTCTTCACATCATTCATCTTGGCTTCTCCATTTATATTACCAATCTGTAGACCCTAGGAAAATAAATTTAAAACGTGGTATGAGAATCAAAATCTCAGATAGGGACATAAAAAATAAAACTAAACCATTAGTCCATGATTAATTTTTAGGAATAAGATATCATTTTTACAAGGTATACTTCTCACCCTAAAAGAATTATATATTTAATTTCTGAAAACATGATATTTAACTAAAACATAGAAAATATAAATAAAAAAATTTTGCTAACTGAGGGAATTAATGTCCTAATATTTTAACCCTTATGGATACCATATCATTTGTAACCTTCATGTGGACCTTACATAGTTACCCTTGTGGCTACCTTACAAAGTAACCCTCACAGCTACATTATTGTGTAACCATCGCAGTAACACTTGGAGTAACCATACTGTAAAACTCCAATATAAACATACCTAATTAATTGGAGGGAGATATAGGTCCCAAAATTAATCATAAAAAATTCCTAATAACAATAACATAATCAAAAAACATGAAGACTTTCATCATAAAAAATCACTTGAATTTTATAAAAATAGAAATTTAAAAGGATTTTAAATAAAATTCCCTTATAAATATCATATAATTGAAGTGAGAATTAATAAAATGAATGAAATATGTGTAAACACTATAAATACACCTAATAAAACATAATATATAAAAAATTAATTTCCTAAATAATCTTAGTACCACATAATCAATGAAGAGGAAGGTTAACCCAAAGAATAGAAATTGGGTTATGAATTCCCATGCCTCGGGTTCTTCTTATTTCAAATATATTAAAATCTCATATATAATGGTTTAAAGAGAGTAATTAATATATTAAATAACTATATCCAAAATTATAATTAATTATATTATATTTTAATAACATGTTTCCACCCATTTATTAATAATATGTTTTTATCTTCATTGTTTTGGGTGCATTTATTTCACGGTTTACACGGTTGGTTCACTATGGATTTTCTTTTTGAATGGAAGAAAAATTCTAAAAGTGGGATAAAATGGTGTTAATATGTTTACATAATTGTAAATGATACTATATGTTATTTTTTCTGATATTAGGATTAATCATTAGATAAAACATTAATGAGAATGCTATAATTTATTTTGGCGATTTTTATGATCATCATAAACTTATATATTTTTATTCAATATCATGTTTATATATTGGTTCCATAACATTAAATAACTTATAATATATATAATATAATATTATTGAACCATAATAATGTTTTTATGACCATAATTAATTATTATAATGAAAAATGAATGCTCGTCGTCCATGGTGGCAGTAAATCGACACATCATGGATGATGGTCTCATTTTTAGAATAAATGGGATACAAGAAGAAGTTTGATGATGAATTTTTCCATTAACATGATAAAATTCTAGTATATATAGAATAATTTAGTTTTTCATTCCACTTGTATAGGTGGAACTGAAGAGCGTATAATAAAAGAAAAAGAATTGAAAAGAAAATAAAAGAAAATGAAGGAGGATTTTACCTCTTGAATTCTCCTACTTAAAACCGTCTTAAAGGCCTTGGTTTTGGACTTTTGTATATATGAGTAGGTCAAGGACATGAGGAAGATGATTTGGAATGGAATTAGGCATAAATTAAACAATCTACAGGGCTTTGAGGCTTGAGGACAATAGGTGGTGAGGTGTGGTATTTATAGTGGACGAGAGGGGTTCTTTTTCACAATTATATTCGTTAGTTTATTATTTTGGCTCAAGACTATTAATATTTTAAAAATAATCATTAAATATATTAAAATAAGTAATGATCATTTGAGAATTTGTACTTACATCATATATAACTCAATAATTCATATATTTAGCTTATACTGTAAATTAATGTATTTCACTATTCATCAAAAATTCCATTATTTATGAAAAATCCCAAAAAATGACGCTAACCATTTTTAAACAATTAGTTTTAAAAAATCATTTCCATTTCATGAAAATAAATTTATAAATATGAGAATTTTAATTTTTAATTAAAAAAATAATTTATTCAAAAAATAGTAATTTTAAAAATATAACGTAATTTTTCACTCTTTGAAAAATTAATTAAGGTCACAAAAAAAATTATAATAAAAAATATATATTAATCTATGAATATATTTTTTTTAAATATATTTTATTTTAAATAATTACATTAATTATAAAAATATAAATAAGCATTTATGATTCACAAAAATGTCAAAACTTAATTTATCAATTTCAAAACATTTATTTATTTATTACATGATTTAAATTTTTCATATTATTACTTTTAATATAATGAAGTTTATTTATAGTATCATAGGTGAGGATATTATTATATTTAATATATTACTATTCTTAATGTCAAGTTACTATTTCATAAGTATAAATTCTATAATTTCTATAAATACTAATTATTTTATTATACAATTATAATGAATTTTACTATTTGATACCATAATGAAAATAAATTATTTTATAAGTACCTGGTTTGTTACAAAACAATTATATAAACTATTTCTTAGGTCCACATGAGGTGGTTAGAAATTTGTATGGACTTTGCTAGCTTGTGCTTGTTTTGGAGCTGTTTGGGGTTCGTGGTCACTATCAAGTTCATTTTTGCTACATTTTGTTTTTTTATAGTTGTTTCGATTTGTATAAAATTACATTAATTTTTGTTTTGATATTTTATTTTGTCTTGAGTATTAGTTTTATGGTTCTTTATCTTATCACCATTTATCATGTTCTTCATATAGGGTAATGTTTCCCATATGTTTGTATGATATACACTTAGTACCTGTCTCCAACCCTAGCCTATTGGAGGTGGGTTTTATGGGTAATTTTATCCTTTCTATCATTTTTTATTAGAGGGGATCCTTTGGGGGGAGGGGGTCATAACACATCCTATGGGAAATTAAAATAACACTTGTGCAAAAGTGTGGATTACCACCTCCATGAAGTGATTTGTTTTTTCATCACTACCTAACATTGATTTTTATTATGATTAGTTTTATAAATTTATATGATATTAAAGAGATAATTATTATTTTGGAAAGACAATATATCCTATGTTACCTTAAAATTCTAAACTTTGAAAGATGATAACATTTTCTATGTGTACATATGGATTACCAACTCCACGGATCGATGTAAATCATTTTTCATGTATGATTTTCATCGATGGTTATAAAATTTTACTTACTGTATAAAAATTATAATTATGTAATAATTATAATTATGAATAAGATTTAATAATGACATCTTTGATCATATTCAACCTACCCAAACCATTTCTCAATTATAAGTTGACTGTTCTCAAACATCCAACATGAATTTAATCTTTTAAGTAATTATGTCTGACATGGATATTGGTTAAATTATATGAATACTAAACATTAAAATGGTTATTAAAAAATTATATAATGAACATAAGCTTTTTAATTAGGAATATAAACAACACAAAAGAAAATTATGGCTTTAGGTAAGGGACAATTCAACATAAACTCTCGTTTTAAATTTTATATTGATTTATTTTCTAAATATATTCCTCCAGGTAATTATTATTAAAAATAGTTTTTATTAAAGTATTTATATTGAAATAAAACAAATATAAAGGTAATTTTTTTATTCTTATTACTATCTTTCAATTTTTTTCCTAATAAATCAATTGATATATTTTATACATAACATTTTGAATTTTTATAAAAAAGGAAAAAAGAAATTATCTATTTTAACGTATGAAAAATCAACATCTTCTCCCACCTCCAAAGATATAATTTTATATTTGGAATAATTTAAAAAATTCATGTATTCTTAAAAGAAAAACCATTTTACCTATAATATGGGAATTTTATTTTTCATAATTGTGTTTTAAAGGAAATAGATATATCAATATCCGAAAATGTTTGACTTATGGGTTAAAAGGTATATTGTTATGAGTTTGATTATACAAATTAAATATTTTTTAGGTTTAATGTATGTTACGGTCTTTTTAAAAACAATTGATGATGGGTGAGCCCAATATAGTACTATAATGCCTTAGAAAATGATTATTTTCTCTAGAGAATAATTTTGGAATTAATAAAGCATGTTATTCCATCTATAAGGGTTTATTAAAGGGTTCTATGAATACAATGTCCAAAATTACCTATATAAATTTTATATGATTTCTAATGAGTTTTCATGTAAATATTTTGATTTTATAAAGTAATATAATCACATTTTTACCAAATGAATTAGTATTCCCTTTAAAGTTATAACTTAAGATTTTTAAGAAAATGTTTTTAAGGGTTCCCATGTCTTCAAAGAAACCATCATTATGATGATAATACCATTTTATTTTCTTATAAAGTGTTTTATGATAAAATTTGGGCAGTAAATCAAATTTCATGTTCAAGTATATGATTATTTGAATCCAATTTTGTTTATTCAAAGACAAAATCTCTTATACAATCTCCTTGATTTTAAATGAAATAACATGTTTCTTTTTCTCTTTCTATATATACCTTAATAAAAATAATTTTCTCATCAAAAATTTTCAATTTTTTTACAATGTTTAGATATTATTATGGACAACAATGAATTCAAATTTAAAATATGGAAAAAATTTCAAGAAAATAAAAAAAGTTTCATATTTTAAGTACAATATTCTAGAAAAAATATTTATATTGTGTAGAAGTTCCCACTTTTTAATTTATTCGTTTATTAAGTAATATTTATTACATAATTCATTAAGAATATACCATAAAGATCCTAAAATTTTAATAAAATGAATTAAATATTTAAAAATAAATAATTCATAATATTTTAATGCCAAGTCCTTATACTACACAATGAATACACAAATAAATAGTACAAAACATATGGGATATCATACAAACCATCTACCAAATACTCATAGACATCCAATCATCCAATACTATCCTCCGATTAAATCTAAACTGATAAAAGTTAGAAAAATATAATAATACCCTAGAAATATAGAAAAATTAACATAAGTAATGATAATCAACTTAATAGTGGAAGAAAACCATAAAAAGAGGAGAAGGGAGGTTAGCCTAACCACTAGATTTCAGCTGAAACTGATAATTTATGATTTGGGGAATAAATTAAGGGATACCCACCAAGGATTGGGGGTGAGACACCAAAGGGTTTGCAGCATCATGTGGTTATCCAAAGAGAAGGACCCCACCTATTTTAGAAATCCACTCCAACAGATTCATTTATTAAAAAATAAAAAGTTCCATAAAATTAGTTTACACCCTAAAAATAAATTTCATGCTATTAAAATTAATGAAAATACCACTTAAGGAACTACTACCAATATTTTACAACATGAATCATTGTCTCATGCTGTTAATCTAGCCTACAACTCCTAAAAAACTGCATGTCCTCTATGGTTCTACTGAACCCACTCCCGAGTCCTCCAGAAACCTACTTCAGATAAAAATGAGAAAATTTGATATGTTATAGTATAAATTAACATGTTACAAACCTCAGATAAGGTTTTGGGTTTTATAACCTTCCTACCATAAATAATTTTATTATGGTATCACTCTCTTAGATAACATTGGGCCTAATCGGAAGACAACACTAGAAATTTCCCATAATATACAAAACTTCTTCTCCCAATTCTCCTAATGGATATTTCTAGGATACAAATACACCTATACCAAAATAATTTTCTAAAAAAAACAAGGACACTTTCACTGTGAATAACCTTAAAAAACTAAATGCTCCTCAAATAACACATCATCATCAAGTTCAACATTATATTTGTTGAAGGAGGTACATTATAACCAACTACTATGTAATTTATGATAACTTATATTCATAGTTTTTTAATATCAATAAAATCCTTATCACATCAGGATTTTTCTTCTACGTAACATTGAATGTGATAATGTCCCAAGAGTTTCCATTACACTAAAAGTCATAGTAGTTCCCAACCATGATGAGAACTCGGAAGTGTTATGAAACTATTCTTAGATATATGTTCTATTGTCGGATGATATCATTTAAGGGACACAAATGATATAGATATTAGGGGTGGAAACTCATAAGACTTTGAGGAACCTTCTCCTAGTGTATGCCCTTGGTGATATTCAGTAGGATATTCTGATAATGATACCCAATATTAGGAAATCCACATTTATAAGTTTCATTGGATGTTCAAATATAAGGACGTATTTATTTATCCATGGACTTTAAGATTATTGTTAATGGATATTATGAGTCTCATACTTTTATGTATTGAAAATAACTGTTAAGACATTTTTTCACAGGGAGTTAGGATACATTGGGTGCGTTATGAGTAGTATTTCATTAATGAATAATGTGAGAAGGAATTTATAGCTTTTGTTCACTAAAAAAATTTAATATATTAGGACCTTTGATTAAAATTATATAGCTTAAATAAATAAATATTTATGGTGTTTTATAAGAATGTTCTATTTTCAAAAACTCAAAGAAAGAGATATTGAACATATAGGTTGATGGCACTAGCATGCAACTAGCTCAATTATAGATATTTTGATAAATGGATTATGTTAAATAGTAAGCGTTCATATTGGGTGAAAATTCATTTTGTCATTAAATTCATTCTTTATGGGTTCCTTGACATGCTTATAGATGATAACCTTGGACTTTAGGTCTTTCTGCCTAATACCACTGAGATAGAGGCCTGGAGGGTCACACACTAAGTGTATCCAAAATCATAGTTAAATAATTCATTATTTTACAAATTGAATAAATATTAACCCCAGTCACAGTTTAATAATTATTTATATATTCTTGATCGGATTTATTCCATCACAAGTTGTTTGAGGGAATATATTGTGGGTGGAATAATTAATAAATATTTTGGAGGATTGGAGGGCCGAGATAAATGGTCCAATGAGAAAAAATAATATTGAATATTATTTGATTAAATAATATTTAATTATAACTCGAAAATTTTGTACATGTGAGGAAATAATAATGTTTCTATTATTAGTTGACATGGGGGGTTTTCTTAGATTAATGCAATAATTAAATGCACTTGTGTAGATTATTTATTATTACCCAAGTGAAATAAATGCCTGGTTATTTTATTCTATCATTATCCAAGGGAAATCTAAGTGAAACTAATTTGGGTTGTGAAAATCATTTGGAGAAAATCTCCTGATCCTAGGAAGTTATTTCCTTTCCTAGAGTGATCTTAATAATGAGAGTGATCCTTTCCATTAAATCAAGGAGAACGCTTTGGAAGCATTTCTCAAGGCGATCAAAGGTAGACAATACATTCCCAAATATCTTCCATGCTAGCACCTGGAGACTCCTTTGGTGATGTCTGGATATTTGGGGAGCATGTGTGGATTACCGCCAGAAGAGATATACCCTTCACCTATACAATGAAATGAAGGCGCATTTTAGATGTGTGGTCGGACACATCAACGAAGAATGAATAAAACTTTGATGTAATTCATAGTTAATTAAATTAATTATAAATAATATATTTTGATCATCACTCTTGGTTATCAGTTTCCATTACTCTATCTTTTTTATTTGATCCAATTCTATGCATCACAGCATTCATCATTTCTTAGATACCAGATTTTTCATTGGATATGGAAAATGTTAAAGATGGGTACCACCCCTTTCATGCTTCCACTGTTCCCAGAACCGATAAGTGGTATTAGTGGGGAAATATTATTTTTTATAATTATTTAATAATCATTGTTGATTTGTGTATTTATAATTTAGTTTTTCAATTCATGTTTGATCATTAATTTTAATCTAAATGACAAGATTTTTTTTCTTCCTATATAATTTCTCATATATCTAACAGAAATGATTAATTTTATGATAAAAATTATATCAAGGATCTAATCTTTAGGTGAAAAGGATTATATACATGTAACACAGTAGTACACACTATGTAATCATAATTACACACCGTGTAGTTATGTTCAATGCATCATGAGTAGTTTGGAAATTACTTAAACCCTATGCATTAAATCCACACAGTGTAATTAATTATTACACAACATGTTGACTAAGAAAAATTGGTGCACATTCAGCCAGACTACATGTTGTGTGGCCTACTAGACACGGCATGTATTCCCTTTCAGGTTAGAGTTGGGTTGTGTATCTCATACACAGCTTAGCCGACCGGTGATCATGTAACGCAAAGTCAACACAATGTGTCTCCCACTAGACATGCCATGTAATCCAAGAATTAAAAAGTATGCCTCGCACACTGAGTCCATAGGCATGTACTTACAATATATGGCAAAGGTACAACACGTTGTGTAGATCGGATCTACACACCCTGTACTGTTAACAAATTATGTAATATCTTCATAATGATCAGATCTTTATATCATGTATAAGTTGTGTTACATTTATTATTCTACATGCATTAAAGCATGATACATTAACAAAAAGTTATATAATTCATGTAATCATATGCGAAGTACATGTAATGAAAGTACAAGATAAGTCATGCATGTTATATGTAAAAAATAATAAAGTGTATACAAGTATAATACATTTTGATTATATTTAGACTGGTATTCACTAGGTTACCTCCAAGGTATATTTATGTTCAAGGTTAATTTGAAATGAATTTTAATTTTTTTAAAATTATAATCTATGGGAATCTCAAGGAAATTTAGAAAAGGATTAAGATAAAAGGATTTATTAATTAAAGATTATAATTAATCGATTTGAGCATTGTTTATCGAAAATAGAAATGATTAAATAATGGATTGATAGTTTTATTAAATGTGTAATTTGTTGCATGCATGTGGATAATAATGAGCTAGAACATACCTTTATTTGTGATTGTTTTCCTTTTAATTTATTATTAAATTAAATTTTTGGCTTGAGTGAATTATCTCCTCATTGATATATAGTTCTTGAATGCCCATGATTTCATTTTTGTAAACCCCCTATTACCCTACACCAATGTGTGAGTAAAATCATATGTAATGGATGGAGCTCCCAAGCTTGTGGAGGTGGTTCAGGTTAGGATTCGAGGTGAAACCAATCCATGAATATGCAAAGGTGGATAGGTGGAAATCTATAAACATGAACCTAAAATGGTTCAAGGTGTTTCTCCCCTAGGTCAGTAGGTAGTTTATATAAAGATAGATAAACTAACCATTAGAACAAGATCATGATCATACCTTTTATTTTATTCCTCTTAGTTTCATGGTTATTAATTATGGAGGTTTTGTCTCGATCACATAACTAATGATTAAAAAAGAATGAAATATGGAATAAAAAAATTTTATTACGCGTAAATAGTATCTAAAGACATGGTTAATCACATAAATAATCCTACTTAATATTAACAATCATGTGATACAGATAATAAATGGAAATTTATGCATAACGGATAAAATACCTTAACAAAATATTAAGTCGGTATAGCCTTCCATTACTTAGGTTAAAATAGAACCATAGTTCAATGTTCTTGACCAAAAAAAGTTGGGGTGCATTCAATTATTAGGGAATTAAAATTTATGTTTTGGGTTGACTTAACTTAGTTGACATCAAGGGTTGATGGCCAAAGCTGGACATGGTGCAACTAAGTGGAAAAGGATGAGGAAATCTAAATTAATGATTTCAGGATTAGTGAGTCCACTCAACGGATCAAGGAACTGTGAGTTAATGATATTGGAATTTGAAATGCCTACCTAATACCATTTGAGTTTCTTGACCTGCCAAAGTTGGGGTAATGAGAATAGAATAGGATCTTTTCCAATTGAATTTCTAGGAAACAAGATATTCTGAAGCCAATGGTGTGGGTAATATGGTTTTGATAAAATATCCCTAGACTAATAAATATAATTTTAGTTTTTTGTCTAAATTCTATAATATAAAGTAATAAATTTATGATCATCTTTTTTATATAAATATCTTTAAAATGATATCAAACATATCACTATAATCCATAATTGATAAGGAAAACCTTCTCACCGGATAAAATTTCCAAGAGTAGCAATGGCACCTAGGGGTCATCCTTCACCGTGAAAGGAAATTGTATGTGTTTGAAGATCCTTAACCAGTTGTTCCAAGAAATTATCCAATTGATAAACAGATCCCCCTATATGAGAAATATATGAATGTTGCTACAGATGTTTGATGCTTCAAGCTATCATCCAGGTCCAATGATATCTTGAAGCAACATGAATAAATGGATTATTACAGCCTGATGTCTCGCTATCAGGATCTCTATCAAGAGAAGGCAATACAAGAGAGGTATGATATCTACAATGCTTTGTTCTTGACTAATCTTAGAGAGTATATGCTATCTATGCCTCATGTATTCAAGATTATCAGCTTCATTGAATGCTTGGACATCTTAGGGATTAAATTCCTCAATGATTTTCATAAAAATATCATACTTTCATTACTTCCCAAAGCCTTCTCTAGTTTTATTGTGAATCATAATATGATAAATAATGAGAAGAGTCTATCCGAACTTATGAACTTGATTCACCAAGTGGATAAGAACATGGGGTGTGACAAACCCATAGTTATTATAGAAAATAGGAAGATTAAGGACAATGAAAAGCGGCCTAAGACCTATAAATAGTATAAATCTCTCAAGCACCATCTGCCCAAGAAAATTATGATCCAAATGCAATGAAAGGAAAAGGAGGCAGTGTGTTTTTTCTTGTGTTAAGTCAGGCCACTGGAAGAGGAACTGCACTCAGAGGAAACTGGAAGCCAAAGGTGAATTATTTTTCAAGGGAAATCACTACATCTCTACAATTTGGTATTAGATATAGCTGTTGGTGCTCACATCTATATCGAAATACCGGAACCAAGTAGATTTAAGAAAATTTCTAGAGAAGTGGTGGATTTACGAGCTACCAATGGTGCAAGGGTGGATGTTATTTTGATTAGTGACTAGAGCATTCATTGAAAACTGGGTTGATTTTGGTTTTATATGACTATTATTATTTACCTAATGTTACCAAGAACATAATTTCTGTATCATGTTTAGATATAGATGAGTTTATTTTCATGTTTTGAAATAAAAGTTGTTTATTTTATAAGGAAAAAATCTAGTATGATATGGAACATTTAAATAATGGTCTATATGTATTTGATTAAGAAAACCAAGTGTTGGAAATTGATAATGTATCATGTTCCCACGAATCATATAACACACAGTTGTGGAATCACCATCTTGTTCATGAAAACAAGATGTCTTTGAAAAAGCTCTATCAAGATGGTTATCTTTACTATTCTGATCTAAAACCGCTTGATAAATTTCACTCTTGTAAAAAATGGAAAATCTTCATACCACCATTCGGTGGACAGGGTGAAAGGGCCACTGAACTTCTAGGATTGGTACACACTGATGTGTATGGACCATTTCCATTAGAATATAGAGGTGGATATTATTACTTCAAAACATTTACTAATGAATTTAGTATATATTTATTTATTTAGATGACAAGATATAAGTTCAATTACTTTGATAAATTCAAGGAATTATAGAATCAAGTCAATAATCGTCTTGGTATGAAGATACAGAATATTTAATCGGGTCGAGGTGGATAATATCTTAACCAATAGTTCATTGAATTTATATGGGAGTTTAGGATTATATCTCAACTCACTCCAAATTGTACTCCATAGTAGAATGGTATTAGTGAAATAAGGAATTGTACCTTTTTTGACATGGTTAGGTCGATGATGATTCATGCAGATCTTCTATTATCCTTTTGGGATATGAAATACAAACTATTTCATACCCATTAAACTGAGTACCAAATAATGTGTAAAATGCAATTCCATTTAATCTATAGAGTGGAAAGAAACCCATTTTTTCACATATATGTTGATTAGGATGTGAGGAATTTGTTAAGGATTTTTTAGGGAACAAACTAGAACCCCAATTAAGTGTATCTTTATAGGGTATCTTAAGGAAACAAATGGATTCTACCTATACAACCCCTCAGACAAGAATGATATTGTCGCCAGAAAAGTAGTATTTCTTGGGAGGGATCACATCCTCCAAAATGATAGAAGGATAAAAATTTACATTGATGATGTTGATGCTCAAGATACACGAGATTTTTTATAAGAACAAGTTCCAGAGGTAACAATGGAAGAATTAGTTCCTAAAACACAAGTACTGCATAGAAGTGTACAAGAGGTAAGAGAATCGGTGATATATAGTTTTCTTGTCACTGAGGATGGGGGATCCTAATTACTGGACAATGATGAACCTCTCTCCTATAATGTGAAAGTAGAGAGCTCAAAATATGCATGATGGCAAGAAGTTACGAATTCTGAGATAGATTCCATTTATCCTAATGATGTTTGGGATCTAGTAAATGTGCTAGTTTATGTAAATCCTATTGGGTGTAAATGGGTATTCAAAAGGATTATAGACATGGAAGGTAATGTATGTACCTATAAAGAAATTATAGTGGATAAAGGTTTTAAATAGAACCATGGAATTGAATATGATGAAACTTATTTTCCAGTTTCCATGTTTAAATCCATTAGAATCATACTTTCCATATCAGCTTACCATAACTATAAGATTAGGAAGATGGTGGTAAAAACTACTTCCCTTAAAGAGAACCTTTATTAAGATGTCTATATGAAACAAGAATAAGGCTTTGGGACACCAGGTGGTGCCAAAAGGGTTTGGAAGCTGTAGATATCCATTTTTGGATTGAAGCAAGCATCAAGGTCATAGAAAATTCGATTTGATAAAGCCATAAGAGAATTTGGATTAATTAAAAATGAATGTGACCCATGTGTTTTAAAAAGGTTTATTGGGAATGAAGACAATAACCTAGTAGTATATGGTGATGACATATTACTTATTTGAAATGAAATACCAGTGTTACAGTTATTTAAGGACTCATTGAACAAATTCTTCTCATGAAAGACTTAAGTGAAGTAGCCTACATTCTAGGGGATCAAAATCATCTGTGATAGATCCAAGAGGCTTATTGGACTAATTCAAAGTATATATATTTAAAAGATACTAAATATATCTATTATGGGACAATTAATTATTGCATTTGTTCCGGTGTCACATGACTTACATCTTTCTATGAAAATGTGTCCTCAGACACAACAAGAGAAAGAAATAATGTGTAAGATCCCCTATGCTTCATTGATAGGATCAATCATGTATGCCATGTTATTTACTAGATAGGATGTTGCCTTTGAATTGAATATGGTAGGTAGATACAAGTATATTCAGTAGAATAGCATCGGAATTCAATTGAGGATATCTTTAAGTATCTAAGAAGAAATAAGGACATGTTCCTGGTGTGTGGAGGAGATGAGGAGATTTTCATCAGAGGGTATGTTCATGATGGTTTTTAGATAGGTCATAATGATCTGAAGTCACAATCAAGATATGTTTATTGTCATAATAAAGGATCTATGAGCAGGAAGAGTTTAGAGCAGCCAGTTGTTGCAGATTCTACATTGGAGTTCGAGTATATAACGGCTTATAGTGCATCCAATGAATCTGTTTGGATTCATAACTTTGTCCAAAAGCTTCATGTAGTTCTTAAAAAATACTCTATCACATTTTATTGTGATAAAACTGTAGTGGCAGATCTTGAAAAAGAGCTAAGGTCACATCAGCGGACAAAGTACATACTCTGAAAGTATCAACTCTTGAGGGATTTTCATTAGATGGGTGAATTTTTTGTGAGAATATTATCCATGGAAGAGAACATAGAATACCCCTTGACAAAATGCCTATCCCATAAGAATAATGAGTATCATGTGAGATCTAGCAGACTGAAGGTTGTTAGTAGTTGGATCTAGTGAAAGTGGGAGTCTATTGGAGTTAGTGCCCTAGAACCAACTTCTATGTAATTCATGATAACTTATATTCAGGGTTTTTTAATATCAATAAACTTTTTATCGCATCATTATTTTTCTTTTTTATAACATTACATATGAAAATTTCCCAAGATAACTTGTCACACTAAAATTTAATAGCAGTTCCCAACCATGATGATAACACAGAAGTGTTATAACACTATTCATAGATATATGTTCTAAGGACGGACGATATCATTTAAGTGATTATAATGATACAGAATATCATTGGTGGAGACTCATAGGAATTTGATGCAACTTCTCATGGTGTATTACCTTAGTGATATCAAGTAGGATATTATGAGAATGAGACCCAATGGTAAGAAATCCAAATATATAAGTGTCATTGGATATTCCAATATGTGGACATGTGTATTGTTCCTTAGACTCTAAGATTATCATTAATGGATATTATGAGTCTTGTAATTTTATGAATTGGTGAAAACCATTACAACCGATGTTTTGTAGTGAGGTATGATACGTTGTGTGGGTAATGAGTAATATTGAATTAATGAATAATGCGAGAAAGGATTTATCCCTTTTGTTCACTAGTGGAAGTTAACATCTCAAACCATTGGATGGAAATTATATAGCCTAAATAAATTCATGGCTCTGATGTTCTATAGTCAATTTCTATTTCAAAAAAGTCAAAGAACAAAAATATCAATTATATAAGTTGATGGCACTGGAATGAATATTTCTTGATTAGAGATATTGTGATAATGGTATTATATTACATGGTAAACATTTTCATGACGTGAAATGACATTGTAGTATTAACTTATTTTTCTATGGTTTTCTTCATGTGTTACTGGACGCTGACCTTTAACTTTAGGATTCTCTTCCTAATGCCATAGAGATAGTGGCCTAGAGGATCACAAACTAAGTGTATCCAAAATCTTAGTTCAATAATATATTATTTATCAAGTTCAATAAATATTAATCCTGGTCATGGTTTAATAATTCTTAATGTGTGCCTGATTGCATTTATTTCGTCACTAGTTATTTAAGAGAATATATTATGGGAGGAATAATTAATAAATAGTGAGCTGGATTGACAGTACAAGATAAATGGTCCAATGAAAAATAATAATATTGAATATTATTTGATAAAATAATATATAATTATAACTTGCAAGTTAAGAACATGTCAAGAAATAAAAAAAAAGTTTTATTATTTGGCATGGGGGTTTCACTTGGATTAATGAAATAATTAAAGGCACTTGTGTAGATTAATTATTATTAACGTAGTGAAATAAATGATGGGTTATATTATTCTCTTATTATCCAAGGGATAGTTAATAGACACAAATTTGGGTAGTGCACAAAATGTGGAGAAAATATCTCAAGCCTAGAGAGTTCTTCCCTATCTAAGAATTCTCTCAAGAACAATATTGATCCTCCTCCACTGAATCAAGGAGTACACTTTTGAAGTGGATCTCAAGGAAATCATTGGAGGATGACGCAACCAAAAGGATATTTTGTACTAGCACCCAAAGACTCCTTCGGCGACGTCTGGTGATTCATGGAGCATGTGTGGATGACCACTAGAGAAGATATACCCATGATCTCTACAATGAAATGAATTTTCACTATAGATCTATGGTCATACACATTAACAAAGAAATAATTTACCTTTGAGGGGATTCTTATTGAATTAAATTAATTATAAACAATATATGTTTATCTTCTCTCTTGGTTCTGGGTTTATATTAATTTTTCTTGTTTTCTGATTCAATTCTATGGATTAGGGTGTTCATTGTCACATAGATCCTAGATTGTTCATTGAATATGGAAAAAAGTAATGTTTGGAACCACCCATTTCGCGCTTCTATTATGCCTGTAACCTACAATACTAACATCTCTACTCATAGATTCTCTCTCAAACACATAATCCATAACAGTAGCGTCCTTTTATTTCCAAATATCAATTTTATAAATGAATCCTTTATTATATTTCATCACATTATTTATCCTCTGAAACATGTGACAAGATATATTCCCCCATGAATCAAGGAATGAAACAGGTTTAAACCGAAAATCAAGCAACAAAATGGGTTCACACTATGAACGAAGAGATGAAATGGGTTCACACCCTATATAATTTCATGACCACGCAATATCCAAGTGAATTTCATTATATGACCTATTCCTACTCTAGAATAACATAGTTTATTTCTAGATCAATTGAACACACATTTATGTCTAATACATGAGACTCAACTCAATCATCTTTGAGTCTCCAACCTCCAACTAACACAGAGGCGAACATCACTAAATCTATGTTTTTCTCCAAATAAATAATGAATCCTAGAACACATTCTCTCAATCCTAGAACACATTCTCTCAATATATCCTATATAATATAAAGCATTTAATTATAATTTCATAGACATTTTTCCTAACATACGAACCAAACTACATTCCTATTTCTAGTCATGTTCATTCCAAAACGAAAGCCAAACTAGAAACACTACTCATAACATCCTCGACCCATGTATCATGGAACCAATTATTTCAACTAACTCCACTATGATTCCCCACTTCTTGTAGAATTCAAATTATCCCAAAATTCAAACATTAAACCTCCTTTTTTTGATTGAAATTGTCTAAACTATATCATTTTTCACTTAAATAAATGTGTCTAAACCAATAGTCTCACACTTGAGAATACATACAATTCCAGGAATTTTCTCAATATTCACATCGACATATTATTCCAAAACTAAAAATTCACATAGACTCAGTTACCATACCAACCTACTTCTTGGTAATAACACCAGGTCAATTCACCTAACCCTAACTCCATATATATTAGTTATCAATTATCAATTATAATAACTACTCTAAAATTACATCAACTAATAATTATACTCTATTATATTATATTTTATTTGTCTTACCACGAATCTTGTATTAAAGGGACCTAATGTGACATGTACCTACCTCTAGTTTTCGTTCATCAATCTATAAAAATTTGTATTTTTTTTTGAAAGCTACTCCAAACAAGAACCATACGCTCAAACTATAAATTTTCTTCTCCCCACTATAGAACTTTATTAGTACCAATCTATGAGAATGATCCGAGAAAACATCAACCATCATCCATTCCTTATCATGCATGATCACAATTATTTTTACTTGAAAAAATCCTCACATTAAATCCTACTCAATACTTTATTCATAATGTGGTTCCTCACACATAATCAGTCTGAACTCATCAAAAAACTGCCATTTTACAACTGGTCTCAATATATATTACTCGAGTTTCATGATCTTTCTCATCATAATGTGACTCTTACATTCCATATCAATATAGGTTGTACCTATACCTACTAAAAACTAACATTTGTGTCATCACGTACCTCACCATAGTTTATACACTCTTTGATCCCCATTCAATCACATAGAGTCAGTTAACCCATCAACAATTCACATGAATTAATGGTCATCACATGGTAACTCTGACTTTTATAAGATTCAAAAAGTTAACTCTCATATGAGTATACTATCTTGGGAACACAAAGTCTATATGAACCCATTATTAGTTCATTAATACTTACAATGACCTCATCTCATGAATCATTAATGCCTCAATGTATTGACTTCATAGAGTATACTATGTCCGGTCAAATGCTCGTGATACCCTTAATCTAAACAACATAAACCATAACAATTAGAGTATGAACCCTCTTCCACAACTCAATCAATATGGGGTTTCTTAATTTCCATAATTATTTCATATTGTATAGCTCATTGATCCAATTAGTGACTTGTGACTCCAATTTCATTGGTTAGGGAAAACTATGAGTAATATACCCAACCATAACATACCATTGCTACATATGGTCCTAACCCCAATGGGTCCTTTTGTACTAACCACATATATACCTTAAAAATTGTTACAAAATAAATTATCATCAAAAGTATCCACCGATTATTTTATTATATTATCAATACCTCACCATAGGATTGACATAACATTCCCAACTCAAACACCACATCCCAGAGATTCCTCAAAATCGTACATCGACACATCTAACACATTCCATCCTAAGAATCAAAATCACCTCAGACACTAATAATTTCAAGAAAGGGTAACATATGGTTTCATAGTCCCATCTACCAAATAGGTTAAACAAATTCCCACTCACATAGTATATGTTAATGGAATCTCTTGTTATACCTTTCGCAATGTTTCTCAACAACTATATCTACCGACTAATATAACCCTATAAGTATATATCTCATTGTATCTCTAGTGTATTATATGACTTGAAAATTTTGAGTCGTAACCCGTGAATCCTAGTAATACACACCTATTAACCCATATGACCAAGTGGGTCACCCATGAATTTTATAGAATAACCTAAATTTTGTTTTAGAGAAGAAATAGGGAGTTTGAACCTATTTTTTCTGATATAAGTGGATTCAATATTGTGGTGAATATTTTTCACCATGAAGAGCTTGGTTGTAGAATAGTTAGGTCATTTTAGATTGGTAATAATTTTTTATAGATCAGGATATTTTTTCATTATTATGATGTGGATCATTGGTTGGGGCATGTATTCTTGGAAGGTGGAATTCAGTAGCTCCGTAAAAAAATCCATTATGATCCAGTAGTTGGTGGTTTCAGTATGGTATTATTATGTGGTATTGGGGTCTAGGGAATAGTTCTTAAAAAATCATAGTCCCTTTACCAAGTCTACAGGATATCACTTTTTACTATATCATAGATTTTGGATATATTTTCGATCTGGAGACACTATGGTGTGGATATCTCCTTTGTCCAATAATATTTTCCTATTTAGAAACCATTGCAGCATAGCCCAATGTGTTGAATCATGGAATTTGGTTTTCCATATTTCAAATAAACTCCTTATATCCCTCAAACCCTTCCATTTCCCAAAAAATTATTTATAACTTTAAGTGACTCTTGGGAATCTTCAATAGAACTTTTAGACCCCAAACTCTTGGGATCGTCCGCAACATTGTGGGATCAATTATTAACTATTCTAAGTGAGTACCAATCAATTTATAGTTATTTTCTCCCTTTATCTTAGTTTTTCTCTCTATCATTCATCATGTAAGGGGTTTTGTCCTTGAACTATTAATGAAATAATCATTTTATGGAGGGGGGACTTATTGAAGTGAAATAGTTTCTAATATCCTTAAGGCAAGGGCATGTCCCTTTTAGTGACTGAGAATGATATTTGTATTGAATCTTGGAAAATATTTACATTGGAATAACACAATTAAGGTGGGATACTTTTTACCATATTTGAACCTTTTTATCCTTTTTTTATGACATGATGGTATTTTCATGTATGAATTTAGAATTGTGCTTGAGGTTTCTTACTAATGGGTGTGGGTGTGTGTGGCCTTGGGATAACAATGCTTGATATGACTAATTTTTCTTATTTTTATATGAATTTTATGAGGTAATTTCATAGAGATTATAACTTTTCATTGGGTTTCATGTTTTTTTGGTTTCCCATAATTGGCTAAACAACCCCATATAGGGGGATCATGTGTGTTGTGAAAAAGGTCTTGGGAATCAACTCACATGATGGTACTAAGAGGATAATATAGACATGTTTAGTCAATTTGGGAGTAAAACATACATAATTTAAGTGTATCTAATGTTTCATCATACTAACATGTGAGATTTACTATAATGGGGTGATATCGATCCAATTATTTTGGAATCTTACATGGATATACCATTATTCAAAGGACAATCGATCACCTTAGGCTGGGGTATGAGGTTTTACTTAAAATATTGAATGTATGCATAAGACTGGTGGAAATAGGGTGATTAACCAACACATGGATCTTTTTTCGTGATATGAAACATACACTGATGACACGTATATCCTTACCTATATTGTATTAATGAGGCTAGGGTTGGGATTTGTGGCAGCTTAGTTAATGCATAATAACTCAAAACTAGTGTGTTTGATTATTTATTTTAATTACATTAATGTTATGTAATAATTATCTATATATATGCATTTGTTTTAAGTATTCATTCATGTTTTCCTATTAGATTTATATACACACCCTTCATGGGAAACTCAATATGCATTCGGACTTCATGATCAGGGAGAAGATAAATGGAAAGGGCCCAATGATATGGATCTAAGGAGATATAGAGTGGCCTTTTAAGGTTATTATGGGACAAAATTTGGAGTGATTTCATAGTTTATTTTTCTATTTTTTTACTTATACTTTGGAGTGATCTGTTGTGTTGGGGTACTTGGATTATTACATTGTATAAATTTTGTTTTATATGACATGTCGTTTCATATTTCATTTTTTATTTCTTAGTTTCATTATTCATTTGTATGTTATTATTATTTATTGATATTAATATTGTTCATTATCATTGATACTATGGTTATAGGCTCCCCATTGTTCCATTTAGAGCCTCCATTCTAGTCAAAAACCTCTTGCACATGGGGAGGCATGTATGATGTCATATGGCACTCCATCCCGGAGCTGGTGAATCAAATTCTGGAATTAAAAAGTTGTATAAAATGAGGTTTTCCTTTTAAATTATTTATTAATATGTTTATGGAAAGGTACATAGGGCTTATCCTTTTTGTAACATGGGTAGGGGAGTCACATAGGTGCCTAACCAACTCTATTATAAATGAAATATGAGTTACCGGTGATGGGACTAATGTTACAATTGTGGATTTACAATTTTATATTGATAATTTTAATATTGTTATATTATATATTTTGGGACTAGGGTGAGTTAATGTATCATTAATAGGCATGTAGGATCACTTTTCATATATGCATATTTCTTGTTATCCATGGTAGTTAATTTTATTTAATGTCATTATTTTTTCCTTTTTATTCTATGTTATATTGTTATTACATTTATATTATTTTAACCTGAGAATTTTTTTATCATATATATATATATACAATGATTTCGAATAATGTGTGGGTATGTAGAATAAGGTGTGCACCATGTGTGGTACTAAGAATACCGTTCCTTATCATTGTGGGTAACCTTCTATGATAAATTTTCCATAAAAATCCTTTATTTGTGCCTATAAAATACAGAGGTTGATTCCTTAAGTATGATTTCATAGGAATCATAATCATTCCTAAGGAATTATATATAATTACACCTAGAAGACTTCTGAGAGGAAAACTGATGGAAATAGGTCAAAATTCTCAAACTAGGGAATATTCTCCTATATCTTCTCTAATAGATAATGTGGATAAACCCATATATCCAAAATTACTCTATATAGTCCATGTTCAATGTGTAGGATACTCTACACTAATGTCTAATTATAAAAATAATTTCCATCCCAATAGTACTCTATAATTCTAGGGGATTAGGTGCCCTCTAGATTTCAACTATGTGGTTAAATTCATTTAGCGGATCTTGATCTTTTGCAAACCCCAGAGGGATGACTGATAAAACTAGTTGATTTTATTATTTAGAGATCTAGGAGGAGGTTGTGGGATTTCATGAACCATTAGGGAATATTTAAAGGTTTTACATGGATGAACTTCAAGGGAATTTTCTTTATGGAGTTATATTCTAGTATTCTATTGTTAGACTACGTTAAATAGTTCATGGATATTCAATATGGGACAATGTTGACGTCTTCTTACTCTTGTTGTTTTATAAAACTTCTTTAAATTTCTCATCTCTTTGATTAAAATGAGGCATATAAGTCTTGGAATATTTTTTATTTACATTATACCATAACTAAGGTCCCAAGTTAGGGTCTTTAGCATTACAATTTACCCAGAATTTATTTATAATGATTTGACCTATGGGAACATTCTAAAGAATGAAATAATCTTGAGACATCTTCTAGCTTCTAGTAGACTAATTATTGGTCTCCCCAATGATTTTATGGGTTCCTATTTTTTCACTAGGAATATTATGGTAGAGGATTCATTCGAGTGAGGTAGTAGATAGATGGAGAAGATCGTGCTTTCTTAAACTCTCTTTGGGAAAGGTGGTTCCATCAGGTGCATCATCTATGTAAGGAGGGTTATCCTTGGGAAAATATGTTTGAAATAAAATTAGGAGTGTCACAAATATGTCAAGTTATGCAATATCATTCATTATCATTTGAAGAATTTTCAGATGATTGTTTTATGGTAAGGCAAAAATGGTGTTAGGATACGTTGGATAATTTTACATACCCTTAATAATTCAATGACTTATGTGATCTAGGGCCATAGGGGAAAAGATATGGACCTAAGGATGGCAGGATGTATACACTAGACTAGATTACCAAAAACGGAAGAGAGGTTCCCTCTACTATTTTAGGTATATTAATTGTTATATATATTATTTCAACTACATTATTTTATAAATTATCATCTCATTCATTCAAAACATATCAAGTTATTGTTTTCTATGACTTAATGGTTGTGGTATCTTTCAAATTTCATTTTCTGGACACACACTTGGATTAAAAAGTATAGTATCTTATTATATTTTAATAATTTTACATATTAGTTTCTTCATATGGATATCTATGGTACTTTTTTATCTTAGATAAAACTGTCTTCAACATTATATTTGACCTGGAATGTATGACTAGTTATCTAACGCATATCGAATGCTATCAGAGACATGTGTAATTTACCACACCCAAGGGAAATATATTTGTGATGATAATTTAATTTGATGTTGGAGAAGGACTATAGGACTGGACCTTAGCTAGATTGTATATATTACAGAATATATATTAGGCTGGGATCTTTCACTGGAACTAGCAATAGCATCATCTTTGTGTCCTCAAGTGGTGGATCGATATCATGAGGTTTTATTTGATAAATTATATGGACTTCCTCTTAATAGATTATCTAAGTTTTAGATTGAACTTATCCTAGGATCATAGCCTATATTTATTTCCCCATATCTTATGGGACCAGATAATTTTAAGGAACTCAAGGTGTATCATAAGGATTTAAAGGTGAAGGGATTTATAAGACAAATAAATTATCCTCTGGGTTCTCTAGTGTTTTTCATAAAGAAGAAAAAAGGTATTATCCTATTATATATAGGCTATAGTTATCTGAACCAAGTTACCTTGAATAATATATACATATTTTTTAGTATTTATTACCTTTCTGTTTAGTTTTGAAGAGCCTAGTGGTTCTCTAAAGTTGATTAATGATCATTCTTCCATCAGCTTCAAGTTAGATATGAGGATACATGTAATATGGAGTTCATGATAGTATATGTATTTTTAAATTACCTTGTAATACTTTTTAATATAATTATTTTCTAATAGTGTTTATAGATCTCAAGAATATGATCTTCCATAAAAACCTAGACTTCTTCATCATGGTGTTCATATATGATAACCTGGTATACATTAGAATATTACAGTTACATGATTGAAACCATGGGATTGTTTTGAGAATACATCAATCACATCATATTTATATGAATATCTCTATGTGTTACTTTTGGATCAAATATTGATTCTTTCTTGGGAATTTTATCTCAAAGGTGGGAATTTGTGTGGGGCCCGAGAGGGTATAGGAGATGATTTCTTTGTAATTACTTAAGAATGTTTATGGGATCCTGATTTTAGTTGGTTTGGTATGTTATAATAAGAGGTTAAGTAAGGAAATATCCCATATAATATCACTTACGAAATGTCTTATCCTGAATAGGTTGAAGTTTTATTTGATAGATCATTGTGAAGATGAATTCTTGGAGCTGAAGAGGTTATTAAATACAACACTAATCAAAAACTTTATAGAGCCTATGATTGGATATGTGATCAATTATGATGCCTTGTGTATTTTTTTTAGAGTTATATCGATGTAGATAGACTATATATTATCTTATAGGTTACATTAGTTGCAACCCTATGAGTGGAACTACCATACACATGACTTGGAGTTAGTAGATGTGTTCCATGCCCGGTAGCATTATAAATATATTATATCTTCAATAAGAATATTTTCCTTTACATGGGCCAAAACATATTGTGGTATATATTCTCTTAGTAGAATTTTAATCTCTAATATAATTTTTGGTTGGAGAATCTACAGATATTTGACTTCAAGATGGTTTATTCTTTTAAGAATGAGAATTTTTTTGTAGATAATCTTAGTAGGAAAATGAAGGTGCTGAGAGAGCATCCTTCATATGATCAATGGTGCAAAATTATGCAGATGGTTGAGTGGGTGATGGATGCATCTAAGGATCAAGTATTGATGATATGGATTTCATTGGTCATCACAACTAAATTGGAGTTCTTGGTGAAGTCAATTAAGGATATGGATCATGTGTTCATAATAATGTGAGAGAAGTTAGTGGGGAGTGGCCTAGTTCAATGATGGCCCTTAAATAGTGATGATATCATCTATATTCATGAGAGAGTTTTGGTTCCTAATTCTTTGGGGCAAGAGATGATGAGAGACTCACATTCCTCATTGTGGTATGTGAATCCAAGATTAATGAATATGTATCATAATATAGGATAATAATATTGGTTTCCATGTATAAAGAAATAAGTCTCATGTTTTGTCTCATAATTCCATATATGTCAGAGAGTTAAGGTTGGGAATCAGTATCCTAGAATATTACATCATCCAATTCCTATGCTTATGTGGTAGTGGTATTAGGTTATAATGTATATAGTGATAGGATTTACCATGACCCCAGTAATTCAAGATGATTTTTTGGTGATTTTTTATTACCTGACAAAGGTGGAGCATTTCATTACATTCTGAGAGACTCACTTTATAGATTAATTGGGAAATGAATTATGTAGGGGAAACTATATGACTGCATTGAATACATTCTCATATCATATTATACAATGAGATTCATCTTGCATCAATTTTTTGGTGAGGATTATAAAAAGAACTGGGGAATCAGTTAAAGATGAGTACAAACTATCTACCATAGACTGATGTGTAGTTATAGATAAAAAAATATATTTTAGATGATATGATTTAGGCATGCATTCTAGATTTCGGTGGAGTATGGTATTGATCATCTGTCCTTTTTTATTTCATGTACAATTAAGGTTTTGAATATTTGGTTAATATGGTTCATTTTGAGGCTCTATATGGTTGGAAATGTCGCTCATGCCTTTATTGGAACGATGTGGTTGAGGTAGCTATTGTTCAGTCAAGTATCGTAAAAGAGACCTTGGACATGGTGAAATTAATTTTGGAGAGTTTAGATACTACTCAAAGTGGAGAAATATATTATTCTGACTGTAGGATATTACCATAAGAGTTTTATATGTGAAAATAGTTTTTCTTATAGGTTTCACCTCATCTAGGGAATCATCATTTCTAGAGGAAAGGGATGTTGGCATTAGAGGTATCGTACAAGATACCTTATCGAGGTATGGATGACATGATCTATATCTCTCACCTTCAGAGTTATGAGCCTGATTTGATACATTTGATCGATAAAAAGGATCTTGAGTTAGGAACAAATTCATTATTTTTAGAGTGACCGGTATATATTTTTTACTGGAGAAACAAAGTGTTATGGGGGAGATGGTGCCACTTGTTTGAGCCTTACAACAGCAAAGATAGTTACAAGAGGATATATTAGAGAAATATTTTAATGTTTAGGATCAATGGATCGAGTTATTCATGTAAGAATCCTAAAGGTACTTATTGTTGATGGGATGTCATTAAGGGGGAAGATTTGTGACTCCCTTAGATTTTAAGGAATATCATAGGGTTGGTTTTAAGGAGAAATTAGTATTTGAATTAAATTATTCTGAAAAAAATGTATTTCAGGTCATAAAGTATATTTTTCATAGTGGAGGGTGTGGCAGCATCATATTCAAGAAAGAGGAGTCTTGAAATTAGTTCTTGTGGATCTAGATTTTTTTTCATACCTACTTCTTGTAGCATTGTTTGTGGCATGATGGCTTGAAAGTTGGAATTTTGATGTTCTACTATATTTTGCATTGTTATGCCATAAAGGGAGGTTGTGACATGGTTTCCTTGTGATGGTATTGAGGTTGTGATTTGGTGATGAACAATATTCCATATTCCCTTTCTATAGTTTATATGATTTCTTCTTTGACCACAACATCCATTTCATGCATGCTTTTAACCAAGAATCACTACAGCATGTCCATCTCTATTGCCCCATAATTTTTAACAATTTGGGACCCATTGCAAAAAAAACCTGATATTGTGCATTTTTGAAACTATTTTCACAGATTTCCTATAAAATCTTAATTCCCCCTAAAAACACTCTTTTACAAACCTTTCGTATTGAATTTTGGGAGAATCTAGGAAATATTAAAGAGAAAATCCTTCCCCCAAACTACTGGATTCATTATCGACATTATAATATCAAAACATACGGAATTATCGGTGATTTATTCCCACATTATAGTTTTTTTCTCTTATTAATCAGTTTTTTCTTCTTTATTCACATGGGAAGTGTTTGTGGTCCTGGAATATTGATGAACTATGGGAATTCTAGCATACTACTAATGATGGTAAATTTTTAATAGGATTATTAGTGAATGGCCTTGACTTGGTTGGTGTTTGGGTGTGATTTTTGTACTATATATTGGGAGATATTTATGTCAACATCACATTCTTAAGGTAGGTATATCCCATACATATAGTGTCCTTTTATATGGTTGCTATTAGGATTTTATTTTTTGATCTTATATTCATTAATACCAATGACTGGTGTGTTTTTCTGGTGGGAGTGGGTGTGTGTGTGACATTGTAAAACCCATGCTTGATATGAGTATTTTTTCTTGTAATGATATGGCTTTATTGTTAGTGTTTCATAGACTATGGAACATTTATATAGTTTTCAAGATGTTTGGGTTTATCTTAATTATCAGGATATTTCTTTAGATGGGAAGTGTGGGTGTAGTAATAAATGTTATGAGTATGGGACTTATTGATGGTACTAACACTGACATATTTGGTCAATGTGAGATTAGATCATACAAGGGTAAAGTGTATCCAATGTGTTAGAATGGTGACATAGGATAAATACCAATCAGGGGTTATGATGATCCAATTCATCAATAATTTCATGTGGATTTACCTTTATGTGAGGATAGATGAACACATTAGGTTAGAGTAGGTGGTGTTCTTTAATGGTGGAACACAGACATAAAATATATTGGCTAAGGGTGATGAACTAATACATGAACCTTGTGGCATGCTAGAAGATATAAGATAACTTTAAATATAATCCATACTAGTATAGTTTCAAATTAGGTGAGGTTGAGGTCCTTGGAATATTTTTTAACACTTCATTACCTGGAACATGTGTCATTTATTTTTTTTATGTCTGGATAACCTTCATGTTATGGTATACACTAAATTTTTATGTACACTTTTCTTAAGTACATAATGTGGAATCCTAATAGATTTATATTCACACCCTACATGAGTATATCATTACTTCTGTAGACTTATTATTTAGCAATATGGGAATAGGAATGTTCCCAATAATTGGGATTTGAGAGGATATATCTTGGTGTTTGAAGGCGGTTTCGGGATGGAATCTATGGTTATTCTTAGTTTATTTTCCATTTCATACTTATACTCTCACAAGACCAGCAACAATGGGGTCCATAGATTATTTAATTGTTTCGAAATTTAGTATATGAATTTACATATGATATATTATTTTCTATTATTTATTTATGGTGTGCCTTTATGGAGTATTATTATTTCTTAGTGTAAATATAGTCCTTGACCACTCATACTATGGGTATAGTATCCTCATCATAAAATTTGGGACCTCGCTACTAATCAGTGATCTATTTTATATGGGGAGGCACACATGAAGTTATATGAAACATTGTCCTAGACCATGTTAGTTGGTTCAAGTAGTAACACCATTCTCATTTTATGTCAATCATGTTGATGAAATCATCTCATTATGTTCTTTCTTTCAATAATCCTGGGGCACCACACTCGTACTAATTCCACTACATGATAACCATCTATTTTAGAATCACCATAAACCCCAAAGTATATCCCCATGATCTTCTGGTTATATATCCAATCATCTTGTATCACTAAAAAAATATTTTAAATCGTATATTTTATCTTGTCCTTTCAATAACTAGACACATCCCATAACATCAAGTCTAGGCATCTTCCCCAACAGTTATCAACGAAAACTACAGTCTAATATAACTATTTGTTAGTACATTGATGTATAAATATTAATATAAAGAGTCTATGAAGATTTTCAAACATTAAGTATCCACTACCACTATCTTATTATACCCTTGTACATTGAAACTCAAATTCAATAATAGTAGTAAAATTCTCTTGTCCTTAGTAACATTGCTTGGTTTCCTAAAATCATGAGCCAAAATTCTACTTTATAAAGAAAATCATTGAATATAGAAAATAATCATGGGTTATAATACATATATACACATCAAGTATCCTATAAATAATCCAAAAACCAACTATATGGTTATCCTCAAATCATTTATATACACATTATAGGAAAATTGCAATAGAAAACAAATCTTTTTTCTCCTATAAATCCATACAACTTAAGGGTTTTACATATAGGTTTGAATATAGCTGACCCTACCCACTATTGGGTTGGGAAAAAACTATCAAGGATCGCATATAGTTATTTCATACCACTATTTTCATATTCATTATTTAAACCAAAGTTGAAAATATTTCAACATCGTGAAATCTTACACACCCCACCTCATAAAGGTCTCACGATATGGGATCTCTCAACAGACCAATTTACCCATTACCAAGATTAGGTCATGCACACTATTACCCTCATTAGAATACATTTTATTAAAAAAACCTATAGATATTATAGTTTATGGAAAGTGATAATTATCGCACCACCCCGAAATTCCTAAAAACTCATATTAGTAGATTATAAAAACTCAGTCACTCTAGCTAGCCCGAACTACCCATACATGGGGACAAAATAATATAAACAAAGTAAACATTATATTTATATGACTCAAAATGTGATATATTTTTATTTTTATTTAACTTTAATATACATAACTAGGGTATCGGATAAAGGAAATGTCAATTACATGTTATATAGGAAAACACTCTAAAAGTTGTAATTGTAGTTTTATTTTGTTAACGAATCATAATAATCAAGAAAAATATTTTTATAAGATGATTTCATAAATTTATACAATAGGTTAATTATTATTAAATCAATCAATTATATAGTAAAACACTATATAAATGGTTCTAAACACTTTAAATAATAGAATTCTGTCGTAGTTTGAGTGAAATATCATATGAAATTAGGAAAATAAAATGTGAATCTTACATTATTGATATGGTACATGAACATAATCATTTTCCATACCTTACAAGATATAAAATCCAATAAATCAATAAAATTATAATCATTTTCACTTATGTTAAAATAAGTCCAAAGTATAACTGAATAGTAGGAACCTCAATAAGATCACTGGAAATGTAGAATTCCATTATATGTGTGATGGATAATCCTAGTAAAGAGTTCGATACCATATTCTAAAAATTATATATATCATATCTACCTTACTCTAATATTCTGAAAAATAAAATATCATAGATACCACTTCGTGATGACCACCACCTAGAGACCACTAATCTGTTTCCTTACTGATGGTGCCACTTGACATCATGTGTGCATCCTCGTATGCCAGATACTAGAAATTAGAAGTGTGGGTATATAGTGCTATGGTGGGGAGGGTATACCCACATATCTGAGTAAGACAACATTATAAATAAAGGAAATCATAAAAAACAAGGAAAATAAATCATTAAAATTACATCCAGGTAAGTGCATATAAATAATCAAAGCCCATTATATATCTAAATGATCTATAAAATAATTTCATGTAGTCATACATCGTCATTTAATCGTTTAAATAAAAAAACCTAAAATACCAATAGAAAAACTAAGAACTCCATAAAAACAATCACAAACCCTGGGCTATTCCCAAACTTCCATACTCCATCCTCGCGATTAGAATCAAGAATCATCTATAGGGATCTTTCTTATGTCATGTCCTAAAAACATGTTGTCTTCTCAGGTACCAAATGTATTCCCCAGTGGGGTGTGAGTATGACTCGGTAATCAAGAAAACATTATGTCTATAATTATATAATTTCTAAAAAATAATGTGTGTATTATTTTTTGAAATAAATAAATGAACGACATAAATAAATAAAACCATTTCCAATACCCAGGTTCTAACGTGACACATGTAATCGACCATTCCTACATTTTCTTAATCTAGAAGCCTCTGCCTATAATATTTCATCATGAAATACTATCAATTATACGAAGGATGATCCTAGAAATCAACGAAATTCGGAAATATTGTCAAAGCCAAGGTAGTCACCCCATGTATTTCCAATGTAGTATGTTCTTTGCTATACGCTACAGGGAATCACCCCATGTGGTTCTAATGTATCAAGCATCATCACCAAATTCAAAAGGATACACTCATTTCATTGTAAGATATCATGAATCATTATTGAACCCAATAATGATTTCCCAAAGTACTCTAAATTATTAGGTGTCATCATCAAACACAATGGGATTCACCCTAAGTAATTGTATCATTATTAAATAATATGGCAGTCTCATTAATAATTTCATTCAATTCAATTAAAATTGTCCTCATATAATAAAATTTCCCTATGGATTTTAGATCATGTCATTTGTATCCCTATTTACATAACCAGTCAAATACAATATTCACATAAATCCTAGAGTCACACTTCATTGAATTTAGTAGGGCCTTACAAAATAAACAAACACATTGGGTCCTAGAGGATGTCCTAGACATCCCAGATCACTTACTCATCATCATATCTCTTGTCTTAGAAACCCCTAGGGTCGCCTATTTAATTTCAAAAGATTTTTTATAGGGTTAGTTGCACTTAATTGGTGGATAAAAGTTAAGTTCTACTTTCCAATAGGTTCTTCATGGCCTGTTGAGGGGATCCATTTAAAGATGTTGGGCTAATGGTATTTAATTATATTTTTAGTTCAAACATGCAAAAAAATCAGTGTGACCACACAAGAAATATGTTTAAAAATTTGACAAAACCTATGGTATATAAAATAAAAAAACTACCATATAATCAAATATATCTATTAATACAATATAATTCTTTTATTCGAGGTAAACCCGTAGAAATCTGAAAATTTTAAAAATACCTTTGAAAAAGGGAAATAAAGACATAAATGATGAGAACCCATTTTATAGTGAATGTAACCTATAAAATAGGATATGGGAGGTTCTACATACTGCTCGATTCCAGTTCCAACCAATGGAGTTCTATTAGGAAAATAAATAGGGGTTTTCCACCATGTATCGTGGAAAAACTAAATGGGGTAGGGGCATTAGACCGTTGTGTGAAAGAGAGGAACTCTGCTATTTTAAAACCCCCTCTAACAAAATTATAAATTTAAATATTAAAAACTATATTGAAGTCTTTTAAATATTCATATAATCATTCACACTATTAAAATTCTATAAAACATCAACATGGTAACTTCCCTTGATATTTCATCATTTGATACACTATTTCACCCCATGAATCCTTCCTTGAGTTCCCAAATAGTTGTTGGTAATTCCCAGATCTACCAAACCTACTCATGAGTCCTCTTAAATCCTCCTATATCAAAAAATACCTAAATACATATATTTTTACATAAATTAATAGGTTTATAACTATAGATAAGGTTAAGGGTTTTATAACTGAAAAAGGAGTGCCTAATGAGGGAATTCATCCTATGAAAATATGGGATACGGGGGTGGGGGAAGGGATTGAATGGTGAAAAAGAAAATTTAATTTTTTTTCTATTAAAAAAATTAGTAAGAATCTATATATCATGTTATTTGAGTTTTTTCATCCCTCCATTGGACATTCAATGGCCCTCTAGTAACTATATAGTAATTGGTATGCCACCAAACACATGGTGGACTAGCATCGGAGCCCAAATGGGTAACATGTGTTTACCCCCACACACATTTATTCCTATATCCTCTAATAAACCTCATTTAAACCATTACTACATTCAATTAACCTTCAATGGGACATTTTAAACACTACAAAACCATTAAAAATACTCTCACCCCTAATAAGAAACAAAAAAATTAAATTTCTCCCATAATTCCATAGATAACTTCCCTAAAAATCATAATGAACTGGGATTAGGTCGTATTAAGATTTTTCATTGTATATTCACCAAATTAAATAAACAAAATGGAAGGAAATTAGTGTATTATATAATTTCACATGGGATATTCTAAAAATATGGAGGGAAATGTGTAAGAATGCTATTGGGGAACTATATGTATAGTACTATGGAAAGGGTATAGGTGTGTTATTTGGGTGTTTTTAGGGGGTTATGGTTGGGGAATTATATTAAGGTCAAATTTTATACATAGGAAGTGGATAGTTTATACACTTTAGAAAAATGATTTATATCCACATAATTTTATAAATTAATAATAAATAAATAATTACTATATAAAATTTATAGATGATTTTTATATTAATATCATAAATTTATTGTAATATATATCTTTACACTTAATATTACCACATAATATTAAACATGTATTTTTTAAATATTCTAAAAGTAATTTATAATTCACAATGAAAAATTATAAATTTAATTTATAAATCATTCATAAATTTAAATAAATGTTTTAAATAACTTTTATTATAATCAATAAACATTTCATAAATTATAATTCATTTCATAAAAGATATTAAATTAGATAAATAAAATTTCATATCAAATATATCTATATAATTTATATTTATATATGTGATATTGGTGAATATATATCATAAGAAATGTGTGAATTATTTTATCTTCTATCATTTGATTTCAATTAATTCTATATTTAAGACATGTTTATAGTGATATGTACATCTTTAATGGAATGGTTTCTATGGACATGTGAGATAACCATATATAATGTCACGACCCGTCCTCGGGCTCATGTTGTGACTACCCCAAGCCCACCTTCCATAGGATATGGGCTAGCGACTAGCACCAAAGGCGTAAATCCCAAAAGAAGGGAAGGAATTCCCTTTATGAAGTAACATACACAACAGAGTACGCAAGTGAAGTAAGAACTAGTAAAAATGAGTAAAAGGTAAGTGTTGAAAAGTAAATAGGCCAGTATACAAACCCAACTAAAAGGAAAGTACAACACCAGTTAGTAAACATCAATTCTGAGTCATCCTCCGGAAGTCCCACCTGAAGGGTGGGTACAGATATCCAACTTATCTCCTCGGGTCTGGCCGTCCGTTCCGCGTAAGTCCTGCCAAGTAGTTCACCTCCGAGTACCATCCAGCTCCACAAGCCTCCACCTCGATCAGTGATGTCCGTCGTTTGTATCCAACACAACGTGGTGAGGGAATAGCCTCTATAGGGGTGAGTATATGATACTCAGTAGGGACCCTGAGACCCCCAAAGGTCTCTCAGAATCCACGAAGGATAAACCACAAAGGTAAAGATACAATCACGAAGTATCAACAATACTACTTGGGTATATTCCCATACATATACCTAAGTCATCAGTTACAAATCGGCTCCAGCTCCCGAGCCCAATATCAACTCAGTCCACATAGAAAAACACAACCCAATCCACTTAGGAAAGTACAACCAAGTCCACATAGGAAAGCACAACCCAATCCACACAAGAAAACAAGTCAACCACATCAATGATAATGATTGAGAATCAAGACTCAACTCATATAGGTATACACTTCGTAACGCAATAGTGATGATTAGATGTAGCCACTGATTCATCTAAGTTTTCGGACCCACATAGGATACAAGACCAGCTAAGCTGTTGGACCCACAAAGGATAAAAGACCAGCTACTCTGCAGGACCCACATAGGATACAAGTATAGAGTCAAATACTGTCGGACCCACATAGGATACAAGAACAGTAGTCATCGCCATCGAACCCATGGAGGATTCTAGTACGGTCGTAATCGCTGCCAAACCAACAGAGGATCCAAGTACAGTCGTCCTCGCAGACGAACCCATGGAGGATCCAAGTACGGTCGTCATCGTTGCAGTCGCAGCCAGCTCTAGGGTTCTCGCACATAGCATGCTCGATTCCGGGAGGGTCCGCTCCTCAAGAAAGTAAGAGAGAGAGAGTAGATACATCAACTGTCACGATTTCTAGAGTTGATGTATCCCAAAGTACTGTCTCATCAAAAGAAACCCGATGCGACAGACAGTACGTCAATCGGATGCCCGATCTGAGAGTTATTGGTTTTTCCGTTCCCAGGGCCCAGTTGGTTTTTAAACTAAAACCAACCCGACCATACTCCATCTATGTCCAAACATCAAGAGGAGTAATCCAAAAGGACCATCTCAACAAAATTATCCCAACGAAATTGACGGCACGTCAATCAGATGTTTGGTCCTTAAGATATAAGTGTTTTCGCCCCAAGGGCCCAGTTGGTTTTGAGTTTGAACCAACCCGGCTGTAACACCCCGATATTTTATGATAAGTATTCTTTTTAATTTATTTTATGTCATGTGTTTTATGATACACCAAGATTATCTTGTGCTATACGCAACACCGTATTAGCTTGCAGTATACGCAACACTATTCTTGGATTGTGTTACACACAAATATTTACAAATATTTATTACTCATACACAGATTAGGGGAACCAAAGGATTGGTTAAAGGGAATTACATAAATATCCTTGGACATGCATGTCCTACATAATAATGGAGCGAGGGATGACTGGTATGCCATATTTTGATTTAATAATAAATAATTAAAAAATAATAAAATTTATTGTATCAAATAAATTCCAACACATACATATATCTTGGTCAAACACTTGATCAGTTGAAAAAGCAATGAATAAGCAAAGAGTTACTAGATATAATTCATTTCATTATTTATTATTTATTATTAAGATGAATGAGCTAGAATTAATAAATAAATTAGTTAATTAAATCCCTTTCATATTAATAATCATATGAACTTAAATGGAGATACACATAAATTTGGAATTCATGGAAAATAAACAGCGGAACCATTGATGATAGATTTATTACATTTAATTAATTGATCATTTAAAATTCTTTAAAACCATTATTAAATTTTCAAACACACAATGGTCTTATAATCAATAAAATAAGGTTTTAATGGTGAAATTTTTAAAATTTAATATAATTTTAATTTGTTCAATTAATGGGAGACTACATGGAATATACATCCAACTACATGCACATTACCTTGGTTTTCATATATCCAAGTCACATGCATGGGGTATCAGCATGTTATCTCCACCAGACTACACGGTGTGTACATGCCAACTACACACCATGTATCCTCTTTTTGCATTCCAGGTTGTCCAGGTCAACACAAGGTGTGTAATAAAAGCACAATATGTTTTTAATTGTACAGTTCATCTATATTCAATGCACATGGGAAAATGGTGTATGCTCTATCTGCATGTTGTGTAACCCAACATTACTAGCCAAATATTTGGTACTTCTTAATGGAATCTCTGGTCATTCTTCATTTTTTCTTAAATATCTATGAAAATGAAACACTGAATGAACATGATTAATATGTAGATAACATTTTCATTCCATTCAGATTAAAGAATGAATAATAGGAAATGAAAATCTAACCATGATTTTTCATAGATCAACAATCAAATAAATAGTTATATATTTAATAATGACCCTCTGTTATAAATTTTTTGGTTCTGGTAGCAGTGGAAGCATTGTGGGGGTGGGAAATATATTGAAATTTATTTTAATAAATTTTTCTCGAAAACTAGAGTGAGGATATCTTTCATCAAATTTATAATTAATTAATTTAATATCTAAAAAAATAAATAACTAGTGTTAGGAACTTTCTTCATTGCTGATTTTTTATCATATGGAATATACCTTCTAGATTTACTTTATTAAACTTGTGATGATCCAAGGGTAGCATCCCCCTAGCATTGATCAACATGTGTTCCAATGGTCTCTAAGAAATGTCACTCATTCTCCAGGTGTTAGAATGGTGAATTTAATGTATTGAGTTGTTTGTTCTTGATATATCATTCTTCGGTCTTGAAGAAATTATCTCTTGGGTTTCTCATTCTTGAGACAGAGATAGGAGGAGGATTTGGTAGATAATTTATTGTGCACAACAATTCTCTATTCCCAAACTTGGAATTGGTCTTAAATTCTTTTCACAATAGATGTAGCCATCTATTTATAGAGCTTAGATTTTGGTTACAAATTTTAATTTTATAACAGCCATTAAATATAATTATAACCATTAATGAATTACCATGCCACATAATAATGATAATATTATTATTATTTTTTGATGCGTCAACCTGCGCAAAATGGATACATAATATATATCAACTAGTATATAATTATTTTGTCAGCGGACATAGTCTTGGTCCTTTAAAACTCTGATTTCATTTGTTGAGTACCAAAATTTATATTTTATTCTCTTAAATAAATATTTTTTTCACAAAATAGTAAATAAATATTAATTAAATATTCAATAAAATAAATAAATATATTTTATTCACAATCTGGTGACTAAATATTTATTTAATTTATGAGATCAATATAACGTTAATAAAATTATTCCTTAGTTTGGAGAATAATATTTATTCCATTAATTAAATTCAAATAGAATTTAATAGAGACCAACAAAAACACTTAGTGTGTGACACTCTAGTTTTTTTTATCGTTTCCATTAGGTGGGCTTGCCTAAAGTCCAACATTACTATCTAGAAACATTTCAAGTCATTCAGGATAAAGAACTTAAAGTTTGAACAATGAAAACCACATAAGAATGATCACTATGTAATATAATCCCTTTATCAAAATATCTAATTAATGAAACTACATGATGGTTTCATCAACCTATTTGCTCGAGACATCTTTCTTTGACTATCAAAAATAAACTCATAACTACACCATGAACATGGAATTTAGGGATAAAGTTATATTTTAATAAAAGGGTCGAGATATCAACTCCCATAAATATGGAAGGGACAAATCCTTCCATGAATTTTCCATTAATAACATGTCATTCGTGACGCACCCAACATACCCTACTTCCCACCAACATATGGTGTGATGGTTTTCGTTAGAAAATCTAAGTCAGTGAGTCTGAACAAGAATTATTGTTAATCTTATAGTCTAGGTACCATTATACACACTCGTAGATTAGATTATCCGATGAAGCCAAAACATACAGAATTCATACTGGAGGGTATGTTCTAATAATCCCCCTTCTTGGGGATTTCCAAGTGTGAACATCATGAGAAGATGTCTCATCTGCTTACAAGTACTCACACATGATAGTCTATATACTATTTTTCCCATTATAGTATTTTATCCAACCGCAGAACTATATTAAGAATATTATCACAACACTTCAAGGTTCTCATTATAGTGGGGAACTTCTATGACCTAATCAATACGAAAAATAATTTAGGAAATTATTATATTAAAGTCATGAAAAAAATTAACAATACATAATATTATACTTAATTAAATATTTCATAAATAAAATATTCATCTGATCAAAGTATAAATTTTTGGTTCTAAGACTCCAACTCTAACATTTATTCCAGGTTTTTATAATCTAACAAAAATGGTTGAATGAAAGAATATACCTCATGACGTTCTATTCTAGATATCTATGTTATGAGATTTAAACTCCACCAACATAATCTTCATTGAAAAAATAAACTTTAAGGTTATATATTCATTTGGTCTTAATTCACTAAAAACCTAAACAATCAACTTTCTCTTACTCTTTTTACTTTCACATGTTTTATTGATTTTCATATCATTGTTGAAAACAAAAAACTAATGGGATCTGTACGTGTATATATTTGATGATTTATTTTTTAAATCACTTACTAAAACACTTTAAATTATCTGGATATATTATATAATTTTATTTATTTTTTAACCCTGTGAAAATTAGTTTGTATAGTTATTAATCCAAGTATTTAAAATGTTTATAAAAGAATTACAAAAAGAAACAAATTCATTCTATAAAATGATATGTATAAGTTTATTTTTATTTTAAATATGGGCATCTAATTAATTCACCTATCATTCTCAAATGATAACCATTGATATATTATTAGAGGATTTATATATGGATCCTTTTTTCACTGTTAGTTTCAAAATAATATTGATTATTTTTATATGTCTATAAATAATTTTATGAATATATAATTTTATAACTACAACTTAATGACGAGTCGTGAATAATATATTACTAGATAGACATAAAAACAATCATTCTAGTTATTTATTATTTTTAAGGAAATTTCATTTTAATCAAGAATACAAAAATCAATGTTTCTAAACTATAATATATTAGGAAATTCATTTTACAATTAAAGTAATAAACTCCCAAATGAACTATAATTTCATCTAAATCATATTTATATATAACACCAATATTATTGTAGCTAAATATCCATAATTCCATAATGATGGAAAACTATATTAAATTTATGTGAATTTTTCACTTCTAGGAAATTAGTTGGAACTAATCTAATAGTTTCAATAGGTTTTATGGCCTTAAATAATCAATATAAAATAAAACAAATTAATTTGTGTAATTTTAATATTTATAGTAATATGGGAATCACCATAAATACTATTATACATCACATTCTCTATACATTAATTTAATTTCATCATTATATTCATGAAACTATATTTCTAACCCCATACTAGAATTTAATACAATAATATTAGTAGATGTTCTTATATTGGATTTTTTAAAGAAAATTTACCATAGTTTGTAGAGAAACTTCTTACATTATTATAATTTCATTTTATCATAATTTTTTATTTTATATAGTAATAAAAATATCATTAGAAACAATAATAAAATGTTAATGATATATGATATGAGAATGAAGTCAGGAAGAGATAAGAATTGTCTTAAGGGGTCATTATTTAAAATAAATATAGTAATTTGCGTACTTTAGGGGAATCTAATCATCAAACGTTATTAATATATATCATTACATATTTACCAAATATATCATTATTTATGGGTTTCCTTGAGTCGGTCCTCGTCATATAATTGTTAATATCATTCCACTCTATATTCAACATTAGGATACCAATTGACTTATTCTAGTTATCAGACATGAAAAATTATATAGTGGACTCAAATAATAATTGTAATAGGACTCCTTGAGATATATATTATCTCATAGATTCATTAAATCCTCTTGGACCACCAATTTAATGTTGTAATATTGTACTATTTATAGTAGTCTTGGAAGCATGATCATGATAAACAAATATATAACTCACCAAACATTAAATTAAGATGTTTAAATTATAGTCTTTATATAAATGGATTGAAAATGATATGTTTTTTATTTTGGTCTTAATTTAAGTACATAATATTTTATTATTGGGTTGCTATGAAATTTATCAAACTTCTTAGAGATGAATTTAATTTTCTAGTGAAGACATTAGATCTCTAATTTCTTATATCATTATAATATTTTTAAAAATGTAACAGATTCTCTAAGATAAAATGAGATGAAAATTCTAGAAGGAAGATATATTTTATATCTTGAATAGTTGTTGTCTATATTGATCTTGATAGTTTGTCTACACAATGGGATTTAAAGCATCACCCTACATTAATATATAAATCTCACTATAGTTTGAACCCTATCATATAATCGTTAACATTCATTCACTTGTTAGTTATAAAACCCAATAAAAAGTTTTATAAACACACAATGTACTTTATCTGACGGGTTCAGGTGATGATCGAAATATGAATCGTCATTATACATGTCATTCCAATGATAGTTCATAAATTCCATAGGACCTTAAAATAAGATGGGTATTTAAACCATTAATCGTAATTTTTAACATGTTTCACCATCTAGGTGAAATAATTATGATTCTAAACTAAGTGTTTGAAAATTTTCATTACTATATATTTGGATTTTTTGAATTTTGAAAAGGATTTTCTCAACACATTTAAATATTTGAGGTTTATACAAATGAGAAATGTGCCATCCTTCATTAATACTAAAAATTCCATGAAGAATGATAGCCTTTATTTTCACTATGTTAGATTTGAGAGAAGTTATTACAAAATTATAATGAAAATCCTTATGAATCTCCTCCATGCATATCCCAAAATCTTAGTGCCCCATTTCCCAGTACCAACAATTAAAAGTAAATTTAATTATTCAAAAAGGGTGATATTTAATCCCCTACATCACTCATAGAATTGAAGCACTTGGACCACTCATTTGGAAACTTATTCATTAAATATCATCACACATTTATATAAATATATATAAATTATAAATATATACGTATATTATAAATTATTTATTGTGAATTTTTTTATGAAAATTTAAATGTAAAGACCCGTAAAATTCAAGGGAATGTTTTTCTTAACATTCTTTGGGATTTTACAAGAACGCAGTTTCTGACGGTACTTGATTCTGAGGCCCGGTGTGCCTGGAATTTCTATCCGAAGTTTAGCTCGGGTACGTTCAGTGAACGAACGAGCAGGAATTCCTATCTTTTGAACTGGTGCTCGGAATCGAATTCCAAGGGCTTTTATGGAACCGTAGTGCCGGTAATTGATTAGGAACGCCATTTCCGAAGCAGTGTTTTCACGAGAGAAGATAATAAAAATTATGGAAGTTTAATTTATAATTTAACTACAATTTTTATTTTCTTTAAGTGGTTTAAGGATTTGGGTGGAAGTTAGGTAACTACCCAACTTCCCAAGGGAGGTTATGAGGGTTGTGGGACCCACACAAACCCCACCCCTTTACATTCTTAAACCCCCTCAACTCACCATTAATTTTTGACAACTTATGTTATTAATTAAGTGAGTTTAATGTGTATGTGGGTTTGAAATTCAAACTCATGTCTAGTTAATAAATTAAGTGAGAGCTTAATTTATTTTGGGTTAGTTTCTTGTGGTGGAGTCTTGGGGAGAAAAAAGTCTAAGGATTGAGGAACTTCTTCATCTTCGATGAAGAACGCGAAGAACACATTGGTCTCCAATGAAGAACGTCGAGTCCTCGGAAACCGACTACGCGACCCTGTATACCGCGACGGTTCTTCCGCGACGTCTTCTTCTGCGACGTCTCCTTCCGCAACGTCTTCTTCTGCGACGTCTCCTTCCGCAACATCTCCTTCCGCGACGTCTTTTTCCACGACGAATCCTCGTTCGACAAACCACCGTTCAAGCTACGCTTGAGGTAGGGGTTTATTTATTTATTTTGTTCGTGATTACTACCTTTTCGTTCTTCGTGAAATTACGACCAATTGCTATCGATTAACGAGAGGGGGTCGGACCGCACAAACACGGCTGACCCTCCTCCTTTATCCATGTTTTGTTTCTATTGTGATGGAACGGGAATGGCGTGGCACCGTCGCACCACGCGGGATCGTGCGTCAAGTAATGCGCGGCGCCGTCGCGTCGCGCCGTGAATTTGAACCAAGTTGTGGCGCCGTCGCGCCATGCCGGAGAACCGCAAAAGAACCGCGGCCGGAGAGGGGCCGCGGCGGAGGAGTGCGGCGCCGTCGTGCCGCACCGGACGAATGAAGGCCGCGGCCGGTATCGGGCTGCGGCGGAGCGTGGAAAACGGCAGCCGGAAATGGGTCACCGGCATCGGAGCAGGACCGGCGGCCGGAAACGGTCCGCCGGCGTCGGAGCAGGGAGGGGACCGGCTGTCGCCGGTCCCGTGTTGGAAGAAACCGGCCAGTCGGGGTGGGCCGGCCGGACAGGAGGACAGTCGGGGGTTCAAACCCCCGACCGTCCAGCTAGCGGCCCCCATTAAGGGGGGCATGGTTACAGAACACGCGGGGCACCCCCCCTCCCACAAAAGCCAAATGGCTCGGCCGTTCGGCCGAGCCCGCTGGCGCCGTGCGCCAGTGCGCCGGGCCGCCGGGCCGTGCGCCAGTGCGCCGGGCCGCCAGGCCGGGCGCCGAGCCGGGCAGGGCCGCGCCCCGCCGGGCCATCCCGGACCCGGTTCGGGCCGACCCGGGGGGCCTCAGGCCGGATCAGTCCGGGCCCGAAACCCCTATTTTCGGATCCTCTTCGGTCTTTTGCCCATAACATGGGCTACGGACCTCCGATCAACGCACCGTCAGTTGCGATGCGATCCTTGGATTGAGTCGATCGTTTCGATATATCGCACTCAAGGTTTTGGAATACATTTGGTTTGGCCGAGTTGGTTCACACAGGAAACCAACCGGGCCCTCGAAGCGGAAACACTCATAACTTGAGCTCCGGACGTCCGATTGACGTGTCGTCGACTTTGTTGGATTTCTCTTAGTGAGACGGATCTTTTGGCTTACTCCGCCCGAGGTTTGGACGTAGTTGGAGTACGGTCGGGTTGGTTTTGCCTTAAAAATCAACCGGGACCCTAGGATGAAAAAGCCAATAACTCTCAGATCGGGCGTCCGATTGACGCGTCGTCTTCGACTTTGAGTTCCTGTTGACGATACGGAACTTCTGGATACATTCACTCTGGACTATGTGTCAGTTGATGTATCAGCCTCTCAGCTCGTGGAGTGGACCCTCCCGAACGAGCTTGCTGTGTGCGGGAACCCTAGAGCTGGCTGCGTTTGCGACTGTGACGATGACGATGACTGTACAGAGATCCTCAGTGGATTCGACGACGACGACTACAGCACTTAGTGATCCTACGTGGATCAGTGCTACTGATCCTATGTGGGTCCGATCCTATGTGGGTTAGCACTCAGCGGTTCTGTGTGAGCCACCGCCTACAGATCCTGTGTGGGTCTGATCCTGTGTGGGTCTTTGCGGGGGTTAGTTACCTATCGATCCTTTGTGGGTCAGATCCTATGTGGTTCATTGCGGGGGTTAGTTACATATCGATCCTGTGTGGGTCATATCCTTTGTGGTTCATTGTGGGGGTTAGTACCTATCGATCCTTTGTGGGTCCGACGGCTTAGATGAATCAGTGGCAATATCTGATCATCTCTATCGTCATACGAAGAAGAATACCTGTGTGAGATGAATCCTGTTTGCTTTCCTTTGTGGATTGTGTTGTGCTATCCTGTGTGGATTTACGTTTTGCTTTCTAGTGTGGACTGGGTTGTACTTGAGCTCGGATTTTGAGGCCGAATGAGAATTGATGACTTAGGTATATGTATGGGCATATACCTAAGCAGTATCGGATGTTACTTCGTGATTGCATCTTTCCTTTGTGGATTATCCTTTGTGGATTTTGGGAGACCTTCGGGAGTCTCGGGGTCCCTACTAAGTAGCTTATACTCACCCATGCACGGGCTATGCCCGCACTATATTGTGTTGGTTGCAGATGCCGGACAGCGCTGATTGTGGTTGAGGCTTGCGGAGCAGGACGGTACCTGGAGGTGGACCACTGGGCGGGACGTACTCGGAGCGGTTGGCTGTACCAGAGGAGCAGTGGAGGCTATCTGTACCCACCCTTCAGGTGGGATTTTCAATGGACAGCTCGACGTTGCGGCTTTACTTTTCAGTTGCGGTTTTCCCTTCCAGTTGTACATTACTTTCAGTTTTTGTTTGTATACTGGCCCACTTACTTTTTCGCACATACTGTTGTACTCTATTTTACTTAATGTTTACTTCTACTGCATGCTTGCTATGTGGTGTTTTTTTACTTTACAAAGGCAATGCCTTCCCTTTTTATCGGGAATTACACCTTGGTGCTAGTCGCCAGCCCCTGGCCTATGGAAGGCGGGCTTGGGGTAGTCTTGGCACGGGCCCCGAGGACGGGTCATGACAAATTGGTATCATTGGATTTCGGTTCTACCGCAGACTCTGATCTTTCTTCTATGTGAAGCAATAGTGTTAAGAATATTGAGTGTGGTTATTAGTCCAGGGAGCCCAGTGTTGGTGCGGCGTCTGACGTATCCGTACACCAGGACCCTGACTTCTGATTTCCTACTTAATGCATGAAAACATTGATTTCATGTGTGTTTCAATTTTTCTTTGTGATTACTTTGTGTCAGCTCACCAGGTATATTGTTCTGACCATGTCGCACCTATTTCCCTTTCAGGATGGCCCCATGACGGCATCCAGCTAGGGTTCCGAGAGTTGAGCGTGACGACAGCCCTCCGAGCGACGAGGCCTCGGTACAGGGCCCTTTGACAGCTGAGGCACCGGCGGTACCTCTACCCGCCAAGCCACCGATGCTTCCAGCCCCAGCCGCTGACGATTCACGTCGCCTTAGTGCACTGCATGAGTTCCAGCGCCAGCGACCACCCAGGTTCCGCGGGGAGACGGACCCCCAGGTAGCTGAGGACTGGCTGGAGGCAGTGGTGAGAGTTTTTAGGTTATTGAGGACACTAGAAGACCTCATGGTGATCCTCGCAGCGAGCCTACTGCACGCAGCAGCAGGCAGATGGTGGATCTTGATGCTCCAGGTGCACGATGAGGCATCTCTTCTCTGGACGGACTTTGAGAGCCTCTTCCACTCAGAGTTCGTCCCAGCCACCCTCCATGCGGTGCGCATCTAGGAGCTTCTTCAGCTGCGGCAGGGTAGCTTGACGGTCGCCCAGTACTCGGTGAGATTTACCGATCTCTCGTGCTACTCGACAGACATGGTACGAGACCCATTCTTCCGGGCCCGGACCATTGAGCAGGATCTGAGACATGAGATCAGGGCATCGCTGATCTCCCTCAGCATTCCGACCCAGGCAGGAGTACTGGAGCGAGCCCTTTTGATCGAGAGCTTTCTTGCTGAGTCTACACCAGCGGCGAGACCTACCGCGGGGCGGCACGTGGCGGAGTCTTCTGCAGCCAGCAGAAGAAAGATGTCGCAGAGGTCCAAGAGGTCCAGGACAACGGGTGGATGACCACAGGATACTAGCTCGGAGGTGCGGGGCACACATATCAGAACCAGTCTTGTGAGTGGAAGATAGTTCTATGCATGCGGTGGGCAGGGGCACATGTCTCGTGACTCCCCGACCCGCCATGCAGAGGATCAGCAGACGGTTGAGGAACCACCTAGGCAGAGGCAGAGGTTTGACCGTGGTGGTCCGCAGGGAGCAGGTGGACGAGGCCGAGGAGCTGGTCGAGTGGCAGGTGGTGGACGACGTTTTGAGGCTCTACCACCACCACCACCAGGAGGTCCACCCCGGCCACAGGGAGCTGGCGGGTAGAGACAGGCACAGCTCTAGGCAGCGAAGGCCTTCGACCACGGCGCGCCCAAGATGATTCGAGGTAGTGCTAGCTTGGGATCCACCCAGGAGTGTGACGGAGGTGCGGAGTTTCTTGGGACTAGCTGGATACTACCAGAGATTTGTGCCAGACATCTCTAGAGTTGCGGCACCACCCTCAACATTGACGAAGAAGGGGAAACCCTTTGTGTGGTCAGCCAGTTGTCAGCAGAACTTCTAGGAGCTGAGACAGAGATTGACCAGCGCACCTATCTTGAGGTTTCCTGAGGAGGGAGTAGGGTACGTAGTCTACTGAGATGCATCAGGGACCGGACTCGGATGTGTCCTAATGTAGGAGCGGGTTGTGATAGCCTATGGATCACATCAGTTGAGGCCGTATGAGTAGAACTACGCTACCCATGACCTGGAGTTAGAAGCAGTGGTCTTCGCTCTGAAGACATGGTGACACTACCTGATGGGCGAGCGCTTTACAGTTTTTTTTCTGACCATCAGAGTCTCAGGTACCCCTTCTCTCAAAAGTACCTGAATCTGAGACAGAGGTGATGGCTCGAGTTCCTCCCGGACTATGACTTTGAGATAGTCTATACTCCTGGGAAGGGGAACGTGGTAGTCGATGCTCTCAGCAGGAGGACGGGCATTCAGCTACTTGAGGAGGCGATAGAGCAGCTAGCCGCTTTGCAGATATCCTTCATGGATAGAGATGGGGAAGATTTCCTTCAATCTCTCACAGTTACTCCTCCACTACTGCAGCAGGTCAGAGAGGCACAGCGTGGGGATGTTGACTGTGAGACGCAGCGTGCGCAGATATCCTCAGGTCAGGCACCTGATGGTTTCTCCTTTGGAGCAGATCACGATGTCCTTTTCAGAGGATGTACCTTGGTACCAGTTTCTTTACGGGAGGAAGTGCTGAGAGAGTTTCACACTTCTCCTTTGGTGGTACATCCTGGAGTGGAGAAGATGTACCAGGATCTCAGACGATAGCACTGGTGGCTGGGCATGAAGAAGGTTGTGGCGGAGTTCGTTTTTCGATGCCTCACCTGCCAGTAGGTGAAGGCAGAACACCAGGTACCAGCAGGCTTGGTACAGCCCTTGGAGGTCCCGGAGTGGAAGTGGGATGGCATATCTATTGACTTCATGACTGGACTTCCACACACTTCCAGAGGTCACGACTCCATTTGGGTGATTGTCGACCGACTCACCAAGTCGGCACACTTCTTACCCATCAGAGAGCAGGGCTCAGTGGAGATCTCGGGATGACTTTACATTTAGGAGATTGTGCGGCTTCATGGTGTGCCATCATCTATCATCTCCGATCGAGATGCTCGCTTTACTTCCCGGCTTTGGAAGGGGTTGCAGGAGGCGTCCGGGACATAGCTACATCTGAGCACAGCCTTTCACCCTCAGAAGGATGGTCAGACGGAGAGGACCATTCAGACTCTCGAGGACATGCTCCGCGCATGTGTCCTCGACTTTGGTCGCAGCTGGGAGGACCACCTACCCTTGGTGGATTTTGCATACAACAACAGCTACCACTCCACCATTGGGATGGCACCGTACGAGGCATTGTACGGCCGACCTTGTAGATCTCCTTTGTACTGGACAGACCCTGGGGAGTCAGCACTTGTGGGACCAGAGATGGTCCGGACCACAACAGAGAAGGTCCAGGTCATCCAGGAGCAGATGAGGACAGCTCAGAGCCAGTAGAAGTCTTATGTTGATAGGAGGCGGAGGCCACTAGAGTTCGAGGATGGCGACCACGTCTTTTTACGTGTCTCACCTCAACGTGGTTTACAGATATTTGGCCGAGGCGGCGAGTTGTCTCCAAGCTTCATCGGACCATTCCAGGTCCTCAACAGGATTGGTGAGGTGGCTTATCGCCTGGCTCAACCACCTCATTTGCATTGGGTGCATGACATCTTCCACGTATCTCAGATGAGGAGATACGTGCACGACCCGACGCATATCATTGACCATGGGGAGATAGACGTTGATGATGGGGAGACTTTTGCGGAAGTCCCGGTGGAGATCAAAGATCGACAGGAGCGGGTCCTATGTGGACGGTCGATTCCTCTAGTGCGCATCAGATGGAAACACGGGAACCTCCAGGAGAGCACTTGGGAGCGGGAGGCTCAGATGCGTGCTCAGTACCCACTTTTGTTTCCCTAGTTTATGTTGTAACTTTACGGGGACGTAAAGCCCTGAGGTGGGAGTAATGTAAAGACCCGTAAAATTCAAGGGAAATTTTTTCTTAATTTTCTTTGGGATTTTACAAGAACGCAGTTTCTGACGGCACTTGATTCTAAGGCCCGGTGTGCCCGGAATTTCTATCCGATGTTTAGCTCAGGTACGTTCAGTGAATGAACAAGCGGGAATTCCTATCTTTTGAACCGGTGCTCGGAATCAAATTCTGAGGGCACCGATGGAACCGTAGCACCAGTAATTGCTTAGGAACGCCATTTTCGGAGTTGCGTTTTTACGAGAGAAGATGATAAAAATTGTGGAAGTTTAATTTATAATTTAACTACAATTTTTATTTTATTTAAGTGGTCTATGGATTTGGGTGGAATTTGGGTAACTACCCAACTTCCCAAGGGAGTTTATGAGGGTGTTGGGGCCCACACGAACCCCACCCCTTCACATTCTTAAACCCCCTCAACTCACCATTAATTTTTGACAACTTATGTTATTAATTAAGTGAGTTTGATGTGTGTGTGGGTTTGAAATTCAAACTCATGTCTAGTTAATAAATTAAGTGAGGGCTTAATTTATTTTGGGTTAGTATCTTGTGGTGGAGTCTTGGGGAGAAAAAAGGCTAAGAATTGAGGAACTTATTTATCTTCGACGAAGAACGCGAAGAACACATCGGTCTCCAATGAAGAACGCTGAGTCCTCGGAAACCGACTACGTGATGCCGTATACCGCGACGGTTCTTCTGCGACGTCTTCTTCTGCGATGTCTCCTTCTGCAACATCTCCTTTCGCAATGTCTTTTTCCACGACGAATCCTTGTTCGATGAACCACCGTTCAAGCTATGCTCAAGTTAGGGGTTTATTTATTTATTTTGTTCGTGATTACTACCTTGTCGTTCTTCGTGAAATTACGACCAATTGCTATCGATTAACGAGAGGGGGCCGGACCACAAAAACACGGCTGACCCTCCTCCTTTATCAATGTTTTGTTTCTATTATGATGTAACAGGAAAGGTGCGGTACCGTCACACCGCGTGGGATCGTGCGGCAAGTAAAGCGCGGCGCCGTCGCGCCGTGTCATGAATTTGAACCAAGTCGCAGCGCCGTCGCGCCACGCTGGAGAACCGCAAAAGCACCGCTGCCGGAGAGGGGCCGCGGCGGAGGGGCGCGGCGCCATCGCGCCGCACCGGACGAATGAAGGCCACGGCCAGTACCGGGCCGCGGCGAAGCATGGAAAACGGCGGCCGGAAATGGGCCGCCAGCGTTGGAGCAGGACCGGTGGCCGGAAACGGGTCGCCGGCATCGGAGCAGGGAGGGGACCGGATGTCGCCGGTCCCATTTTGGCAGAAACCGGCCGGCCGGGGCAGGCCGGCCGGACAAGAGGATAGCCGGGGGTTCAAACCCCCAGCCTGCCAGCTAGCGGCCCCCTTAAGGGGGGCCGCGGTTACAGAACGCGGGGGGCAGGGCTCCCCCGTAAAAGCCGAGCCAGCTGGCGCCGCACGCCAGTGCGCCGGGCCGTCAGGCCGAGCGCCGAGCCGGGTTGGGTCGTTGGGTCGGGCTGCGCCCAGGCCGGGCCGGGTCGCACCAGTCGGGCCGGGCCGCGCCCCGCCGGGCCGACCTGGATCGGTCCGGGCCCGAAACCCCCGTTTTCGGATCCTATTCGGTTTTTTCCCATAACTTGGGCTACGGACCTCTGATCGACGCATCGTCTGTTTCGATGCAATCCTTGGATCGAGATGGTCGTTTCAGTATATCGCACTCAAGGTTTCAGAATACTTTGGGTTTGGCCGAGTTGGTTCACACACGAAACCAACCAGGCCCTCGGAGCAGAAACACTCATAAATTGAGCTCCGGACGTCCGATTGACGTGCCATCGACTTTGTTGAATTCCTCTTAGTGAGATGGATCTTTTGGATTACTCCACCCGAGGTTTGGATGTAGTTGGATTATGGTCGGGTTATTTTTTCCTTAAAAACCAACCAGACCCCTGGGACGAAAAAGCCAATAACTCTCAGACCGGGCGTCCGATTGACGCGCCCTCTACGACGTTGAGTTCCTGTTGAAGATACGGAACTTTTGGATACATCAAATCTGTACTATGTGTCAGTTGATGTATTAGCCTCTCGGCTCGTGGAGCGGACCCTCCCGAACGAGCTTGCTGTGTGCGTGAACCCTAGAGCTGGCTGTGTTTGCGACTATGACGATGACGACGACTGTACAGAGATCCTCAGTGGATTCGACGGCGGTGACTACAGCACTCAGAAATCCTACGTGGATCAGTGCTACCGATCCAGTGTGGGTCCGATCCTGTGTGGGTCAGCACTCAGCGGTTCTGTGTGAGCCAGCGCCTATAGATCCTGTGTGGGTCCGATCCTGTGTGGGTCTTTGTGGGGGTTAGTTATCTATCGATCCTTTGTGGGTCATATCCTATGTGGGTCATTGCATGGGTTAGTTACCTATCGATCCTGTGTGGGTCAGATCCTTTGTGGGTTAGATCCTTTGAGGGTCAGATCCTTTGTGGGTCATTGCGGGGGTTAGTTACCTATCGATCCTGTGTGGGTCAGATCCTTTGTGGGTAATTGCGAGGGATAGTACCTATCGATCCTTTGTGGGTCCGACGGCTTAGATGAATCAGTGTCAATATCTAATCATCTCTATCGTCATACGAAGAAGAATACCTGTGTGAGCTGAATCCTGTTTGCTTTCCTTTGTGGATTGTGTTGTGCTATCCTGTGTGGATTTATGTTTTTCTTTCTTGTGTGGACTGGGTTGTACTTGAGCTCGGATGTTGGAGCCGAACGAGAATTGATGACTTAGGTATATGTATGGGTATATACCTAAGCAGTGTCGGATGTTACTTCGTGATTGCATATTTCCTTTGTGGATTATCCTTTGTGGATTTTGGGAGACCTTCAGGAGTCTCAGGGTCCCTACTGAGTAGCTTGTACTCACCCCTGCATGGGCTATGCCCGCACTATGTTGTGTTGGTTGCAGACGACGGACAGTGCTGATCGTGGTTGAGGCTTGCGGAGCAGGACGGTACCTGGAGGTGGACCACTGGGTGGGACGTACTCGGAGCGATTGGCTGGACCCGAGGAGCAGTGGAGGCTATCTGTACCCACCCTTCAGGTGGGATTTCCAGTGGACAGCTCGACGTTGCAGCTTTGCTTTTCAGTTGCTATTTTCCCTTCCAGTTGTACTTTACTTTCAGTTTGGGTTTGTATACTGGCCCACTTACTTTTCCGCACACACTGTTGTACTCTGTTTTACTTAGTGTTTACTTCTACTGCTTTCTTGCTCTGTGGTGTTTGTTTACTTTACAAAGGCAATGCCTTCCCTTTTTATCGGGAACTACGCCTTGGTGCTAGTCACCAGCCCCTGGCCTATGGAAGGCGGGCTTGGGGTAGCCACGGCACGGGCCCCGAGGACGGGTCGTGACATTAAATATATGTTAAGTACAAAAAAAATTATAAATATACTTACCAATAAATACATACACTCACAAATATATTAATATAAATTTGATAATAATATGTATAAATTATGTGAAATATATTTTTAGTGCATATTTATCTCCCTTCCCACACTGATGTAGTAAAAAATACTTTAAATATTTTACTTAGGAAATTATTATTATATTTATAATTATAAACATTAAATAATGCATATGATTTTAATATATATATATATATTTATTTATTTATTTATTTATTTATTTATTTATTTATTTACTATTATATAAATAAAATTTGAATATATATTTATATATATATATATATTATTTATATTAATATAAATAACATTATATATTAAATTATGATAAATAATATATATATATATAATAATTTCTGGTTCTAAATAAATTAATTTAAAAATAAATGATTTATAGATAAATATATAAATATTTTCACATATATAAACATGCATACACATGTTTAATAATATATATTTAATATAAATATGTATAAAATATGTAAAATAAATTCATAATGTGTTTTTATGTTATTTTGGTCAATAAAATGTAAAATATATATTTTTTAAAAATATACGAGAGTATATTTGTATATATAATTTTATATAAATCATATATTTTACTAGTGTGCTTATAATTACTTATATATATAAGTAAAAAATAAACAAATACATAAAATTTAAATAAAAATTTATTTTTATATTAATCATATTTGATTATGTATAGATAACATGTTTATAAAAATTTATATATTTAATATTTAATTAAAAATATTTATAATAATTTTTTAATTTTTTTTCACTAAGAAAGTGAAAAATCATGAAAATAGTCACCACTCGATTTTGGTTATTTTATTATTATGAAAGTTGTATCATTATGGAATCTATGTGTGAGATTGAGCATCATTTCAATTATTTTCTATGTTAATTTTTAATATAATTACTTATTTTTTTAACATGTGGAGTTCTCACTATTTTAGTGCAATGTTTTTAGTCATTCATTCTTCATATACAGTCAATGTTTTCAATGAAAGTGTTTATTTTTCTATTTAGTATATTTATTAAAATTACTATATTTCATATTTTTTTATAAATAATAATATTATATATGAAGAATTAAAATCCATCGTGACAGCATAAAAACCAAGGGAGTAGTGTAAAACCCACAAAAATCATCACCCTCACTATTAAAATGTGAAAAATGATGATCTAGTGGATTCTCTTACCTATTAACTAATGAAAAGTTACTAATATTGAAACCTGATGTGAAACTGAAAATATATTCCATAACAAAACCAAACATAGAGAAATAATCCCTCTTTAAAAAATAAAATTAATCAAGTTTTCAAATTTGGTGTTACCATGAAATTTAAAAAATTCATTATTTGAAACAATATTTCACCTAAATAATAAATCATTTCAAGGTAGAATACCTTTCAATACTTTCACACACAAAAATTATCCTTTGGAGGAAGATCAACATGTCAGATAATCTTCTAGGTTTTTTTAGATACATGAAGGCTAAACTTTTTCACCATAATATCTCCACGAAGACCAATATAAATACTAATTATTTAGAAAGACCATGTAATGATATCCTTATTTCCACATGAATTAATTGGAATATGAAAAATGGTTTTTTATCCCTCTCATTAAAACATGTATTTACCTTATCCAAAAAACCTTATAATATTATCATTCATTATATAGAAAACAAAAACATCATTCATTCTAGATTCCATATCAAAAGTAACATAATTCCTTAAATAATCTTATAACTAAAGAACAATCCATGTCCACACATTACCTCCATTTCTAATCCTTCATAAAATTCCATCATTAAAAATATGTTTTACATTATAGACATTAACTGGGCTAGAATAATACTTTTTCATTTCTCTAAATGGTATTTCTAAATTATTTTTTAATTCTGCGAAAATTTGATGTTCTATTAAATTGATATAGGGGCCACAAAGATCCCAACTTGTGAAATTTTTCAATATAGGAATTCATGATATAATTCAAATGTGAGATGCATGTGAATTAAAGAGAGAATCATAATGGATCATAAATCTCTCTTTTGTTCTTTGCCAATTCCAATGTGGGATGGGATACATCAGGAAGTGACACACTTTTTTCCCCTTATCAACATTTTTTATAATCATCGGGAAACACTAGATTTGAATCATCTTTAATTTTTTGAGTCATAATAAGAGTTAAAGTAACATGGTCACATAAAATATATAGCATTACATAAATAATAGTGACTATAATTATATTTTTTCATTTAACATATTCTATTGGATTGAGAACAAGGGATGAAAAACTATAGGCTCTAGTTTTATACGAAAAAAAATCATGGGGAATGAGAGTGTAGGACTGAAGAATGAGGTTAATGGTTTTTTAATCTTTTTAGAAAAATATTTATATTATTACATTTAATATAAATGAATAGAACCAAAACAAGGGAATAAAATCCATCAACATTTCAGATACATGTTTCAGATGTAAGAAATATAAAAATATCTTGAGGAAAGAGCGATAAAGATTTTATAAGAAGATGAGATTTACAAAACCCTGTAAAAATATTGATATTATATAATTTATATAAGAGATAATAAAGGCACTATCCCCTCCTCCACCCCCACCCCCACCCCACACACACATTACTTAAGATAAAGGAATTAACAGGGATAGAGAAGGTATTATTATCATCAAAAATCACTCATAATCTAAGGGACATTAAAACCTTGTAGACTTTATTAGTTCTTTCTTTTTAGAGAAAATAAAGGGGTCCTTTATCAACACTTTTGTTGGATCTGATAAAGGATGCATTTATCAGTTCTTTTTCTTGAAGTAATAAATGAAATATTAGCTTATGCATATTTGCATCCTAGAAGGAGCCATGTACAAGCCTAGTAATTATAAATCCAATTAGAATACATAAATAGAAATACAAATATATAGAAAACTGGATTTGAATTAAAATAATACATTTCACCATATTTTCAATTCAAAATTTAAATAAAAATTTCTAAATTTATATCATATTCACAATTTATCAAAAAAAATTAAACTCATATACAAAATCAAAACCCTTATAGAACACTTTCCTATGATCATCCTTAGTACAAAAACTTTTCCCTTCAATAAAACCAATTCTTATTTTAGTAATCATAAATAAAAAAATTATAATTTTTTATGTTATATAATCCACATAGGATAAATTATATTAATAATTAATATATATACTAAATATATTATTAGATATATTATTAATTATGTTATTATAAATGGAACTTTAATATTAAAAAAAACACATAGAGTCATGCCAACCACATTGTGTGTTGGATTGATGTGTGGTCGATTACTACACATCACAAATGAATTATGGATCATTGTCCAAATGTTTGAAAAAAAAAATTGATCATGTTTTCTTAGGTCTGGCTATGTGACATTTGTCTTAAATAAAAATGTGAAATCTATATTGAAAACATTCTCTTTGAGTCGTACATATCCACATTATGTATTTTGATGACGTGTGTTTGATTCATACATGTCAAAATTGAAATATGTTTCATTTTTTTAATGTTTAAGAAAAATATGAGCATATTTTTTCTATTTTGGTAATGTGATGTGTATTTTAAACTTAAATTACACTTCTATATTAAAAATACACACTTAAAGTCATACCAACCACATCATTAGTTAGATTGACATGTGGTCAATTCATGCACATCATAAATGAATTATGGATCATTATCCTAATGTTTGAGAACAATTAGACCATGTTTTCTCTTTTTTGGATATCTAATGCATGTTTTAAACTTAAATTGAACTTAAATATTGGAAACATGATCTTCAAGTCATAAGAACCAAACCCTATATCATACTAATATTAAGTTAATTCATATATTTCATAAATAAATTATGTATCATTTTACTAATTTTTGTAAACAATGAGAGGTCATTTTATCAATTTTTATTTGAGATGTGCGTTTTAAACTAAAATTACACCTATATATTGAAAACATACACATAAATTTTTAATAGCCGCATCATGTGTTAGATTTATGTATGGTTGATTCCTTCAAGTCCCAAATGAATTATGGATTATTTTAAAAAAATTTGAAAATAATATGAACTTGTTTGCTCGATTTCTCAATTGATCTGCATTTTAAAAAAAATAGAACATTAATATTTAAAACATGTAAATCAAGTCAAACCAGCCACATTGTGTGTTAAATTGATTTGTTTTCAATTCCAAAAAATCACAAATTAATTATAGATTTTCTTAAAATTTTATAAAATAATTTTATATTGTCTTGTTGATTTTGGATATGTGATGCATATTTTAAACTACAATGACAGTTTTTATTGAAAAAAATATTTCAAGTAATATTGACCACATAATCTATCAGATTAATGATCGGAAAATTCCTATATGTCACAAATGAATTATGGATCTAAATCATATTTTTTGAAAATATTTGAATCCTCTTTTCTCATTTATGTCTATGTGACATGCATTTTAATGTAAAATGGAACTTTTATATTAAAAATATGAACTTTAAGCCATATCGACCACATCATGTGTCAACTTGATGTGAAGTCAATTCCTGTATATAAAAAATGAGTTTTGGATCATTTTCATAAATTTTTAAAACAATTTAAGCACTTTTAATCAGATTTGGATATTTAATTTGAATTTTAAACTAAAACAACACGTTTATATTGAAAACACATACTTTAAGTCATACCAAACACATCATGTGTTGTTTTAAAATTTGTTCAATTCATACTTGTCACAAATTAATTATTTATCAGTTTTATAAATATTCAAAATAATCAAGGATTTTTTTCTTTTTTTTGGCTATGTAACATGAATTTTAAATTAAAATTGTTCTTCTATGTTGAAAACACATACTTCAAGTCATACCTACTAAATCACATGTAAGATTAATATGCATCTGATTAATTATTATCAAAAATAAATTATGTATCATTTTTTTAATTCTTGAAAACAATTTGAGCTATTTTTCTCAGTTTTCGCTGTGTGACATGTGTTTTAAACTTAAATGGAATTTTAATATTTAACACATCCACTTAAAGTCTTATAGAAAAAAATGTATGTTGGATTAGTGTTTGGTCAATTACAGCATATTAAAAATGAATTATAATTTTTTAAACTAATGTTTGAACATAATCCAAGATACTTTTTTTAGTTATGGCTATGTGATATATGATTTAAATTAAAATGGAATTTTTATATTGAAAACATGCACATTAAGTTACACTAATCACAACGAGTGTTGGATTTAAGTGGGGTAAATTTATACACCTCAAAAATGAATTATGGTTCATTTTCCAAAATTTTGAAACCAATATGATATTATTTTATTAGTTTTTTTATGTGAAGCATGTTTTAAACTTAAATGAAACTTTAATAATTAAAAACATGTACTTCGAGCGAAATCACCCACAATGTGTGTTAGGTTGATTTGTGGTCAATTCCTGCACATAAAAAATGAATTATGAAACATTTTCCTAAATCGTGAATACAATATGTGCTCGTTTTCATAGTTTTGTATATGTAATGCCCATTTTAAACTAAATGACACTTTTATAATTAAAAAACGCACTTCGAGTCATAGCATCAATATCTTGTGTTGGATTGATGTGCAGTCAATTCCTAAAAATCAAAAATGTATTATAGATCATTTTACTAATGTATTAAAATAATAAGATCTCATTTTCTTAATTTGGGATGAGCGATGTGATTTTTGAACAAAAATGGTACTTTTATATTGAAAACATGCACTTCAAGTCATACTAACGACATCAACTTTCATATTGATGTGTAGTTGTTTCCAACATTTCATAACTAAATTGTCGATATTCTTTATAAATTTTGAACATAATTTGATCCCATTTTCTCATTTTTGGATATTTATTAAGCATTTTAAACAAAAATGACACTATTACATTGATGAAACAAAATGAAAATGATGAGGTTGTGAGCATAGGATTATCTTACCCAATATTTGGTAATAAATCATCTTATTTTATGGTAGAATGATCCTTAATCCATTTCTTATCAATATAATCTCAGTTGCAACCTCAAAGTTCAATCTCTCACCATTATGAGAAGCACAATACATGTTTCACGCTCTGCCAGAATCTGTAGAGCATAACCTTCCATTATAAATACCCTTGGGAAACATGTAAAAAATATATATATGAATTATGATACTAATAACTGAAATCCCAAGTTTACCTCAAACTATATATCATTTACATGATCACAAACATAATAGGAAATCACCTCAACTTGATGTTGGTAAATATTTTGACACCGATTTTTCTACTCACACATCTCTAAAAAAATTACATATTATTTTGAGTTAACAGATTATCTAAAATCTTGGTACTAATAATAAATTATAGAGAGAAAAAAATTATTAACAATTATTTTTAATAAAATTATAATTACCTTCAGAAATTACCTATTTAGGTATTCTATTATTTTGACGTTATATGATATCTTTCATAAATTTAAAAGTGTAATATCCATAATCATTGTTTTATTTTTCTTCAAACACTGTAGAATCATTGAGAAAAAAATAAAATTTCTTGAAATATGTTTTGATAGTTAAATCTTACTATATATACCTTAATTTGTTTCTATTTGAAGAAATTCATTGGATTCTTATGTTTAGTCATCGACCCCATTCTATGATTTCAACTATATTTATAAATATACCTGTCATAAAAAAAGTTCTAGTTAAAAAATGAAACATAAAATTATATGTTTGTCAATAAAATATTGATTGTAGTGTATTATAAATTCACAATTGACATCATGTGTGGTCAGTTTTATAGAATTTCATGCATTGGGTTTAAAAATTAAACATTTTGAGTATCCAAATTGATTGTGACAAGAATCCAATGATTCCTAAAAAATAAAATAAGTTTTTTAAAAAAGAAAAATATTTTTTATATGATTATATTCTATACTTTTACCCCTACATTATAGGAATCCGGAGGACTAAGTTATCTGTTATATTCTTCTCAAATGGTTCTCTTAGGGAATCATTTTTATTTTTATTTTCTATCAATTCCAAAGAATTTTTTTTATAGAAATGATAGAGGCATTATTAATGAGTCCAATTCTTATTTAATATGATTTTCCATTTATATAGTAGTAATATATACCCCTATATAAAATATGAATAGTTATTAATTTTAATGAACATAGTAGATCATTTTATAGAGAGATGTATTATGATAATGTGCCTCATGTATGTATTCACAACTAACACTCCCTGCAATTCATACTGTATAATTTCATTTATACTATCAATAAAAATTATTTCTGTAATTAAATATATAATTACTTCTTCTATATATATAATGTGTGAAATATTTATTTCTATTGATTTTGTATCTTCATGAACCTATAATGTTAATATATGTGACTATGGAACTATCAAGGTGAAGGTATTCTCAGAAATTCCTTTTGATTTATTGGTTGATTCATTATATTGGCTTGATATTTACTTCAATTCCCCATTTTATTTATTAGTAAATAATATCATACCTTATTTCTTACTTTTTCATCAAATAGTAATGGTTTTTAATATAAAAAAATAAGAACATAACTCAGGTATCATTATATGATTAGATAGTCATTCTATGAATGTTCCAATTGTATTATCGATTGTGGAAACATCCAGATCATCAATTATAATATGAAACTCAATGATAAAATCATGATACACTTTATTCCCCACTCTCATATGATCTTTGGTAAGTTATTTTAGAATGTATCTTGGAATATTAAACATTTACCCCTGATAAAAAGGTTCCTTGTGCATGTTCATAGACATAAATCACATAACACTTCACCCTACAAAATTTTAGTAATATAAAGTTATTGAATATTGTTTTATTCACATTTAGGATAAATAGTAATGATAAATTTATTACCTTGGTTGATATAAGAGGTTTAGGGGAATGGATATCTTCAAAGATAGTGGGGTCATGTGGCTCTTCATGTACTGATTTTTGTTCGACTACCAGTTTTCATTGATCCTTTTTCATATATTGGTCCACAAAACTAAAATAGTTAATAATAAATTTAAAAGAATAAATATTTTCAATCATATAATTCATCATCCCATATATATCTTCCAGTGGATTTGTCTTCTCAAAATATTTTTGAGGTGACACTCCAAAACATTCATATCTAACGTGGTCATATTGTTTTGGCCTCTTTAAATATATTGAATGTAGTTTTTATTTACGTGTATTTGATGCATATTATTATCTATAAAACTTATAAAATAATAAAATAAATAGGTATTTTTAAGTAATACTATTATAAAGGATAATGGATTACTATTATTTCATAGTTACACTTGATTCCCATATTCCTTTCATGTTTTCATCAACTATTTTTCCCTCATTATTTACATGGGACTCCATCCATAGCACATGATATGGGATGGAAGTTTATTAAGATTTTGATTTATCAATACTCATATTAAAAAATAAACATTTTTCCTTTCGTATCAAATATAACATTTATTATAGATTTTAAATACACAGCATTTTCATCTCAAGTGAATTTTACCTCATCCTTACTTTACAGTAGGGGTACATGGGTTTTGTTGCACATTTATTATTTTCATCACTCCATTATTATTTCATAAATTGGTAATTTTGATTCAAAGTGGATGAAATAAATAGTTTCAAATAAAATAAAATTGACTATAAGTCACCTAAAATGACTTCTCATCAAAATAAATAATAAAATATCTATGTTTCCAATTTTATATTGTGTTTATTAGTAACTGGTTGGTGGAGGTTTACTTTCCCATCAACATTCCATAGATTATACTTTGTAATAAGTGTCCATAGCCTCTATGATATTTTATATAAACCATTAAGACAAATTTCTTATTTAAATCTTCTAAAATAAATGATATATAAAAGGGATATAGAAAAAAAAATCAACATTTCTTTATATAATTTTTATTTAAATAAGGAAATAATATCATAACATTACCTTAATATCGTTCCAATGGGTTTACTTTAATACATCCATGATATTATTCCATATATATATATCTATTGGCACATTCAGTTTCATTGTGATCCTAACATAAATAATTAATATTGATTTTTTATCTTAAAAAGTTGGTCATGTTGATTCCATCAAACCTAAAATTTTATACCTTTTCTTATTGATTTTATAATTTTAGTTAACATAGTGATGTTATTTTGTTATTTTTTTCATCAACTTGTTGTTTATCCACTAACAATAATATCATTTTAGAATCAATTGTGTTTTCTTCATCGAGATAGGTAACATCATCATGTGAAAAAGACATTATTTTCATTAGTATTAGTACATTTAATTTATATTATTTAAATAGAGTAGAGAACACATAATATTATGAGGAAAATAATTATATGTTAAAATAACTTTAACCTTCTCATTGATCTAAATTTTTTCATTTAAAGATTGATGGGATTTGGTTCCTCTATCGAGTATCCAAATCCACTCCTAGAATTCCCCTCTAATCTAAAGGATATTACAACAACCCTACTCTTTATTACACACTTAAACATGATTTATTACATAAATTTGCACTTAACATGTCACACCTGAACTTCTTAAATTATTTATATTTTATTATTTCTTGGTTCCAGGTCAATGCGCCAAGGTCCGGGCAGGGTCCTGACTTAAAATTTTCATCGTTTAATATTTTCAGTGGGTTTTGGAACCGTGTGTTGTAACACCCCAAGCTTCTACGGTACGCTTCTCTTTGAATAATGCAATAGCGTGTGTTGTATGCAACATCAAGTTCTAAAACACCACAACCAATCAAACTAACCATTATAAATAGTAATACCCAATTTTTGAAATTTATAAATTTTATTTTTCAAAATGGACTTCATTTTTGTATTCGGAATATCGAAATTAGCCTAGGGTGAATTTTTGGTATTTTTCTTAAAAACATCATTTTTTGATGAATAGTGAAACCACTAACTGGTAGTTAAAAAACTAAATTTTCCATAAAACATAATTTTACCGCTTCTGTGAGTGGAATTTCGAAAATCCGAGAGATACGGTTGATATCAAGGAGTAAAATTTGGTTCAATGAGACGAAAATAATTTTTGGTGAATAGTAACTTTTTACTTTTATTTACCACGGTTAAAAGTAAATAGGGTAATTAAGGGTAAAAATAAAATTAATATTACCCTGACACATGTCCTAATTCTATTGTACAAGTGTATCTCAACCAAAAACAACCTTAGGAATAAAATATTATCATTTAGGTCCACCTGGATTAGATTAGGACATTTATTATTATTTAATTCAAAGAAGAGTTAAAAGAGTTCAAATCAAAGTTTATTTACTAAAACATTTTTAATATAGGGATACACATAAGATAAATTCGATTATAAATATTCATTATAAAGCTAAAGATATTTCCTAGATAATTATATTTTATTTATAATTTTTATACATTAAATAATTTAATTTATTTATGACACAATGATGATGTAGTAATTACCATAATAGTGAAAAAATTAAAATAATTGATATTATAAATACCCAAATAAATATAATTTGAGACTTTTTATGAATTAAACTAATTTTATAGTTTACTATGACATTTTATGAATTATTTAATTAACTTTTTATGAAGTAATAATTCTGTTATAATTTTCACAAAAATCAATTTTCCAAATAGTGTCAAAATTTCCATAAATGAGTTTTTTAAAAAAAATATCATATTATTAATTGATATTAAATTCCTAAAAATCTAAGGTTCCACCAAGAGACTTATATCATGATATTTGTATCATTAATGGACCACTTGGGGGACTCTTGGATGTATATAGTCAGTTTATTAACCATATAATATAAAAATACAAAGAGACATTGTAAAAGTGAAACTAATTAACTAAGAGTTAATACTTAAAGATAAGGTTAATATTGTAACCCAAACTGGTCTAAATCCTATTGGTTGAGTGGTTTTCGACCTATCCCCACCTTAAAATTTAAATAATACACTTTTGAGCCATTAGAAACCGAATATGAATTTATTATAAAATAATATTTCTAGCTTTTCCAAAGGTGCCCCTCGCCCCTCTTATAAAATGGCACTCCCCCTTCCCATTAATTAACACCTTCAAAGCCATTTGGCTCGGCCAAACTCTGCCCAAATACTCTCTCAACTTCCCTCACTTCAATCTAGAGGCCTTGTTTTGATCATAAAGTCAACTTAAGGAGCCCTTTTGATCAAATCAAAAGGAAGAACCCGAAGAAGAGGTTATGTTTTCCCCACCCTTTTTTGAATTAACTTCTTCTTCAACTTAGTCTTTCTTTGTTATTCCCATTCTAAAATAATGAATACAATATCTCCTATATAATGTAATATTATTATAAATATGTTACAACCATATTCAGTATTCTATCCATCCTTTGAATGACATGTCACCATACGTGCATACGTACGGCTTACCGTCTCCACTTCGTGGTGTAATTGTTATTCAATATATTATTATTTGGATGGGTATAATAATGATTTTTAATTCATTTAATAATAAATATAACATGATAATGATTCTTTATATATGATATACCATCCAATTATATATTATTTTAATATCAAAAGAATGATATTGTCGCTCGTGCGTACGTACGGACTACCATCTCCACGAACGCGATGAGATTCATTCTCCATCGTATCCATTCAAGTATAATTATCATTTGATGATTTAAAAATAATGTTTAAGTACTAGATATCATTATGGATATGAATAAGATACAACCTATCCATAAAAAACACGGCTTATGTAACAAAACATATAAAAGAAAATGAGTAAGTTAACAAACGAAATGACGATAACTCTAAGATATTATTAAGAAAGCAATGTTAAAAGATCATATATGATATCCTATTAATGTAAATGATTATAGTATAATTGAATAAAAATTATTTCACCATTATACATGAGTTTAACCTACCCCAACCAACGAAAAGTAAAAGTTATGGGTTTATTTCACAATCTCTTTATTATCTGAGGTTGTTTATACGTAATAATCTACTGGGACTTCTTTATCATCCACATCCATGTTTCTTAAAAATGTATTTCAAAACATTTTTACTATTTGCTAGAATATGGGTTAAAGTCATTTATACCCTTGTTGACTTTTATAAGTGGTTTATAAAGGAATTTTTCCGTCGTTTTCCAAACAAGGTCCTTTTTAACCTTTTCGACAGAATTAAGGTAAGAATGTTTTTTTAACTTATACGGCGGGTGCGGCTATTTTCCACCGTTATAAAATCGTTGAAGCTTACCTTACAAGCTTATAAGAATATTTTCAAAGAAAATGTTTTATTTTATAAATATATGACTCTTAAATGATTTCAAAATAGAAAGAGAAATTTCTCTAAAAAGAGTTTTGATTTCATCTATGTCAACATCCTTTGATGGATTTTACGCTTATTTAAACTTGATTTATTATGATACAAAACTTCTATATTGTATTGAAGTTTTGTGATATGTTTGACTGTGGATGTATTATTTTTATACCATTCATGGTTTACGGATGAAGTATTTACATTTTGTATGCTAGTTTTATTACGAATGTTTATGTTATGTTTAAACCTTTTCATATGGGAATGCATTAGACTTAATTTGTGACAGGTGGATCCCTCTATAGCTCCTAGATGCATCGGTAGGTCTCATTAGACAAACTAGTGTCTTGGAATAAGGCCTCGACAAAATCTTATTTGTAGTCTTAGCACGAGGCCTTGGCTATGTGGTTATGTTAGTCTGGCATTATGCATTCCATCATTATGAAAGTGGTTATTGATATTGCATGTGATTATTCGATTAGTAGAATATCCATGTGAATAAGTAAATGGAATTATTTCATTTTATTTCTGCCATATTAGGTTGAAGTTCAAGTTTAAAAGTCTTTTGTTTTAGTTATACATTGCCTTAAACGTTTATTCTTATTTATGAAAGTTTTCGCTATATTGTTATCCTTACTAGGCATTTGAGCTCACCCCTTTTCTATGTTTTATTTTTTCCAGGATGTAAAGAAGTAATTTATGAATGACCTTCCAAGATAGTATGAGGGGATAAGAGTGTGGACTATGGAGACTATATTGTTGTAGTTTTTATTTTATGATTTAATGTAAACTTTATTAATGTATCTAGTTATTCCAAGGCTACTAAACTAATCAGTATTTTGAGATTTGATCTTTCTTGTGATCATGCCAATGTTATGTAATAATTCACCAACTCTGGTTAACTGGGGTCGGGGCGTTACATGCGTGGTCACTGCACTGTGGGCGGTAGCCGTATCGTTAGCCTGGTTGCCCGTGCAAATGTATAACGACTGAAATAAACAAATGTTTTATGTAAATAAAGTGAGGTGAATGTATAATTTGTAATAATAATAATGTTATTATGTAATTAATAATATTATTATTAATGAGGTGTTATTATTAATATTATGTTTATTATTATTATTATTATTTTAATTATTATTATTTTTATTATTATAGATTTTATTATTATTATCTTTATCATCGTTGTTTTAATTATAATTGTTATACTTATTATTTTTCATGTTATTAATTACTATTATTATTATTATCTTAATTGTTGTAATTTTTATTAGTATTATTTTCTAGTTTTATTATTAGTATTATTATTATTATTATTATTATTATTATTATTATTATTATTATTATTTCTATTATAAAATGAAAAAAAAAATAAGAAACCCAAAATCTACCCGTCTAGCTCCCCCTACCCCGTTCCGCACTACAGCGCCACCTTCCCCTTACCTGTGATCTGCCGCCCCATCCTCATCTACTCCCCCTATCACCCCGCTGCCCCTCAGGGTTGCGCGTGCCCTCCGCCTCACCTTGAACCTCCAAATGTCCCTGTATACAGCCGCCCAGCCTCGCCTCTGCCTTGCGACTCCCCACCCGTGTCACGCCTCTATCCAGCAGCCTCGCCCGACTACGATCTAGCCCCCAACTGCTCGCCCTTCACCCTGCTAGCCTCGCCCGCCCGCGATCTGGCCCCCAGCTGCTCGCCCTTCCCCCTGCCAGCCTCGCCCTTCCCTTTTCAACTCCATAAGATCTCTCCCAGAACCCTCTCCCCTCATTGCACCCTCGACATGCTCTTACAGCGGACCTCTTCACCTCTGGCCCCCTCTACAGTAGTCCCCTCCTACTGGCACCCCTTCCTGCACTAGTCACACAGAACCATCCGATAGTGAGGAATCGTGTCTCTCCCTCTTCATCTCCCAACCAGCATCCAGTCGGTCCACTGCCAGCGCACCAACCCTCCATCTAGCCAATGGCAGTGAACCCCCTCCCCTGTCTGGTTGTTTTTTTTCCTCTCTGGCTACCTCTGGTACAACCCGCAGCCCCCCTTGTGGTAGTATTTTCTTAATTTTTTTGGTGTTCTCCGTGGTTTATGGTTTATTGGTTGCGGATTAAATCATGTTTTTGTGCATCAGACTTATTCCATAGGGTGTTTTTGGCTTCTTGTTGGTGTGGTTACGATGTGAACGAGGTTTCGCACCGGTTTCGGGAGATCCGTCAACATTTTAGGTAGGTGATTCCGCCTATAAGAATTGTTTGATGAATTAACTCACCCATTTAATTAATTTTTAAATTCATTGATCAGTTTTCTTGTTGTGGATATAGCTTTACTTGGGGTTTAATATATTTTTGGATGTGTTTCATATATGAACTCATATTGTCCCACTTAATATTATTTTATAAGTTGTGCAATTGGTTTATTAAATTATACAAAGGTTGGGAATCATGTTTTAGTATGGTGTTTGTGTACGGTTAGTTTTAAAAGAGGATTTTGGGTGTGTTTTTAGTACAACTCCTTGTGGTATTTCGAGAAATAATTTTATAAATTTTCAAATGATTTGTTGAATAATTTGGATTCTGTGAATTTGGTTTTGAAAATATGTTTAGGCGCACATGCTTTTAAATGTATTTTTCAACGTTTTATGCGCTTTTGTCCAGTTTTGCACTCTATTGGTTTCTGGAAATGACATTTTGGATCTTTAAAATTATTAGTGAGTTATTTTGGTGTTGTGTGATCTTTCTAAACACTTTTTGGATTTTTAATATGGTTTAATAATTAAGGTTGATGGAATGAGTTGTGTTTTGAAAACATGTTGAGCTGGTTCTTTTGTGTTGTTTGTTCATTTTTATTATTTTCAGTCAGTGGTTATGTGTTTTTAGTTGTTTTGTGTTTGTTGCAGCACGTTTGCAAGGTAACCCCACGATATTGCGGGCATCATCCTGCGCTTGCTTGTATGCATGAGCGAGTCGTGCCGCGTCATTGTTTTCAGACAATGAGCCGAGGTAGGTCCCCCACTGCACTCTCCTTTAAATTTAGAATTTATTGACTGATTGATATTTTATTAATTTTAATAAATGGGAAATAATATAAAATAATTATTTTTTTAATGATTATATGCTGTAAAAAGAATCATTTATTTTATACACAAGCCTTGAAATATTTTCTTGATGAACAGACGCCCAGTAGTGAAAGAATACCCGTTTGGCGTTTAAACATAATTCAAAAAATTCCAAATGTAGTTCGGGTTTATTGATAAATGATTTATTTTGATGTGTGAACAAGTGTTTTGGTTCTCTGGAGAAACGAGGATTTTCTTTAAAATTGGTGAAGTCCAGTTTGGAACTTTAATAAAATAAATTATTTTGGAAAACTCTCTTCAGGGTGACTCAGGGGTGATCTTTGGTGTTCCTTGATTGTATTAGTTGTGTGTGATGTTTGTGCTACTTGATTTACTTTTTTGAATCACCCCTTTTCTGTTTATTATATGTGTTGACATGGGAACACGACATAGTAAGTGAATCTTCTGAGAATGATTGATGCACTAGTTTAGATTACACACTGGCTCGTGGCCCTTAGTACGGATTATACTCTACTAGGGGATTGAGCCACTCAGTTAGGCCATGTAGGGAAACACTGGGTGTTAGGGAATTATGACATCATCTAGAGTAGGCATGCCTTCAGGATGAGTCACATGTATGGTAAGTTTTGGATTGTTCACGAGCTCCTAGGTTTGACCCATGTTTTCTTCAGTGTTTATTTTTATGTGGAAGACGATTGAGAAGTCTAGTTCAGTTCTTGGACCCTGTGTGCCACTTCTTTTCCATTTTCCTTAGTGTGTGTTGTCTTTTGTGTGTGGTTTTCCCTTTGACTAACAACTGAAATTTGAATTTCTAACTTGTTCACAGAAATGTTTTAAAATTCAATGCACCTTTTCCTTTCAAACATTAAACTTTTTTTAAAATTTAAAAGGGTAATAGAATGTTACTTGTCTTAGAAATGGAATTCAGTGTGTAGAAACCATATTTTGTATAATTTTTTTCAAACCTGGAATTAGTAAATTTATTTGTTTAAAGGTGGTGCATTGGGAATAGTTTGGTGGGCACGCCTACTGAGTTTTAGTACTCACACCTATAGTGTTTTCCAGTTTTTAGTTTTTTTGCTGGTTTGACTTGAGCTCTCTCAATGTGGGAGAGAGTTGGTTTTGGACTAATGAGTTACTCTAGGAGTCACGAGGAGTTTTGGTCGTGGTAAGTTTAGTTTTCTATTGTTGGTTGTTCCTCCTTTTTAGTGTCATTTATTTGCCTTTCATTACTTTATTTTTTTCGGATGCTTTACTTGTCTTTCATTTATGGGCCAAATCATTCCCTCTTGTTTAGATTTGATTCCTGGCACTAGTTTCCAACTTGTGGGGATCGGGAACACCCATTGGCCCTTGCTGTGAGCCGTCTCAGGTGACCAGTTCAGGGTCGACCCGGGTTGGTTAGTGACAAAATGGTATCATAGGAGGCCCTTTTAATTTGGGGTGTCTGATAGATGGAGATTAGGACTTTCGGGACTCGATAGGTAGGTATGGGAAGGACGTCATGAACCCTCGCCCGTTCCGAACCTCGAGTCACTAGGGGTCGTCTGGGAATTGAGTTCTTTTCTCATTCTGATTTGTTTTGGATTAAGGGATGACAATGGAGGTAAACTAATGATACGTTGTGATTTTACATGGATTAGTGACCCATGTAGAGTCTTTGTACACAGTTTAAGTTCTTCCTAGTCATTGACGCTTACTTGGGGCATGGACCACTACCATGTCGCTAGGTTAATCAGGACTACTAGTCCCTCTCTTCGGTGATTTGATGCAAGTTAAGTGTCATCTTGGTTCTGGTTATGGTAAGTGCACTTTTAAAAATGAAAAAAGGTTTTTGAAATGAGAACGTTTTCTTTTAAATGGAATTAAATTTGTGAAAGTGATTTTCAAAACTGAAAGCTCTTAGTCCAAAAATCCAGTGGTCACTTGGCACTGGTAGATATATAGTTTCTGTTCAACCTTGGGTACTCTTTATGAACGTTTTCACATGTTAGGGAATGTATGGGAAGCATGTGTTGGTGTGTATGGATGAAAGTGGATGAAGACATGTGCAACGGTTCATGGGATTACTGGGGTGTGCACTTGGAAGTAAAGGCTTGATCATGTTTTTCTAAAGTGAATTTAAAATGGGAAATGATTTTTGAATAATTGAATTTGGTTTGAAAAGTGGGTTTGGGTATTTGGAAAGTGGTCTTGAAGGAAGGCGGTTTTGAAATCAAAAATGGAAAGGGGATTTTGGAAGAGGAATTTTTGAGTTTTGTTTTTATTTGCTTGTTTATTTTGAGCTAGTTGTTTTGGATGAAGGAGTTTTATTTGATGTTGATTCATCTTGATATCAGTTTTGGCTCCAATTTGTATATATTGTTCCAAAAATGTCGCCCAGAAAGGTCATCAAGGTTTTTGAGGATTCATTCCCAATTTTTTTTCCTTCTCAGACATTGTCTATACTTAACGGTGATTGAGGTCTGTCAAAGTTAGTTATGTGGTTTGAAGAAGTTGAGTGTGTTTTTAGGATGTTGGGAACTCCAATCTGTTAGAGTTTGAGTTGTCCTGGGATTATTTGAGTGTTCGACATTAGATGAATGAGAGTTTCTCACCCCCACCGTTAATGCAAGTTTGGATGACATGGGATGTCTTTAAATCCATCTTCGTCTGATGGTTTACACCCAAAGAAGTGAAGACGAATAAAATGGGAAGATCTCATTCATATTCAGCAAGGAAAACATACGGTTAAGACTTATGTTGACCATTTAAAGGAGATTTTGTCCTTTTCTCCATATGTAGCATCATAGGATTTGATGAAGAATCCTCTCTTCATCAGGGGTCTTCATCTAGAGATCAAGGAGCATGTCCTCCCTTCGAAGGACCATTGTTTGGAGAAGTTGGTGGATGAGGCGTTTTTAGCGGAGTTGGTATCTAGAGCGCACATGGTTGGAAATCCATTGTATTCGGTTGCTTGCAAAGGTTCCCCATCTGGAAAGCAGGGTGTCCCAAAGGAACCCATTTCTAAAGAGTCATTTGCAGTGGTTCTGGTTTCTAGTTCATCAGAACGTTCAGTGGTATGCCACCAGTGTGGCCGATTCGGGCATGTGAAGTCGTCATGTTGCATCCCTTCGAAGACCTGTCATCATTGCGGATGTCTGGGTCATCTAGAGAAGTTTTACAGGAAGCTTTGCCTGAAGAAGACGTTGTGATCGAAGGATTGTAGTGCCTGACTGCAATCCAAGAGATGCTTCAGCCATCAGAACCCTAACCACAGATCTTGGGGAGAAGCTCTCACATAGTCAAGAGCTTTCGGGGGTGTGAAGCCTCAGTTTGGTTTTTGTGTTCTATGTTGGAAGTAGACCATTAAAGACTTTCTATTCTTATTTCTCTATTGTTAAAGTTTTTATGTTGTTGAAAGTTCATTGTTTTGTCGTGGAGTTATGTCAGACATGCTCTATTGTAATCTAAATAGTTTTGTTTGTCGAGTTAGGGTTTTCTGCATTGTTTGTTTTTCTTAAGAGTGTGATTGACCCTTGTATGGGACGATCTTGGTTTAGTGGTGTTCGTTTGGAGATGCAAGTGCCTGCGGAGGATTCCAGTCTTGCGGTTATGCTCGAGTTTACTTCTTGGGTTAAGTTCTGCTTAGAGGTCCTTCTCTAGTGTTTGGGATTTATTTGGTCTAAGTCGAGAATTCCATGTTTCAGCGGAGGTGTTCTTTCGCTTGAGCTATAGAGGTTAGTCTGGATTGGTTGGGAGTTCCTGTGTCCCCCCCCCCTCCCGGGGTGGTATGTTTGGGTGTTCAAATTTTCACACTAGTTGAGTTCTTGTGGTGGGGAGAACCCTCTAATATTCTCTCATTCTTTTATGTTGTGGTTTCTTCTGATTTTATTTGGGCATGGATTCTTGTATGGTCCATCATTCAGCTCGGTGACTTTCTGAGGGAAGAAAGTGTCTGTGGTGGGGAGAATTGTCACACCCGGACTTATTAAATTATTTATATTTTATTATTTCTTGGTTTTGGGTCAACGCACCAATGTCCAGGCCAGTTTCTAACTAAAATTTTTTGTCGATTAATATTTTTAGTGGGTTTCAGAACCATCTGTCATCACTGCACCATAGGCGGTAGCCGCGTCGTTAGCCCGGTATCCCGCACAAATGTCTAACGACTGAAATAAATAAATTTCTTATGTAAATAAAGTGAGGTGAATCTCTAATTTGTAATAATAATAATGTTATTATATAATTAATAATATTATTATTAATGAGGTGTTATTATTAATATTATGTTTATTATTATTATTATTATCCTTTTAATTATTATTATTTTTATTATTATAGCTTTTATTATTATTATATTCATCATCGTTATTTTAATTAATATTGTCATTCTTATCATTTTTATTTTTATTAATTATTATTATTGTTGTTGTTATTATTATCTTAATTATTGTAATTTTTATTAGTATTATTTTATAGTTTTATTATCATTATTATTATTATTATTATTACTATTATGAAATGAAAAAAATAAGAAACCCTAAATCTACCTGGCAAGCTCCCCCTACCTCGTTCCACACTGCAGCGCCCCCTTCCCCTTACCTGCAATCTGCCTCCCCGCCCTCGTCTACTCCCCCTGTCACCTCGCTTTCCCTCAGGTATGTGCGCGCCCTTCGCCTCACCTCGCACATCCACCCGTCTAGGCAAACAGCCTCGCCTCATCCTGCTGACTCACCACCCGCGCCGTGCCTCTATCCAGCAACCTCGCCTGACCGCGATCTAGCCCCCAGCTGCTCGCCCTTCACCCAGTCGGCCTCGCCCTTCTCTGTTCAGCTCCAACGGATCTCGCCCTGCAACCTCTCCCCTCGTTGCGCCCTCGGCATGCCCCAGTAGTGGCCCCCGTCGCCTCTGGCCCCCCTCTGCAGTAGATCCCTCCTACCGATGCCCCTCCCTACACTGGCCGCACAGCACCATCCTGTAGTGAGGACTCGTGTCGCTCCCTTTTCATCGGCCAACCATCATCCATCCGGTTCATTTCCAGTGCACTAACCCTCCGTCCAGCCAGCGGCAGCGAACTCCCGCCCCTATCCGGTTGTTTTTTTCCCTCTCTAGCTACCTCCAACACAACCCGCAACCCCCCTTGTGGTATTATTCTGTTAATTTTTTTTGTTTTCTCCTTGGTTTATGGTTTATTGGTTGTGGATTAAATCATGTTTTTGTGCATTTCACTTATTCCGTAGGGTGTTTTTGGCTTCTCGTTGGTGTGGTTGTGGTGCGAACGAGGTTTCACACCAATTTCGGGAGCTCCGTCAACGTTTGAGTTAGGCGATTCTGCCTATAAGAATTGTTTGATGAATTAACTAACCCATTTAATTAATTTGGTAATTCATTGATCAGTTTTCTTGTTGTGAATATAGCTTTAATTGAAGTTTAATATATTTTTGGATTTTTTTCAAATGTAAACTCTTGTTGTGCCACTTAATATTATTTTATAAGTTGTGTGGTTTGTTTATTAAATTATATAAAGGCTGGGAATCATGTTTTAGTATGGTGTTTGTGTACGGTTAGATTTAAAAGAGGATTTTGGGTGCGTTTTTTGTATAACACCTTGTGGTATCTCATGAAATTTATTTATAAATTTTCAAATGATTTTTTGAATAATTTGTGCCACTTAATAGTTTTGCGTTTGTTTTAGCGTGTTTACGAGGTAACCCTACGATATTGCGGTCATCAGCCATTGCAAGCTTGTATGCCTGCGGGAGGCGTGTTGTCTCACTGTGTTTGGACAGCGAGCTGAGGTAGGTCCCCCACTGCACTCGCCTTTAAATTTAGAATTTATTGATTGCTTTATATTTTATTAATTTTAATAAATAGGAAATAATTTAAAATAATTAATTTTTTTATGATTATTTTGTGTAAAAAGAGGTGTTTATTTTACACACGACACTTGAAATATTTTCTTGATGAAGGTACACCCAGTAGTGAAAGAATTCCCATTTGGAATTTAAACATAATTCACATAATTTCAAATGTAGTTTTGGTTTATTGATAAATGATTTATTTTGAAGCGTGAACAAGTGTTTTGGTTCTCTTGAGAAATGAGGAATTTCATTAAAATTGGTGAAGGCCCATTTGGCACTGTAATAAAATAAATTATTTTGGAAAACTCTCTTTAGGGTGACTCAGGGGTGATCTTTGGTGTACCTTGACTTCATTGGTTTTGTGTGATGTTTGTGCTACTTTATTGACTATGTTGACTCACCCCTTTCCTGTTTATTATATGTGTTGACATGGGAACCTGGCATAGTGGGTGAATCTTTTGAGAATGATTGTCGCACTAGTTTAAATTATGCACTAACTAGTGGCCCTTAGTACGGATTATACTCTGCTAGGGGATTGGTCCCCTCGGTTAGGACATGTATGGAAACACCGGGCGTTAGATCTTTATGAAGTCATCGAGAGAAGGCATGCCTTCAGGATGAGTCACATGTATGGTATGTTCTGGATTTTTCACATGCTCTTAGGTTTGACCCATGTTTTCTTTAGTGTTTATTTTTATGTGGAGAATGATTGAGAGATCTAATTTGGTTGTTGGCCCCTGTGTGCCCCTTATTTTCCATTTCCCTTAGTGTGTGTTGTGTGTTGTGGGTGGTTTTCCCTTTGACTAACAACTGAAATTTGAATTTCTAACTTGTTTGTATAAATGTTTTAAAATGTAATGCACCTGTTCCTTTCAAACATTAAACTTGTTTTTAAATTAAAACGGGCAATGTACTGTTACTTGTCTTCGAAATGGATGTGTGTGTGTAGAAACCCATATTTTTTATAATTTAGTTCAAACCTAGAATTAGTAAATTTCTTTGTTTAATGGTAGTGCATTGGGAATAGTTCTTTGGGTACGCCTACTGAGTTTTAATACTCACGCCTATATTGTTTTCTGGTTTTTTGTTTTTTTTCAGGTTTGACTTGAGCTCTCTCATTGTGGGCGAGAGTTGGTTGTGGATTGGAGAGCGACTCTCGGAGTCGCGAGGAGTTTTGGTCGTGGTCTGGTTAGTTTACAGTTGTTGGTTGTTCCTCCTTTTTCGTGTCATTTATATGCCTTGTGTTACTCTATTTTTTTCCTCTTCATTACTTGTCTTTCATTTATGGGCCAAATCATTCCATCTTGTTTAGTTTTGATTCCTAACACTAGTTTCCAGCCTATGGGGATCGGGAACGCCCCGCGGGCCTTATCAGGAGCCGGATCGGCTGACCAGTTCAGTGTTGACTCAGGTTGGTTCGTGACATAATACAAATCTATGGATTGAGAGGTCTAGTGTCTTGGGAAATTAGGAACATTACATAACTACTTAGAACATAAAATACAACATCTTTATTGAAAACTTTTTTTATATGACCAAAACATTGCTTCATACTTAGCATTGCATGAGATTACATGCGGACATACATAAGAAAATGGTGATCTATAAAGCCCAGTAAGGGAGTAAATAGGGCATAACATGAAGAATATAGTACATGCTAGGAAATAATCATATCAATGAAGCATAAGAAAAAAAACAACATAAAGGTATGATATAGCATGATTATCATAACATGGAAATGTGGCAACAACATTAAACATGATATTAGCATGATCCAAGGATCATTGCACATAGAGCATGATAAAACCCTCATTGCACTTGAATTAACATGATTAAACCCTCATTACACTTGAATGATCATGAGAAACCCCTCATTTCACATGGCATGTCATGATATTATTCTTTACCCAATACATTAGAGCACTATTAGGGTGGGCCCTTTATTAATATTTCATTTCATTATAAGTGTGTCACATGGATCATTAAACATGGATTCATTAAACATCATAATTTATTCCACAAATAAGAGATGTGAAATTTATAAATTTAATTCCTCAATAAACAAGGACATGTGCATAAAGGTGAATAAATTTGATAGATAAATGGGTATGGTATTCACTTACACATTGATTTTGGTATGGGAAATTTTGGTGTAACTTTGGAAACATAACGATGTAAAATAGAAACCATAAAATGGGTTAATGTAATTTTGATTCATAATTTAAAATAATTTCTTAAATATAAATGAGAATAGAGAAATTCCTTAAGGAATTTCGGCACGGTAACGGGTGTACATGGGAGGCATTAATGAGAGATAAAGAGGTATCTCATCATTAAAAAATAAAAAGGGAAGTATGGTCGAGGTTAGAAATCATACCCCATGATTTTTAATTGAAAATAAAAGTGTATAAAAACATAATAAAATTTGGACAAAATTAGAAAGGAAGAAATCACTTACAGAATATCGGCATGGTAACGGGTGTACTTAGAGGCATTAATGAGAGAGAAAGGGGTATATAATCATTAAAACATATGTAGGAAAGTATATGGTAGATGAGATATCATACTCAAACATTTTTAATTAAAAAAAATGGGTATAACAATATAAATAAATTTGGACAAAAATGATAAAGGAAGAAATCTCTTACGGAATTTCGGCATGGTAACGGGTGTACTATGGGGAATTAATGATAGAGAAAGGGGTATATAATCTTTAAAACATAAGGATGGATGTATAGGGGATGTAAAAAATTATAACCCAACATTTGTAATTGAAAATAAAAGGGCATGGAAATATAAGGAAACTTGGACATAAATAAGGAAGGAAATTGAGAATCACTTACTTGTAAGTGTGACTCAAAAGGCTTGGGAGAGTCTTGAGAGAGGATTATAGGGAGCTTAGGGAACCTTGGGAGGATTATAGAGAGAGGAGGTCAGATTAGGGACTTTATTAAAGGGTTTTGACTGAAGAGAAGTGGTATCTTGGGTGGGTTTTTATATGAAAAGAGAGGGGAATTGTTTAATATTTCACAAACTTAGGTTTTGGAATCTATATAAGTTAATATTTAATTCCAAAATCCAACCCATGGTTTTTTCCCCTATTTCTTTCAAAATAGGAGTGGAAAACATTATTTTATAAGGTATATGGCCTAAATTCTTAAAATATTAGGCTTGCGTATGTGGAGGTGAGTCACACTCTTAAGGAAATCATTTTAAAAGGCTAAAATATTTTATAAGTATTGGAGGGTCCATTAAGGCACCATAAAAATAATCAAAATAATCTAAAATAGGATTATATTAAATTTAAAAGATATTTCATCCAAAAATACCTTTTATAATACTTCATTACATCACTATTGGGTCATTATTATGTCATAAAACACATTATATATTTAAATGATATTTAATTTTTACCCAAAAATTCGAATGTCTCAGAAAAATATGAAAACTTCCCCATTAGATAATTTCAACATCCTGAATCCAAAATTGTTATTAATTTTATATAAATAATTTTGAAAATATTTAAATTTTAAATTTTAAAATAAAAACTGACATTTATTGAAATTTCATGGGTTTTGACAAAAATTGTTCTCAAACATTAATAAAAAATTAATTGTATTCATAAAAAATAATACAATAATTTATATTTTATAAAAATTAATTTAGTAATAATATTTTAATAAATATTATTTTATTTAAAAATACATTAATTTGTTAAAATATATTTCTTAATTGAATTTAAATATTAACTAAAAATACTATTTGTGATTTAAAAACCATTTACAAAGTAACAATAATAAAATGAATTTATATTCATTATTATATAAAAAACTAATGAAAAGAATCACAGTGATAGGGTCTCATTACATAACCCCTTATAACACATGCATAAGACCTTGGGGTAAGGTGTGCAATGGTGACAGACTCTTGGGATGGCTTGGATAACATCGCTTACGTGGTAATCTCTGTTAACTTCCACTTCTCTCGTAGGTGATTCCATTCAAGATTACAGTGTTGAAACTCGACATGGTATAGTTCATGAGTGAATCCCAATGATGATACCTCCTTTACAAGCTCCAACAAATGGGCTTCATATGGAGAAATTCTACAGGATGAGGATATCACTTCCTTTTTCTGAGTAAATTTGATTTGTTAAAGCCGTATATTTATACTTATCATGTGATCACTATTCAATAGCTATATTATAAATGGTAACAATTCATAACGGTATTTTTAAATCCAAAAACATAAAACCAAGGAAGTGTATATGTTTTATATTACCATTTTACATAATAATACATTTAATTAGATCAAGATGAATTTTCATTAATAAAATTTTGGGTTGTTACAATCTCCCCCCCCCCCCCCACTTAAGAAATTTCACCCTAGAAATTTCCTTTTCCCATGCTAAAACAGAGGAGGGTAATGTTTTTCATCACTTTAATCGATTCCCACATTTCTTCTTCAAAATTATGGTTTCACCACAACACCTTCACAATGGGAATTGCCTTATTTTGTAGAACTTTTTAACTAGAATCTATTATCTTCACTGGATTCTCTTCATATGAGTAGTCATTCTCCAATAGTACCACCTAGGGATTGAGTACATGCGATGGGTCAGGTATATACTTCCTCAAGAGTGATACATGGAATACATCATTTACTTGAGATAGGTTTGGTGGGAGTGCTAGTGGATAGGCCACTACTCCAATGTGATCAAGGATCTCAAAAGGGCTGATATACCTTGTACTAAGCTTTCCATTCTTCCCAAATCTCATAAATCTCTTCCACGGTGATATGTGGAGGAATACCGTGTCTCCAACATCAAACTCTAGGTATCCTCAATGATTATCATCATAACTCTTTTTTCGACTCTAAGAAGCTTTAATTTCCTGCTGGATGGTCTAAACCTTCTCCACCATTTCTTGGACCATTTACAAACCTAGGATTTTTCTCTCCATAACTTCATCCCAACATGTCGATGTCCTATACCTCTTCCCATAAAGGGCTGCAGAAGGAGCCATTTTGATGCTTTATTGGAAATTGTTATTGTAATAGAACTCAACTAGCGGAATTTGTTGATCCCATCCTCCTCTGAATCTCAATCATCATGTTCTAAACATGTCCCCAAGTGTTTGTATAATCTTCTGCTATTATCCATCTATTTGAGGATGATAATCAGTACTGATGTTCATCTCAGTATTCAGAGCATGTTGGAGACTCTTCTAAAAATTATAGGTGAATCTTGGATCTCAATCAGATACAATAGATAGTGGTGCTCCATGCAGCCTTACCACTTATCTGATGTATATCTGTGCCACTTGATCCAATGATAAATCCTCCCAAATTTCAATGATGTGTGGAGTCTTTGTAAGACGATCCACAACAACCAAGATAGAATTGTTTCCTTTCAATGTATTCGGAAGTCAGGTGACAAATTCCATGTTGATGTTCTTCCATTTCCATGTTGGTATGGGTAATGGTTGCATCATCCATTTAGACGTATGCCTCTCAGCCTTAACTTTCTAGCATAACAAGAACTTTGATGTACACTCTACAATCTCACTCTTAATTTTATCCCACCAATCAAGCTCTCAGATATCTCAATGCATAATTGTGTTTCCTGGGTGAATGGACAAATTTGAACTATGTAAATCATACAAAAGTTCATTCTTTAACTCTGAATTTTAGAGAACACATAGTCCTGTCCCAAATCTCACAATTACTTATTCATTAACATTGAACTCTGAGGACTTCACTTTGTTGATAGTTTCCACTTTCTTTTCAATTCTTGCATCATCCTTTTGATCATCCTTTAACCTTTCCAAAATAAATGAATGAGAAATAATTTGTGAAAGGATTAAAGATGTTCCATTAATTATGATTCCCATGTCCACATTCATCAAATCTAAGAAGATTAGATCCTTTCAAAGTCTTATTAATGATAGAATCACTAGTTCATTTTTATATAGATCATCTGCCACCTTGTTCGCTTTCCCATGGTGGTAATGGATTGATAAATCACATTCTTCGATCAGCTCTAAACATATTTGTTGGTTCATGTTCAACTCTTTCTATGTGAATATATACTTGAGTCTTTTTTGATCCTTATATATTTCACACTTCTCCCCAAAGAGGTAATACTGCCAAATTTTAAAAGGGAAGATTATTACAGCCAAATCCAGATCATGTGTTGGAAATTTTTACTCATGAACATTCAATTTCCTTGAAGAATAGGCAATTACTTTGTCATTTTTTATAAACACATATCCCAAGCCCTTCTTCGAAGCATCACTGAATACCACAAAAATTTCTCCTCTTGCAGGTAGTGTGAGCATGGGCATAGTGATAATCCTCCTTTTTAACTCCCTGAAGCTCTCTTCGCATTAATCACTAAAAAAAACTTGACTCCCTTTCGGGTTATCTTAATAAGAGGGTTTGACAGTCGTGATAAATTTCTCACAAATCGGTGATAATATCCAGCTAACCCTACGAAGCTATGGACATCAGTCGCCGACATTGGCCTCAGACATCCCTCAATTGCAGTTGTCTTGGAGGGATCCACGGATATCCTATTGCTTGTGATTATGTAACCTAATAATGAGGCTTCCTTAAACCATAACTTACACTTGTTGTACATTGAATAGAGCTTCTCCTTTTTCAAGGTTTCTAGTACAGTGCTTATATGCTCCTCATCCTCCTTGGTTTTGGAGTATATTAGAATATCGTCTATAATGACTACAAAAAATTTGTCGAGGTATTCTATAAAGACTTTATTAATCAATGTCATGAATATTTCTAGAGAATTATAGAGTTTTAAAGGAATTACTAATAATCCATAGTGCATGTACCTTGTACGAAAATCAGTATTGGGGATATCCAACTTCTTCACCCTTACATGGTAATATCCCAACCGCAAATCCACCTTGGAGAAGTATTGTTCTCCACATAGATGATCGAAAAAGTCATCAATTCATGTAAGAAGATACTTTTTCACTATCATGATTTTTTTGAGCTCATGATAATCAATGAAAACGCACATTGACCCATACGTTTTCTTGAGAAAGTTGACTGGTTCACCCCATGGTGAATCACTTGGGCATATAAACCCTTTATCCAGATTATCTGATAGTTTTTTCTTTAGCTCCTCAACCTCCACAATAGCTATTCTATATAGAGTCTGGAAAATCCCCAGGAATAAGATCAATTAAGAATTCAACATATCTTCTAGGAGGATGAATAGGCAATTACTCGGGAAACACTTCAGCAAATTCCCTCACAATAGGCATGTCTTCAAGGATGGTTACTTCCTTAAACATAATCATCTGAGAAAGATACTCTTTCTCATAGGGTAGTAATATCCATGTCTGAGATGATGGTCATAATAAGGTTCATCATCTTCCTTGCACTTGTACAGAATCGGGGGGTCGATTCTCCATATGGAGAGTGATTTCCCTCTCAGGGTAATTTATGTTGGCTATATATAAGGAAAGACAATCCATGCTAATAATTTCATCAAATTCTACCAGAGGGAGTATGACAAGGTTTGCCGAGAATTTCAATCCAAAAATTATGACAGGGGAGGAGTTATATTAATGGGATGAATTGATTGCCCCATTTTTAGTTCTCACTGACATCTTTACTTCTATGATTTTTGTTGGTGTTGGGATTGTTCTACTAAACGTTCGAGATATAAAATAATGTGTAGAAGCCTAAATGATGACCCTACCTTTCACTTTTTAATTCTGGTTCTACCTTATTTGATATAGACAATGGATGATAACCTTAAACTATTAAACACATAAAGGGGAATCCAATGAAAAAAAGGGTAACTTATAAATTACATTTATTTCATCAACTTATTAATTTATTATATTCAATATATGTAATCCATGATCTACTTCCCAACATATATTCTTAGGGGAATTTTTTTATTCCATTAATAATGGTTCATACTAAACCTATGAATTTACCAATGGATATCCACTGGGAGTATTGAACCAAGAGTGTAGCAAGGCCCATTTTATTTCACCAGTTCCCATTCAATTTTAGCTCAAAGCAGTGTTTTCGGGTTTTACCACTAGATACATATGTTCTAGATCCACCTCTACATGTTCGTATCCAGACAGGGATTTATTTTCTTGAAAAACCACTTACTCTATAATCACCAAAATTTAGGGATGTTTTTATTATACGTATACTTATCCCTAAGTCTTTCACTATGGGTTTCTAGTCCTAATCCCTAAAATAACTAAACATATCCTTTGATATCAACTATAACATCCCTACTCTATATTAGACACTTAAACATGACTTATTACATAAACTTGCACTTAATATAAATCTGATAATCGAGAGGTCTATATTATTGGGAAATTAGGAAAATTACATTAAAACATGGAATATAAAATAAAACATCTTTATTTAAAATTTCTTATACAGGACCACAACATTTCTTCATACTTAGCAATTTATGGGATAACCTGAGGACATACATAAGAAAAGGGTGAGCTATAAAGCCATGTAAGGGAGTAAAAAAAGAATTACATGAAGAATATAGTACATGTTAGTAAATATTCTTATCAATGGATAAAAAGATAAACATTAACATAAAGGAATCATATAGCATAATTATCATAACATGGAAATGTGGCAACAACATTTAACATGATATTAGTATGATCCAATCCTCATTGCACATGAAGCAAGAGTAAACCCTCGTTGAACTAGAATAAGAATAATTAAACCATAATTTAACTTGAATTATCATGATTAAATCCTCATTGCACATGGATTATGAAGATACTATTCTTTACCTAATGCATTGGAGCTCTATCAGGGCGCACCCTTTATAATCAATTCATTTCATGCATAAGTGTGCCGCCTAGATCATACAACATGGATTTATTAAACATCATAATTTTTTCCAGGAATAAAAGATGTGGAATATATAAATTTAATTCCTAAATCAACAAGTATATTTTCATAATTTTTAATACTCTTGATAGATAAATGTGTATGTTATTCACTTACATGATGATTTTGGCATGGGAAATTTTAGTGCAACTTCGGCAACAAAACGACGTCAAATAGAAACAATAAAATGGGTTGATGAGATATCCTAATTTATACATGAAATGGAAATTAATGGGGTCATGGAACATAATATCCCCACATATATAATGTAATTTGGATTCTTAATATAAAATAATTTCTTGAATTTATATGAGAAGAGAGATATTCTTTACGAAATTTCAGAATTGTAACGGGTGTACATGGGAGGAATTAATGAGAGAAAAAGAGGTATTTAATCATTCAAATATAAGGAGGTAGATATGGGAGAAGTGAGAAATCATACCCCAGATTTTTTAATTGATAATTAATCGGTATATCAATATAAAGAAATTTGGAAAAAAATGAGAAAGTAATAAATCCCTTACGGAATTTCATCATGGTAACGAGTGTACTTGGGGTCATTAATGAGAGAGAAAGGGGTCTACCATAATTCAAACATAAGAATGTATGTATGGTGGAAGTGAAAAATCATTCCTAGAAAATTTTAATTGAAAAAAAAGGTATAATAATATAAATAAATTTATAAAAAAATGAGAAAGGAAGAAATCCCTTAAGGAATTTCCGCATGGTAACGGGTGTACTTGGGGGGGATTAATGAAAGAGAAAGGGGTATATCATCTTTAAAACCTAAGTATGGAAGTATAGGGGAGGTGAGAAATTATACTCCAACATTTTTAATGTAAATTAAAATGTAATAACAATATAATGAAACTTGGATAGAAATAAGGAATGAAGGAAAGTGAGAATCTCTTACTTGGAAGTGTGATCCCAAAGGCATGGTAGAGGCTTGAGAGAGGATTATTGGGATATTAGGTCACCTTAAGGTTATTATAGAGATAGGAGGAAAGATTTGGGACGTGATAAAAGGGTTTTTAGTGAAGATAAGTAGAATCTTGGGTGGGTTTATTTAGGAAAATAGAGGGGGATTGTTTAATTTTTCAGAAACATAGGTTTTGGAATCTATATAATTTCATATTTAAAACTAAAAACCAACCCATCATTTTTTCCCATGGTTTTTTCCAAAGAGGTGTGTAAAAAATTATTTTATAAGGTCAATGTCCTAACTTCTTAAAATATTAGGCTTGCTTATGTGGAGGTGAGTCACACTCTTGCGGATATCATTTTAAAAAGGTGAAATATTTTATAAGTCTTAAAGGGACCACTAAGGCACCATAAAATTAATCAAAAAAATAAAAAATTACATTATTTTAGAGGTAAAACAAATTTTGTCTGGAAATACCTTTTATATTATTTTATTACATCATTATTGGGTCATTATGATGTCATAAAACACATTATATATTTAAACAGTGTTTAATTTTTACCCAAAAATTCAGTTGTCTTTAAAAATTATGTAAAATTTACCATTAGATCATTTCGATGTCCTGAATCCAAAAATGATATTAATTTTATCCAAATAATTTTCTAAATATGGGAATTTTAAATTTTAAAATAAAAACTAACATTTATTGAAATTTCATGGGTTTTGACAAAATTAGTTTTCAAACCTTAATAAAAAATTTAATTGTATTCATAAAAAATAATACAATCATTTATATTTAATAAAAATAAATTTTGTAAAAATATTTTATTAAAATATTATTTAATTAAAAAATCTATTTATTCATCAAAATATATTTATTAATTGAATTTAAATATTTACTAAAAATACTATTTGTGCTTTAAAAAAGATTTAAAAACTAACAATAATAAAATGAATGTATATTATTTATTTTATAAAAAACTAATGCACATAATCATAGTTCTAGGGTCTTGTTACGTAACCCCTTTTAACACCTACATAAGACCCAAGGGTAAGGTGTGCAATGGTGATAGACTCTTGGGGTGGCTCAGATATCATCACTCGAGTTGTAATCTCTATTCACAACCACTTCTCCTGTAGGAGATTACATTCAAGCTTAATTTTTTGAAGCTCGGTTTGGGCTTGGTCAAGAAATAATTCCAGTGATGCTACCTCCTTTAGAAGTTCCAAAAAATGGGCTTTATATGGAGTAATTATACTGGATGAGTCCATCGCTTCCTTTGTCTGAGTAAATTGGATTTGTTAAATCCCAATATTTATACTAATCATGTGATCACTCTTAAACGGCTATATTAGAAATGATAAAAATTCTTAATGCTATTTTAAAATCCAAAAAAAAACCAAGGAATTTCATATGATTTATATAACCATTTTACATAATAAGACATTTAATAAGATCAAGAGGAATTTTCATTAATAAAATTTTGGGTTTTTATAGGCATTGTCTACATTAGGACCTCCATGAAATGATTGAGATCACCCAATAAAAATTTCATCTTAAATTTAATTTCCATATAACTCTATAGTTATTTAAGTCACTGATAGTAAAATTTTCCAATTCGTGTTTATTGAGTTAGAGAAAAAAAATACCTACACTACTTGTGATTATATAATGAATAACTCATCCTTATACAATTCCAAATCACAAGACCTATTCATTAACTTTCACTACACTCATATTTCTATCCCATTTTAAATGGAAAATCGGCACATAAAATGCTGTATAAACCAAATTATATATTTATTCAATAATGTCTAATTATGACATATTCTCTTAAATTTTATTTCTATACTTGGGACTGAATACATTAATCCCTTCATCTTCAATCGTAATTCCACTATTTTTCATCATATTTTATTCATCGTGTTCCCTTATATATAATGTATTAAAAATAATTAAAAAATAGTTTATGTTATAACATTTATATTTGGTCCCTTTGCTATCCATCAAATTTTTTAAAAAATTAAATTCTGCTTTTTAGATAACACCTTATAAATAATGACTCTAAACCAACTTATAAACTATGGATTATGTGTGTTTGATATCCATCATTCATCCCTTGATGAATTCAAATGTCTACAAATTAATTTGTGGGATTCGATATACGGAGGAACATTTTTACTATTATGTAAAATGTAAAGATGAGATTTCTCCTACTCTATGATGGAAATTGTAACTATATATCTTCGAAAATCCCTTCACTCATAAGGTGTCCATTGTGATAAGATTTTTGGAGACCGATGCTATCAAATTACAATAGAAAATCAGTATGGAAGTCAAGTTTTTAGTCAAAAATATATTATTCTATAATAAACCATTTTACCTGACTTCAATTATTGACATAAAATTTCAAAATATTTATATACCATTAAATAGGGAACATCCATTGGTAATGGACTGGACCATATAGTTGAACCTCTCAAACCAAAAAAACCATCTAGTGGACTATTATATCAAAGAATAATAATGTGTATAACATCACTTATTTATATAGTATGACTGGAATCCCCTTATTTATGATTGGTAAATTTTCTAGGTATATAAATTATTCTATAAGGATTTTAAAAACAAGAAGATTTTTGTAATTTATTTCATAAATTTCTAATTATAATACCACATAATGTTATGGACATAAAATCTGGCATTAAAAAATTATAGTTTTGTAATTTTATACCCTATTAATTCAAATTATACATTGAAACAAAATTATTGAAATTTTATGAATATCCCTTTTGAACATTTATAGCAATAAGGAATTTTAATAATAATAATTTTATTGAATGAATAGAGTGTATGGTGCTGGAAAAATAAAATTCTTCCTTTCTCCATTCAATGGTACCAACTCTTCCATTTTACCCTTATCAATCATTTAAACCAGGCCTTGATGCCATATTTTATTCCATGATCATTTAGTAAGTGACAATAGTAATATCAAATAAATTATTTTCTACATGCTTGATGTCAAGATAATGTTTGAATCACAAAAAAATATAATGTCATAATTTAATGAAAATTTATCTCTTTCACCAACCTGATTTTATAAGGTTTTTTCAAAAAGGTTTTCCAAAAACAGAGTCAATAACTTTTACTTTCTCTAATAGTTGATAACCTGTTAGTGTAGATTATGTTTTACCTTATTCTATATTCCAATCAAATGATGTCATCTATGATCAATATTTATGTAGTTGGGCTAAAAATGTGTGATGTCATAAAAACATAGTCCACAAGGAATGTTTTAATCAAATTGACTGTGTGAAATCTTCACAAATGGAACACCCCAACATTCCTATAATTCTATAACCTGATAAATTTCCATAAGTATGAAACTCGTTTATCATCCATAACTACATGGATATAAATGTAAATAATTACCTTCTATAAGAATCATACAATTTAAGACTTATATCCCTTGTCAATTTAATATTTTAGATTAATGGAACCAAATAGATATAAATATCATGATTGGGATGTTTTGGTCTAGATATAATAAGAGATAACATAATGTATTTTTGCTTCATGTATAAATATGGTGGAAAGTAATAATTTACCAATATAAATATCCATGTACTATGAGTACTACACAATACACCAAAAGAATTTATTCCATCTATACACTACTATAAACTATGATTATACCAATGGTTTTAAACCATTTTTATACGATGGAAAACCATTGGTATACCCAATACCAATGGTTTTCCAAACCGTTGGGTGTTATGGAATGGTTAAAGGCCTATAACAATGGTTATTAATCAAATGTTGGTATAGGAAATTGGAAATTTCACTATGAAAATGGTTTACTGATAACCGTTGTTATATATATATATACCAAAAATTGAAAATTATTGGTATAGATTATGACTCTTAAAACTATAAAATGGTTTAAAATCTGCTGGTATAGAGTTATACCAATGGTTTGTTGATAACTGTGTGTATAAATATGCCTTAAAACTATACCAATGGTTTATAAACCATTTTCATAGAGTTCTACAAAATTACAGATCGCAGACCCCCACTCTTTTCCAAAAGGACCTCCAACAGTCCATAGAATATCCTCCCATCCTTTTCACAAATTACAAACATCTTAAAAAATATATATATACAGAACATAAAAAACTAATACAACACCTAAAAATATACTACAATACAATATACATAATTTTAAAAAAAACAAATCCAGACAACTTAGTCATAGAAATAATGGTATAAAAATCCATTGAACTGGGTTTTTTTCATGATATACACTACAGATTCTATGAAATAAATGAAATATAATGGAGTTGTGGAATTTGAAATCAACATCATTATCATATTAAGGTACAAAGAAGCCATGGAAATATCCCATTTCTCTACAAATTAGTGTAGCTATATCTCTGGTTCATATTTATTAGCAATCTCAGCAGGCAATAGTTTTCTCATGCTAGTGGTGTCACCATTGGGGCCTGGGTAAATCCCACTCACCCAGATATCATAGTCACTTACCCATTCCAACACCAAGTTTCTTATTGGGGAATCAAAAACTAAATGATGTAATGAAAATCATAGGCTAAATCTATTCTATCAAATAAATTAGGAAAAAAAATTCATACAGAAAACCAATGCAGAACCTTGGTTGTATCTACATGGATTCGATTAAAAGTTGTAGTATATTGAAAAGTTTCACTAATATTTAGAATCAATCCACCATTAGCAGAGTACCTTACTCCCCCCCCCCCCTCATAATATACTTCAATGCTTCATAGTACAATGTAAATGTTCTAAAAGAATAAATATTCATGACATCAAATGGATAAAAATAGGGACAAGTTCAGAAGTAAAATTTTGGGATTCCTCAACTGGATATTGATTCAATTCACAATAAAAAAATATAAAAAATAGAAAGCGTGGATCCATATATGAGGCCTTAATTCATTTCATTCATTATTTATATTTCATATTCAACAAATAAATGGATTAGCACTGATTGAATTAATATCGATTGAACTCAGCTATTACCTATCATGGATCAAATACTGGCAATTTAATATGATATAGTACATGACATAAATGTAGTTTCAAAGTATAAACTAAATATTTTGAAATGTTTCACAATTTTTGATGTTGAAACTGGTTCATCTGATAAAAACTGATATATGATTTTTTTTAACTAATAACATCTTTATAAGATTTCACTACCAGTTAGGAAACCATTCAGAGAAAAAACATCTAGTGAGAAATATTCTGTAGTGGAATAAAGCACATACCAATCAGAGGGAGACACCAAATGAATGTTGACAACATTATATGGGGACCCTATTATAAGAAATTATCCAAATCATACTAAAATGAGAGGGATGAATCTAGACCTTGTAATGGTGAATAACATATATCCACTCATCTGTAATATAGATATTATTTAATTAATAGAAATCAAAAACAGAATCTATACCATATTGTGTAAGATCTCAAAACAAATTATCACTATTTGGAGAAAAAAATTTAATTATCAATAAGGCCCCTTCTATGTGTGTTGGAAATTCCCCTTTGACTGTACACTTCAATTACATAAATTAGGGGCTTCGATGTTATGAGAGGGAGAATTTTTATGGCTCAAACCGCCTTGAAAAACAAAATTGCAGTATTGAAAAATCAACCTAAACAAATATATATATGAAAATTCAATAAATTCAATAATTATGTATTTTTTATGTCAATAATTTTCTCAGAAAATGGAATGTTAATTAATGAAACAATCACCCCTATCTATTTAAAAAATTTGGTTTTTTGGTTGGAAAAACTATGAGATAAATATCAGTTTGTACTGGGTCCTCTCAAAATGGATATGTTTAACTCGATTCACTATTTTAATTTGGTGCGGTGAATTAAATACAACAGTGAATGTGAGATGTTCTATATGTTTTAGAATACAGGAATATAAATTTTTCTATTTTCAAATTTAAATTGTGTGTCTGTGTGTGAAAATATAGAATATTTTAATGTAATGTGTAATGTATAAAACCATTACAAACAAATTAGATGAAGGAAATTGAAGTTTTAATAAAATAAAATTTTAAAATACATTATTCTAAGAAGTATGAGTTGAATTATTACTATAAATTTGGTGGAATGGAAAATCTCTCTTAGGTTCCATAACAGATGAACGGACTGAAGCATCAAGGAGATTTCATACTGCATTCACATACCAAACTAAAAACAAAAAAACACATAATATTAAGGGAAAGTATAAAACTCTCCTTTCCAAAGTGTCTCTTTTCCTTAGTGGTGTTTATGAGTCTTCTTTAAAACTTATTATGCCCTTATTTTCCAATTATGTTCCTGAAAAATGTTCTGTAATAAATTCATGAGGGGGTTATGCATTTATATATAGAAATGAACTATTATAACATGATAATAATTTTTTATATTATATTTATTTCAGAAAAATCATAGTGCATGATATATAATTATTGAATACTATGATAATGAAGTGATGTAAGTGTTTTTATATCATTGTAAAAATATAGTGAAATTTAAATTTTCATTATGGTAAATCAAAAAATGTGAAACAAGAAATAATATATTACATAAATCATAATGAATAATAATCCATCAAATCATCATTTATTAGATGAATTTGTTGAACAGTAACATTTTCTAGAGTAAATGTTGTAAATAAATTTAGTACTGGTATAAAAACAACTATATTCATCTATACTACTCAATAAGGTATTTAATCACTTCTATTGGTAGTAAAAAATTACCATTTGTAAAGAAGAAAATGAAGAACAAAGCATATGGATGAAAAAGTAATTTGGTGCGGTAAATAATTCCATATCATATTGAAAATTACCTATCAGGTATTCTTTATTAACTTTATTCTCAATGGTTCTCACCAAAGAAGATAAACTATGTGTAGAAGTTGGGTAACTACTTCAATTATCATAGGTAAATGATAGAAGGTATTGAGGAAAAATTAAATGATTGAAACAATGAAACCCCATGAAAATATGTAACAAACTCACTTAAAATCAGAACCACCAGCAATGAAATGCACATACTATCAAAACATAAAAACATAATTCACCTAAAATTAGAACTACCAGCAATCAAAAAAGAACACAATAAATAATGAAACTAACTTCCCACTATGATCAAAATACGAACAGAATATCCTTAACCTGTAATCAAACCAAAAATACATCCTCAACAAATATAACCTATAATAAAACCAATAGTGCATCCTCAAATAACAAAAAAAACAATATAGAAGTAAGTATAATAGAACAAATAAATTGATATATTTAACCAATGATAAAAATATAAAAAATATCATACATATATTCAGCCACAACAAATCATCAAACATAAAATGTCATAAATATAAGTAAAAAATGTAACAGATCAATCTATCTCATTTAACCATCACTATCATAATGTTCATCATCATAATCATACTTTTCCTCACCTTTATCCCCATCCTCATCCCCATACTCATCCTCATCTTTTTCCTCAGCCTCATCCTCACCCTCATCCTCACCCTCATCCTCTGACTCGGCCTCAGCCTCATCCTTGGCCTTGGTCTTAGCCTCATACTTATCCTCAGCCTCTTCCTCTTCATCAACCTCACCATAACCAAGAATGACATCATATCAACTGGCACTAGGACTGCTTCATTTTTCACTACATAATGAAAAAATCAATGAAATATATGCATCACAAGCCTCGATGGTCTCTGGTGGAAGTGGTAAAGATAACACTTTTGTCAGTTTCATAAATTCAGTATTTTTCCTTTCACCCCATTCTTCAAACTGTGTGATCCTTTTATCAACCTTTTATGCTCTTTCCATAACCTTTTCCAACTTGGTGATACTAAAACAGGTACCTGAAGTGGGCTAATACCTCATTAGGGCAATAATCTTCTCGGTTGGGTAGTGTACTCTACCATGGTGATCATCTCACAAAACCTGATGTGAGTGATCATTTAGCCAAAAATAATTTAGGTTCTTGGAAATCAAAAGAATCCAAAGAAGCCTGTTAAAAATATAAAAATATTATTAAGTTAAAAAATAGATATTAATATTTTAAATAAACAAAGTAAAGCTAATAATCTTCTGTTGTATCAGTTTATTAACCATACATCCATCCTTTTTATTTTTCTCAAGAAAAACAATTTTGATCAAAGAACATGTGACACAATATTCAATACCTCCCTCTGCAATGACATTGTATGTAGTAAACCAAAATTGAGTATAGGTTACTAGTAATGAGTTTTATAACTAAAATCAATGGATATTAATGTTAAATGAAGTTGAAAAGAAAAACCTATGGTTTGATTATATTCTATTAAATTTAGTTTATTTCAGTATAGTGTGGTTTGGGATGATACTCATTCACTGTAAATCAACCAAAAATTTATAAATATAATTAATTATGTAATAAAAAATAGAAATTTCATGTCCAAAGTAAACAATTATAAATAATTGTCATACCTACTTCCACTCATGGTCTAGCATTTTAGTCCATCCCAAAGTGTGGGGGTATTTCTTAGCATTAATGTTTCATTTATGTTTTCCTGATGATTCACAAAAAAATCCATAATAAAAAATAAATTATTAATTCAAAACATGAATATTTTAATTTATAAACATCTAATTTAATTAATACCTTGAATGTGGAACTCGTCCAATGAGTAATCATTTGTCAATAATGTTCTATTGGAAAATCCAAAATAATAGATATGGCCTCTAAATTCATGCCAAATCTATAATTCCAGCCACTATACAACTCATTCTTGTAGCCTCAACAAAGCTTACCCAGTTCTGCGAGTTGTTCTGTCCTCACACCTTCACCATTGGGAAAATCAAAACAAAGCTGACACAAAAAATATTAATTTATATAAATGTAATAATAATATAACATTAAATCCACCAGATTTTTTTCCCAACATATTTTTCCAAGAATTTTATTTTAATTCATTCAGAATGTGTCTCAAGGAGAGTGGACTGATGGGAATAACATCAGTGTATTTTGAAAGAGTTGCCAAAAAACTCCAACATTCCCGCCCCATTTTTTCGACCATTTGGTTGTCTTCATTGTATTCCATTGTCAACTATGTTTGGTGGTTCCACACCGCACACATGTGTGTACACCCACACCACCTATTAGAATATTTATATATTATAAAAGAAAAATAAATATTATATCAATACATATAATAATGAAAATATATTATGGTAAAAAATTATTAGAGTTCAATAAATATAACTATAGTAGTCTGATCAATGGGCACCACTGGATCTACATGAATATAAGGAACATCAATCTATACAGATAGAACAAGAGTCAAAGAAGAAAGAATATAGAAGGTCGGACATAAGAATGTATAAGGAAAAATTGGCATTGATGGCTTTCCAAATGCACGATATAGATGAGGAGTATGAATCATCATAGGATAAGGGAAAGATGGGTGAGAAGGCTTAGATGTAAATGTTGGTGAAATCATGGGTGTCCTAAATAACTAATGTGTCCCTAACAACAATATCGGATTAGGATATGTGTAGATGGTAAATAAGTTGTAGTGATAGGGTTTAATCTAGTATGCCGACTCAAGCACCTAGTTCTTGTACCACCTCCCCCCCTTCGAATTGCCAGCCTGAGTACAAGGAAAACTAGGCTGGTTGTTGAATAATAGGAACCTTAGTGGTGGATCCTGGATAAAAGTTTAAAACTAAATTAATCACTTGAAATTATATTTTATTGATATATATATATATATATTAAATAAAATACTCACAATAGGAATTGATGGAGGAACGCCCATCTCAGTCATTTGGAGATTGTTGTCCGTCAACCATTTTTTCACATCTCCTTAATGGGTTTCATTTCCTGCATTTGAAAACAAATATGAAATTAATCAGAAATTAACAAACTAATGTGTAACTCAAAAAACAATAAAATGAGACATGACTTAATTAAGGAATACCACTTGTCAAACCATATACAGGATAAGTAGTTACATAATAAAAAAACAATTTTAAATTTAGTTTTAAGAATATGAAAATAGAAGACATTTCATAAAATAATCAATATGTTTAAATTTTCATGTTTATTATCATAGGTATGAAATATTTTTCTTCAATTTTCAATTTGATCTAATTTAATTTTGGATATCTCATATCTCCATTTTTATTTTTATTTCAATTAGTTCATTTTTGAAAATTGATTAGGCCATTTGTATATTTTTTTCTCTTTGGTCATTTGGTTAAATTTTTTTAATTGATTAGGTAATTTATTCATTTTTATTTTCCTTAAGTAATTTGGTGCATATTTTGGGTCAGGTGATTTTTTCATTTTTTGTTTAGGCCATTATATTCAGTTTTTTATTTTCAAATCAATAAGTTTAATGTGTACAATTCAATTCCTCTTGTTTTTTATTCTAATTAAATTGTTTCAGTTGTGTTTGGTTTCATAGTTTTGAATAAATTTCAATTTAATATTATAAAATGAAACTCAAATAAAATTGAAAGCAATAAATATTGAAAATTAACATGAAGTTGAAGTAGAATATAGAATATTTGTAATCAAAAATAAATCAATTTGAATAGTAAAAACCTGAACAAACCAATTCAAGCTAAACCAAAATAACTGAGAACACATATGGATGATTTTATATATTTCCCACCATAACTTCATGTTCACAATAAACTCTAAAAATTGAGCTATTGGAGTCATCAAAATTAATTAATGGATTGGGTCCAATGGCAGCAGGGATGGTGTCAATACCATCATCACCATCATCAAAAATATTTCTAGGAATTACATCAATAATGACAATAAATTCTGATCAAAGATGATCTCTGACATAAAAAAAATCCATTGATGCCAATAAATATGGTTCATCAGTATTAATAGTGTGATTCATGTCAATAACTTGAAATCCACAATCATCAACAAATATGCCCCTCCTCATTATCGAATCAAACCACTGGAATTTCATCATAGTGACTCAACCATGAGAGTAATAATATAATATTATTTTTTTAGTGAATCCATAATAACCTACATTTTCAAATTGAGTCCTACTATCTGATGAACTGACATAACAGTCAGTTATGCAGTTACCATAACACCATCATGTTTTTTTCTCATTTTTTTTGCACATTCAGTGATAATAAATTTGTAACCATTAGTCACAATTGATTTTTATTCATGAACCAGGATATTCAAATAAAAATCCAAATATCATATTTATTTAGAGACAGTGTCAGCAGGAAAATTCAATACCTGAAATATAAATTAATATTATACTTAATTGAATATTTATTATGTTAATTTGTTATAGTAATATTTCTACCCTTAATTTTAACCAAGAAAACAAATATTTTCTATATAAAGTATCTCTCCTTCTAAAAGATAAAGAATAATGATTTCTATTTTGAATTTATTTATATTACATGTAGATAAAATAGATATAGTTTAAGATATATGTAATATTACATGAAATGATATAAGATATACATGCTCAATTTACATACTTGATGTATTCCTCGAACAAATCACATTTGAAGAAAACTATGTGATGTTCCATCACCCAGTCACTAAGGCCTAATATCGTCAATGTATATGATCCAAGAATTACTCCTATTTGAGGATTTGATGGAAAACTGGGTTAAATTTTCCCCGACTGTTCTTCTTTATTTCTCATCAGTTTATTCATTTTCATTGTAAGGTCATACAAATACACTGAGCATAAATCCATACATTCTTGAGCCAAGTGGCCTTTCATGATAGAACCTTCAAGATGATTCTTATTCCAGACATAATACTTCAATGAGTGCATATTTATTTTAGTTGGATATATCCAAAGAAAAGAATCAAATCCTACGAGAAGTATTTTGGTTAGAAGATGGACATTCAGATGCTACATGCATTTAAAAAATGATGCAGGAAATACTTTCTATAATTCACAAAAAATTAACGATTCCTCTACCAACATTATTTTCACGAAAAACTTGGACAAATTCTTAGAACAAAGATATCTAAACAAATAGACCAACCGAATAACTACCACCCTTTTATTGTTAGATAAAATATGATGGATTGATATTGGAATCAACTCATGAATAACGGCTTGATAATCATGATTCTTAAAAGATTTAAGATTCAGCTATCTTCTATTGACCCATTTTTATATGTTTCTTGAATATCCATTAGGAACATTAATAGTCTATATTAATTGAAAAAATTTATTTTTTATGAAGGTTTTATCACATAAGAAGAACATGGAACTTTTACTTTATTTTCCCTGATACACACAAGATGATATTATGGTTTGATTTCCCAATCCACCAAGTCATACTGAAATCATATATAATATTTTTTATTTCCCTTGAAATTTATAAGAATTGAAAGAAACATTTCACAAATATTATTTTCAATTCGCATTACATCTAATAAATGACATAATAATCTGGTTGACCAATAAGGAAACTCAAAGAATACACCCCACTTCTTTCAATTTTAATAAGTTTCAGTGGAAACATTCTTCCTCTTTCTAGATTTCATTTGACCCTTCCCAAATGAAAAACAAAAATCTATCAATTCATTAATCACATCAGTTCCAGACATATGATGAGGTGGGTCATCGGTCTCCTTCGTATTGTTAAATATTTGATGATTATTTCTATATGGATGGTGTATTGGAAATAATATTCAATGTCCAATAAAACTAAAACTATGATGATATTTCAATCATCTAGATCATGTATTTTTTATAAAAATAGGACATGAGAGTTTTCCCTTCGTGCTTCATCCACACATCATCGAATAAGAAGGAAAATCATTGATCATCCACATAAGTGTAGCACACATCTGAAATATATCTTTTTAACATGCATCGTATGTGCGCACACCCACATCCCAAAGAAGTTTAAACACTTTTATTAAAAGTTTCATATAAACTTATATATCATTTTCAGGATCATTGGACTCGTATATTATTATACACATGAAAATGAAATGTTTTTCATACCCAACCATGGGGGAGGCTAAAAATGTTTATGAACACTGACCATGTGTTGTGATAATTAAGATTCATCCCAAAAAAATTAAATCCATCACATGAAAGGCCAAGACTCACATTACTCAAGTTAGATGAAAAAATCAAGATATCAACCATAAAATCTCTTCCACAAAAATCTATTTACAGGTAGAACCAACTCATCATTATTCTTCTTTCTATTTGTATCATGCCATCTAATTTTTATTGATATTTCATCTGACGTGAAAAGATTCTAGAGTCTGGTGATTAATGGAATGTTCCACATTACTTTATTTAGAACATAGGATGGTGTTCTATCATCTTTTGGATTCTATCAGGATGTGCCACATTTTATACAATAATTTTATTCAGTAGTTTCCCCCTATAATAAGCTGTAATTTTTGGGGAAAGCATTAATTTTTTTTTGAAAATCCAAGTTCCTAAAATAACTTTCATTCTATATATAAGTTTGAGGGAATATCTACATCATCTGGAATTAAATCCTTCAAGAAGGTAAGAATCTAGTTGATGGAAGTTTTATAAATCCCATACATAGTTTTCCCATGAAAAAATCCGTTTAAAAATTCTAGGTTTTTCATTATACCACATTATCGATATAATGGAGTCTTGGAAGCATAATTCAATTTTCTTACCCTGTTGACATCATCATTTTAATTAGATGCATCATGTGTTCCTGTATCAAATTCTTCTTGGGTTGGTATCCTTTCCTTCTCATGATGATGACTAAACAAATTCCCATCATAGATAAAATTCTCCAGTCCACTCCTCTCATTTGGATCATCTGTATTTTGAGATTCCATTTTATCTCTATTGTGATACCACACATAGTAGTTTGTTTGAAAACCATATTTTGTTATATGGTAGATAACTTCTTCATGGATCAAACAAGATCTTACAACACAATTATAACATGGGTAGTGTATGTGACTACTATCTGAAGCATTATCAAATGAAAATTATAAAAACATCTCAAACTTCTTGGGAAAATTGCTTCAAATATGATCAGTTTATACATCCATCTTCTATCCATTATATAAGAAACATTTATATTTCATTTTATAAAATAAATTATATAATATTTATGTTTAATCAAAAATATATTTAAGGAAATGAGAATTGTTCACTTTATATGAAACCATCACAAACATGCTAGTCTATATGAGAATCATAATATAAATGAAAAAATACTATATATATAAAAAATACAGTAAATATAAAACCCTGATATTGAATTAAATTATATCAATGAGTAATAAATAAGCATAATACTATAAAAAATTGGGTTTATAACTGTTATTTTCTCTTGTTTTATTCACTGTTTAACAAATGTTATACTGATTTAATAAATTTATGTATAAAAGATTACTACTTCTAAGTAACCATATTCTATTTGATTCGGATCATTTTTTTTCAATTCTATTTTTTTATGATTATTTTAGTTCTCATTAATTTAGTTTGGTTGGTTTTGGTTTTTTTTTTGGATTAGTTCGATGGATGCATATTATAGTTTTATTAAATATTGGTCAAGTCAATTCATTTTTTATCATTACTATCAAATTTCTTTTATTTAGGTTCAATTTATTTCAACTGTTTTTATTTTAGTTTATTTTTATGTATTTTAGTGTAGTTCATGTCTAATCAAGTCTACTTAGGTCAGATCAATTCATTTCAACTCAATTCAGTTGGATTGGTCATGTTTGTTTGGTTATGATATAGATTGAATTTGTTATTTCAGTTAGGTTCCACTATATAATTTGTTAATAGGTTTAGTTTATTTAATTTCACGCATAGTTTGATCAGTTTGGTATAGTTTAATTTTCTTATGGTGTGGTCAATTCATTTCAATTTAAGTTATTTTCTTGGTTCATCATAACAAGGAATAAATTTGGAGATTATGTAAATCATGGTGGATGTGGTGGAAAATAATTGTATAAAAAACAATCTCTCTAGGATAATTATGAGAAAATAGTTGGCATTAATTCTAAATTTTTAGAGATCAATGTATTGCATGATTAATTATATATTTCTAATCAATGGTGTCATTGTAGTATTGGGGATCAATGATATTTTTATAGGGTGTGTTATCTAAAATGTATCCATCTTGGGGTCATGAACTATAAACATATAGCTTCTCAAAAAAATGATATAAATCCAACAAGATGAGTTATTTAAGGGTTGATGGAATTCATCGTGTACCTCAATGTGATATATTTACCTTACTTCGTCACATGAAAATATTTTCATGGGAAACCCCACTATAGTATGAGAACTTCATTCTAACTATGTGGCCATATAATAGTAATTGTTCTCCCTTAGGCTAAAAAATGGTACTTCTTCATATGGTTCACAAGGTTCATAATTTTGGGTCATATAATAGGAAATATCTGGGTTTCAAAATATCCAATATCTCATTGATGAATGCATCATATTATTCATATAAAATACAACAGTTTTCTAAGCCATTGGTAGTATGGAAGTTGGAAAACAAGATTTTATTAGTACCAATGTAATTATATTAATATATCATTGAATAAATGGTATATTGGGTCAAATTTGGGTTAATTACATATCAAGTGATTTTTTTATCCTTGGAAATGAATTTGTAAAAGTGGTGAATTATTACCAAGTAATTCACACAGGTCACTTCTCTCAAGTGCATCCCACATGTCACTTCACCAACAAGCCTCAAACAAATCACTTAGCCCATGTGACTCGCACATGTCTCTTCACATGAATTACTTTTGAAACTCACTTACCATTATATAATCAACCATTTAAATTCATATATAAAGGATACATTAAAGAGTTATGAGAATAATATTTTTACTTCACCCAAAGCATGTAGAACAGTGCAACTATAGTTGGGGACCATCAAGTAGACATCACAATTTATAGACATGATAATGACCCACATGTCAAACATAAATGGATAATCTTAAAAATAAAAAATTGAAAAAAGAGATATAAAAGATCTAATATTGGTAATATTAAACCAAATCAAGGGCATTAATTATATTTGTGAATGTGTGGTGACTAATGAAAATGAAAATGAGAAATGTGTGTCAAGACAGTCCCAAAAAATCAAGTGGTATTAATACATTAATAATTATTCCCCTTTAAGAAAATGTAACACATATTTATATCACACGTGACTCATTATATAGTAATAAATACAGTGGTATTAGTAAAAAATTTATTTTCCATTAATCTCTTAAAAACCACATAATTACATAAAAATTTTAAAAAGTAATTGTTGGAAATACCTTTTTGAAGAATGGAATTAGTTTCAAAGTTAAAATACCACAAAATATGATTGTAAACATGAATAATTGGGGAAATATAGTTCCCCTAAAATATTAATATTTTAAAACATGCCTAGAAAAATTAGAGATGGTGGCAGTGGTTCAGGAAGTGACCTTCATTCTCTCTATGTAGGCTCAATAATTTGGAACATGCCAATTTCATATTCAAGAATAATAAAATGAAGACCTTAAATGATGAGAGATTGTAATGTATGTCAAAATAAACTAAACATGGTACATAAAAATCCAAAATAAATGTAGGTAGAATATGTAACTTGAACTCTCTAATTTTAATTGGAAGAAACCGAATGATTTAAACTATGATGGATCGCTTGTTTGAAGTGGAGTGGTCACCAGATGGGAAGATAGAAGCTCTTGGGTAGGGAAAATGAATCAAATCTATAATGGGGAGGTACGTATGGCCACTTTATTTGGGGAAAAGTATCCCAATGGTTATTCAAAACCATCGTAATAGGACTATTACCCTATTTAGAAACCCCACCCCAGTAGTTTTATGAAATCATTGGGATTGGGGCCCCTATCCCAACATTATTTTGAAACCATTAGGATAGGGTTGTTAGAATATATACGATTTCCTATAGTGATAGATAATGTAATAATGAGGTTTATCGGAAAATTTCAAAATTCAGGATACTCATAATCAATTTTCTTCCACGAAGGAGAATATGATGGGTGACGCAGTTACCCATATTCAATTCTTGTATCTGTATTCAATGTCAATTGTATAGAGGTTTTCTAACATCCATATTATTGACTAAACCATGGAATTATAGGAATGAACCATACATATTTTGAAGGATTTTATTAATCTTTCTTGTATAAATTCATGCCACAAATAGGGAATTTTTGAGTGATTCATGGTCCTTGTAAAATGATATGAAATCATTTGTGTGGGAATTAATTTTTTCGAGATCATTCCATTTATATTTAGAATTAGTTTAGTGGCATATGTTTGACAGGGAAGATCATTTTATTTTAGTATCATATCATTCATAAGACCAAGTAGTTTTATAAATCTTTTGCATCTCCATCCACTTCTATATTTCATGTAAAATAATATAAATGATTTAAATAATGTTATATATTTAGTGAAATCAGTATACAATGGTTTATTATCCCAGCTATTTAACTTCTAAAATTAATTTAGACAATATTGAAGGTCATCTGCAATTTCCATTTTCATTTCTTTTATATGATCCACATCACCATTTACTCTCGTATTTATATCAAATGGTCCATAAATCACAGTATCATCCCAACTAGTATGTAAATTTAGTATCTCCTAAGGTTTATTACAATATTTATATCTCTAATATATTATATAATAATTAAAATTTTATTCCAACTCTTCTGAATGAAATAATATTGAATAAAAACAATGTAAACAAGAAAAAAAAGTTTTGATAAAGATCGTATGAATTATCTACTAGAAACATGATGAAATATTTTATGCAATCATCATACTCTTTTGTCAAATGATAGATTTAATCCATTTTTAATTCATATCCAACCAATTTAATTCATGAAATATTCATTTTATAAAATAAATAAATAAATACACATAAGTTATTCATAATTAATGGAGAAAAATATATATAATTATAATAATGGGAACCCAATATTTGAATGTTATTGGGGATTATTCCTAAGTATTTATCATTTTACACAAGGGTGAAAAGAAAAGAAACAACCAAGGGTAAACATGTGGTTATTGGTCTAGGTTCTCAATTTTATGTTTTTTTGGACAAAAAGTTAATAATTATATGATGGTCTCTATATATTTTCTAGGTGGAAGGACAACAAGAAGGAGGAGTTGATGTTTATTCATTTCCTCTCTTTGTATGTGGTGAGTCGGGTGGTGATTTAGGGAAAGGATGGTTTAGAACTAATATTGACGATGTTTTACCATATGATGAAGCAATAAACTTCAACACATGTTGAATAGGTGTCCAAGTGGGATTACCAAAAAGTTTCATCTCAAACTAATGATTCTTTTATAAACCTAACAGTATGGGATCACTTGAAAACAAAACTCAACATCAGTGGAACCTATAGAGAGAATCAACTTTGGAAAAGTGTTAGTGTGGAAACTAGGAGAAATGTTTAATAAATATAGAAGTAGATAAGGATGTTTTAAATTTTTTTCATAAGAAAAAATTAAAGGTTGAAGTGCAGTCTGAGTGGTTCTTTAAAGATAGTTTTTCTAGCCCTCATCTCAAAATAATTCAGGTCACAATTCCAATTCTTTCTATGGACGTAACTATTTTTGCAACTCAATCATATCCAATTTATCTCAATGATATTTACACTATTTATTCAATAACTCTAAAGACCTTTCTTCTTTATCACCCAATGAAAATATATCTTTTATTTTATAATTAAAATTACTAAAAACTATCTTATGATTAAAAATAACATGATCTCAATAAATAACCTGATGAACTCTTTTCTAGTATTTCATGTTTTTATAAATAAATGAATATTTAAGTGATTTTAGAATAAAATTATAGATGTTATCATTTATAATCTTATTGATTATATTAATAAATTATGAAATGTAAACCAAATTCTATAAATCATTCATTTATATAGAATGAATATAATTTTTAAACATGAACAAATTTTTTTTCATATAGGATATAAAAAAATTATATACATGTAGAAATATAAAATTGTAAATTATAAAACAAAATTTCAATCTAATTATAGATTTAATTTCCCAACATTAAGTATAGAAAACATTTAATTTTTGTTGTGTATTCTCACAATGAGTGAAAATGTACAGAATTAGGGAACTATGAAAGAAACATTAGGTGAATTAACCTACTTAATAATGATATGATGTTTTTTATTGGGTACTTCAGTTTTTGTATCATTATTAATATAAGTTATTTTTAACTAAACATGAGATTTGCGGTTTGTAATGAAAATCACATATCATACATGTTAACAAAAATTAAACTATTAAAAATATTTGGATGATTCCACCTATTAATGAATGAAAATGGAAAGAATTTTTTTATTTTAATCTATCGAATAAGGAAGATTACCTGGAACATGGATTCTTCTATGTCACATTTGAATTCTGATTAAATCCCTCACTCTAAAATTACCTCAGGATGTGGAATGTGTTGGAATGTATGGGTGACTGATACTTGTTATTTTTCAAATGCCATGTATGATTAATTCAATGATATATCATATGATTAAATAGACATACAAGACTCAGAAAAAGAAACATGAAATTGAATTGATAAGTGACATTTGGAAACTGAAAAGTATTATTCACTAGAAATTAAAATCAAAAGAAAAAAATGACGTTGAGAGGAATCGAACAGATCCGCAGAACCGTGAGTTTGGTGGTGAACTATCTGATAGCCCCACTTGATGAGGATGTTATCAGAACTGTAAGAGGTAGTGTGTGATGGTGATCTCAGATCAAGTTTGTGTAGGGGAGGTGATGTGCATCGAGGATATTATAATAAGGATAAAGACACAGATATAGGATTATAGGTGATGAGACTACATAGGAGTTGAAATAATCACATACCTTAGGTTTTATCAGTGCTTTTTTAGCACTATAAAATATATATCTTTATTAGTGTTGAAAAAAATTGATAAAGACCTATCATTATCAGTGCTTGAATTTTAAAATTGATAAATATAGGTTTTATCATCACTTTTTATTATAGTGCTAATAAAACTCATATTTATGAATTATTTTTTAAAATTGCTAATAAAAATTTTAAAGTAACATAATAAAAATATTAAATGAATAAAATTTAAAAATGAATAAATTAAAAGGAAAAAATTAAAAAATAATTAACATTATTAATGAATATATAATCTTAAATACATGAGTGTTAAAAATTAATGAAATTGAATAATTATAAATAAATAGACTTCAAAAATATTACAAAAATTAAGAAGTGCTATTAATTATACAAAATTATGAAAAATTTAAAAATGCATATATATTAAAATTAGGAAGAATGAAAATTGAAAATCTTAAATAAATATTAAATAAATATGTTTAAATAAATATGAGAAAATTATTAAATTCCAAAAAAAATTATAAGTAATAAATATTAAAAATGAATAAAAAATATTAATTGAAATAATATTAAAAATGAATAAATAAAATTTAATAAATGACATATCTATTTAAAAAATGAATTCTTAAGATTATTTAAAAGAATTTTAAAAACAGATAAAAATGCAGAAAATAATAAAAAATTTATTTAAGTGAATTAATTATATAGATTTCAAACATTTTAAAAATATTACAACTTAATAAATAAATTGAATAAATTTATGCATATACATTAAAACATACTAAGAGTACTAAAACATGGTAAATAATTATTTATAGTTCATTAGATTAACTACATTAGTTGTAAGCACGTATAAAAAAAGAAAATATTAGGAAACACATTTAAATAAATTAATAATGTACATTTCAAACATTTTAGAAATATTACTACTTAATAAATATGATTTAATAAATATTAATCATATGAAATAAAAAATAAATAATATTAACACTTATTAAATAATTATGTATAAATAAATATTAAAAAGTCACTAAATTCCAAAAATATTAAAACTTAATAAATATTAAAAATAAAAAAACAATATTAAATTAAAGACTGTTAAAAATGAAAACAAATAGAAAAATATTTAAACAAAGTGAATTCATGACACTAACTACATGAATTACAGACATGTAAAACTAAATAAAAAAGAATAAATATATATTATTAACTATATAAATAAAAAAACTATTAAAAATGAATTATATTTACTATACTCTATTTTAAATTAAAATATATTTACATTATTGAATTATATAAATTCTAAATATATTATAAATATTAAAAAAATAATAAAAATGAATAGATATTAATGACACATATTACTAAAATATTGAAAATATTAAAACATTATAAATAAATATTTTTAAATTTGAAAGATGAATAAATTCAAAAAATATTAAAATTTAATAAATTAAAAAAATAAATAAAAATATTAAATGGAATAATTTTTAAAATTAATAAATTAAATTAAATAAATTACAAAAATAAAAAATTTAAATTACAAAATTATTAAAAAATAATTTAAATAAATTATTTATATAAAATTAAAACATATTTTAAATGTTAAAACATAAAAAAAATGAAAAAATATTAGTTTCATAAATTAAAAACATATTTAAAATATTACTTAGTAAATAAATAAATTAATAAATAAATATTAAAAAATTATTAAATTCAAAAAAATATAAAAAATAAAAAATAATAATAATTGATAATTTATACTAAATGAGAGAATATTATAAATGAAAAAATAATATATAATAGATTAAACAATTTAAAAAAATGTATTCATAAGATTAATTATAATAATTGTAGACACGTATAAAAATGATGAAAATATTGAAAACACATTTAAATAACGTAATTACATAAATTTCATACATTTTAAAAATATCAATATTTAATAAATAAAGCTAAATAAATAATAAAAATATAAATTAAAAAAATAAAAACAAATAGTTACTACGTAAATATTAATAATTTTTTAAAAATGAAACAATTCTAAAAAAATTATATCAAAAATGAACTATATATATATATAGATATATTAAAAGTGAAATAATACTAAAAATGAATTACACGTGTCATATAGACACATATACACATGTACAATAAATAAACATACACGTATATACACATACATATATATACGTCCCACACACATGTCAACATACACATATACATACATATAGAAACATAAATGCATATACAAACGTACAATGAATATATATATACACAAACAAAAAATAAAAACAACAACATAATGCATACACATATACACACATAGACATATATATAAATATATAATGTCAAATATCACATATTAAGAATACATATTCATTTATATTTACATAGTTGATTAATCATTAAAATATGTATTAATATATCATATTTATTTTAATTATATACAATTTTTAATTAAATGTCAATTAATATTAATTAGTCAATATTTTTTATTAATATTAATTTTAAATTAAATTATAAAGCATTTTCCACTAAATATATGACATATAAATATGATTTATAATACATTTGTATTATATAAATAATATTTAAGAAATATATATTTATTTTTAGATCAACATATATTTCTATATGAAATAAAAAAATTAATAATATATAATATTTATTTTAAATGCAATTTTTTATTAGAATTCTTATATATCAACTATAAATGTATATATAGTCATATATAAATCATATTTAATAAAAGATATTTTATTTTTATCAATATAAATATATTTATATATTAATATATGTTTTTCAATGGTATAATTTTTTTATAAATATATCTTTTTCAACAATTTTTATTATTGATAAAGTTATGTGTTTATCAGCACTGATAGACGCATGCCTCTATCAGTGCTTTTTATCTGACATTGATAAAGGGTATAGCTTTTTATCACTGTTTTTGTATTTGTGCCCCATAATCTCATGATCCCATGTCCATCTCCACATATTTACTAACTGCTACACTCACCACCCCACTCTACTATGTTGAAACTACTACACACTTCCATTTACCCCTCTCTAAACTATCTTAAGTCAATTTTTGTTTTCCTTTCAATATTTTCATGTAGGAGTTTGTTTTAGGGTTTCAAGTGAAGTAGCATTATATTCTAGTTCATTTTTATCTTGCAATAATATTATGTTTGGTTTTTTCCAATTCCTTTCCTTTTTTCATGGTGTGTTTTGGGTATGTTCATTATTAACTACTACAAAACTAGCCTTTAATAGCTCAAAAATTCACCTTTTTCTGTGTTAAAAAAGCACTATCTACCAGAGTTCAATTAAAATCCATAGGATTTTCTCAGCACTAGAAAAGAGTTGATAAAGGGGTCATTTATCGGTGATTCCAAAAGAACTAATAAAGGGTTTTCTTTATCAGCACTTCAAGAAACACAGATAAAGGGACATATTAGAGTGTGCTGCTAAATTTACAGTACACTACAGCACCACAAACATCTCCGGTAAAATACAGATAGCACCAAAAATAACATATAGGTAAAAAACTGATTATAAATGAAATAATATTTACAACAGAAATGAAAAAAAACACTATATTATAGACATTTCAAACATTAATTTATACAATTACATTAGTATGTAAAAATTACCGAAGGCATTTAAAAACATCAATGTTCCCTTGTCATTGCCCCTTGGCCCCCACTCATGTTATTTTCGAACAAACCATTCCAACTCAAAAAATATATTCTTCCTGTATAAGAAAATAATTTTTATTTTAGTAATACTATAAATAAATATTTTAAACCTAATGTATTAATTTTAAAATAATATTTTAAACTAAACATTGAGTAATACCGGGAACATTGTGTATAGGATTGAGTTACAGATGATCCTTGCACATTACATCATTTCATGTTCGTCCTCAAGAATTGTCTCTATGAAAATTAATTAAATAATTATAAGATATAAATGATATTAAAATTAATTAATTAATAGTAGATAAAACGATGAGAAAACAATATTAGCTCATTTTCTCATATTTTGGCGATGTGATGCATGTTTTAAACTAATTATATATTGAAAACACACACTTATAGTAATATCGGTCACATTGTGGGTCATATTGAAGTTTGATTAATTATTACATATCCCAAATGACTTATGGATCATTTCCATAAAGTATCAAAACAATTAAAATTTGTTTTCTAAGTATTGAGTATGTCACCGGTGTTTTTCACACAAATGACCTTTTAAACTGGAAACACACACTTTTTGTCATACCTATCACATAGTGTTTTGATTTGATGACAGAATTATTCCTATACATCAAAAATGAATTCATAATTTTAGTCCTAAATTTTAAATAAAATCAAAGTGTGTTTTCTTGGTTTTTATTGAGTGAAACTTTTTGAACTAAAATATCAAATTTAAAATGATACCATGAACTTTCCATCATATTAGGCACAAAATGTGTTGGATTGATGTCGGTCAAATTCCTACATGTCAAAAATGACTTATTTAACTTTTTTTAAAAGGATAAAAACAATCCAAATGCATTTTCTTTATTTTGAGTATGTTATTGTACTTGTTTACCAAAATTAATGTCAATTTTAAATAAAAAAGACACAACTTGATTCATACCAATCACACCATGCATCAGATTGAGGTTTTTCTGAATCCTAAAAATTGAAAATTATAAATGGATAATTTTCTTAAACTATCAAAACAATCATAATGTGTTTTCTCAGTTTTTCATATGTCGTTTATGTTTTTTTTACTAAAATGACATTTTTAACTAGAAACACACACTTTGAGTCATACTGGTCCAATAATATTTCAGTTTGATGTGATAGTGATTCCAACATGTTCCAAATGACTTATAAATCATTTTCCTAAATTATCTAGGCAATCTGAAACTATTTTCTTGATTTTTTGTGAGATTCACTTTTTGAACAAAAATGTCAATTTTAAACTAATAACGGACACATTAAGTCATGTTGGGAACATTTGGTATTATATTTAGGTGTGGATAATTCCTATACATCACAAATAACTTATTGATTTTTTTCATAAATTATCAAAATATCCAGAATGTGTTTTTTTTTTGAGTATGTCAGCTCTCTCCTTTCCTAAAATTAATGTCAATTTTAAATAAAAATGGCATACATAGAGTCATAATGGTCAAATTGCGCATTGGATTAAGGAAATGTTGACTCTTAAACATCTTAAATGAATTATAGATCATTTTCCTAAATTATCATAACAATATGAATGTGTTTACAAGGCTTTGAGTATGTCACTTTTGTTTTTTACAAATATGTCAATTAAAACTTTAAACACATGCTTTGTGTCGTACTAGTCACATCATGTATCGATTTTATGTGATCAAAATTCCCCCATTTAAAAAATGAATTATTAATAATTATAATAAATTATCATGAATATATGATTATATTTTATTAGTTTTTAGTGAGTGACACTTTTTGAACTAAACAATAATTTCAAACTAATAACCGGCACTTTGAGTCATATTGGGAACATCGTGTATCGTATTAAGGTAAGGCCAATTTGTACTCATTAAAAATGTATTATTAATCATTTTCTTACAATATCAAATCAATATGATTTGGTTTTTCCATATTTAAGTTTGTCATTTTTCTTTTATACTAAAATTGATGTCGGTTTTAAATAAAAAGACACAGTTTTAGTCATACCGGTCACACTATGCATCGTATTTAGGTGAGTCTAATTACTACACATACAGACCTAATTATTTATTATTTTTGAAATGTATCAAAATAATATAAACGTGTTTCCTTGGTTTTGAGTTTGGAAATTTTCTATTTTACTAAAATTAATATCAATTTTAAATAAAAACATACACTTGGATTCATACTGATCACATCGTGCATAGGATTGATGTAAGGATGATTCATATATGTCAAAAATGAAATATAGATCATTTTTTTAAAGTATAAAAATTGTATTAATTCATTTTGCCTATTTTTAATTTGTCTCATTTCTTTTTTACAAAAACGAATTCCAATTTTAAATAAAAAGTCACACTTGTAGTCATCCCGGTCATACCGTGAATCAAATTGATGTGAGGCTAATTTCTACAAGAATAAAATGATTTATGGATCATTTTCTTAAATTATAAAAACAATATGATTTTTTCCCAATTTTGAGTATGTCACTTGTGTTTTTTACTAAAATGGCATTTTAAACTGGTAGCAAGTATATTGATTTATATAAGTCAAATTGTTTTTCACTTTGAGGTGCTACTGATTACTACATGTCACAAATGACTTATGAATAATTTTCCTAAATTATCTTGATAATATGATTCTATTTTCTATTTTTCAGTGGCTAATGCATGTTTTGAACTAAAATGTCAATTTTAAACTAATAATGGTCACTTTGTGCACCCTATATTTGACTGATGTGATGTTTATTCCTTCACATTAAAAATGACTTATGGATCAATTTCCAAAATTTTCAAAATAATATGAATATGTTTTCTCAATTTTAGTTATGTGAATTGTATTTTTTAAATGAATTAATTTCAATTCGAAATAAAATGACACTCTTGGAGTCATACTAGCCACACCGTGCATCAGATTGAGCTTTTTTTATTCCTACACTTAAAAAATGAAATATGGATGGTTTTTATAAATTATCAAAACAATATTAATGTGGTTTCTTATTTTTGAGTATGTGATGTGTGTTTTGAACTAAAATGTAAATTTTAAACTAAAAACATATAGTCTGATTCATACTGAGCACACAGTGTATCAGATTGAGGTGTGGATGTTTAAGTATGTGATATGTATTTTTCATTCAACTATCCCCAAAAATATGGAAAAGAGTGGACATGTTCTATTCTTATGTAAGAGGAAACATCATTTTCAAGGGACATGTCCTTCTCAAAGCTCCCATGTAGACCCTTAAAGGCACAAGGGGGTATTCTGTAATACTCTAGAGAAGTATGGAAAATTTTGGAACCTAGAAGAGATGAAGGTATTTATAGAGGATTCTAGATAACCTCATTATTATACCTCCCCTGCATGTGGTGGGGCGTAACATCATGCTACCTCAAACACTACACATTTCAAGAAGAATGGTGTTTCCTGTTCTACTAGAAATGAACATGTTCTTTCCAATCTCTCATGAACTTGAACATATTCCAAAAAACCACCCCAACTTGTGAAAAATAATCCACCATTATAAGAAAAATTTTATTATGTTAGTATTACTATAAAGAAATAAATTAAACATAAATATGAAACAATGCATTCCTAGTCTTGTTGTTTTAAATTACGTTTCCAAATAAGAACATTTTCGATTCACCCACTGTGGATACATATATTATATTTTTGAATCTCAATACCAACAACATGATATATTTAACCACTTTATAATAACATAGCATTCACATATTATATGAAATTACCCTAAAAACTTTTATACTTTGGGGTTGGTGAGAAACTCAAATATAAAAATTTTCCTTATTATTTGCTAAAAAACTATAATAACACATTAAATATTCTTAGATTACACTAAAAGTTAGTGTATCCCATTATTTATTTCTATAAAACATTAAAAATTAGTGTAAACCTATTAATGCTCATTTATTGAACTAAAATAAATATTTACAATTGAGTTTTTATGCAACATACTAAAATATTTCTTTCCCTTTCACCATTATAGAGAGTACAGACTCCATGATAAACCATTTAACTTATTTGATGGAAAAAGACCTAATTTTGACCCATTATGTATCTTTAGAAGGTGATAAAATCCATTATAAATTTATTACCCCTTTTAGATAGTATTAAACATCAGTATATCCCTTTATAGAATCCAAATGACACTCAAATTTAGTGTATCCATTAATTATTTCTAGATTGTGCTATAGATTAGTATATCCTATTCAAAATTCTATGTCATAATAAAATATATCATAACATCATCATTATTTGTTCATAAAAATGAAAAAAATACATAATCTCATGTTTTTTATTGATAATTATAATGACTTTTTTATTAAGGAGCTTGTGAACATGAATTATTTTACATAATGAATGTGCACATGCATATTAGTAATGAACCAGTGGTCACATTTTTTGATATTTATCCAATGAAATAGTATCTATATTTATAATAAGGATATGTTTAAAACCTCCTCTCATGTAATTATTGTGTAATACTCTGTGATATAAGGGTGGGATGATTTAATTTCACATCATGTCCATTCAAAATAATTCATTTCAGTCAATCCATTTAACTAATGTAAACTTGATGTGTTACTAGTATGTATTTCACATGTATTTTCTATATTATATCATGAATCGAATATATGATCGAATACCCTAAAAAATTCCACCACCCACGAAACCGAAACCACTGTATTATTCTTTTCTTCTATTATTTACCACCACCCATGATGGAACCCTAGAGTGGTAACGAGACTACTTTTATTCTAAAATGATAAGAAAAATAAATAAAACATTAGTCAAAATGATGTGAAATTAACCAAAACAAGTAGTAGGATGTAACCTATTCATAATTCTTATATACATTCAAACACCATATTTTCAGCTCGTTTCTAAATAAAATGATTCCCTCAAACATGGTGTACCATAAATAATCAGAGTCATGCTGACACCAGTCATCAGATACAAATTGGAAGAAAATTGTTTTGTGGAAATTTACTAGGACCAATCAAAAGAAGAAATTGGGGATTATTGGTACAAAAAAATATAGAAGAGAAGATAAGTTTTTTGAATTTTTTTCATATTAAGTGGGTCAAAATAAATAATGACTCTCATATGTTTTCATTTAGGTAATTAGATAAATTATATTATGTATTATAACAATTGGGTCAAAATTGAATATACTAGAAATGATATTTATTATCAGACTGATGCAAATTTTAATCCATCTAATGCAGGCTGACACTGATGACTTTATCGGATACAACATCATTGAACTGGGAAGAGAAGAAAAATTATAATTTCTTGAAGTTAGTAAAATTTTCAAGAGGTATCGTAGAAGTGGTTTAAGGATGTTCAGGAATGAGTTTCATGTGTTCAATTTAGTACAGAGAAAGGTAATAAAGAATATTTTGTCTCCATCATAATGAAGAAATAGGAATGAGTTTTTGGTTTCGAGAATCATAATGTGAAGACATTGGTTTTTTCTATGTGGTGTGGATAAAAGTAATTATTTTTCTTCGTTTTAATGAGAAAATTGGAATAGAGAATTAGATTTGGGATAAATATTTTTAAGGAAGCCTAAAGCAATCTAAAGTCATGAGAAGAATCAATAAGATTCATGAAGAGTTGAGAAGCATTGAAAGAGTCAAAGATTTATCCAATATTTAAGAAGATTTAAATATTTTATAAAATTTTGTTGAGTGGGAAAACATTTTAGAATCCTGCACAAACTTTTTTGGATTACCTATAAAGGGATGAGGTACTTTGTACTTTCTAATGAATGTACTATTCAAAAATGAAGAGAGAGAATCTCTAAAGTTCAAGGTAGAAGATGTTTCCATATCATTCTTTCCTAAGAATGTTTTCTAGACATAATAATAAAGGAGAAGAGAGAAGATCATATTCAGGTTTTTTAGATTCATACTAAGAAATTGAACTAGGATTTCTAGACTTAGAAAAAAAGCAGTTCAGAATTTCCTCAATCATATTCTGACAGACTCATTTTTTCATATTGAGTAATCAGACTGGCGAGTTAGACTAGGAAATCGAATTGAGTATCATTATGAAGTCTAGAAGAAGTTATTTTCTACTTCTAGGTATGAAAGAGAATATTTTTTTGAAGAACATATTTGCGAAAGTTGACAAGGCATCATGGTAACACGTTTCTTAAGTTTTTATAAAAACATTGTGTTACATATTTTCTTCTAGAAGGAGAACACATACTATTGTATTTAAAATAGTTCTACATGATTTTAATAGAATATCCTACTCATTATATTCCATAAAAATGATTTTTTATAGTGGATTGTGCGGTATCATATTGTTTACATACCATACCAAAGACATAACTACTCGTCTTGAGTAATGAACCTTATAAATTGTTGTCATCATATAGTTGTGTGCTTGTTTTTTCAGTAAGGTTACAACTCATTAATAGGGGGTGATGAATTTTTATAAATAAAATAAACTTGAATGAAAAATATATCACTAATTCACCCCATCCCCCTCTCTGTGATACTTGATCTTAGCTGGACACTAACAGAGCACATAGGTTAACAAAACCAACATGAAATCTTCTTGATTATTGATATCATGAAAAATTGATAATATTACATAGTAAGCATTTTTATGAGGTATTATGTCATTTTTCATCAACTTCTTTCTCTATAGGTTCCTTGGCATGTTTCTAGATACTAAAATTGGATGTTAGGTTATTTCTCCTAATGATTCTGAGAAAAAGGCCAAGAGAGTCACATGGTAAGTGTATCTAGAATATTAGTTAAATAATATATGTTATTATTTATTATTTAACAGGTTTAATAAGTACTATTTCTGCATATTTTTTAATAAATTTTCATGTTTTCTTAACTGCATATATTCTATCACTAGTTATTCGAGAGAATATTATGTGAGTAGAATAATAAATAAATATTTATTTACTATTAAGGGGATATAATATTTATTTATTTATTGGTGAATAATTCAGTGGTGTTTATTTAATAAATAAATAGACATTATCCAGGTCTAGAAGAACATTATGGAGAAATGGAGGATAGGTTTTTTGGCCTAGTGAGAAATAATATATATTCAATATTATTTTAATAAATAATATTTAATTTTAATTCACAAGTTAGGAACATACTAAGAAATAATATTATTATTATTATTATATACATGGGGTTCTATAAAGGATTAAATAAATAATAATAATAAATTGTAAAATTAACTTTTTCTAACACTAAAAATATATAAACCCAATTTTATTATTTTTCAATATAGCCAATTCATCTATTTTGTAGTGCATAATGAATCTAGAGAATCCTCTCAATGACCTGGAGAGATCCCTTCTCCAACAATTCTCTAAATAATGGACAACGATCTTCTTCTACCTCCCACTCTCAAGTCAAGAGAGATCAAGGAGAATAATTTGGAAACAATTATTATGGAAATAAATGGAGATAAACAAAATAGATAGGATCTACCATGCTAGCACCCAGAGATTACAATGGCAACATTCAATGATTTTTGAAATATGTGTGTATCAACACTAAAAAGAATCTTCTCTTGATTCCTACAACGCAATGATGGTACAAAAAAGATCTGTTGTCATATCTATTAATGAATATATAATTCCCACAAGGTAATTATTTAATTGATTAAATTAATTACAAATAATGTGTGATGATCCAACACTTGGCTTCATCATTTTATCCCTTGTCTATTATCTTTGATTCAATTTCATTGATCACAGTATTTATCATCGTGTAAATCTTAGGATGATCATTGATCCTGAGAAAAAAAATTTGGGTGCGACCCATCACAATACTTCTAGCGCTCCTAAAATCTACAAGTGGTATCAAAGTGGTCACATAACTATTTATAATTATTTAAATATTTTTGATTGATTTACCCATTTTTTATTTAATTTTCGATACAAGTTTAATAATTATATAATCCAAATTAGAATATATGATTCTTCTTATTTCATTTATCATAATCAAATCGATTAATTTTAATAATGAAATAAAATTGAAAATATCATTCGAAGGAGCTAAAGATTCTGGCTGCATAACACAAGAGTACACACCATGTAACCCAGAGTTACACGTCGTGTACTACTGTTCAATTTTCTAAGAATTAATTCAGAATTAAGTAAATGTATGTTCATTTATTACACACATTTTATTTAATTATACCCCAAGTGTTTATGGGTCCATCCTGGCGCATAGTCTCCTAGAGTACATGCCATTTATCCCATATACACGGCATGTAGTCCTTTAGTAACAGATGAACGATGTATCTTCTAACAAGTCCCACCAAACAGCTGACTGTGTAACTCGTAAACCACATTCCATGTATCCTATGTACACACTGTGAACTCCAATTTTTTCACATGTCATGGTTACATGTCAAGTCCCTAGGTGTGTGCCTCAGATATACGGTGATAAAAAGTGTATGTCGTATTACTGGATTGTACACACTATATACTTATACCAAATTTTGAATAATTAAAATTAATTTTTTGTAATGCGTAAAACTTATCAACATGTGCTTTCATTTGGTCATTAAGTTGATAGGACACACCATGTGGTGGGTTTTAATATATATATATATATATATATATAATATGTGTAATGTACATATCTGTATATCATGTGTGAGTCATATTACAGTTATTTCTCTATGTTAATTGAAGCATAACACATGATAGAAAAATCATGTAATCCTTGTAATAATTAATTTGATGGTACACATCATGAAAGTACATTATAAGTCATATATTTTATATGTAACAAGAGTAAACAGTATATGAGTATAATATATGTTGGGAACATTTGGATGGATATTCACTGTGTTACCTCTAAGGTACATTTATGTACATAGTTGATTTTAAATAAATTTTTTAAATTTGTTCAAAATTATTATGGATTATAATCTTAAGAAAATTTAAATGAGAATTAAGATAAAATAATTTATTAATTAAAGAAGATAATTAATTGATTTGACCATGATTTATTTGAAATAAGAATAATTAGAATTGGATGATAATTTTATTAAATGTTTCATCTTTTTCATGTTAATGGGTGATCATGATCTTAAATCAATACCTTTGTATGTGATTTGTTTCATTTAATTTATTATTAAATTAAATTTTTGGTCGGCAGGACATCTCTCCTCTAATTATGTAAGGTCATTTATGCACACGGTTTCTTTTATGTAACCCCTTCCTCTCACCTTCATGTGAGTAAAATCATATTCAATGGATTGAGCTACCATGCTAGTGGAGGTGGTTTAAGTTTGGAGGCAAGGCTAAACCAATCCAAGAGTGATACAAAGGTGGATAGGTGGAAAACTGTAACACGAACGTTACTTGGTTCAAGGTGTTTTTCCCTTAGTTCAATATTTAGTTTATCATCCACTAGATAAACTAACCATTAGTAAAATCTCATAATGATATCACTTTATTATTTTATTTCTATCAAGATTCATGGTTATTTCATTATGGATGTTTTGTCTCGATCACATGAATAAATTAACTAACAAGAATGTAAGATATAACTAAAATAAATTGGATTATGAATAAATATTATCTAAGACATAGTTAATCACTTAAGTAAATCCATTTAACATTAACAAGAATGTAATAAAGATAATAATTTTCAATTTACACATAAAATATATAATCCCTCTATTATATATATTATGTCGGTATAGCCTTAAACTATATCAGTTAAAACTAAACCATAGTTCAAATTGATTGACCAGAAATATTTGGGGTGCTTCCAATTATTAGGGAATTATAACATGAATTTTTAGGTTGAAATAACTTAGTTCAAATCAAGGGTTTGTTATCAAAATATGTACATGGTGTAGTTGAGAAGAAAGTGTTAAGGAAATCCAATTTTTGGATTTTTGGATTGGGTAGTCCACTAAATAGATCAATGAACTATGATTTAATGCAGTTGGCATTTGGAATTCCTACCAAAAATCATTCATGTTCCTTGATCTCCCAATTTTGGGGTAATGGGATGGGTAATTTGTATCTTTTACACTATAATGTCCAAGAAACGGGATATTTTGAATCAAATAGTGAGGGCTATTCGGTTTTGATAAAATTGTAGGAGATTAATCAATATAATATTTATTTATTTGTCTAAATTTTATCAGATGAATTACTAAAATTCTACTCATCTTATTTGTAGAAAAATAAATAAAATGACTTCAAAAATATTAGTACAATCCAAACTTTGTAAGGATATCCTTTTCATAGGTACAAATTTCTCATAGTAGAAAAGTTGTTTATGCGTTATCCTATTCCATGAAAGGAAATTACATGTGCTGGAAGAACATATTCCTAATGAACCTGGTAATGTGGCTAGTGATGAATATTTATATCTCTATAAGGAACATCTAAATTATTCTTCATGTGTTTAGTGTTTCATGTTTTCATCCAGGACTAATTATCTTTTGAAGAAACATGAGGTCATGGATGCGTATAGCATAGTGTTTCACCTTTGGGTTCTCTATCAGAAGAAGGTGATATAAGAGAGAAATGAGATCTCTAATGATTTGTTTACAACTAATCTTTTAGATTCTATGCCAACTGGGACTCCTCTATTCAATCTTATTGGCTACATTGAATGCTTAGACATCTTAGGGATTAAATTTCTAAATGGGTTGCACAAATATGTCATAATTTAATCATTGTCCAATAAATTCACCAGTTTTATTATTAATTATAATATTAGCAATAATGAGAAGATTATTTCAAAACATCATACTTTAATTTTCTAGGTAGATAAGGACATGGGGCTTAAAAAACCTGTTTTCCTTATTGTGAATAAAAAAATTGATAATAAGGTGAAGGGGTCCAAGACTCATAATAAGTCTAAATCTCCTGAGCACCATCCTTAAAATAAGACGAATATCTAGAGGAAATGAAAGGACAAGGAGTATTTAAGTTTTTCATCAATAAATAAAGGACACTAGAAGAGGAACTACACCGATAAGTAAGGGGAGTCTAAAGTTATGTTCGTTATTGAGTGTAATCTTTCAATATCTACACATTTGGTATTATATATAGCTTGTGCTGCTCACATCTGTATCCAAATGAAAGAACCAAGTAGATTTTGAATTATTTCTAGAGAATAGGTAGATCTACGAGCTTACAATGTTATGAGGTTGGCTTCTCTAGCCATTGGTGGCTACCACCTTTCATTTCAAGTAGGAATGATTTTAGTTTTAAAGGATTTTATTGTGTTCCAACGGTTACCAAGAATATAATTTTTATATCATTCCTAGATGAATATGGTTTTATTTTCATGTTTGGAAATAAAGTTTATTTATTTTATAATGACAACAAATATTATGGTATGGAACATTTAAATAATGGTAATTATGTATTAAATTATTAAAATAATGTTTTGGAAATAGATAATGAATCTTGTTCACACTACTAATATAACAATCAGCTATGGCATTACTGTATTGGTTATGTAAATGAGAAGCATTTGAAAAATATCTATAAAGATAGTCATTTAGACTCTTATGGTTTAAAACCACTTGAAATATTTCATGCATGTTTATAAGGAAAAATGACCAAACCACCATTTGGCGGATAGGGTTAATGGACCAAAGAGCTTCAAGGATTGGTACACACTGATGTGTGTAAACCATTTCCAGTAGAAGCTAGAGGTGGATATTCTTACTTTATAACATTTACTTATGACTTTAATAGATATGTATATGTTTACTTAATGAGGTATATGTCTATGTCCTTTTATAAATTTAAGTAATTCAAGAATGAAGTAGAGAATGAACTTAGAAAGAAGATAAAGAATCTTTGATTAGATCGAGGTGGTGAGTATCTTAACCAAGAGTTCATCGATATTATATGAGAATTTAGGATTCTATCTCAACTCACACCACATTAAACACCATAGTGGAATAGTGTTAGTGAAAGGAGGAATCTTACCTTGTTATACATGGTATGTTTTATGATAATTCATGCAGATCTTCCATTATCCTTTTGGGGATATTCATTATAAACTACATCATATACAATAAACTAATTAATAACTAAATAAGATAATGTAATTCACTTTTAGTTATAGAGTGTAAGTAAACCAATATTTTTCACATATACATGTATGAGGTTGTGATGAATTTATTAAGGCCTTATCAGGAAATAAAATCGCACCACAAGTCACAAAGTGTATCTTTATAGGGTATCCTAAAGAAACAAAGGGATAGTCCCTATATAATACCTCGCGAAAGAAAGTGGCAATCACTAGACAAGCTATCATTCTTGAGAGGGTGTACATCTTCAAAAATTATAGTGGAAGAAAGATTAAATTTGATGAAGTATATGATAAAGATACACAAGAGTTGGTACAGGAACAGATTCCATAGATCCCCATTGAATAAGTAGTTGCAAAAATACATGTATTAAATAAGAGAATAAGGGAGATAAGAGAACCGAAAATATATAGTTTTATATTCAATGAAGATGGTGAATCATTATTGGTTGACAATGATGAACCTCTCTCCAATAAAGAGGTAGTAAAGAGCTCAGAAATTGCAAGACCACAAGAATCCATGAATTATAAAATGGATTCCATTTATCATAACAATGTTTTGGTTTTGCTCGATGTGCCGTTTGAGGTAAGTCCTATATGTTGAAAATGGGTATTCAAGAGAAAAATGGACATGGAAGGTAAAGTAAATAACTATAAAGAAAGGATAGTAGATAAAGGGTTTTAATGGCCTTAAGGAATTGACTATGATAAATATTTTCACCAGTTTACATGTTTAAATTCATCATAATTCTACTTGTAATAAAAACTTACCATGACTATGAAATTTGGAAAATAGATGTAAAAAACTTCTTTCCATAATGGGAACCTTCAGGAAGATGTATCTATGACATAACCAAAAGGGTTTGTAATTCTAGGTGATGCCAAAAATATTTTCAAGTTACAGAGATCCATTTATGGAATTTTAAAAAGCATCCAGACCATAAATCACTCGATTAAATGAATCTATAAAATAATTTAGTTTCATTAAGAACTAATGTGATTAATGTGTTTACAAGAGGTTTAATGAGAATTTATTCATTATCCTAGTAGTATATGTTGATGAAATATTAATTATTGGATACACCATACCAGTATTATAGTCGATTAAGGACTTGTTAAACAATTATTTATCCATGATGAAATTAGGTGAGGTGGATTATATTTTAAGGATCAAGATAATTAATGATGCATCCAAGAGATTACTTTGACTATGTCAAAGTACATACATTGACCAGATAGTAAATAGATTTTTTATGGAATAATCCTAGAGGGGACTGGTTCTAGTGTCACATGGTATACATCTTTCTAAGAATATTTTCCTTCAAACACAATAGAATAAAGAGAGAATGAGTAATATCTTATACTATTATGTTATAGGATCAGTCATGTATGTCAGGTTATGTAATATACATGACATTTCATATTCATTGAGAATGGTAGGTGGATATCAATAATATATAAGATAACAACATTTTACTACTATTATGGATATCCTTAAGTATCTAAGAATAACTAAGGATATATTCCTAGTGTAAGAAGGAGACATGGAGCTGGTCATCAGGGGATATACTGATGTTAGTTTTTAAACAGATCAGAATAATCTAAAGTCTTAGTCAAGGTATGTTTTCAATCTCAATGGAGGAGTTGTGATCTATAAGATTTCAAAGCAACGAGTTGTTTCTTATTCTACAATGAAGTCTGAGTAAATAGTTTCTTCTAATGAATCCAAGGAATCCATTTGGATAAATAACATTTTCCATGATCTTGAAGTGGTACCTAGTAGTAAAGAACCAATCACATTGTATTGTGATAATAAAATAGCAATGAATCTTGAAAAAGATCCAAGGTGACGCCAACGAATAAAGAATATACTCCGGAAGTATCACCTCTTGAGGGATTTTTCTCAGAGGGGTGAAGTTGTAGTAATCAAAGTTTCCATGGAAGAAAATGTGGTAGAACCTATAACTAAAGGCTTATCTAAGTAGAAGAATGATTATAATGTGATAGCTAGTGGACTGAAGGTTGTTAGCAGTTGGCTTTAGTGAAAGTGGGAGTATGTTGGAGTTTGTTCCCTATAACTGAATTCTATTTACCTTATGATAACATATATTCATATTTTTTAATATAAATAATCTTATTATCACATCATGATTTTTCTTCTATGTAACATAGTCTGTGATAATGTTCTAAGATTAGATGTCGTACTAAAAGTTCAAATCAGTTCCCCTCTATGATGAAAACCCAATTATTCTACTACAGAATTCATAAATATATGTTTTATGGATAGATGAAATAATTTTTAGGACAAAAATGATTCATTATATTAGGGATGGATACACATAGGACTTTGAGGAACCTTCTCATGATGTAGACCTTTAGTAATATCCAGTGTATGATATTATAAGAATGAGACCCACCAGTAGAAAATCCACATTTATTTGTGTCAGTGGATGTTTCTATCTACGGACATGTGTGTTGGTCCTTATACATTTTTATTATTTTTAATGAGTATTATAATTCATGTGCTTTGATGTATTGATGAATACCATGATGACTATTGTTCGTGGTGAGGAAGGATACATTGGGTGCTTTACAAGTAATATAGCATTAATGAATAATGTGATAAAGTATTTGGTACTGATATTATTTAATGGAATTTTATGTCTCAGTACCTTTGATGAAAATGATATAGCCTAAATAAATCCATTTCCATGGTTTTCTATGGGAAAGTTTGATTTCTGAAATTTAAAGAAAGTGACATCGATCACATAGGTTGATGGCACCAGCATTCACCCTTCTCGATTAGAGATATCATGAAAAAGGGATATATTACACAGTAAGCATCTGTATTAGGTATTATGTCCTTGAAACATTAACTTATCTCTCTATGGGTGTCTTGGAGTGTTTTTAGATGCTAAACTTTGAATTTAGGCTCCTTCACCTAATTACACTTAGAAAGATGCCTAGAGGGTCACGAAATAAGTGTATCCCGAATATATGTTAAATAATATATGTTAATATTTCTTATTTAATAGGTTGAATAAATATTATTCCAACATGTGTTTTAATAATTATTAATGTTTTCTTGGTCACATATATTCCATCACCAGTTATTTGAGAGAATATTATGTGAGTAGAATATTTAATAAATATTTATTTTCTATTTAGTGAATATAATATTTATTTATGTATTGGTTAAGAATATATAAATATTTATTTAATAAATAAAAATACATTATTTGAGGCTTGATAAATATTTTGAATGAATAGAGGACCAAGTTTTTATGTCCAATGAGAAATACTAAACATTGAATATTATTTTGAATAAATAATATTTAATTTTAATCCGTAAGTTATGTATACGTTAAGAAATAATATTATTATTATTATTTTAGACATGGATTCCACCAGGGATTAAATAAATAATGAAGGGAACATTTTCAATTATTTATTTCTAAACCTAGTGATATATTAACCCAATTATATTATTTTTCAAAATATCTAATTCATTTTTTTTGTAAACAATAAATATAGAGAATCCTCTCTAATCCCTAGAGAGATCCCTTCTCCAAGAACTCTCCCAAAAAATATAGAGCAATCTTCCTCGACTTCCCACTCTCAAGTATAGAGAGATCGATTATAAATAATTGGATGTGATTTTCATGGTGATCAAAGGTGAACGACGCAAGCAATAGGATCTGTTTTTCTATGACTCAGAAATTCCTATAGTGATGTTTATAAATATGTGGAACATGTGTGGATCACAGCTAGAGGTAATATACTCATGATTCCTACAATGTAATAATGATACAATGTAGATCTTTTTTATATCTATAAATGAATAAATAATTCTCACAAGGTAATTATTTAATTAATTAAATTAATTATAAATAATGTATTATGATTATGTTCTTGGTAATGATGTTTTATCCCATTTCTATTTTCATTGATTCAATTATGTTGATCATAGCATTTATCATCCTGTAAATCTCAAATTCATCATTGATCATGGAGAAAAGAAAATTTTGGAATGACCCATCACATGCTTCCATTGTTCATGGAACCATCACCCATTGGATTCTTTCAAAATTCAATAAAGGGACTATTCATTTATTAAAAAAGAGTTTCATCAAATAACACACAAGAAGACACATATCCTTGAATTCAAATTCCATAAAATTTATTCAAGAATCTATATTAATAAGGTTTTAAAAATATTCATGAAATTAAAAAGTATTTTCCAGAAGATCATGAGGTGTTAGAAGGAGTCTGTTTGTGACATTTGGATTAGGTTTGATTTGAATTTGTCTGAGTGTGAGTCGAATTTGAGGTGATCTGGTACCCAAGATGAGAGAACAGTAGTGGATTTAGTTTTTTTGTAAAGAAAAAATGATGTAGTTACACAAAATTTTGAGTTTCTACATTTTTTTTGTGTTTAAAAGATCCTTGGATGATTTGGGTGGTTTAGGAATTGTGACAGAGTGATGAGATAGTGTGTCAATGGGTACAACTAAGAATTTTCAATGAAAATTTAGCCAGGGTAGGACTGAATAATGTTTTTTCATGAGATTGGATGTGGTGAGATGGAAACCACATCACATGTGTTATTCACATTATATATTCATGCATGTTTTAATGTGTAAAGTGTGTAAAACATGTTTAGTTTTTTTAAAATTATTTATTCTTATAAATTAATGTTTGTACTTTTGTTCTATAATTGTTTGAATTCTTTCATTTATATAAGTTCATGCTCAGAAATTCTATAAGCTCCAAATCATTTTAAAATCCATAAACTTATGTAGTTGTCATATGTTTGGGTTATGTTACCTAACATTATTTTTGATAAAGTAACCTGAATAATCACATTTCTTATACCTTTTTTGAGAAAATAAATTACTATTGGGTACATATTTATGTTTTGATATCTTGAGTACGTTTAATGAACCAAGATTTACTTTGACATCATGATTTTAAATAGTGTTAATATACTTAGTTAATTATTACACTTTATACCTTGAGATCATAACCTCATAACATATATGAAAACATAAAATCTATATATACCCATATGTGTGTGTATGTAGGGTGTGTGTTAAAGAGGCCCAACAATAATTCACCAAATAGTCAATTAAATTTCTTTTATAAAACATTTCAAGAAAAAATATTGAACACCATTTAAAATAATGTTTCAAAAAATGAAAGTATAAAGAAATGAAATATAATATATTTATCTCTTTTCAAAGTCCCAATTTGATACATTTTTGGAAAATAAAATATAACCATGATTAAGATCAAAATATATATACTAATTTGGATAAAAAAATTATTTAAAATCATTCTTTCACAATCCAATTTTTACCAACCAATGAATGGAATCGTACATTTAAAAGTCCAAACACATTAAAATATTAAATATTTGGACTTAAATGATTATTAAAATAAATGAAAATCAATTTTTTTAATTCACAACATTTCTCAAAATACATTTTATAACAAAAAAATAAAATGAACGATAAATTAAAATATGGAATATTGATCTAATGAGATACATTATAATATCGATGTATAATAATAGTAAAAAAATTATTGAAATATGTATATGAAATGAAAAAATGGATGAAAAAATTGTGTTTAGTGGGGATATCTAAGATAATATCATCAAATAAAAAATCTTTATGGAAATCTCACTTGATCCCAGGGTGTGAAAATATTAAACATAAACCAATAGAATCAACAACCCAAGGGTTACCATCTATAACAACACAATCACCAAATAAATAAGTCTATCACATATCAAACACTATAGGTGAAGAAATATGCATATTACATCACTAACGATAAGGGAAAAGAAATAAGGACATCATGTCCAGACACAATGACACACAAAATATTACTAACATAGTTACCTTGGGTTCCCATGGAATAGTAAAAGTGGAGGTGAAAAAAATATCAATGTGATCACATTATAAATCAATAATAAAACATAATCAATAAACATCATATCAACTCCAAAAAACACTCAAGAAATATCCACTTGTCACATCATACAAGCATCACATAAAAATAATCAATACACATTCCATAAAAGGGAAATAGTCTATAGAACACGCTAACCTAAGGTTTTCCTAATAAGGGTGACAAAATCATAGTGAATCATTTTTTAATAAAGTGATACAGGCCTTTAATAATAAGATGCTTGAAAATATTATTACAAAACCATCCATGTTATAAAATAACGATACCATTTATCAATTACTAAGAAACCTAGTTTGAAATAAATATTGAGAATATGTTTTTATTCTTTTAAGAAAATACAACCATTATCCTTTCCTGAAATCGATCTTTAAAAGTGAATAATACTTTAATCAATAATTTAAAAACCTTTATTAAACTATTTCTAATTCCCTTTTAAATTAAAAGAATCACTTGAAAATAATTTTCCTTTATCCAATCCTTATTTTTTAAAATTCACATATATAAATCCCTTTTAGATTTTTTTAACATAAATGGAAATAAGATGGAAAACCTTGTATAACAAAATGTAACTAAAATGAAATAAATAAATAAAATACAAATACAAATAAGAAAATAAAGTGTATAAGATGTGATAAATAAAATCAAATAAGTTCGATGATGAAAACCTTCCATGAAAGTGAAAGTGGGATCTAAAAAATATATATAATAGAACTAGGATAAACCACAATACATGGGAGGATATTTGACTGATCGGTCCTAAAGTTAACTAACTCTCTCATATTATACCATCTAGTTATGTGACCAAAACAAGGAATGAAACTTAGGCCTCTTAAGGAAACCAAAAACAACCCCTAGATAATCCCTCAATTTTTCTAGAGAAACACCCATCTATTTACCATCCTATCTATGATCTCCCATATGAAACCCACAAAAAAATCCGCATAGAAATAATCTATTCAATGAACAATAACAACCCAAAATTAATAACAAAATTGAAACCATGCCACCTTTTGAAAACCCATTTGTAATTTCACTAGAAAAATAATAATTTTTCTTCAGGGAATTTTAAAAAAATGGTAAGCTAAAAAATGTTTTTAAATGAAAAAACCTATGAAAATCCCTATTTAAAAACGTATATAAGAAAAGAAAATTTTAATAAATGTTTTTAAATTTAGAAACAACACTTTAAATGTTATAAACATATGAAATTACACACATACATATCTAAACATCTCTTAATACAAATACTCACATATTTTCAGGTGAATACATGCATGTGTTTAATATATATATATATATATATATCAATATGTGTATAAGCATAAAACATGAAAAGAGGAATCCATAACACTGGATATTAATAAATAACATAAGAACAAAATAAAACATAAGAAAACTTCTCAAACAAGGAAACCCTAATTAATCATTTTCATAAACTCATGCATTACCCAAAAAGATTTCATAATCAACCTTAAATAATTTGAAAATACAAAATTAATTTATGAAAACCATCATAAATATTTTATTGCCCAAAAATATAATTTATCCTCTGAATGAAGATAAAAAAGAAGGCCAAGCCCAAAATAACTCAATTCAAAATCAATTATAATCCCTTAAAAACCCAAAGCAACAAGAATATTTAAACCTAATTAAACCCAAATAACAATTATAATTTTAGATAAATCGATTTCAAACACCCAATAACATGAAACAAATTAGGTAACAGAGAAAGAATAAATACACCTACCTAGGGCTATTGTATATGATGCAAAGAGTTCATAAATAGCGAGTGGAAGGCTTGTAGAAGAATGGAATGTAGCACACACATTGAAGAGAGGAGTAGGGGAAAATAAAATACCTTGGATTCGAGTTTTGATTTGTCTGAGAGAGAAAGTATAGATATCGTGAAATCTTGCATTCGTTCGAGCCTTGATTCGAGCCATGGATTTTAGTTTTGATTCGTCTGAGAGAAATTAGAGATATCATGAAATCTTGGATTCATTCGAGCCTTTATTTGAGCCTTGGATCCATTCAATCCTTGATTAAAACCTTGTATTTGTTCAAGCCTTGATTTGAGCCTTGATTCGAGCCTTGGATTCGAGGAACAGGAGCACCGGGGGCAAGGGACTTCCGTAAAAGATTGAAATATCTCGACTGAAATCAGTGTGTTGGGGTTCTTTAAATAGATAAGGGGGACTTTTATCAGCGCTTCCAAAAAAGCACTGATAATGATACCTTTTATTAGCACTAAATTATTGAGTTCAGAGAAAAGGTATCTTTATCAGTGCTAAGATTTTAGCCCTGATAATGGATTTAAAATTATAATAAAAAAAATTAAATATATTTATATAGTTGTATATTTATTTATTATAATTTTATAATTATTTGAATATATAATTATTTAATTGTAATTATATAAATACATTTTAAAAAAAAAATTTATTTATAATTATAAATATATAATTTTATAAATATAGTAAATATACATTTATAAATATATTTATAAATAAATATATTTATATAATTATACATTTATTTAATAAATATATATAAATATAAATATAAAAAATATATTCATTATTTAAATATATTTATTATAATTTTATATATATAAATATATTTATACCATTATATATATTTGTATAACTATATATAAATAATAAATATAAAGAAATATAAATATTAATATTTTAAATATATTCTTTATATAAATATATATATAATAATTTTATAATTATAAATATATTTATATCATACTATATATTTATAAAATTATATATACATATATATATATATATATATTCACTAAATATATATAAATATAAGTATTGTAAATAAATTAATTATTTAAATATATTTATTATAATTTTATAATTATTTAATTATAATTATATAAATACTTTTAAAAATAATAATATTTATATATTTATATCATTATATATATATATATTTATTTATTTATTTATTTATTTATTTATTTATTTAATAAATAAATATATATATATATATTGATATAAATATAAATATAGTAAATATATTAATTATTTAAATAAATTTATTAAAATTTTATAATTATTCAAATATATATAATTATTTATTTGTAACTATTTAAATTCTTTTTAAAAAAATATTTAGATATTCATAATTATATATATAAATTCATAAATGTAGCTAATATACATTTATAAATATATTTATTTAAAAAAATATTTTTAACATTATTAATGAATATATAATCTTAAATGAAGGCATGTTAAAAATGAGTGAAATTGAATAATTAAAAATGGGTACACTTTAAAAATACTGAAAAAATTGATAAGTTTTATTAATTATATATAAATTTTTAAGACATATGGATATATATTGAAATAAATATGAATACATGTTGAAAATAATAAAACATGGTAAATATATATATAAATAAATAATAGAAAATGGTTAAATTCCAAAAAAAAATTAAAAATGAATAAATAATACCTAACTATAATAATATTACAAATAAATAAATAAAACACTCATTAAAAATATAATATTTTAAATTTATCATTTTATAATGAAATTATAAAGTTAATATTAAAATTTTAATAAATTATATCAATATTAGGTGTATGTGTTTTTATATAAGATTTCATTAATTGCATAAATATTTGGGTGTGTGGATTGTATATAAAAATGCATTAATTGCATATATGTATGTGAAATCAATGTACCACATGTTTGATAGATATTAAATTGACAAATCAAATGACATTCAATTATTTCCATTACTTGATGCAATTAGTCAGTATTTTTAGTTGTAACCCACTAAATATATTACTTATCTAATGTAAGCATAAATATTCTGTATTATATAAATCATATTTTAATAAATATTATATACATTGATATTATATATATAGGAATATGTTTCTATATTAAATCTATTAATGAATAATTATGTATAAAAACCATTAAAAATGAATAAGACATTAATGTGTTTTTAATTGTTACATTTTATTCATTTTATATATTTATATATATTATTTATTATTTATTACTATTTATAATATATATATATATTTATATATATTAAACATATTAATTTTTATTCTTAATTTTTCCATTTATAATTTTTTTAATAAATTTAGAGTTTATTCAATTTTAATTTTTTTGTTTAATTATTACAATTTATTCACTTTTTATTTTATTTTTTGTTTAATTACTATAATTTATTCATTTTATGTATCAATATTCAGTATATACTAGTTATTAATATCTATAATCTAAATATATGTATATAAAATTTATTCATTTTTAAAAATAATTACTTAATTTATAAAATGTTTAATATTTTTCATAATTTAATCATTTTTTATTTCAATTTTTTTAATTATTTCATTTTATTCATTTTATATATCTATATATTTAATATATAGAATTTATTAATATTTATAGTTTATATATATGTGTGTTTATAATAAATATAATTGTTTTTATCGATAATTATTTAATTAAAAAATAATTTCATATTTTTTAAAAATTTACACATTTTTTATTTTTAAATTTTTATTGATTTCATTTTATTCGGGACCTTTATCAGTGCTAAAAAAACTGATAGACGATGAACTTTATCGGTGCTAAAAATTCAGCGTTGATAAAGGGTGCCCTTTATCGTATCTAAAAATAAAGTTCTAATGTCCTATAATTCTATGTAATTTTTTTAAATTATATGGGATTATTTTGAGACCAGGAACTGATACGGCGTGCAATTCCAAGGTCCGGTGTGCCTGGAATGGTCCATCAAAAATGATAAGTTCTAAATAGCATGTGTGGGTAATTTTCCTAAAAAATAGGAATAACTCTTAAATGGATGCTTGAATCCGAAATCCAATGGAATTATTGTGTTCAGGATGGTAGGTTTACTCAAGGTGCAACTTAAGTTTAGTCGGCACGGGTCTCCAATGAGAAAACCCAAAATGGCATAATAATAAATAAATAAATTAAATAAAATTATTTTATTTTTAGAATGCTTATAACTCATTAACAGTGACTTAGATTGAAAATATGATACCACTGTTGATCTCGTGAGGGTATGCTTTCCTTCGGTAGAGCCTAACATTGGTCAGCTCGGGCCAACACTGGAAAGTAGTTTTTGGCCATAAATAAAATAATTGAATAAAGATTATTTTAATTTCTAATCATTATAACTCATGAACGGTGACTCAGATTGAAAATATGAGAGTATTGTTGAGCTCGTGATGGTGTACTTCCCTTAGGCGGAGCCTAAGATCAGCTAGCATAAACCAGCTGTGAAAGTTGGTTTTTTGGGACATAAGTGTAACTAAAATAATTTAAATAAAAAGAATTATTTTATTTTCGAATCCTTAAAACTCAAAAACAGTAACTAAAATTAAAAATATGAAACCACCATTGAGTTTTTAATGAGATGTTCTCCTTATGTGCGTTATAACTTCGACCGGCACAGGTTGAGGGGACAAGTTAATTTTCATACTTTTTGGAAGAAAACTATAATAACTTAAAAAGTTATTTTAATTTTTTCTTCATCGTTGAGAAATAGAATGTCTGCGATGCGGTACAGTAAAGAGACAACGATGAATCTCTTTAATGAACCACATTAATGAGTCAACATAAGGATGGTGCAACACAGCGTAACAGAAATTTTGATTCGTGTTTTGTCAATTAATAGCCTAACAAGCAATGCAGGAAGGTGGGCCCAATCCTGGAAAATCTCTGAGACATTGGTGGGTGATGATGATGAACGACGAAGGAAAAACTCTCCAATGATGAACACCGGCGAATCGGATGATCGCGAGAACATACATGGAGAGCAGATAAGGGATTGGAGATCAATGAACGATCATCCTCGGGCAATCTAAATTCCTAGGTAGGGGGTTTTTCTGAGTGATTTACCATTCCCCATTCTTAAAGTTTAACGACAAACGCAGACAAACCTACAAAAAAATCTATCCATGGTTCGATCGTTCATGCAGGATGGTAAATGATGTGGGATAAAGGGGATATCTATTTTAGTTATTAATCTGCCTTATTTGGGTTATTCGTGATCCTGCTAACAAAAATGCATTTGGGTCAACTAGAACCATGACCTGGATCATTTTGGAGTGTTCTTGTGTTGTGAATCCTTTCTCTCCTCTCTCCTTTCGTCCTTCTTGTTCTTTGTGACTCAACAGTGGCGGCGCATCAGCTGAGGAGACGCTAGGTGGAAGAGCTGCGGCCATGCGGGTGGCAGAACACTAGTCATGGCGACAAGTAGGATGCATCCCGCTGGCATAAAGCCACAGTGGCGACTGGGGCCATTGACACGGAGACTGGTAGCCGACGGTAGGCATATTTGGCCTCCCAGTCATGTCGGAGGTGCCACGTAGTGCAAGGTCACGGTCCACAGACTGTAGCAGTGATCTCGACCCGCGATAGTGTCATGGGTCACACGGAAGGTCCGATCTTCATGAGAAGATCAGATCTTGAGGTTGGCACCACTCGTGAACCGCATTGGAGGAGAAACCCTTGTCGACGGTCCTCAGCGTGTGGAGAAGGGATAGTCGGCCTCAGTCGGCCATGTGAGGCACGAACCGGAGGCCCATGGCATCCGGGTAGAGGAAAACTGGCCCGCCCTACGGGTCGGGCCAGTGGTGTGAATTGGGTCATTGGGCAGCCCAGGCTGCAGAAGATCTGGCCCACCTATGCGAGACTGGCCAACAGGACAAACCTAGCCCTTGGGCGGCTCGGCCTGGGAAAGAACTAGCCCGCTAGTTGCAGGCCGAGCCTGGAGAAACCAGGCTGCTGGGTGACCCGGTGGTCTAGAACAATGACCGAGCTAGGCCGGCCCAGACCCCACCAGGTCAAGTCAGGTCGGACGGACTGGGTCGGGTCATGCGGGACCCCCGAGCGGGGTTCGTCGGGTCGGCCCGACCAGGTCTGATCGTCCCGGGAGACAACTGACCCATGTTTACTAAAACACCAATATCTTCTAGATCGGGCATCCGATTGATGAATCGTCTATGGCATTGGGACCTTTTCAATGAGATAGTCCTTTGGGAATACTCTAAGTGAGTTTTATTGGCAGTTGATAAGCAATGATGGCTTGATTAGTAGATTCTCTCGGAATTAAGTGCACTATGAGTAGGAATCATATTGTTGGTTGTGACATGAAGGATATGATGAGCGGGTCTTAGTGATCTAACTGGCCAAGAGAGGAGCGGGTATTAGTAATCCAGCTGGCCCAAATAAGAGTGGGTCTTAGTGATCCAGTTGGCCAAGATATTAGAGGGACTTAATGAACCATCTATCCTAGAGACGAGTAGGTCTTAGTGATCCTACCATCCAAGAGAGGAGCGGGTCTTAGTGATCTAGTTAGACCAGACACGAGTGGGTCTTAGTGATCCAACTGTCCAAGAGAGGAGTGGGTCTTAGTGATCTATCTGGCCCAGAGATGAGTGGGTCTTAGTGATCCAGATGGCCCAGAGACGAGTGGGTCTCAGTGAACCCATTGGCCCAGGTGATGAGGGGATCTAGATGATGAATTCCTCAGTAGTACATGTTTGTATTTACGACTGATAATTCTACTTCCTATACTTTGAGTTATTCTTGGTGTGAGCTATTTTTCTTTGTGATCATTCTTTGTGGTTTTTCTTTGTGGTTATTCTTTGTGGTCTTTCCTTTTTGGATTGGGGTCCCTACAGAGTATTGTGTTACACACCCTTGCACAGGTTTTTCCAACACGTGTCGTGTCCCATGTAGGTGATCAACACTTTGACGAAGACCTTTGTGGTCCAGGACCAAGTGGTGCCCAGTGAGACAGGACATATGGGGCGTACTTATATGGCTACAGATAGTTACCCTCCACCTACCCTTCAAATAGGTTTTGAGTAGATAGATCTTGGCAGCTGTAATTTCCTTTGTGGTTTTGGGATTGTATTCTATACCCTTTTTACCTTTCAATTTGTATTGTACTTTCAATAGTTATCTCATTTAAAATTATGGTTTACTTATTGTTTACCTTTCTGTAGTTTGATATTTGTGCATGTGTATTGGTTTAAAGGCAAATGCCTTCCATTTTTTTGTGATATTCCTATTCAGTGTTAGTCTCCAGTCCCTGGAATATGGAAGGAAGGATTGGGTAGTCAGGTTACAGGCCCTGGGGGATGGGTCGTGACAAAGTGGTATAAGAGGGAGGTCAGTTCTACCAAAATAACTAAGAGTTTGTGAATTTTTATGGGGCAACAGTATTAAGTGATTCGAGTTCAGCTTTCAGGCCAGGGAGTCCAGTGTCGGTGTGGCAGCCGACGTATCCATACAACCAGACCCTGAATTCTTGTTTCCAACTCGGTACATGAGAACACAGGTTGCATGTGTCTTGGAATGTTTTATCATGACCTTTCTGAGTCAGAGTCAGCTCACCAGGTATAATCTATTAATTGTGATTCGTCTTGATCTCTTTCAAGATTCCTCCACATAGAAAGCCATCCAAGATTCCAGTGCATGACCACAAGGATGGTCTACAAGGTGATGAGGCTTCGGTACAGGGACCATTGCCTGAGGTGGCACCTTTACACGGTGTACCAGCTTTACCACCACATATTGGTTAGCAGTTATTATAGCCACTACTAGTAGAGGATGCACATAGGCTTAGTGCCTTACACATGTTTCAGCGATAGAGACCCCTCATGTTCTGAGGTGATCCTAACTCACAGACGGCTAAGGATTGGCTTGAGGTGGTGGATGAGTTTTCCATCTAGTTAGGGCACCATTAGATCAGATGTCGGTCCTGGTAGTGAGCCTTCAACGTAGATCAGCAACACGATAGTAGGGTTTAGATTACCCGATCTTATGATGAGGTGACTTTTCTGCGGTCAGATCTTGATAACATTTCTCAAAGAAGGAGTTATTTCCATTAATGTTGAGGGCTATGCATTTCCAAGAGATTTTATAGCTTTGGTAGGAAGACATGACAGTAGCTGAGTATTCATCGAGGTGTACCGACCTTTATAGGTACTCAATGAATACAATACGACCAGTTCTTTAGGGATCAGACCTCTGAGTGAGATGTTTTTAGGGACATCAGATCCATAACTATTATTATGTGAATTCATACTTATGATAGGGTGATAGAGAGAATTTTTTTGTTGAAAGTCCTTTTCCTGAGAAGATATGGCCATTGGATGACAGTATTGGGAAAGCGGGAAGCAGACGTTAGTCTCAAAGACTTACATGTGTGAGACTTTCTGAGAGGAGGTCCCAAGATAGAGGATCTTTAGCTCAAGTCTCATAGGGTGAGTCCAGTCAACCTAGAAAGAATTAATGGTTTTCAAGAGATGGTAGAGGACATCTCGCTAAAGATTGTCCATCCCATCGTGCAGACAGTTAAATGGTGGATGGGCCACCAGGGCAGAGATAGTGATAGGAATAGATTAATATATGGGGCGGTAGATGTGGTAGAGGATCTGGGAGAGTAGCAAGACGTGGTATACATTTCGGCATGTTACAACCACTACGCCAATGTGGTCCACACCAGTCTAAGGGAGCTGGAGGACAGGGGAAGGGGGAAGCTACATGCAGGCATCCTTACCCGCATAGTAGTGGATGTTTTGAGTTTTCAATTCCCTACTATGGTGGATGAGTATGATGATGTATTTCCAGAGGATGTTCTAGTACTACCTCCTCGTATAGAGGTAGACCTATACATTGATCTATACCTAGGTACAACACCGATATCTACACCTGCATATTGGATGGCTCTCGTAGAGCTCCAGAATCTAAGGGTACAGTTGGAGGACTTACAGATGAAGGGTTTTTTAAGGACCAGTGTTTCACCATGGTCATCTCGATAGTTTTTTTCCAAGAATTTATATGGAAGCTTGAGTTTATGCATGGGCTTCCAATGCTTGAACTAGGTGACCATGAAGAACAAGTATCCTCTACCGAGGATTGATGACCTCTTTGATCAGCTGAAGGGAGAAAGATAGTTCTTGATTAAAGACCACATATCAGGCTATCACAAGTATTTTGTACGAGATAAGGACATCTCAAATATGGATTTTAGATGTCGATACGGTCACTACGAGTACTTAGTGATGTCATTTGACATGAAAAATGCCCCCATTTGTGTTCATGGGACTCGTGAATAGGAACTTCCGGCCATACATAGACCGGGCTATAATGGCCTTCATTGATGACATTTTAGTGTATTCAGTGTTATAGGAGGAGTAAAAGATACACCTGAAGATGGTTATGGACACACTTCGAGAGAACCATATTTATGGTAAGCTTTTGAAGTGTGAGTTCTAGATACGAAAGGTCCACTTCCTAGGACATGTCATCTTAGAGGCTAGGGTTGTGGTGGATCCATCGAAGATTGTGGTTGTGTTTACTTGGGATCCACCCAAGAGCATTACTAAGGTATGAAGTTTCCATGGGTTGGTTGGGTACTATCGTAGACTTGTACCAGAATTCTCTAGAGTGGTAGCACACATAATGGTGTTGAAGAAGATGGTACAACCCTTCATGTGGATAGAAGGATGCCAGCAGAGCATTCAGCAGATGAGGAAAAGCTTGACGAGTTCTCTTATCTTGAGGCTTCCAGAGGAGGGAACTGACTTAATAGTGTATTGTGACGCATCAGGGACCAGGATTGGTTATGTCCTGATGCAGGGGAAATCCGTGATATTTTATAGATCATGACAATTGACACCTCATGAGCAGAACTATGTGACTCATGACCTTGAGTTGGCAGCGGTAGTCTTCGCACTGAAGATGTCGCAACACTACCTTATGGGTGAACGTTTCATCATTTACTCTGAACACAAGAGTCTCAAGTATATATTTTCTCCGAATAATATGAATCTGAGATAGAGACATTGGCCCGAGTTCTTCTAAGACTATGACTTCGAGATAGTCTATACTCCTGGTAAGGGGAACATGTTGGTTGATTCTCTCAGTATGAGATTGAGTTCACATCTACTGAACGAGGCCTTAGAGTATTTGGCCTCACTTCAGAAATCCTTTTTGGATAGAGATGAGGAATATTATCTTCAATCAATGGTAGATTCCCCTCCACTCATACAGCGATTCGGGGAGGCGCAACTCGGAGATGCAAGCTGCGAGACTATACATGCCCTAATAGATATTCTAAAGGAGGGGAACATGTCATCTTTTTCTCTAGATTCACCGTTTTACTAGTGGAATTATGGTAGGAAGTGTTGAGGAAGTACTATACATCCCCTTTGGTAGTACATCCACGCATGATGAAGATGTACCAGGATCTCTAACGTCTGTACTAGTGGTCGGGGATAAAGGAGGTAGTAGCAGAGTTTGTCTCAACATGCCTCACTTTTCTGCAAGTGAAGGCTAAGCACCATGTTCTAGTATGTTTGACACAACCCCTCGAGGTAGCGGAGTGGAAGTGGGATGGTATATCGAAGGACTTTATGATGGGCTTACCACGTACGTCCAGGGGACACGATACCGTTTGGGTGATCGTATACTGACTCACCAAGTCGTCCCACTTCCTACCCATTCGAGAGCAGGGTTTAGTAGAGATCTTGGGATGCCTCTATGTGTAGGATATTGTTCCACTCCATGGAGTCCCATCTACAATAATCTCATATCATGATGCATGATTTACATCCTGGCTGTGGAAGGGATTATAGGAGGCATTTGGTACTCAGCTACGCTTATGCACAACCTTTCACCCACAGATGGATGGTCAAATAGAGCAGACCATACAGACCTTGGAGGATATGATTCGTGCTTGTGTTCTTTATTTTGGTCATAGTTGGGAGGACCACCGACCATAGGTGGATTTTTCATATAGAAATAGCTACCACTCCACCATCAGTATGGTATCGTTCGAGGCACTGTACGGACGACCATGTAGGTCACTATTATGCTAGACAGACCTAGGGGAGTCAGCACTCATGGGTCTATAGATGGTATAGGCTTCCACTAAGAAGGTGCAGGACATCTGAGAGAAGAAGAAGACTGCACAGAGGCTATATAAGTCCAATGCTGATAGGTGATGGGGACCTTTGGAATTAGAGGATGGAGACCACATATTCCTATGAGTCTCTCCTCAACAAAGGATACAAATATTTGGTCGGGGTGGAAAGTTATCTTCGAGGTTCATCAGACATTTCCTGATACTTTAGAGAGTGGGTGAGGTGGCGTAAAGCTTGGCTCTACCACCAAAGTTAGAGAGGGTGCATGATGTCTTCCACATATCCCAGTTGAGGAGATATGTGCACAACCCTTCTCACATCATCGACCATGGTGAGATGGAGATTGACGAAGGGGAGACATTCGCGGAGTACCTGGTGGAGATAGAGGATCGACAGGGGAGGATCCTTTGTGGATGGTTGATGCCTCTAGTGTATGTTCATTGGCAGTAAGGATATCTCCAGGAGAGAAAGTGGACCGGGAGGCTTAGATTCGTGCTCAGTACCCCAATTTTTTGATGAGCCCTTGTTTTTTGCCTATGAGGACGTAAATCCCTAAAGGGGGGGAGTAATGTAATGTCCTGGAATACTATTTAATTTTTTTTTTAAATTATATGGGATTATTTTGAGACTTGGCACAGAGAAAAAATACGATTCTAAGGCCCAGTGTTCCTGGAATGAACCGTTGAAAATGATATATTTTAAATAGTGAACGTGAGAAGTTTTCCTAAAAAAAGTAGAATAACTCTTAAAAAAGTGAACAGATCAGAAATCTGAGGTCACCATTGCGTTCAGGATGGCGAGTTTACACTAGGCGTGACTTAAGTTCAGTCATCGAGGGAATCCGGTGAGAAAACCAAAAAATGGCATAATCAAAAATAAAATTATTAAATAAAATTATTTTATTTTTGGAATCCTTATAACTCATGAAAGGTGACTCAGATTGAAAATTTGAGACAACCGTTGAGCTCATGAGGTATGCTTTCCTTAGGCAAAGCCTAACATTGGCTGACGAGATCCAATAGTGGAAAGTAGTTTTTGGTCATAAATAAAATAATTAAATAAAGATTATTTTATTTTAAAATCTTTATATCTCATGAATGGTGACTCAGATTGAAAATACAAGAGTACCGTTGATCTTGTGAGGGTGTTATTTCCTTAGTCAGAGCAGAATATTGGTCGGTGCAGGCTGACTGTGAAAGTTGGTTTTTTGAACATAACCGTAAATTATATAACTTAAATAAAAAGAATTATATTATTTTCGAATCCTAATAACACACAAATGGTAAAATGGATTAAAAATCAGAGATAGTCATTGAGTTTTTAATGAGATGTTTCCTTAAGTGGGGCCTAACCTCAACCGTCACGAGTCGAGGGAAAAACTAATTTTTTTACTTTTTGGAAGAAAAATAAAATAACATAAAAAATTATTTTAATTGTTTTATTCATCATTGAGCAGTGTCACGTTAGTACTGTGGTGTAGTGATGAGGTGATGATGAATCTTATTAATGAACCTCCTTAATGAGTCAGTGTAACGATGCTATAACATAATGTAATAAAAATGTTGATTCGTGTTTCATCAATTAATATCCTAACAGGAAATGTAAGATGGTGAGCACAATCATGGAATTTATCTGAGGCTTTGGTGGGTGGTGACGACAAAAAACGAAGGAAAATCTCTTCAATGATGAACATAAGCGAATCGAACGATGAAGAAGACACCCTTGGAGAGCAGATTCGGGATTGGAGATTGACGGACGATGACGAATGATCATCCTCGAGAAATATCCATTCCCAGTTAGGGGGTTTTCTAAGTGATTTACCATTCCTCATTCATAATGTTTAACTATGAACATGGACCAACCCATGAATAGGTTGATCTGTGGTTTGAACGTTCATGCGGGGGTGGTTAATGATGTGGGATAATGGGGATATATATCATAGTGATTATACAGCCGTATTTTAGTAATTCGTGATCCTTCTAACAAGAACGCATCTGGGTCAACATGAACAAATACCTAGATTATTATTTGGGTATTCTTGTGTGGCGACTCCTTCCCCTCCTCTCCCCTTTTCTCATTCCTGTTCTTCGGGACAAAATGGCGGTGGCGCATCAGCTGAGGAGATGCCAGGTGGATGGGTCAGGGCCAGGTGGTCCGCGGCACTAGTGAGAGGCTGTGGCGGTGGTAGGAGGCCAGGGCGGTGACAGGGGTCGCCGGCACTGTGGCCAGGAGCAGGCAGACGCGGCCACCCGGCCACGTCAGAGGTTCCAAATAGCGCAAGGCCACAGTCTGTAGTCTGTGGTGATGAGATAGACCCATGGTAGAGGTGCATGTCACGTGGAAGGACTGGTCAATGTGAGTGGACTAGAACTGGTGGACGACGTCGCTCAGCTACTACATTAGAGGAGATGCCTGCATCGGTGGATCGTGGAATATGGAGAAGGGGTGGTCGGCCTTAGCCGGCCACGTGCAGCATGAACTGGAAGCCGAAGGCATATGGGCAGGGGGAACCGGCCTACCATGCTGGCCAGGCCAATGGCGCCAACAGGGTTGTTGGGCGGCCTGAGCTGTAGAAGAGTCGGCCCGCCGATGCGGGTCAGGCTGGGAATGAACTGGTCGGCAAGTTACTGGCCAGGCCGGGTTAAACCAAGTCGTTGGTAGAATCGTCAGGCCGGACCCACTGCCGAACCGGGCCGGGACCTACAAGGCCTAATGGGCCTAGCCGATCCAAACTCCACCAAGTCAGATCAGGTCGTCTGAACTGGGTCGTGTCATGTGGGACCCATAGGCTGGGTTGGTTGGGTCGGTCTGACTAGTTCAGACCAAGCCCAGCCACAACCAACCCCTATTTACTAAAATGACAATATCATTCAGACTAGGCATCTGATTGATGCACCGTAGGTGGCATTGGGACCCTTGCGACGAGATGGTCATTTGGGAACACTCTCAGTGAGTTTTTGTGGTAGTTGCGACGTGTCGATGGATTGAGTAGTAAATTCTCCTATAATTAAGCATGTTATGAGAAAGAATCCTATGATAGTTTATAATGCGAAGGATATTCCAAGCGGGTCTTAGCGATCCAACTGGACAAGAGAGGATAGGGTCTTAGTGATCTAGATGGCCCAGAGACGAGTGGGTATTAGTGATCCATATGGCCATGAGAAGGGCGGGTCTTAATAATCCAGCTGGCTCAAAGATGCGGGTGTGTTAGTGATCCAGCTAGCCAAGAGAGGAGCATGTCTTAGTGATCCAGCTGGCCGAGAGACAAGCGGGTCTTAATGATCCAGCTGGACTAGAGAGGAGCAGGTCTTAGGGATCCAATTGGCCTAGAGGTGGGTGGGTCTTAGTGATCTAGCTGGCCAAGAGAGGTGCGGCTCTAAGTGATCCAACTGGCCCAAAGATGAGCGAGTCTAAATGATCAAGCTATCCCTAGAGACGCTCAGGTCTCTGTGATCCCATTATCCCAGGTGATGAGTGGGCCTAGATGATGAATCCCTTAACAGTATGTATGATCAGCTTTACGAATAATAATTCTACATCCTATACTTTGAGTTATATCTGGTTTGATCTATTTTTCTTTGTGATCATGATTTTTTGGTTTTACTTTGTGGTTATGCTTTTTTGTCTTTCCTTTGAGGATTGGGGTCCCTACTGAGTATTGTGTTACTCATCCCTGCATGGTTTTTTTACACATGTGTCATGTCTTATGCAGGTGATCGATGTTTCGACAGAGACCTTGGTGGTCTGGGACCAAGTGGTGCCCAGAGAAACAGGACACACGGGACGTACTTCTATGACTACAGACAGCTACCCTCCACCTATACTTTAGGTAGGGTTTGAGCATATGGATCTTGGAATCTGTACTTTACTTTTTGGTTTTGGTCTTGTATTCTGTCCCCTTTTTTACTTTTCAATTTGTACTATAATTTCAGTAGTTTTCTCAATGAAATTTTCGGTTTACTTAGTGTTTACCATTATGTAGTTGGAGCTTTGTGCATTTAATAGGTTTAAAGGAAAATGCCTTCCCTTTTAAGATATTCCTATTCGGTGCTAGTCACTAGCCCCTAGCCTATAGAAGGAAAGCTTGGGGTAGTAATGACACGGGCCCTGGGGGAAGGGTCATGACAAAAGTGCTGATAAAAGTTAGCCTTTATCAGGCATAAGGAGAAGATAAGATAAATGGTACCATTTGTCTTTATAGCACTGATAAATGGTACCATTTATCAATGATTTCTTTCTATCACTAATTAAGGCCAATGCTGTTAAAGGCATGTTTTATAGTACTTATTTGTTCCAACATTTGGTATCAAAGGAACGACATTGTTCCTATGATGATGATAATGTGTGGATCATATACTTCTTCAAAATATTCACCGACAAAATATATCTAAAATGATGGTAGTAACAAAAGGGAAAATGACAGTTTTAATGTTGAGGTGTGACAGGTGGTGGAGGATATAGATGCATAATGGTTTTTCCCATGTTGACATGTATAAACTACCGATATTGGGCTCTACGGATGAGGGTTAATTTTTATGTGCATGCACTCTAGGGATTAATTGACCATGAGCATATTGATTATCAAGATGATCAAATAGAATTGTCTGCCATTCTACATGTTGTGTCATCTGAGATACTAAAAATGCTCACCCTAAAGGACATGACCAAGAAATAATGGGATTTTATGTAGACAATGTGGTTGGGTGCTAAATGCTGGTGTGAGGTAAAAGAAAAAACGTTTCACATAGAATTTGAGGCCATCACTACTACAAAAATAGCCTTTAACAGTGCTAGAATAGACATTTATCAGTGCTAAAAAAATCTCTAATAAATTGAGAGTGGTAAAAGGCCTGAAGCTTTTATCAGTGCTAAAAAAAGTATTGTAAAAGGCCCCCTTTAACAGTGCTAAAAATGCTTTTAAAAGGGTCATCTAAAAGATCATCTTCTAGGGATGTTAAAGGGTATATAAAAAATCCATGCCCCACCCACCTCCCTTCATCAGTGATCACCCCCCGCCCCCCCACACACACACACACAAACCACTTTAGTAGTGCTTCCCCCTCCCCTTTATCAGCGCTTTAGATAATCCCACCTTCCCATGTGTGCCCCTACCTCCAGTGAGTTTTGAGCCCTAGACCTTCAGCATACATCAAAGCCTTTTCCACTACCATATACTGTTTTGTTTCACATATTATGATATATCTATATATTTATATAAATTTCATTACATTTTTTATCTATATATATATATATATGTTTATCTATTCATATATATTTTTTATATGTAAATATGTTTAATTATTTATTTATAAAATTAAATTTTTATGTGTGAATATATAAAAAATCTATATATATTATTATATATTTGATTATAAATTGTATTATATTGTGAAACATGAAAAAATTTCAAAACCAAAATATCAATATGAATGTAACACCTATGAATAAATTCATTCCCCACCAATAAATGGTAAAACGACTCTCATAAATGAGTCTGAAAATCTATCGAATGTTAAAAAATATGAGTACACCGACTAAAAACTCTGTTTTATAGGCCTTATGGGAATTTTTGGCCTCGAAAAATATGATAGATGTTTACCTCTCTCACTAAGGTAATAGAATTCATTTTGTGCTTCGATTTTATATATAGTAGAACCCAAACAGACACCCAGATCAAAATTTATGGTCGTTTGAAATTCTAGTTACATTTTCAACTTATTTTAGATCTTTTATTGATTTTTTGATTTTTTGTCTTCAAATTGATATTAAATCTCTATTACTTGGTAATAATAAAAAAATTATTAATGAAAAATATTTTTTATGTAAAGAATCAAATTTTCCATGTAATTTTTTTAATTATATGGAATTATTATGAGTCTGTGAAAATTGACGGTGCATGATTCTGAGGCTCGGTGTGCACGGAGTGAATTTATAAACTTCTTTTAAAGGTACATTCAGTAAACACGTGGGTGGTGTTTTCTATCTTTTGAACCAGAACTCAAATTAAAAATCTGAGGGCACCGTTGAATCTGTAGTGCCGATTTTCACTTAAGGGAGGCTTCACTTCGACTAGAGTAGGTTGGGAGAAAAATATAGATTTTGGAACCTTTTAAAATATTAATAAAATAACTTTGTTATTGTATTTCTTTCATTAATTTCCTCCAATGGAAAAGCAGAAATGGCGGGACCAATGATGTGTCAGGCCATTAAATGGCTTGACTCCTCAAATCCTTTGTAACAGTGTCGTTGGAATTACGAAGGTTCCTATTAAATGAAAGGACATTAATTCCATGGGCGTCACTCACCCTCCCCCTCTCCTATTTATATGGATATTGGGGAGAGATATTGGCATGGCTTCACCAAGTGATGAAGTTCTAATAAAGTGTCATGACACCAATCACTTGGAGGATAGAGTCTGTTTTAGCAGGCAGTGACGAGCGCCACCGAATGACGAACACCGACTCTTCCTCATGCGTGGAGGGTCTCCAACGAACTTGAGGTAGGGATTTATTTTGTTATAATTTCAAGTGATTGTTGAATACTATTCCTCCCTCATGGTTTCAAGCTAACACAGAGGGCGCGCGCCAAAAGAACATGGCCCAAACCCTTCGCTACCTAGATTACCCCTGCGTTCTCTGTGGAAGACCGTCAGTACGGCGGCACCGTCCAGCCATGATGGAGGCGGCACGTCGTCACGTGCCGAAAGAGGAGGTCGCAGCACTATATCTTGGTGGTTAGTAGAGGGGTTGTCACCGGTCGACCGCAAAGGTGGTGCGGTGTGCCATCGTGCGCTGCCTGTAGGGAAGGTCGCGACCGAAGTCACAGTTGGTAAAGACCGTCACCGGCTTGAGCTAGCTGTGGAAGGCAGAGGCGGAGCGCCACGCCATCGTGTGCCACTAGAGGATGTCATAGCTTGAAGCTGTGGTGGTGGAGGGATCTTCCCTCTTGTGGGTCCTGTAGCGACCGAGCGGCAGCCCGTGGCACCACCGCTTCACAAGCCGAACGGCCGCTTGGCCTTTCGGGAAAACTGGGGGACCCCCCCCCCCATGTCAGCTAGTTTGGGCCCCACTCTAGTGGGTTTCACCACCATGTGGCGGGCCACGCGAGCCCAGCGGGTCGCGCCTCCATGAGTCGAGCCGCACGAGCCCAGCGGGCCGCGCCTCTGAGGGCCAGGTCGTGCGAGCCCAGCAGGCCGATCCACGCCCCCTACAGGCCGGGCTGGACCGAGGATCAGTGGGTCGAGCCCTCCGTGGCCCCACCCTTCCATGTATGACCCAAAACGGGTCAGGTCGGCCCATCCTGGGTTGGGCCGGGTCAGTTCGACTGGGTCGGACCAGACCCGGGCCCTTCGAGGCCAGTTTCAGCTAAAGGACCATAACTGGAAATACATGTGTCCATTTAACGAATCGTGTAGGGCACTGGGACCCTTTTATTAAGATGTTCCTTTTGGTATAATCCACTTTATTTTTATAGAATGTTTCATTATGGCTGGGTTGTATCAAATCCGAATCTAACCGGGCCCTCAGAACTAAAACGCTTATAAGTCACAGACCCGATTTCTGATTGATGCGTCGTCTGTCTCATTGGAACCCTTACGAATTAGAGGTCCTTTGGGATATGTGTTCATGAAGCTTCTTGGCAGTTGAGGTATGACCAATGGATTTAGTATTGGCTCTCCTAGAATCAAGCGTAATATGACCAGGAATCAATTGGTTGGCAGTGAGATGAAAGTTGGAGACAGATCATACAGAGTTTAGTACCGAGCGATCCTTTGTGGGTTAGAACCGATCCTGTGTGGTCCAGATCCTATGTGGGTCAGCACTCAACAATCATGTGTGGGTCAGTGCATACCGATCATGTGTGGGTCAGATCCTGTGTGGTTCAGTGCTCAACGATCTTATGTGGGTCAGCGCATACCGATCCTGTGTGGGTCAGATCCTCTGTCGGTCAACGGGGGTTCGTACCTATCAATCCAATGTGGGTTAGAGTCCGTATAATTAGTAGCAGTGCCTCTCGACAGAATAAGATAATCTAACTTCTCAACTAATCATCTATACTTCTGTGCATTACTTATATATCTGGTGTGAGATGATTCTTTTACCTTCATGGTGTTATCTTCGTGGTGTTACTTGTGTGGTACTTTTACCTTCATGGTGTTACCTTCGTGGTGTTACCTATGTGGTATTTTTTCCTTTGTGGTGTAACCTTCGTGGTATTACCTTCTTTGTACATTTACGTTTGTGGTGTTACCTTTGTGGTATTCTTCCCCCGTGTATGAGATGATTATATCTTGATAACTTAGGTATATGTATGGGCATATACCTAAGTAGAGTTGTTAACTGCTCTGTGCTTTGTGATTGAGGTCTTGCTTTGTGGTTTTTCCTTTGTGGAACTCTGGAGACCTTCGGGTGTCTCAGGGTCCCTACTGAGTATCATTATACTCACCATTGCATGAGATATGCATGAACCTTGTTGTGTCTTGTGTAGATGACAGACAACCTTGATCGAGGCTGAGGGATCCAGGACTGGACGGTTCTTAGAGGTGGACCATTGGCGTGACGTGATGCAGTGACTACTGATCGTGATTTTTACCTACCCTTCAGGTAGGATCCTTGGTGGATGATCCAGGAGCTCTTTTTCTCTTTTAAGTTGTACTTGTACTTTTCAGTTGGGCTTGTATTCCAGCCACTTTACTTTTAGTACACTTTTTACTAAAGTAGTTTACTTTGCAGTTGCTTCTTGTTGTGTTCTCGGTTTGTGTGTTTGTACTGGTTTAAAGGAAATGCCTTCCCATTATAGGGATATTCCTTTTCAGTTCTAGTCGCCAGCTCCTAGCCTATGGAAAATGGGCTTTGGGTAGTCACAGTACGAGCCCTAGGTGGTTGGTCGTGACAAAGTGGTATCAGAGGATTTGGTTCTACTGAAGAACTAAGACTTTGATCTTTTCAATGTGGAGGTAGTGTTAAGTGTTATGAGTGTGGTTTTTAGTTTCAGTAATTCAGTGTTGGTGTGGCAGCTAATGTATCCATACACCAGGACCTTGAATTCTGATTTCCAACTCAGTGCACGAAAACACTGATTGTGTGTGTTTTGAAAAGTTTTCTTGTGTTTTATTTGAGTCAGCTCACCAGGTATAACTTATTGACCATGGCACGCCTTTTTTCTTTCAGGAATCCATCACTTAGACAACCAGCCAAGATTCCTAAGAGAGTACACGATGACGGACCATTGAGCGATGAGGATTCGGTGTAGGGCCCTCTTATGGTGATAGTACCATCGGGTGGTGCACCATCAGCACCACCACTTGTTGGGAAGAAGATGCCACCAACCCTGCTAGCAGAGGATGCCTTCTGACTGAGGTCATTCCCTGAGTTCCAGTGGTAGAATGCTCTGAGGTTCCAAGCCTGGACGGATTTGCAAGCGGCTGAGGACTGGCTGGAGGTTATGGCTAGAGTTTTTCACTTAGTTTGGACACCAGCTGATCTGATGGAGATCCTAGCTGCCAGTCTCTTCCAAGGAGCAGCTGAGAGATGGTGGAGTATAACACTCCAGTTACAGAATGAGGTGAACCTGACTTGGGCATACTTCGAGGGCCTTTTAAGGGATGAGTTCATCCTAGTGACTCTACACTGAATGCGTATACAAGAGTTGCTGCACTTACAGCAGGGCAACATGACTGTGGCCCAATACTCGGCGAGGCTCACTGATCTCTCTCACTACTCCACCGACATGGTATGAGACCCTTTCTTTAGGGCCCGGACCTTTGAGAAGAGTCTTTGATGGGATATCAGAGCATCGATGATATTGCTCAGCATTCCGACATAGGTTGGGGTGCTATAGAAAGAACTTTTGGTGGAGAGCTTCCTAGATGAGTAGAAACTGATAGTGATAGCAACCACTGGACATCCGGTAGCAGAGTCATCCACAATAGACAGTAGACGGATGATGCAGGGGCCTAAGTGGGCCAGACCTTCTGGTATATGACCTCAGGATACAGGTTCGTTGGTGAGGGGCTCATTGGACAGAGGAGGACAGTTGAAGATCAAGATGTGCTACTCATGGGGTGGGTAGGGTCACATGGCTCAAGACTACCCGACCTGCCGTACGGATGACCAGTTGATGGTCGAGGGACCACTGAGGTTGAGGCAGAGTTTTGGGCGAGGAGGTCTGCATGGTGCCAGACGTGGCAGAGGAGCTGGTCGTGCAGCAGGTAGTGGGTGGTGATTCGAGGTTCTGTCACCACCACCTCCAGGTGGTCCACCCTGACCACAGGGAGCAGGAGCATAGGGACGAACTCAGCTCCAGGCAGCTGAGGTCTATGACCAAAACACTCCGGAGATGATTAGAGGAATGATCTGTGTCTATTCCATACTAACTTAAATGCTTATAGACATAGGTGCTAGTCACTCTTTTATTTCCATAGCCCTCGTTCGGAGCTCGGAGATTCCGACAGAGCCGTTGGATCGATCCTTACGGCTAGAGACTTCAATGGGAGAATATTCAATGATTACACAATGGTGCCAATAGTTTGAGATTACTCTAGGAGGTGAGAGATTCTGTTGGGATCTTCTAGTACCGGCGTCGAGGCCTTAAGACATCATCTTGGGTATAGATTGGTTATCCAGAGTCCATGCTCAGATTGACTGTATTAGGCGCAAAGTGTGGTGTGTCCTCAAGGATGGGATCAAGTTTTCCTTCACTAGTGAGAAGGGAACCTTTGAAACACAGGATGGAATTACTTGGAGGAGGTTGCATCCAATCACACATGATTTTTCTAGCCTTACCCTTAGAGCATTTGATGTTAAGAGTCTGAGTTATCCTGTAGTGGTGGACCAATATGCCAATGTCTTTCCTGATGATGTTCCAAGACTACCTCCACACAAATAGGTAGAATTTTACATCGACCCGTACCCCATGACGGCACCGATATCTACACCAGAAAATCATATGGATGTTGTGGAGCTTCATGAGTTATGGGTATAGATTGAGGATTTGTAGGGGAGGGGGTTCATAAGGCTCAGTGTTTCTCAATGGGCATCCTCAATTTTGTTAACCAAGAAGGTAGATAGGATTTTGAGACTTTGTGTAGATTATCGGCACCTGAACTAGGTGACCGTGAAGAAAAAGTATCCACTCCCGAGGATTGATGATCTCTTTGATTAGTTGAAAGGAGATCGATGGTTTTTAAAGGTAGACCTCAGAGTAGGCTATCATCAGCTCAGGGTATGAGATGAGGATGTTTATAAGAGACCTTTAGATGTCGGCATGGCCACTATGAGTTCTTGTTTATGCCTTTCAGCATAACCAACGCCCCTGCAGTGTTCATGGGACTCATGAATTAGAACTTCCATCCATACCTCGATCACTTTGTGGTTGTCTTCATCGATGACATCTTGGTGTACTCAACGACAGAGGAGGAGCATGCCTATCATATGCAGATAGTTCTGGATACACTCTGAGAGCACCAAATTTATGGTAAGCTCTCAAAGTGCCATTTCTGGATACGATAGGTCCTCTTTTTGGGACACGTTATCATAGAGGCTAGAGTTTCAGTGGATCCAGCAAAGATAGAGGTTGTTCTAGCTTTGGATCCACCCAGGAGTGTAACCGAGGTGTGGAGTTTCTTAGGGTAAGCTGGTTACTACCAAATATTTGTACCCAACTTTTCCAGAGTTGTGGAACCCTTTTCAGCATTGACAAAGAAGAGATATCCCTTTTTGTGGATGTAGATATGCCAGCAACGTTTTCAAGAGATGAGTTAGAGACTAATGAGTGCCCCCATCTTGAGGCTACTAGAAGAGGGTGTTGGGTATATAGTCTACTATGAAGCATCAAGGACCAGACATGGATGTGTCCTGATGCAAGATCGAGCGGTGATTTTGTATGGTTCTCGACAACTGAGACAACATGAGCAGAACTATTTCACCCATGACCTGGAGTTAGTAGCAATGGTCTTCTCCTTGAAGATGTGGTGACATTACTTGATGGGCGAACGTTTTTCATTTTACTCTAATCACAAGAGTCACATATATATCTTCTCACAGAAGGATTTGAACCTGAGACAGTGAAGAGGGCTAGAGTTCCTCTAGGGCTATGACTTTGAGATAGTCTATACTCCTGGGAAGGGGAATGTAGTGGCAGATGCACTCAGTAGGAGGTCTGGTCTACAGTTGCTGAGTGAGGTGACATAGAAGCTAGCTACATTGCAAATATCCTTTGTGGATACAGATGGAGCAGCTTACCTCTAGTTTATGATCGTCACTCCCTAAATTCTTTAGTAAGTTTTGGAGGCATAGCTTGGGAACTTTGACTATGAAGCACGACATGATTAGATATCCAAAGGACAGGAACCTGGTAGATTTTTTTAAGGTGGGGAGCAAGTCATCCTCTTTAGAGGACACACCATAGTACCAGTGGCGATACGGAAGGAGGTTTTGAGGGAGTTCCATACGTCCCCTATGGTGGTATATCCTGGTGTGGTGAAGATTTACCAGGACATCTGGCGTTATCACTGGTGGCCAGGGATGAAGAATGTTGTGGAAGAGTTTGTTTCACGATGCCTCACTTGTTAGCAAGTGAAGGCCGAGCATCAGCTTCCATCAGGCTTATTGTAGCCACTAGAGGTGTCAAAGTGGAAGTGGGAAGGTATCTCCATGGACTTTGTGACAGGGCTTCCACGTACATCCAGGGGACATGATTCTATCTGGGTGATCGTTGACTAACTCACCAAGTCGGACCACTTCCTACCCATCCGAGATTAGGGATTAGTAGAGGGCTTGGGATGCCTCTATGTACAAGAGATCATACGAATTCATGGGGTACCATCAATGATCATCTCTGACTGTGACTCACGTTTTACACCCCGATTTTGGAAGGGATTATAGGAGGCGTTCAAGACTCAGCTACGTTTGAGAACCTTCGTTCATCCAAAGACGGATGGTTTGATGGATCGGACCATTCAGACACTGGAGTACATGCTACGTGCTTACGTCCGAGATTTTGTCCACATTTGGAAGGATCACTTGCCCTTGGTGGAGTTCTCATACAACAACAGCTATCACTCCATCATCGATATTCCACCATTCGAGGCCTTATACGGTTGACCTTGTAGATCACCTCTATGTTGCACAGACCTAGGGGAGTCAACACTTATGTGTGCAGAGTTGGTACGGGCTACCACTGAGAAGGTGCAGATAATACAGGATTGAATCTGCACCGAGTATACATAATTCTTATGTTGATAGTAGATGGAGGCCTTTGGAGTTCGAGTATGGTGACTACATCTTCCTACGGGTCTCACCTCGACTAGGTTTTCAGAGATTTGGCCAAGGTTGTAAAATCTCACCGAGGTTTATCGGACCTTTTCTGATACTTTAGAGGATTGGTGAGGTGGCATACCACTTGGCATGGTCACCGTAGTTGGAGAAGATGCACGATGACTTCCATGTATCCCAGTTGAGGAGATACGTTCATGACACATCCCATGTCATCGACCAGGGTGAGCTGGACTTTGATGATGAGGCGATTTTACAGAGGTTCCAGTGGAGATTGAGGATCGATAGGAGCGGGTCCTTTGTTCATGGTCGATTCCTCTGGTGCACATTCAATAGTAGAACAGGAACCTCCAAGAGAGCACATGGTAGTGGGAAGCTCAGATTCGTGCTCAGAACCCCCATTTGTTTCCTTAGTCTATATTATGGCTTTCGGGGATGAAAATCCCTAAGGTGGGGAGAATGTAAAGACCTGGATTTTCAATGTAATTTTATTTAATTATATATAATTATTATGAGTTTGTTAAAATTGACAGTTCATGATTCTGAGGCAGAGTGCGCCCAGATTGAATTTCTAAACTTTTTTTAAGGTACGTTCAGTAAACGTGTAGGAGGAATTTTCTATCTTTTGGACCGATGCTTGGATTATAAATTTGAGGGCACCGTTAAATCCACAGTGTCAGGATTCACTTAAGGGAGGCTTTACTTCGACCATAGTAAGTCAAGAGGAAAAGATAGATTTTGGGACTTTTTAAAAGAATAATAAAATAACTTTGTTATTTTATTTCTTTCTTTATTTTACTCCAACGGATAAACAACAGTGACAGGACCAATGACATTTCAATCCATTAAATGGATTGAATCCTCAAATCCCTTATAACAATGTCATTGGAATTAGGAAGTTTCCTATTAAATAAACACCCATTAATTCCATGGGTGTTACTCACCCTCCCCCCTCTCCTATTTATATGGAGCTTGAGGAGAGGTATTGGAACGGCTTCACCAAGTGACGAAGTTCTGATAAAGTGTCGCGATCCTAATCACTTAGAGGATGGAGCCAGTTCCAGCGGGCGCTGACGAGTGCCACTGAACAAAGAACACCAACTCTTCCTCAAGTGCGGAGGCTATCCAATGAACATGAGGTACGGATTAATTTTGTTATAATTTCAAGTTATTGTTAAATCATATTTCTCCCTCATGTTTTCAATATAACGTGGAGGGCGCGGGCCAAAAGAACATGGCATCGACCCTTCGCTACCATGTTTACCCTTGCGTTCTCTGTGGAAGACCGCTGGCAGGGCGGCACTGGCCGACCACGATGGAGGCGGTGTTCCATCACGCGCCGCAAGAGGAGGTCGTGTCATTATGTCGCGGTGGTTAGTGGAGCAACCGGCATCGACCAACTGTGAAGGTGGTGCAGCGCGATGTCGTGCGCTGTCAGTGGGGAAGGTCGTGGCCGAAGTCACGGCGGGTAAATATGGCGGTCAGCTTGAGCCGACCATGGAAGGTAGAGGCGGAGCGGTGCACCGTTGTACACCACTGGAGGAGGCCACAGCTCGAAGCTGCGATAATGGAGGGACCCTCCCTCCTGTGAGTCCCGCAGTGATTGGGTGGTGCCCCATGGCGCTGCCGCTTCACAAGTCGAACGGCTGCTCAACCGTTCAGGAAAACCAAGGGGACTCCCTCCCTCATGTTGGATAGGTTGGGCCCTGCTCAAGTTGGTCATGCATACCCAGTGGGCTGGGCCGCATGCACCCAGCTGGCCACACCTCCACAGGCCGGGCCGGGTCGTGCCTCTGTGGGATGGGTCGGGTCGCGCGAGCCCAGTGATCCGGGCAGGGACGCGCCTCTGTGGGTCGGGCCGCACAAGCCCAGCGGGTTGCACCCTTGAAATTCGAGATGGGCCATGGCCCATACCTGTCGTTTCGGGTCGACCCGAACTAGGTCGAGTCGGCCCAGACCGGGTCGGACTGGACCAGGGCCCTTCCAGACCAGTTTCACCTAAAGAACCATAACTTGAAATCTGGGTGTCTGTTTGACGAACCTTCTATGGCACCAGGACCCGTGCAGTGAGAGTTTCCTTTTGGTATACTCTATTTGAGTTTTGAATAAGGTTGGAGTACGGCTAGGTTGGATCGAATCCGAATCCAACAAGGCCCTCGGAACTAAAACTCTTCTAAGTCACAGACCGGGCATCCGATTGACGCGCTATCTATCATGTGGGAACCCTTATGAAATGACGGTCCTCTGGGATACTTCTTCATGGATTTTTGTGGTGTTTGTGGTAGGAATAATGGCTTGAGGAGTGTTTCTCCCAGAATCAAGAATACTATTAATAGGATTTCAGTGGCTGGCAGGGAGGCGGAGGTTAGAGACAGATCATACAGAGGTTAGTACTAAGCGATCCTATATGGGTCAAAACCGATTTTGTATGGGTCAGATTAAATGTGGTCCAGCGCTCAGTGATCCTGTATGGGTCAGCACATATTGATCCGGTGTGATTCATATCATGTGTGGGTCAGTGCTCAACGATCCTATGTGGGTTAACGCATATCAATCTTGTGTGGGTCAAATCCTATGTGTGTCAGGGAGGGTTAGTACCTATCAATCCTGTGTGGGTCAGAGTCCGTATAATCAACAGCAGTGCATCTCGACAGAATAAGATGATCTAGCTTCTCAACTAATCATCTGTACTTTTGTGCCTTACTTATATACCTGGTGTGAGATGAGTCTTTTACCTTCGTGGTGTTATCTTCGTGGTGTTACATGTGTGGTACTTTTACCTTCATGGTGTTACCTTCGTGGTGTTACCTGTGTGATATTTTTTCTTCGTGGTTTTAACTTCATGGTGTTACCTTTGTGGTACTTTTACCTTCGTGGTGTTACCTTTGTGGTATTCTTCCCTCAGGTATGAGATGAGTATATCTTGATAACTTAGGAATATGTATGGGAATATACCTAAGTAGATTTTTTGACTAATCTGTGCTTTGTTGTTGAGGTCTTTCTTTGTGGTTTTTCCTTTGTGGAACTCTGGGAGACCTTTGAGTGTCTCAGGGTCCCTAATGAGTATCGTTATACTCAGAACTGCATGGGCTACGCCCGCACCTTGTTTTGTCTAGTGCATGTGACAGACAACGTTAATCGAGGCTGAGGGAGACAGGACTGGATGGTGCTCGTAGGTGGACCTTTGACGTGATGTGCTACAATGAATACTGATCGTGGGTTGTACCTACCATTTAGGTAGGATCCTCGGTGGATGATCCATGAGCTGTTTTTCTGCTTTCAGATGTACTTGTACTTTTCATTTGGGCTTGTATTTTGTCCCCTTTACTTTCAGTACACTTTTTACTACAGTAGTTTACTTTTCAGTTACTTTTGGTTGTGTTCTCAGTTTGTGTGTTTGTACATGTTTAAAGGAAATTCCTTCCCTTTATAGGGATATGTTTTTTTGGTGTTAGTCTCTAGCCCCTGGCCTATGGAATGCGGGCCTGGGGTAGTCACGGTACGAGCCCCGGGGGACAATTCATGAGATTTTAAATTATTTTATAAGTTATTTCCACAAAATATCTTATATATTAATTGTAAATTACAATTTACCTTATTTAAAATATATTTTAAAAAATATATATTATATTTATATCAATATATATATTTTTATATTTTTATATTTTTTTAATGAAATATAATTTCATTTGAAGTATAATTTTATCATCACTTATAAAAAATGATGATAAATGCCCCCCTTTAATAATGCAATTTTTAACGCTATTAAAGACCCCCTTTAAAAGTGCTAAAAAGCCTTGTTAAATACCCCCTTTAACATCACTTCTTTTTAGCACTCACAAAGGGGGTCTATAACATTTTTTTAGCTAGCGCAATTAAATCCCTAACACTGGATAAACCTAGTTTTGTAGTAGTTCATACAGTTCAATGATGGTGTGATAATTGTCGATCTATTGGACATTCTAAACCATTTGGGAGACAATATGAAGGATGAATGGGTTGTGAAAAATACTTTTGATTTGATCCTACCTGTTATATGTAGGTTTCTATTTCCATTAAGACTCTGGTTGATCACAAGATACATACCTTGGAGGAACTCATGGTTTGACTCAAAGTTGTGCAGGAGCGTGATGATCATGACAATGACACTAGTGGCACAAAAGGGAACCTAATTTATATTGAGGAGCATATTTCACACTGGAAGAGGATAGAACATGTTGAGGGCCTCTTTAGTACTCTGATAGGTATTGAAATCCATGAAGGAAACGTCATTGTTATGTTAGGAGGTGATCAGAACATGACTATGGTTAAGTGAAAAAACTAAAACAGTTTTGGGAACTATGAGAAATAGTGTTATAAACCACGATGTGAACGAAGGGATGAAATACTGGTAGAATAAAAAAACATGCACTTTTAATGGATGAACACTCTAATATTGTAAATTTGGCCTCAAAAAAGACCATAGATGGTGTGGATAATGGAAACAATATTTGGTACCTTGACACAGTTGAGAACCATGACAGGAGTCGAGCAGATATTTATGTCACTGTATAATTTGGTGAAAGTCAAGGACTAGTTTTAATATAGACTTACTTTGGATATTTTCAAAAAATTTATGTTACATTCCAATGAAAAAATAAGGAGCACAAGGTCCTTAGTGAAGTATATTTCATACCACAACTCTGAAGAAACATTGTTCGCATGACCAAACTTGATGATAATGGTTAAAAGGTTGTTATTAAAGATGTTGAATTGTCTATCTTGAATATGAAGTCAAAGAATCCAGATGTTACATTATTGGGGGTATTGTTAAGGATAATCAAAAAAGCACCACCCCCACCCTCACACCATCCCATGATCCCATGTCCGTCTCCCCATATTTTCTCACTTCTATGTTCCCACCACCCCACTCTACTAAGCATCAACCACTCCACACTTTCACACACCCCTATCTTATTAGTTTTAAGTCAGCTTTTGTTTTCCTTTATAAATAGTTTCACATACGAGTCTTGTTTTGGAATTAAGATCCAAGTACCACTATATTTCGGTTTTTTCCATCCTATATCAATATTAAGTTTGTTTTTTCCATTCCATCCTTGATTTGTGGCATGTTTTGTGTGTGTTACACATTGAGTTTGTTTTGTGTATTATGATAAAAAAATATTAAAATAACACTTGGTTAAAAATATTTTTAAAACTAATACATAAAGAAGACATCGGCCATGTTGTATTTGGGTTGTAGTCCAAAGGTGGAAAGCTCGTTTCCACCTATTCTTAAACTAAAAAAAACAATTATAAATTATAAATTTGTATGGTTGTATATTTAATATATATATTTATTTATATATATTTACTGCCTATTGTTTAGAAACATATTTCATTAAATAATTTTTTAATAATATCATTTTTATTAGTAATTAATTTTTTTGTATTACTAATATAATTAAGATTTATTTTAGAAATATATTTGTTATGTACTTTATTAGTTATGTGAATAATTAATTTATTTACAAAAGGTGAGTGGCTTAGGCTCGAGTCCCACTAGACTCAGACACTATGCATATTATGCACAAGGCGATTTAATGTCGTTACTTATCTAGGGAACGTGTGGCGCAAGATAGCTTGGTAGAATCCTAATGGGCCCATGAATTTTACCATTACACATGTTTTTTCCCCATGGCGTAGCTTGAGTGGTTCACCGGTTTGTCCATCACGCTGTCTGGGGGAACTTGCTTAGGCTCGATTTCAACCAAACTCAGGCACTATGAATATTATTCATAGGTTGATTCAAAGTCTTCTCTTATCATGGGAATGTGTGGAGCATGATATTTTGGTTGGGCCCCCAAAGTTACAAGTAATGTTACCCTTTTACAGCTTCTTCCCCATGTCATAGGTCAAGTGGTTCACTAATTGGGCCATCTTACTATCTTGGGGAACTGGCTGATGATCAAGTCCCTCCAGACTCAATCACTATGCATATTATGCACAGGGCTATTCAAATTTGTTGCTTAGCTGGGGAATTTTCAGTACCTAATGGCTTAGCGGATCCCCTAATGGTCTCAATCATGTTACCCTTGAACACATTTTTCCCCATGGCGTATTTCAAGTGGTTCACCATGTAACATCCCAACCCGAATCACCGGGTCTTAGCCAGAATGCTATATGACATCATGTGCACATCGCCATATGAAATAGGCTGCCGACTAGTAGTGAGGGTCTCAATTGGAACTTTGGGGAGACTATAACCTCTGTATCGAGTAATAGGATCAATAATAAACAACAAAAATATAGATAATCAGAGTAAACTGTGGAAATGTAAAGATGGAATACATATAATGTAACATCTCCCAAAGTGAAAATAAAATCCAAGTAAGCATAAGACAAAACTAGAAAGTAAATAAAAAATCATCCATGGAGTTCTCTGGTGCCTATCTCAGTCCACTCCAGCTCCATGCTTCACTGCTCAACAATCCTTTATAGGGCCATTTCCCTTTATCAGATCTATGGTCATGAAACCTACAAGAGCACTGAAATTACCAAGTAGGCTGTAAGTACAAGACTCAATAGGACACCACCAATGCATACTCAACCTAATGTGCTCAAAATAAAAGTGTATTCCATATTAAAAAATTTGTAACAAACACACAATCCAAAACCAAGCGGTTATGCATTAACCAAGCCACCACAACCCCCGATAGTACCTACTTCGGCTCTGTGCTAGAATTGATAACCACGGTGTCTGATGAATCAACGATTATCCATTAGGATAATGAATCATGTTTCTTGACTTCGTCATGTGATAGTATCAATTCTCTACAATAATATATGATTCTATATATGTTCAAGGGAAATGAGAGATAATTAGCCTCCCTTAATAGTCGAGTTGATGTACTGAGGACCGAGAGCTAATCATGCCCCTTATTCATCGAAGCACATAAACGAGAAGACTTACTAGGGACTAAGAGCTAATCAGTCCCCTCTTCATTGAGTGAATCCTAGGTAATCATCGTATGACCTTATTGTTCATTGAACCCTCTTCATCAGTCATGTGCATCCCTCCTCCAAAGGATAACACAAGTCGCGATGGTCTGCTACATGATACTCCCAAGGCATCATCGTATCCCTCATTGTTAGACATGTGCATCCCAAGGAATCATCGTGTGCCTTTCTCATGTATTGTACCCTTTTCATCAATCATGTGCATCCCCCATCTAGAGGATAACACAAGTCACAGTGGTCCACTATATTTCTTCCCCTAGGTATCGTTATGTGCCTACCCCATGCATTGTTCCCTCGTCGTCAATCATGCACATCCATCCTCCAAAGGACAACGCAAGTTGGCGGTCCTTCCATATTGACTCCAAGAAAAAAACCATGAAGTATACACATCATGGAAGGATGTATATATTCATGAATAATCACATAATCTTGAGTAAAGTATCACACAATGTATGCATAAACACCCAAAAATGTGAATAAACATCTACAAATGCTCATAGAATCAAGTGTAATACATAGTTTTTGAGACTGCACACATACCCACATGAATTAAATATCTAGCATAGTCATTAAAAATGTTTTCACATCATAATATTAATGGAAATAATTTTTAAAAGATCCAAAAAGGTTAAGGAACTTCCTACCTCAATAGTTGGGTAAAACCTCTCAAAGTTTTTCCTAATGTCAGAATGGCACATCAAAGTCTCAAGTTGTCGGCACGTCAGTGCTTGAGGTTTAATAGAGGTTTTTATAGAATCACAACATTTATTTTAATTAAAAATAGATAAAACATCACATGTGATAATTTTTTCTCAAGTAATTCTCAAATTATCCTTAAATTTATCGCATGCGCTGTTATATTTTAATTATCACTTTTCCCTTTTAAACTATCAAAAAAAATGATTAAAAAATTTCACCTGCATTGATAATTTTAAATTATCATTCTATCATTTTTTTAAAAAAATCGCATTAAATGATAAAAAAAATTCACTTGTGTTGATAATTTAAATTATCTATTTATCATTTTTGTTAAACATCACATAAAATGATAAAGATTTTTCACCTGCGTTGATAATTTAAATTATCATTTTATCATTTTTTTACATATGCGAAGATAATTATCTTCAATAATCGTAATGTCATAATTTCATAAAATTTATCATTGGATAATCCTTTATACATTACTCAAAATAATTCAATGTTTTATCCCCTTAATAATTTTGATAAATTATTCTTCTATAAAATATTGCAATTATCATTTAATGATTTTATCATTAACCATTGATAAATTTTTCCAAACAAATTTTGATGATTTATTTCCAAATTATCTATTGATAAAACACACAAAAAATACGCTTTCATAATGTATATATAATTATCAAATAATTTTTGTTTGAGTTAATTGAAATTAAATCTTATAATTTATTTAACCCTTTTTTGTTTTTATTTTTTCTTATTAATCACCCCTTGTTTAATCGCATGAAATTAAGGAGAAAAAAACAATAATAAAATAAAAATGAAATAGGTGAAGAACAAGGGGTGCTTCACATACCTTAAGAGAGGAAGAAAAAGAATTGCCTGCCAATGGAATTGGCTCAAGGTTCACCCAAAGTACATCTTCCATCTCAATGGTTTGATTCAAAGGATTATAGAACACCGAGTATTTATAGGGTTTCAAAAATGTGTTCTCATTTCTAGAATTTATTACCTAATTTTCAATCCAATATTCAAAAAAATAAATTCACATGGAGTTATTAGTTTATCGGTAGGAAAACATTTCCATCAATTTCAGATCGAACCATGTGAAGAGTGAAGGTTTAAAAACCCTCCTAGTGCATTAATGGTGGACTTCTATAGGTTGAAGTAAATGAATAGTGTTTTCAGAATTTAATTATATTATTTAATTTAATTATCAAAACATGGTTGTTTTCATGGGAAAACTAACTAAACTCCCATTTCATATAAAACAATACACTACCTAGTGTAAAACCCTCTTTATAGACATATTAGAAGTGTTGAAATTTCCATGTGACGCATTTTTTGTGAGTTATAAAATTATCTCCATTAATTTAATATTTTGAACACTTTATTTAAAAACATTAATTAGCGAGCGGGGCATCCAAATGCCCAATGCCTTAGAATTTTATACTCCCACTAGGGTAAACTGCATATTCGGAATCCAAAAGTGGTCTCAGTTTTATCATCTGATGCACCGTTTTGGATTTATTCAAATATTTTTAATAACTTTTCTATGCTTAATTAATATATTTAATATTTTATTCTATCTCCAATGAGGCTTTTTAGACCTCATGAATCATACTTACTCAGTGTTTAACTCATAAAATATTTAATATAATATTCTATAGTATTAGTTGATCATTTTACCCTTCCACGATGCATTTAACTAAAAAACTTAACTTTTTGCTGATAAATAATTTTTTCCATTTAATAATTTATCATAAGAGGGATTTATGGTTATTATAAAAAATCAGGATGTTACAATTCTACCCGTATATAGACTTCTCATCCTTGATAATTATATCTAGTGGTCTTGCTCGAACAACTCATACCACTAAGTTCGAAGATTTGACACGCGTTCTCTTGTCTCCTCCTAAATCCATCCACATTTCCTCTAAATTTGGACTAGTGGTGTAGTATTTTTTCTCAATGCCTCCTCACATAAAAATATTTTCCATGCTAATGATCCTCACAATATGCATCAATCCCCAACCCAACATCCTCACAATCTATGACACGCGTAGGGTTGGGTATGCACCTTTGAAGTTGTGACACATGGAACACATCGTACATACCTCAATAGCGAGAAGGGAGGCCTAGATGATACACCACTACCCTTATCCACTGAGTAATTCCCTTATCCGCCTCTTAGAAAAATAAGTATTGACCACTGTCCTCTAATATACTAAGGTCCCATGTCATTATTTGAAGACGTATTAGAGAAAGGTAAGTTGGGGAATCATTACTCTAATTGTAAATCAAGTAAATACAGGGATCTCAAATATAGGGAAAATAATAGTATTAAACAAGGAAGAATATCAAAATAGCATGATTTAAACCATACCTCATATAGAAACAATATCATTATCAACATCAGTTGATGCTAGTTCCATTGCATAGACATTGCCTGACTTAAATCCATGGTCATTCCCATGACTTTCTAGAGTCATTGTCTCTAGGGGAGTTTGTATCATCTGTTAGGTTTCTTCGTTCCCAGCCTGTCCATCCCTTATAGAACTTCTCTAGGAAACCCTTGATCAAAAGAGTCGAAGGTGGACAACCTTGTCACACTGGTGGCAGTCTACTGTTGGCATCCTATAAGTGATGTTATAATGTACTAGTTTTCCATAATTATAAAACATGCCTGAAAAGTTTTAATTATGACAGGAATGTTCATCACTCTGTTGCTCCTGCTCTATCTTTTTCTTCCTACATCCAAAGATATTCCTATAGCAAAAAGAGAAAACTTAGTCACTGGCTCACTATGGTTTGAAATTAAGTCTATTGTCCTTTCATCCTCCAGTCCCTTTTCATAGGTCAGGACCTTTCAGAAGACCTATGTATACATTGTACGGTCAAAACCCCTAACCTGACGTATGAAATCAGGTTGAAGGCCTACCTCAAACTTCCAAGCCTTCTGTTCCTTATTTCTAGATAACTAAAGAACAAATGAAGTAACTCCTTAAAAAATAAAGAGTATGTAGATATATTCATCTAACCTTTTCATAACTCCTTGAGATCTTGGTCTGCCACAACTGGTGGTCCGATCAAATATTCTACGGTAACATCCCTTATAATGCGAAGAAGAAAAACATTGAAAAACAAAGTCATTAGGAAAAAATGTAATAATTCTATGTGATCACATAAGGTTTTCCTAATAATATATGGGATCAAAAAAGGTTTTTATAGGAGTATACCATTAACCCAAGGTATCCCCTCCTAGCACTAACCCATGTTTTCATCTCTACATGTTAGTCATAATCATCATATATATACTAACACAAAAAAAAGATCTGTTCAACTAATTAATGCCAATAAAGATATATCACACAACAAGGGAAAATAGATATATCACATAGAATAAACTATCCTAAAAAGATAGTACAAATCAAGGCATTTAATTAATGAACTACTATGCAACACAACAACAGGTATATATATGGAATTAAACCTATGTTCCTAGTCATGATGCATGAATATACAAGAAATCTCATAAATCATATAAAACATCATGTGTGTTGCCCAAGGTGAATCAATAGTAACAAGAGATCATAAATTACCCAATTTATGGAAACTCATAGGTCCACTATGTAGTGTTGTACAGGTACTGACATAGTTTCCCTGCTCGAGTCCAAATCAACCTACCTCCTATATAACTTGTCCAAACCCTCAAAAACGAAGAGAAACATGTTAGTAAAAACCATATTCTCTGATACCATTTTGTAACATTCTGACTTGAATCATCGTGTCCGATATGGAATGCTACATGACCTCATGCACGCCTCGTCATATCCAAGAGTTTTTTTACTAGTAGTGAGGGTCTCAAGTGGAGCTTTGGGGAGATGGTACCCTCTGTATCGATTCAAAGAATCAACAATCAACAACAAAAATATAGATAATTAGAGTAAAATGTGTAAACGTAAAGATGGAATTCATACAATGTAACATCTCCCAAAGTAGAAAGAAAACCCAAGTAAGCAGAAGAAAAAATAGAAATTAAATACAAAATTATCCATGGATTTCTTTTGTGACTGTCTCAGTCTACTCGAGCTCCATGCTCCACCACTCAATCGTTCCCCATAGGGACCATTCCCGTCAATGGATCTCTGGTCAAGAAATCTACAAGTGCACTGAAATGACTAAGTAGGGTGTGAGTATAAGATTCAATAGGACACCACCAATGCATCCTCAACCTAATGTTCTCAAAATAAAAGTGTATTCCATATTAAATAATTCGTAATAAACACACAATCCAAAACTGAGTGGTTGTGCGTTAACCAAGCCGCCACAACCCCCGACCATACCTGTAAAGACCCAGAAGTTTCAAGGAAATTTTTTTCTTAAATTATTTGGAATTTTACAAGTCTGCGGTTTTTGACGGGCCTGATTCCAAGGCCCGATGTGCCCGGAACCAATTTCTGAAGTTTTGTTTGGGTATGTTTAGTAAACGTACGTGTGGGTTTTTCTATCTTTTGAACCGATACTTGGAATTGTAATCCGAGGACACCAATGAATTCGCAGAGCCGGTATTCGCTTAAGGAGTCCTTTACTGGAGTTGCCTTTGGTCGACAGTAGAAGTTATAATTTGGGGATTCGTAACAAAGTTAAATAAAATTGTTGTGTTACACAATTTTATTTTTAAGTGGTGTTTTTCCTCCAAAGGGAATTTGGGGTGGTGCCCACACCCCACATAACCTCTCATGAGAGGATAATGTGTGTTGGGGCCCACACGAGTACCTAACTCTTCACCACCCCTTTAACTCCCATGAACCCCCATTTTTAACTTTTGAACTCCCACTTAATGGAGGAGCCTCTCCACCTCCCTCCATTAATTGTGTCAACCCCATCAATTTAATTAATTAACCACCCTTAATTAATTAGTTATTTTGAAATGCATGGAATTATTAAATTGGGAAGCCTTTTATTTTATTTGCGTTGGAAAATAATCTATTGGGGAGGCTCTGGAGAATTAGAAGAAAATTGTTCCTCTCCATGAAGAATAACTTCAACGAAGAACGACATCTTCCTCTCGACGAAGAACTTTCTCCTCATTTCTTCAACTAGGGAATGAAAGAAGGAGACGCCCACAAGGAACGCCCGACTTCCTTCTTCTTCCTCCGTGACAAGGGAGAAGACGCCGCCTGCAAAGGGCACCACCTATGACAATGACTTTCTCCAACGTTGATGGAACAACGCCCGACTACCGCGATGCTCATCTTCTGTGGCTTGTTGACGAGAAATGTCATATACAAGGAAGGGGTTTAAATCCTTTCTGTACCTGTTTTACGTTGTTGACATTATAGTTCGACAACCAAATGGTATCACCGTAACATGAGGGAATTCGGACCACACCAACACGGACAAATATTCCCCATTTGATTTTATTTGTGGTTGACAACGGGAGCGGGAAACGGTGACCGGCAACGAGCCAGTCACAAAGAAGGGGGTCGATGGCGCAAAGGTCACCGGGTTGCCAGGAGGGCGCGACATCACCTCGCTACGCAGAGAAGGGATGTGGCCACATCGAACCGAGGCAGAGGCGCACGAGGACGCGACCAAGGCGGGCCGTGGCGGAGGGGTGCAGCGCCATCGCACCACGCCAAAGAGGACCTGTGGCCTACGGCCGTGGTTAACAGGGGAGGGCGGTCGGTTGAGTCGGCCGCAAATGCGCACCAGGGTAGAACCCGACTGGGTTCCGCAGAGGGGAACCAGAAACTGCTGGTTCCATTACCGGGAGACAGGGGGCACAACACCCCCCCCCCCCACCCCCCCCCCACCCCCACCCCCCCCCCCCCCCCCTACCCGATTGACTAGGGCGGGCCCCGCAGGGTGTCGTCGCTGCCTGGTCACCCTGATCAGGCGGGCTTCACTGCCCCCAGCCACGCGGGCGGGGCCACTACGCCACGAGGGCGGGCCCACCGCGCCACGCGGGCCGGACCACCGCTCCACGCAGGCCGAACCACTGCGCCACGTGGACTAGGCTACAGCGTCGCGTGGGTCGGGCCACCGCGCCACGTGGGCCGAGCCATCGTGCCATGCGGGCCGGGTCGCTGGGCGGGCTGGGTCGGGCCCTAGGTCGGGCCACCATACTGGGCTGGGCCTCCATGATGGGTCGGGCCACAGCCGTCGGGTCGGGCCGCGTCCTACTGGGCTGGACCCGGACCCAGGTCAGGTCGACCTGGTTTGTGCCAACCCAGGTCAGGTTGGGCCGGGTCGAACCGGACCCAGACCCCCCCCCCCCCCCCCCCATCGGACTACATTCGGTTTTTCGCCCATAACATGAGTTACAGACCTCCAATTGATGCACTGTCTGTTGCGTTTGATACCTTGGATCGAGACGGTCGTTTCAGTATATCACACCCAAGGTTTTGGCAAAGTTTGGGTACATCCGAGTTGGTTTGATCCCGAAACCAATCGGGCCCTCGGAGCGGAAACGCTTATAACTTAAGGACCGGATGTCTGATAGACGTTCCGTCAACTATGTTAGTTTACTTTTGGTGAGACAGTAATTTTGGCATACTCTGCGCAGGATTCGTATGAGGTTTGAGTATGACCGGGTCGGATTGTACCTGAAATCCAACCGGGCCCCTGGAACGGAAATGCTAATAACTCTCTGACTGGGCGTCTGATTGACGCACCATCTGTCACGTTGTGTTCCTTAGGAAGAGACGGAACATTGGGATACATCAACTCAGGAATTCATGATAGTTGATGTATCGAACCCCTTTTCTCGAGGAGTGGACCCTCCTGGAATTGAGCGTGCTGTGTGCGGGAACCCTAGAGGTGGCTGCGACTGCAACGTCTACTGTACTTGAATGCTCCATGGGTTCGACATCAACGACTACTGTACTGGGATCCTCCGTGGGTTTGACAGCGATGAATACTGTTCTTGTATCATGTGTGGATCTGGTAGTTTACAGTGATGACTACTGCTCTTGTATCCTATGTGGGTCTGGTAGTTTACAGTGATGACTATTGTTCTTGCATCCTGTGTGGGTCTGGCAGTTTGACCTCTATACTTGTATCCTCTGTGGTTCTGACAGAGTAGCTGGTCTTGTATCCTATGTGGGTCTGACATCTTAGCTGGTCTTGTATCATCTGTGGGTCTGATAGCTTAGATGAAACAATGACTACATCTGATCATCTCTATCGTTATATGAAAAATGTATAATTGTGTGAGCTGAGTCATGACTTTCAATCATTATCATCGATGTGATTGACTCTACTTCTTGTGTGGACTGGATTGTGCTTGGACTCGAGAGTTGGAGCCGAACTGAGATTGATAACTTAGGTATATGTATGGGCATATACCTAAGTAGGGTTGGCTGATACTTTATGTTGTAAGTTTATTATTTTTCTTATCCTTAGTGGATATTGTGAGACCTTGCGGGTTTCGGGTTCCCTACTGAGTATTGTTATACTCACCCCTGTACGGGCTATTCTCTCACTTCGTTGTGTTGAATGCAGATGAAGGATAGTGTTGGCGGAGGCTGAGAGCGAGCCAGGATCGGACGGTAGCCGGAGGTGGATCACATGATGAGACGGTACACGGAGCAGACCGATAGACGTGGAGTGATGAGGTGGACATTTGTACCTACCTTTCGGTAGGATACTCTGCGGACGTTCCATGAGATGCACTTTTTAGTTGTTGTCCCTTTTTCAGTTGTACTTGCTTTCTGTTGTACTTGTACTTTACTATTGGGCTTGTATTTTCGGCCCCTTTACTTTCAACACTACTTTTGTATACAGTATTCACTTAGTGTTTACTGCATGTTGCATACTTTGTTGTGTTTGTTTACTTTATAAAGGCAATTCTTTCCCAGTTTAGGGATTTACGCCTTTGGTGCAAGTCTCCAGCCCCTGTACTATGGAAGGCGGGCTTGGGGTAGTCACGACACGGGACCTGAGGACGGTTCGTGACAATACCTTCTTTGGCTCTATGCCGGAATGGATAACCATAGTGTCAAATGAATCAACGATTATCCATTAGGTTAATGAATAATGTTTCCTAGCATCGTCATGTGATGGTACCAATGATCTGTAAGAAGATATGTTTCTCTATATGTGCAAGGAAATGGGATCTAATCAGCTTCCCTTAATCATCGAGTTGACAAACTGAGGACCGAGATCTAATCGTGTCCCTTAGTCATAAAATCACATCATTGAGAGTACATACTAGGGACCGAGAGCTAATCAGTCCCCTCTTCATTGAGTACATCCCAAGTAATCATCGTATTCCCTTCTCGTGCATTGAACCCTCATCATCAGTAGCGTGCAACCCTCCTCCAAAGGATAACACAAGTCATGATGGTCCGCTACACGATACCCCCAATGCGTCATCATATCCCTCATTGTTAGACACGTGCATCCCATGACATAGTACATTGAGGCGTGCATGAGGTCATGTAGCATTCTGGATCAGACCCAGTGATTTGGGCTGGGATGTTACACACCGGTTGGGCCATCTCACTACCTAGGGTAACTGACTTAGGCTCGAGTCCCACCAGACTCAGACATTGTGCATATTATGAACAGGGAGATTCAAAGTCATTGCTTAGAAGTGGAATGTGTGGCACACGCTATATTGGAGGATCCCCCAATGGGACAAGGCGTGTTACCCTTACACATGTTTCAGCATCATGGCATAGGTCGAGTGGTTCACTGGTTGGGCCATCTCACTGTCTAGGGGAATTGGATCAGGCTTGAGTCCCATCAGACTCGGACACTATGTATATTACGCACAGGGAAATTCAATGTCATTTCTTAGCTAGGGAACATGTGACACACACTATCTTGGAGGATCCCCCAAGTTCCCGGTAATGTTACCCATACACACATTTTACCCCATGGCCTAGGTTGAGTGGTTCACTAGTTGGGCCTTCTCTCTGTCTGGGGTAACTGGATCAGGCTCAATTCCTATGAGACTCGGACACTATACATATTATGAATAGTGAGATTAAAATTTGTTTCTTATTTGGGGAACATGTGACACACGTTGTCTTGGAGGATCCCCCAATGGGACCATACATGTTACCCTTACACAAATTTCCCCCCATGTCGTAGGTCAAGTGGTTCACTGGTTGAGCCATCTCGTTGTTTGGAGGAAATGGCTCAGGCTTGAGTCTTGCTAGACTCAGACACTGTGCATATTATGCACAAGATGATTCAAATCCATTTCTTAGCTGGGGAACGCATAGCGCGCACTAGCTTGGAGGAGCCTCCAATAGGCCCAGGCGTGTTACCATTACACACATTCACCTATTTGATGGTGTCATAGTGGTGAAAGGGGGTGGCCCATACTAGAGGCTATATTCCGAGGTGTAGGGTTCGATTCATGGGATCTATATCTTGGAAAAATTTCTCTCTCCCCTGATCGAATCATCTTTTCGGGTCACCTGGTTCCACCTGGTGGTTTGATGGGCGCAACCCACCTAGTTGATGGATTTTTGTGTCGAACCATCACTAATCGGGTCATTACCCTATGGGATGCTCTTCTATCTTGGATGGTAATGGCTCCTTCCCAGATAGGGATTCTCCAATTAACCTCTTCATGGGGATAGGGGTTCCTGGGTGTGGAGAGTTCGAAAATGCCTTTCCCAGGGAAAACCTTTCAAAAAAATAATAATTAAATTATTTATAGCATTATTAAGATTTATTATTTTAATTATTATAAATATTTAATTATATAAATAATATATATTAATAATGTGATAACTATCATTTAATTATAATAACATAGTTAATAATACTTTATATTTATGTAATTAATAATATAATACTTAATAAGAATCATGTCCATTGATATTTGAAAGTGAAAATGTTTTGTTTTTAAGTAATAAATTTTGTGACATATAAATTGGATTTTTTTATATTTGTGACTTTTTTCAATTATGTATTATATGATGAGTCAGTTTTTTAAGTTTAATTTAAATTATATTTAAATTTTATAATTTATAAACTTTTAGAGTCATGTACATGAATCATTGTATTGTTTAAGTAAATGGATTTGAATGTCTACAAATTATAAATTTGAAATAAAATCTAAATGAAATTTGACACACTTACTGAACATATAAAAAATAATTGAAAATAACTACAATCCCTCAAAACATTTAATGAAAATAAATTTTAATGGGATTCTATATTGTTTTTTTAAAACATTACACTTGTATTTATAATTTTTTTTACATTCCATTCATTCTCAATTATTTTTTATATGTTTAGTAAATGTTTTAAATTTCATTTATATTTTATTTACAATATAATTTATGTACGTTTATTTTTTAATGTGTAAATATTATGTTTTTAATCAATAATGTTTGTGTTATATAAATTAATTTTGGTTTATTATAATAATGAAATTATTTTTATTTTCCAAATATTTTTTGATGTTTAGGCTATGTTTTATGTTTTAATTATTTTATTTTTATAGTTCATATTTTTTTAGAATATAAATATACCTACTTGAAATTTAATATGTTTTATATGTTTCAAGTATTCGACTTTGAAAGCTTATAAATGTTATACTATATGTAAAATATATATGAAAATTAAAAATTTGGTTAAACATGTAAAAACGGTTGATAGTAAAAATAATTTCATCAATTTAATTTATAGAAAATCATATGGAGGATACAATTAATTTTTATTTAAAACCTTTTAAGTTTAGAGAAAACATATAAATAAATCAGTATAATCACAATCTATGATGAACTCTCGTCCTATAAGATGGTGTGTGAGCGGGACGCCCATATTGATATCACAAACCTCCATGATGGGGTGGAGTATGATGACCTAAACAGGGATCTTCCTCGGGTTCTGGAACCTCATATGTTTGATGCTCTACCTATAACTCATTGGGAGGAGCTGACATCTATATGTCATCAAGTGAACATGATTCTTTCCCCACTGCATAAGTGGAAGGACCTGTCATCATCTACTCAGGGAACCATAAAAATTTTGAAGGCTCAGTCATGAAAGGTGGAGGCATGGGATATGACCCCTGCTACGAGCTCAGATCTGATATACCTGGGGAAAATATGAATATCCTAAAAATATAAATGGATCACATGCCTTCTGGTGCACATCTGAAATCGGTTGAGTCTAGATTGCTAGAGGTGTGACCTCTGCCTATGGAATTGGTGAGGCCTCATGTGTAGTATGGAATGTTCTACATCATCGACGTTGTGGCCCCTCACCATCAGTAGTTGTTGGAGGAGGTTCCTAAGTAGGAACATCTTCTCCCTAGGTAGGAATAGTATCTTCCTGAGGTGGTTGATCAAAGATTCCATCATGTAAAACACGATACTCTAGAATCATCCCATGTGTTGCAGCACGGTATGCTACCTAGCTAAAAACCTCACCCTCCTCTGGATGAGACATGTGGATAACATGTTGTATTAATTTATGATGTAAAGAGATTAAAAATGAATTTAAAATAAGTAAAAAAATAAAAACTAATGAAAATTTATTAACTTAAAAGATCCCAAATCTCTCTCTTATAAAGAGTAATATACAATGTAGACTTCAGTATATACCATGGATAATAATATAGCTTCTCTACTAAAGGGAATTTCATCATTCACATACTCTTGATATGAAACAATGATCCTCTATATCAATGTTCCATATACTCTACTTGTTGTAGGTGGCAGTCGACATCATGTCTCCCTACCAGCTCCACGAAATGAAGTGTTGCTAACTATCTAGGTGAAAAGGGAATACGCTAAAAAAATATAACTTAACGCATGAATATATCAGGCTAGTTCCACTTAAAAATATAGAATTTAATGAGAATCACTACATTCATTTCTTTGTGAATCCTATCAATGCAGTATGTGGGAAGCTGGTCAAATAGAGCCTAGTATGACATCCATGCAATCTGAAATGACATGTGACATTTTGTTTAAGATTTTTATTACTAAAACCAAAAAATATATAATATTATGAATTTTATTAGTCGATAAAATATTATATATATGTACATCAATGGGTACTAGACTGTTCAATATGAGATGATATGCACTCAAGTTGTGCCTCAACATCCTGATATAGTGGTGTTCCTAACTCCACCTATGATGTATAAAATAGAAAGTGTTAAATAATAAGAAATTAAATTTAATAACTCATAGTATAATCAGAAAACAATAAAGATGAGTGATTGTATCAGTATCCAAGTGGAGAATCATGCAGAGCATCAATATAAAGTTCTAGACCAATAACAATAGAGGAGGGGGGGATTTTCTCCCATGCCCACATCTAAATAAGGATGAGACATCCCCTGATATCAGTGTGATCTAATATGAATGATGTGTTTAATGATCTATGAGTGAATGAAAACTAGATATATCCCCAACTTGTAATGACTCAGATTTCCCCAGTCATTTCCTTTGTGAAAATCTAGTAGTTGTAGTGCTCGTGGGGGTCAGGGTGGCTTGCTCCGAGAGTTTTCTAAAAACCCAGTTTCACCAAAACGGTGGCACTGGTTACGATGGAACCGTGACATTGGAACCAATTACAGTCACACCATCATGGTCGCACCATTTATAGTGGCACTGTTATAGTGTCTCACAAAATGGTGTCACACCCCCTCATCCAGTTTTCCATGTTTTCCTAGTTTTTCCCATGTTACGTGTTTTCTCCATTTAAAGTAAATATATCAACTCACAGTCATTTGTTGGTCTATCTCCACCATTTCCAAGTGGAATTATTAAATCTCAATTAATTCTGATGTGTGAAACCACCAAACTACATGGTCAAACCATGATCATATATTCAAGTAGTTCAAAATGGTCTCCTTGATTTTAGGATCTTGCATCTTCTTAAGTCGAGACCCTCTCTTCATTCTTCCTTTTTGTTTCCCTTGGTGCTCTTAGAGACTTCCTCCTAACATGAGTCGTGAACCCATGTTGGAGCCCTTCCCACTCAGCCTTCATGGATTTCTTCCAACAAGTCGTGTCATCCCTTATTCTTGGTGAAAAAAGGAACTTTGATCCATTGATCAACAATTAGTGATTTTTATTTTGGTTCTCTTTAATTTTGCATCATGTGGGTTAGGTATATTAATTGTTCCTTGTAAGAAACATCTAGATACTCTTCTTGAAATGAGAATTAAATAAGAATTTAATATGATCAAAAGATAACATGCGTAAATAAAATAATGGCCAAGGTGTGGTTTGATGTTGGTTGCCTATTTTTTTTGGTTATCTTTGATTCTTCTATGTCTGTTGTGGATTTATGCATTCTAAAAATCATGGTTTTTAGTGTTATTTGCTTGTGAAATGGTGGTGTTCTGTTTCATTGGGATGTTTTTATGTACGGATGTAACATGAAATCTAATTAATCACATACACTCTGTTAAATAAAGGGATTCCCTAGGACCAAACCTATTATGTGATCACCCTAGTAATATTAAATTGGAAATAAAAGAACCCATGTTCGTTAAATTTGAATACCCTTGGTTTGAGGGTTGTGTTTATGTGTTGTGTGTTCTGGTCTGGGTTCTGTGGGCTTGGTATGTGGGGTGGTGTAGGGGGGATGTGTAGGTCTCTCAGTCCAAGAGATTGATTGATTGTGGAATGGATAAACTTTATGGAATTTGAATTGCCTTTATGTTGTGTAGTGGTCGCGAAGCGATGTCGAGCAGTGGGACTGTGGTGTGGTTGTGGACTCGTTATGCAGTGGGACTTCATTGGGGAATTTTTTGGGAAGATGGGATGTAGGGATTGGTTGTGAGAGAAGGAATGGGAAGTATCACTTTGAAGAATGATAGTTGGCATTAGTTGAATGGGTATGTGCAATGGGACTGCAGGTCTAGTTTTGTGTTATTGTGCAGTGGTACTGTAAGTCTAGTTTTGTGTTGTTGGGCAGTGAGACTGTAGTTTGGTTTTTTTAGTTGCTTGGTATGGTTACAGTTGTAAGTTTCCCTATTGTGACAGAATAATTTAAATAGAATCCCCTTAAATAAATAAAGGGAAATTGAACAAAAAGGGGGTTGGGTTTATGCTTGTAAGTGGTTGTTGTATGGTTGTGCATATAGGAGTAGTAGTAAGAGAGGTACTGGTGTGGGATTTTTTTATGTTCGTTTGAAACCCATATGTTGGGTTTGGGTGTTTGTTTACCTATATATGTATATATATATATTATAGTTAGTTGTGATTTTTATATGCACCCCACCCTTGTTGAGAACCATGTGTCGAACACCTCGATTTCATGGGGGTGCCTTTCCAAACATCCTAGTGGGTGAATGGATAGCTGTTTGCTGACTTCCTTCCTTTCACCCTCTTTCAGATCTTACCATCGGGGTGTATCTGGGCAGTCTATAATGGCTTGAGGCATACCATAGTCTAGTATTTTTTGGGAAGCGGTTTGTTTTGGTTGAGTGGATCAAGAGTTTACGGGCCAGGTATGTTTTCCCAAGTATCTTCCGGATGAGGACCAAGTATCATCGGGCATGGTGTGTGGTTTTTGAGGCCCAGGTGTCTTCGGGTGTGGTGTGTGGTTTTTGTTTCATAGGTTTCTTCGGGCATTATTGTGTGTGGTTTGAGGCCCAGGTATGTGCAGGCAGGTTGCGGTAGTGGGGCTTCATGTGGGAAGAGTGGCAGCATCAAGATGTTAGATCATTAGGAATGAGCATTTTACTAGTGTTAAAGTGGTGTGGGGTACCCAAATGTTGATGTTCTTATACTTTACTTGACTTTACTTGAATTAATTTGGATAGTCTTCCTTGGTGAGAATGGGCTGGTAAGTATTCCTTGGTAGGTACATGAGGCTATACTATTTTCTCACAGGTAAATTAGTATGTTCCCTTCACTTGTGCATGAGTAGCTTTAGTTTCCCTACTGAGTATACTTGTATGCTCACCCTATATATATAAAACTATTTTCATGTTTTTAGAAGGGATTTAAGGATTGTTCTTGAATTTACTAGATCGGGCATCAGGATAGTTTATGTTTCTACTTAGTTTCTTTTATTTGGTACATTATTTGAGGGTTTTTTCATACTTTGTATCAGCTTTACTTTTGAACATGCATGTGGGAATGGATTCTCAGCTTTACTTTTACCTTTAGTCTTTGGTGTTGCTGGGATTTACCATATTATCTCTCGATCTTGTACTATAAAAAGGGTAATTCCTTCCAATCATGTGAGATTATATACCCTTGGTGCTAGTCTCCACTCTGGGGCCTACTGAAGGCAGGACCCAAGGGTCATTATCTCTCCTTCATCAGGAAGAAGTAAGGGTGGGGAACTTTGTCGTCCCTTCCCTCATCTTAGAGAAGGCAGGTTGTGACATAATGGTATCAGAGCTGATGGTTGAGAGATAGGATGGAGTTCGGGGTTAGGAATAGTGATAATTTCATGGGATGGTATGAAAATAATGTTAGGAAATCATGGTGCATGAAATAGGATAGGGAAGACCTTCTAGGACATGGGATTTTAGGGCCCTCTGTGATCTGATGCAAGGACTCTAGACCTACTGAATGACCACGTGAGGCTACACTGATTGTAGGGTAGAGACCTAGAAAATATAAATACATCATAATGACTTGTGTTCTTTTGTTTTTTAGGAATTTGGGAAAATTAAATTTTAAATAAAGAGTTAAAAGGTAATTTCTACACTACCAGGGCTTAGGAGTTTCTTATTTTCTTTTTCAGATATGGCACCCGGATGTTGTCCATGAGTGGTATAATAAATTGAGGACCAGCAGGTTGATCTGGCTGATTAGCGGAGGAAGGATCAAGAGGAGGAGGATGACCAGTGTCTTAAGATGATTCGTGCCTTCCAACGGCAGACTCTTGGAAAGTACAAGGGCAGCATCTCATACATGGAGACGGAGAGCTGGCTCGAGGAGCTGGTGATCGCTTTCAGCTTGATATGAGCTCTAAGAGAGTAATGGGTTCTTCCTGTATTGATCTTAATGTGAGGATCGGTGTGTCAGTGGTGGATGATTTACCTCAGAGATAGTAAGGATACTGATGTCTTGTGGGATGACTTTGAAAAGGAGTTCATGGCATAATTCCTTTCTTACACAATGAAGGATGATAAGAGGTAGGAGTTACTCTCCCTCCAGCAAGGGGGTATGTGTAACGCCCCGACCCTAGTTACCCAGAGTCGGTGCATTATTACATAACATTGGCATGATCACAAGAAAGATCAAATCTCGAAAGACCGATTGGTTTAGTAGCCTTGGAAACACTAGATATATTCATAAGTTTTACATTATATCATAAAGTGAAAAACTACTACGACAACATAATGTCTCAATAGTCCACACTATTATCCCCTCATAATATCCCTACAGGTCATTCATAACTTACTTCTTCACATCCTGGGAAAAATAAAACATAGAAAAGGGGTGAGCTCAAATGCCCAGTAAGGACAACAATATAGCGGAACATTCAAAAATAAGCATAAACATTTAAGGCAATGCATTACTAAAACAAAAGCCTTTTAAACTTGAACTTCAACATAGTATGGAAAAAGTAAAATGAAATAATGCCATTTACTTATTCACATGGATATTCTACTAATCGAATAATCACATGCAATATCAATAACCACATTCATAATGTCGGAATGCATAATGCTGAACTTTAATTTCTTTGTCAAGGCCTCGTCCCAAGACCTTGGGGCTAACTGTAACCGGAACCCAACTCGGAGTGCCTCTAATAACCGGACACCAACCCGGAGTGCCTCTAATAACCGGACACCAACCCGGAGTTCCTCTAATAACCGAAGACCAAACCAGAGTTTCTCTAATAACCGGAGACCAAACCGGAGGGCTTACTTTTACGGGTCCCCAACCCGGAACATACTTTTCTAACACATTCATCTGAATGAAAGTTTGAAATATAACATAAACATTCGGATTAAAAATAACTTATGAAATGTCAATACTCTAAACAAAAACCATGAGTGACATAAGAATAACTTATCCACACTCAAAAATATCGCAAAACCTTCAATAAAATATGGATGTTTTGTATCATAATAAATCAACTTCAAATAATCTTAAAATCCATCAAAGGATGTTGACATAGATGAAATAAAGACTATTTTAGAAAAATATCTCTTTCTATTTTGAAATCATTTAAGAGTATTATATTTATGAAATAAAACATTTTTTTTGAAAATATTCTTATAAGATTGTAAGGGAAGCTTCGACGATTTTATAACGGCGGAAAATAGCCACACCCACCGTATAAGTTAAAAAAAACATTCTTACCTTAATTTTGTCGAAAAGGTTAAAAAGCACCTTGTTTGGAAAACAACAGAAATATTCCTTTATAAACCACTTATAAAAAGTCAAAAAGGGGTATAAATGAATTTAACCCATATTCTAGTAAATAGTAAAAATGTTTTGGAATTCATTTTTAAGAAACATGGATGTGGATGATAAAGAGATCCCAGTTAGATTATTACGTATAAACAACCTCGGATAATGAAGAGATTGTGAAATAACCCTTACCAATTGGGTAACATATGAAACATACAACCCATGAATGAGGTATCATACAATGAATATGTAAATACACATAAATTAGAGTTTATTACACAAATAATATAATTATGGGCAGTACATACACCACACAAAAGGTGATGGTGGCAATATGGCATGAATCTCACGGAAATAAGGAGTGAGATGAAAACCCCTTACCTTGTACTTTTCCTTGGTTGGGGTAGGTTAACATCCTGTATAATGGTGAAATAATTTTTATTAAATTATACAAGAATCATATATATTAATATGATATCATATATGATCTTTTAATATTGATTTGATAATAATATCTTAGTATTATCGTTGTTTCGGGTGTTAACTTACTTGTTTTCTTTTATATGTTTTGTTACGTAAGCCATGTTTGTAATGGATAGGTTGTATATTATTAATATCCAGAATGATATCAAGTCCTTAAAAATCATTTTTAAATCATCAAATGATAATTATACTTTAATGGATACGATGGAGAATGAATCTCATCGCGTTCGTGGAGACGGTAGTCCGTACGTACACACGAGCGACAATATCATTCTTTTGAGATTAAAATAATATATAAATGGTTGTTATATCATATATACAGAATCATTAACATGTTTTATTTATTATTTACATGAGTTACATATCATTATTATACCCATCCAAATAATAATATATTGAATAACAATTACACCACGACGTGGAGACGGTAAGCCGTACGTACGCACGTATGGTGACATGTTATTCAAAGGGTGGATAGAATAATGAATATGGTTGTACCATATTTATAATAACATCACAGTATATATATGATACTGGATTTATTATTTTTGAATGGTAACAACAAAGTAAGAAGAAGTGGAAGAAGAAAGGAACTTGAAAAGGGGTGGTGAAAACATTACCTCTTCTTCGGGTTCTTCCTTTTGATTTGATCAAAAGGGCTTCTTAGGTTGGCTTTCTGATCAAACTAAGGCTTCTAGGTTGTAGTGAGGGAAGTTGGGAGAGTATTTGGGCAGAGCTTGGGAGAACCAAAAGGCTTTGAAGGTGGGAAGAAATGAAAAGGAGGAGTGCCCTTTTATAAGTGGTGTGAGGGGCACCTTTGGAAAAGCTAGAAATATTAATTTATAATATATTCATATTCGGTTTCTAATGGCTCCAAAGTTGATTATTTAAATTTTAAGGTGGGGATGGGTCGAAAACAACTCAACCAATAGATTTTAGACAGGTTTGGGTACTTATATTAACCTTATCTTTAAGTATTAACTATAAGTTAATTAATTTCACTTTTACAATGTCTCTTTGTATTTTTATATAATATGGTTAATAAACTTACTATATACATCCAAGAGACCCCCAAGTGGTCCATTAATGATGAACCTATCATTATATAAGTCTCTTGGCCGAACCTTAGATTTTTAGGAATTTAATATCAATTAATAATATAATATTTGTTTTAAGAACTCTTTTATGTCAATTTTGACACTATTCAATAGTTGATTTTTGTGAAACTCATAACAAATTGATTACTTCGAACAAAGTCGATTAAATCAATCCTAATATATCATATTATCCTAGAAAATCAGTTTAATTCATTAAAAGTTTCATATTTTATTTATTTGGGTATTTATAATATCAATTATTTTAATTGTTTACTATTATAGTAATTAATTCATCATCATTGTGTCACAAATAAATTAAATTATTTAATGTCTAAAAATTATAAATAAAATATCACTATATAGGAACTCTTTTTATCTTTCTAATTAATATTTATAATCTAAAATCCAAGATATATAACCCTATGTAAAAATTATTGTTCTAAAAGATATATGCTTGTGTCATTTTTGTATTCATTTTAACTTAATTAAAATAAAGTGTCCCTATCACCTACAAGTGGCACCATGGGGTCCCAAAATCGACCCAAAGATGACTATGGTCGAATATGTATCAACCAATAAGGCTAGGACACGTTTTAGGGTAATTTAGTATTATTATAATATTAATTTTTAACCCTTATTTACCGGATTTACCCTTAACCATGGTAAATAAAATATTTACCGCAGTAATTATTCAAAATGTCTAAAAATAAAAGTTACCTATTTATACAATTTGAAAATCCTGATTCCAAATATGGAATACATTTTTCTAAATTCAAAACACAGAAGTGGCAGAAATTAATTTAAAATTAATTCCCGCTGTCAAAACAAAAAGCGTGTTTTTAAGAGAAAATAACTATCAAAAGATTGACACTTGTTTATGTTCGGTTTAATTGTAAAATTATGTCCAATGACCAAAATTATTTTAAATGGTAAAAATATATTCTAAATATACTTTAAAACCACTAAAATTCATAATTTATCACTATTAATTATTTTGATTAAAAAAGTTGTTTTTAATTAAAATTTAGTAATTTTCACTATTCATCAAAATATGAAAGTTATCCGAAATGTACCAAAATTTTACCTTAGGCTAATTTCGATATTCCGAATCCAAAAATGAAGTCCATTTTAAAATATAAAATATATATAATTTCAAAAATTAGGTATTACTATTCATAACGGCTAGTTTGATTGGTTGTGGTGTGTGTTAGAACTCGAAGTTGCGTACAACACACACTACTGTATTATTCAAAGGAAAGCATACCGTGGAAGCTTGGGATGTTTCATTTTAAATTTTTTTGATGTCACCCTTTACTCAAAAAGTTTAAAATATTGTATTTAAAATGGGTTCACTATTAAAAGTTGGTAAAAGTGCAATACTGAAAATGAATTTGTTCTTACATTATGTCTAAGAAACTCATAATATGGATTCTAAAATTATAAGGATTATATAAAGTTTAAAATTTAGTTAATACTATTCATAACCTCTTTTGAACGGCTTTTTTGGTAAGTCATGGTGTGTTTGAACTCGGTGTTGCGTGTAGTGCAAGTTATTGTATTATTTTAAAGAAATAACACACTATGAAATCTTGGGGTGTTACATTCTCCCCTCCTTCAATAAATTGCGTCCTCGCAATTTGAAATTGTTCTTCGAAAATAAAAGGTTGAAAATAAAAAATATCTTTGTGGGAAAACCCACATCGGAAATTGGGTTACTAAAATTTAGTCTTAATATGAGGAAAAGAGAAATGAAAGGGTCACCACCAAATTATGATCTCGATTAGGAGAACATTGGTGGCAATTAGAGACATATAATTGGAGGAAAAATGTAAATATTTATAGGTAGTGATTGAGGTCATCAATCACAAACAAGTATAAAATTGAGGTCCTTAAACTCATCAATCTATGATGATTTGAAATACCATCGGTTCAACAAAACATAGGGTACTAGGATAACACATTTTTGACGTTTCAAAATATCTTAGTTGAAATCCCACATCTAAAAATGAATTAATGAGGCCTCTATTTAAAATAAAGAGTGGAAAGTATGAAGATTACCGACAATAACACATACTAGGGTTCCATGTAGGAAAATATGGATATGGAAGAGAAATCTAACCATCAATTATCTGATGGAGAGTGGTAGAGAACATGGCTATGAAAAGGCCAACAATCCCAAAGCCATAAATTAGTGATGATTTAAGGTACCATCTAGGACAACATTTTTGTTCTAAGTACCTTTTCTTAATGTTGAGGAATTTATTTATGAGATTGTCTAAGATCATAAGGAGATATACTTACTTTATAATTACAGTTTTGTCCATTAATAAATTTCTACCAAAAACTCATCTTTCACTCGTAAAAAAAATTCTATTTATACTATTCGTACAGGGTTCCAAAATAAACGAATTTATAATTAATCTACCAGATCTTTTAAAAAAACTACATTATTTAATCTAGGACAAATCTTGGGCCAGTGGTAGGTGATACACCCTTGTCGCCCTTCTGTTGCGGGTTCAAGTCTCGCGGCCTTGCCGGACGCGACGGGTTGCCGCCCGACCTCCGGGTTGTCCTTTTATGGCAATCCAAAATTAATCTCAAACTAGAATTTATCCAAAATACTTCTGACCAAACTCACAGTCCAACATTTATAAGGAAGTTAAACATAATGTAGATCATTTTTACCACGTAATAGCATATGAATACCTTCATCATGTATTCTTTTAAAACACTGAAACATCCTGAATTACCATAATCCATATTGATTACATTCATGCTCCCTTATTCCATATAAAATGCTGGATATACTTCATCAATCCAAAAATGTTTTAAACCCCAACAATGATGGAATATAAAAATCATTAATTAGTTTCAAGGTATTCAAGAATATCCAATATAATTTATCCAAATCAATCATGTATTATTCTAAAATCACTACCTCGGTATCAGAACCATATTATGGTTTATCATTCTCTCAACCATATATTTTCCAAAAATCTAACCTGTTATTGAGTCACTTTTCTTTGTTCCACACAATCTCAAGTCCTTAATGAAATAGTACTGCAGTACAATCCTTATATACTCCATAATTATTATAACAAGTACATTGTTGATACAACACTCAATTGACATAATCAACATAAGAACTCTAATCATTCCTCTTCATCTGTGGTAGTATCATAACTTGATTATTATCCAATAACATCATTTGCGGCATATTCTGATGACTGGGACATAGGTTCGCATAGTGTCCAAACTCCTTGCAAATGAAGCATTGTACATTTGAAACCATTTTCTTACCCTTTCAGTCATGTACTTTTTTCCCTTTTCCACCACACTTATAACAAACTCCCATTCCTTTCAGACAAGTTCCAGGGTGTTTCTTCCCACAGTTATCACATATGGGAAAATTGTTCTTTTCCCTCTTCCCTTTATCCATCTTTCTCTCTTCCATCCTTTTCTTCTCTTGCTTCCCTTCAAAGCCATAGGACTCAGTAAAATCTTTACTTATCTTATCAACACATGATATTATTTCTTCGTATGATGATAATACATGAGAGACTATTTCTCTTATAAATTCTGGCTTAAGACCATGAAATATATGATCCTTCTTTCTCTTTGTATCATGTGCATTGCTGGAGTTCTCATTCCTTCTACTGGGCGCCATTTCTAAATAATGGCATACACTAGATTAGTTTATGAATAACAATACCTAATCCCAAACTTGTAAGACACATAACATAAATTAAATAGTTTATGGATATAATCTATAATCATATAAATTTCTCCTTTGAGGAAGTAAATCCACATAAACCCTTCATAATGGTTTGTAAATAAAATGAGAATTATCCTAAGCATATCCCCTGGGAGTGTCGTAACCAAGAGTGCAGCAAGCCCGTTGTCGTTCACCAGTTCTCGTTCGAGTCTAGCTCAAAGCGGTGTTTTCGGGTTTTACCCCTAGGTACATCTATTCCAGAGCCGCCTCTACCTGCTCGTATCCAGACAGGGATGTATTGCTCAGAAAACTCACAAAATCTCTACAATACCAAAATTCTAGGAAGTTCTTCTATACTAATCATCAAAGTCCATCTTAAATCGATGTGCTCTAATCAGAGTTTATCTAAATCTAGCTTCCAAGGTTTGTACTAAACTTCCTCTGATACCAACTATAACTCCCCGACCCTAGTTACCCAGAGTCGGTGCATTATTACATAACATTGGCATGATCACAAGAAATATCAAATCTCGAAAGACCGATTGGTTTAGTAGCCTTGGAAACACTAGATATATTCATAAGTTTTACATTACATCATAAAGTGAAAAACTACTACGACAACATAATGTCTCCATAGTCCACACTATTATCCCCTCATAATATCCCTGCAGGTCATTCATAACTTACTTCTTCACATCCTGGGAAAAATAAAACATAGAAAAGGGGTGAGCTCAAATGCCCAGTAAGGATAACAATATAGCGGAACATTCAAAAATAAGCATAAACATTTAAGGCAATCCATTACTAAAACAAAAGCCTTTTAAACTTGAACTTCAACATAGTATGGCAAAAGTAAAATGAAATAATGCCATTTAGTTATTCACATGGATATTCTACTAATCGAATAATCACATGCAATATCAATAACCACATTCATAATGTCAGAATGCATAATGATGAACTTTAATTTCTTTGTCAAGGCCTCGTCCCAAGACCTTGGGGCTAACTGTAACCGGAACCCAACCCGGAGTGCCTCTAATAACCGGACACCAACCCGGAGTGCCTCTAATAACCGTACACCAACCCGGAGTTCCTCTAATAATCGGAGACCAAACCGGAGTTCCTCTAATAACCGGAGACCAAACCGGAGGGCTTACTTTTACCGGTCCCCAACCCGGAACATACTTGTCTAACACATTCATCTGAATGAAAGGTTGAAATATAACATAAACATTCGGATTACAAATAACATATGAAATGTCAATACTCTAAACAAAAACCATGAGTGACATAAGAATAACTTATCCACACTCAAAAATATCGCAAAACCTTCAATAAAATATGGATGTTTTGTATCATAATAAATCAACTTCAAATAATCTTAAAATCCATCAAAGGATGTCGACATAGATGAAATAAAGACTATTTTAGAAAAATATCTCTTTCTATTTTGAAATCATTTAAGAGTCTTATATTTATGAAATAAAACATTTTTTTTGAAAATATTCTTATAAGATTGTAAGGGAAGCTTCGACGATTTTATAATGGCGGAAAATAGCCACCCCCACTATATAAGTTAAAAAAACATTCTTACCTTAATTTTGTCGAAAAGGTTAAAAAGCACCTTGTTTGGAAAACAACAGAAATATTCTTTTATAAACCTCTTATAAAAAGTCAAACAGGGGTATAAATGACTTTAACCCATATTCTAGTAAACAGTAAAAATGTTTTGGAATTCATTTTTAAGAAACATGGATGTGGATGATAAAGAGATCCCAGTTAGATTATTACGTATAAACAACCTCGGATAATGAAGAGATTGTGAAATAACCCTTACCAATTTGGTAACTTATGAAACATACAACCCATGAATGAGGTATCATACAATGAATATGTAAATAAACATAAATTAGAGTGTATTACACAAAGAATATAATTATGGGCAGTACATACACCACACAAAAGGTGATGGTGGCAATATGGCATGAATCTCACGGAAATAAGGAGTGAGATGAAAACCCCTTACCTTGTACTTTTCCTTGGTTGGGGTAGGTTAAAATCCTTTATAATGGTGAAATAATTGTTATTAAATTATACAAGAATCATATATATTAATATGATATCATATATGATCTTTTAATATTGATTTGATAATAATATCTTAGTATTATCGTTGTTTCAGGTGTTAACTTACTTGTTTTCTTTTATATGTTTTGTTATGTAAGCCATGTTTGTAATGGATAGGTTGTATATTATTAATATCCATAATGATATCAAGTCCTTAAACATCATTTTTAAATCATCAAATGATAATTATACTTTAATGGATACGATGGAGAATGAATCTCATCGCGTTCGTGGAGACGGTAGTCCGTACGTACGCACGAGTGACAATATCATTATTTTGATATTAAAATAATATATAAATGGTTGTTATATCATATATACAGAATCATTAACAGGTTTTATTTATTATTTACATGAGTTACATATCATTATTATACCCATCCAAATAATAATATATTGAATAACAATTACACCGCGACGTGGAGACGGTAAGCCGTACGTACGCACATATGGTGACATGTTATTCAAAGGGTGGATAGAATAGTGAATATGGTTGTACCATATTTATAATAACATCACAGTATATATATGATACTGGAGTTATTATTTTAGAATGGTAACAACAAAGTAAGAAGAAGTGGAAGAAGAAAGGAACTTGAAAAGGGGTGGTGAAAACATTACCTCTTCTTCGGGTTCTTCCTTTTGATTTGATCAAAATGGCTTCTTAGGTTGGATTTCTGATCAAACTAATGCCTCTAGGTTGTAATTAGGGAAGTTGGTAGAGTAGTTGGGCAGAGTTTTGGCGAACCAAAAGGCTTTGAAGGTGTGAAGAAATGAGAAGGAGGAGTGCCCTTTTATAAGAGGGGTGAGGGGCACCTTTGGAAAAGCTAGAAATATTAATTTATAATAAATTCATATTCGGTTTCTAATAGCTCCAAAGTTGATTATTTAAATGTTAAGGTGGGGATGGGTCGAAAACAACTCAACCAATAGATTTTAGACAGGTTTGGGTACTTATATTAACCTTATCTTTAAGTATTAACTCTAAGTTAATTAGTTTCACTTTTACAATGTCTCTTTGTATTTTTATATAATATGGTTAATAAACTTACTATATACATCCAAGAGACCCCCAAGTGGTCCATTAATGATGAACCTATCATGATATAAGTCTCTTGGCCGAACCTTAGATTTTTAGGAATTTAATATCAATTAATAATATAATATTTGTTTTAAGAACTCTTTTATGTCAATTTTGACACTATTCAATAGTTGATTTTTGTGAAACTCATAACAGATTTATTACTTCTAAAAAAGTCAATTAAATCAATCCTAATATATCATATTATCCTAGAAAATTAGTTTAATTCATTAAAAGTTTCATATTTTATTTATTTGGGTATTTATAATATCAATTATTTTAATTTTTTACTATTATATTAATTAATTCATCATCATTGTGTCACAAATAAATTAAATTATTTAATGTCTAAAAATTATAAATAAAATATCACTATGTAGGAAATCTTTTTATCTTTCTAATGAATATTTATAATCTAAAATCCAACATATATAACCCTATGTAAAAAATTTTTTGCTAAACGATATATGCTTGTGTCATTTTTGTATTCATTTTAACTTAATTAAAATAAGGTGTCCCTATCACCTACAAGTGGAACCATGGGGTCCCAAAATCGACCCAAAGATGCCTATGGTCGAACATGTATCAACAAATAAGGCTAGGACACGTTTTAGGGTAATTTAGTATTATTATAATATTAATTTTTAACCCTTATTTACCGGATTTACCCTTAACCAGGGTAAATAAAATATTTACCGCAGTAATTATTCAAAATGTCTAAAAATAAAAGTTACCTATTTACACAATTTGAAAATCCTGATTCCAAATATGGAATCCATTTTTCTGAATTCAAAACACAGAAGTGGCAGAAATTAATTTTAAATTAATTCCCGCTGTCAAAACAAAAAGCGTGTTTTTAAGAGATAATAATTATCAAAAGATTGACACTTGTTTATGTTCGGTTTAATTGTAAAATTATGTCCAATGACCAAAATTATATTAAATGGTAAAAATATATTCTAAATATACTTTAAAACCACTAAAATTCATAATTTATCACTCTTAATTATTTTGATTAAAAAAGTTGTTTTTAATTAAAATTTAGTAATTTTCACTATTCATCAAAATATGAAAGTTATCCGAAATGTACCAAAATTTCACCTTAGGCTAATTTCGATATTCCGAATCCAAAAATGAAGTCCATTTTGAAATATAAAATATATATAATTTCAAAAAGTAGGTATTACTATTCATAACGGCTAGTTTGATTGGTTGTGGTGTGTGTTAGAACTCGAAGTTGCGTACAACACACACTACTGTATTATTCAAAAGAAAGCGTACCGTGGAAGCTTGGGATGTTTCATTTTAAATTTTTTTGATGTCCCCCTTTACTCAAAAAGTTTAAAATATTGTATTTAAAATGGGTTCACTATTAAAAGTTGGTAAAAGTGCAATACTGAAAATGAATTTGTTCTTACATTATGTCTAAGAAACTCATAATATGGATTCTAAAATTATAAGGATTATATAAAGTTTAAAATTTAGTTAATACTATTCATAACCTCTTTTGAATGGCTTGTTTGGTAAGTCATGGTGTGTTTGAACTCGGTGTTGCGTGTAGTGCAAGTTATTGTATTATTTTAAAGAAATAACACACTATGAAATCTTGGGGTGTTACAGTATGTCGGTGAGGGAATTGGGGATCAAGTTCAAGGATCTCCTTCATTTTTTCCTAAATCTCTTTCCATATGAGGGCTCGTGGGCAAGACACTTAGATGAGGCACTACATCTTTCTCTTCAGTATGACGTTACTTCCTTCACTCTACCAATATACTTGGAGGTTCAGAAGAAGGTTGAAGTGATGGAGAGAATGTACACACTATAAGTTGTGCTTTGAGATGATAGCTAGCTGAGTTCGTTGAAGGTTAAGGTCGTTAAAAGCAGATCTCAAGCGTCAGGGCCTTCCAGGTTTTTTCCAGCGAGTAGAAACCCTCAGCAGTTCCAGTTCTAATCTCTCGTCCCTCGACCTTTCCCCATGAACATAGGACCGAGATGCTTTGTCTAGGGAAGCTATGGGAATTTTTGGAATCAGTACCCTATCTGAGTGAAGTACAGTGGGGGTGGGCAGGTTCAGCGCCCACCTTAGTAGCAACAGTTTCCAACTAGGCCTTTCCAACAGTAGGGGCAGTGAGCTCCTGCTTCACTGAGGGCAGACAGTGCCGGAGAAGGCCGACCTCAGGGAACTCCTTAGGGACCTCAACAAGGGTGTGGTCAGAGAGGCGGCTGATAGCCAAGGGGTAGAGGGGTTGGGTGTGGGTAGTTGCACATCGTAGAGGCAGCAGTTCTAGCAGGGCCAGAGTTTGTTCGAGGTATGATCAATCTTTTTAGTACTCTTGTCTATTCCTTATTTGATTTGTGAGCTTCGCACTCCTTTTTCGCATCCAGTATAACCCATGCCTTGGGTCTAGATGTAGAGATACTTTCCATGTACCTGGTGTTGAGTACGCCATTTGGAGTTCAGACCAGCCTGTTTGATGTTTTTCGACGATGTAGGCTGATGTCAGGGTCGCATCGGTCAAGTGGGGATCTTCTTCTGCTAAAAATATAGCCATAAGATGTCATCATAGGCATCAAACGGATGTTTTTCATGCATGATGTTATCAACTAATTCTATATAATGGTCGTGTTCTCAGATATGTGCAGCCAACGTGTAGATTTCGTTGGCGAGCGGAGTTTCTAGGAGGGAAACCGGCATGTGGAGCACCATTTTTCCTTGTTATCCAAGCTATAATTGGAATCAACAGACTCAGAGATGGTGGAAGCACTAGGGATTGTCAGTGAGTTCCTGGATGTCTTCCCTGAAGAGGTTGTGAATCTACCCCCTTAACGTGATGTAGAGTTTAGGATAGGTTTACAACCTGGTGCCCATCCAATTTCATTGGCTCCCTATCGGATGACACCTTCCGAGTTGCGAGAGTTGCGGATTCAGGTTAGTGACCTAATAAAGAAGGGTTTTATCCAACCAAGTGTGTCTCCATTGGGTGTTCTAGTCTTGATCATGAAGAAGGAAGATGGTGGTCTTAGGATGCATATAGACTACTGGAGACTGAATCAGGTGACGGTCAAGAACTGTTTCCCCTCCTGAAGATTGACGACCTTTTTGACTATTTGAAGAGAGTAGGTTGGTTCTATAAGATCGACCTGTAGACTAGATATCACCAGCTGAGGGTGCAAGAGGGTGACATCCCGAAGATTGCTTTCAGGTGTAGGTATGGGAACTTTGAGTTCTTGGTCATGTCGTTCGGAATTACGAACGCACCAGCTATGTTCATGGGACTTGTGAACTCTATTTTCTGTGAGTATCTAGACTGGTTCATGGTCATGTTCATTGATGAAATCCTGATCTACTCAAGATCAGAGTTGGATCACACCGAGCTTCTAAGGATAGTTTTAGAGGTCCTCTGACACCACCATCTCTAAATGAAGTTGTCCAAGTGCTAGTTCTCGACAAGAGAGGTGCACTTCCTTGGACACATGGTGTCCCAGAAGGGAATATAATTTGACCCATAAAAGTTCGAATCGATTGTTTCTTGGGCATCACCCATGAATGTGGTAGAGGTTCGTAGTTTAATGGGTCTGACAGGTTACTACCAGAGGTTCATACCCGAATTCTCTAGAGTTGAGGCTCCGTTGATGACTTTGACCAGGAGGGACTAGGCCTTCGTGTGGAGTGAGTAGTGTAATGGCCCGGACCCTCCTGGCCCATTACTTTGCCAAAGTGAGGTTCCACCAAAACAATGGCACTGTGAGGGAGGCACTGTGACGGTGGCACCATGACGGTGGCACCGTGAGGGTGACACTGTGACGGTGGCACCGTGAGGGTGGCACCGTGACGGTGGAACCATGACAGTGGCACCGTGACGGTGGCACCGTGAGGGTGACACCATGTCCCCTCACATAGCCTTTCATTATTCTTCCAGTACTTGACTTTTCCACTCCCTCAACGTAAGTTTCGACGTAAATTAATTCTTTTACTCCTTTTAAAACCATTTAAATCCCATAATTAATTCCTAAAAAAAATCCCGAGGGACCTCCGTGTGTAACTTCCCAGCCGCGTGGTCAACCCACGACCCCCGCGCCTTACGCGGTTACGCGTTCTCACCTCAACCGTCCGTGGCTCTTATAAACTAAGGGTTAGCTGTGGTTTCTCCTTTCCTCAATCGCGGCTTTTCACAAACCGCTTGTGGTGCATTGGGCGCATCGTTATCCGTAAAGTTCTGCGCCTAGCCTAAGGGTCGATCATCTATCAACAAGTAGGGAATTTATCCTTTTCCTCTCTCTTTTGTGTATCATGCGGGGTGGGCGTGCTTTTGATTATGTAGAATTGGATAAACCAGACCTAATTAAAGATAATGAACGAATTCTATAAAGAAAGGAGGGAGGGTTGTGATCATTGATGTTGTCTTATATTTTGATGTTGTTTCTTTTATGACCATCTTGTTGAGTTGTGTTGGCTTATGCCTTCTGAAAATCGAGGTCGTTGGTGGTCGTTGTTTGTGCACTAATGAACCCCTGCTAATGTTTTAAATGGCTTGTTTGTGGTTGTGAACTCCTGCCGTTAAAAAGGATATTGGTTAATCATGCATACCCGGCTGAATAAATTGAAAGCACCAGGATAAATCCCTTCTATGCTAACCTCGGTAAAAATGGAATTGAAATCATGGAACGTGTAAAATCTTTTAAATCTGAAAATACAAGCTTGGCCTTGCTTAGTGTTGGTGGCAGTGTTTTGGTGGTTTTCTTTTACGAGTCGATTGCTGGAGATGTGGGAGGGGATGGGATCCCCTGTTCTTTTATACCCTCGGTGGTTGTGTGAAATTGGGGGATGGGATCCCCTGTTGGTATGGATTCGGTGGTTGTGAGTTTTAAGCCCGGGTGGATACTTGTTTATATCACTAATTGGGGTGGAATCCTCTGTTGTTGAGAACCGGGTATGGGCGTTATGGTTGTTGCTTGATTGTTTACCTTCCTGGACTTATGTCTATGCCTACTAGTTGCCCAGTACTGCTTAAACATAAACATTATTACTGAACGTGAAATAAGAAAGGGGACAATGGGTTGTTAGCGTGAGTCGTGACTCGGACTTGAGTGCTATTGTGATCTGTAGGCTATCTGAAGAAAAACCTAGCTTGGGTGAGTGGTTGTTACCTATATATATATACTTGTAGCTTTGTGTTTCTTATTCGTGCCCCACTCAAGTTGATCACTTAGTGTCGAACACCCCCATTTCATGGGAGATGGTGTTTTTTCCAACACTATTCTTGGTGGCTGGTTATTATCTCCTTTTCTGCTCCCTTTCTCGGATAGCCCAAGTATCTTCGGGCAGTCTGTGATGGCCTGAGGTCCATTATTATCCCAAAAACCTTTAGGAGGGGTAGTGTGGTGGTTTTCCAGGTGTGTGCGGTAGGTGGTTTCCCAAGTGTCTTCGGGATGAGGCCCAGGTGTCTTCGGGCGTGGTGGTGGTTTCTCTGGACTAGTTGTTTGCAAGCATGGTTACATGTGACAGTTATGGCCCATGTGTGTGTGGGAAGGATTCAGTAGTGGGACTGCGTGTGGTTGTGGCCTAGGTGTGTGCGGGAGGGTGTGGCAGTGGGACTGCGGTGAGAATGGCGGGATTGGTCCGATGCGTAGGATGTCTCAATAACCAGTGGGAAAGTGGCGCAGGGTACCCAAACATCGATGTTCTCTTAATATATATATTACTTGACTTGCGTTATTTGGGAAGTGTGCCTTGGTGAGTCCTAGGGTGGATAGTTTACCTTGATATGTGTTTGGTTTACTCCTTTTCTCACAGGGACTTTAGTACGTTCCCCCACATGTGAACGAGAGTATTTGGTTTTCCCTACTGAGTGCACTTGTATTCTCACCCTACGTATATAAAACTGCTTTCAGGTTTTCAGGAGGACTTCAGGGATCGAGCAGGACCGTACTAGCTCGGACCTTTGGGGCAGTTGCAGTTGCTGTTTTTCTTCTTTGGTACTTACCTTTGTAGTCGCCCTTTGTACTTTGTGGCTTTACTTTTAGAACATGCATGTGGTAATGGTTTATTTATTTTGGTTTTACTTTTCTTTTACCTTGGTGTTGTTGAGTTTCATTATCTCATCTCTCGATCTTATAAAACAAAAAGGTGTAATGCCTTCCATTTGTGAGAAATTTCTATACCCTTGGTGCTAGTCGCCACTCTGGGACCTAATGAAGGCGGGTCTCGGGGGTCATTATCTCTCCTTCAACTTAAAGAAGGAAGGGCCTGGCAATCTTCTGACCATTCCCTCCTTTTGGTGAAGGCGGGTCGTGACAGAATGGTATCAGAGGTGATGGTTGAGAGATAGGATGGATTCTGGAGTTAGGCACAGTGAGTATTGCATGGGATGGTAAGGCAATAGTGTTGGGTGACCTTGGCGCGTGAATTAGGCCAGGGAAGACCGGCTAGGAAATGGGATTTTAGGGCCCCCGTGATCCGATGCAAGGACTCTGGACCTACCAAACAACCAAGTGAGGCCACACTGATTGCAGGGTAGAGACCCTAGGAAAGGTACATGCATCATAAATGACTTGTGTTCTTGTGTTTCTGGGATGTCTTGGGGATTACTAATAAATTAAATTTTAAGAAGTTTTAAGAACAATATTCTGCACTACTTGGGCTTAGGCATTCCTTGTTTACCTTGTAGCTATGGCACCTGGAAGGCGACCACATGTGGTACAGGTGATTGAGGCCCCGGAGACTACTTTAGCCGATCGGCAGAGAGCTGATCGAGAGGAAGAGGATGACCAGTGGCAGAAGACTCTTCGAGCCTTCCAGCGATAGGCCCTCGAGAAGTATGAGGGCATCACCTCTGATATGAAGACGGAAGGATGGCTAGAGGAGCTAGTTATAGCCTTCGGCCTGATTCGGGCCCCGACCGAGTACTGGGTTCCTCTGGCCATTAGCTAAATGCGGGGAGCGGCACGTCAGTGGTGGATGCTTTACCTAGGGGAGAGGAGGGAGTCTGAGGTGGCTTGGGTGGATTTCGAGAGGGAGTTCCGGGCGGAATTCCTCTCCTCGACGATGAAGGCAGAAAACAGGCAGGAACTACTCTCCCTCCAGTAGGGGAGTATGTCCGTGAGGGAGCTAGGTATCAAGTTCAACGACCTCCTATGTTTTTCTCCAGACCACTTTCCTGACGAGGAGTCTCAGGCAAGACGTTTAGAGGAGGCACTCCGACCCTCCCTCCAGTATGTTGTTACCCCCTTTACCCTGCCGACGTACTTGGAGGTCCAGAAGAAGGCCAAAGTGGTGGAGAGGATGAATGCTCTAGGAGGAGTGTCACGAGAGGGGATCCAGCTGGGACCATCAAAGGGGAAGGCCGTCATCACCAGGCCTCCAGCATTAGGACCCTCTAGGTTCCGACCCGCAGGGAGCAGGCCGCAGCAGTTTTAGTTTCGATCCCCCGGGCCTTGCCCTTTTCCAAAGGGCCCGGGACCGCGGTGCTTCATCTGTGGGAGCCCTGGGAATCTCCGGAGTCAGTGCCCCGACCGGGTGCAGTACAGCAGTGGTAGTCATCCCTAGCACCCGCCCCAGCAGCAGCTTCCAGCCAGACCTTTCTAGCAGCAGCAGCAGGGATAGCGAGCTCCCGCTCCTCCAAGGGCAGACGTAGGAGGAGGAGGCCGACCTCAGGGCGCTCCACAGGGACCTCGACCAGGGCGTGGTCGGGGAGGTGGCCGACAGCCGAGGGGTAGGGGAGCTGGGCGTGGACATTTGCACGCCGAAGAGGCAGCAGTTCCAGCAGGGCCAGAGTTTGTTCGAGGTACGATCAGTCTGTTTAGCACTCTTGCTTATGCTTTGTTCGATACCGGAGCTTCGCAATCCTTTGTTGCACCCAGTATAGCCCGTGCCTTGGGTCTAGATGCTGAGAGACCTCCAGTTCCATTGGTGTTGAGCACACCATTCGGAGGTCAGACTGACTTGTTGTTCATTTTTTGGGGATGTAGACTAATGTTAGGGCCACATCAGTCAGTTAGGGATCTTCTTATGCTACAGATTCATCCATACGATGTCATCCTAGGCATCTACTGGCTATTTTCTATGTGCGCCATCATAGACTGTTTTCGAAGAAGGGTGGTGTTCTCAGAATTGGACAGCCGGCGTGTTACCTTCACCGGCGAGCGGAGCAGTCCGAAGGGAAACAGGAGAGAGGAACCTCTCCTCTCCTTGTTGACCGAGCTGACAGTGGAATCAGTAGATGCTGAAATGGTGGAAGTGCCAGAGATTTCCTGTGAGTTTATGGACATATTTCCTGAGGAGGTGACGACTCTACCCCCTCGACGTGATATCGAGTTTGGGATAGACCTGCAGCCCGGCGCTCGTCCAATCTCAATGCCTCCTTACCGGATGGCACCTTCGGAGCTACGAGAGTTGCGGATACAGATTGACGATCTAATGAAGAGGGGTTTTGTTCATCCGAGTGCATCACCGTGGGGTGCTCCGGTCTTTTTTGCAAAGAAGACAGATGGTGGTCTTAGGTTGTGCATAGACTACAGGAGGCTGAATCTGGTGACGATCAAGAATCGCTACCCTCTTCCAAGGATAGATGATCTTTTCAACTAGCTGAAAGGGGCAGGATAGTTCTCGAAGATCGACCTGCGGTCTGGGTACCACCAGCTGAGGGTGAAAGAGAGCAACATCCCGAATACAGCGTTCAGGTGCAGGTATAGACACTTCGAGTTCGTAGTCATGCCCTTCGGTGTTACGAACGCCCCGGCTGTGTTCATGGGGCTTATGAACTCCATCTTCTGGGATTACCTGGATTGGTTCGTGTTTGTGTTCATCGACGACATCCTGGTCTACTCTAGATAAGTGGAGGACCATGCAGAGCACCTGAGGACAGTTTTGGGGGTCCTCCGACAGCACCCGCTCTATGGGAAGTTGTCAAAATGCAAGTTCTGGACACGAGAAGTGCACTTCCTCGGGCACGTGGTGTCCGAGCAGGGGGTAGCGGTGGACCTGTCAAAAGTTGAGGTAGTTGTTTCTTAGGAAGCACCCAAGAATGTGGTAGAGGTCTGTAGTTTCCTTGGGATGGAAGGTTACTATCGGAGGTTCGTACCCAACTTCTCCCGAGTTGCGGCCCCTTTGATGGCTCTGACCAAAAAGGACCAGGCTTTCGTATGGAGTGAGCAGTGCCAGTCAGCCTTCAGCTATCTGAAGGAGAATTTGGTCAGTTCCCCAGTGCTGAGATTACCAGAAGAAGGGGCGGCTTATGAGGTATTCTGTGATGCTTCAGGACAGGTCCTGGGATGCGTGTTGATGCAGCGATAAAGGGTGATCTCTTATGGGTCTAGGCAGCTGCGTTCCCATGAGCGTAATTACGCCACCCATGACCTGGAGCTTGCAGCGGTCGTTTTTGCGCTAAAGTTATGGTGGCACTACCTCATCGGGAACGCTTTGTGGTATTCACGGATCACAAAAGATTGAGGTATATCTTCTCCCAGCGGGACTTAAACTTGCCACAGCGAAGATGGGTGGAGTTCCTCCAGGATTACGACTTTGAGATCTCTTATACTGAGGGCAAGGGCAATGTGGTGGTCGATGCCTTGAGAAGGAGGACGCAGAAGGATGCGGTTCGAGAGTCGGCGGACGCCTGGAAGGCAATGGAGGAGTTGGTCGCCTTATACCTGGATGCGAAGATGGATAGCGGCAGAGGCTGCCTATATCAGATGATAGTGCAATCATCTCTGTTTCGACAGGTGGAGGAGTCTCAGTGGGGAGACCCGGAGTGCGAAGTGATGCGTGACCGGGTTGACCAGGGTAATGCTCTGGAAGGATGGACAGAGGATGGTCAGAACCGGATGCTTTTCCAGAAAATGTTGTTTTTCCCGGAGGCGATGCGCGGCAAGGTTCTCAGTGAGTTCCACAACTCACCCCTGGTGGTACACCCAGGAGCTTCCAAGATGTACCAGGGTTTGAAGAGGTAGTTTTGGTGGCCTGGAGTTAAGCGAGAGGTGGCATAGTTTGTGGCCAATTGCTTAGTGTGTCAGCAAGTGAAGGCCGAACACCGAGTTCCAGGCAGCCTACTGCGGCCTCTAGATGTCCCCGAGTGGAAGTGGGATGACATCTCGATGGATTTCATCACGGGAATAGCCAAGGTCCAAGGAGGGTACGACGCCATCTGGGTGGTAGTGGATAGGTTGACGAAATCGGCTCACTTTCTGGTGATCAGGGAGTCGAGTACTGTGGAAGCTTTGGCACAAAAGTACGTGGATGAGGTGGTGAGGTTGCATGGAGTTCTGAGGTCTATAGTCTCGGATAGGGATGCACAGTTTACCTCATGTGTCTGGAGAGGATTGCAGCATGCATTTGGCACCCATTTATGCCTTAGCACTTCTTTCCATCCCCAGACAGATGGAAAAACAGAGCGCACCATCCAAACCTTGGAGGATATGCTACGGGCATGTGTTCTAGACTCAAGAGGATCATGGGTGCGACACCTGCCCCTAGTAGAGTTCTCTTACAATAATAGCTATCACTCTACCATTGGCATGTCCCCATTTGAATCCATGTATGGGAGGCCATTCTGTTCACCTATGTGTTGGGACGAAGTAGGAGAGGCAGGCATCCTTGGCTCGGAGGTGGTGCAGAACACAACAGAGAAGTTTCAGCTCATACGGGAAAGGATGAAGGTGGCCCAGGACCGACAGAAGCCATATGCTGGTACCAGGAGGAGGTCCTTGGAGTTTGAGGTTGGGGACCACGTGTTCTTGAAGGTCTCCCCTCGGTGTGGGAAACGGAGGTTCGACAAGGGGATTAAGCTTTCCCCTAGGTTCATCGGGCCCTTCGAAGTATTGTGGAGGGTCGGCGAGGTGGCTTACCAGCTAGCGTTGCCACCGCCACTACTGAGGATACATGGTGTCTTCCATGTGTCCCAGCTCCGTCGGTATCTTCACGACGATTCACACGTCCTCGATTGGGGTGAGCTGGACATCGAGGACGACGTGAACTTTGTGGAGAGACCAGTGATGATCAAGGATCACAAGGAGAAGGTGCTTCGTGGGCGAATCATTCCCTTGGTTCGCGTGTTGTGGAGACATGGTGGGCTTGATGAGAGTATGTGGGAGAGGGAAGCACAGATGCGTACCCAGTACCCAGAGTTGTTTTAAGTTTTGTTCCTTGTTGTACCTGTTGTGATAGAATGTTTTGACTTTTGGCTATAAAATGTACTGGTTTTTTCTTCCTCTAGATGTGTGTGAAAATCCCTGGCTATGGGGGAGGAGAGAACTTGACCCCTAATCAAGACGCATTAAGGTGGATGCGATTAAACCCATGCGGGCAAGTTAGTGCCACCCAAAGCGGATAATATCTTGACATGGGGGGAGGAGACTCCCCAACCCACATTCCTGGGCATTTTGGCGTGGTATGTTGCTTGTTTCTTGATAGAGAAGTGTTTTTGGTTAGCATGGGTTCACTTCTTAAGAGGTATCTTTCGAGGTGATTGTTCGGACCCTCTCTTTCCTTCTTGGTTTGTTTTGATTCTCGAGGATGAGAATCGTTTAAGTGGTATCTAATGTAATGGCTTGGACCCTCCTCTCCCATTACTTTGCCAAAGTGAGGTTCCACCAAAACAGTGGCACCGTGACGGTGGCACCGTGAGGGTGACATCGTGTCCCCTCGCTGAGCCTTTCGTTCTTCTTCCAGTACCTGACTTTTTCTCTCCCATAACATAAGTTTCGACGTAAATTAATTCTTTTACTCCTTTTAAAACCATTTAAAGCCCATAATTAATTCCTAAAAAATCCCGAGGGACCTCCGTGTGTAACTGCCCAGCCGCGTGGTCAACCCACGACCCCCGCCCCTTACGCGGTTACGCGTTCTCACCTCAACCGTCCCTGGCTTTTATAAACTAAGGGTTAGCTGTGGTTTCTCCTTTCCTCGATCGTGGCTTTTCACAAACTTCTTGTGGTGCATCGGGCACATCGTTATCCGTAAAGTTCCGCGCCTGGCCTAAGGGTCGATCATTTATCAACAAATAAGGAATTTCTCCTTTGCCTCTCTCTTTTGTGTATCATGCGGGGTGGGCGTGCTTTTGATTCTGTAGAATTGGATAAACCAGACCTAATTAAAGATAATGAAAGAATTCTATAAAGAAAGGAGGGGGGGCTGTGATCATTGATGTTGTCTTATATTTTGATGTTGTTTCTTTTATGACCATCTTGTTGAGTTGTGCTGGCTTATGCCTTTTGAAAATCGAGGCCATTGGTGGTCGTTGTTTGTGCACTAATGAACCCCTACTGATGTTTTAAATGGCTTGTTTGTGGTTGTTAACTCCTGCCGTTAAAAAGGATATTGGTTAATAACGCATACCCGGTTGAATAAATTGAAAGCACCAGGATCAAACCCTTCTATGCTAACCCCGGTCAAAATGGAATTGAAATCATGGAACGTGTAAAATCTTTTAAATCTGAAAATAAAGGCTTGGCCTTGCTTAGTGTTGGTGGCAGTGTTTTGGTGGTTTTCTTTTACGAGTCGATTACTGGAGATGTGGGAGGGTATGGGATCCCCTGTTCTTTTATACCCTCGGTGGTTGTGTGAAATTGGGGGATGGGATCCCCTGTTGGTATAGATTCAGTGGTTATGAGTTTTAAGCCCGGTTGGATACTTGTTTATATCACGAATTGGGGTGGAATCCTCTGTTGTTGAGAACCGGGTATGGGCGTTATGGTTGTTGCTTGATTGTTTACCTTCCTGGACTTATGCCTATGCCTACAAGTTGCCCAGTAGTGCTTAAACATAAACATTATTACTGAACGTGAAATAAGAAAGGGGACAAATGGGTTGTTAGCGTGAGTCGTGACTCGGACTTGAGTGTTGTTGTGATTTGTAGGCTGTCTGAAGAAAAACCTAGCTTGGGTGAGTGCTTGTTACCTATATTTATATATATATATACTTGTAGCTTTTTTTTCTTATTCGCGCCCCACCCAAGTTGAGCACTTAGTGCCGAACACCCCCATTTCATGGGGGAGGGTGTTTTTTCCAACACTATTCTTAGTGGCTGGTTATTATCTCCTTTTCTGCTCCCTTTCCCGGATAGCCCAAGTATCTTCGGGCAGGCTGTGATGGCCTGAGGTCCATTATTAGCCCAAGAACCTTCGGGCAGGGTAGTGTGGTGGTTGGCCAGGTGTGTGCGGCAGGTGGTTTCCCAAGTGTCTTCGGGATGAGGCCCAAGTGTCTTCGGGCGTGGTGGTGGTTTCTCTAGCCTAGGTGTATGCAGGCATGGTTACATGTGACAGTTGTGGCCCAGGTGTGTATGGGCGGGTGTGGCAGTGGGACTGCGGTGAGAATGGCGGGATTGGTTCGATGCGTAGGATGTCTCAATAACCAGTGGGAAAGTGGCGAAGGGTACCCAAACATCGATGTGCTCTTAATATATATATTACTTGACTTGTGTTATTTGGGGAGTGTGCCTTGGTGAGGCCTGGGGTGGATAGTTTCCCTTGATAGGTGTTTGGTTTACTCCTTTTCTCACGGGACTTTAGTACGTTCCCCCACTTGTGCACGAGAGTCTTTTTTTTTCCTACTGATTGTACTTGTATAATCACCCTACGTATATAAAACTGCTTTCAGGTTTCCAGGAGGACTTCGGGGATCGAGCAGGACCATACTAGCTTAGACCTTTGGGGCATTTGCAGTTTTTGTTTTTCTTCTTTGGTACTTACCTTTGTAGTCGCCCTTTGTACTTTATGGCTTTACTTTTAGAACATGCATGTGGGAATGGTTTATTTCTTTTGTTTTTACTTTTCTTTTACCTTGGTGTTGTTGAGTTTCATCATCTCATCTCTCGATCTTATAAAACAAAAAGGGGTAATGCCTTCCATTTGTGAGAAATTTCTATACCCTTGGTGCTAGTCGCCACTTCGGGACCTATTGAAGGCGGGTCTTAGGGGTCATTATCTCTCCTTCAACTTAAATAAGGAAGGGCCTAGAAATCTACTGACCCTTCCCTCCTTTTGGTGAAGGCGGGTTGTGACAAGAAGTGTCAGACAGCTTTCATCTACCTGAAGGGGAAGGTGGTCTATTCCCTAGTGCTTAGGCTTCCAAAATAAGGGGTGATGTTCGAAGTGTTATGTGATACTTCTGGGATAGGATTGGGATGTGTGTTGATGAAGTAGTGGGAAGTAATCTCTTATGGGTCTAGGTAGTTACATCCCCACAAACATAAATATTCCACGCATGACTTGAAACTTACAGTGATCATGTTCGTACTAATGTTTTGGTGGCATTACCTCATCGGAGAATGCTTCATGGTCTTCATGGATCACAAGAGCTTGAGTTATATCTTCTCCCAGTGAGACCTGAACTAGCGGCAATGGAGGTGGAGGGAGTTTCTTTAGTAATACAACTTTGAGGTCTCTTATACATCAGTAAAGGGGAACATGCTGGTCGATTCCTTGAGAAGGAATTCATATAAGGATGTAGTTCGGGAGTCCGTAGATGCTTGGAAGGCAATGCATGAGTTGGTTGCCTTACATATGGGCATGAGAGTAGATGATGGTAGGGGTTCTCTATCTCAGATAATAGTTCAGTATTCCTTAGTATGGAAGGTGGAGGAGTCTTAGTGGGGAGACTCAGACGTTGAAGTGATGTGTGATCACGTTAGCCAGAGTGATGCTTCGGAAGGATGTTCGGAGGATAGTCAGAATCAGATGTTATTCCATGGGATGCTTTTTGTCCTGGTGGTGATGTGTGAAGGAGTTCTCGATGAGTTTTGTATATCACCCCTGGTAGTACATCCAAGAGTGTCCAAGATGTAATGGAGCATGATAGGTTAGTTTTGGTGGCCCGAAGTGAAGCAGGTAGTGGCGGAGTTTGTGGCAGGTTTTATAGTGTGTCATCACATGAAGGCCGAGCATCGTGTTCCTGGAGGATTGTCGAAGCCCTTAGACATTCCTAAGTGGAAGTGGGATGATGTCTCAATGAATTTTGTCACAAGACTACCCAGGGCTGAGGGAGGCTGTGATGCCATCTAGGTAGTGGTGTATCGATTGACGAAATCATCTCACTTCTTAGTGGTTAAGGAGCCGATCATATTGGATGCCTTAACATAGAGGTATGTGGGTGATGTGGTACAGCTACAAGGAGTTCAAAGATCCATCATTTCGGATCATGATACAAGATTTACTTCATGAGTATGAAAGGGATTACAATGTGATTTTGGCACCCAGCTATGCCTCAGCAATGCTTTCCACCCTCAGATGGATGGGCAGATAGAGAGGACCATCCATATGCTAGAGGATATTCTATGAGAGTGTGTTTTAGAATTTATAGGATCGTGGGTACAACACTTTACCCTAGTGTAGTTTTCCTAAAATAATAGCTATCACTATACCATTAGCATGGCACCATTTGAAGCCTTATACAGAAGGTCATGTCGTTGACTCGTGTGTTGGATAGAGGTTGGGGAGGTAGGTGTTCTTGTCCCAAAAATGGTCCAGGGCATGACGGAGAAGGTTCATCATGTGCATGAAAGGATGAAGGAAGCTCAGGACTGGAAAATGTCATATACCGATCATAGGAGGAGACCTTTGGAGTTCAATGTTTGGGACCATGTCTTCTTAAAGTTTTTCCCTCAGTGTGGGAAGTGGAGGTTTGGAAGAGGGAGAAATATTTATCCCAAGTTCATCAGACCCTTCGAGGTTTGGGGACAAGTTGGTGAGGTGGCATATTAGCTAGCGTTGCCACCGTAGTTGGGGAGGATCCACAACTTCTTCCATGTCTCTCAGCTCTGTCAGTATCTACATGACGACTGCCACGTTTTTTAATGGTGAGAGTTGGATGTTGAGGATGACGTGACATTCATGGAGCAGCCAGGGAAGATTGAGGATCATAAGGAGAATGTGCTTTGTGGTCAGACCATTCCTTTGGTCCGTGTGCCCTGGAGGCATGGTGGCCTTGAGGAGAGTACTTGGGAGTGAGAAGCACATATGTGTGCCCAGTACCCGGAACTGTTTTGAGTTTTTATCTTATGTTTTGCTTTTTTGCCTTGCTTGTGATGCATTCTTGACCTTGTTTTCTATAATATGAGATGTTTCCCTTGTTCTTGGAATGTGTGTGAAAAGTCCTGACATGTGGGAAGGGAGGACCTGACCCCAAATCAAGACACATTAATGCTGATTCAATTAAACCCGTGTGGGCGCTTCAGTGCCACGCAAAGAGGATAGTATCTTAATGGGGAGGAAGGATATCCCTAATCCATATGTATGGACAGTTTGAACTTTGGTTTTTTTGTGATTACTTGGGGTAGTGGAGCCTTAGTGTCTCCCCAGTTGTTCAGGAGATAAATTTCAAAAATTTGTTCCTAGATGTGGAGGTTTCCCCTCCAGTTTTAAACACAGAGTAGTTTATCCCTCAGAGGTATCTTAAGAGGTGTTTGTTTGGACTCTCCCTCTTCTGCTTTGGTTTTAAATTCTTAGGTATTATAATAGTTTTAGAGGTATCTGATGTAATGACCTCGATTTCCCTAGGAATTTCCTTTTTGAAAATCGAGTAGTTATAGTGCTTGTGGGGGTCATAGTGGCTTGTTCAGAGAGTTTTCCAAAAACTCGATTCCACCAAACGGTTTCACTAAAATGGTGACAACGTTACAGTGGCACCAGTAACATTCACACCATCATGGTTGCACCATTTATGGTGGCACCGTTATGGTGTCTCACCAAACAGTGTCCCACCCCCTCGCCCAGTTTTCCGAGTTTTCGTAGTTTCTCCCCTATTATGTGTTTTCTCCATTTAAAGTAAATCTATCAACTCACAGTCTTCTTCTGGTCTATATCCAACATTTATGAGGGTGATTATTAAATATCTATTAATTATAACATGTGAAACTTCCAATCCGCATGGTTAAACCACAATCTGACTTTCAAGTAATTCAAAATGGTCTCCCTGATTTTAGGATATGGCCTCTTCTTAAGAAGAGATCCTATATTCCTTCTTGCTTTTAAATTCTCTTGGTGTGCCTAGAGACTTCCTACCAAGACAAGTTGTGCGCTCATGCTAGAGCCCTTCCTGCTTAGCCTTCATGGAGTTCATCCTACAAGTTTTGCCATCTCATATTCTTGGTGCAAGAAGGAACTTTGATCCCTTGATCAAAAAGTAGGATTTTTTTATTTTTCTTCTCTTTAATTGTGCATCATGTGGGGTGGGTATATTAATAGTTCCTTATAATGAACATCTAGATAATGTTCTTGAAACTATAATTAAAAAAGAATTTAATACAATCAAAAGATAACATGTATAAATTAATTAATGGGAATGGTGTGGTTTGATGTTGGTTGCCTATTTTATTTGGTTATCTTTAATTCCTATATGGTTTTTGTGGTTTTATGACTTCTAAAAATCATGGTCTTTGGTGATATTTTATTGTGAACTGGTGGTTTTCTTTTTCATTGTGATGTTTTGATGTACAGATGTAACATGAAATCTCATTAATCACATACACTTGGTTAAATAAAGGGATTACCTAGGATCAAACATGTTTGGTGATTACCCCAGTTATATTAAAGTAGAAATTAAAGATCCCTTGTCAGTTAAATTTGAATACACATGGTTTTAGGGTTGTGGTTATGGTGTGTGTTTAGGTCTTGGTTCTGTAGGCTTGTTATGTGGCGTGGTACATGGGGTGTGTTGGTGTCTCAGTCCAAGAGATTGATTGATTGTGAAACTGATGAAATTGTAGGTAGCTGAGCTGCCTTTATGTTGTGATGTGGTTATGAAGTGATGTCAAGAAATGGGATTGCGGTGTGGTTATGGACTTATTGTGCAGTGGGACTACATTTGGGAATTTATGGGAAGTGGGGTTGCAGGGTTGGGTTGTGAGAGAAGGAATTGGTGGTATCACTTTGAATAATGATAGTTGGAAGTATTTGAATGAGGATGTGCAGTGTGAATCTAATTCTAGTTTTGTGTTGTTTTGTAGTGGGACTATAGGTCTAGTTTTGTGGTGTTGTACAATGGGACTACAGTTTGGTTTTGTTAATTGCTTGGCATGATTACAGTTGTTTGTTTCTTAGTAGTGAAAGAATAATTTAAAGTGAATCCACTTAAATAAATAAATATAAATTGAAAAAAAGGGTTTTGGTTTTATTCTTGGCAATGGTTGTTGTATGGTTGTGTATATAGGAGTAGCAGCAATAGTGGTACTGGTGTGGTCTTGTTGTATGTTCATGTGAAACTCGTAGGTTGGGGATGCATTTTTTTACCTATATATATATATATTTTAGTTCCTTATGATTTCTATATGCACCCCACCCTTATTGAGAACCATGTGCTGAACACCTCCATTTCATGGGGGTGGGTGTCTTTCCCAACATCCTAGTGGGAGGATGGATGTTTGGTTACTGACTTTCTTCCGTGCACCCTCTTCTAGATCATGCAGATTGGGTGCATCTGGGAAAGTTGTAATGGCTTGAGGCTTACCATAATCTAGGATTATTTGGGCAAGGGTTTGTTTTTTGGTTGAGGGTCTCAGGTGTTTGTGGTTCGGTTATGTTTTCCCAAATTTCTTCAGGATGAGGACCATGTTTCTTCGGTCATGGTGTGTGGTTGTTGAGGCCCATGTGTCTTCGGGTGTGGTTTGTGGTTGTTGTGGCCCATGTGTCTATGAGCATTGTTGTGTGAAATTTGAGGCCCATGTGTGTGTGGGCAGGTTGCGACAGTGAGACTGTGTGTGGGAAGAGAGGTAGCGTCAATACACTAGATCGTTAGGAATGAACATTTAACTAGTGGTAAAGTGGTTCAGGGTACACAAATTTTTATGTTCTTATATTATTGCTTTACATGACTTGTGTTACTTCGGTGAGTGTTCCTTGGTGCGGATTGGATAGTAAGTATTCCTTTGTAGGTAATTGAGGCTCTACTATTTTCTCACAGTGAAATTAGTATGTTCCCCTCACTTTTGCATGAGTATATTTAATTTCCCTACTTAGTATACTTGTATGATCACCCTACATATATAAAATCGGTTTCCAGTTTCCAAGAGGATTTTGATGACCGTGCTAGACGTTATTAGCTCGGGCATCGGGATGATTTCTATTGCTTCTTAGTTTCTTTTCTTTGGTATATTATTTGGGGATTTTTTTGATACTTTATATCAGTTTTAATTTTGAACATGCATGTGGGAATGGATTCTTGGATTTACTTTTACCTTTAGTCTTTGGTGTTGCTTGGATTTAAAATCTTATCTCCTGATTTTGTTCTATAGAAAGGGTAATGCCTTCCAATAATGTGAGATTTTATACCCTTGGTGTTAGTCGCCACTCTGGGGCCTACTAAAGGCGGGACTCAGGGGGTCATTATTTCTCCTTCATCTTGAGGAAGGAAGGGAAGATCACTTTGTTGTCCCTTCCCTTATCTTGTAGAAGGAGGGTTATGACATAACTCTATCTCTCGGCCTGATCAAAATCCTCTATTAGACCCAGATAAATAATATTCACATGAATACTAGAGTGATTAGTGTACAGTGTCCCTCCAATGAGATACAAGATATATGTGTGGGTGTAACGCATGATAGTCTACTCATCAGCATTGGTGGGTAATAGTGCAAAAGTGTATCTCATGCCATATCATAGTTATCGACCCACCATCTATAGAATAATCATCCCCCACAATTTTGAGTCTTATAAATCATTTTACAATCTCATTCCATTCTCTATATGTTGGTCCTATTACGGCATCCCCCTGGGTAGGAAGACCAGGAAAAATAGCCACATCTTCAAGGGTTATGGTCATCTCTCCCTTTGGAAAGTGGAATGTGTGTGTCTCAGGTCTCCATCTCTCAATGATGGAAGAAAGGAGGTTATGATTGAGGAGTTTAAAATCATATATAGTAACACCATAGAAGCCAAAATGACGTAGGTATGGTATAATGGTGGGTGGAGGTGTAATGTGATTCTAACGGTGGGATCTACACAACCTAATCCATCGAACATCATGACCCACTAGCACATCACATGAAACATGCCTATACAGCTTGGTGAGTGTAGTAGTATCCTCCCTATATACATAAAAAACTGAAAAATTTCTTATGTAGGTGTAAAATATAAATATAATGTTATGATCAGGATACTGTTATGATTGGTATAATGTAATATATAACATGTTTAGTTTCATTTTTTTTTGAATTTTTTCATACCAAAAGAAAAAGGAATTTCTTCGTATTTCTCAAATTATATTTATAAAGTGGTTTTAGATATGGTTTTACCTTAGAAAGGGTTTTTTTGTTAAATTTTTAAAGTTTTATTAATGAAATAGCTTGTGTTATGGGTTGATTGATATGTGTACTTTATTGTGATGTGTTGTCATGGAATAACACGTGGGTTAACTCGTGTATGAGCAAGAGGTTTTTTTGAGTGACCGTGTGAACCTCAAAAGAAGGACCATGCAAGAATTAATTGTTTTCCAATGGACTGAGAGATCCTTTAGGTTGGAAGATCATGTGAGCTTCCATGTTGGTTGTTAGGAGACCATGTGATCTCTTAGAGTTGGGCTCATAGGAAGATCGTGTGAGATTACATTGATTAGCTAGCTATAATACTTCTTTGCTCACTTGTGATATGCCTAATGTTTAGAGCCCCTTGGTGTACATTACTCCTTCTGAATTTGATTATATTATTTATTAATTTAATTAGTTCTGTTTGATTTAATGATAGGTATTAGTGCCATTTGTCCATTTTCCATTTATATGGTTTCGTGATATTGATGTTAGGATCATCTTTATTATACAATTTGGTTATATTTGAGCAATTTGTGCCTTCTGACCCCGTTTGTTTACTCGGTCCATGTTCAGGAATTGTTTTGGAAAACCATGTTTGTTTTATAAAATAAAATCAAAGGTCTTTTAAAGGTTTACATGAAGTTCATTTATTTTCAAGTGGTTTAGTTTTGAATTTTTTTCCAAACTAGTTTATTAGTTTTCCTAAATAAAAGCCATAAATATATTCATGGTGGTATCCTACTAGGTTGTGTGCCTCGCACCCTACTTGGTCCCTTCTTGGGAATTTAAAATTTTCATTTTCCAGATCTCCATTTTCAAAGGAGATTGGTTTTCCTCCATTCTTGTTGGAATAGAGTCATTTTTATGGGGATTTACTTCAAAAATAGATTTATGGACACATAGGTTATATCGGTTTGATCCACCTTATAGATTGAGGATTTAGTTCATTCCCATCATGTATACTAATGGGTTAGATCCCAAATGGTGTGATTTTTAATTTATGTATGATTTCTCACATGATGGTATATTTCATGGTTATTTTCTCACATGCTTGATTTATGGTGTATCCATGGATAGTTTGATTATGATTTCATGTCATTTCACATGTACTTTTCATATTATTTGTAATGTTAATTTTAAAGCCTTAGTATGAAAACCAAATTATGATTTACAAAAAAAAGGTCATGTGAAAATATTTGTAAAGGGAAGGTCATTATGTATAAAAAGGTTTTATTTATTTAAATGATGAAACAATTAGGAATGTTTATATGGTGTTTTATTAATTTAAATATTTGTATAATTTATTAACTATTTATTATTAGATAGTAAAAGTATTAATAAATGTCACAAAATTCTAAAAAATGAAGGACTTTATATTAACACCATGTAATTGATAATAGGAAAAGTTCACATTGGAGGCAACAAATCATTATGGTTGAGTGTGTGGACTCGATCCAACAATTTTAGGGAATCATTTCCTATTATGAACTTCCTAATGACATATGTTTCATCTCAAACATTTCCCTTGTTCTTGGGGAAATTCCATCTCATTCTACATCCTAAAGTTATCTTAGGGTTACAAAATCAGATTTCCTAACCATTTTTCCTCATTTTTTACTATAAGACACTTTTTACTTGGTTTGAATAACCTCTCCATAGTAGTAGACATAGGAAAACATGATTCTCTAGCTGAAAAGTGTTTTTTGATCAAGATTTAAATAGTGTAAATAATATTTACAATGAGGAATAATCATGTAGCATTGACCACAAAAACTTTACTTTATTGAAATTTTAGAACATCTTCATTTATCCTAAAATATGACAGTAATGTTTCATAATAAAATTTTTAATTTCCCTAAAGTTGTGTTCAGGGGCCTAGAAAGAGAATGGGAATCATATATAGTATATCAATTAGGAGTGTCAAACCAATTGTACAATAAGACCCATTGTCGTGCACCAGTTCTTGGTCGAGTCTAGATCAATACAGTGTTTTCATATTTGTTACCCCTAGGTACATCTTTTCTAGAGCCACATACATTTGTAGTATCTGGAAATTGATTTCAATTCATAGATGACCACATAATATTTACTTTACTAAAATTTTAAAACAAATTCTAATATTCAAAAATATGGATATAATGTTTCGTAGTATACTTTTTAATCTTTTTAAAGATATGTCCAGTAGTTTATACAGGAAATGTGAATCATCTAAATCATACACCCAGGGAGTATCAAACCAGGTGTGTAGTAAGGCCTATTATCGTGCACTAGTTCCCAATTGAGTCTAGATCAATATGGTGGTTTCAGGATTGTTTCCCCTAAGTACATTTTTTACTAGAGCCACATCCACTTGTAGTATCTAGAAAGGGATTTCATTTATTAGACAACCATATAATCTTTATTTTACAGAAAATTTAGAACAACTTGTTATAACCTAAAAGATGACATTATAGTTTCATAGTACAATTTTTAATCTTCCTAAAGGAATGTTCATTGGTTTATAAATATAATGTGAATCATATAAAACATATCCATCTAGAGTATCAAACTAGGTGTTGAATATTATATGAATCATCTAAATCATTGTAGTAACTGATCGGGTTTGTAGTTAAGCCTCTTTATCATGCATATAACCATCTTTTATCCTATGTTAATTATATTTTAATCCAAATTTAATCAATATAAAATCAATATTTAATTATTACTTAATCATTAGTTAATAATTATTAAGTCAGTGGTTAAGAATTCATTAGTTATTGGTTCTTGAGTAGTTAGTTTAAAGTTAATTAATAGTTAATTGTTAAATAATTATCATTTAATAATAACTTCATCATTAATCATTTCTATGGTAGTAATTCCATAATTGTAGAATAATAATTCTTTAATCAATGATTAATCATTATTTAATCATTATTTAATCATTCTTTCATCTTTCGTTAATCATTAGTTAATAATTAGTTAATACTTACTCAATCATTCATTATCCATTAGTTAATCCTAAGTTACCTACACCATAATTATTCATTAAACACTCATTAATCATTCCTTATATAATAGTTATTAAGTTTTTACAGTAATGTAAATTATTAGTTAATTACAATATAATCATTATCTCTAAGTAATTAGCTTATAATTAATTAACAGTTAATCATTAATTAATTGTTGGTTAATCATTATTTCATCATTAATTAATCCCATATTAATCATTCTTTAATTATTGATTAATCATTCTTCCATCAGTAGTTAATCATTATTTTACCATTTGTTAATCATTCACTAATCCTTAGTTAATCATTACGTAATCATTAGATAAGCATTAGTTAATCCTAAATTTATTATGCCTTAATAATTCATTAATCACTTGTTAATCATTACATAATTAATAGATATTAAGTAGTTACTTTATATTTAATTATTATTTAATTAATAGTTAATCATTAAGTAATTATCAGTTAATAATTATTTAATCATTATTTATCCATTTGTTATTCATTAGTTAATTATTATCTAATCATTAGTTAAGCATTAGTAAATCCTAAATTAATTAGTCCTTAATCATCTAATAATCACTTGTTAATCATTACTTAATTAATAGATATTATGTCGTCACTGTATAGTTAATTATTAGTTAATTAATAGTTAATAATAAAGTAATTATTAGTTAATCATTCTTTGATCATTAGTTAATCATTTTCTATTCATTAGTTATTTATTAGGTCATCATTAGTAAGTCGTTAATTTAGCATTAGTTAATTCTAAATTAATTATGTCTAAATCATTCATTAATCAGTCATTAATCATTACTTAATTAGTAGATATAGTATAGTTACTTTATAGTTAATTATTTTTTAATTAATAGTTAATCATTAAGTAATTATTAGTAAATCATTCTTCAATAATTAGTTAATCATTTGTTATTCATTTAGTTAAGTATTAGATAATTATTTGTTAATCATTTTTTAATCCAAAATTAATTATGTCTTACTCATTTGTTAATCTCTCATTAATCATTACTAAATTAATATTTAAATTCTGTATATTTAGTTATTTTTTAATTGCTCTTAATCATTAAGTAGTTATTAGTAAATCTTTCTTTAATCATTTGTTATTCATTAGTTAATTATTAGTTAATCATTAGCTAAACATTAGTTAATCCTAAATTAATTATTTCTTACACATTTGTTAATCTCTCATTAATAATTACTTAATTAATAGTAAAGTAGTTTATAGCTGTTATTTGTTAATTATTATTCATCATTATTTAATTATTTGTTAATCATTATTTGATTATTAATTAATCATTACTTATCCTAAGTTAATCCTAGGTTATTCATTATCTAATCATTATTTATTCCTAAGTTATTTATTAGTAAATTAATACTTAATCATTACTTTAGAATAATTTAATCATTAGTTATTTAATAGATAATTATTGGTAAACTGTTATTTCACGGATATTTATTCATCATATACTTAATATTATTTGCTAATTATGGCACTGATATATTAAAACTACTAAGTTTTATTAATTAATAATTTTCCACGGGGGCGAGCGGGGTGGGAGGGGTTTGGGGTGTGCGTCAGGAGGTCGATTCCCCAGATGTGTTTTATTTCCTTGCGTGTGTTGTAAAGAACAAATTTTTTATACTAAATAATAATTTTATTATAATAACAAATTTATTACTAACACTAATTGTAAATTCTTTACACAGAGGTTATTAATAAATAATAATATTTTATTTACTGATATTAACTATTATTTCTAAACTATATCTAACTAACTAGACAACTAGGTAAATAACATAGTAAAAACTAACAAAAAATGAAACAACTAAATAAATATATAACTTTAAAATAAATTAGAAATAATATCTTTAAATGATAATTCGCAAAATTTGGCACTCCAGTTATCCCACCCAAAACGCCGTGCACAAATGAAGAAACATCAGAAATTGTGTAGAGAGAGAGGGAGTGGAATTAGAGAGAGTGTGGGTAAAATAAGTGAGGAAAGGGGGAGGGGAGGGTGACTATTTATATTGGGTTGGACATCGGTGATGCCGCATTTTCCATTTCATTAATTATGATTGATTAGTGTAAAATGAAACATTAGCCTTTAAATATAACCAAAATTCACTCATCTTTGTGTATTAGTTTAAAAAATATATTATCCTAAAAGGATTTAAATATTTTTTTAAAAGTATACAAAAACTAGTTCCCATTTGTTCCAAAAGTTTCAAATATACCGAGGGAGCAATGACAAAGGAACAAAAGGAACAAAAGCCATTTTCTTTTTTGATGGAGATCAACCAAGAAAGGGTTTTTCAAATAACTGTTAAATTATTAATCTAATGTCATTTAATATATACTGACGTAGTAAGAACAAAAAATTTCAACGTTGTCATCATTGCAATACATGAGAGAGGAGAATAGAAGGAAGGAAAAAAGATAGAAAATGGAACCTCACCCACTGCCAACCGCCATGATTGGGTGGTGTAAGAAAAAGTGTATCGAGGCCTGCTAAAGGCAGTGACCATGGAGAGCCCGTAATTTTTTTACTGAACAGTATTTGGGCATACTGTGTTGTCTTCTTGGGACCAGAAATGGTGGTTCAATATATATAATTTTATTCGGCTGAACCCCACTACAAAAAAAACAGGCATGAAAGTTTTCTCTAGCAGCGGTTATTTGAACTACGACAGTTATTCTCATTTAGCGGTGGTTTTTTTATGTGTCATTTATGAACCATTTAGCGGTGGTTTTGATTTTATTTAGTGGCAGTTTTTTTCCAAAAAGATGACCCAAAAATAAAATAGATAATAAGAACCAAAACACTTCTAATAAATTTAGCGGTGGTTACTATTAACCGTTGCTAAATAAGATGTTCATTAATTTATTTAGCGCCAGTTTTTAGAAACCTTCATTAAATATTTTTTTAATATTTATTTATTTTTTAATATTTTATCAAAAAATATTAATATAAAAACTCTGACATGTAATTATTTAAAACATAAATGCGTGATAAACTCATCATACATACATCATTATATATCGTACATACATCATACATCCACAGTAATATATACATACATCCATAGTCAGCAAAATGTTAGTCACCAAAACCTCAGTCAACTCACACATCAGTCATCAATATATGCATATAAAATAAGTCCAACATCAACTCATTCCCAATATACATCCCCCCACGACCTCCACTACATCTGTCTGCCTCCACATCATATCATAAACTTAAATTGACCACATTATATCATCAACTGTAACAAAAATGACAGAAATTAAAACTAAAGATAATAACTTAGAATTATAGTAAAATCATTGATAAAATTTAACCATTCCACAGAAACTAAGAACCATCATGGCTAACTTTTGAAGAATGGCATGGATCATAACATTGAACCTACTGCATACAAGCGACATATGTCACCTACAATAAAAACCATAATATTTAAGAAAAGAAAAGAGAAAAAGAAAAGAAACTGAATATATTATAAATGTTGCACATAAAATTTATTATTTTTTTAGTCTAACATAAGATATTGTAACATAAAAAAAATATCATGTAAAACACTTTGAAAACATAAACTTACCTATTTAAGATATGATTCAACACTTGAAACTGAAAAATAATAAGTATATAACATTCTAATTAATTTTTAAATCGACATGTTGTGTTCTTGAAATTTACTTAATAAAAAAAATTTAAATAATTTTATATGAAATCATGTCCTATATTTAAAAAATAAATCAAATATGGTTTTCCCATTATTTCATTACAATCTGAGATCGTTTTCTATGATCTGGACCGTTACACGCATGATTTAGTGTTTTAAAACACTAAAAACATGTTTATGGTAATCTCGTAAAAGCTATATTTCAAAATGATGTATTGTTGGTTCCTACATTTCAAAAATCAATCAGTGGTCATTTTAATCCAATTTCATGTCAATATGATGTTGATTTCTGGGTTTGGACTCCCCGACATGCATTTTTAAAGGCTTTGGTGCCTTTTAAAATTGTTTACCAACTCATTCCAACCACACCACATGTCATATTGATGAGTTTTCTATCTGTACGAATCAAAAATAACCCAACGATGGTTTTCCCATGATTTCACATCAATCAGAGGTTATTTTCTTTGGTTTGGACCTTTACACACACGTTTTGGTGTTTTAAAACACTAAAAACACATTTACGAGCATCCCAGGAAAACCATAACTCGAAATGATGTACCATTGGTTCCTACATTTCAAAAATCAATCGATGTTTGTTTTTCTATAATTTCATGTCAATCCAATATTGTTTTACTCATTTTCACCCCCAACACACATTTTTAAAGGCTTTGATACCTTTAAAAAATGTTTACCATGTCATTTCGACCACACCACATGTCAGATTGACCTTTTGTCTATGCATACTTGTTAAAAATTACTCAATGGTGGTTGTCCCATGATTTCATGCCAATCTGAGATCTTTTTCTATGGCTTGGACCATTACATGTATGTTTTAGTTTTTTAAATAATAAAAACATGTTTACAGGCATCTCTAGAAAACCATAACTTTGAATGTCATTTTGTTGGTTCCAAAATTGAAAAAATCAATTGAAGGCTATTTTCCTATTATTTCATGTTAATCCAACATCATTTTTCTAGTTTTGACCCCCTCACATACTTTTTAAAGGCTTTTTTAACTTTACATACTATTTAATAAGTCATTCTGACCACATTATATGTTGGATTGATGTGTTGTCTACGTATACATGTCAAAAATAACTCAATTATGGTTTTCCCATGATTTCACATCATTATGAGGCTGTTTTATTTGGTTTGGACCATTATACGCACATTTTAATGTTTTAAAACACTAAAAGTTCATTTACGGGCATATCGGGAAAATTGTAACTCGAAATGATGTGTCGTCAGTTCTTACATTTCACAAATCAAATGAATATCATTTTCCTCTGATTTCATGTCAATCTAACATCAATTTCCTTGTTTTTACCCCCGACACATGTTTTTGAAGGCTTTAATACCTTTAAAACTATTTACCAAGTCATTTTGAGAAATCCACACGTCAGATTGATGTGTTGTCAATGTTTAAATGTAAAAAATTAATCAATTATGGTTATTCCCTAATTTCACATCAATCTGAGATCATTTTATATGGGTTGGACCATTACACACACATTTTAGTATTTTAAAACACTTTAAATGCATTTACGGGCATCCTGAGAAAACCATAACTCATAATGATGTTTCTTCAATTCCTACATTTCAAAAAAATAATCAAAGGTCATTTTCCCATTATTTCTTATCAATCCAACATTGTTTGTCTAGTTTTGATCCCCCAACACATGTTTTTAAAGGCTCTGGTAACTTTAAAAACCATTTACCGAGTCATTCTGACCACACCTCACATTGGATTGATATGTTATCTATGTGTACACATCACAAATTACTCAATTTTAGTTTTTCCATGATTTCACATCAATATAAGGTCATTTTATAATGTTTGGACCATCACACACACGTTTTAGTGTTTTAAAACACTAAAAATGTGTTTATTGACATCTCGGGAAAACCATAACTCAGAATGACAGGTATTTGGTTCCTACATTTCAAAAATAAATCGACATTTATTTTCCTCTAATTACATGTCTATCCAGTAACATTTTTCTCATTTTACCCCTTAAAACATTCTTTTAAAGGCTTTGGTACCTTTAAAACCCACTTACCGAGTCATTCAAACCACACCACACATTGAGTTGATGTGTTTTCAATGCGTATATATAAAAAATAACTCAAAGGTGATTTTCAAATGATTTAGTTAAATATGAGATCATTTTCTATGGTTTGTACTGTTTCACACATGTTTTTGTGTTTTAAAACACTAAAATGTGTTTATGGGCATCCCAAGAAAATTGTAACTCAGAATGACATGTATTTGGTTCCTATATTTAAAAAATAAATCAATGTCCATTTTCCTATTATTCATGTCAATATGATGTTGTTTTCAGGGTTTTGACCCCCCCGAAACATGTTTTTAAAGGCTTTAATACCTTAACTGTTTATCGAGTCATTTCCACCACACTGCACATTGGATTGATGAGTTGTCTGTGTGTACACATAACAAATAACTCAATGGTGTTTTTCCCTTTATTTCATGTCAATATGATGTTGTTTTCTACATTTTGGATTGTTGCATGCACATTTTAGTGTTTTAAAACACTAAAAACACATTTACCAGCATCTTGAGAAAACTGTATCTCAAAATGATGTGTCTTCAGTTCCTACATTTTAAAAATCAATCGAAGGTTATTTTCTTAGATTTATTATCAATCCAACATCATTTTCCCAGTTTTATCCCCTTGAAACACTTTTTTAAAGGATTTATTGCCTTTAAAAATTGTTTACTAAGTCATTCCAACCACACCGCATGTCGGATTTCCATGTTGTCTATCAATACATGTCAAACATAACACAATGGTGGTCTTCCAATGGTTTCACAACAATTTTTGGTCATTTTCTATGGTTTAGACCATTGCACGCATGTTTTACTATTTTAAAACACTAATACGTGTTTATAGGAATCTCAGAAAAACTGTAACTTGGAATGATGTGTCGTTGGTTCCATTATTTCACAAATTAATCAAATGAATTTTTTCCTCTGAATTCATGTTAATCTGATGTTGTTTGTTTGTTTTTTACCCCCTAACACATGTTTTTAAAAGTCTTACTATTTACCAAGTCATTCTTACCGCACCACACACAAAAATTGAAGTTTTTTTATGCATACACATCACAAATAACTCAGAAGTGGCTTTCTCAGTATTCATGTCAATATGGGGTCCTTTTCTATAGTTTGGACCATTACATGCATGTTTTAGTGTTTTAAAACACTAAAAATGTGTTTATTAGAATCCCAAGAGAGTTGTACCTCATAATGATATTTTATTGGTTCTTATATTTCATAAATAAATTGACGTTCATTTTCCTCTGATTTCATGTTAATCTGATGTCATTTTCTTAGTTTTGACCCCCAAGACTCATTTTTAAAGGCTTTAGTACCTTTAAAAACTATTTACTGAGTCATTATAACCACACTACATGTCAAATTGATGTGTTGTCTACACAAACATGTCATAAATAACTCAATAGTGGACATCCCATGATTTGATTCCATTTTGAGGTTGTTTTCTATGGTTTGGACAATTACATGCTAGTTTTACTCTTTTAAAACACTAAAAATGTGTTTACGGACATCCTGTTAAAACTGTAACTTGAAATAATTTTCTTTCAATTCCTACATTTCTAAAATCAATTGGTTGTCATTTTTCTCTAAATTCATGTCAATCTTACATCATTTTTCTAGTTTTGACCCCCTGATATGCATTTTTAAAGGCTTCGATACCTTCAAAAATTGTTTACTAAGTCATTCTGGCCACACCCCACGTAAAATTATTTATATCCTATGAATAAAGATAAAAAAATAACTCAAATATGGTTTTTCCATGATTTCATGTCAATATGGTGTCATTTTCTATGGTTTGGACCATTACACCAACATTACACTATTTTAAAACACTAAAAACATGTTTTTGGGCATCCAAAAAAAACTATGACTCGAGATTATGTGTTGTTAGTTCCTACATTTCAAAAATCAATTCAAAATAATTTTCTATGATTTAATTTCAATATGATGTCGTTTTCTAGATTTTACCCCCCCCCCCCCCTAGACACATGTTTTTAAAGGCTTTGGTACCTTTAAAAATTGTCTACTGAGTCATTCTAACTACATCACATGTTGGATTAATGTGTTCCCTATGAGTACATGTCAAAAATAACTCAACAGTGATTTTTCTATTATTTATTACTAATATAAGGTAATTTTATATTGTTTTTACCATTACACACACGCTTTAGTGTTTTAAAACACTGAAAAATGCATTTATGGGCATCCCAGACAAATAATAACTCTAAATGATGTGTCATTAGTTCCTACATTTCAAAAATCAATAGAAAGTGCTTTTCCTCTGATTTATTTCCAATACGAAATTATTTTCCTAGTTTTGACCCCCCCCCCAACACACATTTTTAAAGGCTTTTGTACCTTTACAAAGTGTTTACAGAGTCAAAACCAAGAAAATGAGCTAGAATTGTTTTCAAACTTACGGATAATAATATATAATTCATTTTTGACATGTAGAAATCAACCACACATCAATCTTACATAATATGTGGTTGTAATGACTCAAACTGCATGTTTTCAATATAAAAGTTTCTTTTTAGTTTTATTTATAGAAGTTTTATGTGTTCGTTGAAGCCATGAATGTTGTAGGCATTGAATATCTTAGCCTTCCTTAGAGGACCTCGAGCCAAAAACTTGAAATCATTTGATATTTTAGCTTGATTTTCAACATTCATTATATAAATAAAAAGATATAAGGTGTTATTTTTGACATAGAAGAAATAACTACACTTTAATAATATGAATATTAGTATATACTTACATAACAGGAGAACCATTCAACAATATACTTATTAACAGCTTTTGTCAATTCCAGGTTATTTTGATCTTAACCCCTTAGTCTCTTTTTTATTTTTAATTGTAATTCATCAATAAATGTATCTACAAAAAGACTATTGAGTATCGCATATTTATGTTATTGTAGAAACTCCAATTCAGTTTGTGTAAAATTTGACCCCTTTTTAGTTGGTTTTCCAATAGTTGGAAATAATGATGACTGGTTTTCAGATTGAGAATTAATTGATATGTTGTTAACAAATATAACATGACTAAATATAGTCATAATCCCATCCAAATACCTAGAATATAAGTTCATGCACTCTTCAACTATGTAACCTTTAACATTAGATCCTTCTGGTCGAGTTTTAATCTTCACAAATAATTTCAAATGACCTAAGTACCTGATGAAAAAAAATAAGAAACATATTAATAAAATTACACAAATATTTGATAAAATCGAATTCACCAATGAAAATAAAAATAATATCAATGTACCACTCAATTGGATACACCCATCGGCAGTGTACTGGTCCACCAAGTTTAGCTTCTTCAAATAAATTAAATGTTAAATGAATCATGACTACAAATAATTAAGGGGAAATAATATATCCAAATGAAAAAGTCCCAAAACCATTCTTTCTTGAAGTTTATCAAACTCAGTTAGATTTAGAGTTTTCCACAAAAATCTCTGAAAACGGAAAAAACCTCAACTATAATTGGATTTACTTTTTCAAGTAACGTATTATGAAATTCCAAAGGAAACAACAAATCTATTAGAGTATGTGAATCATGATTTTTCAATCCATGTAACTTTTTATGTATTAAGTCAACACACCTTGATATATTACTTGATTATCCATCTGGCACATTTATATTATTTAAATTTGAAGTAATACATCTTTCTCATGATTTTTTATTGTAAAAATCACTTAAGGATACTTTACATTCTCATTTACCCACAAACCATGATTTATATTCATTGAATCCAAATTCTTACGGGCATTAAGGTGATCCTTCGATTAACCCTGCTCATTAAGCAATGTGAAAATTACATTGTCATTGGCGTTCTTCTCAATATGCATTAAGTTAAGATTATAATGTATCAAATTAAACTCCCAATAATGATTTTGGGAAAATATACTATTTTTATTCCATTTTTGTGTTCCAACTGCTTTGGATGTTGTACCTCATACCCTTTTCCTCACTTCTTTAAACTGATTACATTCTCCAAATTCTTTAGTAACATTCATTAATTTCCAGAATATTTCTAAACTAGATAACACATTTAGTGGCTTTCTCAATTCAATATATCTATTGAATTGTGTTTTGTTAAACATGAATTTATGATAAGCATCAGGAAATTGATGATGACACATAAAATACAATTTTTAACTATGAGGTAATCATTGAGGTTAAAAATCAAAATTACAAATTGGACAAGAAAACCCAATATGATTGTTCCAACCAGATATATTTCCTAGTATAGGAAATTCACTAATTATACACATTAAAGTATCATGTATTTTTAATAGTTTTATAATAGAAGCATCATATGTTTTTATGCCATAATCCCATAATTCTTGTAATTCATTGATTAGAGGTTGAAGGTATACATCAATGTCATTTCCAGGAATTTGATTTCTAGAAATAATCATCAAAATAATGAAATAAGTATTCTTTATACACATCCATATATGTAGATTAAAGGGGATCAAAAAAACTATCCAAATGCTACAATTAATACTTAAAGTAACAAAAGGGTTAAAATCATCAGAAGCCAATATCAAACATACATTCCTATGATCCAAAGAAAAATCTAAATATAATGAATCAAATATATTCCATGATTTTGAATATTTTTCATGTCTCATCAAGCAATTATTACTTTCCCAATCACACCACTTCATGTCATATGTAGTCTTAGATGACATTAATAATCTTTGCAAGTGCAGTTTCAGAGTAAATTAACGCAAGACCATTGTAAGATCTTTCTTATTTTGTTTCTTCCTAGGATTGTATTGATTTTTACTCTAATTTTATTTATTGAATTCCATATACTTGTATGACATATCATGTATTCTTATTTATCATACTCTTATCCCTAGTAAATAATACAGTCATTAGGGCATGGATGTATCTTTGTATAATCAAGTCCAAATTTGTTTATGACTTTCTTCATCTCATAGATTGATTTCGGTATCTTAGATTAACTAAATGAATTATGAATAAACACTAAAATAATGTACATTTATTTTTCAGTAGTTCCATAGAGACACTTGATATGATACAAATTAATTAAAAAATATAACTTTGAATACATGGAACACCCTTCATACAATTCTTGTTACCTGTTTTCAACTAATTTATAAAACTCATTTTTTTGTCACAGAAGTTATGAGAAAGATTAACCTACTTAGGATCAACTGAAGGTTCTATTGATATATTAATATCATTAACATTGTATCATGAAAATCCAAATGCACCATTTATCAAATTTCAAATAGAATTATCCTCTCGAGGGTCACTTTGTATTTTATTGACAGTATTTTCATTGATTTTGATTTCCATAACATCCGATTCACCATGAAAAATCCAATATACATATAAAGCAGGAAACTATTTCAATATCAAATGGTCATACATTTCATTTATATTCAACCATCGCTTGAATTTTCAATCAAAACACGAACATTTTATTCTACCATCCACTTATCAGTTTGCAATTGAATAATCTAAAAAATATTCCAAACCCTTGGCATACCGAGGTGTGTTTCAATGGAAATTAATCCAAATTTTATCCATTAACATTGGATTATCTCTCTTCTCCCGGTACATTCATATATAAAGATATAAACTGTGAATCAAAAAAGTACCATCAAAATTAAACATCACCCAACCATCTTTATCTTGATCGCAAACTTTATCCTATAATTTTATAAATATAGTATATAAAATCATAGAGAACATACAGGTATAAAATTATCATATTACGCATACCATATCTTTTATAATCTACTAATATTGAATATTTTAAAAATATATCATCTAAATATATAAAATAGTAATAATAATGCATCGCTTCAAATGCATATCAATACTTCTAAAATGAAAAAAAATAAAATTAAAAATAAAATCATGATTATAAATTAGATATATAAAATACACAAACATATAATATTATATATATATATATATCACAATACATTAAATAATCATGATACTATGATTATCGGATCACATGAAACATATGTTTAATGTTAAATCCAAACAAAATATGCATCTAATTTTTATTTTGGGAAATCAAAAAATATAAATCATGATCATACTTATAAATTAGATCCAAAAAATCAAAAAATTTACCTTACGATTGGGAATCATACTTGCTGGGAAAAGGGGAAGAGGGGTTATCATTGTGGATCACCTTTAATGAGTAAGGGGTTAGTATGGGTTCATTATCAGGTAGTAGGGGTCTTGGTTTTTTGAGGATTATAGGTGAGGGTGGGCGAGGGGAAGTTTCCATCGAGGCCAAGGGGAGAGATTTTGGGGGAAAAGGGGGATAAGGGGAGGGGTGGTCTATTAGAGAGAAGGGGGGTCACCATCCTAGAGATGTGGGGCCAATGGGGAGGAAAAATCTCCGACATTAGGGAGAGGTGTGGATGAGGGGGAGGGTTAGTCACCAACATTGAGGAGTGGTGAAACTGAGAGGAAAAGGGACGGTCGTTGGAGTCATAGATAGGCACATCCAAGAGGGGGAGGTGTAGTTGTCACCAGTGTTGGGGAGAGGGGTGGCCGAGAGGGGTACGGGTGGTGGTCATCAATGTTGGGGAGAGGCGTAGTCAAGATAGGGAGGGGAAGTCACTATCATCATAGATAGGTATATCCTAGGGGTATGAGTGATCTATGATGTTATGGATAGTCATGACTAAGAGGGGGAGGGGCAGTCACTGACGTCGGGGAGAGGCACGACTGATCAAGGGGTAATGTGGGTCGGGGGGGTCAGGGGGAGGCTAGGTCATTGGGTGGGGTTAAATTTTGGATTATTTTCTAATGGTTAGAGGCGGTTTAAAAAAGCTGATGTTAAATATAAAAAAAAGAATTAATGAAAATTTCATTGAAACTGCCACTAATTATAAATTGTATTTAAAAAGTATTTTTTAGCAGCAGTTATTAGAATTTCTAATAATAAACCACCTATAAGACCTCTTTTTTTAGTGGTTGTAATAATTCATATACCATGGTCAAGATCCAATTATTTAGGTGGCAACTTATATATTTTTTTACACAAATTATTTTATTTCTGGGACAATTAGAAAGATTAATATGAATTTGTTTCAAAAAAGAAATCAAAAAAAGGAAATAAACACAAGAATATGACCTTTTATATCTATGTTGGACCTACATACATGGTGGTAAAACCACCTCCAAACTTTTCATGATAAAAATAAAATCAACAGATCTGAAAAAAAGAAAGCAATAAAGACCAGAAAAGTTATCCAAGGAAACAATCCCAACTAAACCAAGAGTTTGTCCTCAAACATGTCACATGAAGTTGGCATCTCATATTCAAGGACAAACACATGGTACACACACAATAAGTATAAGGGTACAATGGAATCTGAAATAAGAAACAAAGAAACAATAATAGAAACCACTTACTATATTGGATCTCTTCACTGAGATTCAGTAACGATTATAAATGTGATCTTCAACCTCCAAAACCTTCACATGTGAATCATCCCACTCCAAATGATCGAACATCTTCACCGATATCCACCAGAACAAAACACCATGAATTGATGGTATGAACTAAAACACAACCCTTCAATAGGAAACATGGCCTCAGATCAAGGCCACAATTCCAACAACTCTCCACCTCTCTCTACCTCTCTTGAAAAAACAAAAAAAAATATCTATTCTCTCCCAAAAAGAAAAAATAATGAACTAATCCAATGAAAATACTAAGGAAGCCAAGACATTATCACAACTAGTGAAGCAATGGGACCCATGAAAGTGTGAATATTTAGAGACATTTGGAAAACCACATGGAAAAACAAGACATATCATGGAATGAATATATAGATCGAGCTGAAAATGTGTGATAGAAGAAACACAGACGAGATCACACAACATCAAATATGTAAAGTCCTCAAATCAATGATGATAAATGATAAATAAAATCCCAATTGAGGATACCACTAAATAAACAAAAAAAATTATATATATTTCAAGGATATGTAATAGTAACCAAAATATTACATGTAAATAAATTCCTCAACGTCAAACTAAGAACCAACCAGATAATAATGAAAAATAATAACAAATCACTTTTGTTGCAAACAAAAATAAAGTAAAAACGGATGAAAATTCAAAAATATCCACCTTTGTAATAAAATTTATTTATTCATGATGATGTTCTCATAACCTCCATCATTATACTGGGATAATGGTCATTAAACCAAAATAGTTCCTAAACTTTGATTATAATATGACCTTAGTTCAACTATGGGTCAGGTTATTAGACATGCGTATCTTATTGACACATAGTGTCCCAGTCTCAAAATACCCTAACAAAATGTAACCTAATATCTATGTGCTTTCACCTGCCATGGAAAACATGATTTTTGGATGAGTGAAGTGTTGAATAGCTATTACAAAACACATATATATTACTGAAAGATACATGTAGTTCATTTATCAGTAATTTTAACCAAATATCTTCCTAATTTGATTCAGTTAAATAATTTTATTCATCCTCAGTGGTGGAAAAGAAATCTATATATTTCAAGTTACATTTCCATGAAATAGGAACACCATAAGAAATAAATTCATAATCAGAAATATATTACTGAGTATCGACATTAAAAGCATAGTTAGAATTAAAAATCCCACTTTAATATTTCCATGAAAGTTATTTTTTACATTACAAATACACAACTCACAAGACAATGAGACATACATCAGAAACCATTTTAATGTATAATAGTGTGGTTTTCTAAGTTATCCCATAATCATCCTTAAGGTGAAAACACAAAAGAAATTTCTGATATAGAGAAAATCATGAAATATATAAGACTACCTACTACATTTTCATTTGTTATTTTCTTCAAAAAATTTCATTTGAGTAACAGTTAATGTACTGGGACTGGGAAAACATAAAATGTTAGTCCAAAGGAACATTAGTAGGATTAAAATGCTTAAATAGATCTTTTTTAAAGCCTTATTCATGTAAGAAAATAGAGACATATACAAAACACTAGTTTCTCTATTCCTAATAATTTCTAAGCCTATTATTTTAGTTGAAAAAATAATTAATTTAAAAAGCGATGGTAATTTGGGTTTTTATACAGTTTACCAGCATTATGTTCTTAAAAATATCAAGAATTTCATCAACATATAACATCAAGTAAAAAATTTCATTCTTAAAGGGTTTAAAATAAATATTAACATTATATTTGATTCTATTAATATCACTTTCAAGAATAAAAGAAAAAAATTATATTTTCAACTACTATGAAGATAGTTTATGTCGATACATGATTTTTTTAAAAGGAATTATTGTTTAATTTTAAAACCTTCTAAAAGACCTAAAAAATCTTCATGTAAATTCTTTCATCCAGCATTATTTGTAAAATAGTTGTTTTCACATCTAACGGTTCCGTATGAATGTCATTATGTGAATCAAATGAAATTAGTAATATAATATATGTATGTTTAACAGTAGGGGGAATTTTCAATGTAGTTTATTCCCAAATATTGAAGGAACCCTTTAATAAAAATTGAAGACTTATATTTATATTTTTTCTCCCTAAAGATTCCCTACTTCAATTTAAAAATCCACCTATAACATATAACTCTGTCATATTTATTTTAGTTATGACTTTCCATGTCCAATTTTTATCAATGGATTTTAATTCTACTTTCATATCACCAAGAAACATCTTAGATTCATTATATTTTATGGCTTGTTTGATGGTTTGTTTCATCACTAGTTATATCAAGAGAAATGTTAAATTCATAAGAAACTACATCTACAAGACTAAACTAGGATGGGGTGAATGATCTGCCTAAACCTATCTCATGTTAACTGATAATCCCTAAGGTCATTATCTCCCTCTACCTCTAAATCAGAGTCAAAATTTGATTTATTGTGAATAGATTGGGGATGGATAGTGGAGAAAGTCTTGGGTTGATGTTGCTTTTCAGTTTTTGAAGAAACCTCAACACCCATAAGTTTAGGCATACCAACACCATCATACTCTAAAGGCTTATATATAGGAACAATATCCTCTTTAAAGACAACATCATGGATTATAATATGCTTCTGAAAACCAGCATTATCTTCCCATATCCTATAACACTTAACGCCTTATAGATAACCAAAAATCATACACTTGACCACCCTATGTCCCACTTTATTAATTCTACAGTGTGCATAAGTAGTGAAAAAAAATATAAGGTATAAAAACCATGGTAACCAACCCACATTTCCTCAGGTGTTTTATAATTGATAGCACTAGAATGGATACAATTGATCAAGTACACTGATATAGTAGAAACATATACCTAAAAATACCAAGATAAAGATGAATGTGAGAGCAAGCTTCTCACTCTCTCCATGATGGTTCTATTCATTCTTTCCACTAAATTTTCCTCATTTGAGGTCCGAAAAACTTTTTAGTGTCTAAATACACACTCATAGTTATAGAATTCAATAAATTAATTTGACAAGTACTCTAACTCATTATAATTCTGAAGGGTTTTTATCTTCTTTACTATCTAATTCTCAACATTGTATTTCCATGTCTTGAACAAATTCAAACATTTTATTCTTATGTTTATGTATTTAGATCCATAAATTCTGAGGGTAATCATCTATAAAGTTTCGCAAAATAATTTCCTCCACTATTAGAGGAAACTATTGAAGGTCCCCATAAATTTGAATATACATATTCAATGGGATCCTTTTATTTGTATACAACCACTTAAAACTAAAATTTTATTACTTTTAAAACAAACAATCATAATAAAAGGAAAGAACACTTGGGGTTATAATAGTTAAAAATAATTTCTTACTAATTTCATCCATTTTTTCAGCATTCACATGCACTAGTCATATGTTCTAGAGTATAGTGTTATTAGAAACAGATACATGAGTAGAAATTAACAACCTCAAATATATTCTACCATAAAATATATAAAAACCATTAATAAGAGTTCATATCATAATGTTGAGCAGTATTTTATCAATCCTAATACTACCAGAATTCACCTAAAATTTATATCTCTTTAGGTTCAGTAATCCTAGGGAAATAATGTTACATTTTAATTTGGGTACCCCATTACCTAATTCATAATTTTCACCAACCCATTATGAGCCTCTAAAGAAACTAAACTTATACCTATAATATGGAAACTCCTATTATTTCCTGAATACACATCAACACTCACAACTTCACTTAAATTAGAGAAGTATTATCTCTTTGGACACATATGGAATGATATTATTGAATATTGGACCCATTTCTTAGACATTATACTTATACACACATTCAAGACATCATCAATATCAGTATTTTTCTCAACCGATTGTGAATGGTCAGTGTTTCCCTTATAATTGTTCCTTTCTTAAAAATTTCTCTTGATATTGATAGTTTCTTTCATTGGAAAAACTTCAATTGTATCATCATAGGTTTCAATTAAGTACCCATTTATTTATGTATTTTAATTATTTAAAGTGTTTGGGTGTATTTTGGAAGATTTTAGATGAATTTTGGAATTCTTTTGGGGCTTTTCTAGAGGTGCAGGATTTGAGAACTGTTAGTGGATTCCATGAAACACCTCCAAGAAACCGTGAAAATTGAAATAGTGGGCTCTGCTTAGGTGCATAGTTAGATGCATGGTATGACCAAACCATGAAATCAACCCGGATTAACCATGATTTTGGGTACAAATTCATAAGCACAGTTAGCACATAATTTTCCTAACCATGCCCCCTAACTATGCAAGAAAAAATTAGATCAAAAAATTATGGAACTGATTTTAATTTTTCTATTAACCTATCGGTTTCCCCTTAAGTTGAACCTAAATTGTTTTCCTATCTTACCAAAGGTTGTGGAGACTCTTACCCTTGACCCGAAAGCAATTTTTTGGAGTTTCTTGGATATTTGAAGCCCAAATTCCTTGGTAAGTCTCCATTATTGGTGATTTTTCTTAAATATCCTTTTCTTTCCTCTCTTGGATTCATAGATATAATTCATTTCTGATAGATATACGATGGTTTTTGATAATCGTGATTATTTTTGGCTTCATTAATGTAAGGTAATGAGATCTAAGGCAGTTTTTTGTGTGTTTCAAAACAGTTTTGTTGAAGAATTTGTGTTGTTCTTTGTTTCCACCATAGTTTTTGAGGTAAGTGGATTCAATATTGAATCCTCTTACTAAAAAATGATGTATTTAATTAAAATTATTTGAAATTATTGAAATTTATTGTGAAATTGATGTGAAAATGTTGTTAGAAACCTTCTTTAGGGATGGTTTGGAAAATAATGGAAATTGGTTTTTGTGGAAAGTGCTTTCTTTTAGGATTTTAAAATGATGTTTTAAAACTTGGATTGGTTTTGATTCAGGGAAATGGTTTTATAAAAAGGTTTTAAATAAAAGAAACTCTTTATATAAATGATTGTTTTGTCTTGTTTTTTGACATTAATGTTTGGCATGTGTTTATTTTCATATGAGATGGATAAGGGTATGAAGTTTCCCCCATCAAATGTTGGATGGATAAGGGTATTAACTTTACCCCATCAAAATGGTTCACCAAGTGACAACTTGGTGAAAGGATGACTCACCAATCATGATTATAGTTAGGTCTATGGTTTCATGCGTGGTTGGAGTTTTGGATATGTGGAATGGAATGGGTTATGCCGAAATGGTATTTGAGAAATGGTTTTAAATAATTTTTTGGGTGCTATTCTTGGAAATTGTTTTAGTATGGAAAATCATTTTGTTGTGAAACTTCTTGGCTTTGATATAAACTATTAAAATGATTTAAATGGTATTATATAAATTTATTTTATATAAATGTACTAACTTGTTCAGTCCTAGTGGCATGAGTAGGGAATTCATTTGGGGAAAACCTACTGAGTTTCATTACTCGCCCCCTAATTTGGAACTTTGGTGCTTTTAAAGATATTATTTATCGACAAATAGGTAAATGAAAAGTATATCATTTATTTAGTGATACATCATGAAACTTTGAGCATTTATTGGAGAGTTGGATCTTGGATAATGTGGGGAGATATGGATTTAATGTCTTTTTTGTATTTTAGTTTTGTTTTTTTTCTGTCTTTGGTTTTATACTTTGATATTGGTCTTTGTTTTCTGAATTATACTCTAATATGAGTTATGGTATAATTTGTTATTGGTGTCCTTTTTTCACTCTGGTTTCACGCATAATTTAAAGGTTGTTGGGTTTTGGTATTTTGTTTTTGGTTTTTATATTTTCAAAGGTAAAATCATCCCCCAGTTGTATTGAATCCATTGGCATTTATTTCCACCCTTTAGTGTCTTGAAGGTGTTTCCTAATACTAAATAGAAATTATGACTCTAGTCAATACAATTAGGAGAGGAAGGATATTACATGTGGTATCAGTCTTGTTCAATCTAAATAATTTTTTGAGATGAGTTGTATCACTTTGTTTGACCATTTGGTATCCATTGTGTTAGTCTTGGAGTTGAAAATCATTCTTGATTAGTCCTTGAGTTGGGATGGTAGAAAGGAGTGGGATTGTTGGAACATGAAATGTATAGAATAAAAAGTCATAGCTAACCTATTTATGTTGAACACCAAGTTACCAGGGATTTGGGTACATAAGTGTTCTGGAGACACTTATAGGAGTGTTACCTCATTTTCATGGGTTTAGATAATGAAAATAGCATAAAATGCATTGTTAAAAATGACTTCCCACTAATAGTGCATGTTTTATTTTGTGTAATAAATTACTATTTGGTGTAAAAGAGTTTATTTTTAAAAAAATTGAAATCATTTTGATATTTGAGATTTTGAAAATACATGGTAGTGGTATTTTGAAAATGGTTTAATTTTAAAAAACATGGTGGAATTTTGAAAATGGTTGAACGTGGAAAATGTTGAATTTTAGAAATAAATGTTGTGATATATGTGATTTGGTAGAATTTTAATTTTTTAAGACTTCAATTACTAGAGAGTGAGACTTATGTCATTTGTTATGTTTATAGAAAATGGAACCCAATAGGCATCGTAGAAACCAATTAGAAGAAACCACTAAGAATGTGATTACACCTGATCCATAGGTGAACCAACATTTGGTATAAAACATCATTTAGTATGTTCAAACCATTTAGTCAAGACTACAACCAAATACCCTTTTTACAATATCTTTCACTGTTGTAAATCTAAGTGGATGAAGTATGGTTGTCTTCATGAGAACAGGTGAGAACTCTAGAACTAAGAGAAAGAGGAAGAGAAACACTTATTCTCAAATAGGTGGAACCCATCATAATTGGACCACGGGATCAATTATCCTTCCTCAGAGACCCAAAAGTAAAAGGTGATGTTTACAATGTGGTTTCTTAAAGAATATCAAGCGATATTGTACGAAACCTCCTAGAGCATGCCATAATTACAACTAGATAGGGAATCTTCAGTTCTATTATCGTAGTCCTCCAAGTTCAGGTGTTAGGGACACATCTCATGTTTCAAAAATGACATATGATTTAATAGGATGATTGCAATAGAATAATTCACATCAGAAGAACTGATCTAGCCATGGTGATTCCAGGAATACCATGACTCCTCATCAAGGGCAGTCTGAACATGGAAATAAAGACCAAAGTGCAGTGAGTAAGCAATTATATAGATATGAACAATTTATTATGGATTATCAATCTAGAACATCGATGGTGAGAGTTGTGATGTTTTGAATTCTACCCTTATGAATTATTTTTTTGATACGGGTGTATCTCATTCATTTATTTCTTCTCCTTCTATTGGTCTTTTGGGTTTTCTTGTTGAGATAATTCTTTCTATTTTGAAACTTCAAACTCCTCTTTACTAAAGATAATGTCATGACTTTAAGTGTAAATCATGTTATATAATGATCTATGGAGCTGAATTGATATGTTATTTCTCTATTCTTGAGACGTATGTCAATGTTATAGTCATGGGTATGGATTGGTTGATAATTTTCAAGGCTCACATCGATTGTTATACCCGAATGGTTTGTTTTATGACTCATGATGGCATTGAATATATCTTTAGATGAGAAAGGAATGTAAAGTCATGTGAAATATTATTGTTTAAACAAGCAGTTAAGACTATCTCATACTAGTTGGTAGCCGTGACCTTGGCATTGGTGGATGAAATTATGATTAAGGGTTTTCTAGCAGTTGTTGATCAGATTTTGGATGTTTTTGCTGAAAATTTCTCAGGTTTTCCACCCACAAGAGAAGTGGAGATTATGATTAATATCTTTATGGAGACTATTCCTATTTAACTCCCCTCTTATATTATGAAACTGACAGAATTAATGGAATTGAAATTCCATTTGTAAGAGCTAGAAAGAAAAGGGTTTATTTAGCCTAGCACGTCTCTGTGGGTAGAACCTGTCTTGTCTGTCAAAATGGAAAATGAAACTCCTCATATTTGTGTATATTATTGTAAACTCAACCAAGTTATGATAAAGAATCATTATCCACTTCCACACATTTATGATATTTTCGATCAATTTAGGGCAGCCTATTGGTTCTCTAAATTTGAATTCTGATCAGGATATCACCAATTGCGGGTTCAGAAGGTGGATATTCTGAAGATAGATTTCATGAGTAGATATAGACATTATGGGTAAATGGTTATTCCATTTGGTCTTATAAATTCACTAACTGTATTTATGGAATTTATGAATTAGTTATTTCAAAGGCATCTTTATTCTTTTGTAGTGGTGCTTATTGATGACATATTGGTGTATTCAAGGAAAATGGATGAGTATAGAAACACTTTGCGATAGTTTTCATAATTTTTAGGGATCATCATCTATAGGCCAAATTATCAAAGTGTGATTTTTAGATGAAACAAGTAAATTTCCTTGGCCATGTCGTCTATTAAAGATCTGTTTCTGTGAATCCAAAAAAGATAAAGTTGTTATCTCTTAAAAACCACCAAATAATGTCTTTGAGAAACATATTTTACTTGGTATAGATGGTTATTACCGATGCGTTATTTCTTGATTTTTTATGACTAGTTTCACCAATGATAGCTTTGATAAGGGAAAACGTTCCATTTAAATGGAATGGTGAATTCAAAAGTCATTTCAAGAGATTAAAGTTGGCCTTTCATTGGCACCAATCTTGATATTTTCAAAATACGGATAAGGACACATGGTTTATTTTTATGTTTCAGGATCTGGGTTGGGATTTGTTCTCATGTAGGGAGGTCATTGATTATGGATCAAATTAGTTATGGTTACATGAAAAGAACTACCCAACACATGATTTGAAGTTAGATGTTGTAGTCCATTCTTTGAAGACTTGACGACATTACCTCTTTAGTGATAAATTCATGGTGTTTATGGATTATAAGATCTTAAAAGATATTTTCTCACAAAGGGATTTGAACCTAACACAAAGAAGTAACCTCATTTCTCCCCTTCTCTAATCCCTCCTTCCTTCCTCCATTTCCAAAATCTACACTGAGACCTCAAGTTCTGGAGCTCATTGATGGTATTCAAAATCTTCATATTTTGACCTCAGAGTTCACGGAGATCTCTGCGCTCTTGAAGCTCACCTTGGTTGCGTGGTTCAAGCATCGAAGGATTTCGGTGGATTCCTTTGATAGATTCATCTTCGACTCTGGGGACCTCCGCGAAAGGGAAACACTAGGATTGTTTGACAATCATCACATCATGATCTAATTTTCAACAGAGGAGGACCTCATTAGTACCTGGTCAAAGGCCCCCTGGTGCTGCAATGGTTTCAGGTTCATTTTATTTCGATGGTCATTTGATTTTCATATGAAGCGTGACCCACCTTCTTCCGTGATTTGGGTCATCTTCCCCAACCTTCCGCTCCCTTTACAAAATCCCTCTGTGTTAAAAAATCTCTCAAACCTTATCGGTAGATATCTTTGCTTGGACAGTCGCACAGAAGTTGTTTGTCACTCGGTGAATCCGTGGGTGTGTGTTGAGACGGATGTTTCTAGAATCCCCTTTAATTATGTGTGGATGACAATCGGTGAATAGTATAGGTGTAAACAGCATGTGGTTTATGAGAGTTGGCCTGATTTGTTCTCACCTTGTAGGCGGCTGGGATATCTCTCCGATGTATGTCAATGCGGGTCTGAAAAGCTGGTGGTCAGGGTTATGGGTCACTGGGGTGTTCAGATGGCGACCACGATGGTGGGTAGTGAGGAAAAATTGGAAGCAGGCATAGATAATAGTGAAGAGGAACCTCAGTTGTTGCAGCCGATGGAAGAACGATGTGGCAACCCTTCAGCCGACTGGGATGTGGGTGTTGAGGTTGCTTTGGGTTCCGAGGTGGGGAAGAATTCTATGGACCATTAGCTGAACCTGTGGGTATTCGAGGTTTTTAGCAGGCTTAGGGATGATATCGGGGGTCCTTCCAACCATGGTTTGCGGAGAGTTGAGGGAAGGTCTTGGTATAAAGGTGTCTAAGTGGAAACTCAAAAGAATGAGAGGGATGTGGCACTGGAACAGACGGTGGGAGGTGTACAGGTGATTTCGACTACTTTGTGTGCAGAGTAGTTAGGGGCGAGCAGTGGGACTGTGAGTAAGGGGAATCATAGACTAACTATGGGCATGACTATTTCTAACATAGGAGAATATGTTCGAGGTTCAGGTTTTCTGAAACGGACTCCAGTACACTTGATCAATAGGTTTGAAGGCCTCCCAGAGGCGGATGTTCGATCTGATTTAGATATCCTTGGGAAGAGAGACGAGGGCTGCGGGAAGGAACTCATTGGGTTTGAACCCAAACTCTCGGCAGATAAATCTCTAAGCCTGAGGAGTATCAGGAGTAGCAGGAGTTTTAGGAGAATGAAGGTGAGGAAGGATTACTCCTCACTCCCTCCTCCTTTAGAGAATCGGTTGGAAAAAAAGTTAAATGGAATTAAATTTTCCAATGAGAACCAAAGTCCTCAAAGAACAGGGGACTAATATGATCAATCTTTGGTCTTGATTTTAAGTTCCAACGAGGAAGCACTCAAGCAGGTATTGGTTCTGACTGAAAATGAAGAGGAGGCAGCAAATATGATGGGGAGGTCCCTAAAAGTGTCTCTTAATGAGGATAAATACTCTTGGATTGACAAAAAAATATCTCATATTTGTATAGGGCTTAAATAAAGGTCTGATCAGTATGGAGGAGTATATCCAGTCTTGGGATCAGCTAGCTTCTGAGGTCGAAAAGTTGATGACTAAGGTACCGGACACTCAGGTCTCATCTTTATCATGGAAATTGTTCAGGGAAGTGGGCTCTGGCAACCTTAAGGTACTCTTTTATGATTCTGTTTAGGTTGTCTTGCTGAGTTTGGCTGGTTTGGTGGACTGTTGTGCATACTGTTCCTAAGTTAGGTTCAATGATCTAGTTTATTATGCTGAAAATCTTTTTCTTGCAATAATCACTTCATGCGGATTTTCTCCAGATGGGGATTAGAGAATGGAGTCTTCACTAGAGCTTTCCTTTCAAATTTGGTTGTTGAGAGGGTATGGCTTTGCCATTGGTACCGTTCCTGTGCATTCGCACGGGACTGCTCGTCGAAGGGTCATCCTCTGATGAAGGTTGCAACACGGTGCAACTGCTGGGGAGGAGCCAGTTCTGTGTTTATTCTTTTTGTTTTGGTTGCTTTGTGGTTGGTTTTGGATCCCATGGTTTCTCACTTTTCATTAAATGTTTTTTTATAATAAAAAGGTACTTTTCGGTCAGACTTTATGTATAAACCAGTTAAAGGAAATTTTTTGGTAGATTCATTAAGTAGAAATTCATATGGTCATTTTAAAAAATAGGCTTTAGATTAGTGGTAGTTGATGTCGGAGATAGCTGACATGAATTTGGATTATGAAGACCAAGGTATTGTTGTGGTTTTATTCTTAGTTTTATTGGTCGTAATTTGGTGGACATGGTTAAATATGCATAAAAATATAATCCATAATGTGTTATCATGAGGTCAAAACTCAATGGTGGGGAGACCATTGAGTGATGAATATTGTACAATAGTTCAGTGTTGTGGTTTGGCAATCTAATGGTTGTACCTTTGGCTTGTTTGAAATAACTTATCCATTCTTACCACATTTTGATATGGGTTATTCATCCTGAAATTTAGAATATGTATAAGGCATTGAAATCACATTTTTGGTGGGTCGGCATGAAAAGGAAAGTGGTTGAGTTCATTATGAGATGCCTCACCTATCAGCAGGTTAAGGCAGAGAACTAGTGGCTAGTGGTTATATTGTGGTATTTACCTATTCCTGATTAAAAATGGGAGTAGATAAATATGGTTTTTTTGGAAGGCCTCCCTAGAATAGTTCAGAAACATGATTCCATATGGATGATAGTGGATCATCTCAAAAAGTCAGATCATTTCATCTCAATTCATGAATATCATTTGATGGAGGACTTGTCTAAAATCTATATCTGAGAAGTTATAAATAGGCATAAAATAATAGTTTCAATAGAATCAGATAAATATATGATTTTAACATCTCATTTTTAGAAATCCTTACAACAATCCCTTGGAACTCTATTGACTATGAGTACGACGTATCATCCTTAGACATACAGAAAATCTGAAATGATGATAAAAAAATTGGAAGACATGCTTTAGGCTTGTGTAATTATTATTGGAGGCTCGTGGGAGGAGTGAATACCATTAGTGGAGTTCTCATATAAAAATAATTATCGTGCATCAATACATATAGATCCATTTGAATAATTGTATGGGTGTACTTATCATTCTCCCATTTGTTGGGTGGAAACTAGTGAGGCTTCACTAGTTGGGACAAGCCTTGTTCAAGAGACAATAAAGAAGATCCATTTGATCATAAAAAGGATGGATATGTCTTAGAGTCATCATAAATCATATGAGGATCATCAACTATGGTTTTTGTTGTTCATGTTGAGTGATAATGTGTTCTTGAGAATCTCTCCAAGGCTTGGGAATCATTATTTCCGAAGTAGGGAAAGTTATCTCCTCGATATATAGGCCCTTTTGAGATACTTGAATGGGTTGGTGATGTGGAATATTGGTTGGTATTGTAACCAAGGATTAGTTTATAGAAAAATGACTTTTATTTATCATAGTTGAAAAAGTATAATCCCGATCCTAACCATGTGATTCGATGGGATCACATTGACCAAGATCTAGATGCTTCATTGGTTCATATGCCAGTATAGATTGTGGATAGAAAATAGAAAGTCTTTCATGGGAAAATCATTGGTGTAGTGCATGTTTTATGGCAACATGTTCATATTTAGGAAGAAACATGGGAACAAGGGAAATAAATGGATGAGAAATGTCTTGAACTCCTTCAAGAAAATGGTGGGTTTTTACTTTTTTAGGATGGAAACGCCAATGGTGTGGAGAATTTAGCACCTTAAATTTCAATTAAGTACCCCTTTATTTATTTATTTTAATTATTTAAATTGTGTGGGTGAAGGGGAGTTTGGAAAACGTTTGTAATGTTTTAGGGCTTTTCTGGAGGTTCACGGTTTAAGTATGGTTAGTAGAAACCGTGAAACACCTATATGAAACCACATAAAGTGAAACAGTGGGCTATGGGTAAGCATATGGTTATGAGATTTTTTTCCAAACTCTTCAGCTACCTAATATTAACTATTGTTTTAGGTATAGAGTCATATTCATAGTTATCATATGGGGAGGATAGAAAAAGATGAGTTTTATAGGGATTTGAGACTATCTTTCTCTAAAAAACCATCAGCCATCTACATTTTGTGATTTGATTCCTTGATCACCACTTCAATGGTCACCTCCTTTCTAGTGCCAGGGAGATTTGAGTCCCACCACATCTAGGAGAGGAAACATTCAAATGATCAAGATATTACTGGTTTGCAAAAGGATTATCTCCTTCCCGAAGAGTCTGCTTCACACACATTGCAGGGGAAACCAAGAGGAATCTTCTTCCTTGAAGCACCTAAAGAGATGGATATGTCCACTACTACTCTTTCGAAACCACCTTGATGAAAGAAGTTGGATGATGGCCACTTCCTTATTGAATATGATACTAAATATCTTCAACAACGGATCCAAATGTGTAGGTATTCATTTATGGGTCGCACTTCTTACCTCAAATGTGACAAACCTTTGCAAATTGCTGATCTTAAATCAAGAATCGCACACTGCTGGGGTTTCGCGGATTGCAAATTAATTCCAATTGTTCATGGCTATTTTCAAATTTTATTGAACATGCAGGAACATATGAATCAGTTTTGGAAACTAGGTAACATACAACTAAAACCCGGTCTCCTTTGAATTTTAGAATTGGATAGAACTTTTAATCCACACACTCACAAAAACACAATGGAAAATGTTTGGATCTGGTTACACAGCCTTGATTTGTTCTATTGGCACCCTAAGATTCTTAATAACATATTATCATGTATAGGCACCCCTCTGAAGATATACCAACATACTCTTAATGCTGAACTAGGCTTGTTTTCTAGGATCATGGTGGAAATCAACCTTGACTATATATTACTGAATGTTGCCAGATTTAATGCCAAGGATCAAATAAAAGAGGTGAGAATTGAATATGAACATAGGACACACTTTTTTGAGTTTTTCGAGATAGTTGGGAATTCTATCTTAAACTATAAGGTAGTTAAAACCTAGGTTATCCACACAAAAGGAAATGAGTGGACTGATATTAGAAATAGAAGGGGCAAGATGATCACTACAGATAAAACTGAACCGCCTAAAAGGAAAAAATGAAACTTGGGTTAAGAAAACATCACATCCAAATAATTTAGGAGATACCTCAGGTAATATATGGGATAAATTTGTTGAAATGTAAGAAAATAACAATACAGATCAGGACATTTTAGAAGATATTCAAAAACTAGTTATGAATGTTATACAAGCTGAGCAATTAATTAAAAAAACTGTAACACATGCTACCTTAGATGATATTACAGTCTCTTCCCCCCATCTTAGTGAATCCTGTATATGTATTTTGATGAACAACTATGTCCCATATTTATGTGCTGGTTCACATAAGGTGGTCCTTCCATGTACTCTGGAAAAGGACTTTTTACACATCCCTTTAGAGATAGAAATTTTTTGCCACCTGCCACAAACCTCACACTTGGTCAAGGATGAAATGATATTGGGATGTTCTTGTGGACAACCCCCCTCATCATGCACAAGTAAGGCCTCTACTTCAACTGACATTGATCTATAAAAATGAAAGGCAGGTAGCAGTACTGCACCCTCCTTGGCTCCTGCTCAGCAGATGAAATCCCACAAGGATTCAAAGAATACTGCTACTGTGGTTGGGGGAACTCTGCTCCAGACTGCATTGCAGAAAGTGTTGCAGACACTGATCTGGACTCCAGTAAAGGATGAAAGATCATGCAAGCTAGAACCTTGGTTGGATCTCAAAAAAACCCTCCCTGGAAAGCAGGTAATGACCCCTTTTCAGTAAAATAAATGTATAGAAACCGGTTTCTCTGAGCATAATGTGAAAAAACCACATTGGGTGCATCGCTACCTGTGGTTCAATCAAAAAGTTGTAGCCATCTGCTCATACAAAAAAACAACCAGCTACTCATGAACTGATTTTAGGTACCTGCATTAATGTGGTTAAGTAGATCTATTCTACTAATAACAATTTAGATGCTATTATCCATGGAGATATTGGTGTTATTGAGACATCATCTGATATTAACATCATACAAGATGTTGCCTTATATGTTCTGCCTACTAATGATAGTGTTAAATGCACTACAGGACAGTAGGGGTTTAATACAAGCCCCATGTTGACTAAAAATATTAGAAGATCAACTAGACATAAGGACTTGAATAGTAAGAAAAAACATATTTCTAACTCCAAACTCAAGTTTAAATGAACATATTATATTGAAAATGTCAAGGAATTTCAAATATTAACACCTTAATTATTTCAAAACAAATGGTAAACATTCATAAGCCCTTAGTTTTTGTAATTGATGAACCTAAGATAAAATTTTCAACTGACATAGTTCATTTCTGTTTTTTTGGTTACAATTTTATAGGTGCTTGTCAGAGTACCAGTAATCTGGATACACTTTGGATTTTTGCTCGCTCGTCTATGTCTAATGTTAATGTCTATCACATTGCTGATAAATTTTTCACCTGTGATTTTATGATTGATCACACCCATATTTTTTGTTCCTTTATTTACGCCAAGAAAAATTATCAAGATCGGAGGACTCTTTGAAATGACCTCACATGCTTGAACTCTTGTATTCATTATCCCTAGTTTGTGGTTGGAGAATTTAATGTTATTCTCTCCTCAAGTGAAAAACTTGGTCCTCTTCACTCAAATTTATCTATGAGGGAATTTAATGCTGCTATTGAAAACACTGGTCTAACAGAAATTACTCTCTTTAGTGCCAAATATACCTGGTATAGGAGTCATTATAATAGAGTTGTTGCAAGCAAGCTAGATATATCCTTCACCAATAACCATACTTTAGATAATTGGGACACCATCTCTAGTGTCACCCTACCGAAAATCCAATCTGACCATCACCCTATATTGGTCACTATCTCTTCCAAATCTATGAAACCTCCTCTCCCCGTTAGATTCAACAATGATTGGTTCTCGGATATTGATTGTTGTAACCTCATAAATCACTTTTGTTCTTCTATGAATTTATCCAATGATGCCTTTTCTTGTTCTCTTAAATTAAAACTACTAAAGAAAAAGATTAAAAATTAGTGCAGTGTGAAAGACAAACAAGTTGATAGTGACATCTTGCATCTTGAGAATGAACTTCACCAAATTCAAAACAGCAACACTCACTTGGATTTTTCTTTGTATCATAATCAAGAATCTAACATTACTCTGAAACTCAATTCTCTTCTCGTCTTCAAAGATAACATTCATAGGAAATATCTCAAAATAAAATGGTTAACTGATGATTACAAAAATACCAAATTCTATAATTCTTTACAGATAATCAAGAAAGCTTGCAGGAATCTTGCTTCCCTCAAATATAGAGACAACCTCTTGGATAATGAAGAGGACATTTATATTCATGTTGTCTCTTACTTTGAGTCCTTATTCAATGACCCTTCCATTAGAAAAGACCTCATTTATGATGTCATTACAAACATTGTCACTGGTGTTGATAACACTTTCCTTTTTTGTGTGCCTCTTAATCATGAAATCAGAGGCACTGTCTTTAGCCTGAACCCTGATAGTGATCTGGGTCCGAATGGTTTTAATAATGGCTTCTACTAGAAATATTAGGATATCATCCAATTTTATGTTTGAAAACATTGTTAAGAATTTTTTTCTCTAGTGGGTGCCTACCACATGGGTTGAATGCCCAATTCCTTATTTTAATTCCCAAGGTTGATAATGCCTCTAAAATTCACCTCTTTAGACCCATATCCCTTATCAACACTCTCTATAAAATCATCACCAAACTGATTGCAAATAGACTCACCTCTATTACTGATAAAATTATCTCCTAAAATCAATTTGGTTTTGTCAAGGGACGATCCATCTAAGTCTACATTTTTCTCTCCTCTGAATTCACTAACACTTTGAATAATAAAAATAGGGGTTGTGACATTTCTATTCAACTTGACATTAGAAAAACCTTTGATACAATGGATTGGGACTTCATATTCAAAGATCTTCATGGATTTGGCTTCAATAATCTCTTCATCTCTAGAATCAAAACCCTTTTTTGATCGGCCCAAATTTCCACCCTGGTAAATGGCTCTCCCATAGGATACTTCAATTTCACCAAAGGTGTCAGACAGGGTGATGCTCTATCCGCAATCCTTTTTTATATCGTAGAGGACTATTTAAGTCATCTGATCACCCATCTGGTTGACCAAAATAAACATAAACCTATTCAAGCTTACAGAAATGTGAATGCTCCCACTCACCATCTTTATGCTGATGACATCATTCTGTTTCTTAAGGGTGGTATGAAAAAAATCAGAACATGCTAATCTAGTCTCACTCATTATGAAGAGGTCTTGGGTCAAGTCATTGGTTGGAAAAAATCCTCTCTATATTTTGGAAAAAACTTTCTGGATAATAGAAAAAACACTATCACCAATGAGCTTGGAATTAAATAGGGGAAAATTCCCTTCAATTACCTTGGGGTCCCCATATTCTGGTGAAAACCCAAAGATTACTGCTTCTCAAGTATTGTTGATCAAATTCTTATTTATATTTCCATTTGGAAAGGTAAATCTCTTTCTATGGCAGGGGGAGTCTGTCTTGTCAAGTCGGTCATTGTCTCTAAATTGGTCTACTCTATGATGGTCTACAAGTGACCGGCTAGTCTTATAAAAAAAATGAATTTTCATATAAAAAACTTTGTTTGGACTGGTAGAACCTTGTATAGGAAGCTTGTTACTATACACTGAGCTACTTACTATAAGCCTTTAGATAAGGGTGGCCTTGGTATTAAAAATATAAAACTCTTCAATGAGGCCCTTCAAGCCAGAATCACCTAGAACCTAATTCACAACAATACCCCATCTATTGCTTTCATAAAAAATAGGTTCTTAGATATATTGAGGGGAGGTAGAAAGAGCTATCTGAACTCTTCCATTTGGCCCTCCGTTAGAAATATGTATGCCAACATTATGAACAATGCTAGATGGATGGTCACTAGAAACTCCTCCATGAAATTCTGGTTGGATAATTGGACTGGGACTCCTCTAATTACCTTAATTTCTCCTAATCACCTCCCTGCAAATATTAATGACACTATTAACAATGTTCTCAACTCTCATTTTAATACTCTTCCTGATAATTTTGTTCAAATTATTGATAATTATCATTTTGCTATCTCGGAGTATTTTCTCACTTGGGAACCTACTCACAATGGTTTTCTAAATTCAAAAAGCTAATACAAACACTCCTTTCATAACTCTGAATATGTCTTTAAGTGGATTAAATTCTTCTATAAGTCTTGGAATAAGCCCTCAAGACTCACTCTTATTTGGCGTATTACCTACAACAGAGTTCCCACTGATTCTTGTTTGAAATTATTTGGGATCCAAATTTGTTCTAAATGTCGTATCTGTAATCAACATAGAGAGGATACTAACAATTTATTTTTTTCTTGTGCTACTACCACTACTATTTGGAACTATATTTTTGACATATTTGATTGTAGATGGCCAATTATTGATTCTATCAATTCACATTTAAAATGATGTTTGGAACTATAAAACTCTCAAAAAATAAAAAACTTATTTCTAGTTGGGGTTGCGGAGCTTATTCATGTAATCTGGCATGATATAAATGATATTTTTCACCGAAATTTCTCATTGAACATCAATGTATGTAAAATAGAGATTCTCATCGCTATGTGTGAAGTTGTGTTAATTTAGAAAGGGTGTTGTTACAAGTCAATGGGTGATTTTATTTTTTTGTGACGTCTTCAGGTTGCTTCCAATTTTAACCAGTCAAGACACACTTTTGAGGTTTTATAGAGACCGCCACTCCCCGGGTGGATTAAAATCAATGTGGATGGAGCCTCCAAAGGAAACACAGGCCCCATAGGGTGTGGCGCCATCTACAGAAATAATTTTGGTCAAATAATTGGGTGTTTTTATAGAGGCTATGGTATTGCAACCTCTTTGGAAGCTGAAATTATGAGTTTGATTCATGCCATCTATTTTTTCATACACCGTAGTTGGAATAACTTGTGGATTAAAAGTGATTCTACAATTGTGGTGCATGCCATTTTGAATGGAATGATTCACCTAACTTGGCCACTTATTACACATTGGATAAATTGTCACCATTCTCTTCATGGCACCACTTTCATTGCAACCCATACCTACCATGAGGCGAATATGGTTGTGGATGGGCTCTCCAATAAAGGGGTTTCATAGGACATAACCTGGATGGAGGATCTTCCAGACAACCTTTTTCATCTTCATGTGAAAGATTATAATATGACCTCGCCTTTTAGACTCTTGTAATATTTTCTTTTTAATAAATGTTTCTTTGGTCTTTTGACCAAGGCAACACCTCTTCAAAAAAAATAGTTAGTATATGGTATGCCTAACTGTGTGCCCTAACCATACACAATAAAAAATTAGATCTGAAAATTGTGGATCTGATTCATATTTGCCTATAAAACTCTTTTATTTCCACTAAGTCTACCCTAACATGTTTTCCTCTCTTCTCAAAGGCTGTGGATACCCTTCCCCTTGATCCAAAAGCAATGTGTTGGTGTTTCTTGGTGCTTTGAAGCCTGAATTCCTTGGTAAGTCTATGTTCTTGATGTTTTTTTCTTAGATATCCTCTTTTTCCATCTTTTAGATTTATAGATATAATTCATTGGGGATATTTATATGATGGTTGTTGCCAATAATGATGATATTTTGATGTTTTAATGTAAGGGCATGAGATCTATGGTAGGTTTTTGGAGTTTCAACTCGGTTTTGTTGAAGAATTTGTGTTGTTCTTTGTTTCCTCTATAGTTCTCGAGGTAGGTGGATTAACTCTTGACTCTTATTACTGTAAATTAGAGGCTTTATTTCAAATTATTTTAATTTCTTAAAGTTGATTTTGAAATTTATGTGATAATCTTGGTAGAAACCCTCTTTAGTGATGGTTTTGAAAATTGTGGAAATTGATTATTGTGAAAAGTTATTTGTTTAATGATTTTAAAATAATGTTTTAAAATATGTCTTGGGTTTGATTCATGTAAGTGGTTTGATAAAAATCTTTTCAATAAAATTAATGTTTTATTTAAATGGATTGAAATGATTGGTTTGGCATGGTTTTTGACATTAATGGTTGGTAAGTGTTCATGTGCACATGAGACAGATAAGGGTATGAAGTTTCCCCCATCATCATTTGGATGGATAAGGATATAAAATTTCCCCTATCAGAAATGGTATATATAAGGGTATTAAGTTTCATCCATAAAAAGTTGGATGGATAAGGGTATGAACTTTCCCCCATCAAAATTGTTCACCAAGTGATGGCTTGGTGAAAGGATGACTCACCAATTGTTATTATAGGGAGGTCCTTGTTTTCATGCATGGTTTGAGGTGTAGATATGTGTAATGGAATGGTTTATGCCAAAATGGGATTTGAGATATGGTTTTATATAATTTTTTGGTTTATTTCCTTCAAAAAAAATTTAGTATGGAAAAATATTTTGTTGTGAAACTTCTTGTCCTTGATAAAAACTTTTAAAATATTTTAAATAGTTCTATATAAATGGTTTTATATAAATGTGTTAACTTGTTATGTACTAGTGGTGTGATTAAGTAAGTCATTTATGGAAAACCTTATAAGTTTCATTACTCACCCCCTACTATGTAACTTCGGTTCTTTTATAGATATTGTTTATCAAGACAAAAGTAAAGGAAAAATATATCATTTCTTTAGTGATTCATCTCGATACATTGATCATGGCTTGGGGAGTTAGAGATTAGATCATGTGGGAATCTATGGAGTTGGTTTCTTTAGAGTCTTTGAGTTTTTTTGGTTTTGTCTTCTCTTTTATACTATGATATTGGTTTTTGGTTTTATCATTGTACTCTCATATAGATTATGGTATATTTTGGTATTGTGGTGTTTTTTTACTTTGGTTTCATTCATTATATAGAGGTTTTTTCATTTTTATATGTTCGTTGTGGTTGTTTTATTTTCAATGAGAAAATCTTCCCCCAATTGTATTGACGCCCTTGGAATTTATTTCCAACCTTTGGTATCTTGGGTATGTTGCATAAGGATAAGTAGAAATTCTTCCTTGACTCAAGCCAATGAGGAGGGGAGGGATTTTACATCAATTCTCTACCCTTGGAATTTTATCAACTCTTACTTGGATTAATATGATCCCTCTACCTACTAAACTACTCATCTCAGCCTCCAAAATTCAATCAATCATCTTCTTGTTTTATTTAACCTTGTTTATAATGTTAATTAGAATGTACTGACAATTTAACATCTTCAAGAACTAGATTATCTCTACAATAAATCATTGAATCCTTAATAGAATGATATGAATAATTTTAGGATGTTAACATAATTAAAACCAAGTATTCAACATTTATCTTGATATATATTATAAATATATAATATGATTTTATTAAAAACGATATCTATCCTCGCTACTATTTTAGGGTGCATTTAGAAATTATACAATCATATTTTCTTATAAAATATTATGACCTTGGAGTTATTCACATATAGGGCCACAAGTATGGATCATATTTTGGAAGTAGTAGACTTATAAACAACTTTTCAAATAACCTTATTACCAAAGTATGGCAACATAAGACTCCAAGATTTTTGAAGGACATCGACATGAACATATACTTCAGTAACTGTAGATTTTCCAGTATCATACATGGTGGTAACTTTATTATTAGAACCACATATTTCATCAAGAATCTCATTGTGATCAAGAATCTCATTCATTTTAATCAGCTGTAGATTAAAATAATTTCCCACATCGAATGTATCTACTTAAAAATTCATAGAAAATAGCTTTCCAAATGATTATGCACTTATAAAAAATGTTAGAGGCTATTTTTTCATGTAATTCCTAATGTAATTGAAAATATACACTTATTTATGATACAATTGTTTTTATAAAAATTGTTTTATTTTAAAAACAGAAGCAAAAATGATGAAGTAGATGAATATGAATGTGTTTTAAATAAGAAATATGAAAATAAAATGAACATAAGTATATAACGTGATTTGATTCACATTATATCAACATGCACAATGAGAACACCACCTTTTATAATTTTTTTATAAAAAAAATGTGGAAGATACAAAGACTTGAAAGTAGTAAGAACCATAAAATCTATTTGGGGAAATGACCCCAACTAAACCAGGCGGCATCCCTTAAACCCATCACGTGAAGCTATAATCTTATCTTATTGGATAGATTCATGCTGCACACCCAATAAGTAAAAGTATACATCATAATTTTACATTAAAAATAATAACGAAACCAAATAAATAACTTATAGTCTTGGATATCTTCATCATGATCTAATAACAGCCATATTGGTGCTATGAAACCTGAAAAACTTTTAATTGTGAATTGTCTCATTCTAAAGGATAAAATTTATCTAATGATATCCACTAGTAAAAAACACCATGAATAGATGTAGGGAACCTTCATGTCCTCCTTCAGTAGAAAACATGTCCTCATATTAAGGCTTATTTTCTAGCAACTCTCAAGTTCTATCTATTTGTGGAACAATAAAAATTAAGGTATTCTTTCTTAGGGAAGACAAATTAATTGACCAAAATAGTTTGAAAACTAAGGAATTAATTCCATGATTATATCAGGTGAAGAAAAATTCATGCATGGGGGCATGCATAATGAGTGGTGGGCGGAAGACCAACATGAAACTCACCATTTGAAATAATAACCATGCAAAATCTCACTATCTATGTGGAAACACCAAATAGTTCATTGAATCTTTAAGAACCCAACCCTTAATCAGAATTTATGTCATTATTCATAAAATACTCTTCTAATAAATACACATAAATGACTTTGGAAGATTAGATACATAAATCCAAAATCTTAAACAAAAACTCAACGAATTTATTTAAAACTTCAAATGGTTCTCTTACTCCCATAAGTCCTATAAAACTACATGTGATATCCTTGGGAAAAATACATAATTTAAAGGGTGAGGTAAAAAATCCAGTAAGAGAAAAAAACATGGAAATAAATCATAACATGAGAGTCAATATGTATAACGTGATATCATAAATAAAATGAACATAAGCAGGGAAACCTAGCCTAAATAAATGACATCATAAGAGAATGGGATCATAAATATGTGGAAAAATAATAAAAAATACATCATAAGCATATTCCAAGGATTAATCCCTATTCCATCATAATCATATGCCATGTATTACTCCCAAGTCCATCATTACATGCAAATGATTACTCACAAGGCTATAAAAAGGATTATGCTTAGTTTCTAGTCCCGTACATAGCTTATCATGAGACATTAATATTTACCAATGTATTGAAAGGATATAACGGGACCGAATTTTAAATATTAGGGTAAGATAAATAAAAACATATACAATCTTATGTTTTCAATAAATGAGAAAAAGAAACCATGTGTAAATCATAAGCCTGATAAAACCCATGAGAAGAAATTGGATTTCACAACCTTTCCTTGAGGAATAACTGAAGCCTTAGTCATATAGATTTCTAAGATAATAAGAAAATAAATAAATTTCAACATTCATAATTTAAAAAATAAAAATATTTTTTGAACATGGGTAATCATTTTATAAAATTAATCTTTACAAAATTCAAATAAGTAAGAATAAAAAAACCTTTTAGGTGATAAATTCTAAAATGAGAGAAAAAAAATTTAAAGATAAAAATGTAAAAATGATTTATTTTAAAAACATGATTGAACTAAAAAGGGATTTCATGAAACAAATAAGTTTTTTTAGAAAAAAATTTAATGTTAAAACATTTGATGGGGGTGATACTTATCATGATTTTAGAAAAAAGGAAGTTCCCTTAAAAATTGAGTTTACTCAAAAGAGAAAACACTGAAGGGGAATTAAGAATATTATTTAACCAATAAATAAAGGTAATTTAAAATAGGTATATATGTCAATAGAACATATATATATATAATATATATGATATAAATGAGAATTAGATAAAATAAAATGGAGATAAAGAAATAGAACATGTAATCAAAAGGTAATGAGGGTGGTTCAGAGGATCCCTTACCTTTATGTATGAAAGTGTTATCTATTTTCACATAAAATAATATATAATTAATTAAATTCAATTAAATATATACCCAATAACCTTATTCATATATATTTAATTTTATAAGGACAATTTAATATCTTTTTATACTTATTTTTAGAATTGTTTCTCCTTACATCGATCACTCGGGATTGTTTGGTTAATTTCATTGTAATACTTTCGGTTTGTTTACGATGGTTAAATGTGGTATAAAATAGTTTCATATTATCCAAAATTAAATATTATTATGTATTTTAATATTATATTAGAAAAAAATTATATATTTAAATATTTTGTCCATTAATTCATTCAATTTAAAAAAAATTCATTAATATTTCCATTTATCAGTTAAATTTACAATAATCATTTATTGTTGATATTACTTATAGAATTTATAACATTATCATTCTGGAATATTAATTGTTTATTAAATAACCCTTTTTATAAATCAAATACATGTTTAATTCCATTCATGTTAGTTGATATGGAAAAATAAAGGGAAACTTCATCTCATGGAGGCGGTAGTCAGTATGTACACACGAACGATCCACCAGTTTTCATAAAATGGAAAGGAAGTTGAAAATATAATATCTTATAATTTAATAACCATTAAAATTTCAAAAATATTAATAAATAATATTAAATACCCATTTTTAACTAATCATTATAGGTGGTGATTAAAAACCGAAAACATCGCTTCGTGGAGGCAGTAATACGTGCACACACACTAATGATGAATCTTGTTTTTCTTTATAGATGGAAGAGAATAAATAATTGTTGTAAAATTTCTTTAATAAACTATCAACATAATAATTATTATAAGGATATTATTATACTCTATTTATGGTTAGTTTATAAAGTAAATAATAAGAATCAAATGTTAAAAAATAATTGTCACCTTCGTAGAGACATTAAACTTCATCTTGAACAAGGCCTTAGATTTGAGGGACCTAGGATAATTTATTATACCCTGAGGAATTAGGGTGTGTAAAATAATTCAAGGAGAGTTTATTTGAGTAGGTTTTCAAGTAAAATTATAAATATGACAGTAGTATTGGAATGGTTGAAGTGATAACCCTTTTATAAGTGAGGAAGAGGGACTTTCCATGGAAAATAATGTTAAGGGGTAAAAATGGAATGGAATTAAAGTTAAAGGAGATATGATAAATAAGGATGGTAATTCGTATATGTATTAATTTAAAACATAAAAAAATTAATTTTATAAGGTATAAAGGTGATGTTAATTTAGGAAAATTTGACTCTCATTAGATTGGTAATTTAAACACTTATTACTCTAAATTAAATATTAATCGTGTCAATTATTTAATTACTAAATATATAAGAAACCCACTGCTAAATTTTTTTACATGATGATTATAAATTTAGTACCATTTAACATAATTCATTTAAAAAATATGAAAAAAAAAATTATTTTAAATTAAACACACATAACACATTATAAATTTTAATTAAAAGAGTGTTTTTAAAATTTAAACTTATTTATAAGAAAAAACAATTATGGTTATTAATTATCATGATAGAAGTTTATTTATTAATAAAATGTTATATGGATTTAAAAGGAATACAAAAATAAATTTCCCCATGAAAATATTTAATTAAAATAAAAAAATTAAATGTAGCGACCCAACCCAAGAAAGCCCAGTGTCATCGTCTACTACCATTACATTGGAATGATTACAAGGAATCAAATCTTGAAGGAATGATAAGTTTAGTAGTATGGGTAAACCAGATATATACATGAGTCTTGTATTACAAATGAATACACTAATTACAACATTTTTTTTCTTTGGATGATAACTTTATTCCATATAGTGTATCTTTGTATATCTTTCTTATTATACATCTTAGATTCCTAAGAAAGGGAAACAAAACAAGGTTGATCACATATGATCAATAAGGGTAAAGTACAGCGGAATCAATAATTAATCAATGAGGATAATAATTATGTCATGGTAAATATCTAAACACATATACCATGTAATCAACAAAATGATAATGAATTTCATAAACAATATGTTAAGGTAATAATTAGAAACACATGTCATTAAAATAACTAGATAAGTAAAAATCAATATGGAAAGGTAAGAAACTAAAACACATGCCATTTAATCAATGAACTAGGAATTAAATGAATCCATAGATATGTCGATGTAAAATATCATGGATAATAAATACTGAATCAAAATGAAGGAAATGCTTAATTATTGGACGTCATGTATTTGGCACATGAACCATTATACCTTCAAGATATATCCTTAAGATAGTTTAATTCTATGTGTAGAAACCCATTTATTCAACTTGGAAACAAACTTGAAGGGTTTTTAACCAACTAAGTTCATCTCACGAGACTAATGATGCATTGAGGGGCTATATAAATTTTGGGCCCCACCTATCATTACATGTCCAAATCATTCCATATATCAAATAATTGATTTAATCAATACATAATATGCCTTATAAAATATATATATTGAATAAAGGATGCATATTTATCAATATTTCCCAAAATAATCAAATAACTTTCATAGTAATCACCATATGAAAAATGTTATATATTTTTGGCAATGAACATATCCATGATAAATGATATGGATAATTAAAGAAAATTCAATGTTCAATGATCATGGGAATTTAAATATTTCAAGGGGACTAAAAGGAACCAAAGGAGGTGAATGTCAATACTATCCTTGAAAAAATAAATCATAAACCTCCCAAAATATGAATAAGTACTGTATCAATACAACATATCCCAAGTGGAGTAAAAATAAAGGGTTTTTGTCTTTCATTCATAGGACTACTATACAAATATCATTAAAAACATTCTTGGTGAAAATATATTTCTGTTTTGAAAAACCATTTCTTTGAAAATCAATTTTGAAAACATTTTATTTAAAAAGTAACCTTTTAAACATGAAAATTAAGCTTCAAATAAATTATTGTGGTTAAATCCTTATAGGTTTTATGAGGTAAAAATAATATTCCTTTTACACAATAAAAATATTAGAAAAATGGCTTGTTCGGAAAGTGAAAAGAAAATTCTTTTGAAAACATGAGTTAATGACAAAAGGGTAAAAATGTATTTAAAAAATAATTTTGGAATGGTTAAAAACATTTTTTTAAAACATTTTTAAAAAATAATGTTTTCAATAGAAAATAGGTTCTCTGACTAAAGAGAGAATGAAATTGGTTTTTCTTAAAAACATTTTCTAAAATATTTTGTTTACTAAATAGTGGAAAAATGATAATAATACTTGAAAAGTTCATCAATAACTATAGTAGAGTAATATTAAAGTTTTTTATTGAAAAATGGTTATATAATTTATTCTAATGGAAATGAAATATCATTAAAATTATTCTTGAGGAAAATAATCTTTAAACATTCCAAAGTATCCCATACCACTTTGAAACATTTTAAATCATAATCCTTGTGAAGGAATAACATTAAATGTAAGTTTTAAATACAATTAATAATAAATTATTAATGATATAATATATTAAAAGTTTTATTATATACACCGCACAAAATAATTAGGTGCTGAATATGATATTTATCTCATAGATGTAAAAAGTGAGATGAAAAATCCATTATTTTGAGTCTGAATTGTCTCGTGTGTCTTTATATTCCTGAATAATAAACTCATGTTAATAATTTACCTTATTCAGAACCTTTTTAATGTTTATAATAACTTTTATTCCATTTATTATCATGTTTTATACAATTAATTAAATAATTAATTTTATGTCGTGTGTTTTGACGAAATTTGATTTATGTGTCAAAAACAACTTTGGTAGGTCAATTATGGTAAAAGTTGTCATTATATAACATCTCATAATAGTAATAATGAAATAATTATAATATTTATACATAAATTAAACTTTCAAAACCAATAATTAAATATTATTATGAAAAATTAACCAACGTTGCAATCATGGAGATGGTAGGTTGTACTACACATGGGTAACATTCCCATTTTTCAATGATCATTATGGAAAGATTGAAAGTAACATTAATCTTCTTATCATTATAATTATATCATTAATACCATATTATTTAATCATATAAACTTTTATATATACTTATTATGATGTAAAAGGAATCACATCATGTCGAGGAGGTGGTAGTTCATACATCCACGAATGACGTTATCACTTGTTAAGTGTGTGAAAGGGTAATAAAAAAATTATATATATTATATTTTCATAAAGTTAATTGTGTAATTAATATAATATAGATGTTTTTTATCTCACATATGTTTAATTAAACCCATCTTTTATAAATTCCATGTATCGTGTGATTGAATCACATTACTTTTAGGAGGTGGTAGTCCACACATCCACAAACAATGTTATCGTATTTACAAAAAATGGAAATCATAAAGGTATGTTCTATATAAAAATTATAGAAGCATAAATAATTTGTAAATATCATATATATAATATATAAATATAATGTCCATCATAATTCTCACCATGATTGTTCGTAAAGGAATAACGAACAATCATCATTTCGTGAGGCGGTATTTCGTCGTACACATAAATGGTAAATTTGTTACTCGTTGGATGGAAGTGTGAGTAAGTGTAGGTAAAACCCTTGAAATAAAATCATCTTAATATATTAAAGATATATTTTTATATATATAATTATTTAAAAATTAGATTTTATTGTGTGTATAATGGAAATAAAACTAAAGATCTTGAGGAAATATGTTACCTCTTAATCGGGTAACACCTTTTGGTTTAAACCAAATGGATTACTTGGATCAATTTATGAATAAAATAAAGATTATAGGATTAGGAGTGGATTTTTAGGAGCTATTTGGGTAGATATTTGTCTAAAAAAGTTTCTTGAAAGGTGTGAAGAAGTGTGAGGGTTGAGTCTCTTTTTATAGTGAAGGAGGAGTTGCACTCTTGTAAATTTTAGAAAAGGGAATTCCACCTAGTTTTTTTTCATTTAAAGTGGCTCAAATACAAAATATATATATAATGTTTTATAGGGTATAAATATTCTCATACAATGGATTTTGGACAAGTTTATATTTCATTTTTCCCTTAAGTTTAAGGTTTAGTCCCTTGTTAAGCTAATTCTTATCTTAATCATTGTAATTAATTTTAATCACTTTCACTAATATTTTTTGTCCAAAACTAAGTTGATATGATTATTAAAAATATATAATATATTTTTAAAAATTCCAATCATAGAATTTGTAGAAATTAATTTAAATTAATCCCACAGATGAGACGATAATGTGGGGTTTTAAAGCAAAAACTTCCAAAAGATTGCTGAGTTTTTGTATCCAATTTTAATGTGAAATTGATTCCAATGACCTAAATTGGATTAATTAATAAAAAAATATCTAAATAAACTTTAAAACAAATTTAAAATTTTATTTAACCTATGAAATAAATTATAATAAAAAACAGTTTTGAATTAAAATTCATTATTTTTCACTATTCACCAAAAAATGAAACTTCACAGAAAAATACCAAAAGATCACCCTAATATAATTTTTATGTTTCTATTTCAAAAATGAAGTTTATTTTGAAATATAATATTTATTCAAGTTATAAAAACTAGATATAAAATGGGTTCTCTATTAAAATGTGGTAAAAGTGCCTTAATACAAATATAGGTTTTTATATATAATATTGGGGTTTTTCTTATCTCATGCCTATAAAATATATTATAAAAATATAAAAATATTTTATTGAATATAATATATATATATATATATATATTACATTAATATCACTCACTAATTGTAATTAATTTAATTTATTTAGATAAATCTACTTTGTGTGCATAAAATAGTTTTCTATAAAAACATTCCCTTTATATTCAATTGGTTCTTATATTCATTTCTCATTAATTAGTAACCAAATAATTAATTTTGAATTTATGTAAACTGTGAATTTTTATAATTTGGTTAAACCTATTCCTAACCACTAATTTGATGACTAAGTTATATCTTATTGTATTTAACAATAATACTTTAATAATATATTGTTGTTCGGTAAAACTCGATCTTGCATGTAATGAAAGCTATAGAAAAAAGTTTTTGTTGCGTATAGTGCAAGATTACTCAGTGTCATGTTCATTTAAAGATATAAAGTATATTGAGTTTATTTAAAATAGTAAATATATTTAAAATTCTCAGGATATTATATTCCCTTAAGAGTTTGGTGTTTCATTCCATACATTTTATCAAATACAATGTTACTACTTTATATTTTTGGGGTGCTACATTCTCCCCACCTTAATAAAATTTCATCCTCACAATTTAAACTAGATCATAGTAATACATATTTGAAATCCCACATTGTGATAAGGGTTCGTATTAAATCCTCTAGATAATATAGAATAAGAAGTAAAAAAGGTCACATGGAATAACATATAACTAGGTCTTTAAGTATGATATAATTAGTGGAAAGTAAAGATACATACTTAGATAAACATCATAAATATTTTTAGGGAGTGATTGAATTCTTCAATAAAAAACAATGGAATAATCGATGTAAATTTTAGGGTCTCAAATCCATAAATTTTCAATGATTTAGAAGACCATCGGTTCAACAAAAATTAAGGTATTAGGACAACATTTTTTTAAGATCCTTTTCCTCATATTGGAAAATTCCTTTACTACCTAAGAATATAATTAAACTTACTTACAAGATTCATTTTAATTTAATTTGAGCAATTCCATCTTTTTTTTGTGCTTCTATGAAATTCTAATTCATCCCATACTTCAAGAAACTTGAATCCAAAATTTAACTTTGATCCCTAAAGCATTAAAATAAAAATTTAATGTATCCTAAGGACCATAAATGAGTGAAAAGTATTTACATTTTCTCTAACTATTCTCCAAATCCAATCTAGTAAAGACATTAATCTCTAAACATAAAAAGTTTCACTATTTGTTCATCATTAATATTTATTCATAAAATTGTTTAACTAAAAACAATGAAATATTAACTAGGAAATTGATTAGGTCAGTGGTTGGTGTGGAACCCTTACCATCCTTCGGTCATGGGTTCAAGACTTATGGGCTTTTTGGACTTCGTTGGTTGTCACCTGGCATACGTGTTTTTTTTTTCTAAAACCATATTAATATAATTTCAAAAATAAATATGATGGATATACTTGAAATAAGTTTAAACACTAAATAGCCCTTTAACTATGGTTTTTAATACAACCCCAACACATAAATACTTCATCCACTTATTTACACATATATCCTTCCTTAGTCTAGAGTTTATCCTCTAGAAGAGGGCATTAACTTGGGTAATGTATAGGTTCCCCGCATTTAGGGCAACAAACTATAAAGGATTCCTTCGAATTAGTTTTATTTCCTTCCATCACATTCTTAATTTTTCCTTGGAAATTATTTTCATTGTGTCCTTTACCATACATAAAGAATTTCCCCATTACAATGAGATAATTTCATAGGTTTATCCTTCCACATTTCTTGCATGAGGGAAATCAGGCCTTCTTCTCTCCACGGTATCCAACACTTGAGCTCTTAGAAAACTCCATCCATCACTTCTTTGGTGAGTTTGGGAGTTGGTTAAGGTATATGTTATTAATCATATTTTATGAAAACATATTAGGCATAAACATGATATCTTTCACTCCTATCAATGCCTTATTTGGTTGCTCATTTTCATAACCTTTTCCTTTATATTCAATGTTAGCTTGACTACTTTGGGTATTAGCCATTGACTAAAACTAGAAAGCATATTGTGAGTAGAAATATTCATAGAAAAACATATAATCATTTATAGGATATCTAAATCACAACACATTATCTTCAATCTAAAATTCCTTAGGTTTAACTTAGGTTATTCATTTGTTAAAATTATTTATAATGGTTTGTAAATAAAATGTGAATTATCCTAAGAATATCCACTGAGAGTGTCAAACTAGGTGTGTAGTAAGACCCATTATTGTTTACCAAGTTACATTGAGTCAGGCCCGACACACCTTTCTAAAGATGTTAATCCTAGGTACATTTATTCTAGAACCATGTCTACTTGTGGTATCCAGGCAGAGATATATCTCTAGGAAGACCAATATATTCTTTACCTTACCAAAGTTCTAGGATGTTCTTATATACTTATCCTCAAGTTATACCTTAGGTGTATGTTCTCTAATATATGTTTTCTAAATCTTGTTCCTAAGGTTTCTACTAAGATTCCTCTGCTACCAACTATAGTGACTCGACCCCAAAAATATTGGATTCTTTGTCTAATACCATTAAATTGGAATAATTAAAAGGAATAAAATCTCATTGGATTGATCAGTTTAGTAATATTGGTAAATTGGATACATATGTGAGTCTTGTATTACAAATGAATACACTAATTACAAAATATTTTTTTATTTTGAGGATAAATTTATTACATCTAGTGTATCCTTGTATATATTTCTTATTATACTTATTATATTCCTAAGAAAAGAAAAAAAATAAGGGTGGTCTTAAATGCTTAGTAAGGGTAAAGTACAATGGAAGAAATAATGAATCAATGAGAATAATAACTATGGAATGGTAAATAACTGAACACAAAAACCATGTAACTAATAAACTAAGAAGCAAGTCCATAAAAAATATGAAAAGGTAATAACTGGAAACACATTCCATTCAAATAACTAGATAAGTAAAAATTAATATGTAAAGGTAAGAAACCCAAACACATTCCATTTAATCAATGATCTGATAATGAAATTCATCCAAATCTATGTCGATGCAAAATCCCATGGATAATAAATACAAAATCAAAATAATGGAAATGCTTAATTATGGTACATCATGTCTCTAGAACATGAACCATTATACTATTAAGATATATCCTTAAGAAATTTTAATTATATGGGTAGAAACCCATCTATTCTTCTTGGAAAAAAACTAAAAGGGTTTTTCTCCAACTAATTTCATCTCATAAGACTATCGATGCATCAAGGGGCTATATAAAGTCTAGGCCCCACCCGTCATTGCATGTCCAAATCATTAAAAATATCAAATAATCAATTTAATCAATAAATAATATTCATTATCAAATATTTTTATTGAATAAAGGATAAAAATTTATCAATATTTTCACAAATAATAAAATACCTTTCAAAGTAAACATCGTATGAAAAATGGTATATAGTTTTGGTAATGAACATATCAATGGTAAATGATATGGATAATTAAGGGAAATTCAATATTCAATGATAATAGGAAATTTAATATTTTAAGGGGACTAAAAGGAATCAAGGAAGTGAATTTCAATACTATCCTTAGACAAATAAATCATAAACCTTCTAGAGGAAGAATAAGGATGGTATCAATACAACATATCCCATGTGGAGTAAAAAATAGAGGGTTGTTGTTATTGATTAATTGAAATACTATAAAAATATCTTTTAAAAAATTTCTTGAGTAAAATACCCTTGTATTTTGAAAAATTAACCTTTAAAATATGGGTAGGAAGTTTCACAGAAAAGACGTTGAGTAAATCCATACATGTTGTATGAGGTAAAAAGAACATTCCTTTTACATGGTAAGAAGTTTAGAAAAATGCCTTATTCAAAAAGTGACAAGAAAATTACTTTGAAAAAATGGGTATAAGAAAAAAAGGGTAAAAATTTATTTAATAAATAATTTTGGAAAGGTTAAAAACATTTTTTGAAAACATTTTTAGAAAAAAAGGTTTTTAAAAGAGAACAGGTTCTTTGACTAAAGAGAGAATGAAGTCGGGTTTTCTTAAAAACATTTTCTAAAACATTTTAAGTACCAAATAGTGTAAAAATGGAACTAATACTTAAAAAGGTCATTAATAAATAGATTATAGGAAAATTAAATGATTTATTGAACAATTTTCATATAATTTATTCAAATTTAAATTATATACCATTAAAATTATTCTTAAGGAAAATAATCTTTAAACATTAAAAAGTTTCCCATACCACTTTGAAACATTTTAAATCATAAGCCTAATGAACGAATAACATTAAATTAAATTTATAAATACCATGAAGATAAAATTATTTATTATATAATATATCAATAGGGGCATTATATATGCCATACAAAATAAGTAGGTGGTGAATATGACATTTCTCTCACAGATGTAAAATGTGAGATGAAAAATCTCTTACCTTGAGTCTGACTTGTCTCATGTATCTTTATATTCTTGAATAATAAACTTATATTAATTATTTACTTTCTTAATAACCTTTTATTTGTTTATAAAAACTTTTATTTCAATTATTTACATTTTTTATACAACTACTTAAAAAATTAAGTTTATGTCGGGTGTTTTGGCCAAATTCAGTTTATGTGTCAAAAACAACTTTGGTGGGTAAACTATGGTCAAATAAGTCATTATATAACATATCTAGAATAAAAAAAATATATAATTATAATATTTAGGCATAAATTATACTTTTAAACACAATAATTAAATATTTTTATGAAAAATGAAGCAATGTAACAATCATGGAGATGGTAGGCCATATGTACACATTAGTAACATTCCCATTTTTCAATGATAATTATAGAAAGAAGGTAAGTAACATTAATATTTAAATAATAATAATTATATCATAAATACCATATTATTTAATCATATTTACTTATATATATAATTATTTTGATGCTAAAGGAATCACATCATGTTGATGAGGCGGTAGTCCACACGTCCACGAACGACATTATCACTTTTATGTACGTAAAAGGGTAATAAAGAAAATCATATATATTATTTTTTCAGAAATATAATTATTTCAAGAATATCATATGGATTTCTTTATTTCATATGTGTTTAATTAAAACCATCTTTTATACATTTTATGTATCATGTGATCGAATCACATCGCTTTTAGGAGGCGGTAGTCCACACTTCCACAAATGATGTTATTGTATTTTCACAAAACAGAAAGAATAAAGGTATGTTCTATATAAAAATTAAATAAGCATAAATAAATTATATATATCACATATATAATATATAAATAGTGTGTCCATCATAATTCCCACCATGGTAGGTGGTAAAGGAAGAACGAACAAACATCGTTTCGTGAGGTGATAGTTCATCGTACACATAAACGGTAATTGTGTTACCCATTAGATGGAAGTGTGTGTAAGGGTAGGTAAAAAAATTAACATAAAAACACCTCACTATATTAAAGATTCTGGTTTTTTATATAATCCTATAATAAAGAGATTTTTTGGGTGGATAATGGAAATAAAACTAAAGAGATTGAGGAAATATGTTACCTCTTAATCAGGTAACTCCTTTTTGGTTTGAACTAAATGGATTCCTTGGATGAATTTATGAAAAAAGGTATAATTATAGGATAAGTTTAGGTATATTTATGAGATATTTGGGCAGATATTTTTTGATCCAAAGTGTCTTGATAGGTGTGAGGAAGTGGGAGGGTTGAGTGCATTTTTATAGTAGAGGAGGAGTGGCACTCTTGTAAATTTTGGAAAAGGGAATTCCACCCATGTTTTTTCCATCGGAAGTGGTTCAAATAATCGACTAAATTAGATCCAATTAAATATATGGTCTAAATATGGTCATCTAATGGATTTAGTAAAAGATTATAGGTCATTTTGGCCCTTAATTTTAAGGTTTAGTCCCCATGTTATGCTAATTTTTCTCTTAATTGTTATAATTATTTTTACTCACTTTAACTAATATTTTCTGTCAAAAAACAATTTGAAATTATTATAAATTATAAATTATTATGATTCAAAATATGGAATCCATTTTTCCAAATTCTAATCACATAATTGAGATTAATTAACTTTAAATTAATCTCACGGACGAGATAACAATGTTGGTTTTTAGTGTTAAACATCCAAAGGATGATAAGTTTTTATATCCAATTTCAAAGTGAAATTGATTCCAATAATCGAAATTGGATTAGTTAAAAAAAACATTATCTAATTAAACTTTAAAACCAATTTAAAATATTATTTAACCTTATAAATAAATTAGAATAAAATTCATTTTTGAATTAAAATTCAGTATTTTTCATTATTTCTCAAAAAATGTAACTTCACAGAAAAATGAAAAAAAATCACCCTAACATTTTTTTTAAGTTCTAATTTCAAAAATGAAGTTTATTTTTACTTATAAGGTTTATAAAGTTCCAAAAAATTTTATTTAAAATAGGTTCTCCATTAAAAGGCTATAAAAGTGTCTTAATAAAAATATAGGTTTTTATGTGTAATATTGGGTTTATTCTTATCTAATTCCTATAAAATCTATTGGATGAATAGAAAAATATTTTATTTAATATAATATATATATATATATATTAAATTAATATCACTATCTAATTGAAATTAATTTAATTTATTATGATAAAACAGTTTTGTGAGCATAAAAATAGTTGCCTATAAAAACATTCCCTTTATATTCAATTAGTTCTTATATTTATTTATAATTAATTAGTAACCTATTAATTCATTTCATATATTTTGAAACCATATATTTTCATAAGTTATTTAATCCTATTCATAACCACTAATTTAATGCCACTTTGGCGGTGGTACGGTGGTGAAGGTGAGTGGAAAATCAATGTCGTTCTTTGGGAGGTTCAGGGTTCAAATCCTGGGAGTCCGCTTTCGGGGTGAACCCCCCCTGGGATCCACCTACCTTGCTGGGTCACCTGGTTTCTTATGGTTGGGAAAAATTAGTTGTGACCCAATTATTAATGGATCATTGTGATAGACCATCACTGTTGGTTCATTACCCTATGGGACGCTCTACTATCTCGGCTGGAAACAGCTCATCCCCCGGCTAGGGTACTACCTCATGGTAATGACCTCTTCATGGGGGAGGGGGGTTTCCATGTGTGGAGGGTTCAAAAAATCCACACAAGCGAATTCTATTTTAGAGAAAAAACCACTAATTTAACGACTATGTTATATTTTATTATATTAAATAATAATATTTTAAAAATATATAGTTGTTCGGTAAAACTCATTCTTGCATGTAATTCAAGCTATTGAATAAAGTATTTATTACATGTGACACAAGATAACTTAGTGACGTGTGCATTCCAAGATATAAAACATATTGAATTTGTTTGAAATAGTAAATATATTATAAATTCTCAATATATTATATTCTCTTACGCACTTGGTGTTATGTGTCATACAAGCTATCAAAAACAATGTTCCTACTTTATATTTTTTGGGAATTACATGAAAATAGTTTTTAAATTATAATAAAAAAAAATTATGTCGTAAAATATTAAAAATATAATTTATAAGAACAAAATAATATTTTCGATTTCATAATTATACCTATAAGATATATATTTTATAAATTAAAATATTTTATAAACTTTTAGGCCTTTCGAATGTACTAATAAAGTTATAAAAATCACTATTTTGGAGTGGCAGGTTTGTGTTACGGCAACACAATAATAGGTGGTGGGGAAGCATCTCCTGGATGCCTGATGGGGTGATGACAATGAGTGTTCCCCCAGTATCAGGTGGTGGAATCTACAGGACTGAGGTGAATGGCTCGTGACAACATGGAACCCTCATGTTTTTGGGATCTACTATGGCGTGTGATGGTGACCACCATGGAGGAGACTAAGGTGATGAGTGGTGATGACCATCATAGGATGTAGCACATAAAAATGAAATGAGAATGTGAGTCATAATGTTTTTGATATTTAATGCCTAGTGGGCCTATGGGTCATGTAATGGGTCCCCACTACCCAGAAAAAAGAGGTGTTCTAAATAAACAAGGCTTGATGGGTGGGATATCCCCTTGGGAGGCTTTATAATTCTTTTCCGGCCTATGTGAGTGATGTGTGTGTGTTTGTGTGTTTGTTTGAATGTAATTTTACCCCCAAGAACCTAATATATAGTATATATTAAAACTACATGTTGATATCATATTAATTTCTACTCACAAACCCATTATATCCTCCAGATAAGATCTAAGGGTAATATAAAATTTAGTGGCACTCACGAGTGGTGTTTCAGCTACCATGGATTTTCAATGTGGTCCATAAGTTTAATTTTTTCTCGCATTTGTTTTTTCTCAAGTCATAGTTGTCTGAGTTTGTCATGTGATTGGTCTAGGGAAAACCCTAGTGATGATATGTCCCTTCCAATATCATACACATGGGCTTCTTAAGGAATAATCATGCTTAATGATGCTATTTCTTCCTACTTTATTTATTAATTTTCATATATGGTAACTTCCCTTTATACTAACAAACTTAAAATCCATTTTTTAAAGTCATATTTAATACTCAAAATATATCAAGTTTTTTCATTTAAATTAATTTTTTTTAGTGTTTGAAACATTATATTGAATTTATTGTTTATTTAATAAGAATATATAGTGAAATATTGGGTTGGTACATTCTACCCTCTAAAAATAATGTCATCCTTGAAATTTAATTATCAATTACTTGTAAGAATAGAAAAATGTGGAGAAAAGATTTAAATGACTCAAGATATTATCTCTTATGATATATGATCCTCAAGATCATAGGTATTATAAAAAATAGTTATTTTCCCAAAAAATTTCAAGGACATGAATCTCATAACTAGGTATTAGGTCCCACGTGAATATTGTTTTTCTTACTAGACAATTCATAGTTGTCCTTGTACTAATAAATGGTCACAACTTATTTCAATTGTGTTTTCCAATATTTGAGAAGTTAATTAGGATGCAATGTGAATATAGCCATTCTATTTCAAAAATTGACCCAATTTTTTTACTGGATAATATTATGATTTAAACAAGTTTTATTTCCACAAACATCATAATCATACCACAAAATATTTTCCTTTAAATAAAAATCACTCAAGGTGGAAACTTAATGATCTTTGGAAAAACCCTAGATATAATAGTGTTGATAAAACTACAATGAATCCACTAATTTGGGTTGGAGGTAAAGTGAAACTTAATTACCACTATCCTATATATAAAGAGTATTTGAATAGGTTCTTCCTTTGTCCCTAGGTCTAGTAGGTTTTGGATTCCTATTTTCCTCATCAATCTTTTGATTAGGGAATTAATATAGATAATGTCTAAGTTATCTACACACAAGACATTAAATTATTGATAGTTACCTTAGATGAGTTCTAGATTCTTTCCTTGTGATAATGTAACTATTCATTTTCCCTTTACAATTTGATTCTCGATGGAATTATTTACCAAAATTAAAGAATCTTACATACCCCTTAAGGAAATTCGATTAGTGCTTTTTTAAACATTTTTCAAATAGAGGAAATTGAACATTTTTTCCTCCAAAATCTTTATTACTTGAAATTTCATGAGACCCACTCTTTCTTTTTTTTTCTGTTTGGAAAATCAACTATGAACACATTTTAAATCATATTCTATGTTAGTTTTTTGTCATAATCACAAGTTTTATCATTACTTATCCCATTATGATGGTTTGTTAATTAAAGTAACCTATATATTATCCCTCACACCAATGGTACCTTCTTGTTCTATCCATTACTAAAATTGAAAGGGTTGAAATGAGTTATAAAACATTAACTATATAGATATATTATCATAATCTATGAAAGGAATTCAATGTCAAAAAATATTATTCTTTTACATTTTCACATTCTCCCATTATTTATTTAGTTCAACCTATATCAATCTTAGTTTGATCTAGGTTTATTTAAGTTGGTTTATCATATAATTCTCAAACTAATCCCTCAAAGTAATTATTAAATAAACCCTTTATAATTGTAACTAATGATCCTATGATCAACCAAAAAATATCCTTAAAGTGTGTTAACTAGGTGTATAGTTAGTCTTTTTTGTTGTGCACTAGGTGATGATTGAATTAATATGCAACATGAAAATTTTAAGGTATTATCCTAGGTAAAACCATTCGAAAACCTGAATCCAATTTTAATATCCATACGGGGATGTAATTTCTTGGAACAATATACAATCTCTACTTTAACATAACATTGAGATGTTATCCTATACTTAAAATCGTCCATTAGACTATTCACCTAGATTTTTTCTAAATTTATCTTAACTAATATCCATAAATAACTAAACCCTAATTTGATACCAAATATAACAAATCAATACATAAAAATACATTATTTCATGATTCTTAATATAATGTTTTAAAAATACACATCGAGGATAAAGAGGTATAGTGTCTTTGGATGATTAGATATATAAATACAAAATCTTAAACAAAAAAACAATATGTTTATTTATACCTAAAAATAGTGATCCTACTCCTATAATTCCTCTAAAACTACATTAGATATCTTGGAAATAAATAAATAAATAAAAGGGTGAGATAAAAATACCAGTAAGGGAGTAAACATGGAAATAAATAATAACACGATAGTTAGGAGGGAAAATTTGATATCATAAAGAGAATGATCATAATAATGAAAACATGATGTAAGGAAATGATATCATAAGATCATGGGATCATAAATATGTAGATATATCATGTCACGACCCGTCCTTGGGGCCTGTGCCGTGACTACCCCAAACCCGCCTTCCATAGGCCAGGGTCTGGCGACTAGCACCAAAGGCGTAAATCCCGATAACTGGGAAGGCATTTCCTTTATAAAAGTAAACAAAACACCACAGAGTACAAGCGGAAGTAAAACACTAAGTACAAAGAGAAGTGCTGAAAAGTAAATAGTCCATAATACAAACCCAACTGAAAGTACAACTACAACTGAACAAAACTACAACAGAAAAAGACAACAGCTGGAAGAACGGAAGCGGCTCCTGGGACGTCCTCCTTGGATCCAACCTGAAGGGTAGGTATAGATGGTGCAGCTCCTGGATCATCCACCACGGATCCTACCTGAAGGGTAGGTACAGATAGCCTCCACAACGCTCTCGCCCGTCAACCTCCACTGAGTGTTGTCTCACTGTGAAGTCCACCTCCGGATACTGACTCGTCGTGTAGTCCACCTCCGGGTACCGTCCAGTCCTCAAACACTCGGCCTCCGTCAGCATTGCCCGTCGTCTGCAACCAACACAACGAGGTGTGGGCATAGCCCGTGCAGGGGTGAGTATAACGATACTCAGTAGGGACCCTGAGACCCTCAAGGTCTCACTAAAACCAACAAGGATAACCACAAAGAAGATCTCAACTGATAACCTCTACTTAGGTATAAGCCCATACATATACCTAAGTTATCAAGTAACCCATCTCAATCATGAGGAAACACAAAGATTATGAAATCAACGGATAACCACTACCCAGGTATATGCCCATACATATACCTAAGTTATAAAGTGACCCATCTCAATCATGAGGCAAACACAAGGTCATAGACTCAGCTCAAACCAGGATTTTAATTATTGAAACCATAACTACTGAAGAGCCCCGTCTCTGGAGTGTACAGTGGTCCTATCACAACTCCGAGGTACTGCTCACTAATCCAAGTCTCTGAGGTACTCCTCCTATCGAGTACCGAGGGTCTGCTTCCAAATACTGGAAGCTCCGTCCGCTGTGGGTCTGCCGCCAAATATCGGGCGCTCCCCCTAATAGCCTAGAGAGGTACTCCTCCGGTCGAGTACCGCGGGTCTGTTGCCAACTACCAGGCGCTCCGTCCACCGTGGGTTTGCCGCCAAATACCGGGCACTATGTCCACTGGGCTAGTCGACTCACTCCAAGTCGAGTCGGTCAAGCAGTCGTCTACACGGTCTCCGTACTCCGCACGCTCGTCTCTGGGAGGGTCTTCTATACGAGCTACAGGTTGATACTCCAAGTATCTCAAAGTCCCACGAAGAAGTATCTCAAAGGACCGCCTCGTCATAGGGGTCTCAACGCAACAGACGGCGCGTCAATCGGACGCCCGGTCTGTGAGTTATTAGCCTTTTCCTCCCAGGGGCCCGGTTGGTTTCGTGAGCAAACCAACACAGGCGTATCTCAATTGTACCCCAAACTCTCATTGGGTATACTCATAGGGACCGTTTCTCAACGTGATTACCAACTCTGCTGACGGTTCGTCAAACGGACGTCCGGTCTGAAAGATATCAGCTTTTCCATTCCAGGGGCGGGGTTGGTTTTGTGAGCGAACCAACCCGACCACACTCCGACGGCATCCAAACCTCGAGCGGAGTAATCCAAAAGATCCGTATCACTTAGAGTAATCCATCAAAGTCGACGGCCCGTCAATCAAACGTCTGGAGCTCAAGATAGAAGGGTTTCCGCTCCAAGGGCCCGGTTGGTTTCGTATCCGAACCAACCCGGACGAACTCAAAGTATTTCGAAACCTTGAGTGAAATATACTGAAACGACTGTCTCGATCCAAGGATCACATTACTGCTGACGGTGCGTCGATCGAAGGTCTACAGCCCAAGATATGGGAGAAAGACCGTGAGGGGTCCGAAAACGGGGGTTCCGGGGCCAGACCGACCCGGCCCGAGACCCCCTGGGTCGGCCTGAACCGGGTCGGCCCGACCCGGGTGCGGTTCCGACCCGGCCGGCGCGGCCTGGCCCGGTCTGCCCAAGCTGGCCCAGCTCGGCCGGGGGTTCGGCCGAATGGTCGAACCGTGCAGGGGGCGCTGCCCCCGCGTGAAGAGTTGCGGCCCCGGGTGGGGCTGCCCGTGCTAGCGAATGCGGCAGCTGGCCGCGTCCCACCGCTCCACTCTGGTCCTGCGCGGTCGCGGGACCGTGCTACACCGCCGCGGCTTTAGCCGCGGCGGATTCTTCCGGCGGCGCTCCGGGCGCCGCCGCCCCCGACCGCTGGCACCGCCACACCGGCGTTGCGTGCCGGCATGGGCTTTCGCGGACCACCGGACGCGCTCTAGTGGTCCGATTCGCCTACGGTCTTTGCTAGTCATCATACCAGGACCCAAAATTCACTGCAAAGATCCCACAACGCTCGTGCGGCTTCGTTTGTCATTTTCCGGCGCGGCGCGACGACGTCGTGGCTTGTTCAACTTCATCGGCGCGGCGCGACGGCGCCGCGCTTCTTAGCCCTTCCTCATAATTTCAGTGCGGTGCAATGGCACCGCGCCGCCTTTCACATGCCGCAACAAATTCAAACAATAAGGGGGGAGGAGGGTTGGCTGTGTTCGTGCGGTCCGACCTCCTCCCATTATAATGATAGCAAGCGGCCATCTAATAGAAGTTGACGTACGGCAAGAAAATAATTCACGGACAAAAACAATAATCCTCAACATCAATCTGCATGAACGAATGATCCGCGAATCAACCAGGAATTGGTTGGTCCGCGCTCGTCGTTCTTTTCTCAAAAGATAAGACAACACCAAAATAAATTCCCCTACCTCGATTCAAGGTTCGTTCATCGTCGGCGCGGAAATCGGTGTCGCGAGAATGACGTCGCGGGGTCGGACGTAGATTCTGTGGATGTCGGGGTGCGTCCGAGGAGGAAACGACGTCTCCTCACTTGTTGCTATGGAAGAAGAGGATGGAGAACCGTGGACGCTGAGTCGTTCTACGTTGAAGGGAAGGTGTTCTTAATCGAAGAAGAACCGTTCTTCGTCGAAGGAAAGTTCTCTTCTTCTTCACACCAAAGCTCTCCCAAAAACTCTAGGACTTTGCTAGTGTTTTCTCCCACACCAAAAGCTCTAACTCAAAATAATATCCCATGATATTATTTTTATTCACACCACAACAATTTAAAATTCAAACCAAACCACTTAATTAAACAAATGAAGAGACTCATCCCATTAATTAAGGCATGTTGGCATGAATTAATGGTGGAAGGAAAAGGTGAACAGTTACACAAAATAAGAGGAGTTAACAAACTTAATGGAAGAGGATATTAATGGGGAGTTGACACATTAAAAGCAAGGGAGTTTAAGGGGGGTTGTAGAGTAATACATTTAAACACAAGGGGTGTTAAATGGGGGGATGTCCGTGGGGGTTAAAGGGAAGGTGAAGGGTTGGGGTTTCGTGCGAACCCCACCACCCTTGGTCATACCCTCTCATGGGAAGTTAGGTGGGGTGTGGCCCCACCTCCAACTTCTCTATGAAGAAATTAACTTCCACATAAAATAAATTGTAACACTATAATTTATTTAAGACTTATCGAATCCCCAAAAATTAACCACCTCATGCGACAAAAACGCAACTGCGCTTAAGGTCTCCTTAAGCAATTATCGGCGCTGCGAGTTCTTCGGTGCCCTCGGATTTCAATTCCGAGTACCAGTTCAAAAGATAGAAAAACTCGCTCGTTCTTTCACTGAACGTACCCGAGCCAAACTTCGGAAAATGATTCCGGGCACACCGGGCCTCGGAATCAGACGCCGTCAAAAACTGCGTTCTTGTAAAATTCCAAAGAAAATTAAGAAAAAAATTTCCTTGGAATTTCTAGGTCTTTACATTACTCCCACCTCTGGGCTTTATGTCCCCGTAAAGCTTAAACACAAACTAGGGATACAAAAGCGGTACTGAGCATGCATCTGCGCCTCCTGCTCTCATGTGCTCACCTGGAGGTTCCCATACTGCCAGTGAAAGCGCACCCGAGGAATCGTCCATCCTCATAGGATCTGCTCCTGTCGATCCTCGATTCCCCCTGGAACCTCCGTGAAAGTCACCCCATCTCCCAAGTCCAGCTCCCCATGGTCGATGATATGCAAAGGGTCGAGCACGTATCTCCTCAGTTGAGATACGTGGAAGTCGTCGTGCACCAGGTGCAACTGAGGTGGATGCGTCAAGTGGTAAACCACTTCTCCTACACAGCTGAGGACCTAAGAAGGTCCACTGAACCTCCGGAATAACTTGTCGCCTTGGACACATATCTGTAAACCTCGTCGAGGTGAAACCCGTATAAGGACGTGATCGTCATCCTAAAACTCTAGAGGCCTCCAAATCCTGTCAGCATAAGGCTTCTGTCAGCCCTGTGCTATCCTCATCCTCTCTTGGATGACCTGGACCTTCTCTAGTCTCACAAGAGCTGCTATGATTTCTTCTTTGCTGATAATAGAAATCTGGTCTCATCCCCTGGATGAACCACATTCATTGCCTAATATAGTCAATCCTGACATGAATGATGCTTTCATGCCATGGATGACATTGTAATGCCTCGACGTAACTACCAAGAGATCCAACTGTCACTCTTGCCTCTAAGGGTCGAGTCACACTATCGGCATCAGTGTGAGGTCACTAGGACTCCTCCAGTAGAAATATCGAAAGTGAGGGTCAAGTCAACAGTCTTAACCGGGACCACTCAGTATCAACCAAACAAAAGGACAGGAAAGAAAACTTTACAAAGATAAGTGTCTTTTCATTATTGCAGTTCATAGTACAAAGACACAAATGTAACAATAACAAAACTAGAAGCAACGTGATCAAAAGCCTCCAGGTCTGGAGATACTCCCGCTCCTATCCATCTGCTTCCGGAGCTCCATGACCATAGGCCTCAGCTGCCTGAAGCTGATCTCTCCCATGTCCTCTTATCCCCTGCGATCGGGGTGGGCCTCCTGGTGGTGGTGGTGGTGGTGGTGGAAACACCCCGAAGCGTCGTCCACCTCCAGCTGCACGGCCAGCTCCTCTTCCATGGCCGCCTGCTCTTTACGGTCTGCCCTGATCGAACCTCTTCCTCTACCTGGGAGGTTATTCATTTAACTGATGGTCATCTGCATGGTGGTTTGGACAGTCACGTGCCATGTGACCAATCCCACCGCAGGAGTAATATTGTCCACTCTCGGCACGACTGGCTCTGACTCCACCCTGGTTCCCCCGCACAACTGAACCTGAGTCGTGCAGTCGGCCACCGGTAGGTCTGGTCCTCTTGGACCTCTGCGTCATCTGTCTACTGTCTGCTGTAGAAGACTCTGCCGCAAGCTGGCTAGTGGTGGGTCGTGCTACTGGAGACTTCTCAGCAAAGAAACTCTCCACTAAGAGGTCTCTCTCCAACACCCATGTCTGGGTCGGAATGCTGTGAGAAACAATAGAAGCTCTAATCTCCCGCCTGAGCCCCTGCTCGAAGGTTTGGGACCTGAAGAACGGGTCCCATACCATATCTGTGGAGTAGCGCGAGAGGTCTGTGAACCTCGCTGAATACTGTGCCACTATCATGCTGCCTTGACACAGCTGAAGTAGCTCCTGTATACGCACTACTCGAAGGGTGGGTGGTACAAACTCTGCCCGGAATAGGCTCTCGAAGTCTGCCCAAAGAAGTGTCGCCTCGTCATGCATCTGGAGCATCAGGCTCCACCATCTGACTGTTGCTGCCTGAAGAAGGCTGGCAGCAAGGATCACCATGAAGTCTGCCGGCATCCCCACTAGCCTGAAGACTCTCACCACAGCCTCCAGCCAATCCTCAGCCGCCTGCGGGTCCGTCTCTTCCTGGAACCTGGGTGGCCTCTGGTGCTGGAACTCGTGCAGTGCGCTCAAGCGACGTGCACCCTCTGCTGTTGGGGCTGGTGGCATCGGTGGCCCAACAGGTAGTAGTACCGCTGGTGCGCCTTCTGGTGCCTCAACTGGGATAGGGCTCTGTACTGAGGCCACGTCGCTCGGAGGGCTATCAGTACGAACAACTCTCGGGGCTCTAGATGGTCGTCTGCGGGGAGGCATCCTGAAAGAAACAAACATGACACTGTCAAAAGACTTATACCTAGTGAGCTGACCTGGTTTGAGCTGATATTTAAAAACTTCTGGAACCACACACGCAATCAGTGTTTTCGTGCACAAAGTCGGAAATCTTTTGTCAGGGTCCTAGTGTATGGATACGTCGGCCGCCCGCACCAAAACTGGACTCCCTGAACTGAAAACCACACTCGGTACTCTTAACACTATTGCTTCACAGAAAGAAAATATCAGAGTTATAATTTCTGTGGTAGAACTGACTCCTCTAATACCAATTAGTCACGACCCGTCCTTGGGGCCCGTGCCGTGTCTACCCCAAGCCCGCCTTCCATAGGCCAGGGGCTGGCGACTAGCACCAAAGGCGTAAATCCCGATAGCTGGGAAGGCATTGCCTTTATAAAAGTAAACAAAACACTATAGAGTACAAGTGGAAGTAAAACACTAAGTACAAAGAGAAGTGCTGAAAAGTAAATGGGCCAGAATACAAACCCAACTGAAAGTACAACTACAACTAAACAAAAGTACAATAGAAAAAGACAACAACTGGAAGAACGGAAGTGGCTCCTGGGACGTCCTCCTCAGATCCTAACTGAAGGGTAGGTACAGATGACGCAGCTCCTGGATCGTCCACCACGGATCCTACCTGAAGGGTAGGTACAGATAGCCTCCACAACGCTCTTGCCCGTCAACCTCCTCCGAGTGTCGTCTCACAGTGAAGTCCACCTCCGGATACTGACTCGTCGTGTAGTCCACCTCTGGGTACCGTCCAGTCCTCGAACACTTGACCTCCGTCAGCACTGCCCGTTGTCTGCAACCAACACAATGAGGTGCGGGCATAGCCCGTGCAGGGGTGAGTATAACGATACTCAGTAGGGACCCTGAGACCCTCAAGGTCTCACTAAAACCAACAAGGATAACCACAAAGAAGATCTCAACAGATAACCTCTACTTAGGTATAGGCCCACACATATACCTACGTTATCAAGTAACCCATCTCAATCATGATGAAACACAAAGATTATGAAATCAACAGATAACCACTACCCAGGTATATGCCCATACATATACCTAAGTTATCAAGTGACCCATCTCAATCATGAGGCAAACATAAGGTCATAGACTCAGCTAAAACCAGGATTTTCATTATCAAAACCATAACTGCTGAAGAGCCCCATCTCTGGAGTGTACAGTGGTCCTGTCACGACTCCGAGGTACTGCTCACTAATCCAAGTCTCTGAGGTAATCCTCATGTCGAGTACCGCGGGTCTGCTGCCAAATACTGGGCACTCCGTCCGCTGTGGGTCTGCCGCCAAATACCGGGCGCTCCCCCTAATAGCCTACAGAGGTACTCTTTCGGTCGAGTACCGTGGGTCTGCTGCCAACTACCAGGAGCTCCGTCTGCCGTGGGTCTGCCGCCAAATACCGGGCGCTCTATCCACTGGGCTAGTCGACTCACTCCAAGTCGAGTCAGTCAAGCAGTCGTCAGGTCTCAGTCGTCTACACGGTCTCCGTACTCCGCACGCTCGTCTCTGGGAGGGTCCGCTCCATGAGCTACTCGTCGATACTCCAAGTATATCAAAGTTCAACGAAGAAGTATCTAAAAGGACCGCCTCGTCATAGGGGTCTCAACGCAACATACGGCGCGTCAATCGGACGCCCGGTCTGTGAGTTATGAGCCTTTTCATCCCAGGGGCTCGGTTGGTTTCGTGAGCAAACCAACTCGGCCGTATCTCAACTATACCCCGAACACTCATAGGGTATACTCATAGGGACAGTTTCTCAATGTGATCACCAACGCCGCTGACGGTTCGTCAAACGGACGTCCGGTCTGAAAGATATCATCTTTTCCATTCCAGGGGCCCGGTTGGTTTCGTGAGCGAACCAACCCGACCGCACTCCGACGGCATCCAAACCTCGAGCGGAGTAAGACAAAAGATCCGTCTCACTTAGAGGAATCCATCAAAGTCGGCGGCACATCAATCGGATGTCCGGAGCTCAAGATATAAGCGTTTCCGCTCCGAGGGCCCGGTTGGTTTCGTATCCGAACCAACCCGGCCGAACCCAAAGTATTCCGAAACCTTGAGTGAGATATACCGAAACGACTGTCTCGATCCAAGGATCGCATCGCCGTTGACAGTGCATCGATCGGAGGTCTACAGATTAAGATAGGGGCGAATGACCGTGAGGGGTCTGAAAATGGGGGTTTCGGGGCCGGACCGACCCAGCCCAAGACCCCCTGGGTCGGCCCGAACCGGGTCAGCCCGACCCGAGTGCGGGTCCGACCCGGCCAACACGGCCCGGCCCGGCCCGGTCTGCCCAAGACGGCCCGGCTTGGCCGGGGGTTCGGCCGAACGGCTGAACCGTGCGGGGGGCTCTGCCCCCGCGTGAAGAGCCGCGGCCCCGCATGGGGCCGCCCGTGCCAGCGGACGCGGCAGCCGGCCGCATCCTGCCGCTCCCCTCCGGTCCCGCGCGGTCATGGGACCGCGCTCCGGGCGCCGCCGCCCCCGACCGCCAGCACTGCCACACCGGCGTGGCACGCCGGCAGGGGCTTCTACGGACCACCGGACGCGCTCCGGTGGTCCCATTCGCCTGCGGTCTTCGCCAGTCATCATCCCGGGACCCGACCCTCGCTGCAAAGATCCCACAACGCCTGTGCGGCTTCGTTTGTCGTTTTACGGCGCGGCGCGACAGCGCCGTGGCTTGTTCAACTTCATCGGCGCGGCGCGACGGCGCCTCGCTTCTTAGTCCTTCCTCATAATTTCCGCGCGGTGCAACGGTACCACGCCGCCTTTCACGTGCCGCAACAAATTCAAACAACAAGGGGGGAGGAGGGTCGGCCGTGTTCGTGTGGTCCGACCTCCTCCCGTTATAATGATAGCAAGCGGCCATCTAATAGAAGTTGACATACGGCAAGAAAATAATTCACGGACAAAAACAATAATCCTCAACATCAATCTGCATGAACGAACGATCCGCGGATCAACCTGGAATTGGTTGGTCCGCGCTCGTCGTTCTTTTCTCAAAAGATAAGAGAACACCAAAATAAATTCCCCTGCCTTGATTCAAGGTTCGTTCGTCGTCGGCGCGGAAATCGGTGTCGCAAGAATGACGTCGCGGGGTCGGACGTTGATTCTGTGGACGTCGAGGTGCGTCCGAGGAGGAAACGACGTCTCCTCACTTGTTGTTATGGAAGAATAGGATGGAGAACCGTGGATGCTGAGTCATTATACGTTTAAGGGAAGGTGTTATTAATCGAAGAAGAATCGTTCTTCGTCGAAGGAAAGTTCTCTTCTTCTTCACACCAAAGATCTCCCAAAAACTATAGGACTTTGCTAAAGTTTTCTCTCACACCAAAAGCTCTAACTCAAAATAATATCCCATGATATTATTTTTATTCACACCACAAAGATTTAAAATTCAAACCAAACCACTTAATTAAACAAATGAAGAGACTCATCTCATTAATTAAGGCATGTTGGCATGAATTAATGGTGAAAGAAAAAGGTGAAGAGTTACACAAAATAAGAGGAGTTAAGAAACTTAATGGAAGAGGATATTAATGGGGAGTTGACACATTAAAAGCAAGGGAGTTTAAGGGGGGTTGTAGAGTTATACATTTAAACACAAGTAGTGTTAAATGGGGGGAAGTTCGTGGGGGTTAAAGGGATGGTGAAGGGTTGGGGTTTCGTGCGGACCCCATCACCCTTGGTCATACCCTCTCATGGGAAGTTAGGTGGGGTGTGGCCCCACCTCCAACTTCTCTATGAAGAAATTAACTTCCACATAAAATAAATTGTAACACTTCAATTTATTTAAGACTTATCGAATCCCCAAAAATTAACCACCTCATGCGACAAAAACGCAACTGCGCTTAAGGTCCCCTTAAGAAATTATCGGCGCTGCGAGTTCATCGGTGCCCTCGGATTTCAATTCCGAGTACCGGTTCAAAAGATAGAAAAACTCGCTCGTTCGTTCACTGAACGTACCCAAGCCAAACTTCGGAAAATGATTCCGGGCACACCGGGCCTCGGAATCAGACGCCGTCAGAAACTGCGTTCTTGTAAAATTTCAAAGAAAATTAAGAAAAAAATTTCCTTGAAATTTCTGGGTCTTTACATATCATATAAAAATAAATCATAAGAACATTACAAGGATTACTCTCTAAGATATTATAATCATATTCCATTTATTTCTCCCTAATACATTATTATATTCTAATTATTACTCCTTAAGCCATAAAAAAGGATTACGTTTACTCCCTGATCCCATACTTAGCTTCTCACGAGACATTAACATTACCCAATGCATTTTAGGGATATAATGGAACCAACTGTCATAGTTTACTCTAACATCTATCATAAAATGTAAAAGATTATGTGTTCCACAAATGGAAAAAATAAACCATGCATAAATCATAATCATGATAAAACCTAAGAGAAGAAATGGGGTTTCAAAAACTTTTCTTAAGGTTTAACCAGAGGATATTTCATATGAATTTCTAAGTGAATAAGAAAATAAATAATTTTTAACATTCATAATATCAAAAGGAGACATATGTTTTGAACATGGGTAGTCATTTTAGAAAATAATTCCTAAAGAAATTTGAAAAGGTAAGAATAAAAAGAACCACTTAGGTGATGCTTTCCAAAATGAGTAAAGGAACTTTTAAAGAAGAAAAAGGGTGAAAAGTTTTCTTTTAGAATGATAATTTAAATAAAAAGTATTCTAATGAAACAAATAAGTTTTTAATAAATAAATTTAGGGTTACAACATTTTATGGGTTTGATACATGGTATCATTGTAGAAAAATTGAGGTTCCCTTAAAAATCCTGTTTTTTATAGAGGAATCTTCAAAGGAAACATAAAAATTTACTTTATCCAAAAACAGAAAGGTAGTGTAAACTATTTATATATTTAAATAGAACATATATATATATAATATTAATTATATACTTGATAATAATATAATTTAAAATGGGGATAAATAAATATAATGTGTATCCAAACTATAACAGGGGTGGTTTAGATGATCCCTTACCTTTATGTTTAAAATTTTTCTTCCCATGCACTTAACTTCCTATATAATTAAATTAGGTTCATTAAATATATACCCAAGAACCGTATTCATATATATTTAATTTTATAAGTTCCATTTATTATATTTTGGTACTTATTTTTTTATAGTTTTGTCTTACATCATTCACTTGGGGTTGTTTATTTAATTTATTTATAATACTTTCTATTTTGTTTATCATTTTTTTTTAAGTTTGGGGTCGAAGCCTCAATTTATTATTTAAAGAAAAGACCTCTTTAGTGTGGGTAGAGGGGACCAATTACCTAGCCCGAAGGCCCAAGGCCAAGTGGCCTGAATACAAGGTTGAAATCCCATTTTTTTTTCCAAAGGACCACTCGTTGAACAGTACTGCTATAGTACATGCGCTGCTACAGTACCCGCTGCCGCTACAGTACCCTGCAATAGTGCCTTTGTCGCTACAGTGTCTCTGCTGCTATAGTTCTGCCGCTACTACAGTACTAATACAGTTAACCATAAATTTATCCCTACCCAGATTTGATCCCGAGTATTTTGAATGCCAAGTAGGAGCTTGTACCACTTGGGTACAAGGTGTTGTACCACTTGGATGCCAAGCAGGAGCTTGTACAACTTGGCCCAAAGGACTCCTCTGTTTTGTTTATCATGGTAAAAGGTGTTGTAAAATAGTTTTAGAATATCCATAATTGAATATTTTTATTTTATTTAATATTATATTATCAAAAAAATTATATAGTTAAATAGTCTCTCCATGAATGGACTCGATTTAGAAAATTTATATTAATATGTCATTTTTACATTTAAATTTACTATAATCGTTTATTTCTACCATTACTTATGGACTTTATAATATAATAATTCCAAAAATGTTAATGTTTTAGTAAATAACACATTTTATACATCTAATACATGTTTAATTCCATTCATTTTAGTTGTTATGGAAAATGAAATACAAACATCATCTCATGGAGGTGGTAGTCCACACGTACACACAGATGATACTCTTGTTTTCATAGACTAAAAAGAAAGTATAAAATAAAATATATCATAATTTAATAATAATTATAATGTAGAAAATATAATATTATCTTATTAAATTAAATTTAGAACCATCCATGAAATACAGTAATGAAAAACTAAAATCATCACTTCATGGAGGCGATAATCAGTGCACACGTACTAACAATGATTCTTATTGTTCTTTATAGACAGAAGAGAATAAAAAATAGGTATACCATTATTATAATAACATATAAACAAAACAATTACATCCATTATATTATTATATTATGGTTATGGTTGGTTTCTAAAATAAATCATAAGAATAAACATTAAGAAATATGTATTTCCAATGTTGTGACCTTGAATTTCCTCTTGAAGAAGGCTTTAGATTTGAAGGAATTATGCTATTTTTTGGTAACTTGGGAATTAGTTTGTGTAACATACTTAAATAATGTAACACCCCAAACTTACATGGTACGCTTCTCTTTGAATAATACAGTAGCGTGTGTTGTACGCAACTTCAAGTTCTAACACACACCACAACAAATCAAACTAGCCATTATGAATAGTAATAACCACTTTTTGAAATTTTATAAATTTTATCTTTCAAAATTGACTTCATTTTAGGATTTTTAATATCTAAATTAGATTTGGGTGAATTTTTGGTACTTTTCTGATAACTTTCATATTTTGATGAATAGTGAAAATTACTAAATTTTAATTAAAAACAACTTTTTTAATTGAAATAATTAAGAGTGATAAATTATGAATTTGAGTGGTTTTAAAGTATATTTAAAATATATTTTTACCATTTATTACAATTTTGGTCATTGAACGTAATTTCACATTTAAACTGAACATTAACAAGTGCCAATCTTTTGAAAGTTATTATTTCTTAAAAACACGCTTTTTGTTTTGACAGCAGGAATTAATTTTAAATTAATTTCTACCACTTCTGTGTTTTGAATTTGGAAAAATGGATTCCATATTTGTAATCATGATATCTAAATATGTAAATAGGTAGTTTTTATTTTTAGACATTTTGAATAATTACTTCGGTAAATATTTTATTTACCATGGTTAAAGGGTAAATCCGGAAAATAAGGGTAAACAATAATATTATAATAATAATAATAAATTACCATAAAACATGTCCTAACCCTATTGGTTGATACATTTCCGACCATGGGCATATCTGGGTCAATTTTGAGACCCCATGTATCCACTTGTAAGTGATAATGACACTTTATATTAATTAAGTTAAAGTAAATACAAAAATGATATAAGCATATATCTTTTAGAAAAACAATTTTTAACTAGGGTTATATATGTTATATTTTTGACTATAAATATTCATTAGAAATCTAAAACAATTTCATACATAATGGTATTTTATTTATAATTTTTAGACATTGAATAATTAAATATATTTATGACACAATAATGATGCAGTATTGTTCTTATTAATGAAAGAATCAAATAATTGGTATTATAAATGTTAAAATAAATATAATTTGAAAGTTTTGATGACATACATGAATTTTATTGGTTAATATTACATGTTATTATTTATTAAATGAATTTGGTTCGAATTCATAAAGTTAATAAGACTTTAACAAAAATCAATTATTGAATAGTGTCAAAATTGACATAAATGAGTTTTTAAAACAAATATTATATTATTAATTGATATTCTATTACTAAAAATATAATTTTAGGCCAAATGACTTATATAATGATATTTTTATTATTAATGTACCACTTGGAGGTCTCTTGGAATTTTATATTAAGTTTATTAACCATATAATATAAAAATACAAAGTGTCATGGTTAATGTCAAACTAATTAACTAAGAGTTAAAACTAAAAGATAAGGTTAATAAAGTGACCCAAACCTATCTAAAACCTATTGGTTGAGTTTTTTCTACCTATACCCACCTTATAATTTAAATAATACACTTTGTAGGCATTATAAACCGAATATGGATTTATTATAAAATAATATTTCTAGCTTTTCCTAAGGTGCCCCTCACCCCTCTTATAAAAGGGAACTCCCCCTTCTCTCAATTTCATACCCTCAAATATTTTTGGTTAGGCCAACCCCTGCCCAAATACTCTCTCAACTTCCCTCATATCATCCTAGAGGCCCTCATTTGGTCAGAAATCCAACTTAAGGATCCCTTTTGATCAAATCAAAAGGAAGAACCTGAAGAAGAGGTAATGATTTCACCACCCTCTTTCAATTTCCTTTCTACTTCCACTTATTATTTATTTGTTATTTCCATTCTAAAATAATAAATCCAGTATATACTATATAATTTTATGTTATTATAAATATTTTACAACCATATTCAGCATTCTATCCATCCTTTGAATGACATGTCACCATATGTGCGTACGTACGGCCTACCGTCTCCACGTCGTGGTGTAACTGTTATTCAATATATTATTATTTGTATGGGTATAATAATGATGTGTAATTCATGTAAATAATAAATATAAAATGATAATGATTCTTTATATATGATATTCCATCCAATTATATATTATTTTTAATATCAAAAGAATGATATTGTCACTCGTGCGTACGTACGGATTACCGTCTCCACGAACGTGATGAGATTCATTCCCCATCATATCCATTCAAGACTAAAGTTCATTTGATGATTAAAAATAATGTTTAGAGACATGATATCATTCTGGATATGAATAATATACATCCCATCTATAAAAAATATGTCTCACATAACAAATAATACAATGGAAAACGAACCTGTTAACACCTGAAACAACGATAATACTAAGATATTATTAACAAATCAATGTTAAAAGATCATGTATGATATCATATTAATGTATATGATCCTTTTATAATTCAATAACAACTATTTCACCATTATACATGAGGTTAACCTACCCTCTAGCAAGGAAAAAGTACAAAGTAAGGGGTTTCTTATCTCACTTTTAATTCTGTGAGATTTCCATTGTTCACCACTTATTTATTGCATGTGGTGTGAGTACTGTCCATTATTGTATTCATTGTGTAATATACTTTAATTTATGAATATCTAAATCATCATTGTATGATCTTTATTTCATGGTTTTATGTTTCGTAAGTTACCAAATCGATAAGGGAATTTGAAATTTCAATTTTCACTCATTTGGCTTTACGCATACTTCATTGATTATTTTACTCCAAGATTATGTGTGAAATCACTATTCATTTTCTTACGTCATAATTTCCACTCCCCTTTCTGTGGATATACTTTTGATACACATAATCACTCCATTGATAAATTCTGAATTCATCGATATGAACTTGATAAGAGTAATTTTAACTCAATCTCCATTTGTTGAGTTAAATATCCAAATCTTTGGTGTTGTTTTTACAAGAATATGTGTGAATGTACTTTGATTGATTTACACTGAATATCAAATAATATTGAGTGTATTTATATTTTTCACACATAATTATGTCAGTGATTTATCCTTAACCTAAGGATACAGTCTTTATAATAAATTTCATCTCAATTTACATTCCATTGAGACTTCTTTGTTGTTATACACCAAATCACTTTTATATAGTGTATATAATGTACTTTGACATAGTATATAATGAATCCCTTTATTATCATGATATTATAATGTTTTGATGACCTCAATTATTTGAATTCAAGTGTCTCTCTTTTTGTTAGGAACCCTAACTAAAATATCATTTTAAATGTTTTAAAGATTTATTATTCTAGATCTTTCTCATTAATGTCCATGTTTTAAACATGGTTTTAAGGATTTATTTATATGGACATTAAAGTTTTAAAATTAAAATTCCTTTTAAAATTTTCAAAGTGGTATGGGACACTTTGATTCAAAAATCTATTTTTGAACGACTTCTTGAAAAATAGTGTGACTTTTAAATGTTTCAAGAAAAAGGGGGATATTTCTCTCAAATAATTTTAATGATTACTTTCATCTATGTCGATATCCTTCATTATTCTCGATTAAGGTTAATCTGTAACAATACAATCTTTCATATTTTATTTAATGTGTTATGTTTGACTGTGGATGTGTTATTTTTATACCATTCATGGTTTGTGGATAAAGTATTGACATTTCGTATGCTAGTTTTAATACGAATGTTTATGTTATGTTTCAAAATTTTCATATGAGGAATGCATTGGACTTATTAAGTGATGGGTGGAGCCCGCTATAGCTCCTCGATGCATCAGTAGGTCTCATGGGACAAACTAGTGTCATGTCACAAGGTCTTGACGAAATCTTATTTGTAGTCTTGGTACAAGACATTCACTATGTGGTTATGATAGTTTGGAATTATGCATTCCATAATTATGAAAGTGGTTATTGATATTGCATGTGATTATTCGAATAGTATAATATCCATGTGAATAAGTAAATGGAATTATTTAATTTTATTTTTTCCATATTATGCTGAAGTTCAAGTTTAAAAGGATTTTGTTTTAGTTATACATTGCCTTAAATGTTTATGCTTATTTATGAAAGTTTCCACTATATTGTTATCCTTACTGATCATTTGAGCTCACCCCTTTCTAGGGTTTATTTTTCCTAGGATGAGAAGAAGTATTTTATGAATGACCTGGAGGGATAGTATGAAGATATGAGTGTGGTCTATAAAGATAAGATGTTGTTTTAGTTTTTCCATTTTATCATGTAATGTAAGACTTATGAATGTATCTAGTGTTTCCAAGGCTACTAAACTAATCGGTCTTCCGAGACTTGATCCTTTGTGATCATGCCAATGTTATGTAATAATGCACCGACTCTAGGTAACTAGGGTCAGGGCATTAAAAATAAGATTAAATTTGGGTAATTTTTCAAGGAAAATTATAAATATGTGTGTTTTATTGGAATGTTGAAATTCCACCTTTTATAAGTGATGGAGAGGGAATTTTCCATGGAAAAGAATGTTAAGTAAGGGGTAAGAATGGAATGACATGAAATTTACGTGATTTCGGTGAAGGAAGGTCGGTAATACATTTAAGTAAGAATTTAGAACCAATAAAATTATTTCTCAAAGGTCTTAAGTTCAAATTAATTTAGGAAAATTTTAGCCAAATAACATTAGTCATTTAAACACTTATTACTCTTAATTAAATATTATTCATGTCAATTATTTTATTAGTAAAAAGATATTTATAACCATATAAAATCTTTTGGCATGATAATTCAAAAAAAATTCTCCATTTAACCTTATTAATTTCAAAAATATTAAAAAATATGATTTTTAATTAAACACACATAACATATAATAATTTTTTTTAAATAAAAGGGTGTTATTGAAATTTAAACTAAGATAATTTGTTGAAATTTAATTATTTTCATGATAGTAGTTGTTTAAAAAAATATTTATTTATCATTAAAATCAATCAAAAATTGAATATCACTCTGAAAAGTTTTAGTTAAAAGAAACAAATGAAAACCATTTTTAAATTTTAATAAAATGATGCTTAACTACTAAAATATTAAAATATAATTTACAAGTTCAAAATAACATTTTATATTTCATAATTATACCCTTAAAATATATTTTTGATCAATTAAAATATCTTATAAACTTTTATGCCTTGCAAATATATTGGTAATATGATAAAAGTCATTATTTTAGAAAAAAGTGTATTTTTTCATTATTCACCTAAAAACTTATTTTAGAAAAAATTTAAAAAAATAATCTTATTTTAATATGAAAATTAAATAAAAATGATGTTAATTTTTAAAAATTAAATTTAGAAAATTTTAGAATTCAATTTTTAAATAAAATCATAAAATATTGTCAAAAACTATTCATATCGAAAAATATATTTTTAAAATATTATCTATTATTTTTTATTTTCAAGTAATATATATTAAATGGATGATAATTCTTTGTATATTAATATCTAAAAGTGATATAGGTTCATTTTAATACATTAATACACAACAAAAGTTATTAATCTTAAAATAGATTTTATATTGATATGTCCATTCGATTCTATAGATAAAACTACATGTTGATATCATACTAATTTCTATTAAAAAACCCCTTATAACCTCTACATAAGATATAAGGGTAATATAACCAATTTATGAAGTAATGGGTGATGATTCAACTAGCTTGGATTTCAAAGAAAAATATACAAGCTTAGGCTCTTTCCCACAATATATTTCTCTCAAGTCATAGTTGCTCGAGTTAGGCATGGTATTGGTCCAAGAAAAACCATAGTAAATCTACCTCCATTCCCATATTATAAAAATGGGAATCATATAGGAGAACCCCTCTTCTAAATGTAATTTATTTATACTTTATTTATAGATTTTTCAATATGGTTACTTTCATTTATATGAGCTAACTTAATGGATTTGTTTTAACAGTCATGTTTAATATTCAAAATATATCAATTTTTTTAATAATTTTAATTTTCTATAGTGTGTGAAACACACTATTAAATATATAATTTATTTAAGGAGGATATACAATGAAATATTAGGTTTTTATATTCCACCCCCTTAAAATAATTTCATCCTCAAATTTAATTATCATTAACTTATAGGAATAACTAAAGGTGAGGAAAAGATTTACATGACTCAAGATATTATCTATAATAATATATTATCCTAAAAATCATTGGGAAGACTATAAAAAATATATTTTCCCTAAAAATTTAAAGTAAATTTATCTCATATCTTGGTCTTATAGCCCACATGATGATTTTTTTTCTTCATAGATAATTCATTGTTGGGGTTGGACTAATAAATGATCACAATTGATTAGAATGTTTTTCCCTATTCTTAAAATTAATAAGGAATAAAAGTAAAAATAGCTATTCTATTTTCAAAATCAAGTCATTTTTTAGAGGAGGATATTATGGTTTGAACAATGTTTATTGCCAAAAACATCATAATAATACCACTAAATATATTCCTTAAAATAAAAAATCACTAATGATGGTGAATTTATGTCCTTAAAAAACACCCTAGATAAAATAAGGTCTATAAAACCAGAATACATCTACTAATTCATGGTGGAGGGTAACTAAAACCTAATTACCACAATCCTCTCAATCAATAGTCATTGAATAGGTTTTTATATGATCCCTATGTATAAGAAGTTTTGGATTCCTACCATCCTCATCATTCCTTGGATTTGGGCATTTACATGGATAATACTCTTGTTCTCTTCACATAATACATTGAATTATTAGAATACCACTTAGATTAATTATATCTTATTTATTTTTTTTAACTAAAATATTAATTTTAAATTTACATTTTTATGATCAATGGTCTCCTTTAACTTAAGTAAAGAATCTTCCATTCCCCTTAAGTAAATTCCCTTAGTGTTTCTTAAATTATTTTTTACATATATAAAATTGATCATTTTTCCTCCATTATCTTTATCACCTGATATTTAATGAGAGTCAATCTTTCTATACTTTGGTGTGTTTGCGGCTTTGAATATGTTCACGTTGTTAATCATATTCTATGATAAAAATTTTTCATAATCACAAGGTTTCTCATTCAGCTCCAATTTTGTTGGGTTGTTCATTGAGGTAATCTCTACATTATCCCTCACACTCATGGTTCCTTCGAGTTACAACCATTAATAAAACCATAAGGGTTGACATGAGTGAAAAAAAATTATAATATTAGGATATTATAATAATCATAAAATATAATGAAAACTTAAAAATTATTGTTCTTTTACATTTTCACATTGTCCCATTATTCCTTTAGTTCAACCTATATTAATCTTAGTTTGATCTAGTTTACTTTAAGTTGGGTTATCTTATATATCTCAACATAATCCCTCAATGTACCTAGTAAATAAATCCTTCAAAGTGGTTCATAAAGATCATATTATCAACCAAAGAAAATCCCCCAAGATTGTCACACCAAGTGTGTAGTTAGGTCTCTGTATCATGCACCAGGTGACGATTGAGTTAATACCCAACACGCCCTTTTGGGGTATTAATTATAGGTAAAATAGTTTAATAGCATGCATCCACTTGTAATATCCCAATAAGGATGTTACTTAAATAACTACACAATATCTACTTTACTAAAACATCAGGATGTTATCATATACATTGAGTCATCACTTAGACTATTCCATAGGGTTTTTGCTAAAGTTATCTCAACTAATCTCAAAAAATAACTAATCAATTATCCAAAAATAACTATCTCCTCCTGTGATACCAATTATCACAACCCAAGTCTTAAACATACTTTATCTAATGATTCTAAAAATACTTTTACAACAAAAACACACTAAGGATCAGGAGGTCTAATGTATTTTTAATATTAGATACGTAAATACAACTTCTTAAACAAAAACTCAGAATCTATATTTAAAACTCATAATAGTGGTCCTACTCCCATAAGTCCTATAATACTACATGGGATATCTTGTAGAAAAATAAATAAAGTAAATGGTGAGATAAAAACATAGTAAAGGAATAAACCTGGAAAATAATACTTAACATGAGTCTCGAGGCATAATGTGATATCATAAAGAGAATGATCATAAGCATGGGAACATGGCATAAGGAAATGATATTATAATATAATGGGATCATAAATATGTTTCAAATTGTGAACAAAAACATCATAAGAATATTCTGATTATTACTCCCAAAGCCAACATTATCACATACTAAGGATTACTCTCTAAATGATCCTTATATACTAAGTATTACTTTATAGGATATTAAAAAGTATTATGTTTACTCCCCTGTCCCATACAAAGATTATCATAAGATAATAACATTACCCAATGAATTATAAGGATATAACATTACTAACCATCATAACCAAAGAAAATATCCATCATAATATGTATAGGCTTATGTATTCCACAAACAAGAGAAAAAATCCATACATAAATCAGAAGAATGATAATACCCATGAGAATACAATGAGATTCACAACCTTGTCTTAAGGAATAACAAAATGCTATGTCATTTTGATTTTCAATAGAAAAATATAATAAATAATTTTAAACATTCATAATTTCAAATATGAACATGGGTCTTGAACATGGGTAGTCATTTGAGAAAATAATTCTTAAAACTATTTGAATAAGTAAGAATAAAAAGAACCATTTAGGTGATGATTTCTGAAATAAGTGAAGGAACTTTTAAATAAGAGAAAGGGGAAAATATTTTATTTTAATATTATAATTTAACTAAAAAGGTTTTCATGAAACAAATAATCTTTTCTAAAAACATTAAAGGATAAATCACTGTATGGGGTGATATTTGACATGATTGTAAACAAAGGGAATTTCCCTTGAAAATCATGTTTACTTTAAAGAGAAAACTTTATAGAGAACTTAAAAATGAACATTACCCAATAATGAAAGGTAATTTAAACTAGGTATATATGTAAAGAGTGTATACATATGGTGTATTAATGATATACTTGAGAAGAAGATAAATTAAAATGGTGGTAAAGAAAGATAACATATAACCAAATGGTAACAGGGGTGGTTCTGAGGGTTCCCTACATTTATGTACAAAATCATTCCAAAAATTCATTTAAATTCTTGTATAATTAAATTAAATTCATTAAATATATACCCAAGTACATTATTCCTCTATATTTAAATTAAATTCATTAAATATATGTCTATGTATGTTATTCACTATTTAACTTTCTAGATCTTTTATAACTATTTATACAATCATGAAGGTCATATTTAATTACCTTTTTCATTTCTTCCATATGATCCCCATTATCATTTACACTGGTATTCATATCAAATTATCCATAAATTAAAGTATCATCCTAGTCAGTATGTATTTTTATTTTAACCCTGTGTTTGGTCCAATATTTATAGACCATGTTTATTCTTTGAAAAAAAATGTTCTCCAACTTCATTGAATGAATTTATCTTGAATAACAGAGATAACGGATTTGAGAAGGGTCATATGAATGATCTATTGAAAATGTGAATAAATATTTAACTCCATCCTCATACACTTTTTTTATACAATTAGAGTCCATCCATTTTCGATTCATATCCATCCTATTAGGTTCATAAAATACTCATTTTGTATAAAAAATAAATAAATACACATAAGGTATTCAAAATTAAAGAAGAATTATATAGATACTAAGAATAAGGGGAACCCAAAATTTGAATGTTATCAGGGATGATTCCTAACAATTTATCATTTTACATAAGGGTGACATGAAAAGAAACAACTCGGCGTAAACATATGGTTGTTGGTCCAGGTTCTTGATTTGATGTTTTATGGGACAAAAGGCGGTAATTATAGGATGGTTTATATATCTTTTATAGGTGGAATTATAATAAGATGGAGGAGTTGATTTATATTCATTTCTTCACATGGTACGTGGTGGTCCAAGTAGTATTTCAATTATAGGGTGCATATGAATTGAAGTTGATAATGTTTTACCAGATGATGAAATAACCAACTTCACCATAGGTTAAAGAAGTTTCCTAGTGGGATCAAAAAAATCCTCATCTCAATATAATGATTTAAGTATAATCCCAAATACCTAGTATCAATTAAAAATAAAACTCAACCTCAGTGGAACCAATAGAGAGTATCAACTCTGGAAAAATGTTAGAGTGAAAACTGGGAGAAAGGTTCAAAAAAGACAGAAGTAGATATGAATGTTTTGAATACTGGTCATGATACCAAGTTAAATATTTAATTGTAGTCTCATTGAAGATTTAAATAGAGTTATGGGAGTCCTCATCTCAAACTAAGACATGTCACAATTTGAGTTTTTTTATATGGATGTAAGTATTCCTTCACCTCAATTATATTAAATTTATCTTAATAATCTTACCATTGTTGATTAAATAACTCTCAATATATTTCTACCTTCTTACAAAATGAAAATATAGTTATTATTATTTAATAAAAAATACTAAAAATATATTATAATTTTAAATAAAATCAGTACTAAAAATTCAGCCTTTAATAGTGCTAAAAATAGGCTATATTAGTACTAAAAAAGAACTGTCTACGAGAGCGCTTATAAATGGTACCTTTATCAGTGCTTTTTTAATATTGATAAAGGGTGACTTTATCAAATCCTTTTTAGCACAGATATAGGATGACTTTAACAATGATAAAAAGTGATGATAAAGGGGGCCATTATCATCTCTTTTTTTAGTGCTATTAAAAAATTTGAAAAAAATTATTTTTTTTACACAACACAACACCCACACTTTCTGAGTGCTAAAAGCACCCTTTCTCAACACTTTACACTCCCCAACCCACCAACACACACCCCCAACCTCTGATAGTCACTGGTGAATAACCCACACCACCCTTCCTCAATGCTTGAATGGCTCCCCCAAATACATGATCGTGCTGGGAATTGATCTTGTGACCTCCCTTTTGTGCTCCAACTCCCTTTACAATTCTTCCGATCATGTTTTGTTTTATATTTTATAATTCTATTTATTAGTATATATTTAAAACTGTGTGATATATATATACACTTATATTTATTTAAATATATTATTTATTAATATTCATTTATATATACTAGAATATAAATATTAATATAAATATATATGTTTATTAATACACATAAAAATGTATATATAAAAAATATATATGCATTTTAAGAAGTATATATATTTTTATATGTTTATAATGTATAAAAATGGATAGATATTGTTTTGAATAAAATGGATAATAATTAATTTCATATGATTTATATAATTATTTTAAATGAATATTTTAAATATATCTATATATTGATATATAAATTTTATACATGACATATATATTTATATGTTGATATATTTACATATATATTTATAAATATTTAAATGTAATTGTGTATTTAGATGTAATTTTCTCATAATTTATTTATAAATATTTAATGTAAATAAATTTACATACTAGATTTAAGGATAATGATATATCTATAAAAATAAATTTATATAGGATGTATATACATAATATTGATACATGTACACATACACAAATATTTACACACACACATACACATTTAAATTTCGCTCATACACATACAAATATTTACATATATATATTTATTTATTTATTTACATATATTAGAATATGCATATAAATATATATTTTTTTATTGAAACATGCATGTTTATATAGAAAATTACTTATATAGGTATATATATACATATTAATGCATTTTTATAAGGTAAATAAACTGGAATTTTTTTTACTTTAAATAAAATAAATAATAAATATTTATTTCTATTTGGTTTATATATTTAAAAATATATTTTTATTTAAATATGTTTAAATATGTATTTATAGAATTGATTTATTATAAGTAAATATATGAATATATGAATATATTTGATTATAACTAAAACTAAATTATGAAAAATGATAAAATTTCAAAAAAATAATATCTATATGAATGTTATGCCTATGAATAAATCTAGACCCCAGTAAAAACGGAAAATAAGACTCTTAAAAGAAGCTGAAATACTATGGAATATTAAAAAATAGGGTATCCCAACTAAGAACAAAGTTTTATAAGACTTATGGTCCTTTTTAGGCCTCTAAAACGTGAATGGGGTTCTCTCTAATCACTAAGGTGTAGATATCTTCGTAGGATTTGATTTGATATATGGTAGGATCAAAAGTTATGGGTGTTTGAAGTTCAAGTCATGTTTTTACTTATCTTAGACCATTCATTAATTCATATAATTTTTATGTTATCCAATTATTATTGAATGACTACTACTCAATAACAATTAGAAAATTATAAATTAATAAAAAAATTAATTATTTTATAAGCCATTTTCACTAAATTTATTTTATATTAAGTGTAAATTCATATTTAGCCTTATCTAAATCATATTTTAAAAAATATATTATATTTATATCAATATAATATATTTTTATATTAATATTTTTTTTTAATGAAATATATTTTATTTTATGAAATATACCCTTTTCCAGCACTAGAAAAAAGAAAAGATAAAGGGGTGATGTTATCAGCACTAGTAAAAAAGCATGATAAACACCCCTCATATCAGTAATTCTTTACTAGTGTTGATAAAAGGCCCCCTTTATCAGTGTTTTTTTAGTAGCACTAATAAAGGTCTCCCCCACCTTTATTAGCACTGATGAAAGATCACCTTTATCAGTACTTTTTTAGTAGCACTAAAAAAGTGACCCCTTTATCAGTGCTTTTTTATTAGCACTGATAAAGGCCCCCATTATCAGTTTTTTTCTAGCATTGATAAAGGGGACCTTTATTGGTGCTTTTAACTAACATTGGATAAACCCTAATTTGTAGTAGTGAATGGTCCGAATAATTCATCTGATGAAATAATTTGGAGCATTTATTTTATATGTAAATAAATCAATATTTAACTGATTTTAGAATTAAAAATCTGAATATTCTCGTTTCTAATGTTATTGAGTAGATTATCTAAATTATGAAATGTTAACCAAATTCTATAAAAATCATTCATCTATATAGAATGAATATTCTTTTTAATCATGAACAAAAAAACTTTTTTCATATAGGATATAAAAAAATTTATATACATGAAGTAATAAGAACTTTTAAATTATAAAAAAAAATTCAATATAATTATAGATTTAATTTCCCCAATTCTAATATAGAAAACCTTTACTTTCTATTGTGTATACTCATAGGGAGTAAATATTTACAGAAGTGGGGCACTACAAAAGAAAATTCAGGATAATTAATATACTTAATAATGATCTGAATCATTCTATTGTATAGTTCAATTTTTGTATCATTCTTACAAGAATTCATTTTTAACTGAACATGAGGTTGCCAGTTTGTGTTGAAAAATACCTACAGTAGATGTTCACGATAATGAAAATATTAAAAGGATTGGAGTTCTTCTTCCTATTAATAGACACAAATGAGCATAATTGTTTGATTTGAATCCATTGGAGTATGAAGGATACCTGGAACATGGCTTCTTCTCCCTCATCTTTGAGGTTTGATCCAAGCTCTCACTCCAAAATTTCCTTAGGATGTGGAAGGAGTGGGAAAGTTTGGGTGATTGATACTTTCCAATGGAAAAATGCCACATATGATTAATTCAAAGATATCTCATATGATTAAATATACATACAAGATCCATAAAAAACTATGTACGATTAAAATCATACACAATATTTGGCCACCTACAAGTATCGTTCACCCGAAATTGAATTCAAAAGAAAATATTAAGGTTCAGAAGAATCGAGTAGACCAGTGAAAGTGTGAGTTCGGTGGTGAACCAGGTCATATCCCCACTCGATGATGACATTTTTGGGACTGAAAGAAGTAGTGTGTAATGGTGGTGTCATATTTGGTATGTGTAAGGGAGGTGACACATTTCGAGCAGAGCATTAGATGGATAACGACACAAATAATGGAGATAACGATGAGTATAAATAATCACATACATTAGGTTTTGAGAGGGTCGATTTCTCTAAGATGGTCGAGGGGGAATGACGGCAGATGTAGGCTTCCATAAGATCTTGAACAGTGCAAAAGAAGTGGGTGTTGTTAGCCTTGGATTTATAAGATATAAAAAGGTTTTATCAGCACTTTCAAAAAAGCACTAATAAAGATGAGTTTTATCAGCAGTAAAATAATAAGCACTGAAAAAACCTATGATTATTAGTGCTTTTTTAATGATGAAAAAGATAAATCTTTATTAGTGTGATAAAAGCACTGATAAATACCTTTCTTTATCAACACTTGAATTTTAGTACTGATGAAGATAAGTTTTATCAGTACTTTGTATTGTGGCGTTGATAAAAACCCATATTTATCAGTGTTTTTTTGAATGTGTTAATAAAAATTGTTTATAATAAAATACTAAAATATTAAATAAATATGTATTAAAAATGGATAAATTAAAAAAAAGTAAAATATAATTGACATTATCAATGAATATATAATCTCAAATGCATGAATGTAAAAAATGATTGAAAATGAATAATTAAAAATGAATAGACTTCTAATATTAAAAAATGGATAAGTTTTACTAATTTTACATATTATTAAACAAATTAAAAATGGATATACATTAAAATAAAGATGAATTCATATTGAAAATATTAAAACATAGAAAATAAATATGCATAAATAAATATTATAAAATGATTAAATTCCAAAAATATATAAATATTAATAAATATTAAAAATGTATAAATAATATTAACTGAAAAAATATTAAAAATGAATTAATAAAATTTCATATATATAAAAATTTTAAAAATGAATACGTAATATTGATTACATGAATTTCAAACATGTAAACAAAATGAATAAAGAAATAAAAAAAGTGCATTTAAATGAATTTATTATATAGATTTCAAACATTTTAAAAATACTAAAACTTAATAAATAAAATTCAATGAATATTAATCATATAAATTAAAAACATACTATGAGCATTAAATCATAGTAAATAATTATTTATAATTCATAATATTGACTACATTAGTTGTAAACATGTCCAAAAATGAAGAAAATGTTATAAAACATGGTTAAATAAACTAATAATATGAATTTCAAATATTCTAAAAATGTTACAACTTAATGAATATAATTGATTAAATATTAATCATATAAATTAAAATCATATTAAGAATATTAAAACTTAGTAAATAATTATGTATAAAAGAATATTAAAAAATGACTAAATTCCAAAAAAATATATAAAATTAATAAATATTAAAAATGGAAAAAATATGTGAAAAAATTCTAAAATTGAATAAATTAAAAAATATATTTAAAAAGTGAATTTGTGACATCAACTGCACGAATCATAGGTACATAAAAATTAATAAATAAATAATATTAATTACATAAATATAAAACTATTAAAAATTAATTATATTGAATACAAAAAATTTAAAATTAAAATGTATTTATAGGATTCAATTATATTAATTTAAAACACATTAAAAGTATTAAAACTTAATGAAAAAAATTAATTTGTATTAATCACAAAAATTAAAAAAATATTTAAAATATTAAAACATAGTAAATAAATATTTATAAATTTTGAAAAATGTCTAAATTCCAAAAATATTAAAAATTTATAAATATAAAAAATGAATAAATACTAAATGAAATAATATTTAAAATGAATAAATTAAATTTAATAAATTATAAAAATATTAACAATTTAAATTACAAAATTATTAAAAATTGCATTTAACTAAATTAATTGTATAAATTTCAAATGTCTTTGAAATGTTAAAACATAATAAACAAAAATAAATAAATATTATTCATACAAATTACAAACATATTAAAAATATTACATAGTAAAAAAATAAATATGTAAATAAATATTATAAAATTATTAAATTCCAACAAATATAATAATTAATTAATATTAAATGACAGAATATTAAAAAAGAATAAATAAAATTTAATAGATAAAACTATTTTAAAAAATGATTTTATAAGATTACTATATAAATTATAAACACATACAAAAATGAAGAAAATATTAAAAAAATGAATTTAGACGACTTAATTATATAAATTTAAAAAAAATATTAAAAAATATTCAATAAAATTGAATAAATACTAAACATATAAATTAAAAACATATTAGAAATACTACTTAGTAAATAAATATGTATAAATATTAAAAAATGAATAAATTACAAATATATTATATCAAAAATGAAAAAAAAATATTAAATGTGAAATAATATTAAAAATGAATAATACATGACACACATACACTTATACACATGTTCTATACATGCACATACACATATATACATAGACATATTTGTACATCCCACGCACATGTGCAAATACACATATACATCCACATGTGCGGAAGCATACATATCCACACATACAACATATATATACAAACGAATACACAAATCCCAAACATACGACATAATGCATACACATATACAAACATAGACATAGAAACAAATATATAAATTCAAATGTCACATATTAATAATACATATTCATTTATATTTTTATAATTTTTTTAATCATTAAAATATATATTAATATATTATATTTATATTAATTATATATTTTTTTTAATTAAATGTCTATTAATATTAATTAGTCAATATTTTTAATTAATATAAACATTTAATTAAATTATAAATCATTTGTCATTAAATATATGGCATATAATTTTGATTTATAATATATTCATATTATGTAAATAATATTTAAAAAAATTATTATTTATATATATATATATTAGGTGTTTGGGGGTACAATTACATTCAAACACACACACACTAGGCACGCATGCTAGAGAGAAAGGGCATATCCCCCCTATAAGGGGATAACTCACCCATCAAGCCTTATTCATTTAATTATTATATGGTCTGTAGGCCTAGTGAGGTATGAAACCCCATGACAAAAACTGACCCTTAGGTTCAATTTTTTTTCCGAAGGCCCCGACCTTTTTATTATTAAACCATGAAACATCTCTTTTAACTGGGTATAGGGAACCCATTACATGGCTTATAGTCCTGGTTTTCATTAATTCCCATTACAACATAGCAACCCAATTGAACTGACCTAGGCCCTCACTGAACCGTGTCCCACTCCTACCTCTGTGTTTTTGTCCCGCTTCTACTTCCCATCACTGTAGATCAAGTCCTTCCATCACCAGAAAGGTATTCTTAGACTGCTATTGTCACCTATAGCAGCCGCCTCACCCTCCGTAGTGTTATCATTGTTGCTAGCCCACACGTCCCACCTGCCATCATCCCAACGATGACCCTCAAGAAACATCATGTGTGTGCTCTACTACCTCGATGCTGATAGCCCATCCCTATCATCCCTGATGAAGTTGTTTCGTGGTCCTTCACCGCCGTAGAGATCATCTGCATTGTGCCCGCACAGATATTGCACAATCATTAGAACTAAGTCCCCCTTGTTGCAACTACTTGTCGTTGGAGATCACCACCCCCGATTGAACCCGAACGGGGTTACATGTTCCCATCACGTAACACCTGCCCCCAATAAACCCCCATGGGTGATGCAGCGTCTGGGATTTGATCCCATGAACTTATATATTAATATATGTATTTCAATGGCACATTTTTTTTATAAATATACCTTTTTTGGCGTTTTTTAGGGTTGAGTGCTAAAAACATTGATATGGCATGTCATCATTTACATTAAAAACAGGCATCGATAAAGGGTACATTTATTAGTGTTTTTTACCTGGTGCTGATAAAGGGTAGCGCTATTTATCATAGCTTTTTTAATAGTTCCCCATGATCTTGTTATCCCATGTCCCTCTCCCCACATTTCACTATTACATAACATGCTTTTAACAACGCTAAAAAAACAATCAATAGGGCTAAAAAAGCACTGATAATCTAGATGATATTAAAAAGGTGTCCCTTTATCTGCGCTAAAAAATGATGATAAAAGTCCAAAAATTAATTTTTTTTAAAAATTATGTGAATTAAAAAGTCATAGGTTGGCCACCCTACCCCCACATTTAACAACGCCAGCCCCTCCCTTTATCAGCACTCCAAGATCCCCCCCCCCCCACCTCGTAACAATGCTAGGATCTCCTGTTTTACTCGCTCGCACGCGCACCCCTTTTGAGTTTCAAACCTAAGAATTACCCCTCATGGATCTGCACCTTTACCAATCATCTATATTGTTTTTTTTTGTTTTATATGGTATATCTATTTATTTATATATATTTCGTCACATTTTTTATCCATATATATATATATATATTTTATTTATATAATTATTTTTAAATACATATATAAAATATGTTTTTTTGTGTGTGTGTTTATGAATATATTTATAAATATTTATATTTATTTACATATATTATACATTAATATTTATATACATATATTAGAATATATAGATTAATATATGTTTATATATTAATTGTATTGGTATATAAATATTTATAAATTTTTATTTTAAATAAAATGGATATTATTATTTAGATATGGTTTATATATATAAAAAGATATTTTATATGTAAATATGTTTTCATGTTTATTTATGAAATTAAATTTCTGTGTGAATATATACAAATATGTATACATGTGTGTATATTTAACTATAAATAAAACTACATTGTGAAAAATGATAAAATTTTAAAACCATAATATCTATATGAATGTAAGTCATGAGAATAAATTTAGTCCCTGCCGAAAAAATACAATAAGACCCCCTAAACGAGGCCGAAATTCCATCAAATCTTAAAAAAATTGGGAAACCTTGACTAAAAACTCTTATTTGGAGGCCTTCTAGGATTTTTTTGGCCTAAAAAAGTGACTGGGGGTTTCCTTGGTCACCAGGACATAGATCTATTTATAGACTTTGATTTGAAATATGGTTGAGTTAAAACGGACACCTGAATCAAAAGTTATGGTCGTTTGAAGTTCAAGTCATGTTTTCAACTTATCTTTAAATGTTCATTAATTCATTTAATTTTTATGGCATCCAATTGTTATTAAATGACTATTACTTGATAATAATTAGAAAATTATTAATTAATAATATTTTTTAATTATTTTATAATCAATTTTCACTAAATATCTTATATATTAAGTGTAAATGCGTATGTAGACTTATCTAAATCATATTTTAAAAAATATATTATATTTATTTCAATATAAATATATTTATATATTTATATATTATTTTTAATGATATATATATATATATAATGAAATATACATTTTATCATCACTAAAAACTGTTGTTTTAGCACTGATAAAAGACATACTTTTATCAGCGTTAAGAAAAGCGTTGACAAAGGGTACCCTTTATCAGCGCAAAAAAAACACTGATAGAGGGGGATCTTTATCAACGCAAAAAAGGCGCTAATAAATGGTTACTTTTATTAGAGATTTTTTTTAGTGTAGATAAAATATGTTATTATCGACATTTTTTTCATGTTGATAAAAGTACCCACCTTATCAATGTTTTTTAGCGATGATAAAAGGTAGCACTGGCTAAAGTCGAATTTGTGGAAGTGTTTGCTAACTGTTGTGCATACCACCCCACTCAATTGTGCATTAACCACTTCACACTTCCACACACCCCTCTTCTTACTATTTTATGTCGGTTTTTGTTTTCCTTTCAACAGTTTCACATATGAGTTTTGTTTGGTGTTTGAAGCAAAGTAGCATTGTATTGTAGTTTGTTTCCCTCTCACAGTAATATTAATTTTTTCTTTTCTAGGTTCTTGTCCTTTTTTGCGGTGTGTTTGGTATATGTTCAACATTTATTCCAACATTTGGTATCAAAGGAACGACACCATTCCTGTGATGATGAAAACCATGGATGGGATGCTTCTTCAAAATCCTCACTCGCATTAGATATCTACGACGATGGTAGTAGCGAAAGCGACAATGAAAACCAGAAAGTTGAGGTGCGATAGGTGGTGGAATATTAGGGATGCATGATGATCTAGCCCATGTTGACACACAGAAACTACCAATATTGGGCTTTGCAGATGAGGGTTAATCTATAGGCGTAAAGACTCTAGTAAGTGATCGACCCCGAGCACCCAGATTATTAGGATGATCAAATGGCCTTGTATGTCATTCAACGTGTTATGTCGTCTGAGATGCATACAACGTTCACTGTAAAGTACACAGCCAAGAAAACAAGGGATGCTATGAAGACCATGCAAATGGGTGCTGAATGTGGGTGCGAGGAAAAATCACAAACGTTGCGTGCAAAGTTTGAGGATATCCAGTTCAACGATGGCGTGACAGTTGATGATTTCACCTTGTGTCTCACCGGTCTCATGTACAATCTGATCCATTTGGGAGACAAGATTGAGGATGAGTGGGTAGTCAAAAAATTCCTTCATCACTTTGTTCCTCCTAGGAATACGTAGGTTGCTATTTCCATCGAGACTCTAGTAGATCTGAAGATAACTAAACTACCAAAAAAACAGGTTTTTGCAGCGCCACCCTTTAACAACGCTAAAAAAATATGGTGATAAAGGGGGTACCTTTATTAGCACTAAAAAAGCTTTGATAAAGGGCACTTTAAACAGTGTTAAAAAAAGCGCTGATAAAAGTACCCCTTTATCAGCGTTTTTTTAGTACTGATGAAGACACCCCTTTTATCAGCGCTTTTTTTAGCACTGATAAAGGGACCCTCTTTATCAGCGCTTTTTTTAGAAGCGCTGATAAAGACTCCACTTTATCAACGTTTTTTACAAGCGCTGATAAAAGTATACTTCAAAAAAATTCATTAAAAATAATATACTAATACATAAATATATTTATATTAATATAAATATAATATATATTTTTTAAATATGTTTTAGATAAAGCTAGATAGGCATTTTCACTTAATATATAAGATAATTAGTGAAAATGACTTATAAAATAATTAAAAATATTTTTTTTAATCAATAATTTGTAATTATTATCGAATAATAGTCATTTAATAACAATTTGAATATAAAAATATAAAAAAAGAACAAAAATTAATTGAAAACGTAACTTGAACTTAAAACAGCTATAACTTTTGATCTAGGTGTCTGTTTGAGCGGAAAATTTTCTGATATAAAGTAAAATAAAAAACAAATTCCCTTTATAAGGATGGGATGAAACATTTTCCCAAACTACCGTTGTGTGCGGGGGAAGTCTGGTAGAAGGAAGAGTGCCTCTTTAAAAGGCACCTTCTGTGCAAAACTTTTAAAGAAGACGCTAGATAGAAAAGCGCCTTCTTTAAAGGAACAAATAAGAAGGCACCTATGGATAAGACATCTTCTTTAGAAATTTTTTTAAGAAGGCGCCTACTCAAAAGGCGCCTTCTTAAAAAACATTTAACAAGGTGCCTTTTCAAAAGGTGTCCACCCTTTTATTTTTTTTTCCAAATAAAAATATTTTTTTATATGTATTTATTTGTTTTGTTTATATATACTGTGATGGATTATCTAAATAATAATAAAATTTGACTATTAACAATTTCTCATATTAAAAATAAATAATGAAATAAATAATATATATAATTTGAAAGGCGTCCACCCTTATATAATTTGATATTTCTTGTTTTTTTTATATAATATGATGGATTATGTAACTAATAATAAAAAATATGACTATTAATAATTTCTAATGGAAAATATAAATAATGAAATTAATAATATATATTTTGTTATCTGAAAAATTGTAATAATTAATAATCTAATCAATCTTAATTATTTTATTATTAATTTAGTTAATCATAATATTATTATTAAATATAAAAACATAAAAATAGAAAATAATAAAAATATTATTATTAAATATAAAATATGAAACTTATTATTTATAAAAAAATTAATATTAAATTCTAATAATAATAATATTATTATTATTATTATATAAAAATATTATTAATATTAAAAATATAATAATATTATTAATATTAAAAATATAATAATATTATTAATATTATTAATAATACTAATAATAATTAATATTAATATTATATAAAAATATAATTAATATTAACAACATAATGATATTAATACATATTAATAATAATAATATAGTAATACTAATAAATAATAATAATAATAATAATAATAATTTTATATAATAATAATAATAATACTTATATGATATTAATAATATAATAATAATATTATTATTATTATTATTATTATTATATTATTAATAATAATATAATATTAATAATAATAATATAATATTAATAATATAATAATATTAATAATAATATTTTCATATAATAATGTAAATAAATATTAATATAATATATAATAATAATAATAATATAATAATAATAATAATAATAATAATAAATATTATATATACTATGTAATATTATTAACAATAATTTAATATTAATAATATAATAATATTAATAATAATATTGATAATACTAATAATAATTCATATTAATTTTAATATTAATAATATTTTTATATAATATTAATATTAAAAGTAATATTCATATTCAAATTAATAATATTAAGATTTAATATTAATTATTTTAATAAATAAAAAATTTCTTTTTTTTATATTTAATAATAATATTTTTATTATTTTCTATTTTTATTTGTTTTTATATTTAATAATAATATTATGATTAACTAAATTAATAATAAAATAATTAAGATTGATTAGATTATTAATTATTACAATTTTTTTAGATATCAAAATATATATATTATTTATTTCATTATTTATATTTTCCATTAGAAATTATTAATAGTCATATATTTTATTACTAGTTATATAATCCATCATATTATATATATACAAAACAAGAAATATCAAATTATATAAGGGTGGATGCCTTTCAAAATATATATATTATTTATTACATTATTTATATTTAATATGAGAAATTATTAATAGTCAAATTTTTATTATTATTTAGATGATCCATCACATTATATATAAACAAAACAAATAAATACATATAAAAAATATTTTTTTTGAAAAAAAATACAAGGGTGGACGCCTTTTGAAAGGGTGCCTTGTTAAATGTATTTTTTAAGAAGGCGCCTTTTGAGTAGGCGCCTTCTTAAAAAAATTATAAATAAGGTGCATTATCTGTAGGCACCTTCTTATTTGTTCCTTTAAAGAAGGTGCTTTTCTGTCTTGCGCCTTCCTTAAAAGTTTTGCACAGAAGGCGTCTTCTAAAGAGGCACTCTTTCTTCTACCAGACTGCCCTCCGCACACAATGGTAGTTTGGGAAAATGTTTCATCCCAACCTTGTAATGGGAATTTGTTTTTTATTGTACTTTATATCATAAAATTTGTCTTGTTTGAGCTCTACCACATATCAAATTGAAGCATGTGACTAGCTATATTCCCTTAATGACATAAGTAAACCTCTATCATATTTTTGGAGGCCAAAAAGACCCAGAAGGCCTCCAAAATTGAGTTTTTCGTCAGGGCACCCTAATTTTTTAACATTTGAGGGATTTTCATCCTCGTTTAAGGGGGTGTTATTGCCTTTTTTAGGTGGAGACTGAATTTATTTCTAGGGCTTACATTCATATTGATATTATGGTTTTAAAATTTTATCATTTTTCACAATGTATCGTTATTTATAATCAAATATATAACAATATATACACATTTTTTGTATATTCACCCATAAAAATTTAATTTTATAAATAAATAATTAAATATATTTTCATATAAAATATATTCCTCAATATATTAACTTTATCTAAATAAAAATTAATAGTTATTTTATTTAAAACACCAATGTATGAGTATTGATATTCATATACATATAAAATTAATGTATAATATATATATATATATATATATATATATATCTGTGTGTGTGTGCGTGTGCATGTATTGACAAACATATATATGTTTATCTACATATTCTAATATATTTATATAGATATTAATATATAAAATATGTAAATAAATATAAATATGTATAATTTTTTTATAGATGCAAAAATATATATAAATATGTATATTTATGTATTTATAAACACACACACACAAAACAAATTTTATGTGTATTTAAATATATATATATATATATATATGAATATATGGATAAAAAATGTAACGAAATATATATAAATATATAGATATAGCATAAAATGAAAGACAAAACAATATAGGTGACTAATAGAGTCGCGGGTGCATGAGGAGGTGGTCTTAGGTTCGAAACCCAACAAAGGTAAGGGCTTGTGGGCGGGGATGAGCAAGTACCTAGGGTTGATAAAGTGAGAGGTGGAGGCTAGCGGTGTTAAAAGGGGGTCGAGCGCTGATAAAAGTGGGTGGTCCACCCTCATATTTGTAGAGATTTTTTAAAAAAACAAAATTGACCTCTATCACCATTTTCTTAGCGCTGATAAAGGGGTCTTTTAACAGCACTAAAAAAACGCTGATTCAGGACATTTTTATTAGCGCTGATAAAAGATCTCTTAATTGAATCACCTTTCTTTGAAATCGTGCAACCTCCATCAAAATAGTGAAGTTTGGTGACGTTCATGAAAACATGTTTATACTTCTAACACTGAGGGCTGTATTGCAGTCTTTTTCCCTCCAGCAATAATATTAAAGTTTGTTTTCCCCGTTCCATTAAGTTTGCTTTCCCCGTTCCAGTTCTTGTGCTGTTGTGTGTTGGGTGTGTGTTCAGCATTTGTTCCAACAGTTTCGAATATACCAAGGGAGCAATGACAAAGGAACAAAAGGAACAAAAGCCATCTGCTTTTCTGATGGAAGGAATAAGAACTGATCAATTGGGAAAGGGATTTTCAAATAACAGTTAAATTATTAATATGATGTGATTTAATATATACTAACGTAGCAGGAACAAAAAGCCTTCAGCGCTGTCATCATTGCCATACCAGAGAAAGGAGAATAGAAGGAAGAGAAAAAGATAGAAAACGGCACCCCTCCCACTGCCAACCGCAATGATTGGGTGGTGTAAGAAAAAGTGTATCGAGGCCTGAAAGGGAGAGGCCATGGACGGGCCTGGTTAGGGTGGGGAAAGATTGAGCGGCGGCGGTAGGGATATTCTCTGAGCTTGATCGCTGGACAAAAAAGTCATCTTCTTCTTTTTTTTTTTAAATACCTCATTCACGTACTTCTAAATCTATCCCCAACTATTAAAATATGGTGCAAGTCTATCTATTTGGGTGAAAACAATCTCTCTTTCTCACGCATGGACGACGAGGGCCCATAATTTTGTTTGTGAGCAGTACTTGGGCCTGCAGTGTTGTCATGTTGGGCCCCGAAATGGTGACCGGTCGAGCATATACAATGATGCGATCTCCCGGATTATGTTATACATTGCCTATCATGTTGTTTACCAGATTAACCGGTTTAGTACATATAATATTGACAGGGCTGTGCTGTGGCAATTCATATACAATGGTCAAGATCCACTAATTTAGGTGGTGACTTACCAATTTGTTTACACAAATTGTTTTATTACTGAAACAATGAGAAAGATTAATATGAATGTGTTTCAAACAAGAAATCAAAAAATGAAAGAAACACAAGCATATAACCGTTTTCAATCTTCATTGGACCTACATACACCGTGATAATACCACCTCCTAACATTTCATGACAAAAAGAAAAGCAGCGTATATATCCAAAAACAAGAAAGCAATAAACAATAGAGAAGCTATCCGATGAAACAAGCTCAGCTAAACCAGAAGCCGGTCCTCAAACACGTCACATGGAGTTAACATCTCATCTTCAAGGATAGACACATGGTACGCACACACTACCACAAAACTGGGTTTCCGCAGTTCCACCGTTTGACAGCGCTAAAAAACGCCGATAAATATGGTACTTTTAACATCGCTAAAAAAAGTAGTGTTAAAAGTTTTCTTTTATCAGTGCTTTTTTAGCGCTGATAAAGAGTTCCCTTTTATCAACGTTTTTTTATTAGCGTTGATAAAGGGAGTTCTTTATCAACGCTTTTTTTACTAGCGCTATTAAAGGGTATTTTTCAAAAAAATCATTAAAATTAATATATTGATATAAATATAATATATATTTTTTAAATATGTGTTAGATAATTATAAATAGACTATTACATTTAGTATATAAGAAATTTAGTGAAAATGGCTTAAAAATGTTTTAAAAAATATTATTAATTAATAATTTGCTAATTACCAGAGACTAATAATGATTTAATAAAAATTTGAAGACACAAAAAATCAAAAAATTTAACAAAATATCTAAAATAAATTGAAAACGTGACTCAAACTTTAAACAGCCATAACTTTTGATCAGAGTATCCATTTGAGCTCTACAACATAGCAAATAGAAACCTGCGATGAGCTTTACACACTGGCGATAAAAGGAAACCTTCGGTTGAATTTTTCAAGGCCAAAAGGTGCAGAAGACCTCCAAACCTGAGTTTTTAGTCGGGATACCCAAATTTTTTAACATTCAATGGAATTTCAACCTCGTTTCAGGGGGTCTTTTTGCCCTTTTTTAGTGGGAACTAAATTTATTTTGAGGGATTACATTCATATTGATATTATGGCTTTGAAATTTTATCATTTTTCATAATGTAATGTTATTTATAATCAAATATATAACAATATATAAATATTTTTTTATATATTCACGCATAAAAATTTAATTTTATAAATAAATAATTAAACATATTTACATATAAATTATATTTCTCAATATATAAGCTTTATCTAAATAAAAAACTAATATCAATTTTATTTAAAATACAAATATATGAAAATTTATATACCTATATAATGTGTGTGTGTGTCTATATATTTGTGTCTGTTTGTATTAACAAACTGATATATATTAATATACGAATAAATATACGGATAAAAAAATATAACTAACTATATATAAATAGATAGATATAAATATATATTAATATACGAATAAATATATAAATATATAAATATATAAATACAAATATACATGTATATATATAAATATATTAATATATAGATATATATATATATGAATATATGAATATATATATATATATATTAATATAACTAAATATATATTTTAATATAAATAAATATATATATGTTAATATAAATATATATTAAGATACGAATAAATATATAGATATATAAATATATAAATATATAAATATAACTATACATGTATATATATATATATTAATATACGGATAAATATAAATATATATATATATTAATATAACTAAATATATATAAATAGATAGATATAAATATATATTAATATACGAATAAATATATAGATATATAAATATATAAATATATAAAATATAACTATACATGTATACATATATTAATATATATATATATATTAGTATACGGATATATATATATATTAATATAACTAATTATATATTTTAATATAAATAAATATATGTGAATATAAATATAACTAAACATATATATATATATATATCATTAAATGGACAGCAAAATAATATAGAAGAGTGGTAAAGTGTCCAGGCGCACAATGTGAGGTCCAAGCTCGAATCCTGGCGGAGGCATGGGCGCATGCGGTGGTGAAGGGTTGTGCTAGCACTGTTAAAGGGGAGTGGTAGCACTGTTAAAGGGTTGGGGGCAGGGGTTGGGGCATGCTGGGTTGGTAGGGTCGTGCGGGGGCGAGCCATCCTGTTGAAAGGGGGGTCAAGCATTGTTAAACCTCCCCTCCAATTTGCAGAAATTTTTTAATTTTTTTAATTGTTTTAAACTTTTATCAGCACATTTAAAAAATCACTGATAAAAGTGGTCTTTTAACATCATTAAAAAAAGTGCTGATAAAGGACCCTTTTATCAGTGTTTTTTTAGTGCTGTTGAAAGGGGTCTTTATCAGTGGTGATAAAAGAGGCCCTTATTTATCTTTGCTGAGATTAGCAACGCTTTTTTAGCACTATAAATGGCCCTTTCTAGCGCTTTTAAAGGCCATATCTGTCATAGTGACACAAGAAGTAACAAAAAAGAAGCCAAAGAAACCGCTTATAGTGTCGAATTTCTTCACTGAGATTCAATAATGTGAATTAAGGTTTCTTAATTCTTTTTTCATATTAAATTTGTTTAATATATATATGCTGCCATTTTTTATACACGCTGGATTTTTTTTGTTGCTGAGCTTGCTGTTTACTGGGCCGGGTGTTGCGGCCTGTCTTTACCCGCATGACATGTTAGCTATCCGCTTTTCAATGGCTGTTTAATTATCCACCATTGATCTTTGTGTCACCCTCTCGCATCTGGCTGTACACTTGGTTCCTTGGCTGTTTGAGCCACTGTATTCAGTTTGGCTTTTCAGTTTCGCTACTGCTCTGTGGCACCCGTGGATTGGGCATACGTTTATCGAGAATTAGTCACTCACTGGGGGTTTCATCACCCTTGTCTGATGCTTCCCGAGACACCATTCATTCCCGGCTTCTCGGCTCCCATGTGTGGTGTTGTGCTCTCGGTTTCATCGGCGAAACCCTTGATCTGTTTCTTCGTTCTGCTCTCTTGCGAAGTGCCTTGGCCTGTCGTGCTCCCTCAGCCTCAACTCATGGCCCGACTCTGGTGGAGACGACAACCTTCCTGGAAGGAAGACGTGTGACCCCCTATCTTTGTTTGGCGATCTAAGATTGATGAAGCCAGAAGACCACAGTTGATCCATTCAACCCAGGAGGCCTCGCACCCAATGCCATCTTGAAGAGAATAGTATCGCCAGACAGCTTATTGTCCGACATTGTGAGTATAGTTCTTGGTTCTATTTTTGGTTCGCAAATTGTAAATCTTCCTCGTGTATCTCATGTTCTGCTTCTTCTTAATGGATTACCTTGTAGTGTATCCTATTTCTTTTGAGATTCATAAAAGCGTGCGTGCATTTGGTGTTCTTTCCATGCAGTACAACCACTAAGGGTCTGAACCACATTAAATCATCATGTCCATTTTCTTTTCTACATTCTTGTATTCGGTTCTGGTTCTTGCAATATCGAATTCACAGTTCCATATTCGATCTTAATTTCATTGTGGTTGTCCGGCTCCGTTTGCACTGCTCATCAACCACAACAAGTGGTATCAAAGCCTCCCTGGCCTACTGTCTTTTTGATTTCGATAATCTGTTTGCCTACCTTTGGGTTTCAATTTCTTTAAAAGTTGGTTGGTTTTGTTCTGTTTACAACTTTTATAAATCTATTAATTTGATCACCGTTTAACAGTTTCAATAAACTGGTTTTTGGTTATTGTTGTTTCCAGTTGTTATGTCCACTAAGCTAGATACCCTAAGAGGGGGGGTGAATCAGGGTATGACAGATTAAAACGACTGCCCCTTTTGATCTTGTTTTGCTTTTAGACAAAACCCTCTTCTCTCTTCTTCTCGATGCAGAGTATGAACAAACCTTAAAGCATGCACATGACTTAGCGATTTTTACTTGGTTCACCCTCAATGGGATACGTCCAAGGAGCATACAATGACAGTGGGCCGATGTACCAATTCCACTATAAGTGCACTGCTGTTTACAAGTTCGAAACGGACTCACTGTCCCTCCTGGTTTACAACCACTCACAATTTGAGAACTCACTGCTCTCTCAACTGAAGTGAGCTCACTGCTTCTTCAGAAGATCCACTCACAGTTTATAGACATGTAGGTCTCTTCATTTTCATGGAAGAATGCATCCTCAACTGTTGTTAGATGCTCTATTGAAGTTCAAAGTTCATCCACTGATTAATACCCCTTTTCCCCAGAACACTGAGCAATTCCTTTGAAAATACCATCGCAAAGCACCCTAGTTCGCGAGGCTCCCAATTTCACGAAACTCAAACAAGCCTTCACGAAGATCTTGCCTTTTCGCAAAGTTCAAGCTTTTGCAAAGCTTAGGTCGTCGCGAAGCTCTCGCCTCTTCACGAAGCACGCTCCTTAGAGCATGCAGCCTCGCGAAGAGCACTTCCTTCGCAGTGCTTGATTAGCCACTGCGAAGCACCTCTCTTTCGCGAAGAACACTACCTTCGCGAACCACCTTCACGAACTGAGAGAAAAAATATTTTCTTCGAAACCTCTCTCTTTCTCTCTCTACTTCTCTTGAAGGGGTCGAGGCCTATTTATAGGCAATTCCACCGAACCTCGAACTTTCGGCGCGAAGTCAAATCCACATCATCTCAAATCACGAAGCTCCGAAGTTCCCGCCGAAATTCTCTCAAAATCGTGAAGCACCACAACAATTTTCCGATCGCAGGGCTTAACATAATCGTAGAGAATCGCCATCAATCCCTTAATGCCTTCACCGCGAAGCTCCCTCGCAAATCCCTTCATCGCCGCGATGCGCTTCAACCTCTACCATTCACGAAGCTTGACGTAATCACGAAGAATCATCGCCATGATTTTTCTTGTCTTCGCGAAATCCAATCCATGAAGCCTATCTTCGTGAAACTCATGCCTTTGACATATTTAAATAAGATCTTCATGGATATCCACTATTCGCGATGCTCACCAACCTCCAAATTTTGGACCCCAAAAATTTGGCAAACACTGGAAGACGGCGCCACCTTGTACTGCTCTTTTGTACCGCCTCCATATCGTTCGTTCCTTTGTCATGGTTCTTTGTAAACATGGATTGTCAACAATATCTCTGGAACTCAACAATTCACTATGGAAACCTGCTTTTTCAACAAACACAATCAACCCAAAAATACTGCAATGTTACCTTGAGGGATTTTTGCCCAACAATATCCCCCTTTGGGTTTGTTGACAACTCTTCTCAGAATGATTTTTTGCACTTTGATACCTCTCTGAATCTCCTTCAAGCCGCTACCACCATTCGCCTCTTGAGATTCTAATAGCATTCAAGGAATCACTTAACACGTACTCTAAGCCCACATGAGCAATGCTCGGCATGACAAACAAGAGTAGTATGAAAAGTTCATCAATGAATCACTTCATGTCAGAAACCAATTGTCGATTCCAAACTGATACCAATTGCAAAATTGATACTAATTGTCAAAGCACACTGATACCAATTGATGATAGCTGGAAATATTCTCTCCCCATTCCAACTTCACTCTTCTGCTTTTATCACGATCCTCAACTGTCGTGATATTTATTCTTTGATCGATCACTTCTAGCATTGTCAGATTTAATACTCTCCCCCTATCTCAACGATCTCCCCCTATCTCACTGATCCACCTGTCATCTTTTCCCCATATCATTCATGATTTCTCAAATAGCCACACTATCTCCCTCTTGAACAATTACTGTTTTCTCCCCCTTTGTCAACGAACCCAAAGGGCACTACTCTGCGGTCTGTAACACATATTAGAAGATTAGGGAAAAACACATCATACCTTAGGGAGAGGGGGTCATTCCACATCCACACTCTTTTAAGTGCGGGGAGTCGACTGAACTCTCAGAGCCAGTCAATGCCTTTTAAAAACTTCCTTGGGTAAGGCCTTTGTCATAATGTCTGCAACCTGTAGTTCTATAGGCACATACTACAACTTCACAATCCCCTTCTCAACTTTCTCCTTGATAAAATGATAATTTATCTCAATGTGATTTGTACTTGAGTGATGGACGAGATTTTTGCTGAGATTTATAGTACTTGAGTTATCGCACTGGATTTCGATCAAAGACTTCACTTCAACTCCCATATCATCAAGGTGCTGCTTTGTAACACCCCAAGATTTCATAGTGTGTTATTTCTTCAAAATAATTCAATAACTTTCACTACACGCAACACCAAGTTCAAGCACACCATTACTTACCAAACAAGACGTTCAAAAGAGGTTATGAATAGTGTTAACCAAATTTTAAACTTTATATAATCCTTATAATTTTAGAATTCATATTATGAGTTTCTTAGACATAATGTAAGAACAAATTCATTTTCAGTATTGCACTTTTACCAACTTTTAATAGTGAACCCTTTTTAAATACAATATTTTAAACTTTTTGACTAAATGGGGACATCAAAAATTTAAAATGAAACATCCCAAGCTTCCACGGTACGCTAGCGTGTGTTGTATGCAACACCGAGTTCTAACACACCATAATCAATCAAACTAGCCGTTATGAATAGTAATACCAACTTTTTGAAATTATATATATTTTATATTTCAAAATGGACTTCATTTTTGGATTCGGAATATTGAATTTAGCCTAAGGTGAAGTTTTGGTACTTTTCGGATAACTTTAATATTTTGATGAATAGTGAAAATTACTAAATTTTAATTAAAAACAACTTTTTTAATCAAAATAATTAATAGTGATAAATTATGAATTTGAGTGGTTTTAAAGTATATTTAGAATATATTTTTACCATTTAATATAATGTTGGTCGTTGGACATAATTTTACAATTAAACCGGACATAAACAAGTGTCAATCTTTTGATAGTTATTATCTTTTAAAAACACGCTTTTTGTTTTAACAACGGGAATTAATTTTAAATTAATTTCTGCCAATTCTGTGTTTTGAATTTTGAAAAATGGATTCCATATTTGGAATTAGGATGTTCAAATTGTGTAAATAGGTAACTTTTATTTTTAGACATTTTGAATAATTATTGCGGTAAATATTTTATTTACCATGGTTAAGGGTAAATCTGGTAAATAAGGGTTAAAAAATAATATTATAATAATACTAAATTATCCTAAAACGTGTCCTAACCTTATTGGTTGATACATTTTCGACGATGGGCATCTTTGGGTCGATTTTGGGACCCCATGGAGCCACTTGTAGGTGATAGGGACACTTTATTTTAATTAAGTTAAAATAAGTACAAAAATGACATAAGTATATATCTTTTAGAAAAACAATTTTTACATAGGGTTATATATGTTTTATTTTCGACTATAAATATTCATTAGAAAGATAAAAAGCTTTTATACATGATGATATTTTATTTATAATTTTTAGAGATTAAATAATTTAATTTATTCATGACACAATAATGATGCAGTAATTACCATAATAGTGAAAAATTAAAATAATTGATATTATAAATACCCAAATAAATATAATTTGAGACTTTTAATGAATTACAATAATTTTCTAGGATAATATGACATATTATTATTGATTTAATTAACTTTTTTCTAAGTAATCATTCTGTTATGAGTTTCACAAAAATCAACTATTGAATAGTGTCAAAATTGACATAAAGAGTTTTTAAAAAAAATATTATATTATTAATTGATATTAAATTCATAAAAATCTAAGGTTCGGCCAAGAGACTTATATCATGATATTTTTATCATTAATGGACCACTTGGGGGTCTCTTGGATGTATATGGTAAGTTTATTAACCATATAATATAAAAATAAAAAGTGACATGGTAAATGTCAAACTAATTAACTTAGAGTTAATACTTAAAGATAAGGTTAATATAAGTACCCAAACCTGTCTAAATTCTATTGGTTGAGTTGTTTTCGACCTATCCCCACCTTAACCTTTGAATAATCAACTTTGGAGCCATTTTAAACCGAATATGAATTTATTATAAATTAATATTTCTAGCTTTTCCAAAGGTGCCCCTCACCCCTCTAATAAAAGGGCACTCCTCCTTCTCATTTCTTCACACCTTCAAAGCCTTTTTGTTCGGCCAAACTATGCCCAAATACTCTCCCAACTTCCCTCAATACAACCTAGAGGCCTTATTTTGATCAGAAAGCCAACCTAAGGAGCCCTTTTGATCAAATCAAAAGGAAGAACCCGAAGAAGAGGTAATGATTTCACCACCCTTTTCCAAGTTCCTTTCTTCTTCCACTTCTTCTTCCGTTGTTGTTACCATTCTAAAATAATAACTCCAGTATCATATATATACAGTGATGTTATTATAAATATGGTACAACCATATTCATTATTCTATCCACCCTTTGAATAACATGTCACCATACGTGCGTACGTACGGCTTACCGTCTCCACGTCGTGGTGTAATTGTTATTCAATATGTTATTATTTGGATGGGTATAATAATGATGTGTAACTCATGTAAATAATAAATATAACATGTTAATTATTCTGTATATATGATATACCATCCATTTATATATTATTTTAATATCAAAAGAATGATATTGTCGCTCGTGCGTACGTACAGACTACCGTCTCCACGAACGCGATGAAATTCATTCTCCATCGCATCCATTCAAGTATAATTCTAATTTTAAGATTAATAATAGTATCTAAGGACTTGATATCATTCTGTATATGAATAATAAACAACCTATCCATTACAAATATGGCTTACGTAACAAAACATATAAAAGAAAACGAGTAAGTTAACACCCGAAACAACGATAATACTAAGATATTATTAACAAATCAATGTTAAAAGATCATATATGATATCATATTAATGTATATGATTCTTGTATAATTTAATAACAATTATTTAACCATTATATAGGATGTTAACCTACCCCAACCAAGGAAAAGTACAAGGTAAGGGGTTTTCATCTCACTCCTTATTCCCATGAGATTCATGCCATATTGCCACCATTACCTATTGTGTGGTGTATGTACTGCCCAAAATTATATTCTTTGTGCAATACACTTTAATTAATGTGTATTTACATATTCATTGTATGATACCTCTTTAATGGGTTGTATGTTTCATAATTTACCAAATTGGTAAGGGTTATTTCACAATCTCTTCATTATCAGAGGTTGTTTATACGTAATAATCTATTGGGATCTCTTTATCATCCACATCCATGTTTCTTAAAAATGTATTTTAAAACATTTTTACTATTTACAAGAATATGGGTTAAAGTAATTTATACCCTTGTTTGACTTTTTATAAGTAGTTTATAAAGGAATCTTTTCGTCATTTTCCAAACAAGGTGCTTTTTAACCTTTTCGACAGAATTAAGGTAAGAATGTTTTTTTATACGGCGGGTGCAGTTATTTTCCGCCGTTATAAAATCGTCAAAGCTTCCCTTACAAGCTTATAAGAATATTTTCAAATTGAATGTATTATTTTATAATTATGTTACTTTTAAACTGATTTCAAAAAAATAGAGATATATTTCTCTAAAATAGTTTTGATTTCATCTATGTCAACATCCTTTGATGGATTTTAAGCTTATTTGAAGTTGATTTATTATGATACAAAACATCCATATTTTATTGAAGGTTTTGTGATATTTTTGACTCTGGATAAGTTATTCTTATGTCACTCATGGTTTTTGTTTAAAGTATTGACATTTCATAAGTTATTTTAATCCGAATGTTTATGTTATATTTCAAACTTTCATTCAGATGAATGTGTTAGACAAGTATGTTCCGGGTTGGGGACCGGTAAAAGTAAGCCCTCCGGTTTGGTCTCCGGTTATTAGAGGAACACCGGTTTGGTCTCCGGTTATTAGAGGAACTCCGGTTTGGTCTCCGGTTATTAGAGGAACCCCGGGTTGGTGTCCGGTTATTAGAGGCACTCCGGGTTGGTGTTCGGTTATTAGAGGCACTCCGGGTTGGGTTCCGGTTACAGTTAGCCCCTAGGTCTTGGGACAAGGCCTTGACAAAGAAATTAAAGTTCATCATTATGTATTCCATCATTATTAAAGTGGTTATTGATATTTCATGTGATTATTCCATTAGTAGAATATCCATGTGAATAAGTAAATGGCATTATTTCATTTTATTTTTGCCATACTATGTTTAAGTTCATGTTTAAAAGGCTTTTGTTTTAGTATACATTTCCTTAAATGTTTATTCTTATTTATGAAAGTTTCCGCTATATTGTTATCCTTACTGGGCATTTGATCTCACCCCTTTTCTATGTTTTATTTTTCCCAGGAAGTGAAGAAGTAAATTATGAATGACCTACAGGGATATTATGTGGGGATATGAATGTGGAATATGGAGACAATATGTTGTTGTAGTAGTTTTTCACTTTATGATGTAATGTAAAACTTTATGAATATATCTAGTGTTTCCAAGGCTACTAAACCAATCGGTCTTTAGAGACTTGATTCCTTGTAATCATGCCAATGTATTAAAATAATGCACCGACTCTGGGTTACTAGGGTCGGGGCATTACAGTTGGTATCAGAGGAAGTTTAGTACAAACCTTGGAAGCTAGATTTAGATAAACTCTGATTAGATCACATAGATCTAAGATGAACTTTGAGAATTAGTATAGAAGAACATCCTAGAATTTTGGTATTGTAGAGATTTTGTGATTTTTCCAAGCAATACATCCCTGTCTGGATACGAGCAGGTAGAGGTGGCTCTGGCACAGATGTACCTAGGGGTAAAACCCGAAAACACCGTTTTGAGCTAGACTCGAACGAGAACTGGTGCACGACAACGGGCCTTGCTGCACTCTTGGTTACGACACTCTCGGGGGATATGCTTAGTATAAATCTCATTTTCTTTACAAATCAGTATGAATTGTTTATGAGTATATACTTCCTCAAAGAAAACATTCTTATGATTATGGATTATATACATAAATAGTTCAATTTATGTTAAGTGTTTTATAAGTATGAGATTATGTATTTTGATTCATAAACTGATCTAGTTTATTCCATTGTTTAGAAATGGCGCCCAGTAGAAGGAATGAGAACTCTAGCAATGCACATGATACAAAGAGAAAGAAGGATCATATATTTCATGGTCTTAAGCCAGAATTTATAAGAGAAATAGTTTCGCATGTATTATCACCATATGAAGAAATAATATCATGTGTTGATAAGATAAGTAAAGAGTTTACTGAGTCCTATGGCTTTGAAGGGAAGCAAGAGAAGAAAATGATGGAAGAGAGAAAGATGGATAAAGGAAAGAGGGAAAAGAAGAATTTTCCCATATGTGATAACTGTGGAAAGAAACACCCTGGAACTTGCCTGAAAGGAATGGGAGTTTGTTATAAGTGTGGAGGAAAAGGGCACAAAGTACGTGACTGCAAGGGTAAGAAAATGGTTTCAAATGTACAATGCTTCATTTGCAAAGAGTTTGGACACTACGCGAACCTATGTCCCAGTCATCAGATTATGCCGCAAATGATGCTATTGGATAATAATCAAGTTATGATACTACCACAGATAAAGAGGAATGATTAGAGTGCTTGTGTTGATTATGTCATTTGAGTGTTGTATCAACAATGTACTTGTTATAATAATTATGGAGTATATAAGGATTGTACTGCAGTACTATTTCATTAAGGACTTGAGATTGTGTGGAACAAAGAAAAGTGACTCAATAGCAGGATAAATTTTTGGAAAATATATGGTTGAGAGAATGATAAATGATAATATAGTTCTGATACCGAGGTAGTGATTTTGGAATAATACATGATTGATTTGGATAAATTATATTGGATATTCTTGACTACCTTTAAACTGATTAATGATTTGTATATTCCATCATTGTTGGGGTTTAAAACATTTTTGGATTGAAGGAGTATATCTATTGTTCTTTAAGGAATGAGGGATCATGAGTGTAATCAATAAGGTTTTATGGTAATTCAGGATGTTGCAGTGTTTTAAAAGAATACATGATGAATGTGTTCACATGTTATTACGCGGAAAAAAAAGGATCTTTATTGTGTTTACCTTCCTTATAAATTTTGGACTGAAGTATTTTGGATAGTTCTAGTTTGGATTATTTTGGATTGCCATAAAAGGACAACCCAGAGGTCAGGCGACAACCCGTCGCGACCGGCAAGGCCGCGAGACTTAAACCCACAACCGAAGGGCGACAAGGGTGTATCACCTACCACTGGCCCACGAGATGTCTTGGATTAAATAATGTAGTTTTTATTAAAAGATCTAGTAGATAAATTATAAATTCGTTTATTTTGGAACCCTGTACGAATAGTATAAATAGAATTTTTTTACGTTCTATTATCTTTTAGAGTGAAAGATGAGTTTGTGGTAGAAATTTATTAATGGATAAAACTCTAATTATAAAGTAAGTATATATCCTTATGATCTTAGACAATCTCATAAATAAATTCCTCAACATTAAGAAAAGGAACTTAGAACAAAAATGTTATCCTAGATGGTACCTTAAATCATCACTAATTTATGGCTTTGGGATTGTTGGCCTTTTCATAGCCATGTTCTCTACCACTCTCCATCAGATAATTGATGGTTAGATTTCTCTTCCATATCCATATTTTCCAATATGGAACCCTAGTATGTGTTATTTTCGGTAATCTTCATACTTTCCACTCTTTATTTTAAATAGAGGCCTCATTAATTCATGTTTCGATGTGGGATTTAAACTAAGATATTTTGAAACGTCAAAAATGGGTTATCCCAATACACTATGTTTTGTTGAAACGATGGTATTTCAAATCATCATAGATTTATGAATTTAAGGACCTAAATTTTATACTTGTTTGTGATTGATGACCTCAATCACTACCTATAAATATTTACGTTTTTCCTCCAATTATATGTCTCTAATTGCCACCAATGTTCTCCTAACCGAGATCATAATTTGGTGTTGACCCTTTCATTTCTCTTTTCATCATATTAAGACTAAATTTTAGTAACCTAATTTCCGATGTGGGTTTTCCCACAAAGATATTTTCTATTTTCAACCTTTTATTTTCGAAGAACAATTTCAAATTGCGAGGACGCAATTTATTGAAGGAGGGGAGAATGTAACACCCCAAGATTTCATAGTGTGTTATTTCTTCAAAATAATTCAACAACTTTCACTACACGCAACACCAAGTTCAAGCACACCATGACTTCCCAAACAAGCCATTCAAAAGAGGTTATGAATAGTGTTAACTAAATTTTAAACTTTATATAATCCTTATAATTTTAGAATTCATATTATGAGTTTCTTAGACATAATGTAAGAACAAATTCATTTTTAGTATTGCACTTTTACCAACTTTTAATAGTGAACCCTTTTTAAATACAATATTTTAAACTTTTTGACTAAATGGGGACATCAAAAATTTAAAATGAAACATCCCAAGCTTCCACGGTACGCTAGCGTGTGTTGTACGCAACACCGAGTTCTAACACACCATAACCAATCAAACTAGCCGTTATGAATAGTAATACCTACTTTTTGAAATTATATATATTTTATATTTCAAAATGGACTTCATTTTTAGATTCGTAATATTGAATTTATCCTAAGGTGAAGTTTTGGTACTTTTCGGATAACTTTAATATTTTGATGAATAGTGAAAATTACTAAATTTTAATTAAAAACAATTTTTTAAATCAAAATAATTAATAGTGATAAACTATGAATTTGAGTGGTTTTAAAGTATATTTAGAATATATTTTTACCATTTAATATAATGTTGGTCATTGGACATAATTTTACAATTAAACCGGACATAAACAAGTGCCAATCTTTTGATAGTTATTATCTTTTAAAAACATGCTTTTTGTTTTAACAACGAGAATTAATTTTAAATTAATTTCTGCCACTTCTGTGTTTTGAATTTTGAAAAATGGATTCCATATTTGGAATCAAGATGTTCAAATTGTGTAAATAGGTAACTTTTATTTTTAGACATTTTGAATAATTACTGCGGTAAATATTTTATTTACCATGGTTAAGGGTAAATCCGGTAAATAAGGGTTAAAAAATAATATTATAATAATACTAAATTACCCTAAAACGTGTCCTAACCTTATTTGTTGATACCTGTTCGACCATGGGCATCTTTGGGTCGATTTTGGGACCCCATGGAGCCACTTGTAGGTGATAGGGACACTTTATTTTAATTAAGTTAAAATAAGTACAAAAATGACATAAGTATATATCTTTTAGAAAAACAATTTTTACATAGGGTTATATAGGTTGTATTTTCGACTATAAATATTCATTAGAAATATAAAAAGATTTCATACATGATGATATTTTATTTATAATTTTTATAGATTAAATAATTTAATTTATTTATGACACAATGATGATGCAGTAATTACCATAATAGTGAAAAATTAAAATAATTGATATTATAAATACCCAAATAAATATAATTTGAGACTTTTAATGAATTAAAATAATTTTCTAGGATAATATGACATATTATAATTGATTTAATTAACTTTTTTCTAAGTAATCATTCTGTTATGAGTTTCACAAAAATCAACAATTGAATAGTGTCAAAAATGACAATATAGAGTTTTTAAAACAAATATTATATTATTAATTGATATTAAATTCCTAAAAATCTAAGATTAGGCCAAGAGACTTATATCATGATAGTTGTATCATTAATGGACCACTTGGGGGTCTCTTGGATGTATATGGTATGTTTATTAACCATATAATATAAAAATACAAAGTGACATGGTAAGTGTCAAACTAATTAACTTAGAGTTAATACTTAAAGATAAGGTTAATATAAGTACCCAAACCTGTCTAAATTATATTGGTTGAGTTTTTTTCGACCTATACCTACCTTAACATTTGAATAATAAACTTTGGAGCCATTGGAAACCGAATATGAATTTATTATAAATTAATATTTCTAGCTTTTCCAAAGGTGCCCCTCACCCCTCTTATAAAAGGGCACTCCTCCTTCTCATTTCTTCACACCTTAAAAGCCTTTTGGTTCGGCCAAACTCTTCCCAAATACTCTTCCAACTTCCCTCACTACAAACTAGAGGCCTTAGTTTGATCAGAAAGCCAACCTAAAGAGCCCTTTTGATCAAATCAAAAGGAAGAACCCGAAGAAGAGATAATGATTTCACCACCGTTTTCCAAGTTCCTTTCTTCTTCCACTTCTTCTTCCGTTGTTGTTAACATTCTAAAATAATAACTCCAGTATCATATATATACAGTGATGTTATTATAAATATGGTACAACCATATTCATTATTCTATCCACCCTTTGAAAAACATGTCTTCATACGTGCGTACGTACGGCTTACCGTCTCCACGTCGTGGTGTAATTGTTATTCAATATGTTATTATTTGGATGGGTATAATGATGATGTGTTACTCATGTAAATAATAAATATAACATGTTAATTATTCTGTATATATGATATACCATCCATTTATATATTATTTTAATATCAAAAGAATGATATTGTCGCTCGTGCGTACGTACGGACTACCGTCTCCACGAACACGATGAGATTCATTCTCCATCGCATCCATTCAAGTATAATTCTCATTTTATGATTAATAATAGTATATAAGGACTTGATATCATTCTGTATATGAATAATAAACAACCTATCCATTACAAATATGGCTTACGTAACAAAACATATAAAAGAAAACGAGTAAGTTAACACCCGAAACAACGATAATACTAAGATATTATTAACAAATCAATGTTAAAAGATCATATATGATATCATATTAATGTATATGATTCTTGTATAATTTAATAACAATTATTTAACCATTATACAGGATGTTAACCTACCTAACCAAGGAAAAGTACAAGGTAAGGGGTTTTCATCTCACTCCTTATTCCCGTGAGATTCATGCCATATTGCCACCATTACCTATTGTGTGGTGTATGTACTGCCCATAATTATATTCTTTGTGTAATACACTTTAATTTATGTGTATTTACATATTCATTGTATGATACCTCTTTCATGGGTTGTATGTTTCATAAGTTACCAAATTGGTAAGGGTTATTTCACAATCTCTTCATTATCCGAGGTTGTTTATACGTAATAATCTACTGGGATCTCTTTATCATCCACATCCATGTTTCTTCAAAATGTATTTTAAAACATTTTTAATATTTACAAGAATATGGGTTAAAGTAATTTATACCCTTGTTTGACTTTTTATAAGTGGTTTATAAAGGAATCTTTCCGTCATTTTCCAAACAAGGTGTTTTTTAACCTTTTCGACAGAATTAAGGTAAGAATGTTTTTTTATACGGCGGGTGCAGTTATTTTCCACCGTTATAAAATCGTCGAAGCTTCCCTTACAAGCTTATAAGAATATTTTCAAATTGAATGTATTATTTTATAATTATTTTACTTTTAAAATGATTTCAAAAAAAAAGAGATATTTCTCTAAAATAGTTTTGATTTCATTTATGTCAACATCCTTTGATGGATTTTAAGATTATTTTAAGTTGATTTATTATGATACAAAACATCCATATTTTATTGAAGTTTTTGTGATATTTTTGACTCTGGATAAGTTATTCTTATGTCACTCATGGTTTTTGTTTAAAGTATTGACATTTCATAAGTTATTTTAATCCGAATTTTTATGTTATATTTCAACCTTTCATTCAGATGAATGTGTTAGACAAGTATGTTCCAGGTTGGGGACCGGTAAAAGTAAGCCCTCCGGTTTGGTCTCTGGTTATTAGGGGAACTCCGGTTTGGTCTCTGGTTATTAGAGGAACTCCGATTTGGTCTCCGGTTATTAGAGGAACCCCGGGTTGGTGTCCGGTTATTAGAGGCACTTCGGGTTGGTGTCCGATTATTAGAGGCACTCCGGGTTGGGTTCCGGTTACAGTTAGCCCCTAGGTCTTGGGACAAGGCCTTGCCAAAGAAATTAAAGTTCAGCATTATGCATTCCATCATTATGAAAGTGGTTATTGATATTTCATGTGATTATTCGATTAGTAGAATATCCATGTGAATAAGTAAATGGCATTATTTCATTTTATTTTTGCCATACTATGTTTAAGTTCAAGTTTAAAAGGCTTTTGTTTTAGTATACATTGCCTTAAATGTTTATTCTTATTTATGAAAGTTTCCGCTATATTGTTATCCTTACTGGGCATTTGATCTCACCCCTTTTCTATGTTTTATTTTTCCCAGGAAGTGAAGAAGTAAATTATGAATGACCTGTAGGGATATTATGTGGGGATATGAATGTGGAATATGGAGACAATATGTTGTTGTAGTAGTTTTTCACTTTATGATGTAATGTAAAACTTTATGAATATATCTAGTGTTTCTAAGGCTACTAAACCAATCGGTCTTTCGAGATTTGATCCTTCTTGTGATCATTCCAATGTTATGTAATAATGCACCGACTCTAGGTAACTGGGGTCGGGGCGTTACATGCTTCATCCACAATAATTGTGTGCATGCTTGAGTGGCTGAAATATACTAGCTTCTACGGTGCTCAATGAAATGAAATCTTGATTCTTGCTCAGCCAAGCAATACATAGTCCACCAAGATAAAATGAACCTCCTAATGTTGATTTCCTGTCATCCGCTGAACTGGCCCAATCTGCATCAGTATATCCTAATAATTCTGACTGAGATTTCCATTATACATCAAGACAAAGTCCATTGTGCCCTTGATATACTGAAATATTCTTTTCACTACAAGCATGTGGCTTTCCTTGGGATTACTCTGATATCTCACTACTTGGCATGTGGCGAATACAATGTCATTCCTTGTTGCAGTCAAGTATAGCAAACTTCCAATGATTTTCCTGTATTCTATGATATTAACTGCCTTGCCATCCTCATCTTTGGAAAATTTCATCTGAGTAGCTACCAGAGTCTTCATCTCCTTAGATTTTTCCATTCTAAATCATTTCAAAACATCCTTGGAATATTTGGATTGTGAAATGAATGTTCCATTCCTTCCTTATGTCACATGTAGACCAAGAAAAAATGTTAGCTCTCCAATCATCGACATTTCAAACTCACTTTTCATGAATTCGGAAAACTATCTGCACTAAGCTTCATTTGATCCATAAAATATTATGTCGTCGACATAAACCAAGACCATCATCCTTAGATTACTATTGTTGTTGAAATAGTGATTGTAATCAACTCTCCCACGCTAGAAACCAAGCTTCTTCAAGTACTGATCAATTCTTGAGTACCATGATCTTAGTGCTTGTTTCAGCCCATAAAATTCCTTCTTCAGTCTGTAAACCTTGTTCTCATCCTCATGAATGATAAAACCATCTGGATTCTCAATATACACCTCTTCCTCCAAAACCCCATTCAAAAATGCAGGTTTGACATCCATCTGAAACACTTTGTACTTTCGTTGCACTACGATGGCTAAGAATAATCTGATTGTCTCCAGCCTTGTAGCTGGTGAAAATGTCTCATCAACATCTATTCCCTTGATCTGGGAGTACCCCTTGCACACTATTCATGCTTTGTTCTGAATCATTGTTCCATCTTCATTCATCTTGTTATGATAGACCCATTTAGTCCTGATGACATTCTTATCGGCTGGCCTCGAAACAATCTCCCATGTCTGATTCTTCTCAATCTGATCTAGATCTTCATTCATTACCTGAATCTATTTTTCATCTTCAGCTGCATCAGCAAAGCATTTTGGCTCGACCTGATATAGGAAAGATGTCTGTTGTAGTGACATCATTCTTCTTGTCTGAACTGGAGATGACTGATCACCAATGATATTCTTCCTGTCAATTTCAGCTCGACTCCTTGGCTTTTGTGCAGATACAGATTTTACTTTCTGATGCTCATCATCAATATCTTCTTCTGAATCAACATCATCCACTTCTGATTCCCCTGTGTTGCTTTCTTCCTCATCACTCTCATCAGGAAATTGTTCATTATGTTGTTGAATGATCTCCTCATTCTCCGCTACAGTGACATCATTGCTCTCAACTACCTTTCCCAGCCTTTTGTTAAAGCATTTATATGCCTTGATTTTTCCTGACTATCCAAGGAATATCCTCTCATCTCCTCCTGATTCATATTTCCTATGTTTTTCCTTATTGAGGATAAAACACTTACTTCCAAATATACGAAAGTATTTCATTGTTGGCTTCTTTCCATACCACATCCCGTACGGAGTCTTTCCCAATAATTTGTTGGGAATCAAATGTTTTTCCTGGTCTTTGACTTTTCTCCGCAGACCGACAACTTCCTCTTCAAGAACTTTGATACGCTTGACGTGATATTTCCTTGTGTTTTTCAAGCTATCGATCTCCCTTTTCTGTTCTTCAATTTTTATTTTACACTGACTAACTGATTTTGAGTCCTCTGGTGTTGATGACTTGAGTTTCCCAATTTCTTCCATCAACTCAGACTTCTCTTCTTCCAGCTGCTGCATATAGAGTTTGGCGTCACAAACAACTTTGTTGGATTTCTTTGTTTTGGCTCTCCAAACATCTATCTCCTCTAGAGCAGCCTCTAACTCAGCTTGCATATCGAATCTTCCCTCAACTTCTTCTTCTTATTCATCAACTTTGGTTTCATTCTTATTTTGAGAACTACCGACAACTGGCACCATAGAAATTTCTCCATGATCTCTACAGTTCTCTATCTCTTCAACCTCCTCAACCTCAGACTCATCTGAACTATCATATTCTTTTGAAAGAAGGTTCTTATTCTTAAAGAAAATACCCTTGAACGGTTTCTTACCTTTCCCATAGGCTGGAGACTTCTTCTTGGAAATTTCAATTTCATCGACATCATCATCCTCTTGAAGCTTTTTGGGGCACCTTGCCGCAAGATGTCCAACCATTCCACATCGAAAACAAGCAAGTGGAAGCTTCCCTTTAAACTTTCCTTTTCCTCTTTGAAGGTTTGAGGAGAGGAATGAAATCACCTCATCTATCTATTCTTCTTCCTGAGAGTATTCAATAGTGAGATTCTTCATGGCCTTGAATGCCACCTATTTGGGTTTCCCCTTTTCCACAGCATCGTTATCATCATTTCTCATTTCATATGCAACAAGGGTGTTGTGCAGGTTATCCAACGTCAGCTCTTTCAGGTCTTTATCATCCAAAACTGTATCTTTTGGATTGAACCGAGGTGGAAGTTTCCTCAATATGAGCTTCACAATCTTTATGTCTTCAATAACTTCTCCAAGACCCCGCATGTCTTCCACTACAACATTTACCCTATTTAAGAATGCATCAACAGACTCATTCAAGCTCATTCTCAGATCTTCGTACTTGTTCCACAATACTTGCAGCTTTGCCTATCTAACCTTTTTATCCCCTTCATATATATTCAATAGCTTTTCCCACATGGCATGTGACATTTTTCATGACATCACCTTTGTATAGATAGGATTGGATAGGGCTCCCCCTAAGGCATTGATTCCTTTGGCATCAGCATCCAACTCTCTACACTCAGCTTCTGATAATGAACCACTATTAATATCAGCTATTATGCAATGCATTGCTGCTTTGAACACATCCATTACTAATGATCGGAAGTAGTGTTACATCTGATTCTTCCATAGCTGGAAATTATTCCCGTCGAAGATCAGAATCCCTTTAAGATTAGTGACCTCCATTTAAGATAGAAACACTAATATTAACCTTTCCATATGATACCAATTGTTAGGTCCACTAGGCTAGATACCCTAAGAGGGGAGGTGAATTAGGGTATGACAGATTAAAATGACTGCCCCTTTTGATCTTGTTTTGATGTTAGACAAAACCCTCTTCTCTCTGATTCCCGATGCAGAGTATGAACAAACCTTAAAGCATGCACAAGACTCAGTGATTTTTACTTGGTTCACCCTCACTGGGTTACGTCCAAGGAGCATACACCGATAGTGTGCCGATGTAACAATTCCACTATAATCACACTATTATCTACAAGTTCGAAGCAGACTCACTGTCCCTCCTGGTTTACAACCACTCACAATTTGAAAACTCACTGCTCTCTCAACTGAAGTGAGCTCACTGCTTCTTCAGAATATCCACTCACAGTTTATAAACCTGTAGGTCTCTTCATTTTCATTAAAGAATGCATCATCAACTGTTGTTAGATTCTCTATTTAAGTTCAAAGTTCATCCACTGATGAATACCCCTTTGCCGCTAAAAATTGAGAAATTCCTTTGGAAATACCTTTGCAAAGCACCCTACTTCGCGAGGCTCCCAATTTCAGGAAGCTCAAACAAGCCTTTGTGAAGCTCCTACCTTTTCGCGAAGCTCAAGCCTTTTCAAAACTTAGTCCATCGTGAAGCTCCTGCCTGTTCGTGAAGCACACTCCTTAGAGCATGCAGCCTCGTGAAGCACACTTCCGTCACGGAGCTTGATTAGCCACCGCGAAGCACCTCTCTTTCGCGAAGAATATTACCTTCGCAAACCACCTTCACGAACCGAGAGCAAAAATATTTTCTTCTAAACCTCTCTCTTTATCTCTCTACTTCTCTTGAAGGGGTCGAGGCCTATTTATAGGCTATTCCACTGACTCTTGAACTTTCTGTGAAAATTCAACACCACGTCATCTCAAATCGCGAAGCTCCGAAATTCCCGCCGAAATTCTCTCAAAATCAAGAAGCACCATGGAAATTTTCTGATCACAGAGCTTAACGTAATCACAAATCATCACTGTCAATCCCTTAATACCGTCACTGCGAAGCTCCCTCGCAAAGCCCTTCATCACCATGATGCGCTTCAACCTCTGTCGTCCGCGAAGCTTGACGTAATCGCGAAGAATCACCGCCATCATTTTTCTTGTCTTTGCGAAATCCAATCCATGAAGCCTATCTTCACTAAATTCATGCATTTTCCATATTTAGATAAGATCTTCAAGGATATCTACTTTTCACGATGCTCACCAACCTCCAAATTTTGGACCCCAAAAATTTGGCAAACACTGGAAAATGGCGCTACCTTGTACTGCTCTTTTGTACCGCCTCTAGATCATATGTTCCTTTGTCATGGTTCTTTGTAAACATGGATTTTCAACAACATATCTGGAACTCGACAATTCACCATGGAAACCTGCTTTTTCAACAAACACAATCAACCCAAAAATACTGCAATGTTACCTTGAGGGATTTTTTCCCAACACCAGTTTTGCTGGCTCGACTTACAGTTTGTTAACACTGGTTTATTACACCCTATTTACAGTTTTTTCAAATCTGCTTTATTGTGTTATGTATACAATGTTGTTAAATATGTTTCCTTATTTAAATTCATAACTGTTAAATTGCATTCTATTTATAGTTTCTACAAATTTGGTTTCTTGTGTTCTGTTGATAGTCTCAATAATTAAGGTTTCTTGCCTTCATTTTTTGCATTTATTTATATGTTTAATTATTCTTGTTTATTGATTTCTGTTATTTTTATTGAAACCATTGTATTCATCAAAAATTCCACGCATTTCATATCTCATGATGCTCGTTTACCCAGTCTGATTGGTTGGTTGTTGAGGGCGTACGCCTATCGTTGTCCCCAACCACTCGACATCTACTCATCTTGGAAAAAATGTCTACAATGCGATACGAAATTGAGAAATTTGATGGAGAAAATGATTTCAATTTATGGCGGATTAAAATGAGGGAATTTCTTGTTCAACAAGGACTAATTGTTGCCATATCCATATCTCAGAAACCTATTACAACTATTAATCAAATTGGTCATACTGTTTTAGAATATCTAGAAGTTTCACGTGATGTGCTTGTTAAGGACCATAGCTCACTTGTACTTTCCCTAGGAGATAAGGTCCTTAGAGAGGTTTCCATCGAGTCCACTACTACCGTCCTTTGGTAAAAATTATAGAAATTTTATATGAATGCTTCATTATTTGATAAGATGTATAAAAAAATCAAATGTTTACTTTTAAGATGAAACTTGGTGGTTCTATTAAATCTCATCTTGATGAGATTAATAAATAGATTTTTGATCTTTCTAATATAAATGTAACAGTTGATGACGAGGATCAGACAATGATCCTCTAAATTTATCTTGACAAATATTATAGTTTTCTAGTCGATACTATGATGTATGGCAGAGACACGATAACCCTATAAGAGGTTCATTCGACTCTTCTTTCAAAAGAATTTTAGACTAAGAATGAGTTAGGATCATAGAGAGAGAGGGGTTCAATTTTATGGGTAGAAAAAATGATAGGGGTTAAAGTAAGAATAGTGATAAGGGTAAAAGGAAAGGTGCGAGTTTGTTTAGGACTCTGAAGTGATATTAGTGTGGTAAACCAGGTCACTTTAAAAGGGATTGTCCTGAAAGAAATGGCTCAAAGGGTAACAAGGCTCAATCCAATGTAATTGGGCCTAGTTTTGATGATGATGTTGTTCTGTCGTTTTTCAAGTGTTTTGTAGGGGGGATGAGTTGTGGGTTCATCTATGGGGTTTGTTTCCTTCTTCGTGTCATGGGAGGGTTGGGATTCTTAGGAGGTAACCAGGTGTGAGGATACTAAGCTCTTGGGAAGTGGTCAGAGAAGCAGGTTCATGGGTAGATGTCTGGCTGATCACCAGACTTCATGATTGTGGTTCTGGTATCTGTTGGATGACATTGGATGGACCCCTAGGAATTAGGTGATTGATGTCATTGGTGGACTAGATTTAGGGAGATTTCCTTAGGCATGTAGCTAGCTTCCCTTGCTTACTGACTTTGTTTCCCCATGGTTACGAGTTGGCATTTTGGACTGGGGTTGTATGGGTTATACAACAGTCTAGATCAGGATGTGGTTTCCCCTATTTCATGGTTCTTGTAAGTGTCTTCTCCTTAGGTGGAGATTATTTTTGGTTCTGTCTTAGATTCAGAAGGAGTGAGTTGCTTTCTTTATTTGAGCCTTGTGTTTTTTGTTTGCTTGTTTTATTTCTTTCACATAAGCTATTTTCTTTGCTCCTATTGTGTGCATATAAAATGTTATTTTGAGTTTATGTTCATACCTTGTAAAGCTGTTATGCTTTAAGGGTGGGTACTACTCAATTTATTAGTGTTCTCCAGGCACTAGAGCTATCTCGGGAACCTCTGGTAGGCACGTGACTCGCAAGGAGTTGAGGTATGTGAAACAAGAAACTCATGAATGTGAAGGTAAGTTCGGTTTATGCATTTGTTTTTAGAATTTTTAATTATAAGAATGTTTTAGTAGTAGCTTATATGTAATTTATGAGGGAAAGTGTGTGACACATTGATACACATTTTGGACATAAGCATTGTATAGTTTTACTATCACTATTTATTTTCAGTTTTGTTTTGCTCAGGTTATTTAGAAAATTATCCCGATTCAATTGATAGGTTACATGAAATAACATCACCAAATTTTAATTGAAAATGGTGGATATTTGTGAATTAATGTTTTTTAATTCTATTTTTCATATTAAATTTGTTTAATATATATGTGGTGTAATTTATTATACATGCTGGATTTTATTTGCTGCTAGGATTCTGTTCACTAGGTTGGCTGTTGCAGCCTATCTTTACCTACATGACATGTTGTCTATCTGCTTTTCATTGGCTACTTAATTTTCCATCATAGATCTTTGTTCCACCCTCCTGGATCTGGCCATCCACTTGGTTCCTTGGCTATTTGAGTTGCTACATTCAATTAAGCTTTTCGGTTTTTCCGCTACTCCATGGCACCCGTGGATTGGGAAAGCATTTATCTGGAATCAGTCACTCATAAGGGGTTTCATCACCCATACCTAATGCTTCTTGATACACCATTCATTCCCATCTTCTTAGCTCCCATGAATGGCATTGCGCTCTTGGTTTCATCGTCGAAACCCTAGATCTGGTTCTTTGTTCTTCTCTCTTGTGAAGCACCTAGGCCTATCATGCTCCCTCAGCCTCAACTCATAGGCCAACTCTAGTGGAAATGATGACCTTCCTGGAAGGAAGATGTGAAACCCATTCTATTTTCATGATGATCCTATATTGACGAAGCTAGAAGAACGCGATTGATCAATTCAAACATGGAGGCCTCACACCCAACACCATCTTGAAGAGAACATGACCGTTGGACAACTTATTGTTTAGTAATGTGAGTATAGTTTTTGGTTGGAAATTTATAAATCTTCCTCGCTTATCTCCTATTATGCTTCTTCTCATTTGATTACCTTGTAGCATTTCCTGTTTGTTTTGTGATTAATAAAAGTGTGTGTTTGTGTTGTGTTCTTTCCATATAGTAGGTCCCATAAGGGTCTGAAGCATGTTAAATCACTGTGTCCTTTTAATTTTTTTCATTCTTGTATTTGGTTCTAGTTCTTGAAATATCAAATTCACAGTGATAGCTTCGATCTTAACTGCATTGTGGTTGTCCGAATCCATTTTCACTGCTCACCAACCACAATAGGTAACATTTAAAAATGTGTTATGCAACCTCTAAAATCTTCACATATGAACCGTCCCACTCGAAAGGATCAAACATCTTCATAGATCTCCAGCATCAGACAACATAATGAACCAATGGAAGGAACCAAAACATCCCCCTTCAATAGGAAATAGTTCCTTGGATCAAGGACTTGTAAGGGTTGGTGTCCTGAGAACCAACTGTTTTGTACTTTGATTACATGAATGTTTACTTATTATATTGTTCATTGTTCTGCATGAATATAATATAATAAGGTCTTAGAAATTTTTTTTCATTAATAAGGTCATGGAAGATCCCCTCTATGATGAGAACCTTGAAATTCTATAACAATATTCTTAAATAAAGTTCTGCGGTTGGATGACATACTATGACAGAACACATAGTATACAGACCATCATGTGCGAGTACTCGTAAGAAGATGAGACTCTCTCTCATGGAGTTCGCACTTGGTAATCTCTAAGATGAGAGATTATGAGAACAGACCCTCCAGTAGCAATTCATCATGTCTTGGTGTCATTGGACATTGCTATCTACGAGCGTGTGTAATGGTCCTTAGACTGGAAGATTATCATTAACTCATGTCATGACTCGCGCACTTAGATTTACTGACGAAAATCGTCACGCAGACAGTTGGTGGGAAGTAGGGTACGTTGGGTGCGTCACGAGTGACATGTTGTTAATGGATAAGTCGAGGAAGGATTTGTCCCTTCCATTTATGGAAGTTGATATCTCGGCCCTTTGATTGAAATAGAACTGTCGCATTAAATTCCATGGACATGGTGTAAACGACGAGTTTATTTCAGGTAGTCAAAGAACGACGGATCAAGCATATAGGTTTATGACACTACCATGAAACCTTCTTGATGAGATATTGAGACAAATGGATTAAATTACACATTAAAAGTTCGTATGAGGTGATACATCAATGAGGCGTCAACTTCTTTCTATTGGGTGCCTTGACCCGTTTCTAGACAGTAATCTTGGACTTTAGGCAAGCCCGCCTAATGCCAATGAGAAAGAGGCCTAGAGGGTCACACACTAAGTGTATTCAAGTATCTCAAGTAGAATAAATATTATTCCTATACGTTGTTTAATAATTATTCAAGGAAGCCTAAATCGTTTTAATGATGGAGGAAGAAGGAAATGAAAAACAAGATATACACGCCGTGTATTAAAGATTACACGCCGTGTAGTTTTTCATGGAAAAAAAGTACACGCCGTGTATTAATAATTACAAGCCATGTAGTTTTCTTTATGGAAATTAAATGAATAAATGAAAACAAGATATACACGCCATGTACATTGAATGTACAGACCGTGTAGTTTTCAATGAAAAACAAGTACACGCCGTGTATTTATTAATACACACCGTGTAGTTTTTCCAGTCAGGATTTTGAGGATATAATATTGTTTTAAATGATATTTATTACAATCAGCGTGGGAGCATGTCAAGGAATTAATTATTCGACATGGGGGTTTAAAATAAGAGTCAATGAAATAAATAAAATGCGTAACGCGTTTATTTATTGTCATAACTCTACAACCTCAAACCTGATTATAAATATCCTCACAAACCCAACTCTTTTCCTACCCCACACACAACAATTCTGTAGAATTCTTTCAAGGACGAAAGAACCTCTTCCCCCAAGAATTCTCTCAAGACCGATAGAGATCCTCTTCCATCAGATCAAGACGATCTAAGGTGGACAACGCAAGAAAATTTTTCTCTACGCAAGCACCCAGAGACTCTTTGGAGATGTCCCGAGATACGAGGTACACGTGTGGATCACCGCTAGAGGAAGTCTACACTTGGCTTCTGCGACGCAACGGCGAATCACATCGAAACGTGATCAAGAACATCAGTGAAGAAAGAACACCCAAAAGGTATTTCTTTTCAATTGATTAAATTAATTATAATCAACTTGTAATGATCCTACCTTTTGGTTCTGGGACTTTTCCTTTGTTTGTCCATTTCTGTGATTCGATCCGTGGAGACTGGTGTTTATCATCATATTGATCCCGGATTGATCATTGTTAATGAAAAAAATCCAAGTGGGCACATCCACCCATGTGCTTCTACTACGCCCGGAACCTTCAAATGGTATCAGAGAGAGGTTACAACATTGATTATAGTTATTTAATTTTCGTTTATAATTTATGCATTTATATTTGATTCAATTCGAAATAAATCGTTCTATAAATCTGAATAAACGAGATCTGTACTTCCTGCTTCATTTCTTGATTCATATCACAGAAACAGACTTTTAATTTTAATTTTGATTAAAATAAAAATGAGGAACTCATCCGGAGGAGCCACTCTTTCTGTCTGTACAACACGGGATTACACGACGTTTAATTAAAACTCCACATCGTGTACTTAGGTTCAACAAACCGGCACTGGTCCGCCAAACCACACCATGTGAATTGATTATGCCTAAGTTTTAATCACGTCGTGTTGACCAGAATTGAATGGCGTGTGGAAACCGGAATACACTGCGTGTATGTTGGAGCAACACGTCGTGTAGTCCGTTCCGGCCCAGGTGAAACTGTGTACAAGGATAAGTCACGTACCGCGTACACGGGATCGCCAGGACGGTTACCACATAACAAGGAAGTACACGCCGTGTATGATTTATCTACACGCTGTGTACTCCAAAATTTCCAAAGTACAAAGAACACGCCAAAGCCCCGACGTGTACTTTGGATAAAAAGGGAAAAGAAATACACCCTGTGTAATTATGAACTACACGCCGTGTACTTTCCAGAAATGGAATTTCACCAGGTTTCCTCCAATGTACAAAGACTCGTACAAGGAATATGGATGAGAAGAATCTCAAGGAAATTTAGAAAGGAATTTAAGATAAAGAATTGATTAATTATAAGATCATAATTAATTTAATTCAAGCGCGACTTATCTTAAATGAAAGAACGATTAAAAGAATTTGAATTCTAAATATGCATAAATGTCGTTGCATGCTATGGATGATCATGAGCTAGACCAAAGACCCTTTGTATGTGTATGGTTTCATTTAAATTTATTTAATTTAAATTTGTTGGCCTGCAAGCCTTCTTCCAATAAAATGTAGGGCCTGCGCGCCCATGGTTTCTTTAATGTAAACCCATGTAATGGAGGATCTCCCAAGCCAGAGTAGATGGTTCAAATCCCGAAGCCGAGGTGAAACCAACGCAATAAGATACAAAGGTGGATAGGTGGGAGTTGTAAAACACGAACCATCAGGTTCAAGGTGTTTTCCCTAGGTCAGGGTTAGCTTATCAAAACCACTAGATAAGCTAACCAAATAGAATCTCATGATCATGCCATCTTATTTTTTTTTTGTCTGATTGCATGGTTTATTTATTATGTATGTGTTGTCGCGATCACATAATTAATAAAATGAACAAGCATGCAAAGATGGAATAAAATAAAAACCAGACTGTGTGTAAACATTATCAGAACATGGTTAATCACTTAAGAAAGCATCACTTAATATTAACAAGCATGTGATAATGAGAAAACTACGCATAAAGGACTAAAATCCCTCAATACCATATTAAGTCAAACTAAGCCTTTTGTTACCTGATTAATGGCAAGACTCAATAAAACTATGTGTTTGACCAACCCTTTTTGGGACACTTACTTTTATAAAGGAAGCCCTTATGAAAGGTTTCGGGTTGACTTAACCATATTACATCAAGAGAAGTATCCCTTTCTAGACTTGGTGTAATATTGGAGGCAAGAGTTGAGGAAATCCAAGTAAGGATTTTAGGATTGGGGAGTCCACTCAACAGATCAAGGAACTGTAAGCTCACAGTTGGAAAAGACCTGCCTACCTAAATACCTTCAAATAGCTTGACCAACCCTTGTTGGGGTTATGTGAAGGGAAATATGGATCCTTGCTACTAGAATGTCAAAGCAACTGGACATTCCGAGTTCAATGGTGAGGGCCATTGGGACCTGATAAAATAGTAGAGAATTGATAAATTCATTTATTATTTTTCATAAAATGTAATCAAGAAAGTACTAGTAAATCTGCTATTTTAATTTTTAGAATCGAAATGAAAAACTCGTCAACCACATTTTCTCTATGATCAATTCTGGATAAAGACAATATCCTCACTGACAGTAACTTTTAGGAATGGTTTATGCGCCTTCGGGTTATCCTACACCATGAAAGAAAGTTTTACGTGCTGGAGTCCTCACTTCCTGATTCTCCTTCCCCAGGGGCGAGTGATGAAGATTTCCTGGTCTATGATCAACATTTGAACGATGCTCTTGACTTTCAATGTTTGATGCTATCATCGATTTCTATTGAGCTCATGAAGTCTCATGAAGACATGGATGCCTATAGCATGCTCGAGCACCACCATGTTCTATAACAGGAGTGAGCAAGACAGGAAAGGTTTGAGATCTCCAAGGCTCTATTTCAGAGAAAGCTTGGAGAGGGTGGCCTAGCTGGGCCTCATGTAGTCAAGCTCATTGGATACATTGAGCGCTTGGAGGTTCTAGGGTTTAAACTCCCCGAAGAACTGGGTACTGATCTCATTCTTACATCACTCCCCCAGAGCTTCTCAAACTTTGTTGTTAATTTCAACATGAACAACATTGAGAAGTCTCTATCTGATCTTCTTATCCTTATTCGCCAAGTAGATAATAACATGAAGCATGAAAAGCCTTCTGTCCTTATGGTGAATAAAAGGAAAGTGAAGGTGAAGATCTTTAATCCCAAAGATTCTTTAAGGCCTTCCAAGAAAAGGAAGATCAAAGGGGAGACACGAGAATAGGATGCTATTTGTTTCGCATGTGGCAAGAAGGGCCACTGGAAGAAAAACTGCACCCAACCAAGGAAGCAAGGGGAAGCTTCAGGTGCGTTTGTCATTGAATTCAATCTATTTGTTTCTACAAATTGGGTATTAGATACTGCTTGTAGTGCTCACATCTGTATCCAAATACAGGAACCAAGTAGATTCAAGAAGATTGACCGAGGGGAGGTAGATCTACGAGCAGCCAATAGAGCTAGACTTGCTTCTGTAGCTGTCAGAGACTACCACCTCACGTTGCCAACTGGAATGATCTTGGTGTTAAAGGGTTGTTATTATGTACCTTCTGTAACCAAAAACATTATTTTAGTATCCAGATTAGATACTGATGGATTAATCTTCAAGTCTAGAAATGGATGTTGCTACTTTTATAAAGATAGCATTTGTTTTGGTAGGGCACATTTATATAACGGAATTTATGTGTTAGACTACACAAACCAAGTAATGGAAATCGATGACAAAGTTAATTCACATGACTCATACCACACCCAACTTTGGCATCACCGGCTAGGTCATGTCAATGAGAAACGTTTGACAAAATTACATCAAGATGGGTATTTAGATTCTTTCTAACTAAAACTACTTGGTGTATGTCATGCACATCTACAAGGCAAAATGACCAAAGCCCAATTTAGTAGGAATGGTGAAAGAGATAAAGAGCTTCTTGAATTAGTTCACACAGATGTGTGTGGGCCATTTCCAGTTGAGGCAAGGGGTGGGTTCTCATAATTCATACTTCTACTGATGATTTTAGTAGATATGGATATATCTACTTAATGAGGTATAAGTCAGATTCTTTTGATCGGTTCAAAGAATACAAGAATGAAGTTGAGAACCCGCTTGGTAAGAATATTAAGAAACTCCGCTCAAACAGAGGAGGAGAATATCTTAATCAGGACATCATTGATTTCTTACGGGAGTTTGGGATTCTATCTCAACTCACTCTTCCTTACACGCCACAGTGGAATGGTGTAAGCGAAAGGAGGAACCGCACCCTATTGGACATGGTGAGATCAATGATGAGTCATGTGAGTCTTCCATTATCCTTTTGGGGATATGCATTACAAACAGCATCACACGTACTAAACCAAGTACCAACTAAATCGATAAATGGTATTCCATATGAGTTATGGAGTGGATGCAAAGCCATGTTATCGAATTTACATGTGTGGGGTAGTGAAGCATTTTTTAAGGCCTCTTCAGGTAACAAACTCGTGCCCCAAGGCACAAAGTGTATATTTATAATATATCCCAAGGAAACAATGATATATTACCTATACAACCCCTCAGACAAAAAGGTTATAGTGCCAAGACACGCCATATTCCTTGAGAGGGAGCACATCTCCAAAAGAGATAGTGGGAGTGAGATAGACTTCGATGAAGTCGATGCTCAAGATACACAGGAGTTGGTATAAGAACATATTCCACAAAGCCCCATGGAAGAACAATCTGTTCCAGAGACACAACAACTGCGTAGGAGCACGAGAGAGGTGAGAGAACCAGAACGATATGGTTTTCTTGTCACTGAGGATGGTGACTCATTATTGGTTGACAATGATGATCCTCTTACCTAAAAGGAAGCAGTTGAAGGCACAGACGTTGCCAAGTGGAAAGAAGCCATGAATTCTGAAATGGATTCCAGTTACCAAAACCAAGTCTGGATTTTGGTAGATCCTCCAGTTAATGTAAAGCCTATTGGTAATAAATGGGTATTCTAGAAGAAACTGGACATGGAGGGGAAAGTAAGCACCTATAAGGCACGACTGGTTGCAAAAGGTTTTAGACAACGTCGAGGAATTGACTATGATGAAACCTTTTCACCGGTTGCGATGCTTAAATCCATCAGAATCCTATTGGCCATTACCGCTTACCTTGACTATGAAATTTGGAAAATGGATGTCAAAATAGCTTTCCTTAACGGGAACCTCCAGGAAGATGTCTACATGACACAACCTGAAGGGTTTTTGACTCCAAAGGATTCCAAAAAGGTATGCAAGTTGCATCAATCCATTTATGGATTAAAGCAAGCATCAAGGTCATGGAACATTTGTTTTGATGAAGCTGTAATAGAATTTGGCTTTGTTAAGAACAAATGTGAGCCTTGTGTCTACAAGAGGTTTAGTGGGAGTGCAGTCGTTTTCCTAATAGTATATGTTGATGACATATTACTAATTGGAAATGAAGTACCTATCTTACAGTCAGTTAAGGAATGGTTGCATAAATGCTTATCCATGAAAGACTTGGGCGAGGCAACATATATTCTTGGGATCAAGATCCATCGTGATAGATCCAAGAGAATGCTGGGCCTGAGTCAAAGTACATAAATTGACAAGATACTGAAGAGATTCAGTATGGAACAATCCAAGAGGGGATTTTTGCCAATGTCACATGGAATTCATCTTTCCAAGAAAATGTGTCCTCAGACACATGAGGAAAGAAAGAGAATGACAAGGATCCCTTACGCATCCGCGATTGGGTCAATCATGTATGCTACGTTATGTACGAGGCTAGATGTTGCTTACTCATTAAGTGTGGTAGGCAGATATCAAGCTGATTCAGTAGACCGCCATTGGATGGCAATCAAGACTATCCTTAAGTATATGAGGCGTACTAAGGATATGTTCCTGGTTTATGGAGGAGATGAGGAACTAGTCATCAGAGGACATGTAGATGCTAGTTTCTAGACTGATCAAGATGACATGAAGTCGCAGACTGGATACATCTTCAGTTTGAATGGAGGTGCAGTGAGCTGGAAGAGCTCAAAACAAAGTGTGGTGCAGATTCTACAGCGGAGTCCGAGTATATCGCAGCTTCTGAGGCAGATAAAGAAGTGGTATGGATGGGAAGCTTCATCCAAGAGATGGATGTAATACCAAGCAGTAAAGATCCTATCACACTCTATTGTGATAATACTGCAGCGGTGGCACTTGCAAAAGATCCAAGGTCACATCAGCGGACAAAGCACATACTTCAGAAGTATCATCTCTTGAGGGATTTTTCTCAGAGAGGTGAAGTTGCAGTGAGCAGTATTTCCACGGAAGACAACGTGGCAGACCCCTTGACTAAAGCCTTGACTCAGCAGAAACATGATCATCATGTGAGGTCTAGCGGACTAAAATTCGTAGGCAGTTGGCTCTAGTACAAGTGGGAGTTTGTAAGGGTTGGTGTCCTGAGAACCAACTGTTTTGTACTTTGATTACATGAATGTTCACTTATTATATTGTTCATTGTTTTGCATGAATATAATATAGTAATGTCCAGGAATATTTGTTGCATTAATAAGGTCATGGCAGATCTCCGCTATGATGAGAACCTTGAAATGATATAACAATATTCTTAAATAAAGTTCTGTGGTTGGATGACATACTATGATAGGACACATAGTATAAATACCGTCATGTGCGAGTACTCGTAAGAAGACGAGACTCTATCTCATGGAGTTCGCACTTAGTAATCTCCAAGATGGGAGATTATGATAACAGACCCGCTAGTAGCAATTCTGCATGTCTTGGTGTCATCGGACATTGCTATCTACGAGCGTGTGTAATGGTCCTTAGACTGGAAGATTATCATTAACTCATGTCATGACTTGCACACTTAGATTTACTGACGAAAATCGCCATGTAGACAGTTGGCGGGAAGTAGGGTACGTTGGGTGTGTCACGAGTGACATATTGTTAATGGATAAGTCGAGGAAGGATTTGTCCCTTCCATTTATGGAAGTTGATATCTCGGCCCTTTGATTGAAATAGAACTATCACATTAAATTCCATGGCCATGGTGTAAACGACGAGTTTATTTCAGGTAGTCAAAGAACGACGGATCAAGCATATAGGTTTATGACACTGCCATGAAACCTGCTTGATGAGATATTGAGACAAAGGGATTAAATTACACAGTAAGCATCTGTATGAGGTGATACGTAAATGCGGCATCAACTTCTTTCTCTTGGGTGCCTTGACCCGTTGCTAGACAGTAATCTTGGACTTTAGGCAAGCCCGCCTAATGCCAACGAGAAAGAGGCCTAGAGGGTCACACACTAAGTGTATTCAAGTATCTCAAGTAGAATAAAGATTATTCCTGTACGTGGTTTAATAATTATTCAAGGAAGCCTAAATCGTTTTAATGATGTAGGAAGAAGGAAATGAAAAACAAGATATACATGCCGTGTATTAAAGATTACATGCCGTGTAATTTTTCATGGAAAACAAGTACACGCTGTGTATTAATAATTACACGTCGTGTAGTTTTCTTTATGGAAAGGAAATGAATAAATGAAAACAAGATATACACACCGTGTACATTGAATTTACACTCCGTGTAGTTTTTCCAGTCGGGATTTTGAGGATATAATCTTGTTTTAAATGATATTTATTATAATCAGCGTGGGCGCATGTCAATGAATTAATTATTCGACATGGGGGTTTTAAATAAGAGTCAATGAAATAAATAAAATGCGTAACGCGTCTATTTATTGTCATAACTCTACAATCTCAAACCTGATTATAAATATCCTCACAACCCCAACTCTTTTCCTACCCCACGCACAACAATTCTTGAGAATTATTTCAAGGCCGAAAGAACCTCTTCCTCCAAGAATGCTCTCAAGACTGAGAGAGATCCTCTTCCATCAGATCAAGACGATCTAAGGCGGAAAAAGCAAGCAAAGGTTTCTCCATGCTAGCGCCTGGAGACTCCTTTGGCGACGTCCCGAGATACGAGGTACACGTGTGGATCACTGCTAGAGGAAGTCTACACTTGGCTTCTGCGACGCAACGATGAATCGCATCGGAACATGATCAAGAACATCAATGAAGAAAGAACACCCAAAAGTTATTTCTTTTCAATTGATTAAATTAATTATAATCAACTTGTAATGATCCTACCTTTTGGTTCCATGACTTTTCCTTTCTTTGTCCATTTCTATGATTCGATCCGTGGAGACTGGCGTTTATCATCATATTGATCCCGGATTGATCATTGTTAATGAAAAAAGCCAAGTGGGCACATCCACCCACGCGCTTCCATTGCGCCCGAAACCTTCGGGCCTATCCTCTAACAACTCTCCAGCTCTCTCCCTCTCTCTCGAAAAAAAAATCCAATGGTTTTATCTCTTGGGAAGAAAAACAAATGAATAAAGCCAATGAAAAAATCGAGGAAGCTAAGATATCACCATAGCTAATTGTAACATACCAACCCAGGTGCTACACACTGATGCCCCAATCTGATCAGTCACATGAACTCAAGCACGTATTCCTGTATGCTAGAGGCTGCCGACTTGAAGCGAGATTCTAATAAGTCGATCATGGGGCGACAATACCCTCTTTTATAAGAGTAATACATTTGTGGAAATAATAAGCGATAGTGGAAGAATATATAACCATAATCAATACTAATATATAAAGATAATCGATATAAGAAAATACAATATCCAACTAAAGCAGAAAACTTTTCATGCTAATGTATATGTCAAATGTCTAAAATGCAAAATAAAAATAAAGATACTGACGACTCCCAAGAGAGTCCTGAACCATATCCAGTTCCCTCATCCAAGCTCCATCCCAACTCAATCATATAATAAAGGGACTTTTCCCTTAACTCGTCCTGCAATAATAAAATCTATTCAGGTGCCGATCAGACACCCCAAGTAGGGTGTGAGTATAGCTTAGTAGGCCACCGCCAACGGTGTCTAAAACAATATCTAGTCAAACAGTTTATGCATTTGTATAAAGAAATAAGTACAATTCATAAGTAAATAGTTATCACATTGTCATTTATTCTTTACTTAACCACAATACCTCCCGGGTTCCCAATGACAGCGGTACCTCAACACCTACTTCGGCTCATGCCAGATCCTAAAGTGTTCCCATCTAATATCATATCTTTATACTTTCTTCGAATCATGCCAAATCCTGAAGTATTCCAAGGTTATATTATATCTCAATACCTTCTTCGGATCATTATAGAACCCAAAGTATTCACAAGTGAGGTCATATCTCAGAGTACCTCTGTTATTGTTCTTTAATTCATACCTGAATGCCCAAGTTACCATTCATACTACACACAATAGAATGATCATGTTCACATTCTTTAATTAATACTTGAATGGCCATGTTACCATATGTACATCACACATTAGAATGAACATGTTCTCATTCACTAATTCATACTTGAATGACCATGTTACCATTCACACATCATACATTAGAATGACCATGATCTCGTTATTTAATTCATATTCAAATGACCATGTTACCATTCATCAACACATAATTAATTCATCAATTAATTATCCACATAGATTCCATTACTAATTCAACAATTAGTTTAATGAAACAATCCCATTAGATAATTAAACAATTAACTAATCATTATAATAACATTAATTAATTCAATAATTAATTAATAACACCATTTAATTACTAATTCAGAAATTAGTTTATCTTATAATTACTCTTAATTAATTCCCAAATTACCAGAATGTTTGGGGGAAATCCCATTTATTTAAAAAAGAAAAAGAAAGAAGGAACCCATTTTGAATTGTGTAAGGGAAACCTAATACAAGATCTTAGGCCCAGAGACACATAGCCTCAAAATTCAGTGGTCTGAGAGCCTGGAAGGAAAAAATCCATTAGAGAATCAAGGCTCAAAAAATCCCATGGATACAAATCCCATTACAATAAAACCCAAGAAAAAAACCCTTATCGCAGCCATCAGCTCGCCAGGCCACCGACACTGCTCGTCCACTATACCCATCGTGCCAGTGCTAAACTAGAATCGCCATCGAAGGCCAATAACCCGCACAATAAACATATACTATTGATTCCGAAAGAAGATAAAGCCTCTCCCCAATCATGTCGGTCGGGAAAGATCTGGCCACCCCACAGATCAACACTAAAATTGACATCATCATTCCAAGGTGTCTATCACCGTCCTCTTGATCATATCGCCCCATCGCCAATCGCACCACCATCAAGCTGCCATCACGCCACCATCACGGCTCTACCTGAGATGATTTCCCCACCTCCTGGTGTCTCTGACCCAGATTCCCCGCCAAAGGGTGCCATAGATCTAGAATATCCACCATCCGCCGCCGCAACACCCTCACTCGAAGCCTCTCTTCCACGATGCACGACATCAAAGCCACCCGCGGATCACTGCCTTCCATGAAGTTCACAAGAATCACCGCTGGATACCCCCTCGCGCATCGCTAATCCAAAACAGATGCATCATCGAAGGAAAAATACTGAAAAATACGACCATCGAGAGGCCCACACTGAGACATCAACCCAGTCCACAAAGATCCACTGCTGAAAGGGAAAGGGACGAGACCCTAAAGAGAGGAACAAAGCTAAGAACTCCCCTTAATTCAACAATTAATTAAGTCATCAAACCTATTAAATAATTTCACAACTAAATAATCAATATTCACAACTCAAAATTCCATAATTTATTTTTAGAATTAATTATCTCACTCTAGATATCAATTCTCCATAATTAATTTCACTATTAATTATCTCAATCTATAATATGAATATCACATAGTTAATCCCACAATTAATCATCTCAATTCAAAAAATAAATATCTCATAATAAATTTTCCAATTATTTATCTAAATCAAAATCCATAAATCTCATGATTAATCCCCTAATTTATTATCTAATTTGATAGCCCCTAAATCTCATAATTACTTCCCAAATTTATTATCTATTTCAACAATACTTCAATTAATAAATTAGCCACATTAATTAACCTAATATAGGAAATCAAATTGCTAAAGAATGATAGAAATTATAAAATTTAAATACACCTATCAAAATAATGATTATGATTATTGAATATTAGGCCACCTACCTCGACTCTATGAAGAACAATCACCCAACATAAATCCCCCAAAATAGAGTAGCACTACGACGTAGATCAAGATCCAGATCTAAAACCTGAAATCAAGATTAACAAAATCAAGATCTATTTAATATAGATCTAGATTTAAAATCCTAGATCTAGATCTAAAATATATGGTATAGATCTAACCAAAAATAGAGCATAACTTCCCTTAAGGAAAGGGAGAATGATGGGATATGATTGAAAAAGCAAGCGGGACAGGGTCCTCTTAATAGGAGAGGTATGGTTCTTCGATCCGGGCATCAAATCGAAAATAATGGATGTTGTATGACCTTAGAATCCATCTGGAAAGCTATTAAATCATCCAAAATCACAAGAGTATGAGTTTGGGTCGAATTGTGTGAGTTTTGAGGGATCGGTGGAATTAAAAACTAATTTTCAAGACACTTTAAAAATCACTCATGGTTTTAGGGGCAAGGGCACACGGTTTTCCCTAAACATTTGCCTATTAGTTTAGGGGTGTATAGTTTAACAAACTATGCACTAGTAGTGTGAACCCAACTATCCAACGTTTCATGATTTGCTGGGTCGGAGTGCATGGTTTTCTCTAATTGTGTGCCAATTATGCACAACCCTTTTTCCTTCAATTTTTCTAAAAATTCACCTGAACGCACCCCAAGGTAAAACCCAATCAAAATGTACTCAACATGGGGAAAACGAGTACCTATAAACACATCTATGTTAGCTCTAGAAAAGATCGGGATATTATAATCTCCCCACCTTATGACAGCTCGTCCTCAAGTTGTACTCCCAAGATTCTCTAAGATTCCAAGACAAAAAGATTGGGCCACTAAGCCCGCATATCTTCTTTCTATTCCCATGTATCCTCTTATACATGCCCATGTTGCCACATTACATGTACTATTGGCACTATCTTTCCCCAAAACACTTTCTCCTTATGATCCAACACATGTATTGGATGCTCCTCAAATAAAGAATTTATCTCAAGCTCAACGTCATCCACACCGATCACATGAGAAGGGTCGGGGTGATACTGTCAAAGTAGCGATACATAGAAAAATCATGCATAGTGCCATATTTTTGGGGAAGAGCCAATCGGCACGCCACTGGCCCAATTTTCTCCATAACCTCAATATGCCCAATGAACATGGCCTCCAACTTTGTAACGACCCAAAGTTTTATCAATGGAAATTCCCTTCTTATAATTATGTCATATAAAATCACATTAGAAAACATAATGACACATCATTCTTAAATGAACTACTAAATACTATGTGACCTTTATAACATAGCTGTTAAATATAATTTTTACACTTATGTGTTTTGAATTTCAAAAATCTCACATACACAGTTGTGATCAGTAAGATATTTAGAGTCTGATAGGACAAACATAATATTTGGTGAATAGTAACTTACCCTTATGAGTAGTAATGTTAACCTTGTGAAAATTAATATGAAACTTATGAATATTAAACCATACAAATGAATATTACCCTCACACATGAAATTATAAATAAAATTTTGGCACCTTATAAATGAGAGGGGATGTTTTAAAAATTAATAATTAAGTGTTGGTATTTTTGTGAGTAATAAATATTTAATTACAATTTTAAATTGATAAATTTATTTAAAATAAAAATCATTTTCATAAAATGTATTCATAAATAAATATTTTTTTGTCCTATGATTTTAGGATAACTTTATGAGAGCTTAGTTAATTATTGAAAGTATTATAAAATCCATATAAAAATTTAAAATATGTATTTTTCAAGTAAATAAAAAGTTTATTTAAAAATTAAATTTCACATATTTAGAAAATTATTTTGACACAATGTAGACCATTTTTTAATTCTAAAAAAATGGATAGGGTTAATTTTTTGGATTTTTCTGAAATTCATTATTTTTTTGTGAATAGTTAAATTCGATAATTTACAAAATATGCTAAATAAATGAATTTCTGCATCATGCATGAATCATGGGTGATGTAAATGGAAATTGGTTAGAACTCACTTGAACTAATTATTGTATTTAGTCATAATAATCCAAACTATTACTTTTCTTGAGAAAAATAATAAACTAATGATTAAAATAATAAGAAAACATCCCTCTCCTCCACTATAAATACCACCCCTCACACCCTATTCTCTTCACACTTCCAAATCTTATATAATTTTCTATATTCTGCCCAATACTATTCCCTATTCCCTCCCCCACATATTGTTTCTCTTGGTCTCATCAACATACCAAGCTTAGGTGCCTTAGGGAGGATCTCAAGATGAGAATTCAAGAGGTAAATCCTCTATCTTTTCTTTTAATTTCCTTTCAATTTCAATTTCTTTTTGTATTATTTCCTAAACTTCTTTCATCCAAATGGAATGATAAATCTAGTACCTTACATATAATATAATTATATCATATTAACAGAAGATCTAACATTAAACTCCTCCCTCTCTCTCTCTCTTATCTTAAAAATGAAATCATCACCCATGAAGTGTCCATTTACCGACATCATAGGCGATGAACTTTCATTTTCCTTAAACATATTCAAGGATTTTAATAAGACCATTAAATGGTTCAAAAAATATTTTAAAGTTTATTTTACAACCCTTTTATGTTCTGGAAATAACTTATACACCTAATACTAAATGGTAAACCAAAACAAGTTCGTTGTGCTAAAAGCCCAACCAAAATAAACATAAAGCGATCATCATTAACTTTTATCTAATGAATCATCCTCATGTTATATAACCAATTAATTCATAATATCATTTAAACTTATGTAATATCATTAAAATCATATTATAACCATTCTGGATGTTCGTCCTCATTATAAATGAACTTCCATTCATGAATACAAAGTGAACCGATCATGGAAACCATGAAAATGAATGCTCCCAAATGATGAAATTGAACTCTATAACTCATCCAAAGGACCATTAAATAACATAATAAAACCATAATTAATCATATTAATTTATAAAAGGTTATTTAATTTTTAATTAACGAATTTAATGTGATTATATAGGATATTAACGTGAAGTAAGATTTCAGACAAAAGGTAAGGGGAATTCATGAACCCAACTCCCTTTCTTTGGGTTTTCCCTATTTCAATCCATTTTCAGTGTGGTTATTCCTTAAAATTATTTAGTCATAATTATATGATATTTTTTGGGATATAAATTTTTTCTACTTGAGTTTATGACAAACACATTGTTTTCCAAAAGAACTATTCTTTCAAAAAAAATACACCTTTTAATTCTCAAGACTATTTCCTTCAGTCAAGGTTGATGATTCTTATATCAAGTATGTTATTCCATATTTAATTTTGGAACCCAAAGTTTTTTAATGTATTATAATGAAATGAAAACCATTCCTTTCCATGGGTTATTATATATTCAAGATTGATGTGGCATTCATAATAATTTAAATGTTGTGATGTGAAGGGTGTGCCTAGAATTATATAGCACAATGTAAATGTTATGATGTGACGGGTGCACCCAGAAATATATAGCTCTCCAATGAATTGAGTAATGTTAAGAACATCATGAGTAATGTGAAATATACATGAACATGATTCTATCTTTGTTCACAACCATGTGTGGTAGTTGACCACTAAGACATGATGTTTTATTTTTATGCATTTCCACATTCCAAGTCATTTCATAATGATTCCTCTCATGATTATGATCCTATGCCTATATTATGATGATAATTATTTTAATCAACCCATGTAATATTGTTATTATCTATCCTCTTCCTGGGATTTTAGCTCACCCCTTTTTGATATATATCATCAGATTACTACTTGTACTAAGGAAAATTCAAGGTCCATTAAGAAGCTAGAGAAGAATGAATTAAATAAATGTTTATGTTTATATTGTAAAAGTTATGTATGGTCCTAGTTTTCCCAAGATAATAAACCTTTGGATCCTCTTTGTGTAATGATTTTATGTTGGTTATCTATAAAATGATGTAATAGTAATGTAAGAAAAACTAGGGTCGCTATAAACTTTCCCTATCTTTGTATCCTGTGGTGACCCAATCTAGGTGACACCCAGAGGAATACACAATCACCCTCTATAAACTCCAGGGTTCATTGATTTCTATCTACATACAACTTATTTATACTTTGATCCATAACCATACGTTTCCGAACAAGCTTTACCAGTTCTGACGTCTCCTGCCTGAGACTCGGTGCCAACAATTCTGACTCACCTGCCTCCATCCAATATAGCGATGATCTGCATGGCCTACCATAAAGATCCTTTTATGGTTCCATAAGTATAGTTTCCTAAAAAAATTATTATAGTAAAACTACACTAAATTTAAGTGCTTCTCCCAATACCCCCCTGAAGTCAAGAACACACACCCGCAGTATATCCTGAAGAACCTATATAGTATGCTATAATTTTCCATCTGTCTATGGGTGGATGGTCGTACTCAATAATACCTATGTACCGAGAACCTTCTACAAGCCCCACCAGAATACTGTAGGGAAACATGATTCACGGTCTAAAACTATAGTCCGTGGAACATCGTACAAATGGAATATCTCTTGAACATACAAATCTCCTAGATTCTCTATCGAGAAAATCTTTAGTATAATCAAGAAATGCGATACTTTCATCAGTTGATCCACAATAACTCAGATAACATCATTCTTCTTTGACGTCCTCAGGAAGACCCCCCACATATTCCTTTGTCACATCATCCCATTTTCATTCCTAAATGGGAAATGAAAAAAACAAACCTCTAGGCCGTTGATGCTTTACCTTCACCTACTGACATGTGTAGCATCGCGTCACAAACCTCACTATCTCCTTTTTCATGCCCGACTACCAAAACTGTCATCATAGGTCACAACACATTTTGGTCACACCTGGATGCACCACCCACTTCGAGGCATTAAATTCCTGCATCAAATCCCCCTGCATACTCGTAAGCACAAAAACCTGATTCATAACATAGATAATCTCATCCTCATCTATGATCCAATCGAAAGGTGACTCCCCACCTTCAAGGATTTCCCTCAAGGTAAAATTTTTTGGATACTCATACTGTCTGTCTCTAATCCAACTGAAAAGTATAGAATCCATAGAAACCGATATGGGATTCATCTGCTCCTAACTCTTATGAACCACCACATGAATCTCAACGAGCAAGGTCATCATGTTCCACTAAGAATTAGAGTCATGAACTATCTAAGTCTGAGTTTTCTTACTCAAAGCATCAGCTACACTGTTCCCTTTCCCATATGTATATGCTATCTCAAAATCAAATGACTGTATATACTCAACCCATCTTCACTTCCGGAGATTTAAATCTCACTGAAAGAAGATATACCTAAAGATACTGTGTGCAGTAGACACCGTAAACTTCTCTACAAATAGATAATTATGCCAATACTTCAAAGAATAAACCACAACTACTAGCTAGATGTCACACATAGGGTATTTCTATTCATGTGGCCTCAGCTACCAAGACCCATACACCACAAATCGATCTCCCAGCATCAACACAGCTCTGAGTCTGATCCAAGAAGTGTAAAAATATGTTGTGTACTCCTCACATGGTTCATGTGGTATCAAGATCAGTTCCGATTTCAAATGATTCTTCAAATCCTGGAAGGCCTTGTCACATTCTTTTGACCAATCATACTTTATCCACTTTTTGGTCAAGCTCAAAATCAGTTTTTCTAAATGAGAGAAATCATGGATGAATATTTAATAATATCTAGTTAATCCCATAAATCTATGGATATCAAAAAATTTCATAGGATACTCTCCAGAAACCACTATCTACACCTTCTATGGGTCCACTGACACACCTTCCTCTAATATGATGTGACCAAATAAGTGTACCGGATCAATCCAAAACTTACACTTAGATAGCTTGGAATATTGTCAATGTTATCTTAGTGTACTTATGATGATGTCAAGATGTTGGCCATGATAACTATGAGTCTTGAAGTACACTATGATGTCATCCATGAACACCACCAAAAACTGATCCAGGTACAGATGAAAGATTTTGTTCCATCACTGGTGGAAAGATATCATGCTTTACTCCCCCTTCATCCAGTAATAAACTACCAACCTGGGTTGTTACCGCTCCTAGTTGCTAAGTAATTTTCCCTGCTCAGCCTGCCTGAATATCCCACTCTTCATAGCGAATATAGTTTTCACCTTTAGGAGACGTAAAAGTCATTATCCTATGTTAACAATCAACGTGGGATCAATATATGACTATCCAATTCATAAATATTATTAGATCGAATCTTGACATGTCAAGGGTATATAAATCCCATAGAAAATGATATTCCCTAATCTTGATAGAACATCCTCTGCACAAACAGATGTCTCTAGACTATACTAAAAATGGTGTATCTATTGTCATTTTTCTACTCACATGCTCCCCCACCATTCCCAAAAAATTAACAAGTTTTTCATATATGAAGGAATGAGAGACATCCGTATCAAATAAGGCACTAGATAATGTAGAATCTACAAGAATATTACCCCCACTATCAAGGGTCTAGCATCACTCTCTACAAGTGTAGGATACATTGCATGTAGTGGTCCTACCCCTCTTCCCTATATGCATTTTGACACCTCTTACTTGAACCACTCTACTAATATGGGTACTCTTTCCTAGAAACACCATGTACACCACCTCTACCACCTCATCCAGTAAAACTCCAATTTATAGGATGATATGGTGCAGAGGATCCTCTTCCCGTACTCTAGTTTTATCTAGCTCCTCCATCACTAACCATCTGTCTTAGGATCCTATAGAACCTATATAGATGACCCATATTTCCACAGGCTCATTACTCTACAGGTGGTTGGGGACAATTTCCACAATAATGTCTTGACATACGACATTGATGATATATCACTCCAATAAGTTCATATTCAACCGGCCCTCCTATTTAACCACTTAGCTTTCCAGTACCCTGGCTAAAGTTATCTTAATGGTGATTCCTAATCTTGGAATTTGCACCTATTGATCATTTATTAGTAGCCATATTTCTATCACTGGAAGCTTCCTTCAGGTTCCCCTAATCTATGAGACCCTGATCCACCACCTCAATAAATTTCTTTAACCGAAATATCTTAACTTGAGACTTAATATCTCACTTAAGACCATCCTGAAAACACCGCACTGTAGTTGTATCATCTCCTATAAATTCTTGATAAAAGAACTACAGGTATATAAATCATCCAACACAGTTCATCATGGACATGCTCCCGTGATTCTACCACTTGAACTCCACTAATTTCTCTTACCTTAGCATTTATAGGTAGAAGTGTTCCAAGAACCTCTCAAAGAAGTCCTTCCATAACAAACCATCAGTATGTCCAGTCCATGCCTAAATTCCCCACTAGAATTTTGCTAATCCTAGTATAATATAAACAGCCAACTTGACCCTCCTCTTAGCAAGAGTGTCCAAATGGTCAAGTATTGTCTCGATAGAATCAACCCAGAACTCAGATCCCTTAGGTTCACCCTCTCCAATAAACATTTACGGGTGATGCAACTAAAAAGATCCCATCAGGCCAGACATTTTCTTCTCAACCTGACCTAGGTCTCTTCCCATGAGTTTCATAAAGTTATTAAATTTCACTTAGAATGTCTCCCCTTCTTCCCCACCTGTCACTATCGATGCCTTAGGTTCACTACTGGTAGAGCATTACCAGCCATATCCTATTATCATTCTCTTAAAAAGCATAGTCATGGAGGCATATATATACAATTACAAGAACATGTCTTATGTCTCATAACACAACTTTAACACACTTACGTAAGAGGAAGATCATAAGAATTCACAATAACTCGTTTCCCCACATCTCCCCGCACGGTTAAAAAACTGAGGTTATAACACTACCCTTCACTATCCTACACCTAGGTGTTGGTTATAAAAGGGTATTATCATTATCAGTATTCACATTCAATTAGAAACCCATATTTTCACATTTTTTTATCATTTTACCATCTTCAATTCTTATTATACACCACTTTTCAGTTCAATTTCACAATCAAGGAAAAATAGTCTAAGTTCAATAATTTACCCAAAACCAGTTTTCCTATGTGTGCCTAAAATAATGAAAGTCACAAAATAATTCTAAGTGCCTATAATGATGCATTCAGACTCAACTCTCATGCCATTCTGAGCCATGAGTATTTTTTTTTAAATCTTCAGAAACAAAAATCACATCACACAATAAGTGCATCACTCAAGGAGAATTAATATTCAATAGTAACAACAAAAAACAATAAAAAATACTACCTTGGATACTTGGGTTTTCCCATGTACATTGGTTTGGAACTACCATACATGATCTGATGTCCAGGCTCTGACTCTTCCCAGTCTTTATTCTACCATTCCCCAAATAATAATACAAAATAAAAAGAAAATAAAAACACTATAATACCACTTTGTAACATCCCGGATTGGGTGCCACACACTGGTTCCCATATCTGGTCGGTCATATGACATCAAGCGTGCCTCCCTATGCTCCAGAGGTTTTTGACTAGTAGTGAGGGTCTGATAAGTCGATCATGGGGAGATATACCATATTTTATTAGAGTAATACACTAGAATAAATAATAAACAATAGAGGAAACATATATAACCATAATTAGTACCAATATCTAAAGATAATCAATGCATTAAAATAAAATATCTAACTAAAGAAGAAAACATTCCATTCTAATGTATGTGTCAAGTGTATAAAATGAAAACTGAAAATAAAGACATTGTTGACTCCAAAGTAGATCCCAAACCACATCTAATTCCCTTATCAAAGCTCTATCCCAACTCAGACATTTAACACAATGCCATTTACCTTAACCTGTCCTACAATAAAAAAGTATATCTGGGTACTGATCAGGAAGCCCAAGTAGGGTGTGAGTACAAATCAGTAGACCACCACCAATGGTGTCTAAAATAACATCCAATCAAACAGTGTATGTAGTTTTATAAATAAATAAGTACAATGCATAAGTAAACAGTTATCACATTATCATTTATTCTTTACTTAACCACATTAACTTCCTGGTTCTAGAGGACACACATACCTCAATTCTTACTTCAGCACATTCTGGATCCCAAAGCGTTCCCATGTAATATCATATCTTAATACCTTCTTCGACTCATGCTGGAGCCCAAAGTATTTCAAGTGAGGTCATATCTTGAAGTGCCTTTGTTACCATTTTTAATTCAAACTTGAATACCCATGTTACCATTCATACTACACACAATAAAATGACCATGTTCCCATTCTTTAATTAATACTTGAATGAACATGTTACCATCCACACATAACACATTAGAATTACCATGTTACCATTATCTAAGTCATACTTGAATGACTATGTTTCCATTCATAGATCACGCATTAGAATGACCATGTTCCCATTATTTAATTCACATTCAAATGAACATGTTAGCATTCATCAACACATAATTAATTCATCAATTAATTATGAACATAGATTCCATTAATAATTTAACAATTATTTAAACACAACAATCCCATTAGTAAGTCAAAAAATTAACTAATCATATTGATAACATTAATTAATTCAATAATTAATTAATAACACCTATTTTTTTACTAATTAAGTGATTAGTTTATCACATAATTACCCTCATTAATTCACCAATTTATTAAGTCATCAAACCCAATAATTAATTTAACAAATAATAAATCAGTATTCACAACTCAAAATTCCATAAGTAATTTTTAGAATTAATTATCTCATTTATAATCTCATTTCTTTATAAGTAATTTCACAATTAATTATCTCAATATAAGATATAAAAATCACATAATTTGTAGAGACCCGAATCTTGATGTACATGGAAATTACTTTACTTTTTTGGAATACTTAGTACATAGCAAAAACAGACACACAAGGACCGTAATAGTTTAGTGTCTTTGGAAACTTGGAACGTAATCTTCTAATCGTGGTGAAAGATCTTCAACATCTCCCATAAAGATCTTCCACTTTTTGTTTCCTTACCTAAAACCTTTATTTTAATCCTGTGGGAAAATAAAACATAAAAAGGGTGAGCTCAAATTCTCAGTAAGGGTAAGCATGGATAAAATAAAACATACCATATACATTTGAACTTAAAAACATGAACATAATGTTTAAATATCAAAATATTGAGCAACGACTTAAAACACGGAAGTACATAAGGCATAGATCATAATGGAACATAAATCATGATAACATAGCATGGGAATAAAACATGTAATTGTGGCATCCATTAAGAACATGTAATGATTTCCATAGTAGCCAAGGCATTGCTGCTAAGACCATCTCAGTGGACAAAGTCCCTTTCTGAATCGAGTTCACTCCTCGTTCCAGTCCTGTAATACTTAACCAGATTAACTTACCATTTCAGCCATGTCTATCTCATGAGATATAAATCTTTACCCAATGCATTGGAAGGAGATATAGGTCCCACCCATCTCATAATGAAATCATTCTTACTTGTGCCACAAAATAAACTTAAAACATTCATCATAACCTAAAGAATAAAATGGGTTTCATAAACATCATCCCATCATCACATAATCCATATAAAATAAATGGATATCATTTCATAATAAGAAAAGTGAAACCATGTAAATCATAGAGACATTATAATTGAAATATACACATATGAAATAATGTCATCTTAGATGAAAAATGGTTTTGATAAAACACTTGAAATGAATTCTTGAGGAAAATATCCTTTCTTCTTCAAAATCATTTTCTTTTCACAAAATTTCATGCAATTTAAAATAAAAGGATTTTGTTGAAAATAGTCATTAAATATTTTGGAGTAAGCTTCATGAAAATAAGGCTTTATAAAACTGTAAAAATCCTTTCATGCTGTATAATTTAAAAAACATTCTTCTCGTACTTTTGTCGGAAAAGTAAAAAAAGTACCTCGTAATGTAAACAAATGAAAGATTCCTTACATACCATGTAGTAAAAGTCAAAAATGGGTAAAAAGGACTTTAAACATACATGAAAACATTTTTATAAAACATGTACATGGATAATAACAATAACCCCAGTAAATACTTATGAATAAACAATCTCAGATAAGAATGAGATTGGAATATTTATCCCTTACCTTAGGTCTGATATGCTTTGTACGTATCTGAACCTCCTGTATAATTATTTAAATAATGTCATTGACTTATTACAGAATAATATACATTTTTATGATATCATATATGGTTCACTTATGACTTTATATTACCTGTTCTTTTGTAAATTCCATGTTAAAGAGCGTTTTGGGTAAAATCGTTTCATTTGTCGTCCGTGTTTTGACTTGTAATTATTCATATGATTAATTAGATCATGATTACTTAATTCCAGAATATAAAACATGATTTATATATAATATATATTCAGAATATACATATATATAATATATCGATAAATGGAAAGAAATACACAGTTCATGGAGACGGTAGGCCGTACGTACGCATGAACGTTGTTTTCGTTTCCTCATTGAATTGAATGGAATTAATTGGATGAAATAAAAATATATATACATAAATCCAGTATCATTATTATGTCATATATTTCATGATTAATTATTATATATACTTTATAATCATTTATGAATGGTTAATCATTGAGAATGAATCTCATCGCGTCGTGGAGACGGTATTCCGTACGTACGCACGAGCGATGATATCCTTCCCATGATCATGGAATTTTATTTTAGTGTATGTATACTATTAAAGAATCAATATCACTTTAAAATAATCATATATAGTTATTATTTACACCATTATACCCATCCAAGAAAGGTGGTGGTGGAAAATTGATTACACCACGGCGTGGAGACGGTATTCCGTACGTACGCACGCACGGTGATTTCGTTTTCCGTAGGATGGATAGATGGTTAAATAGGGTTGTTTAATACTTATAATAACATATCAATATATTAGTGATACTGATGTTATTACTTCATAATGAAACAACCTAAGAATAAGAAGTGGAAGAAGAAATAAAGTTGAATGAATCGGTAATGGACATTACCTCTTCTTTGAAACGCCTCTTTGAGACCTCCTCTTAGGGCTCTAAAATTGGTCTTTGAAGAAGACCAGGACCTCTAGGATGTTTCTAGGGAAGTGGAGAAGATAAATTGGCAGGTTTTGACCGATCTTGAAGGCTCAAAGTGGTGTGAGTAAGAGAGGGAGGAGGTGCCCTTTTATAAGGGAGGAGAGGGGCACCTTTGGAATAACTAAAAATATTATTTTATTATAAAGTCATATTCGGTTTTTAATAGCTCTAAATTGATATATTTAGAAGCTAAGGTGGGTATGGGTCGAAATCCTCTCATCCAATAGAATTTAGACAAGTTTATTTCATTATATTAACCTTATCTTTTAGTTTTAACTCTTAGTTAATTAGATTGACATTTACCATGTCACTTTGTATTTTTGTATTATATAGTTAATAAACTTACCATATACATCCAAGAAACCCCCAAGTGGTAAATTAATTATACAAAAATCATTATATAAGTATCTTTTCCGAACCTTAGATTTTTATGAATATAATAACAATTAATAATATAATATTTTTAAAAAAAACTATTTTATGTCAATTTTGACACTATTTGGTAATTGATTTTGTGAAAATCATAACAGAATGATTAGTTCAAAAAAAGTTTATTAAATCAATACTAACATGTCATATTAACATATAAAATTATTTTAATTCATAAAAAGTCTCAAATTACATTTATTTGGGTATTTATAACATCAATTATGTCAATATTTCATTAATAAGATAATTACTGCATCATCATTATGTCATAAATAAATTAAATTATTTTAAGTTTAAAAATTACAAATAAAATACCACTATGTAGGAAATCTTTTTATATTTCTAAGGAATATTTATAGTCGAATTTATCTTATGTATAACCCTATATTAAAAATTATTTAGTTATTAAACATTGATTTTAACTATTTTAACCCTTCTTTAAATAAATTGATAATAAATGTCCTAATCTAATCCAAGTGGGCCTAAATGGTCATATTTTTATCCTAAGGTTGTTTTTGGCCGAATTACACTTATCAAATCGAATTAGGACATGTGTTAGGGTAATAATAATAACACTTTTACCCTTAATTACCCTATTTATTTTTAACCGTGGTAAAAAAAAGTAAAAAGTTACTATTCACCAAAAATTATTTTCATCTCATTGAACCACATTTTAGTCCTTGATATTAACCGTGTCTCTCGGATTTTCGAAATTCCACTCACAGAAGCAGTAAAATTAAGTTTTATGAAAAATTCAGTTTTTTAACTACCACTTAGTGGTTTCACTATTCATCAAAAAAAATGAAAGTCTCCAGAAAAATACCAAAACTTAGGCCTAATCAATATTTGATATTATGAATTCAAAAATGATGTCTATTTTACCAAATTCAAAACATATCAGTTACATTAACTAATTTAAAAATTAATTCCCGTCGTCAAAACAAATAGCGTGTTTTTAGGAGATAATAACTGTCAAAAGATTGACACTTGTTTATGTCTGGTTTAAATGTGAAATTACATCCAATGACCAACATTGTATTAAATTGTAAAAATATATTCTAAATATACTTTAAAAACACTCAAATTAATAATTTATCACTATTAATTATTTCGATTAAAAAAGTTGTTTTTAATTAAAATTTAGTAATTTTCACTATTCATCAGAATATGAAAGTTATCCGAAAAGTACCAAAATTTCACCCTAAGCTAATTTTGATATTCCGAATCCAAAAATGAAGTCCATTTTGAAAGATAAAATTTATGAAATTTCGAAAAGTGGGTATTACTATTCATAACGGCTAGTTCATAATAATATTATAATAATATCTCGTTTAATGAAACTCGGTATTGCGTACTACACACACTATCGAGGAAGGTCGCAATTGCGTGTAATGCAAGGCAAGTCAGGGATGCGTTTTGTGAAATCTCCTTTTGGTGTAGCGTACAACACAAGACATTAATGAAATTAAAAATAATGTTTTTCATAAAATCTCGGGGTGTTACATTCTACCCCCCTTAAAATGAATCTCGCCCTCAAAATTCATCGGGGTTATAAATGGTTTACTACTTGAAAGTTTCTTTAATAGAAACCCACATCTAAAAAAAGAATACCAAAACTTGGATTTAAAAACTAAAGTATGAAACGTAACGGTTACCCAAATTAACTCATCACTGGGTTTCCACGTAAGAGAACATAGGTGAAAATATAGATATGGAAGAAAAATCTAACCATCAAGTTCCGATGGAGAGTGGTAGAGAACATGGCTATAAAAAATACAACAATCACAAAGCCATAAATTTGTGACGATATAAGGTACCATCTGATTCATCGGATATAAGAGCACTAGGACAATATTTTTGGTTTTCAAGATCATTTCCCTAAAGTTGATGAAATTGGAATTAGAAGAAATAATTTCTTGATTTTGGTAGAGTCTCGCCATTGGTCGTTCTTTGGACAATTTCCACTTCATCTCTTAAAGAAATGAAGTTGAATTTGTCATTCGTGATGTGTTAGCAGATCATGTGATAGAATGATGGGTCATTCCATCTGTCTCAAACAAAAGGTTAGAAAAGTTATCAAAAAATACATAAGTCCATATATAGTGAGATTAATCATATATGGTTCTTAAAATGGACTTATAATTCATATATCATACTGCTTAATATAATAAAACTAGTTTCTACTAAACAGGGACTTCCTGTAGGCCAGTGGTAGGCGATAAAGGCCAGTCACACTTCGGTTGTGGGTTCGATTCCCATAGCCTTGTCTGATGCGATGGGTTGCCACCCATCCTGCAGGTTGTCCTTTTTCTAAAACTAAATTACTATAACATCCCATCAATAATATCGAAAAAACTTCTATCCTTAAACAATACTAACTTATGCCCAACATAATCCATTCCAATCTTTAGGATTATCCAAAATACTGTTGTCCAATCTCATATTATAGTGAAAACGATTACCAAAGAGTTCATATAACAAGCATGTTAATACCATCGTTGATCCCCATATATCATGAGATATGTCTTGTTGGTCACATTCCAAACATTCGAAGGCCTTAATCATGTATTCTCTTGAAAAATTAATACCGATTGAATCTTATTGAAAACATGAGTGCTATCAAAAGTTAACTCTTTTCACATACCAAAACCTCAAACCATGATATAACTATTTCCTTATATCAGACATGAGCTCATGAATACTGTCAAACATTTCATTTTCTCCTTATCCCTTAATTATGCGCATATCATTTTTTTTCCAAAAATATCTCAATCACTTTCCATGGTTACCGGTACCATAAAATTATTGAAAACCACAATAGACCAATACATAAATATTCCAATATTCCACGATACTATATACAACATTATTTTGGAATCCCATTACATAAACACTTAATCATTCCACCACATCGTTGTCATATTCAACATCGCCAATAGTGATTGCATGTGACTTCCCTTTGTCCTTTTTCCTTAAGTGGTTGCTCATGTCGATCATCACTAACCCTTGGATTAAGGCATTTATTAGAATAATGCCCCATTTCCTTTCACTTGAAGCATTGAAGTGTTGGTGGTGCGTTCTCTGTAGTATTTTCTTTATTCACATCATTAGAAACCCTTTTTCCATTACTTCGACACTCAGCTGCTCGATGACCTTCTTTTCCACACTTAAAACATTTTCTAGTCCCTTTAAGAAAATCTCCACCATGATTCTTTCCACACTTTGAGCATAAGGAAACAGTCATCTTCTTTTCACCATTATTCTGAGATTTCTCCTTGAACTCCATCTTTCATTTCTTGTCAAAACTATGAGATGGATAAGTAACACCAACTTCCATTTCTACCTTGATAGCACAACGCACAATTTATTCATAGCTACTGAAGTCTCTTATAGCTAATTCCCTTCGAAGATTTGGTTTTAAGCCACTAAATAATCGATCAACTTTACTTTCAGGTTGGATGATAAAGCCATATGCATACCTTGCAAGCCTTGTAAAATTCGCTTCGTATACGCCAACAGATTCATCATCCTTTTGCTTTAGTTCAAGAAACTCCTTCTCCATCTTTGTTCGAAGAATATGAGGGAAGTACTTATTGAAAAATAAGTTCTTGAACTCGTCCCATTCCATGGACTCAATTTCATCTCTTGGCCTCATATTCTTGAAAAGATTCCACCATTGATCAGCTTCACCATCCAAACGATATACTACTAAGATGACTTTATCGTGTTCAGAACATTGAAGAACTAAAAATATCTTTTCAGTGGTACTGATCCATTGTTCAGCAACAAGTGGATCAGAAAACCCATTGAAAGAAGGTGGATGTTACATCATGAAGGACTCAATAGAATATTGTTCCCTTCTCTAGTCATTTGGAAGTCCAGAATGATTCATAGCTTGTGTAAGTATAGCAATAAGATTTTGTACTCCATCTCCCATTACATTTGTTTGTTCAGGAGGACAATCATTGCATTTTCCATTGCATTGATCAACACGGTTCCTTCGGGTTCTATCCATCGTCTAAAACTCAAAAAGAATGGTGTGAGAGGTAAAAATCATGCTAGGGAAAACAACATAGTAATGGGTGAGTACCCTCAATATCTAACATCTTAGGTTAAATTCTAGGATCGTTAGCGCAATTCTAGGACTATAACCTATTCGTATACATAACCTTAGGGACATCCCTAGACATACCTTAGAAATATCTCAAGGGATCTCACTAAAGTTTTCGCATCCTAGTTTCCAAAGGTTAACTAAACCTTTCCTCTGATACCAACTGTAGAGACCCGAAGCTTGATGTACATGGAAATTACTTTACTCTTATGGAATACTTAGTACATAGCAAAAACAGACACACAAGGATCGTAATAGTTTAGTGTCTTTGGAAACTTGGAACGTAATCTTCTAATCGTGGTGAAAGATCTTCAACATCTCACATAAAGATCTTCCACTTTTTGTTTCCTTAACTAAAACCTTTCTTTTAATCCTGGGGGAAAATAAAACATAAAAATGGTGAGCTCAAATGCTCAGTAAGGGTAAGCATGGATAAAATAAAACATACCATATACATTTGAACTTAAAAACATGAACATAATTTTTAAACATCAAAATCTTGAGCAACGACTTAAAACACGGAAGTACATAAGGCATAAATCATAACGGAACATAAATCATGATAACATAGCATGGGAATAAAACATATAATTGTTGCATCCATTAAGCACATGTAATTATTTCCATAGTAGCCAAGACATTGCTTCCAAGACCATCTTAGTGGACAAAGTCCTTTTCTGAATCGAGTTCACTCCTCGTTCTAGTCCTGTAATACTGAACCAGATTAACTTACCATTCCAGCCATGTCTATCTCATGAGATATAAATCTTTACCCAATGCATTGGAGGGAGATATAGGTCCCACCCATCTCATAATGAAATCATTCTTACTTGTTCCACAAAACAAACTTAAAACATTCATCATAACCTAAATAATAAAATGGGTTTTATAAACATCATCCCATCATCACATAATCCATATAAAATAAATGGATATCATTTCATAATAAGAAAAGTGAAACCATGTAAATCATAGAGACATTATAATTGAAAAATACACATATGAAATAATGTCATCTTAGATGAAAAATGGTTTTGATAAAACACTTGAAATGAATTCTTGAGGAAAATATCCTTTCTTCTTCAAAATCATTTTCTTTTCACAAAATGTCATGCAATTTAAAATAAAAGGATTTTTTTAAAAATGGTCATGAAATATTTTGGAGTAAGCTTCATGAAAATAAGGCTTTATAAAACCGTAAAAATCATTTCATGCCGTATAAGTTAAAAAAAACATTTTTCTCGTACTTTTGTCGGAAAAGTCAAAAAAGTACCTCGTAATGTAAACAAATGAAATATTCCTTACATACCATGTAGTAAAAGTCAAAAATGGGTAAAAAGGACTTTAAACATACATTAAAACATTTTTATAAAACATGTACATGGATAATAACAATAACCCTAGTAAATACTTACGAATAAACAATCTCGGATAAGAATGAGATTGGAATATTTATCCCTTACCTTAGGTCTGATATGCTTCGTACGTATCCGAACATCCTGTATAATGATTTAAATAATTTCATTGAATTATTAAATAATCATATTCATTGTTATGATATCATATATGGTTCACTTATGACTTCATATTACATGTTCTTTTGTAAATTCCATGTTAAAGAGCGTTTTGGGTAAAATCGTTTCATGTGTCGTCCATGTTTTGACTTGTAATTATTCATATGATTACTTAGATCATGATTACTTAATTCCAGAATATAAAACATGATTTATATATAATATATATTCAGAATATACATATATATAATAGATCGATAAATGGAAAGAAATACACCGTTCATGGAGACGGTAGGCAGTACGTACGCATGAATGTTGTTTTTGTTTCCTCATTGAATTGAATGGAATTAATTGGATGACATACATATATATATACATAAATCCAGTATCATTATTATGTCATATATTTCATGATTACTTATTATATATACTTTATAATCATTTATGAATGGTTAATCATTGAGAATGAATCTCATCGCGTTGTGGAGACGGTATTCCGTACGTATGCACGAGCAATGATATCGTTCCCATGATCGTGGAATTTTATTAGAGTGTATGTATACTATTAAAGAATCAATATCACTTTACAATAATCATATATAGTTATTATTTACACCATTATACCCATCCAAGTAAGGTGGTGGTGGAAAATAGATTACACCACGGTGTGGAGATGGTATTCTGTACGTACGCACACGCGGTGATTTCGTTTTCTGTAGGATGGATAGATGGTGAAATAGGGTTATTTCATAATTATAATAAAATATCAGTATATGAGTGATATTGATGTTATTAATTCATAATGAAACAACCTAAGAAGAAGAAGTGGAAGAAGAAATAAAGATGAAATAATCGGTAATGGACATTACCTCTTCTTTGAAGCGCCTCTTTGAGACCTCCTCTTACGGCACTAAAATTGGTCTTTGAAGAAGACCAGGACCTATAGGATGTTTCTAGGGAAGTTTAGAAGAGAAATTGGCAGGGGTTTTCCGAGCTTGAAGGCTCAAAGTGGTGTGAGGAAGAGAGGGAGGAGGTGCCCTTTTATAAGGGAGGAGAGGGGCACCTTTGGAATAACTAAAAATATTATTTTATTATAAAGTCATATTTGGTTTTTAATAGCTAAAAATTGATATATTTCGAAGCTAAGGTGGGGGTGGGTCGAAATCCTCTCATACAATAGAATTTAGAAAAGTTTAGGTCATTATATTAACCTTATCTTTTAGTTTTAACTCTTAGTTAATTAGATTGACATTTACCATGTCACTTTGTATTTTTATATTAAATAGTAAATAAACTTACCATATACATCCAAGAGACCCCCAAGTGGTCCATTAATGATACACCAATCCTGATATAAGTATCTTGGCCGAAACTTATATTTTTATGAATATAATAACAATTAATAATATAATATTTGTTTTAAAAACTATTTTATGTCAATTTTAACACTATTTGGTAATTGATTTTTGTGAAAATCATAACAGAATTATTAGTTCGAAAAAAGTTAATTAAATGAATAATAACATGTCATATTAACATATAAAATTATTGGAATTCATAAAAAGTCTCAAATTACATTTATTTGGGTATTTATAACATCAATTATGTCAATATTTCATTAATAAGATAATTTCTGCATCATCATTGTGTCATAAATAAATTAAATTATTGTAAGTCTAAAAATTAAAAATAAAATACCACTATGTAGGAAATCTTTTTATATTTCTAATGAATATTTATTGTCGAATTTATCTTATGTATAACCTTATATTAAAAATGATTTAGTTATTAAACATTGATTTTAACTATTTTAACCCTTCTTTAAATAAATTAATAATAAATGTCCTAATCTAATCCAAGTGGGCGAAATGGTCATATTTTATTCCTAAGGTTGTTTTTGGCTGAATTACACTTATCCAATAGAATTAGGACATGTGTTAGGGTAATAATAATAACACTTTTACCCTTAATTACCTTATTTACTTTTAACCGTGGTAAAAAAAAGTAAAAAGTTACTATTCACAAAAAATTATTTTCATCTCATTGAACCACATTTTAGTCCTTGATATTAACCGTGTCTCTCAAATTTTCGAAATTCCACTCACAAAAGCGGTAAAATTAAGTTTTATGAAAAATTCAGTTTTTTTAACTACCACTTAGTGGTTTTACTATTCATCAAAAAAATGAAAGTTTCCAGAAAAATACCAAAACTTAGGCCTAATCAATATTTGATATTATGAATTCAAAAATTATTTCTATTTTACCAAATTCAAAACATATCAGTTACATTAACTAATTTAAAAATTAATTCCCGTCGTCAAAACAAATAGCGTGTTTTTAAGAGATAATAACTATCAAAAGATTGACACTTGTTTATATCTGGTTTAAATGTGAAATTACATCCAATGACCAACATTGTATTAAATTGTAAAAATATATTCTAAATATACTTTAAAACCACTCAAATTAATAATTTATCACTATTAATTATTTCGATTAAAAAAGTTGTTTTTAATTAAAATTTAGTAATTTTCACTATTCATCAGAATATGAAAGTTATCTGAAAAGTACCAAAATTTCACCCTAAGCTAATTTCGATATTCCGAATCCAAAAATGAAGTCCATTTTGAAAGATAAAATTTATAAAATTTCAAAAAGTGGGTATTACTATTCATAACGGCTAGTTCATAATAATATTATAATAATATCTCGTTTAGTGAAACTCGGTATTGCGTACTACACACGCTATTGAGGAAGGTCGTGATTGCGTGTAATGCAAGGCAAGTCAGGGATGCGTGTTGTGCAAGCTCCTTTTGGTGTAGCATACAACATAAGACATTAATGAAATTAAAAAGAATATTTTTCATAAAATCTCGGGGTGTTACATAATTAATCCCATAATTAATTATCTCAATTCAATAATTCAAAATCTCATAATTAGTTCCCCAATAAATTATCTAAATTCAAGTCCATAAATCTCTTATTTAATTCCCCAATTAATTTTCTAAATCTACAGCCATTAAATCACATAATAATTCCCAAATTAATTATCTATTTCAATGATACTTTAATTAATCAATTGGACACATTAATTAACCCAATTTAGGAATTCCAATTTCTGAAGGACACTAGAAATTATACAATTTTCATACACGTATCAAAATAAAGACTATGAGAATTGAATATTAGCCTACATACCTAAATTCATTTAAGAACAATAACCCAATGGAAATCCCTAAAAATCGAGAAGCACAACAACATAGATCGGGATTCGAATATAAAACCCTAAATCAAGATTATGATCTCTTTAATCTATATCTTGATCTAAAATACTAGATATAGATCCAAAATATTTGGTATATATCTAACAAAAAACAAATAATAACTTCCCTTAAATAAAGGGATAAGTATGGAAGATGAATGGGAAAAAAGGCAGGATAGGATCCTCTTATCAGGAGAGGTGTAGATCTTTGATCTGGGCTTCAAATCATGAATAATAGATGTCATATAGCCTTGTAATCCATCAGGAAAGCTCTAAAATCATCCAAAATAATAAATTTATGATTTTTGGTCAAAATGGGTGAGTTTTGGGGGTTTGGGGGTTCATGGGAATTAAAAACTAATTTTCATGACACTTTAAAATTTATGCACAGTTTCCTGGGCATAGGCGCATGGTTTTTCCTTAACTGTACACCTTAATCGTGCACCTATTATTTTAGGGGTGCATGGTTTCTCCTTTTCGGGTGCAGGGTTTAAAAAATTGTGTTCTATACATGCAAACTCCACTATCTAGGGTTGCATGGTTTACTGGGTTGAGGTGTATGGTTTTCTCCAACCATGCATCAACTGTGCACAACCCTCTTTCCTTCAATTTTTCTCAACATTCACCCAAACACACCCCAAGGTAAAACCCAATCAAAAGTTACTCAACATGAGGAAAAAGAGTATCTATAAATAGACCTAATTCAAATCCATAAAATGTTAGGATCTTACACCATTGAAGCGATGGGTGCTTAGGGAGGCACACATAATGACAGATACATGGAAACCCACAAAGAAACACCATACAAATTGTGGAATGAATATGCAGATAGAGCTAGATTTGTGAGGCAGAAGAAACAAAAACTGGACCACACAACATCAAACACATAAATTTATCAAATCAATGATGATCAATTATTGATAAAATCCCAACCAATGATACCACTCAATAAAGATTTTTTTTTCAAATATATTGAAAAGAGATGTAATAGTAACTCAAATATTACATGTAAATAAAAGCCTCAACGTCAAACCAAGAACCAATCGAATAGTAATGGAAAAAATTAAAAAATAATTTTAGTTGAAAACAAAAATAATGCATCAAACCATATATTTCACAAATCTACACCTTTTTCATAAAATTGATTAATTTACAATTCGGTTCTCAAAACCTCTATCATTGTACTGGGACAATGGGAAGTAAACCAAAATTGTACCTAAACTTGTATTATAATATGACCTCGGTTCAACTATGGGTCAAGTTATTGGACATTTGTATCTTATTGACACATAATGCCTAGTCTCAATAACATCCTAACAAAATGTAACCTAATATCTATTTTTTCACCTACCATGGAAAATGGGATTTTGGGATAAGTGTAGTTTTGACAGACTACCACAATACACATATATATTACCAAAAGATAAAGGAAAGTAATTTATCAGTAATTTTTACTAAATAGCTTCCTAATTTGAATCATTTAAAGAAATTTATCCAGCCTCAGTGGTGGACCCAACAATAATAGATTGAAAGTTACATTTCCTTGATATAGGACCACCATAAGAAAGAAAGGCATAACCAATAATAGATTTCTGAGTATCGACATTAACAGCATAGTTAAAATCAACAAAACCCACTATATCATTTTCAAAACTCTTATTTTTTTCATTAAAAATATATGACTCATAAGAAAAATTGACATACCTAAAAACCATTTTAATGTATTTCAGTGGGGTTTTATATGATATCCCATAAAACTTCTTAAGGTGAAAAAAACAAAAGAAATGTATAACATAGATAAAATATTGAAATACATAAGACTACCAACTACATTTTCATTTTTTATTTTCTTCAAAATGTCTCTTTTTAGTAATAGTTAATGAACTGGGAATGGGACAAATTAAAGAGTTTGGTCATATGCATATTAAAAATATTTGAATGCTTAATCAGATATCATTTTAAATCCTTATTCACATAGGTGTGTTGGGACATATACAAAATAATAGTTTCTCTATTCCTCAAAATTTCTAAGCCTAATATTTTTCTGGTATTTCCAAAATAATTCATTTAAAAAATAATGGTAAGTTCACTTGTAAAAATCATATTTTTTTTGATTTGTTTTTAACATTAGATATAAATAACCAACATGAAAAAATATTTTTCACATTGGTTATAAAATAAGTGATGTGAAATTCAAACTAAGGTGAATTTCAACATTAGTAATCTAGAAAGAAACATTGAAAATTAGGTTTATCACTTCATTTTCTAAATAACCAACATTGAAATTCTATTTATAACATTGGTAATGTTTAACTAAATAAAATAAAAGTTTTTCACGTCTGTTAATAAATAACTGATGTGATATACCTTTAATTTTTTTTGAAAAGTATGATGGGATCTTTTTAAGATCATTCTTTCTTGTGACTGTAGTCTTGTTTCAGTCATGCTGAAGCCTTAATCCTTAATTTATTCAATCTGGTGGACTCTAATCCAACATTACCAACTTCTTCAACCCTCAACTTTCATCGGTCGCCACATGCAATCTCCCTACATGTTATTTCATTGTTTTTGTATCCTCATTCATCCTTCATCGTGTATATATTTGAAGTTGGCATTTATTTTTTCGATTTTCCCTACAAAAAGGTATGTTTTAATTGATGAATATAGATTTTGGATTGTAACTTGATTCATCACCTCTGATGCTAATATTTTTTTATCAGTTGATGTTCTGCATCTCTTCCCTTACACATCACAGAACACTACTATAATTTTGAAATCTTGATTATTACAAACCTTTTCTTCCTTCTACACGATAGGTTATCTCTAGATCCCTACAAAGCTAAATTTATTTTTCATCTTTCTATGATTCTTCATTCTTTGGTTCTATCCATATTCCTAATATTATTTCACATTTGTTTATAATTTAGAATATTAATCTTCATTGTTTTTTTCTATCATCGTCATTTTTTTTGTAATAAGTTTTCTTAGTGTATATTAGTCTACATTATATTTGTGTATATGCTTTCTTGAAATCTGGAATAACAATGAGATGAATAGTGAGTTACAATCTATGTATTATAATAATTCAATTATCATATATAATTTCTATGGGTGTTATGTGGTATAATATTTTCATTTTTCATTCCAATTTCTATAATTGTTTATCTATGTGTATATTAATCTATGTATTAATCTGAGTATAACCACTTCATTATAATCTCTAGAATTTTTATTTAATTAGTACATAATCTGTATAATATCCAATACACATTTCATTATAGAATATAATCCCAACATTTTTTTTATTTTATAATTTGGAACCTTTTTATTATATATTTTATAATCTTTGATTCATAATTTCATAATCTGCATTAGAAATATTTCAATGTCTATGTGTATTATAATCTATAATCTGTGGATTTTGTTTCTATCTGCATTATTGTTTTAGGTATCAAATATGATATCTTTGTGTATCATTTTTTTTCAAAATATTTTATTGCTATGTATATTATTCCGCATTAATCTATTAATATTATATTGTTTTTTCCTAAATTCTATATGTATTTCTCAAACATATTTCTAATATTATGTTGTTGTTTGTGTATATTGATTTGTATGAATCTGTTAACATTACCTTAGATACAATCTATTAATAGTTTCATACCATTTATTCTTTATAATGTACTATTATATCATATTGTAATTTATAAAACCATTAAATTCATATTATTATTTCTTAATATAAATCCAGGATATTGAAATTTCCCTTAATCATGTTATACATGATGCATTTGCTGAAGCATGTCATTCTAAGGTAGGATTTTTGTATCATTTTGGGGGTGTTTCCTTTATTTACTACTACTTATGGGAACCAGTTATCATGAAACTTCATGTGACATATTCACTTGGGATGACCAGTACTTTCTCAATAAAACATATATTAGGGTATTCACCACCTTATTTTTTAATGTGGTTAGATAGAAATTTTTCATTCTATTACTTTACAAAATTGATCCCTTTTTTCAATGAAATATTTCTTTTCAATGGATGAAGAATATAATAATCAAATCTAAGATTGATATTTCTAGGAAATTAGATCATTCAATGTTAATATTTTAATCCAAAATTTATGATTACTCACTAGGATTTGTGTTTTAAATTTCATTAGTGTTACTGTTGATGTAATAAATTTTTTCTAAGTGAGCGTCTTAACATCAACCTCTATCTTTTTTTTCTACTTCCTGAATGGCCCGAAGGCCTTCATTTTTATTTATTTTTGATAACCCCCCTTTCAAGGGATGAGGGGGAACCCTTACAAGGCCCGTAGGCTCAGAGATTACATGGCCCATAGGCTTAGGAGATTACATGACCTGAAGGTCTTAGGGAATTCAACTAGACTATCTATAAGTAACTGCCCCTCCCCAGCATCTACATACTGATAGTAGCTCTCCACCTTTTCATGATCGTCTGGATAGGCTTCCCATGCAAGCACAGGCTGGTACCGATGGCATAGCCATACCATCTCATTCTAACAATCCATTTGGCTCTGCTCTGGTGAGTGCACCTACTCTGAATCCTCTTCTGGGGCTGCTCCTTTTGTGTAGTGTGTCTGAGGCCTGCATTCATGTGTCCCGAAGGACTTGGGGTGGTCCAAAGGCCTTAAGGTAGCCTGAAGGCCTTGAGAATCAACTAGCATGAAGGCCTTGGGTGGCCCAAAATCCTTGCAGGACCCGAGGACCAAACCGGTGGCCCAAAGGCCCAGATGGATGAATAGTTCCAGATCCTACAGTACCGACTAGTGCCTGCTACTATGCCTGCTACAGTACTGCTATAGTAGCCCAGAAATATTCCTCCACCCAGATTTGATCTCGGGTCTCTTGGATGCACCTAGCGAGTCCTCACCAACTAGGCTGAGGCTTTTGTGCTATCTTGTTTTTCTAGAAACTAATACTTCTTACAATACTTATACTTAATCTATTATCTTCAACAACTTCATTATAGTCACTAATGATCCTATATTATTTTTCAATTTTTTTATTTCAATTCAATGAAATCTTTACATGAGATTTATAGATATTTTTCCCTCTTCTAAGGATTTCATGTATTCTTTTTTTCCAGTAAGACTCTATTTTATACTCTAGTGATATAAATTTATTTAATTTATTTTCTATTTTATTGTATAATCATCCCAATTAACATTCGATTTCATCTACAATGTTATTAACTTCTTTAACATTATATTCACCATCACTGAAAATCATATTAACATTTTACTGATGAATAAAACCATAAGAGTTTTTTCTTGATTATCATTGAAATAATCTACTATTACCCCTCTAACTCACTTTTATCACCACTATATTGTTTGGACAAGAAATTTGTTTTTTATATTTTTTGTAGATAATAATGATTCGAAGTTGGATTTCTTCACTTCGAATAAGTGATGAATATGAGGATGGTGTCAATAATTTTTTGGAATTTTCTAAATAAAATGGTCCAAACAACGACATATTTTTTTTCGATTCCTGAAATGTTTAAATATGAAGAAGATGAAAAGTAGAGAGATCAAATATCATTTAATTTTTCATGGTTTTAATCAGAGTTACAACCCTTAGATTTCGCATGGTTAAATAGGGCATAATTTTATATCTATTAATGAAGATGCTTTGGAAGACGATAAGTCTGATAAAATTAAAGAAATGATTTGTGATATTCATGTAAAGGTAGTTGAGAAAGAACTTAAAATTTAGCATCTATATGGTGACGTTGAAAAACCATTGTATCTGTGTTGTATAAAATTTATGGTTTTATCTACGGTGTTAAGATTGATTAACTTAAAGGTAAAAATTGATGGAGTGATAAGGGTTTTACAAAGTTTCTACAATAGTTGAAAGATATTCTCCCTAAAGACAATGATATTCTAGATTCACATTATAAAGTGAAGAAAATATTATGCCCGATGGGATTGGGATAAAATAAAATACTTTCCTTTCCAAATTATTTGGTTCTATATAAAAATAAATGTGGATTTCTGCCAAGGTGTCCTAAATGTTGGACGTCATTGTATAAGTCGAAAGAAAAATCATTGGATTATTTAGAAGTTACAAATACCCCTTCCAAGGAATTTTGGTATCTTACTATAATTCCTTATTTGAAATGTTTATTTACAAATCAAAATGATGAAAAAAATTTAATATGGAATACAGATGAGAGGATATCTGATGGAAAATTATGGTATCCAGCTGATTGTCTATTGTGGAAGAAAATTGATCAATAGTTTCCTATATTTATAAATGAAGTTAGATATCTCAGACTTGGAATGTGCATGGATGGAATGAATCCATATCAAATCCTTAGTAGCACACATGGAACATGTCCTGCTTTATTTTTAATTTACAACTTATCTACTAAATTTTGTATGAAGCGAAAATATGCCATGTTGTGTTTAATGATCACTGAACCAAAATAACATGGAAACGATATTGATTTTTTATTGTCACCATTAATTGATAATTTTAAACTTTTATAGGAGGAAGGTAGTAGGGTGTATTATTCTTATAAAATGGAATATTTTTAAATATATGTAATGATTATTTTCACTAAAAATGACTACCCATCATATGATTTTTTTGGATATAGTGTTAAGGGGCATAAATCTTGTCCAATTTGTGAACAAAATACTTCATATTATCAACTACAACATGGGAGAAAATAGTATACATGGGTCATTGAAGGTTTTGTTCTATGGATCAATCATATTAAAGATTAAAAAATTTTAATCAATGACTCACAATAATTTGATATGACTCCAAAACCTTTTTCCACCGATCAGTATTTTGAGAGGGTAAAAAACATTTATATGAAATTCGAAAAGACACAAAATTTTGGTAATGATAGAAATATTTTGAATAAACGGTCAATATTTTTTGAGCTAACATATTGGAGATATCATGTGGTTAGATGTTATGTACATGGAGAGGAATATCTTTGATAGATTGATTGGAACATTGTTATATATTAAAGGAATGACTAAATATGGGTTGAATTAGAGATTTGACTTACTCTCAATGGGAAAATGTTTGGAGTTAGCTCCCACTCATGATGAAAGAAGAACACTACTACTCCCAACTTTTCATACATTATCCAAGAGCGAAAAATTATATTTTTTTCAGTGCCTTCATGATATCAAAGTGCCACAGGGTTATTCTTTAAATGTAAACAACATTATTTATTTAAAGGATTTAAAGTTTATAGATATAAAATCCCATGATTATCACATTATGATGCAGCATCTCATACTATTTACATAATATAGAATGTTTCCCATCAAGATTATAATGACTATTTTTAAGGTGTGCTATTTTTTCAATTCAATTTGTAATAATATGATTGATCTGAATGCTTTGAAGAATTTGGATAACAAATCAGTTTCTATACTTTTTCAACTGGAGGTGTATTTTCCTCAATCTTTTTTTTGATATCATGGTGCATTTTATGGTTCATTTGGTGTAATAAATAAAGATTTGAGGACCTATATATCTATGTTGGATGTATTATTTTAAAAGTTACATGAATATAGTGAATGGGTATATTAAGAATCCATATCAACCTAAAGCCTCCATTGTCGAGAAGTATATTTATAAGGAGGTTCCCAAATTTTATATAAGATACTTTTCTATAGTAGAGCACACCAGTTTTTCTGCATCTTTCGATGAATGATTTAATTATGGTGGAAAGGGGATTTGTGTCTTGAAAGTAAAATCATTGATAGATGAACAGATGAAGAAGGTATATTTATACATCTTTAATAACATAAATGAAGCTCAACCATATATAACATTTCATATTAATGTGTTAAGACAATGTTATCGAAAGAAGAAAGATATATAAAATTTGAATGAGTATAACAAAACTTTTTTTCCATGGATTAAAGAGATCGTGCTTGGTAGATCTGATACATTAGAAACATTGATATTTTTAGTGGGGTTCCAAGTGTGAATTTGATAACATGGTCCTTTTATGACATTAATAGCTATACATTTCATACAAAATATATGTAACATATAAGAATAATTTATAATAATAGTGTATTAGTGTTTATAGATGTAATGGATTTTTCAAGTACCAAAGAAAAAAGCCCAATATCTGCATCAAGTGCGTATCATAGAGTCATTGAAGAAATATGGGAGGTTGATTACCTTAAATTTCATATTCTAGTGTTTTATTTTAATTTTTTTATTGGTAACAACAGTGTTAGACACAATGAATTTGGAATAATACTAGTTAGTCAAATTAGATTGGAATACACAACAGATCCTTTTATCATGGAAACACATGAAAAATGGATTTTCTATGTTCTTGATCAATCCAATTTGTAGTGGTCTATTGTTTTGAAAGAAAAAAAATAGTATTTTGGTGATGATAAACATGATGAAGATGCAGATTTATGTGAGATCTCTACATCCAGGGAAAGATTAATAGATAATATTTATGATCACACCAGAGATATCATTTGTGCTATATGAAATGATCATGATGAAGGAAATTGGGAAAACAATCCTTTAGTACATTCTTAATATTACAGGTAACATATGTTTATTTATGATTTACTATTTTAAACTTCATAAAATGATAGATATTTTAGTTTTATTTTCTTTATTAAAACATGTATTATAACTAATAAGTTATTTCTTTATATTATTTTTGTTTTGTTTTGTTCACCATGTTTACCCTTACATAACATATCTATTTATTGATTTTGTTGAAAAATTTTGTTTTAAATATAATTTATTAATTAAAAAAATGTATAAAATAGTATATTTAAAAAAATATTATTTTTAGTATAAAAATGATTATTAACTTGGAGTGTTTTTACTGTTCAGTCACCATTTTTTGATTTGTTTTCATTCTTTTATATCTTTTCATCTCCTATTAATGTTGTTTCAATTTTAGTTAACTATTAAAACAAATATGAATAGAAATGTGTCCAGTTTAGTTCAAATTTTTCTAGACCATTTTCATATATTCAAATAATATCATTTTTAGTGTAAAAAATGGTGTTATACATTGGAGGATTTTTACTATTAACAAATCATTTTTGTATTTTTTTTATTCATTTATTTCATTGAATCTCTCATTACTTTTCTTATCATTTTATTTAACTATAAAAAATATAAATATAAATTTGTTTTGTTTATTTTAGTTTTTGTTTGATAATTTTTCTTTTTTCATTTAAATTTTTATGAAATAGTTTGATTTTTATATTTCTTTACTAGTTGTTTGTTACTTTGATTTATAAGATAATGATAGATCAAACATTTGATCCACCACATACTCCTGGAGAGGATCGTATACATACCTCTAGGGAGTAACATACACATGCTTATATTGACAAGCCTCCTCATCCTTCTTTACAAGAGACATCCACTTCCACGAGGGAAAAAAATATTTCAAGGGTTGGTAAATATGGCATCAAACATTTACCAAAATTTTCAGTTGATTGTAGAAAATCCTAGAGGATACCTGTAGAATTGTATGATAATGATATTCCAAAGTTCCAAATTCAAAACAATTCAAAACTTTTATTTCCATGTAGGCTAAAAGAAAATTTATTATTTTGATTGATGATTATAGAAGTGTTGAAAAATGAAAATATATCACTTATGGGAGACAATTTTAGTAATATTTGTTGTTATTGTTTTAATTTACACAAAATTTTTATAGTAATATATGTTTTCTTCATTGTTATCAGATTAAATATGATATAATTAATACTACAGGATTTAGGATCAAATTTTTATCAGTGGCTTCTAGGAGGTGGATGGATTTTAAATCCACCCTCACATCAGATTTCATTTTTTAGAATAGACAACATCATTATTCATGTGATATATATCCATTTATAAATGAAGATAAATGGAAGAAATTTGTTGAATGTAAATGATGAGAATTTCTTTTTGGTAAGTGAAATGTTACCATTTTGATGTTTTTTATATTAAGGATCATATTAATGATTTATCTATTCTTAATTGACAAAAATTGAGGAGATATCATCAGGAGATCCAATCTTGAAACATATACCCTCATAAATTATCTCAGGGAGGGTATAAGTTATTGGAATAACAAATGAGAGCTGAGTCTTTAGGATCTACAGAGGTTGTATCATGACCAAACCCAGTGGGGCCTAAGCCAAGACTGCCCAAATTCTGCATCCAATAGGCCAAGGGTTGTATTCTATCACTGAGTAGACATATCAGATATATGGTAGGCCTTAGTGTATGATACATGTACTCATGAACCCACATATATATCCATGAAACAATGTAGAGATAATAAAAAATTTATCATAAATGCATGCATAAACTTCTCCCATAATCAGAGTAAAATAGAAGTATTGAAAGTACAAGAAGGTAAAATTTAAAGTCCCCCAAAACATGAAAATATTCCAATATGCTCATAAGGAGGCGACTGATGAAAAATGCAACCATTGACAAACACCTCAGTTTGTCTAGCCTCCTAAGCTCCACCCACTCCAGGTCCTCTCGGGACTCCATCGAAAGGTCTATCATCTGCACAAGACACAAAATGTGTGAGAAATTTCTATGTATGGGTGAGTATAATAATACCCAGTAGTCTCCCAAAAAACCCAAAAATAAAAGGGATAACTTGAAAGTAAACAGTTCACTCGACTCGACCATAGGACTAAACCCAATGAGAGAGCCACTCCATCTTGACCCTTCCTCGGCAATACATGACTAGTTAGCTTGATCCACATGGTGTGTCGACCAATACACATGACAACACTACAAGGAATCATAGTAAAACACATATATATACCCATATTAGATTCCAAGTCTCTAGAGGTCCCAACATCAAATCCGTCCATAGGATTTCTCTCAAGTCTCTGTGGTAATTCTTGTACAAGAGCACACACTCCGTGAGTCCCACAATCACAAATGGAACTCACGCGAGAGATAAAAATCCATCAGGAATATCTCTACCATCCCTAATGGTATATCCAATGGATATTCTCCATCAAAAATAGATAAACTAATGGAACACCCTCACCATCTTGTGGAATACGTCCAAGAGAAAAAGCTTGTTAGGTCTCACTACAAAGAGAGTCACACTGGAACCCAGTGGACCTCGATACTAAGATAGGGGACCGAACCCATCATTGATGGGGAACTAATATAACCCTAATAGAACCACTGAAGACATCATCACATCAGGGAGGGGATCACACCCAAGACCACTGGGGGACACCACAAACCCAATCTAGTAAATCAAAAGATCTCACTCAAATAGGAGATCATGCCCAGGATGCTAGGTGGACACCACAAAATTGATCTGATACCCCAGAGATCATATCTCTCAGATAGGGTATCAATTCCCCTATAATTTTGGTCATGATGATTCCATAAACCCTATCTGATATAACTCACCATATAAGGAATCAACTCCTGAAAATACTATAAACCCTAATGAAACCTTCTGTTGAGTAATGGATTGTATACCCGATGATGACACAAACCTTACTATTACTAACCACTATGTGAGGGATCTTATAATTGATGATACCACAAACCCTACTAAAACTATATGTTGAGTAGGGGATCTTATACCTGACTATGACACAAACCCTAATATTAATGCCTGCTACATAGGGGATCATATAACCGAAAATACCACAAAACCTACTAATAAATATTTTTAGATATTGGATTACCACCTATGTTGTGTTGGTCACAATGATACTAAAAACCTAATATAGGGAAATAAAAATGATAGAGGATCCCACCCCAACCACCTAGAGGGATACAATGACTCTATCTGGGATTTTCCTATCAAGGGGATCACAATCCTATGTTGAGGACAAAATACAACAGTGTTCCCTCATAGGGAGAGACAAATGGACTCTCTCAACCACTGTTAGTAAAAACATCACAAAAAAACTGACTCACAGCATCATATCACGTTTCATTCTAATTCCAAGACCATGGCCACCATCGCGTGTAACACAGAAAAATTACTCAAGATAGGCTACGCACAGCCCTCCATCCGGGTCCTGAATATGGAGATAGATGAGGAAGAAATCTAAAAGGGGGTACATATCATGTAACCTCATTACATGATGTTTCCCTAAAAAACTAGCCCATGGATGTGTCCCGTCACATACTCGGTGTGCGTGTGTGGGGGGGGATATACACAACATGTACTCATGGACCACATCGTGTGACCCTATCTAATCTCATAGGTGTTCCCTTTTCTATACATAAATGACTGTCCATGTCTCACCCCATGGCGTGTATGTTTGGTACATGACCTTTCATGGCTATCTAGCTACTTGGAAATGTCCTCAACCTATACCCATGTTTGGAACCCCATTCATGTGTACTAGGACATGTAATTACACATATCTATGTCCCTTAACACAACATGTATATCCATGCCCTTCAGCTACACAACCTAGGATCACTAAATAGAATATACCCCAGTACATGGTGTGTAGTCCCCAAATTTCATAATACCTAAATTAGAAGAACACGCAACATGTTCCCTAGACTACACATCGTGTGATCGGGAATTCAGAAGAGGAATTCCCTGTGAGCCACTCGAAAAATACCCGTTTACACTAAAACCCCCAGATCACCCTCTGTAGGGTACTTAGTATCCATATAAGGGATCCAAAACCTTAAAAAATAATTAAAATGTGGATCATGACTTAAAACTCAAATATTCATACCTTGTGGAAATATGCCAAAACTTCTGGTGTAGATCCATGCTCTGAAGTAACTGCACCACGATCTGGGAGTGATCTCCATCAAGGTCGAAGATTAGTAGTGCCTCATCTCCATAGTTTTTTCTTAGTTCGTCCATCACAAAAGGGGTGATTCTCTCCATTTTTTCATGCATGATAACAAGGGGGAGGGTTTATTGATATAATTTTTATTAAATCAATAAACTCTATTTAACACCTCTCCAATGCTCGCCCCCGACGGGGCACCCAATGCTGACAAACGTTATGTCACTCCATGGGTAAAAAACATGTTCTTAACTCAAATACGATATCAGATTTAAAATATAAGAATTTACTCAGGAGTTATTCCATGTTTGCAAATAAACTATGCACATGTGCTAAAATATATTTAATATTTTTAAAATCACTGCACCGAGGCTCTTTGGGCCCCGAAATTCCATTCCAACTCGGTATCTGGCTTTATAAATATTCTTATAAATATTTAAAAGTCTTATAGGTCAATACCAGATCCAAAAAACTCTACACATATTAAGTATTTTTTTCATAAAAAAAGTGAAATCCTAGGCACACAATGAAAAAACAATTTCTCAAATGGGACTCCCACATAAGCAATCTCTGTAAAAGGGGTTCTTGTGCTATCTAAAAACATGCACTGAGGGTAACATAAAAGTACAACGCACCCAAGTATAACTCAAAATAGGTCAATATCATATATCAAATAGTGAACATCTCCCCTCAACTATGATTGGTGGTGAGTACCAACAGCCCGATCTACCTACGGTCTCAAGGTCTAGAGGTACACAACTTCGATAAACCATTGAAGATTCTAAAATAACCTATCAGTTCTCATCCAACCCCAAATTAACTACACCATGCCAAACTCAATAGCCTCTTATAAAAATCTGACTCCAATTACATGAGGTTACCAACGAACAACACATGGATTCCCAAGTGTACACACTGGGTCTTACTAGGCCCTCCATCTACAAACCTCCAACCGCAACACAGCTCACAAAACCTGAAACACCGCCACACCTGCTAGTGTAAAACCACATGTGCATGAATTTTAGGCAACTAATACACCCTAAATAAACATCATAGGTCCTCTCACTACCTCTACATTAAATTTATATGTGATGACCTCCCTCCACTAGGGCCTCCAAGAATTCAAGTCAAGAAAAAAGCTCAATTAGTATCACCAAGGCCTGCTCCAACACTCTAGCACACAACCCTACCCAGAAAAAACATGTAAAAGTAATTATTCCTCCATAGCTTGAAAATATTCACTTTGGGAGGCACTGAATCACCCACACAGTTTTATATCGCGCCAAAATAATTTTTCTTGGAAGTGGAAGTGTCCCTCCTTTTCGTGAGTCTAATGCTACGTCAAACAACACTATCATAATTTTCTAATGATCCCTTTATCATCCTAGATAAATATCAATAAATAAGTTTAAATAATAGAGTACCTTGTAATTTTATAATAATACTACTGCAAAAAATTATAAAGGACATAGAGCGTACCTCAAATCATCCTCGGAGCCTCAGTATCAGAGTCCTCTATGGCCTGAAGCTATCCTCGCCCCCATCCTCTAACTATATGGGCCTAGTTTGGAACACCTAGGGGTGGTGAAAGCAACATATCAAATTTTATACCACCTTATAATTTTCTAACAATAATACTATAGGAATTATAAAGGACACAAAGTGTACCTTTAATCATCCTCAAAGCCTCAGAGTCATAGGCCTCTATGGCCTGTAACTATCCTTTCCACCATCCTATAGCTCCTCAAGCCTAGTATGGAACACATATGGGTGGTGGAAGAAACATATAGAACTCTATAACACCTCTTGTTACTCTCCTCAATCCTTTTCCATGTCTGCCATCATGCAAAACTCCATGCTCTAAATGTTGCATTTTCTAGGGCGGTCCATTGACTGTCTCCCTCTCAGCAGCACAGTGGGTTGGAAAATCTTGCGTAATATGTCCCCATCCATCAAAAGATAAAAAATGAATATCCCATGACAAAATATATCTATTATAGAATCCATAATCCTTATACCCTCTACCCTAGGATCATTTCATAAAGTGTCTTGCACACCCAAATCTCTGAGCCTGTCATCAGCTACCAACTACCGAGGTCTCAGCTACTGTGTGCCCATCACCAATAGTTAGAGTATGCTCATCCAAAAATTTCTCTACCACCAAGGTATTCTCAATCATTCTATCATAAGTGGAAATACACAATGATATCACTGAATCAATGATCTACCAGTGTAATCCCTTCTCAAATGAACATGCTCTAAAAAATGTGTCTCGAACCATATCTAGGGATTATTGGGACAAGTATGTAAACTTCTCTAAATAAATTTTTAGAGTCATTTTATCCAATCAAAGTTTCATAATCTCTTGGATACACACTGATATCAATGTCACTGGATAAAAATATTCCCTAAAGAGACTTTCAAACTCTTCTTAAGTGAGAGTCACCTCATCATGGGTCTATGTCACAAGACTCCACCATCACCCAAATGACCCCTACATAAAACTCACCTATTGGACCACCATTTAATTGGGAGGTGTCCTCACTAGGAATAAAACATGCATGACTACATAAATTTAATCATTATTTGTTTGGTGGTTTGGATCACCCTGATACCTAGGAGGTATATAACTATGAAACTCATGCAATGTACTCGGCCTACACTCATCCTCATCTTGAACCATTAGTAAAACTTACTTCTCAAAGGGTTGTGTCTCAACTGGTGAAGCACTCAGAGGTACTAAATCAAGACTAGTTCTCAACACTAAAGCCTAATCACTAGGAAGATCATCATCAAAATCCCTCCATGGAATGATGTCTAGATGGAATCATGGTGGCCTCCTAAAATACAATCAAGATGAAACAAAGTCAATGATTATATCTAGGGAGCTTACTCAAAAAGGACATGGAACCCACAACCTAGTCCTATATTATGAATGTACCAAACATTTCCATGTGACCAATTCCTAAATGTACTAATAGTTATCTGGGACTAATTGAGTTTTTGTATAACAATAGTTATTAGTTTTCGATCAAAATGGCACTATTTGAGGCTTTGTATGGTTTCTTGTGCAGGTCACCTATTTATTGGGTAGAGGTGGGAGAATATTATTTGGTGGGACCTAGTTTAGTTTAGGTGATTCCTACAAGGATTCAGGATATAATTCAGTGTTTGGATACAATTCATAGTTGACAAAAATATTATGTGGATCAATAACGTCATCCTTTGTATTTTTCCATAGGTGAATGGGTTTTCTTGAAATTTTCTCCTATGTTGGGTCACTATCGAATTGGAAAACTGGGAAAGTTGGCTCTGAGCTATGTTGGAACATTTGAGGTCACCAAATGGCTTGGTCAGGTTGCATATTAGTTGGAATTTCTGATTTAGTTGACAAGAATTCATGATGTTTTCCACATATCGCAGCCCAGGAAATACCATCCTGATCCCTATCATGTCTATTTGGGAAGAGATTGAGTTAGAGCCAGATGTTCCTATTTCAGAGTATATAGTAGAGATTTTTGAATCTCAAGTGAAATTATTTTGTGGGAATTTGATTTCATTGGTCAAAGTGTTATGGAATAACATCTTAGATTATCATTATACTTGGGAGTGAGAGTCATTGATTAGGGTGTAATGGCCTCACCTCTTTACCAGACTTCATTCTTCCACACAACTTTCCAATGATGGAAAGTCTTATGGTGAGGAGTTTGTAACATCTCGTTACCTACTTTATGGTAATTAACTTATTTTTACATGTTTTCCCCTTTAATTGGATGTGTCTTGGGACTTTTGAGGATGTAGAACATTTGATGAGAAAAATGACCTAAATTTCATGGATGTATTTTTTTTGAATTAATGGAGCCCAGGTATAAATGTGTAATAGATTTTCATTGTTATCCCCAAGTTCCTAGAATTCATAAGTTAGTTTGAGGTTTTATATAATGAATATACTATTCTTGTTGTCTGTTGGGAATTTACACATTGTGTATGGAGTCAATGATGTCTAATGTTTTTCAGGATGGAGATGTGATCTGATTACACAGTGTGAAAGGTCACACTTTGTATAAGGGTTACACATTGTGTAATATTAAATGATTATTTTTTAATAAAAAGGTGATTAATTTTAGATATATATGGACCCTATGGATTACATTATGTTTATATGTATTAAGTACCAGGTAATAATTGAGGAAATGGATTTTAGGGAGCTGCATCAGTTGATTCTTATTTCATTCTTCCACATCCCTCCTTTAACTCGACCTAGAACTCTCCTCCAACAATTTTGGAGAAATTTGTTCATTCCAAAAATATTAATTTGATGTTGGATCATTAGTTCAATTTCATTTTATCTCTTAGGGTAAGAGATCATTTCTACTTCTTCGTTTACTTTGATCATGGTAGCACTGTTGTGTTCTGCTCTTGATTTTGTTAATCTGAGATGATATTTCATATTGTTTCATTCCAGACATGTCATGTGATCTTGTTCTGGGGGATGATCATTTGTTTCTTATGGTGAAATGAGTGTGCATTCTTGAGGTATGTTGTGATATATCCTATTCACCAACCATTTTGTTAAATTGAATCAATTAAAAGAGGTATAAGATGATTATATGGCCTCAATTTTTGTTTTTTTGTTTTTTCTTATGGTGGTTTCCATTATGAGCATGTGTGACCTGAGTCTTGAGGTAGGTGGTTCCATATCTATCCTACATTGGTGAACTTCATTACTCTAGTTTTTGATAAATTCTTTTATTAAATGGAATGAAATGATTTTCTAATTTTATTTTTGTTTGTGGAAATTAGTTTTTAATAAAAGATGGTTTTCCCCTAGTTTTGGTAAATAGAAAGGGTTTTTAAAAGTATTGTAAAATCATTTAATGAAATGGTTTTCAAATAATGATATGATGAAATGGTTAAGAAAATAGAACACATAGTAATCCTTGGATACTTAGGTGGAAGGCATATTAATAAGCCTCTTACACTATTAGGGGGTTTCTCATGGGGCTTCCTCTGCTACCTAGGCATGTTGTTCTAGGGACTTGTTAAAACTATTGGGGGGGTCAGATTTATGGGGTGTTCATCTACTCTCTAGACTCAATGAATATGTCTAGAGGCTCGATTCATACACAATTATATATTCTTAGGCATGAGTTTCCTATTTATCCTGACCTAGTGTGATCCTTGGGGGGATGTTACCTGTTCTTTTGACCGATTTTGGATCTTTTGGCTTGTACTACTTTGAGTATAATACCATAATTTTAATTATGATATGTTATTCATGATTTGGTTTGATTATATATATATATATATATATATATTGATATATGTACATTAAATACTTTGAAACTGATTTACCAACTTTATCTGGAAATGTGAAAAGGGGGAAATTAAATTGTTTTTCGATGCTTTTGATAAAAACCATTAAACAATATATCATGCCTTGTTTTATTTAGTATTGAGTATGCTTATATTATTGTTTAGAGACTTGATATGGAACACCTGGATGATACCCTACTAATATTGTTAGCTCACACCCTACGCACCCCTTCGGTAGTTCGTAGAACTAAATATGTCTTTCGATGCCAGAAAAGGAAAGGTGTTTCTATGAACCGATGAGGTTTTTTATATCATTTGGGTTTGGGTATTTGGATGGTGATATGGTGGTAGTTTTTACATGCTATCACATGGAGACTATTGGAGTAACAGTTTAGATTTTTTGTCCTTTTTAGTTGGACTTGCCTCTTGGAGATTGTTTTATTACCTTTTCAGTTGTATCTCTTCAATTATTTTATTTATATTATGAAACACACACACACATATATATCCTCATGTTTTATTTCACTATTTATTTCTACACGGGAACTAGAAGTCAGCCCATGGGGACCAGGAAGGCCCTTCGGGCATGTGAAAATTTGGGTCGGGTGCCAGTTTGAGAGGTTATTTTGGTCAGGTTCATCATATTTTTTTGTTTTTCTTTCAACTATTTCATGTAGGTGTTTGTTTTGGGGTTTGATGACAGGATACATTATATAATATTTTTTCCCTCCTATGGTTATATTAACTTTTTTTCTCTAGTTCCCATCCTTTTTTCGTAGTGTGTTTTGTGTATGTTGATCATTTTTTCCAAAATTTGGTATCAAAGGAACGAAACCATTACTAAGGTGATAAAAAGGTATGGATCAGACACTTCTTTCCAAATACTCACATGCACTAGATATTTGTAACTATGGTAGTAGAAAAAGTGACAATGACAATCATAACATTTAGTTGTTAATAGTGGGGGAGGATATGGGATGCCTGATGGTCTACCCCATGTTCAAACATAGAAACTACCAAGAATGGGCTCAATTGATGAGGGTTAATCTATATGGGTATGGACTCTAGGAAGTGATCAACCCTAGGCATGTAGATTATCAGGACGATCAAATGGAATTGTCAACCATTCTACATATTTTTTCATCTGAGATAATGATAACATTATCCATAAAGGACACAACCAAGAAAGCATGAGATTCTATGAAGACCATGAATATGGGTGATAAATATGGGAGTGAGGAAAAATTGAAAATGTTGTGCACTGGGTTTGAGGCCATGTAGTTCAATTATGGCATGACAACCGATTATTTCACTATATTCCTCACCGACCTCTTAAACCATATAAACCTTTTGGGAGAAAATATTGAGGATGAGCAGGTTGTAAAAAAATCCTTCGTTTTTTTCTCCCAGGAATAATCATGTTGTTATTTCTATTAAGACTCTCATTGTGTAACATCTTGGGTTTCTGTGGAGTTTGAAAATCACAACCTTATTAATTTTTTTTGAGTTTGGTGGACAATATAACTTAAAATATAGGAATTTAAACCTAATTAAAAGAGATCAAATTCTCTTAGACGTTGTTTTTTGAAAGGGTTTAACACCTAGTAAATTCCTCAGGGATTCAGATGATTTCTAGGAGTGTCAGGGCTCCGAAAGATCATTTTTTAGAAATCTGAAGGAATAAGCACACTATTATATTTTACAGTGAGGCCTCTAAGGGGAAATTATTCTGGGTGTTTCAACTCTTCTCATAGAGTACACATGAGATATGAATGATTTTCCAAACCATGTATCCTAGATTGAATGCTTAGTTCCATGCAACAAGTAGGTTCACATGGTTGACACATTGTTTGGAAAACTTTTGTGGACAAATTATACAACCTATTTTAAAGGGGTGACCATTTGGACACTGAGTGCACATGGTTGGATCATAGTTATCCAAACTGTGAGACTTTACCATGAACCTATTTAAAAAGTTTAAAATTATCTTTTTACCCTTCCCAACATTATCATTTTTTTATCCCCTTTTCTACTCCCATTCATACGTGGGCATCCTCCAGTAGTAGGGAGATATCCTGTTCTCCTTCTCTAGGATTTGGCCTCCTATCTTCATTTGAGCTATAATTTAAGGTCTGTTTGTCTCATTGAAAGTTTAGTAGTAAGGATTCAACTCCTCTTTCTTCTTTTTCTTGTTTATTTTTCCATATGGAATGTTAAATCTATGTGTGTTCTTTTTCCCTATTTTTAGGTCTTTTGTCTAAAATCCGGATTTCTCTTGTTTCAACTTGAGTTAGAGGCCAATATTTGACGAGAGATGGCCTATGAGTATAAGGTAGGTTGTGCATATATTTTTGTATAATTTTATAGGTGTTTGGGGTGTGTGATTTGATACACACATTGGGTTGACTGGGTGAGACCCTAAATAAATTAATGATTGTATTTTAATTGATTAAATTGATATTATGGGATGATGTTGAGAATTAACTATCCTATTTATAAATTCTAAGACAAGTAAAGGGATTTTTGACCAACTGGTAAAATTAGTCCATTTGTGTAATTTATAATAAATTAAATGTGATATGGTTGTTATGGTTCCATGAAAACATGATGGTCATTGCCTAAGGTATTGAGGTGATATTGATCACTCGGACTAAAACAACATGGTTAATCAGGCAAAGGGAATGGACCAGGACACATGGCATGATGATGATCACTAGGTTGAGATGAATAATTCATCCATATGAGGAAATAGATTTTTGGAACTTGAGATGGTGTTGACCATAGGGACTTAGTGACATAATCACATGGGTCATGTGGTGCTGGATTGTGTGTCTTAGTATATGTTGGTGATTTACACTCATCATTGTTGGATGACATGCTATTGGAGTCATGTGAACATATATAGGACTCAGTTGAGGTGGTGTTGGCCCCCCATTTTGGGCGGAGGCCATCGTAGATATTACATCTTAGGATATGGTGTTGACCATCGGTTACGGAGGAGGTGATCACTGTAGAAATCCATGGTTGATGGTGATGGAAAATTGGTTGGGGGATGAGGCTCACCGCTATATTGAGTTTGATGGGCTATAATTATTGGAGGTAGGATATAATCATGCCTTAGGACATCTTGATGTTGATCCGATAGTGATTTATATATATATTGGATGATGAGCATCTCTGTTCCTTGGGATGTCAGGTGGTTGAGCAATTGGTGACTGTTTTAATAGAGTTTTGAGGGACTTGAGATGTTTGGGTTGGTTATGATAATTGGATGTTAGTACTCTTACGATATATAATACAAGTGGTATCAAATGGAACAAGGTTCCAGGTGAAATATTTTCAAGAGGAACCTAATGGTTCACTAAATATGATATTCTTCAAGGGATTCCTATGCACTAATCCATGGCTCATTTTCACTAAACATATATACTTCAAGTCGTGTATTGTATGCCAAATAAATATTTAGGGGCATGTGTTCGGAGATATACCAGCATTGGATGGACTAGGTAAATGCTTTCTTATGGCTATTGTGCACAAGGGAAGCAGCTTAAATTAATAAATGTGTGCGCATTTTCCTTTTTATTATATTTTTAATACACTTTGTAATTATGGATATAAGACAAACACATGTTAGTGGTGGCCTACTGAGTTCACACTCACACCCTACATGATCCCCTCAGGACATGTGTAGACTTTATATCTTTGATATACAGTAAGGTATTAGGCTCGAGAGTTGGACCTTAGTGGTCATGGGTGTACCTCTTTTGAATGGGATGGATGGAAGTAGACCTGGTGGTTCCTCCACATCGAGATGGAGTTACTTTTGGTTTCTTTATATATGTACTTACATGGTTGGTCATAGGGGACCCTTCTTATCTATTTTTTATAACCTATCATGACTTGTATTTTTATCTTCATATGATATGATGCCTTTAGTCTTGTTAAACTACTTTCATTTTGATTCTAATGAGTTTTATTGTTACTTATTCTATTATCGTCCCTCTTACACTATGTTATATATATGTATGGAAAACTATTATCATTATCATCACTAAAGGGTATATTTTACCCACTTTCACTTAAGAAGACACACACTTCTAGTCGGTAGCCTTTGGAATTTGGGAGGTGTGCCTAAGGAATAGTGTCCAACTAGCCTGGATCACAAATTTATTGGAATACCAGGCCAAGGACCTAAAAACGGTATCATAAGAGTTTCTTTTCCTTTTGGGTCTTACTATTTGGAATATGGTAGGTAAAAGACTATGATGTAGTTAGAACTTGTTAAAAAGATCATGGTTTGGTGCCTTAAGCCCCATGAATGGAGGAACAACAAGTTTCTAGGGGTGAGAAATTGATTTTACACTTTGAAATTTTATGGTTGATTGATTTCCACCTCAAGTGGCACACTTGGGAATAATTTTATGGGATTGTGTGGTTTGACTCTTCTCTTGGTAAAAAAGGGATTGTTTTTATGCATCATGGTAGGCACATAGGGTGACACAATATATGTTTTTTCCTATAAGTAATTGCTTATCGCCTATCATATGATAAGAGGGGTTGGGATGTTTAACGTGTCAATAAAAATCTAAATAGTGTTTTCCTACTTAGAACTTTTGGTGGAATTCTACTTAGCCAACCCAGGTATGTGGTTCCTAGTGTGATTGATATGTGATATATGGTCCTAACCCTGATAAGGGTGGGCTTGGATGGTGAAAGGGGTGAGTTTTTTAAAGTTTAAATAAAAATATAAACAACATCTTCTGTTATAGATTTTTTGTGGCATTATAATCAGCCAACTTATATTAATGTCTGACTCTATTATGGGAATTAAAGGGTCCATGAGTCTGAATTATATATGATACTTGACTCTTTTATGGGTAGGTAAGGGAACTTGAGGTGTGACATGGGTGCGGTAGGGGAGTGTAAGGGTAGTGAGATGGGATTCCTGTTACATATTTCCTTATATTTGATATATATATCTGGGTGTGTGTCTCTGAGTGTTTTTGTGGTTATGATTTTTTGACCATGGTATTTGATCTTCAGCATTATTCCACCTAGATGGATTCTGGTGGAGCATTAGGAGGGAGGAGATATGGTTCCACATGAATGTGCATGAGATGAGGCCTTGGATGGTAGGGTTAATCATTTTTTGTAGATATAGGTTTTGATAAAGGTAAGGAAGTAGCATCAGATATAATATTTTGGGTCATGGATAGAAGAGTGTCTCAGGGAGAGCTCGGTGTGAGTCCTGTAGGGTGTAGATATGGGAGATCAGGGAGCCAACCCCTTTATTGCGTATTTGAATCGTGAGTTCCAGTCTCAACACCCACCTTTTTTAGGGGGAGGGTGGACCATAGGCAGCTGAGAACTGGATCGATTCAATGTAGACTATATTTGATTCACTTGAGGTACCCCTGGGTTGGAGGGTGAAATTGGATACGTATATGCTCATAGAACTTCCAAAGCGCTAGTGGGGAATATGGTGAAAGATGGTATACATGAGGGACTGGATTGGAAGGTTTTAGAGGCGTTGTTCTTAGATAATTTATTTCTAGAGACCTTAAGGGTAGACCAATACTGTGAGTTCATGAACCTCCAATATGGAGATTCATACGTTATGGATATGCTTTCAATTTCACCGACCTGACCCAATTTTCACCAGCTATGGTGGGTAATGAAATCACTCAAGTGAGGAAATTTGAGGATGGATTCCAGAATTACATCATGGTGCATGTGAATATATTTTATCTAAAATAATTCTATGAGGTGGTAAATAAGGAACCGATAACTGAGGAAAACTTGATGGACTTGTCTTATTCGATCCAAGTGAAAAAAACTAGTGAACTTAGGGGTAATGCTTCAGGTAGAAGGAAGCAGGGCTATGAGTATTCTCAGTAGGGAATTCAGGTTAGAGACATGGGTAGGCCACCGATGAGTGGTTCATTAATGGTTTGATTCTATTTTGGGTATCCAGGGCATGTTTAGACTTAGTGTGAGTGGGATCCAAAGTAGATTCAAGAATGTGGTCAGATGAGGCATCAGAAGAGGTTATGTAGAATAATTCTTGGATAGTTAGGAGCCAAAGACCAGGTTAGAATCAGGGATATGTGGTAGGACTAGGATAAGTTCTAGGAGTGGGTACCTGATATTCAATTTCTTTTATAGGTTGTGGTAAAGAGAGAGAGAGATAACCAATAGTGGAGTTAGTGGCTGGTAGCTGGTGGAGCATTGTAGGGAGGTCAGTCCTCAAATGGTGGGGCTTCAAGCCAGTTGAATGTTGTTGAGATACCATGTCCAGAGCTGGACAAGGTTCTAGTGACGGTTAGAGCTATATTTTTATTGTGGGAATGGCCCTTTTGTTTTGGCATGTCCAGTTTTGGTGCATGAGGTGCATATTTTTTGTATTTGGATTATCTTGGTACTGGTTGGTATATGGGCATCGGGTGCAATGCATGATATATATGAGGCATCAGGACTATGATGGGAATTCACACACACACACACACACACCTAGGATTTGAATTCATTTTTTATCACCTGTTGTAAGTCATGATATATGGGTACCTGATCAGGTGTGGGTTTTGATGGGTGTCATGTATGACACAAGGACTAATGAGCATCAAATGAGATGTAGAACTTGATGGGTGTCCATTATGACATGAGAATTAATTGATCATATGATGAGGTTTAGGAATGATAGTATGTCATGGGAGGACTTGTATTTCCAGGGATGGTTAGTGGATTATCAGAAATGTTTTATTTTGTGTCGGGAAGAAACCATGTAGGTAATTCCTATAGTGGGGAGAGCCACAATGGGACTTGAATGTAATTAATAACCAGGGTAGAATGGGGTGATGTTTATGATATGGGTATGATTGGTAACATCTTTGCTTGAGACCTTATAGCTTAGGAATGAGCTATATCTAGGTGGGGATATTGTAATGTCCTTTGTTTTTGAGCTGGTAGAAAATACAAACCTTTTTTGTGTTTTTTGGATGGAAAAACATGAATTATGGGTTCAAAAAATAATTATGAGAGTTTTTTTGATCCAAAAAATTATTTTTATATAGGGTTTAAGTCTTGGTGAATGCCTTGGGGGTTCATATGATTTTTGGTAGTGTCGGGGCCCCAAAAGCTCATTTTTTTAGAAAGGTGCAGGCAGAGGTGCATGGTTATATTTAATAGGGAATCCTCAAAGGGGAAGCCATGTAGAGTGTTGTAGCTCTTATCATAGGGTTTTCAAGGGATGTTCATGGTTTTCCAAACCATGTGGCCTAGCTTGCACACTTAGTACCACACAAGTAGTAGGTGCATATGATTGATGCACGGTTTGGCCAAACCGTGTAGCTAAACCATGGGACCCATTTTTAAGGGGTGACCCTTTGGATAGTGAGTGATCACGGTCGGAACATGGTCAACACATAGTTAGCCAAGTTGTGTGCCTATTTAAAAAGTATAAAATTTCTTTTTTTCCCTTCCCTCCTTTATCTTATTTTCTCCCCTCTTATCCTCCCATTCATTTGTAGGCCTCCTCTAGATGTAGGGAGATCTCCTCCTCTCCTTCTCTAGGATTTCGCCTCCTGTCTCCATCAGAGATCCAATTTGAGATCTATCAATCTCCTTGGAAGATTATCGATAAGGATTCAAATCCTCTTTCTTCCTATTCTTGTTTATCTCACTATACAGAATGGTAAATCTATGCGAGTTATTTTACCTTTTTTTTCTGGGTGTTGGTCTAAAATTCGCATATCTCTTGTTTTGTCTTGATTTAGAGGTTTATAGTCAATGAGAGAGTGCCTACAAGTATAATTTTGGTGGTTCCCAGCTTTATCCTTAATTTTACAGGTGTTTGGGGTGTGTGGTTTGATATACATATTGGGTTGGCCAGTTTAGACCCTAAATAAATTAATGCCTGTCTTTTAATTTATTAAATTTATATTATGGGATTTCATTGATCATTCTGTAGCATATTTATACATTTTAATCTAGGTAAGAGTATTTTGACCAATTTGAAATATTAGGTTGTTTGTGTAATTTAAATTAAATTAAATGTGATATGGTTATTATGTTTCTATGAAAATGTGATGGGAAAGGCCTGAGGAATTGAGGTGATATTTATCACTAGGAATGAGATGACATAGTTCATTAGGATGATGGAATGGCTTGAGATATATTGGGTGATGATAATCACTAGGTTGAGTTGATGAGGTCTTCAGGATGAGGTCACAACTCTCAGGACTTGGTATGTTGATGATTATTGGGAATTATCGATGTGGTCACATGGGGCATGAGATTCCGGATGGTGTGGCTTAGGATATGTTGGTGATTTCCACTAACCATTGTTGGATGACACATTGTTGGAGTCTAGTGCACATAGATTGGACTCAGTTGAGGTGGTGTTGACCACTCATTATGTGTGGAGGCCTCTATAGATATTTCATATTAGGATATGGTGTTGAACATCATCTATGGAGGAGGTTCTCGTCATATAAATCTATAGTTTATGGTGATGGACTATCGAGATGTTGAGACCATCAGTTGGGGGACGAGGCTCACCATTATATTGAGGCTGATGGGATAGGATTATTAAAGAATGGATATTTGCATTCCTCTAGATGTTAGGTTTTTTAAATGAGAGTTATTTATATATATTGGTGGATGGGTATCACCATGCTTCAGGACGTTAGGATGTGGATGTGATGGTGACTATTTTACTAGAGGTCCGAGAGACCTAGGATGCTTAGGTTGGGCATGGTGATTGAATTATGATACTTTTTGATATATGATATAGGTGGTATCAGATTGAACTAAGTGTCGGGTGAAATTTTTATGGGTGGAACTAGAGGAACTACTGAAAAAAGACTCTATACCCATGGTTTTGGAAAAAAAACCTTGGGTATAGGGGTCTGTTCGAACATATACCCACAGTTCTCCCAAAACCATGGGTATAGGGGTCTGTTTCGAACCTATATCCACAGTTTTTCTAGAAACCATGGGTATAGGTCTTAGTTCGAAACCTATACTGGTGGTTATTTGGGAAAACTTTGGGTATAGGTTTGGTCGAATAACCCTATACCCAAGGTTTGAGAGAACCATGGGTATTGGTTTCCCGCGTGAACACAGGAACAAAAAAAATTATGGTGGGAAAACCCTATACCGATGATTTTACCTCCTATACCAACAGTTTAGATTAATATATTTAGGTAAAATTATACATATATACACACAAGTAAATTATCTAGAGTCATGAGTCGCTCGTTGTTATAATTAGAGGTTGCAAAATCGAAACCCACAATTGACTTTTTTCTAAAACCTATACCCATGGTTTTAAAACTATGGGTATAGGGCTATGACATGATGGAAAAAACCTATACCCATGGTTTTCCAAACCATGGGTATAGGTCATGGAGCTATATCGATGCCTCTCTTGCCCAAATTTCCCAAATCCATGGGTATAGACTATACCCATGGTTTTGAACCGTGGGTATAGGTTACTTTTCCAATAGTGAGGGTTCACGAGATATGATATTCTTCTGTGGATTCCTGGGAAGTAAGACATGGGTCCTCACCAATGAAAATAAATATTTTAAAAAATGTATTGTATTCCTAATATTTTTTTTGGAAACATGTTAAGAGATATACAGAAATTGGATGTTGTAGGTAAATGCTTCCATGTGGTTGTTGAGCATAAGGGAAGTAGGTTAAATTATTAAATGTGTGTGATTTTGTCTTTGTATTATAATTTAATAACACTATATAATTATAGATATAAGACATACAAACATTGGTGGTGGCCTTCTGATTTCATATTCACACCCTACATGGGCCCATTGGGACTCATGTAGACTTACGTCTTTGAGATCAGGTAAGGGATCAGGCTCTAGATCTGGACCTTAATGATTAGGGGTGTACCTCGTTTGCATGGGATGGATGAAAGCGGGGCTGATGGTTCCTCAACATCGATCTAGAATTTATTTTTGGTTCTTTATAAATGTACTTACATGGTCATCCATGGGAGACCCAACTTATCTATTTTGTAAGACCTATATTGACTTGTGTATTTATCTTTATATGGTATGATGCCTTTGGGAGTGCTCTAGACTATCATTTTTCTTATACTAATTTTTATTGTTTCTTCTGCTATTATAGTCTCTCTTCCCACTAAAATAGACTGGCTCTTTAAAAGTGCTCAAAATGAGCTTTAACAACACTAAAAAAGAACCATTGTCCTAAGAATCATTAAAGGAGGGCCTTTATCAGTGCTAAAAACATTGATAATGGTGTTCTTTTATCAGTTATAGTTTAGCGCTGATAAAAGACCCCCTTTATCAGTGTTGTTTTTTGGCCCAGATAAAGGGAATCCTTTATCATCACTTTTATTAGCACTGATAAAGGGGGTCTTTATTAGTGTGATAAATGGCATTGATAAAGACCCTACGGCTGTAGTGTGCTATAGAAATTACATCACAATGCATAAAATAAGCCTACATGCAAACATAATAGTATGAAAATTCATAATTGAACTGAAATAAAATTTACATCACAAATAAAAAACACTATATTATATACATCTCAAACAATGTTTTTTTAATTACATTTGGAATTACTATCCATAAATTTTTTAAAAAGATCAACATTTCATTATCTTTATCACCCACGACCCCCTCTCAAAAAAACTCGATCATGGTATCAGTTTCTGGAAAAACCACCCCAAACCAAGAAAAAGAATACACCTATAGAAGAAAATAATTATTATTTTAGTAATACTTTTAAGAAATAAATTAAAAATAAATATGAAACAATATATTAATAAAATGTCAATTTTAAATAAAAGGACACACTTGGAGTCATACAAGTCACATCATGCATCATATTGAGGTATGATTGAATCCTACATATCACAAATGACTTGTGGATCATTTTTATAAATTATCCAAAAAATCTGAATGTTTTTTATTGGTTTTGAGTATGTCACATGTGTTTTTTACTAAAATTACATTTTAAATGGAAAACACGTAGTTTTAATGATACTAGTCACATTGTGTGTCATTTTGATGTGATATTGATTCCTACATGTCAAAAAATACTTACGAATCATTTTCCTAAATTATCAATATAATAATTGAACTTTTTCTTAGTTTTAAATTAGTGACACATGTTTTGAAGAAAAATATCAATTTTATACTGATTACATACAATTTGAGTAAAACCAGGAACACCATGTATCATATTGAGGTGAGGAGAATTACTAAACCTCAAAAATGAATTATGTATCGTTTTCATAAAATATCAAAAACAATCAAAATGTTTTTTCTTGGATTTCAGTACGTTACTTTTCTTTTTTACTAAAATGTAGATTTTAAATAAAAAGAAACAAATTGAGTCATATTGGTCACACCATGCATCAGATTGAGTCTAGGTTGATTCCAAAATGTCATAAATAACTTATGTCTTATTTTCAAAAAGTATCAAAATAATCAAAATGTGTTTTATCAAATTTGAGTATGTCACTTGTGCTTTTTACTAAAATATTAAATTTAAATAAGAAAGAAACAATTGGGGCTATAATTGTCACAACATGCATCAGGTTGAGGTTTGATTGATTCCTACACATCAAAAATGACTTATGTATCATTTTACTAAAGTATCAAAACAATCAGAATTCATTTCCCCAATTTTTGAGTATGTCCCTTTTGTTTTTTACAAAATTGTCAATTTAAACAGGAAACACACACTTTGAGTCATACTAGTCACGTCCTATGTCACATTTATATAAGACTAATTCCTAAAAATAAAAAATGAATTATGAATCATTTTCCTAATTTATCAAGACAATCGAAGTACGTTTTCTTGGTTTTTAGTGAGTGGCACATGTTTTGAAGTAAAATGTCAATTTTAAACTGATAACGGACACTTGGAGTCATAATGGGAACATAGTTTATTGGATGGGGGTTAAGATTATTCTTTCACATCAAAAATTACTTATGGATCATTTTATTAAAGTTTTAAATAAATCCTAATGTGTTTTCTTGATATTGAATATGTCACTTGTCTTTTTTTAAAAATTAATGTTGATTTTAAATAAAAAGACACACTTTGATTCATACCAGTAACACCATTCATCGGATTGCAGTGTGGATTATTCCTACATGTCACAAATGACTTATGGATTTTTTTTATAAAATATGACACAAATCAAAATGTGTTCCCTTGGTTTTGAGGTTGTCACTTGTGTTTTTAGCTAAAATGTCATTTTAAACTGAAAACACGCACTTTGAGTCATACCAGTCACATCGTGTGTCAGTTTGACTTGAGACAGACTTATGCACATCAAAATTAATTATGAGTCATTTTCATAAATTATCATGTCAATTGCTGCATGTTTTCTTGGTTTTTTGTGAGTGACACATGTTTTAAACCAAAATGTCAATTTTTAACTAACAACCAACACTTTGAGTTATACCGGGCACACCGTGTATCATATTGATTTTTGGTTAATTCCAAAACATCATAAATGACTTATTAATAATTTACCTAAACTATGAAAATAATCTGAATGAATTTCTTGGTTTTTAGTATTTCACTTGTCCTTTTTACTAAAATAATGTCAATTTTAAATAAAAAGTCACACTTGGAGTCATATCAGGCACATGATATATTTAGGTGAAGTTAATTATTAAATTTCAAAAATGAATTATGGATAATTTTTCAAAAGTATCAAAAAAATCGGAATGAACTTGATCAGTCTTGAGTATGTCACTTGTCCTTTTTACTAAAATAATGTCAATTTTAAATAAAAATACACACCTTGAGTCATAATGGTAACATCATGCATCAAATTGAGGTGCAACTAATTCTTGAACATTAAAAATGACTTATGGATCTTTTTAATAAAGTATAAAAACAATACTAATTTGTTTTATTATTTTTATGTATCTCACTTGTGTTTTTTACTAAAATGTCATTTTAAATTGTAAACATGAACTTTGAGTTATACCAGTCACATCATGTGTTGGATTGAAGTGAGACTAATTACTATACATAAAAAATGAAATATGAATCATTTTACTAAATTATCAAGATAATAAAAGTTTATTTGACTGGTTTTTAGTGAGTGGCACACGTTTTGAACTAAAATATCAATTTTAAACTAATAACTAAAACTTTGAGTTATACCAGGCAAAACCTGTATCCTATTGTGGTGAGACTGATTCATAAACGTCAAAAATTAATTATAGACCATTTTACTAAATTATCAAAAAAAATCTGGATGCATTTTCTAGGTTTTGAGTACGTCACTTTTCTTTTTTACTAAAATTAATATCAAATTTAAATAAAAAGACATAGTTTGAGTCATAATGGTAACACGATGTATCATATTGAGGTGTGAATGATTCCTACATGTTAAAAATGATCTATGGATAATTTTTCTATATTATTAAAACAATCCAAATATGTTTTCTTAGTCATGATTATATCAAATGTCATTTTTACTAAAATTAATGTCAAATAATTAAAAAACGCACTTCGAGTCACACTAGTAACACCTTGCATCGGATTGAGGTGATTCTGATTCCTATACATAAAAAATGACTTATGGATCATTTTACTAAAGTATAAAAATTATATGAATGCGTTTTATTGGTTTGGAGTATGTAACTTTTGTTTTTCTCTAAAATTTCATTTAAAACTAGAAACACACACTTTGAGTAATACTGGTGGCATCATGTGTAGATTTGATGTGATACTGATTCCTACACATCACAAATGACTTATTAATCTTTTCCAAAATTATAAAGACAATCTGAGTGTGTTTTCTTTTTTTAGTGAGTAACACATGTTTTGAACTAAAATGTCAATTTTAAACTAATAACAGACACTTTGAGTTATACCGAACACAATGTGTATTTGATTGAGGTGCGAATGATTCCTACACATAAAAAATCACTTATAGAACATTTTAATAAAGTATTAAAACAATTTTAATTATTTTTCTTGGTCTTGATTATGTCACTTTTCCATTTTACTAAAATTAATGTTAATTTTAAATAAAAAGACACACTTTGAGTCATATCGGTAATACCATGAATCAGATTGAGGTACGACTGATTGAGTATGTGATGTGTGTTTTTCTTTCAACTATATGTAACAATATAGAAAATAGAGAACATGTTCTCTATTTTATATCTTGTTGAATATAGTTGAAAGAAAAACATGAATTCCCAAAAGATCTCTAAAAAAACTAAATAATTATTTTATAGAAATGAAAAGGAAATTAACTTAAAAATAGTTGATAAAGTGATGAAAAATTAACTAAATAATTAGTATGAATTAACTAAATATCTGTTTCCATTATCTCAATTGTATCATCAAAGTCCAATCTCTCTCAAGAAAAAGAAACTTCAAACAAACCACCCCAACTCAAGAAAATTAATCCACCTATATAATAAAACAATTATTATGTTAGTAATGTTATACAAAAATAAATTAAATATAAATATAAAATAACATATTAATAAATTTTAAATTTTAAACTAAAACCCTACAATTTGAGTCATATCGGGTATACCATGTATCAAATTGAGGTATGGTTGATTACACCATGTATTTTTATCCCACAGTTCATGATATTATTATATGAGAGAATCATACTTGTTGATGAAGTCATTTCTTCATGATGTCTATGAAAATTATCAAAAAAAGTATCAAATAAAAATTATGAGGAAATTAACTAAAAAGTAGATAATATAATGATAAAATCAACTAAATAAGTAGTAGGTTGTCACATATTCATGATATATGACACCAGGTACGATTCTCAGTCATTTCTAAACAAATATATTTCACCTTATGAATATGAGGACTATCAAAGATCATGGTAGTATTGAAAAAATATTAACACACAATGGATTAATAAATATTTTTTAAAAATAGTAATTATCATTGAAAATACCTCTTCAGGGATGCTAGTTTTTTATGGTTTATGATATCTCTCATAAATTTACAAACATAATAGTCAAAATATTTTCCATTGGTTTGTTTTGGACACTACAGAAACGTCGAGAAAAATAAGTAATTAGTTTTTATATATATATTGAGAGTGAAATATTATTATATACCCCAATACCTATCCACTTGTTGAAGTTGATAGGCTCCATGTACACATGGACTGTGCTCATTCCATGATTTAGATGATATTTAAACACCACCATATCATAAAAAAATTCTTATTAAAACATAATATAAACTATATAACATGAATTGTAGTTCTAAAATATTCGATCTAGTGTATTAATAATTGAAAAATGTCGTCATTTGAGGATGGTTTGTTGGGTATCCTTGTAATGGATCTAGAAAATAAATATTGGGAGTATCCAAATTGACTACAATGAGTATACAATGATTACTACAAAAATAAAATAGAAATAAGTAATGAAAATAATGAAAATATATTTTGTATCATTAAATTTTAGAGTTTTACCCATCCATCATTCTTAATAAGAATATTATTTCATTCGTAAGGTTTCTTTCAAACATTGTATATAGTTTTTCAACTTTTGCAATAATTTGATCTGAATCTAAAGAGGTTAGTTGTGTAGAAGTGGTGTATGGACTAATGATTCCATATTTATGCCACAATCCATATTTTTATTTTCAAATGACACTTTTAAAGGGTAAGTGTGAACCAAAACAACTCCAAACGTTACAAATTCAACCACTGCAAGATCCACACTGCAAATTCAAATTCCAAAGGATAGCTAGAAAATTTCCAAAACTGAAAATTAAAACCGATCAAACACCGCCATACTCAGACCATGAGCCAGACCGCATCCCTCTTTCACCATCAGTCGCACACTGCCAACTACTGTCATAATCAATGCTAGAGCCGAACACATTCACGCCATTTAGAAACAAGCTATCAACACCGTCTTCATCCTGAAGCCACCCGCTCAAACTCACATCCCAAAGATCCTTGAACTCCTCTACGTAGCTCCACCTCGGAGAGAGTAGGGGAATTATGGATCCAGAGCAGAGAAACGAATGAGAGATTGCAGGCTGAAAAAACAGTAAGAAACCATGGAACCGTCTACGCAAAAGGACTCCAACACCATCGTCGCCATCATAGTCAACCTCAAAACAACAATTTCACTAAAGGAGATGTCTCACCACCATTTTCTATGACCAACAGACTTCGAACAGGAGCCACATGAGAAGCACCGCTGTTACACCATTCGCATCAGACCAAACCGATGTACGCCGATTCTGTTTGAGATAGCACCGGAGCCCACCCAACTGAGACTCCTAGCTATTCATCTGCATGAAACATCAATGTTAGTAAATTAAGATATTAAATAGGTGGGGTAAAGTTTCTTTATGAATATATTTTTAATTGGTTGTTTCATCATTTAGATTGTTTTGATTCGGCCATTAATTTCACCCCTTCCTTTTTTTCCGTCTGTAATAACATTCATTGGTACCTACCTTTTTTCATTAATTTTTAAAGGTTTTTCCTAAAATATAAATTGGAAATTAATACCTGTTTTTTGACCTGTTTTTTACAAGATCTAACGGTCAGGATTCAAACATTCCTACTCCTATCTCGACCATATGAATATTTTTTTCATCAAGTGGAATAGGTAGCTCAGCGCTCAGTTCATGAGCAACCCTGATACTCACTCTCACATGACAAGTTGGAAGTTTTGTATTGGGTAGAGTATATTTATGGATATTCAACATGGTATCCCTCGCAACAAGGTGATGGGTGGGTGTTTTTAGATATAAATCACAATCATTTTTACCCTATAGAATATCAGTATAATAAAGGTATCCATGTATTTCTAATTCAAATTTCATAGAAAATATTATGAGAATATTGATTTCCTTTTCTAAGATAACTCTTTGATGGGAATGACTTTCCTAAAATTTTGTGGGGTGGGTCATCACATCATGGCTATTCTCAAGTTGTCTATTATCTTTTATTAATTCTATAACATTTTCTAGAAACACAAAATGATAATGAAATTTTTCTTTAAGTGCATCTAATCATGCCTAAATCTCTTCAATTTTTTTTATCTTTTTCCCCCTATTATTTTATTTTCTCAAAATATGTTTGGGGTGTCACCCCAAAACCTGCACCTCTTACGTGACCATACTGTTCTGGCCACTTCAAAGCCACTTATTATATTTTTTCATCTGTTACAACTATTGATGATTCCTATGTCTAAGTCAGATAAAAATTATGGGAAAATATGTAATCATTGTTATGTAAAATAGATTTAATGAAATTTTTTATTATTTCATACATACACATGTTTACCACAAATTTTGTGTGTTTTCATATTTTAGTATCTTATATTTATTTAAATGTACCTCCTTCAATGGCACATTATTTGAGGTGTAAGTGTCTATGGATTTTTTCTCATGATTCTACATATAAATAGAGGAACATAATTTTTTTTGTTGTTTCATATCACAGAAAAGTATTGTGGTAGATTTAAAATATATACCAATTTTTTCATGTGAATCATACCTCATCCTTGATTTACGATAGGGGTACATTAGTTTTTCTTCCTAATGGTTATTTTCAACACTTAGTTGATATTTCATTAATTAATAATTATTAATCAAAGTGATTAATACCGGTATTTTCAAACAATGTATTACCATCCACAATTTAATTTAAAATATGTCACTTTATAATGGCCAACAAATGCATCCCATGCTTCTTGGATAATCAGGTGTTCATAATATGTGGTGGGTGTAAGTTTATTTTCCCTTCATCATCTTTGAAATGAATCTACATTAGAATTATACAAAATCCTCTATGAGCATTTACAGTAATCATTAATGAAAATTTATTTTGGAATTTATTTACTATAAATGGACTCTGTAAGGGATAATGAAGAGTAATTCAAAGTTTCATTGTTGTATTTTCTATTAAAATAATAAACTTCCATCATAATTTTACCCTAATATCTTCCCAAGTCAGATTATTAGGAATGGGAAAAAATGGTACCATGAATCTATATCAATTAGAACATGTTGCCAGGTGTTGATCCTAGTGAAACTATTGAACATGGATTTGTTGGGGTTAATAGCATAGTCACGCACATTCCAGCCAACCTCAAATTTGATGCCTTTGTTTTTTTCCATAATAATTTTTTCTAGGACCTTAACACTATGGAACTCTTATTTTTTGGGACATTGGTTCTTTGTTGTATATCATTTCCCCAGGTTTAACATCATCAATATGTTATTCCTCAAGATTGGTATCATTGGCATGTGCAGAAGGTTGTTGTTCACTGTGAGCACTAGAAGGTTAATAAACATGTTGTTCCTCATGATTGGGAGCATCGACATGTGTAGAAGTAATTGTATAATGTAAAAACCTGACCTGGGAGCCACTAAATGGTTCCCCAAGCCAGTTGGACACATGCCCTCAGGCATGTCTCCCCATACGCCAGAGGGTGTCGACCTACAGTGAGGGTCTGGAAAGTCATTCTTGGGGAGACTATACCTTCTTTTATCAGAATAAAACACCAATAGAAGAAAATAAAAATAACCAACTGAGGAAGCATACAAATAACCATAACAAATCCATGTCATATGATAACCAAAACATAAAAATACAATACTCAACTGAAAGGTAAATCATGCTATGACAATGAAAATGTCAAGTGTCTATAATTCAACTAAAAGTAAAGACACAATGACTCCCATGCGGGTCCTGAACCACGTCTAGTACTCTCTCACATGCTCTAATACGAAATAGAAACCTATCCCAAGGCCTTTCCCTTATCATTTCCTGAAACAACAAAGTCTACTCAGGTGCCGATCAGGCGGCCCGAATAGGGTGTGAGTACAACTCAGACCAATGGTTTCTACAACGATTCCAATCAAAAGATAGTACATGAATTTTTATGAAGAAAGAAAATATAGTGCATAATTTAAATAGTTATCACATCATTACTTAATCTTTAATCATCACATTAGGCCTAGTTTCAACTCATGTTTCCCATTTGTATCATCATTCAATATTATTAATCATTTGGTGTAGGTCATCATGCCTAGCACCCCAAATCCCAATTAAAATATCATTCATTATTATCATTCATTTGGTGTAGGTCGTCATACCTAGCATCACAATCTTGTTGAGTGTACGTCATCATGCCTAGAACTCCCTTTCTCATTTTGTGTAGGTCTTCATGCCTATCACGCCATTATCTCAAGCTTGGATATCTATTGGGGATGAACACCATGTCCAATTCCCAAATTCTAATTGGTCGAGAATGCCAACCAAAATAATATCATCCACTTAATAATTCATTATTCCACAATAATTTTCCACATCATTACATTACTAATCCAACGATTAGATAAACATTTCAAAGGCCATTAGTTAACACAAAAATTAACTAATCACATAATCTATTAATTAATTCATTAATTAATTAATCAATCAACACAATTCTCTTTCCATAATTAATTTTTCACAATTAATTATCCATATCAAATCTCAACATGTCATAAATAATTCTCACAATTAATTATCTTTGATCACATTGAGGCACATAATTAATTCTCATAATTAATTATATTTAATCAACATCATGGAACATAATTTATTCTACAAATTAATTATCTTTGGTCAACATCATGACACATAATTAGTTATCCTGATTAATTATCTTTCACACCATCAATTCAAAATCTCAATTATAATATCTCAACCCCCAAAAAATATCCAAAATATCTATTTGGAAAACCCCCTTTATTTGATCTAAGATTCAATTATCAATTAACCACCAAGGCAAACTCAATTCAATTTCACTTTCCTAATTACTCCAATTTAGGAAATCATTTATCAAGTGAATCTTGAAAACCTTAAATTCACATTCACATATAAAAATCATGACTATGGGAGTTTTATTTAGACCACATACCTCAGTTTATTGATCAAAGTTAGCCCAATGAAAATCCCCAAAATCCATGCTGCACAACATCGTCGATCAAGCTTCTGATCTAAATCCCTAAACCAAAATTAAGATCAAAGGTAATCATGATCTTGAAAATATAGATATAGATCCAAAATCTTAGATCTATATCTCAACCCTTAAGTTTAGAGCCATGAAAATGGGGGATATATTCCATGAAAATATCTAGAAAAGATAAGAGGAAGAATGAGAGAAGAAACAAGATGAAATCTACTTACTGGGAGGAGAGATGATCTTTGATTCGGGCTTTAAATCTCAAATAACAGTGTTCAGATCACCTTGGAATCCCTCTGGAAGGCTTTGGGAACACCTAGAATTTTTCAATCCAAATCCTAGGTCGAATGAGAGTGTTTTTGGGGGTTTAGGTAGTTTTAAAACCAATTTTCGGAATAAATTGGGCTGCACGCATGGTTTCACCTGGGAGTCCGCACTGTTAGGCCAAACTGTGCACCAACTATGTGTTCTTCCACTTCCCGCATGGCTTGAAGGCACTCGGTTAAGCAAACTGTGTGCTAACGATGCTGACTTCCACTTTCCGCATGGTTAACTTGTGCATGGTTAGGTCAAACCGTGCGTAAACCGTGCATAACCCCTATCTTCCCAAATCCTTAAAAACATCACCCAAACACACCCCGGGTCATACCTCAACCGAAAGGTGCTTAATAAAAACCAAAAATTACCTAAAAAAAATAATTGATATTGTTATATAAAAGGTTAGGATCTTACATCTAATGCAGTAGTACAACATTTAATTTTGATTACATAAATGCACTTGTGACTAGATAATAATATGGTGTAACACAATGTATATTACAAAAAATATATACTCTGATTATTGAACTCTCTTTTTTTAAGGTTAAAGTGATTTGACCCCTCTATTGAGTATCCAACCCTTCATTGTGGTATCTTATGACCAATAAGACCCTATCTAGACTGGGACCACTATGAAATGATTATGATGTCCCAATAAAAGGGTCATCCGTATTTGAATTTTCTTCTAACCATTCATTATTTTTGGTTGAAAATAGAACTATTGACCACTATCAGTTTCTTGGATATGGAACATAAAATACTTTTACTTCCTATGATTCCATTATAAATGGTTCATCATTATACCCTTACTAAAATCCACTTTCACAAATCCCAATTCATCTATTTTAATAACACTCCTATTATAAACCTACTTTCACTGAAAAAATAGGCACTTTTATTGTTGTGTAATCCAAAACCCATATTTTTTTGATGATTCCAAAGTATGATATATTCACATAAATTAGATTTCTATCCTTGGTACCAAATACATCCATCACTTCAACCACAAGTGTAACTCCACTACTTTTCGCGGTATTTCCTTCATCATATTCATTTTTATAAAACATATAACCATTAATTACATAACCATTATAACAAAAAACATACACACTTGTTCCTATGGCTATAAATCAAAGTTTTTCTAAAATTGAATTTGTATTTTAATCTGAATTATTAAAAGTATGGTCTCGAAACCATCCTATAAATTGTTCATTATGTTTATTTGATATCAAAATTTCATCCCGTGATAGATTCAAATGGCCAGTAATTTCTATGTGGGTTTCAACATGTGAGGAAACCTCTAAACTATAATTAAAAATAAAAAGGTGGGAATTATATTTATTTATAATAGTGATTATGACAACATTTATTCCATAAATTACATCATCCAAAAGCCACCTGGTGTGATGATATCTCATTAGACCAATGGTTTTCGCACCCTTCAGGTATTCGGTATAGAATTCAACATCTTCCTCAATAATATATCTCTCTACAATACATTCTTCTATCCAACATCAATTTTTGACATATCCTTTCAAAATATCAATATATCATTCAATGGGGCACATCCATCTTTAATGTACATGACCACATAATAGAATATCTCTTACCAAGTGAATTGTCATATCAATGAATTCTAGTGGGAAGAACATTTCCAGTTCATATAATATGACAAAAATTTCGTTTAACATAGTTATAAATTTCATTGAGTCTATAAATTTGATGAATATAGTTTTGAAAAAGAAAGAGATCTTAGTTAATGTATGATGAACATTCTTAGAAAAAATAAAATGTAAAGCTAAAATCATTATATCTTGCATCAAAACATGAAAGTCATATGATTTCAATCCAATTAAAATTTAAATTAGTCATTGACATGATATTATTAATATATGATGAATATCCCTATAGAACTACTACATCATTCAATAAGTTTCAAAATTGATATATCTTCCTCCTGGAAAGAGTGTAAGAAGCAGGAGAAAGAAAAGTTCATTTTCACCCTTCACTGGCACCAACTATTCTCATATTCTCATTTCAATCATTTCTAACCTAGCCTTAATTCTATACTTTATTTTTCTGGGTTCATTTATTAACATTCTAACGACACTTCCAAATACATTTTTTTCAACATGCATTACATAAAGAAAATAGATGACATATAAAAATTTCTAGTATGGTAATATTAAAAAACTGGTCACTTTTTTAACCGCTTTTTGTATGTTTTTTTAAAAAGGGTTAACAAAATTTGTGTCTATATCTTTTAATTTCTCAAATAGTTGATCAAATGTTAGTGAATATGGTGTTGTAAATTCTTCTGAACTCCCATCGAATGATGTCATGTAAGATCGGTACTTATGTCATAGGGGTATAAATCTATGATTTCCTAGAAACAAAGTCTTCGATGAATGTTTCAACCTAATTGACTATGTACCTCATTCAAAAACAGGACAATGTTGAGTTCCTTAAATGCAATTTCTGAAAAAATTCTATAAGAAAAAATTCATTTATCATCCCGTACAACATGGATCTCAATGTGAAATCTTCATTTCTGCAAGTGTCATACAACATAACACCTGAATCCCATAACAATTTAAAATATTTGATCAATCCAAATAGACATAAATATCATTAACCAATTATTTTAGACCTGATATAATCATATATAACATAATTTATTTTCATTTCATGCATAACCATGGTGGAATGTTATAATTTACCAACATAATTGGCCATGTATTATGAGTGTGAATTTTAAAACCCAAAGGATTCACTCCATTTGTAAATAGCACAAGAAGGTTTCCTGGATCATTTCTGAATTCTGGATACTCGTGATCAATTATATTCTAATGAGTAGATTATACTAGGTGGAAAAGTTTCCCATATTTATTTCTTGTATTTGTGTGCCTCATCAATTCTCTTGCATTCTCCTCACTTCCATATAGGTTCCTAAACCTTGTAATGATTTGAAAGTACCATAAAACTTTTATAGAACCCAATTCATATTTCTTGTATCAATAATCACAACACTTTGGTAATTATTCAAGTGATTTTTTGTCCTTGATAAGCAGTATACAGTCATTTGTAAATGCATTTATTCTTTCATAGATCATTCCCATAGAACGTGACATTAATTTAGCATGATATGTTTGTCTAGGAAGATCATTATCTTCTTAGAGAATATCATTCAAGAGAGGAAGTAGTTTAGTAAAAATAGAATTACTCCATCAATTTTGATACAGTATTCTTCATTATCTACACTTGCAACCATATCAGATGATTCATAAAATGTAGTGTTATCCTTGTCACTAGCTACAATCACTTTTCCCAATGTTTAGCCCAAAATTTATAACTTTGATCTTTTACATGACAGATCAAGTGTTCTTCTAACTCCTCTGGACTAATTAATCTTCAATAAAAATAGTGTAATCATGAACATATTATTTCAGAAGAGTCATGTGCATGATATTTTTCAAACATGATGAACTCTTTCACCCCATCTTCATACTCTTTTTTCATACAATTAGCATCCATCCATTTTAGATTCATATCCATACTATTTTATTCAGTAATATTAATATTTAACAAAATAAATAAATACCCAAAAGGGTCCTTTCAAATCAGGGGAACCCAAAATTTGAATTTTTTAAATAATTTCAACATGTTTTGAAGGAAATGAGTAATTGAATTTAAGAAAAGAATTAATCCACTGATGGTATGTGTTATCCTCTAAATTCATCCACAATGATCACCAATACCTAGTATGGGATGACTATCAATCAGGTTAGTTTAAGAAATAGTTCCATGTCCAGAATATATGGGGGATGAGTATTAGGAAACAAAATGCAATAATAACTATTTGTGAGATAAAGCTGATGAGAACAAAAGTTTTCTCCTTAAATCTAAATCTTCCCAATCTGGGGAGTTGGTGAAGCCTCATACAACATTTCTTAGTTTTCTGTCTAAATTTGAAAAAAGTAGCGGCTATAGTATGATACCTACAAGGGGCTCCTTGATTTGCATGATTGTGAGAAGGATCAATTTGATGGTCTTACACACAATAATGTTGAGATAGCCATTACAGTTTCAACATTCAAAGAAAGCCTCCAATTACTCCATGAAAAGGAAAAGGATTTTGGTCTGAGGACTGAATTTTAGGAGTGCTTAGCTTCCTATGAGGTTATGGTTGAGGGAGTAGATTAATGATGGATATCTTATGGGTTGGATGTAGTTAGTTACATGACCTTACCATGATGTTATTATCAATCTATATTATGTAGAAGGTGAGATTCAATGTATCTAGGAGGTCTCAGAAATTTAATATGATCATATAAATATAGATACCATCATTTTTCCTTACACATCTATGAATTTATAAATATAGATACCACTCATCCTATTGTATCTATTAATATATATACCAATCAAGTTTTTGACACATATTTTAAGGAGTGTTAGAAGAGGAAAAAGAAATTAGTTACTTTAGTTTGATCCCTTAGAAAACTATTGTTGTTAGTGTACATTACTAAGGATCTATTTTCCATAATTTATTCTAACATCTAATAACACTTAAATAAGAATTCATACTTCCCAAAAAAGGGAATTTCCTCAAATTTTACTTTTTATTGATGTTTTACAACATTTGACTATTTCATTTTTTATTTGATATATATTAACCAACATTAAATCTTATACTATGAGTGTTTCATTATTCAAATAGGATATAAAAATGGGTGAAGTGTATCACCACTTGAAGGTATTTTTGATTTTTTTAATTTTAATTTTAATAATCAGGATGCCATTAAAGATTTGATTTTTTAAATTTATTTATTCATGTTTCCATTAATTTTTTTATTTTACAAATTTGGTTATAAATAAATTGTTTCATATTACGAATGCATACAAAAATTTAGTTATTCATGTTTCCATCGAGACTCAAGAACCATTCTAATTTATGTATTTTGGTTCTTTTACATATTTATAATCTTGTTATTCTAAATCAATGTTTTAATGTCTCTAAATACATGAAATATTCATTCTCAGTCAGAATCTACATAATTTTTTAGAAATCTTTATATTTTTTAGAGTAAACACTTATATTACATATTTAATATTTATTTTTTATTTTAATATGTTCAATATGAATGTGAATTGTTAACTTTGAAAAATATGATTCTTTTAAAAAACCTAGTTGGTATCCTCCCCTTAACCCATAGATATAATTTAAAAGTAAATCCTTTTTATGCTAGTTTGAAAATATAACTTTGAAAGTAAGATGTTCATTTTTCATAAAACAAGTCACACAAGGCCATCATTTAAATTTATTTTTACCCAATGTAAATAATCCAATCATTTAAGGAAATCATGATTTAAAACAGTTTCTGATGTGATTTCATTTATATAAAAATAAATAGATTTCAAGCCATGATTTACAACACACTTATATTTAACCTAAGGTAAGAAAATAAACCTTTTAAATCAGTTTAAACAATAAAATAGATTAATAAAATAATACTTTTATAATAATGGAAAAAATCTAATGATAATAAAACTAATACACAAAAAACATGAAAAAATATAGGTAACAATAATATCCACTGATGTAAATGAGAAATAATCAAATATATGTCGTATTAGAATCTAATAAAGTAGTATAAAATTAGGAAAATATAGATAGAAATAGTATTCACTGAAGAAAATAATAATAATAAAATATAGGCTATGTGATGCACTAAACTAATAAAAATAAATAGTATCATGTCATTGGTCTGCTCAACACAATGGACTAGTGGAGTGGAGTAGTATCAGGTTGCCGGTTGGGATGAAAACTAACCATGTAGAGGGGAGTTATCTTCATCACTAGTTAAGAAGGAAATCTAAACTATTGGAGCAATTTAGTATCATTTTATTAGTCAAGATGATTCACAAACCTAGTATAGTGGTGTAATATCACATCACTTGTTAAAACAAAACACTGAACTAGTTAGATTAAAAAGTATTATTTCATGAAAATTTTTATCTTAAGAAAACCCCATTTTTAATGTGAAAACTGGGCAATTGGAAACATCTCTTGAAAATAAAACGGTATAAAAATACATTATAAAATCCTTTGAAAATGTTACATTCTTCCATAAATGTCTCTCAACAATATCCAAATCCAAATAACGAAAAGGTATCCATAAAACACCTCAAATAAAAATTAACACATAAGGTACAATAAAAAAGAAAATAACATCCTTCATTTGTAAGCCATTTTCCTAAAAACATGAATCTCCTCCCTTTAAGATCATAAAGAACCGAAAAAGAATTATAATTTAGAAAAAAAATTCTTAAAGAGAGAATAATGAAATTAATCAAGTAATAGGGGTTCATGATATTTGAAAACCAGTTTTACATCTAAAACTTGAGTGGAAGCCCATTTCGTATAAAATTAAAACCCATGGAAAATTATCATCATAGGGTGAAAGCCACTAATTAATCATGATATAATTCCTAGAACAATTTAAAAAATTAATATAAAACATAAGAAATCATGGTTTTAAATTAAAAAATTCATTCATGGAGTAACCTAACTTAAATCAATCTCTTTCAAAAGATACCACTCTAAACCACCAAAACAAGGCTTAAGAAACCCTTATTATTCCATAAAAATCCATTAAATAAGAAAACTCAAGTTAAAATCATGCTAGAAAAAGTTATAGGTATCCAAATCCATACCAGGGAAAGGAAAAAAGAAGTGGAGGAAGAAGGGAAGGAGGGGGAAGGGCTTGGTTGTGTTTTGTGTGGAAGCTGGGTGTTGTGGAAGCTGTGATAGGTGGTGCGATGTTGTGTAGAAGTTCAATACGTGGATACACGTCACATATAAATAGGAGAAAACTCCATTGAAGGTTAGGGAACAAATATGGAGATGCTAATAAAATAAATTGGCACATACCTTATATTTGGAGATCGATTCGTCGAGAATGTCGAGCAACAACAATGGTAGGCTTCAGCGAGAGTGGCAGTAGTGGTTTGGTTTTATGAGAGATTGAAGGTGCGAAGAGGTGAAGACTCTACTATGGTTCATTTTATAAGAAAACATAATTATTTTATCATCATTTTCAAAAAAGTGTTGATGAAGAGTAGTTTTATCATTGCTAAAATAGAAAGCACTGATAAAACTACTCTTTATCATCCTGTTTTTATCATTGATAAAGATACCACTTTATCAATGCTAAAAATGAACCCATAAAATGAGACTTTATCAGTGCTCATAAAGAGTAGTTTTATCAGTTCTTTTTAGCACTGAAAAAGGGTTTCCTTTATCAAAACTATAAATAGCACTGGTAATAATATATTTGCTGAGCAGTTTTGCATGTCGGTTGCTCTTGATCAAATTTTCATCAGTTAGGTGGGATTTCTATTGAGTGTTTGGTCCTTAGGCCTGAAATGGCCATGTATTAATTAGGCTTAGTGCCTCTGGGTATACTGACTAAGTAAATGTTACCTCCCAACCTTTAAATTAATAAAAAATACAATGTCTTTGGGTGTTCAGGTAAGATCTACTTTTAATAATATATATATATATTTATTTATTTATAATTAAAAAAATATTTCAATATATTTATATATATTTATAAAATTATATGTATTTATAAAATTAAAAGTATAATAAATATATTTATTAGTTAAATATATTTATTATAATTTTATTATTTTTTAAATGTATATATTTTTATTTATAATTATAATTAACTATATTTATAAATATTATATATAATTATAAATATATTTATATATATATTTATTGTAATTTTATAATTATTTAAATATATATATATACATTTATTTATAATTATAATTATAAATAATTATATTTAAAAATATTTATATATAATTATAAATATTTTTATATAATTACATATATTTGTATCAATAAAATTTGGATGGCGATGTAGGAGCTCATCTATCATGGCAATGTTTAGGGTTTTCTACGTATGGCATCGTGTCGTGATCCTGCTTTGGCTGAATATATTCTAAATCGATAATGATTCGAGTTGCACAGGTTTGGCGTCTCTATATCGTAAGACAGCGAGGTTGATAGGGGTGTATCCAAGCTAAGTGCTTTTCATACCATTGCTGTGAATGGTTCTTCATTCTCTCTCTATAAGGATTCTTTAACTAGGTTGATTTTTTGGAAGGGGAGAATCACCCATGTTAAAGATGATACTGATACGGTTTCGGAGTGATTGAATCTTGGTAATCATTCGATTGTTGCAAGACTTATTTTCTCGAAGGGTTCCAAACCATGTAAAGTGGATGATGTAATTGTGTAGTTATCTGCAGTATGGGCCTTTATCAATTGGAGATTCACATCACTAGGATGAGGGTTCTTCCACATCATTTTACCCATAGATGATCCGAAGCGGCGTGCGTGGGGTCTTGGCTCAATCTCTATCAATCTTGGTGTCCTATACATTCGTGAATGGGAAAGGAATTTCAATCCGTTGGAGGTACGCAATTCATCTGTTCAATTTTGGGTTAAAATATTTGGCCCGAGCTGTCTATTGTGGTACCCGAAAATCATGTATGACATCACACTTGCGATTGGATTCCCAATTAAACTGGATAAGGAAACTGAGCTCACACAGTTTGGGCACTATACTCGTCTTTTAGTTGAGATTGACCATGGATCCACCATGGTTTATAAAATTTTTCTCTCAACTGATTTTGATGAGTTTGAAATGAATTTAGAGTTTGAGAAAGTTTCAAAATTCTGTTCGGACTGCAGGATAATTGTCCCTGAACATTTTAACCACACTAGAAATGTCTCTTATTCCTTCTGTGCAGCTCGTGGGCATGAAGCGAGTCGCTGCAACAATAAGCCTTTACCTATGAAGGACTCTACGCATGATGTGAGTGCTGGAGAAAAGTCTGATGATGATATCCCTAAAGGGGGAACTGTGCTAGGTGTCTTTTTACAAACTGGGGAGCAACAGTTGGAAGAGTCTATTAGACCGGATGCTCATGTTGTTTCTTCCCCTTTTCCCAATCGGTCTTGGGCTGCGATTGCAGTAGAGGAAGTCCTCTCTGATGCCAATGAAGGGAATGTTCCAAACCCTTGTGTTTATTATAATCAAAGCCTAGTAGAGGAAATGATGGAGATGAATACCTTGAATGAAAAAGATATCAATGAATCTAAAATACAAGATATGGTTGATGCACATTTGTTCCAAGAGCAAGGGCTTACTTCAAGAAGCATACATGGTAAAAAAAATCATATTTAGACTCCCCTATAATATGTCAAGGGGAAGTAGCTGATAAGATGTAATCTAAAGGGAAGAAATCTATGGATAGCGAAGGATTCCAAATGGTCTTCAATAGGAAAACCAATTCTCCTTCTGAGCCAAGTTTAACTGATTTGTAGGTGCCTACTTCAAACATGTTTGATGTGTTAGACTCTAAAAACAAGATGACAAGGCCAGAGCATACCGATCCATTGTAAGTGGATTCTATTTTAAAAGGTAATTTTAACATCATTTACAGTCCTATGGGTATTGATATCACTTATAAGGAGCATCCCCCTTTGGAGGCACCATAAGGGGCTTGGCAACAACCTAAATCCTGGAGATGGGGTTGTCATCCAAAAGGTCGTGGCCTAGGGAATGGATGAGATGATTGGGCTACTGCACTAGGGCGTGGTCGAAATGTGTCTACCAGGTCTTCTACCAAAGAATCTAAGATTCATCTTACTCTAGGGAAGGAACAGATCAAGGATAAGTATTTTGTAATTTTCAATCAAAGAAACTCGAAGTCTAAGAGGGAAATTGACAATGACAACTCTGAGTATGATTATGGTAATGACCCTTACCCTCTTGATCCTTAGTCATTATTATGGCTGAGGGCTTTCCCCTTTGGTTGTGTTATGTCTGGACTTATTTTTTGTTGAGTCTTGATGGAAGACAGGAATGCATGTTTGTCCTCATCCTTCTCTTTTTGTTTTCTTCTACGTTTTTCTAATAAATTTGATGGGTATGGGTTAGCTTGCCAACTTGTACTCGAACCTGTTTCGGTATATATATATATATAACAACTATATTTATAATTTAAATATATTTTTTATAATTTTATAATTATTTATATATATATTTAAGTAAAATTATAATTACAGTTATAAATAATATATATTTAAAATGGATTTATATATAATTTTAAATATATAATTTTAAATATAATAAATATATTAATTATGTAAATATATTTGTTACAATTTTATAATTATTTAAATATGTATTTGTTTCTTTAGAATTATAATTTAAAATAAATATATTTACAAAGTATTTATAAATAATTATAAATATATTTATATAAATTTATTAATATGTAATTATAAATATAATTTATATATTTATTATTTAAATATATCTATTATAATTTTTTCATTATTTAAATATATATATTTTATATATTTATATCTTTGTAATTTCATAAATACTTTTAAAAAAATTATATATATTTATAACTTTATAATTAAATATTTAAATTATAAAATTATTAAAAAAATCATTTAAGTAGATTAATTATATAAATTTAAAATATATTTTAAATATTAAAATATAATAAATAAAAGTAAATAAATATTATTCATATACATTATAAGGATATTGAAAACAATACATGTATAGTAAATAAATATAGGTATAAGCAAATATTACAAAATGATTAAATATATTTTTAACATTATTAATGAATATATAATAATAAATGAATAAATTAAATTAAATAAATTACAAAAATATTAAAAAGTGAATTTGTAATATTTACGTTAATTACAAACATACATATGAATATATACATATACACACACACACACATCCACACACACACATACACATGCATACATGCAGTTATACATGTACATATATTTTAAATTATTTATTATCAATAAAAATATGTATTTAAATAAATATATTCATTTATATATTATGTAATTGTTTAAATAATATATTAATATATTATATTTTTTTTAATTATGCACACATTTTGTAATTAATGTAAATAAATAAACTTTTAACCATTTTGACTAATATTAATTTGATAATTTTTTATGTATAAAATTACGAAAATAAGATTCGTTTTTTCTAAAAATTTATATAAATCATATCTATATATTACTTTAAATATATATATAGGAGATGGCATGTGGCGAGGGTTTGGGGGTTTTCTTGGATGGCGAATCCAGGGTGCTTTCCGATGGGGATTCCAACATGATTTAGTGCAAATCATTCATATCGATACCACACTATCTCAGATATGTTCTTCTGGTCGGAGTTTAGGATGCGGAAGATGCTCATCAATTTTTGGTGGATGGAGAAATCGATGCACGCATATCAGATTTTCCTGGTGCTCGGAGAGGTGTTCTGATGCCGATCGGAGTGGGCGTCTTGCATTGATTTATAACAGATGTTGCGATTATAAATGGAGATGATGATATGTGTAGATCAGATATGATTGGTGATCGGAATGTTGTGATGTCGACCAAAGTGGGCGGATCGCGTCGACCTATAGCGGTAGATGATGCGCGTCAATTGGATCTTTCTGGTGCTCGGAGTGTTGAAATGCTGACCTGAGTTGGCGGTGTATGATGATCTTTTGCGGTTACAGATGTTACTGTGGCAAATAGTAAGGAAGATGCACATAGACCTCGAGTATCACCTTGAATTCATGATGCTTGATGCGGTATTTATGGGATTTCAGTTACAGGATGGCAGTCGGCTGATGTCCCTGACCGATGGGATGATCCTGTTTGGTGTTAACTGGCACCGTTTAAGGATTCTTCTATTGGTTTGACCCTTAATAAAGGATCATCATCTCGTGTTGAAGTTGATCGTCATGCCTTCTCGAAGCGTCTGGTTTTGGGTAATAATGGTAGGGTTGTTCTTCACAAACATCAAAGGCCATGGTGGCTTGTGGATCTTGTTTGTAGGATCTCCTTTTTGTGGGGGTTTTCATACTAGAAGTTTATTTCGTTAGTCAGAGGTTTTTTTCACTTGTTGTTTCAATCGAATGAAGCCAAAGTCTGAGGTTTTTTTCACTTGTTGTTTCAATCGAATGAAGCCAAAGTATGTGTGTGGTCCTCTGGTTCGTTATTCTTGAAGCTGAGAATGCTTCATCTCCATGAATGGATGATGGATTTTAATGTTTCAAGGGTCAAGAATTCTTTTTCATAGGTATGGATCAGGTTGCACGACCTCAACTAGATTTTATGGCATCCAAAAATCTTGCTTGATATTGCTACTACCATTAGCATTCTGATTCGCCTAGATAAGGTGATAGAGAATGTCAGGTATGGTCACTTTGTGAGAATGTTGGTTGAAATTGGTTTGAGTTCTACACTTATTAGCAATGTGACTCTCACTACTCCTAATGAGGATATACAAATCAGTGTTGAGCATGAGAATTGTCTTGAGTTCTATCAAATCTTCAAATCTGTTGGTCATCTGGACGAAGAATGCCGGAGGAAAGTTTGCTATTTTTGTGGTTTGAAGGGGCATCCTTCATAGGGCTATGATGGTAATGGTAAAATAAATTAATCTTGGCCCCATGGGATGTTAGTACCTAGGCAACCTATGAAAAAACTGGTGGAATATCTGGATAAGCTTTCTGGAAATGAAGGGGCTACAGTGTGCAAGAATAAATCTTGGTTGGTGAATCGGGAGCAGGTATGAACTTCACAAGGTGCTATTACCATGCATGGATATAAGAGGTTTCAAATGGTTGTTGGAGGCACTAGGATGGAGGAGACTCATATTGACAATGTTATTAGTGAGCCTCCTATATGAAATGAGGAATCAGATTGTAGATGCAGTGACTTCCCATCAGAACCTATTCAGAGGGTTGGAAGACCTAATTTGATTGTCATGCAATTCACTGGCCGGGATGGGAATGATGAGGTTTTTGGTGTCGTGTCTGGGTTTATCCTTCTCCAATTGATGAGTAAGGTTTCATTGTGTAGCCACTAGATACATACTTTTTTAGGCATGCGTTGACATGATGATAGGGCTAGGAAATATGATGTTCAAAAGAGAATGGATTATCTTAAAGAGATTCAGAATTTCTTCAGTTCTTTAGGAATGTCCGGTAAATGGGGAAATGTTTCAAATGATGGAAGTGACAAGGAAAGGTGGATTGTTATACTTGACACTACTCACATTTGACCTACAGGAAGTGGTGATCCTATCTCTTTTAAGGATGCTTTTTTAAATGGTAAGGGAAAGATGATCAGTAGTGAAGGTCTTTCTATGGTTCCTCTAAAAAGAAGGACGCATAAGGATTTTTCCAATCTTCTTAGGAATGTGGCTACCAGGTCATCTTCCAAGGCATTAAATATCCAACTCACTCTAGAGATGGAAAGTTCCAAGAAGATGATTCTTGGATCCTCAATCAAGGAAAATCATAGTCAGAGTGGAAAATGGCTACTGATGATGATGATTCCGATTATGATTATGGGAATGATTCTTCTTTTTTTGATCCATAGCTTTCTTTCTGGATAAGGGAATGTCTCTTTGTATAACCCTATGCATCTTCCTATTTTTCTATTATATTTTTCTTTATCTTTAAAAAATGGTTAGGATCTTTGGATTTGGGTTTGACCGTTTTTGTATGTTTATTAATATATAAGTTGATACTAAGGATGGAAGAAGAAGTGGTGTGACTCTGTAGCTCTTGGTGATAATGGAGGTTTGGCGACAGAAATTGATCCATGCATAGAAAGGATGATTCCATATAATGCGCATATAGATGGGACAACCGATGATTTTTGGGTGTCAGTTGTGGGTGAAGATAGGTGTTCGCTTGCGTCGTTTAGGGATACGTCCACATGTCATATTGTCAACAAGGGCATGTTGTCTCTTGTGGAAGAAAACACAGTTACAATCTCAGAAAGGATCTCAATGGGTAAGAACTCAATTATTTCAAGGCTTATTCTTCTGAAGGGTGACAAGACATAACAGTAGGATGATTTGAGTAATGGGGTTTTAAAAATGTGGGGGGGGGGGTTCTAATGGGAAGTTTGTGTCAATTTTCAATGGATTATTTTATCGCCTTTCCCCTCTGATGAATTCAAGCAGCATCCTTAGAGTTGTGGATCTCTTTTTTTAAAGTCGGACACTCTTCGGCTTCATGAATGGAATCTAGATTTTGATCTGTCAACTATCTGCAATGAGTTTTCAAAATTCTGGGTGAGGATTTATGGTCTCAGCTAGATTTATGGCATCCAAATATACTGAAATACATTGCAACTGTCCTGGGAATTCTAATCAAATTGGATAGGGAAACGAAGTAAGTGAGGTTTGGTCACTTCGTGCGAATGGTAGCAGAGGTGGATCTCAGTTCCACCCTCATTGATAAGGTAACTCTATCCACTCCTTATGATGATATTCATCTGTGAAATGAGTATGAAAAGTTTCCTCTCTATTTTTTGGATTCTAATTCTATTATAAACTCTATGGAGGTATTCCATAGGAATACATTCTACTTTTAGTGCAGTGAAAAAGGGAACCTAGCTAAAGTTTGGAGGAAGGCATCGAAGCCTATGGAGGGAGCTACAGTTTATGAGAAAGGAATTGTTGATAGTGGATTTCAAGTATTAGAGAATCAGGCTCCTCTATTGGATGATTCTCTAGTAATACAAGCTGAGAAGGCATGTCCCCCTCTTGGATGTGTCTCACCTAGAAATCAGGAGGTGCAGGTAGTGCAAGATAGCCTCTCTTTCACAGAGGATCTGTGCAAGAACAATGAAGATACAATGGGTAATGACGTATCTTTTAAACAATCTATTTGTGAGGAGATTTCTCAAGAAGTAGTTGATTGTGTCCAATGAAAGGATCTTAATAATGTCAAAAGAAAAGGAAAGGTGAAAGTGTTGGAAGATGAGGGATTCTAGTTGGTCTTTCCTAGGAAGTCCAGGACACATGTTTCTTGACAACAGTTAGATGTTAATGGGTAGGAGCAAATTGTGCACATTAATCTTGTCCAAGAAGAGATGAATGGGGATGATTTTTCTATGCCTATTTCTTTTTCTTCCTTGCATGCAGATAATTTAACACCCTCTACACCTATATAGTATGGCATTGGAGCTGCAACTTGTGTCCTTCTGTTTAGCGATACTCTGGAGGGGAAGGTGGCAACTGAAGAGGGTGTTAATACCCTACTGGACTCTGGATCCAATGAACATAAGCTCACTCTTCTTGACATTCTAAACAGATCTCAAAGTAGGGATGCATTCAGAGGGGAATTTGGAATCTTCGAGTTGAAGTAAAATCTGTGAATATTGAGGATAACATACTACCTAAAGATGACTTTGTTTTCAAGAATGTCACTGAAGGCATTGCGACCACTAATGAGGATGATGTAGACGATGAATCATTGAACATGGTTGATAAGGATATCATTGGGTGGGATCCTATATAGTGGAGGCATGGCAGGCACCCGAGAGGTCAGGACAACTCTCGAGCAAGAAGCGGCAGGCACAAAAGATGTTTTCTTTTTTATCCTGTTTTTTGGTGGCAGACCATCTTGTTAACATTGCACCCTCTTTAATTTTTCTCTCTCTGTCTTGTATTCATTAATAAATTTTTAGGGACCATGGATTTTAATCCATGGTTCGCGAAATTTGGAATTGTTAATATATAAGAATATATAATTATAAATATAATAAATATATATATCATTTAAATATATTTAATATATTTTTATAATTATTTAAATATATATATTTATTATTCTAATTATAAATAAATATATTTATAAATATTTGTATATAAATAAATATATATATATATATATAATTATATATATTTATATATATTTATATAATGATATATTTATTTACTAATATATGAATATATATAATTATAAATATAATAAATATATTTATTATTTAAATATATTTATTATAATTTTATAATTATTTAAATATATATTTATTTATATAGATATATTTATTATAGTTTTATAATTATATAAATAAATTTATTTATTTATTTATAATTTCATAAATACTTTTTTTAAACATTATATATATATATTTGAACTATTAAAAAATATATATTAATATATCATATTTATATTAATGATATATGTGCATTTTTTTATTAATATGGCATCATTTTTTAAATGTAAATATGAAAAAAATTTATATATTAATAATTTTTTTTATTAAAAGTTTTTATCAACACTAAGAATAGTGGTGATAAAGATCATCCTTTATCACCGATATAAAACCGATGATAAGGGGTACAACTTTATCAACACTTTTTTTAGCGCTGATAAACATTACATTTATCAGTGATTTTAGCTATTATTGATAAAGACAACTCTTTTATTAGCACATTTTGTTTAGCGGTGATAATAGTCTATGGTGCATAACCCGCGATCAGTGGTAGTGTCAGTTGTGTTATATATTTGTATGGACCACTGTTATTAAAATTATGAGAGTGTATAGTCCCTCAACTATCATCTAACCAGACCATTGTAGCTAGCAGCAAACTTTGGCATTCGAGGAGGTGAGCATAAGACCTAGTGACCAACCGGGTCGAAGTAGAGATTAAGTAGAAAACTGGGTCAATGCGCTGCAGGTTGATCTCAAGATACTTACTGTGGAGGAACTCATGGGTTGACTCAAAGTCATGGAGTAGCACTACCAGTGGTGGAGGAGCGCTACCATGATGGGAAAGTCGTTGAAGTGATAGGTGGCCAGGACATGTGTGGTGTGTTTGGTGCCTGTTCAACATTTGTTTCCAACAGTTTGGTATATACCAAGGGAGCAGGGACAAAGGGACAAAAGGAACAAAATCCATGTAATTTTCGATGGAAGAAAGAAGAACAAATCATGGGTAAGAGAGTTAACTTGGGGATTAGAGAAGAAGATGTAAGGGCTTTTAAAATGGGGGAATAAACTGGATAAAGTGCCTTTTTCATATTATCCAATAACACTAACAAAAATATGGAAGGCGAGGCTTTTGAGATAATTCCACTTTGCAATATGAGAGAGACGAGAATAGAATGAAGAGAAAAAGATAGAAAACGACACCCCATCCACTGCCAACTGCCATGATTGGGTGGTATAAGAAAAAGTGTACCGAGGCCTGCTAAAGGGAGAGGCCATGGATGTGCCTAATTAGGGTGGGGAAGATGGAGCATCGGTGATGAGGATATTCTCTAACCTTTCCCGGTGGACAAAAAAATCATCTTCTTCTTTTTTAAAATACCTCGTTCACGCACATCTAAATCTATCCACACCTATTAAAATATGGTGCAAGTATATTTACTTAGGTGAAAGAAATATCTCTTTCTCACATATAGATGATGAGGGCACATAATTTTTTCACTGAACAGTAGTTGGGTAAACTTTGTTGTCATATTGAACCCGAAAATGGTAACAGGTCGACCATATACAATGACGTGATCTCTCAGATTGTGTTTTACATTGTTGATCATGTTATCGTTAGGGTGCATTGTGGCAATTCATATACAATGGTCAAGATCCACTGATTTAGGGGGTGACTTATGAAATTGTGGAAAAAAATTGTTTTATTTCCAAAACAGAATCCGAAACAATTAGAATGATTAATATGAAGTAGTTTCAAACAAGAAATAAAAAAAGGAAAAGAAAAACTAGAATATAACCTTTTTCTATCTATGTTGGACCTACGTACATGGTGAGAACACAAACTCCTAACTTATCACGAAAAGAAGAAAAGCATTACATCCAAAAACAAGAAAGTAATAAGGACTAGAGATGTTATCTGAGGAAACAAGGCCAACTAAACAAGAAGCCATTCCTCAAACATGATAGAGTCTTTGACTATCCAACTACTTTGGTTGGTGGCTGGTGCACCAACCCCACCAACCCCTTGGATGTTTCGATATTGGCTATTGTGCATGGTGCCATGATTGAATGTAGGTGGCATCCATGAGAGAATTCTATGGTTTGTGGGTGTAGGTGGGATGGGTGGGAGTTGTGTCAAACTTGACACCTCCCACCATGCCTATATAAGGTATCTTTGGAGAGCTTCCTTCACCATAAATCTAAGCCAAGAGAAATATTCTGTCCATTGTTAGAGATCCTTGAGGGCTCCATGTGACAGAAAGAAAGAGAGGTGCGGGAGGGGTTCATTGTAACCATTGTTCTTGTTGAAATAATAGTTTGGTTTCCTCTTCCATCTATCTCTCTTTGTGGTCATAGAACCACAAAAAAAACATGTTCTGTGGAGTTATCATATCATCTTCCAGGACAAATACATGATACGCACACATTGAGCAAAAGGATACATCATAATATGACAACAAAAACAAAAAAGAAACCAAGGAGACCGCTTACAGTGCCAGATCTCTTCACCGAGGTTTGGTTGGTGGTCTGTAACTTCCAAAACCTTAACATGTGAACTGTCCCACTCCAAAGTATCAAACATCTTCACCGATCTCCAATAGAACCCAACACCATAAACCAATGGTAGGAACCGACACACCCCCTTCGATAGAAAAAATGGCCTCAAATCAACACCTCTCCTCCAGCCACTCTCCAGCTCTCTCTCTCTCTCTTGAGAAAACAAAAAATAACCAAAGGATTTCTCTCTCAAGAAGAAAAACAAATTAACCAAGCATATACGAAAACCAAGGAATCCAAACCATAATCACAAATAGTGAAGCAATGGGTTCCCATGGTAGTTTGCACAGTGAGAGATGCATGGAAAACCATGATGAAACTGCCCATTCTAAATCATAAATGCACAACATCTCACCATCCACATGACAACACCAAATGGACCGTCAAATGAATATGCATATTGAGCTGAGAATGTGAGACAGAAGAAACAAAGACGAGACCACACAATATCAAACACATAAAGTCATTAGATCAATCATGATCAATTTATCTTTCATGGAAGCAAGAAACTTAATAGATTCATTAGACATTATGGATTGTTTGAAGGTTTGTGGTTCATCACTACATATATCAATAGAAATGTTAAATCAATAAGAAACCACATATGTGTGACTAAGCTGGGAAGGGGTGAATAGTCCTTCTAACCCTATCTTATGTTAACAGATAACCCATATGGTCATTATATCCTTCTACATATGAATCAGAGTTTGAATTAGAATCATTGTGAACCGATTGGGGAGGACCAGTTGAGGTAGTCTTAGGTTAATGTTACTTCTCAGGTTTTGAAAGAACCTCAATACCCATAGGTTCTGGTGTACCGGCACCATCATACTCTAAAGGCCTATGCATAAGAATAATATCATCTTAGAAGACAAAAATATAACTTATAATACACTTATGAAAACTAGGATTATCTGTCTATATCCAATAACACATAACAACCAAAGGATAACCCACAAACATACACTTGGTTGCCTTAGGTTCAAGATTATTAATTCTACAGTGAGTATAAGTGGTATAAAAAAAGACACTAAGGTTTAAAAAACTGGGGGAACTGGTCAACATTTCCTTAGGTGTTTTATAATTGATAGCACTAGAATGGATACTATTGATCAAGTACACTGCTGCAACAACATCATCTCCATAGAAATTCCGAGACAAATCTAAATGTGAGAGCATGCATCTCACTCTCTCCGTGGTGGTTCTATTCATTCTCTCAGCTAAATTGTCCTCTTTTGGGGTCCCCAAAATTTTATGGTGTATGAAGACACACTAATAGTTACATAATTAAACAAAGTCATTCGATAAGTACTCTAACCCATTATCATTTGAAATTGTTTTTAACTTATTTCTTATCTAATTCCCAACACTGAATTTCTATGTCTTGAATAAATTCAATCATTTTAGTCTTATGTTTAATTATGTAGATCCAAATATCACATGGGTAATCATCTATAAAGGTCACAATGTAATGTCCTCCACCATTGGAGGAAACCAATAAAGGTCCCCATTAATCCAAATGGACATATTCAATGGGAGCCTTGAATTTGTATATCGGCCTCTTAAAACTCAAACGTTTAGACTTTCTGAACACACAATCTTAATAGAAGGGAAAAACATTTGGGGTTATATTAGTTAAAAATATTTTAATACTAAGTTCACCCATTCCCCTTGCTCTCACATTCCCAAGTTGTCTATCTTAAGTATAGTGTTATTAGACACTAGGACATGAGTGGAATTTAACTATATAAAACTTTTCATACCATCTAATACATACAAAACATTAATTAGAGTTCATCTCATAACGGAAATCCATCCTTTATTAATAATAATATTACCAAAATTATACTTAAAGGTATATCCCTTAAGGCCCAAAACTCTTAGGGAAATGAGGTTTCATTTTAATTTGGTTACCCACCTAACCACGTTTAGAATTTTCACTGACCCATCATGAATGTCTAGAGAAAAAGAACTGATACCCATGATATGGAAACACGTACTATTTCCTAAATACACACCAACACTCTAAAATTCACTTAAATCAGATAAGTATTCACTCTTTAGACCCATATGGAATAGGAATATTGAATCTAGGACCCACCCTTTAGACATGATACTCGTACACACGTCTATGCCAAAAAAGGCGTCAATATTTTTCTCTGCCAATAATGAATGATCAATATTTCCCTTAGATTTGTTCCTTAATGAAAATTTATCTTGATATGGAAAGGTTTTTTTACATTTTTAACACTTCACTACTCTACCCTTGAACTTTGATCGACTCCTTATAGACTTACTATGCTCCATCCACCCACCATGATACACATCTTGACGTCCCAAATTCAATCCCTTGTCTTCTTGTTTTATTGAACCTTGTTTCTAAAGTTCAATAGATAAGGGAAACTTAACCTCTTCAAGATCTTGTGGATCTCTACAATACATCATTAAATCCTTAATAGAATGGTATGAATCATCAATGATGTTAACAGAATGATATTCAATTCTTCTCCATTCATCTTGATATCTATATTAGACAGATCTAACAAGATTTTAATAAAATAATAGACATGAATCATCACTACTGTTGAAGGATGCATTTTGAAATTATACAATCACATTTTCCTATGAAATTTCTTATCCTGGTATTTAGTCACATATAGGTCGTCAAGTATATACCATATTTTGGTGGTAGTAAAGTCATAATCTATTTCCCAAATAACCTTATAACTTAAGGATGAAAACATAAGACTCCAATATTTTTGAAGGATATTGATAGGAAAATCTACTTTAGTAACAACGTATTGTATAGTTTCATACATGGTGGTAATATTCTTTCTAGGACTGCATTGAGCATCAAGAAGATCCTTGTGAACAATATGTTCATTCATTTTAATCCTACATATATTAAATTCATTCCCCCATTGAATGTATCTAATTCAAACATTATATAACCCATTGTTCTAAATGATAGGGCTCAGGACTACAATGAGGAAGATGAATATTAATGTTTTTCAAACAATAAAGATGAAAATAAAATGAAAATAAGAATGTAACGTGATTTGATTCATGTTATACCTACATGTATGGTGAGAACACCACCTCCTATCATTTTTATGAAATAATAATTAGAAGATATAAAGACTCAAAATCAGTAAGAACCAGAGAAGCTAATTGAGGAGACAAACCCATCTAAACTAGATAAAAACCCTCAAACACATCACGTAGAGCTAGTATATCATATTCCATGATAGACACATTCCACACACACAATTAGTTAAATGATACATCAGAATCATACATTATAAATTAGAATGATACCAAATAAACAACTCATATTGTTATATCTTCTAATTAGGATCCGGTAATGGCTAGATTAGTGCTATGAAACCTGTGAAACCATTAAGTGTAAATCATCTCACTTTAAGGATAAAATGTCTCCAATGATTTCTACCATAAAAAATCACCATGATTAGATGTAGGGAACCATAACAACCTTTTTTAGTGGAAAACAATTCCACAAATCAAGGATTCATTTATAGAAACTCTCGATCTCTCTCTCTTGGTGAAACAAAAAAACTTGATGTTGTCTTTCTCAGGGAATAAAAATCATTGAACCAAACTAATGTGAAAAATGGGGAATTCAATACATTATCATAGTAGGTGAAGAAAAATGTGTATAGTGTGTCATGCATGATGAGATATGGGTGTACATCCATAATGTAACTCGCCATTCAAAATAATAACCACGCAAAATCTCGCTATCCACATAGAAACACCAAATGGGTCATTGAATGTTTAATAACCTAAGCCTAAACATACTTTATTTCATGGTTCTTAACATATTCTTCCAATAAATACACACCAATGATTGAGAGGTCTAGTTTCATTGGAATATTATATACATTAATAAAACATCTAAAACAAAAACTCATAGTCTTTATTTAAAACTCCAAATGGGCCTCCTATTACCATAACTTCCCTAAAACTATACAGGATTTCTAGGGGGGGTATATAAAGGAATGGGTGAGATAAAAATCCTAGTAAGGGAATAATTATATAAATAATTCATAACATGATAGTTAAGAGGCATGATGTGATATTATAAAGGTAATGATTATAAGTATGAAAACATGGTGTAAATAAATGATATCATAAAATAATGGGATCATAAATGTGTGGTAACATTATAAAAAATACATCATAATAATCTGACAAGGATTAATCCCTATAACATAATCATCATATCCCAAGGATTACTCCTTATTCCAACATCATGTTCCATATATTAATCCAAAGGCCATAAAAAAGGATTAGGTTTACTCCCTAATCTCATGCATAGATTCTCAGGAGACATTAATATTACCTAATGCATTGGAGGGATATAATTGGCCTAAACATAATAAATTAGGCTAACCTACATCATAATATATAAAATCTTATTTGTTACACAAATTAGAAAAATAAACCATGCTTAAATCATAAGCATGATTAAACCCATGAGAAGAAAGTGGATTTCACAACCTTATCTTAAGGCATAATTGAAGGCTATGTCTTATGCATTTCTAAGAGAATAAGGAAATAAATCATTTTGAACATTCATAATTTAAAAATAAAAAAATTATATGTATTGAACATGGGTATTCATATTAGAAAATTATTATTAAATTTTTTTGAGGAAATAATAATAAAAAATACTTCTTAGGTGATGCTTTCCAAAATGAAAGAAGGGAAATTTAAAGAAAAAAGGTGAAAATGTTTTATTTTAAAACCATAATTGAACTAAAAAGTTTTTTCATAAAACAAATAAGGATTTTAGGAAAAAATTAAATGTTAAAACATTTGTTGGGGGTGATACATAACATGATTGCAAACAAAGGGAAGTTACCTTAAAAATTGGTTTTACTTAAAGGAGAAAACATCGAAGAGAAATTAAAAATGTTCATTCCCAAATAAAGAAAGGTAATGAAAACTAGGTATATATATAAATAGAACATATATATAGAATATGTATGATATAATTTAGAATAAAATAATTTAAAATGGATATAAAGAAAAATAACATGTAATCAAATGGTAATATGGTTGGTTCAAGGATCCCTTACCTTTATGTATGAAATTTTTCTGTATTTTCACTTAAATTACAATATAATTAAATTATTGTCATTAAATATATACCCAAGAAAATTATACATCTATATTTAATTTTATAAGGCTAATTTATTATCTTTTGATACATATTTTCAGTATTGTATCTGCATACATCGGTCACTCGGACTTGTTTGGTTAATTTATTCGTAATATTTTTGGATTGTTGACTATGGTCAAAGGTGTTGTAAAATAGTTTAATAATATTTAAAATTTATTATTATTATTTCCTTTATTATTATATTATAAAAATATTAATATATTTAGATAATATCTCCATAAATTCACTCAATTTAAAAAAGTTACATTAATAGGTTCTTTTAGTGGTTAAATTTACTATACATTTTTATTGCTAATATTTCATATGGGATGTATAATATTATCATTATACAAGGTTAGTTACATCCACCACCGTGGAATAAAATGTAAGGAAGAAAACTATAGTAAATCTTAGGACTGAGGACTTGACCCTGTGACCCACCCCTCACCCCACCCAAACCCTTACCACCCCACCACCAACGGTGGGAAAAAATATAGCGACTGGATAAAAATAAAATAAACCATTTATAGAATCTTAGTATTTTAGTAAATAAACCATTTATAAATTAAATAAATGTTTAATTCCATTAATTTTTGTTGATATGGAAAATTAAATAGAAACTTCACCTCATGGAGGTAGTAGTCTGGACGTACACACGGGCAATGATCTAGTTTTCATAGAATAAAAAAAAGTCAAATATAAAATATATTATAATTTGATAATAATTAAAATTTAAGAAATATTATATTAAATTTTCAAATAATATTATGTAACCATCCATGATAGGTGTTAAAGAAAAACCGAAAGCATCGCTTCGTGGATGTGGTAATCTGTGCACATGCACTAATAATAAATCTAGATTTTCTTTGTGGATAGAAGAGAATAAATAATGGTTTTACAATTTTTTTAATAACATATAAGAACACTAATGATTGTGATTATATTATTATAATATGGTTAATATTGGTTTATAAAGGAAATACTAAGAATGAAACTTTGATAAAGATGTTTTACCTATATTGAGACCTTAAACTTATTCTTGAAGAAGGACTTACATTTGAGTGACTTTGGCTAATTTATTATGCCATAGAGAATTAGTACATGTAAATGAATTCAAGGCGAGAAAATTTGAGTATGTTTTCAATGAAAATTATAAATATGAGTGGATTATTTGAATGATTGAAGTGATCCACTTTTATAAGTGAGGAAGAGGGGCTTTTCCATGGAAAAGAATGTTAATTAATGGGTAAGAATATAATGGAATGAAAGTTAGATGAGATAGGTGAAGGAAGGTTGGTAAAACTTGTATTTATTAATTTCAAAACTAAAAAATTGTATCTATAAGGTCTAATGTTCAAGTTAATTTAATTAAATTCGATCTAATTAATATCGGTCATTTAAACACATATTAACCATAATTTAATATTAATCATGTCAATTATTTTATTAAAAATAATATAAGTAAACCCTTATTTAAAATTTTTTAAATTATGATTAAAAATTTGGGCTCTATTAAACCTAATTAATTTTAAAAATATGAGAAATTTTTATTTTAAATTAAATAGACATAATTCAAAAAAAATTAATAAAAGAGTGTTTTTAAAATTTAAACATATTTATAAGATAAAATTTTTATGGTTATTGATTGACATGATAATAAGTTATTTATTAAAAAATAAAATAATATAAAATTTACACGACTTTAAAATAAATCCAAAAATTAATTTCCCCATGAAAATATTTAATTATAAAAAACAAACTAAAATAATATCTAAATTCTAATATAATTTTGTTTAAGTCCTAAAATATTAAAAATATAATTTATAAGTTCAAAATAATATTTTATATTTAGTTATTATACCCCTATGATATTTATTTGATAAATTAAAATATTTTATAAACTTTTATGACTCACAAATATACATATAAAGTGATAAAAGTCACTAATTTGGTAAAAACTGTATTTTTTCACTATTCAGCTAAAAATAAATTATTTTAGAAACATTAAAAAAAATCTTTAGATAATATTACCATGAAAAATAAAAAAATGATGTTTATTTTTTTTATATTATGTTTCTAAATTTTGAGAATTCTGTATTTAAATAAAATTCCAAAGTATTGTGGGAAATTGTTTGTATTGAAAAATATCTTTTTAAAATGTTAACTATTCTTTATTAATATTTATTTTCAAGTAATAAATATTGAAATGTTCATTATATATTTTTTATGTATATTCTTATCTAAAAGTGATATAGTTTCATTTTAATATAGGAATGCATATAAAAAGGTATTAGGCTTAAAATGAATTTCATATTGATATACCTGTTTGATTCTATAAATAAAAATTACATGTTGATATCATTAAAAGTTCTACTCATAAAACCCATTATAACATCCACATAATATCTAAGTGTATGATAACTTATAGTGGCATTCATGGGTTGTGTTTCATCATGCATGGATTTCACAGTGAGTTCTTTAGGCTTAAGCTTTTCTCACAGGTGATTTTTCTCAAGTCATAATTTTCCAAGTTTTGTATGGGACTGGTATAGGGAAAACCCTAGTGAAGATACCTACCTTCAAAGATAAGACAAATGGACTTTGTATGGAAGACTCCAACTTTTGGATTCCATTTTTTCTTACTTTCTTTATTAATTACATGACATGGTTACTTCCATTTATACCAGCTAACTTAATGTCCATTTTAATGACCATATTTCCTATTCAAAATATATCATGATTTTTCATTCATTTCAATTTTGTATTGTTTTTGAAACATGATATTAAATACATTATTTATATTTAGAGAATGTATAGTGAAATTTTAGGTTGTTATATTATATCCCCTTAAAATAATTTCATCCTAAAACTATAATTATCATTTACTTGGAGAAATTTATAAAGGTGGTGAAAATATTGACATGACTCAATATATTATCTAAAATTAGATATGATCCTCAATATCATAAGGAAGACTAGAACACGCTTATTTTCCCTATTAACTTCAAGGAATTTTATATCATAACTTTGTATTAGGTCCCACAAGAAGGATTCAATTTTATTCATAGATAATTCATAGTTGGTCGTACACTAATAAATAGTCACAATTGATTTAGAATGTGTTTTCCCATATTATATAAATTAATTAGGATTCAAAGTGAAGATAATCATTCAATTTAAAAAAATTATTCAATTTTTTTAGAGAACTATATTATTATTTTCACAGAGTTTATTTACATAAACATCATAATCATACCACTAAATATTTTCCTTAAAATAAAAATCATTTAGGGCAGTGACTTGATGTTATTAGAAAAAACCCAAGATACAATTGGGTTTATAGAACTGCAATACATCCACAAATTTGGGGTGTAGGGTAAGTGAAACCTAATTACCAAAATTATCTTAATTGAGAGTCTTTGAATAGGCTCTTCCTTGATTCCTGGGTCTAGGAGGGTGTGGATTCCTTCCATCCTTCAATTAGGTAATTGACTTGGATATTTCCCAAGTTATCTGCACATATGACATTGAATTATTAGTGGTTCCCTTTGATCATTTATAAATTCCTTCCTCATGTTAACTAAAATCATCATTTTACCTTGACTTTTTGATTATTGATGGCCTCCTTTACCAAAATTAAAAGATCTTATAGCCCCTTATGGAAATTCAATTGGTACTTCTCCAAAAAAAACTGAAATAGAGGAAATTGAACATTTTTTACTCCATAATATTCATAAATTTATCCTTCATGAGACTCGATATTAATATTCTTTATTGTATTTGGGACATAAATAGTGTACACATTATTAATAATATTATGTGATAGCTGGTTTGACATAATCACATGGTTTCTCATTACTACTCCCTTTTTAATGACTTGTTCATTGAGGTAATTTTTGTATTTCCCCTCACACCAATGGTTCTTTCTACTTCTACCCATTACTAAAAAAGGTTTGAAATGAATGATAAAGAATTTACAATATAGGGATATTATCATAATCATAAAAATTAATTCAACCTTAAAAATTCATATTATTTTAGATTTTCATATTTTACCATTATTCCTTTTGTTCAAACTATATCAATCTTAGTTTGATATAGGTTACATTATGTTGGGTTATCATATACTTATCAACCTAATCTGTCAAAGTTATTTGGAAATTAATCCTTTATAGTTTTATATAAAGAGCATATGATCAACAAAATAATATCCCTCGTGAGTGTAAAACAATGTGTGCAGTCTTTCCTCTTTTTCGTGCACTAGGTAACGATTTAGTTAATACCCAACATGAAATTTTTGAGATATTAATCAAAGTTAAAACTTTACTAGAGCCTATATCCTATTAATTATATATATATTTATAGTCAACCATAAAATTTAGATATATTAAAATTAATTACACCATTTATGGAGATGGTAGGTCATACGTATGCATAAAAACCGTTTTCTTTTTTCAGCAGATGGAACAAAAGAAAATTAAATATTAATTAACCTTAAAAATATCATTTTTATATCATATATATCATATATATTAATCAAATTAATCCTAATTATCATCGATGTAAAATATAAATGAAAAATGAATCTTATCAATTCTTGAAGGTGGTAGTCCACACATACGCACGAGCGACATTAATGTTTCTAAAAGGATTAGATGGTAAGAAGTTATAAATGATATTATTCTTCTAGAATTATAATTTTATCATTAATATAATATATATAAATATTAAACCCATAATAATACCCATATATAAAATATGGTGAGTAAAAATGAATTGTATCGCTGTGTGGAGACAGTAATCCGTACATACACACGAGCGATACTTTCACTTCTCGTTTGATGGAAGAGAAAAAGTATAATTGTATTTTAATAATCATAATAAAATTTAATTATATTTATTATAATAAATTTATTATTTTATTATAAATACCATATATTTATATTAGGTAAAGAATAGTATAAAATAAAGTGACTAGTTTAGGGGACTACCTCTTCTTAGAAATGAATCATTTAAATCTCCTCTAAAGGGCTCTAGGATTGGTCTATTGTAAAGACCAGAAATATTAGAATGTATTTAGGGAATTTTAGATTGGAAATTGGTATATTTTGGTCGTTTTAGAGGGCTCAAAGTGGTGTGAATAAGTGATGGAGGAGGTTCCATTTCATAATTGGGGTGAGAGTCACCTTTGGAAATTATAAAAATATTAAATTATAATAAATTAATTATCAATAAAAATAACTCCAATTGGAAATGTATTTAAATATAAGGTAATATATGGTTTTAATCTCATCAAAAAATATAATTTATACAAGTTTTCGTGTCATTTTAAACCTTATCAATTTGATTAACCCTAAGTTAGTCAATTTTAATTTTAACTATGAAAACACATTTCTTAATATTAAAGGGTTGTAATTTTTACTTATAAGGTTAAAATTGTACCATAAATGGTCAATTAATTAAATTTTAGACCATATCATAACAATATTTTCTTATTTCAAGATTCTAATCATTTTTAAATAATTTAATAATAGATTATTTTGATAAAATTTCACCATTGTCAAATTTGACAATATTCATTTAATTTAACATTAAACACATCAATACAAAAGGTGGAATTCATATACTATGATTTAAAACCTCCATAATATTTTTTATTAATCTATAAAATTATTTTTTCACATTAACCCATTCAAATTATATCACTTTTAATATTTCTAAAATCATTTATATTTTTTTTATTAAATGGAGACATTATACATTGGTGATACATAAGAAATTAAGGCCATCAAATAATTAATAAAATTTAAAAAAAATCATAACATGAAAATAATTTTATTAAGATCTATATAAAAACTCATATTTTTTCATAAATTATCTTTTTCTGAATGTGGACACATAATGGATATTAATAACAAAGAGAGTGACATTTTGTAACTTTCTTTTAATTAAATAATATATAAGTCATTTTCATGGAAAAGTGTCCATTAAACAACTCCATTTAGAGAATAATGTAGGAAGGGTAAAATTAATTTCATAAAATAAGAATTTGAGAGAATAATCATGGCTATATAATGTATTTTTATTCAAGATTAACCCGATTTACCTTTTATTAGTGTGAAAATTTTTAACATGGTTACTATTCATATTGAAAAACAATAAAAGGGGCCTATTTAGAAAATTTAAACCACTTAATTATAAATATTTAATAAGTTTTATCTAATTAAATCCCAAAAAATTGAAGAAAATATTTTTAATGTAAGTGTGCAATATGTGACAAAAACTGTTTTTTAGAAAAAATACATTTTTAAGCATAAAACTAGACTTATTCTTATCCTATGCCTAGAAAAATATTTTTTGATTATTTAAAACAATTTATTAATTAAATAATATATATATTTTATTAAAATCCTTCCCCAATAGGCATTAATTTAATTTATTGAGATTAAAATACATTATGCGCATAAAAACAATTTTTTCGAAAATTATTTGTTTTTCATTCAAATAATTTTTATTTCCATTTATAATAAATTGATAACCAATGAATTAATTTTTTACATATATTACCATAAATGTTTCATAATTTAGTTAGTCCTATTCATATCAACCAATTTAACAAAAATGCAATAACTGTTATTTTAAACAGTAATATTTTAATAGTATATTGATGTTCGTTTAAATTTGAGGTTGTGTGTAACTCAAGATATCAAATTAATCAAAATATTTAAGGAGAAAATTTCATAAAAATATCAATGTGTTACATTATACCCCCCATAAAATGAATATCAACCTCAAAAATTGTCCCTCTAATACAAATAGATGATGATACCTCTGCCTCATCACATCCTCAGGTTCCCACATAGCTTTATCAAATTGGTGATTTCTCCCCATACCTATGACCTAGGGAGTGGTTCTATTTCATTTCACTTTTTATATAAAATCCAGAATCTCTACCGATTTCTATTGATAAGAAAGATATTTCTCCAAAAGTATAACCTCTAAGTTCATTACATGTGAAATATCAGGTATGTATTTCCTTAAGAGAGATACATGGAACACATCATGAAATTGAGAATGATTCAGTGGAAGTTCCAATCAATAATATAACGTCTTGACACAATCAAGAATTTCAAAAGGATAAATATACATAATTCTTAACTTTCCCTTATTTCCAAATCTAAGCACCTACTTTGAGGGAGATATTCATAGTAATACCATGTCACCAACTTCAAACTCTAGATCTTTTCGATGTTTGTCAATGTAATTTTTTTTCTAACTTTGAGCTACTCTTATGTGTTTTTTAACAGATTTAACCTTATCTACCATTTCCTAATATATAAAATATCCTAATATAATTATTTCTTTAAATTTATTATATCATGTCAGATTTATGCACTTCCTACCACATAGGGAACAATAAGGAGCCATATGAATGTTAAAGTTAAATCTATAGTTGTAAGAAAATTCCACCAAATGTTGTTGTTGATCCCAACCACCTATGAAATATATATGGAAATATCTCAACGTGTATTTTATCATTTGAATGGTACTCTCATACTGACCATTTTTCTAAGGATGATAATTAGATTTGAAACTTAACACTTTATTCATAGACTCCTACTGAATACTTCTTCAAAACTTTTATGTAAACATTGGATCCCAATAAGATACAATTTATAGTGGTACACCATGAGATATTACCACGTACTTAATGTATAATTGAGTAAGTTTATCAATATAAAAATTTTATCTAATGGGAATGAAGTGTTCTTAATTCATATGGAGATCGACTATAAACAATGTAACATCATTCACTTTAGATTTTTTGGGGAGTCTGATGAAAAAAATGTGGTTATTTTTTACATTTTCCATTCTGGTATGGGTAATGGTTACAACATCCCCTTAGGATTTTGTATATCAACCTCAACTTGCTGACATACTATGTACCAAGAAACATGCTCTTAAATACCTATCTTGATTCCATCCCACTTTAAATACTTTTTTAAATCTCTATACATCCATTTTACTTCTAAGATAAATAGAGAATAAAAATCTATGTGCCTCATTCATAATCTCCTTCATCAAATCTGGTATCTAAAGGAAACATACATGATTTCTGAACCTTATTATTCTATCACACTTAAGGTTGAATTTAAGAACATTTCTCACCTTATTTTGTAGCTCTATATATTTTTTCTATGCCTATTTAATCTTCATATGGATAGATAGATGAACACTCATTTGAGAAAGATAATATTTCTAAACTTACTTCATGATTTTGAGAGCCATACAATGAAAATCCCAAAATATTAGATCTTTTGAGATCATCATCATAGATAAGAAATCATGATCCTTTTGAATCATATAATCTTCCACCTTTTTTGATTTCCTAGGTTGGTAATGTATTGAGTAGTCATAATCCTTAATCAGCTCCAACCATCTTCTCTAGAACATGTTCAACTTTTTTCATGTGACAATATTATTTAAACTTTTATGATCAGTATATATGTCATAATTTTCTCTTTGTATATAATTACTCCACATCTTTAATGAAAAAATTATTGTAGCTAACTTTAAATCATGAGTTGGGTAATTTTTCTCATTGAACTTCATTTTTCATGAGGTATAAGCTATAACCATATCGTTCCACGTGTGGAAAAATAAAATTCCCTTATTTGATGCATCACTATAAATTACAAAACCTTCTCCACTAATGTGTTGTGTAAGTATAGTTATAATGACTATCTTTCCCTTTATTTCCTTTAAACATTACTCATATTCATCTATACAAAGTAACTTGTCTCCCATTCTGAGTTAACTTGGTGAGTGGATTATAAATCCATTAAAATTATCTACAAAGCACTGATAATATCCTTCCAAACCAAGAAAAATATGGATCTCATTCATAGTGATTTTTATAGGCCAATGTTCAATAATTTATATTGTTTAAGGGTATACTGTTATACCCTAACTTGAGATTATATTACCCAAGAATGAAACTATCCTAAAAAAATTCACACTTGGTCATTTTTTTCATAATTCTTCTCCTTCCATAGGGTCTTCATCGCAATTCTAAAATTATATTAATGATATTCCTTTATCATTGAATAAATAATAATATCATATTTAAAGAACACCAAAAAATGATCAAGGTAGCCTATAAATACTCTATTAATTAAATCAATGAAGATAGTAGGGGAATTAGTAAGACCAAATGGAATCACTATAAATTTATAGTTTCTATACCATGTATGGAATGTTTTCTAGGGTATATAATCATTACTGACCCTCAATTGATGATATCTAGAATGAAGATCAATCATGTAAAATTATTTATATCTACATAGTTGATCAAACAAGTCATAAATATGGGTTGGATGATACTTATTCTTGATAGTGTCCTTGTTAAGTTCTCGATAATCAATGAAAAGTATCATTGAACCATCTTTCTTATTAACAAAAAGAAGAGGTGAACCATAAGGTGACTCACTTAGCCATATGAATCCCCTGTCATGAATCTTCTAGATTTTCTTCTTCACTTCATGAAAATCAATTAGGGTTATTCTATATAGATTCTTAGAAATAGGTGTAGAACCATGTACATGTTCTATTTAGAACTATACTTTATGATTTTGTGTAAGACTAGGTAACTCTTCAAAAAAGACATCAATAAACTCCCACAAAATATTTATATCTTTGATGTTGATTTTCTCCCCAACCATTTGAGATAAATTCCCCTTTTGAATATGAATCATAACCCATTCATGAATGTAATTTCTATTAGAATTTCATTTTTTTCATCACACTGATATAAGATCATAGGTTGGTTTTGAATATCAAATGTATCTTATTTTCCTCAGAAATTGATGTGGGATTTATGTAAATAATTCTAGTTCATTCCCAAAATAACATCATATTCAAATAGAGGGAAAATGATAAGATATATGGGAAACACATTCGCACAAACATTAACTTGAGAATAATCATACACTTAGGATGCGATCAAGATACCATTATGAATTTTTACTACTATCTCAACATCTAAATTTTGAGGTGGAACTATGATACCGTTGGAAAATTATTTACATATAAAATAGTGGGTAGATCTAGAATTAAATAAGAAATTAGTAGTTCTAGAGTGGATTGTAAGTGTACCTCTCACCACATTATTTATGTACCCTTCATCATAAATAGTGATCTCATGAGATTTCACTTTTTCTTTATGCTTAAGAGGTTTTTTATTTCTATAATCATTATTAAACTTTGGATTTGGGAACTATTTATCGTAATGTACATACTTCTTTCATTTAAAACATTAGAGTTTGGGTGGTGAGTTTTTTTGGATATTTCTATCTATTTGAATCATTATCTAACATCTTCTTATTACTTTGAAATTCAATTTTCTGATGAAATTCCTTTCCACATATGAAAAATTTACTAGTACCCTTAAGACAATTTCCCTCATGTTTTCTTTCACATTTTTATCATAAAGGAAAGATCATATTCTTCCCTCTATGGTTTTTATAATTTTCTTTTAATTACAATTTTAATTTCTCTTTAAAAAAACATGAGATTGATGGGTAACTCCAATCACCATATCCACCTTGATAGCACATCAAATGATTTATTCATATCTAGTAAAGTCCCTTATGACTAATTCCATTCATAGAATTTGTTTTATGCCCCTAAAGAATCGGTCAAACTTACCTTCAGGTTGGATGATTATACCATAAGCATACCACAGAAGACTTGTGAAATTTTCTGCATTAGTACCAATAGATTCATCATAACTCTGCTTTAACTCATAGAATTTATTCCCCATTTTCATATGAAGAATACAAGAAAATTACATGCCAAAAAACATTCTTTTAAATTCATCCAACTCCATAGATTCAATTTCTTCTTATTATCGCATGTTTTTGATAATATTATACCACTGATTTGTTTCTCCTTAAAAATAATAAAAAACCAAAATAACTTTTTTATGTTTTGAACACTGGAGAAAAAATATCTTATTATTCATTCTTATTCATTTCTTTGAAACTATAGGATAATTAGACTCTCTAAAAGAGGGTGGTTGATTTAGTATGAAGGACTAAACCGAATATTGTTCCCTCATTTTATCATTTGGAAGCTCAACATGATTTATAGCTTGAAAAAAATTTATAATAATAGAAACCAGATTTTATATTCTATTTTCAATAACATTTGGTTTCTCAAGAGTACAATCATTTCATTTTCCATTACATTCAGAATTAACATGGTTCCTTCGGGTTCTAGCCATTGAATAAAACAAAAAATCTCAGTGTGAGAAATAATAATCATGGTGAGAAACTATATAATTATGAAAAAATCAATTATAGGTGTATAAAATATGAAAACTTATTCTACAACACCTTAGTTTTAACCTAGTCCATTCATGATTGTTACCAAAACATTAGGTTTTTATCCCATACTTAGACTTATCCTTAGAAATATCCTTAGGGATCTCACTAAAGTCTTCTCATCATAGTTTTCAAAGGATAACTAAAAATTTATCTAAAACCATCTATAGTGACCCATAATTTTTATATATAGATATTATATATTAATAAATGAATATTATTTACATAAAATTTTGACCTACGACATAATTATTTAGGTTATATTGTCTTTGGAAACTTGTAAACATAAACAATTTTTTCATAAAATACTTACATCATCTCCAAATAATTTCTTCATAACCAGGACCCTTGTGAGATATATCATACTTAATACCTTTCTTCATAACATGGGGAATGGAAACATAATAAAGGGTGAGCTATGATTCTCAGTAAGGGTAAACAAGGGAGATATGAATAATCATATAAGCATAACACGAAAAGAAGGGTATGAGAATATGAAATTAACAATTGAAAAACATACTCTACATGTTTTAGATAATAATATTAAGTCATGTAATAGATCTTGGTAGTTTAAAAGACATGAATCATAAATTAAATAAAGAACACAAGCCCTGAGAACATAACACATGCATAAGACATAGAATTGTGGCATACAAAAAATCATAGAAAGTCATTTACTTAGTAGTAGAAGTTATTTTCCATGACTATCATAGTATAATGTTTTCACTCCCTAAACCATCATAGTAGACAAGGTTCACTCCCAATACTATTATAGTGGACACTGCCCCTTATTGAATTGGGTTCACTTCCTATTCCAGTCCTGTTTATCTCATGAGATATTAATATTTACCTAATGAATTAGAGAGAGATATAGGTCTCATCCATCAAATAATGATATTTTACATATGTTTTTCACATGATCATAAATCATTCATAGTATCATAACCCATGAAAAGAAATGGGTTTCATATAAATTTCATCATAGTATAACCCATGGAAAAAATGGGTTTTATAAAAACATTTTCATCATAAACATAAACCATATAGAGAAAAAATAATAATGGTACCCTTGAATCATATCCAAAATAAATCTTAAGTAACATAAAATGATATCATATTAGATGGGAAATGATTTTTAAAGATCACATGGAATAATTTTTTAGGAAAATAACTTTTCTATTTTGAAATCGATTCTTTTTTTAAAAAAAAGAAATGCACTTATAAATGAAAACGTTTTCTTTGAAAATAAACTTGTAAAATTTTGAAGGGATCTTCAAAGAAAATATTATAAATTAAGGTGGGAAAATATATTCATGTAATACATTTAAAATAACATTCCTTCTATATGTTTTTTGAAAAAGTCACAAAGTACCTCATTTAGGAAATGAACAAAAGATTCTTTTCAAACTATTTTCTAAAAAGGAAAAAATGGGTAAAAATGAATTTAAAAAATTATAGGATAAAGGAAATGAAATTGGAAACGTTTTTATGAGAAATTTATATGTAATATAAATATTCCCTAGTGGTTACTTAAACCTAAACAATCCAAAATATTGATGAGATTGTGAAATAAAATCCTTACCTTGAGTTATCTTTGATTCGAAAGCACTCTAAATTCTTGTATAATAAATTTATATTTATTATAACTCTAAAATAGAGTCATTTCCATACTTAAAATATCATATAATATCCCTTTATAACATTTAAAAAACCCCTTTTTCAATAATTCCTTATTAAAATTGTTATTTCCAGGTGTTAACTGTTTCGTTTGTCATGAGTATATCAATTCTGTAGTTCCAGTCCATGTAAATTTATCTTGGTTCCATTATCTCCATAATATTTATCCATATATAAATATCATATAAATATATATATATGTAAATATATATTCATTATATACATATTTAGAGTCATCCATAAAATTTATAAATAGAAACATGAATTTCACCGTTCATGGAGCAGTCGGTCATACGTACACATAAACAATGTATTCATTTTTCAACGGATGGAAAAAATAAAGTTAAATATTAAATAACCTTTAAAATATTATTATAATATAATATATATCATATAAATTCATCATATTCATCCTCATTACCATCTATGTAAAATATAAATGAAAAATGAACCGCATTGATTCGTGGAGGTGGTAGTCCACACATATGCATGAGTGACGTTATCATTCCTGAAAGGATTGGATGATAAGAAGGTAGACATGATATTATTATTTAAGAAGTATAATGTTTTAATTAATATAATATATAAATAATAAACTCATCATAATACCCATCCATGAAAGATGGTGATTAAAAATGACTTGTATCGCCACATGGAGACGGTAAGTCATACGTACGTACGAGCAATACTTTTAATTCTTGTTTGATGTGAAAGAGGGTGTATAATGGTGTTTTAAATTTCATAATAAAATTTATTTTTAGTAATGATAATTAATTTATTATTTTATGTTACATACCATATATTTTTAGGTGGTAAAGTAGAGTAGAAAATAAAGTGACCGGATAAAGCAATTACCTCTTCTTATAAATGACTCCATTAGATATCCTCTAAAAGGAAATAGGGTCGGTCTTTTTCGAATACCAGAACCTATAAAATGTGTATAGGGAAGTTTATAAGATAAATTTTTAGTTTTTGGTTGAAATAGAAGGCTCATGGTGGTGTGAAAAAGTGAAGGAGGGGTGCCCTTTTATAATTGAGTTGAGGCACACTTTGGGAATTTCTCAAAAGATTAAATTATAATAAATTCATTATCAATATAAATACATAAAAATGTCCATGTATTTATAGATAATGTTAGATAGGTTTTTAATATCATCAAAAAAGAGAATTTATACATGTTCTGTTATCATTTTAAACCTTATAAATATGATTAACCCTTTGTTAACCAATTTTAATTCTAACTACGATAACACCATTTTCAATAATAAAGGGTTGTAATTTTTTACATATAAGGTAAAATTTGGAACAAAAAAAGTCCATTTATTAATTTTTAGACCACATAATAACCTAATTTCCTTATTTTAATATTTTTATGATTTTAAAATAATTTAATAAAATATTATTTTGATTGTCAATTTTGAAACTATTCAGTTAATTTAACTTTTAAAAACATCTATAAAAATGGGGAATTATAATATAATGCTTCAAAACATCCCTTAATATGTTATATTGATCTAAAATATTATTGGGTTACATTAATACATTCAAATTATATCACATTTAATATTTTTAAAATCATATATATTTGTTTTTTGTTAAATATAGACATATTGCATTAATTTTGCATAAGAAATTAAGGTCATTATATAATTACTAAAAATTAAAAATAAATTTATATAAGGAAAATAATTTTATTAAGTTCTAAATAAATATGTATATTCATACATAACTTACTTTTTTCCCTATGTAGACACATAAAGAATACTAAAAACAAAGAGAGTGACATTTTGTAACTTTGATTAATTTAAATAAATTATAAGTCATTTTATTGGGTAAGTGTACATTCAAAAACTAAATTTCATGATTGAGATGTTAAGGGTAAAATTAATTTCATCCAATAATAATTTTTATGAATAAATTTGGCCGGATTATTAATTTTTAATCTAGATTAACTAGATTTACCCTTTTCCAATGTGATAATTTTACCACGTTTACTATTCATATTGACCAAAAATAAAGGGGACCCATTTACCAAATTTAAACCATATAATTAAAAATATTTAGTTAATTTTATATAATAGAGTACCTATAAAAGGAAAAAAATAAATTTTAATGAGTGCACAAAATGTGACAAAACCCGTTTTTTAGAAGAAAAAAATACATTTTAAAGCATTAAACTGAATTTAGTCTTATCATATTCTTATAGAAAATTTATTTTTTAAAACATTATATAAAGTAAATAATATATAAATTTCATTAAAATCATTCACCAATTAGGGTTAGATTAATTTATTATGATAAAAATATTTTACATGCAAAAAAACTATTTTTCAGAAAAATATTCCGTTTTCTTTCAAATGATTTTTATATTAAATTTTAATCAATTAATATCCAATGAATTAATTTTTGACATATATAACCATAAATATTTCATTATTTAGTTAGTCCTATTCATACACATCAATCTAACATCTAAGAAATAGCATTCATTTTAAATATAAATATTTTAACAATATATTGAAGTTCATTTAAACTCAATGTCATGTGTAATGAAAGCTATCAAATAAATAAAATTATTTAGAAATAAATATTTCAAAAAAATATCAGGGTGTTAAAAAAACCAATATTCAAATCAATTTAATTTTATTTTATATATCAATTACATTATCCCTAAAATAAAACTCAACTGAAACCACTTTTGATGGCATGTATACAATGTTTTGGGACACCCTCTTCACAAGAAGAGTGAAATTCCCTTCACCCTTAGTTGGTTCTACCTTAATTCAGTTGAATATACACTAAAACCTATATATAACTGGAGGAAGTTAATCAAATGTGAAGGGGGTCAAGAAAAAACTAAAATCGGTGATATTATCTCAATTCACTATTGAAAAACACATGAATTCATCCCCTATTGAAGGGGGTCAAGAAATTAAAGGGGATGGAATTCAACCATGAAATGGCCATTTCAAATCCCCTTGTTAAGATAAATACTACGATCCCTCACACAAAAAATAAATGGATTTTCCCATTTAAAATTCTACCAAATAGGCCCCAACGACAAGCTAGTTTTCTAACTAGCTAGATACTCTTGGAATACCAACTAACTAGTGGTTAAAACAAAATAAAATTATATTATCTACTTCCAGAATATCAATAGTTGATTCTTCATAAAAATATTTCTACTGGCACTGGATAATCAGGGGTTTCCAGTAACTAAGGCTATAGTAGCCACCCCAACCTCTCTTAGGGTCCTCATAAGCCTTATTCCTCGTAAAAAACATTATTTAGAGGGGTTCCAGCCCTAGGAATCTAACTCCAAATCATAGTTCAAAATTTAGACCATCCACTAATTAAAAATTCAAATTATGCTTGAGTTTTTAATGACCATAAGGACACATGGTTTTATAGTTTGAGCTAACCCCTTCTTATGTTTCTATTTTCCAGTTTATGATGAAAATTAATACACATGACATTTTCAAAAGTATAACAAGCATGGAATAATTTTTTATAAATTTTCAGGACTAATTATGGATAAATTAGTTTCATATATATTGGGGGAAAATGTGTTCTTGATACAAATAATATGGGATTATTTAGTTTATAATGTGTCCTAATTATCTAAATCTTTAAATTTGAAATGATCTTTGAGATTTAAAAGATGAAATTATTGTTATTGATTTTGTAATTATGGATGGTTATATCCATGAACTTATAGATGGTATCAAATAAAGTATATAAATCATCTGTTTATGGCACCAGATCAGGGAGGGTAGGTCCAGGGTGTCACAAATAGTATAAAATGAAGGGCTTAGATAACTTTGGATATTAGTGTGTTTGTTGTGGATAATTTAATGGTTTATAAGTTAGGGTTGATATTATGTTTAAATGTATAGAAAAACCCATTGTTAAAATATATGACTAAATTCTAAGTTAATAATATACTTGTTATTTTCGATAACTTTAGTGAACACCCTAGGGATAAGTCTAAGAAGTAATTCATTATTATAGGAAAACATCCTATAATTTTCATAATGGATTGAATATGTGAATTTCCTAGCTATTTCTTCCCTATTTGGATACTATAAGTGGATGTAGGTTCTTGAACAGATGTACTTAAGCACAATAACCCTATAAAAGGGATATTGGGTATTAACTCGATAGTCAGCTGGTGCATGACAAAGAGGCCTTACTACACATCTAGTTTGACACACTCAAGGGATACTCATTGGTTAATCAGATTCTCTTCATAAACCGTTATGAAGGATTTAAGTATGATATTAATGAATTAGGTTTGATAACCTAATAGAAAAATGACTATGGATAACCAAGGATTGAACAAAGAGAGTCATAGGTTGAACCAAAAGTATCATATTTTAAAAATGAAGGTGTCATAGTGGAATACATATTCATATTGATGGTTTCATTTTGAATATTATCATAACCATATTTTTAGTATTTTGTTGAAAAAATATGACTAAAATTAAGTTGAGAAAGGTATGTATCTAGAAACCATTATGTCTTATAACTGAATAAGGGAGCCTACTTAAATAGTTAAGGATTTTAGAATATACATACTATGATAGAAAAGGTGATTCTATTAGTCTTACCTATATTAGTGAGGTTGACATCATAATAGAAATAAATTTTTGATTCTATTATCTATTTTAATTAGTGAGTTTATTTTTAATGATAATATTTTGGTATATTCTAATTTTTATTTAGGAATATGTGAAACATATAAGGATCATTATTTAGTATTTTTTCATTAATGTTTTAAAAACATATATTAAATGGTGTTAACAACCTTGAAATTTGATTTTATGAAAATTTTATATTTTTAGGATAATTATTGAAGAACACTTGATTGAGGTATGGATAACCCTTTGGATTAATATATGCATGATGTTGAGGTAATAAAGGGTTAATTGATTTTGAGAAAAGTTAGTAAGATAGTGTTGATATACTTAGAATTTATTATTGGTTTAAATAAAAATTAATCCATGTTATTGTTGGTGATTTTTATCTAATTTTTGGTATTTTGTTGTAACTGACTAGTTTTTAATCTTATGAACTAGTGGTTAATACCATTTTAGGGTTAAAGATAGAGTATATTTTTTTAGAAATATATAACTACAATGTGGTTTATTAGATTATATATTCAAATAGTTTTGGGAAAGTTATGTTATGGAGAATATATGATTAGGGTGTATATATACTTGGGTATATGATTTTATGAATGGATAAAGTTGTTTTATGAAATATAAGTAACTTTATATAGCCATAGAGAGGATGATACATTCCATATTAGAGGTTATTCCGCAAACAATTAATATGTTAAGAATACCCTCACCAACTTTATCAAATCCGTAATAATTAGATTGCATGGAATAAATTTATTTAAGGGGGAAGAATGTAACACCCATAGATCTTAATATATGATTACCTTTAATTAGTTTGTTGTGTTCAATTGATTTCTCCCCACAAAACAATGAACTTAAATGAAATTGTGATATATTTAGTTAAAAATATAACTATTAAGCACGAAATTTAAAACATGGATGTTTAATTAGAATAAGTGAATAGGGGTAACCACTTTATCAAATATTTATATAATGTAAATAATGGATACATTTAATATGAATGAAATTCAATTAGTATATCTAAAACAACTAATTTTAACATTTTATGCTTTAAAATATATATATATATATATATTTAAAATTCATGTTTTATTTGAAGAAACTATGTATATTATGGTTAGCTAATTATAAAATATTTTGATAATATAAATATTTTATTACCAATAAATTAATTAGTAGTTTATAGGAATAAGAATAAAGAATAGTTATCATTTTAAAAAGTTATTTTCCAATATGAATTGTTTCCCCTATACTTAAGTAATTTTTTAATATTTAATTATAAAATATTAGAAATTTAATTTAAAAAATTTAACATAATTTTTGTATTAATCCTAATAATATAATATTAAGATTATTTTTTGGATTTTTCTAAAAAGAATGATCTTTGGATAAATAGTACAAAATACTATTTTTTACAAGTAACATGACTTCATGATGCTATTTGTATATAAGTATGAATTAGAAATTAGTGAAACATTTTTATAATATCAAACATGTAATATATATGTGAATTTATAATCTAAAAAATTTATGTTTAAATTTAGAAACACATATTTTACATTTTAGAATTTGAATAATATTTTCTATGAAATTGTTTTAATACGTTATACATTTTAATTTTAAAATTAATATTTATCAATTTTATAAATTGAATAAAATAAAATGGATTTAATAATTATAATTAATGGGTATAATTATATAATAAGTACCACTTTATGTTTATTGATAAAAATTATGTTACGTTAGGTAAGATTTAGTTACCACAGTAAAATCTAAAAGGATAAAATAATAATTCAAGGGTACAAGGGATTGAAACATTATAAAAACATGTATATAATTGAATGGATGATGAGTGTTCCAAGACTATCTCTTCCTAACTCTGTTATTAATTAATTTTGGATACACTTAACATGTTTAACATGTGCTACCTTTATATACAGTTCAAATATTTACAAACAATTTCATTCCCACTGTAAAGACCCGTAAATTTCAAGGAAATTTTTTTCTTAATTTTCTTTGGAATTTTACAAGAGTGCAGCTTCTAACGGCACCTGATTCCGAGGCCCGGTGTGCCCGGAATCATTTTCCGAAGTTTTGGCTCGGGTACGTTCAGTGAACGGACGAGCGGGTTTTTCTAACTTTTGAACCGGTGCCCGGAATCGAATTCTGAGGGCACCGATGAAATCGCAGTGCCGGTATTCGCTTAGAAACGCCTCTTCCGGAGTTGCGTTTGCTCGGGTGTGGTTTTTAATTTTTGGGCTTAAAGTTAAGAAATAAAATAATTTTGCGACAACTTTATTTTATTTCGCTTAAGCCACTTGGAAGCCACTTGAAGCCACTTAAAGGCGGCTTGAACTGAGTTGAACTGGATAGGATGCTATCCAGAAATATCCTACCCCTTGGTAGGATATTTGTGAGGTGGGGCCCGCACGAGCCCCGCCGTTTCTTTCCGCTAAGAAACGCACCCGTGAAAACCCGTCTTAATGAAAGTCAACTGACGCGTTTCTTAAAATCTTAACAGACCATTTAATTGGGCTGTTTCTTTCGTAAATTAAATGAGCTGTTTCTTTCGTTGAATTAATTCTACGAATTAATGGTTCGTTTCTTATCTTTTGAAATTCAAATGTTTAGTTGTGTAAATAAAATAAGGCTTAAGCTTATTTTATTTTTGGGTTGAAACTTGTGGCGTGGAGAGGATTTGGAGGAAAGCGTTCTTCTTCGGCGAAGAACGCGAAGAACGCGAAGAACGCGAAGAACGCGAAGAACGCGAAGAACGCGAAGAACGCGAAGAACGCCAAACCTGCGGAGATCGACGACGCGAAGCCTTGTACCGCGACACCAACGGATCTCCCTTCGCGATGCTTCTTCCGCGACGATCCAACCCCGCGACAGCCTTCGATCGACAACAACCAAGGTAGGGGGTTGCGCTTCTTTTTATTTTCTTTTTGGATTTCAACAACAACATGGATTTAATTATTATTAATTAAATCCGTATGTTCTTGGTCCTCGGAGATCGTCGACGCGACGCCCTTCCGCGGTGTGACGATCACCTCCTTCCGCGACGGTCAATTCCGCGACGACCTCGCATCCGACAGCGACGGCGAGGTAGGGATTTATTTTGGGATTTACCCCCCTTTTTTTATTTATTTATTTCCGTGAACGTTCTTTAAAAATTTAAGAACCGGAATCAAAGAAACAATTTTATTTTATTAAAATTGTTGGTTCATGTGTTGAACATTTTATTTTCTCCCGTTGTTTATATCTAACGCGGAGGGTGCGGGCCAAACGAACACGGCCCGGCAACCCTCTGTCGTTCTTCGTGTTTTGCGGATTTGGCGGGCGACGACGCAACGTGCTGCAACGGGTGTTTGATGATCCCGCAGTAAAGAACGGAACCCGGGAGGAACAACGGCGCAGACGGGAAGGAAAACGGGCCACCGGAGCGACTCCGGCGGCCCGCGGAAGCCGGTGGTGGCGCGGGACGCCGGCGCGGCGGCGCCGGCGGCCGGAGGCGGCGGCACCCCGCGGGTGTCCAGCGCGACACCCCGCGGGTGCCGTGGGGTTGTCACGCGGCACCCCGCGGGTGTCCAGCCCGACACCCCACGGCTGTCGCGGGTGTCCAGCGCGACACCCCGCGGGTGTCCAGCGCGACACCCCGCGGGTGCCGTGGGGTTGTCAGCGCGGCACCCCGCGGGTGTCCTGCGCGACACCCCGCGGGTGCCGCGGGTGTCCAGCGTGACACCCCGCGGGTGCCGCGGTGTTGTCACGCGGCACCCCGCGGGTGCCGCGGGGTTTTCTCGCGACACCCCGCGGGTGTCTGGCCGACACCCCGCGGGTGCTGCGGGAGTGTCACGCGGGGCGGCGGCTTTCCCCCGCGTCGGCCGCTCGGCCGAGCCGAGCCGGACCGGGCCAGGCCGGGCCAACCGGGTCGGACCCAACCCAGTTCGGGCCAACCAGGGGGGGTCGGGCCGGGTCGGCCCGGGCCCGGACCCCCCGTCTTCGGACAGACTTCGTTCAAATGGCTGTATCTTGAACTACGGTCCTCCAAACGACTCGCCGTCAGCGGCAACGCAATCCTTGGAGCGAGTCGGACGTTTCGGTTTATCGCACTCAAGGTTTCGGAATACTTTGAGTTCGGCCGGGTTGGTTCGTACACGAAACCAACTGGGCCCTCGGAGCGGAAACGCTCATATCTTGAGCTACGGACGTCCGATTGACGTACCGTCAGCTTGTTTAGTTTCCTCTTGGTGAGACGGATCTTTTGGCTCACTCCGCCCGGGGTTTGGGCGCAGGTGGAGTACGGTCGGGTTGGTTTTGCCTTAAAAACCAACCGGGCCCCTGAGACGGAAAAGCTGATAACTCTCAGATAGGACGTCCGTTTGACGAACCGTCAGCGGCGTTGACGATCACGTTGAGAAACGGTCCCTATGAGTATACCCTATGAGAGCTCGGGGTACAGTTGAGATACGGTTGGGTTTGGTTCACTCACCAAACCAACCGAGCCCCTGGGACGAAAAGGCTAATAACTCACAGACCGGGTGTCCGATCGACGCGCCGTCTGTTCCGTTGAGACCCCTGTGACGAGGCGGTCCTTTGAGTTACTTCTTCGTGAGACCTTGAGATACTTGGAGTATCGACTTGTAGCTCGTGGAGCGGACCCTCCCAGAGACGAGCGTGCGGAGTACGGAGACCGTGTAGCTGACTGAGACCTGACGACTGCTTGACCGACTCGACTTGGAGTGAGTCGACTAGCCCAGTGGACGGAGCACTACTTTGTTTGGGTGCAGACCCATGGCGGACGGAGTACTACCTGTGTGATAGTGCAGACCCGCGGTACTCGTCCGGAGAGTACCTCTGCAGGCTACTAGGGGGTGTGCACTACTGTGTTTGGGTGACATACCCCGGCGGGAAGCACTACTGTGTTTGGGTGGCTGGCCCGCGGTACTCGACAGGAGGAGTATCTCAGCAGTCTTAGGTTAGTGAGCAGTACCTCGGAGTCGTGACAGGACCACTGTACACTCCAGAGACGGAGCTCTTCAGCAGTTACGGTTTCGATAATGAAAATCCTGGTTTGAGCTGAGACTTTTGACCTTTGTGTTTCCTCATGATTGAGATGAGTTACTTGATAACTTAGGTATATGTATGGGCATATACCTAAGTAGAGTTTATCTGTTGAGATCTTCTTGTGGTTATCCTTGTTGGATTTAGTGAGACCTTGAGGGTCTCGGGGTCCCTACTGAGTATCGTTATACTCACCCCTACACGGGCTATGCCCGCACCTCGTTGTATTGGTTGCAGACGACAGGCAGTGCTGACGGAGGCTGAGTGTTCGAGGACTGGACGGTACCCGGAGGTGGACTACACGACAAGTCAGTGTCCGGAGGTGGACTTCACGGCGAGACGACACTCGGAGGAGGTTGACGGATGAGAGCACTGTGGAGGCTATCTGTACCTACCCTTTAGGTAGGATTCGTGGTGGACGATCCAGGAGCTGCACCATCTGTACCTACCCTTTAGGTAGGATCCGAGGAGGAAGACCCAGGAGCCGCTTCCGTCCCTCCAGCTATTGTCTTTTTCTGTTGTACTTTGTTCAGTTGTAGTTGTACTTTCTTTTAGGTTTGTATTCTGGCCCATTTACTTTTCAGCACTTCTTTTTGTACTTAGTGTTTTACTTCCGCTTGTAATCTGTGGTGTTTTGTTACTTTTATAAAGGCAATGTCTTCCCAGTTATCGGGATTTACGCCTTTGGTGCTAGTCGCCAGCCCCTGGCCTATGGAAGGCGGGCTTGGGGTAGTCACGGCACGGGCCCCGAGGACGGGTCGTGACAAATTGGTATCAGAGGTGGTCGGTTCTACCGCAGACTCTGATCTTTCTTTCTGTGAAGCAATAGTGTTAAGGGTACCGAGTGTGGTTTTCAGTTCAGGGATTCCAGTGTTGGTACGGGCGGCCGATGTATCCATACACCAGGACCCTGGCAACTGATTTTCGACTTTGTGCTCGAAAACACTGTTTGCGTGTGTGTTTTCAAAGGTTTCCCCCCTTAAAACAGCTCAAACCAGGTCAGCTCACCAGGTATAATCATTTGACCGTGTTACGTTGTTTCTTTCAGGATGCCTTTTCTCGGACGACCAGTTAGAGCCCAGAGGGATGTGCGTGCTGACAGCCTGTCGAGTGACGAGGCTTCGGTACAGGGCCCTCTTGCAGTTGAGGCACCAGCGGAGGCACCAGCGGTACTACCATACGTTGGGCCACCGATGCCACCAGCCCTAGCAGTAGGCGATGCCCGCTACTTGAGTGCACTGCATGAGTTCCAGCGCCAGAGGCCACCCAGGTTCGGGGGAGAGACGGACCCGCAGGTGGCTGAGGATTGGCTGGAGGCTGTGGTGGGAGTCTTCAGGCTAGTGGGGACGCCATCAGACTTCATGGTGACCTTTGCTGCCAGCCTTCTTCAGGCAGCAGCAGGCAGGTGGTGGAGCCACTTGTTCCAGTTTTGCGATGGGATGGCTTTCACATGGGAAGACTTCGAGACCTTCTTCAGGGTGGAGTTTGTGCCAGTAGCTCTACCCCCCGAGCGTGTTCAGGAGCTTCTGCCTTTGCCGCGTGTTTTTTGATCAGAAGCCGAGTCATCTGTGGGCAGTAGACAGATGATGCAGAGGTCCAGGAAGACCAGACCAGCAGTTGGGCGATCTCGGGTTTTAGGACCGGTGGTGCGGGGCACCCGGGGTGGGGTCAGAGCCGGGCGTTCCAGAAGCAGACTGTGTTACTCGTGCGGTGGAAAGGGGCACCTGGCACGTGACTGTCCGAGTCCTCATACAGTTGATCCATAGGCTTTTGAGGAGCCACCGAGGCAGAGGCAGCGACGAATGCTTGAGCAACAGTAGAGCAGTGGACAAGGCAGTAGAGATCCTGGAGCAGGTGGACAGGAGCGGAACTAGTGGATATGTCTCTTGTACTTCTAGTTCCATGTTGATGTTGTTTTTGTGTCTTTGTACCATGAGCTGCAATAAAATAAAGACACTTATCTTGTGACGTTTGCCTTCCTGTCCTCTTTTGTGATGTTACTAAGTGGTCTTGGTTAAGACTGTTGACTTGACCCTCACTTTCGAAATTCCTACTGGAGGAGACCCAGTGACCTCACACTGATGCTGACAGTGTGACTCGACCCTTGGAGGCGAGAGTGACAGTTGGATCTCTTAGTAGTTACGTCGAGGCCTTACGACGTCATCCATGGCATGAATGCATCATTTATGTCAGGATTGACTATATTAGGCAACGAATGTGGTTCATCCAGGGGATGAGACCAGATTTCTCTTATCAGCAAAGAAGAAATCATAGCAGCTCTTGTGAGGCTAAAGGAGGTGCAGTTCATCCAGGAGCGGATGAAGACTGCACAGTGCAGTAAGAAACAGGAAACCGGTGCCAGTCTTAGAGACTCGGGCGTGATAAATGTTTCAAGAATAGGTAGCTTTAAATAGAGATGAGTCTGCGAAGTGGTAGACGTGGAGGCAAAGCTAGGAGAGCAGCATGAGGTGGTGTACATCTTAATATGCTAAAACCACCCGCCTTAGTTATTCCCGCCAGGCTCAGGGAGCTGGAGGGCGGAGGAAGAGTGCGGCTGCATGCGGTCAAGGAGTGTGACCCAATGGCTCTAGAAATGATTCAAGGGACAGTCTATGTCCACTACTAGCTGTTGTAGTAACAGACGTCGATATGAATCATTCCTCGCTTTCACAAATCTTGTTCCAGACCTAGAGTTTCCGGTAAGACATGGACTTGACCCTCACATCTGGAGATACCTTGAGAGGAGACTCGATAATCACACTTACGCCGACGGTGTGGTCAGACCCTCGAGGCGAGAGTTCTGGTTGGAATCTCTTGGTGGCAGCGTCGAGGCCTTACGAAGTTAGTTTGAGTATGGAATGGGCAATAACTGTTCATACTCAAATTGACGGTTTTAGGCAAACGTTGGGATGTGTTTTCCTTGGTCGGCGGAAAAGGAAACCCCAGGCAGTGCAAGGTAACTCTTGCACAGGAGGGTGCGACCGATCACTCTTGATTCGGTCAACCTTACCCTCATAGCAGCAGTCGTTTTGAGTTTCAGTTCTAACAGGAATGGAGACCTCTGGAGTTCGAGGATGACGACCACGTCTTCTTTCGGGTCTCACCTCGACGAGGTTTACGGAGATGTGGCCTGGGAGGCAAGTTATCTCCGAGGTTCAACGGACCTTTCTAGGTCCTCAACTGGGTAGGCGAGGTGGTTTACCGCTTGGCCCATCCACTTCAGTTGCACTAGGTGCACGACGTTTCCACGTATCCCAACTGAGGAGATATGTGCTCGACCCCTTCGCATATCATCGACCATGAGGAGCTAGACGGTGGCGATGAGTGTCTTATACGGAGGTTCCTGTGGGGATCGAGGATCGACAGAAGCGGATCCTAAGAGGATGGTCGATTCCTCTTGTGCACTTTCTTTGGCAGCGCGGGAACCTCCAGGTGAGCACATGGGAGCGGAAGGCTCAGATGCGTGCTCAGTACCGCTTTGTTTCCCTAAGTTTGTGGTGAAGCTTTACGGGGACGTAAAGCCCTGTGGTGGGAGTAATGTAAAGACCCGTAAATTTCAAGGAAATTTTTTTCTTAATTTTCTTTGGAATTTTACAAGAGTGCAGCTTCTGACGGCACCTGATTCTGAGGCCCGGTGTGCCCGGAATCATTTTCCGAAGTTTTGGCTCGGATACGTTCAGTGAACGGACGAGCGGGTTTTTCTAACTTTTGAACCGGTGCCCGGAATCGAATTCTGAGGGCACCGATGAAATCGCAGCGCCGGTATTCGCTTAGAAACGCCTCTTCCGGAGTTGCGTTTGCTCGGGTGTGGTTTTTAATTTTTGGGCTTAAAGTTAAGAAATAAAATAATTTTGCGACAACTTTATTTTATTTCGCTTAAGCCACTTGGAAGCCACTTGAAGCCACTTAAAGGCGGCTTGAACTGAGTTGAACTGGATAGGATGCTATCCAGAAATATCCTACCCCTTGGTAGGATATTTGTGAGGTGGGGCCCGCACGAGCCCCGCCGTTTCTTTCCGCTAAGAAACGCACCCGTGAAAACCCGTCTTAATGAAAGTCAAATGACGCGTTTCTTAAAATCTTAACAGACCATTTAATTGGGCTGTTTCTTTCGTAAATTAAATGAGCTGTTTCTTTCGTTGAATTAATTCTACGAATTAATGGTTCATTTCTTATCTTTTGAAATTCAAATGTTTAGTTGTGTAAATAAAATAAGGCTTAAGCTTATTTTATTTTTGGGTTGAAACTTGTGGCGTGGAGAGGATTTGGAGGAAAGCGTTCTTCTTCGGCGAAGAACGCGAAGAACGCGAAGAACGCCAAACCTGCGGAGATCGACGACGCGAAGCCTTGTACCGCGACGCCAACGGATCTCCCTTCGCGATGCTTCTTCCGCGACGATCCAACCCCGCGACAGCCTTCGATGGACAACAACCAAGGTAGGGGGTTGCGCTTCTTTTTATTTTCTTTTTGGATTTCAACAACAACATGGATTTAATTATTATTAATTAAATCCGTATGTTCTTGGTCCTCGGAGATCGTCGACGCGACGCCCTTCCGCGGTGTGACGATCACCTCCTTCCGCGACGGTCAATTCCGCGACGACCTCGCATCCGACAGCGACGGCGAGGTAGGGATTTATTTTGGGATTTACCCCCCTTTTTTTATTTATTTATTTCCGTGAACGTTCTTTAAAAATTTAAGAACCGGAATCAAAGAAACAATTTTATTTTATTAAAATTGTTGGTTCATGTGTTGAACATTTTATTTTCTCCCGTTGTTTATATCTAACGCGGAGGGTGCGGGCCAAACGAACACGGCCCGGCAACCCTCTGTCGTTCTTCGTGTTTTGCGGATTTGGCGGGCGACGACGGAACGTGCTGCAACGGGTGTTTGATGATCCCGCAGTAAAGAACGGAACCCGGGAGGAACAACGGCACAGACGGGAAGGAAAACGGGCCACCGGAGCGACTCCGGCGGCCCGCGGAAGCCGGTGGTGGCGCGGGACGCCGGCGCGGCGCCGCCGGCGGCCGGAGGCGGCGGCACCCCGCGGGTGTCCAGCGCGACACCCCGCGGGTGCCGCGGGGTTGTCACGCGGCACCCCGCGGGTGTCCAGCGCGACACCCCGCGGGTGTCCAGCGCGACACCCCGCGGGTGTCTGGCCGACACCCCGCGGGTGCCGCGGGAGTGTCACGCGGGGCGGCGGCTTTCCCCCGCGTCGGCCGCTCTGCCGAGCCGAGCCGGACCGGGCCAGGCCGGGCCAACCGGGTCGGACCCGACCCGGTTCGGGCCAACCAGGGGGGGTCGGGCCGGGTCGGCCCGGACCCCCCGTCTTCGGACAGACTTCGTTCAAATGGCTGTATCTTGAACTACGGGCCTCCAAACGACTCGCCGTCAGCGGCAACGCAATCCTTGGAGCGAGTCGGACGTTTCGGTTTATCGCACTCAAGGTTTCGGAATACTTTGAGTTCGGCCGGGTTGGTTCGTACACGAAACCAACCGGGCCCTCGGAGCGGAAACACTCATATCTTGAGCTACGGACGTCCGATTGACGTACCGTCAGCTTGTTTAGTTTCCTCTTGGTGAGACGGATCTTTTGGCTCACTCCGCCCGGGGTTTGGGCGCAGGTGGAGTACGGTCGGGTTGGTTTTGCCTTAAAAACCAACCGGGCCCCTGAGACGGAAAAGCTGATAACTCTCATACAGGACGTCCGTTTGACGAACCGTCAGCGGCGTTGACGATCACGTTGAGAAACGGTCCCTATGAGTATACCCTATGAGAGCTCGGGGTACAGTTGAGATACGGTTGGGTTTGGTTCACTCACCAAACCAACCGGGCCCCTGGGACGAAAAGGCTAATAACTCACAGACCGGGCGTCCGATCGACGCGCCGTCTGTTCCGTTGAGACCCCTGTGACGAGGCGGTCCTTTGAGTTACTTCTTCGTGAGACCTTGAGATACTTGGAGTATCGACTTGTAGCTCGTGGAGCGGACCCTCCCAGAGACGAGCGTGCGGAGTACGGAGACCGTGTAGCTGACTGAGACCTGACGACTGCTTGACCGACTCGACTTGGAGTGAGTCGACTAGCCCAGTGGACGGAGCACTACTTTGTTTGGGTGCAGACCCATGGCGGACGGAGTACTACATGTGTGATAGTGCAGACCCACGGTACTCGTCCGGAGAGTACCTCTGCAGGCTACTAGGGGGTGTGCACTACTGTGTTTGGGTGACATACCCTGGCGGGAAGCACTACTGTGTTTGGGTGGCTGGCCCGCGGTACTCGACAGGAGGAGTATCTCAGCAGTCTTAGGTTAGTGAGCAGTACCTCGGAGTCGTGACAGGACCACTGTACACTCCAGAGACGGAGCTCTTCAGCAGTTACGGTTTCGATAATGAAAATCCTGGTTTGAGCTGAGACTTTTGACCTTTGTGTTTCCTCATGATTGAGATGGGTTACTTGATAACTTAGGTATATGTATGGGCATATACCTAAGTAGAGTTTATCTATTGAGATCTTCTTGTGGTTATCCTTGTTGGATTTAGTGAGACCTTGAGGGTCTCGGGGTCCCTACTGAGTATCGTTATACTCACCCCTGCACGGGCTATGCCCGCACCTCGTTGTGTTGGTTGCAGACGACAGGCAGTGCTGACGGAGGCTGAGTGTTCGAGGACTGGACGGTACCTGGAGGTGGACTACACGACAAGTCAGTGTCCGGAGGTGGACTTCACGGCGAGACGACACTCGGAGGAGGTTGACGGATGAGAGCACTATGGAGGCTATCTGTACCTACCCTTCAGGTAGGATTCGTGGTGGACGATCCAGGAGCTGCGCCATCTGTACCTACCCTTTAGGTAGGATCCGAGGAGGAAGACCCAGGAGCTGCTTCCGTCCCTCCAGCTATTGTCTTTTTCTGTTGTACTTTGTTCAGTTGTAGTTTTACTTTCTTTTGGGTTTGTATTCTGGCCCATTTACTTTTCAGCACTTCTTTTTGTACTTAGTGTTTTACTTCCGCTTGTAATCTATGGTGTTTTGTTACTTTTATAAAGGCAATGCCTTCCCAGTTATCGGGATTTACGCCTTTGGTGCTAGTCGCCAGCCCCTGGCCTATGGAAGGCGGGCTTGGGGTAGTCACGGCACAGGCCCCGAGGATGGGCCGTGACACCCACCCCTTATAAATGGGGACCCTCACCACTCATTCAAGGCACTCCTAAAAATTAGTATTACTCTTGAAAATATACTATAATTAATTTTTATAGAACAATCTTTCAATATTTAAATCTTTTGGTAATAAGAGATTATCCAATGTCATCCATTTCAAAGGGATATTCCAAGAAAAATCCCAAAGTGCTCAAAGTGAGTAATTATATTTACTTAACATCATTTACTTCTATTTCTCTTTTCCAATTCTAATTTTAAATTCCCTATGTAGTGATATTGGTATTTTTTATATACTTACTGATATTATGCTTTGGTAATAATCATTAATCACTATTTCCATTTTCTATTAAGAAAAGTGAAATCTCTATTTGTGTGTTGGGTGGACTACCGCCTTCATGATACAACATGTTTCATTTTCCTTAACTACCATACAAGGATGGTATAAAGTGAAATTTAATAAATAATTATTATATTTAAATCATATTTTTTTATTCTTAAATAATAAACCATATTAATCTTTCCTCATGTTCTATGAAAAAGAAATCATCATCCATGTATACATGCAGACTACTGCCTCCATGCAACTGTTGATTTCTATGTTTCTTTTCATCACTGCCTTACATGGATAGTCATGAGGATGTTATTAAAGAATAAATATGATTTTTATGATATTATTAAGTTTATGGTGTGAAAAAATGGAGAAACTATTAATCATATGATCAACAAATGAATATCGTTATTTCAATCATTTAAAACGAGGGATATAAGAGGAAAATGATCTATTATTGCTAAGTAATGAATCTATATAAAATATAATATCTTTATACTTCATTAAAATTATAATATATAACACTAATTATCACTAAATAATATCATTATTCTTCTAGTATAATTATATTACAACTAAACTACCTCATAATCATCCATTAATCATGGTAGGTTCATGTTTGGGTCATATTAACTGCATTCTTAAACAATTCGATTCATTTTTGTCACGGATAAATATAATAAATTATTTAAAGGTAGAATATGATATAAATACATAAATAATTTTATTAAGTATGATATTTTTCTATTAAATGAATCCTTACACCGAGTATTGAAAATAGGTAAAAACTGACTAATATATATGTATATATTGATTTTAAATGAGGAGTATAAATGTTCACAGTTATGACTAAAGTTATTAAGTATGTATTAAATGAACTTTATTTAATTATTTTGGACATTTTGTGAAAGTTCTAAATAAACCAAAATAAGGGTTTATGTCTCAAATTTCTCTCTTCAAGACATGTTTGGCATTGTGCATATAATTTCATTTATGTGATATATATACTACCCATTTGAGATATCATATCATGAATTATCTTTTAATCCAATTATTTTATGTTCAATTACAATCCCATTCTTTCAAGGGGTTTTCATTAAACATTTTCTCATGTAGTAATGGTTCTTTATCTCAAACATTAACTCTTTGAGACATGATTATGTTATATAATACGTTTTCCTTTTAATGGTGTATTCACTAAAAGTGTATGTATCTTTAACATTTTTTTCCATGGTAAATCCAAATCCAAATCATTTCCTCTTTATCAAATGTATTTTTACTAAATTTTTACCTTGTTTGCAAATCTTTTTTTGTATCTCAATTTTCATTCATTGAGTTATGATCATCCTCTTGGACTAGAAGTTGGGTGTGTTCTACAAATTGATTATATAATGTGGTATCTATTTTTTGTATGAATTTAAATTTCTACCTCATAATATACCTTTTTTAAATATTTCATACTTCTAGGATTATACTTCACATAAGGGATATTGAAAACTCAAATCTCATTTCTTTGAGTTATATTTTTTATTCAGGAACTTCTTTATTCCATGTTTGGTGTCTCCCACTCTAAAATTTCATTATATATTATTTTAATGACCTATGTAAGGAAAAATTAATTTTGATATAAAATAATGTTTCATTACTCTTTTTATAATGTGAGTTTTTAAAAAAAGGTATTTTCAAAATATAGAGAGGGTTCGTCCTTTCACTTTCACATGTTTTTTCTTCCTCTCCTCATTTATATTAGATAAAATTTATGTATTTTCAAGGTTTTATTATTAGAGAATATTTTCAAAAGATTTTGTTTTCAAAATATTTCACATAAACTTTTCAAAGGTTACCTATGAAAGAAATGTGAAAATTTTTATTTTATATGAATTTTAAAATGTTCTCTAAAATATTTGTTACGTGTTTTCTTCCATTTACCTTATCATTTTTAGAAGGATTACCATAATGGAATTTATGTTTCATTATATATATATATATAATCATTTGGGGGACTGAAATCATGGTAATGAACAATTCAAATCTTGTTCCCTTATTTTTTTATACAGTTTGAATAATTCTTTTTATGAGGGTGTTTTCATTTATGTCAACACCCTTTTACATTTCCTTATTGAACTAGAATTATGTTAATTTGAAACCATACATCAACTTTCTCTAGATGTATTATGATCATGGTTATTCTAGTAGACTTAGTCGTATACTCATTTCTCTATATGGCGTGAACATCACATTTTATATAATTCATATTGAACGATGTTCCCCTAGAAATAATTTTAATAAATTAACATGGTGTAAAATTATTGGCATACCATATATAATTATTTCAAAACAGAATATTATTGGTAAGTTGGATATGTATTGTTTTACCATACAACTTCTTTCTCCAAATGGGTTTAGATTATGTCGTCTTTTTTATTGACGTGGGGAAAATTATTGGCATTTCGTATATTGGTGTTCTAATATTGATGATTATTAGAAAGTTGAATTTCTATGGTTTGGAAATCCACCTTCTTTATCATAATGGTTTATGATCATGTTTTTACTTATATTAACATGGGGAAAAGTATTGTCATTCTAGATGATTATTGACTACAAAGACTGATGTTAGGTCGAGATGATGATGTCGAAGAAAAAGAAACAAGAGGGGGTGAATTGTGTTCTTAAAAAAATTGATGGATTCAGAACACCTATCTTTTTTTTATAAAACCTTTCCATATCCATTAATGATGAGTGAGTATAAAAAATAAATAATTTAAAAGAACAAAACAATGTATAGTGGTTCAGGGTACAAAGATACCCTTGTCCACTCCACCAACACTAAACTCCAAGAGCTTGGAAATTTTCACTAGAATGTCCTCTTATCTGGAGACCTATAAATAAAAAACAACCTAGAGAAGGTATTTGATACCTTAAAAATGATTTTACAGGGCCTTATGGTTCTTTTAAAAGGAACCAAAAATCCACAGCTTAGTGTATTAAACTGACACTTCACCACGACTGAGTATGATCTGTTGAAACTCCAAAAAATCAATAGAGATTGATTTTATTGAGAACATAGTTTATAATTCATAGTTTTATCATAAACTGATAGATGAAACTGATCTTCAATAATTCACAACAGAAAATATATCTTCAACATTGCACAATATTTCTTCAAAGAGCAAAAGAGAGAACACTAGAAAGATGTATAAACATGTATTTCTTGAAAATGTATCTCTAAAAATGATTTATCGATCTTTGCAGAGTAATTTCTAATAATAAGATACAATATAAGTGATAAAAATAGTAGTGAGTCGATCTGATGGATCAAATCATGTATGTATCCAAGGTGTAGCTCTGGAAGAAATGACACACTTATTTTCTTAACACAACTTTTCATTTTATATATATCTTATCCTATTTTTCCTGATAAATATCATCTTGATATTTATATTGTATATCGAACATATCTAGGTAAAACCAACTCCAAAAAATATCACACAATAAATCATGAATATTTGAAGTCAAAATCATTCAATAGAGTCGTAACTTCACGTAAGAATAGAAATGATTCACTCTATTTATTATGATAATTTAAATCAATAATTACGGTCCTTTGAATCTATCAAAAAGTTTATTTGAATATATCTTTACCTTCATTGATACCATTGTGGAAATCATGGATAATATCATAGATTTGAAACTCCGAGGTTGAATAGTCAAACGTAGGGTTCCTTCACACGGTGGCAAAAACTCCAATGTAGGGTTGACAATGTATGGTTGATAAAAAAAGTAGGCTGGATTCACCATAATTTTGTTTCCTTAAACATAGTTTTGTTTATCCATAATTTTCCAATGACCCATACATATTATTTTAAACATAGGGTTTCTAATTCATATGCTATGCTTATTCTAACAAACGAAGTGTATGAATAATGTTTCTAGAATACATTCAAAACAAATCCATAATACTCTAAAAAAAAATTCCCCATATATTAATGAATTGAACATATTTCTAGAATAAATATTTCAATGAATATTAATTTTTTGAAATTTAGTTAAAAACAAATTCATTAGTAACATAAATGTGGGAATTTGTGAGCATCAAAACCAAGAAGAAATTAATTTTTTTTGAATCAAAACATGCTCAACAATCTTCCCCTTAATGATCAAAAAACCTAAAAATAACGTAAAATTAAAAACAATTTTTTCATAACCATCAAATAAGAATACATTTGTCAAAAAAAATTCAAATAATGTTCTCCCCCATTATCCCTTTATAATATTTCTTATACCCTTTATAATATTTCTCATAAATATAAATTTTTCCCCATGTTAAGAATATAATGTTTCTAAGGATATAAAGTAGATAAGGATATATATTTCTCCCCTATTATGAGAAATATCTATTATGAAAAATATCTAAACCAAAACTACTACCCCCCCCCCCCTTTTGTGCCATCAAAAAGATAAGAGTAAAGAGTTAGTTAAAATAAACTCTCCCTAAATTCATACTTCTTTAAAAATATTGATTTGTAATCAAGGAGTATTGAAAATTATTTAATTAATAAAATGATTATTTTCTAAAAAATCCCATAAGTTATAACATATAGGATATTAAATGAATTAATTTTTTTAAAAGAAATGAAAGACTTCTAACTATTTTTTTCACAAGTAATATTTAAAACAAAATTATTATTTACATACAACAATAAACTAATTTAGTTAATGTGGTAACCAAATATTAATTTCATATTTATGTAAAATAAAGAGTTAAAAAATTTACGAAATATCTTATAGAACAAATTCTTACTAAAAAATAATATATGACATTGACTTTAAATAAACAATAGAAAATAAAATTGAATAGTTTGGATGGAGTAAACGGTTGATCTGAGCTTTCTAAACTTCCAACCTTTTCACTTAGAGATTCTAATTTTTTTGAAATTTCTTCAACTATAATTTGAACATCTTCTATTCATTCATATAAAGAAGAAAAACATTGTTCTAATAGAAATACATTCAGCCTATAATGATCTAGCTTAGTAATGACTTCTCTTCTTAGTAACTCCATCTGACATAACATTTCTAACTTGAAAGCTTCAAAGTATCCTTTTGAGATTGAACTATATTTCATATTCTGATATTCCCTTTTTAATGAATCACAAACCATTTTTTATAAAAATTCTTTTTGTAGTTATTAATTCAACTTTCTAGATGCATTTAGATCAGTTTGTAGCTTCACTATTTTTCATTCAAGGCGCACACATTGAACAAAATCCTTTTATAAGACATTTTATATGAAGAGACTTCCAGTTCTTCATCAATTTGAACTTCCTTATTTTTTAGAAGAATTTTCAAATGAATCTTCAACATATGAAACTAAATTTTCTTTTAAAAGATCAGAAAGTTTACCTTTTGATATTTTGTGAGAAATTTGTTCTTCTGAAATTGAAGTACATGACTGATTCATCTTACTGTGACTTGTTTTTAGATTCCTTTGAACAAGATATTTTAAAGAATAATATTGAAACAAAAAAGTTTTAAGAATAATATTATATAATAGGTTCTGACATAATGCATACAATGTTTTATATTTTTTTTGCCGAAAATACAAAATTATCATTACAAATTTAAATTTTTGAAAATACATATTACTTAAGAAACATGTTCCAGTTTTGTAAATAAATGAAATTTTAAGAAAACAAAATATAAATATTTCAATAGCTTTAAACATGGAAAAATAAACTATTTCTTAATTTAAATAATCACTGTATTATAAAAACAATGGTTAAAGAATTTTTTTTAGAAAATTAATTATGCAATAAAAATAGACTAAGACTTGATTCAAAGATTAAAGAAGAGTCTTTATTAAATTATAAGAGATATCACTCTTTCCCAGTGTAAAATATTTAATGCACTAGAAGCATATTGATATATAAAAATGAGACACTTCTTGGATCATTGATTTTAGTACTAAGGTTTTTTTATTATGAACTACATCAGAGTTGATCACTCATTTGATAGATATTTTAATATATCAATCAATTGACCACTTAAATGATTTAATGATTCAACTTAGTGATATAATCTTATGAAACATGAAATACATGTGATTTTTGGTACCCATTTACTTTTGGGTCCAGCCGTGTTAGTAATTAAATTCATAGGTAACCAAACTTTTTTATTTTGAGTAGGGATTCTAATATTCAAGTTAGACAATTATTTTGAGAAATAAACACTTTTAACACCAGAAATTTTAGTTTTTATAAATCAGTAATCATTTATATAATGACCATTAATATCAAAATAAAAACATTTAATGATAGACATGTTTTTTTCTTTTTAAACTTGGAATAAAATAATTCTTATATAATTTTGGGTTTTCTCCATTTATTTCTATTCATTGTTTTCCTTTTTGAATTTTATTTTTACTAAGGATTTGATTTAAATATTTTTTTCCTTTAATTAGCATGTTTTTATCTTTTTTTAAATTATCAACTTTATCCCATAATTATTTAATTTTAGTATCATGAAAATCATAAGAATTTTTAGAAGATTTATATTTTAAATCTATATTATGTTTTGAAAATTTTTTCTTTATCTAATAGAACAATATCATAATATTTTCTAATTTTTCAATGGTATTTATTTAAAGATTCATATTTATTTATAGAGTAAGGAAATACCTATTTAATTCATCCTTAGAAAGTTTTTCACAACTAGATTTTTGAGAATAAGTGGATTATAACTCATCATTATGATCCATAAAACATACCATTTTATTTTTATGTTGAGTCTCAGAATCTATAAAAGATTCATCATACGAAACAAAATAATTTCTCCAGGTGGATTTCCTAATTTTATTGTCCTTTATATTATAATTGGATTCTCTTTGAGCTTTAAGTAAAGTACCTCTATCATTTGTATGGCCTTTTTCTCTTTCATTCACAGCATCTATTTTCTTTAGTCCTTTTCTTTTTCTTTCTATACATTTTTTCAAATTTTCCTACAATATATGATAAGTATTTATCTAAATATGGATGAATTGAATTAGATGATTAACCAATTGTAGTTTTGAGATCATCTTCTTTATGTTATAGATGAGTTTCAACTTCATCATGCATCTCATCTTCATACATCATTAAAACCCCAATCGATTCCTTCATAGCTAAATTTTGTACTGGTATGGACAAATGTATAACTAAAAATCTTCCATTTTAATTAGAGGGTAGTACTCTGAGTAATTTTAATTCTTATTTTGATTGTGAATTTGGATTTCCCAAAGTAGCAACATTATTGACAATCTCTATCATTCTTCCATTCATTTGAGTGATGGTTTCATCCTTATACATTCTGAAAGTATCAAACTTTAGTTTTACAGTAGTGTACATTAATTTTCTAATATTTTTAGTTCCCTCATAGGAAATAACAATAGTCTTCCACATCACTTATACAGTAGGGATTTGAGATACTTGATTGAACTCATCAGTTCCTAAACCACACATAATAGCATTCATGTATTTTGAATTGAAATCATATTCTCTTTCCTAATCATTATTCAAATATTACAAATACTCCTTAGGAATCTCATAAATCTTAACAACCTTTAAATAAACCCTTATTCCAAGATTAAAAAAACATCATATGGGGTTTCCTTCATCCATAAATATCACCATTAAAATAAGGTGCATGAATCATTGACATACCTTCACTAGAATCAACCATTTAAAGATGTATTCATATAAATCTTTAATATAGGATTATTAGAGTCCTGCCTATGATATTTATTATTGATATCAGATAGATCAAAAATAATATTCAAGGATTTCAAAAATGAGAAATATCTCTAATAGAGTCTAGCATGTGATACCAATTGTTAGGTCGGGATGAAAATAATGAAGACAGAGACACAAGAGGGGGTGAATTGTGTTCTAAAAAAACATGATGAATTCAGAACACCTCTCTTATTATGAAGTGAACCTTTCCTTCTCTCTTAAAGATTATTGATCTATGGAAACAAATAAAGGAAAATAACACAACGATGTATATTGATTCAGGTCACAAAGATACCCTCTTCCACTCCACCAATGCTCAACTCCACATGATTGGTGATTTTCACTAGAATGTCATCTTATCTGGAGACCTTAAAAAACTGAGTATAGATAGTTGAAACATTATAAGTATTTTATAGGGTCTTCTAGTTCTTTTACAAGGATCCTAGAATCCACAGTGTAGAACAAGAAGCTGACACTTCACAACAAATGAGTACGAGCAGTCGAAACTCCAATAAATCAAAAAGATTGATTTTATTGGGAAAACAGTTTATAATTAATAATTACAATATCAACTGACAGATGTAATTTATCTTTAATAATGTCCAGTAGCAAATATATCCTTCAAATTGAATAGGATTTATTCAAATAGCAATAGAGAAAACACCAAACAGATGTATAAACATGTATTTATTCAAATTGTATCTTTAAAAAATGTTTTATCAATCTTTGTAGAGGAATATGTAATAATAAGATATAGTAGTAGTGATATAAACAACAATGTGTCGATCTGATAGATCAAAGCATGTATGTATCCATAGTGTATCTTTGAAAACAACGACACAATTGTTTTTTTTAAACACACCTTTTACTTATGAATATCTCCTCTTCTATTTTTTCCAATGAAGAGAATATTGATATTTATGTTGTAGGATGAAAAGCTCCGGGTTATAATAGCTCCACAAATATCGCACAATAAATCATGAATGTTTGAATTCAAAATCATTAAATAGATTCATAACTTCTCATAAGAACAAAAATTATTTATTCTCTTAAATACGACCCTTTAAATCAATCATAATGAGCCTTTGAATCAGTTGAAAAATGAATTTGAATAGATATTTACTTCCTTCTAAACTGATATCATGGATAATATCATATATTTAAAACTCCAACATTGAATAGTCAAACGTAGGGTTCCTTCACGTGATGAAAAAACTCCAATTTAGGGTTGACGACATATGATTGATCACAAAAATAGGTTTGATGTACCATACATTTGTTTCCTAAAATTTAGGTTTTCTTATCCATACTTTTACAACAGTGTTGGGTACATGATCTATACACATTATTCCAAACATAGTGTCTTTGAACCATATGATATTCTTATGCTAACAAAAGTAGTGTATGAATTTTGTTTCTAGAATACATTTAAAACATGTCTAGAATACTTCAAAAAATATAACCTATAGATCAATGAGTTGAATATATTTACAGAATAAATATTTCAACGAATATTAGTTTACAAAAATTCACTTAAAAGAAAATCCATTAGTAACATAAATATGATCATTTGTGGGCATCGAAACCAAAAAGAAATTAATAAAAATGTTGAATCAACTCATGCTCAACAACAGGTTGATAATGTAGTAATATTCGATATTCTTCACTATACAGATGACCATGTTTTTATTCAAAGGTTCCTTAAGGAATGACATGAGAAGTCTTGTTCACACTTATAGTGAATGTTTTACACTTAATCATGTGATAAGTGGGGCCCAGAATTATATATCCCTTGAATGAATTGATGGGTATTGAGAGAAAAAATAGGCTGGGTTTTGGAATATGCCCCATCCCACAATAGTATAATGTCTTTTCATAAGGCCTTGATAATAGGTTTTCGATATCCAACATTATCACTTACATAAGTATGAAATTAATATTATTGATATCAATGTTTTTATTTATTTTCATGGATATAAAATGCTATCAATTTCAAGTTGATAATGGTTTCATGTTGTATACATATTCCTGCTATAATATTTATGCCATGTTTATTTCATGATTGCTTCATTTGTATGGTTTCTCGTACTGAGCATTTGAGCTCACCCCTCTCAGGTTTCCAATTCCATATGTTATGATTAAAAGTAGTACATGTGACCTATTTAGAATTATAACATGTGTGGAAGAATTTATGAGAGACCACTACTATATATTTGGGTTTATCCAGCACTAGCCTTTATTAGTGTTAGCTAAAAGCATTGATAAAGGCCACCTTTATCATTGCTACAAAAAAGCACTGATAAAGGTACCATTTATCTATGTTAAAAAAGTACTGATAAAAACCCCCTTTATCAACATTTTTTTAGTATTGATAAAGTGCTGATAAAGGCTGTCATTATCAGTGCTAGAAAAAATCACCAATAAGGGGCATTATTTATCAGTGCTAATAAAGTGCTGATAAAATCTATCCTTTATCTATACTTTTATTTTAGTGTTGATAAAAGACATCTTTTATCTGTGTTTTTTTAGCACTGATGAAAGATATATTTAATAAAGAAAAATTATTAAACATCATATATAAATATATTAAAATATTAATATTGATATAAATATAATATATTTTATTAAATATGATTTATTGAAGAATGAATATGCATCCACCCATAATATATAGGATATTTATGAAATTAGGTTATAAATAATTAAAAAATAATATTAATTAATAATTTACCAATTGTTACCGAGTAATAGTCATTTAATAATAATTGGATGACATAAAAATTCAATAAATTGATGAATGATCTAAGATAAGTTGAAAATATGACTTAAGTTTCAAACAGCCATAACTTTTGATCTAGATGTCTTGTTTGATCTCTACCATATATAAAATCAAAGCCTGTAAAGAGATCTATTCCCTTTTAATATGAGGTTGGGGGTCTCAGTCATTGTTTTTGTAATGTCCCGGTTCCAAGTGCTTCCCAAAGGTGCCCCGTACCAGGTTGGTCATATGGCCTCAAGTGCATTTCTCTAAACTCCAGAGGCCGTCGACTAGTAGTGAGGGCCTTGGGAGTGATAGTGGGGAAACGATGCCCTCAAAGGCAGAGAAACATAGTGGAATAACAATAATAAACAACAGTGGAAGCAGTAATACCATACAAAAAAAGTAAACAGCGGAAGACTGATAGTATAAACAACTACAACATATATATATATAAATAATGATGCATGTCACAAGTATCTAGGAAAACAGCCAAACAAGTCATGATGCTGGAAATACATCACTAAAACCAAAGTACTGAAAATAGTAAATAACTCCAACAGTATCGCAAGCCTCATCTTGGTTTCATGCTCTCCAACTCCAATAGCAATCAAGTACCTGATGTAGAAGGGCGCTTGCCCTTATCTATACCCGCAACCATATAATCTGTATGGGCTGAAAAGAATGACCCAAACAGGGTGTGAGACGAATCCTAGTAGGAAACCTCCAAAAGATCTGTGCCTAACTGTCAGTGAATATATATATAGCAGACAATATGAAAAATGAAGCAATAAACAAGGAAGTACTCAAAAGTAAACAATCCTACAGTTTCCTATTACACTCATTTACATTTATTAATTATTCAAACCATTGAATAATGAAATCCTGGGATCTAATCTAAGCTTTGTATCCCCTGTGTAAAAGAAAAACAGATGTCTTAAAAGACCATCTTACAATCAAGTAAGACCGAGTCCAAGATTTTGCTTTGGATTGGAAAGTTCGTCACAATCAATCAATCATTCACAAGCAACCCTCTGGGAAAGTTCTCACAGTCTAACCCCTATGGTTCAACATATCATCAATTCAATAAAGATATAACGACTCTCTGGGAAAGATCGTCTAACCCCTTTGGTCTCACAAAAACAAAGACTCTCTGAGGAAGCACTCGTCGTCAATTCCCCATGTGGTGTTTTAACGGTAAACTACAGAATCTCTGAGGAAGAACTCAACATCAATTCCCTCTATGGTCTCGTAACAATATACTATAAACACTATGAGGGAGCACTCACTGTCAATCCCCCATATGGTCTCTCAATGTAAATATATCTGACACTCCGAGGAAGCCCTCAACATCAATTCCTCATATAGTCTAACTACACCAGGTTCTCACAGCCCTATGTAATATAATCGTACACAAATGATATCCAGCAGCCCAATGTAATCTCAACTACTACAAGGATAAGCAGCTACAATGCATATCACATGCATTTAACCAGCAGCAACAAGAAGCAATCAATTCCAACCTAACAAGCAAGACAAGGAAACAAGGTCTGCCTCACAGGCAACCTGGACCAAATGGACATAAACATCCAAACAAGGAAACGGACCCACGAGGTGTCCCCTAAACATGAAATCTAGCATAATATATCAACGAAAACTCATAATCTATCAATTAATCTAAAGCTGATGATAACAGGGTTCAGTTCCTTAACACAAAATACCCGAATCATGGGTAATCAGCACTTAGGCATATATAACTCAAAGAAAAACTCTAAAAGAAAACAAACCACCTACCTCAACGTTGAACGAAGAAAACTCTCGAACGTCGGCCCTTGAATCGGCCTAGAACATTGTAGATCTACAAAAAGGTCAAAAATGTTCAACCTTGGATAACTCAAGAGAGAGGAGAAATCAGGAAGAGATGCTCTAGGAAAAGAGAGAACTCAACGGTGGGAGTCCAACGCAATCGACGGTGCCTCAATCTGAGCTCGGACGGAGGAACGGGAGGCGCTCGAAGATAATCGGTCGTACACCGCTCTCTTTGTACGAGACACGGGAAGAAAAGACAAGTTCACGAGATGAGATGCGACCCCCGTCCGATTAATCAAATAAAAAAAATTAAACTACGTGTTCATTTAATGCACACATCGTGTGCATGCCTCAACCAGCCCCCGCTTTATGCAGTCCACACGGCCATGTACTTGGCCGTTACACGACCAGTACGCGTCTACACATGGAAACCGGGTACACGGCGTGTACTCAAGAGTACACGGCGTGTACTTAGAAAATGTAAAAATTCTTTCTTTTTCCACAAAACATCCAAAATCAAGATCTATACCTGAAATGAAGATTCAGGTTCTTACAGTTTTTAAGTCAAAAAGTCCTAGAAGGCCTATAAATGTGAGTTTTTAGTTGGGATACCCTAATTTTTAATATTGTATAAGATTTCAGCTTCGTTTAAGTGGTCTTATTATACTTTTTCAGTGGAGATTGAATTTATTTTCAGGGCTTAAATTCATATAGATATTACGGTTTTGAAATTTTATCATTTTTCATATTGTAGTTTTATTTTTAATTAAATATATGCATGTTTTCTTATATTTACATATAATAAATCAATTGACCAAACAAATATTTAAACTTATTTACATAAAAATGCATTTTTAAATATATATAGGCCGTATACAAATAAATATTTATTATTCATTTTATTTTAAAAAATTATCCATTTTATTTACCTTATAAAAATGCATTAGTATATATATATGCCTATCAAGTAATGTCTATATGTAAGTATGTGTTTGTCAATAAAAAATATATATTTATGTATATATTATAATATATGTAAATTAATACATATATGTAAATATTTGTGTGTGTATGTATGAAATATAAATGTGAACGTGTGTGTGAATATGTGTGTGTGCGTGTGTCAATATTGTATAAATACATCATATATAAATGTATTTTTAGAAATATACCATTATCATTAAATATTGTATAAAAACATATTTACAGTAAATATTTATAAATACATTATAAAAAATTTATATCTAAATCTACAATTAAATGTAAATATGTATAAATATATATGTAAAAATAAAGTCATAAATATATATGTAAACATATAGACATATAAATATATATGCAATGTATAAAATTTATATCTAAATATACAACATATAAACATATTTTAAAAATGTATTTAAAAATAATTATATAAATCATATGGAATTAATTATTATCCATTATATTTAAAACAATATTTAACCTTTTTATTTACATTATAAAAATATATGTATATATATATATACTTATACAAATGTTTATATAATATTTACATATACATATGTGTGTGTATTAATAAAAAAATATATATTTATTATTATATTCAAATATATGAAAACGAATATTAATATATAATATATATTATATTTAAATATATATAAGTATATATATATATATATATATCACATACACACACAAGCATATATTTTATAAATGTATTTAAAAATAATTATATAAATATATGAATAAAAAAGATGTATGTAAATATATATAAATAGAAAGATCATAATATATATAGTGAAACACACTTGGTGGCGTGGTAAAGGCGTTCAAATTGCACAAGTTCCAAAGACCGAATCCGTGCATGCACGTGGATAAACAGGACGCTTGGCGGCAGAAAAGTGATGAAAGCCCCCACCCCCACCGAGTGCTGAGAAAGAGGAGGGTGTGAGTTCCATGTAGGGGGTTGGTGGTCGTGGCTACATAGCGCTGACCAATTTCGAGCAATGACAAAGGTGGGTTGCGCTCCAATGATAATTTTTTTTTTCAAATTTTATCAATGCAAAAAAATGATGATTAAGGAGGTCCTTATAAGCATTTTTTAAACGCTTATAAAGACCAACTTTTAACACCTCTTAGATTAACAGTTTTTTTTAGCGTTGATAAAACCAATTTCTGGCGATTTTAAAAACATGATATTTAGTAGTGAATATTGAAGACTCGTTATGGATTAAGTAGTTTCATATATAATGGAAAAAATGTCTTCTTGATACAAAGAACATGGTCTTATTTAGTTTATAATTTGTTTTAATTATGTAAATCTCTAAAACTGAAAAGATCCTTAAGACGTAATAGATGCAATAATGGTTATTAATTATGTAATTATAGATAGTTATATCCAAAATTTTAAACCTTGGGATTGGAGAAGAAGATGTAAGGGCTTTTGAAAAGGGGGAATAAACTGGCTAAAGTGCCTTTTGCATATTCTCCAATAACTGCAACACTAATATGGAAGGCGAGGCTTTTGAGATAATCCCACTTTGCAGTAAGAGAGAGAGGAGAATAGAAGGAAGAGAAAAAGATAGAAAACGGCACCCCACCCACTGCCTGCTAAAGGCAGAGGCCTTGGACGTGCGCGGTTAGGGTGGGGAAAGATGGAGAGGCGGCGACAGGGATATTCTCTGACCTTGCTCGCTGGACAAAACGAAGAAACAGTCCAAAAAAGTCATCCTTTTTTTTTAAAAAAAATACCTCATTCACGTACTTCTAAATCTATCTCTAAAAAAATGCTGCGAGTCTATCTATTTGGCTGAAAACACTCTCTTTCTCGCGTATGGACGATGAGGGCCCATAACTTTGGTACGTGAACAGTAGTGGGGCTTACTTTGTTGTCGTTTTGGGTCCGGAAATGGTGGCAGGTCGAGCATATACAATGATGCGATCACCCAGACTATGTTATACATTGTTGATCATGTTGTTTAACAGATTAACAGGTTCAATACATATAATATTGATAGAGCTGCACTGTGTCAATTCATATCCAAAGGATCCACCTTCTAAACCGATCTCCACCGGAACAAGGTTCATTAAACCTATGTCATTGTACTAGGACAATGTTCATTAAATCTAAACTCCTAATTACTTGGACAACAATACCACCTTAGTCAAACTATGGGTCATGTTTATCAAATATTTGTATCTTATTGACAGGCACTGCCATAGTCTCAATAACACGCTAAAAAAGTGTAACATAATATCTATGTGCTTTCACCTATCATCGAAAACATGATTTTTGGATAAGTGCAGTGTTGACCGATCATCACAATACACATCTATATTACCTTAAGATAAAGAAAATTCATTTATCACCTCTTTTAACAAAATTGATTCCTAAATTGATTCGGTTAAAAATATATATTCCGCCTCAGTGGAGGACAAGACAACTCACAAAACCCAAAAATAGATTTTTGCGTATCAACATTTGCACCATAGTGGAAATCAATAAGGCCCACTATATCATTATCATAATAATTGTTATTTCCAAAACAAATACACAACTCACAAGACAAGGGACATACCACGACACCTATTTTAATGTATGCCAATGAGGTTTCAATACTACAAAATAGGTTTTCAACAACGCTAGAAATAGTCTTTATTAGCGCTAGAAAAGCGCTGACTAGCTAAGCGGGATTAAAAGCCATAGTCTTTTATTAGCGCTAAAAGGACGCTGATAAAAGATCCATTTATCAGCACTAAATAAACGTTGATAAAAATCTATTTATCAGTTTTTTTTACACCGTTGAAGGCCACATTTATCAGCGCTTATAAAAGCACTGATAAAGGATTTTATCAGCGCTTATAGAAGCATTGGTAAAGTGTACCTTTATAAGCGTTGAAAATGTGTCCTTTATCATTACTTTTAAAAGCGTTGATAAAAGGTCATATATTAGTGTGCTGCAACACCACACTGTAGCACCAGTGCAGTGTGCAGCAACAACACACAACACCACCAGTGATGTGCACTGTAACAGCACACCGCCGCACCAGAAAAAGACCAGATATCAATAAAGAGTCTCAATACAGAATTTAAATGAAACGAAATTTACAACACAAATATAAAAAACACTATATTATAAACGTTTCAAACATTGGTTTATATAATTACATAAATACAAATTATTACATATGTTCAAAAACATCAATGTTCCTTTGTCTTTTAATCCTGACCCCGACTCATGCTATTTCCGAACAAACCACCTCTGCTCAAGCAAACGAACACACCTGTATAAGAAAACAATTTTTATGTTAGTAATAATATAAAGAAAAAAATTAACAGAAAGGGTTAATTTTACTAAAATTAATGTCAATTTTAAATAAAAATACGCACTTGAGTCATACCGGTCACACCGTGGGTCGGATTGAGGTGCAGCTGATTCCTAACGGCTGAAATGACTTATGAATTGTTTTTCCTAAAGTATCAAAACAATCCAAATGCATTTTCTTAGTTTTGAGTATGTTAGTTGTCTTTTTTACTAAAATGCCATTTTAAACTAGAAACACGCACTTTTAACTCTTTACGATCACATCGTGTATTAGTTTGATATGAAACAAATTCCTACACACCACAAATGGCTTATTAATCATTTTCCTAAATAATCAAGAAAATCTGAGCACGTTTGATCGTTTTTCAGTGAGTGACACTTTTTGAACTAAAATGTTTATTTTAAACTGATAACGGATCCTTTAATCCATACCAGGAACATCATGTATTTTATTGAGGTTCAGTTGATTCATACATGTCACAAATGACTTATGGATAGTTTTCGTAAAGTATCAAACAATCCAAATGCATTTGATCGGTTTTGAGTAGGTTAGTTAATCATTTTACTAAAATTGATGTCAATTTTATATAAAAATACACACTTTGAGTCATATCGGCCACACCATGGGTCATATTGCAGTGCAGATCATTCCTACACATCTCAAATGACCTATGAATCATTTTCCTAAAGTATCAAAACAATCCAAATGCGTTTGATTAGTTTTGAGTACGTCAGTTGATTTTTTTACTAAATTGCCATTTTAAACTAGAAACACACACTTTTACTCATTCCGATCACATAGTGTGTCGGTTTGACGTGACAATAATTCCTACACATAAAAATTGACTTATGAATTTTTGTCCTAAATTATCAAGAAAATCTGAGCGCGTTTGTTTAGTTTTCATTGAGTGCCACTTTTTGAACTAAAATGTCGATTTTAAACCGATAACAGACATTTTTAGTCATACCGGCTACATCATGTATCAGATTAAAGTGCAACTAATCCCTAAATATTGGGAATTACTTATGTATCATTTTCGTAAAGTATAAAAAATAATACAAATGAATTTGCTCAGTTTTGAGTAGGTCAGTTGTCCATTTTAGTAAAATTGATGTCAAATTTAAATAAAAAATATGCACTTTGAGTTATACCAGTCACCCCATTGGTTGGATTGAGGTGTAGATGATTCCTACATGTCTCAAATGACTTATGGATCATTTTTCTAAAGTATAAAAACAATCTGAATGCATTTTCTCAGTTTTGAGTATGTCAGTTGTCTCTTTTACTAAAATGTTATTTTAAACTGGAAACATGCACTTTTGACTCATTTCGATCACATCGTGTATTGGTTTGACATAAAAACGATTCCTACACATCAAAAATGACTTATAAATCATTTTCCTAAATAATCAAGAAATCCCGAGCACATTTGATCAGGTTTCAATGAGTAACACTTTTTGAACTAAAATATCGATTTTAATCTGATAACGAACACTTTCAGTCATACCGGGCACATCATCTATCATATTAAGGTGCGACTAGTCCCTACAAGTCACAGATGACTTCTGGATTGTTGTCGTAAAGTATCAAATTAATCAGAATGTGTTTTCATGATTTTGAGTAGGCCAGTTGTCCATTTTACTAAAATTGATGTCAAATTTAAATAAAAACACGCACTTTGAGTCATACCGGTCACACCATGGGTTGAATTGAAGTGCAGCTGATTCCTAAACATCTCAAATGACTTATGAATTGTTTTTCTAATGTATCAAAACAATCTAAATTTCTTTTCTTAGTTTTGAGTACATCAGTTGTCTTTTTTACTAAAATGCCAATTTAAACCGGAAACACATTCTTTTGACTCATTCGAATCACATCATGTATCGGTTTGATGTGAAACCGATTCCTACACGTCAAGTGACTTATGAATTGTTTTCTTAAATTATCAATAACATCCTAGTGTATTTGATCAGTTTTCAGTGAGTGACTCTTTTTGAACTAAAATCTAGATTTTAAACTAATAACAGACACTTTCAGTCGTATTGGGCACATCATGTATTGTCACACCCCGACCTCAGATACCACTTATTTTATTATTCCTTGGCTCTGAATATTTTTCCCGATTGAGGTTCGGGTTGAGTCCTGGGTTAGATTCTCATGTTTGATAACTTCAGGGAGAGTTTATTGCCTGCGCACGGTTGGCGTACGATCTGGCAGACCATAAGACCGAACCGCACGGCCTGCTCGGTGTCAGAAAATAATAAAATTAGTTTTAAAATAAAAATAAAATTTAAGGAATGATTAATTATAATAATAATATTATTATGATAATAATAATAATTGTTATTGTTATTATTATTCAGAAAAATGATTATAATAATTATTAAAAATTTTATTATAATATTATTGGTATTATTATTTTTATTATGTTATTATTATTAGTAACATTATTATTATTATTATTGTTATTATTATTATTATTATTATTATTATTATTAATATTATTATTATTATAACTTTATTTATTTATTTATTATGGAAACCCTAATTGGGTCTATCTTCTTCCCCTACCCCCTTCAGGCGTGACCCCCTGGTTTTCCCTATGCGCGCACGTGAACAACCCAGCCCGGACACACCCATGCGCACCGTCCCTCTCCCGGAAGCCCGACCCCCTGCTTCACCCTAGTCCGGCACGGCCCGACCCCCTACTTCACCCTGCTCCGACGCGGCCTGACCCCCCTGCTACGCCCTGCTTCGGCCGCACTGCCCTTCCCGGCCGCGACCCCCCTCACTGACACCATTTCTGACCGTCTCCCTCTCCAGCGGTGGCACTTTCTACTCCTCCAGTGTGTTTGCCTTTCATGTTTGGGGGTTTTTCTTCAATTTGGCTAAACCCTAACTGTGGGGTTTTTCTTGGGTTTTAGGGTGTGCGAAGGCTTCCTCAGGTTGTCTTCGGGTTTGTTCGAACATCCGCTGCCTAAGGAAAATAGGAATTGGCTCATCTCAGCTTACCGATGCTGATTGGGGTAATGTTTTAAACCCTCTGTTTTGTTTTACACCATTAATTTGTTACTCTTAAGGTATATTGAGTCTCTAAACTTGATTATAGGGAGTTTTAATCATCTTTGGTGGTGCACAAACAAATGCACAGGTATATGTATATATATATATATCTCGAGCGTATTCCCTCATAACATGGAGAATACACGTCATGGACTAATATATATATAAGGGTGTTTGTGTGTGCGAGTGCGGAGCGGTTCCGAGTAGTCCCCACCTTTTTTTGTCAAGTGGTGAAGTGTCTCGACTTGGTCCGCTCCCTTGTTGAGGTAGGTTTCCTAAGCCCGCACCATTAATTTGAAATACATAATAACTCAATTTCTTTAAAATGTGTTTTACATTTATGTATTATTATTATGATTTGCGAATTGGTTGTAGTTGTTAGAAATATTTATTTGTTTTACATAATTTATCCAAGATTGCATCCCATGTTTTTCATATTGAAACATATCTTCAACATTGTTTGGAAGTAGTGATGTATTTCTAGTGCTCAATTGGTTTTAAATGTTGAATATAAAAAAAATTGGTTTCCTAAATGATTTTAGTGTGTAATAAGTATTTCTAATGGGTTGCTTCGATTTATGCATGTTTCAAGCTTGCACCTAAATTTGTGGTGCCTTGGTTGTGTAATTGTGCTTTTAAATGGGTTTGGAACATAAGGGTATTATGCAATAGTGTTTTTCTAAAAAGTTAATATTTATTGTAATGTAGTGAAGCCATTTTTGCATTGTATATTAGAAAATGGTGTTTTATATCTTCTTAAAAATGGTTCTGGAAATGCAGTTAAGTGTATTTTGTGGAAATTAAATGTGTTGGTTAAGTGTGTTATTTAAAACTTGACTTGTTTGGAACCTTGAAGCGTAGTTTAACAATTAAATGACATGAAGGCCCATTTGGTACTTTTTAGGTGTGTTGTGTGTTTTTAAACTGGAATTGGAAATGGTTTTAGAAAGTGAATTTGATTTGGAAAATGTAAAGGTTCGTATGGTTAGTGCCTGTGGAAGTGGCGTCTCATTCTGTTATAGAAATGGTTGGGAATATTCTTATGATATAATTGAGTGATATTATTAAAGGCTAGTTTAGAACCTTATGTCATTTTTGGATGTGGAATTTGGTTTTGAAGTGGTTTTGAAAGTGCGAATGCCCGATTGGAAACTTAAATTACATTATGAAATGATTTTAATGTTTATGTAAAATGAAGGCCTAGTTGGCACCTTCAACGATATGAAATATGTATATGTATATAATGGGCACCCTTATCTAGGATTTTCCATTATGGGTTGTCGTATAGGGGATGTCGGTGTTTGGGGTAGGTATGTGCGCTGACAGTAGGTAAGGGTAGTCATGCGTGTGAGGGCCTCCTACTGACACAATATATTATTATCATGGGTTTTCTAGGTGTCTTTTAGAGGGACGAGTGATGGTTGCTGATCAACCCCGATTAGACGGGTTGGTACCCTCCTAGAATTGTTGACATACCAGGAGGGTTGTGCCACTTGTAAGGCTAGGTTAGGGCAACCAGTTGGTTATTGACTTAGGGGCATCACCATATGCTGATAGGTGGTTCTGAACCGAGTAAGTATATGGATTGCTTTTAATGATATTTAGGAAATTCCCATGATTACACAGGTATATGTTCCTGCTTCTTTTGTGGCACTTTTGGTTATTTGAACTCATGACACCTTTACTTTGTGTTTCATATTTAAAACACCTGCTCTAGCATTAATTGTCTTTGAAAGGAACTTATTGAAATGACATACATGCCTTGGAAATTGTTTTTGGAAAGTGAAATGAAAAAGGGTTTTTTAAAAGTAAAAGTCCATTACTTATTTTGGTAAAATAATGAAAACCATATATTTATATATCCTATTTCAAACTAGAAGATATGGTTTTCACTTTAAAGGTGAGGTATAGGACGTGGTTTATCTTTGGAATCTGTACTGATCATCTCGCTGCTAATGCCTACTCTATATTTTCAGTTTTAGGTTCTCCCAATTTTGGATCGCTCTGGGAGCGAGTGTGGTTTCGTGGTTGGTGATGACCCATTAGGTCATCTGGAGGTATGTTTAGCTATTTAGTTTTATTCTCTGTCCACTTCTAGAGTTTACTTTTATTATTTTGTGTAGTCTTGTTTATTTATTTATCTTTTATGGTCCAAATCATTCCCAATAGCTTTATTTTGATGTCCGATAGTAGTTGTCAGCCCATGGGGATCGGGAATGCCCCTTATGCCATGTCGCGGGCTGGATCGGGTGACCGATTCAGGGTCGAATCAGGATGGTTCATGAAAAAATGATATTAGAGCCATGTTCCTGTTATTTGGGGTGTCTGGTAGATGTATATTAGGAATGTTTTGACTTGGGAGGTAGGTGCAGGAAGAGCGTCGTGAACTCTTGCTCACACTGATCCTCAAGTTACCTGGGGTAGTCCGAGATTCAAGACTTTTATCTTTGTTTTGGATTGAGGGATGACAATGGAGTCAAGCCGTTGTTACATCGTGATCTCACATGGAGTAGTGACCAATGCGGAGTCCAAGTACACAGTTTATGTTTCTCCTAGTTTTTGTTTCCTTCTTAGGGCATGGCTCACTACCATGTCACTGGGTTAAGAATAACTACTAATTCCTCTCTCCGGTAGTCAGCTGTAAGTGGCACTTTGTCTTGGTTTTGTTGGATGTAAGTGTGTTTTGGAATTGAAAGTGGTTTTGAAATGAAAATGTTTTCCTTTAAATGGATTTAAATTGGTAATGAATTGGTTTGGGTACAACCTTGGGTACTCCTTATTAACATTTTCACATGTGAGGGTATGTATGGAAAGTTCGTGTTGGCGCCTATAGATGAAAGTGGATGAACACATGTTAAATGGTTCATGGGATTACATTGGTGTGTATTTGAAATTAAAGGCTTGAACTTATTTTTATAAAGTGATTTTGAAAGGGGGAAATGATTTTGGAGACTGAATTTGGTTTAAAAAGTAGGGTTTGGTATTTTGAAAGTGTCCTTAGAAGTAGGTTGTTTTTTAATTTAAATTATAAAGGGTGAATTTTGAAAGATATGTTTTTGGTTGTGTTTTTATTTGTTTGGGTTTTGAGCCGGTCATTTTGGATCAGGATGTTTCTTTTAATTGTACTTCGATTTGATAACGATTTTGATTTTGATTTTTCGTGATTTTTTGGAATGTGCCACCCATAAAGGTCCCTCAAAGTTCTAATGAGTCATTCATAGTTTTTGAGTTTTATTGGGTGTTGCCTATCTTTCACAGTATTGGAGGTCTATTAGAGGTAGATATATAAATTAAAGAGGTATAATATGTCTTCAAGGTGTTGGAAACTCCCTAGGTTACCAGGGTTAGTTCTATTTTGGAGTTGTTCAAGATTCCAGTTTTGGATCAGTGGAAGTTGGTTATCCCATCTTCATTGAAAGTTTAGGCGAAATGGGAAATGTTTGATTCCACCTTCCTCTAAGGGTTCCTACCTAAGGAGGTGAAGTTGAGGAAGGTGGCATAGTTTTGGGATGTTCGGTAGGGTCAGTGGTTGGTAGAAGTTTACATTGACCTCCTTAAAGAGATGGTTTACGGGGTGTAGTCCTTAGTGGTTAGAAATATAGAATCACTTATTGTCCATAAGGGATACCTATATGGAATGAAGTGTAATCTAAAACAAAATTTTTCCAAGGAGTCTTATATATTATCACATCCATCTAAAGTCATGCACTTGATGTGGCCATTCGGGTCACCAGGGGAAGTCCTATATGATGCATTTCTTGAAGGAGTTGCAACTGAGGGATGCCCGTGCTTGACTGTGAGGCAGGAGATGCTTTAGCCATCAGATCCCCAACCTCTAGTCTCGGGGTGAAGCTCGTACACAATCACAGTTATCAGGGGAATGTGATACATTTTCTTAGTTCTTTATCTTTCATCTTGGAATAGAGACATGTGGGGTTTCCTTATGCTTTCCCCTTCCATTGTAAGTTCATCATGTCATTGTAAGGTTATTGTGGATTTATTTTGGTTATTATCCAATCATTTATAACTACTTGAATGTGGATTTCAGATTCGTTTGTTTTTCTTAGGGGATGTTTGGACCTCACATGGGTTGGTTCCATTTTTGGTTCTAGTTGTTCTCATTTGGAGTTGTAAGTGTTTGGGAATATCAATATTTGAAGGTGTGTTCGTGTTTGATGATTGGTTAAAATTTATTTTGTGGGTTTTCCCTGGTGTTGGGAATCTAATTCTGGTGGTGGTGTGGTTCTTCTCATGCTAGGGGAGTTGGATAAAGTTCATTTCGGGAGTTCCTAGCCTCTTTGGGGGTGTTTTTTCAGTTGTTATGGAGAAAGGGTTGTGACGGTTCTCTCATCCCGGTGCCCCAGTTTGTTGGGTTCCCTTTTAGTGGGTTTTCTGTTTAAGTTTTGGTGGTATGGTTTGGTGGTGCAGGAAAATAGAAGGATTTCGGGTTGGGAGTTCCGTAGTTTCTGGTTGAGATGGTGGTGTTGTTGGGTTTTGAAACTCCGATGCTAGTTGAGTCATTATGGTGGGGGAGAACCCCCTCATGTTCTCCCCTCATTCTCTTGCTATGGTTTCTTCTTGATCGGTCAGGTATGCCTTGTAGAATGAATAGTCACCCTGAGGTTTTTGGTCTCCTCTTGGTTGTGATGGGGCATATACTCAAATTTTTGTTGACTTTTGGCTTGGTGACTTTCTGAGGGTAGAAAGTGTCTACGGTGGGGAGAACTGTCACACCCCGACCTCAGATACCTCTTATTTTATTATTCTTTGTATTTGATTTTTTTTCTTATTTGAGGTTTGGGTTGAGTCCTAAGTAAGATTGTTGGATTTTAAAACTTCCAGGAGAGTTTTTGGCCTACACATGGTTCGCGTACAGTCTGGCAGACCGTCCGGCCAAACTGCGTGGCCTGCTTGGTGTTATAAAATAAAAAAATTAGTTGTAAAATAAAAATAAAGTTTGAGGAATGAAAACTAATAACTATAATAATATTATGATTATGATTATTATTGTAATTATTGTTAAGAAAAATGATTATAATTATTATTAAATTTTATTATCATTATATTATTGGTATTATTATTATTATTATTATGATTATGTTATTATTATTATTATTAACAATATTACAATTATTATAACTTTATTTATTTATTTATTATGGAAATCCTATTGGTTCCATCTTCTTCCCCTACCCTACTTCCATGAGGTGCGACCCCCCATGGTTTTCCTTATGCGTGCACGACCAACCTAGCCCAGATACCCTCATACGCACCCTCCCTCTCCCAGCAGCCCGACCCCCAACTCCACCCTTCTCTGATGTGGCCCGACCCCTACTCTTCCCTACTCCGGCACGACAAGACCCCCTCCTCCGCCCTGCTCCGACATGACCCGAACCCCTGATCTTCCCTACTTCATCAGCACCGTCCATACCAGTCGCGACCCCCTTACCAGAGCCATCTCCGGCCATGTCCCTCTTTGGTGGATGCACCATCTCTTCCTTTTATATGTTTTCATTTCATGTTTTGGTGGTTTTTCTTCAATTTGGCCAAACCTCAACCATGGGGTATGTTTGTGTGTTTTTCTTGGGTTTTAGGGCATACGAAGGCTTCCTCATGTCATCTTTGGGTGTGTTCCAACATCCGCTGCCTAAGGCAAAGCAGAATTGGATCATCTCAGCTTGCCGATGCTGCTTGGGTTAATGTTTTAAACCATTTGTTTTGTTTCACACCCTTAATTTGTTACTCTTAAGGTATATTGAGTCCCTAAACTTGATTATAGAGAGTTTTAATCATCTTTTGTGGTGTGCATGCACATGCACTTTCACATGCATAGGAATGTATGTATATATATATATATATCTCACTCGGGTATATTCCCTCATAGCGCGGGGAATACACACCTTGGACTAATATATATATATATATATATATATATATATATAGACACACACACACACATAAGGTTTTATTTATGTCTAAGTGAAGAGCAGTTTTGAGTGGTCACCGCTTTTTTTTTCAAGCGTCAAAGTGTCTCGGTTTGGTCTTCTCCCTTGTTGAGGTAGGTTCTCTAAGCCCGTGCCTTTAATTTGAAATCCATAATTTCTTGATTTCTTTAAAATTTGTTTTATATTTATGTAGTATTCATATGATTTGTGATTTGGTTTTAGTTTTTAGAAATTGTTATTTATTTGTTTTACATAATTTATTCAAGCTTTCAGCTGAGGTTTTTCATATTGAAACATGTCTTCAATCTTGTTTGGAAGTAGTGATGTATTTCTAGTGGTCAATTGGTTTTAAATCTTGAATAAAAAAATCATTTTCCTAAATGGTTTTTAGTGTGTAATTAATATTTCTAATGGGTTGGTTTGATTTATGCATGTTTTCAATCTTTCACCTAAATGTATGGTCCCTTGGTTATATAATTGTGCTTTTAAATGGTTTTGGAACTTAAGGGAATTATGAAATAGTTTTTTTTCTAAAAATTAAATATTTCATGTAATGTACTGAATCCCGTTTGACATTTTATATTAGAAAATAGTGTTTTATATCTTCTTATAAATGGTTCTAGAAATGTGGTGAAGTGTATTTTTTGTAACTTAAATGATTTGGTTAAGTGTGTTATTTAAAAATTTACTTATTTGGCCCCTTGAAGTGTAGTTTTACAATTAAATGACATGAAGGAAATTTTGGTACTTTTTAGTTGTGTTTTGTGTTTTTAAATTGGAATTGGAAATGGTTTTAGAAAGTGATTTTGATTTAGAAAATGTATGGGCTCGTATGGCTAGTGCTTATGGAAGTGGTGTCTCATTTTTTTATAAAAATGGTTTGGAATATTCTTATGATATATTTGAGTGATAGTATTAAAAGACCGGTTGGCACCTTATGTTATTTTTGGATGTGGAATTTTTTTTGAAGTGGTTTTGAATGTGTGAATGCCCGATTAGAAAATTAAAGTACTTTATGAACTGATTTGAATGTTTATGTGAAATGACGACCTAGTTGGAACCTTCAACAATGTGAAATATGTATATATATATATATAATAGGAACCCATATCTAGGATTTACCTTTATGGGTTATTGTATAGGGGATGTACATTTTTGGGGTAGGAAAATGTGGTCATGACAGGTTAGGTGAGTCACACGTGCGAGGGCCTCCTACTTACACAATTTATTATTATCATGGGTTTCTTGGGCATCTTTTAGAGGGTCGAGTGACAGTTGCTGATCATCCCTGATTATATGGTTTGGTACCCTCCTAGAGTTGTTGATAGGAAAGGAGGGTTGTGCCACTGGTGAGGATAGGGTAGGGTATCCAGTTGGTTATTGACTTAGGGGCATCACTATATGCCAAGAGGTGGTTTCGAACCGAGTACGTCTAGGGATTTCTTCTAGAGATGTTTTGGAAATTATGATGATTACACAATTATATGTTCCTGCTAATTTTGTGGTACTTTGGGTTATTTAAACTCATGGAACCTTTACTTTGTGTTTCATATTTAAAACACCTACTATAGCATTAATTTTATTTAAAAGGAACTTATTGAAATGACATACATGCCTTGAAAATTATTTTCAGAAAGTGAAATGAAAAATTGGGTTTTTTAAAAGTATAAGCCTATTAATTGTTTTGGTAAAAGAATGAAAATCTTATTTTTATATATCCTATTTCAAACTAGAAAAGATGGTTTTCATAATAAAGGTGAGGTATATGACATGCTTTATCTTTGGAATCCCTACTGAGCATCTCGGTGCTCACACCTACTCAATCTTTTCAGTTTCAGGTTCTCCTAGTTTTGGATCAGTCTAGGAGTGACTGTGGTTCTATGTTTGGTGGTGACCCATGATATCATCTGAAGGTATGTTCAACCATTCAGTTTTATTCTTTTTCCACTTCTAGAGTTTATTTTTATTGTTTTGGGTATTCTTGTTTATTTAATTATCATTTCTTGGAAAAATCATTCCCAATAGATTTATTTTGATGCATGACACTAGTTGTTAGTCCGTGGGGATTAGGAATACCCCTCAGGACATGTTGTGGGCTGGCTTGGGTGACTATTTTAGGGTCTACCTAGGATGGTTCTGAAAAAAAATGGTATCAGATCTAGTTTATTATTATTTGGGGTGTTTGGTAGATGAATATTAAGACTGTTGGGACTCAGGAGGTAGGTGTATAAGTATCATCGTGAAATCTTTCTCGCACTGATCCTCGAGTTACCAAGGGTAGTATAGGATTCAAGTATTTTATCTTTTTTTTTGGATTGAGGGATGATGAAAGAGGTGATCCATTTTTACTTTGTGATCTCACAGGGAGTAGTGACCCATGTGGAGTTCGAGTACATGGTTTAAGTTCCTCCTAGTTGTTGATGCCTACTTGGGGCATGACTCACTACCATGTCACCCGGTTAAGAATAAATACTAGTTCCTCTCTCTGGAAGTCGGGTGTAAGTGGTGCTTTATCTTGGTTTCATTGGATGTAAGTGTGTTTTGGAAATGATAGTGGGTTTTAAATGAAAATGTTTTCCTTTAAATGGATTTAACATGGTATATAAGTGGTTTGGGTGCAACCTTGGGAACTCCTTATGAACGTTTGCACATGTGAGGGTATGTATGAAAAGTGCATGTTGGAGTGTATAGATGAAAGTGGATGAACACATGTGCAATGTTTTATGGGATTACTTGGGTGTGTATTTGAAAGTAAAGTCTTGGACTTGTTTTTATAAAGTGATTTTGAAAGGGGAAAATGATTTTGGAGACTGAATTTGGTTTAAAAGTAGGGTTTGGTATTTGTAAAGTGGCCTTAGAAGAAGGAAGTTTTGGAATTTAAATAAAAAAGGGTGGATTTTTTAAGAAATATTTTTTGGTTATGTATGTATTTGATTGGTTTTTGAGTTGGTGGTTTTGGCTCAGGATGTTTCTTTTAGTTATACTTTGATTTGATGTTGGTTTTGGTTTGTGTTTTTTGTGATTGTTTAGAATGTGCCACCTATAAAGGTCCCTCAAAGTGATAATGATTCATGCACAGTTCTTGAGTTTTCTTGGGTTTTGCCTATATTTTGTGATGTTGGAGGTCTGTTAGAGGCAAATATATGGCATGAAGATGTAGAGCATGCCTTCAGGTTGTTGAGAACTCCTGAGGCTATCAGGGTTCATGCTTTTTTGGAGTTGTTCGAGAGTCCACCTTTGGATTTGTGGAAGTTTGTTTTCCTATATTCATTGAATGTTTAGGTGACATGGGAAATATCCGAGTCCACCTTAATCCGAGGGTTCATACTAGAGGAGGTGAAGTTGAGGAAGGTTGCAGAGTTGTGGGATATTCGGTAGGGTCTGCGTTTGGTAGAAGTTTATGTTGAACACTTTAAAGGGATAGTTTCTAGGATGTAGTCAGTGGTGGTTGGAAATCTAGAATCTCTTATTGTTCATAAGGGCTCCCTATATAGAAAGAAGTGCAGGCTGAAAGAACTTTTTTCTAAGGAGTCTTTCATCTTGGTGCATCCCTCCAAAGTACTGCACTCGATGTGGCTATTTAGGTCCCTGGGGGAAGTCTTGTAGGAAGTGTTGCTTGAAGAAGAAGTTGCAACTGAGGGATGCTCATGCCTGACTATGTGGAAGGAGATGATTCCACCATCAAATCCCTAGACTCAGGTCTCAGGGGTGAATCTCATGCATAATCAGGGTTGTCAGGGGAATGTGAGACCTTTTATTAGTTCATTATCTTCAGACTTGGAATATAGACATTTAAGGTTTCCTTATTCTTTATCCCCTACCATTTTATGTTCATCATGTCATTGTAAGGTTATAATGGAATTTTTTCAGTTGTTATCCAAGAAGTTCTAACCATTCGAATGTGGCTTTCAGTGTCATTTGTTTTTTTAGGGGATGTTTGGCCCTCTCATGGGTTGGTTTCATTTTTGGTTCTATTTGTGCTCGTTTGGATATGTAAGTGTTTGGGAAGATCAATGTTTGAAGGTGTGTTCAGGTATGCTGTTTGGTTCAAATTTATTTTTTGGATTTTCCATGGTGCTGGGAATATAATTCTCATGGTGGTGTGGTTATGATCATGCTAGGGGATTTGGATGAAGTTCATGTTAGGAGTTCCCAACTTCGTTGGGGGTGTTTTTATTAAATTGTTATGGAGAAAGGGTTGTGATGGTTCTATCATCCTGGTGTCCCTATTTTTTGGGTTCCCTCATAGTGTGTTTTCTATTTAATTCTTGGTGGTATGGTTTGGTGGTGCGAGAAAATTGAAGGAGTTCAGGTTGGGAGTCCCTAGTTCCCTATTGAGGTGGTGGTGTTGTTGGGATTTGAAACTCCTGTTCTAGTTGAGTCCTTATGGTGGGGAGAACCCCCTCATGTTCTCCCCTTGTTCTCTTGCAGTGGTTTCTTCTTGATCGGTCAAGTGTGACTTGTGGAATGAATAGTAATCCCAAGGTTTTTGGTCTCCTCTCAGTTTTGATGGGGTATGGAATCTAATTTTGGTTGACTTTTGGCATGGTGACTTTTTTGGGGAAGAAAGTATATGTGGTGGGGAGAATTGTCACACCCCAACCTCAAATACCTCTTATTTTATTATGTATTGGCATTGATTTTTTTCACAATTGAGGTTTAGGTTGAGTCCTGGGTAAGATTCTCATATTTTTAAAATTCTGGGAGAATTTTTGGCCTGTGTACGGTTGGCGTACGATTTGGAAGACTGTGCGGCCATACCGCATGGCTTGCTTGGTGTCAGAAAATAATAAAATTAGTTGTAAAATAAAAATAAAATGTAAAGAATGATTAACAACAAAAACAACAACAAAAACAATAATAATATTGTTATTATGATGACAATTATTATTATTATTGTTATTATTATTATAAAAAATGAATATAATTATTATTAAAACTTTTATTATTATATTATTGGTATTACTATTATTATGATTATGTTATTATTATTATTAACATATAATAATAATTATTATTATTATAACTTTATTTATTTATTTATTATGGAAATCCTAATTGGGTCCATCTTGTTCCCCTACCCCCTTCAACGACTCATGATCCCTTGGTTTTCCTTGTGCGCGCATGACCAACCCAACCCGGACACCCCATGTGCACCCTCCCTCTCTTGGCAGACCGACCCCCTGATCTGCCCAACTCCTGCACGACCCAACCCCCTACTCCACCCTGCTCCGACGCAGCCCAACCCCCTGCCCTACCCTACTCCGATGCAACCCAACCCCATACTCTGACCTGCTTCGGCCTTACCTCCCTTCCTAGCCATGACCCCCTCATTGGCGCTATCTACGACCATGTCTTTCTCTGGTGTCCACACCCTATCCTCCTCTAGTTTGTTTGCCTTTCATTTTTTGTTTTTTTTTTCAATTTGGAGAAACCCTAACCATGGGGTATGTTGGTGTGTTTCTCTTGGGTTTTAGGGTGTGTGAAGGCTTCCTCAGGCCATCTTCGGGTGTTTTCCGACATCCTTTGCCTAAGGAAAAGCAGAATTGGCTCATCTCGGCTTACCTGCACCACTTGGGGTAAGGTTTTAAACCCACTATTTTCTATTTCACCCTTAATTTGTTACTCGTAAGGTATATTGAGTCCCTAAACTTGATTATAGAGAGTTTTAATCATCTTTGGTGGTGCATGTAAGAACCCGAATGTTGATTTCAGGTATGGATCCTAATTTCAGGTGTTTTTGAGGAAAAATGAAGAATTTGGAAATTTTATATGTAGACGTTGTGTACTCTTGAGTACACGCTGTGTACCTGGTTGCCACATGTAGCCGTGTACTGGCTCTGTGGACCTCCTAAAGCAGGGGCCGGTTGAGGCATGTACACGACATGTACATTAAATGAACACACAATGTACTTTTCTTTTTTATTTGATTAATCAGACTGGGGTCATGTCTAATCTCCAAAAGCATCTTTTTCTTCCTGTGTCTTGAACATGATAGTGACGTATGACCAAAACTATTTGTGCACCTCCCGTTCCTTCATCCGAGCTCTGATTGAGACGCCGCTGGGTGTGTTGGATTCCCACCAGTGAGTTCTCCCTTTCTATAGTGCCTCTATTCTTGATTTATACTCTATATTAAGTTATCTAAGGTTGAACGTTTTTGACCTTTTTGTAGATCTATGACATTCTAGGACGATTCAAGGGCCGACGTTCAAGATTGTTCATCGTACAACATCAAGGTAGGTGGTTTGTACCTTTCCTTGGTTGTCTATGGATAATATATGCTAAAAGTTCCAATACCCATGTTTATGGTATTATGTGTTATGGAATTTAACCCTGTTTAATACCTATTATGGTTTGTTGATTGATAAAGGGTTATTTTTTTCTTAAGTGTAAGGTTTAATACCATGATTATGAATGTGTTTCCCATGTTTGATTGATTATGTCCATTTGGTGTAGAATTGTCTGCTTGGCTTGCTTTCTTTTCCATGACTAGTGTTTTTAGGATAGATTTATTGTTATATGTGATGCATGTGTTCGCATTGTGAGAGTTGACCAAAAGGGAATTGATCGTGAGAGCTTACCAAGGTAGGTTCATTTACATATAATTGTTGTTATGTTTACCCAAAGGTATTGACTGTGAGAGCTTCCGGGTGGTCATATCCCAGAGGGGTTAGACTATGAGAGCTACCCAGAGGGTTGTTATTAAATGAATGTTTGACCATAGGGCATTGGCTATGAGATCTGCCAGGGAGTCATTTTAATTCATTTTTACTATGAATACCAAGGGGGTATTGATCGTGAGAGCTACACAGGAGGTCGATTGTAAATGATTAGTGCCATGTGGGACCAAAGGGGTTAGACTGTGTGAGATTTCCTAGAGAGTAATTATTTATTTAATTGATGATATGTTAAACTAGAGGGGTTAGACTGTGAGAACTTTCCCAGAGGGTTACTTTTTAATGATTGTGACGAGTCTGCCAAGCCAAAGCATAAGCTTGGACTCAGTCTTACTTGATTGTTTAGATGATCTTTTGAGATTTTTGTTTGTTATTATTATAAAGGGGGATATAGATCTTAGGATAGATCCTAAGGTAACATTATTCAACGGTTTGAATAATTAATAAATGTAAATGAATGTAATTGAAAACTGTAGGATTGTTTACTTTTGAGTACTTCCTAGTTTATTGCTTCATTTCTGCATATTTCCTACTATATATATATATTCACTGAAAGTTAGGCACATATCTTTTGGTGGATGCCTTTTGGGATTCATCTCACACCCTGTTTGGGTCTCGATTTTTGGCCCAAACAGATTATATGGTTGCATTTATAGATAAGGTAAAGTTCCCTTCCTCATCAAGTACTTGATTGTTGTTGGATCAAGAGAGCATGGGACCAAGATGAGGCTTGTGATGCTGTTGGAGTTTTCTGTTTTTTGTACTTTGGTTTTAGTACTGTATTTGTAGCATTGTGACTTGTTTTTATTCATTTCTAGATACATGTTACATGAATCATTTATTTATATATATTCTACAGTTGTTTATAATATCCGTCTTTCGCTGTTTACATCTATTATATGGTATTACTACTCCCTCTATTGTTTATTATTTGTTATTCCGTAGTGTATCCTCTACTTACGAGGGCATAGTTTCCCCACTATTAGATGGTGGCCTTCACTACTAGTTGGAAGCTTCTGGAATTTGGGGAAAAGCACTTGAGGTTTTGTGACCAACTGGCTATGGGGCACCCTTGGGTAGCACCCAGAACCGGGATGTTACAAAGTGGTATCAGAGGCCGGTTCTTTTCTACTTTGTCTTACTGTTTGGAGCCTATATATAGAGATATGAAGGAATGAGTGGTTGTAAATAATCCCTTCCTAGGAGTAGCTGACCCGTGTATAGGGAAAATCCAATTTACCTTGATTGTTGCAATTTTATTATAATGAAATTGTTATAGTTGATTTGATTTCACCATAGGGAGACTCACTTGTATTGTGATGTTATCATTGATATTTTTGAGGTTCTATTTCTGTTTCAACCCAATGATATGAGGTTATTCCATCTTATGCATCATACATGCACTTTCTAGAGATAACATGTCATGCATTATTGTCATGCCATTCAGGGTGCATTACTGATTGCATGCTGTAGTGGTAGATGTTGTGCTAGATATGCATGTTGTTGAGATAGATGTTTTGATAGAATTCCATTTAGTTTGATAGGGTTTTGGAATATGTAAAGTTTCATTTAGATGGACACCAAAATTTGGTCCCTAAGGTGTTATGGGCCCTCTTGGATCGTAATTTGGTGGATCATATTGAACTTTAACTGAATTTTGTTATGATATGACATGAATAAGGATGCCAAATTTTGATTCGTGGGAGTATGGGATCTCACGGGTCAGAATTTTTCATTCTTTGGTCAAAATTTTTTGTTTTTAAGGGTTCTAGAGAAGATTCAGAGGTCTACAGTCTAAAAACCTAGACAACTCAGCGTGTGGTGTCATGAACACACACCATGTGTTCTTCTATTCTGGAAGAAACAACTTTTCTTAAGTACATTCCATGTATTGTATGAACATTCCATGTAGTATTTAACCGTGTGACTAACTGTGTGAGTAGAGACATGGGGTTGGTAAAACTTTGATAAAACATGCAGTTTACTGGGAGTACACGTCGTACAGTAAGGAATGTGTGTCCGGCCATGTGACTAACAACACATGAGGATAAATTCATAGGTTGTACATGTCTTGTCCCATTCTTGAATGCCGTGTAGAGTCGACCGTGTTTTCGACCACGTGACTAATGACACAGGTGGTTTGAACTTGAGTAGTACATTCCTTGTATAGGGTGAACACGTCGTGTAGTGTTACCCTGAGGGAGAGAACTGTGTGGTTTAGTCATCTAGAATAACTCAGGAAGGATGAAAAAATTCAAGTACACACCATGTTTAAGGATAAACACGCCGTGTGTTAGTGTGTTACACAACCAGGTTGGGCAGAGGTACACACCCATGTTGAAACTTAACAGAACACGCTGTGTAGTGGTTCTACACATTGTGTAACCTTGTTTTTTAAAACTTGAATGTTTTCTTCTCCTATTCATTTATTGCACTTATATGTTTTATTCCTTGATAATATTGAACTAAGGTGTACACTTTACCTTACAGAGTCATTCCACTAAGACATCCTCCGGTTGTATGCCAGGTTTAGGGAGATGACCATAAAATAGAAAGGATAGATCATGGACTAATAGCAAATCTTCCCGTTATGCCCTTCGTGGCACCAACTGTTATACTGGATATAGGTACTGATGCACAGTTCTGTGAAGGATTTTTGAGGATGTTACAGAATTTTCAAGGAGCACTGCATCCTACCCTATATATAGAAGAGCTAATGTTGGTGTTATAGCAGCATCATCCTCCTAATTTTTTGAGGAATTGAGGACCACTGGATGCAGAGTCATGGTTGGAGTCCATGCTTGCTATCTTTGACCATCTAAGGATGCCTCTAGAGAGGAGAGTGATGCTTTCTACGTACATGCTATGCGATTCCACCAATATATGGTGGGATGTTATCTCACAGGCGGGACATCATTGAGATATGGCTTGGGAAGAGTTTCAGAGGATCTTCTATGATTATTTCTACCCCGAGATGTTGAGGGATGATTCAGCCTGAGAGTTCATGCATTTTGAGCATGGCGCTCTTTCAGTGATGGAGTACTCTTCTCATTTTACAGAGCTTCATCGCTTCATACCTATTCTGGAATGTGACGAGTTATCTTTGGATAGGTTTTTTGAGGATGGACTCATGTATAACATCTGATCACAGTTAAATGTCTTCAGGCTGACTTTAGTGACTGCTATAGTAAACCAGGCACTGATTACCAAGCGCTATCTGAGGGAGTTGGGAGCTATGAGCTAGGGCGGTTTAGCATCCAGGGCTGGTACTTCTTTGACAGATAGAATGAAGAATCACATGGAGCCTTCACATGATGTTTCTTCAGGTAGCCAGGTGGTATGCTACTAATGTGGTAATAGTGGGCATACAAGACCACATTGCCCAAGAGAACCATTTGATTGCCGATCTGGAAAAAATATGGGTTTTCTTCAGCATTTTTGTCAAATGTTATCACCAATATCGAGTGATAGGGGTTCTTCTATGAATCCATGTTTAGAAGTAGGACTACCCGTTTTTGCTCAGTTAGGGAATTGGAGTTTATTTGACCGTTCAGGCTGAGGAGGTGGTCATGGATGTGGAAGCCATTTGGCAGACTTTCAGTGATAGTAGGGTGGATCATCCCAGGGTAGTCAGGTAGGGTCGTAGGGCTGTAGTGAAGGTCATAATTTTGCAGTGGAGTAGACCCAAAAGGAGAAGGATCCCGGAACCTCTACGATTAGAGGTATGATTCTAGTTGCCTCAGTTTTAGCTTCTTCTCTTTTTGATAGAGGGGCCTCCCATTGTTTCATATCTGTTGCTATTGTGGAGAGCCTTGGGCTCTGTATCATTACTTCTAAGGATGTTATGATGCTAGATACTCTGTTAGGTTTAGGATGACTAGTGTACGTCAGTGTAAAGAGTACCCTATTGAGGTTGGTGGGTGTCACTTCTTATGGGACCTCTATGCCTTAGAGATGACAGGATTCAATGTCATTATCATAATGAACTGGTTGGTCTTTTCCAAACCTTTATTGACTATTATCACCGTAGGGTGAGTTTCACATCACTAGAGGGTGGGTCTTCTCTACAAAAAGGATAATGGGATGTTCAGATGAGCAGAGATGGACCCAAGCATCATGGTTTGGGCAGAATTACATCTTAGATTGCTAGTTTATATCTGGATGACTAGGGGACTTCATAGATGGACTTTCCTCCAGCGGTGGATCATTTCAGAGATGTCTTTACAAACTACTTTTCAGGTTTACCTCTAGAGTGAGAGGTAGATTTCTCTATTGAGTTTCTGATAGGAGAGGCATCGGTGTCCATTACTCCATATAAGATGGCTACACCAGAGTTACCAGAGCTCAAGAGGCAGCTGGAGGAGTTGTAGGAAAATGGTTTCATCCGACCTAGTAATTCTCCCTAGGGATTTTCTGTCTGTTTTGCGAAGAAGGAAGACGGTACCTTCAGAATTTGTGTGGATTATCGGAAGATAAACTAGTTGATGGTCAAGAAACTATATCCTTTAACGAGGATTGATAATCTCTTTGATTATCTTCGAGGATCCCGGGTGTTATCGAAGATTGATTTGAGATCTGGTTATCATCAGTTGCGTGTTAGACCATCAGATATAACTCTTACAACCATTCAGAGAAGTTATTGCCTATACGAGTATGTGGTTATGCCATTCGGTCTCATGAACATGCTAGTAGTTTTCATGACACTGATGAACCGAGTGTCCCATCCTTAGTTGGACTCTTTTGTGGTTGTTTTCATGGATGATATCTTGGTGTACTGTCACACTTGACACGACCATGCCATCCATCTTGAGATTATTTTGAGTACATTGAGGGAGCATCAGTTATATGATATGCTCTCAAAATTCCACTTTTGGATAGAACAAATTCACTTCTTGGGTCATGTTATCTCAGAGACAGGAGTATCAGTAGATCCAAAAAAGTGAGAGTAGTAGTTTCATGGGAGCAGTGGAAAAACGTCTTTGAGGTGCGGAATTTTCTGGGGCTGGCTGGTTACTAGAGGCTCTTTATTCAGGACTTTTCATGTTTATCAGCGCCACTGACAAGCCTAACTAAGAAGGGTGAAAAGTACTTTTGGATGGATTCCTACGATTCAACCTTTCAGAAGCTGAAAGGGAGATTGACTTCAGCACTGATAATAATTTTTCTAGAACCGAGCAAGATTTACACTATTTACTATGATGCTTCAGGTTTTGGACTAGGAGAAGTGCTTAAGTAGGGGGAAGGAGTCGTTGCATACTGGTCTCATCAGTTGAGGCCACATGAGAGGAATTACCCAACACACGATCTTGAGTTAGATGCAGTTATGCATGCTTTGTACAGCTGGAGACATTATCTTTTGGGAGATAATTTTGTGGTATTCACTGACCACCAGAGCCTGAAGCATATATTTACTCAGTATGATCTTAATTTGAGACAACAGAGGTGGGTTGAGTACCTTTAGTCTTTTGACTTTGATCTTGCCTACACACATGGGAAATGAAATGAAGTGCCTGATGCGTTGAGCAGGAGGACTCTGCTACCGAAAGTTCAAGAGGCCAATAGTGAGTGGAAGCTAATGACTCCGTTTTCTGAGATGCATTTGGAGGTTCATGAATGATAGGGACATGCGTTTCTTTATTTTATAGATGTTACCTCTAATCCTATATATCATGTGCGAAGGAGGAATCTATCATAATATGAAGGCCTAGTCCAACAAGAGAGTGTGTCAGGCGAGGACCCTACTCCTGAGTGGACCATATACGGGGATGAGGTATTGCGTTTTCATGGGTGTGTCTGGGTGTCAGTAGACATACGTAAGGAGCTAATGTGAGATTTTCATTCCTCAGTTTGGGTAGTTCATCCTGGTGTCACCAAGATGTATCAAGATCCACACCATCAGTATTGGTGGCTAGGTATAAAGAGGGATGTTACTAGTTTTGTTATGAGATGTTCCACCTGTTAGCAGGTGAAGGCGGAACATCAGTGACCAACATGGATTTTACAACAGTTACCCTTTCCCTAGTGGAAGTGGAATGATGTCGCAATGGATTTCATGATGGTTTTCCCAAGGACACATTGAGGGAATGATGTATCCTAGGTTGTTGTTGACAGAATCATGAAGGTTTCACACTTCTTACCGATAAAGGAATCCTTCAGTGTTGATGAGATTGGAAGGTTGTACATCTGAGAGATCATACTTTTTCATGGGGTTACACACTTTATCATTTCAGATTGGGACACCCATTTTACTTCTCATGTATGGTAGGTACTGTAGAGGGATTTGGGTACACAGGTACTTCTGAGTACAACTTACCATCCCCAGACATATGGCTAGTCTGAGCACTCGATTCTGGTTTTGGAGGAAATGCTATGAGCATGTGTTCTGGAATTTGGGGGTTCTTGGGAGAGACACATACCTCTAGTGTAGTTTTCCTATAATAACTATTTTCAAGCGATGATTCAAATGACACCTTATGAGGCTTTGTATGGTAGGCCTTGCTGATCACCCCTATGTTGGCTGGAGGTAGGAGAGGTAGCTATGCTTGGACATCATCTTGTCTAGGAGACCATTGATCAGGTGGAGTTGATTAAGAAAAGGATGGATACTACATAGTCTTGGTAGAAATATTATGCTGATCGATGGAGACAACCTCTGGAGTTTGCGTTCAGAGATCATGTTTTCCTATGTGTCACACTGAGGTTAGGGCATAGGAGGATTAGGAGACAGGGGTAGCTTTCACCGAGGTATGTCAGACCGTTTGAGGTTTTTGAGAGAATTGGTCTGGTTTCCTATAGGTTTTAGTTACCATAGAGGTACTGGGATATGCAAAACATATTTCATGTTTCTCAGCTATAATATTACCTTTTAGACCCGTATCACGTTTTTCAACAAGAGGTGGTTGAGTTGGAGGTGGATAGATCCTTTGAGGAGCACCCTATTCAGATTGTAGATCATAGTAAAAAGTTTCACCATGGCCAATATGTTCCTCTGGTACATGTTCTATAGTAGAACGAGCAAGTACAAGATGAGACATGGGAGAGGGAGGCCGGCGTATGATCACAGTGGCCAGAGTTGTTTGATGTTTCTTCTTCACCAGCCTTGTAAGGGTCATTTGGGACCAAATTAATTTTATGGGGGAAGTTTTTAAGAACCCATATCTTTAATTCAGGTATAGATCCTGATTTTAGGTGTTTTTGAAGAAAAAGGAAGAATTTTTAAATTTTTTAAGTACAGACCGTGTACTCTTGAGTACAGACTGTGTACCCTGTTTCCACGTGTAGCTGTTAACTGGATGTGTAATGGCTGAGGACATGGATATGTGGACCACCTAAAGCGAGGGATGGTTGAGGCATGTACACGGTGTGTACATTAAATAAACACACTCTTTACTTTTCTTTTTTATTTTATTAATCGGATCGGGGTCGTGTCTAATCTCCAGAAGCGTCTTCTTCTTCCTGCGTCTCGAATAGGAGAGCAACATATAACCTAAAATCATCAAACGCCTCTCATTCCTTTGCCCGAGCTCCGATTGAGACACCACTAAGTGCATCGGATTCCCACCAGTGAGTTCTCTATTTCTATAGAGCCTCTCTTTTTGATTTCTTCTCTCTTTTAAGTTATCCAAGGTTGAACATATTTGACCTTTTTGTAGATCTACAAAGTTCTGGGCTGATTCAAGGGCCGATTTTCAATAGTTTTCATCGTAAAACATCAAGTTAGGTGGTTTGTGCCTTTCCTTGGCTGTCTTTGGATTATATATGCTAAAAATTTCAATACCCATGTTTAGGGTAATACATGTTATGGAATTTAACCTTGTTTAAAATCTGATATGGTTTGTTGATTGAAAAAGGGTTATTTTTTATTTAGGTGTAAGGTTTAATACCTTGATTATGGATGTGTTTCCCATGTTTTATTGATTACAGTCATTTGGTCTATAATTTCTTATTAGGCTTGCTTTCTTCTCCATGCCTAGTGTTGTTATGATGGAGTTATTGTTATATGTGATGCATTTGTTCACATTGTGAAATTTGACCAAACTGGAATCGACCTTGAGAGATTCCTAAGGTAGGGTCATTTATGTATAATTTCTGTCATGTAGACCCATAGGTATTTACTATGAGAGTTTCCAGGTTGTCATAGACCAGAGGGGATAGACTATGAGAGCTACCCGGAGGGTCGTTATTAAATGAATGTTAGACCCTAGTGTATTGACTGTGGGAGCTTCAAGGGAGTCATTTTAATTTATTGTTGCTATGCAGACCAAGGGGGTATTGACCATGAGAGCTACCCATGAGGTCGGTTGTAAATGATTAGTCTCATGTGGGACCAATGGGGTTAGACTATGTGAGATTTCCCAGAGGGTCATTATTTATTGAATTGATGATATGTTAAACCATAGGGTTTAGATTGTGAGAACTTTCCTAGAGGGTTACTTTTAAATGATTGGGATGAGTCTGCCAAGCCAAAGCACAATCTTGGACTCGGTCTTACTTGATTGTTTAGATGGTATTTTGAGAATATGTTTGTTATTATTATACAGGGGATACCGAGCTTAAGCTAGATCCTGAGGTTACATTATTCAATGGTTTGAATAATTAATAAATGTAAATGAATGTAATTGAAAACTGTAGGATTGTTTACTTTTGAGTAATTCCTAGTTTATTTCTTCATTTATGCATATTTCCTGCTATATATATATTCACTGACAGTTAGGACCCATTATTTTGGTGGTTTCCTATTGGGATTCATCTCAAACCCCATTTGGGTCATGATTTTTGGCCCAAATAGATTATGTGGTTGTAGGTATAGATAAGGGAAAATTCCCTTATTCATTAGGCACTTGATTTCTATTGGAGCTGGAGATCCTGAGATGAAGGTGAGGCTTGCAATGTTGTTGGAGTTTACTATTTTCTATACTTTGGTTTTAGTACTATATTTCCAGAATTGTGACTTGTTTGGATTCTTTCCTAAATACTTGTGACATGCATCATTTATTTATATATATATGTTTCAATTGTTTATACTACTAGTCTTCCATAGTTTAAATTTTATGTATGGTATTACTACTTCCGCTACTATTTATTATTTGTTATTCTGCTGTGTATCCTCAGCCTATGAGGGAATAGTTTCCCCACTATCATATCGTGGCCCTCACTGCTTGTTGGGAGCCACTGGCATTTGGGGAAATGCACTTGAGGTCATGTGACCAACCGGGTAGGTGGAACCCTTAGGTGGAACCCAGAACCGGGACATTACAGTGCGCACACACATGCATAGGTAAGTATATATATATATATATATATATATATATATATATATATATATATATATATATATCCCTCAGGTGTATTCCCTCATGGCATAGGGAATACGCACCTTGGACTAAAAGATATATATATATATATATATAAGGGTGTATGTGCGTGTTAGTGTGGAGCGGTTCCGAGTGGTCACCGCCTTTTTTTTGTCAAGTGCCGAAGTGTCTCTTCCTGGTATGCTCCCTTGTTAATGCAGGTTCCCTAAGCCCACACCTTTAATTTTAATTCCATAATTGATTTATTGATTTAAAATTTGTTTTATATTTATGTATTATTCATATTATTTGCGATTTGGTTGCTGTTATGAGAAATAGTTATTTATTTGTTTTACATAATTTATCCAATCTTGCAGCTCAAGTTTTTCATATTAAAACATTTATTTGACCATGTTTGGAAGTAGTGATGTATTTATCATGCTCAATTGGTTTGAAATTTTGAAAATAAATTTTTTTCCTAAATGGTTTTTAGTGTGTAATAAGTATTTCTAATGGGTTGCTTCGATTTATGTATGTTTTCAAGCTTGCACTTAAATGTGCGGTGCCTTGGTTGTGTAATTGTTCTTTTGAATGGTTTGGTAAATTAAGGGAGTTATGCAATAGTGTTTTCCTAAAAAGTTAATATTTATTTTAGTTTATTGAATCTCGTTTGACATTGTATATTAGAAAATGGTGTTTATATCTTATTTGAAATGGTTCTAGAAATGTAGTGAAGTGTATTTTGTGGAACTTAAAGGATTTGGTTAAGTGTGTTATTTAAAACATGACTTGTTTGGAACCTTGAAGGGTAGTTTGAAAATTAAATGACATGAAGGTCCATTTAGTACTTTTTAGGTGTGTTGTGTATTTTTAAACTAGAATTGGAAATGGTTTTAGAAAGTGAATTTGATTTGAAAAATGTAAAGGCTCGTATGGATAGTGTTTGTGGAAGTGGTACCTCATTTTGTTATAGAAATGGTTGGGAATATTCCTATGATATATTTTCGTGATCATATTAAAGGACCGGTTAGCACCTTATGTCTTTTTTGGATATGGAATTTGGTTTGTAAAAGGCTTGGAAAGTGTGAACACCTGATTGGAAACTTAAAGTACTTTAGGAAATGATTTGAATGTTCATTTGAAATGATGGATCATTTGGAACCTTCAATGATGTAAAATATGTATATGTATATAATGGGAACCCCTATCTAGGATTTCCCTTTATGGGTTTTCATATAGGGGATGTTTGTGTTTGGGTAGGCAAGTGCAGTGATGGCAGGTAAGTGAGTCACACATGTGAGGGCCTCCTACTTACACAGTATATTATTATCATGGGTTTCTTGGGTGTCTTTTAGAGGGTCGAGTGACAGTTGATGATCATCCCCAATTATATGGGTTGGCACCCTCTTGGAGTTGTGATAATCTAGGAGGGTTGTTCCACTAGTGAGGCTAGGTTTGGGTAGGTAGTTGGTTATAGACTTAGTGGATTCACCATAGGCCAATAGCTGGTTCTGAACTGATTACATTCAAGGATTTCTTCTAGATATGTTTAGGAAATTCCCATGATTACAAACTTATATGTTGATACTTATTTTGTTGAACTTTTGGTTATTTGAACTCATGGATCCTTTACTTTGCATTTCATATTTAAAACACCTGCTCTAGAATTAATTTTGTTTGAAAGAAACCTATTGAAATTATTTAAATGACTTGGAAATTATTTTTAGAAATTTAAATGAAAATGGGTTTTTTTAAAGTAAAATCCTGTTACTTATTTTGGTAAAAGAATGAAAACCTTGTTTTTTTATATCCTACTTTAAACTAGAAAATATGGGTTTCACTTTAAAGGTGAGGTATAGTACATGGTTTATCTTTGGAATACCTATTGAGCATCTCGGTGCTCACACCTACTCTATCTTTTCAGTTTCAGGTTATCCTAGTTTTGGATCACTCTTTGAGTGAGTGTGGTTCTGTGGTTGGTGTTGACCCATAAGGTCATATAGAGGTATATTTAGACGTTCAGTTTTATTCTCTTTATGCTGTTATAGTTTATTTTTATTGTTATATGTATTCTTGTTTATTTATTTATCTTTTATGGGATAAATTATTCTCAATAGCTTTATTTTGATGCCTGACAGCAGTTTCCAGCCCATGGGGATCAGGAAAGCCCCTTGGGCCATGTTGTAGGCTAACTCGGGTGACCGGTTTGGGGTCGAACCGAGATGGTTTGGGAATTGTATCGAATTAAGGGTTAGATGATCCCTATACATCTCAAATAATTATGGATCATTTTCATAAAGTATCAAAACAATCCGAATGGTTTTTCATGGTTTTGAGTAGGTCAGTTGTCTATTTTACTAAAACTGATGTTAATTTTAGATAAAAATACGCACATTGAGTCATATCGGTCACACCATGGATTGGATTGAGGTGAAACTAATTCCTACATATATCAAATGACTTATAGATCATTTTCCCAAAGTATCAAAACAATACAAATGTGTTTTCTCAATTTTGAGTACGTCAGTTCACTTTTTTACTAAAATGTCATTTTAAACTGGAAACACACACTTTTGACTCATTTAGATCACATCGTGTATTGGTTTGATGTGAAACTGATTCCTACATGTCAAAAATGACTTATGAATCATTTTCCTAAATTATTAGGAAAATATGAGTGTATTTGATTATTTTTTAGTGAGTAATTTTTTTGAACTAAAATGTTGATTTTTAACCAATTATGGACACATTGAGTCATACCGGGCACATCATGTGTCAGATTGAGGTGCGTCTGACTCCTACACATCACACATGACTTAATAATTTTTTTATTAAAGTATCAAAAAAATATGAATATGTTTTTTTGGTTTTGAGTATGTCAGTTTTATATTTTTCTAAAATTAATGTCAATTTTAAATAGAAAGAGTATTTTGAGACATATAGGTCACATCGTGTGTCGGATTGAGGTGAAACTAATTCTTACAAATCCCAATGTCTCAAAACAGTCATAATTATCAATTTTACCATAATATCCATTGAAATTATTTGTCCAACTATCAACACTGCATGAGAACCTTCGAACAAACCACCCATGCTCAAAAAAAATAATTCACTTGTACAAGAAAACAATTATTATATGTGTAATACTAAAAATAAATAAACTAAAAATAAATACGAAATAATACATTAATTCTATGGATACTGATTTTACTATAGAAACATCAAGATTACCTCTATGATTGATCAGTGGAGGGAACTTGAAGAAATGTGATAAATGTCAACATTATTAGGGTGAAAGGATTTGTAGGAGAAGAATTCTGTAAATGTTTTGGGACATAAAGGCATGAAATATGGATAGATCAACCCAAATCGAACAAAAGAATCCACCTATATAAGAAAAAAATTATTATGTAGGTAATACTAAAAAGAAATAAGTTAATCATAAATATGAAAAAATAAATTAATTCTATGGACAATGATTTTACTATGAAAACATCAAGATTACGTCTATGATTGAGTAGAGACAATGTTGTTTATCTTCATGTAAAGGTAGTGGAGGGAACATGAAGTAATGTGATAAATGCAAAACTATAGGGGTGAAAAGGTTTCGAGGGAGAAGAAGTCTGTGGAAGTTTTGGCATAGAATGACATGAAAGATGGAAAGACCACCCCAACTTGAAAAAAAACTATCCACATGTATAATAAAACAATTATTATGTGAGTAATACTAAAAATAAATAAATTAAACATAAATATGAAACAACACATTAATTCTATGGAAAATGATTTTACTGCAAAAAAAATCAATATTACCTCTGGGATGGAGAAGAGGTAGTGTCGTTGATCTTCCTGCAAAGGTAGTGGAGGGAACATGAAGGAAAGGGATAAATTCAACATTGAAGGGGTGAAAATATTTTGAGGGAGAAGATGTTTTGAGGAAGTTTTGATACATAAAGGAATGAAAGATGGAAAGACCACCCAACTCGAATGAATGAATCCTCCTGTATAAGAAAACAATTATTATGTGATTAATATTAAAAATTAATAAACTAAACATAAATATAAAACAATAAATTAATTCTATAGATAATGAATTTACTATGCGAACATCAAGATTACCTCTATGATTGAGAAGAGATAGTCTCACTGGTCTTCCTGCAAAGGCTTGACAAATGGATACGACTCTTCTAAAATAAAAAAACTCTGCATGGAATAATGAAAATTAAATAAACATTCCACTATATAATTTTTCATTAAAATAGAGAAAGTATATTATAATATTAACTTTAAATATTTTCAAAGGGTTTCATTAATTATAGTTTGTTCTTATGAGGGATTGGTAGCATCATCATGTGTAGAAGATATTTTCTACATGAGTAGTCAAAAATTTAATTTAGATTATGTTAATTTATTATAGATCATATAATATTTTTTTTGAAAAACATAGTATATTATAAAACACTTTTACCTTCTCATTGAACTCTATATCTTTTTTAAAGGTTTTAGGTATTTGGTTCCTCTATATAGAATCCAAATCCACACTTTGTATCCCCCTCTAACATACACTAAATTTTCTACATTGGGACTGACTTGAAGTGATTGTGATATCCCAATAAAAGGGGCATCCTTGATTAAATTTTCATTTGACTCAGTATTTGTTTTAGTTGAAAACAGGACAATAGAAAATTTCTTCTTTGTTGGACCAGAGACATAAAATACTTGAACTTCTTGTGATTCCATTATGAACAACTCATATTTCCCCCCTTCCATGATGAAATTCACCTTTACAAAGCCCATTTCATCAAATTTCACTCCAATGATATTTTCAACCCATTTTCAATGGAAAATGAGAAATTGAAATATCGTATAATCCAACACATATATATGTTCGATAATTCCAAAATATGAATTATTTTCATAAATTGGATTTCTATCCTTTGAACTAGAAATGTCCATTGCTTCATCCACAAGTGTAACAACACTATTTTTCATCATACTGTAGTTATCTTGTTATTTTGTATAAAATATATAACCATTGATTACAAAACTAGTTTATGATATAACATTTTCATTTGGTCCTCTGGATATCCATTGAAGTCATTCGAAAATTGAATTCTTATTTTCAGATAACTCCTTATAAATTTGATCTCAGAACCATCATATAATCTACTGATTATGTGTATTTGATATCCATCCTTCAACCCTTGATGGATTCAAATGTATATGAATTTATTTTTGGCCTTCAATGTATAGATCAACATCTTCACTATTATGTAAAATTAAAGGTGGACTTTCTACCTCTCTATTAAGGTAATTGTAGCAGCATCTCTTCCAAAAATCCCTTCACCCATAAGGCGTTTTCTGTGATGAGACTTTGGGAGACTGATGATGTCAATATATGATAGGTAATCAGTAGAGAATTCAATAACTTCTTCAATAATATATCGTTATGCAGTTCAACATTCTCGATGACTTTGATTCTTGACATACCCTTTCAAAGTCTTCATATACCATTCAATGGGGGTACATCCACATGTAATTGATAGGACCACATAGTTGAACCTCTCTAACTAACTGAACCATTAGTTGGACTATTATATCAAATAATTATGGTGGGAAGAAAATCTCTAATTCACATAATATTACTACAACCTCCTTATTCATGGTGGGAAACTCCAATGGGTCTATAACTTTACATCATATGGCTTTGAAAAAGAAGTATATTTTGGTTAATGTTTGTTGTACATTTTGAGAAAAAATTTAGCAAAAAGCAACAAGATTTTAATATTTAATCAAAAAATGAAAGCCATGTGATTTTAGTCCTTGTAACTTAAAATTAGTCATTGACACGATATTCTTGACATTTGATGAATACCCCTGTGGAAATTTTACACTATTAGTGAAAAGAAAAAATTGATATTTTTCCTGTCTGGATAGAGTGTAAGATGCTCGAGGAAGAAAAGTTTTTCTTTTACCCTTTATTGGTGCTAACTCTTCCCTTATCCCTATTTCAATCAAGTCCAACCTAGCCTTAATGCCATCTTTCGTTTTTCCAGGAACATTAAGTAATGTTCCAATAACACTATCAAATATTTTTTTTTCTATATGCATGGAATCAAGAAAATGTCTGACATACAAACAATTTTAATAAGGTAATTCAAAGAAAATTGATATCTTCTTCCAACCTAATTTTTTAAGGTGATTTAAAAATGGTTTACTAAAAATAGTGTTAATATATTTTACTTTATTATATAGTTGATCACCCGTTACTAGATATGGTGTTGTACCTTGTTCGATATTACCATCAAATGCCATCATCCATGATTAGTATTTATGTCATCGAGGTAAAAACTTATGATGTCCTAAAAACACAGTCTTTGAGGAACGTGTCAACCAAACTGATTATGTGTGTTTTTTCACAAATGGGACACCCCAAAATTTCTTTAATGCTATAGGATAATAAATTTTCATAAGAGGGGAATTCATTTATCATTCCATACCACATGGCCATCAATTTCAGATCTTTGATCAATAGAGCCAAATAGACATCAATATCATTAATGGGTTTCTTTGGTCCAGATATAATCAATGAAAACACAATGTATTTGAGGTTCAGGCATAACAAGGGTGTTAAGTTATAATTTACCAACATGATTAGCCATGTATTGTGAGTAATAACCAATACCCAAAAAGGATTTATTTCATTTATAGATAGAGCAAGAGAAAAGTTTCTCAGCTTATTTACAAATTTAGGATACTCTTAATCAATTTTCTTCCACTGAGGAGAATCTACTCAATGACATTGGTTCCCATATTTAATTAATTCATCTTCATTCCATGTAAATTGTCTCACGATTTCCTGAAATCCATATAGTATTCTAAATTTTGGAATGATCAGAATGTACCATACTTATTTTGATAGACTTGATTCATTTTTATTATATCAATATATTCCACACTTTGGGCATTTTATGAGTGATTCATGGTCCTTATGAAACAATATGTAATCATTTTGGAAATAATTGATTTTTTTAGAGATCATTCCCATTGAATATAAATTTTTATTAGCATCATATGTTCAGAATTATAGTTCATTTTATTCTGTTATCATATCATTGAGGAGACCAAGTAGTTTTGTAAAGATTGTGTCACTCCATTCACTGCCAGCTTTCAAATTGTATAACTTCAATACAACTAGAAATGTTGGGTATTTAGTATAACCAATATACATTGGTGTCTTGGAACATCTATTTAACTCTTAAAAAAACTTTTTACAATCATGAAGTTTATCTTCAATTTCCACTGTTATTTCTTCCATGTGATATCCATCATCCTTTACACTAGTATTCATATCAAATGATCTATAGACCGCAATATCATCCCAATCGGTGTCCACATTCTATTTTCCCTATGTTTATTCCATCATTTATAGATATAATCTATTCTGTGATAAATAAAATTTTATTCCAACTCTTCCATACTAATATTTGTTGATTAAAAACAATGTAAACATAGACAGAGGATTTGATAAGGGTCGTATGTATGCTCTCTTGTAAACATTATGAACTCTTTAAGTCCATCTTCATACTCCATTGTCAAATGATTAACATGATGTAAAGACCCATAAAATTCAAGGGAAATTTTTTCTTAATTTTCTCTGGGATTTTACAAGAACACAGTTTCTGACGGCACCTGATTCCGAGGCCCGGTGAGCCCGGAATAATTTTTCGAAGTTTAGCTCAGGTACGTTCAGTGAACGAACGAGCGAGTTTTTCTAACTTTTGATCTGGTGCTCGGAATTGAAATCTGAGGGCACCGATGAAACTGTAGTGCCAGTAATTTCTTAAAAAGACCTTTTCTAGAGTTGCGTTTTCTCGGGAAGAGTTGTTTAGTTTTGTGGATAAAGACTTCCGAGAAATAAAATTTGTGCAACTAATTTTATTTCTTTAAAGTGGTTAAAACCTAAGGATGGAGGTTGGGTGAACCTAACTACCTAAGTGAGGTTAAATGTGAGGTGGGGACCACACTAACCACACCCCGTCAAATTACTTAAACCTACTCTAACTCCCCCATTAAGTGGGTGACCTCTCTTTTTCCTTAACTCCTTAACCCCCCTTTAATGTGAGACCACTCACCTCCTCTCTCACTTCTTAAATCATGCCAAATCACTTAATTAATTAAGTGGTTTAATTCAATTTTTGAATTTCAAACTTAAGTCACGAGTAATAAAATAAGTGAAGCACTTATTTTATTTTTGGTTGGAGCTTGTTGTGTTGAGAGGGGATTGGGAGAAAAAGGGGAGTCTTGAAGTTCTTCTTCTTTGTCGAAGAACGCGAAGAACGTGAAGAACGCGAAGAACGCACCGATCTACGACGAAGAACGCCGAATCCTCGGAGATCGACTACACGATGCTATGTACCGCGACACCAATGACCCTCTCCTTCCACGATGCCTTCTTCTGCGATGATAAATTCCGCGACGAACCATCGCTCAACGAATTCGACGAGGTAGGGGATTCATTATTTTTTATTTGTGAATTCTTCTGTCGTCGTTCCTCATTTCAATTGGACCGCTTGCTATCAATTAACGGGAGGGGGCTGGACTGCACAAACACGGCCGACCCTCCTCCCTTGATCCTGTTGATTAACCTTGTTGTGGTTTTGAACGGAGATGGCGCGGTGCCGTCGCACCGTGCGGGATCATGCGGCAAGGATGCGCGGCGCCATCGCGCCGCGCCGTTGAAGTCGAACAAGGTCGCGACACCGTCACGCCGCGCCAAAGAATCACGAAAACACCGCCGCCGGAGCGGGGCCACGGCGGAGGGGCGCGGCGCCATCGCACCACGCCGGACGGACCAAGGCCATGACTTTATGCCGCGGCGGAGCAGGGACCAGCGACCAACTTCCGGCCGCCGATGTCGGAGAAGGGGGACCGGCCCGTGCCGGTCTCGTGGTGCAGCAGCCGGCCAGTCGGAGCGGGCTGGCCAGTCAGAGGAGGAACCAGGGGTTCGTAACCCCTGGCTGGCCGCACAGCAGCGACCCCCCGCATGGGGGCCGCGGTTACGAAACGGGGGGGGGGGGGGCAGCGCCGCCCCCCAAACAGCTCGGCCATTTCGGCCGAGCCCTCTGGCCAGCGGACCACGCGGGACGCACCAGCGTGCTGGGCCGGGCCGCGCCCAAGTGGGCCGGACCCGGACCCGGGTCGGGTCAACCCGGTATGGGCCGACCCAGGGGGTATCGGGCCGGGTCGGATCGGGCCCGAACCCCCTATTCGCGGACCTCTTACGATCTTTTACCTATATATTGGGCTAAAGACCTCAGATCAACGCACTGTCAGCTACGACGCGATCCTTGGATCGAGACGGTCATTTCAGTATATTACACTCAAGGTTTCGGAGTAATTTGGGTTCGGCCGGGTTGGTTCGAACACGAAACCAACCGGGCCCTCGAGGCGGAAACACTTATATCTTGAGCTCCGGACGTCCGATTGACGTGCCATAAACTTTGTTGGATTCATCTTGATGAGATGGAAATTTTGACATACTTCACCTGAGATTTGGACGCAGTTGGAGTATGGCCTGGTTAGATTGTACCCGAAATCCAACCGGGCCCCTAGAACGGAAAAGCTGCTAACTTTCAGACCGGATGTCCGTTTGACGAACCGTCAACGGCATTGGTGATCACGTTGAGAAACAGTCCTTATGAGTATACCCTATGAGAGTTCAGGGTACAGTTGAAATACGGCCGGGTTGGTTCTCACCCAAAACCAACCGGGCCCCTGGGACGAAAAGGGCTAATAACTCACAGACTGGGCGTCCGATTGATGCGCCGTCTGTTACTTTGAGACCCTTATGAAGAGGCAGTCCTTTGAGATACTTCTTCGTAGAACTTTGAGATACTTGGAGTATTGACCTGTAGCTCATGGAGCGGACCCTCCCGGAGACGAGCGTACGGAGTACGGAGACCGTGTAGTCGGTTGAGACCTGACGACTACTTGAACGACTCGACATGGAGTGAGTCGACTAGCCCAGTGGATGGAGCACTACTTTGTTTGGGTGAAGAACCATGGCAGACGGAGCACTATAGTGTTTGGGTGCAGACCCGCGGTACTCGTCCGGAGAGTACCTATGCAGGCTATTAGGGGGGATGCACTACTGTGTTTCGGTGGCATATCCCGGCGGGTAGCACTACTGTGTTTGGGTGGCTGACCTGCGGTACTCGACCGAAGGAGTACCTCAGCAGTCTTAGGTTAGTGAGTAGTACCTCCGAGTCGTGACATGATCAATATACACTCCAGAGATGGGGCTTTTCAGCAGTTACAGTTTCGATAATGAAAATCCTGGTTTGAGCTGAGTCTATGACCTTTGTGTTTACCTCATGATTGAGATGGGTCACTTGATAACTTAGGTATATGTATGGGCATATACCTGGGTAGTGGTTTTCCGTTGATTTCATAATCTTTGTGTTTCCTCATGATTGAGATGGGTTACTTGATAACTTAGGTATAAGTATGAGCTTATACCTAAGAAGGGTTATCTGTTGTGTTTCTGCTTTGTGGTTATCCTTGTTGGATTTAGAGAGACCTTGAGGGTCTTGGGGTCCCTACTGAGTATCGTTATACTCACCCATACACGGGCTATGCCCGCATCTCGTTGTGTTGGATGTAGATGACGAGCAGTGCTGACGGAGGCCAAGTGTTTGAAGACTGGACGGTACCCGAAGGTGGACCTCATGACGAGTCAGTATCCGGAGATGCACTTCACGGCGAGACGATACTTGGAGGAGGTTGACGGGAAAGAGCGTTGTGGAGGCTATCTGTACCTACCCTTCAGGTAGGATCTGTGGTGGACGATCCAGGAGCTGCGCTATCTGTACCTACCCTTCAGGTAGGATCCGTGGTGGACGATCCAGGAGCTGTGCTATCTGTACCTACCCTTCAGGTAGGATCCGAGGAGGACGACCCATGAGTTGCTTCATTTCTTCCAGCTGTTGTCTTTTTCTGTTGTACTTTTGTTCAGTTGTAGCTGTACTTTCGATTGGGTTTGTATTCTGGCCCATTTAGTTTTCAGTACTTCCTTTTGTACTTAGTGTATTACTTCCGCTTGTACTCTGTGGTGTTTTTTTACTTTTATAAAGGTAATGCCTTCCCAGTTATCGGGAATTACGCCTTTGGTGCTAGTCGCCAGCCCCTGGCCTATGGAAGGCGGGCTTAGGGTAGTCACGGCACGGGCCCCGAGGACGGGTCGTGACAAATTGGTATCAGAGGAGTCGGTTCTACCGCAGAACTTAAGACACTGATATTTTCTTTCTGTGAATCAATAGTGTTAAGGGTACCGAGTGTGGTTTTCAGTTCAGGGAGTCCAGTGTTGGTGCGACGGCCGACGTATCCGTACACCAGGACCCTGACTTCTGATTTCCGACTTTGTGCACGAAAACACTGATTGTGTGTGTGTTTCCAAAAGTTTTAAAGTCAGCTCAAACCAGGTCAGCTCGCCAGGTATAAATTATTGACCGTGTCGCATCTGTTCAGGATGTCTCCACGCAGAAAGTCAGTTGGAGTTTCTGAGAGAGTACTCGATGACGGCTCACCGAGCGACGAGGCTCCAGTGCGGGGCCCTTTTTACTTTGTTGGCACCCTCAGGTGGTGTACCAGCAGCACCACCACCTATTGGGCAGCAGATGCCACCAGTCGTACTAGTGGACGGTGCACGCTAGCAGAGCACGTTGAATGAGTTCCAGCAGCAGAGGCCTCTGAGGTTACGAGGCGAGGCAGATTCCCAGACAGCAGAGGACTGACTGAAGGCGATTTCTAGAGTTTTCCGCCTAGCTGAGACACTAGTGGAGTGGATGGTAGACTTGTCTACTAGTGTTTTCCAGTGAGTGACCATGAGGATGGTCCGCATAGTGATGAGGCTTCGGTACGTGGACTGATGCCTGAGATAGTGCCTTCGGGTAGTGTGTCAGCTATACATCACTACCTGTTGGTCAGTAGTTACAACCGGAGGTACCGGTAGGTGACACATGTAGTATTACTGCCTTACACAAGTTCCAACATCAGATACCCTCAAGTTCCGAGGCGAGCCCGACTCACAGGCGGTTGGGGACTGGCTTAAGGAAGTGGCTGAGAGTTTTCTAGAGCTTTTACAACTTTGGAAGGACGACATGTCGGTTGTTGAGAATTCATCGAGGCGTACCGAACATTCCAGGTACTCGATGAATACGATTAGATCAATGCTATAGAGCTCGGACCTCTGAGCATGGTGTGTTTAAGGATATTCAAGACATCACTTTTTCCTCTATGCATTCCTACTCATGTTAGGGTGCTAGAGAGAACCTTGAGGTTGAATGTTCTTTGGCTGAACGAATACAGCTAGAGAATGTTAGAAGTTGGAACGCAGTGAGCTGGTTCCAGTCTCAGAGACTTGGGCGTGCGAATGTTTCAAGAAAAGTAAATGTTAAGGACAGACGAGTCTGCGAAGCAGCAGACGTGGAGGCAGAGCTAGGAGAGCAGCATGAGGTGGTGTACATCTTAACATTTTACACTCACCCACCTTTGTAGTCCCCGCTAGGCTGAGGGAGATGGAGGGCAGGGGAAGAGAGTAGCTGCATGTGGTCAAGGAGTGTGACCCAATGGCTCTAAGAATGATTCAAGGGACAATCTGTGTCCATTACTAGCTACTGTAACAACAAGATTTGATACGAATCATTCCTTCCTTCCATGAATCTTGTCCCAGAACTAGAGTTTCCGGTAAGCCGTAGACTTGACCCTCACGTCTGGAGATACCTTGGAAGGAGACTCGATAATCACACTTACGCCGACAGTGTGATCTGACCCACGAGGCGAGAGTTTCGGTTGGAATCTCTTGGTGGCAACGTCAAGGCCTTACGACATTGGTCTGAGTATGGATTGGATCCACAATTCATACAAAAAATTGATAGTATTAGGCAAACGTCGGGATGGGTTTTCCTTGTTCGGAAAAAAAGGAAACCCCAGGTAGCACATGATTAACTCTTGAATATGAAGGTGTAGCCGATCACTCTTGAATCGACCAACTTCACCCACGTGGCAGCAGGAGTTTTGAGTTTCAGTTCTAATCAGGATCGGACTAGTTCCAGGCATAGAGGACTTTGATCTTTGTGCTACCAGCTTCCTTGTTGTTGATGTTGTTTTTGTGGTTGTTGTGTGTCTTGTACTACGAGCTGCAGTAATAAAAGACACTTATCTTTGTGACGTTTACTTACCTGCCCTTTTTGGTTTGATTGATACTAAGAGGTTCCTGTTAAAAACTGTTGACTTGACCCTCACTTTTGAGATTCTTATTGGAGGAGACCCAGTGACCACACACTAATGCCGACAATGTGACTCAACCCTTAGAGGCGAGAGTAACAGTTGGATCTCTTGGTAGTAGCATCGAGGCCTTACGATGTCATCCATGGCATGGATTAGTGCCATTCATGACAGGATTGACTGTTTTAGGCAAAGAACATGGTTCATCCAGGGGATAAGACCAAATTTCTATTATCGGCAAAGAAGAAATCTTAGCAGCTCTTGTGGGACCAGAGATGGTCCAGGCCACGACAGAGAAGGTCTAGGTCATCCAGGAGCAGATGAGGACAGCTCCGAGCCTACAGAAGTCTTATGTTGATAGGAGACAGAACCACTGGAAGTTGATGATGGCGACCACGTTTTCTTACGGGTCTCACCTCGACGAGGTCTATGGAGATTTGGCCGAGGCGGAAAGTAATCTCTGAGGTTCAACGGACCTTTTCAGGTCCTCAGTAGGGTAGGTGAGGTGGTTTACCGCTTGACCTATCCACCTCAGTTGCACCGGGTGCACGACGACTTCAACGTATCTCAACTGAGGGGATACATGCTTGACCCGACGCATGTCATTGACCATGGGGAACTGGACTTTGGCGATGGAGTGACTTTTGCGGGGTTCCAGTAGAGGTTTAGGATCGACAGGAGCGGATCCTACGAGGACGATCGATTCCTTGGGTGCGTTTCACTGGCAGTACGGGAACCTACAGGTGAGCCCATGGGAGCTGAAGGCTCAGGTGTGTGCTCAGTACCACTTTTGTTTCCCTAGTTTGTGTTAAAGATTTACGGGGACGTAAAGCCCTGAGGTGGGAGTAATGTAAAGACCCGTAAAATTTAAGGTAAATTTTTTCTTAATTTTCATTGGCATTTTACAAGAATGAAGTTTCTGACGGCACCTGATTCTGAGGCCTGGTGAGCCCGGAATAATTTTCCAAAGTTTAGCTCGGGTACGTTCAGTGAACGAACGAGCGAGTTTTTCTAACTTTTGATCCGGTGCTTGGAATTGAAATCCGAGGGCACCGATGAAACCGCAGTGCCTGTAATTGCTTAAAAAGACCTTTTCCAGAGTTGCGTTTGCTCGGGAAGAGTTGTTTAGTTTTGTGGATAAAGACTTCCGAGAAATAAAATTTGTGCAACTAATTTTATTTCTTTAAAGTGGTTAAAACCTAAGGATGGAGGTTGGGTGAACCTAACTACCTAAGTGAGGTTAAATGTGAGGTGGGGCCCACACGAACCCCACCCCTTCACATTCCTTAAACATACTCTAACTCCCCCATTAAGTGGGTGACATCTCTTTTTCCTTAACTCTTTAACCCCCCCTTTAATGTGAGACCACTCACCTCCTCTCTCACTTCTTAAATCATGCCAACTCACTTAATTAATTAAGTGGTTTAATTCAATTTTTTAATTTCAAACTTAAGTCATGAGTAATAAAATAAGTGAAGCACTTATTGTATTTTTGGTTGGAGCTTGTTGTGTTGAGAGGGGATTGGGAGAAAAAGGGGAGTCTTGAAGTTCTTCTTCTTTGTCGAAGAATGCGAAGAACACGAAGAACACACCGATCTCCGACGAAGAACGCCGAATCCTCGGAGATCGACTACGCGATGCCATGTACTGCGACACCAACGAACCTCTCCTTTCGCGACGCCTTCTTCCGCGACGATAAATTCCACGACGAACCTTCGCTCAATGAATTCGACGAGGTAGGGGATTTATTATTTTTTATTCATGAATTCTTCCGTCGTCGTTCCTCGTTTCAATTGGACCGCTTGCTATCAATTAACGGGAGGGGGCCAGACTGCACAAACACGACTGAACCTCCTCCCTTGATTATATTGATTAACCATGTTGTAGTTTGGAATGGAGATGGCACGGTGCCGTCGCACCGCTCGGGATCATGCGGCAAGGATGCGCGGCGCCGTTGAAGTCGAACAAGGTCGCGACACCGTCGCGCCGTGCCAGAGAATCACGAAAACACCGTGGCCAGAGCGGGGCCGCGGAGGAGGGGCGCGGTGCCGTCGCGCCGTGCCGGATGGACCAAGGCTGCGACTTTATGCCGCGGTGGAGCAGGGACCGGTGGCCAACTTCCGGCCGCCGGCGTCGGAGCAGGGGGACTGGCCCGTGCCTGTTCCGTGGTGCAGCAGCCGGCCGGCCAGAGCGGGCCGACCGGTCAGAGGAGGAACCGGGGGTTCATAACCCCCGGCTGGCCAGACAGCAGTGGCCCCCTGCATGGGGGCCGCTGTTACGAAACAGGGGGGGGGGGCAGCGCCTCCCCCCAAAACCGCTTGGCCGTTTTGGCCGAGCCATCTGGCTAGCGGACCGCGCCGGCCGCGCCAGCGCGCGGGGCCGAGCCGTGCCTAGGCGGGGCCGGGCCGCGCGGGCCGGACCCGGACCCGGGTCGGGTCGACCCAGTTCGGGCCGACCCAGGGGGTATCAGGCCGGGTCGGACCGGGCCCGAACCCCTATTCGCAGACCTCTTACGATCTTTTGCCCATATCTTAGGCTACGGACCTCCGATCGACGCACTGTCTACTGCGATGTGATCCTTGGATCGAGACGGTCATTTCGTTATATTACACTCAAGGTTTCAGAGTACTTTGGGTTCGGCTGGGTTGGTTCGAACACGAAACCAACCGGGCCCTCGGAGCGGAAACACTTATATCTTGAGTTCCGGACGTCCGATTGACGTGCCGTCGACTTTGTTGGATTCCTCTTGATGAGACAGAACTTTTGGCATAATTCTCCTGATATTTGGACACAGTTGGAGTATGGCCAGGTTGGATCATACCCAAAATCCAATCGGGCCCCTGGAACGGAAAAACTGATAACTTTCAGACCAGACGTCCGTTTTACGAACCGTCAGCGACATTGGTGATCACGTTGAGAAACAGTCCCTATGAGTATACCCTATGAGAGTTCGGGGTACAGTTGAGATACAGCCGGGTTGGTTCTCACACGAAACCAACCGGTCCCCTGGGACGAAAAGGGCTAATAACTCACAGACCGGGCGTCCGATTGACGCGCCGTCTATTGCGTTGAGACCCCTATGATGAGGCGGTACTTTGAGATACTTCTTTGTGGAACTTTGAGATACTTGGAGTATCGACCCGTAGCTCGTGGTGTGGACCCTCCCGGAGACGAGCGTACGGAGTACGGAGACTGTGTAGCCGGCTGAGACCTGACGACTGCTTGACCGAATCGAATTGGAGTGAGTCGACTAGCCCAGTGGACGGAGAACAACTTTGTTTGGGTGCAGAACCATGGCGGATGGAGAACTACAGTGTTTGGGTGCAGACCTGCGGTACTCATCCGGAGAGTACCTCTGCAGGCTATTAGGGGGGATGCACTACTGTGTTTGGGTGGCATACCCCGACGGGTAGCACTACTGTGTTTGGGTGGCCGACCCGCGGTACTCGATAGGAGGAGTACCCCAACAGTCTTAGGTTAGTGAGCAGTACCTCGGAGTCGTGACAGGATCACTGTATACTCTGTAGATGGGGCTCTTCAGTAGTTACAATTTCAATAATGAAAATCCTGGTTTGAGCTGAGTCTATGACCTTTGTGTTTACCTCATGATTGAGATGGGTCACTTGATAACTTAGGTATATGTATGGGCATATACCCAGTAGTGGTTATCCGTTGATTTCATAATCTTTGTGTTTCCTCATGATTTAGATGGGTTACTTGATAACTTAGGTATAAGTATGGGCTTATACCTAAGAAGGGTTATCTGTTGTGTTTCTGCTTTGTGGTTATCCTTGTTGGATTTAGAGAGACATTGAGGGTCTCAGGGTCCCTACTGAGTATCGTTATACTCACCCCTGCACGGGCTATGCCCGCACCTCATTGTGTTGGATGCAGACGATGGGCAGTGCTGACGGAGGCCGAGTGTTCGAAGACTGGACGGTACCCGGAGGTGGACCTCACGATGAGTTAGTATCCGGAGATGGACTTCACGGTGAGACGATAATCGGAGGATGTTGATGGGAAAGAGCGTTGTGGAGGCTATCTGTACCTACCCTTCAGGTAGGATCCGTGTTGGATGATCCAGGAGCTGCGCTATCTGTACCTACCCTTCAGGTAGGATCCGTGGTGGACGATCCAGGAGCTGCGCTATCTGTACCTACCCTTCAGGTAGGATCCGAGGAGGACGAACCAGGAGCTGCTTCCTTTCTTCCAGCTGTTGTCATTTTCTGTTGTACTTTTGTTCAGTTGTAGCTGTACCTTCGATTGGGTTTGTATTCTAGCTCATTTAGTTTTCAGCACTTCCTTTTATACTTAGTGTATTACTTCCGCTTGTACTCTGTGGTGTTTGTTTACTTTTATAAAGGTAATACCTTCCCGGTTATCGGGAATTATGCCTTTGGTGCTAGTCACCAGCCCCTGGCCTATGGAAGGCGGGTTTGGGGTAGTCACGGCATGGGCCCCGAGGACGGGTCGTGACACATGCATCCATTTTTGATTCATATCCACTCTATTGGATTCATAAAAGATAAATTTTGTACAATAAATAAATAAACACACATAAGATATTCATTATCAAATATGAAAGTTATAGAAAATTCTAGTAAGGGAAACTCAACATTTGATTATTTCAAAGAATTCCAGTATGTTGAAGAAAATGGAAAATTGAATTTAAGAAAATAATTATCCCACTATGGATGGTGTTATACTATGAATTCATTCAAAGGTGAAAGTTATAGACAAATCATCCTCATCAACTCATCTCCCAAACATTTTTCATTGAATTTTGTTATTTGACACATCCTTCATCTCTTGTGGACATGCAGCTATGTCGCTTGAAATTCTATAAGATTTATTCATCCATGGGATGAGTAACGCTCAGAGTAGCACCAACTACATAAAAGAGACGAGGGATGAGTTTCAAGAAACAAATTGCAATAATGGATGTTCGTGAGATGAATTTGATGAGGATGATAATTGTCTATAAAAGAGATGAGGGATGAGTCTCAAGCAACAAATTTGAATAATAACTATTGTTTGACACACATGAAGTCTTTCTTAAATCCCCTAAACAAATGAAAATATAATATAGGAAATTAAGGAGTAATAAGAAACCCAAATATGATAAACTAGAATAATAAACTCTCATTCGATCAACTAAAATATATAAAAATGTATTGATAAAAAATTTTAATAAATAAAGAGTTGTTTTATATACATGGATAGTAATCCAAGATTCCTAGGGGTGGAACCAATACATGTAGACCTAAAATGCTGAATACATAAAAAAAATTTCTAATATATAGAATTTGATAACTTTAATTCTATTTATTTGGAACAAATGATGTAGCAACCTAAGGAATTATTACATTTAAAATTAATGGTATATCAAATATTTGAAAACATCACAAAACTTTGGGGATGTCATATCACTACACCGACCAATCCCAAGTATTATAGGGAGGTTATCACATCAGATATAACCATATGAAAAACAAACCAACCCTAGAAACATCTATCCCATACACATTTAAACACACTCACACACAAATATAATATGGAATTTATGATATACATAATTTAAATACAAATACAAATTTAAAAATAAATTTTAATGAAAATAAATATAATTCCTTCCTAATTTGGAAATCCAAAACCAGAATTTGTGTATAATTAATTATAAAATCACCCTTACATTATATGTTCCAAAAATGCATATAAATAGATATAAAGATATATATATTTACATATATATATATGTAGATATATATCTAGATATCTATATATGTATATGTATATTTATAAAATAAAATAAAATTGAGAAAAATATATGTAACCCTTTCAACAGAATATCACCACATAGTAAAATAAATACAACCCCATACTAAATTTGAGAATAGAGAGCCATTGAAAATAAATAAATATGGAATCATCCTTACTAATATTTATCCTAAAATAAAACAACACAATTTTGAGAAAATAAAATTTTAAGGGAAAAAACTTACACCAAAATATTAAAACAAAATTTAAATAAATAAATTCCCTTACATAAATTGCATAAAATCAGCTTCTGTTGCTACTTCACACCATCACAAGACTGAGAACTAGATTTCTAAATCAATTTTCTTGTTCATTTAAGGTTTTTATATCAAAAAACTACATTATTTATACAATGGCATAAATATTTATTTAATTGGTTTAACTACAGACTAGAGGTGATTCAATAATATTTCAAAACAATGACATCACTAAAATTGCGGAGCAAGTAGATGTATCTATGTAGACAATGAATCAAATTATTTCAAAGAAATAATTTAAAATGAAAAACACCAGATATCCAAATAAGTTGTCAAGAAAAAACTAATCATAAAAAAATAAAAAAATGTAAACAACAACCGGAGCACAAATAACTAATGACATCATTGAAGAAGAAATCAGAAACCAAATGACAAATACAAAAAGAAAATCAGAACCTACAAAGGAAAGGACAGGTCTAAATCACTAGGTTGAAGAAAATCCAAGACCCTCAGATCCAAATCTCAATGTTTTCTTCAAAAACCCTATCTACAAGATAATACTGGATGTCAGATGACATTTTAGTAATTAGAGGCAGTAGGTTTCTGTGACTCAAGTGGGTTTGTGTGATTCGAGTTTTGATTCACTGAGGAGGGGTGCTGATAGTGGGTGGATTCAACGGAGAGATTACGATATCATGATAGGATCACAACGGTTCAAGTTTTTTTAAATAGACTAAGAAACTTTTATCAGTGCATTTAAAATAATCGCTGATAAAGAGTCTATTTATCAGTGCTTTTTTAGCACCGATAAGGATTTATTTTATCAACTCTTTTTACTTAAGCGTTGATAAATGATTTATAATTATAATTGAAAATGAAGTTATATATATATATATATATATATATTCTTAATAAATAAATATAAATATAAATATATTAAATATATCCGTTATTTAATTTTTTTATTATAATTTTATAATTATTTAAATATATAATTATTTATTTATAATTATATAATTATTTTAAAAAAATAATATTTATATCATTATATATATTTATGAAATTATATATATAATAAATAAATATAAGTATAGATATAGTAAATATGTTCATTATTTAAAAAATTTATTATAAATTTAATAATTATTTAAATATATTTAATTATTTAAATATATATAATTATTTACTTATAATTATATAAATACTTTTAAAAAATAAATATTTATTTATAATTATAAATATATAATTTTATAAATATAGTATGTACATTTATAAATATAGTATGTAAATTTATAAATATATTTATTTGTAAATATTTTTTTTACAAATATTCTTTTTAAAATTTTAAATGAATATCTAATTTTATGTGTATGCATGTTAAAAATGAGTGAAATTGAATAAATTATAAATTATTACACTTTAAAAATATTGAAAAAATGGATAAGTTTTGTGTGTGTGAATTGTATATAAAAATGCATTAATTACGTATATATGAAATCAATACAACACAAATTTGATTTATGTTAAATTGAAAAATCAAACATTCAATTATATGTCCACTACTCTATGCAATTAGTTAGTATATTTAATTCATATTAATTTTTATTTATAAAACATTATTCACTAAATATATGATTATTTAATATAAAGCGCATAATTTTTTTAATATATAAATAATATTTATATAAATTTATATACATCTATATATTTAATATATACTATTTATTAACTTTATCAATAATCATCTAATTAATATAATGTTTAATATTTTTCAAATTTATTGAATTTTAATTTTAATTTGTTTAATTTTCATTTTTCATATATGTAAATATTTAATACATACTATTTTTTAGTATTTATAATTTATATATAGTATAATCAATTTATTCATTTTTTCTATAATTATTTACTTAAAAAAAATTGTAATATTTTTTTAATAAAATAATTTTTTTAATTATTTATTGAATTATTTAATTTTATTTATTCAGAACCTTACCAACACTAAAAAACGCTAATAAAGGACTCCTTTATGAGTGCTTCATTTTAGCGTTAATAAAAGGTACCTTTTATCAGCACTAAAAATAAAGCGTTGATAAAGGGTACCGTTTGTCAGCACTAAAAAGAAAGCATTGATAAAGGGTTAAATTTATTAGCGCTTTCTTTAGCATTGATAAAGATTCTATTTATCAACGCTTTTTTCTAGTGCTGATAAACACCAGTGCTCTTAAACACCTATTTTGTAGTAGTGTTTCCTAGGTTATTCTGTAATCCTTCTTAATGTGAAAACAATAAAATAAATGTCTGATCTAGATAAAATCATGACATACATAAGAGTACCTACTATATTAGCAGGTGGTATTCTCTTCATAAAGGTCAAATGCGACTAATAGTTAAGATATTTGGACTAGAACAACATAAATATTTTTCCCAAAGGATCACTAAAAAGTTTGAAATTCTTAAACATAATCCATTTTAAAACCTTCTTCAGGCACATTGAGATAGATATAAAACACTAGTTTCTCTATTCCAAAAAATTTCTATGCCTAATATTTTTTTAACATTTCATAAATTTTCTATTTAAAAAGTAGAGTGAAGTTGGATTTTTTATATATTTTATCTCCTTCATGTTATTAAAAATAACAATCATTTCATTAACTTATAAAAACAAATAATTGATTTAATGTTTAAAGGGTTTGAATTAAATATTTTCATCATATTTGATTCAATTGAAATCATTTTGAATCTTAAATGAATCAAATTATTCATGCGACTTCTATATAGACTCTTTATTTCTATACAAGTATTTTTGTAAAAGGAATACTTGGTTAGTTTTAAAGCATTTTGAAAAAAATTCAAGATGATTCATGTAAACTCCATCCAACATTTCATATAAAATATTTTCTTTCACATATAATGGTTCTATATGAATGTAATTATGGGTAGAAAACACAAGCAATAATATAATATATTAATGATTCAAAATAGGGAAAAATTTCCCTATAGTCGATTCCCTCATGTCAAAGGAACCCTTTAGTAATAATTCGTGCTTTATGTTTAATTTTATTCACCCTAAAGACGTCCTTGCTCATTTTAAAAATCCAATTTGAACATATAAATCATTAATCTGTAGGTTTGGTTATGACTTTACAAGTAGGATTTTAATGTTGGTATTTCATTTAATCTTTCATGGAAACAAAAAACACCTTATATTAAATAGATTTTCTAGCTTGTTTGAATGTTTGTTGTCATGAACCAACCTGGGTCGACCCTAAACTGGTCACCCAAGCCGGTCCGCGACATGACTCGAGAGGTGTTCTCGATCCTCCCAGGCTGGCGACAAGTGCCAGGGCATCAACAGAGGTTGTGGGAATGATTTCACCCAATATAAATAAATAAAGCAATAGAAATAAAACAGAGCAGCGCAGAATAAATAGACCAAGTAAAGTGAATAAACAAGAACAAAAGTAAATAAATCTAACCAAACTCAATGCTCGGACTAACTCCGTGTGACCTCCCGGGTCACTCTTTTACTCAAGGATCAAGCGTCGCCCAAGGTGAGCGCACTCAAGCTGTATCCTGCACAAACACTAAAAAAAGAAAAGAACTATAGGAGTGAGTATTAAAAATCAGTAGGCTAGCCTGATATATATTCCCAATGAACTACCTTTAAAATAAAAGAAACACTATTTCAAGTTTGAACTACAATTTATAAAAGTATATTTTTCTAAATATTTTACTCAAAATCAAAGTATAAACCATTTCCCTTAACCATTTTCAAATCTAGGTTCATTTTAATAGCGTCAATGGATTTTTAGGGAAATGGAAAGTGATTTTTATATTTTAAAATTTGTACAAAGAGGATTAAACACTTTCATTTGAAAACCATTTTTAGAAACCAAGTCAAAACCAATTTATCACTTTCCAAGAAAAAAAATATACAAAAATGCACAAAAGTAAGTACACAACAAGGAAAATGTAGAAATACATCCAAGTACCAAATCATTACTGCAAGTAACTGAAATTCAACAGACACGGGTGAACCTAGGGGATCAAGAATTATCCAGAAGACACCAATACATGAGACCTCATCCCCGTTGACATGTCACACACGATGAAATCAAAACACTCAATATTCTCGACCATCCTTTCTCAGGAAGGCCGAGGGAAAAATACCATAGTAATAAACCCAATATATCCACCTACTATGGGCCACTGGTCTGTACCATAACCTACCAATGCAACACTCATTCTTAGAATATTATCTCAATATGCTAGATTCCAATGTCTCAAATATTTGGAAAAGGGGGTGGGCCAATCGATTCCATCCGAGCATCTAATCACACACACACACACAGATATAATAACGCACAATAGGCATCACCCCGAGCCACTCCATGGGAAAACCTCTTGCCTTTAAACCATTCGAGCACCCGAGATCTTCTAAGCCTGGCCCCCCAAACAATCTATCACAGCCAAGGCTGGAGAGTTACCCTAGGAGGGTTTTCATCAAAACAATTTCATCATTTTCTGTATAGTTCCAAAGAGGCATTAAACACATTTCACAACCACTACTTTAAAAAGGAACCAAAACCAGTTTGAAACCATTTGAAGAGACCAAAAATACTACTTCACAGGCTGCCAATATTTTTGTAAAACCAAACCAAAACATTTTATTTACCAAATAAATCGTAAGATCCGACCAGTCATTTCATCGAACACGAGGTGTGCAATATATAACAAGAAAATCCTATTTATCACATAACAAGGTATAAAACACCACTTTTCACCCCAAACAGTGAAACCAAGGATCATACACCAATATTTATTAATTTTAAAAAAGGTGTGAAAAACATGAAATGCATGAATCTTTAATTAAAAAGGAAAGTGCAAAGGGGAACCTACCTCAAGACCAAGGCACGATGATGGTTTAAGCTCGAAAACAAGGCGCGACAATGGTGATCACTCATAAATTCCCCACACAGGTCCAAAAAAGTCAAACCGACCCAAAAAAACATTAAATTAATAAAACCACTAATCAAACCAAGGTAATATATATATATATATATCAAATAAAAACAAATGGGTATACCAAAGGGAGTGGTATTCACACCGAAAGGAGCGGTGGACCGGAAGGGGATCATGCAGGCAGAGGCTATGCACCAGAGGAGGGAAAGTCAGAGATGGCTCGCCGGTGTTGCGTGCACACATCAGAGGAGGTTTGTGTGGCTGGAAATGGGCCGACCGAGGCTGTGGGTAGCTGGGAAAGAGTGCGGGTCGGCTGGAGAGGTTACGACCATTGAAGAAGGGATGTCTGGCGCCGGTGGGAGGCCTCGCCGAAGGTGGGATCGTCAGCCGGGGATTCTACCCACCGACCAGGGGGTCCGAGGGGGGATTCGCCACTGGAAGCGGGAGGCCGAGAGTGGCAGTGGATCGTGCTGGATGGGTGCGGCGATGGAAAGAGTAAGGGAGTCTGGCTGGGGGTTGCTACTATAAAAGGGTGCCGACGGCGGGCTGCAAAGAGGAGGCTGAGCAGGGGGAGTTCTCCGGCCGGATAGGCAGGGGGTCGGTGGCGAGGCGCTACAGGGGAGGATGGCAGCCGACCGAGATCAAGAGGAAGGTGGTACAGGTGCTCCGGCATGCCGGAGCAGTGCGCGTGATGGCCGAGGTGCGCGAGATGTAGGAGGAGAGGAGGGGGGGGGGGTCGAGGCGCCGAGGTGTGCGGGCTGTCCGGGTTGCCGGTGGGTGCTGCTGCGGCCGTGCGCTGCAAGGGAGAAGAAGTGTAGATCTGGAGGGTGTGGGGGAGAAGAACAGGAGTCTGGGACTACACAGAGGACACCTACATAGAAGAAGGGGAAAAGAAAAAAGAAATAAAGAAGAAAGGAAAAAGAATAAAATAAAATAAAAGTAAAAATTAAATAAAAATAATAATAATAATAATAATAATAACAATAATAATATTAATAATAATAATAATAGTAATAATAATATTAATAATCACAATAATAATAATAATAATAAAAATTAATAATAAAATAAAAATAATAATTGAATTCATTTCATTTTAATAATAATAAAAATAGAGAAAACCCCATGCAGTTGCATGGGTGATGCCGCATGGCGTTGCGCTCTGCCCGTGCGTCCAGCGACGTTGAACCCAAAATGCACGCTTTTTATCGAAATCCCAGAAACCTCATCCGGGACTCAACCTGGACCTCAGAAAAAATATTTAAAGGTAAAAAAATAATTAAAATAAAATAACAACATTGGTCGGGGTGTGGCAATTCTCCCCACCATAAGGCTTTCTGTCCCTGGAAATCCACAACACCATCCAGTCAGTCAATCAACACTTAAAGGATTTAACATAACACGATCCAACCTCTTAACACATTGTCATTCCATCAACCACCAAACGCTCTTAATCCTATTTCTCTAAACAAATTACAAGCAGAGGGGAGGCCTGAACGGACTCCCCACCATAATAATTCAATTAGTATTTGGACCGGGCCTTCCTTAATCTAAAAGAAACACACCAAGAACACTCAAACCACTTTGTCTCATCCGAAAGGAATAGGAGATGAACTGAAAACTTCATACAAAAGAAAAACCCTCACCCCATGGTTGGGGAGGGAGGGCCCAAGGATTAGATCAATGAAACTAGGACAGAAATCCTCTCACAAATCACCACTTTAGGATGGACACAAACCAAGGCCACAACTGATTCACATGGGTGGTCCATGCAAGGTCACTAATCGAAAACTCGAATCCAAAAGACATAATTACTGACATTGTACAAGGGATAAGTCCATAGCTCTCTTGCGACAAGAGGATAATTAAAATGACTAAGAAACCATAACATACACACTAAAACTACCTCACCGCAACTATAGAGGCACAACCTTAGCCAAGATTCTTAAAATTCCGTGGGGTTCCTGACTACGCGTCCACTTCACTATGAGGCCTTTTAGCTGGAGCTTTGATGGATGAAGTGTCTCTTACCTTGAAGTCAGTTCTGGAAATACAAATAAGAAACATACACCTTTTGATTTGAAAAAAATAAATGACACAATTTTTAAATGAAAAACATACTGGCATTGAAAACCAGAGTTCATCAAAAGACCCACGACATCCCATACATGTTAAAACCCAAAACACCATCAGTAAAACTGCAATGATAAATGATCCCTTACACTAAAAGGAAACTTACACAAGAAACTTTGAACGAAAACCCAAAAACACATCACTTATGAGAACTTACTCCACGACGCTTTCTAGCAATGCCCTGACAGAATCGTCGCAAGTGACCCAGACATCAACATGCCTGGCAGGGTTTCAGAGCACTTGGGCACGACAGCTTCTTATGACCTAGATTGCCGTACTGATAGAACACAAGGATATCTCACTCTGAAGAGGTTGATGAAATATCCCAAGGCCTTTTTATTCTACGACCTACTCCATCCATTCTCAATTTTTTACTCATCTCCTTTCCATAATCTTCACCACTTCTTATAGGGTTCGAAGTTGGGAGGACTACTTCAAGCACTCCTGCCATCACAGCTTCGACATGAAAAGCTTGTCTCACCACATCGACAAAACAAGTTAAGTTGGACTCTAACACCTTCAACTATAGATCAAGGTGGAGACACGCCTCGAAGCATGGAGCCTTAATGGGGTCATCTGTGGCATACCCTGAATCATAAGGGACTAGCTCTACAAAGAGCTGGAAGTATTCAAACACGGATCTATCACCCTACTGCAAACAACACATCTCCATCCCCTTACTCACCCTTTCTTCTTTAGAGAAATACCGATGAATGAATAAGGCCTTGAAAAACTACTAAGTAAGCTCTTGACGGGGCTTGTTCTAAGACTCCAACTTCCACCACATCCACGGTGAACCTTCAAGCATGAAATTTGAAAACTTGAACTTCAATGACTCGGGCAACTCAATGAGGTTAAATTCCCTTTCAATATTACGCATCCACTCCTCTACTGTGGAAGGGTCTTCTTGAACATAGAAGAGAGGTGGATCAAGCTTCTGAAACTCAAGCATAAAATCCTTAGGTTGATCGACCATACTATGATCACCCATTGAAGCTTCAAAGGGATAACCGCATGACAAGAAAAGTCAAAAACCCGATCAAGGCCAATGCAATAAATAAAATCCTCAAAATCAAACACCGCATAGATGAAAAGCTATAAACACAAGGAAGAAATATATCATAACATCAAAATATTCCTTTTGAATTTTTTTTTTAATTTAAAACAAGATTGGTGGGTTAAACCCTCACCATTGGTATTATTTAGAGTCTCACTCACATGCATGTATCCGTGCCACCCTGGGCATCCATCCACCATACGAGACATCCGTCCACATTCCCACATATCACTATGCATGTGAGCACCCCTAGGAACACCAAGGACAAAACAAAACAACTTCATTTTTTTATTTTTAAAACTAAATTTTCCTGATTCAAAAATTTCAGAAATCAGAAGAGACCCAAAACAACTCAAATAGGGAACTAGAGTCGATAGGTTACTTGGCCATATGGTTGGCGTCCATATGCCAAACACGTCACAGACACAGAGAGTCTATTTGGACCATGCCCCTAGCTTCACATGGCTTGCCAGGCCGTGCAGCTTAGGAGGACTACTGGCCCGACTCCCTTTGTCGTATCCCAATAACAAAATGCTCTATAAAAACCCAAATAAAATAATTAAACAGGACTTACCATGGATACCTGAGGATCATCACGAGAAAGAGTTCGCGATGCTCTTCCCGCACCTACCCCTCGAGTCTCGATAATCCTACCCCATCTACCTCAACATCAGAGATAGAAAAGGGAACTCTAAAAAAGTGAGGTCTACTAAGATCATACATCCTATGATACCATTTTGTCATGAAACAACCCGGGTTGACCCTAAACCGGTCACCCGAGCCGGTTCGCGACATGACCCGAGAGGCATTTCCGATCCTCTCAGGCTGGCGACAAGCACCAGGGCATCAACAAAGGTTATGGGAATGATTTCTCCAAATATAAATAAATAAAGCAGCAAAAATAATACAGAGCAGCGCAGAATAAATAGACTGAGTAAAGTGACTAAACAAGAACAAAAGTAAATAAATATAACCAAACTCGATGCCCGAACTAACTCTGTGTGATCTCACGGGTTACTCTCTGACTCAACGATCAAACATCTCCCCAGGTGAGTGCACTCAAGATGTATCCTGCACAAATACTAAAAATAGAAAAGAACTATAGGCGTGAGTATTAAAACTCAGTAGGCTAGCCCGATATCTATTCCCAATTCACTACCTTTAAAATAAAATAAACACTATTTCAAGTTTGAACTAAAATTTATAAAAGTATGCTTTTCTAATTATTTTACTCAAAAGAAAAGTACAAACCATTGCCCTTAACCATATTCAAATCCAGGTTCATTTCAATAGTGTCAATGGATTTTTAGGGAAAGGGAATGTGATGTTTATATTTTCAAATTTGTACAAAAGGGATTACACACTTTCATTTGAAAACCATTTATAGAAACCAAGTCAAAACCAATTTATCACTTTCTAAGGAAAACAATATACAAAAATGCAAAAAAGTAAGTACACAACAAGGGAAATGTATAAATACATGCATGTACCAAATCATCACTACAAGTAACTGAAAGTCAACAGACATGGGTAAACCTAGGAGATCAAGAATAATCCAGAAGACACCAATACATGAGACCTCATCCTGTTGACATGTCACACACAATGAAATCAAAACACTCAATACGCTCGACCATCCTTTCTTAGGAAGGCTGAGGGAAAAATCCCATAATAATAAACCAAATATATCCACCTACTATGGGCCACCAATCAGTACCATAACCTACTAGTGTGACACTCATTCTTATAATATGCTCTCAATATGACAGATTCCCATGTCTCAAATATTTGGAAAAGGGGGTGTGATAACCGATGCCAGCTGAGCATACGGTCACACACACACAAAGATATATATATATATATAATAATAATAATAATGAACAACAGGCATCACCCCGAGCCACTCCATGGGAAAACCTCTTGCCTTTAAACCATTCGAGCACCCGGGAGCTTCTAAGCATGGGCCCCCAAACAATCTATCGAAGCCAAGTCAGAAGAGTTACCCTTGGAGGGTTTTCATCAAAACAATTTCATCATTTTCTGTAAATTTCTAAACAGGCATTAAACACATTTCACAAACACTACTTAAAAAAAACCAAAACCAGTTTGAAACCATTTGAAGAGCCCCAAAATACTACTTCACAAGCTGCCAATATTTTTATAAAACCAAACCAAACCATTTTATTTTCCAAATAAACTATAAGAGACAACCAATAATTTCATCGAACATGAGGTGTGCAATATATAACAATAAAATCCTATTTACCCCAAAACAAGGTATAAAACACCACTTTTCACCCCAAACAGTGAAACCAAGGATCATACATCAATATTTATTAATTAAAAAAAGGAGTGAAAAGCATGAAAAGCATGAATATTTAATTAAAAAGGCACGTGCAAAGGGGAACCTACCTCAAGACCAAGGCACAACGATGGTGCAAGCTCGGAAACAAGGCGCGATGATGGTGCTCACTCGGAAATGCCCCGCACGGGTCCTAAAAAGTCAAACCGACCCAAAAAAATATTTAATTAATAAAACATATAATCAAACCAAGGTAATATATATATATATATATATATATATATATTTCAAATAAAAACAAATGGGTATACCAAAGGGAGTGGTATTGGCACTGGAAGGAGCGACACACTGGCAGGGGATTACGCCGGTAGAGGCGATGCACCGGAGGAGGGCAGGTTGGAGGTGGCTTGCCAGTGTTGAGTGTGCCAGTAAGAGGAGGTTTGTGCAGCTGGAAACGGGCTGACCGAGGCTGTTGGTAGATGAGAAAGAGTGACGGTCGACCGGAGAGGTTACGACCGTTGAAAAAGGGGGGTCTCGCACCAGCGGGAGGCCTCGCTGGAGGTGGGATCGTCGGCCGGGGGTGTTGCACACAGAGCAGGGGGTCCAAGGGGGGCTTCCCCGCTGGGCGAAGGAGACCAAGAGTGGAAGGGGGTCGCGATGGCTGTGTGTGGTGGTAGACAGAGGAAGGGAGTCCGACTAGGGGCTGGTACTGGAAAAGGGTGCCGGCGGCTGGCTGCAAAGAGGAGGCCGAGCTCGGGGGGGGGGGGGGGGGGGGTTCAACGACCGAAAAGGCCAGGGGTCAGTGGAAAGGCACTACAGGGGAGGAGGGCAGCTGGATGTGATTAGGAGTAAGTGGGTGTAGGTGCTGCGGCGTGCAGGAGGGGTGTGCGGGCTGGCCAAGTTGCGTGGGCTGCAGGAGGAGAGGAGGGGGGGCCGAGGCGTCGGGGTGCACGGGCTGGCCGGGGTGCCAGTGGATGCTGCTATGACCATGTGCTGCAAGGGAGAAGGAGGACAGATCCATAGGGTGTGGGGGAGAAGAACAGAAGTTCGGGACTGCACAGGGGACACCCGCGTAGAAGAAGGGGAAAAGAAAAAAGAAATAAAGAAGAAAGGAAAAAGTAGAGAAAAAAATAATAAAATAAAATAAAAGAAAAAATTAAATAAGAATAACTCTAATAATAATAATAATAACAACAATAACAATAATAATCTTAATAATAATAATATTAATAATCACAATAATAATAATAATAACCATTAATAATAAAATAAAAATAATAATTGGATTCATTTCATTTTAATAATAATAAAAATAATGAAAATGCCATGCAGTTGCATGGGTGAAGCTGCACGGCATTGCGCTCCGCCCGTGCATCCAGCGACGTCGATCCCAAAATGCGTGCTTTTTATCAAAAACCCAGAAACCTCATCCGAGACTCACCGTGAACCTTAGAAAAAATATTTAAATGTAGAAAAATAATTAAAATAAAATAACAATAAGGGTCGGGGTGTGATATTTGTGGTTCATCATATCTTATATCAAAAGATATGTTAAATTCATAAGCAACTACATCTGCATGACTAAACTGGGAAGGGGTGAATGTGCATCCTAACCCAATCTCATGTTAACCAATAGTCCCTAAGGTCATTATCTCCCTTGATCTTGGAATCAAAGATAGAATAATAATCACTGTAAACTGATTGGCGAGGACCTGTAGAGGTAGTCTTGGGTTGATATTTCTTCTCAGGTTCTAAAGGAACCTCAACGCCCATAGGTTCTGACATACCGACATCATCAAACTCTAAAAGCTTCTATATAAAAACAACAACATCTTAGAATACAACTTCATGGATTATAATACGATTAAAAAAACACAGGTTATATTCACATTTCCTATAACACTTAACACCCAAAGGAAAACCGAAAAATATACAGTTGACCACCACTGGTTCCAGCTTATTAATTACTCAGTGAGAATAAGTGGCAGAACCAAATACTCTAATGTGTTTTAAACTAGGGGAACCAACATTTCCTCATGTTTTATATAATCACTAAAACTATAAGGGAAACAATTGATCATTTACACTATTGTAGTAGCAACATCTTCCCAAAAAGACTGATAAGAACTCGAATTTGAGAGCATACATCTCACTATATCCATGATCTTTATATTAGTTATCTAAAAAAAACCATTTGGTTTTATGTTTCCCAAAACTATTTGGTTTTTGAAGACATCATCATAGTTAAAGAAGTCAAAAAATTCTTTCAACAAGTACTCTAACCCATTATCATTGCTAAGGGGTTTCAACTTTATTCATATCCAATTCTCAACATTGTATATCCATGTATTGAACATTTCAAACATTTTGGTATTATGTTTAAGTATGCAGATCCATAAATTAAATGGGTATTCATTTATAAAGGTCACAAAGTGATGTATTCTAGTATGGGAGAAAACCCTTTAAGGTCCCCATAAATCTAAATGGGTATATTCAATGAGAGCCTAGGTTTTATATACAAAACTGCTAAAAATCACATGTTAGACTTTCCAAGAACAAAATCCTAATACAATGAAGTATTTCTTAGGTTTATATCATTCAAAAACACTTTATTAAAAATTTCAACCTTTCCCATTTCATTAACATTCCCAAGTCATCTATTCCAGAGTACAGTGTTATCAGACACTGAGGTATGAGGGAATTTAGCTCCATAAAATGTGTTTTACCATATAATATATACAATCCATTAATGAAAGTTCCTCTCATAATAGTGATCGATCCTTTATATTTCATATTATTTTATGAATTTGACCTAAATTTATAACCCTTTAGGCCTAACACGAATAGGGAAACCGATTTTTTTAATTTGGGTACACATTTAACATCATTCAGACTTTTCAGCAACAAATCATGAACATCTAGATAAAAAATGTATACCCATGATATTGGAACTCCTATTATTTCCCAAACACACATATAAAATCTCAACTTCACTTAAATAAGAGAAATATTTTCTCTTTTGACACATATGGAATGAGCATCTTGAATCTATAACCCACTATTCTAACGTGATACTCATAAACATGTTAAAGAAATCCACATTATCAATATTTTTCTCCACCAGTAATTAATGAATATCATTTCCCTTAGAAATTTTCCTTTCATGAAAATTTGTGATGATATATTATTATTTTTTTCATTGGAAACACTTCACTGATCTACACCTAGACACCAATATACTCTTTCAAGACTTACTCTGATCCCTTCAGATACCAAAATGATCATATCAAACACTAAAATTTGATCCCTCATCTTATTGTTTTATCGAAACTTGTTTATTATGTTCATTAGATAATATAGATAATACAACCTCTTCAAGAAAAAGAGTATCTCTACTTTAAATCATTGAATCCTTAACAGAATGATGCGAGTTATTTAAGGGTGTTAACAGAATGATAGCAGAGTCTTTGTCATTTATCTTGATATCTATATTAGATATATCTAATAATATTTGACTAAAATCATCTATATATATCCTCACATTAGTTTCAGGGCACTTTTTTAGTTATAAAATCACATTTTATTATGAAATCATCCAATATGATATTTAGAAACATATATTGCCACAATTTTAGAGCATATTTTGGTGGTAGTAGACTCTTAAGAAACTTCTCGAAGAACCTTACAATATAAGGAAACCAATATAAGTCTCAAAGAGATTCAAAGGACATCGACATGAACATCTATTTCTATAAAAATGTATTTTCTAGTATTAGACATGGGAGTGACATTATTTTTAAGACCAAAGAGGAAATCAATAAGATCATTATGATCAAGAAGCTCATTTATTTTAATCCTCCATAGATTAAAATCATTCCCCCATTGAATTTATCTATTTCAAACTTTATAGAACCCATCATTTTAAATGATAGTGATCCTATAACAAATGTTATAGTATGAATTCTTATTAAATTCCCAAATTTATTATCCAATATCAACTAATTTATAATATAAATTTGTTTAGATATATATTTTCGTTACAAAAACAGATGTAGTAATGATGAGGAAGATGAATATGAATGTGTTTTAAACATGAAATATGAAATGAAAATGAACACAAGTATATAATTTTATTTGATTAAAATTAGATCTATATGTATGGTGAGAACACCAATGGTTCCGAGCATAGTGGAATCATGTGATGGTGTGAAATATATTAAAATTTTATTTAATATTTCTATGCCCGAAACCAAGAGATATGATATTGTACATCAAATTTATAATTAATTTATTTAATATCTAAAGAAATTATTACCTTAGTATTGGATTCTTTCTTCATTGAAAATGTTTATCATTTGAAAAATACCCTTTTGGATTGCCTTTATTGGTTTTGAGGATCCAAGGAGAGAATACATCTAGTGGTGATCCACATGTGTTCCTTGGATCTCCATAAAACACCAATACATCTTCAGGTGCTAGCATAGCGAATTGATTGTTTTGAGTTGTTTGTGTTGATCAATCATCCTTCAGTCTTGAAGGAATATCTCTTGTATTTATCATTATTGAGAGGGAGAGATAATGATAATAGGACTCGATAGAGAATTCACTATGCATACAAATTATCTATTCTTAATTGTACACCATAAAAAATAGACATAATCATCTATTTATAGATCTAGAGTTTAGGTTAATTTAATTATTTACTTACATGATGGAATTTCAATAATATTATAACCTCTAATGAACTCTATGCCCCATAATAATAATAATAATAATAATATTATTTTGTGGTGAGTGAAAACTTGCACATTAACAAATATTTTGTTGATTAATATTTATCACCAGACATGGTCTTTGTCCGTTCGGACTCCACTAGAATTTATTGAACACCTGAATAAATATTTAATTTAAATATTTCATTCATTAATAAATATTTCTGATCAATAAAACATGAATAAAATTTTCCCTCTATCTTGAGAATAATATTTTTTAAATTAATTAAATTAAAATATAATTACATCAAGATTATCTGAAATACTTAGTGTGCGACCCTGTAGGATTATTTCTCATTGGTATTATGTAAGATTTACTAATGTTTGAGATTACAGTCTAATAATGGGTCAAGGATCCCAAGAGAGATAAAATAATATCACAATGAAGACGAATAGATACGAATGATCATTGTGTAATATAATATCTTTGTCATAATATATCATCAGGAAGATTCCACATCTATGTAACCGACTTATTTGATCCGTTGGTCTTTATTTGACTATTTAAAATGAACATAATGTTATACCATTACTATGTAATTTAATGTAATGGTTTTATTACAATCAAAGGTCCAAGAAATTAGCTTCCAAAAATATGGAAGGGAAAAATACTTTCTCGAATTATATATTAATGACATGTCAATCGTGACACACCCAATGTATACTACCTCACCACAGACATATTTTAAAATGGTTTTCATAATAAAATATAATTACATGAGTCATGAAATATATTAATGATAATATTAAATCCTAAGTACCATTACACATGCTTCCAGATAGAAATATCTGACACTAAAACATACAGAATTCTTATTGGCAGGTCTATTCCCATAATCTCCCATATTAGAGATTACCCAGTGAAAATTTCATGAGAATAAGCCTTATCCACTTATGAGTACTATCAACTGAATGTATATGTACCATGTGTCCCATAATAGTATGTTATTTAACTGTAAAAAAATATTTAATAATATAATCATAACACTTCAAGGTTCTCATCATAAAAGGGAACTAATGTGACCTTATCAGTATGATGTATACTTTAAGACATTATTAGATAATAGTCAGGAAAAATAATGAAAAATATATAATAATAAGTTTTCTTAATATTAAATATGTCTAATATACATGTAATCAAAGTAAACATAGTGGAACCTAATACATCAACTCTAAAAAACTCCCACTTAGACTAGATCCAACTGTATATGAATTTCAGTCCGCTAGAACTCACATGATAATCATGTGTCTACTAAGTCAAGGATTTAGTCAAGGGGACCACCACACTATCTTCTTTGTAAATAATAATCACTAAAAATTCACCTCTCTAAGATAAATCTCTTAAGAGATGATACTTCTGAAGTATGTGATTCTTCTGCTGATTTTACCTAGGATCTTTTGTGAGAGCCACCACTGCAGTATTATCATAATAGAATGTGATAGGATATTTACTTCTAGGTACCACATCAAGATCTTACATGAAGATATGAATTTGTATTTCTTATTTAGATACCTCATAAGTTGTAATAAACTTATAATTTTCTATATAATCTATAGACACAACCGACTTTGAGCTCTTCCAACTCATATAACCTCCATTCAAAGTGAATATTTATCCCATTTGTGACTTCATGTCATCTTGATCAGTTTAAAAAATAGAATCATCGTATACTGTAATTACTAGTTCCTCATCTCCTCAATAAACCCAGAATATATGCTTATCATGCCTCAGATACTTAAGGATAGTGTTGACTACTATCCAATAGTGACCACCTGAATCATCTTGATATCTTCCTACTACACTTAATCCATAGGCTACATATATCACAATAAATAGAATAACATACATGATTGAACAAATCACTAAAACATATGGAATCCTTTATATTCTATTTATTTCCTCATGTGTCTAAGGATACATTTTCCTTGAAATATAAATTCTATGTGACACTGAAAACAATACACTCTTATATTGTTTCATACTAAATATATTTAGTATCTTGTCAATGTATGTACCTTGAATAATACTGAGCAACCTATTGGATATATCATGATGAATATTGATCCCAAAAATATACGCTTCCTAACCCAAATACACTATAGGGAAGAATTTATTCAACCATGTATTAACTAATTTTAAGAGTTGTATTTTGTTTCCAATAAGTAATATGTCATCAACATATACTATTAATAAAATGAACGAAATCCCACTAGACTATTTAGGGATATAAGGATTACACTCATCATTTCTGAAACCAGATTCCATTATCGATTCATCAAAAGTAATGTTCCATGACCTAGATACTTAATTTAATCAATAAATGTTTTTTTTCAATTTTCTTATCTTGTTGGAATCCTTTGGAGTCACAAAACATTTGTTTTGATTCATATAAAAATGTCCATAAGGGTTCCCATTAAGTAAGTCTATTTTAAAATCCATTTTATAAATCTCATAATCATGATAATACCCAATAGTGAGTAGAATTATGATGGATTTAAACATTGCAACTGGTGATAAGGTTTCAACATAGTCAATTCTTTGAAACTATTTAAACCATTTTCCACCAGTCATTTCTTATAGGTACTAAATTGTCCTTTCATGTCAATTTTATTCTTTAATACCCATTTTAATCTAATGGGATTTACATAAATGATATATCTACCAAAATATAGACTTTGTTTTAGTACATGGAATCCATTTCATAATTCATAGATTCTTTCCAATTTGAAACATCTCTGCCACTTACTTATTCTTTATACCTTAGAGTATCATTATTATTAATTAATAATGAGCCACCAAACTCAGTGACTAAAAAACCACACTGTTATGGTTCTCTAAACTCTCTTGTACTCTTATGTAGTACTTGCGTCTATAGAATAGTTTATTTCAATGGGGATTTGTAGAATATGTTCTTGTGCCAAATATTATGTATCTTAAGCTTGGACATCATCGAAGTATCTTTTTCTACCACTATCTCTTCTATAGATAAGATCTTTCTCATGAAACATGAGACTTATTTCAACCACAAAATTTTTATCTATAGGATTTTATATTTAATATACCTTTTTTTCATTAGGATATCCTCTAAAGATACACTTTTTCCTCAGGGTGTAAGCTTATTACCTGAAGAGGCCTTAAAAAATAATTCACAACCCCATACAAGTGTGTAACACGATATAGGTTCTTTACATTCCATAATTGGTATGGTATACCATCTGTCACTTTAGTTGGTACTCAATTTAGTATTTATGATATTTTTTGTAACACATATCCCCAAAAGGATAATGGAAGGATCTCACGACTAATCATTTATCTCACCATGTCTAACAAGGCGTGGTTCCCCCTTTTTATTACACCATTCCATTATGGTGTATAAGTAGGAGTGGGTTGAGATAGTATCCTGAACTCCGATAAATACTCAAATAAGTCTTGATTAAGATATTCTTCACTATAGTCTAAGAGAATTTTATTAATCTTCTTACCAAGCCGTTCCTCAATTTCATTCTTTCCCTTGAATTTATCAAAATAATATAACTTATAATTCATTAATTTGACATATCCATATCTACGAAAATCATAAGTAAAACTTATAAAGTATAAGTACCCTCCCTTAATTTAATAGGAAATAGTCCACACATGATATGAACTAATTCATGAAGATATTTATTCCATTCCACTTTCCACTAAATGGGTATTTTGTCATTTTTCCTTGTAAACATGCGTGACATATGACAAGTGGTTTTAGTTAAAAAGAATCTAAATATCCATCTTGATATAATTTAGTCAATAATTTTTCATTTACATGACCTAGATGGTGATGCCAATGTTGGGTGTGGTATGAGTCATGTGAAGTAACTTCATTATCTATTTCCATTAATTGGTTTATGTAATTCAACACATAAAGTATGCTATTTAAATATGACTTACCTTAAAAAATTATATCTTTATAAAATATTTAATGTTTATTCCAAAATTTTAAAATAAATCAATCCTTATCAAGTAAAGATACATAAATAATGTTTTTGGTAACTAAATCCACATAATTAAAACCCTTTAAAACTAAGATCATTTTAGTTGAAAATGTGTGGTAGTAATCCTTGATAGTTATAGAAACATGTTTAGCTCCATTGGATACCCATAGATCTACCTTCCCTTGGTCAATATTTCTAAATCTATTTTTTATTGTATTTGAATACATATTGTGGGCACCACAAGATATGTATAATACCCAATTTGTATAAATTGATAAATTCCATTTGATAAAAAATGCACATGAAGCTTCCCATTTATTTTTTTTGGATGGGTGTAGTTTTTATTCCAGTGGACCATCTTGCCACATGGTAAACAAACAATATCTAGTTCCCTTGCTTTCTCATTAATATTATTATTCTGGGATGGGTGTGAAGAAGAGTTGGTCTTAAATATATTAAATTACCCTTTCCGTTTGTTCACTATAAGGATGAAATGGTTTTCATGCTTATTATCCTTATCTACTTGGTGAAGGAGATTAAGAAGATATGGCTGGGACTTCTCAATTTTTTTCAAATTGAAATTTACAACAATGTTTTAGAAACTCAAAGAGATTCATGTAATAATGAGATAGGATCCAAGTTCTTAAAGGGGTTTAAACCCTATAACCTCTAGTCACTCAATGTTTCCAATGATCTAGACTACACGGGGCCTAGCTGGGGAACCTTCCCCAAGATTGCTATCAAATATCTCCATGAAAATCTCAAATCATTCATGTATAGATCTATCCTAGTAAAGGACATAGAGGTGCTCAAGAATTCTTTACACATCCATGTTTTAATAATAATTTTTGAGTTCAATATACATAGAATAAAGTATTTAAAATTGAATTTCAACCACATCACTCAAATTTTTTTCTTATACTATGAACTCTTCACCACTTTCCTCTTTGGAAGGTGGATCATTCATTGAGGATTCTAGCACATAAGATTTCTGTTCATGGAGTAGAACAACCTGAATGCCTCTAAACCACTCCTAGAAGCTACTTCTTGTTAGGATGATGTATTTCTCTAATATTGATCATAAGGATAGTGTGGATGATGATATTTTCATTTTAATATAATATAAAATTATTACTTTTCTTGATTACAAATTATGTGAGAAATAATAAATTAATAGATTTTATTAATTCTACCCCTATTTTATCATGTTTCAATAGACCTCACCATTTAACTTGAAATGTCTTGTTTTTATGAAATTTTAGTGGCAATGAACCGCATTAATTTTCTTATTGATCCAAACTTTGGCCACAAAATCTATAATAAAATAATTAGGCAGGTGGTGTTGTCAACTGTGGGATTAAAAAACCTTGATCCATTGAGTGGATTTCCCTATCCTAAAATCCCGACTTTTATTTTTTCAACACTTCCCTCTAAATTTTCATTGAACAAAATTTGATCATTAAACACAATATAAGTCCAGTTAAGTCAACCCAAAAACCTCATGATAACTCCCATATAAAAGAAAGTTTATAGAATTTGGCCATGTACTACACTTAGTCATATGGTCTCATTCCCAATCATGTAATGGAAGGATTAGTCTCACATAATATTAGGTTGATGGATTTTAGCTAATTATACATAAATTTTATCTTGTTTTACCCTTTACATGTCTTGTTAATATTAAATAGATGCAACTTAATTAAAAAACCATGGTTGATAAAACATTTACGCAAAATTCATTTGTTTAATTTCTTTCTTTTCACATTAATTCATTTATTTATATGATAACAACCTTTCATCTATAAGATAAATAAATTCCTTGATAGAATTAAATAAATAATTAAATGACTCATTCATGAGATTTATATAAGAGATGATTTAATGAGTAGACATTAAATAAACCTTTGACCTTGGAATGAGTTATCACATTCCACACTTCCACCTATGTAACACCTATGTTGGAATCATTATGGTTCCATCTTGAATTGACTACACACACATTGGTAAAATTCATTAATAAAAAATATTTATAACTCACACATAGGTGTGGGGAACCAAAATATTTGTTAAAGGGGAATCACATAATTATCCTTGTACACATAAGTCCAACATAATAATTGAGGGAGGGATGACTTGTATGCCATATAATTTAATTTAATAATAAATAATTACAAACAAATGTAATAAATTAAATTAAATAAATTCTAACACATACACTTGTCTTGGTCTAGCTCATGAACAAGAATACATGCAACATATATGAAAATTAAATGGATAACATTCATTCCATTATCAATTATTTATTATTATGATAAAGATTCTTACATTAATTAATTACTTAATTAAAAAATTCCCTTTCATTTTAATGACCATAAAAATCCTCTTAGAGATAACCATAATTAAGGCATTAATGAAAAATAAATGGCAACACTAATTTTTGCAGATTTATTATAATAAATTAATTGAGAATTTAAAATTCCTTAAAACCCATATTAAATTTCCAAACACATAAAGTTACAATCAAATCAATAAGGTTTTAATGATATAATTTTTTCAATTTAATGTAATTTAAATCTTACAGTAATTGGGATACTACACGACATGTACTATCCATCTACACATCATGTATCTCTGTTACCATGTATTTGGGTCACACACCTGAGGCTTCATTGTGTTAACTCATCTAGACTACAAGACATGTACATGCCAGCTACACACTGTGTATCCACTTCCTATGTTCCTAAGATGCTCTCCTAGGTATTAATTATGTATCTCAGCTGATTAAATGGTTTTTACATTCCAACTACATATTGTGTGATTCGAATTCCTTATTACCATGTAATGTTCTGAAAGACTCAGCATGTTTTTGGGTGAGACACTACACTCCATGTATCTCTAATGTTGTCTGCCCAGATAACTCGGTGTGTTTGTTATATATGGGAATTGATGAAATACATGATTTGTACACAAAATAAATGTCATGGATATCATAAATACTCTTAGTTGTCAGTATCATGTTGTTTTACTGTGTATAATGACCACACAAATTGTGTGATTTACGTTGCTAACCCGTGTAGACTATACGACGTGTACACTGATACACACCGTGTAATCCGAAAACTGTGTGCTATGTTCTCTAGTCAAAACATGGCATACAACACATGAAATAACTACATTTCATGGCATGTATCCCACAACATGGATAGTTTCAGCATACTAGGGTACATGATGTGTACTTCAAAGCACACAATGTGTAACCATTTCTTACTGATAAAAAACTGGAAGTTCTTGATGGAATATTCAGTCCTTCTTCATCTGTTTTCAGAGATTTAATAAAATGGAAAACTAAACAAACATGATTAATATATCAATAAAATGTTAATATAAGTTATATTAATGATTGAATAATACGAAATAAAAATTTAACCATGATTTCATATTGATCAAAAATAAAATAAATAATCATATATTTAAACATGACTACTTTGATACCACATAATGGTTTTGGGAGTAGAAAAAACTTGATATTGTGGGAGATATATTAAAATATCTTTTAATATTTCTATTATTTAAACCAAGAGTGAGTATATTTCATTTCAAATTTATAATCAATTTATGTAATTTCAGAAGAAACAATTACCTTGTCTTAGGAACCATTTGTTATTGATGATATTGATTATCTAAAAAATGCCTTTTCAGATCAACTTCATTGCATTGTGAAGAAATAAGGATAGAATCCCTCTAGCGATGATCCAAACCTACTTCTTTGATATCCAAGCAATTCCAATCGATCTTCAAGTGCTATAATGGAAAATCGATTGTCTCGTATTGTTTGTGTTGATCCTTATCTTTTAGTTGTAAGAACCATGTTTTTTTTTGAGTTTCAGATCCTTTAATTTCTATCAATTCATAGTTTAAATATCTAAATATGGCCAAATGTGAATGACCATTAAGGTCATGGAGGATTTGGGGGTGTTTAAGGATGGTACGGAGCCTGGAACCCAAGTTTTGGTTGAAAATGGCTTGGAACACGGTTAGAATAAACCATGTGGGGAAGACCACATAGTTACTTATAACCTTGCTAAGTTTGGATGTGGGAGGCTACATGCCCCATGGTTTTAAAAACTGTGCAATTTGTGGTGCATGAAAATTCATTCATGTTTTTAATTTTGATAGTGGGATAAGACATGATTTTCACATGGTTAGTAAAACTGTGCAATGTGCCCCTTTCCTACAGTGAAGGGCACATGGTTGGTGCACGATTTGGAAAACATTGTAGAAAAACCGTGTGACCCAGGGATTTTAAATAGTTTACTAAAATTACACTAATTAAATCTATTTCTAACATAATTTCCTCCCATTATTCATGTTGGATAGATTTAGATTTTGATAGATCCTGTGTATGCCTATTCTAGGAATAAATAGACCATATCTGTCTGATACTGGAATCGAGCTCCATCAACCTCATTGGACCCAAATTAGTGAGTACTAAATTCATTTTTAGCCATTCTTTATTTTTCTTGGTATCAGATATTCTATTTAGGTGAAAGGTAATTCTCTATTTCTATAGGTTCATCATCAGTTATTTAATTTTCTTCCAATTTGAGTAAAATTAGGAGCGAATACTAGATGATCTATCCACTATTAACCCATGGCAGGTGGTCTCATGACTTTAGTTTAAAGTTGATATATTTATTTATAACCTTGTTCCATGTTCCCAATATTGAAATAAACACCCTTGAAATTTATTTTAATCCTAGAATTACATGAATAGGTATGTAATATTGAATTAATGAGACCCAATGATAATTTTTTAAAGGAAATGATTCATGGTTTTAGATCCACCCATTGGGTGAGTTTATAATTAATTGGACCACCATGGGTGGCTTTTGTAGTTGGATTACTTATGGTGTACCCCTTTACCCCCTTCCTTTGGATTTCAAAAGTGAATTGAGTTTTCAATTAAAAGTTAATTTTAATTTTAGTATAGATCAGAATTGAGTTTATTAATAGGAAGGTATGGATGACCATGAACTTGGCCTTGGCTATGTAATTTCCTGTTGAAGCTTGGGTTTCTTGTTATAATGAAATTCCCACATGATTAATTGAGAGGAATTTTTTTTAATCTTATCCTATGACACGAGTCACCTTTTGAGGTGAGATTGAATTTAAATGTTCTTAGTGATGGCCTTGACATGTTTAAATAGTTTTGATTAAATACTGTTGAATGATTATATTATTTGGGTGATACATGGATTCATATATGAAATCCATGGAAAAAATTAATTGGATTCTATCTTGATTTTTCCTGAGTGACACTTGGAATCCTTTCATGAAATTCGAAGGATAGAATCCTAAGGACTGTCTATTATATGTTGAGTGATACTTGGAATTACATATTTATTGAAAAGGACATACTCAAAGGTAATTTGATCATACATTCAATGTTTTATACTTGGGATCCCTTAGTGGACTGTCGAGGATGGACTCAAATGATAGTGATGTTATACCGCACCTAGAGAGATACCTGGGTTCTTATGAGGATCATTATGAATGATATTGTAGGGTGTTTGTTTATATTATGCATGGAGTGATACTTGAATTCAAAATGAGGAATGACATGTATGGGCTAATGTTATGAATTTAATAAAGAATTAAATGGAATATATGATGTGTCTTCCAAAAAAAATCCCAAGATTGGATTCGGTCTTGGTCTTACACTTTATAGATGGCTTGTTTGCGCATCCTTTGAGCATGCCAACACAAGGGATTCTGGGCCACATACTAGGTCCCAAGACTTATAAATTCAATGATATTGAATCATTAAATGAACTTGACTATAAAATAGAATTGACCTACCTATTAAATCAGTGACTTAATTTCTAAATGAATTCAATGATATGAATTTTTATTAAATGGAAACCTGGAATTTGTAGGATGTTTACTATTACTAATTAAATTCTTATTCTATTACTTCTTTCACATTATGATAGTTATATATTCACTAACTGGATGGAACTAGACCTTGGGTGGTTTCTTATTAATATTTAGTCTCACACCCTGTTCGGGCCACCGTTGGGCACCTGAAAAAACTATATGATTACAGGTATGGAAAAGGGTAAACACCCTAATATAGGTTATTGATCACTATTTAAAATCAAGGGATTATGGGACCAAGCTATGGTTCATGATTCTAGATGGGATACTTTTTTATTTTTTATTTTTTACTTTTGATAAATGTATTGCATTGTACTGTTGTGTGCCTATTTTGGATGCTTTGTAGAGATATGTATCATCATCATTATATATGAGATTCCTTTTTTATTGTCATATATATTCCTAATATTGATCTATTATCTAATTGATTTGATTCTTATAATACTTACCTGTTATTGATATTCTATTGTGATACACTCTAGAGATGAGAGCATATTCTCCCCACCGACACACCTATGCCCTCACTGCTAGTCGACAGCCTCCGGAATTTGGGGAGGTGCACTTGAGGCCATGTGGAAAACTGGGCTTGGGGAACAATTGAGTGGAATCTGGTCCTAGGTCATTACAATGTGGTATCATAGGTTCTGTTATGGTTTTCATTATTATTTGGAAACAATAGAAAGGTATATGAAGGAAATGGGATCTGGAAATGAGCTATGCCCAGGCTTAGCTAACGCATGTATAAGAAAAATCTAAATTGCCTCAAATTAAATTATTATTTTTTGGATTTTGACTATTACATTTTATTGGATTCCACCATTGGGTGATGAACTTGCATTGTGATGTTATTATATATATAATTATGGGTTCTATTTTATTTCAACTCAATGAGATGAGGGTATTCCATCTCAAGAATCATTTTAGGCACTTTATAGGAATCACATGTCATGCATTGTGCCATTACATTTAGGAATAATTTATTATTGAATGATGCGGTGATAGGTGTTGTGATATATATACATGTTACTCCGATAGGTATTATGAAATGTGTTATGGTGTGGATTGGATGGGTGCCACATTTTGATTCATGAGGTGTATGGGCACTTATGGATTGGAATATAGTGAACCATTGGTTCAAAATTTTAAAATTAATGATGATATAAAAGTGAAATGAGTATAAATTCAAATGTTAATACATATATGAATGTAAATGAAAATGAAATAGTATATAAATTACTTATTTTAGAGAACTCAAACCATACCCAACCTTAGCAGTGAGAAGTAGTTAGTATCTATATCTTATATATGATCTATACGCCACCCAGAATTGACTCTAGGAGTAGGAAGAGGGGTGTGTTCTTATATATAAAGTCTTTTAAATATCCTATTTTAGTATCTGCACTTTTGATATGTGAACTTTGATAATGATCTTGATCTGAGGCTTGTGTTTGGAATTGTAGAGGCATGCCACCATGATGAACTCTAGTCATATGCTTGGAGAGTGGTGAAAATCATGCCCCAGAGGTGGTGGGCCATGGGATACAAGTAGATCCTCCAGCCATGCTAGCTGTGATACCAGTAGTTTTACCAGACACATGTATTTATGAATAGTTTCATGATGGGTTCTTGCACTTTATAAAGATTGTTCAGGGAGCACTATGACCTGCCTCGATTATGGAAGAGCTGGTACATGAGTTATAACAGTAGCATCCATCCACGTTTTTAGGGTATGAAATAACACAAGATATGGAGTCATGGATAGAGGCCATTCCATCTATCTTTGAGCATCTAGAGACACCTCCAGAGAGGAGGGTAAATCTCGCTACATATATGCTACATGATTCTAACAAGATATGGTGGGATTTCATTACTCATATGGATCATCATTGGGAGATTTATTGAAGGTATTTTTATATGGACTTCTATTACTACTTCTATATTGAGATGTTTAGGGCTGATAGAGCCTGGGAGTTCATGCACCTAGAACAGGGAACATTATCAGTTTTGTAATATTCATCCTATTTTAGTGATCTCAAGTGCTTCATACCAATTTTGATGGGTGATGAGTTATGTAATGTTAGGATATTCGAGGATGGTATTAGGCATGACATTTTATCATAGATGAATGTACTTAAAATGATAACTATTTATGGAATAGTGAATTAGGTTCTTATCACACAACATAACCTCAAAGAGACTGGGGGTGAGACTGGGGGTGCAAACCCATGTGGTTTAACATCTAGATCTAATAATAAATTGATTGGTAGTAGGAGTAATAATTTAGGGATTCTATGTAGTGATATTAGTATCCATAGAACATACCCAAGTAGCCAGGTAAGGTTCTTCCAGTGTAATAGGCCAAGATATATGAGGCCCCAATTTATGAGGGACCCAATCAAGTACAGATTTTGTGGAAATATGGGCTATCTACAATTCTTCTACAGAATGTCTCCTTTGATAGACATTGATAGAGGGTCTGAAATGGCTCCATATTCTGGAGCAGGTTCAACAGATTCTTATCAGGCATGGATATGGAGTCTAGTTGGTCAATCTAGACAAGATAGTTGTTGTTTTAGTGGTAGTCATACCCCAGTTCTACAGCGACAGTAGAGAAGATCTATTTAAGGAAAACAAGTAGTATCATAGGGCCATGGTTTAGTCCAAATATATATAGTGCAATAGACCATGGAGGAGAAGGATCCCAGACCTTAAACTATTTGAAGTACTATTCTAGTAGCCTCTACTTTAACTTCTACACTTTTTGATATAGGGTATTCTCATAGCTTTATAAACCTATTATGGAGATCCTTGAGCTTAGTGTTTAGACTTCGGTTGGTGTTATGACACTTGTAATTCCATTAGGGATTATAATATAGGATTTATGTCATTGTAGGGAGTGCCCCTTGATATTGGTGGTTGTCACATTGTATGGGGCCTCTTTTTCCTAAAGATGATAGGTTTTGAAATCATTCCCAAAATGGACTGGTTGTTTCCATTTCACGATTTCATTGAATTTTATCATCGAAGGGTGATCTTTACATCATCAGTGGGTGGAGATTTTATTCACAACGGCGAACGAGAAGTCCAAGCGAGTTGAGCTGGACCCAAGTATAATGGGCTAGGTGGGATAACACCCTAAATTACAATTTTATATCTGAATTTTTAGGATTTCCTCTAATGAAAGATGTAGTGTTCTCTATCAAGCTAGTACCATGAGCTACATCAATATCCATTCCTCCTTATAGGATGGCTAGTACTGAGATGCATGATCTTATGAGACAACTAGAGGATTTAGAGGAAAAGGGGTTAATCTGACCCAATAATTCTCCATTAGGATAACAGATCCTTTTTGAAAAAAGGAAAATTGTGCCCTTAGACTATGTGTGGATTATTGAAAATTGAACAAACTGACAGTTAAGAATTGGTATCCTCTTCTGTAAATAGATAATATTTTTTATCATCTCTGAGGATCTCCGGTTTTATGAAATATTGATTTAAGATCCAGTTATCATCAAGTGCCTATTAGACCATCATACATACCTTGAACAACCTTTCATACTAGGTATGGTCTATATGAGTATTTTTTATACCGTTTGATCTCACGAACAATCCAATGGTATTCAAGGAACTAATGAACCCTATTTTCCATCCTTATCTGGATTCATTTTAAGGGGTTTTCATAGATGATATCTTTGTGTATTATCACACTCGATGTGACCATTCCAAACATATTAAGATCACATTGGATACACTAAGAGAGAATCAGTTATATGCTAAACTCACAAAGTGACACTTTTGGATGGATCATATTTACTTCATGGGCCACATTATCTCAGAGACAGGAGTATCAGTTGAACTAGAGAAGGTGAGAGACATAGTTTCCTAGGAGCATCCCAAGAGAATATTTGAGGTATGGAGTTTCTTGGGGCTATCTGATTACTATATGTGTTCCATACAAGACTTATCACACCTAATAGTGCCACATATGGGCTTGAATGAGAAGAGTGTAATGTTTTTATGGATAGATTTCTATGAGATGACCTTTCAAGAGTTTAATGGAAGATTTACTTTAACATTGATAATAATTTTTACAGATCCATAGAGGAGTTACTCTTTTTACTGCAACACATCAGTTATTAGTCTAGGAGTGGTTCTTATGTAGGGAAAAAGAGTCTTGGTATATGGTTTCTCAGCAGTTGAGGCCACATGAGAGGAATTACTCAACATAAGATCTTAAGTTACCTGCAGTTGTTCACATATTGAGCTGTTGGAGACATTACTCACTTGGAAATTATTTTGTTGAATATGTGCCTTGGATTGTGTGGTAAAAATACTTTAATTTCCATAAATTTTCAGTTTAAATGTCTAAATATAGAATAATGTGAATGCGTATTATGGTCCTAGAGGTTTTGGGGGTTTTGGGGATTGTACAGATCTTGGAACCCAACTTTTATGTGAAAAACTCTTGGCACATGGTTAGAAGAAACCATGCAGGGAATTCCACATAGTTAATTTTAACCATGATAAGATGGGAAATGGGAGGCTAAATGCCGCACGATTTGGTAAACCATAGAATTTGGGTTGCATGGCCATGCGACCATGTCTGCAATTTTGAGAGTGGAATGAGACACAATTTTTCCATGGTTAGTCAAATCATGTGAGAAAATTGTGCGATGTCCCCCTTTCCTACTGTGAAGGGTTCACAGTTGGCGTAAGGTTTGACCAACCATGCTGAAAAACCATGATACATTGGGATTTTGGTGAATTCACATAATTTGTTATTATTAAATATATTTCTAACCAAATTTCCTCACATTATTTACATTTTATAGATTGATCTTTTGAGAGTTCCTTTGCATGCCTACTCTAGGAATCAAGAGATCATCTCCATTAGATAACAAAATCGAGTGTTGTTAGTAGAAATGCATTGGTGGGTTCTCAATTCATTTTTAGCTATCCTTCATTATTCTTGGTATTGGATTAACTATTTAGGTACAAATTAATTTTATCTATTTATAGGTTCATCATCCATTCTTTGACTTTCTCCTGATCTGAGTCGCATGATAAGATTAAACTGGATGAGATATACACTATGAACCTATGGTAAATGGTATCATGCATTCTGTTTATATTCTAAGTTTTTATATATTCCATTATAACATATGACTAATATTTGGAGTGATTCATTTGAAATGGAATTCAATCCTTGAATTAAAAGAATATGTATGGCCTATTGAATTAATGAGACCCAATAATTATTATTTAAAGGTCACAATCCTTGGTTTTAGAACCACCCCTTGGTTGAGTTGATATTGAATTGGACCACCATGGGTGGATTTTGTAGTTGTATACCTTAGGATGTTCCCTTTTACCCCTTTCTTTGGGATTTAAAATTTTAATTGAGTTGCGAATTGAAATGTAAATTGAATTTTAGTATGAATTGGTATTGAGTTGATTAATAGGAAGATATGGGTGACCATGACCTTATCCTTTCCTATGTAATAGCTTTTTTAATCTTAAGTTTCTTGTTATAATGAAATGACCATGTGAGTAATTGAGAGGTAATACTTCTAAGCTTATCCCATGACCTAGGTCACCTTTTTAGGTGAGATTGAATTGAAATGTTCTTAGTGATTTCATTAACATGTTTAAATGAACCTGATTAAATGATATTATTGAATTCTTACATGACTTGGGTGATTCATGGATTCATATATGAATTCCAGGGATGGACTTGGTTGGCTTCTGCCTTGCTTATGACTAAGTGACACATGGACTCATTTTATGGACTATCAAGGATGGAATCATAGGGGCAGTCTATTATATATAGATTTATACATGGAATTCCATATGAATTTCCAAGTATGAACTCTGATGGAATTTGGTCATATATTCCATGGGTGATACTTGGGCTCCCTTAGTGGACCACCGAGGATAGACTTGAATGATAATAATGTTATACCATGCCAAGAGTGATACCTAGGTTCTTGTGAGGATTACCATGGATGGTCTTGTAGGGTGTTGATTTATATGATGCTTTGAGTGATACCTAGATTTCAAATGAGTAATTCCAAGGATGGTCTCAAATTATGAATTGAATAAAGAATGGAATGAATTACATGACATGTATTCCAAGATAAAGAACATGCTTGGGTTTGTTCTTGGTCTTACAATTTATGGATGACCAGTTTGGGAATCCTTCGATAATATCAATATGGGGGACATTGGGCTACACGACAGGTCCTGATATGTATTAATTAAATGATATTGAATCATTAAATTAAATTTATTATAATATGGAATGAGCATGACTATTAATTAAGATACTTAATTTCTAAATGATGTTAATGATATGAATTTTTTATTAAATGGAAACTTTCACTTTATAGGGTGTTTAATTTCATTTATTCCATGAAAATTCTATTACTTTATGTTGGTTGGGGTAGAGTACTGAAGAGGGGGGGGGGGGGGTTAATTGAGTATCTATAATATTTTTTGAAAAGTATTCTTAAAAAGGTTCCCCAATAAATTTAAAAATAGCCTAGTTAATCAAAGTAATATGATTATGAAAGTTTAACTGTTTAAATAACTTCTCAAAAGATTGATTAATTCTCAGTAATCTTAAAATCAGTTATTAACATTACTCTTGAAGTTATTCTAATAAGGAAAAAAATTATAACTTCTTTCCAAGATTAACTATCAAAGTAAATTTAGTGATTTCATAATTATATAGTAAAACAGAGTAAAATAAATTAAACAACATAGCAGATATAAAAAAAGTGGTCCAGTCTCAAGCCGAGACCTAATCCACTCCACTTGGTGATCACCTACCACCAAGCAATTTATATTAAGAAACTTGATCCACACCCTGGATCGGGGTAAACAACAGTATACAGGACTGTCCAAGTCATATGACCTCCTCCACAATTCTTCATGGGTATACACTACCAAGTCACATAGGGACCTCTTCAACACTTATTTGTGGGAATACACAAGGGTACAAGATGTTAGAGGAATGATATCTTGTATCCTCTAGTTTAATGTAGGAGACAATGCATGTTTTTTATACAGACACACACACACACACACTACACGAAAGCTAACAATAATATAAAATAGATCAAAGATAATGAGATATGGTTATAATTTCTCTAAGTGTTAGTCTATGCATCTCTAGAATTCTAGGATGTAGCAGATACAGGAATCAAGTCCTCTTGCAGAAAAACAGAGCATCGCAAGTCAGCTAGATCTGGATTGTATTCTTCATGGAGTTGATAGTTTGAAAATTTTCTCGACTCTAGGATTTCAGTATGATTCGTGTGTTCTTCAGAAGTGTCCAGTTGCATTTGTTAGTTCTTTTTTCAAGAATTCTCATGCTTCTTCGTTATCATGCACACACTTGTTTCTCTATCATCATTTTTTTTTCTTTCCATGCTTTTATTTTTATTCTTGGAGTGCATATGTTGGAGCCGACAAGATGCATGTATTCTGAACCTCGTACCTCATACTATCAGGTGACATGTATACAAAGAAACATTAATTATTTCAGTGCATTTAAAATCTTTAAATATGTCTGTTAGAGATTAAATTGAAAAACAAGAAAACAGATTAAGTAACAGTGTCACAGTCTGTCTAGAAATGGTGTCTCCATGAAACGATGTCTCCTTGAAATGGTGTATCCTTGAAATAGTTACTCCTTGAAACGGTGTCTCCTTATTTTCCTTTGAGAGATGAGACAATCATGATGGCACAGTTATACAGGGATTAGGAACCGGTAGCACATATACGGTGTTTGATCATAGTTTCTGGTCACGGTGTCTGGTCACGGTGTCTAGTCACGGTGTTTGGTCATAGTGTTTGGTCACAATGTTTGGTCATGGTGTCTGGATGGTCACAGTGTCTAGTAACAGTGTCTGGTCATAGTGTCTGGATGGTCATAATGTTTGGTCACAGTTCCTGGGTCCTTTTCTAGAAAAACATAACCGGTGGTAGACTCACGGTTTCTCATACTTAGCCAAATATCTATATACAGACTTAAATACTAATATCCATAGAATGAATTAAACTTAATCATTTATCAAGGAAATCCATTATAACACAAACTAATAATATTTTACAAAAATTATTTAAGGTATAAATAAACTAATCATCTGTAGACATGATTTGAGAGAGATTACACATGATTAACAATTTTTATAGAATGTATAGGATTTGTGATCATTAAAACATGATTAACACAAGAGGAGTCCAACAATCTCCCAATTTTTTATTATCACAAATCATGTGAGTGATAGATCTATTCTTAAGTAATGTGTATCTTCCTAGTAATCATTTATAGTACATATTACTCTCCCTTTTGGGATTATAAAAAATAGTACAAAAGGAAATAAAAGAATAAATAAGAAGATTGCACAATGCATTAGATGGATAAAAAGTTTCATTATAAATAGTAAGAAAAAATTAAAGAAATCATCCCTATAAAAATATAGTAGTCACTTTTCTTTAGCACTGGCTTGTCTACTCTTTGCCCTTGGCAGTAACAGCAAAAGAGGAAGCCATGGGAGTAGAGGTGGAAGTGGAAGAAGGGAGTTAACCTATTGACAGAGAAGGTAAAGGGAGACCTTCAAAGAAAGAACATGCCAAGGTAGGTGCAATTGAAGAACAAGGCAACTGTTGATCAATAATAATAGGTCTGATCTGACTCAGAGCCTGAGAGACAGACATGGAGGTAGAGGCAAGGGCACATGATGGGAAGGTAGGCAAACAAAATCTCAAGGGTTCAACTGTAGGAGCCACAATGGAAGTACTATGTACATGAAGATAAGGCCTCAAAAGCTTGATGAAGTCAGCAATAATATCCCCACCATACTGCATGGATTTCTCAAAGTCATCCTTGTTATTTATAAACTTATCCAAAAATGGAGTGAAATCTTTGAGCTTTTGGACTTGAGTTTTGAAAGCTTGAGTGATAGGAGGGATTCTCAGATTCTCCACTGGGTAATTGAAAATTTTGGTCATGTCATGGTTTGAGAAGATCCTATTAATGTATAATTCCACCTTCTTAGTAATCTCTTCTTGAGCATCATTTTCAATTTTGAAATGAATTCTCACCAAATTAAGAACTTTTTCAATGTTATTGATAACTTCAGATAGAGACTCTTTGTCAAAACCACTGTACACCGCTTGAAGTTCTTCTTTGAAAACTATTCTGAGTAGATCACTATCCAAAGAGGGTTGAGAGGATTGTCCAGAGGCACACGAAGTAGTAACAGACGAATTAAGGGACTTTAGTTGATTTATAAATTTTTGGGGACAACCCTTATATTCATCAGTCAACTTGTTAAGACCAATAACAAGCTCACACATATATTGAAAAATATTATTGTTTCATACAACTACCTTGTCATCAAAGTAGGTTAGATTAGGTTTTATTAGGGAGGATAATTACTGTGGAATCTAACTACCAATATCCTCAACAGGATGAGAAACAGAATATAGTCTTGTGTTCATCGCTCTCTGCATTTCTTCAACCATGCCTCTGAGAGTCTTTAATTCATCACTAAGCTATTTTATCTCAACTCAAACTTCTTGAATCTCATGAAGCATCTTGGGATGAATCTAGAATATGATCTTTTCCAACAATAGGGAAGCATCTCTTTCACTTAAATTAGTTACATAAGATAGTTGGTTATTCATGAGCTTTTTAACTCTAGCTAATAAGGTAGCTTCAAATGCTTTCAAATCATCCTTACTTACCAAGTTTAAAGGTTCTTGTGAAGGTTCATAAATAGGAGATAAGACAGGCTCAGGTTCTTTGGAAGATATAACATAAATATAAGATACTGGTTTCAATTGAAACATAATAGAAAAATTGATACCTTTCACTGAGGCTTCCTAGGAGTCAGTTACATCAAAGTAACTTGGGATTTTATACCATGTTTCCATAGAGCGTGGATCAATTGGATTTGGAACTTCAACAATTTCCAGACTGGGGGAATTCTCCCCCTCAACAGGTGCATCTTTTTCAAGACTGAGAGATTTAGATCCTTGATCTATTTCCAAGATTTCATCCCTGATATCCTCACCCATTTCCTTTCTAGCCAACTAAAAGGCTTGACCCATTCTCTCTTCAGCAGATGGAATAATTTCAGGAACAACTTGTTCCTATGGGTGTTCCTAAAGAGTAGCTTCTTTCACAAGAGAAATATCTTCTTATATTTTATCTTCTACAACATCCTTTTCCATTTCAAAAACAATAAATTCTTCTTTAGAAGCAGGTTGTTCTTCCAAATCAACAATGTCTTCAGGAACAATCATTTCCTTCTCAATTAAGTCTTAGAGAGCAGGTTCACTATTTTTCTTATCCAGAATAGTTTTCCTTATAGGTAAAAAAACCTCTTCTTATTCTTCCTCATTAGAATACTCAACAATTTCATCTATTTCCAAGCCAGGGTCATAAATTTCTATAGGTCTTGAAGAGTGTTCCACCAGATTAAACTTTTCAAAAACTCTGTCATTATATTCCACCCATGCTTTTATCCATGGATTCCAACTGATTTTCATTCTCTTTACTATAACTTTTGAGAGATAGAACTCATAATCCTTAATACCTTCTTCATCTGGTCCAACCAACCCTTTTTCATGAAGCATAGTTGAGATTAATCTTGAGTAAAACATAGTGGTTGACTTGGAGGTTGTCTTGATCAACTCACACATACAGAATATAACATATTTTCATAGGTCGATCTTATGCACATTATTCATAAGGTGTATCAAAAATACATCCTAATACTTGAGTATAGGAAAGTCACCTCTTTTGGGGCTAATCAATTTTTGAACAAATTTAAACAGAACTCTAGTTTCACCATCTAGCTCAGTAGCTATGTCTCTTCACTTTGTTTCATTTCCAGTTAAGATTCCCAACGCTTCTTCCAAAACAAATAACTGACTTGGAGGTGGAGGACCTCTCTGGTTGTCCTCACAAATACCCTTATGAGGTATCCTAAGGTAGGAATCCCATAACCTGAAAGAAAACATGCAACTTTGGCCATTGATCCAACTTCTCACAACAAATCCATCTACTGTATCAAAAGAGAATTGAATATACTGATAAAACTGTGCAACTAGCTTTAGGTAAATAGGCATATCCTCCTTTGTGAACCAATCCATCCATCCTTACTCTTTTATAACTTTCAATACAAAATGATTACTTGATAGAATCCACTTAGGGCATATCTCCTTTTCGGGTACCACTATTCTGTCTACCAGATTCGGATTCATAGGACCTTCGGGTGCTAACTTCAACGCTATTTTTATCTTCTTATTTGACCTTCACTTCTGAGAAGTTGAAAATGATGGAAGTTTCATTTTGGTAATTCAATGAAGGATTAAGAGAGAGATAAGGGTTGAAAGAGGGGTTTATGGTTTGGGAGAAGAGATCTCGGGTGAAGAAAGTAGTGAAACTTCTTTCATTTTATCATGTAGGGTTATCAAGTGTCACAAGATCAAAAGAACGGGAAAGTAAAAGGGTAAAAAAATTAATTCCTGCAATACAGGTTATAATATGTAAATAAAACAAGAAAGCGACTTTACGGTGAGACCGTAACTGACTTTCACAGTGAGACCATAACTTGCTTCCATGGTGAGACCGTAACTAGCTTTCATGGTGAGACTTTTACTGTGTGATTTCTAAACTATGCGATAGTATTTTTTGAGACAGTAAGTGGAAAATAGTAACTAAGAAATAGTAAATATGAGGCCGTAAACATGAAATAGTATACTTACTACTTAAGATTTATCATTCCTAACTCATGTATGATGTAATCTATTCTTTCACAATTTAATGGTTTGGTGAATATGTTAGCAAGATGATATTCAGTTCCAATGAATTCCAAAGTGATGTCAACTTTTTGACAACGATCTCTCAAAAATTTATGTATTACATAAATATGTTTTGTCCTAGAGTTTGAAATAGGAATTTTTAGGATGTTAATAGCACTTGTATTGTCACAATTTACAAGTACATGCCTGAATTGATATCCATAATCTAGTAATGTGTGTTTCATCCACAAAATTTGTGCACAACAATTACCAGCACCTTTGTATTCAGCTTCTACAGTAGATAAAGCAATATAGTTTTTTCTTACTAAACCATGATACTAGTGAATTGCCTAAAAAGTGACATATTCCAGAGGTGATTTTTCTGTCTAACTTACAACCACCGAAGTCGGCATCAGAATAACTAACTAAATAAAATGATTTTTCTCTCGGATATAACAGTCCTAGATTGGGTGTATGCTTGAGGTATTTGAAAATTCTTTTAACATCATTTAAATAACATTCCTTAGGATTTTCTTGAAAACGAGCACATATACATACACTAAACATAATATCAGGTCGACTAGAAGTTAGGTAGAGCAGACTTCCAATCATTCATCTGTAAGTGGGTTGATCAACATATTTCCCATATTCATCAAGATCCAACTTACAAGTAGTACTCATTGGAGTGTCACTAATTTTAGTGATATCCAAACCAAAAAGTTTTAGAAGATCTCTAGTATATTATATTTGGTTTTGAATAATTCCATCATTGTTTTGAAGGATTTGAAATCCAATAAAGAATTTTAGTTCACCCATTAAACTCATTTTAAATTCTTTTTACACCATTTTAGAAAATTCAATACATAAAGAATTTTTTGAAGATCCAAAGATAATGTTATCTACATAGATTTGAACTACTAAAACATCATTGGAAATTCATTTTAAAAAACGGGTAGAATCAACTATTCCTTTTGTAAAATCTTTGGAAATAAGAAAAGTACTTAATCTATCATATCTATCTCTTGGAGCTTATTTTAAACCATATAAAGATTTTGATAATTTAAAAATATGATTTGGAAAATGAGGATTGGTAAAACTAGGGGGTTGTTCAAAAAAGTCAACCTCAACTATATACCCATTTAGAAATTCACTTTTAACATCCATTTGATATAGTTTGAAATTTAGATATGCAGCTTAAGCAAGTAGAATTCTGATGGCTTCAAGTCTGGATACTGGTGAAAAGGTTTCGTTATAGTTAACTCCTTCTTATTGACTATAGCCCTGTGCAACCAATCTAGCCTTGTTTCTAACTATATTACCAGCTTCATCTACTTTATTTCTAAACACCCATTTAGTGCCTATGGTGAATGTGTCTTTGGGTATATCAACAAGTTTCAAAACTTTGTTCCTTTCAAACTGATTAAGCTCTTCTTACATAGCCATCACCCAAAATTCATCCTTGATAGCATCATTAATTTTTTTAGGTTCAAGTTTTGAAAATAAGACTTGATGTTCAACATGATTTCTAAGAGAAGCTCTAGTTTGAGTTCCTTTATCTAAATCTCCTACAACTGCATATAAAGGATGGTTATTAAGAGTTCTAACAGCTCTAGAAAAAGACAGACTAGTGATTTCAGGTTCTTCAACAGGTTTAGGTTCATTGTGACTTGAATCTAAAGAGTTTCCAGAATTGGAAGTTTTCACAGATTCCTTTACAGGATGGTTAGAGGATTTTAAATTAATTTCCAGATTTTATACATCATTATCAAGGTTCTCTAGAGTGGTTTTAGGATCACATGGATCTGTTTCATGAAATTTGACATGGAGAGATTCTTCCACACATTTAGTTATTTTATTAAACACTCTATAGGCTTTAATGGAGATGGAATATCCTAAAAAAATTCCTTCATCACTCTTGGATGCAAATTTTTCAAGATTTTCCTTAGTATTAAGGATATAGACTTTGCAACCAAGAACATTGAAGTATCTTTCTTTGGGTTTTCTATTGTTCCATAAATCATATGGAGTTATTTTAAGAATATGTCTAATCAACACTCTATTGATAATATAGTATGTTGTATTTATAGATTCATCCCAAAAGTAAATAGGTAAGTCATATTCACTAAGCATGGTTCTAGATATCTTTTACAAGGTTATATTTCTTCTTTCCATAACTCCATTCTGTTGAGGTGTTCTAGGGGCAGAGAAATTATGACTATAACCATTTTGTGAGAAAAAGGATTCAAACTCTTGATTTTCAAACTCACGACCATGATTACTTCTTAAGGATTTAATTCTAAGTCCACTAAAATTTTCTACAGTTTTGGAATATTTGGTAAAATGAGAGAAGGCTTCACTTTTGTGAGCCAAAAAGAAAGCCAAAGTATATCTAGAAAAGTCATCTACAAGAACATAAATATAGTGCTTCCCATTTAAGCTAGAAACTATAGATGGTCCAACAAAATCTATGTGAACTAACTCAAGAGGTCGATAAGTTGACACTTCTTTCTTTGGTTTGAATGAAATTTTCTGTTGCTTTACCTTTTGACAAGGACTACACACTTTATCATTTGGAAACTCGAGTTCGGGTAAGTCTTTGAATAAAATTTTTCTAGTTAAATTTCTAAGGTAGTGAATATTGTAGTGTCCTAGTCTCCTATGACAAAGCCAAGATTCTTTGTGAAATAAACTTAAACATGAAGCATTCTGAGAGTCTAAATAATCTATGTTAACAAAGTAAACATTTTAATTTCTCAATGTAGAAAATACAAATTCATTTTTAGAATTGAAAACACTGAAAGCATCATTTTCAAATTTAACATGAAATAAATCATCACATAGGTGTGAAATACTAAGCAGATTATATTTCAATCCATCAACTAAAAGTACTTTGGAAAATAAAAATGAGTTAGAGTTACCAATTTTTCCAAGGCCAATGATCATTCCTTTGGCATTGTCACCAAAGGTGACATGTCCACCATCAATTTTTATTAAATTATTGAAGCATGAGTAGTCTCCTATCATGCATCTTGAACACCCACTATCCAAGTACCATAAGCTTTTACAGGATCTATTTAATAATCTTTCCTAGAAAATAGTCAGATAAAAACAGATTTTGGTACCCATACTTGTTTGGGTCTAGTAATATTAGTGACTAGTGCTTTATGTACCCATATCCACCTCATAGTTTTCCTATAATCATTGTTTAAAGTACTTGGAAAATAAACTCTATTTGGTCCAGAAAATCTTTAAATAGCAGAGAGTGTATCATATATTGAACTAGATAAATGTTTTCTAGAACTAGGAGTAAATCTATATGTCCTATATTTAGAAACAAAATTAGTTCTTCCAACATTTCTTTTACCAAGTTGATATCCAATGCCTGTGGTATATTTAGGATCAATATATTTACATAGAATTTTTACCAAGGTATCTTTACCATTAGTAAACCTTTCAAGATCCTTTTTTAATTTCTCATTAGATAACTTTAGTTCATTTTTTTTTCTTTGAGTAATTGAGAATTTTTCTCCTTTTCTATAGTGAGTTAAGTTTTAACAGTTGAGGTAAGAGGATGATATTTATTTAAATATTTGTATTTATCTTTTAGTTCATTACATGTCTCTTCAAGCATATTACAGTATTACAACATTTCTTCATTAGACATATTTTCAGAGTCACTATCATCTCTAGAATAATAGGAATTGTGTATAGGAGATTCCAATGTTACCTCAGATGTGTTTTTCATAAAACACATATTGGTTTTGTTATCCTGTTCATCTTGTGAAGATTCTGAGTTACTTTAACTATCCTCATAAGTACTCCATGTTTATTTCATTGACTTTTTATACTTTCTATATTTTTCCTTATATTTATTTTGGTACTTGAGATTAGGATAGTAAAACTTTATATGTCCCTATCGCTTACATTCATATCATACTATCTCATAGGACTTGTCACTTCTTTTCCAATATTTCTTCCAACATCCTTTTTGATCATATCTTCCCTTGAAGTTTGGATTTCTGAAAAATTTATCCTCCTTGTAAAATTTCTTAAAACTTCTAGCTAATTGAGCATTCTCCTCATCACTGTCAGGTGATGATTGTTAAATTTTGGAACTTTCTACAGAGGCTTCCAACTTCCCTTTATCTTTGTGTTTAGAAGTGGTGGTCTTAAATGCAACGAATTTTCTTTTGGGTTCATCCTCCTCTTCCTTGTTGAATTTCAGCTCCTCTTCATACATCATCAATTTTACAATGAGTTCTTTTATAGGTAACTTGATGATGTCCCATGATTCTCTAATAGAGATAGAGGTTCCTCTCCATCTGTCTGGTAGGAATATGAGAATCCTCATGATCTGTTCTTTGGCAGTAACTTCTCTTCCAAGAGAAATCATTGTGTTGAATTTTTTTTGAACCTGAGATACAATTCAGAAATAGGCTCATCATGTTTCATTTTAAATTTATCATATATAATAGTATACGTATTAAGTCTTATTTATTTCACACTAGAAATTTCTTCATGTGAAACAGACAAGGTATCCCAAATTTCTTGGGTAGTTTTTCATGCAAAAATTCTATTAAAATCCTCATACGCTAAAGAGAAATATAAAGCATTCATGGCATTGAAATTTTTATTGTAGGCAGTTTTGGTAGGGTTATCAGTAGCATGAATCTTATATTCATCTATAATTGAAGACCAGATTTCAAAACTCATACTTTCTAAATTCATTTTCATTTTGATTTTCCATTGAGTATAATTTGTTCCATTAATGTATGGTGGTATGTTTGTTGCGTCACATTCCAATATATTATCCATAATAAAGAAATAATTTGAAAGAGAAATAAATTTAGAATTAATAGAAATTTATAGATATTTAATGTACAACTAAAATCACTGTTGAATAGGGTTAAAAAAAAGTGTATTAATAAGAATAACAAAAAACCCTATGATACCAAATGTTGGTCGGAGTAGAGTACTCAAGGGGGGGGGGGTGAATTGAGTATCTACAAAAATTTCTGTTTGAAAAGTATTATTAAAAAGGTTCCCTAATAATTCTAAATATATCCCAATTAATCAAAGTAATATGGTTATGAAATTTTGACTGTTTAAATAACTTCTCAGAAGATTTATTAATTCTCATTAATCTTAATATCAATTATTAAAATTACTTTTAAAGTTATTCTAATAAGGAAAAACAATTATAACTTTTTTCCAAGATTAAATATCAAAGTAAATTTAGTGATTTCTGAATTATACAGTAAAACAGAGTAAACATAATTAAACAACACAACAGATATAAAAAAAGTGGTTGAGTCTCAGATGAGACCTAATCCACTCCACTTGGTGATCACCTACCACGAAGAAGTTTATATTAATAAACTTGATCCACACCCTGGATCCGGGTAAAAAACAGTACACAAGACTGTCTAGGTCACACGACCTCCTCCATAGTAATTCATAGGTATAAACTACAAAGTCACCCAAGGACCTCTTCCACACATATCTATGGGAATACACAAGGGTAAAAATATGTGAGAACAAGGATATCTTGTATCCTCCAGTTTAATGTAGGATACAATGCATGTTTTTATACTGACACACACACACACCGCTCAAAAGCTAAAAATAATACACAAAAGAGCAAAGATGATGAGATAAGGTTAGAAGTTCTCTGAGTGTTATTATATGTAGCTCTAGACATCTAGGATGAATCAGATATAGGAATCGAGTCCTCTTGCAGAAAAATAGAGTATCACAAGTCATCTAGATATGGCTCGTGTTCTTCATGGAGTTGATAGTGTGAAAATGTTCTCAACTCTAGGATTTGAGTATGCTTCATGTGTTCTTCATAAGTTTCATGTTGTATGTGTTAGTTCTTCTTTTAAAAATTCTTGTGGTTCTTAGTTATCACACACACACACACACACACTTGTTTCTATATCATCACTTTTCATTTCTTTCCACGCTATTCTTTTTATTTTTAGAGTTCATGTGTTGAAGCCGACATGATGCATGTATTCTGCACCTCATACCTCATACTGTTAGGTGAAATGTCTATAAAGAAATGTTAATTATGTCAGTGCATTTAAAAGCTTCAAATATGACTGTTTGAGATTAAATTGAAAAATGAAAAAACAGATTAAGAAACAGTGTCACAGTCTGTCTTGAAACGATGTCTCCATGAAACAGTGTATCCTTGAAATGGTGCCTCATTGAAATGATTTCTCCTTAAAATTGCGTCTCCTTCTTTTAATTTGAGAGATGATACATTCATAATGACATAGTTTTATAGGGATCAGGAATTGGTAGCACATATGAGGTGTTTGATCACAGTGTCTAGTCACGGTGATTGGTCACGATGTCTGGTCATGGTGTCTGGTCACGATGTCTTGTCATGGTGTCTATTCACAGTGTCTGGTCATGGTGTCTGGATGGTAATGGTGTCTGGTCACAGTGTCTGCTCATGGTGTCTGGATGGTCATGGTGTCTGGTCACAGTGTCTGGGTCCTTTTCCAAAAAAACATAACCAGTGGCAGGATCACGGTTTCTCAGACTTAACCAAATATCTGTATATAGACTTAAATAGTGATATCCACAGAATGAATTAAACTTAATCATTTCTCAAGGAAATCAATTATAACACAAACTAAAAATAGTTTACAAAAATTATTTAAGGAATAAAGAAACTAATCATATTGTACACATGATTTGAGACAGATTACACATGATTAACAGGTTTTACAGAATTTATAGGGTTTTTGATCATTAAAACATGATTAACACATGAGGAGTCCAACACTTCCCACACACTATGAAAATTATATATTCACTGACTAGATGGAACTAGACCTTGGGTGGTTTCCTACAGGGATTTAGTCTCACAACCTATTCGGGCCGCTGTTGAGTACCTGAATAGACTATATGATTGTAGGTATAGACAAGGGAAAGTTCCCTACTAAAGGTTCTTGATACTTATTTGGAGTAGGGTAGTATGGGACCGAGCTGAGGCTCGTGATTCTAGCTGGTATAATTTTTCATTTTTTATACTTTTGACACATGTATTATATTGCACTATTTTGCACCTATTTTGTATGCTTTGTAGAGACATGTATCATTATAATTGTATATGATATTATTTTTGGTATTGTTATCTATTCAATCTGTTGATTTATTATATGATTTATTTATCTATTCTTCTAATTACCTATAATTCATATTCCATTATGATACACTATGGTGATGAGGGAATAGTATCCCCACGAACACACCTAGGCCCTCACTGCTAGTCGGTAGCCTCTATCATTTTGGGAGATGTGCTTGACACCACGTGGTAAACCAGAATTAGGGCATTGTTGGGTGGCATTTGGGTACGAGATGTTACATCGGTCTTGAAGGAATATCTCTTTCATTTCTCATTATTGAGATGTAGAGTGAAGGTCAAGAGGATTCGATGGGTATTTAGTTGTGCACAATAATTTTTTTATCAATTTCATACCATACACAATAGACATAATCATCTATTTATAGATCCAAGGTTTAGGTTATTATATTTATTTAATTTCATGTCATCCATTAAATAATATTATAACCTTTAATGAACCCCATGACCTATAATAATAACAATAAGATTTTATTTTATTTTATGCAGCTTTCCAACTTTCAAAATAAAAAATATTATTTAACCAAATTGTTAACTAATATTTGTCACTGAACATGATATTGGTGTGTTCGAACTCTAGAATTTATTGAACACCAAAAATAAATATCTAATTTAAATATTTCACTAAAATATATATATTTGTGATCGAAAAAATGTGAATAAAATTATCCCTAGGTTTTTAAAATAATATTTATTCAATTAATTAAATTCTAATATATATTAATCTAGATCATTAGAAATGCTTATTGTGTGACCCTCTAGGATTCATTCTCATTAGCATTAGGCAAACTTGCCTAAATTTCAATATTACTATATAGAAAAGGTTCAAGGAAACCAAGATAAAGAACCTAATTTCATAACAATGAAAACCAAATATGAAAACTCACAATGTAATATAATAATGTTGTCAAAATATCTCATCAAGAAGGTTTCACATCCATTCCACCAACCTATTTTCTCAATACACCATTCTTTGAATGACTGAAATAAACACATATTTTTAACATGACCATGTAATTTAATGTGATGGTTCTATTGTATTAAAAGGTCCAAGATATCAAATTTCATAAAGATGAAGGAAAAAATCCTTCCTCAACATATCCATTAATGAAATGTCAATAGTGTCACACCCAACGTACTATACCTCATCGTGAACATATTTCCTTATAATTTTCTTCATATAATCTAAGTGCCTGATTCATGACATGCATTAATGATAATATTAAATTCTAAGGACCATTACAAATGCTCATAGGTAGGAATATCCAATGACACCAAAACAAGAAGAATTCCAGGTGGCGGGTTTGTCCTCATAATATCTTATCTTGGATATTACCAAGTTATAACTTCATGTGAAGAATCCTGATCCACTTATGAGTGCTCACAACTAAAATTATATGTACTATGTATCCCATCAAAGTTTGTTATCCAATCGTAGAGAATTATTTATGAATATCATCATAGAACTCAAAGGTTCTCATTATAGCGGGGAACTTATATGAACTTATTAATGAGATGTACACTATAGGAAATTATTACATTAGATTCATGAAGAAAAATGAAAAATATGTAATAATAAGTTTTAATAATATTAAATATATCGAATATACAAGTATATGAAAGTAAAAAAAGTTGGTCCTAGGACACTAAATCCCACAAACACCACATTCTAAATTTATATTATAAAATAAAAATTAGATGATACAAATGCTCAAAATAATTAAGAACTTGAGAATCCATTCTAGGAAAAAACCCTTCTAAACCATGTGGTAGTTTTGAAACCCATCACGTAGAGCTATCACATCATCTTCTTAGAGAGATTCATGCTATAAAAACAAGAAGTAAAATGATACATAATATTCTTAGAGTAAAAATAAGAATGAAACCAAAGAAATAACTTATAATTCTAGATATCTTCTATAAGATCCTGTAATATCTAGTTTAGTTCTCTCAAACATTTGAAAACATCAAGTGTGAATCATCCCACTCTAAAGGGTTAAACTAATGTAATGATCTAAAATAGAATACAACACCAAGAATAGATTAAGGTAACCCAAAATTCATCTTTAAGTGGATAACATGGCCTAAAATCAAGGCATATTTTCTAGTGACTCTTAATCTCTTTATCTTTATAGAACAAAAAACTCTAGGTTTTTTTTCATGGGGAAGAAAATTGAATGAACCAAAACCCTAAAAAAATGGGGATGTCATGACATTATCACTATATATAAAGTGAAATTCACCCCGGGTGGCATGAATAATGAGTGATTGGTCGACAACCAAGATTAAACTTGCTGTTAAAAATCATAACCATGAAAAATCTCACTATCAAAATAGAAAAACCACATGGGTCATTGAATGAATATGGGAATCAAGCTAGAATTGTGTGATAAAAGAAACATAGTTGAGAAAGCACAAAATCACACACAAAAATCCATCAGATTAATGAAGATAAAATGTAGATAAAATAACGTGAAATGATATAACTAAATAAAGAAAAATTAAAAATATATTACAAGGAGCTATAATATAAACCCGAACATTTCATGAAACTAAAATATTTAATGTAAAACAATTCCAAAATTGAATAAGGGATGTAAAAAATTGTTATATCAATTTAGTTATAAACTAATTCAATGTATAAAAACATGAAACTACTTAAACATGTTAATTTTAATGCATGATTATTTGATTTATTGATTAAATATAATTATCTCCATGATTATTTTGTATTATTAATTTTCAAGGAAAAATTAGTTTATATTTATTTTATATGATAAAATATTATATATTTGTGTGTTTTTGGTTAGTTTTTCATTCCATATGGGTGGATTTATTTCAATGTTTGTGTATTAGGTCTTCAAAATTTGGCCCTTATTTCCAATGATTCCCTAAAAATTTTATCTCATTCATTAATGAAACATCATTAGGTAGCTCCGTGAAAACCTCAACGTGTTTCTTCCAATGATCAATTTTTTGTTTCATTTTTAATTATCTGTATAGCCTCTACATGTCCATTCATGTTACCAATTAGATGATGTTGGATACAAAATTATTGGTCATAGTAGTACAATTATTCCTCCTTATCTGGTAATTATTTCATCACATCCTTGATCCTATTTATAGAGTCATTATTATTTGTTTCCCCCTATTTAGTTTGCATGGATTTGATCTATCACCATTCAAGGAGTCTGGTGGAGATTTTTTTTCATACAAACTATGAGGACCACTTTATACACTTCTTCTACAATGAACCAAAGAACAATTAGACACAAGTCCTGTAGTTCCCTGACCCCAGAATCCCAGAGTTGGTGTATTATTACGTATCATTGGCCTGATAAAAAAAGATCATGTCTGGAAAGACCGATTAGTTTAGTAGCCTTGGAAATACTAGATACATTCATAAGGTTTACATTACATCATAAAATGGAAAACTACAACAACATTGTTTCCATAGAAAAAACTGAGATCCCATAGACTATCCCTGAAGGTCTGTCATAATATACTTCTTCACATCTTGGGAAAAATAAAACATAGAAAGGGGTGAGATCAGATGTTCAGTAAGGATAAAAATATAGCGGAAGCTTTCATAAATAATCATAAACATTTAAGGCAATGTATAAAAATAAAACAACAACCTTTTCAACATAAACTGCATCATAATATGTAAAATATAAATCAATATAATTCCATTTACTTACTCACATGGATAATATACTAGTCGAATAATCACATGCAATATCAATATCCACTTTGATAAGGATGTAATTCATAATGCCAGACTTTCATAACAACATAGTCAAGGCCTTGTTCCAAGACTACAAATACGATTTTGGTAAGGCCTTGTGCCAAGACACTAGATTTTCCCATTAGACGTACCGATGCATCGAGGAGCTATAGCAGGCTCCACCCGTCACATACTAAGTCCAATGCATTCCTCATACGAAAAGGTTTAAACATAACATAAACATTCGTATTAAAACTAGCATATTAAATGTCAATACTTTATCCATAAACCATGAATGGTGTAAAAATAACACATCCATAGTTAAACATATTGCAAAACCTTCAATACAATATGGTAGTTTTGTATCATAATAAATCAACTTCAAAAAAGATTAAAATCCATCAAAGTATGTTGACATAGATGAAATCAAAAACTTTTTTAGAGAAATATCTATTTCTATTTTGAAATAATTTAAGCAAACATTTATTTTGAAAATATTATTATAAGATTTTGAGGGAAGCTTCGATGATGTTCTAATGGCAGAAAATAGCCACATCCGCTGTATATGTTAAAAAACACATTCTTACCTTAAATTTGTCAAAAAGGTAAAAAAGTACCTTATTTGGAAAAAAAACGGAAAGATTCCTTTCAAAAACATATAAGGTCAAATAAGGGTATAAATGAATTTACCCCATTGTTTAGTAAATAGTAAAACTGTTTTGAAATACATTTTTAAGAAACATGGATGTGGATGATAAAGAGGTCTTAGTAGATAATTACATATAAACAACCTCAGATAATAAAGAGATTGTGAAATTAACCCTTACCTTGTACTTTTCCTTGGTTGAGGGTTGGTTAATATATTTTATAATGGTGAAATAATTGTTATTAAATTATACAAGAATCATATACATTAATATGATATCATATATGATCTTTTAATATTATTTTGTTAGTAATATCTTAGTATTATCGTCGTTTCGGGTGTTAGCGGATTCGTTTTCCTTTAGATTATTTGTTATGTGAGTCATATTTGTTATGGAAGGGATGTATATTATTAATATCCAGAATTATATCAAGTCTTTAAAAATTATTTTTAATCATCAAATGAAAATTAGTCTTGAATGGATACGATGGGGAATGAATCTCATCACGTTCGTGGAGACAGTAATCCGTACATATGCACGAGTGACAATATCATTCTTTTGATATTAAAATAATATATAATTGGATGATATATCACATATATAGAATAATTATCATGTTATATTTATTATCTACATCAATTACACATCATTATTATACCCATAAAAATAATAATGTATTGAATAACAATTTCACCACGACGTGGAGACGGTAAGCCGTACGTACGCACGTATGGTGACATGTCATTCAAAGGATGGATAAAATAATGAATATCGTTGTAACATATTTATAATAACATCATAGTATATATAATATACTGGATTTATTATTTTATAATGGAAACAACAAATAAATAGGAAGTGTAAGAAGAAAGAAACTTGAAGGAGGTGATGAAATATTTACCTCTTCTTCGAGTTCTTCCTTTTGATTTGATCTAAATGGCACCTTAGGTTGGATTTTTGACTAAAGGATGGCCTCTAGGATAAATTTAGGATAGTTGATAGGGTAATTGGGCAGGGTTTGGCCGGGCCAAATGGATTTGAAGGTGTGAATTAGAGAGAAGGGGGAGTGAGCTTTTATAAGAGGGGTGATGGGCACCTTAGGAAAAGCTAGAAATATTATTTTATAATAAAATAATTTTCGGTTTCTAAGGGATATAAAATAAATTATTCAAATTATAAGGTGGGAATGGGTCGAAAAACACTCAACCAATTGGATTTATACAGGTTTGGGTCACTATATTAACTTTATCTTTTAGATTTAACTCTTAGTTAAATTGTTTGACATTTACCATGTCTCTTTGTATTTTTATATTATATGGTTAATAAACTTACTATATACTTCCAAGAGAACCCCAAGTGGTTCATTAATGATACAACTATCATTATATAAGTCTTTTGGAATAACCTTATATTTTTAGGAATATAATATCAATTAATAATATGATATTTGTTTTAAAAACTCTTTTATGTCAATTTTGACACTATTTGGTATTTTGTTTTTTTCTAAATTTATAACAGAATTATTACTTAGAAAAAATTAATCTAACCAACCCTAACATGCCATATTAACCTAGAAAATTATTTTAATTTATAAAAAGTGTCAAATTACATTTATTTGGATATTTATAATATCAATTATTTTAATACTTCATTTATTAAGTAGTTACTGCATCATCATTGTGTCATAAATAAATTAAATTATTTAATGTCTAAAAAATATAAATAAAATACCATTATGTAGGAAATCATTTTATATTTCTAATTAATATTTATATTATAATTTATCTTATGTGTATCCCTATATTAAAAATGTTTTAGTTATTAAACTTTGATTTTAACACTTTTAAATCTTCTTTGAATTAAATAATAATAAATGTCCTAATCTAATCCATGTGGACCAAAGACGTTCACATTTTATTACTAATTTTTTTGTGGTCTAATTACACTTATCCAATAGAATTAGAAAATGTGTTGGGGTAATCATAATATAATGTTTACCCTTAATTACCATATTTACTTTTAACCGTGGTAAATAAAAGTAAAAAGTTACTATTCACCAAAAAATATTTTCATCTTATTAAACCAAATTTTACTTAATAATATCTACCGTGTCTCTTGTATTTTTGAAATTCAACTCACAGATACGGTAGAATTATGTTTTATGTAAATTTGTAAATGCTCCTAGGAGGTGGGTAAAAGACGGTGAAAAGATCAATAAAATTTTATATATCTAATATTATTACAAAATGACTCCAATGAATTAAATTGAACATATATAGATATTATGTATCTATTTTTACCTAAAATTAATTTAAATAATCCAATTAATTATTTAAATAAAAATTCAGTTTTAAACTATAACTCATTTTTTCACTATTCATCAAAATTTGAAAGTTTTCAGAAAAATACCAAAATTTCACCGTAAACTAGTTTTGATATTCTGAATTCAAAAATTAAGTATATTTTACCAAATTCAAAACATAGAAGTTTCATTTATTAATTTAAAATCAATTCCCACTGTCAAAACCATAAAGCGTGTTTTTAAGAAATAATAAATAACTAAAGATAGATACTTGTTTATATTCAAGTTCAAAATGAAATTATTTCAAATTAATAACATTGGATTAAATGGTAAAAATATAATCTATTTATACTTACAAACCATTAAAATTTATAATTTAACACTACCAATTATTCTGATTAAAAAAGTTGTTTTCAGTTAAAATATAGTATTATTTACTATTCACCCAAATTTGAAAGTTATCAGAAAAATACCAAAAAATTATTAAAACTAAATTCTTATTTCCTGATTCTAAAGAAGAAGTTTATTTTGTCAAATTTAATAAAATTTTCAAATATTGTATTTAAAACGGGTTATCTATTAAAATACGGGAAAATTGCATTTAAAAAAAATACTTCTTTTATCTGAAAAAAATGAATTTGTTTTTTCATTATGTCTAAGAAACTAATAATATGGATTCTAAAATTATAAGAACTATATAAATTTCAAAATTTTGTTAATATTATTCATAACCTCTTTTGAACGTCTAGTTTGGTAAGTCGTGGTGCACTTGAACTCGGTGTTGCGTGTAGTGAAATTTATTGAATTACTTTGAAGAAATAACGTACTATGAAATCTTGGGGTGTTACATTCTTCCCTCCTTCAATAAATTTCATCCTCTCCATTTTAAATTGTTCTTCTAAAATAAAAGGTTGAAAATATAAAATAACTTTGTGGGAAAACCCACATCGGAAATTGGGTTAATAAAATTTAGTCTTAATAAGAGGAAAAGGGGAATGAAAAAGTCGCCATCAAATTATGATCTTGATTAGGAGAACATTGGTAGAAATTAGAGAGACATAATTGGAGGAAAAACTTAAATATTTATAGGGAGTGATTGAGGTCATCAATCACAAACAATTATAGAATTGAGGGCCTCAAAGCCATCACTCTATGATGATTTAAAATATCATCGGTTCAACAAAACATAAGGTATTAAGAAAACACATTTTAATTTTTAAGATCCCTTACCAAATGTTTAAGAATTAATTTCTTCATATAATAAGAGAAGAAGAAAAAAAATATACTTTAAAAATAGAGTTACATCCTTTAAATAATTTCTACCACAAACTCATCTTTCACTTTAAAAGATAATAGAACTAAATATTATATTTATCCTATTTGTATAGGGTTCAAAAAAAAATGAATTTATAATTCATCTTCCATACCTTAAAAAAAACAACATTATTCAATCCAGGACATTATGTGGGCCAGTGGTAGGTGATACACCCTTGTCGCCCTTCGATTGTGGGTTCAAGTCTCGTGGCCTTGCCAGAAGCGACATGTTGCCACCCGACCTCCGAGTTGTCCTTTTTATAGAAATACAAAAATAATTTCAAACTAGAATTATCCAAAATAATTCTGTCCAAACTCACAGTCCAAAATTTATAAGGAAGGTAAACACAATGAAGATCATTTTTTCCACGTAATAACATGTGAACACCTTCATCATATATTTTTTTAAAACACTGTAATATCCAGAATTACCATAAAACCATATTGATTACATTCATGCTCCCTTATTCCTTATAGAATACTGGATATACTCCTTATATCCAGAAATGTTGTAAACTCCAACAATGATGGAATATACAAATCATTAATTAGTTTCAAGGTAGTCAAGAATATCCAATGTAATTTATCCAAATCAATCATGTATTATTCCAAAATCACTACCTCAGTATCAGAACAATATTACAGTTTATCTTTCTCTCAACCATATATTTTCCGAATATTTAACCTGCTACTGAGTTACTTTTATTGGTTCCACACAATCTCAAGTCCTTAATGAAATAGTACTATAGTACAATCCTTATATGCTCTAGAATTATTATAACATTTACATCATACAATACTCAAATGACATAATACTTTAATAACAACGTAAGAAATATAATCATTCCTCTTCATCTTTGGTAATATCATAACTTTATTATTATCCAATAGCAGTATTTGGGGTATACTCTGATAATTTGGACATTGATTCGTGTAGTGTCCCAAATCCTTGCTGTTGAAGCATTGTACATTTGAAACTTTTTTCTTACCCTTGCAATCACGTAATTCGTGTCCTTTTTCTCCACACTTATAACAAACTCCCATTCCCTTCAATCATTTACCAAGGTGATTATTTCCATAGTTATCACATATGGTAAAATACTTCTTTTCCCTCTTCCCTTTATCAATGTTTCTCTCTTTCATCCTTTTCTTCTCTTGCTTTAATTCAAATCCACAGGACTCAGAGAATTCTTTACTTATCTTATTAACACATCATACTATTTCTTCATATGTTGAAAATACATGGGAGACTATTTCCCATCTAAATGTTGGCTTAATATCGTGAAATATATGATCCTTATTACTATTTAGATCATACATATTGCTGGAGTTCACATTCCTTCTACTGGGTGCCATTTCTAAAAAATGGCATAAACTAGTTTAGTTTATGAATCAAAATACATAAATCCAAACTTGTAAAATAGTTAACATAAATTGAATAGTTTATGAATATAATCCATAATCATAAAAATGTTTTCTTTGGGGAAGTATATACTCCTAAACCCTTCATAATGGTTTGTAAAGAAAATGAGAACTATCCTAAGCATATCCCCCAAGAGTGTCGTAACCAAGAATGCAGCAATGCCCGTTGTTGTGCATCAGTTCCCATTCGAGTCTAGCTCAAAGCGGTGTTTTCAAGTTTTACCCCTAGGTACATCAGTGCCAGAGCCTCCTCTACCTACTCATATCCAGACAGGGATATATTGCTTGGAAAAATCACAAAATCTCTACAATATGAAAATTATAGGAAGTTCTTCTATATTAATCATCAAAGTCTATCTTAGGGTTATGTTCTCTAATCATAGATTACCTAAATCTAGTTTCCAAGGTTTTTACTAAACTTCCTCTAATACCAACTGTAGCGCCCTGACCCCAGAAGCCTATAGTTGGTGCATTATTATGTATCATTAGCATGATCACAAAAGATCAAGTCTCGAAAGACTGATTAGTTTAGTAGCCTTGGAATTACTAGATAAATTCATAAGGTTTTCATTACATCATAAAATGGAAAAATAAAACAACATTGTTTTTGTAGAAAAAACTGAGATCCCATACACTATCCTTGCAGGTTAGTCATAATATACTTCTTCGCATCCTGGGAAAAATAAAACATAGAAAGGGGTGAGCCCAAATACTCAGTAAGGATAACAATATAGTAGAAGCTTTCATAAATAATCAAAAACATTTAAGGCCATGTATAAACTAAAACAAAAACCTTTTCAACATAAATTTAATCATAATATGGAAATAATAAATCAAAATAATTCCATTTACTTACTCACATGGATATTCTAATAGTTTAATAATCACATGTAATATCAATAGACACTTTCATAATGATGGAATGCATAATGCTAGACTTTCATAACCACGTAGTCAAGGCCTTGTGCCAAGACTACAAATAAGATTTTGTCAAGGCCTTGTGCCAAGACACTATTTTGTCTCATAATACCTACCGATGCATCGAGGAGCTATAGCAGGCTCCAACCATCACATACTAAGTCCAATGCATTCCTCATAAGAAAAGTTTTAAACATAACATAAACATTCGTATTAAAAATAGCATATGGAAGGTCAATACATTGTCCATAAACCATGAATGGTGTAAAAATAATACATCTATAGGAAATCATATCACAAAACCTTCAATACAATATCGTAGTTTTGTAACATAATAAATCAACTTCAAATAAGCTTAAAATCCATAAAAGTATGTTGACATAGATGAAATCATATTTTTTTAGAGAAATATCACTTTCTATATTTAAATAATTTAAGAAAACATTTATTTTGAAAATATTCTTATAATATTTTAAGGTAATCATTGACGATGTTATAACGGCAGAAAATAGCCGCACCCACCGTATAAGTTAAAAAAACATTCTTACCTTAAATTTGTCGAAAATGTCAAAAAGTACCTTGTTTGGAAAACAATGGAAAGATTCCTTTCAAAAACATATAAGGTCAAATAAGGGTATAAATGAATTTACCCCATTGTTTAATAAATAGTATAAATGTTTTGAAATACATTTTTATGAAACATGGATGTGGATGATAAAGAGGCTCCAATAGATAATTAGGTATAAACAACCTTAGATAATAAAGAAATTGTGAAATTAACCTTTAACTTGTACATTTGCTTGGTCGAGGGTAGGTTAACATCCTGTATAATGGTGAAATAATTTTTATTAAATTATAAAATAATCATATACATTAATAAGATTTCATATATGATCTTTTAACATTATTTTGTTAATAATATCTTAGTATTATCGTCGTTTCGGGTGTTAACGGATTCGTTTTCCATTATATTCTTTGTTATGTGAGTCATATTTGTTATGTATGGGATGTATCTTATTCGTATCCAGAATTATATCAAGTCTCTAAACATTATTTTTAATCATAAAATGAAAATTAGTCTTGAATGGATATGACGGGGAATGAATCTCATCTCGTTCATGGAGACGGTAATCCGTACGTCCGCACGAGCAAAAATATCATTTTTTTGATATTAAAATAATATGTAATTGGATGGTATATCATATATAAAGAATCATTATAATTTTATATTTATTATTTACATCAATTAAAAATCATTATTATACCCATCCAAATAATAATGTATTGAATAACAATTACACCACGACGTGGAGACGGTAAGCCATACGTACACACGTACGGTGACATGTCATTCAAAGGATGGATAGAATAATGAACATGGTTGTACCATATTTATAATAACATCACATTATATATAATATACTGGACTTATTATTTTATAATAGAAACAACAAAGAAAGAGGAAGTGGAAGAAGAAAGAAACTTGAAAGAGGTGATGAAATATTTACCTCTTCTTCGGGTTCTTCCTTTTGATTTGATCAAAAGGGCTCCGTAGGTTGGATTTATAACTAAAGGAAGGACTCTAGGATGAAAGGAGGACAGTTGATAGGGTAATTGGTTAGGGGTTGGCTGAGCCAAATGGCTTTTAATTTGTGAATTAGAGAGAAGGGGGAGTGCCCTTTTATAAGAGGGGTGAGGGGCACCTTAGGAAAAGATAGAAATATTTTTTTATAATAAAATAATTTTCAGTTTCTAATGGCTCCAAAATGAATTATTTAAAGGATAAGGTAGGGATGGGTCGAAAACCACTCAAGCAATAGGTTTTATACTGGTTTTGGGTCACTATATTAACTTTATCTTTTTGATTTAACTCTTAGTTAAATAGTTTGACATTTACCAAGTCTCTTTGTATTTTTATATTATATGGTTAATAAACTTACTATATACTATCCAGAGAACCCCAAGTGGTTCATTAATGATAAACCTATCATTATAAAAGTCTTTTGGAAGAATATTACATTTTTAGGAATATAATATCAATTAATAATATAATATTTGTTTGAAAAACTATTTTATGTTAATTTTGACACTATTTGGTATTTTGTTTTTTCTAAATTTATAACAGCATTATTACTTCGAAAAAAATTCATATAACCAACCATAACATGTCCTATTAACCTATAAAATTATTGGAATTCATAAAAAGTATCAAATTACATTTATTTGTATATTTGTAATATCAATTATTTTAAATTTCATTAATTAGGTAATTACTGCATCATCATTGTGTCATAAGTAAATTACATTATTTAATGTCTAAAAAATATAAATAAAATAAAATTATTTAGGAAATAATTTTATATTTCTAATGAATATTTATAGTCGAATTTATCTTATGTGTAACCCTATATTAAATTTTTTTAGTTATTAAACTTTGATTTTAACACTTTTAACTCTTCTTTGAATTAAAAAATAATAAATGTCCTAATATAATCCATATGGACCAAAGAGGTTCATATTTTATTAATAAGGTTGTTTTTGGTCTAATTAAACTTATCCAATAGAATTAGGACATGTGTTAGGGTAATAATAATATCATTTTTACCCTTAATTACCATATTTACTTTTAACTGTGGTAAATAAAAGTAAAAAGTTACTATTCACAAAAAATTATTTTCATTTAATTAAAGCACATTTTACTTAATGATATCAACCGTGTCTCCCATATTTTTTAAATTCAACTCACAGATGTGGTAAAATTATGTTTTATGTAAATTTGTAAATGCTCATAGGAGGCGGGTAAAAGACGGTGAAAAGTTCAATAAAATTTTATATATGTAATCTTATTATAAAATGAATCTAATGAATTACATTGAAAATATATAGGTATTATGTATATATTTTGACCTAAAATTAATTTAAATAAAATAGTTAATTATTTAAATAAAAATTCAGTTTTAAACTATAACTCGGTTTTTTTCACTATTCATCAAAAAATGAAAGTTTTCAGAAAAATACCAAAATTTCACCCCAAGCTAATTTTGATATTATGAATTCAGAAATTAAGTTTATTTTACCAAATTAAAAACATATAAGTTTCATTTATTAATTTAAAATTAATTCCCGTTGTCAAAACCAAAAAGTGTGTTTTTAAGAAATAATAACTAACAAGAGATTGATAATTGTTTATGTTCAATTTCAAAGTGAAATTATTTCCAATGAATAAAATTGGATTAAATGATAAAAATATAATCTATTTATACTTCCGAACCATTAAAATGTATAATTTAACACTACAAATTATTTTTATTAAAAAAGGTGTTTTCAGTTAAAATATAGTATTTTTCACTATTCACCCAAATATGAAAGTTATTAGAAAAACACCAAAAATTTATTGAAACTAAATTCTTATGGGATGATTCTAAAGAAGATTTTCATTTTTTCAAATTGAATAAAAGATTCAAATATTGTATTTAAAAAGGGTTGGCCAATAAAAGGCGGTAAAATTGCATTAAAAAAATACTTCTTTTACCTGAAAAAAATGAATTTGTTTTTTCATTATATCTAAGAAACTCATAATATAGATTCTAAAATTATAAGGACTATATAAAGTTCAAAATTTAGTTAATAATATTCATAACCTCTTTTGAACAGCTAGTTTGGTAAGTCATGGTGCGCTTGAACTCAGTGTTGCGTGTAGTGAAAGTTATTGAATTACTTTGAAGAAATAACGTATCATGAAATCTTGGGGTGTTACATTCATCCCACCTTCAATAAATTTTTTCCTCGCAATTTTAAGCTGTTCTTAGAAAATAAAAGGTTTAAAATAGAAAATACCTTCGTGGAAAAACCCACATCGGAAATTGGGTTAATAAAATTTAGTCTTAATAAGAGGAAAAGGGTAATGAAAAAGTCACCATCAAATTATGATCTCGATTAGGAGAACATTGGTTGAAATTAGAGAGAAATAATTGGAGGAAAAATGTAAATATTTATAGTGAGTGATTGAGGTAATCAGTCACAAAAAATTGTAGAATTGAGGGCCTCAAGGCCATCAATCTACGAGGATTTAAAATATCATCGGTTCAACAAAACATAAGGTATTAGGATAACACATATTTAGTTTTACGATCCCTTACCTAATGTTTAAGAATTAATTTATTCATATACTAAGAGAAGAAGAAAAAAAAAATATACTTGACAAATAGAGTTCCATCCTTTAGCAAATTTCTACCACAAACTCATCTTTCACTCTAAAAGATAATAGAACTAAAAAAATACTATATTTATCCTATTAGTATAGGGTTCCAAAAAAAATAATTTATAATTAATCTACCAGAACTTTTTAAAAAACTAAATTATTAAATCCAGGACATTACGTTGGCCAGTGATAGCTGATACACCCTTGTCGCCCTTCGGTTGCGGGTTCAAGTCTTGTGGCCTTACCGAACGCGACGGGTTGCCACCCGACCTCTAGGTTGTCCTTTTTATGGCAATCCAAAAATAATCTCAAACTTGACTTATTGAAAATACTTCTGTCCAAACTCACAGTCCAAAATTTATAAGGAAGGTAAACATAACCAAGATCATTTTTTCCATGCAATAACATGTGAACACCTTCATCATGTATTCATTTAAAACACTGCAACATCCTGAATTACCATAAAACCTTATTGATTACATTCTTTCTCCCTTATTCTTTATATAATACTGGATATAATCCTATCCAAAAATTTGTAAACTCCAATAATTATGGAATATATAAATCATTAATCAGTTTCAAGATAGTCAAGAATATCCAATGTAATTTATCCAAATCAATCATGTATTTTTCCAAAATCATTACCTCAGTATCAGAATCATATTATGCTTTATCTTTCTCTCAACCATATATTTTCCAAAAATTTAACCTTCTATTGAGTCACTTTTATTGGTTCCACACAATCTCAAGTCCTTAATGAAATATTAATGCAGTACAATCCTTATATACTCTATAATTATTAAAACATGTACATCATACAAAAATCAAATGACACATTACTTTAATAACAACGTAAGAAATATAATCATTTCTCTTCATATTCGGTAGTATCATAACTTTATTATTATCCAATAGTAGCATTTTGGGTATACTCTGATGATTTGGATATTGATTCACGTAGTGTCCCAACACCTTGCATATGAAGCATTATACATTTAAAACTTTTTTCTTACCCTTGAAATCACGTACTTGGTGTCCATTTTCTCCACACTTATAACAAACTCCCATTCCCTTTAATAATTTACCAAGGTGATTCTTTCCACAGTTATCACATATGGGAAAATCATTCTTTTCCATCTTCTATTTATCCATCTTTCTCTCTTCCATCCCTTTATTCTCTTGCTTTCCTTCAATTTCACAGGACTCAGAGAATTCTTTACTTATCTTATTAACACGTGATACTATTTCTTCATATGTTGAGAATACATGGGAGACTATTTTCCTTCTAAATGTTGGCTTAATACCTTGAAAGATATGATCCAAACTTATAACAAACTCCCATTCCCTTCAAGCATTTACCAAGGTGATTCTTTCCACAGTTATCACATATGGGAAAATCCTTCTTTTCCCTCTTCCATTTATCCATCTTTCTCTCTTCCATCCCTTTATTCTCTTGCTTTCCTTCAATTCCATAGGGCTCAGATAATTCTTTACTTTTCTTATTAACACATGATACTATTTCTTCATATGTTGAGAATACATGGGAGACTATTTTCCTTCTAAATGTTGTCTTAATAACTTGAAAGATATGATCCTTCTTACTCTTTGGATTGTAGGTATTGCTGGAGTTCACAATCCTTCTACTGGGTTCCATTTATAAACAACGACATAAACTAGATTAGTTTATGAATCACAATACATAAATCCAAACTTGTAAAATACTTAACATAAATTTAACAGTTTATGGATATAATCCATAATCATCAAAATGTTTTCTTTGAGGAAGTATATACTCATAAACCCTTCATAATGGTTTGTAAAGAAAATGAGAATTATCCTAAAAATATCCCCCGGGAGTGTCTTAACTAAGAGTGCAGCAAGGCCCATTGTCATGCACCAGTTCTCGTTTGAGTTTAGCTAAAAGCAGTGTTTTCGGGTTTTACCCCTAGGTACATATGTGGTAGAGCCGCCTCTACCTGTTCGTATCCAAATAGGGATGTATTACTTGGAAAACTCACAAAATCTCTACAATACCAAAATTTTAGGAAGTTCTTCTATACTAATCCTCAAATTCTATCTTAGGGATATGTACTCTAATCAGAGTTTACCTAAATCTAGTTTCCAAGGTTTGTACTAAACTTCCTCTGATACCAACTATAGCGCCCTGACCCCAGAAGTCCAGAGTCGGTGCATTATTAAGTATCATTGTCATGATCACAAAAGATTAAGTCTCAAAAGACCGATTAGTTTAGTAGCCTTGGAAGTAATTGATACATTCATAAGATTTAGATTACATCATGAAATGGAAAACCAGAACAACATTGTTTCCATAGAAAAAACTGAGATCCCATATACTATCCCTACAGGTCAGTCATAATATACTTTTCGCATCCTGGAAAAAATAAAATATAGAAAGGGGTGATCCCAGATGCTCAGTAAGGATAACAATATAGCGGAAGTTTTCATAAATAAGAATAAAAATTTAAGGCAATGTATAAAACTAAAAAAAAATTCTTTTTAACATAAAATTAATCATAATATGGAAAATATAAATCAAAATAATTCCATTTACTTACTCACATGGATATTCTTCTAGTCGAATAATCACATGCAATATCAATAACCACTTTCATAATAATGGAATGCATAATACCAGAGTTTCATAACCATGTAGTCAAGGCCTTGTGCCAATACTAAGAATAATATTTTGTCAAGGCCTTGTTCCAAGACACTAGTTTGTCTCATGATACCCACCGATTCATCTAGGAGCTATAGCGGGATCCACCCATCACATACTAAGTCCAATGCACTTCTCATGAGAAAAGGTTTAAACATAACATAAACATTAGTATTAAAACTAGTATACAAAATGTCAATACTTTATCAATAAACCATGAATGATGTAAAAATTACACATCCATAGTCAAACATATCACAAAATCTTCAATACAATATGATAGTTTTGTATCATAATAAATCAACTTCAAATAAGCTTAAAATCCATCAAAGGATATTGACATAGATAAAATCAAAACCTTTTTTAGAGAAATATCCCTTTCTCTTTTGAAATAATTTAAGAAAAACATTATTTTTAAAATATTCTCATAAGCTTGTAAGGGAAGCTTTGACGATGTTATAACGACAGAAAATAGCCATACCCTCCGTACAAGTTAAAAAAAAATTCTTACGTTAAATTTGTCGAAAAGGTCAAAAAGTGCCTTGTTTGGAAAACAACAGAAAGATTCTTTTGAAAAAAATATAAGGTCAAATAAAGGTATAAAGGAATTTACCCCATTTTTTAGTAAATAGTGTTTTTTTTGAAATACATTTTTAAGAAACATGGATGTGAATGATAAAGAGGTCTCATTTGATAATTTCATATAAACAACCTCAGATAATAAAGAGATTGTGAAATTAACCCTTACCTTGTACTTTTACTTGGTAGAGGATAGGTTCAACACTTGTATAATGGTGAAATAATAATTATTAAATTATAAAATAATCATATACATTAATATGATATCATATATGATCTTTTAACATTGTTTTGTTAATAATATCTTAGTATTATCGTTGTTTTGGGTGTTAAATGATTTGTTTTCATTTGTATTCATTATTATGTGAGTCATATTCATTATGGATGGGATGGATCTTATTCATATCCAGTAGGATATCAAGTATTTAAACATTATTTTTAATCATCAAATGAAAATTATTCTTGAATGGATACGATGAGGAATGAATCATATCGCGTTCGTGGAAACGGTAATCCGTACGTACGCACGAGCGAAAATATCATTCTCTTGATATTAAAATAATATATAATTGGATGGTATATCATATATACAGAATCATTATCATGTTATATTTATTATTTAAATCAATTACACATCATTATTATACCCATCCAAATAATAATGTATTGAATAAGAATTACACCACGACGTGGGGACGGTAAGCTGTATGTACGGACGTATGGTGACATGTCATTCAAAGGATGGATAGAATCATGAATATAGTTGTTCCATATTTATAATAACATAATAGTATATAGGAGATACTGGAGTTATTATTTTATAATGGAAACTAAAAAGAAATAGGAAGTGGAAGAAGAAAGAAACTTGAAAGAGGTGATGAAATATTTCCTCTTCTTCAGGTTCTTTCTTCTGATTTGATCAAAATGTATCCTTAGGTTAGCTTTCTGAGTAAAGTAAGGCCTCTAGGATGAAGGTAGGACAGTTGATAGGGTAATTGGGTGGGGTTTGGCCGATCCAAAGGGCTTTGAAGGTGTGAATTAGAGAGAAGGGTGAGTGCCTTGTTATAAGAGGGGTGAGGGGCACCTTAAGAAAATCTAGAAATATTATTTTATAATAAAATAATTTTCAGTTTCTAATGGATCCAAAATGATTAATATAAATTCTAAGGTGGGTATGGGTCTAAAACCACTCAAAATATAGTTTTTAGACAGGTTTGGGTCACTATATTAACTTTATCTTTTAGATTTAACTCTTAGTTAAATAGTTTGACAATTACCATGTCTCTTGGTATTTTTATATTATATGGTTAATAAACATACTATATACTTCTAAGAGAACCCCAAGTGGTTCATTAATGATACACCTATCATTATATAAGTATTTTTTCTGAACCTTATATTTTTTATTAATAGAATATCAATTAGTAATATAATATTTTTTTTAAAAACTCTTTTATGTCAATTTTGACACTGTTTGGTATTTTGTTTTTGCTAAATTCATGAAAACATTATTACTTCGACAATTTTTTATCTAACCAACCCTAACATGTTATATTAACCTATAAAATTAGTTTAATTCATAAAAAGTCTCAAATTACATTTATTTGGATATTTATATTATCAATTATTTTAATATTTCATTAATTTGGTAATTATTGTATCATCATTGTGTTATAAATAAATTGAATTATATAATTTCTAAAAAATATAAATAAAATACCATTATGTATGAAATATTTTTAGCTTTCTAATTAATATTTATAGTCTAATTTATCTTATGTGTAACCCCATATTAAAAATGTTTTAGTTATTAAACATTGATTTTAACACTTTTAAATCATCTTTGAATTAAATAATAATAAATGTTCTAATATAATCCAAGTGGACCAAAGAGGTTCATATTTTATTCCTAAGGTTGTTTTTAGACGAATTAAAATTTTTCAATAGAATTAGGACATGTGTTATGGTAATAATAATATCATTTTTACCATTAATTACCATATTTACTTTTAACCGTGATAAATAATAATAAAAAGTTACTATTCAAAAAAAATTATTTTCATCTTATTGAACCACATTTTACTTACCGATATCAACTTTGTCTCTCGGATTTTTGAAATTCAACTCACAGATGTGGTAAAATTATGTTTTATGTAAATTTGTAAATGCTCTAAGAGGTGGGTTAAAGACGGTGAAAAGTTCAATAAAATTTTATATATCTAATATTATTACAAAATTTCGCCTTAATATAATTTTAATATTCTGAATTCAAAAATTAAGTCTATTTTACAAAATTAGAAACATATAAGTTGCATTTATTAATTTAAAATTAATTTCCATTGTTAAAACCATAAAGCATGTTTTTAAGAAATAATAACTAACAAAAGATTGATACTTGTTTATGTTCAATTTCAAATTGAAATTATTTCCAATGAATAACATTGGATTAAATAGTAAAAATATAATATATTTATACTTCCAAACCATTAAAATGTATAATTTAGTATTACAAATTATTTTGATTAAAAAAGTTATTTTCAGTTAAAATATATTATTTTTCACTATTCACCCAAATATGAAAGTTATCAGAAAACACCAAAACTTTATTGAAACTAAATTCTTATGTCCCGATTCTAAAGAAGTTTATTTTTTCAAATTGAACAAAAGTTTCAAATATTGGATTTAAAAGGGGTTGGCCATTAAAAGGTGGTAAAATTGCATTTTTTTTAAAAATACTTCTTTTATCTGAAAAAAATGAATTTGTTTTTTCATTATGTCTAAGAAACTCATAATATGGATTCTAAAATTATAAGGACTATATAAAGTTCAAAATTTAGTTAATACTATTCATAAACTTTTTTGAACGGCTAGTTTGGTATGTCGTGGTGCGCTTGAACTCGATGTTGCGTGTAGTGCAAGTTATTGAATTACTTTTAAGAAATAACGTATTATGAAATCTTGTGGTGTTACAAGTCCAAGTCATTCTAAAGCATCTCTAACTAGAAGAACCAGTCGGTGGTAATGCCAACTTTTCTATAAGTTTCCTTATCTTCTGTTTTCTTTTTTACTTATATTTTTAGTGTTTTATCTTTGTAACTAAATTTACTATTCACTCTCACATTCTTTTATTGGTTTCATTTGATTGATATTTTTAAAAATTATTGAGAAGGGTGGGGTTCTTGGAATTCACATAACTAAAAATTGGTCCAAAACATTTTAAGCCCCATTTCTTCTTCTTTAATGTTTTTTATTTTCTATTCATTCTTCTTGAAATTACTTTTTTGACTTTTAGTAAATAATTTTTCCTCAAAAATGATTTATTTTACTCAGGATAAACCATAGTGTATCCCGTCATCCTTTGTTGTTCTATGAGGGTTTATTCTTAATATTGTACTTAATAATTGGTATTAAAGCCTTGAAAATATAGTGATAGAATATTTGAAGTAAAAAATTGATACATTTTCTAGAGAAAATGATTTCATGTTTTGGAGAATAAATATGAACACCCCCTAGTACAAAAAGTACTTCTTGATGCTATTTATTGAAAAAATAAACCTATTTTGGGTCATTATACTAATTTACAAATAAAGAAAACCATTTTTAATGCCATTGGGTTTCTTTGGATCAAACGTTGCTCATTCAAGGAATTAGAAGCAATAAGAAACCCAAATTACAATTATATTCCATGTATAAAAAACACTTTCATAAACTAAAATACATAACTCATGAGTACCTTTCATAGAATATATATACTAAAATTTCCTTCGATCAATAGGCTTCATAAAGATCCCTTAGTGGAAACCGATGGAATCCCTCCACTATGATATATCCATAGAACAACATTAATTACCTGATATTTAGGTGATAATCTACTCACACCCATGATATGAAAGTATCACACATGGTGAATGTTTTAGGGAGAAAGAGATCTTGTGGTAATCAGTTGGAATCATGGTAGGGAAAATAACACACTATCTTGAAGATTTTCCTCATTTTTTTCTATCATGAAATTTATATGTGTTGAATCATATATTTTTATTGTATGTGTCACACACATGACTAGTTTTAGAGTTATTTTTCATTTAATTTTCATTCTTTCTCTCTTTTGGGGGATTCCCATTCATTTTGGTGGAAATGGTGGTCTTTCAAAATTTGGGCCAAACCGTGAGCCCATTTCCATATTTAAAAATAAATTTTGTTTCTTTTATAAATTCTTTATTTTTCAACATTTTACACCCATTCAAATTCCCAATTAGAATAAAATTGTATATTAAAAAAACCATATCAATTTGGACCCCATAGGAATCCATAACTATGATGGATTTGGGTTTTTTATTAAGGTTTTGGGCCATCCCAAAATCCCATTTCCTACTTTAAAATATTTTCTTAATTCTTTAATATCTCATTCAATTTTTATGATTTTTTGGTGATTCCAACTATCACCTGAGACCACTTACTCAAGGATCCCTCAAATTCTCTCTTCTTCCTCTTTGGAGCTCATTTACCCTGCATATTAGGGTGATATTTCTTAATCATTCTTAAATCTCCCATATTTTAAGAGGTAAAATATTTCTTTCATAACGACTTCAATTTTAACTATTTTCCCCCAAATTAAGTCCCCAATTGACCTAATATGACTCCTTTGAGTCTCCCTACTAGTTTTGTATACTTCAAGAATCAATTATTGGTGGATTTGGGCCGATTTATTCAAGATTTCTTCAAGTAATTGTTTCTCTTTTTATTTCTTTCCTTCTCCCGAGGGTTTAATCCCTCTTTCATGAAGTTATAAAATGTATAGAAGATTGGGTTCGAACCTTGGGTTTTATTTAGTATTTATTTGGTCAAATATTTCAGTTTTAGTTTGGATTTCACTTACTTGATGTGCGACAATGGTGTGGTTGATGTTTCACACCAAGGTTTAGGGGTTTTGATTAAAAATGTAAGTAATTCCTTGTGTAATCATTTTTTGATGAATTATCATGCTTTATTTATTTTTTGAATGTTTCTCATATGTTTTTTTCATTGTGAGAAAACAATTTTTGATGGAGTTTGTTAAGAGGTTAATTTTATAGTTTCACTTTGTTTCAAATTGGGTGTTTTCCATGTGTAAAACTTTTTGTAATCTTTGGGTTGATGTTATAGAATATGAAAGTGGTTTTTTAAATATTTTTTTGGGCTGAAAATTATGATTTGGTAGGGTATTGGTGTGCTTTTGGGTTTAAAAGAGGGTTTTTGAATAGGTTTTATGTGTAAAACCTTGTTTCACTCCTTGAAAGTGTTTTACGAAAATGTGGGTTTTTCATGTGTATCTTTTTTAGTATAAATTGATGTGATTTTAAAGTACTTGTGAATGGTTTAATAAATGTTTCAAGGTCTTATAATTTGTCTTTGATAGAGACTTGGTGTTATTTTTTCCTTGAAAGGGGGTTTTGAAATGTGTTTTGTGTGCAAGACATAGTTATACCCCATGAGATTGTTTTGTGAAAATTATAAATGTTTTATTTGGTTAAACAAAGTGGTAAAAGGGTGTATATGTAATTTTTGGGCAAGTGTGTTCAACTAATATGGGTTTTTAAGGTAATGTGGTAATTTAAGATGTTAAAAATTTTCATAATTTATTATAAATTGATAAAATGTTTTATAAAATGGCAAGAGAAGGGAGAAACACGTTTGCGGCCTGTTTTGTGCGAGTGTGATGTTCCAAATAATTTTTTTTGATGAAAGAAGTATTATGTGATGTGTTTTTGGGATGTTATATGAGTTGTGATATCTTTTAATGGTTTTATAAAAAATTTTGAAGGATTTGTGGAAGTGTTAAAGAAATGTGAAAAGTGTTGTGGGCTATTTTTGTGTGAGTTTGATTTCAAAATTCATTTGAATGAAAAAGTAGATTATGCGACTTGAGTGATATACATGTGGGATGTTTAGTTAATCTGTGATGTTTAAGTGGTATTTTCATGTAAAAATTTTATTTCTTGACTTTTTGAACTTGTTTTAGTACAAGAGGGAAACCTGAGTATCTAGGTGGGTAGACGTGTACTAGTATGCTTGTGATCCTATGGGGCTTGGCCTCAGTTTCACATATAAAGTTTGATTCTTACAAAACTAACTAAAATATGATGATGATGATGATGGGGGGACACTAGGTTATGGTTATTCTCCCTACTAGTGGCTCGTGTGAACTGGAACGAATATTGTGATGGTTACTCTCACCGAGATATGAGGTACTTGGGAATACAGAGAGGTAGTGCCTAGGGGTTACATTCCCATTGATTATGCTCATCAGTTACTTTATGCTTACCGTATGCATACGATATAGTTGGCTGGAAAATTTAGTATCATTTACATTATTTTTAAAAGTGTTTATTCTTTAAAATATCCCACTTGAAAACTTTTTTTACTTAAGTTGCATCTTTCATAAATTATTACTAGCATTTCATGTCTTGAAAACATGCATGATTTTCATATTTGAATGTTTATCACATGGAATCTATTAGTGGTGGTATCCTACTGGGCTTTGGATGACACCATACTTACACATTTGGGTGTAAGTAGACTTGGTTATTTTTTCCGTAGGTTTGGGTACATCTTTTGTGCCAACGGTTCGGGTTTTTAGCCATCCACCATGATTCCGTGTTGTGGAGATGGCTTGAGGGTGGTGCCTATCACTATGTGTAGGTTCTTTGGATGTCCTTTTTTTGTTTTATTTATTTTTTGTAGTCTTTGAGATTTGTTTAAAACCATGTAATTCTGTTCTTAAATTTTTTAAAAGATGGTTTTGTTTGAAAAATCCAGATTGGTTTTATTGGACTTGTTTTTCATTTTATGTTTATAAACGTGGGTAAATCAATCGTAATTTTTGTTTTATGATACCCACGAACTTGTGATAGACTATGGGGATCAAGAATGCCCTTTGGGCCTTGTCATAGTCCATTTTTAGTGCCGGTTTTGATGGAGACCATATTTGTTTCATGACAAAATGGTATCAAAGGAGGTTCACTCTTTTGGGTCATGTTATATGGGGAACAGTCAAGATAGTCTGGAGTTAGGAATGTCGAGACCTGAAATTCAAGTTATGGGTAGTGTTCCTGGCCAGAACACCCCATGAAGGGATTCTACTCTCTAGGGGAAGTCAGGATTTGTCTGAGTCCTTTGGTATTCTTGGTTTGATGATGATTAGGGGAAATGAAAAGAGAGTTGGGTTAATGGTCTCAGTGAGCTCACAGGGCTTGGCAAGTCATATGGAGCCAGGTATATTTCTTTAGATCACCATCCTTGATGGTGAAGTGATTGGAGTATGGTCTCTAACCATATGTCTAATTCACCCACTGAAACTAGTTTCCTCTCGCATTGTCTTTTGTTCTTTTGTTTTGAAATCATGGAATCTTGGTTTTAAAGCAAAAATGACTTGGTTTTAAGAAGAGTAAAGTTTCTGTGAAATGATTTTCTAATAAATAAGGAATGTTTTGAGGTTTGAAAAGGGGTAACTGAATTTTCATATTTTTTTTGAAATAGAAAATGGTGTGTTTACACCTCTTTTGAAAGTAATAAATTATGTTAAAGTTGGTTTTGAAAAAGTGTTCCCAATAGAGTTTTTTATACTATTGAAAGGTGTTTTAATGGGATGAGATGTTTTTAAATTGATGTATATGACTTTAAAGGGATTATTAATTTGAATGATTGGGATTTTTATTTCGTGGTTAGTGGTCTTGAGAAAAATGAAGTATTGGTTGATTGTTTTGGTTTTGAAAAGTGGAAAGAATTTTTGTTTTAACCTTTGGTATTTCCGTGAGCAACCACATGCATGGAGTTATATAGGATGATGGATGGTTAATGGAATGACTGGATGAGTTCTTGGATGGATATGATAAGGGTACCCAGTGTGGCATAGAAACATACATGTGTGAGGCCCATGGGTTACCATGGGTGGATATGCTAACCGCTGAACCATTTGTTTTCAAACAAACGTTTTTAAAGGAAAACATGATGTCTTGATGACTAGTTTGGGATAGTTTGTATTATGTGTTTTTGAAAATTTTGATGTTGTGGGATGTTTTGAGTCCAATAACCCCTCTTGTCTGAATCATGTTTTGGGTTTGTGTTTGGTCAGTAAGCTGGGTTGAAGGGCCGGTTAGTGGTCTATTCTACGAAATTTTCAGGATGTCTTTACGGTGGTTCCCTTCATGTGTTTAGATATAGTTTGTGGCACTTCTTGACCAATGTACTAGCTTGGTTGGGTCCTTGGGTTTTCTCATTGGATTAGGTACACCCCCATTAGGGTTTAGTGCACTACATAAGTTCAACCAGGATTTTTTCTCCATTGGAAGATCCTCCAGTTGATCAATATAAGGAATATTTTCTCGAGCTTTGTAGAACGAGTCTAAACCCTTTAATTTTTGGTTTTGTGGATCCTCTTGTAGCGGGAGAGTGCTCATGGATGTTTGAAAGAGACCTTAGTTTTTTAAGTTACCTGATTTGTCGAAGGTGGATGTAGTCTGAGGTTGTTTGTGGGGATGAGTATCTGGATGGTGTCTAAGAGGGGCATTGGGTCTTTTGTAGTCTCTTCGAGACATGGGTTTACGTTAAACCACTAATGTGGGAAATCTGGTCATGAGAAGCTATTATGGCCATTTTCTATAATTGTGTGATGTTTGGGAACGTTTAATAAGGCCCCCCTCAATGTATTGTTTCTATTAATCGAATTGGTCATGTTTTGTGATGCGTTGTGAGGTCGCGTGCCCGTTTGACTGTAAAGGTGATGTTGTACAATCTTTTGTTGGTATTTTTTTTGTTAGAAGTGTGTATCCTTTCATGAAATATCAACATAATTTTTTTAGAGGAAGGTGTTTCTATATATTCTTTCCTCCTTATGTTTCTCATCCGATGAAATAAGGGTTGATGTGTGTGCATCTTCTAAGCCACTGTTTCAGTGAAATGTCAGGATAAGGAAAGATCAGTTTGTAGTGTGTTATGTCTTGGTAAACTTTTCTAGGATTTTAGTGTAGTTGTTTTTGGAACATAAAAAAGATGTTCCATACAGGGGTTTCCAAATCCTAACTGTGGGGCCAAAGATGCTTTAATCTTTTGGGCTCTAGCCATTGGCCCAGAAGTGAAGTTGGAAAGTAGTCAGGGGAAGTCCTAGGGTCATTAAAACCCTTGTACAAAGTTCTATCCTCAGTATTAAATATGTGAATAGTTTAAACCTATGGTTTCATTTTCTTTCCTCTGTTGTTCTCATTCGGTGGAAAGAGTTGGAGGGCCTCGTGCCCATGTTATCGCTTAATGTCATTGTTTTCCCATTTGGTTTCCATTGAGTTTTTAGAGTATGGTTGAGAATTAGGCTAGATAGGTTGAGCACATGGTTTTCACATGGTTAGTAGTAACCACACCCTAAAAAACCATGAAATTAGAAGGATACACATGGTTATCGAAAAATTTCTCAAACTGCGCGGATTAACCGTGTGGCCATCCCAACTCTTTTAATTTGGGTTCTTCCTCTACCGGCCCATGTTGGTCACTTAAGATGGTTAGTTGTTATGGTAGGGAGACCCACTATGATTCTCATGTATTTTCCTTTGAAAATTTCAAATGGAGGTATACACCTTGTACCAGGGAGTCCGTTCGGGCCTCCCCTGTTAGTGTCCCGATCTTATCTCGGGAAAATTTGAGTTGTCTCATATGGTGGGGAGCCCATTTTTGTCTCCCCATAATAGTAACTCAGATTGGTCCTTGGTCTTGGATTGGCAGTAGGTAGTATTTTTTAGAGATATATAACTACCTATATTATCCTTGGGTAAATTTCGGGAGTAGAGAATTCCCAACAGTTTATTTAAATCAAGGTAAGTGTAACCTTGTTCGTTGTTGTTGTTCGTTTGGGTAAATTGTTGGAATCTTGTTTAGATAGTATTTGGGGAGTTTTCTTTTGGGATAAAATATGAATATACTTTATCATTTCAAGAAGTGGTTTATGTTTATTTAGGTGAGAGTATTCCTTCCTTGATTGATCAATTGGAAGTATTTTGGCCTTTTGGGGGCGGGCGAAACTTGGAAAAGGAGTCCATTTTGGCAATTTGGTTGCATTTGGTTTTTGCCTTTGGCCTTGCTATGGCTTTCCAAGGGGATAAATTTTTATTGTGGGGATAATTTTCAGACCCATGAATTATTTTGAAGGTATTTTTTATTCAATTTCCATTCTTTATTTTTTTTGTGGGTTTCCCATTCATTTTGGTGGAAATGGTGGGTTTTCAAAATTTGGGCCAAACCGTGAGCCCATTTTCAGATTTAAAAATATTTTTTTTTCATTTATAAATCCCTAATTTTTCAACATTTTACACCCATTACACTTCCCAATTAGAATACCTTGGTATATTAAAACCTCCATATCAATTTTTACCCCATAGGAATCTATAATAATGATGGATTTTGGTTTTTTATTAAGGTTTTGTGCCAGCCCAAAATCCCATTTCCTTCTTTAAAATATATATTTTTAATTCGTTAATATCCCATTCAATTTTTATTCTTTTTCCATGATTCCAACTCTCACTGAGCCCACTTACCCAAGTCACACTTCCACAATCTCCTACCCATCTTTGAAGCTCATCTAACTTGCAAATTAGGGTGATCTTTCTTAATAATTCTTAAATCACCCATATTTGAAGAGGTAAAATGTTTCTTTCATAAATCCTTCAATTTTCACTATTTACCCCCAAATTCAGTCCTCACTTGACCTAATATTACTCCTTAGATCCTCCCTACCTGTTTTGGTTACATCAAGAATCAACTATTAGTGGATTTGGGATGATTTCTTCAAGATTTCTTCAAGTAAGTGTTTCTCTCTTCATATCCTTCCTTCTCCTTAGGGTATTCTCCCTATTTCATGAAGTTATAAAATGTCCATTAAGTTATGGTTAGAACCTAGGGTTTGATTTGGTGTATTTTTGGTCAAATATTTGGGTTTTAGGTTATATTTCTCTTCCTTGAGGTGCGGCGGTGGTGCGGTTGATGTTTCGCACCAAGATTTGGGGGGTTTTAGTTAAAAGGTAGGTGATTCCATGTGTAATCATTTTTTATGAGTTATAAATATTGATTTAATTATTTTTCATGTTACTCATATGATTTTTATTGTGTGAATACCAGTTTTTATGGAGTTTGTTAAACGGTTAATTTTATAGTTTCACTTTGTTTCAAATTGGGTGTTTTCTATGTATAAATATTGTGGTAATCTTTGTGTTGATTTTTTAAGATATTAAAGTGCTTTGTTAAATATTTTTTGGGCTTCCAATTCTTCTTTGGTAGGGTATTGGTGTGATTTTGGTTTTAAAATAGTTTTTTTGAATAGGTTTTATGTGTAAAACCCTATTTCAATCATTGATAGTGTTTTATGAAAATGTGTGTTTTTCATGTGTATCTTTTGTGGTATAATTTGAGGTGATTTTAAATTACTTGAGAATGGTTTAATAAATGTTTCAAGGTCTGGAAATTATTCTATGGTAGGGTATTGGTGTGATTTTGGCCTTGAAAGGGTATTTTGAAATGGGTTTTGTGTGCAAGACATAGTTATACCCTTTTGGATTGTTTTGTGAACATTGTAAATGTTTTATTTGGTTAAACAAAGTAGGAAAAGGGTGTATATGTACTGTTTGGGTGAGTGTGTTCACCTAATATGGATTTTTTAAATTTAAATTAGTGATTTAAGATGTCAAAAAAGTTTATAATGTTTTATAAATTGCTGAAAGGTTTTATCAAATGGAAAGAGAGGGACGAAAAAAATTTGTGGGATTTTTTTTGACTGTGATGTGAAAAATTAATTTTGTTGATTAAAGAAGTATTATGTGATGTGTTCATGAGATTTTATGTGAGTTGGAATATCTTGGAAGGGTTTTATAATTTTTTTAAAGTATTTGTGGAACTGTTAAAGAAATGTGAAAAGTGCTGTGGGCTATTTTGGTGTGAGTATGATTTAAAAATTCATTTGAATGAAAAAGTGGATTATATGACTTTCATGATATAAATGTGGTTTTTTTGGTGAATGTGTGATGTGGAAGTGTTATTTTCATGTGAAAATTATATTTCTTGACTTATTGAACTTGTTTGAGCACAAGAGGGAAACCCAGGTATCTAGGTGGGTGGAGGTGTACTATTATGCTAGTGATCCCGTGGGGTTTGACATCAGTTTCTCATAGAAATTTTGATGCTTAAAACACTAAATAAACTAAAATGATGATGATGATGGGAGACCAATAGGTTATGGGTATTCTCCCTACTAGTGTCTTGTGTGCAAGAGAATAGATATTGTGATGGTTACTCTCACCGAGATACGAGGTACCTGGGACCCATAGCGAGCTAGTGCCTAGGGGTTACATTCCCATTGCTTGTTCTAATTAGTTTATTTGTTATTACCATTGGAATATGCTATGATTGGCTGGAAAATTCAGTAGTGTTGAATATTTAAAATATCCCACTTGAAAACTTCTTTTATTTAAGTTGTATCTTTTAGAAATTGTTAATAGCATTTCATGTCTTGAAAACTTGCGTGATTTTCGTATTTTAATGTTTATCACATGGAATATTTTAGTGGTGGTATCCTACTGGGATTTGGATCACACCCTACATACAAATTTTGGTGTAAGTAGACTTGGTTATTTTTTCGCAGGTATGGGTACAGATTTTGTGCCAACGGTTCAGGTTTTTAGTGGTCCATTGTGATGTGGTGTTGTAGAGATGGCTCTAGGGAAGTGCCAATCACCATGTGGAGGTTCTTGGGTTGTCATTTTTGGTTTTATTCATTTGTTATAGTCTTTTAGAGTTGTTTAAAACCATGTAATTGAGTTCTTAAAATTTGAAAAAGATGGTTTTGTTTGAAAAATATAGATTGGTTTTATTGGACTTTTTTGTCATTGTATGTTTATAAAATCAGGTAAATAGTTCCCAATTTTTGTTTTATGATACCCAGAAACTTTTTCTAGCCCATGTGGACCAGGAAAGCCCTTAGTTCCTTGTCATGAGCCAAGTTTGGTGCTGGTTTTTATAGAAACCTAATTTGGTTCATGACGGTATGAGTTAATTATTTGGTTATACATGCTTACATCACATGAATGCAATGATCCTAACATGTATTTAATATTATGAAATGTTTCTAATAATGATTATTTTAATGGGAAAGATATGAATGATAGATTTTATAAGTTCACTTCCTACCAATTATAGGATAGTCACCATAATATTTCCAAGGTAGTGAACCTTAGCATATCCCTATATCACAAGGAATGTTATGACTAAATAATATGTTTCTTGTAAGAATGTCATACAATACAATATATCATATCAGAAAATACGATATGTCTAATATATATAATATGTATAAGGATTTAATTCATTTGTCCATAAATCTATACTTTCACTAAATCGTTATAGACTCTATGTCCTTCCACCTTATAATGTATCATATACAGTAACATGTGAAGTAATACCCAAAACTCTTTTTTGGATATTATCTAAATTTTTTTTGGAATGTTATAATCAATCTCACAATGTATCACAACATAAAAAATAACCTGTGAATATTGATCAAAACCTATTTTGGGATATAATATAAAACAATTTTACAACATCTATTTAAGTTAAACTCAATCTCCATTCTCTCAACCAATAAGTGTGACCCTAAAAGCCTTCATAGAAAGGAAACAATGTATGAACTCTTGAATTAATAAAAGTACAATATACTAACCTCTAGTAAAGATTCAGTTATTTTGAGGAAACGAAGGGATCTGGTGTGATCTTGATCAATTACATATATATATATATATATATATATATATATAAACATCCATGAATTACATCATATGACGACATTCATTTTCATATGTTCTATTTTTCTAATACATCAAGTAACAACATGAAACAAAATATAATAATCCCATATGACTATTCATTTTTATTGATTCTATGGCTATAAAAATACTAAGTTGATGAATGATTCACATATAATTTACCTTTATGAATGATCTCATTTCATACCCCTCACTTTATATATTATAACATCACATGTACTATTTAGGTATGACTATAAAATTCTTTAGTCCATCTCAATTGTTGGCTTAGATGTCATACTCATCATACAATATAACAAATACAATCTTTTATAGTCCCTAAAACAAGAAATTATTAACAAAATAACCAACCATCCATGATTATATATGCTTCAATGTGTAATAACATATAGATTTTTGGGTCTTATTTTTCTAGAGTGAATTTCAATAATTAGTCTGATGCGGGGTCATTTTGTGAATAGGAACTCAGATTGAAAATACAAGGGTTGGAACCTATCTAGGATATGTTATTGGGAATGAATTAAGGGACGTGAGGTGTTAGGGTTATTTGGTTGGTATTAGAGTGGGGTTGAGGTGACCCTCTCCCTTTGTTGTTTTTAGTTGGTGGGGGCAGGTCATGCTGCAACCCACAATCTATATCGAGACAAATAGTGGGTTCCATAAACCATTGTTCACACCATAATAGGCCCTTATATAGGCCATGTATGTTTCACAATAAATATGAACATGTAATATCCCCTTATTCTCCATGTTTTTATGACCTTCCTGAAGTGTCACACTATGAAGGGCACAAGGGTCATTCCAAGAAGCATAAGGCCCCACATTGTTAGGGGTATCACATCAAGACCTGAGAAGATTATTCCATGGTGGATGCTGGAAGAGGGTAAAGGAATATACCTGGGGTGGTCACATTATAACCTAGGGGGGTCTCTCCGTAATTATTCCTTGGAAAGGAGGTGTTATTCCATGACCCTCTTGGTCATGCTGTAGTGTAGTTACTGAGTTTGTTTAGTAGGGAAGACTAGTTATTTACCATTTTCCATTTATTAAGATTTAGGTTGACCAGGTATAGGTAGAGGATTATTTCGACCAGACCTCAGTTTCCCTTTCTCTCTATGTCCTACCTCAACATGGGTTTCTTTTTTAAGAAATTATGTTGTGATTCCAATTATATTATTCTATTCCACCCACCATTTTTGGTTCCAAAATTCTAGCCATTAATTTTCGTATGTTTCATGCTAGGGTTTCAATGTTGATTCCACTTAATTATGATAGAATTGGGTGAGAAGGATTCATATTTTTATTTCCTTGGATAGAGAGGGTCTTTGGAGGATGAAATTATGAGGTTTTGTATGGTTTTAGCAATAATTAGATTCCCATTTATTATTTTTACTATTTACCTCATTTTTTTGATTTGAATAATTAATTATAATTTTTTAAGAATATTTATTTTGGAAATATTGATTTAGATAGGATTTCGAGTTTTGATGCCAGTGTAGGATAGGAAAATATAAAATTGCATGGGGTAGATCAGAGCTTTTCATGGAATATAACTCCATGACCGAGTTAGGTGGTTCCTATAATATAAAGTATGTGCATTCTTATGAATAAGTATGAATTCCTTTATGTTTTCATGGGAACAATTAAAGGGATATAAATATAGAGTTGTAAGAACTCGACCCTAGTATCCCTTAGTTAGTGGTTACATTAATACCTTGGTTCAAGATATAAGAAATCATATCTTTAAGGATAAAATAGTTTAGTAGACTTTTTAAACTAGATACATACCTAAATATCACATTACATTTGAAAAAATTACATACAACATATTGAAGGTAAAAATTATGCATCCTTGAACTCATTAAAAGATTCATTCTTCATATACTAGGGAAAATAAACAATGTAAGGGTCAGCTCAGATTCTCAATAAGGGTTACGTACTACAGAATCTATCAAAAAATAAAAAGGAAAAATCAATATGAGAGGGTAAATAACTAAAAATACATGCTATTTAATCAATAACTTTAGCATATGGAATAATATTATAGGAATAAATAATGGTCAAATAATTACATATAAATAGTCGATGATCCATGGATAATATCAATAAAATATTCTCATGGATAATAATTAGTACATTATCAATGAAGTAAATGATTAGTATTGGGTGTTATGATCTTAGATATCATGATATCTATACTATCAGGACCTTTCAACAAGATAGTTTAATCTATTGATAAGTATACACTAGAAACCCATTTAATGCAAGATTATTGATTCAGCTCATGATATTGCTGATGCATTGAGGGGATATATATAACTGGACCCCACCCATCACTACATGTCTAAGTAATTCCTTATATATATATTATTTATTTAATTCATGAACAATATAACATAACAAAAATTATCTGTATTGAGTAAAGGATACTAATTTATCAATATTTCCCCAGTTAATCAAATAACATTAAAAATAAACACCATATGTACAAGTGCTATAGATTTTAAGAAATAATAATATTAATGATACAAATAATTTGGATATTTAAGAGAAATATAATTTATATTGATAAATGATCACAATAAAGTGATTTTCTCAAGAGAAAATAACAATCAAAACATTAGTCTAGAGATGAGAGGTAGCCAATGGTTCATTGGGAATATATGCTTTTGAAATAAAATCATGTCTGTAGTAAGAATAAATTGATTTCAAGTGAAATATAAAAATAAGCTTTTATAAAAGTGTTTTATTTGGAAAACCATTATAAACATGTAGAAGAAGCTACATTTCAATTTTTTTTGACAGAGGTGGGAAGTCAATTATCACCATATACATTAAAAAAACATTAATATTGATTTTTTGTAAAACATTTCCCTTTCAAAAAACATTATAATCATTAATTTGAAACCCTTTTAAAAATTTAAGAATAAATTAAAATTTCCTTGATAAATAATTTGAATAAATAAAAGGACTTTTTTTAAAATAATTTTCAAAAACATGGATATGGAAGAAAATATATCCAATTTATAGAGAAATAAAATTGGGTTTTCATTTAAAATTTTATTTCAATGATTAATGTACCAAAGAGTGTAAAATTGAAAATAAAATATGAAAAATACTTAAATATATAGTGGATAAGAAAATTAATGGTTCTTATGAGGGATAAATGATATGATCCCTTAAATGAAAGTAAAAGAAATCACAAAAGAAATTGAAATTGTAAAATAGATTTTAACCACTTTTTTGAAATTCAAATTGTAACCCCTTGAAAGAATAAACACGAATTAACAAAATTAAACAAATTTAATAAATATTTATTCATTTTAAATACATCAAATGTGCAATATATACACAACATAAAAGTCAATGGGTACATATTAAGAAATATGTCTCAATGAAATGGAAATTGAGATGAAATCCATTACAATGATCATACTATTGAAGTGAGCATTAATAAATGAATTGATTATGTGTATCAAATTTAAATCCAAATAATACATGTGTAAATACATAATTTAATAAACAAAATTCATTACACACAACTTCTTATACTATAAAATATAATGAATAAGTAATATAACCCAATCAAATGAAATTGAGTTATGAAAGTACTTAATACTTAGTAACATTCATGTCAAATAACATTGGATAAAATAATTCAAATTTAAACATAAAATAACATGAAATATAAATTATTCATGACATTACATGTACAAGGGTTTGTATATACATTATATGTAATAAATTAGGTAGATAACATTAATATATGCCTCAATGAAGGGAGATTGGGGTTAAGTCCGTTACCTCACATTTTTATTTTGTTGAACTGGATTTTACCTCATGTATAATGGTTTTACACATGTTATTGATTTATTACAGAATAATATTAATATGTATTATATAATTTATGATCTTATTATATTATCTTATCACCTGTTTGTAAATAATATTTCATTATTACAATTATTTTAGGTGATAACTACTTTGTTTTCTCAAACATGTTTTTTCATGGAAGTTATAGTTCTTATGAATAGGATATATATCCATAATATATTGAATTATATTAATATTTTAAATATAATATTAATTCATTATATATATTTTTTATTCCATTCCAAAAATTGGGACATGGAAAATGAATCACATCGCTTTGTGGATACGGTATCCCACATGTATGCACGAGCAACAATACCATCCCCTTAATGGGTGAAAGGGTATGAATTGGATGATATGATAATTTTATAGAATTAATATCATGTAATATATATCATATATATTTATTATTTCCATCATTGTTAATATCTACACGAGTTGGTGATGGAAAACAAATTACATCAGTTCATGAGGTGGTAGTCAACTATAAACATGAGTGATGATTTTGTTTCCCAATTAATGGAAGAGGAGATAGATAAATACTATTTCATAAAATTTATAATAACATAGTATATGGTATATAATGTTGTTAATATATTTTAATTTGGAAGACATAATTTATGGAGGAAAAAGATGATGTAAAAAGAAGGAACTTAGTGAATAAAATTACCTTCGCTTAGAAAAACCTCTATTGGATCTCTTATTATGAACCCTAGGGTTGAAATCTTGAGAATACTAGAGGATATAGAATGAGTATAAGGATATCTGGGATAGAACTTTTTAGGATTTTTTTCAGGAAAAATCACATTATAGATGTGAGTGAGTGAAGGGAGGGGATTCCCTTTTATAATTAAGGAGGAGTGACATTTTTGTAAATACCCAAAACTATTAAATAATGGGAAGTCATAATCAACTAATGTGCCACCAAAATCTAAAAATAATGGATTTAATGGAAGGTTGGATTAATACACACCTCAATCACAAAAAAATGTTTTGAACATGTTATTCACTAATTTTCTAAGTTCACATACTTTTACCATTTTATTTTTCACCATGGTAATTAGGTTTTTTAACCACTGTAATTTATCCTTTAAGCCTAAAATAAAAAATATTTATTAGATAATTTGGATCCAATTATTATTAATATTAAATGAAATTTATAAAATAAATATTCCATGTGTGTGGAAAATTTATTTTAACTCAAGCCCATGTATCGCGACAAACCCCGTTTCAACATTAATCATGGTAAATAAATTTTACTTGATTTACTAATCATTATGAAAAAATGAATTATATTTATTATATAATATTAATTATTATAATTCCAAATATGGAGTCCATTTTATGAAATTTAATTCACATAATTTCTAGAATATAATTTAAAAAATTACCCACAAATCGTGTCGAAAAATGATTTTTCAAGAAATGTATTTTTAGGTATAATATGATCTTACATTAATGATATGACTAGTGACCATAATTATATGGGTTTAAATTCATATATTTAGATATATAATTAAAAATTTTAATTTATATATATTCTTATTAGTGGTTATTTTAATTTATTTAAATGAAGGAACATTATTCATTTTAAAAAAGATTTTATAAAATTGTGTTTTAAGTCTAAAAATAAACATATAACATAATTAGGTATAAAGATGATTCAAATGTAATAATTATTTAAAATATAAATAATAATTTTTTTTTATTTTTAAATCAAATTAAAACAATAATATTACTTTTAAATAGAAAATAAATGACTGTTTTAGAAAAATAGTATTTTTCACTATTCAATGAAAAACCACCATTTTTAGAAAAATAAAAAAATTTAACCCTCAAATAATTTTGATTTGATAGTTTAATTATTTAATTTTTCTAATATAAAATGTAATTTTTTAATTGATTAATTATAATTTCCAAACATAAATTAAAAGATAATACTATTTTTGAAAAAATTCATTTTCAATCATAAAATGGATTTACTGGAAATTTTAGAGATTATTTACTAAGAAATTATGAATTTTTATTTATTTATTATGAATTATATATATATATATATATATTTCATAATTCCATTAATCCAGTTCATTCCCATCAATTCAATGACCAGTTTATAACATTCATATTTAAATCATATATTTCATGGGTCATTTATGCTTGGTGTTCTGTGTTGTATATGCTATAGAAGACAATGTTCTTACTTTAAAATATTTGGGTTACATTTTCCACAACATTAATATTTTAAATCCATACAATTTTAACTTCCACTTGAAATTAAAGGGTTTGAAATTTAAAAATTCCATTATTGAAAACTGACATCATAAAAATAGTTAATAAAATTCCTCTTAAAAAAGGGAAAGGGAAATACAAAGGTCATACGTAATAACACATAACTAGGTTTCCAGGTAGGAGAACATTGGTGGCAACTAAAAATATGGGCATGGAATAAAAGAGCGAATAATTATGGAGAGTGATTGAGATAATTTATCCCATGAAATTGAATGATCAAGAGAGAGTCAATGACCACAAAACCATACATCTTTGATGAGTTAAATTTCCATTGATTCATCAGATATGCAGGCTGCAGGATAAAACTTTTGTTTAGAGATCATTTTTCATGTTGATCGATTCTTTTACTATCAAAATAGATAACACTAGAAAATATACTTACTTGATATCTTTCTCTTTTCACAAGTACAATTTCATCTTTTGGTTTTGCTTAAATCAACTTCCACATAACCTATTAGTCTAATAAATTAATATCCAATATGTTTTTTTGAAAAAATCATTAAAATTAACTTTTAATGGATCCTGGGATCTATAAAAGAGTGAAAAGTACTTCAATACGTCTTAAAATATTTACTAAGTTCAAAATGGTTAGAAAAAGTTGTACAATACAATATGTTAATCTATAAAACCTCAAATGTAACATCCAAAATTGAATTTAATCAATTCGATAAGTATATATGAATCAAATAATTCAAGTAAAAACAATTTCATATTAACTATTACATCACGTATGATAGTGGTAGGCACTCTGCCCTTATAACCCTTCAGTTGTGGATTCAGGCCCTGTGTCCTTAATGGATGTGTTGGGTTATCACCCGACATCTACGTTGTCCTTTTTAAAAAACTATATTAATATAATTCATATGTCATTCACAAAAGTATAATTAACATCTTAAAAAATAATAGTATTCATTAAATCACTTTTTAAACCAAAGGGTTTTCTATATGACTTATTTTTTCCATGCAATAAAATAATATTAATATATTATTTTTTCCTTAGCATCAATGATCCTTGTAATTTCCCTTATAGGGTGACAACAAACCGATTCCCGGGTCCAATTCACCACAAGGCCACAAGTGTGCCTCCCCATATGCTAGAGGCTATCAACTAACAGTGATAGTCTAAAGGTGGTGTAATAGGGATACTATAACATCATTTGAAAGGAATATTGTATAAATAATCAGATATCATCAAAGAAAAAAAAATTGTGGAAGTAATAAATAAGATGAAATTAAACATGTTGTGATAATTAATAAAATATTATAAAAGATTGAAAAACCTTACCATACACACAACACTTATCTCTCATTAGAATGACCATTCATACAAGAATAAATGTGAGAAAAAGAAATAAAATTACAAGGATATACTACCATCTCTAAGAAAGACCATATAATCGGTCTCCAAGATGTCAGTCTAATATAACCGGATCATAATAATCCACACGAGTGATACACTCTATCATGAAACACTGGTCCTCAGCCCTATCCATCATCCAATCGGTTCTCAACTTAAAAATCAGGCATAAGGCCTACACACAGACTGAGGTGAACATATATGGGTGGGAAATAATAATAGTAGGCCACCAAAAATATGAACCTATACGTTTATTATCATAAGTGAATGCCTATGCAATATGCTAAGCCTCGCGAAGATATACCTGAAAATGATAAATAAGACAAATAATGTGAAAACACAGTTGATCAATGGGTCTGTAATCCAGATCAATAGGAAAAGGCACCATAATATATATTTATATTTATATGTGAATATATATATATATATATATATATATATTCCCATAAATATATATATATATATATATATAAAGAAATATGAATATACATGAGTAAGGTGACAAATGTCACAACCCGTCCCCCCGGGGCCGTGCTGTGACTACCCCAAGACCTCCTTCCATAGGCCTGGGGTTGGTGACTAGCACCGGAAATTCATATCCCTAAAATGGGAAGGAAATGCCTTTAAACCTGCAAAGACACAAACTAGGTACACAATAAGAGAAAACCACGTAGTATAATAGTTGAAAGTAAAAAGTGTGAACTGAAGCAGAATTAATCAGTATACAAACCCAACTAAAAGAAAGTACAATAGAAAGGAAAAAATAACTCCTAAGGACATCCACAAAGGATCCTACCTGAAGAGTAGGTACAGCTCATTACTACAGCTCTCCACATCAACCGGTCACCTCCGTGCACCGTTTAGTCCTAGCTCCCAAATCTCGGTTAAAGCTCTCCATCGTCTGCACAAGACACAATAATGTGCAGGCAAAGCCATGTAGGGGTGAGTATAACAATACCTGGTAGGGACCCTGAGACCCCTAAAGGTCTCCCATAATTCCACAAAGAAAAAAACACAAAGCACAATCTCAATCACAAAGCACAAAGTAAAAGACAGATCACACGAGGTATATAACTTAAAGAACAGGAATAATGATGATTAGTCATAAAGCTAAATCATCTTATTCTGTAGAGAAGTTTCACTACCGAACCACAAAGAAGTCCTTCTATTTCTGATCCACATAGGGTCGTAATTCACCGTTCCATATAGGGTCATAAGTCATCGATCCACACAGGTTCATAAGCTCTTGATCCATAAAGGGTCATAAGTCATCAATCCACACAAGGCTGTAAGTCACTGATCCATGAATGGCCTCTCTAAAGCTAGTCCTCATCGGTTCACGCTACTGCTAATCCACACAGGGTCGTAAGTCATCGATCCACATAGGGTCGTAAGTCGTTGATCCAGGACGAAACACTCTAAGGCTGGTCCTCGTCAGGTCTCCCTACTACTAATCCACACAGGGTCATAAGTCATCGATCCACACATGGTCACTCTGATGCTAATCCACAAAGGGTCACTCTTCACTTGACAGCCAGCCATAGGATTCCTACACTTAGTGAATTTTCATTCCTGAGAAACTCCTCCCCAAGACACTGGTCGTATTTCAATCACCACGAAGTCTCATGAAGAAGTAAGACTAAGGACCTTCTTGTCATAAGGGTTCTAATGCAATAGACGGTGCGTTAATCAGATGCCCGGTGTGTAAGTTATATTCATTTTAGTACCAAGGGCCTGATTGGATTTGAGTTTGATCAAACCCGGATGTACTCCAAAATTCTCCAAAACTTAAGTGGTGTATCTCAAAAGGACCGCCTCATTATAAGGGTTCAAGTGCTATAGACGGTTCGTCAAATAGGAGTCCGGTTAAGAAGTTATGGCCCTTTAAAGAAAACTGGGTCAAATTGGGTCCAGTTTTGGTCCGACCTGGTCGGACTGACCCATCCTAACATGGTCCGGTTCGGGCCGACCCGACCCGGTACAGGTCGATCTGGCCCACTAGGCCTAGCTCAGACCGACCTAGTTGGGACAAGGGACCCACCTAGCCCACTGGTAGGGCACGGCCTGCTTGCTGTTGCGGGCTCTACTCCCCTCCCGAATGAACTGTGTCTCTTCAGGTTCTCCAATTGGCAGTTCCAGTAAAGAACCACCCCCTACCTTACCGGTCTGATTGACCTGTCTAGGGTCTGACCCGCGGACGTGGGTCTACCACCGCCGCAGCTGAAGCCACAACGTCTCCTCCTTGGCACACCACCTAACTTCAATGCAGCCGATGATGACTGGCTACCCCTTTTCCACTGCAGAACATGTGAGTGCTTCTACTCTCTCATGACCGACAAGAGTTGGGCGCTGCCGCGCAGGTGGTACCACACCGGCGGTGCTTCCTCGGGCCACCGGTGAAGCTCCGGTGGTCCGATTTCCTTCCCGTCTATGCCTGTGGGTCTCCTTGGACACCACCTTCACTGCATGGCCCTCGGGTTTTCCTTGCCACCATGTCGCTCGGTCACCCATGAAGAACACAACAAAACCAAGATCGGCGGAGGGTCTGAGCCTTTTTTGTATCAGCCTACGCCCTCCGTGTTAGTTTTTTAAACACGAAGAAGAATAATAATCATCAAAAACCCATAATGAAACCCCACATCAACCTCCTGTAATAAATAACTAAATGCGAATAAACACGTTAGTCAGTTGTTCCACGTTAGTTGTATTTTCCAATAATAGGAAAGGAAACAAAATTAAACTCATAAACCACCCTACTTGGATTCAGTGGATTCCATTGTAGAAAAATAAAGGGTTCTATGTTTAAAGTCTTCCATTGAAGTCCGTTCCGAGTTCTCCAATAGTCATTGATCGATCACTGTTTTTTGTTGGAAGGTGATGTCTTCAGCATTTCATCAATGGTTCCTCTCGTGGGTTCCCAAATCCCATGCCAATCGTTTGATTAAATTAAATAAATTAACCCCCATGTTGGTTTATTATTATGATTCATTAATGAATCCTAATTAATGAACTTATTAAACCACGAGTGTTGTAGTTATACAATGATAGGTTCAATTCATTAAAAGACTCTTATTTAATGCCCAGAATTACACTACAGTCCTACCATCTGTCGCTCTACATTAGGAGGAGAAAGAATAAAATAACATTTAGTTATTTTATTATTTTTTTCCAAAATTCAAAAAAATTAACTTTTTGTCTGACCCTTGTCGTTTGAAGTTAAGATTCACCTAAGAGAATCCCAACAATGTGAATCCAATTGTGCCCCCAAAATTTCAATCCAAGCACTGGTTCAAAAGATATAAATTCATGCCTACACGTTTACTGAATACACCTTAAAAAAAGTTATAAATTCCGTTTTGGGCTCTTCGGGCCTCAAAATCACTTGCCATTAATTTTCACAGTCTCAAAACAATTCCATGTAATTTAAACAAATTTATACGGAATTTCTAGGTCTTGACATTCTCCCCACCTTGGGGATTTACATCCCCAAAATCCACAACAAAAGCCAAGAAAACAAATTGTGATACTGAGCACAAATCTGATCCTCCCGCTCCCATGTTCTCTCCAGGAGGTTCCCGTTCTGCCACCGAACTCGCACTAGAGGAATCAAACACCCCCATAAGACCCACTCTTTTTGATCCTCTATCTCCACTGGGAACCCCACAAATGTCTCCCTATCGTCAATGTCTAGATCTCCCAAGTCAATGATGTGTGATAGATCATGCATGTATCTCCTCATCTACAAAACATGGAAAATGTTGTGCACCCTATCCATTTGTGGGAGAAGAGCTAAGTAGTATGCCACCTCGCCAACTCTACTAAAAATCTAGAAAGGTCCGATGTACCTTGGAGATAGCTTTCTGCCCCAGCCAAATCTCCGTAAACCTCATCGAGGTGAGACCCATAGGATGACATGGTCTCCCTCCTCAAACTACAAGGGTCTTCATCCTCAATTAGCATATGACTTTTTCCTGCTTTGTGTAGTCATCATCTACTCTTGTATGATCATCACCTTCTCAGTGGTAGCCCATACCAACTCTGGACCCATAAGTGCTGAGTCCCTGGGTCTGTCCAGCATAGAGGTGAATTGCATGGTCACCCGTACAAGGCCTCAAATAGTGACATTTCAATGGTGTAGTGATAGATTTTGTTGTATGAAAACTCCACCAAAGTCATGTTATCCTCCCAAATATGGGAAAAATCAATGATTCAAGCACGAATCATGTCCTCAAGAGTTTGTATGGTCCGCTCCGTCTGAACATCTGTCTCTAGGTGAAAGGTGGTGATCAAATGTAGCTAAGTCTCGAATGCCTCCTGTAATCCCTTCCACAACCGGGATGTAAAACGAGTGTCATGATACGAGATGATCATCGATGTCTCCCCGTGAAGCTATACAATCTCCTATACATAGAGGTGTCTCAATCCCTCTTCTGATCCCTACTCTCGTATGGGTAGGAATTGGTATGACTTGGTGATTCAGTCAGAAATCACCCAGATGGAATTGTGGCCCCAGGACGTACGTGGTAGTCTTGTCCTGAAGTCCATGGAGATTCCATCCCACATCCATTCCATCACCTCAAGTGGCTATTCTAATCCTGCTAGAACCTGATGTTTGACTGTCACTTGCTGACAAGTGAGGCATCATGAAATGAACTCTGCCACTACTTTGTTCATCCCAAGCCACCAGTACTAATGCCAGAGGTCCTGATACATCTTCACCACACCAGGATGTACCACCAATGGGGATGTGGGGAACTCCCTCAACACCTCCTCTCATAGCATCATTTGAAACATGGTGTGTCCTCTAAAAAGTATGACATGCTCCCCACCTTCAGAAAATCCTTTAAGAGTCTGTCCTGAGGATATCTGAGCACGTCGGGGCTTGCAGTCAACGTCCCCTAGATGTGCCTCCATGAATTGTTGAAGGATTGGGGGAGTGAATGTTATAGACTGAAGGTAAGATACTCTATCACTATCAATGAAGGATAACTACAATGCGGCTAGCTACTTTGTTGCCTCACTCAGCACCTGTAGACTAGACCTCCTACTAAGTGCGTCTGTCACCATGTTTCCCTTCCCCATAGTGTATACTATCTCGAAGTCATAGTCCTGGAGAAACTCCAACCATCGCTGCTGTCTCAGGTTTAGGTCCTTTTGTGAGAAGTTATACCTAAGACTCTTGTGATCAGAGTAGATAGTAAAATATTCTCCCATAAAGTAGTACTGCCACATCTTCAAGACGACTACTGCTTAATCCATGTTATGGGTCACATAGCTCTGATTCTATTTCCTCAGCTGTCATGATCCATTGGAGATCACTGCTTGATCCTCCATCAAGAAACATCCTAGTCTAGTCCCTAACGTTTCTTAGTAGACTAAATACCCAACTCCCTCTTCTGGTAGCCTCATAATGGGGGCACTCGTCATTCTCCAACTCAGATCCTAGAAACACTGCTGGAATCTCTCTATTCACAAGAAAGGCTGTCCCTTCTTTGTCAAAGCTGAAAATGGTGTTGCTAATCTATAAAAGTGAGGTACTAATCTCCGTTAGTACCCAACCAAACCCAAAAAACTCTGCATCTCATTCACACTCCTGTGTGGATCCCAAGAAAGCAATGCCTTTATCTTTTTCAGATCCACTGAAACTCCAGCTTCCGAGATAACATGCCCCAGAAAGTGGACTTCTTGTATCCATAACTGGAACTTTGAGATATTTCCATAAATATGGTGGTCTCAGAGTGTATCCATAACTATCTGCAGATGTGTGTCGTGCTCCTCCTCTGACGCTGAGTACACCAAGATGCCATAAATGAATACCACCACAAAGTGATCAAGGTAAGGCCGGAAGATCTTATTCATGAGTCCCATGAACACTACCGAAGCATTGGTCACGCCGAAGGGAATCACCTAGAGATGATAGTGGCCATACCGGCATCTGAAGTCCATCTTCGGTACATCCCCATCTTGTACCCTGAGCTGATGATATCCTAATCTGAGTTTTATCATTGAAAACCATTGTGATCCCTTATGCTGGTCAATGCGATCATAAATACTCAGCAGAGGATAATTTCTCTTCACGTTCACCTGGTTCAGGTTCCAATAGTCCACGCAAAGCCTTAGACTCCCATATTCCTTCTTGGAAAACAAAACTGGGGCGGCCCATCGAGAAATAGAGGGCCTTATGAACCCCTTCCCCTGCAAGTCCTCCAGCTGTACCCTCAACTCATGAAGCTCTGTGGGACCCATATTATATGATGGTGTAGATATCGGTTCCATCTCGGGGTACGAGTTGATGAAGAAGTCTTCCTCTCTGCGAGTATGTAGTCTAGAGACATCATCAGGAAAGACATCAACATACTAGTCCAGCACTACAGGATATATCAGAATCCCGTAATCAACTGCTCCAAGGGTAAGGCTATCTGTCCGATGAGTGATCAGTTTCGCCCTCCTTCGAGAAAGTCCATCCTGAGATGAAAAGGTTCCCTTCTCGTCGGTGAAGGAAAACCTGGTCCCATATTTGCAAACACACCGTACTTTTCACCTAAAACAGTCGATCTGATCATGGACCGTGGATAACCAGTCCATACCCAAGATGACATCATAAGGCCTCGATGCTGCTACTAGGAGATCCTAGATGAATCTCTCACCTCCTAGAGTAATCTCAAACTACTTGAACCAGTGTTTAATAATCAAATCCTCTCTCGTAGAAGTCTATAAATTTAAGGATTGATCCAATGGCTCCATCAGAATCTCTAAGCTTCAAAAGAAAGCTGTGGCAATGAAAGAGTGACTGTGACCTATTTCTATAAGAACTGGATCTAGGGTGGAGTAGACACATATCGTACCTTGAATCATCTCTAGAGTGTCGTGGTCATAGGCCTCTGCCACCCAAAGCTGTTCTCATCCCAATCCACCTACTCCCTGGGGTTGGAGTGGACCACCTGGGGGAGGTTTCAGTAGTAACTCAAATCACCAATTACCACCTACTGCATGGAAATATCCTTTTCCATGTCCACCGCCTTGCGAACCTGCCTGCTTGAATCTATGCCTCTGACTCGACGGTCCCCCAACTGTCTACTGATCGTTGGTGCAGCGGGTTGGGCAGTCGCGAGCCATGTGACCCTGCCCATCGCATGAGTATCATAGTCTGCTTCTCTATTGACCTCCTATATCCTGTGATATCTACACCTCCGACCCTACATCCCAAGGTCATCCACCAAAAGGTTTGGCCCAGTTGGACCTCTGTGTCATCTGCCTACTGCCTACTGTAGATGTCTTGGATGCCTGTCGTCTAGTGGTAGCTCTCACTGTCGGAGCCTGCTCAGCTAGGAAGCTCTGCACCAATAGTTCATGGTCTAGCACTCCATCCTATGTCGGTATGTTGAGTGATATCATAAAATCTCAGATCTCCCTTCGGAGACCCTTCTCAAAGTTTTGGGCCCTGAAGAAAGGGTCTCGTACCATGTCGGTGGAGTAGCGAGAGAGGTCAATGAATCTCACCGAGTACGGGGCCTCTATTAGGCTACCCTACTATTAGTGTAGTAGCTATTGAATACACACAGAGTGTAGTGTCAATGGAATGGACTCGGCCCTAAAGAGGCTCTATAAGTCCAACTAGGTGAGGGTCGCCTCATTGTGAAACTAGAGCGTCAGGATCCACTATCTCCCTACTTTTCCCTGGAAGAGACTAGCAGCTAGGATCACCATCTGGTCTGCTGGTGTCCCAACTAGGTGGAAAAATCTAGCCACAACCTCTAGTGAGTCCTCATCTCCCTGCAGATCCATCTTTCCTTGAAACCTCGGAGGTCTCTGCTGCTGGAATTAATGCAGCAAGCTAGGTCGGTGTGCACTCTCTGTTGGTGGTGCTGGTGGAAACTGCTACCCTATAGTTGGTGGTACTTCTGGTACAACACCCAAAGGTACTATCACCAAAATAGGGCCCTGCACCAAAGTCTCATTGCTCGGTGGGCCATCATCGTAAAATCTCTATGGGATCCTGGCTGGATGTCTACATGATGGAATCTTGTAATGAAAAAGATGCGCCATGATCAATAAGTTATACCTAGTGAGCAGACTCAAAAGAGGTCAAAAATAAAAACATTTCAAAGATACACACTATCAGTGTTTTTATGTACCGAGTTGGAAAATAGATTTCATGGTCCTAGTGTGTGGATACATCGGCCACTGCACCAATACTGGACTCCCTGGACTGTAATCCAAACTCAAGACACTTAAAACCATTTCCCCCATTGAAAATACAAACTCTTATTTCTTTTGTTAGAACCGATCACCCTTTGATACAACTTTGTAAAAACCTGTCCCCCAAGTCCCATGTTGTGGCTACCCAAAGCCCGCCTTCCCTAGGCCAGGGGTTGGTGACTAACATCGGAAAAGAATATCCAAAAAATGGGAAGGCATTTTCTTTAAACCAGCAAACACATAGACTAGGTACACGAAAAATAAAACCATGTAATATAACTACTGAAAGTAAAAAGTGTGAATTGAAGTAGAACGAGCTAGTATACAAACCCAAATAAAAGAAAGTACAACAGAAAGGAAAAAATCTCTCCTTAGGTCATCTACCAAGGATCTAACCTGAAGAAGAGGTATAGCTCGTCACTGCGGCTCTCCATGTAATCAAGTCACCTCAATGCACCATCTAGTCTTGGATCTAAAATATCAGTCAATGTTGTCTATCGTATACACTAGACTCAACAATATATGGGAAAATACCATGTAGAGGTGAGTATAACCATACCTAGTAGGGACCCCGAGACCCCCAAAGGTCTCCCAGAATTCCAAAGAGGAAAAACCACAAATCATGATCTCAATCACAATGCATAACGTAAAAGAAATATCACACCAGGTATATAAATTAAAGAATAGGAATAATAATGATTAGTTGTAAAGATAAATCACCTTATTACATTTAGTAGTTACACTGTTGAACCACAAAGAAGTCGTTCTATTGCCAATACACACAAGTTAGTAAGTCACCGATCCACACAGGGTCATACGTCATCGATCCACACATGGTCGTAAGTAGTCGACCCACATAGGGTCGTAAGTCATTGATCCACACAGGGTCGTAAGTCATTGATCCATGATGGGCCGCTCTAAAGCTGGTCCTCATCGGGTTTCACTACTGCTGATCCACACATTGTCATAAGTCGTCGATCCACATAGGGTTGTAAGTCGCTGATCTATGATGGGCCGCTCTAAGGCTGGTTCTTGTCAGGTAGTGCTACTACTGATCCACAAAGGTTCGTAAGTCATTGATCCACACAATGTCGCTCTGATGTTTATCCACAACGGGTCACTCTTCACTTGAAATCCAACCATAGGATTCCTGTACTTGGTGCGCTTGAGTTCCCAAGAAACCACTCCCTATGCCACTGATCGTATTTCATCTTCCATGAAGCCTCATGAAGAAGTAACCCGAATGACCGTCGTATCATAAGGGATCCAACGGAAGAGATGGCGTGTAAATCAGATGCCCAGTCTGTAATTTATAGGCATTATAGTATAGGGGCTCCGATTGGATTCAAGTTTGATACAACCCAGATATACTTGAACATTCTCCAAAACCCAGGTGATGTATCTCAAAAGGACTACCATGTCCTAAGGGTTCTAGCACTGCATACGGTTTGTCAAACAGACGTCCTATTTAGAAGTTATGTCCCTTTAAGAAAAATTAGGTCAAATTGGGTCTGGGTTGACCCAGCCCATGGGGCCCAGTCCGAACGGGCTGGGCCCGGCCCGGTCCAGCTAGGTCTGGTCAAGTACAGTCTTACTGGGCCCGATCTGGTCCGTGGGACTGGCCCGACCCACCCAGCTGGGGGCGGCCCGCCAGGCCACCAGACCAGCCCGGACCGCTGGCTAGGTGAGGGCCGCCAGCTGGTGCAGGGTCCAATCCCCTCCCGAATGGACCACGTCCATTCAGGTTCTCCAACCGGCAGTTCCCGGCTGGCACTTCCCCCCAGCTGACCAGTCCGGTTGCTCGGTCTAGCGCGGGACCTGCAGACGCGGGTTCGCCACCGCCACTGCTGGAGCCGCGACATCTCCTCTATGGCACACACCCCACCTTCAATGCAACTGGTGATGGATGACCTCCCCCTGTCTGACAAAGCACCTACGGGCGCCACTACCCTCTCGCCACTGTGGGTCGCCAGCGATGTCGCACAGGTGGTGCAACGCTGACGGTGCTTTCGCGGGCCACCAGTGAAGCTCCAGTTGTCCGATTTCCATCCCATCTGCGCCTACAGGTCTCCCGGGACACCACCTTCACTTCATGGCCCTAAGTTTTTTCCTTTCTTTCATGTTTCTCAATCACCCATGAATAAAGCAGCAAAACCAAGATCAACGAAGGGTCTGGGCCTTTTTTGGATTGGCCTGTGCCCTCCATGTTAGCGTTTTAAACATGGGGAAGAATAATAATCATTAAAACCCCATAATGAAACCCCACATTAACCTCCTGTATTAATTAAAGAAACACGAATCAACCCTTTAGTCGGTTGGTCTGCGTTCATTTTATTTTCCAACAACAGAAAAAGAAAACAAATTAAACTCATAAACTCCCTACCTGGATTTAGTGGATTCCATTGTGTATGAAGAAAGGGATCCGTGTTCGAAGTCATTCATCGAATTCTGTTCCTAGATCTCCAACGATCATTGATCGATCACCATTATTTGTTGGAGGGTGACGTCGTCGGCGTTTCTTTAGAGGTTCCTCTCGTGGGTTTCCAAATGCCATGACAATGGTTTGATTAAATAAAAGAAATTAACCCCCACATTGGTTCATTATTCTGAATCGTTAATGAATCCTAATTAATGAACATATTAAACGATGAGCATTGCAGTGGTGGAAAGAGAAATAATAAAATAACTTTAATTATTTTATTATTTTTTTCTGAAATACCAAAAAATTAACTTTTTCGTCTGGACCATTCTGGTCGATGTTAAGCTTCTCCTAAGAGAATCCTAGTGCTTCAAATCTAATGGTGCCCCCAGAATTTCAATCCGAGCACTGGTTGAAAAGATAGAAATTCCCGCTAACACGTTTACTGAACGTACCTTAAAAAAGGTCAAAATTCCATTCCGGTCTCTCCAGGCCTCAGAATCATGTGCCGTAAATTTTCTTTAGTCTCGAAATAATTCCATATAATTAAAAAAAAATTATACAAAATTTATAGGTCTTTAGAAAAAACAATTAAAATAATAACAATCAAACATTGGGTATGTAATCTTGATCCTATGCACATCTTGGGAAAAGGGCATTAAGTTTGATGTCACACTACGAGAAAAAATATTTTATTAATGCTAAAAAGGCCTTTATTAGTGCAAAAAAAGCATTGTTAATCTTAATGAAGTTAAAGGGGCCCCCTTTAATCACCACTCAGAAAAGCACTGATAAATGCCCCTTTTATCAGTGCTATAAAAAGTGATGATAAAAGTTAAAAGTCATTAAAAAGAATCTACAAATCTGTGATTGGCTTCAATAGTGCTTTAACCCCCCTTCAACAGCACTTGAACCCCCTCCCACCCATCTTCGAGCCCGCATGCCCAAGCCGCCAGCCCACCTCCCCTTTAACAACGCTAGCCCTTATTCCACCCGCACACACGACCTGCCTCCCCCTAGATTCGAACTCAGGACCTGTTGCCTACGCACCTAAGCCTTTTTCACTCCACCATATTGTTTTGATCTTCATTTATTAATATATATATATATATATATTTATTTACATTTACTTGTATATTAATATATATTTAGTTATATTAATATATATATATATATTTGTATATTAATATATATATATATATATATTAATATATATATAAAAAAATATAGTTATATTTATATATTTATATATTTATTCGTACATTAATATATATTTATATCTATTTATTTATATATATTTATATTTTTTATCTTTATATTTATTCGTATATTAATATATATATTTATAAAATCATTTCTAAATACATTTATAAAATATACATTTTTGTGTGTGTTTATAAGTAAATAAATTCATATATACAACACAGACACACACATATTATATGTGTATTTGTAAGTATAATTATACATATTTATATATATTTACAAATATTATATATTAATATGTATATACATAATTTTTTAATATATAGAAAATATATATTAGTTTTTCAATACACACACACAAACATATATATATATATATATATATAAACACACACACACATCATATAGGTATATAAATATTAATATATTTGTATTTTAAATAAAATGGATATTAGTTTTTTATTTTTATAATCCTTATATATTGAGAAATATACTTTATATTTAAATATTTTTAATTAATTATTTATAAAATTAGATTTTTATGGGTGAATATATAAAAAATAAGTATATATTGTTATATAATTGATTATAAATAACATTACATTTTAGAAAACGATAAAATTTCTTATCCATAATATCAATATACATGTAACCCCTCAGAATAAATTTATTCCCCAGTGAAAAAGGTCAAAAGACCCCCTAAAACGAGGCTGAAATTCCATCGAATGTTAAAAAATTTGGGTATCTGAAATAAAAACACAGTTTTAGAGGACTTATGGACCTTTTTTGGTCTTGAAAAATACAACATAAGGTTTACTTATATTTCTATTGTGTAGAAATCATCACAGGCTTCGATTTGATATACCGTTGAACTCAAACAGATACCTGGATCAAAATTTATGGTCGTTTGATGTTTGAGTTACGTTTTCAACTTATGTTATATATTTTATTAATTTTATGATTTTTTTGCCTTCAAATTGTTATTAAATGATTATAAGTCGATGAAAATTAGAAAATTATAAACTAATAATTTTTTAAGATATTTTATAGGCCATTTTCACTAGATATCTTATATATTAATTGCAAATGTTAATTTATACTTATCTAAAACATATTTAAAAAATATATATTATATTTATATCAATATAAATATACTTATATATTTATATATCAATATATTATTTTTTATGAAATATTTTTTTTGAAATATACACTTTATCAGCGCTAGGAAAAAACACTGATAAAACCCACCCTTTATCTGCACTAATAAAAAAGCACTAATAAAGGGGACCCTTTAACATTACTAAAAAAGCACTGATAAAGTGGGTGCCTTTATCAGTGATAAAAAAAGAACTGATAAAGGGTCAATTTTAACAATGCTTTTTTTAGTGCTGTTAAAGGGTGGCACTGCAGAGACCCAGTTTTTTGGTAGTGTTATACCACTCAAGTAATGTAAAATAAATTTGATCCCTTGGTCCGTAATCCCAATCAATAATACCTGCTTCGACCAGTTCCATAAATGTCTTTGAGAAAGCTACACCACCAGAGGGGAATACATTTCATTTCCTTAAGTTCACCCGTACATGCCTCTAATTACTATATTGAATGATTCTATATACCGATAGGAAATCCTATAAAAGGAAATTGAGAGAGATTCTATAAAACTAAATCCAGGTAAATCCAGTATGATTTTTTAACCCTTGGTCTTGGTCCATAAGAGATCATGACATTACAACTCAGATAGTCCCTAAGGTGTGGACCCTTAGGCAGCCTATAAATGGAATTATCTATGGTCGCAAGTACATTCTCGAAATCTATTAATATAAATATCACAAAATAACCATACCATGGAAATACACATAGGTTATATAGTAATGGTGCATCCACATAACCCTAGGGAGAATCCTAGAAATTGATCATGGATAGCATAATCATCCATCAAGTATTTTTCACATCAACGATGAGGAGCACCATGTCCTCCACCTCAATAAATCAATCGATTAGGGAGAGAGTAATCATCCCTATTTTCCTAAAGAGAATAATCATCCACAATTATCTAATTAATGATGTTTATTTCCATGTTCTAACTCCGTGGTCATGTAATCAGTCAGGGAGATCATAATAATACCCATCATTTGGGAGAGTGTAGTCATCCATGAGCATCCAATCACTAGGGAAGCCATGCCTGAACATCAAAATCAATAGGATAAAGAGATGGATCCTAGTAAGTAATGTGGGGTATCCTAATAATATAAAAATAAAATAAGCATGCTTAAAATCTTGACCCTAGAAAGTATGTCTGGGCATCCCAAAATTATGAATAAAAGGGCTCATAAGCTGGGTACCAAGAAGAATGATTGGCCTCCATAAAGAGATTCACATCACATCAAGATCATTTTTTGCAAACTTGGGAGAACCTATGGTAATCATAACTGCATCATTAATAAAAAAGTGACTGAATAAACAAAGAGTGAGGGTGGATGAAATCCTAAACCCTCTACTACTTTCAAAACCTCACAGAATTAAAAGTTTGAAATGGGTTCAAAGGTGACACTAACTACCATCTCTACCAAAATTCAATGAACTAGCTCAGGTTCAGTCAAACAACCGAGCACCCACTAGGTCCCTCATGTGATGACCAAGGAGAGGAATCCTACGTTGAATCCACAACATCTACACAAAATCAAGGGAATTCTACTCAGGATCCTCATATGTGAAGGTAAAAGGAGGATCCTATATGGTATCCTTGATTGTATGTAAATAAAGTCATCCTACATGGGATACTTGGAACAGTATGAATAAAGGGAATCTTATATGGGACCCTCAATAGTAGTGTGATAGATGAATCTCACATGGGATTCTATTGGTTGAAATATATGAAAATGAATCCTATAGGGGGTCCTTAGAAATAACTAATCTCACAGCCTCCTAAGACATAAGGGAAAATCTCGCAAGGGATACATCATCAAATGATGTTCAATAAGTGCATCATTCAAGATAGATAGATCATGGATTAACTTATATCAAAGGGTCTCACTCTGAGGAGATAATTGTATTTGATTATTGGAGGAAGAACCTCTCTATTTAGGAAATATCCTAAAACGCCTCCTCAGAGTCCTCAAATCACGTCAAGGGTTTCAACAACATGGACTACATGGAATTATAATCAAAATAGACTACCCATGTGTCTAATTATGATTATGGGTGTAAAGATACATAAAACTCTCAAAATGGTAACAAAGGAAGAGTACGTGATGTGCGTACCTCAATACACATCATGACCCTCAAAGACATATCTGGTCATGTACTTCAACCAGAAATGGGATGTATAATCCTATGTACATTTTAATGACCCAACATTTTATTAAATTACTATTACATAATTTTAAAGATAAATAACATAATAGTATTACACATAGAGTATCTAAAGGCCTAGTGTCTTGGAAAAACTAGGACCATACATAACAATTACAACATCGAGCATAAACATTTATTCAATTTCTTCTTCTCCAGCTTCTTACTGGCACTTTCCCTCTCCTTAGTAAATGTAGTCACATGAGGATATACATCCAAAGGGTTGATCTAAAATAATAATAAGAGGATATATAAGAACAATATAATAATGGGTGAGCATAATCATAACATAGGCAAAAGATCATGAACGTGAGGGGAATCATTAATAAAAGACTTAAAATGTGGAAATGCATAAAAATGAAACATCATGTGTTAGTGGTTAACTAAAAAACATATATCATATTTTTCACACATAATTTCATATTTACTCATGAGATTCATCTCTTTACCCAATGCATTGGCGCATTGTATAATTCTGGGTGCACCCATCACATTGAAACATTCATATTGCGCTATATAATTCCGGGCACACCCGTCGCATCATAACATTATCATTTATCATGCATGACATAATGAACATATAACAAAAATTAAAATAACTAAACAATGAAAATGAATGGGTTTCATCACATAAGAACACATTCATAAACATTGGGATCCCAAAAGAAAGAGGGAATAACATACGTGTTACAAGAACCGTCAATCTTGAATGAGAAGTAAAAGGTGCGTTCTTAAAAGAAGAGTTCTTTTGGAAAACATTTGGTTGGACATAAATACTTGTAAAAAACATGTATATTCTCTAAAAGGAAATAAAATGATGAAAAAAATATTTTTAAGGAGTAACCATATAAAAAATGAGTGAAATAGGGAGAACCCGAAGGATGAAAGTTGGGTTTGCGAATTTCCCCTTACCTTTTATCTGAACGCTTCCTTCACTTTAATGTCATGTATAATGACATTATATTCATTAATTAGGAAATAAAGAACCTTTAATACATGAATATGGTTCATTTTGGTTTTAATATGTTATTTTATGGGCCTTTTTATGAGTTATAGAGTTTAAAAACATTGTTTGAGAATGTTTGTTTTTATGGTTTTCTTGAGCGTTTCACATGTATTCATAAGTTGAAGTTTGTGTAGAACATGGATAAAAATCCAGAACAAATATTACGCGTTATTAATTATATTCCAAGAGTTTAAATTATCTTAAAATTTATTATATTATATACCATGCAGATGAATCATTAAATAATAATTAAATGATGATTGTTTGGATTAATTTTGGCGGTTTTTTGACGACAACGAACTTGTTTGGTTTACTCATTTAGTAATATGTACATAAGTTAGTTCCATAACTTTAAATAGGACATAATAAATATAAAATATTCCTTTTCAACCATAAAAATTGTTTTATCACCAGATCTGAAGGTATAAATGAAAAAAATAAATCATGTCATTCTTGAAGGTGATAGATTAACACCTCACGAACAACATTTTATTTTATAAAATAAAAGGAAGAGGAGATGGGGGTTGGATGGTATAATATCACATTTTTATCATAATATTCCAGTATATATTTGATAACATACCATTTGGACAAAGATAGGTGGGAAGAGAATGAGAAAAGAACTTGAAATTGAAAGGAAATTAAAGGAAAAGAGGGAGATAAATTACCTCTTGAATCCTCCTCTTGAGATCCTCCTTAAGGGGCATAGACATGGTCTTTTGATGATTTAAGAAGCTATTGGACATGGGGGAGGGGTTAGGGAAGATTCTTGGAAGATTTTATACAAGGATTGAAGCTTGATAGGTGTGAGGAAACGAGGGTGTGAAGGGTGGCATTTATAGTGGAGGGGAGAGGGGATTTCTTTATATAATATCTATTAATTTATTATTTCCCCACAAGAAAAGGAATATTGAGTCTTCCTTGACCAATAATAGTAATTTTATCATGTGATCCCGAACCAAGTGGGCTTACATCAGTATAACATCATACATGACTCTATAATTAGCTTATTTAGCTTATTTTTGTAAATTATGGTATTTCACAATTCATAAAAAATTAAAGTATTTCAGAAAAATCCCAAAATTTCACCCCAACCATTTTTTGACGTGTAGAATCCAAAAATAAAATCAATTTTTCAAAAATAAATTTATAAATATTATTAATTTAATATTTAATTAAAATCATAATTTACATGAAAAAAACAGTTTTTAAAATTAAAACTGATTTTATAATCCTTTTAAAAATTACTTGAAGTCTTATAAAATTATATTTAATCTAGAACACATAGATTTGTTAATTTATGAACACTTTTTAAGAAAAAAATTTTTATTTTAAATTAATTAATTAATTATAATTAATTATTTATGGCTTATGAGAATACCAATACTTTTACTATAGTCAAATTATCACTTATAAGAAACCTTAATTTAATTATTCAAGGGTAAGGTTACTATTATTTTGGATGATTTTAATATTCATAAGGGTCATGTTAATATTCATAAGGGTAGGTTACTATTAATAAGGGTAGGTTAATATTCACCAAATATCAATTTTTCCTTATTGGACCCCAAAAATCATCTTAAACACAACCTTGTATGTCATATTTTTGAAATTCCAAACACAGAAGTGAAAAAATTATGTTTAAAGGTCACTTAGCACTTAGTAGTTCATTATGTTGTGTTTTCATGTGATTTTATGACATATTTATAAGAAGGGAATTTCCATTAAAAAACTTTGGGTCATTAAATTCTTCCCCCCTTATGAAATTTCACCCTTGAAATTTCATTTTACACAAACAGGTGGTGGTACCTCTCCTTCATCACCTCCTCTAGTTCCCAAGTAGCATCTTAAAACGTATGGTTACTCCATAAAACTTTGACAAGGTGGGTTTTCTTGTTTCTTAGAACCTTATCTCTCCGATCCAGAATCTCTACTGGCTGCTCCTCATAGGAGAGATCATCTTCCACCTGTACCACCTCTAGGTTGGGTACATGTGAGGGATCATGTATGTACTTTCTTAGGAGTGATATGTGAAACACATCATAAAATTGAGCCATATTTGGTGGAAGTACAAGCCGATATCCAATAGATCCTATGTGGTCAAGGATCTCAAAGGGGCCAATGTAACTTGGGCTTAACTTCCCTTTATTTCCAAACCACATGACTCTCTTCCATGGTGATATTCGAAGGAAGAATTTATCTCTAATGTCAAACTCCAAGTCCCTTCGATGGTTTTTAGTGTAGATATTTTGCCGACTCTGAGAAGCTTTGATGTGTTTCTGGATGACTTGAACATTTTCTATCATCTCTTCCACAATATCGGGTCTAAGTATCTTTATTTCTCTAACATTATCCCAACATGTTGGATTTTTACATCGCTTTCCATACAAATATTCATATGGAGCCATCTGAATACTCAATTGGATGCAATTGTTATATGAGAACTCAACCAATGAAAGATACTGATCCCATCCATATTTGAATTCTAGAGAGATAGATCTTAGCATATCTTCAAGCATCTGAATTGTCCTTTCAGATTGGCCATCAATTTGGGGGTGATAGGCCGTGCTGAAATTTAATTTAGTACTCAAATCATGTTGAAGGCTCCTCCAGAATTTAGATGTGAACCTTGGATCACGATCAGATATAATCGAGAGTGGAACTCTATGTCAGTCTCACCACTTCCTTCACAGATATCTTTGCAAGTTGTTCTAGTGGGAGGTCTTCCTGAATAGTGATAAAATGGGTAGTCTTGGGGAGTTGGTCAACCACAAACCATATTTCATTATTTCCATTCGGTGTCTTCAGGAGACCCATGAAAAAGTCCGTATTAACATTTTCCCATTTCCACATGGGTATATGCAATGGCTGCATCAACCCTTTGTACTTATGTCACTTTGCTTTAACTTGTTGACATACCATGTACCTTGAGATATATTCCACAATCTCCTTCTTCATGTTATCCCACTAGAAGTGTTCTCGGAGATCACGGTACATTTTGGTACTCCCAGGATGGATAAAGAATGGTGATCTATGTGAATTTTCCAATAGATCCTCCTTTATCCCGGTTGATTAAGGCACACAAAGCCGCATTCCAAAATGAATCACACCATCATTGTCGATATGGAACTCTTGCAGCATCCATTCCTTTACTTCATTCACCCTCTTTTGTATCTGAAAATCATCTCTTTGTGCTTGCTTAAACTTCACTTGGATGGATGGTTGCACAATCATTTGGGAAAGGTAGGATGTATCCCCTGCCCTTATGATTTCTAAATCCATCCTTTGTATATCTCAGAATATAGGGTCTTTCTCAACCCGTAACATGGAAAGAGTAACAGGTAATTTACTGCTTAGAGCATCATCTACCTTGTTCACCTGTCCAGGACAATAGTGAATAGACCAATCTTAATCCTTTATTAGCTATAACCATCTCTTTTGATGCATGTTGAGCTCCTTTTGTGTGAATATATACTTTAGGCTCTTGTGATTAGTGTATATGTCACACATCTCACCATAAAGGTAGTGCTGCCAAATTTTCAAGGAAAAAATCACGGCTGCCAGCTCTAGATCATGCATCGAGTAGTTCTTCTCATGGATCTTCAACTTCTGTGAGGTGTAGGCTATCACATTATCATTTTTCATGATTACACAACCCAAGCCTTTCTTTGAATCATCACTGTATATCACGAAACTTTGTCCACTTTTCAATAGTGTGAGTACAGGTGCAGTGATCAACCTTCTCATTAGATCCTTGAAGCTTCCCTCACATTATTCCATCCATATATACTTTAACCCTTTCCTTGTTAACTTATTTAGTGGGCTTGAAAATCGTGAGAAGTTTCTCAAAAAACGTCTGTAGTACCCACCAAAGCCAAGAAAACTACAAATTTCTGTGACACTAGAGGGCCTGGGCCATTCCCCAATCGCCTTTGTTTTTGAAGGATACATATAAATTCCCTCACTTGTAATCACATGTCCCAAGAAAGTGACTTGATTTATCCAAAAGTCACACATGATGAACTTGGCATACAACTTATCCTTTCTCAATGTCGCCAACACAAGTCTTATATGTTCTTAATGTTCCTCCTTACTCTTGGAGTAGATGAGAATATAATCAATAAATAACACCAAAAATTTTTCAAGGTAATGTCTAAAGACTCTATTCATAAAATCCATGAAGATTTTAGGGGAATTAGTATGTCCGAAGGGCATAAGCAGAAACTCATAGTGCCCATACCTTGCACGGAAGGTAGTCTTATGAATATCTTCCTTCTTAAAATTTAGTTGATGATATCTAGAACTAAGATCCACCTTTGAGACATATTGATCGCCTCTTAACTAGTCGAACAAGTCATCAATCCTTGGAAGAGGATATTTGTTCTTTATGGAGATCTTGTTGAGTTCCCGATAATCGATACACAACTTCATTGTTCCATCCTTCTTCTTAACAAAGAGCACTGGGGCACCCCAAGGTGATGCACTTGGGCGTATGAACCCTTTGTCCAAATGCTCTTGCATCTTCTTCTTTAACTCCTCCAATTTGATAGGATCCATCCTATAGGGACACTTTGAGATAGGAGTAGCTCTAGGTATGAGTTATATTGAGAACTCTACCTCACGATCCGGGGGAATTCTGGGTAACTCTTCGGGAAATACATCCCCGTATTCCCTCATGATGGGCATTTCCACTAGGTTGGAAATATGCTTCGACCCAACCATTTGGGAGAGGTATGCTTATTCATAGGGAATCAACAACCACACCATGGAATAATTTTTCAAAGGAGATTTTTAATCTTCCTTGAATTTTTAGAGGAGCATTGGATGGTTCAGAATATGAAAAGATATTTCCTTTTCCCGACAGTTGATATGTGCTCTATATAACGAGATCCAATCCATTCCCATTATATTGTCGAATTCCACCAAGTAATGTATTGCAAGATTTGCTGGAAGAATATTCCCACATACACCAATAGGAGAAGAGTCAAACACTTGGGTTGTAATGATTTCACCACTTGGTGTTTTTACAGTATCCCTAGTTTAAGGTTTCAGGGCTTTGATTATATTTTTCTAGCAAACTTGAAAGATATAAATGAATGTGTAGAACCAGAATCAAATAATAATTTTTCCATTCTTGAGTGAATATAAATTTTACCTTGTACAAATTCATTATATTTCTCCACTTCTACAGTAGTGATGGAATAAACCCTCCCTTGTTCCTTTGGCTTTGGTGGATGCTAATTCCGATTACCCTTGAGAACTCGTGGTTTAGTGCACTATCTTGCATAGTTCCCTATGTCCCTATAGTTGTAGCATTGAACCATGGGTGGTTCTCTATTTTTTTCAGCTACATTATCCTTCCTTTTCATGTCTTTTCGACACTCTTGAGCATGGTGTCCTTCTTTCCCACACTTTAAGCATTTCCCCGTCCCTTTGAGGTAGTTCCCATGGTGCAAATTCCCACATTTTTGGCATGTGGGTCGTTGAGTTTTCTTCCCACCTTTTTCATTAGATCCTCCAACTTGAAACTCCATCTTTTGTTTCTTATCACCATATCCATTGGACCATTATCGAAACTCTATCTCTACTTTGATATCACATCGAACAACTTCTTCATAACTCCCAAATTCTTGAATTGCAAGAGCCTTTCGAAGGTGTGGTTTTAATTCACTCAAGAATTTATCAATTTTTCTATCATTTTTGATAACAAAACCCGAAGCATACCTTGAAAGCCTTGTGAAATTCACTTCGTAGGTTGTGACAGATTATCCCTCTTTTTTCTTGATCTCTATGAATTCTCTCTCCATATTCTTGTGAAGAGTTCTTGTGAAATACTTGTTAAGATACATATCTTAAATTCTTCCCATTCCATCTCTTCAATTTACTCCATTGGCTTGGCATTCTTAATCAAAGCCCACCATTGATCAAACTCTCCATCTAGATGATAGACAGCTAGAGTCACCTTCTCTATCTCAGAATAGTGAAGCACAAAAAAGATCTTCTCCATGGAGTTGACCCACTTTTCCGTAACTAGTGGATCGAAAGATCCACTAAACATCGGTGGTCGTTTCCACATAAAACATTTGATAGCTAGTTGTGCCCTCTTTATAGAAGGAGGACGTTCCCCATTATTATGGTTATTTTTTATAACCTGAGATAATTGGGTAATAATCACCATGAATCTTTTAACTCCACCTCCCAAATCATTGGGGATTCCGTTCAGGCAATCGTTGCATTGGCCCTCAAACGAGTTTTTGGCCTGGTTTCTCCTGGTTCCCACAATTTTCTAAAATAGAAAAGTTTAGAACAAAACATAAGTCAACTAGTCATGAATAAATTATTCATTTGAACAATTTATACTAAAATCATAACATATTTTATCCCTATGTAAATATTCCTGTGTGCATATTTGTACTTAGTCTCATGCTAGAGGTTTTCTCTCGGGTCCACTTATCCTAATTCCCCAATTAACTAAACCTTTCCTCTGATACCAACTATAACGACCCATCATTTTCTTAAATTACTATTAAATAATTTTAAATATAAATAACATAATAGTATTACACATTGAGTATAAAAAGGTTTAGTGTCTTGGGAAAACTAGGACTATACATAACAATTACAACATCGAGCATAAACATTTATTCAACTTCTTCTTCTCTATCTTCTTGCAGGAACATTGACCTCTCCTTAGTAAATGTAGTCACCTGAGGATATACATAAAAAGGGGTGAGCTAAAATCCCAATAATAGGATATATAATAACAATATAACAATGGTCGAGCATAATCATACCATAGGAAAAATATCATGAACGTGAGGGGAATCTTAAATAAAAGACTTGAAATTTGGAAATTCATAAAAAAATGAAAATTCATGTCTTATTGGTTAACTAACACAAATAAATATGAACAAAGCTATCATCTTGTTCACACATCATTTCAAATTTACTCATTAGATTCATCACTTTACCCAATGCATTGGAGTGCTGTATAATTCCGGGTGCACCCGTCACACTGAAACATTCATATTGCGCTATATAATTCCAGGTGCACCCGTCACATCATAACATTATCATTTATCATGAATTATACAATGAACATATAACAAAAATGAACATAACTAACCCATGAATAGGAACGGGTTTCATATCATAATAACACATTCATAAACTTTGGGTTCCCAAAAGAAAGAGGGAACAACATACATGTTACAAGAACCGTCAATCTTGAATGAGAAGTAAAAGGTGTTTTCTTAATAGAAGAGTTCTTTTGGAAAACATTTGGTTTTGGCATAAATAATGGTGGAACACATGTATATCCTATAAAAGGTAAGAAAATGATGAAAAAAATATTTTTAAGGAGTAACCATATCAAAAATGATTGAAAGAGGGAGAACCCAAAGGATGAAAGTTGGGTTCGAGAATTTCCCCTTACCTTATATCCGAACGCTTCCTTCAATTTAATGTCCTGTATAATGACATTATATTAATTAATTAGAAATTAAGGAACATTTTATACATTAATAGGGGTCGTCTTTGTTTCATTATGTTATTTTATGGGCCTTTTTATGAGTTATATAGTTCTAAAACATTGTTTTGGAATGTTCATTTTTATGGTTTTCTTGAGCATTTCACAAGTATTCATGAATTGAAGTTTGTGTAGAACATGGATAAACATCCAGAAATGATATTTCATGTTATTAATTATTTCATATGAGTTTATATTATCTTTTAATTGATTATATTATATACCATCTGGATGAATCATTAGATAATAATTAAATGATGATTGTTTGGGTTAATTTTGGCGGTTTTTTGATGACAATGAACTTGTTTTGATTACTCATTTAGTAATATGTACATAAGTTAGTTCCAGAACTTTAAAGAGGAAATAATAAATATAAAATATTCTGGTTCAACCATAAAAATTTCTTCATGACCAGATTTTAAGGTAGAAATGAAAAAAAGAAAACATGTCATTCTTAAACGTGAAAGATTAACACCTCACGAACAATGTTTTCTTTTATAAAATAAAAGGAAGATAATAATGGGGGTTGGATGGTATAATATCACATTTGTATCATAATATTCTAGAATATTTATGATACTATAGTTACCATACCATTTGGACAAAGATATGTGGGGAGAGAATGAGAAAATAACTTGAAATTGAAATGGGAATTAAAGGAAAAGAGGGAGAGAAATTAACTCTTGAATCCTCCTATTAAGATCCTCCTTAAGGGGCCTTGTATTGGTATTTTTATGAGACCATAAGCCCTTGGACGTGTGGGAGGGTCTAGGGAAGATTCTTGGGAATATTTTAGACAAGGATTGAAGCTTGAGAGGTGTGAGGAAATGAGGGTGTAAAGGGTGATATTTATAGTGGAGGGGAGAGGGGATTTCTTAATATAAAATCAATTAATTTATTATTTCCCCAAAAGACAAGAAATAGTGAGTCTTACATGAACAATAATAGTAATTTTATCATGTGATCATGAAACAAGTGGGCTTACATTAGTATAACATCATACATGACTCTATAATTAGCTTATTTAGCTTATTTTTGTAAATTATGGTATTTCACTATTCATAAAAATTCAAGTATTTCAGAAAAATCCCAAAATTTCACCCAATACATTTTTCTACATGTAGAATCCAAAAATGAAGTCCATTTTTCAAATATAATTTTCTAAATATGATTAATTTAATATATAATTAAAATCATAATTTAATTTAAAAAAACAGTTTAAAAAATTAAAACTGATTTTATAAAGCTTTCAAAAAATTACTTGAGGTCTTATAAAATATTCATAAAACTAGAAGACATAGATTTTTTAATTTATGAATTTTTTTAAGAAAATTTATTTTATTTTAAATTAATTAATTAATTATAATTAATTATTTATGGCTTACAAAAATTTCAATACTTTTACTATAGTCAAATTTTCACTTATAAGATACCTTAATTTAATTATTCAAGGGTAATGTTACTATTATTTTGGACAATTTTTCTATTAATAAGGGTCAAATTACTATTCATAAGGCCAGGTTACTATTCATAAGGGTAGGTTACTATTCACCAAAAATTAAGTTTTCCTTATTGGACCCCAAAAATCATCTTAAACACAATCGTGTATGTCGAATTTTCAAAATTCCAAACACAAAAGTGACAAACTTATGTTTATAGGTCACTTAGCACTTATTAGTTCATTATGTTGTGTTTTCATGTGATTTTATGACATATTTATATGAATGGAATTTACATTAAAAACCTTTGGGTCGTTACATACATGGAGTGTAATACATGTGCACAACGTATAGACTACATGGGTGTACCTGGCTGTGTGGATCACATAGTCTTGAACTGTATATAGCCTAGCCGTCTACCTCTACATGGTGTGAAAAGAACATGGGTTCTTGTTTTTTAACCTGCATGGGGCACCTAGTCATATATATTTCCTATACATGTACCTCTACATGGCATGCGACCTACATGGGGTCTAGCTATGTACTATTCACCTCTATGTGCCCCTATACGGGCTATCTGGACGTGTACATGGATGCATGGAGAAGTCCCAATACACAATGTGTATACAATATACATGGTGTGTACTTTCAAAAGATCATATTACCCAAACAAGAAGAAAAAAAGATGTGTTTTCCCAAAACTACATGCTGTGTGATTGGGATTCTCGAACAGTAAACCCCTCAAATTAGCCTAAAACCCTATTTTCTCCCCAAATTCTATATATCACCCAAAAGGGGTACTAAGTAGTCATAATAAGGTTTTAAAACATGAAAATGGTAAATATACAAGTATTTATAGAAAATTTTAAAAACATACTACCTTTGGGTGGAATTTGCTGAAGCTTGACCCGTTTCCGTGTTCCACGGCTACTACACGACGATCCAACACCTCCTAAGCTCCACAAAGGTATCTCTATTTTCATCTCTCTCAATATATATCCATATACCTATTCTCTCTCAGTATTTTGAAGGAGTAATCCCATGGGGTAATTCATGAGAATCCATGGAAGGAAAATAAAAAAAATAAAAAGAATAAAAAGAAATAAAAGAAAAGAAAAACAGAAAGTAGAAGGGGCCCGAGCACACCCTGGTGCCCGACATGAGTTTATGCATTGCCTTGGAAAAAATGATCATTATGGACTCAGCAATAGAGATGGAATCACAATATGGTTCTCTTTTCAAATTCTATTTTTGAACGAGCGTGTATGAATAAATTAATATTTAATTTAGTAAATATTAATTATTAATTATTCCATGAAAATTGTAATGGTTTGGAATTCCACCAAACTCCTATTATAGGGTAAACAACCTATTATGGAGCCAAAAGAGTATTTATAAAAATTATCTGAGATCATATTCTAGTATACAATTACCATCTTACCCATTAAATAAATCTAAAAGGAAAAACAATTCAAAATTATACTCAATATTGTATTTCAGAAAAACACGGGACATTGCAAACTCCACACCATAAAACTTCTCATACGTGAGAATCCTAGGTGGTAATCTATAATCCATGATCTCATCCTAAGAATATGTAAAACTGTGCTATCTCAATTTAAAAAAAACCTATCTCTCAATTTCCATAACTATTCTACATGGGAGGCATTTAACTATGACCGATTTGGCATTCCTCACCATAGTGATATCCTTATCTTCACCATGAAACATCATCTGTTCTCAATTCATGAGAACAATTTTCACATAAAATGATATATTTCAATAGAAAATATGGGTCACCACCCCAAAAAATAGCCAATAGTGCACTCCCAAATATAATTATTACATTATACCGCTCCTTCAATACAACCTCAATAGGTTTCTCTATCAAACCAAGAAATATATTTAAGAAGAAAAGAATCTAGGCATAGAGATGATGCTCTATTAGTGTACTCAATATGATGTCAAGATAGAGCATGATTATCTATAACTAAAATTGAATTATGATTCCATCGATAGGCATGTATCGATCTCTCTGAGCCATGCCTATATCAAAACATGCTATACTTTCCTTTAACCTACACCTGACACCACATCTTCCTATAATGTGTGTCTAGGTCGAAACAAGGGTCAATTGTCTCAGGGAACATGATTTATCCTCGATGTATCCTCCTCCATGGAGGGACATTTGTAATTTATCACAACTACCATGAAACCATTCCGATGACAAGTCTTTGAAAACATTGGTCCTCGGGTCAGATGAATCCACTCACTGATTTATGGTTTAAATGGAACTATGAGATTCCAGCATGTACCTTTGTCACTCGACTCACACTATAGCAAGTAACCTGATATTAAAACCATGTTGGCCATGTTACATGGCGTGTCATTCCAAACTAGATAGAATCTCCCTTGGAACTCTTGTAAAAAAATTGGGAGCCTTAAACATGCTACAATTTATTCCATGATCACCTATTACACAATGTCTCTTCAGTCACAAGAATTTAACCATAATATGATCACTTGAAAATAGAATAAAAACTAGTTGACCGGAATAGAAACTGAAATATTCCTACCCATCGAAGCTATTATTGATGCCAAATCCACCTAGGTGCTTCATCAACATCCAAATTCACCAACATTACTATATCAAAAAAATCGATAGCTAAACCTGCATCAACTTTAAATGAGCATATAAACTATATGCCTTCCTAAAAAGGCGTCCATAAACTCAGGCCAACCCTACCCATAGGTTCACCTTAATTCAAATGAACATTGACCTATAAGGGTCCGAGTAAAAAATTAGGCCCTCTAGGTCTCCCACATAACCTTAATAATCAAGTCTCACCAATGGGTCACAAGGTCTTACCACTTAGCCCAAATGATAAAACCTCTATAAGGGTGGTAAAGATAACAGTAACCAAGAAAGGTCAAAACTATCAACATGAACTACATGGGAATAATCCTCTTTGAGAATCCTAATAAGGAACTAAACCACAGATCTAACTATACCAAAAAATAAGAGAAAATGGACTAACACTCGCTATATATCTTAATACCCCCTCAAGGCCTCGTTCATGAGAAATGGACCGGTACCTATTGACATTGTACTTATTGATCCTACTAGATTAACAAAAATGAAGTTCAATTAATCATAATTTCATTCCAAGATATAAATGAAAACACTATATAGATTGTTATTGACACATTAAATAAAAAAATATAAGGAAATAACACCCCAAAAGTGGTATAACATTTGGTTATAATATTCCATATCAACCTACCAGGGTCACTACACACCCTATGCATGAAGACCGAGTCATCAACTTGACAATCAAATGTCTCAACATAGATCCACATGAACTTCCATCAGAATGAATTTATATACAAGTTGGATCAATTGAGTAGAGTTCCACTGATATTCTATATGGGAAAACACCATTTATGTTTGGTTTGACACTTTAAACAATTGGCCTATATCTTAAATAATAATCACACACAAGTAGATATAAAATATGTGAATCCTACATGAAAAATATGATGCATGGTAAACCTATTGGCTTTTTATATTCAAGATTAAAAATAAATACCTAAACTCTCTCTAGTGTAAAAGAGCCTGAAATCCGTAATAAATCATCAAATCCATACAATATGTGCATCAATCAAAGAAAAAACCATATACAACTGTAACATCAAAGATCAAAATAGTAATATCATATCCCCAACAACTAAGACTTCTCATCGGACCATGTGTAATCGATGCATGAGTTTGATATCCATTTCAATTTTTGAAACATTAATAATACTCATATTTACCATATCCTAAATAGTAAATCTAAAGTAAAGTAACACATCTGATACAAATTTGTATTGTCTTAACCCAGGTGAAAATAAACTGATGTGTCGAGTTAGTTCTCCGCAAGGCCTCAAGCGGGCCTCTCTACATGCCAGAGGCTTCCAACTAAAAGAGAAGGTATAAAAGTGGTATTGAGGGGAGACTATACCCTCATATTATAATAATTAATTGAAATAATAATATATCATCCAAAAGTAAATAAATAGTGGGTAGAATAAATCAATAATGTGAAATAGATCATGCTGTAATACAAAATGAAATTCTATAAAAGCCTGCACAACCATGTCATACATAAAACAATGATCTCCAATTGGGAAGACCATACCTACTAGAGTAAATAAGAGAAACATAATAAATGTAGTAGTATCTTTTATTAACTCTCATCCTTACCACATACCTGTTCTCCAATACACTATTTAGCTACTCATTCTTGATCATGAGAATCCCATGAGCATAATGCTTGAACATGTAGCCCTATGACTTATCCCAATCCATCATGAAATCATTGATCAACCTAAAAAGTAGGAATAAGGTATGAAAATACATTGAGGTATATGTACCAGAGTGAAAAATAATCTCCTTATTCCACCCAAATGATGAACCTATAAATCTAATTTCAAAAGTTCATGCCCATGAAATATCATGTATATTTATATTTATATGTGTATATATATTCCCATAAATGTGTATACATAAATATTAATGTAGATGAGTTATTTTAAAAATAACATAAACAACAATAGTCGATCCTTGGGTCCATAATCCTAATCATCTGGAAATCCTATGAAAAGGTAATTCAGATGGATTTCATACCACTCAAGATGTGTATATTTAAGTCAATCCCCTGGTATGTAATCCCAATCAACAATATCTACTTTATCCAGCATTGAAAATTACTCTAAGAACGCAACATCACCTTTGGGTGATACATACAGTAGCCTCTAGTTCACCCATACTTTCCTCCAATTACTATAATTAATGATTCAATATACAAAATTCAATCCTATAAGTGGTTACTAAGTTGGATTCCATACCACTAAATAAATGTGAGCCCATTATGATGTTTCAACCCTAGTCCCCGATCCATAGGAGATCATGAAATTTCAACTCAGATAATTACTAAGGGAATGATGATTAAGATTTCTATAAATGGAATGATCTTTGTTACCATGTATATATACAAAATCAATTCACATAAATGGATCAACATCCACATGAATAAGAAGTAAATATTGATGATGTAGTAACAATGCATCCACCTAACCCTATGGAGTATCCTATGCGTCACTCGAGGAGAGCGTAATCTTATATCAAGTATATGTCATATCAATGGTGAGGAGCACCACATCCACCAACACAATAAAGTAATTGATCATGGATACCATAATTATCTCTATAACATAAGAGATTATAATCATCCATGGGTATCCAATTAATAACATGGAGATCCATGTCCAACACCATGATCATGTAATTGACCAGGGAAGCGTAATCACCCCTATAACTTGAGAGAGAATAATCACCCATGAGTATCCAATCACTAGGGATTCCATGCCTGAAGCCTTGAATCAATAGTATAAATATATGGATCCTAGGAAGTACATCTAAGTATCCCAATAATATAATAATAATAAATGAATAGAATCTGGACACCAGAAAGTACATATGAGTGTCCCAAAGATATTAATAAAAGGGCTCAAAAGTCAAGCCCCATTAAGAACAGATGGGGAACCCAAAGAAATTCATATCACATTAGTATCATCATACGCAAACCATGAAGCACTTATATTAATCATCACTACATTTTCAATAAAAATGGGAATGCATGAATAAATAGTGAGGTTGGACAAACACCTAAACCCTCCATTACTGCCATAGAATCAGAGGCTTACAACTTTGGACAAGATTCTAAGGTGACACACATTACCAACTCTAACCAGATTCTATGTACTAGATTAGGGAAAATCAAACCCAGGGAACCCAATGGGTCCCTCAAGTCCTGACACAGGAGAGGAATCCAACATAGAATCCTTAAGGTATACACATAAGAGAGGGAATCCTACACAGGATCCTCAGTAGTGAAGGTAAAAGGTGGATTCCAACATGGGATCCTTGATAGTAAGTAAAAATAGGCATAATATATGGGATCATCATAATGGTACATCGGAATGGGAATTATACACGTGACCCTCAATAGTGGTGAGATAGAGGAATACTACATGAGATCATCTAGTTCGAAATGTAAGAAAAAGAATAATAGAGGGGATAATGAAAAACAACTTGTATCATGACCTCCTTGGCCAGAAGGGAACATCCTACAAGGTATACATCCTAAAAGGAAGAGCTATGAAAGAGTTGGTGAAGAGAGATAACACATGGATAATCTCAGATCTAATGACCTCACTCCCCAAAGATAACTAGATTTCGTTATCATAGGAAGAAACTATTCATTTATAAAAAAATCCTAAAATGCCTCATTGGAGTCCTCAAATTACCTCATGTGTTTCACCATCATTTTGTATACATAAATTTACTCAAAATGGACTACCCTTGTGTGAAACTATGAATTCAGGCAAAGATATATGAAAAAAATTCAAAAGGGTATGAAGGGAGGATTACACAGTGTGTGTACCTTTGTATACATCATGTACCCTCGAGGCTCTACCTAAGAATTTTCTTCAGCTAGACATGGCATGTAAATTCCTTTTTACATAGTTTGTAATCAATGTACATGATGTGTACCCTATATAGGGTAACTAATTTTATACCACACATGGTCCGACCATGTAAATAATAAGGATTTGTACTTATGAACGGCATTAAAGCCACACGAAGTTTGGATTTATACCCTATACGGGGAACCTAGATATGTATATTTCATGGCCATGTTCCTCTACAATTTATTTAACCCACATGGGTTATAGCTGTGTACTCTAACTAGCCTTGTGCCCCTACAAGGGATTTCTGGCTGAGTACTTGACTACATGTCTTAGTCCTAATACATGGTTAGTATACCCTATACACAGTATGTACTTTAAAAATATCACATTCCTAAAATATTAAGAACACATGGCATGTGTTCTTTAAACTACATGCCATGTGATTGTGATTTCCGAACGGGAAACCCCTCAAATCTGCCAGAAAATTTGTTTCCTCCCCAAAATCTTTAATTCAACCCTCAAGTTGTACTTATAAGTCTTAATAGGAGATTAAAACTTAAAAATGGAAAATATATGGTTATTTATGTAAAAACTTGTAAACAACCTACCTTTTCCTGTATTCCACTAAAGCTTTGACAGTTTATACAATACACGGCTATCAAACAATGACCCATCTCATCCTGAGCTCTGTGGCTATACCAATCTTCCCATATCTCTCTTTTTATATCTCCCTTTCCCTTTTATATATCAATATTTCAAAGGTGTAATCCCATAGGGTAATTCATGAGAATCTAGGTAAGGATAACAAAAGAAAAGAAATTAAAGTAAGAGAATAAAAGAAAAAGAAAAAGGGACATGGTCTTGACCTAATGATCGACCAGAGTTTATGCCTTGATTAGAAAAAACTCCCCATTCTAAAATGAATGGTAGAGGAAATATATAAATCTATCACTCTATTAAAAATTTATGTGCAAAAAAACACATGAAAATAAATTAATATTCAATAAATAAAATTTTAAATATTAATTATTCCATGAAAATATGAACAATTTTGAATCCCACCAAACTTATTTATTAGGATAAACAACTTATTATGGGACCAAATAAGTTGTCAAAAACATTATCCTGGATAATTTTTTAATAGAAAAATAACATTTTACCCCTTACAATCATTTGAATGAAAAACTAAAATTTCTACTAAAACTTATAGTCTAGAAAAACACATTTCATTACAATCCTATTAAAACTAAAGGTTATCGGTACCTTTAAACACATGAAGAAGGAATTTTTACTTAATTGTTTTTCACTAAAACATATAATATAATAATGGGTTGTATTTCCATAAATTTCTCAAGAAATAACCTTATTCTTTATAAAATATCTATCACATAAAACCACAAAATGGTGTGTTTAATACATTGAACTTATGATAAACATTTAACTCATAAAATAATAATGGAATCCATAATTTTTGAATTAATATTAAATGAATACATCCTTCTAAAAAATAAACACAATCTTGAGTTGTTTATTGATTCTTATAACTAAAATACAATTGATTAAAATACTTATACAATATAATTATTTCATTCCAATATGTAAATACTTTAACCATTTTACTTCAATAAAGATCCTTCATTAGTATAGGTCTTAACCATTAATAGATTTAATTGACTCAGATAATGACTAGGTTCCCTAAATTTCTGAAAATAAACTATAAATTGGTCACTAGGATGAAATTTGTTTCTCTCCATTGAACTCATCACTTTTCCTCGAAAATTCATTTCTCTAGGCCATTATTTTTCTAAACATAAAAAATTTTCCCATTCCATTGATACATTCTCCTAGGTGTCTATTTCAATATTTCTGAACTGAAGGAAATAGAGCCTTCTTTATTCCATAGTTACTAAAAAAATAGAAATCAAGGTGTGGGAAATAATAATTATAATGGAAATCCATATAATAATTTATAGGATGTCTAAATCATGAAATCTTCTTTTCAATCTAAGATGACTTAGGTTTAACCTGGGTCATTCATTGTCAACATTTATTCAAATATTTCTTTGAATTTGACTTAATAATCCCCTGGTTTAGGACAAAAGGCCCTAATATAAACCTAGTTTTACAATCCTATGTCAATAATTATGAACATATATTAAAATCATTCATGATGATTTGTAATGAAAATTTTAATTATCCTATGAATATCCACTAGGAGTTCTAAATGAGGTGTACAATATACCCTATTTTAATGAACTAGGTGATGATTGAGTCAAATCCCAATAAACCCTTTTTGGATTTATTACCCATAGGTACAACTATGAAAGAACCACATAAACTTTTAGTGTCCACATATGGCTGTATTTGTATGAAAAACCACATGATATACTCCTTACCAAAATATTAGGATGCTATTCTGTACTTATTCACAAAGTCAACCATAGGGTTATATTTTATAATTTATGTTTCCCTAAATCTAGTTCTCTAGTTTTATACTAAACTTCCTCTGATACCAAATGTAAAACCCTAAAACCAGTAGCCCAGTGTCTGTGGTTAATGTTTTAAATTGGTGCTAGATAAAGGTAATCACATCTGGGATGATCTAATAGTTTATTAGTCTTGGTAAAATACTTATATAATTGAATCTCACATTACATTTGAAAATATTAAATACAATATATTGAAGGTAAAAATTCTATTTACTTGAACTCATTCAAATATTCATTCTTCATATCATGAGGAAAGCTAACAAAATAAGGGTGATATCAAATGCTCAGTAAAAGTTATGTATAGGAAAAACTATCATGAATTAATAAGGAATAATAAATATAGAATGGAAAATAACTAAAAAAATATTCTATTTAATAAATAACTTTATCAGAATTAATAATATTATTATAATAAATGATGATCAACTAATTCCATATAAATAATCACTTGATCCATGGATAATATCAATGCAGTAATCTCATGGATAATAATAAAATAATTCTCAATGATGAAAATACACAATATTGGATTTCATGATCTCAGATATCATTCTATCTATACTGTCAAGACCTTTCACCAAGAAAATTTAATCTATGGGTAATAATACACCAAAAACCCATTTAATTCTAACTTACCAATTCTCTTCATGTGACTAATAATGCATCAAGAGGATATATGTAGCTAGTCCCCACCCATAACTGTATATCCAATGAATTCCTCATATTTTTAATGGTTTATTTAATTCATGAAAAATATGCATTATCAATAAATATCCATATTGATTGAAGGATACCGATTTATCAATATTTACGTAGTTAGTCAAATAACTTTTAAAGTAAACACTGTATGTTAAAAATGATATAAATATTAGTCAATGATAAAATCCATGATACAAATAATATGGACATTTAATTTAAATTTAATGTCTAATGAAAAATGATCATAAGAAAGTGATTGTCTAAATATAAATCTAACAGCCATAAGATTAATCTATAGATAAGAGGTGACTAATGATTCGTCGATAATATAATTTTTTCTTTAATAAAATAATGTCTTTTGGATGAATAAAGTGAATTTAAGTGAAATATTAAAACAACATTTTTTAAAATATTTTTCTTTGCGATTCCATTTAAAATGTATAGAAAAATCTATATTTCCTAAAATGGTTACATCAGTGGGGAAGTTGGTTATCACCGTATACATTAAAAAAATATTCCTTTTTATTTTTTTTCAAAACTATTAATTTCAGAAAATAGGATAAAGATTCCTTTAAAACCCTTTTAAAAAGTTAAGGCCAACATAAAATTTCCTTGATAAATAATTTTAGAAAAAATTACTTTATTAATTTTTTTTGGAAAAATGGACATGGAATAAAATATATCTGATTTAAAGAGGGAAAATTAGTTTTTCTTTCAAAATTTTATTTACTATATTCCTGTAAAAAATATATAAAAATTTGTGGAAAATATATAAAATCTTTAAATATGAAATTAATAAGAAAATTATTGGATCTTGTGAAGGATAAATGATACGATTCATTCAATGAAAGTAAAAGCAATCCAAAAAGAAAGTGAGATCGTAAAATAGAATCTAACCACTTTTGTGACTCTCAAATTGAAACATTTTTAAGAATGAACATGAATTTAAACATTAAATATCATGAATAAATAGGTATTCATGTTAAATAAATCAAAGGGTAAGTATACATAACACCTTAAAGTGAATAGGTGAATATTAACAAATATGTCTCAATTCAATAGAAATTGAGATGAAATCCCTTACAATGATTATTCCATTGAAGTGAGGATTAATAAAATAATTGATTATGTGTATCAATTGTAAATACAAATAAAATAATAAAAAATTCAACATTAAATTACCAAAATTAATTACACATAAAATCTTAGAATATAAAATATATTGAAGAAGTAAATAACCCAATGAAAATAAATTAAGTTATGAAATTATTTATGAATTGTTAACATTATTTTGAAATAAAATTGGATGAAATAATTAAAATTGAATCTTAAAATACAATTAATTATGAATGATTCATGATATTACATATAAAAGGGGAAGTATATACACCATATAAAGAAAATTGTGTGCATAACATTAATATATGCCTCAATAAAGGGAAATTTAACATTTCTATTTAGTTAAAATTGACTTAACCTCGTGAATAATGGTTTTAAAAGTTTTAATTATTTATAAAATAAAAATAAAAATATTTATAATATCATATATAATATTATTACAAAATATTATGAACCGTTTGTAAAAAATATTTTATTATTACCATTGTTTCGAGTGTTAACATTTTTATTTTCTCTTTTAAGTTTTGTCATGAATATTTTGGTTCTTATGAAAAGGATATAGATCTATCATCCCCATAATGATATTAATGTCTATAATATAGTATTTATTCATTAGATATATTTTTAAAACCATTTTTTAAGGTTGGACATCGAAAATGAATCGCATCGCTTCATGGAGATGGTAAGCAGTATGTGCCCCTGAGCGTCGATATCATTCTCTTAATGGGTTAAAGGGTACGTAAGTGGATGATATGATAATTTTACATAATTAATATATTTATATTTTTATCATATATATTAATTTTTACCATCATTTTTACTATCAATGAGATTTATTGATCGAAAATAAATTACATTGGTTCGTGAGGTGGTAGTCCTCCATACACACGAGTGATGGATTTGTTTCCAATTGGATGAAGAATGACATGTATAATTATTATTTAATAAACATAATAAATTTTAATATATAATAGATAATTTTTTATTATATTTTAATTGTTGAAACATAATTTTAGGGGAAAAAGAAGAAACAATAAGAAATAACTTAGTTAAGACAATTAACTTTTTTTATAATGACCTATTTTGGATCTCATATTAAGGACCCTAGGGTTGGAATCATGGGAAGAAAAATAGATATATAATTAATATAAGGATGTTGGGTATAGATTTTGGATGTTTTTGGGTGAGAAAAATGTATTTTTAGGTTCGAATAATTGAGGGGATGAGATGCCCTTTTAAAATTAATGAGGAGTGTCATTTCTGTAAATACCCAGAATATTCAATAATGAAAGTAAATCTCACAAAAAGTGCATAAAAAATTGATAAAAAAATTTAGCTTAGTTAATTAAATATCTATCCACCCTTCAAATATAAAAAAACCATTTTTAAACTTGTTAATACCTAATGCTCTATGATTACTTTTATCATTTCATTTTTCACCATAGTAATTAATTTTTTTTACCTAGATAATTTATTTTTTATGACTAAAATAAAATTATAATTATTAGATAATTTTTACCCACATATTCTAAATATTAATTATAATTTATAAAATAAAAATGACATGTGTTTTGAAAATTAATATCAACACAAGTGCATGTAACACACAAAACCATGTTTTAACCAAAATCATAGTAAATGAATTTTACTATCTTTACAAATAATTTTGAAAAAAAATTATGTCATACTTATTTTATAATATTTATAATTATAATTACAATTATTTAATCAATTTTATGAAATTAAATTCATATAATTGGTCGAATTTAATTTAAAAATAATCCCATAAATCTGGCGGAAAAATATTTTTTCAAGAAATACATTTTTGAAGCATAAGATAACGATACATTAACTATATGACTAGAGACTATCATTATATTAATTTAAATTAATTAATTTAGATATATAATTTATAAATATAATTTAAATATTTACTTTTTAGTGATGAATTTAATTAATAAATTTGGAGGAACATTGTGTATTTAAAAAAAGTTTTTAGAAAATTACTTTTTTAGGAGTAAAAATAAACTTATACAAATAACTATTATCAATATTATTAACATGTAATTAATTAGTTTAAATATAATTACATTATAATTTTTTGAATTTTAATTCAAGTTAAATTCATAATGGGACGTTTAAATTGAAAATAAATGAATGTTTTACCAAAAATGGTATTTTTGACAATTCTTTGAAAAAGAACTCATTATAGAAGAATCCCAAAATTTTACCCAAAGATATTTTTGATATTAAAATTCTAAAAATTATATTTTTTTTATAAAATATTGTTCCTATAATAGTTATAAATTAATTATAATTACTAAACATAAAATTAAAAATAAAACCATTTTTATGAAAATGTATTTGGAAGAATAAAATGAATTTATTAAAAATTTGAGTGATTATTTAGTAAGAAATTTTCTATCAATTTTATTTATTAGGACCTATTTATATGTATATTTCATAATTTGGTTAATCCTATTCATACTTACAAATTAAAGTGATTTTTTATAATGACCATATTTATATAATATATTTAGTGTGTCATTTAAGCTTGGTGTTGTTTGTTTTATATGCTATTGTGCACAATGTTATTATTTTAATATATTAGGGTGTTACATAGAGATCTATAGAGAAATATATAGGATGTTGGCCCACATTCTAGGCTTTGAATGAGTGGTCTTTAGCATTATGAGTAATTTGGAATCACCAGGTGACTATGTCACCAATGGGGGAGGTGTTTTTTGAGTTTAAGAGATTCCTCAGGTAGGTTTTTGGGCTTAATATGAGTAGTGGGTTTCTTAGGTTATATATATTAGTCTCATTGGGCATGAATTATAGGTTATTTTATAGTGTGTTGGGTGATACATTCATGTGTCTCATTCCTAGTGAGGATAAACCTCTTTAGGGTGGATTGGCAATGGATATAAGCCATGGGTGGGATGAGTTCTCGAGTACTAGTTAGGGTGTTCCAAAGAGGGGTTTCCTCTAAGGTATGGGTTGAGAATTATTTTATGTATTGATAACTAGGCGTGTGTCATATTAATTTTTAGATTACTTGTAATGGGGATTCTTAGGGTCTTAGATCAAGATGACATTAGATGATCCCTGGTTATCGAGATCAGACTGTGATGTAAGAATTGGATAAGGATAAGAACTCCCATTGAGGATAGGTTTAGAGAAACCTGTGGGTTTAGGAAACAACATATAATTCTAGATTAAACATGGTATTGTTGATGAGATACCTATATGGTCATAAAGAGATCTTCCCCAGGGGATTGAAAATCAATGAAGTACATTGAGGTATGGAGATTTGTATTAAGTTACTAGCACTATAGTGTTTATTTGGAGAGAATGCGAGACATTTATAATTACATCTATGTTTTTATATGAATTATATGGTTATGACCATTTCTTTAGTGATTTTGGGGTGAAGGATGGGGTAGAAACTACCTTGAGTGAGAGGGAATCAGTCAGGATATATATGACTCTACATAGAGTGAGAGGGTAGTGGTTTGGATGTGTTCTCTTTCCCTAAGTGAGAGGTATTGGTAGGGAACACCACAAGTGAAAGTGTATTAGTCCACCTATTTTTGTAATATGAACGTTGGGATAGGGAATTGTCCAATTTTTATCATCATACTGAGTGGGTGGGGTGGATGCAAAGTATGATCTCCCATGATAGTGCGATTAGTTAGGATAATTGTTGGGTGACCTCCCCTTAGAGAGGAAATGGTCTCAAAACATAGTATGTGAAGAACCTTGGATGAAATGGTAGTGGAAGTTTCTTGTACGGTGGAATCACCATGATTAAGATTGAGTTTTAAGGACCACCTTGAGTGAGAAGGTGAGTCTAGGACATGGGTGTAAGACCCTAACCTACAACATTATGTAGTGGTAATTATATAGAGACACCTTTCCCATAGTATTTGGGTATGGGTTAATGAATTTTTCATGAGGTGTCTGGACTTTGGATTAAAAAAAGAGTGTATGTTTGGGTTTTTTGGTGGCATGGTTAGTATACAATGACCTAAAGCACCTGGGGTCATTGTGGCCTTATTATCACATGATTTCTGACATGTTTTGTGGTCATTTTTATTTTATGTAATTAATTTTGATCATTAAAACATGAATATGATGGATTATATTATAAGATCATGGTGAGATCCTACTAATATGTATTTCATTTTTCTTAATAGGTACTTAGGTTTATATGAATACCTTATATTGACTATTAGGTTGAGCATAGGTTGTGGAGTGGATATGGTTAGGGAAGATTGATAGAGTATTGTATACAGGATGAGGTGAGGCACTTGGATAAAAATATATACTCTTGTGTATTTATCCCCTTACAGCTAGTTTTTTTCCTTTGAGGAACATAGTGGTGAAATTGAGTCCACAGATCCATATAACTTAGACTATTTGTATGATCCGAGGTGTTTCAAAGTAGTGTTAGAGTATCTTGTTTATATTTAAATTTTTAGGTTATGGTAGATAGAGAATATGGATGTTCTGGAGCTTGTGATGGGCCTCAAACTAGCATTTAAAAAAAACTTTAAGTTGGAAGTCCTGGTTACCAAGGTTAAAAGAATATTGTTCATTGTTTTTTTCCATTATAGTTTGGATTTTTATTCAAATATTATTCATTTACTAGAGGTTTTTAATAATTTTCTTGGATATTTTCTAATAGAAAATATGCATGTGAACATAAATCATATTCAAAAAGTAGGATATACCTAACATCCACTTGTTTAGTGTGTTTGATTTTGCTAATGCCTAAAGTTTAACTGTGTAAAGTTTCCAAAAAAATGTATATGGTGTTTTACCATATAAATTTTTGGTTTCATTATAGTCATATGGATAATTATTTTCACTAATGAGTGGGTTTTTATATGATATGTTTTGTGGATATTATAGTGATAAATTCTCTGGTGATGAGTACACCTTCCCTTCATGAAAGAGATTTATTGAGACCCATGGTGGGTTAGTAGATGAATTGGATTCCTCACAATGAATTGAAGAAGGAGAGGTATTCCCTAAGGGATTTTATTTGATGATGGGAATGAGTTACATTGATCATGATTATTCCCCTAATAGTTTTGAGTAAACACATGGTAAATTACATGGGATTTAATGATGTGAATATGTTAGAGTTATTATTGTACTGAGGTTTAGTTTAAAGGCTAGGATTAATTGGATTCATAGATCTATTGATTCCAGATGTTATTTTGTATGGAATAAAGGGAGTATGGATAGCTTCTTCATGGGTTTTTTTGATAAAAATTAAGTAGCGGGCGATCATGGGGCTGACCTTAACATAAGTGATATTCCTTCAACATGTGGTAAGGGAAGAACTTTCGGTTCTCCTATTTAGATGATACTTACTTGTGAGCGGAGTATGGTCAGTGGTTTTGGCACATGATCTTAGGTTGGTAGGATTTAAACCGTTAGAGAATGAGTTGGGTTACATTATCTGGTTATATTGGATTATGCACCAATTATGTTCATATTGGATTAAGTTATATAGAGGTTTAGAACATATTATAGGGTAATTTTTTTCAGTCAATCTTGTTTGAGTTGTAGAGTGAGGGATGTTCTATCTTTTTTGAAAATGCCTTAAAGCATGAGGGGTGTGATTTAGTTACATGTAGTGTCCATTGATTTGGTGGATTAGTGTGTGGTCGTGTGAAAACCATTTGTTGAGGGATTTAATGATACACTTATGGGATCAGTGTTTGAATGTCTTATTAAGTATATAAGTTTTTAGGGGATGACATGATGGGTGAATGTGGCTCACGAGGATAAAGACATGTACAATGATAGAATCATACAATAAGTGAAATTAGGGATTAGTGTAAGAGAATCCACATGGTGGGGAGTTCCCCATTTTCTTTTGGAGGGTGTGATCATCATTGTGTGAATATTTTAGCATTTTTCAAGGATGAAGTTCTCGGTGAGCTAGATTATTGAGAATATAAATTTTTAAGGGTTGGAATGATGGGTGAGTGTGACTTGGGAGGATAAATACATTTAAAATTTTGGAATCATCCATGAATTTCACTTGATGAGTGGTGTAAGAGAAGACATATGGTGGGGAGTGCACCATTGGATATTGGAGGGTGTGATTATTATTGTGGGAAAATCTTGGTAGTTTTCATGGAGGAAGTTCCTAGTGATTTGGGAATAGGAGGCAGTGGGTGGTTCTTTCTAGAACATAGGTATGATTGGGATGTTCACCTAAAATATTTACAGTTGTTAATTAATAGATATTGGGTTTTAATAATTAGTGTTTCTTTTTAATAAGGTGATGATATTGATACTCTTATAGTGAAGAATATTTAATCTGTTTTGAAAGTATGATCTTTGTGTGGTGAAATTATTCAATGTGACGATTTTATTAGTGGACTGTTAAGGTGGTATAGGGATACCAGTGTGCATAAAGGATCTAAGGTGATATGGTTCCTTAGTAAATACCCTAATTTTTATTCACATGTAGTGTAAGTTGGAGTCTAATAGTGGTCATCAGACTCAAGATGAAGTTTGTGTGATTCAATAATGAGTTGGATCTAAGGTATGTTGGTTTTAATAATGTTATTATGGTATATGGTTTGGTTAGTTAATGATACAACTATATAATTCATCGATAATTTGGTTCATACTATGGTGTGGGTGTATAGAATATTTTGCAAAGCCTTTGGGGATTTAAACCATATTTTTTAGGTGATGGGATAGTGTATCGATGGGTGATAACAAGAATTTTTATGAGTATTCATAAAAAGGAGGAATGAATAGTGTTTTTTTAAAGAATTAGATTTGGTGAGGAGGAAACCACGTTGAGAATGTTTATGGATCATTGGGAGAGTATTTTTTATGGGAGAGTCCTATAGTGGGGGAACCATGGTTTGGAATCATCCCTTGTTTGAAGAGTATTATGGTGGAGAGAATGATAGGATTAGGGATTAATTGGTCAAAGACACCTCCATGTATTTAAATATATGCTTTCTGATTGAGAGCTATCTTGGTGTTAGTGATGGTGGCAAGCAGGTGAATCAAATCATACCCAATCCGTCGTAAAAGTAATACCAATTCATAGACTCCTTCCAACACAACATCTAAATCCAAAATTTGGTATATACCAATGAACTAGAAAAAACTGAAATTATCTTCACACTTATATCCTAGTTCTATATAAACTTTCCTCTAACTGATCTCACCACATTCATGTATTGAAAAAAACAAGGAGAACAATACCATGACCGATAAGATGATACAAATTATAGGTTTGTTGTTATCATCACTCCAATAAACAAACAACCAATCCCTATATCTCAAATTGTATCAATTACTGCACATAATGACTAGATGTGGCCATCAATATTATACCCGATCACTAATAAAAAACAAATTTTTCTATATATTCCTAGCTATCTTGGAATATCATCCTCAATATTTTAGGAAATTACATCTACAACACTGATTTCAACTTGAGTGCTAATATGAAACACTGATCACTTCCCATTCCCAAAACTTCTAATATCCAATGCTTCAATCCAAACCATATGGATCCCCAAGTTCTAATAGGGAAAACCAATTCTTACCCATTCCCATACTTTCCAAAATCCAATAGTGCACTCCCCACTATATGGCTTCCCTTATACCGCTCATAGAGAACTAAACCAAATGGGTCCTAATACCACTTGTGTGTCACTCCTAATATCCCATTATCACGTATCCTAGTAAAAAACTATATAGCATAAAAAAAAGATCAACCATGCCACCACACCACAATCCATTCCCGATTTCACTATCCACTACAGAAGAACAACCTCCAATTCCGATTTTTCACCCTAGTCCACCATTCTTATAGGTGTCTCAACACATCCATTGATCCTCCACCTGCACATGACCACTCATCTATTATATGAAAAAATATAATAATTCATACCCAACATGAAATTTACCACATGCGTCAAGGATTTAATTGAAGAGCCATTTCAACGATAAATTTACATTCTTGAGGAAGAGTGATCCTCTAAGAAACCTCTCATAGGTTCTTACCCATTTTTTATCTAGGTCCAGTATGACCCAAAATAAGTGTATGATTCCATTCCACTTGATAATACAACTTGAACCACACTCCTATGAGTAACATTCCATCGATCCTAAGCTCACATACTTAATCAATTGAACATGATCTATCATATGTAAATATCATCTATTAAAAACCATATTATCAATTTCTTTCTAACATGCCCAACATCATCACCTATACCAAGGCCAACCTCATGATCAACCACCACCCAACCATTTTCAATGAAGTAGAAGCATTAAACAATGCTCTACCCATCCAATATCTAACCTTCTAGGATATCGACCCACTATCTCATTGAGAACAACAAGTGAAATCATCAAGGATTGACATCTTTATAATCATGCCATCCAAAAGAAAACCCTGAACCAAAAGTATCTAAATTGGTTTATATCACAAAATCCCAAGGCATCTACATACCATTTATTTACCATCACTAGAGTATCAACACCCATAGAGCATAAGGAATCCCAATGCATATAACACATAATTAATTTCACTTCATATGAATAAATATCAATAAAATGCATAAATTTTGGGCTCCTATCTCTATGAGAACTCACATGTTTGAGCTAACCCCTCTTTCAATTTACCTTTGTAAATCATAACTCATCTCAAGAAATAACAATAAGGGTCCTTATATTTAGCACATCACTTAACTCCCCAATATCCATATCCACATCTTAAAGGTACAAGGTTCTCACACCTAACACAGAATCCAATCTTATAATAGGCCATAGATCATGGGAAACATCTCTAATCCCATCCCAAATATCTCAAGGTAACTCATGTTCCATCACACCCACTCCAGGGTTCTGAAAAATCTATATTCATCATCACATGTCATATCAACACCCCTCCCTATGAATCTATCCTTTCTAAAGAACAACATACTAGACTACCCACCAAGGACTGGGTTACATCAATGAAGATATAACAACATCATCCTATGATGACTATTATCAAGTTTAAACATAAATACATGGTTCAATTATATAGAATGAAACCAAGAATCTATATGGGGAAACACAAAGTATGTTTTCATTGATATTTTATGTAACTATACCAGTATAACAATAACCTATTAAGGGTATATTATTAAGGAATCTAATGCCTATTCCAATCCATTGAGGATCAATTTACATCCCGCATACAAAGAGACTATATAGCCTCTATCAAGGAATATATCTTTTTAAGAGCCACATAACATGTAATATGAATAAAAAATATGGTTTAAATAATTAGAATATTTCCAAAAAGTTATAAGGGAAGACATCATAGAATTTATTATTTAGTCTTTAAATAATTGAACCCTCTTTCTTCCATGATATCAATTATATAAAATTACATGAATCCATTTGAGAGGTTATACCCTGAATAATGAATATATTAAAAATACCCAGTAATAAATAAAATTATTAGAATTAAATTTATTTAATCACAGAGAATGTAACAACCCAATATCATAATATATGATTACCTTTCTTTAATTCAATGTGTCTGATAGATTGATTCACATGAAACACCAAACATAAATGAAGCCATGATATATTTAGTTAAAAATATAAATAATTTATTTCACCATTAATACTTAGCCATTGGATTAGCAGGAATGAATATGGTTAACTATTTATGAAATATTTATATAATTTAAATAATGTAAACTTTTAATATGATGGGAATTTAATTAGTATATCTAAATCAAATAAGAAAAACATTTTATTTTTAAAAATATTTTTATTTAATGGATGATTTATTTCATGAAACTATGCAGATTATGGTATGATAAAAATAAGATATATTTATAATGCAAACAATATATTACCAATAAATTAATTAATAATAAATTGGAATAAGAATAAATAATAGCTAAAATTTTAAAAATCTATTTTCCAATATGAATATTTCTACACTATATTTTATAAATTTATATAAATATTGAAATATTAAATTTTAAAAATTTATTTTGATAAAATTAACATAATTTTTCATTAATCAAAATAATATAATCTTAAGATTAATTTTTGGGATTTTATGAAAAAGAATGATCTTTAGGTTAATAGTAGAAAATGCCATTTTTTACAAATAAGATGAATTTATGAAAATATTAGTTTATAAGTATGAATTGGAAATTAATGAAACCTGTAAGAACCCATATTTTTAAAGAGGTAAAAAACGTTTTATTTTTAATTAAAGTTCCTTAATTTTACCCTACTGGTAGTACCTATTTTGTTCCTAAATAAAATGGTGGTGTATGGGGACTGTACAGAGCCTGAAGCGTATGTTTTGAAGGAGACTACAGGGCCACATGGTTATTAGATACCATGTTTCCTAGGCTGTAGGGTTTGACTAAACCATTTTGAGTGTTTTATTTTATAGAAAGGGAAGCACAATTTTCCCTAACTGTGCAACCCAGGCCGCATGCATGTTCGTTTTCTACAGAGTTTTTGAGAGAGGGAAAATGCACGGCCGACACATGGTTTGCCTAATTGATTTCTATGATCATGAGGGGGGGGGTCTTGAGGTAGTAAGGGGAACACAGTTGGTGCATGGTTTGAACAACCATGTGGGAAAACCATGAGACCCATTAAATAATGGGTAAATGATTATTTTGCCCCTAAATTATTTTAAATGTTGACCCTACTCTATTTTTCCTTTTCCTCAAGAGACCAAACCCACTCCCACATTGTGTGATTTCATGGAAGTCTAACCTAGGATTTATGATATCTATATACTCTAGACTCTCTTTCCTTCACCACCAGTCTTGATGGATGTATATTGATGAGATATCTATTCATCTTATACCTTTTTCTATTTTCCTTGGAATAAAAATTTTATTTTGGAGTAGACTTGTTTTCCTTATTTTCAAGCCATTCTTCTGTTCTTACATTTTATTCTAATATGTACTAAATCAGAGTCTAAGACTGGTTGAGTGTTCTTCTTCCAAGATAATTTAGGTGGTCTCATGCTTTTCTTTTAAAGTCTTGGTGTTAATATAAGTACCATTGTGTCATGTACTATATTTTTTGAGATATTATTTTAAAATGTATATTTTCCATGAATAAAATGAATAGGGATTGCCAATTGAAATTATGATACCCGCTCATGTATGATTAAGGGTTAAGGAAATAGAATTGAAATCACCCCTTGGGTGTGTTGTTAAATTAGATTAAACCATGATGGGTGGCTTTTGTATTTGAAAAACCTTTAAGGTGTAACCTATTTAACCTTTCCATAGGTATTACATATGAATTTATTTAATTTCAAATTGAATTGAATAAAGGAAAGAGGGAATGGAATTCCATGTCCCTAGTAATTTGGTCATTTTCCTTTATCTCTTATTCTTAATAAGTTTTTCATAATTGAAATGGTCAATTAAAAGAAGTTTGGATTCATGTGATGCTAGGAATTATTTTTTTATGCTATAACTTAAACCACCTATGAGGTGATTTATTTTATTATAATTATGATGAAAAATAGGGTCAAAACATGTGCATATATGGTATTCTTAGACTATGGGTACATGGACATTTTTTTCCATAGAGATGTTGAGAGTGAGAGGTGGGTTCCAATTTTGAATTTCCATTGATCAAATATTTGAGCATGATTAATTAAATGATTAAAATTAAATGATTATTATGTGACTTTGGAAACACATGGGTTCTTATATTAATTCCATAGATGGTCTTATTTTGAAGCTATATTAAACATGCCTGAGTGACACTAGGAATCATTTATGGAATTCCAAATATGGACTCAAGAGTGTAGATTATTATATATGCCTGAGTGATACTTGGGATCCTTTTTGGACTACAAAGGATGGAATCTGAAGGATGATTATTATATATGCCATGATTGACACTTGGACTCCATTTATTGGCCTCCAAGGGTGGACTTAGTAAGTGATGACTTTATACCACACCTTAGTGATCCATGACACTTTTGAGGGATTCCTAGGATATGCTTGTGGGGTGATGGGTTCATGATAAACCTAGAGGAATAATTGGGTTCCAAATTAGAAACACCAAGGATGGGATTAGGTTTCCTTCAAAATTTTAACTAAAGTGATGATTATATGATGCTTCCTACAAGATAATGCATAAGCCTTTATTCATTCAGATCCTTAGATATTATTGATGGCCTTTTACAAACATTCTATTGGACATGAAACATATGGTATTCTTGGGATATGAGCCCAATCCCATGTCTTCATTATAAATTTATTAATTATTAATTTAATACTTAGAGATAGTATGACATAGGTAGAAGTAGGTAGTAGAGGATGAGTGTTCATTAGGAACCCAAACCTATGTGGGTTATTTATTACCGCACTTCATTTCCTACATATTTATTACCATCACACTTTTTATCATATATTCACAGAAGGGATATAATTAGACACCATTGGTGTTATCCTACTATGTTTATCTCACACCCTGACTAGGCCACCTTTATGGTACCTAGAAATACTTCATGGATATAGGTAGAAGTAGGTAAAGTGCCTTGTTTCTAATACTTGATTTATTGTACCATGGGAGTGGGGGATCACAAGACCGAGCAATGACTATTGATGATTAATAGATATATCCTTTTTGGTCTTTTTGGATCTTTTGGTATAATGTTATGAATGTGACTTGATTCCATGACTTCCTATACTATTATTTTTGTATAGAATTCCCTTATCATAATTTTTTATATGAATTTGATGTTTGTGATTACCTGGTTATTTTATAATTGATGTTTATTTTTCTTTTATTAAGTTATCTTTATATTCTTATCATTTTGATTATTATGATTATACCACTATTCTACACTCTGATCATGTGGGTATAGTCTCCCCTCTATTCCAATAGAGACCCTCACTGCTAGCCCATAGCTTCTTGCATATGGGGAGGCATGCTTGAGGTCATATGGCCAATCGGGTTCAGTTACTGTTGAGATAACTAGGTCCAGGACACCACAAATTGTTATAAGAGGAGGTTATTTTCATTCTTTTCCATGATTTTTTATTTTAAGGATGGTATAAAGGAGAAATATAACATGTTAGGATTTTTTCATGAGCCAATGTCTGGGAGTTTCTAATCCTTGTATAGTGAAGTAAAAAATTACTTGGTTTGAGACATGTTTTTTTGGAATTTTTTTATTACAGTTTCCTTGATGTTAACATTGTGTGATGCACTTGATGTTTGATGTTCGTTAAAATTTTGGATTTTAACCCTAGGATAATATTACATGGAAATATTGAATCATACATCATCATATGAAGTTTGGAATTTATGTGTGATGCATTATTACATGCCACATTTACTTACTATGTTTATTTCCAATAACATGTATTGGTTCTTTTTTTTCTCTATACTTGAAATTCTACTAAAATTTCCTACAGGGACTTGATAAATAGTTGTTAAAGCTTAAATAGAATATAAAATTCAATTTATAAGCTATATGGGACCTTATAAATTAGAAATGGCGATATATATAATTACACTATTTGAGAGAGATTCTATATAAATGACAATGAATTTAATTGTAATTGAATTATAAAATGAAATGGTCTCCATTAAATAGGGATGCTAAATGTAATTTAATGAGTATTTTCCTCTATAAATTGAATTAAAAATATTTATACCATGAACATTGAATTATAAAAGATAACTTGACCCTGAACCAACTTCTATAGTGGGTAGTAGATAGTTTATATTTCTTTCCTTATGATATATATATCTTCTAGAACGATCTTTAAGAGCATGGAGATGGACATGACTGTTATGTTAGAAGGCTTGTAACTATAATTTTCTTATACCTGTGCTTTTAGTGGTTTTTAAATATCATTTTGAGGCATGTGTTTGGCATTTTTAAAGGCATTACACCACAACATCTCTAAGTTATGCACTAGGAGGGTTGTAATGACCATACTCTAGAGGTGGTGGGACTTGGGTCACCAATAAAACCTATAATAGCGACTCTTATGCCATCAGAAACTATACCTGATATGGGTGTTAATGCCTAGTTTTGAGAGAAGTTTATACAATTTATGTAGAATATTCACAGTGCCCTGTGACCTTCCCTAACTGTAGAAGAGTTGGAATACGAGTTCTAGTATTAGCATCTACCCTTGTTTTTTGGGGATGAAAGACCACTAGATGTGGAATCAGGAATAGAGTCCATGCTATCAATTTTCATGCATCTTGTGACACCTCCCAAGAGGAGAGTGGAGCTTTCTATGTACATGATTCAAGATTCCTCCAAGAGATGGTGGGATGTGATTACTTATATGAATTGTCATCAACATATATTTTGGAGGGATTTTCATATGGCCTTATTTGATTACTTCTATCCTAAGACATTGATGTCCAATAAATCATGAGAGTTTTTGCACATGATACATGGAACCTTATTAGTCATGGAATACTATGAAAGTTTCACAAAACTCTACTGTTTTGAACCTATTTTGTTAGGTGTGGAGTTATGTAAGGATAAGTGATATTATGATGGTATCAGGTATCCAATCCAATCATAGGTAAATGTATTTTTTCTTACTACCATATCTGGGATAATGCATCAGTTAGTTATCATAGAGAATCACCTGAGAGAGGCTCGTGGTGTGACAAAGTGAGGTTCAACACCTAGATTTGGAACTACATCAACCAACAGTAGGAAAAATCATATGGAGAATCCATGTGGTGATATTAGTATCTAGGGTACATAATCAAGTAGTTAGGTGAGGTGATATCGATGTGGTAGATCAAGACATATGAGACCTTAGTGTCTGAGGGACCCAATGTAGTTCCATTATTTCCGAAAGATAGGCTATATACAATGATTTTTCAGATATTTTCCTCTAGTGTCTAGTGAGAGAGGGTCTACATTGACTCCCCATTCAAGAGCAGGGTTAGTAGTTTATTGTGAGGAAAAGATCTGAAGTATTTCCAGCGGACCAGGTCAAGGAGGTGGTTGTGGCTAAGGTAGCTAGACACTAGACATATAGCGCTAGCATAGAAGACCTTCTCTTGGTAGCCAAACTATATCACAGTGCCACTGATGAGGAAAAATATAAGTACTGAAAATGATATCTGAGGAGCATAGTGTCAGATATTCTATGGTGATAGGTACTATTCATGTAGTCTCTATATTAGTATTTTCTATTTTTAGTACAATTTCTTCTAATTTCTTAATATGTGTTTCTATTGTGGAAAACCTTAGGCTTGATGTTCTATTTTCATAAGCTACGATGACACCTAATACTCCATTGGGTAGATGATCAAACAATGTACATAGGGAGTTCCCCCTTGATATAGGTTGGTGTTTCATCATATGTAACCTCTTTTTCCTTGAGATTCTAGGGTTTGATATCAATCTTGGGATGGACTGGCTAGATCCCTATAATTATTATGTTGACTTATATCACCAAAGGGTGACTTTCACATTACAATAGGGACGAATTTTTATAAACAAGGGTGAATGGGGTGTCCAGAAAAGTAGAGATCGACTAGATCATTGCTGGCTAGGTGGGATGGTAGGAAAGATTTCAAGCTTATATCTGGAAGATCAAGGAATGTGTCAAACACATTTCCTTCAAATGGATAAACAATTCATGAATTTTTTCCTAGATGAATTTTTAGGAACACATCCTAACAGAGAGGTAAATTTTCAATAAATCTAGTTCTTATAGAAACATTGGTATCTATTCTTTCTTACAATATTAATAGTACTGAGTTGTAGGAGCTCAAGAGGTATTTGGAAGATTTGGATGCTAAGGATTTTGTACAAACCATTTATTCACCATGGGGTTCACCAGTCTTTTTAACCAAGAAGGGGGATGGTACCCTCAGGATGTGTGTGGATTACCATCTATTGAACCTTCTTATGGTTAAGAATTGGTATATAGTACCTTAGATGAATGATCTCTTTGAATAGTTGAGGATCGTGAGTGTTCTTGAAGATTTATCTAAGATCATGTTATCATTAGGTGCATGTTAAACTATTAGATATACCATGTACAAAATTACCTCAAAGGTATAGCTCGTATGAGTTTTTTGTCATGCCATTCAGTATCACAAATGCACTAAAGGTTTTCATGGAACTGAATGAGCTGGGTTTTCAATCCATATCTGGATTCATTTGTGATGTTATTTGTGGAAGATATCTTGGTGTATTCTTACACTCGACATAACCATGCCGAACATCATTAGATCATATTGAATACACTGAGATAGAATCAATTATATACTATTCTCATAAATTTCCACTTATATATTAATAATATTCACTTGATTGTTCATATTATCTCAGAGATAAGAGTATCACATGACCCAGAGAAGGTGAGATCCATAGTTTCCTGGGAGAATCCCATGAATGTATTTGATATATATAGTTTCATGGATATTTCTGGTCACTTTAGTATTTTAATACAATAATTCTCAGGATTAGATGGACCAATTACAAATTTGACTAAGAAGGATGTGAATTTTATATAGTAATAATCCTATGATATATATTTTTAGGAGTCGGAAGGGGGACTAACTTCATAATTGATCTTGATTCTTTTAGAGTAGAGAAGAAGTTATATAGCATTATGTGATGCATCAGGTATGTAGAAATGATAATTTATGTTGCGGGGGGAGTGATTCATGCCATATGAGTCTCGTTAGTTAAGGACACACAAGAAGAACTACCAAATAATGATATGAAGTAAGCTACTATTGAACATGCCTTTCTCTGTTGGTGGAATTACTTTCTGGAAGAGCATTTTTTGGTGTTTACGGACCAAAAAAATACTCAAGTATATATTAACACAATGTTAATTTAATCTCAGGTAATGAAGTTTGTTTTAATACCCTCATTATTATGACTTCAATCTTTCTTATAATATTGGGATGTGAATTTCTGTTACTAATGCTATGAGTAGGTGGAATCAGACACAAATAGTTATTGTGTCTAGTAGTGAGTTGCGACTTATGGACCTATTTTTTGAGATGAATATGGATGTTTAGGACCATCATAGATAGTCAGTACATGCATTATTTTGAGTTAACTTTTCACTTTTAGAGAGAGTAACTATGTGGTAGTTATCATATTCTAAGGGTTTGATCCTATGAGAGATATTTCTAGGTGACCACCCACTTCTTGGTTGTATCATTGATTAGGATGATATCTTGTACATCCATGGACGTTTCTAGGTTCCTATAGACATATGAGGGGAGTTTATTAGAGATTACTATTCCTATATATAGACAAAAAATCTCAGTCTTACCAAGATGTATCATTAATTAAATTGTTAATTCAGGTGGCTGGGGATGAAGTACGAGAAAACTATGTTCATTACTTGGTGTGCCACCTCTCAGCATGTGATTGCAACACACAAGTGACTAGTGGAGATTTTACAACCATTACTTATTCATGAGTAGAAATGGGATGAAGTAACCATGGATTTCATGATGGGATTTCCTAAATCACCTCATGGAAATGATGATGGTGATAGTAGATAGGTTAAAAAAGGTCTCCCATTTTCCACCTATTTGAGAGAATCATTCATTGGTTTAGATCAAGAGGATATACATTCATGAGATCATACACCTCCATGGGGTTCCTTGTTTTATAATATCATATATATATTCTTTATTCACATCACATTCTGGAAGGGGTTATAGATAGAACATGGTTCACTTGTACTACTATGTACATCCTCTCACCCATAGACCGAAAGTCAGTCTAAGAATATGATACAGGTTTTGGAGGGAATACTCCAAGAATGAGTTCTTAATTTCAAAGGTTCTTGAGAGAAACACTTAAATCACACTCAATTCTATTATAATATAATCTTCTAGGAAACCATATATATGGATCCTTATTAGGACTTATATGGTTGGATTTTCCATTAACCCCTATACTGGTTAGATGTAGGAGAGGTGGTACTACTAGGTGCTCATCTCATTCAAGAGACATAAAGTAGGTTCAACTTATTGATAAGTGCATTTCTACACATTATTCTAGATAGAAATCATATAAAGATCTTCACCATTGACCAATTGAGTTTGAGGTAGGGAGTAAAGTTTTCTAAAATCATTCACCTAGAATAAGGCATAAATTGATTCAGAAACAAATGAAACTATCATCTAGTTATGTCGAGCCCTTCGATATTCTGGAGAGAGTCAGGCCAGTAGCCTATCGATTACATTTACATAAAAGGTACTATGAAATTCATGACATCTTCCATGTATGTAAGCTTTTCTGATATCATTCACATCCATTTCATATTCATCAACTTGAGGAGGTTGAGTTATAGGTAGATACCTCCTTTGTGAAGCAAACTATTTATATTGTTGATAGTAGCATGATGTTTCTTCAAGGCCATTAAGTTCCTCTAGTACATGAGCAATGGTAGCATGACTATGTGTAAGATGATATGTGGGAGTGGGAGACCAGAGTATATGCCCAGTGGAATGAGTTATTCTTAGTTGAAACTTTACCATCATTGGAAGGGGAATTTGGGGATGAATTTTTTAAGGGTGAAGATTGTAATATCCTAAATTTTCAATGAGGTAGAAAAAATTTTAATTTATATTAATTTTTCTTAATTTTATCCTTATGGGAGTTTTGAGTAGGGCTATAGAGGAAACTATGGTTTCCTGGGGTTTTACGGATCTTGGAGCCTATTTTTTTGGAGGAGAAAACTATGCTTCATAGTTAGTAGAAACCGTGCATCCCAAGCCACATGATTTGATTAAACAACATGGAGGTGTTTTAGTTTATAGAAAATGTTAAAAGGTTTTCCCTAGCTATGAGACCCCCAAAAAATGCCTATGGGTTTTCTGTAGAGTTTTTATAGAGATAAAATTTATAATTAGTGCACGGGTTTTTTAACCATGTTACTTGACTGTGCATGGGGGTTACTGAGGTAGTGGAGGGCGCATGATTTGTTCATAGTTTGGATAGTAGATAATCCAAACCGTACGACCACATAAATGATGGGTAAATTACTATTTTACACTAAATTATATTAGATGTTAACCTATATTCCTTTTTTCTTTTTTCCTCTAGTAGCCAACCCCTCTCCCATTCTGAGAGCTTCCATGGAAGTTTGTCCTAATATTTTTAATATCTCTTTGATTAGGAATATGATTTCATTGTCATCTGTCTCATTGGATGTCTGATAACGAGTTATCTATTCATGTTTCTCCTTTTTATATTTTCTTTTCTCTTAGTGACACTATTTTGGTGTAGGATTTTATGCCCTATTTTAGGGTGTTAATCAATTCTTCCATTTTATTCTGATTTGGATCAAATTATAGGCTGAGACTATACAAGTATTCTTCTACCAAGCTAAAGAAGGTGGTATCATGATTTCCCCTTAATTTCCTGGGGTTTATATATGTGTTGTTGTATCATAAACAAGATTTTATGAGAGACACTTCTTAAATGGAAGTTTTTCAATAATTTAATGAATAATTATGAACTATATAAATCATGTGACCCATTCATGTATGATTAAAGGTTATGGACCTTGAATTTGAACCACCCCTTGGATATATTTTTAAATTAGACTAAAACACCATGGGTGGCTTTAGAATTTGATTCACCTTTGAGGTGTAGCCTATTTCCCCTTGCCTTAGGGATATCATATGAATTTATTGGATTATAAATTTAATTGAATAATGGGAAGATGGAATGTAATTTCGTGTCCCTTGGCCTTTTTCCATTGTTCTTGCTTTCTTATTCTTAAGAAATTTTTCATAATTGAAATGGATAATTAAAATGAATGGAAGAATTCATGTGAAGATAGGCCTTATAAGCCTATAATATCATTTAAACCACCTCTTAGGAGAGTCATTTTATTCTAATTGTTATGAAAAATTATGTTAAAACCTTTTCTTATATTGTATGGTTAGACTACGAGCCCATAACCATTTTTTCTATTAACATGCTAGGAGTTAGAGGTGGGTTACAATTTAGGATTACTATAGATGGACTCCTCATTATTGATTAATTATATAACTAAAATGAAATGATTATTATGCAATTTGGGTGACACATGGGTTCTCATATGAATTCCATGTATGAACTCATTTGGTAGCTGGACAATACAGGCCCGAGTGGTACTTGGACTCCTATATAGACTTCCAAGGATTGAATCAAGAGGGAAGATTATTACATATAACCATGTGATACTTGGAGTCCATTATATACTATAAATGATGGAATATGATGGAATACAATTTCATATTACATGAGTGACACTTGGGATCTCTTTATCAACTGCTAAGGGAGGACTGAGTGAGCGATATATTTATACCAAACCTATAGTGATACCAGGATTCATTTGAGGAATGAATATGATAGGCTTGTAGTATTATGGGTTAATAATACACCTATAGTGATATCTATGTTTAAAATTAGTAATTAGAAGGATGGACTTGGGTTTCCTTTGAAATATTAAATAATGTGATGATTAAAAAACATGGCTGCTAAGACAAAGCACAAGCCTGTATTTGGTCAGAGCCTTACATATTACCAATATACTTTTTATACACAACCTATTGAATATTATTTTAAAGGGATGCTTGGGATGTGATCCAAGTTCCATAACTTCATTATAAATTATATCATGAATGATTAATTATTCAAATATAGTCACCCTTATGCTGAAGAAGGTTGAAGAGGAAGAGTGTTCCATGGGAACCTGGACTTATGCGGGTTATTTATTATGATAATTAATTTCTCGATTATTTATTACCTATATGATTTTTATCATATATTCATGGATTGGATGGAATTAGACACCATTGGTGGTATCCTCCTGATTTTATCTCACACCATGCTCAGGATTCCTTTATGGTACCCAGAAAGACATCAGGGATGTAGGTAGGGATATGGGAAAGCAAATAGTTGTTGATACATGATAAATTTTACCATAAGAGTAGGGGTGAAAAAGACCAAGCTATGGATCATGATGCTGTTTGGAGATATCATTTTTGGTATTTTTGGATCCTTTCATATACTTGTATGTATGTATACCTATTTCCATGTCTACCTATATTTTTAATTTTTAATGGCTTTCCATGATCATCATTTTGTATATGACATGATGGATGTGATTACCTGGTTATTATAAATTGGATGCTCATTCTTTTGTTATTTAGTAATCTTTATATTCTTATTCTATTAATTATTATTATCATACCACTCTGCTACACTCTGATCATGATGGTATGGTCTCCCCACTATTCCACCATGGACTCTTAATGCAAGGTGGTATCCTCTAGCATATGGAGATGCACCCTTGAGGTTATGTGACAAACTGGGTTCATTTACTTTTGATTGAAATGGGTCCATGACATCACAAAACCATTTTATAAGATCAAATATGTATTTTATATGTGACATTTTAATTTAAAAAAATGCTTGTTTCAATATCGAAACTCAAATTTTATATTTTAGAACATAAATAATATTTTCTCAAAATTTTTTTTTAATAAATTTTACATTTTTATTTTGAAATTAAGTTTTATCATTTCTATAAATTTAATCAAATGAAAAGGATTTGAGATTTAGAATAAATGGTTCCAAATTATCTAATAAGACCAATTTTTATTTTGGCATAAAAACTAAGATACCTTAAGTAAATTTGTTTTACCAAGGTAAAATATAAATTGGTTAATGTAATAATTCAAGAGTTAAGGGGATTGAAAGATGATAAAAACATGTCTATAATATAGTGGGTGAGGTGTGGATACAACTTATCTCTTCCCCATCTATTATTACTATAATTTGTATCCAAATTTTATGTTTAATACGTTCTCCCTTTATATAAAGTTGAAAGTGATATTCCCATGTGGATTGTACCGTCACCCTGAGAGGGGGGGGGGGGTGAATCTACAATGACCAAATTTTACTTATTATATTCTAGTTAATTTTTTTCTTTTTTATAGTAAATCGAACCTTTATTATTAGTTATGTTTATTTGGATATTTAGATAGCCTTTCTCATTGATTTATTCTTATACCGTGCAAATGATATAAGGTAAAGAATACACATGTATTTTTTTTAAAGGTTCAACGTAGGTTTGATAAAATACATCCTTACCATAGAGACTCATGTTGAATAATGTATTCTTCCACCAAAAATATTTTCATCAATTAAAATAAAGGGATACATATATTTTATCTCATAGTTGTGCTATCACCTAAAAAACTCCACCTATCCCATGATATAATATTTTACCAACTCCCTTTAGTTACAAAAATTTCTTATCTTTTAAAAAAATATAATATAAAAACTTGAAAGTAAATCAGGAAAAAATAATCTAGAAAACCACCATCCAATAACTCTATTTGATGCACCTATTTTTTCTTCTATTATTAATCTATCCAATTAGCCTCACATTATATTTGGTATTCATATATATATTGAATATTGAATAAATTCCCCACCAATTAGTACCCCTGTCTGAATAAAATTTATCCGTTATACCTACAACCAAAAAACATCTATCCGATGCCTCCAATATAAATACTCATTCTTGTACACCTATGATCACTACCTATATCCATTTCCTCTTATTAAATCAAGTTTTTTCTTGGTTGGGAACTTATGAAACTCATAAATATTTAGCACTTCTCTTTACCTTTTCATATGTACAATGTTACTACCATCAGTACATACTCCACTTTATATAGGTATGTCTCTAGGAAAAATAGTGGGAACTCAAATATGTTTTCTCTCTAAACTAAAATAAAAATTTATATCTTCCCACTCATTTAAAATATTCTCAAAACATCTCAACTATTATATAATATTTTTGATGATTCATGAAAACTCTTGCATCCACAAACTTATTCAATCTTCTTTAATATCATTATCAAGATACTTATTTAAACCTTCTTATCTTTTAAAGATAACATAACTTGAAATACCAACACAATATTTTCATCTAAAGGGATTTAAAAAATCATATAAAGATCTGTATTACTCCCTTTAGAATATGTTTTACTAATGAATTGATTAATAAATCCTCTATTTGATGACTATATCTAGGTCAATTTCAATTGATGATTCTCTGTTCGGTAAATCATCTTTCCCAAAACTACGTCGACCGATTGAATAGGCAATATAAAATCATATATTATTTGACCAATTATGTTTTACACAACAAAATATAATAATACTTTATATTCCTTCTATTATCAACAAGAAAACCTCATCATAGGGTTTGTAAATGTTTTATCGATGACATCGCAAATGTGCATCTAACGTGGTTTGTATGATGTGTTGGTATGTCTTTTTAGAGTCACTATACTTTATATATAACTTCTTTCTCAGTTCAAAAACACTCATTCTAGAACATATTTATGGAATTATCCATCATATCAAATCATGTTCGTCTATCCAATGTGTTTTTGTTCAATGTATATTTAAATAATTCTCCTGACTAACAAAAATCATCTCGGTAACTCCTTTGATAATCTTCCTTCTTCAATAGATGATCATTCTACACCCCTAATCATTTGTGCTATTATAATTTTCCATCTAATAGAACACAAGATTAATCTTAGTCTATATACAACTTTGTCTTCTAGATATACCTTATCATTTCTCTAGCTGTTGACTTCATAAATCCTCATGATATGTAACTCCTTGAAATTCGGTCTGATGGAACATTAGTGAACTCCAACTTCTATGATATTTGATTTACTTATTCCAGCATAAAATTAAACCTTTACATTGGTTAATATTTTTAAATATATATACAAACATGCCTTATTATAAATGGAAACCATTTATATCATACAAAACATTGTCTGATGGACTCAATTTGGTAGCCTCTAAATAGAAGCATACTACTTGACTTCATAACATTAAAATTCACATAGATTTTAAGAGATTATTGTCCATATAAAATTCATATAAACTATCTATTTAGTATACACTAGTCATTGTCCTTGAACCCTATATATATGATAATTATTTCAATCATCACCACATTATAGTTTTAAATTTTTTACATCAGCAACTAAATCTTAATAGATTAATATTTAACTTCATCCACTTTGTTAAAACTCATAAAAACTCAAAAAGAAAAATTTATTATTGTTTTACATCTAGTAAATTTAATCCTCTCCCATATGGAATATTTTTCATATATTATCATAAAATTTATACAACTATTTCCTCATACTATGATTTTCATACAATTTTACCTCTATCCGATCACGTAAATTTAGTGATCTGATTATGGTATTCTTGATCCATTACCATCATTCTAGTAACCTTAATCTCCATCTTTGGACTAAATCTTGAATGACGAATATCTTAATTATGTTAAGAACATTGAGGAATGAAATGACATCATCTAAAATTGTAAGGAAAATTTCTTAACATACCTAAGGAAAGTTTCTTAAATTTCTTAAGGAATTATTCTTAACCATATCCATCAAACCAAACTTCATTATTTTAATTATGATGTTTTTTATTCAGGATAAATTCCTTTATAATTATTCTTCAATAATATTATTTATTGGTACTAACTTCTTTAATACCAAATATCATAGATACAACTTCTTCATCTTGAAACTATTCTCCTATTTATGGTAGTATAAAAATACTATAAACTTTCATTATGAACTTTAAAATTTAACATACTTATTTAATTGATAAAAACTATTAAAAAAATAAATAATAAATCAACATCATTATCTAATTGGAAATTCACCACCCTTTGTATTTTATGTTAATACATAATTCCATTTAAATTCAATGTGATATTTCTCCCCTTATTTAAAATTAATTTAAATTCTCAATATTTTCTCAGAGCATTAAGTGGGGGAAATTTTTTTTCTCCCCATTAATGATATAAACTTTTAATATCATTTGTTAAAATTTTTTGGGGGAGGGAATAATATTATTCACACATTTTATTCTTCACATATTTTCTTCTATAAAACCATGTGTAAACACTAAAATTATTAAGAGAATAAGAGAATCAAATTTGTAGAACCAACAATCCTAAAATCAATGAACTCTATGTCTACATGAGTCATGATTGTCTAAAAAATAAATAGTGACCAATTCATACATTAATTTTTTCTATGAATTTTTTTATGTAATGGAATTTCTTTAAAAACTTCTTTGAATTAAAAAATTAATCTGATTTTTATTCAAATAACTTTCTTACATCCATATTTACAAATTTATCAAAAAAATTTCAAGAAAAAAAATATAGTTTCTCACCCTCTATATGATAATATATACTTCTTCATCATAAAAACATTTTTCAGTACAGAATTTTTACGTCATTTTATATTATGAAAGCAAAAGTATAAAAAAAATACCATTATTATGACATCATCTATCAATATTCCCGAGTTTTTATGTCCAGTTTTGGAACACCATTATTGAATTGAATGAATTTATAAAATACCTTATAAATATTCTAGAAAAAAGAACCAACATAATATTTATGATTTCTAACTCCCCCTGAACAACATCACTTTTAATCCCCTTTGAAAATTTAAGCTCATTCAAACAAATGATGGAATAAGGTGGATCTTTATTATCTTACTTTTAAATTTCAATGTAGGTGAGGAAACTCTATTTTCTTTAGATTTATTTATTCCCTAACCCTTGATTTTCTAGAAATTTATCTTTTTGGGTAACATGGGTTTATTATCCTTAATTTCTATTTCAACATTTAGTGGTGGATTATTCTAAGTAGAAACTAGTAAATAATGTTCTTTTTTATTATTTTATTATTCTTTAAACCTCCTTTATCTCTCTAAATATTTTTCCAAAAACTGTGAAAACCATCCGAATGTGTTTGACTTTCATCTCATACTAATATTTCCTTAAAAGACCAGGTTTTCTTTTTAGTAACTACCCATTATTATTTACATAATTCTCCTATCATAGTAAGGTTTTCATGAAATTCAAAATAGTTTGGATAAGTAACATTAAACTTCCACACAACTTCTTATTTAATAGTATTTTATAATTCTGAGGTAACTCATGGTGTACTTAATCTTCTTTATCAAATATTTTTTTCCAACTTTCAAATATTCTCATGTATTTCTCATATTGAATGAATTTTCTTTTTAAAATTGTTTCTGTGGTCTTTAATATTCTTAGAAGGTTTATAAATATGCATGAAGTAGCCTTTTTATCTATATAAGTATCATATTTTTTTCAGTACGATATATTAAGAAACTTTATTCAAGGGTTTAAGATTCTTATTTACTTCCTTTTTCTTTTACCTCAAGGTAGACCTAAAATCAATCTTCCTTACATTTTATTTCATATTTTGTGTAATTTTTCCTTTTTACTACATGTTCTGTTCTTGGTGAAATTAAACGAATAATTTTCTTCATCATTGACATTTAATCCACAATTCTCACAAAAATCATCAAGATATATACATCTGTTGGATGTCATAGGATCTTTATTATTGTTTAAATGTCGAGTAAACAGAGCTCATTTTCATTTTTTTATTTTACTTTTCTACCCATTTATTTTTTATTTATCTGTTCTTTGTAACTTGGAAAATTGTTCAAAAAATTGATATCCTTGGGTTTAAACTTTCGAAAGTACCAAAAACAATCGATAAACCTAGGATTATATTTCTATATTGTATTTTGACCGGTGTAAACATCTACAAATACTTGTTTATTTTGGATATTAACATTCTTATTCTAGGTGTCTATTAGTGAAATCTTTCCATTTTCTTTTATTATATCCACATTTTTATTAGAGGGTTTTCACCTTTATTTACCCACTTTTATCCAGAATAATAACCTACAGAAACATTATGGGAGTTAGTGCAACTGATTCATCAGAGTGTCATGTTACATTTTTATTCATCTTATACAAAGATGATACTTTCATATAATTTATATTATTGGAATGATTTTTTCATGATTCAAAAATTTCATTTTAAACTTTGAAAAATATTATTATTTCATCAATATGTGAATTTTCATATTGATTATCATATATGTTTCTCAATATTAGTACTTTCTAAAAGCATTTTGCATTTATTTTCTTCTTTTTATTTTCAAGACTGCTCATTTTGTCTTCCTATAAAACTTATAAATTCTATATTTTAACCCATTAACCTTATATATCTCCTTAAAGGAAAGGTGATGATACTTTAAATTATTTATTTTATATCTAATTGAGAATTATTAACAAAAAAAATCCCCAATGAGTATTAGTGAAAGGAGTATTTATTTACAAACATGTGTTAATAAATGTTCTTCACATAAATTCCTATGAATATCTTCTACCATAAAAGTAAACTTTTCTTCATAAAAATCTTATTATTTTTCCTTAAGATTGTCAAGTTTGGTGAATGTTTCACACATGTTTTTATTTAAAAAATTTTATTCACACATTTTACTATCATCCTATTTTGATTATTCAAGTTATTTGAGTATTCTATATTTATTAACTGACTAAGAGTTCTTGACTTGAATAGTATATTCAAATTCATGTACTCTCTCCTTATGAACTTCCATAATAATGTAATTATCACAAAAAATTCTATAAAAAATTTACTCTACAAGGTTTAATTTTCCCTAAGTGCATAAAATAGTTTCTTCCTTACCATAAAAAGGTTTAGTGAGAGATATGAATTCTATAATCTTCATTCCAAGTGATTTATTTATGTCATAGAGTTTTTATTTTAGCAACAATATTTCCATCTATTATCCCATAAAATTTGAAAGTGTATATGCTGTAACTTTAATTGGAACATTTTTCATGTATGATATGATTTTAGGGTATAAATATTGAAATTTTCCTCTGAATCTTTGTTTTAGAGCGATTCTTTCAAAGGATCAATTTTCTTAGATTCACTAAAATTATTACTATAATCATTAAATTAAGGTGGTGGTGGATCTTCTTTCTATTGGTTTTGAGAGGATAACTTCTTATTATTTTATGCATATTTGTTCTTCCATTCTTCAATGTTTTTTCTAAGACCTTCATGTTTCTACTAATAGAGATAACTTATGTAATTTTCATCTTAGGATTTATTTTCTTAACTTCTAGATAAAAACCTCTTCATGTTCTAGAAATATTCAATTCATATTAAAAAATTGAATATAACAAGGAAAAAAACTACAAATAAAAATAGAGAAAATTATGCCACTAATACCAACTGAGATTCCCTAGTAGATTGTGCAGTCACTGTGAGGGTGGGGGGGGGTGAATCAGTAATGATAGACATTTATCGATTTTATTCAAATTAAACTTTTTCATTATTATTTTTGATAAAACCTATTTTATTAGATAATATGTATGAATAATTAAAAAATCCTACTAACTACTTTACCCTTATACTCTATAGATGATATAAGGGAAACATACACATGTTTTTTTAATAAAGTTCATCCTTAGTGTTATAACATACACCCTTCCCATTAAAAATTCCCATCAGTACATGGATTCTTCCACTAATATAGTTTTCATTAATTAAAAGTGAGGAGTATTTATACTACATCCTATAGTTCATATATATCTCAAAAATATCCTCCTGTCTCCTAGTAGGATATTGTATTAACTCCCATTAGTTATACAATTTTCGTAAATTTTGAAATAACAAAAGATAAAAAAACCCTAAAAAAGTCATGAAAACATTATTAGGAAAATCTCTATCCAATAACTCCATACGATGTGACTATATTTAGTTTTAATCTTCATTCATTTTATATTTCTTCTTACATTATGCCATAAGTTTCTTCCAGTATGCCTCTATATAGTTCACCTCGAATCAATTCCTCTGTGACCGATACTTTATCTGGTAAAACTTTTCCATGGTACCTATGTCCAGAACACCTATATCTGATTTCGTTGATCAGAAACCTCTTTCAAGTACACCTCTAATAGGTACCTATGTCTAGTGCCTATTATTAAACCAACTATTTCCTTGGTTTGAAACTAATTATTCTTGTAATTATTCATCAATTCACTTCATTCATTCATATTGAAAGTGTTAGAATGTTATGTACATAATCCCCTTTATATAGGCATGCATCGAGGAAAAAGGGAAATAACTCAAATATGTTTTCCCACTCAACTCAAATCCCAATTTTTATGTTCCCACTCATTTAAACATAACTAGATTCATCTAGAATCTAATATAATATTCATTAAACTTCATAATACCATAAAATCTGAAACTTTCTTCAAACTTCCTTGAACTCCTTATTAAAAAACTTCTTAAAAATATATGACCTTATATAGATAACATACATTTAAACATTATGTCAAGAACATCATATTAAGTGCATTAAAAATCTTATAATTCTCATCATTACTTAATTTGACAATTTTTTTTGATGAATGAGTAATGAACTCCTAAATATGGTGATTGTTCTTATTTTCGATGAATTTGATGTTTCTATATCTGGTAAATAACCTTTCCAAAAACTAATTTAACTGATTGAATCTTCCAAATGAACTTAGATCTTATTTGACCAATGATATACATATAACACATCTTCTAAAAATAATTCATTTCATTTTGATCCACAATGACTTAAATTATTCTAGGTATTTATAAATATCTGGCCTATGACATCACAAATATTCATATGACATGGTCTATCTAAAGTGATGGAACTACTCCATATGGTCACCCTACCTTAGTTCTAACTTCATGATCAGTTAAAAATAACTTATTATATTAAATATTTGTGAAAGGTTCTTTTTGAGGAAACCATTTTAAACTATCTGATGTTTTTCCATCCAATTAATCTTTGACTAATGATCTCAACTAAAAAAACTCAGTGGCATCTCTCCTTTGATAAATAAACTTATTAAATGTATAATAATTTTACTATACTGATCAAGGGGTCTTTAATAACTATAAATATAATATAAACAGTGTTTTATTTCAGTATTTATACTAAATTCACTTCTAGGTACACTTTCCCATTTCTTAATCCATTGACATCATAGATCCTCATCAGATATAAATCCATAAAATTTTGTAGAATGGAAAAAAATGAACACTAGAACTTCTAATATTCAAATTAATTCATCAATTGAAACATCAAAAAATTCTATCCATTTATATTTTTAAATATCTGTATGAACATGTGTTCTTCTAGAGGGACAACAATTATATAATACAAAACTTGGTATGATGGATATTCATCTGATGGACTTGATCTGGTAGCCTCCAAATAGAAACACACTCCTTGACATCATAACATTAAAATAAATACATATTGTAATATAATATTATTTAATTAAACTTCATATAAACTACCTATCTATTATACTTGAGCTCTTGGCCTCTAACCATGTATGTCTGATCACTGTTTCAATCTACAACACATCGTTTTTGGAAATTTTTACATCAAAAAATGATAATTCATATATTGATCTTTGAATTAATACACTTTGTAAAAACTCATAAAAACATAGAAAAAAATTATTCTATTTTTCAACTTGTAACATCATCTATTACCCACTTGGTAATATTGATCGTATAGCAGTATGCATATTGTAAAATTATTTTCAAAAAACTAAAATCTTTAAAAATATGCACCTCTGTTTGACAACAACTATCTAGTGATTTGTGACCGGTATTCCCATCATCCCAGAAACCTCTATATACCACTTTAGACTCAATATTTAATCATTAATATCTTAATGATGTTAGGAAATTTTAATAATAACATAATAATGTCTGAATTTGTAATGTAAATATATTATTATCCAAAAGGATAGTTTTGTAATATTTATAAGCAAAGTCTGTTAACCTTGTATAGAAACCCAACCTTCACTATTATAATTAAAATGTTTTTTACATTGGGGTAACTTCTGTTTTTATAGTTCTTCAATATTTAAATCTTCTAGTACTTTCTTCTCTAAATAAAAATGTTACAGACAGTACTCATGCATCTTAAAAACATTATCCTATATATAGAAAAAGAAAAATACTACAAACATTACATAGTAACCTTTTCCTAAATAACCTCACATTAAACTTCAATATTAACTTGAAAAAAATATGGACTATATATACAACAAATAATAATAATCATCAGATAGGAACTTAAAAAATAATTACAAAAATATCATTATCACTACTTATAAAAGGGTTTTCTCACCATAAATTCATAGAACTCATAAAAATATGGTTTCTCCAAAACTATACCCTTATTCCTTATAATATAATACTCTTTCACTTTTTATTCTTTTGGTAACAAGATATTATTCTATGCCTTTCATTTCCAGGGGATCTTCCAATGAAATATCAAAGTTCTCAATGAGTCTAATTTGTTTACATTAATTAATTATTTTATGTTTCTATTTTTCTAATCTTGAAATACATAAGTAATAAAATCAATATTTTTTACATTCTAATTTTTTTTATTCTCTGTGAAAAATAATTAATAACATTTTCCCCTTTTCATTAATAAAAAAACCATCATTTGTGTGTTGTGTGGACTACTGCCTCCATGATGCAACATGATTTTTTCCTCCACTACCTTACAAGGATAGTCTAAAAATGGGAATTTAATAAATAATTAGTATATTTATATCATTTTTATGATTCTGAAACATTAAACCATATAACTCCTTTCTCTTATTCTATGGAAATTGAAATCATGAAACATGTGTACATGTGGAGGACTACCTCTATAGAATGAATGATTTATATATTTATTTTCATCACCACTTTAAATGGATGACAATGAGGGTGGTATTAAATGATAAATATTATTTTTATGATATAATTAAGGTTTTGGTATCAAATATTTTATAACCTATTAATGACGTGATCAACAAACGATTGTCCTTAAATTCATTATTTAAAGTAAGGGAACTAAGAAGAAAATGATCTATTCGTTCTAAGTAATGAATTTATATACTTTAAATTCTATTTATAATTAATTAAAATTTTGAAATATCACACTAATAAACACTTAATGATATCAATATTCATAAATTATACTCATATTACAACTAAACCACCTCACATTCATTTAATAATCATAGTAGGTTCATGTTTGTACTGATTTGAAAACCTACTTGAATAATCCTTTAAATTAGTGTCATGAATGAATAGGAGAACTTATTTACTGGTATAATATATAATAAATATGTAAATAAATTTTTTTGGTTTTTTTGAGGTTATATCAACATTTAACTCATTAATTAATAAAACACCCTTAATATATTAAGAAACATCAAAACGTGCTCATCGCTGATTTCATCCTCATGGATCACAACAAAAAATACAATGAAATAAAATTATTGAATTATAAAATATCATAGAAAATATAATCTATTACCTTAAATGTTATATGGATGATTTAATTTGGGAAAATAATATTTAAAAACACCACTTTTATGAAACAAGTTCAATGATATAAATATTCACACACCCAGTGTTTAATAAAGGTAATCAATAACTAATATATATATATATAATGATTATCAATGAGGATTATAACTGGTTATAGTTATAAATAATTTTATTGATTATGTATTTAATGAATTTAATATAATTATTCATTACATTTAGTGTATGTAAAGAATGAAGCTGGACCGAGGTAAGAGTTTTTATCACAAATTCATATCTTTAAGAAATGTTTGGTATTTTTTACTTAATTTAATTAATGTGGTGTATATACTACCTATTTGAGATAAAATATCATGATATATCTTTTATTCAAGGTATTTTATGTTCAATTACAATTCCATTCCTTCAAGGGGTTTTGATTAAAATATTTCTCAAGCAATAAGGGTTATTTGTCACAAATATTAATTCTTTGAGACATGACTATTTTATGAAATTTGTTTTCAATTTAATGGTGTATTAAATAAAAATTGATGTCTATTTAAAGAATAAATTTTTATCCATTATAAATACTAATTAGAATCATTTCAATTTCATCAAAATAATTTTTACTGAATTTGTTTCCTAGTTGTAAATGGTTTTGGAAACTCAGTTTTCATTAATTGAGTTTTCACTATCCTCTTGGAATAAAATTTTGGTAATTATACCAATTGATTTTATTTTGTGGTATTATGTTTTTTTCTATGAATTTATATTTTTACCACATATTACACTATTTTAAATATTTCATGCTTCATAAAATCTGGTTTTTACAAGGGATATTAAAAATTCAAATCTCCTAACATTGAGTTATATTATTTCATCATGACCTTATTTCTTGCATGGTTGTGATATTACACACTAAAATTTTATTATATGGTAATTTAATTTACCCAATGGGAAAAAATATATCTTTATATAGAATAAAGTTTTATTACTCCTTTTATAATGTGTATTTTCAGCAAAGGTATTTTCAAAATAATAGAGAGGGGTTTTCATTTAAATTTAACATATTATATCTTCCTCTCCTCATTTATCTAAGATAAAAATTATGTATTTTCAATGAACCATTATTGGTGATTCATTTTTAAAGGATAGGTATTCAAACGTTTTCATATAACATTTTCTAATGTTAACTTAGAAAGTGACATGTAATTTTTTTATTTCAATGTTAAAAATGTTTTCTAAAAGATATTTTAAATTTTCACTTCTATGTAAATTATCATTTTTTAAGGATTAACCTAATGAGTTTTATGTTTTATAATATATATATATGTTATCATTTAGGGAATTGAACTCATGGTATCACGGAATTTGATTTCTGATCCCTTCATTTTTGATACCATTTGAAACATTCTTTTTACGGGGGTGTTTTTCATTTATGTCAACAAAATTATATGATTCCATATCATAATGGGTTTATAATCATTTAAAAAATTATATATTATATATATGGATATATTATGATCATGATTATTCTGGTATTGACTTATATGTAGACAAATTTCCCTATACAGTGTGTAGATCTCATTTTATATAGTTCTGATTGGATAATGTTCACCTAGAACGAATGTTATTCTAATTACATTAGGAAAAATTATTGGTGTACTGATTTTTTTATTCCAATATGGATGATTATTGGAAAGTTAACTATTTAATATTTGAACATCCACCTTATTTCTCTACATGGTTAATGATCAGGGTATCCTTTTTATTTACATGGGTAGAATTATTAGTGTATCGTTTATTATTATTATTATATGAATTTTATTGGAATGTCAAATATATATTGTTTAACCAACCCCCTTCTTTATTAGGATGAGTTATGATCATGTTTTACCTTTTATTAACATGTGATTATTTTTGGATTTATTGATGATTATTTACTTCCAACATAGGTTGATTATGTATTGACATTAAATATTATTCACTATTTGTATAACATTATTTTTATTAAGTATGTGGTTCCTTAAGGAATGATATTAAATGTATTGTTGACTCTTATGGTGAATGAATTAGACTTAATTGGGTGATATATATGGATCAAAATTATATTTCTCTTTAATTTGTTGATAGGTCTTTTGAGACCAAATTGGCTAGGTTTTGGGGTATGCCTCTCCCCATAATTGGATAATATCTTTAAATAAGACCTTGATAGTAGGTGTTTGATGTCTAGTGTTATGAATTCCATTAATATGAGATCAGTATTATTGATATAATTTTTTATATTTATTTTCATGGATACAATATTCTCTCAGTTTGAAGTTCATTATAGATTAATATTGTTTACACATTCCATCCATAATATTTATGTCATATTTATTCCATGATTAAATAAGTTTTATATTTTCCCTCACTGATCATTTGTGTAACAGTTCACCCCGGATCACTTTATGAATAGTTGAAGGACTAATAGACCCCATGACCTTAGACATGCATTGAAAAATAGTAGTGAATATCGACTGGATGTTGGGGTATAAGATAAAATTATGGAAAAAATATATCCCCATATCAAAGTGATAAATAATAAACAATAACCAAATATCATTAATAATTATTGAAATCAGAGTGTATTGGAATAAATAAAACATCCATCAATAATACATAAAATGTGTTAAGGCTATAATAGCTATGCTATACGTTCATTGAACACTCGCTGGGTAGCTTATATATAAACTAGTACATAAGAATAAAATAAGATTAATTGGATCTACAAAATCCATAAGACATATCTCTTCCCAAACATATTTCATCCAATAAGCTATCATGCTTGAACAATCTAAACAAGGAATTAGCATAAACCCATTCCTATAATAATCACGTGAGAGAGTCTTAGGTACCCACATGCTACATAGGGCTGATTAGGGTGTGAGTACATAACACAGTAGGGCTCCACCAACACAGTTAGTTACTAATCATCATATGTCATAATATGTGCGTGTGACATGCTCAGACGGAATAAATAAACATCCTATAAAAAATAAATAAATTACTATTGATCCATTGGTCTGTGACCTTGATCAACCATACCTTATTCGACTATTATCAAGGTGGCTCAAACAAATTCTAAAATACTATTCATCCAAAGTAACATGTGGGATCTAAGCCCTTCTTAGCCCTAGCCAAACCTCCTTGACAGGGAGATCTATCCCACTATACCCCTTTCATGTGGTCTCTAAATCCATGACATACCCTATTATATATTCTAGACTCTAAGGATGAGTACTATGATATCCCTATCATCTATGATCCTAATCCAAGTAAAACCCTATCATATCCTAACAACTCTATGGATGAGTCCAATAAAAACTCAATAATATTAGATCCCAATCCAAGGTAGCCCCTATCATATCCTCAGGACTACAAAGACGAGGCTCCTGGAAGCCCAATTATAAAAGCTATTAATCCATAAAATATCCTATCATATCCCCACAAATTCAATGATGAATATTGTGATAAAATTATCATCCAAACTCTTAATATAAGGTAGCCCCTATAAAATCTTCATGAACTTGAGGATGAGGCCTGTGATGGAACATACAATGTCATAATATAAGGAATCCATTATCATATCATCATTGGGATGAGGTCCACACCATCCCTAAAAAAATATCTTCTATTCCATGGAATCCCCAGTACCTAGCACCAACTCCATGGAAGGTCCAACCAAATCCATCTCCAAAACTTGGAATCCTCTCTATATAAATAGATCCTATATTGAAATCCCCAATATATCATACATACCCAAAGGGAACACTCCATAAATATATAATTCACAAGGACACACTGAATCCCTGTGCCCATCATCACTATCCATAGCCCTTTGGACTCATCAGTTTGGAAAAAATTCCATATTGGCACAAGTTACTATCTTTCATACACACAATCAGGTCCAGAATATTAAAAAGATCCCATTGGGGCTCCTCTGGTCAACTAAATGGATATAATTTACTTTGAGTCCTTATTCTCAAACATGGCCTTAGTTCAACACCCAACGCTCATAGGACGTCACATCCCATGACATCATCAATATGGTATCATGGCCTCACATACTACCTGGGGTCTCAAAACAAAGGAAACAACCATGAGATGGGCCATGACCCATCTCTCTCTTCAAGGTCATGCTTGGTCAGTCCTCTCAACTTACCTAGACTTGGTTTGCCTAAGGTCTGCCCACCCAAGCCTAGTCACATCAAATACAAGAGGAACACCTATCCTGTCCTCACCTAAATGAGTCCAAATATCTCTAAGACTTTAAAGGATGGTCCTCTATGGCTTACAGGGACTACTATCACTAGAAAACCATCACCTATTTTCTAGAGGTGTCACAAGCCCCTATAAGTGGGATAAAGGGTCTTAGTTTGTTTGGACACACCTCTCATGAGGTTTGGAGGCCATCCAGTGTTTCGCAGTCTTGTTCTAGACTACCAATAGTGTATGAAACAATCTATCACATAAGGGTTATTTGTGACCCTTAGTTCTATTTCATTACACTTATAACTTTTTTATCAAATTTAATCATTACATTTAAATAAAATAGGTATTTTATTTAATTGAAACATTCAATTTAAATTAAATAAACCATCGATTACAAAGGTCCTCTATTAAAGTGACAATCAAACACATCACATGACACATAATAATAAAACATAATTCCATAGAGAATTTACATGAGAACATATAATTTTAATTTTTTTGTCCAATTTATCACCGAGGGATAGTAGTTGGTGCTAAAGCCCATCCAAGATAATATTAACTCTTGCTTTATCAACCAATCCTGTCTCTACATACCAAAATAAAAAATCCTACCAATATACAAAAATAATTAATTATTATAAATTATAATTTATTATTTAATTTAAACCAAAATGGAAAAATCATTGGAAAGCTCACCAAGATCCTCCATTTCACTAAAACCAAGACCAACTGACTATAAAAGGTCTATCACACCCCTAGATCACCAATTTGGGTGAATGAATTAATAGTTGAAATTGAAACCATAATCAATTTAATTTAATTTAATTTAACTAAATTTATAAGTTAAATTATATGATAAAAAACCTTGGTCGAAACAGTTTCTGACAATAAGTAGGAAACCTCATGAGATTCTCTCTTTATAAGTAGTGTGAAATCACCTTCACCCTCAGTCGATTCCACCATTATCTGGTGAAATTGACACCAAAACCAATATAAATCTATAGGAAATCATATGTAAATAAAGTGGAATAAAAAAATAAACTAAAATAGGCAATATTACTTCAATTCATCATAAAAAAACACCAAACGTCACCCCAAATTGAAAGGGAATAAAATATGGAAAGAGGGAGGGAAAATATTCCATGAAATGGACAATCCTGAGCCCCCTTCTAAGGTAAATCCCAATATCCTTGACAAAAAATTGAAATTCACCCATTAGAAGGCCCCAAAAGTGGCCCTATCTTCCAAATGGTGGTCCCATAGGCTAGCCACCATGAGGACCTTGGAGAACTGATGGTTACAATATCCTACAAGGATTCTTTCTACTATAAACCAATGTTAAGTGGCATAGACAACAAAGGATTTTTTCATCCACTAGATGACCAGGGGTGTCCTACATCCATGGCCACCAAAACCACCTTGGCATCTTTTGTACCCATAAGATACCTCCTGAGAATTATTCATAATCTAAAATCATTCTTCAGAGGGGTTTTAAACACTGAAAAACATCTCTGAATAATGATTTAAAATTCATGCTATCCACTAATTCAAAATTCAAATTCACCTTCAAACAGATGTATGGACATGGGGTTTTATAAAACCCATTATTTATTACTTCTCATCCTCCAAAAGTCTTGATGGGAATATAAACACTACTCCCGACCTGTCTCGATCATTAATTTCCACTTAAACCAATGTGCTCCACCTCTAAATTCCGAACTTTCTTATAAGTCACCACATTAAATGTAAGGCACATAAACAAGAAAAAATCAATCCAATGCTCATGGAAACAACTAAAGCATTGAGATAGTGTTTACCTAAGGCCCTCTTTCCCAAAATATTCATGTTTCATCATCCAATTTACCCTCCAGACTATGGTGCTCCCCACCATAGGTCATAGAATAAAATGGCCAATTTCGATCCATAGTGCCCCACCATCGAAATTGACAATGAAAAATGATCCTAGAGTGGACATGAAACACCTATAATGACTCAAAACTAATCATTATGGATCATGTATGATAATTTCACTTTCAGTTATCCATTATGATTAGAATCGGTTGAACACCAATAAACCGTTCTTAGATGTTGTGAATTTTCCTCGAAATGTCTGGTTTAATTCCATAAACACCCTTCTTTTCCAAAATGATGCTCTTAATGTGAAACAAAATTGACCATATATAATTTTATAGAGGAATGAAAATCAAACCACATGTGGTAAACTTTTTTGAAAATTCTGGGATTCTACCCTAGAAACATTATCAAACACCTGATCTCAATGCCCCTGCTCAAAGAGTCACCCCTAGATCATTTCAATATGATCACCACAATCCACACCCAACTCATGATGTAACACCATATTCAGATACCTATTCTATTGATTCCACATCACGATTCTCATGTCCACCAATGAATTTTTGATTTGAAAACTACTTCTAATGTCTTAATCTATCATGAGATCGACACCCATGTTCTAACTCCACCTGATTCCGTATCTAAATTATAATTGGAATTAACTGAGGAATCCTTTCATAATAAAGTCTATTTATCGACCAACATCATAATTATAAAATAATCTTCAGTTTCTAGTCTCACAGTTCGACATCCATTCTCATGTGATGGTAATACAACCATAGTCGACATCATGCTACCTACCAATGGAGCATTGAAGCTGTCACACTACCAAAATAAGTAATATATCACTAAAAACCCACACCCCATCTATCACTGGAAATGAAAACTGGTATGGACAACCCTTACATTACTGAGTTACACTAATAAATAGGTTTTACATACAAAAACACATTATTATATTCATAATACACTCTCACCATCCTATAAAAACATGACTAGGGTTCCTCTAAATCAACTATCTCCCCAACCAATCCAAATCCTACATCCAATCTACTATATTGGGACATTTAAAATTTCACAAAAATCTCAAGACTTAATTCCTACAAACATCTCCCTAGTTACCTTCATCCCTCAAACCACAACCATCTACTCAAGGATCAAGACACCTGAAATGTAGTCTTTTGAGTCACACTACAAAAAATACAAATTGATCTTGATCTGTAGAGACCCAAAGCTTGACGTACATGGACATTAAATTACTTTTACGGAATACTTAATACATAACAAACCCAGACACACAAGGACCGTAATAGTTTAGTGTCTTTGGAAACTCATAATTTAATCTTCTAATCATGGTGAAAGATCTTCATCATCTCCCATAAAGATCTTCCCCTTTTGATTTCCTTACCTAAAACCTTTCTTTAAATCCTTGGGAAATGAAAACATAAAAAGGTTGAGCTCAAATTCTCAGTAAGGGTAAGCATAGAGAACATAAAACAATCCATAAACATTTGAATGAAAAATCTTGAACATAAAACCTAAACATCAAAATCTTGAGCAAAGACATAAATCTTGGAAGTACGTAAGGAATATATCATAAAGGAACATCAATCTTGATAAAATATCATGGGAATAAATCATGTAATTGTGGAAACCATTAATTACTTTTAATTATTTCCATAGTAGCCAAGGCATTGCTGCCAAGACCATCTTAGTGGACAAAGTCCCTTTCTGAATCGAGTTCACTCCTCGTTCCAGTCCTGTATCACTGAACCGCATTAACTTACCATTACAGCCATGTCTATATCATGAGATATAAATCTTTACCCAATGTATTAGAGGGAGATATAGGTCCCACCAATCTCATAATGAAATCATTATTACTTGTGCCACAAAATAAACATACATCATTCATATTAACCCAACGAATAAAATGGGTTTCATAAACATGATCCCATCATAACATAATCAATATAAAAAATGGATATAATTTCATCATAAGAAAATTGAAACCATGTAAATCATAGGGACATTATACTTGAAATATACACATATGAAATAATTTCATCTTATATGTATAATAGTTTTGACAAAACTCTTGAAATGAATTCTTGAGGAAAATATCCTTTCTTCTTCTAAATCATTTTCTTTTCACAAAATGCCATTCAATTTTAAAAGAAAATTATTATGTTGAAAATAATCATGAAATATTGTATAGGAAGCTTCATATAAATAAGGCTTTATGAAACCATAAGAATCCGTTCATGCCGTATAAGTTAAAAAAAACATTTTCCTCATACTTTTGTCGGAAAAGTCAAAAAGTACCTCGTATGGTAAATAAAAAAAAGATTCCTTACATAGCTTGTAGTAAAAATCAAAAATGGGTAAAAAAGACTTTAACCATACATGAAAACATTTTTATAAAACTTGGACATGGATGATAAATATAACCCCAGTAAATACTTATGTATAAGCAATCTCGGATAGAAAACAATTGAGATTGCAACAATATCCCTTACCTTAGGTCTGATATGCTTCGTACGTATCCGAACCTCCTGTATAATGATTTAAATAATGTCATTGACTTATTAAAGAATCATATTCATTGTTATGATGTCATAAATGGTTCACTTATGACTTTATATTACCCGTTCATTTGTAAATTCCATGTTAAAGCAGCGTTTTGGGTAAAATCGTTTTATTTATTGTACGTATTTCGACTTGTTGCTCTTGATATTATTACTTATACCCTGTTTTAATTAATTCCAGAATGTAAAACATGATTTATATATAATATATATATATTCAGAATATACATATATATATGATAGATTGATAAATATAATGAAATACACCGTTCATGGAGATGGTAGGCCGTACGTACGCATGAACGCTGTTTTCGTTTCCTTATTGAATTGAATGGAATTAAGTAGATGACATACATATATATATATATAAATCCAGTATCATTATTATTTTATATATTTCATGATTACTTATTATATATACTTTATAATCATTCATGAATGGTTAACATGGAGAATGAATCTCATCGCGTCGTGGAGACGGTAGTCCGTACGTACGCACGAGCGATGATACCATTCCCATACTTGTGGAATTGTATTTAAGGATATGTGTAATATTTCAGAATCAATATAACTTTAAAATAATCATATAGTTATTTATTTACTCAATTATACCAATCCAAGTAAGGTGGTGGTCGAAAACAGATTCCACCACGACGTGGATACGATATTCCGTACGTACGCACGCGTAGTGATTTCATTTTCCGTAGGATGGATAGAAGGTGAAATAGGGTTGTTTCATATTTATAATAAAATATCAGTATATAATTAATACTGATGTTATTACTTTATAATGATACATCTAAAGAAGAATAATTTGAAGAAGAAAGAAACTTGAGAGAATCGGAAGAAGAGATTATCTCTTCTTCGACGCACCTCCTTTAAGCCTTCTCTTAAGGAAGTAGAGTTGGTATTTTGAGAAGCCAAGAAACTCCATAATGTTTATAGGGAAGTGGAGAAGAGAAATGGGTAGGGTTTGGCCGAGCATAAAGGCTAAAAATGGTGTGAAGAGAAGAGGGAAGGGGTGCCCTTTTTATAAGGGAGGAGAGGGGCACCTTTGAAAAAACTTAAAATATTATTTGATAATAAAGTAATATTCGGTTTTTAATAGCTCCAAATTGATTTATTTAAAAGCTAAGGTGGGTATGGGTAGAAAATATCTCATAAAATATAATTTAGAAATTTTTAGGTTTCTATTTTTACCTTATCATTTAGATTTAAGTTTAAGTTAAATAATTTTACTTTTACCATGTCTTCTTGTTTTCTTACACTATAAGGTTAATAGACTTACTATAACAAGACAAAATAACCCCAAGATGTTTATTATTAATATATATAACCTTATATAAGCCATTGGGCCGAAACTTAGATTTTTATGAATAAAATAACAATTAATAATATAATATTTTTTTTAAAAACTATTTTATGTCAATTTTGACACTATTTGGTACTTGATTTTTGTGAAAAACATAACAGCATGATTAGTTCGTAAAAAGTTATTTAAATCAATAATAACATGTCATATTAACCTATAAAATTAGTTTAATTCATAAAAAGTCTCAAATTACATTATTTGGGTATTTATAACATCAATTATGTTAATATTTCATTAAAAAAATAATTAATGCATCATCATTGTGTCATAAATAAATTAAATTATTTAATGTATAAAAATTATAAATAAAATACTATTATGTAGGAAATATTTTTATCTTTCTAATGAATATTTATAGTCTAATTTATCTTATGTATAACCCTATATTAAAAATGATTTAGTTATTAAACTTTGATTTTAACTATTTTAACCCTTCTTTAAATAAATTAATAATAAATGTCTTAATCTAATCCATGTGGACCTAAATGGTCATATTTTATTAATAAGGTTGTTTTTGGTCGAATTAAACTTATCCAATAGAATTAGGACACGTTTTAGGGTAATAATAATATCATTTTTACCCTTAATTACCCTATTTACTTTTAACCGTGGTAAATAAAAGTAAAAAGTTACTATTCACCGAAAATTATTTTCATCTCATTGAACCATATTTTAGTCCTTGATATTAACCGTGTCTCTTGGATATTTGAAATTCCACTCACAGAATCGGTAAAATTAAGTTTTATGTGAATTTCCAAATTATCCTAGGAGGTGGGTAAAAGACGGTGAAAAGTTCAATAAAATTTTTATATATCTAAAATTATTATAAAATGACTCCAATGAATTAGATTGAACTTATATAAGTATTATGTATCAATTTTTACCTAAAAAAATTTAAATAAAATAAATAATTATTTAAATAAAAAGTTGGTTTTTAAATAGAAACCTTGTGTTTTCAGTATTTATCAAAAATTGAAAGTTTTCAGAAAAATACCAAAATTTCACCCTAGTCTAATTTCGATATTCCGAATCCAAAAATGCACTCCATTTTGAAAAATAAAATTTCAAAAAGTGGGTATTACTATTCATAAAGGCTAGTTTATATAACATATCGTTGTTTAGTGAAACTCGGTATTGCGTACAACATACGCTATCGTGGAAGGTCGTGATTGCATGTAATGCAAGACAAGTCAGGGATGCGTGTAGCGCAAGATCCTTTTGGTGTAGCGTACAACACAAGACATCAATGAAATTAAAAAGAATATTTTTCATAAAATATCGGGGTGTTACATTCTACCCCCCTTAAAATGAATTTCGCCCTCGAAATTCTTCGGGGTTAAAAATAGTTTACTATTCAAAAGTTTTTTTAATAGAAACCCACATCGTAAAAAGGAATACCAAGACTTATCTTTAAAAAATAATGTATGAAATGTAATGGTTACCCAAATTAACTAGTCACTGGGTTTCCACGTAGGAGAAAATAGGTGAAAATATGGATATGGAAGAGAAATCTAACCGTCATGTTCTGATGGAGAGTGGTAGGGAACATGGCTATGAAAAAGCCAACAATCACAAAGCCATAAATTTGTGATGATCTAGGGTACCATCTGATTCATCGGATATAAGGGCACTAGGACAACATTTTTGGTTTTCAAGATCATTTCCCTAAAGTAAAAGAATTTGAATTAGGATAAATACTTACTTTATTTTGGTAAAATCTCACCGTTGTTCGTGCCTTGAACAATTTACACTTCATCACTTTAAGAAATGAAGGTGAATTTGTCTTTCGTGAAGTTTTAGCAGATCATGCGATAGAATGATAGGTCATTCCATCTGTCTCAAACATAAGTTAGCAAAAGTTATATACATAAGTCCATATATGGTGAGATTAATCAGATATGGTTCCAAAATAGACTTATACTTCATCTATCATCCTGCATAATAAAATAAAATTGTTTTATACTAACCAGGGACTTCCTGTAGGCTAGTGGTAGGCGATAAAGGCCTGTTGCACTTTGGTTGTGGGTTCGATTCCCACATCCTTGTCTGACGCGACGGGTTGTCGCCCGTCCTGCAGGTTGTCCTTTTTCTAAAACTATATTATTATAACATTACATTAATAATATCAAAAAAGTTATAGCCTTAATCAATACTAACTTATGTCCAACATAATCCATTCCAATCTTTAGGCTTATCCAAAATACTTCTGTCCAATCTTATAGTATAAGTAAAACGATTACTAGAAATGTCATCTACTGAGCATGTGAATACCATCATTTATCATATGATATATCTTGTTGGTCACATTCCAAACATGTGAATACCTTAATCATGTATTCTCTTGAAAAATGTATACCCATTGAACCTTAGTGAAAACATGAATGCTGTCAAAAGTTAACTCTTTCCTCATACCAAAATCCAAAAATTCTATATACTCAAGCCATGATATAACTTTTTCCTTATATTAGTCATGAGCTCATGAATACTCTGAAACATTTCATTTTCTCCTTATCCCTTTATTATGCACATATCATCTTCTTTCCAAAAATATCTCAATCACTTTCCATGGTTACTGGTACCATAAAATTATTGAAAACCACAATAAACCAATACATAAATATTCCAATATTCCATGATACTATATACAACATTATTTTGGAATCCCATTACATAAACACTTAATCATTCCACCACATTGTTGTCATATTCAACATTGCTAATAGTGATCGCATGTGACTTCCCATTGTCCTTTGACTTAAGTGGTTGCTCATGTCGATCATCATTAACCCTTGGATTAGGGCATTGATTAGCATAATTCCCCATTTCATTGCACTTGAAGCATTGAAGTGTTGGTGGTGCGTTCTCTACATTCTTTTCTTTATTCACATTATTAGCAATCCTTTTTCCATTACTTCGACACTCAGCTGCTCGATGACCTTATTTTCCATACTTAAAACATTTTCTAGTCCCTTTAAGACAGTCTCCACCATGCTTCTTTCCACACTTTGAGCATAAAGAAACATTCATCTTCTTTTCACCATTGTTCTGAGATTTCTCCTTGAACTCCATATTTCGTTTCTTGTCCAAACCATGAGATGGATATGTAACAACAACTTCTATTTCTACCTTGATAGCACAACGTAAAATTTCTTTATAGCTACTGAAGTCTCTTATATCTAATGCCCTTCGAAGACTTGGTTTTAAGCCACTGAAGAATCGATCAACTTTACTTTCAGGTTGGATGATAAATCCAGATACATACCTTGCAAGCCTTGTAAAGTTTGCTTCGTATATACCAACAAATTCATCATCCTTTTTCTTAAGCTCAAGGAACTCCTTTTCCATATTTGTTTGAATAATATGAGGGAAGTACTTACTGAAAAACAAGTTCTTGAACTCGTCCCATTCCATTGATTCAATTTCATCTTGGGCCCTTGTATTCTTAATTAGAGTCCACCACTGGTCTGCTTCACCTTCTAAATAGTAAACAACTAGAATGACTTTATCATGTTCTGAACAGAGAATTATTGAAAATATCTTTTCAATGGTACTGATCCATTGTTCAGCCATAATTGGATCAGAAGACCCATTGAAAGAAGGTGGACGTTGCCTCACGATGGACACAATAGAATATTGTTCCCTTCTCTGATCATTTATAAATCCAGAATGATTCATAGCTTGTGTAAGTATAGCAATAATATTTTTCACTCCATATCCCATCACATTTGGTTGTTTAGGAGGAGAATCATTGCATTGTCCTATATATTGATCAATACAGTTCCTTCGGGTTCCTGCCATCGTCTAAAACCCAAAAAGAATTGTGTGAGAGGAAAAAATCATGCTAGGGAAAACAACAAAATAAAGGGGGATTACCTTTAATATATAACATCTTAGGGTTAATTATTAGATTTTTACCATAATTCTAGGACTATAACCTATACTTATACTTAACCTTAGGGACATCCCTAGACATACCTTTGAAATATCTCTAGAGATCTCACTAAAGTTCTCACATCCTAGTTTCCAAAGGCTGACTAAAACTTTCCTCTGATACCAACTGTAGAGACCCAAAGCTTGACATACATGGACATTACATTACTTTTACAGAATACTTAATACATAAAAAACACAGACACACAAGGACCATAATAGTTTAGTGTCTTTGGAAACTCGGAATTTAATCTTCTAATCATGGTGAAAGATCTTCAACATCTCCCATAAAGATATTCCACTTTTGGTTTTATTATCTAAAAACTTTCTTTAAAACATGGGGAAAATAAAACATAAAAAGGGTGAGCTCAAATGCTCAGTAAGGATAAGCATAGAGAACATAAAAAAATCCATAAACATTTGAATGAAAAAGCTTGAACATAAAATCTAAACATAAAAATCTTGAGCAAAGACACAAATCATGGAAGTATGTAATGAATATATCATAAAGGAACATAAATCCTGATAAAATATCATGGGAATAAATCATGTAATTTTGGCAACCATTCAGCACTTTTTATAATTTCCAAAGTATCCAAGGCATTGCTGCCAAAATCGTCTTAGTGGACAAAGTCCCTTTCTGAATCGAGTTCACTCCTCGTTCCAGTCCTGTATCACTGAACTGGATTAACTTACCCTTCCAGCCATTTCTATCTCATGAGATATAAATCATTATCCAATGCATTGTAGGGAGATATAGGTCCCACCCATCTCATAATGAAATCATTCTTACTTGTGCCACAAAATAAACATACATCATTCATAATAACCCAACGAATAAAATGGGTTTCATAAACATAATCCCATCATAAAATAATCCATATAAAAAATGGATATCATTTCATCATAAGAAATGTGAAACCATGTAAATCATAGAGACATTATACTTGAAACAAACACATATGAAATGATTTTATCTTAGATGTAAAATAGTTTTGACAAAACTCTTGAAATGAATTCTTGAGGAAAATATCCTTTCTTATTCAAAATCATTTTCTTTTCACAAAATGAAATTCAATTTTAAAAGAAAAGGATTATGTTGAAAATAGTCATGAAATATTTTACAAGAAGCTTCATAGAAATAAGGCTTTATGAAACCGTAATAATCCGTTCATGCCGTATAAGTTAAAAAAACATTCTCCTCGAACTTTTGTCGAAAAATTCAAAAAGTAGCTCGTATGGTATATAAAAAAATATTCCTTACATAGCTTGTAGTAAAAGTAAAAAATGGGTAAAAAAGACTTTAACCGTACATGAAAAGATTTTTATAAAACTTTAAAATGGATGATAAATATAACCCCAGTAAATACTTACGTATAAGCAATCTCAGATAGAAAACAATTGAGATTGCAACATTATACCTTACCTTAGGTCCGATATGCTTCGTACGTATCCGAACCTCCATTATAATGATTTGAATAATGTCATTTACTTATTACAGAATCATATTCCTTGTTATGATGTCATAAATGGTTCACTTATGACTTTATATTACCTGTTCTTTTGTAAATTCCACGTTAAAGCAGCATTTTGGGTAAAATCGTTATATTTATTGTGCGTATTTGAACTTGTTGCTCTTGATATTATTAATTATATCATGATTTACTTAATTTCATAATTTAAAACATGATTTATATATAATATATATATATTCCGCATATACATATATATTTGATAGATCGATAAATGGAATGAAATACATCATTCATGGAGACGGTAGGCCGTACGTACGCATGAACGCTATTTTCATTTCCTTATTGAATTGAATGGAATTAAGTAGATGACATACATATATATATAAATAGAGTATCATTATTATGTCATATATTTCATGATTAATTATTATATATACTTTATAATCATTCATGAATGGTTAACATGGAGAATGAATCTCATCGCGTCGTGGAGACGGTAGTCCATACGTACGCACGAGCGATGATACCATTCCCATGATCGTGGAATTGTATTGAAGTGTATGCATAATATTTAAGAATCAATATCACTTTTCAATAATCATATATAGTTATTTATTTACACCATTATACCCATCCAAGTAAGGTGGTGGTCGAAAACAGATTACACCACGACGTGGAGACGGTATTCCGTACGTACGCAAGCGCGGTGATTTCATTTTCCGTAGGATGGATAGAAGGTGAAATATGGTCATTTCATATTTATAATAAAATATCAGTATATAATTAATACTGATGTTATTAATTTATAATGATACAACTAAATAAGAAGAAGTTGAAGAAGAAAGAAACTTGAGAGAATCGGAAGAAGAGATTACCTCTTCTTCGACGCACCTCCTTTAAGCCTTCTCTTAAGGAAGTAGAGTTGGTCTTTTGAGAAGACCATAACCTCCATAATTTTGGTAGAGAAGTGAATAAGAGAAATGGGTAGGGGTTGGCTGAGATTCAAGGATCAAAATGGTGTGAAGAGAAGAGGGAAGGGGTGCCCTTTTTATAAGGGAGGAGAGGGGCACCTTTGGAAAAACATAAAATATTATTTTATAATAAAGTCATATTCGGTTTTTAATAGCTCAAAATTGATTTATTTCAAAGATAAGGTGGGGATGGGTCGAAAGCCTCTCATACAATAGAATTTAGACAAGTTTAGGTTTCTATTTTAACCTTATCATTTAGATTTAACTTTAAGTTAAATAATTTTACTTTTACCGCGTCTTCTTGTTTTCTTACACTATAAGGTTAATAAAATTACTATAACAAGGAAAAATAAACCCAAGTTGTTTATTATTAGTATATTAAACCTTATCTAAGTCATTTTCCCGAACCTTAGATTTTTAAGAATAAAATAACAATTAATAATATAATATCTGTTTTAAAAACTATTTTGTGTCAATTTCGACACTATTTGGGACATGATTTTTTTGAAAAACATAACAGCATGATTAGTTCAAAAAAAGTTAATTAAATCAATAATAACATGTAATATTAACCTATAAAATTAGTGGAATTAATAAAAAGTCTCAAATTACATTATTTGGGTATTTATAACATCAATTATGTTAATATTTCATTAATAAAATAATTACTGCATCATCATTGTGTCATAAATAAATTAAATTATTTAATGTATAAAAATTATAAATAAAATACAATTATGTATGAAATATTTTTATATTTCTAATGAATATTTATGGTCTAATTTATCTTATGTATAACCCTATATTAAAATTGATTTAGTTATTAAACATTGATTTTAACTATTTTAACCCTTCTTTAAATAAATTAATAATAACTGTACTAATCTAATACAAGTGGACCTAAATGGTCATATTTTATTCCTAAGGTTGTTTTTGGTCTAATTAAACTTGTCAAATAGAATTAGGAAATGTGTTAGGGTAATAATAATATCGTTTTTACCCTTAGTTACCATATTTACTTTTAAACATGGTAAATAAAAGTAAAAAGTTACTATTCAAAAAAAATTATTTTCATCTCATTGAACCACATTTTAGTCCTTGATATTAACCGTGTCACTCGGATATTCGAAATTCCACTCACAGAAGTGGTAAAATTAAGTTTTATGTGAATTTCCAAATTATCCTAGGTGGTGGGTAAAAGACGGTGAAAAGTTCAATAAAATTTTCATATATATAAAATTATTATAAAATGACTGCAATGAATTAGATTGAACTTATATAGGTATTATGTATCAATTTTGACCAAAAATAAATAATTATTTAAATAAAAAGTCGGTTTTTAAATAGTAACCCAGTGTTTTCACTATTCATCAAAAATTGAAAGTTTTCAGAAAAATACCAAAATTTTACCCAAGTCTAATTTCGATATTCCGAATCCAAAAATGAAGTCCATTTTGAAAAATAAAATTTCAAAAAGTGGGTATTACTATTCATAACGGCTAGTTTATGTAGCATATCATTGTTTAGTGAAACTCGGTATTGCGTACAACATACAGTATCGTGGAAGGTCGCGATTGCATGTAATGAAAGCCAAGTCAGGGATGCGTGTAGTGCAAGTTTCTTTTGGTGTAGCGTACAACACAAGACATCAATAAAATTAAAAAGAATATTTTTCATAAAATCTCTCGGTGTTACATGCTCCGTGGAAAATTAGTATTAATATTCAAAGAGATCCCTTGCAATCTCCCTTTAATATAAATCACTTCAATTATTCCTGAATTATTCAAAAAGAACTCCCACCACACAATGTATTACTAGAAAAATAAGATCCCATCCTTAGTTTATAGTTTTTTTAAACTCATCCACACACTTAGATACCACCTGAAACCATTTTAGTTGTGTACATATAGTATTAATCTAACCACACTGATAAAAGAACACCAACTGGTTAGTAGGGTTTGGAACCTCAAAATTCATCCCAATTAAATCCAATATCAAACCAATTCATAAACACTAAAGGTGATCAGTGTGGAGAAAACCCAATCCATAACCATGCCCATGACATATACCAAATAACACCTTAAGTGATCTGATTTTATTATGATATTACAACCACAAACAACACCTCTAATGACATAAAAAAACATAGGAAAATCCTTCTTCTGGTTATTCCTTGATCACACTAAAACACCATACCATTAGGGTGATTATAATATATAAGCACCTATAGTTCTTCCACATATCCCCAAGAGTCATATTCTCATGATTGGGTTACTAGGTTGGGCCACCTAGCCCAAGTTAAATCTTCTTAAATGGAATATCTAATAGGGGTGGGGGGGGGGGGTCATCCATACACCCATATCAGAAGTCTGACAGAAACTTACCCACAACCTAGTCACCCATCCACTCTGAGCATGTTCACATGAGAGTGCTCTCCATTAAGATTAAATATCACTGGTCAAAAGGTAAACATAGAATGGAATAATCATATATTACCCATGAAAAATGAAACTTGTCATATGTTCTGATTATATAGAATGAAATAAAAATATATTTAGGAAAACTCTTTATAGTTTGTTACTGGAACTTCATTGAACCATACCTTAGCAAAAATAATGCTCAAGGGTTAAATATTAGACATACAATTCCATGCCAACCAACTAGGACCAATGTACCTCCAGTGTACCAGGAGTAAATCATCATCCTTATCATTGAGCATCTCACTATAGATCCACATGACCAACCATAAAAAAGAAAATATATATATTGGTTTTCCAAGATGAGTATAATTACATGAAGTACTTATATGATAAAAAATCATGTGAGATGTTTTTGAAACAATACAAAAATATTACTTAGTTATGTGTGAAACCAAAAATTAGTAGGTCTAAAACAAGTGAATAGTATATTCTAAGTATGATTCATTAGATACCTCATCCCTCTACAAAATTGGGATTAAAAATAAAATCACTGGATTCTTTCAAAGGAGAAAAGAGTCAAAAGTCTGTAAATAAAAAATCCACAATCTAAAACAAAATGTGAGTCAACTAAGATTAGAATCATATAGAACAATAAAATCAAACACCATAGTATAAATCCTATACTCTAGTAATCTATAATTTTTACTAGAACATGTGTTCTCAATGAACTAGTATGGTATCAATCACAGGCTTTGAAAAATTCTTAAAACTATAGTATACCATATCCCAAAACCATGAAAAAAATAAAAGTAATCATTTGGTACCACATTATAACATACATACCTAGTACACTCTATTAAAAGATTCCTAATCATTTTTCCACATGACCTCAGACATTCCTCCCAATATGCTAAAGGATTCCAAAGATTTGTGAGGGTCTAATATGTCAGTGTGAAGCGAATATGACCCCATATCAGAATGTAAAATAACAAAAAATAAACAAAAATAATCCATTAAATATAAATAATAGTTTTTTATAATAATGATAACCTCTCTCAATAGTATATAAAATGCGATAAGTCCCAAACAACCATGCCATGCCTACAGTGACCACTCACTACGACAGTTATATAAAAACTAATAAATAAGAATAAAATAGAAGTTTATTTCTCCCCATAATACATACATGATATTTAACTCCTATCATCCACCATGCCATCCCACTCGAACTTGATACAATAGGCCTTAGCTTAACACTGTTACTACAAAAAAACGTGAGAGATGCTCAGGTACTTGGGTGAAATGGTATAACAAATAGGGTGTGAGTACATAGCACTGTATAGAAACAGCAAAATTTCCTTTTAATGACTATAATACTTCATGATATGTATATGTGACATGCTCAACTGAAATAAATAAACAACTGTAGAAAAATTAATAAATTACTATCAATCCATAGGCCTGTAATGCTAATTGACAACAACAAATTATTCTATTTCTAGGGTGACTCTAAGAATGTCTCGAAGAATATGAATCCGATGTATCATGGGGGATCCATCTACAATGTATCCCTATCCAAACCCCATGACTTCGAGGACCCATACCATGATTTTCCTTTCATATGAGTTGAAATCCATTGAATCCCCTATCATATTCTCACAGCTCTTGGGATGAGGCCTGTGGGAACCCTATAATGCAGGATTATAATACAAGGAGTCCATATCATATAACCGTGACTTCAGGGATGATGATCATGATATCCAAATAACTTTATCTCATAATCCAATCTATCCTCAATCATATCCTCACAACTTTAGGGGGGAGGTCCATTAAAACACTATCACCGAAGATTTTAATCCAAGGCATCCCATATCATTTCCACATGATGCTTGGGATAAGGCCCATGGTATCCCTATCATCAGAGATCCTAATCCAAGGAAACCCCTATCATAACTGTATGAATCTAAGGATGAGTCCCATGAACTCCCTATCATATAGGATCCTAATCTAGGGAATCCCTCATCATACCCTCACGACTCTCTAGATGAGGCCCATAACAAACCTATCATATAAGTTTCTAATACAATGTGTCCCTAACACCAAGATCTAACTATAGGGGAACTCAAACCTTATATACATATAAAATTTTCACTCTCATCCATATACCTATCTCCAGTTATGGAATACCAATCGTATCACATCTGCTTCAAGGGCATACTCTAATGATAAAAAACAGAACGGTGGAAAAAATTACCATTCCCATTATCTATGTTAATATATACTTAGGCTCACTACCATGGTATGAGTTATATAGTGAAACCTAAAACCATCTAATATACACTTACTCTAGTTAGGTCTATCAACGACCACCCAATGGGGTCCATTTGGTTGACCAAATCGAGGTACTCCACTTAGAGTCCTCCATCGCAAACATATTTTTGGGTAAACACATGATGATCCATGGACTTTTCATCCCATGAAACCATGAATAGGGTAGAATATCCTCACAAGATACATAGGGTCCCACCACATAATAAATAGTCAATATATAGCCCATAACACATCTCAACCATCATGGTCACTATGGGTCGGTCTGCACACCCAACATGGTCTCGGTTGGCTTATGTTCTATTCACCTAGGCCTGGTCGTGTCAAATAAAAGAGGAAAATTTGTCTTATTGATGTTTTGATACGCATGAATGATTGGAATTCCAAGGGTTTTCTCTAATAACTACAAGGTCTATGATAACCAGTGCACCACCACCTCTAACTTGGAGGTTTCACAATCCACTAAACATGGGATAAAGGGTCTCAATTGGTCCGAACTCACCTATCAAGTGGTATGAATGACACTTAGTGTTTTACAGTCCCAAACTTGACCATCGGTGACCAAGGTAATAGGCTATCTCACAAGGGTTGTTTGTGACCCTAGGTGCTCATTCATTTCAATTCAAAATTTTTATTTAATTTAAACATTCCATTTAAATTTAAAACATTTTATTTATTTTAAAAAATAAATTGAAATTAGATGAACCATTGAACAAATAGGGCCTCTCCCAAAGTGGTGAGCCATGAATCGAATGATATATAAAATGAAATCATAAAGTTATAATGAAAGTATGTGAGTCAACCCAGCTTTAAGGAGCTTTATCTAATTCATCACCAAGGGATGAAAATATCTTCCAATTCCATTAAAAGAACATCTAACATCAACCTAGAACATCCAATCCCATCTCCACACCCTGATCTCCAAAATCGGTCCAAAATAAAGAAATAAATATTTATAAGAAATTGAAATTAATTATTTAATTAAAACCAATGTGGAATAATCATAGTAAAAATCCCTGAGTATCACCATTATTCAGAAAATAGGGAAAACCACTAGTGGAAGGTCATTCAAATACCCAAAAAAATATATAGGTAAAATCCATATTACTTGACAAAAAACCCATTTTCAATTTAATCTAATGTAATTTAATTTCCCTTTTAAATTTGCAGAGTAGTAACACTTGAACACAACTGCTTCTAACAGAATAATGAAAATGTATTTGGATTCTATCTTTACAAGTAGAGATAAATACTTTTCACCCTAAATAAATTTGAGAATTATCTAGTATAATAAACAATAAACACCTATATCAAATCAAATGAAATCAAAGTTAACTTAAGGGGGATCCTATAAAGAACTAAAAAACTATGATATTACCCTAATTGATAATAAAAAAACTCTTAGATTCATCCCCTCTAAAATGTGGGGTGAGGTGGGGGGGGGGGGTAAAGGAGATAAAAGCAGAGGAGAAATTGGAAATGAAATAAAATTTCCTAATCCAATTTCTAGTATAAATCCCATGAGATCCAAAACAAAAATACAATAATTCCACATTGAAAATTCCCCCAAGTAGGGCCCACCGGATCACTGAAGCCCTTGTGAATGAGCTAGTGGCCCCACCACTTGGATGCTTTGGGATCACTGGTGAATCCATGGTTATAACAATGTTATAGGCTAAAATATATTGATACTAAATGGTTATTGGAATATACAGAAGATTATTTCTACTACCACTGGTGATACAATGATTTTTTATAACCAAGACTACTCCATCCACCCTGACCCCTACCGGGGCCCTCCCAATCCCTTTGACACCTCCCAATATTTATTATGGATTGAAAAAAAATATTTTGTGGGGTTCTTACTCCATCAGTGCAACTCTTAACCACATTTCAGAATTGGACCACCTATTAATTCAAAATTTAAATTCTCCTTGAATTTTGAATTCTCGTACATATGTTGTGTTTTATTGTTTTAGACATATCCATATTATGTTTCCATTTACTTAGTTTATAATGAAAATTCATGCACATGATATATTCATAAGGATAAAACATGAGTAATAATTTATGAGAGATCATGAGGACATGTTTTGGATTAAGAAGTTTCATATACTATGGTAACAAATTTGTTTTTTATGCAATTAACATGGTCACATTTAGTCTATAAGGTGTCCTAATTATCTAAATCTAAAAACCTGATATTATCCTTGAAATTTATGATATAAAACAATAGTTATTGATTTTTTTAATTATTAATGGTTTTATTTAGGATCTTAAATCTGGTATAAAAGAAAATATGTAATGATGTGTTTATAGAACTAGATCTTGGAGTGCGAGTCTAGGATGTCACAGTTGGTATCAATGAAGGGTTTTGATAATATTGTATATTAGGATGTTTGTAGAGGATAATTCAAGGGTTGATAATTTGGGGGCGTTCTTATCTTCAATGGTATAAATAACCATTTTAGACAATATATTATTTAAATATAAGATAATAATTCACTTTTTATTTTAGGTAACTTTATTGAAAAACTAATAGATAATTCTAATTGAGAATTATTTTGTATAAGATAACATCCTAATGTTTTGGTAATGTCTCGAGTATGTTGTTTTCATAAAAATTACATCCATATATAGATACTATAAGTGGATTCATTCTATAAAAAAATATACCTAGGGATAATAACCCTAAAAGGGGATATTGGGTATTAACTCAATCATCATCAGGTTCACAAAAAATGGTCATAACTTCACACCTAGTTCAACACTCTTAGGGGATATTGGTTGTTTAATCATATTATATTTATGAACTATTATCAAGTATTTTATAAATATTTTATCAAATTGGGTAAGATAACCTAATAAAAAATTATAATGGATAACCAAGGATTTAACAGAGGGAGTCATAGGTCGAATCGAATGTATCATATATAAAAAAGGAATGTGTCATATGAGAAAACATATTCAAGTTGTTATTTTTTCATTTTGGATGTTATTGTAACCATTTTTGTTTTAGTATTTTGTGGAAATAAGATTACTAAAGTGAAGTTATGAAAGGTATGTATCTAGAAACCACTATGTATTATAATTGAACATGGATCATACACAAACTGTTATGAATGTTAGTATATGAATATTATGATGGAAAATTCATATAAACAAGTCCTACCTATGGTAGTGAAGTTGATATCATAATATAAATTAATTCTTGATTCTAATATATATTTTATTTAGTGAAGTGTCATTTATTGATGATATTTTGGTATATTCATGGGATTATATGGAACATCTAAGTATCTTTTATCTGTATACTTTCACTAATGGTTTGAAAACATATATTAAATGGTGTTAGTAACCCTAAAAATTGATTTTTGTTGAAAATGTTATATTTTTGGGGATAATTATTGAAGAACACATGATTGAGGGGTGGATAACCCTTAGGATTACTATATTCATTATTTTTATGTAATAAAGGGTTGATTGTTTTTGAGAAAAGTTAGATAGATAGTGTTGATAGCTTTACAATTAGTTATTAATTTAATGAAAAGTTAATCCATGATATTTTCGGTGATTTTTATATAATTTTTGGAATTATGATCTAATTGAATAGTTTGTAAAATTTTGATCTAGTTGTTAATACCATTTGAGGGTTAATTATAGATTTAATTTTTTGAGGTATATATTACATTATCATGGTATATTGACTTATAGATTCAAATGGTTTTAGAGAGGTATGTTATGGAGAATATAAGATAATGGTGTATAAATAATTTGGTATATGCGCAATATCCTAGGAATTTTTAATATATTTTTATTTTTAATAAATTTTAATTTAATGGTTTTTTATAATTGAAACAGACTAAAGTAATATTTAATATAAAATTAAATTCTTTTTTATATCGAATTTAAATTTTGGTTATAAATTAGGGTAAAAAAATTCACATTATAAATAATTATTTTTAATAAATATAATTTTATTTATAGAATATAAATATAAGTTTATATATAAATAATTAAAATTAAATAAGATAAAAAAATATTTTAACGTAATTTTTCAAAAAATATGATTTATTAAGACAATTTGTCATAATATAGGCATTTTTAAAATTATTTCTTCAATTGTAAAATTTTATGAAAATAAATATTGATTATTTAAAATTATTTTTATTTTGATATAAAAATGAATAGTTTTCAAAATTTTATGTTTGCATACTATTACTTTTGAAAAATTATTATGTTGAAAAAATAAGATTTGAATCAATTTAAAATATTTGTTGAATTATAGTTTTTATTTTCACTAATGAGTGTTATGAAATAAGTATGATATTAATTTATTTTTCTTATTTCAAGATAAATAATAGTATTTAATGATAAGTTCTAAAATATGTTTTTTAAAAAATATTAATTAAATAATAATTATATAACATATATTAAATACTCATTAAAATGTTAATTTCATTTATACTTCAATATTGTTATTATCTATAATAGTATTTTGTTGGAATTAATATTTTATATTTAAATAATATATGGGAAATTTACTTTAAATTTTTAGAAGGTTAAAATACATGGATGCTTAATATATTTTATATTTTAGATTTATATTTACATTTTATAAAACAATTGGCCATCCTAGACCAATGAGGACCCACATCAACCACACATATGGGACCAGGGGTAGACGAAATGGGAGGAAGGTTGACCCCACAATCTTGAAAGAAAAGTGCGAACATAACAGCCATATTGTGTGTCCATGGGATTTCATAGCACCCTTATAGAATGCTCAAGTGATCACACGAGAATGAGATGCATGAATCATGAGCCCAATTGTGTTCGTATTTGTTTCTGGGAATCAATTCCATGATGTCTTCACACATCTTCCTTTTTTGGGGGAATTTTTTGGAAATAGAATTAGTGGAATGGCCAAAAATTTAATGTGGGATGCATTACTTAAAGTAATATTCACTCAAATTGAAATTATCCACTTATAACTTAGCCATACAATTTGATTTTTTTTATTCATCTGATCTATCATGGATCATATTCAACATCGCATAGCTGACCTAAGACAACCCTTGAAACCATATATTTCATCTCCAAACACTAGTTTCATCATCAACCATGACAAAATATCGCAGACCGATGTTGTACCTCATATATCATCCCCTTTGAATAAACCGAAGCAAATTTATCAAATTTTAAAACCATGAAGCTCTAAAAATGGAAATATATTAGACTATACCTCCATCAATGTCTCGAATTTATTTCTCTTATATATTTGGTGGAATCCCAGATTTATATCATGGAATTTTTCATGTGATTATTTTCATCCACTATAATTAGGTGTTTGATCAAAATTTTCAGAAGTGAAATATTTTTCAAGTAAGATTCTTGAAGAAGCTCAACGAATTTATTATAATAACTATATAACTATATATAAATGATACTTTATTAATCAATGAAATCCATATGCAAGTGGAAACGATTTGGACTCATTCATCATATTCCAAATTAGATTTTAATCTAAGAAACTATGAGATATATATATATATATATATATATATATATATATATATATATATATATATATTCTCCAATCAATTATAAAGACCATATTCTTAGCTAGCTCTCTAAGCCATGAAATATTTGGCCACCTTTAAAAATCAAAGTTTAGAATTTTACGTGAATGTAATTGTAATGATATTTCTACAATTCTAACGTTTTCACATATGAGGGTAAAAGTATACACACTCATATTATTTAAATATGAATATATAGTATAAGTATGGCTACATAAAGAGACAAATTCACAATCTCAATCATTATGTATAAACCAATTTTAGGATGTGAGAGAATAAAGAGAGGGAGAGAGAGATAGAAAGAGGTTGATAGAAAGAGAGTCTTATATCATGAATAAGTATTTCAATAAAATTTTAAGGTATGTGAAACAAATATTTTATTATTAATGTAAATATTATTTACTCTCATGAAAATTCATTTTATCAAAATATTTTTTTATTTAAATTGTTTTAATTCTGATTCTATGAATATAAGGGATGTAATAGAATTTTAAAAATTATTATTTTATGTAAAAGTGTTTAATTTTCAAAATAGTATATATGTATATATTTTTATATGTATCATTTCATGTGAAACTATTTTATTCCAACATTACTCATTTTAAAAGACTGAAAATGTATAAGGATATTTCAAGAATTATTCTTTACTTTGAAAACTATCATTATATATCCCAGTTTTAAGAATGTTTAATTTCATTTTTAAAAGTATTTTATTTTTAAATGAGTTTATATGTATAAATATGTACACACACATATATGTATATATATAATTTCAAGAAAAACTGTTTTATTATGACATTTCTCATCTAGAAAGCATGATAATAAATGTTGATATTTTAAAGAACTATTATTCACTCCAAAAACCATCTTTAAATGTTCTAAATTGTAACATGTTTAATTTTATTTCAAGAATCATCAATCAATATAAACAAAAGTATATTTCAATGAATTATACAAATTTGTAATTAATTAAACAAAATATTTTTTGTTTAAAAAAGGAAACCATTATAGTTTATTTTCAAACTCTCACTTGTTCTTTTTTACCTAGGTTTCAGGTTTTTAAGTGGATATTCCACATATTCATCATCTTATTATATATTAACATATTAAACATATATCAAGGTAATTAAAATATTATAGAAATAGATTCTTATGGTTTCATAGGATGTTTTATTCTATTTATGTTGAAAGACAAAAACTACAATGTTTAAATTCCAAATATTTTCACTTGGTCATATTATCATTGAAGGAAGGGGATGGGGATTAAACCCATACTCCTTATGGGAATTTTCTAACTATTTCAACGGTTGGATAAAGATTTCAGTATCCCTCAAATTCCATGGGAAATGTTTGTATGTCATGATAATCCATGTAAGGTACATATGTGGTTATCTTAAGAACAATATGATATTAGGGAGTGAACCTAATCAATTATGGGACTATGTCTACCATAGTATGTTATTTTTAGAATAAGGCAAGGATTTATGTTATCACCTTAATAGAAAAAAATTTATTTATAAGTTTTTATAGGATTTTAAAATATATCATTATTGTTTTATAAATTAATGAGGTGTATTTTCCAAAAGGTTCAATGTGTTGAAATTTATTTTGTAAAAGTATTTATTTTCATAAGTACATATGATTTCTTTATAAGATTCACATTTTGGAACATTATATAATGTTTTAATTTTATATTACATTGAAAAACCCTAACTAATTTTCTCTTTTTGTAAATCCCCTTATTGGGAAATCTTATTTTCACATTATGTTTTAGAATGTTTTTCACAGAATCATTAGATTTTCCAAAGGTGTTTATTTTCATTTATGTAGATAGCACCCATAATGGTGGATAGTGATTTATAATTTTTTTTAAAACTATGATATCAGGTAAGGTTTTTTCTAATCCTCCAAAATATAAATTCTAAAGGTACTTATATGCCTAAAGGAATTGATATTTTTTATTTAAATTTTATAAAAAAAATATACAACATGCTTTTAGCTTAACATCCCAATGTGTGGGTCTTAGGCTATTTCATTTGGTATTAGAAGAATGTTTTAGAAAAATTTTGTGATTATGTTGTTTTTTTATTTTTTGATAGTTTAATAGGTAATATATTTATTTGATGTTCTAGGTATTTAGAGTTTTTAGAGACTCTTAAGAATATAGAATTTTTTCGATCTTGGTTTTCCTAATTCTCAAAATAAAAATTTAGAATTTCGTTAAGTATGAATAAATAATTATGAGTACACAATTCATTTAAGGGGGGAATAATGTAACAACACAATAATTTTAGGACTTTTTTTATTTTAAATAAATTTTAATCTAATGGTTTTCTAATTAATTTTATGAAACTAAAGTTTGATTTAACATAATATTAAATTCTTTTTGAAAATAAATTTAAATTTTCATTATAAATTAGTTTTAAATATTATAATTATAAATATTAATTTTATTTTTATATGAAATATTAAATTTTTATAAATGTAAATTTATAATTGTGTTATTTTGTTTTAGAATTAAACAAGTGAAAATATATGTTAACATAATATTTTTGAAATAAATTATTTAATTGGTTAATTTATCATAATAAAATCCTTTTAAAAATTATTTCATAAATTATGATATTTTATGAAAATGAATATATGTTTTATGAAAGTACATTTAGTTTGATATGAAAATAAGTTATTTTCCAAATATATTGTTTTAATTCTATTAATTTTGACTGAATTTTTATTTTTAAAAATTAATATTAAAATAAACATAAAATATTCTCTAAAATATAATTTTTTTCTCTAAGAAGTGTTATGAATGTAGTATGATATTAATTAATTTATCTTATTTGAATATAAATAATATTATTTTATGATAAGTTCTAAAACATGTTTTATAAAAAATAATAATATAATAATAATGATGTAACTTATATTAAGTAGTCATTAAAATGTTAAGTGTATTTAGGATTTTCTAATATTATTATCCTACAGTTTTATTTATTTGGAATTGATATTTTATATTTAAATAATATTTATGAAAGTAACTTGAAATTATTAGATGGTTAAAATAAATACATTATTAATATAGTTTATAATTTTTTTATTTTTGTTGTATAAATGATCTTCCAACCATGCCCTAGTGACCTAGGATTATTATACATGGATATTACATTATTTTTTATAAGTATTCAGCAAATTATAAAAGTATATTCCCAAGTGTGGTAATAGTTTAGTGTCTTTGGAAACATGGATCACAATATTCTATCCTTTTGAAATATATTCAATGTTTTCCATAAAGACCTTCCCTTTTAGTAGTCATACATAAAAAATTTATTCAAAACATTGGGGTTGGAAACACATGAAAAGGTGATCTCAGATGTTTAGTAAGGGTATATAAAGGAGATAAATAAGCATAATATGAACAAAAGGTCATAAGAACGAGAGAATAACATTTTAAGATTATACACTTCATATCAAAGATCATACAAATGAGTTGTGGCATAATGATTTGTAGAACATAAGGCATGAATAATAAAGGATTCAAGGGAATGATACATGAGTTCATAACCTAGGAATCAGATATATAATTTGTGTTAAACACATATGTATATAAAATCATTCCTTATAAGTCAAGTTTCATTTCCAAAACATATTAGGTAACATTATGGTGATACACCTACTGGGTGGGACACACCACCATCACCAATCATAACCCTTTCCTTATAGTGAAATGGTTATACTCAACAAACCATTTCAGTAGTCAAGGTTCACTTTCAAGTCCATCTTAGTAGTCAAAGTTCGCTCTCAAGATATTCTTAGAGCATGAAGTCTTTTACTGAACCATGCTCACTCCCCATTCCAACCATGTCTATATCATGATACATAAATCTTTACCCAATTCATTTGAGGGAGATATAAGTCCCACCCATCTCATAATTGAATCATACACACATGTGCCACATGATAATAAGACATTCATTATATATTGACCCATAAAAAGAGATGGGTTTCATAAACATCAAATCATAACCCATGAAATTAAATGGGTATCATAAAAATTTAATCATATCATAACATATCGAAAAAATATAGGTTTTATAATCACAGAATATCCCATGAATGGAATAATATTTCATCAATGTTTTATAATGGTTTAAATCATGGAAGAGAAATGGGTTTTCTAAACAACTTGTTATATTAATCATAAACAATTCAAAGAAATAATAAGAATGGTGAACTTGGATTATATCCCTAGAAAAGAATAAAAAATATCAAATTATAACATCTTAGATTGAGGATGATTTTTAAATATCACTTGGTTTATTTCTTATGGGAAATAACCTTTCTTTGAAAATAATTTTTTTAAAATAGAAAATATTTTCAAAATCCTTTCCTTTAAAAAAACTGAAAAATTATCAATTAAGCTTTAAAAAATTTTTATAACATTTACTATAGATAATATCATTTTTCATTGAATTTCTATTTTTAAAAATAAAACATTTTGAAAACCGTTTTCTTCTAAAATAGCTTTGGAAAATTATAATGGAGTCTTTGAAATCATTTAAAATACTTTTTAAAGATAATTTTTTTTGAAAAACTTTTTCTTTGAAAATAGATTTGAAAAATTATAAAGGATTATTTGAAAAAATATAAATCATTTTATTTAGATATAAAAACTTAAAAAATATAAATGAATATTTTAAAATCATGTAAAAATCTTTTTAAAAATACTACATTTTTGAAAACTTTAATCTTTTAAAATACCTTTGAAAGAAAAGAATAGATATTTGAAAATAATTTAAAATATTTTTTAAAACATAAAACATCTTTGAGATTCTTTTAATTGAAAATGAAATTAAAATATTATTTAAAAACATTTATTTTTGGTAAAAAAAATATTTTCCTGAAGATTAAAATAAATTCATATTTATTTTAAACAAATTTCCTAATTATTTTATGTAAAAAATTGTATAAAAATGTTACCAGTACATGAATATAACATTATTAAATAGGTAATAATAAAATCAATGAGTTTTCTTGTGGGACGGATCATAATATTTTATCTATGGAAGAATAATCATAGACTATCCTGATAAATGTAGAGATTGTAGTAATAAAATATTACCACATTGTTAACCTTGAATCGTAATCCACATGAGATAATAACATTAAATGAAGATGTTAATATCATGAAAATAATTATATTCATGATACAACATGTTAATGTTTATTATATACACCTTGTAAAAGAATGTAGGTGCATAACATAACATGTGTCTCAACGAAGGAAAATTGAGACAGAAATTACCTTACCGATTTGGTTAATTATGAACAGTAAACCCCATGGAATAGAGATCACAAGATGGATATGTAAATACACCTAAATTTAAGTATTATAATCATATAATACATCATTTTAATGTATATACACTAAATAAAGTAAACGAGTGGTGAATAAGGAATAATTCTCAGTGAAATAAAAGTGAGACTAGAAATAATATTATTACTTGAGTAACTTTTGAATGAGGATTCCCATGAAATAATAAAATAAATTTAATATTTTAATATAATTAATTAATTAAAACTAATTATATAACATTTTATATGGAATTATATACACCACATAAAAATAAATTAGTGGTGAATTTGGAATGTATCTCATAGATATAAAAAGTCCGACGAAATTCCCTTACCTTCAGTCTTGACTTTCTTCATAAATGTTCAATATTACCATATAATAATTATAAGTTTATTATACATCTAATTAAGCACCATATTATTATATTTAATATGACATATTATTTTATTATTACTTTATATTACCCATTTATTAAAAATTTCACATTAAATTTATGTTTCTTGTATTAACCACTATGTTTTCCATAAATATTTTGGCATGTTATTCTTGATCCTCTTACATAGATCATGATTTAATTATTTAAAGAATTTGAAACACGAGATAAATATAATATATATTTATTATATAATTATTTAAAATAATATATGAAATATAAAACATGAAATGAAATGCACCATTCATGGAGGCAATATGTTGTATGTATGCATGGACGTTGTTTCCATTTTCATAACATATTTTGAAAGAAAGGAAAGTAAAGGAGATATATATATGTCATATTTTTAGAAGAATTATTATTTCATATATATCACCTATGTTTATTAAACCCATCATTAATACATTCCATGTATATCATGGATGAATAACATCGCTTTGAGGAGGTGGTAGTCCACACGTCCACAAACGATGTTATCATATTCCCAAAAAATGGAAAAAACCGAGGTATGTTTTGTGTAATAATTTAATAATAATAAACAAATAATAAATATAATATCGATAATATAAATATAGTAGTAATATCATTACTTTCAACCTTTATAGTTGGTAATGGAAGAACAAATGACATTGGTTTGCGAGGCGGTAGTCCACAGTACACAGGATTGATGATTTCGTATCCCCTTTGTTAGAAGAACGTGAAGGTGTAGGTTGAATTCTAATCATTAAAAAATTTAGGTATATTTAGGATACTAAGGTTCTGATATAATAATGGAATAATAATAATTTATGTTGTAGAGAAAGGAATAAAACAAAAGTGTTTGTTGAAGTATGTTACCTCTTCTTTGTGTAATTCCTTTTGGTTTCCACCAAACGTATCCCTTGACTGGATTTATTACAAAAGTTAGGAATATATGATTAAGTGAAGGAATTTGGGAGATTTTTTGTACAGGATTTTGATTATAGAAATGGATTGATAGGTTTGATGAATTGTGTGTGTGTGGGGGGGTCTATTCTGTTTTATAAGTGGGGGAAAAGATACATTCAGAATTTTTGAAAATAATTAGTGTGATCCCCTAGTTTTTAACAACCAAGAGGCTTACATAACACATAAAATTAGAGTAATTAATGTTTAAGGTCTAAATATGTCTATAAAACATGTGATGTACAAGTGTAGGGTCATTTTTACAAATTTTATTTCATGTTTAGTGATTAAGTAAACTCATTTTTACCATAATCACTATAATTAATTTTAGCTGATTCCAGTAATCACTTCTGTAAAAACGTAAGTTTTTAAATATTAGAAATTATAAATTATGAATATCAAAAATATAGAATTTATTTTAAATTATAAACACATAAGTGGCATAAATTAATTTAAAATTAATCCCACAAACGAGATGAGATAATGACTTTTTAATATGAAAATGTTCATAAGTTTGAATGTTTATATACCCAATTTCAATTTGAAATTGATTAAAATAAAGTAAATTTGATTAATATACTTCTCATTGATCTAAATATATTTTAAAATAAAATAAAAATATAATTTAACTACTAAAAAATTATAAGTAGAGTTAGTTTTCAATTAAAATTCAGCATTTTTCACCATTTATCAAAAACTGATACTTTTCAAAAAATACCAAACAATCACCTAAATTAAATTTTTATTTTCATAAATAAAATAAACAAAATTATATTTTGTTAATTAAAAACTATAAATATATAATTTTTTTTAAAACAAGTCATTAATTAAAAGGCAATAATGTTTCTTTTTAAAAAAATATAGCTTTTTATCACTAAAATTAGAATTGTTCTCATTTTATGCATATAAACCTTATTAGATGAATAGATATATTTTTTTGAATTTTTAATATATAAATTTAATTAATATCTATCACTAATAGTGAATAGTTATTAATTTATTTTATAAAGAAAAAAATGTATTTGTGTGAATAAAAATTATTTTTTCATAAAATCGTATACTTTATATTCAATTGGGTTTTTTCATTTTTAATTTATTGATAACCAAAAAATTAATTTTATAGTCATGTTTAAACCATAATTTCATAATTTATTTAATATTATTCACATATTCCATTCCAATGGCTAGGTGATATCTAGAATAATAGTTTTATACCTTTATTAATTTTACATTGTTGTTTGGTTAAGCTCGTTTTTTCATGTAATGAAAGTTATTGAAGTAACTAGACATCGTGTGTAATAGAAAAAACATAGTGTTTGGAGGAAGGTTGAGATAGTATTATTTGAGTATGGGTGGGTTCATAGAGGCCACATTGTGTTTTATTGGGTTTTCATTGGGTCTGAATAGCATGCTCAGGTGAGGGAATGGGTGTGGTAATCATAGATCATGAGCCAGTGTGTGTATGTATGTGTGTATGGGTATTGATCCCCTAGTTATTTTTAAAATAAACCTTTTAGGATCATTTTTTATAAATAGAAGTGGTCAAACATCCAAAACCTCAATGTGGGATGCATGAACTTGGGTACTGTTTACAAGATTTAAAACCACTCATTTGTAACATAACCATCCAATATAATTTATCTAATCTATCTAATATCTCACAAAACACTTTCAACCAAAGAAACTTAAAGGATTCCAAACATCAATTTCGTATTCTTCTTCTCTCAATACTTTTTCCATCATCAACCATGTATGTATGGATCAAATCGATTTCATACTTCCGTTGTTGTCCCCTCTTGATAAAAAACCCAGATTAATCAAATTTTGATATTATAAATTACTACATATGATAATATTTTATCCTATACCCCAATTAATGTTTCTCCAATACTATTTTTCAATTTTCATAAGAAATGAATGTTAATATCATAACATATGATGAGTGTTTTTTAAAGTCATTAAAACCAGTAACAAGATCAAATTTTTTGGTACTTTTAACTTATATGAAGCTTTGTGGAGAAGATAAATAAACTAGTTAGAATAAATATATAAATATATATAAATTATTCTATATTAATCATTGATCTACACATTCAAGTGTAAACCCATTTGTATTTGTTTATCGTATTCCTCTTTAGGTTCCGATGGATGAACTGATGAGTTATATATATATATATTCTCTAATAAATATTAAATACCATTTTATGAGATTATTTTTCATGAGAAGAAAAATATATCCACCTCAAAATGTCAATTTTTTGAATTTTATATTAATTTAATTGTAATGATACTTCTAAAAATCTCTAGTTACTCACAGATGAGGATATGACCACACAAACTAATATTATTTATATATTAATTTACAATAGAATTATGGCTATAGAAATAGACTCCTTTCGAATACTAACTCACTGTGTAGAAACTAAGTTCGTGGTGAGAGAGGATAAATTGAGAGAGGGAGAGGGAGTGATAGAGAAAGAGGAAGGGAGACAAAGGGTTTTTTTCTATCAATAAGAAGGATTTATAAAAAATGTTAGGGTAAGAAGAAACATACTTTTTGATTTTCAATGAATTTTTTTCTTCCAATGAAGATTATTTTTTTGAAATTATTTTTTCTATAAAGTATTAGAATTTTACTTATATGTGTGTAAAGGAAACTATAGAATTTTCAAAATTATAGTTTAAGTTAAATGTGTTTTATTTTAAAATAAGTATATATATATATGTATACATGTATAATTTCATGATAAACATTTTTATTTAGAGATCAATTATTTTGAAATAGTGACAGTGTATACAGATCATTCAAGAATTTTTCTTCTCTTTAGAAACCATTGTTATATGTCATATTTTATAGAATATTTAATATCATTTGTAATTTTTTTTTCAAACAAGTGTATATGTATAAATATATACACATTCAGATATATATATATCTATCATTTAATGAGAAACCATTTTATTCTGACATCTATCACCAAGAAATTATATCAATATATGTGGATATATCAACGAATCACTCTCCACTCCAAAAAAAATCATTAGATATTCTAAATTAAAACATGTTTAATTTAATTTATATAATTATTACTCTATATTTAGAAAATTATGTTTCAATAAATTACCCACCTTTATAATTACTTTGAAACAACAATTTTTTAAATGAAAATCATTAAATTTTATTTTCAAACGCCCAGCTATAATTGTAAACCTTGATTTTAGGGTTTTAAATGGATTTTCCAAAAATTATTCCTTATCCTAAGTTTTAACAACTTGAACATATATTAAGGTAATTATTATAATATATAAATCTACTTCTCTCATTTTAAACGATGTTTCATTCCCTTTTTGATGGAAAACACAAATTACATTATTTTTAATTCCAATTTTTTTCACTTGGTCATATTATGATTAAATTAAGGGGTTAGAGAGTGAACCCAAACCCCTTAAGGGAAATATTTTATGGGAAGTACAAAAGTTATATAGTGCTACAATTTCATTTGTTAATGTTTATATCTCATGATATATCATGTAAGGTTGAAACAAGGTTATCTCTATCCCATTATGGGATTAGCTGGTGAACCTAATCCATTATGGAACTATCTTCAAAATGTGATGTTGTATTTGGAATAAGTAGTGATTTTATGTTATGATACATTGAGACTTTGAAAATTTATTTTTGGTTTGTTATAATATTTTGAAATTCATATTTCTGATTTTATAATGGAAAGTGGTGTATTTCTAAAATTGTCAATGTATTGAAATTTATTTAATAAAATTTTTCATTTTATGATATACTCTTTATTTCTATATAATATTTATGTTTTAAAATTATATATAATTTTTTACTTTTATATTACATTGAAAAACCAAAACAGGAAGTCTCTTATTTTTGAAACCACTACCCGAAAAAGTTTATGCTTACTATACATTTTAAAATAATTTTCACCAGGTTATTAGAATTTCCAAATGTGTTTTGTTTCATTTAATTTGATTTCTCAACTAATGTTGAATAATGGTTCATATAATTTTTGTAGAATTATGATATATTTTAAGGTTTTTTCTAAACCTCAAAAACATAAACAAAAAATATTTTTTGATGTGTCAATAACTATATATTGTTAGTTTAACTTCTATAAAAAAATATACAACATGATTTTAGCTCTAGATCTAGGCGTACATGTATTGGGATTTCTCAATATTATTTTATGAATAGATACAATTTATTTGAGGAAATATAAGTAAATTGATGAATCCTTAGAGAGTATTATATATATTATATTAAAGTTGACACCATAATTGATTAATATGTTAAGAATACCATCACCTATTGTATTCACTAAGTAATAATTAAAATTGAATATTCTTCCACTAAATTTTAAATTATTTGGAATTAATAGGGGAAACCACTTTATTAAATATCTATATAATGTAAATAAAGGATACTTTTAATATTAATGAAATTCAATTAGTATAAAAAAAATCTATGAAAATAATTTTATTCTTAAAAATATTATCATTTATAAATTAATGTTTTATTTAAATAAACTATATATGTTGTGGTTAGATATTGATAAAATATGTTGGTAATTAAAATAATAAATTAAAAATCAATTAAATTTAAAATTTCATGGGAAAATAATAAATAATCATTAAAATTTTAAAAAGTTATTTGCTAATATGAATTGTTTTCCGCTATATTTAAAGATTATAATTTAAATATAAAAATATAAAAATTAAGATTATTAATTTGAACAAATTAAAATAAATTTTGGATTAATAATAATATTATAATATTAAAATTTAGTTTTGTTATTTTCCTATGTATAATGAGATTTGGGAGAATAATACAAAATACAGTAATTTAAAAATAACATGACTTTATGACGATGAAAGCATATAAGTATAAATTATAAATTAATGAAATTTTTTTACAAGATAAAACATTTATTTTATTTTTTAATTTAATATTTTTAAAAAATGTTGATTTTAATTATAAAACAATAATTTTTTTAATTTTGGAACATAAGTAGTATTTTCTCAAAAACTATTTTAATACAATATACATTTGCATTTGAAAATTAATTTTTATCACATCAATATATTTTATCCAATGAAATAGATTTTATATTTTGAATAAATTGGACCTAATTATTTAATAAGAAAAAATCTATTTTTGGGCATAAAAAGTGAGTTACTTTAGGTAAAATCTTGTTATTACTATAAAATAAAAAAAGAAAAAGAAATAATTAAAGGGATAAAGGACCTGAAACCTGATTATTATTTTTATAATTGAGTGAATTATGTGTTTTTAAACCTTATATCTTATCCACTCCATTACGACCCAATTTTTTAGGTACTTTCCATGTTTAACGTGTTCTCACTTTATATAATGTTGATATATCTTAAATAAATAAAATTCTCAACACTTATAAAATGGATTCTCAAAACCCATTAAAGGATCTACTAAAAATTAGTTATCCTTATAAAATGATTCAATTTTTCATTATTATAGAATAATATTTCACTCTCTTGAGATTATGTTCATAAAAAATTAGAATATGCCATCCATTTCCAAGGGATCTTCCCCAGAAATCCCAAAGTGGTTAACGTGAGTAATTTTTTTCTTAAATTCATTATTTATAATTTTAAAATCCAAATGTAATTGAATAATTGTTTGTTTTATTTTATTTTATTTATTATTCTCTGGTAATAACCAGTAATAACTTTTTTCTATTTTCTATTAAGAAAGGAGAAACTGTCATTCGTTCCTTGTACATCTTACCACCTCCACGATGCAACATGCTTTGTATTCCTTCAAAAATATAAAATGATTTCTTAATGTGGATTTTTATAAATAATTATAACAATTATCTAATTTTTATTATTCCAAAACATTAAAGCAGATAACTCCTTTCTCTAGTAGTATAAATTTTTTTTGAACCATGCATATGTGTGGACTACCTCCTCCATAGAACGACTAATTTCTATTTTTATTTTCATAAGTAATTTACATGGATGGTCAAAAGGATGGTATTAAAGGATAATTTTGGTATTTATGATATTATTTGGGTTCTTTAGTGAAAAATTTAATAACCTATTAGTGATATGATGAATAAATGATTATCATTAATTCAATCATTTAAAATGAAGGAACTAAGAGGCAATTTTTCACTAATTTTATGTAATGACATTAAAGAAATTATATCGTCTTTATAATTAATCACAATTTAGATATAAAAAACTAATAAATACTAAATACTATCATTATGATTTTTTTATAATAAAATTAAAAATATACACCTCATAATCATCCATTAACCATGGTAGGTTCATGTTTGGGTTGGTTTAACCATCTAATTGAATAATTATACACATTTATATCATGAATGAATATGAGAGATAATTCACCTATATAATATTGTATTAATATTTAAATATTTTTATGTTTTTGATTCTAATAAATTTATATCAACATTTAAATCATTAATTAAAAAAACCTTCATCCATTTAGAAACACCGAAACATTATCATTATCGATTTCAGTCACACATATTGTAAAATAAAATGAAATGAAATGAAAATATAGTTTTGTAAAAAATATTGGAACATGTATTCTAGTACCTTATATGATCTAATAAGGATTTAATTTTAAAAATTATTATTTACCAACACCACTTTTACAAAACTAATTCAAAGAAATAAAGATTACTTAAAATAGGTTTAAAATTTTAAATACTAATTAATTTATATATATATACATAATGATTATAAATGAGAAGTTTAAATGGTTATAGTTATGAATAAGGTTCTTCAATATGTATTTAACGATATTTAGTTAATTATTTCATAAATTTGGTGTGAGTGTGGACTGAATCTGGACCGAGATAATGGTTTTTTTCTCAAATTGCTATCTTTGAGACATGTTTTGTATTATACACATAATTTCATATATGTGGTTCATATACTAACTATTTGAGATATCATATCATGAATTATATTTTAATCATTTTATTTTATATTCAATTACAAACCCACTCTTTCAAGGGTTTTTTCTTAGAATGTTGCGGAAGAAGAAAGGTTTATTTGTCTCAAACTTTAATTCCTTGAGACTAGATTATTTTATTCACCTTTTAATCCTTTGAATGGTGCATTAAATAAAAATATATTTATGTTTAACATACATATTTTTATCCATGTAAAATAATAATCCCAATTAGTTTCTCTTCAAGAAATATCTTTGTACTCAATCGTTACCCCAATTGTAAAGCTTTTTAATTCAATTTTCATTCATTGAGTTATGATTGTCCTCTTGGAATAGAAGTTGAGTAAATTATACCAATTGATTTTATTATATGGTAACATATTTATCGTTTATGAATATAAAAATCTATAATATTATACACTATTTTAAAATATCTCATACTTAAATAGTATGTTCCCCATAAGGGTTATTGATAACTCAAATATCTATTATTTGAGTTACATTGATTCATTATGAACTTCATTATTCCATTCTCGATCTATCCCACCAAAATATTTTAGTGATTGGTATTTAACATAACTCCATGGGTAAAATATATTTTGATATAAAATAATATTTCATTTATCTTTTTATAATGCGAGTTTTGAACAAAGGTATTTTTAATATAACAAAGAGTATTATTCTATTTAGTTTCAAAATCCTTGTCTTCCTCCACTCATTTCTATAAAATAATAATTGTCTCTTTTAAAGGATCCAATATTAGATATTATTTTTAAAATTAAATTTAGTAAAAAAAAATTTACATTACTTTTCAAAAGTTACATTTGAATAAAACAAGAAAATTTAAATGTTATGCAAATGTTTATTTTTTTAAAAATATCTTTTACATTTTCACAACCATTTACAATATCATATTAAAAAGGATTACCCTAATGTTTTTATGTTTCATGATATATATATGTTATAATTTCATGTACTTAACTCATGGTATCATACAATTCGATTCATGATCCCTTTTTTGTGATACTATTAAAAAAAATTATTTTTTTGAGCCTTTTTCCGTTTATATCAACACACACATCAATGTTTCATCACTGAATTGAGGTTATGTTCATTTCAAACCATCAAATTTATTTATCTGGAAGGATCATAATCATGATTATTCTTGTATTTACTTTTTATTAGACTAATTATCCATACAACATTATCATCACATTTTATATGATTAAAATTGAATGATGTGCACCTAAATAGAATGTTATACTATTGATAAGGGGAAAACGTGTTGGCATATCATATATTGTTAGCTAATACAGATGAATATTTGAAAGTTTAATATATATTGTTTAAAAATACACCTTATTTATTTGAATATGTTATGATCATGTATTCCCTTTTGTTTACATGAGGGAATATATTGGCATATTATAAATTATTATTCTAATACCGATGATTATTGGGAAGTGGACTATGTATTTTTTGATCATCCACATTATTTTTCAAATGAGTTACAATCATGTTTTCATTTTTTATTTTTATGGGTATAATTATTGTAATTAATGAATATTCTTGATTTATAATATGGGTTGATCTTGTATTTATATTTTTCATTCTTCATTATATAGATAGACATGTTTTAATTTAGTATAATATTTCTTAGTAAATGGTCTAAAACCTCATGTTGACTATTATAGTGATTGAATTATAATTAATAAGGTAATGGATGGGGACATTGATTATATGGCCCCTTTATTCATTGATAGGTATCACGAGACAAATCATGTTGGGTTTTAGTACATGCCTTTTCCCACTACAAGATAGTGTCTAAGAACAATGCCTTGATAATATGTTTTTAACATACAAAAATATGAATTCCATCAAGGTGAGATCATAATTATTGAAATACATGTTTTCATTTATTGTTATGGATATAACATGCTCTCAATTTCAAGATTATCACAATTTAACGTTATCTATCTATTTCTACCATAATATTTATGCTATGTTTATTCTATGATTTATTTTATTATAGTGTTTCCATTATAGAGTTTTTGAGATCACCTCTTCATATGTTTCTATTTCCACATGAGATGAATAAAAGCAGTATACATGTCAGATTTATAAGGATCTCACATTTGAAAGAATTTATAGGTGATGTTGAAGAATAATAATGGATTAAGTAGAATTATATATAGTGGAAAAATTCCTTTATGATACAAAAAACATGGTCTTATTTATTTTATGATGTTTCTTAATTATCTAAATATATAAACATGAAAAGATACGTCAAATTTAAGAGGTGAAATAATCATTATTTATTTTTTAATTATGCAAGGTTATATTTAAACTTTTACATATGGTATTAATGAAAGTATATTATGTATGTGTAATGACCCCAAATCTAGTAACTCAAGTCCAATGTTTATATTTTTAAATTGGAACTAGATACATGGAAACACATCCCAAAGGAAGAAATAGTATATTATACTTTATAAAAAATATGAATACATGATAACCATTTTACATTGAGAAGAAAAAGTATATTATAATAAATGAAAATGTTTGGAATCCTTAAAAATCATTTAAAGAAATATTCTTTATATCTTGGGGAAAGGAAACAAAATAATGGTGACTTATGATACTCATTAAGGGTTATATACAACAAAATATATCATGAATCAATAAGAAATAATGAATATGGAAATTTAATAAACAAAAAACACATTCCATTTAATCAATAACTTGACTATCATGATTAAATAATTCATAATCGATATGGGAAGGTAAATTACAGAACATACATTCCCTTTAATTATTAAGTTGGAAATGGAATGCATCAAAATTTAATATCAAAGTAAAAATATCATGGATAATAATAGTAATAAAGTTATTAAGGAAGTAAATTCTTAATTATTGGATTTCAAGATCTCAAGAATCATGATACCTTTATAGTCAATACCTTTTAGTGGACAGTTTAAAACTGTGGGTAAAAATCCATTTAATGCTAGCTTACCGATTCAACTCATGAGACTACTGATTCCTTATAGGGATATCTATAACTAGGACCCACCCATCACTAAATTTCCAAATTAATCCTCATATATCAGAATAATATAGATAATCAATGAATAATGAAACTTATTATCAAATATCTATATTGAGTAAAGAATACAATTTTTTCAATATTTATCGAGATAAAAAAATAAATTTCAAACTAAAAACTGAATGTAAAAATTGTATAAGGTTTAATAAATAATCATATAAATGATATAAATTATATAGTATTTGATATAAATTTAATGTCCAATTAAAAATTATCAAAAAATAGTGACCATCTCAAGATAATGTTAACAATTAAAATATTTAACCAGAAATGAGAGGTGACCATCAATTCATTAAGAATATAGGTTTTTAAAATAAATTCATGAATAAATAGTTATTTTTTTTAAATAAATAAACATTTAACTGTATATAAAACATAAAAGTGATTAAGTTAACATTAACAAATATGTCTTAATGAGATGGAAATTGAGATGAAATATCTTACCACACACTTCTTTTTGGTTGATCATGATTTAACCTCATGAATAAGAACTTTAACAATGTTATTAATTTATAAAAGAATCAAATTCATATTTATAATATAATAAATTATGCCATTATAAAATTTAACACATGTTTTTAATAATATTTCATTATATTAATTTCTTCATGTGTTAATTGTTGATCAAGTTGTTGTGTGAATCAAATCTGAAATTGTATTTACTAGAATTTATACTGTATGCTTGGAACCCTAGGTGGTATCTTGATGGCCCATTAGATCATTAATTCCAAAAAAAGGTTGTGATTATGAAAAAATGGGAATGATATATTTTAATAGATGTGGTTTTATTATTTAAGAAGCTAATATAAATAGGAAATAAAAAAAATTACAGAATTGATTAAGCGTGATCAACCCGAGAAAATATCATGATGCTCATCCTTCATCGCTTCAAGAGATAGGGTTTATATCTTTTAATCCCTAATTTTTAACTTATAGAACCATAATTTTTTAGAGTTTATACTAGGATACCTTGAAGGGTTTGGTCATAAACAAAAAATGATTCACTGACTATTTCTGATGAAAGAGTGATTTGTGTCTAACATCATAACCAAAACTCATAGAGGTAACACACGAAGAACATGACATGTTTTCCATGATTTTATATTGTTTCAATGTGTTTACATGAAATTAAAGTACTTGAATATGGTAGTTTTTATGATATTTTACTTGACCAATATGAACCACAAAAACATCACATTGGAAAAAGAAGAAAAATTGGCGAGTGATGTGAAAAATATCACATGAATGGGTACAAAAAACATGATCATATGAGTTTAGTGTGACATAAAATTACATAAATAAATTAAATAAGAATATAGGATGAAGATAAACTACATAAAAACCTATAATTAAAAGTATTAATCAAATATTATAGACAAGAATCTTGAGATTTACATCACGTTCCTCCTTGAGTGATCATAAGGTGTTCAAAACTCCAAGAAAATGGATGAAGAAGTAGATGTTGAATTATCACTTTAAATAGACTAAATAAATTCTAAAATAATGATATAATTCATTTAGTTCTCAAAAATAGATGATATTTTCTTCCTGCTTGAACTCTTAAATAAGGTGCCAAAGTTTCCCTTTTAAATCCAAAATGGGAGGTGGTTTTGGGATCCTAGATTCCGTGATACAACTTAGACCAATATTTTTAGCTATTAAAATACCCTATCATGACTTGGAAAAAAGAAAAGTAATTTTTACCAACTTCCTTAAGTCAAAATTTTCATCTAGATAATATATAAAATGGGAGATATTCCAAAAATTTAGATCTAAACTATCAACTTCGTTCATATTTTTTTATTGGATAGATAAGTTTTGTTGGGCCCTTTAATGGAAATATTTGGATTGGGTGTCTTTAAAGGATTTTTACCCCTCTCATCTTGGATCAGGGCAGAAAATGTTATCTTAATTGGTTGTATGAATTATCTGCAGCATGTGGTTGAGTCTACATGTGTTCTTGGATTCCTGCACATTTTGGCCCATTTTTCTTCAAATTCATCCCAGGCCCTCCAAATCACCCCACCTACAATGAAATCTTGAAAAAAGTGAAATTAAAATTTTTAATACAGATGAAAACTAAATTATTTAATTAAACATGAATTTATTTTTTTATTATATTTTTAATTTTTAATAAAAAAACAGTTTAATACAATGGTTAAATAGTGAAATAAAACACTGAATTGTGTTGAAATTACACCCCACACCTAAAAATTTGAAATCATGGGAAATGTCACATATCCTAATCAAGTCCCATTCTTAAATAAAATGGGAGAGAAATTCCATGATTATTTTGAAATGAAATCCATCATGTATCATTTATGAAATCAATATTCCAATAATTATTCTTCACTAAAATTCAAATTTGTTCAATTTAATATGTTCACCCATTAGACATGTCATAACCTAACTCACCTATAAATTTTCCTTGTTCATTCTAGGAACATATAAAAGTGGATTTGATCTAATTTCCCATAGTTCACTAGATCCTACCCTATGCCTATCAATATTTTCTGTTTTATACTCTTAGAAACCAGTGTTCTAGTCAAGAGAAAATCTTACAGGTTTTTCTAAGGTTCAGTGGTTGGTTGGATTTTATGTTTAAAAATATGGGGAAAATAGAAGTGTTTAATATCTTAAGTAAAAAGCATGTAAAAATTAAGAAAGTGTTCCAAATTAATGTACTCACTAAACCTCTTACATTTTGTATAACTTTACATTCACTCTCCCCTTTGTCATTTTGTGTTGGTCACAACCAAGTAGTGAATAATAACTTGTAAACATCCACTTCCCTTCATTTATTTTTTTTCAATTTTTTTTTTCTATTTTTTGAAATGTACCTAACTATTGAATTTTTGTTATACAATTTTTTTTGACATAAATATGGAAACATATATAGAATAATGACACAATATGGCTTGTCGTCCCACTTCCCAAAATAAATGCAGGCACCCTTTCACCCACCCTATAACAGTGAATCTTTGCCTATAATTCCCATGGGAGGACCATCTCCATCACACTTGCTGAAACTAAAACCGCAATGAACATAATATATAGGTAATTATGGATACAATGGCTTGTAATGTGGATACCTAACAGTCATTTCATGGTTTCTATGGTTTAATAAGGGTAAAACTTTTAGTTGGACATAAATAGTGGTTAATCTTACTAATGGATTTTAATGAATGGTGGAATATATCATGAATGTTTCACACTTGTATCTTATGGATTCAAATAGAATCAAGTAAAGTTATCATTTCTCTATAAGACCCGATACACTCATGATATTGATTAAAAGTTAGATTATAAAATAAAGGGCCTAGAATGTCTCTCAGGTAAGGGATTAATATATTGGTCTGTGATAATGAGACACTATTTTAAAAAATACAATAAAAAATAATTATTATTTTAAAATAAAAATTCTAGAAAGATATTCCATTTCAAAATTCATTTGAAAAAACAATTTTCTGAAAAATAATGGAATTTTCCACATAATTGGCTCAAGCATGAAAAATGATTTTGGATATTATTTTTATGATCAAAGAGTGTGTAAAGGTTAAAATAAAATGAAACAAGTAAAAAATAGAAGAAATAAGAAAGATTATAAAAATCAAAATGATCCTATGAATGTACCTACCAACCCACAACTAGAGTATGCAATTTCCTCACTATAAAAAAAGAAAATATGGGAAGAATGATAAAACCTAATGGCTTCCACTGGTATGTTTCTTCATTAAGGTTGATTTTATAAACTAAATTATTTTGAGAAAATTATAATAAAATTGTTTAAGTATATTAACATTGATGATAATACATTATCCATTACACTCATGTAGAAACTATATTGCACTAAAAGGGTAAACATTAGTAACATTGTAAGGAATGTTCCATCAGGAATGAAGCTTACATGGGTGGAGATTAAGCATGGAGTATTACATGAGTTTTTTCTCACCAAAAAGTACATTAAACTGATTAATAATACCATCATGGGTATCCATTGTATTATCTTTAAAAATTTGGGAGTTCTCATATGCATCACACTAAATTTCTTCAAACTTTGGAATCTGAAATATTTTATGCTCACATGCATATGAAAGATTCATATTAAATTATTTAATATCCCAGTATTCATGTTTCTCTACCTCCATTGGGATGTGATAAGACTTTACTAACACAATTCTATATGGTTAATTCTAATCGGGGTTTTAAAAGTTTTACAGTATGCCCAAAGTTCATCATCCAAGTGGAAACTCCAATCATTCCTATTGGGTTGTAGTATTTTTTCCAAGATTCAATTAACTATATAATTTGTTATTTATGATTTTTTGTTAGTTTGTGGTTGATATGATGTTGATACTTTATGAATAACACCATACTTATGGAGTAGTTTTTTTCATTTTGAGATTGAAAAAGTGTGAACCTTGATCAGTGATGTTGAATAATGGTAACCAAACCTAGTAAAAATCTGTGACCTCTCAAAATCAACAGCCACTCTAGAGTCATTGGTCCTACTTTCCTTTACATACAACCATTTAGAGATATAGTCAATATAAAGTAAAACATAGAAAAATACAATTAAATTTAATAAATGACCCATGAATTCAATTCCACATGCATCAAATATTTTATATAATTACATGGGTTATTGGGGAATTTCATTTATCTTGGAGATATTCCCAGTGAATTGACATCATGTGAATGACATAAAAAACTGATGGGAATCCCTGTAAATTTTTTTAAATAAATAATTGAGTGAAGGACATTTTGAGATATACATTGAGCACCAAAGTGTAAAATAATGTCATCATAGAGGTGAACTTTGGATGAGGGACACACCGATGAATGAATTGGTCATTACAAGTTCTCCAAAAATATGTGTCATCCAAAAAGAAACATAATGAATAATTCATAATTATTTTGGAATGATAAGTAATGATAGTAGTGGGGACCCATGATGATGTAAGAAAATTTACAATTTCTACATACTAGGGGTTAAGGTCCACAACATCACAAAGGTTCTCATGGAGGAATAATTTTCCAATGGGGAGGGATTAGTCCACATGTTGGTACAATGGTGGGGAAATAATACACACATGTTCAAATAACATATTTAGCACTACTCTATTATCTTGAATCTCACGTTCAAAATCATAGAGGTGGGTCATCCGCTAAATGTTGTGGGTCTTGGCTTCATGCTTTTTATGGAGAAAATGAAGGGCAATATGATCATAAAACTCAATTATATTTACCTAAGAAGATATGAATTCCAAATTTTCAAGTAAAAAAAAATTGAAATTAGTTCATTTTTAGGGGTTGTGTAGTATTATTGGTTATGTTAAGGGTATGAGAGGCATATGAAATGACACGAGGAGACCTCTCAACCATTTTTGATAACACTACACCAATTAAAAAGTAAGAGGCATCAAACTTAATTTTGTAGGGGAGACCCGACCTTGGTGGTTGGATGATAGGAGGTGACGTGGGACTCCATTTTAGTTAATTGAATGCATCCTCAAAATTGTTATCAAATAAAAACTTAGAATAAATTTATAATAACTAGGATAAGGGGTGTGCGATCTTACTAAAGTATTTAATGAATCAATAAAAAAACCTATCCCAAGAAAGGCCTCACCTCATTACCACATTTTTGATATAGGATGGGAGAAATTTATTCAAATTTTGGTTGGAAAAATTTAATTAATTCATTTAAAATAAAAGTCCTAAGAAATATTTCCCCTCTAAAACATGAAATGGCATTTCTCATAATTTAATATAAGGTCTTTTTCATTGCAATAATGAAAGAAGAAACATAGATGTTTTAAATTTTAATCCTTGTGTATGAAAATGTGCCGACTGGACAAGTAAATATTTTCTTTTATTTATTCTAATGTGATATAGATATTTGAAAATAACATGAATACCCATAAAGTAAACAAAAATGGGACTTATTATCCAATCTCCAAAATATTTTTTAATGAAATAAAGAGGAAAGAGTCCTTTAATGTGTCTTGATTCAGTCGATGAGAATCAATACAGACTCACCAACTATTTTTCACTTGTGTAAGAACCAATTATTTCCATTCATTTGACATAACCATTATTCTTGTTTTTAGGCAAAATTTTCACTAGGATAACCCATGTATTATCATATATGGGATAGCTGACCCCAACAACAAGCATTTTAATAACTTAAATTTTTTTAACTTCATGGAGGGTGGGATTCAACCAGCATTGGGAATTCCTTGTTGGTTTATCCTCGCAATATGAAAGTATATAGTGAATAAAAATAGATGGGATAATCCTAGGAATCTCATCAAATGTCCAACCTATCACCTTTTTACAGTCTCTCAAAAGGTATAACAATTATGATTCTAGCTGTGGAGAGAGGCTGTTGGAAATTACGATGGGTAATTTGTCAATACACTCATGATAGACATATTTTAAGTTAGATGGATGTGGGTTTAATTACAACAAAGGATGTTTTTTGATTAATGGAGGGAATTTATGGGGATTTAGTTCATCATGAATGTATATCTACTCATGTTTTTTCTCTAGATAAATAGAGTCAATGACATTGAAATTTTCGGAATCATTGATAATCATGGGTTCTTCATAATGAACACACTCATCAATCAAAGATAAAAATTTACGCTTTTATGAACCCACACAACACTCAAAACATGAATAAAAAAACTCAAGTCATGCAAGGGAGAAGAAGTGGAAAAGGAATTAGAGTAATGGTCAAGATGATATTTTTGTATATGTGAATCACTACAGATCACTTCAATTTAATAGGCAAGAAGAGTGGAGTTCTCTTCAATAGGGTGTATCATGTCATCAAGGATATTATAACATACCTTTTCACCACAAGACTTCATGGAAAACATAAAATTGTGAACATTGATGACCATCTTTGTTGTTTTAAGGAATACAATTCTAAATATGGGAAGAGCAGATCCTTTAGACTGAGTGTCTTGTATATCAATAATGTAAAAGTATACAAGGAAGATGAGATTCTTAACTTTTATGAGGACATCCTAGATCACTCCATATGGGTGTTTTGTGTTATTGTTTGAAAGTTGGAGGTTAATGCCCATTGTTTAAAGTTCTCCCACCCACATATTAGTGTACAAAGATTAAGGCGTAACATTAATTGAAGAACCTAAATCTAGCATGGAATTAGAAAATAAAGTATCCTCTATAGTGGAAGGTGTCATGAAAGTTAAGATATACTTAAATTTGGTTATAATCTATGGTTGTTCCAATTTAGAAAAATTCCTTCCATGTTTGACTCTCTTATCCCCCTTCAGTCTCTATCTGTTGGTGCAAAAGTATTAAAGGAATTTGGCGTAGTGAGGGATTGTTTAACTACATCCAATAATGGAATGATAACATGCACCATTTTAAATGTATCCCTTATTTATTTATCAATATCATTATCAAAGTGTTTCATATATTTATAGAATATTTGGGGTAAATGAAGTGGAATGGATTAATTAGGGTAATCCTCAACAATAACTTGATTACCTTTTTTTGTTTTTATTCATTAGAATATTTTGAGGGTAGAGATAGAGAGTTATTATTTGGGGTACTAACATGTAGTCAGAATGAGTGGAAGAAGACATTTCGTTACCACTAAAAAGTGTGATTGAAAATAAATAACCTTTTTTATTTTGGATTAGAAACATTTTTGGAAGATTTTTGTCTTGATCCTTTCATATTTATCTCATTGGTGATGTTTTCCAATTGTCTCACATAAGTTTGATGTTTTTAAATATCTGATTACATGGTCTCTTGGAACTAGAGGTTCTAGGTTTCCATTTTCTTTACCATATCATCAAGGATTGGTCAATATTTTGGTGGAATAGTATTATTTTGAGAAGTTAAAGTATAATATGGTTTCATACCTTGGCACTATTGATACCTTTTCTATTTAGGGTAGCTAAAATTGTATCCTTATCGGTACTGTGGTTTTTCTTGCCACATGGGGTTTGGATTTTCCGTGAATGTTTCTTACTTGAATGGTGGTCTTTATTGAAATGGGCTCCCATGAAATACTACTTTGCATAACTCAGATGAATCCAAAAGTTGGGGGCACTATTCAGAAAAATGAGTACTATTAGAACAAATTCTATAATACAATAGAATGAGAGGAGAAGGCGAATTACCTTGAGTGTGAGATAATTTTATTATAAGGGTATACATCTCCACATTTTTATTATTTAACATTTATTATAAGGAGGAATAAATTAACTCATTAAATCCTTGAGTGGGTGCAATTTCTCATGTAGCAAATTATTGTGCATTTTGAGCCATGTTAGCTATTATGTCATGAGCAGTGGAAGGAGTTTTATCAACTAGGGAGCCATCACATGCAGTATATATTATTCCATTTTCTATGGCCACAAGTCCCTCATTAATGTATTGAATTAACAATTGTTCACTAAATTGGAGGTGGGGGGAACGTGAAAAAAAAATATTTTGAATATTTCCCAATCATCGTGAGGGGTTCCTCATTATGATTTACTGATGCCAAAAATTTATTTTCTATTTGACGCAGTTGAAGAGTCAGGGAATAAATTCTCTTGATATTGTAATTTTGGGTCATTACACCATCCAATCATGGTAGGTATATAGTATATCCAGTCTTTTTCTATGCCATTAAGGGAGAAAAGGAAGGCCCTAAACTTTATGAGCTCCAAAGACACATTTTTGGGTTTCAGGGTGGAGAAAACGATGTGAAACTCATTGATATTTTTATGAGATTCATCATGAGGAAGACAATGTAATTTTGGAAGGAGGTGGAAGAGGTATTATCTTCACTCAAAGTTGGATGATTCCTTAGGATATTGGATGCCCACAGATAGGTTTTCCACATCCGAGGTGGTGAGTTCTTTCAAGGTTCATTTATTTGTAGTCATGTTTTTAGGAATTTGATTTCGTTCAACATTATATTTGTTGATGACCACTTGATGCTCCAAAAGGGGTTCCTCAATGTTACCATACTGTCCTAATTTAGATGACCTAATTTGTGAGTGAAGTGTATTTTCATTTTCTTGTTCTATTTTAAATAGTTTCTCTTTTCCATATCAGGTCATAAAAATAAGGTGCAAATTTTTTTTGATTTATTTTTTTTAATAAAAGGACCGGAAAACTCATAAAAAGAATCAAAGTATAAAATAAAAGAGAATTATATAGAATTATATTTAGAGAGTGATATATATATATATAGAGAGAGAAGAAACACACAAAAAAAACAAAAAAAAAACAAAAAAGGAAGGAGGAAATATTGAATTAATTAAAAAATAATAAACAAAAGAAAGAAATAAATGGGAAAAAATTATTTGGGATCCTCTTGTAAGATTCCAAAATTTTATTGTGTTGTCAAGTGCCTTAAATTAGAAATATTATTTTCTAGAATTTATAACCTATAAAAGGAACCTTATATCTTCTCACAATGAATCATTATATCATTAATTCAAAAATAAGTTTGTGATTATAAAAATAAAGGGGAATGGGATTTCTAAAAAGTGGGGGGTTGTATTATTTAGGAATCTAATTGGAAAATTTAATCAATCAAAAAAATTTAAAATTAACATAATTGATTAAGTGTGTTCAACTCGGGGAAATCCCATGATGCTCATCCACCATTACTTCAAGAGATAGTGTTTAGATATTTTAATAAATGGTTTGTAAAATCTAGAATCATAATATTTTTGAGTTTTTAATAGTAAAATTCCTAAGGATCAGTTAGAAACACAAAATTATTTGACGACTATCACCAATGATATTGTGATTTGTGTCTGGATTAATTTAAAAAACTCACCGAGGCAACACACGAAGAACTTTCCAATTATCAGGTTTTTATATTGATTCAATATTTTAACATGAAATGAAAGAACATGGAAATGGAAGTTATTATGAGATTTCAATTGAAAAATATAAAATACACAAACACCTCAATTGAAAGAGAGAATAAAAAGTGGTTAACGGTGTGTAAATCATCACCTGACTGGGTACCCCCAAACATGATCATATGAGTTATGTATGACATACCAGTACATATATCAATAAAATAAGAAGATATGATGAATAAAAATAATATAAAAATTTTAAATTAAAAATATCAACCAAATATTACAAACAAGAACCTGAGGATTTACATCATGTTCCTCCTCGAGTGATCATAAAGAGTTTAGTACTCCATGGAATTATAGGATTCTATAGATGTTGAAGTTGAAAATCAATTATCATTTGAAACTTTTAGGATATGGAGAGGAATAATTTGGTCTCCAAAATGTCAGATCATTTCTTCTTATTTGATATACCAAATGGGGTTCCCTAGGTAGCCTTTTGTATCGAAACTCGTAGGAGGTTTTGAGAACCAAGAGTTTGAGATACCATTGACACATCGTTTCGGGCTAGTAGACTGAATTATCAAAACATAGAAAAAATAAAAATATTTTTTTTGAACTTTTCTATATCTCCATGTCAAATTTGTTATCCACATAATTTAAAAAATGGGAGACATTTCTAAAATACTGAACCAAACATTCGACATTGGATGATTATTTTTCTTGGACAGATCGGTTCGGTTCGGACCCTTAATGGAAGAATTGGGATTGCTTGTCTTTAGAAGTGTTGTATCCCACCAAATTTTTCATAATCCCAAATAATTATCCCAATTGGATGTAAGAACTAGCTAGTGTGTTCGGTTGCGTCCACATGTGTTCTTGGATTTTGGAACAGTTTGGCCCATTTTTCTTCAACTTCATCTTAGAACCTTTAAATCACGTACACCTACAATGAAATAATAAAAACAAGTAAAATTAACATTTTTAGAAGTGATAGAAATTATATAATTTAATCAAAAATGAATTTTAATTTTTTATTATTTTTTTAAATTTCAATACAAAACCAGTTTAATACAGTTGTGTAAGGGTGAAATTAAATAGTGAATCATTGTGTGATCAGTTGCCATTTTTTGTCACTCATGTTTTCTAATGAATTATATTGTTCTTGTACATAATATATAGACATATTGTAACACTCCGAGCTTCCATGATATGCTTCTCTTTAAATAATGCAATAGCTTGCATTGTACGCAAGTTCGAGATTCTAACACACTGCGACCAATAAAAATAGAGATTATGAATAGTAATACCCACTTTTTGAAATTATATATATTTTATATTTCAAAATGGACTTCATTTTTGGATTCAGAATATCGAAATTAGCCTATTTTTAATTTTTGGTATTTTTCTGAGAACTTCAAATTTTTTATGAATAGTAAAAAATACATAAAAACAAATTTTTTAATAAAAATAATTTATAGTGATAAATTATACTATTGAGTGGTTTTAAAGTGTAATTATAATATATTTTTACCATTTTATACAATGGTGGTCATGAGAATTAATTTCGCTTTGAAATTGGACATAAACAATTGTCAATCTTTTGATATATATTGTTTCTTAAGAACACGCTATTTGTTGTGACATCGGTAATTAATTATAAAATTAATTAATGCAACTTATATTTTTGGAACTTTTTAAAATAAAAATCATTTTTAAATTCGGAATATCAATTATAGCTTAGGGTGAAATTTTGGCATTGTTCTGAAAAACATCAATTTTTGATGAATAGTGAAACCACTAAGTGGTAGTTAAAAAACTGATTTTTCGTTTAAATGAATCATTACCACTTCTGTGATTTGATTTTCAAAAATCTGACATACATGGTTTTCATTAGGAAGTAAAATTTGGTTCAATGGGATTAAAATAATTTTTTGGTGAATAGTAACTTTTAAGTTTAATTAATTTCGATTAAAGGTAATTAGTGTAATTTAAGGTAAAGATAATGTTATAATAATATGAAATGACCTTTACACTTGTCATAACCCTATTGGATGAGTCATGGAAGACCAAGAAAATACATGGGTCAACATGGGGACCCCATAGAGCCACTTTGGTGGGAAAATGACATTAAAAACTTTTTATTTAATGTTAAAATAAAAATGTCACAAACATGAGTTGTTTTACTAAAACAATTTTTAAATGGGGTTATTCATGTCATTTTTTTGACTATAAATATTCATTATAAAGATAAAAGGATTTACTACATCATGATATTTTTTTTATAATTTTTAGACAATAAATAAGTAAAATTATTAATGAGACCATGATGATGCAACGATTACCTCATTAATTAACGATTTTAATAAAATGGAAGGATAATGTAAAATATAAGAATTAAACTTGTCCAAAGCCTATTGGATGAGTATATTTCGAACCCTTATCACCTTATCCTTGAAATATATAAGTTTGGGACCTTTAAAATCCGAAACTCATTATATAATAAAGTAACATTTCATTACTTTCCAAGAGTGCCCCTCCTCTCCTCTTATAAAAGGCCCCCACCACTACCACCTTATTTACACCTTCCAAGCCATTTGGATCAGCCAACCTCTGCCCAAATACTCTCTCAACTTCAATCTATTACTCTTATAAGCCTCAGTTTGGGCATAAGTCTTCCCAAGGAAGCGTTTGAGCTCAAATCAAAAAGAGTTACCCGTTTTAAAGGTAGTGTTTTCTCTTGTGTTCTTTTGTTTTATTTTGCTTCTCCAACCCCATAAACTCTTTTTATTCATTTCTTTTGGAACAAAACCAGTATCTTCAATATAATAGGATGTTTTTATAAGAATGATTCGAGCTACACTTACAAACAACTACATCTAATGGTTAAAGAACATACTATTTCTGTGGATGGCGAATTTCTGCCTCACGAAATGATGATTGTTCAACACTCATATAACACCTTAAAAGGTGTCCATTAAGATGTCACTATATTTATATATGATATATAATATGTTTATGGTTTACTTAAGTTTCTGTATTTTTCATTTATGGCATACCTTTATGGTGTCTATTATGGGTAAAGGCGATAATTTCATTTTAGGAAGTGCAGACTACCGCCCCTTCAAAGTGATTTGAATCGTTAATGTCATATGTGGGATGTATAAAGGATGGAGTAACTGATATTATATATTATATTATACTATAATTATAATGTACCTTTATATCATTATTATTTCATTCCATTAAATATGAAATAGAAATGAAATTAGCGTTCATGCATACGTACGGCTTACCGTTTCCATGAACGGTGCATTTCATTTCTTACCTCTAAATGTTACGTAATATTATAAATGAATGTATATAATGGATATATATTATATATATGATATCTAAATCATGAATATAATTCATGATATAATTTATATTTCACCACATGAACAACTTGTAATTATAAGAAGTTTTTTTTGACACAAGTACCAAAGATCGACAAAATGACCGTTATTAACTGAAATAATTACATAATGTTCATAACATGGTAATAAGTGATATAAAAGAATTAATGGACATGAAAAAGGTTCTTGGGCAAATAGAAATTAACTCTAGTTTATTATTCAGGAGATTAAATAACGATCGAGTCAAGTCGGACACGAGGTAAGGGAACTTCTTAACCCAATTTCCATTCTTTGGGTTAATCTCCTACTTTAAAATTATGTCATGATATTATTTTGTCCTATCTTGTATCTGTACTTTCTTTTTGTGTACTTATAGTTAATACACCTAATAGATCTATTTTATTTAAAAAAATGATCTTTGTAAGGGACTTCGTCTCAATCTCCTTTCATTGAGGCATACTTTGTTTTATACACAACTTACTTTTATACGGTGTATAAACCCCTTTGACTTTTACGTTTATTCAAAAGGTATATTTTTATACGAAGCATTTTCACTAAACAAAAAAAGGAATGTTTTGTCTTATTTATGCGGCAAAAATGACTTCTCCTCCGCCGTGACCATTATTTGAGTTTCGACTTCCTCTACAATCCATAGTTTTTTTAAATGAAAAATAAATACCATGTTTTACTATTCTTTTATTTTGGTATTAAAAATGGTTTTGAAATTGTTTTTATTATATCAATGTGTTGTCTTGATATCTTGTGATTGAAATGTAGAAATGTTAAGTTTTTTTTTCATGTTTTATGTGATACAATTATGTTATGGTTTATGATAATTTTAACCCTTTTCATATAAGGAATGCATTGGACATAATAAGTGATGGGTGGAGCCCGCTATAGCTCCTCGATGCATCGGCAGGTCTCTTGAGACAAACTAGTGTCTTGGCACGAGGCCTTGACAAAATATTATTTTTAGTCTTGGCACGAGGCCTTGGATACGTGGTTATGATAGTCTGGCATTATGCATTCCATCATTATGAAAGTGGTTATTGATATTTCATGTGATTATTTGACCAGTAGAATATCCATGTGAATAAGTAAATGGCATTATTTCATTTTACTTTTTCCATATTATGTTGAATTTCATGTTTAAAAGGATTTTGTTTAGTTATACATTGCCTTAAATATTTATGTTTATTTATGAAAGCTTCCGCTATATTGTTATCCTTACTGAGCATCTGAGCTCTCTCCTTTCAATGTTTTAATATTTTCCAGGATGTGAAGAAGTATTTTATGAATGACCCATAGAGATAGTCAGAAGGGGATATGAGTTTGGAAAATGGAGACTATGTTATTGTAGTTTTTTACTTTATGATGTAATGTAACATTTATGAATGTATCTAGTGTTTCCAAGGCTACTAAACTAATCGGTCTTTCGAGACTTGATCTTTTGTGATCATGCAAATGTTACGCAGTAGTGCACCGACTCTGGGTAACTGGGGTCGGGGCGTTACAGTTTGTATCAGAGGCAGTTTAGTACTAACCTTGGAAGCTAGATTTAGATAAACTCTGATTAGAGCACATAGCCCAAAGATAGTCTTTGAGGATTAGTATAGAAGAACTTCCTAGAATTTTGGTATTATAGAGATTTTGTGAGTTTTCTGAGCAATAAATACCTATCTGGATACGAGCAGGTAGAGGCGGATCTTGCACAGATGTACCTAGGGGTAAAACACGAAAACACCGCTTTGATCTATACTCGAACGGGAACTGGTGCACGACAACGGGCCTTGCTGCACTCTTGGTTACGACACTCCCGGGAGATATGCTTAGGATAATTCTCATTTTCTTTACAAACCACTATGAAGGGTTATGAGTATATACTTCCTCAAAGAAAACATTTTTATGATTATGGATTATATCCATAAATAGTTCAATTTATGTTAAGTGTTTTACAAGTATGGAATTATGTATTTTAATTCATAAACTGACCTAGTTTATGTCATTGTATAGAAATGGCGCCCAGTAGAAGGATTGTGAACTCCAACAATACGTATGATCCAAAGAGAAAGAAGGATTATATCTTTCATGTTATCAATCCAACATTTAGAATGGAAATAGTCTCCCATGTATTCTCAACATATGAAGAAATAGTATCATGTGTTAATAAGATAAGTAAAGAATTCTCTGAGTCCTATGGATTTGAAGGGAAGCAAGAGAAGAAAAGGATGATGGATAAAGGGAAGAGGGAAAATAAGATTTTTCCAATATGCGATAACTGTGGGAAGAAACACCTTGGGACTTGCCTGAAGGGAATGAGAGTTTGTTATAAGTGTGGAGAAAAAAAACACCAAGTGCGTGACTGCAAGGGTAAGATTTTTTTTTCAAATGTACAATTCTTCATCTGCAAGGAGTGGGGACACTATGCAAACCAATGTCCAAATCATCAGAGTATGCCCCAAATGATGTTATTGGATAATAATCAAGTTATGATACTACCACAGATGAGGAGGAATGATTAGAGTTCTTATGTTGTTATTAAAGAATTTTGTCATTTGAGTGTTGCTTCAATGATGTACTGGTTATTATAATTATGGAGTATATAAGGATTGTACTGCAGTACTATTTCATCAAGGACTTGAGATTGTGTGGAAGCAAGAAAATTGACTCCACAACAGGTTAAATTTTTGGAAAATATATGGTTGAGAGAAAGATAAACCATAATATGGTTCTGATACCGAGATAGTGATTTTGGAATAATACATGATTGATTTGGATAGTTTATATTGGATATTCTTAACTTCCTTGAAACTGATTAATGATTTGTATACATTTTTGGATAGAAGGAGTATATCTATTATTCTATAAGGAATAAGGGATCATGAATGTAATCAATAAGGATTTATGGTAATTCAAGATGTGGTAGTGTTTTGAAAGAATACATGATGAAGGTGTTCACATGTTATTACGCGGAAAAAAGGATCTTCATTATGTTTACCTTCCTTATAAAATTTCGACAGTGAGTTGGACAGAAGTATTTTGGATAACTATAAAGGTTAGAATGGATTAAGTTGAACTTTGGATAGTATTGTTTAAAGTTAAAACATTTCTGAATAATATTTTTGGATTATTATAATACTATAGTTTTAAAAAAGGACAACCTGTAGGTTGGGGGATAACCCGTCGTGTCGGACAAAGCTGTAGGAATTGAACCCACAACCATAGTGCGACAGGCCTTTATTACCTACCACTATCCTACAGGAAGTCCCTGGTTATTAAAAAATAGTTTTCCTAATCTAAATTGTATGTGTTAATATTTGGAACCTTATACAATTAGGATAAATAGAATATTTTTGAGTTCTATTACCTTTTAGAGTGAAAGATGGGTTTGTGGTAAAAATTTATTAATGAATGAAAGTCTACAGGACAAGTGTGTATATTCCCTTACATTCTTAGTAAATCTTCTAAATAAATTCCTCAACTTTATAAAAGGTAACTTAAAACAAAAACGTTTCCGGTTATCTTTTCCAACTGGGGATTCAATGACCGTTTAACTAATCACAAGTTTTTGATTTTCTTGTGGTTAACCTTCTCCTAATCCTGTTTTCTACAACTCTCCATCAGACCTTGATGGTTTTTTTTCTTCCATATCCATATTTTCACAGAATCCTAGTATGGGCTATCTCGGGTGACCTTTGTACTTATCTTTCTATCTTTTAAAGTTATATTTTTATTAACATTATTTACGATGTGGGGTTTCCACAAAGGTATTTTCTATCTTCAACCTTTTATTTTCAAAGAAAAATTTCAAATTGCAAGGATGTGATTTATTGAAGGAGGGGATAATGTAACAACCCGAGCTTCCATGATACGCTTCTCTTTAAATAATGCGATAGCTTGCATTGTACGCAAATTCGAGATTCTAACACACCGCGACCAATAAAAATGGCCATTATGAATATTAATAACCACGTTTTGAAATTATATATATTTTATATTTCAAAATGGACTTCATTTTTGGATTCAGAATATCTAAATTAGCATATGTTGAATTTTTGGTATTTTTCTGAGAACTTCCAATTTTTTATGAATAGTGAAAAATAATTAAAAAAACTTTTTTAATCAAAATAATTTATAGTGGTAAATTATAATATTGAGTGGTTTTAAAGTGTAATTAGAATATATTTTTACAATTTTATCCAATGGTGGTCATTATAATTAATTTCACTTTGAAATTGGACATAAACAATTGTCAATCTTTTGATATATATTGTTTCTTAAAAACACGCTTTTTGTTGTGACAGCGGGAATTAATTATAAAATTAATTAATGAAACTTATATGTTTGGAATTTTGTAAAATAGACATCATTTTTAAATACATAATATCAATTATAGATTAGGGTGAAATTTTGGCATTGTTTTGAAAAACTTTAATTTTTGATGAATAGTGAAACCACTAAGTGGTAGTTAAAAAACTGATTTTTCGTTTAAATGAAACATTACCACTTCTATGATTTGATTTTCAAAAATCCTACATACATGGATGTCATTAGGAAGTAAAATGTGGTTCAATGGGATTAAAATAATATTTTGGTGAATAGTAACTTTTAAGTTTAATTAATCGCGATTAAAGGTAATTAGTGTAATTTAAGGTAAAGATAATGTTATAATAATATGAAATTACCTTTAAACTTGTCCTAACCCTATTGGATGAGTCATGGACGACCAATACAATCCATGGTTCAACTTAGGGACCCCATGGAGCCACTTTGGTGGGAAAATGACATTAATTTTTTTTATTTAATGTTAAAATAAAAATGTCACAAACATGAGCTGTTTTACTAAAACAATTTTTAAATGGGGTTATTCAAGTCATATTTTTGACTATAAATATTCATTAGAAAGATAAAAGGATTTAATACATCATGATATTTTTTTTATAATTTTTAGACATTAAATAAATAAAATTATTTATGACACCACGATGAGGCATCGATTACCTCATTAATTAACGATTTTAATAAAATGGAAGTATAATGTAAAATCTAAGACTTACACTTGTCCAAAGCCTATTAGATGAGTAGATTTCAAACCCTTGTCACCTTATCATCGAAATATATAAGTGTGGGACCTTTAAAATCTGAAACACATTATATAATAAAGTAACATTTCATTACTTTCCAAGAGTGCCCCTCCTCTCCTCTTATAAAAGGTCCCCACCACTACCACCTTATTTACACCTTCCAAGACATTTGTCTCGGCCAAACTCTACCCAAATACTCTCTCAACTTCTATATCTTACTCCTAGAAGACTCACTTTGTGAATAAGTCTTCCCAAGGAAGCCTTTGAGCTCAAATCAAAAAGAGTTACCCGTTTTAAAGGTAGTGTTTTCTCTTGTGTTCTTATGTTTTATTTTGCTTCTCCAACCCCCTAAACTCTTTTTATTCATTTCATTTGCAACAACAACAGTATCCTCAATATACTAGGATGTTTTTATAAGAAGTATTAGAGCTACACTTACACACACCTACATCTAATGGTTAAAGAACATACTATTTCTGTGGATGGAGAATTTCTGCCTCACGAAACGATGATTGTTCAACACTCATATAACACTTTCAAAGGTGGCCATTAAGATGTCACTATATTTATATATGATATATAATATGTTTATGTTTTACTTATGTTTCTGTATTTTTCATTTATGGAATATCTTTATGGTTTCCATTATGGGTAAACGCGATAATTTCATTTTAGGAAGTGCGTAGTATCGCCCCCTCAAAGTGATTTGAATCGTTAATGCCATATGTGGGATGTATAAAGGATGGATTAAGTGGTATTATATATTATATTATACTGTAATTATAATTTACCTTTATATCATTATGGTTTAATTCCATTAAATATAAAATAGAAATGAAAGTAGCATTCATTTGTACGTACGGCTTACCGTCTCCATGAATGGTGCATTTCATTTCTTACCTCTAAATGTTACATAATATTATGAATGAATGTATATACTGGATATATATGATATATATGATATCTAAATCATGAATATAATTCGGGATATAATGGATATTTCACCACATGAACAACTTGTAATTATAAGAAGTTTATTTTTGACTCAAGTACCAAAGATCGACAAAATGACCATTATTAAGTTAAATAATTACATAATGTTCATAACATTGTAATAAGTGATATAAAAGGATTAATGAACATGAAAAAGGTTCTTAAGCAAATATAAATTAACTCTTGTTTATTATTCTGGAGATTAAAGAACTATCGAGTCAAGTCGGACACGAGGTAAGGGAACTTCTTAACCCAATTTCCATTCTTTCGGTTAATCTCCTTCTTTCAAATTATGTCATGATATTATTTTGTCCTATCTTGTATTTGTACTTTCTTTATGTGTACTTATTGTGAATTCACCTAATAGATCTATTTTATTTAAAAAAATGATCTTTTTAAGGGACTTCGTCTCAATCTCCTTTCATTGAGGCATACATTGTTTTATACACAACTTACTTTTATATGGTGTATAAACCCCTTTGACTTTTACGTTTATTCAAAAGGTATATTTTTATACGAAGAATTTTTACTAAACGAAAAAAGGAATGTTTTGTCTTACGTATGTGACGACAACGACTTCTCTGCCGCCGTGACCATTATTCGAGTTTCAGCTTCCTCTACAAGCCATAGTTTTTTTAAATGAAAAATAAATACCATGTTTTACTATTCTTTTATTTTGGTATTAAAAATGGGTTTGAAAGTGTTTTTATTATATCAATGTGTTGTATTGATATCTTGTGATTGAAATGTGGAAATGTTATGTTTTTTTATGCATGTTTTATGTGATACTATTATGTTATGGTTTACGATAATTGTAAACCTTTTCATATAAGGAATGCATTGGACTTAATAAGTGACGGGTGGAGCCCGCTATAGCTCCTCGATGCATCGGCAGGTCTCATGAGACAAACTAGTGTCTTGGAACGAGGCCTTGACAAAATCTTATTTGTAGTCTTGGCACGAGGCCTTGGCTACGTGGTTATGATAGTTTGGCATTATGCATTCCATCATTATGAAAGTGGTTATTGATATTGCATGTGATTATTTGACCAGTAGAATATCCATGTGAATATGTAAATGGAATTATTTCATTTTACTTTTTCCATATAATGTTGAAGTTCATGTTTAAAAGGATTTTATTTAGTTATACATTGCCTTAAATGTTTATGTTTATTTATGAAAGCTTCCGCTATATTGTTATCCTTACTGAGCATCTGAGCTCACCCCTTTCAAGGTTTTAATATTTTCCAGGATGTGAAGAAGTATTTTATGAATGACCCGCAGGGATAGTCAGAAGGAGATATGATTGTGGAAAATGGAGACTATGTTATTGTAGTTTTTCAATTTATGATGTAATGTAACATTTGTGAATGTATCTAGTGTTTCCAAGGCTACTAAACTAATCAGTCTTTCGAGACTTGATCTTTTGTGATCATGCCAATGTTACGCAGTAATGCACCGACTCTGGGTAACTGGGGTCGGGGCGTTACACATATAATCTACAGAATTGTATTAAATTTATAAATATAAAATTTACTCAAAAGATTCATTTTTAGAATATATTTTCTAGGTTGAATATGGATGATGAATTTTATGACTCCATAGAGATGGTAGGCCATACGTATACTTGGGCGATGATATCACTCCATTAATGGGAGCAATTTTAAGGAAGCAGGTGATATATTAATTCTATATAATCAATACCATTCCATATATATGAAATATTTTTATTAAATTTAACCTTTCTTACTTTCCAAGTAAATTGTATGTGAAAGAAATATCACATTGGTTTATGATGTGGTAGTCTACTATATACCCAAGGGATATTATCATATTTTAAATGATCTGAAAAGTAAGAAATTATATGTGATACAATAATTAAATATGTCTAATTATGTAATATATATATATATATATTAAATTGACAATTATAACCAACCGTGAGAGGTGTTCTCCAAAAATGAGTTACATAGGTTCACGAGGCAGTAGTTTTCCATACATATGATCCGTGATTTTGTTTACCATTTGATAGAAGGGGATATGGATATAAGTTATGACTTTAACATAATGATTTTATTATAATTAAAGGTAATAAAACATAAAATTTAAAAATATATGTGAATTTAACAAATAAGAGATATTTGTGTTATTATATAGGAAATGTAATAAATAATTTAAGGTGTTAAAAGAATAAAAAAAATAAACGTGATTTGTTAAGACGATTTCCATATCTTAGATACAACTCCTTTGGATCTCTATAATAGGTTTTTTATTTTGGGAAAAACAAAAGTTGTAGAGTGTGGATAAGGATTTTAGGTATAGACTTTGGTAGGAGTTTGTCGACCCAAAGATCTTGAGAGGTGTGAATAAGTGAAGAGGTGGAGTTTCATTTTATAAGTGATGGAGAGTACACAAATGCGTTTTTTGAAAAGAATAAAGTGTACATATGGTTTTTACACGAAAGAAGTTTGAAAATGAGCCATTATCTAAAATTAGAGGTGATAAGGACAAAATATGGACATCTAATGGGTGTTGTACAAGTTTTTGGTCAATTTAAGTTATTATCTTCTTATTTTAACCCCCATTAAACTTGTTTTTAAATCAACCACATTAATTATTTATTACTTTTTCAACTATTCATTATAATGAAAAATTATGTTTTAAATGAAAATTTATTCAATTATAAATCAACATTAATTTAACCTTATTAGATAATACAAATTATTCTGATTCCAAATATGAAATCCATTTTTCATTTTGAATTCACATATGTGATAGAACTCAGTTTAAAATGAAAACCGTAGATGCGTTGAAAAAACTTGTTTTCCATAAAAAATATTCAAAAAAATAAAATATCTGTATATAAAAATTTATTATATAATTTATTAAAATAACCTAAATTGAATTAAATATAATATAATTTTTCTAATATTTCTTTAGAAAAAAATTCTTACAATATTTGAGTTTTAAAAGATTTTAAAAAAATATAGTTTTTAACAAAAATCAGTGTTTTCAGTATTCATAAAAAATAAATCTTCTCATAAAAATCACAAATGTTTCCCCTAAGATAATATTGACCTGAATATTTAAAAATTTAATTTCATTTATAAAATTAATTTCATAAATGTGGTAAATTTAATTATAATATATTTGAGGAGAATGAAAATAATGAACTTTTTTGAAAAATTTAGTTTTCAGAGAATATTTCATTTTTATTTGATTTAATTTTTATTTTTATTTTTAATAAATAGACAATAAATGAAAATTTATAAACCATATATCTTTATAAATTAGTTATTCCTATTTATACCATTTAACTTGACTTCTAGGTTATAATGGAAACATTTAAATAATAATATTTTAATAGAGTATTGGGTAAATTTTAAACTAAATGTTGTGTATATTGAAAGATATCAAAGTAATTAAATTTATTCTAAAAATAATATATTGTAAAGTACTAGGGTGTTACAGTCGACCTTTATATAAAAATTTCATCCTCGAAATTTTATAAATATTAATTTAAAAAAAAATTAGGGTAGTTATAACATCCTATGGTTCCGACGTTGCTTCCTCCATTTTATAATTTTTCCAAAGTGTCTTTACCAATCAAGTTGTAAAATTCCTCAATATATTTTCTATATTGCCCAGAATGAGGATGGGTTCTTCATAGTATAATATATCATGTTTTAATTATATATATTCCTAAGTGATCACATGCATTAGGTCAGAAATTTAATTCCTTAACAATGATATATAGAACAAATCATGTACTTTAGAGAGGATTGGTATCAATTCCAAATGATATAAAATAAGTCTAATGTTTACTAGAATTTTAATGTAGCCGCTGAACCTAGGGATCAACATTCCTTTATTACCGAACCTTATATCTCCCTTCCATGGAGATACTTTAAAGAAATAATGATGTCCCCCTTCGAATTCCAAATTCTTCATCCAGTTATTGTAATAATTTTTTTCTCATTTGAGATGATTTTATATGGGATTGAATAGTATTTGACTTTTTTACCTTTAAAATGTTCTGTCTTATAATTTTACTTTCTTCAACTTCATTTTAACAAGTTGGAGTATGACATCTATTTACATACAATTATTCTAATTTCACCATTTGAATATGTGAATGGAAACTATTTTTATAGAAAAAAATATACCAAGGGTAAATATGGATCCCAAATTCCATGAAATTAATGTGAGAATGATATCAATAAATCCTCCAATGTTTGAATAATCCTTTTTGATAGTCCCTAATTTTGAGTATGGTAGGAGGTCCTTAAACTATTTTTAGCATCAAGAGAATTCTGTAGACTTTTCCTTAATTTTTATGTATAATGGGGATCATGATCAGATACAATATAAAAAGGTGCACCATGAAGTCTAAAAACATCAATAATCTAGAGCCTTATGAGGCTCTCAAGAGGTCATTATTTGTCTATAGAGAAAAAATGTGTAGATTTGGTTAGATGATCAAAATAACCCATATTGCATCATTCATTTTAAGAATACTTGATAGTCCTATGAAAATTTTCATAGTAATTTCATCCCTTTTCCACATCAAAATAGGAAGAGGTTTCATTAATCCACTTGGATTATTTCTCTAATCACTCACTTATTGACAAACCAAACATCTCGACACATAATCTATAATTCACTTATTCATTTTTTCCACCAGATATGTTCCCTAAAATCCATATACATCTTATTGTAACCAGGTTGTATAGAGAAATTTGATCTTTGATAATCATCTAATAAGGTATAGATGGAATAAACAATGTGTTTCTAAGCATTAGAATTCCATCTTCAAAAAATAAGTCTACAATATTTCCATAATTAACATCTTTAATTTTCTTCAAAAAATTCTCATCACCAGATTGAGAAATTTTTATATTTTTATATACTTTTTTTTCACAAACTTTTAAAAAACTTGTCATATATACAATTAATTAACAATTCTCATATCTATATTTACTAGATACATGAACATAAGATCTCTCTCAATATTCATTTGGGTCAAAAAATCATGGTCTTAATTGTTCAATGAATTTGCTACATTATTTTACTTCCCTAGGTGGCATATTGAGAAATCCTAATCCTTTAGTAGTGGAATCTATATTTATTATCTCATATTGAGATATTTCTACAAAAAGGTTTATTTTATGGTTTTTTATCAATGTATATCCCAATCATTCACCATTGATATAATGTGTCTATATCTTAAAAGAAAATATTATAGCTACAAACTCAAGATCATTGGTTGGATAGTTATATTCATGATTATTAAATTACCATGATGTATCTTCAATAATATTATAATTTTTATAATGAAAAAACTGATTAATTTGTTCAATGAATCACTATATATAAAAAACCAATAATCTCCTGATGGTAGAGTCAAAATCAGAGAATTGAAAAATCTTCTCTTATTTACATGAAAAAATTATTCACATTCATTTATCCTAAAGAAGACAACCCTTTACTTTATTATTGGTTAACAAGTTATAGAATTGGGAACAATTATGAACGAATCACCGATAGTAACCTACCAAAAAAATGAAACTATATACCTAAGTTATGTTTCTTCATGAAGGCCATTATTTGACCACCTTTGTCTTTACCAAATAAATTTATATTGCTTTATTAGAGGTAATGTGGCCGAGAAATGAAACTTCTTGATGATAGAATTCAAACTTGGTAAAATTCTCATATAACCCTTTTCTTTTAAAAATATCAAGAAATATTTTTAAGTGGTTCTCATGGTCGCCAATGATCTTATAATAAACCATGATAAAATTAATTAATACCCCAAAAACATCATCAAGTTATTCCATTAGTATTATATTAATTATATCCATAAAAATAGAGGATTCATTAATAAATATAAATTGAATTACTATAAACTCATAATTCCTATACCTCATTTAAAATGATTTCTTCAAAATATATTCATTATTTACTCAAAATTAATGACACATAGAATGATAGTAAATCTTGGTAAAATATTGAGTATTATGATTTTGATTGAATGTGTTATCAATATGAGGCATAACATATATTTTCTTTATCATACTGGTACTAATTTCCCAATAATCATTGTACAACCACATGAATTAATATTTGTTCTTAAAAAAGTGAACATGGGATACTCATAATGAAACACTAGGGAGAATAAATAACTTATTATCTAAATCCCCCAGTTGTTTATTTATCTCCAATAATTCAATAGTGGATATTATATAGATAGTATTTAATATTGGTCTTTCATTTGGGATTAAATAAATGAAGAACTAAACTTCACACTCTAGTGGATGTCTAGGTAATTACTCAGGAAATATATCAATGTATTACTATACAATTGGTACTTCCCTAATTTGAAGATTAGTTTTTTATATCCATAGATTTTGTTTCTGGCTCTTACACAAGGATATCATTCAGAAATGATACTATGGGTGGATCTAGACATGAAACAGATGAAGAAGCCTCTACTCCAAAGAAAAAAATAATCAAATATCTTAATCATGAATCATAATTTACATCTCTATGAAGTAATTTTTCCACATATTTTGAAACCCAGTCCACACCAAGGATTATATCAAATTCAATCTTAGGAATGATATTAAAGTCTAGAAATATTTTATGTTTATGTATCCTAATGGGGACCACCAAACACATTCTTATTTTAGTGACACTTACACTAGGATTTTTGACAGACAATACCTTCTTAATTGGATAGGGAGATATTTTATTTTGATAGAAAACATGGATGATATAAAAGAGTGTGATGATATAGATTCAAATAATGAATTAGATAAATTTGATCCTATGATTAAATTAATTTTCATCACTTCATTGATTTTTTCCACCTTAGCTGTATTGATCACATAAGCTTGATGTTTACCCAATGTTTTATTATGTAGTATATTCCCATGATGTTTGGTAATTTTTGTTCAATAATTCTATATTTATTTGTTGTTAAATCACTATAAATCATTGATTTTTTCACCTCCTTTAATTCATGAGCTAGATAACCCTTATCTCTGCACTCATTTCAAAATCTCATTCCCTTCAATCATTTCCCATGATAATTAATTCCAAAGTTCTCATAGGATTGAAATCTATTTATTCTATTCTTACTGTTTGATACATTACCTTTTTTATTTTTGATTGTTCGAACTCTTATTTTCTTGTTTCCCATGAACATATATGATTTATAAAAAATTAATTATCTATTGTTTTGGAATATAATACTATTTCATCTTATAAATAAAAATTTTTATAGACCATCTCACTTTGGGGACATAGCTTAAGACCTTCAAAAAATGGTCGATACTACATTCTATATTTTATATATATAATCCATAACATACGTTGACTGCATTATAAAGGTAACCTCATACTATAAAATAATATCTTATTTTTTTTGTGGTATAAGTACATTTCTCTTAATTTCATTTTATTATTCATGAGGGAAATATTTTCAAAAGAATGTATATTTTAATGTTTTCCATTCCATGTATTCTATTTCCTCTTCATCCCTAGTATTCTAGATCATTGATCACCATTGATCTGTATCTCCCTTGAGATAATATACTTTAATCACAACATTTTCCTCCTAATTTCATTATAATTACATAAATATATTCTCATGGGACATAATATATTTCTTTTTTACTAGAATATTAGTTGTATAATTAAATTATTGGGGATTCTGTGATATAAAGAGATACAGCATAGGAGAATCACGCTATGTAATAATAGGTTTCTCCATCAGAGCAAGGTTTTTTTCATATACCAATTAATATAACCTAATACAACCATGATCTTCTCAATTCCAATACCAGCAGTATTGGATTACTCTGAATGGAAATCTCTACATTGTCAAAAATTATTGATATTCCTATTTTGTATTGGAACAATTTATAAACAGTATAATATACTAGATTTTCTTATAAAATTATGAATTTTAAATAATTATGTGTAATTATAAATATGGTTTAACATAAATTAAAAATTTACAAACTGTCAATCTAAGAATAATACACTTTGTTTCTTTAAGGATATATTCATTTTCAAACCCTTTATAAACGATTGTAAAGAAAATGTGAATTACGCACATAATATCCCATGGGAGTTTCAAACCAGCTCTATAGTAAGGCCCATTTTTTTGTACCTAGTAAAACTGGAGTCAAGAATGAAATGGTTTTTTCAGAGTTATTTCCCCTCGGTACCTCTGTCCTAGAACCATGTCCACCTGTAGTATCTAAAAAGCGATATATTACTTGGAAAACTACATAATTTATATCTAAAAAATTTAATATGTTATTATATACCTGTCTTAAAATTTTATCATAGGTTTATGTTCTGTAATCTATATTTTCCTTAATCTACTTCTAGGGATTCTACTAATCTTTCTTCGATACAAACTTTAATGGCCCCGACTCCATTACCCTAGAGTCAGTGCCAAATTTATTACATTGGAACTATATATAAGAGATCACATAAAAAAATAAAATGGTTTATTATTCATTAAGAACCAGATAAATACATTATAACCATTTCACATTTCGAGTAAAACATACAACATAGAGAAATAAAATGCTTACAATCCTGGAAACTGATTCAAATAAATATTATTCATAACCTCAAGAAAGAAAACAATAAGGGTGACCTCAAATGGTCACTAAGGGTCACATATAATGGAATATATCATGAATAAATAAGTCTTTATAAATATGTAAAGATAAATTACTGAACACAAATCCCTTTTAATCATTAACTTGACAACCATGGTCAGATAATTCATTATAATTTTGGAAAGGTAAATAACCGAAAAAACATGAAATTTAATTAATAAAATGAGAATGAAATGAATCCAGAGATAATATAATTAAGAAAATCATATGGGTTATATAATTAAATAATTTATAAATTAAGTAAATGTTTAATTGTTAGACATCATGATCTCATGCATCGTAGTACCACTACTGTCAAGACCTTTCATAAGACAGTTTAAAAATCATGTAATAACCCATTAAATTATATATTACTGATTCAACTCGTGGGAATAATGATTCATCAGTGGGATATATACACCTAGACCACACCCATCACTACATGACCAAATAATTACTCATGTATCTAATAATCTATGTAGTTGATAAATAACATGCCTTATCACCAAGTATCTATATTGAGTAAAGAATATATATCTATCAATATTTCACAAAAATAATAGAGTAAGTTTCAAAGAATACACCTTATAAAAAAAATTTCTTATAGTTAAAGAAATAATCATATCAATGATATAAAGAATATGGATATTTAATATAAATTTAATTTCCAATGAAAAATGATCTTAAGAAAGTGTTTGTCTCAATAGAAAGCTAACAATCAAAAAATTATAAAATAATTGAGAAGTGAACATTACATCAAAAAGAATATATATTTTCATAATAAAATAATGAATTAATAGGTATTCATGTTAAATAAATAAAAGGGTAGTAAATACCCCACATAAAATCGAATAGGTGAATATTAACAAATCTGTCTCAATGAAATGGAAATTGTGATGAAATACCTTACATCAAGATTCCCTTAGGTTGGTCATGTTTCAAAAAATTGTATAATGTATTTAATTTTCTTATTAATGTGTAACTAAGCCATTTTAATATTTATAATATCATATATAACCCTCTTATAACTTTTTACCACCATTTGTTTAAAAATATTTCATTATTTTCATTGTTCAGGGTGTTAATTGCCTCGTTTTCTCATGTTTTTTTGGTTTTGAAAGTTCCAGTTCTTGTATATCGGATATAGATAAATCATCTACATAATTATATATATGTTATATATATTATATTTAATCTTTAGATTTATTTTCATAATCATTCTTGATGTTTTTACATGGAAAATGAATTGCATCACTTTGTGGAGATGGTAAGTTGTACGTACGCTTGAGCGATGATATCATTTCCTTAATGGGTGAAAGGGTAAATATGTGGGTGATATATTAATTTTAAAAAATAAATATCTTTTTAAATATATTAAATATATTTATTAAATATATTTTTATTACCTTCCATGTAAATAATATGTTGAAAGAGAATAATATCACTTCACGAGGTTGTAATCCGCTGTACACACAGGTAGCATTATCATATTTTAAACAGGATAGAAAGTTAGATGGTAAATGTGATATCATAATTACAAAATTATAATTATATCAATAATATATATATATATATATGAATTAATTCTATCATTATATCCAATCATGAGAGCTGTTGATAGAAAATGAGTTACATCGGTCGCGAGGTGTTGTTCCTCTATACACAAAATCGACGTTTTTTCCTCCTATTTGATGGAAGTAGAGACAAATATAGGTTGTTAGTTTTAAAAAATATAATATTATTATATGTAATATATTTTTATTATTATATTTTAATTGATCAAACAAAATTGAAGGTGGGAAAATAAGAAATATAATGAAGGAGCTTTGTTAAGATGATTACCTTTTCTTAAAGAAACACTATTTGTATATCATCTTAAGGACAATAGAGTTTGTATTTTTGGAGGAATGGAATCTCCATAATGTTGAAAAGGATTTTTGATATATATTTTGGTAAGGTTTATTCCTGAAAAAATGGATTTATTGGAGTGAAAAAGTGAAAGGAGGGAGTGGCCTTTTATAATTGGGGGGGGGGGAGGATACACATGGAATTTATGAAAAGAATAAAGTGTAAAAACTTATTTAACATGAAAAAAGGATCCATAATAATATATTATCGAAACTTATATGTTATAAGGTCTAAATATGGACATAAAATGGGGGTTTGACAAGTTTTAGTCCAATTTTAATGCTTCTCTTCTTAGTTTAACCCCTAAGGAACACATTTTCACCTTATCCACGATAAATAATTATTACTGTTTTTAGAATTAATTACTGTCAGAAATTATGTTGAAATTTATATATAATATAAAATATTCTGATTCAAATATTTTATAAATTTTTTCTAAATTCAATTCCAATATTTTTAAGAATTAAATTTAAAATTAAACACATTGATGCGTAAAAAAAATGCGTTTTCCAAAGAAAAAATTGAAAAATATAAAAACAAATTATTTCAAAACATACTATATAATTCATTAAAATAACATAAATTGGATAGATTATAATATATTTGAACTAATTTTTCTTTTTAATCAATTTTATGACAAAATTATACTTTTAAATTCTTTAAAAAATGTTATTTTTAACAAAAACCATCAAGTTTCAGTATTCAATGAAAAATAAATATTTTCATAAAAATATAAAAATTTCACTCAAAGATAATTTTGACAAGATGATATAAAAAATAATTTTCATTTTTTCAAATAAAATTTATAAAATTTTAAAAATTAATTGTAAAATAAGTGTATAAAATGGGACAAAACAAATTTTTTTCAAATAACATTTGTTTTACCTTTTGAAATGTTTTTTATTTTTATTTATAATCAATAGATAAAATAATGTAAATTTGTAAAATATAAAGTTTTATAAATTAGTAAGTCCTAATCACAACATCTAACTTGAAAAATAGGTTATAATGGCCATGTATAAATAACAAAATTTTAATTAAGTATTGTTTTTTGTTTATACTTAATGTTTCATATACTGTAATCTATTGAAGAAATTATATTTATTCAAAAAGGTATATATTGTTTAGTATTGGGGTGTTATGGCATGTGTTTTTGGCACTAGATATTGGAGTTAGGGTCTAGGGTCTCACATACAATTTCCACTAAAAAATTATAACCTACTAAGGAAGATCAACATGTCACATAATCTTCAAAAAAAAGTCACGAGATAGTTATGTTTTTTTACGATAATATATCAAAAATTACATGTATAAATCCCTTTTGTTAATAAATATCATACCAAAATATCCTTTATACTACCCTAGGTAATTAAAAATTTCAAAATTATTTTCATTTTCGTATCCTTAAAATATGTATTCACCTTATATAAACAATACCGCCTAAGAAAACCATTAATTATGTCCCTAAAGAAATAATATTCCTTTCAAAATACAAAAAGATAATTATCTTTTTAAACATCCATGTAACATTCCATATCAGTAAATTTTTAAACTTTATAATCCTTTATCGAATTCCATCATTACAGATATATTTTTTTCATTTTAGACACCAACTACACAAGAATAATAATTTGTAAATGATCAAAAAGTTCTTCCTCAGTGAATTTTTAACACTAAGAAAATTTTATATGTTATTAAAATGTTTCAACAAAAGATATATGTCAAAACAAAATCCATGTTCCAAAGTAGGATTTTCCATTTAAATTAAAATGGAAATTGAGGCTTAGAATGAGTGACTATGGGGAGATGTCTTTGACATAATGAGAAAATACTGGAGGCTTATAAACCTTTGAGTTTATCATTCTCAATTGTGACGAGGGATGAATTATATTAGCAAGTTATGAAAAAAGTATTATTTATCATGGATTTTATACATGCTCCTATGAAATCAAGCATTTAATAATTTCAATTACGTGGTAGTGATTTCATATTGATACCATCAAGTATGAGACATATTTTGATATATTTTAGTGGATTAATTTATTGTGTTATATTAATAGATAAATTAACTTAATCTGATAAAATATATAATATTACATAAATAATAGTAACAATAATAATATTTATTCATTTAACCTATACCAATGGATATGAAACAAGAGTTGAAAAACTAAGGGCTCCAGTTTTAGGAGAAAGAATATATATTGGAGAATGAGAGTTGGGGATTAGGGATGTAGGTGAATGGTATTTTTAAATAATTGGTAAAATATTTAGCTTATTTCCTTTAATATATACTAGTTGAATAAGAACAGGGGAAAAATCCATATATATTTTTGATACTTGTTTCACATGTATCTCAGATAAGAATATCTTTAGGAAAGGGGGAAGGATAGTTAAGAAGATAATGGTCTTCCCAAACCATCAAAAATACTAATCTAATACTTTTACATATTTTGGGAGCATGGATAATAAATGAAAAGTTATTTTCTCATGATATTCTGGTTTCTGATGGATGAAAGAAGAATATATCATGATGAATTAAAGTGGGGGATTTAAGAAGAAGGTTTATTGTTATTTGAAACCAAATAAAATTCATTTTTTGTGTTCCCTAATAACTATAGCACTAATATGGAAGGTGATTGTTCTTATATAATCCTAATTAATAATATTAAATCCACATGGAAATAGAAAGTGGTGTAATAAATTACAAAATTAATGAGGATAACTTGAATCCTAATTAATGGAATCATAAAAACCACCCAACTAGAAATAAGATAAAACATTAATGCTATCATCCTCAGAACTTATAATAGAGATAATAAAATAAATGAGAGACAAAAAGATAGAAAATGAGACCCCCAACAAGTTCCAAAATCCATGACTTGGTGTGTAAAAAAAGTTTCTCAAGGAATACTAAAAAATGCACATTCTCTCACTTATGGATGATGAGGGCTCATAATTTTGTTACCTAAATAGTATAGTAGAGGACAATATTTTCATGTTGGCCCCAGAAATATAGATAGGTTGACCATATAAAATGATGAAAAATTATAGGTTATGTTATAAAATTTTGACCATTTTGTTTAATATATTTAATGTTTACATATATATAATATTGTTTAGGGTGAAATATATAAATTCATATGCAATGTTTACGATCCACTGATTTTAGTGTTGACTTATGAATTTTCATACATAAATTATTTTATTACTAAAAAATAATTGAAAAGGATGAGAAATATTAATATGAATACATTTTATATAATAAATAAAAAAATGAAATAAACATAATAATACAACCTTTTTTATCCATGTTGGTCTATCATGAATGATGAGAGCACCACCTCCAAAAATTTCATCACAAAAAAAGAAGCAGATACAAAAAAATGAAAGTAGTAAGGACTAGAGAAGCTATCTGAGGACATGATCTTAGAAAATCCAAGAACCTGTTCCCAAAAAATTCATGAGGAGTTATAATATCACCTTTCTGGATGGAAACATTGTACACATGTAGGCAATAAAAGTATATATCTAAATCTGATATCAAAAATAAAAATTAAACCAAAGAAACTACTTACAATTTTATATACCCTCATCGATATCTAAAAATAGTTGTATAGGTGATCTGAATCCTAAAAAACATTCACTAATGAACATTCCCACTCTTTAGTATTAAATTACTCTACCGATCTCAATTTAAATGAAGCACTATGAACTGATGTTATGTTCTAAAACACCCCCTTTGGTAAGAAACATAGCCTTTGATCAAGGCCCCTCCCCTAGTAGCTCTCAAACTATCTCTCTCATCAAACAGAATTAACCAAAGGGTTTCTCTCTTGAGTTATAAAAATGAATGAACCTTGAAAATAAAAAAAATCAAAGAAGGTGAGCCATAACAACAACTAGTGAATAAAATGTAACCTTGGGTGGCATTCATGATGAGAGACATAAGGATTACTATAAGGAAACTGGCAATTTGAAATCCTAATCACACAAAAAATCACTATTTACACTACAACCCCTAATTATCTATAGAATGATTTTAAGTATTGAGTTGAAAACATGAGATAGAATAAATATAGAAAAAATCACAACATGACATAAATAAATCCAATAGATCAAATATGAGAAAAATCATATAAAATCTTGACCAAGAATACCAAAAAATAACAAAAAAATTCAAATTTACTTAAATGATATATAATAATAACCCAAATACTACATGAAACTAAAATACTTAATATCAATCCATTTAGAAAAATTATAAGGAAAACAAAAAAATTAAACAATCAATATAGTTACAAAAAACAAAATAATAATAAATGAATATTCAAAAAATATTCAACTTTAAAATGAAATTGATTAATTAATGGTTATGTTCTCAAAAACGGTTTAATTGTATTTGGGTAATTTTTATTAATCCTAAATAGTTCGTAAACATTTATAATAATACATTGATAGTCAAAATATGAGTGATGTTATGAGAAATGTGTTTCTTATTGACCCACACTATCCCAATATTAATAAACCCCTAAAAAGGCATCATAATGTCAATTTTCTTTCACTAACCATGGAACACATAATTTTTAGATAAGGTTTGTGTTGATAGACTATATCAAAAAACACGTATATTTATAGAAGAATAAGATATTTCATTTACCATATATTTTAACCATTTATATCCATAAATCAATCTAGTTAAATTATTTTTTTCATCCTTAGTGAAGGAAAATACAACTATAGAGTTCTTGTCACATTTACTTGAACTATAAAAACCAAAAGAAAGAATGGGATAACCAATAATAGATTTCGGAGTATCAATATTATAAACGAAGTTAGAATCAACAAATCCCCCTATATCATTATCATAACTATTCTTACGTACAAAAGAATACACAACTCACTAGAAAAATATATATACCAAAATAACCATTTTAACGTATACTATTGTGGTTTCCTAGGGTTTCCCATAAACCTACATAAGGTTCAAACTAAAAATTAAACCTTTTATAAAGGGAAAATCACGACATACACATGATGAACTACTGCATAAGGACATGATATTTTTTATATAAAGGATAAATTCAAGTTACATTTAAGGGACTCAGACTGAAAAAATATTAGGTGATGGCCCAATGAAAATTAAAAATATTCAAATTCTTAAATATATAGTATTTTAAAACCTTCTTCATATTGGCACAATGGGAAAAATACAAAACCCTAGTTTCCCAATACCTAATAATTTCTTGGTCAAATATTTGATTAGCGTTTCCTAAATATTTTCGTTAATAATCAGGTTTATATTTTATTTTTTCCTGGTTTATCAACTTCATATTCTTATAAAGAATGGTATTTTATCAAAATATAACAACAACAAAATAATTTAATTCTTAAATAGTTTAAAATAAATACTAACATCAAATTAGATTCCATAGAAATCATTTTCTAGCATAAAATAATCAAATTAATTATGCAAATGCCATGATATTTTTTTATCTATATAAAAGTGTTTTCAAAAAAGGAAATCTCAATCATTTTTAAAAAGTTTTGAACAATATTCAAGAGGTTTCATGTAAATTATTTCATCCTAATTCCAATGTTATTTTGTTCAAATTGAATGATTCTATATGAAAGTCATTATGGGAAGAAAATGAAAGTAGTAGTCTAATATATGGATTCTGAACAATAGAATAAAAAATTTAACTATATTTAATTCTATCAAATTTATGGAACCCTTTAGAGAAAATTAGGGCCTTATATTAAATTTTATTCTCCATAAATATTTCCATTTTCAACTTAGAAATCCACATGAAACATAAAAATATTTCATATTTAGGGTGGGTTACCACTTTCCATGTTTGATTTTTTACATTGGGGTCTCTTTCCATATTTCATAGAAGAAAAAAATTACAAGTATTAATTATATTTTTTGGATTGTTTTGAGGGTGTATTGTTCATTACTACTTATACAAAGATTAATGTTTAATTAATAAGTAAGAACATCTGTGTGACTAAACTGGGAAGGTGGGTTATGGTCCTTTGAATCTTATCCTGCATTACTGGATAGTTCCTAAGATCATTATATCCCTCTACCTATGATCAGAGTAAGAATCAGATTCACTACAATCTGATTGGTGAGAACCATTTGATATAGTATTGCATTAATATTTATTCCAAAGATCTAAATAATCCTCAACACCCATAGTTTCAGGCATACCATCATGAATAGTGTCTAAATATGTATATATAGGAACACAATATGATTATAATAAAACAGAATTTATTATAACATTTGTTTGGGAACCATTCTTATTTTAACATATCATAGAAAACATAAAAATATAAGGATAAACCACAAAAGTTACCCTAACCACCCTATGTTTAGGCTTATTAATTCAACATTGATAATTAGTGGTACAAAAAAAAGACTCTAGGGTGTCCAAAACCTGGGGAACTGGTACACATTTAATTTGGTATTATATAATTTGTATCATAAGAATGTAATCAATTCATCAAGTACACTTATGTTGTTGTAATATCTTCAGAGAAAGACCAAGGTAAACCGAAATGTGAGATCATTCTTCTCACTATATCCTTGATGGTTATATTAATTATCTGAACCAAATCATTCTATTTTTCAGTCCCAAAAACTATATTCTATTTTAATACACCATAACATTTTAAAAATTTAATAAATTCATTTGAAAGGAACCATAACCCATTATCATTATTATGGCTTTTTATCTTATTTCTTATCTGATTATTGAAATGGATTTCCATGTCTTGAATGTATTAGACATTATAGTATTATTTTTAATTATTTAGATGATTACATTTTTTAGGAAATATTATATAGAGGTTACAACCTAATTTCCTCCACTAAGTGAGTAAACCCTTAAATGTCCCCATAAATTTGAAATAGACATATTAAGTGGGAGCCTTGGATTTGTATACTGAAATCTTAAAACTCACATGTTTAGAAGTTCCAAACACACAATATTTACAGAACATAAAATCACATGAGTATATATCATTAAAAAAACATTATATACTATTTTTATCCATTCCCATGTCAATCACATGCCCAAGTATACTATACCAAATAATAGTATTATTAGAAATTGAGGAATGGGTGCAATTTAACTATAAGTTATCTTTTACTATCTCATATATAAAAATCATTAATGATAGTTCCTATCATAATATTGAGTGTTTCATCATCAATCAAAATAATATAATAATTTTACCAAAAGTTATATTCATCCAGTCCAAACACTCCTAGGAAAATGAGGTTTTGTTTAAATTTGGGTACCCACTAAACCTTTATCAAAATTTTCACCGATCCATCATGAACCTGTAGATAAATAGAACCAGTAATAATGATAGGAAAACTCTAATTATTTCCAATACACACAACAAAACTCTTATATTACCTTAAATTATAAAAATATTATCTTTTTGGATACGTATGGAATGAGAATCTTGAATTTAGGACCCACTCTTCAGATATGATTCTTATTCACACATTCAAGACCTCTGTAGTATTGATATTTTCTCCACCATCAATGAATGTTTATTTTTAACATTAGTATTTTTACTTTGGTGGAAATTTATCTTGATACCATAAGGTTGTTTTCATTGGAAACAATTCACTATTATACCCCCGGTCTTCAATCAAATATTTTTAGACTTACTATGACCACTCCTCCTACCACATTTCTAATCTCAGCCTCTCAAATTCAATCCATCTCTATCCTTTTTTATTGAATATTGGTTTTGATGTTAATTAGATAATAAGGCCAATTTAACCTCTTAAAGTTCTAAAATATCTATACCATGCATTAATTAACATTGAAAAATATTATTTGACTCATTTAATGATTCTAACAGAACAATATCTAGGTCTTCATCATTTATTTTGATATCTATATTTGATATAATTAACACGATTTTATTAAAATAATCAATATGGAGCCTCTCAATAATTTCAGGGTTCATTTTGAAATTATAAAATCACATTCTCTTAGTAAATATTTCATCCTAGGATTTGATCCTATATCAAGCCTCAACTTTAAACCCAATTTTATAGGTAATAGTCTCATAAGTAAATTCCCGAGGAAACTTATAATATAATGAAAAAAAATTAAAGGATCTAATATTTTCAAAGGACATTGAAATTAAATTATACTCATATATAAATGTATTTTATAGTATCATATATGGTTCAAAAATTCTTCTTAGGACCATATATGTCATCGAGAATCTCATTGTGATCAAGAATTTAATTCATTGTAATTGTCCATGGATTAAAATCATCCCCCAATAGAATTTATTGACTTAAAACTTTATTTAACCCATAATTAAAAATTAAGGGGATCTTACAAAAAAAATTGAGGCAACATTTTCTGGGAAGTCCCAATGTAATGACCAGTATCTATTGATTTAGGATACACAATATTTTAGATTAGTTATTTTATTAGAAAATAGAAGAAAAAATTAAGAGGAAGGAGAATATGAATGTTTTTAAAATAATAAATATGAAAATAAAATTTTAAAAAGTATATAACATTAATTTTTTCCTGTGAGACCTATTTTCTTGGTGAGAACCCCACATCCTAAATTTTTTTATGAAATAAAAATTCATAGAAATAAAGTCTTGAATATAATAAGAACAAGACGTTTTATTTGGGGAAATAATCCCAAGTAAAATAGGTGGAATTACTCAAAATCATAATGTGGAGATGGTATCCCATATTACTAGATAGAAAAATTATAATCACACAAGATGAAAATAGATAAATTAGAATCTAACAGTACAAATAAGAATGAAACCAAATAAATAACCTATAGCGATAGATCTTTTCCACAGGATCCAGTAATTGTTAGATTGCATCTATGAAACATCTAAAAATTATAACTTTGAATATTATTTCTCTAAAGGAATGAATTTATATACTAGTATCCACTAGGATACAACACCAAGAATATATTAAAATAATAAAAGTATCCCCCTTCAGTTGAAAATTTGCATTGGATCGAAGATTATTTTTAAGAAACTATCAAGATCTCTCCCTTGGTGGAATAAAAAACAAGAAGTCTTATTTTTTAGGGAAGAAAAATTAATAAACAAAACCCATTATAAAATTAGGGAATTTGAGATATCATCATAATAGGTGTAGTGACATGCATGTAGGGTGGTTTTCACAATGTCTGTCTGGTCAAAGACTATGATAAAACTCACCATATGAAATAATAAACATGAAAAATGTTAGTGTCTATGTAGAAACACTAGATGTTTCATTAACAATATTGAAACCCAAGCCTTATAAATAATTTATTTCATGATTCTTAATATAAATTTCCAAAAATTACACACTAAGGATTGAGTGGCATAGTATATTTTGAAAATTATATATATATAGACAACCTATTAAACATAAACTCAACAGCTTTAGTAAAAAAACAAAATGGTTTGCCTACTCCCATAAGTCCTAAAAAATATTAAAGTACATACTAGATAAAAATACATAATGTAAAGGCTGATATGAAAATTCAATTGAGTAAATTTACATAGAAATAAACTATAACATGAAATTCAAGAGGCATAACATTGTGTCTTAAATTGAATGATCATAGGCATGAAAAAATTCCATAAGGAAATAATATCATAAGGTCATAAGATAAAATATGAGAAAATATAATAGACAAAAAATAATTACCATATGAAAATTATTACCCCCTATACCATAATCAGATAGCAAGGTTTACTCCCTTGTCCAATGAAATAGATTTGGCTTACTCCCCAATTACATAAATATCTTCTCATGAGACATTAAAATTACTAAATGCATTGTAGGTGTATAAAAAACCCAACCATAATAATATAGGATAACCACTCCCACAATATAAAAAAGATTATATGTTCCAAAAACATAAAAAAAACTATATAGAAATCATAATCATGAAAAAACCAATGAGAAGAAAGTGGGATTCACAACCCTATCTTAAGGAATAAATAAGGAATATATCATATCAATTTATAAGATAAGAAGGAAATAATGTTTTTTGAACAATCATTATTTAAAAAATTAATATAGTTCTTTTACATGGTTATTAATTTATAAAAATAATTCATAAATAAATTACAATAATAAATAAATAAAATAACTTCTTAGTTGATTATTTACAAAATGAGCAATGGAAATTTTAATGAAGAAAAAGAGAAAAAATTATTTAAAACCATAATTATTTGAAAACATTTTTTCATGAAGATAATATTGTTTTTAGAAAAACATCATTGTTTAAACAATTTCATGGGGGTGATACTAGACAAGATTGTAGGCAAAGGGAAGTTCATTTTAAAATAATTTTTACTTAAACAATAAAACATTGAAGAGAACATAAAAATGAACTTTACCAAAAAAATAAAAGTAATATAATTATTTTCTCTATGTAATGATAAAATATATATAGTATATTTGTGATATAATTGTGAAAAATATGTAAAATGGGGAGAAATAATGAGAACATGTAACCAAAAGGTAAGATGGTAGTTTAAAGGATCCCTTGGATTTATGTTCGAAACCGATCATTACAATCACTTAAATTCATGTAAAATTGAATTATGTTAATAAAATATATACCCAAGAAACATTATTAATCTATATTTAATTTTATTAGTTCCATTTATTATGTTTTTTACTTATTTTTTGTATAGTTTCAAATTACATCGACCCTTAAGGTTTTTTGGATAACTTTTTTGTAATAATTTTGGTTTATTAACCTTGGTCAAAGTTGTAGTAAAATAATTTAGTAATAAAAAAAATTTAATATCATTATTTAATTTGATATTAAATTAGAATAAAATTATTCAGCTAAATTGGTTCTCCATGAATGGACTAAATATAGAAATGTTACATTAAAATGTATTTTTAGTGGTTAAATTTACTACAAATATTTATTACTAATATTACTTATGGAATGTTTAATATGACAAATACCAAATGTTAATGGTTTTTTAATAATAGTTTTTATATGTTAAATACATTTTTATGTCTAATAATGTTAGTTGATATAAAAAAATGAAAGGGAAATATCCCCTCAAAGTGGTGGTAGTCTGCACGTACACACATACGATGCTCCCATTTTTATTGAATGGAAATAAAGTATAAAATAAAGTAAATTATAATTTAAAAATAATTAAAATGTTATAAAATTTTTGTTATCTTATTAAATATCCTTTTTTAACCATTTGTGAAATGTGGTGAAAAAATCTGGAAGCATCACATTTTGAAGGTAGTAATCTACATAGAGTCAAACAATTATTCTGGTTTTTATTTGTAGTTAGAGGAGAATAACTAATGGTTGTACCATTTTTATAATAATTTATAGAAACACTAATGGTGATATGTATATTATTATAATATTATTATGGTTGGTTTAGAATGAAAATAATAAGAATGAAATGTTATAAAATATGTGTTTCTTATGTTGTGACCTTAAACTTCATTTTCAAGAAGGCCTTATATTTGAAATACTTATTCTAATTTATAGTTATAAAGGGAGTTAAGAGACTAAATATAATAAAATAAGATTAAATTTCAGTATTATTTGATGGAATTTTTTATTTAGGAGTGGAGTAATGAAATGGGTGAAGTGATCCCCATTTTATAAGTGAAAAAGATATAATTTTCTTTGAAAAAACTATTAAGGGGTAATAATGAAATGAATATAAGGTTAGGTGAAGTATGGTGGTTAATAAATTTATTAAATAATTTAAAACCTATAAAATAATTTCTATAAGGTATAATTTTTAATATAACATAGGAAAATTAGATCCACCTTAGATTAGTTATTTAAAAAAACCATTACTCTTTATTAAATATTAATCATTCAGATTATTTTATTAATAAAATTATAAATAGACCCTTATAAAAAATTTAGAAATTATGATTCTAAATTTGGGATCCATTTAACCTAATTCATTTAACAAATAGTATAAAATTTATATTTTTTAAATTAAACACACATAACACATAAAAATCATTTTTAAATAAAAGAGTGTTTTTAAAATTTATACTTTTGTATAATATAAATTTTTTATGGATACTGATTGACAGGATATTAATTTATTTGATAAAACAAGTTATGTAGAATTAAAATAAATCCAAAAAATAATATCACCCTAAAAATATTTAATTAAAATAAACATATGAAAACATTTTTTAAAAATATAATTAATGTTTCTTAAGTCCAAACATATGAAAAATAGAGTTTATAATTTCAAAATGATATTTTATATATCATAAATATTACTTTAATATATATATGACCAATTAAAATATTTTAAAAAAATTTAGGACATAAAAATATATTGATAATGTGATAAAAGTCACCATTTTGAGAAAAACAGTATTTTCTCATTATTCACCTGAAAATAAATTAGTTTATAAAAACTAAAAATATAAATATAAAGATAATATGACAAAGATAAATCCAAAAATGTTGTTAATTTTTTAAAAATAAATTTATATAAGTCTATGATTCCATATTTAAATAAAATTTCAATATATTTAGGAATATTTCTTATATAGGGATATAGTTTTTTAAAATGTTAAATATTTTTTACGTTTATTTATTTTCAATGAATATTTATTGAATGGATAATAATTTATTTTATATATATATCCATATCTAAAAGTGATATATATTCACATTAATATATGAATTCATAATAATAGGAATTATTATTAAAATGGTTTTACAATTATATAACCATTTGATTTTGTAGATAAAAACTATACATTGATACCATAATACTTTCTACACACAATTCCCCTTATATCCTATATAGAATATATAAGTGTAATATAACTGGTAATGGTAATCATAGGTGGTGATTTGGTTAGAATGGATTTAATGGTGAGTTTCACAAGATTAAGATTTTTCTGTAAACAATTTCATTCAAGTCATAGTTGCTTGAGCTCCGCTTGGTCATGGGTAAGGGAAACCCTAGTGAAGTAATATACCTTTTGAGGTTAGAAAAATGGGATTTTTAAGGGAGGATCCCACTTTTGGACACCATTTATTCTTATTTTATTGATTCTGTGATATAGTTACAGTCATTTATACTAGATAAAATGATGATAATATTGTCACATGAAAATTTAATATTGAGAATATATCAAGGTTTTTCGTTCATTTTTATTTGGTATAGTTTTAATAACACATTTTTAAATACATTATTTACTGAACGAGGATATATATAGTGAAATCTCAGTTTGTTACATTATCCAACTTAAAAATAATTTAATACTTTGAATTTAATTGTCATTAATTTTTAGAAATAGCTATAGGTGGAGAAAAGATTGAAATGCCTCAAGATATTATATCAAATGTGATATAATCCTTAATATAAAAGGCAAAACTATAAAAAAATATTTTTAATAACTATTTCAAGGAATACATCTCATAACTAGGTATCAAGGCCCATGTGAAGGATTCATTTTTCTTCATATATTTTACAATTGGGAGTTCACTAATAATTGATTTCAATTGTTTTAGAATATGTTTTTCCTATTCTAGAAATAAATGAGGGGTCAACGTGAATATATAAATTTTATTTCAAAAAATGGAGGAAATTATTTTTAGAGGAGAATATTATTATTTTCAAAAAGTTTATTTCTAAAAGAATCATAATTATACCACTAAATTCTTTCCATAAAATAAAAATTACTAAGGGGGTGACTTGATGTTCTTAAAAAACAGCTTAGATATAATAAGGTTTATAGAACTATAAGGCATTCACTAATTCATGGTGGAGGATATGTGAAAACTAGTTACCACTTTTCTCTCCCTCGATAGTCTATTTATAGGTTTTTTATTTATTCCTTAGGCCTATGAGGTTTTAGATTCCTTCCATTTTCAGAAATCCTTGATTTGTGGAATTGACTTAAATAATTCCTGAGTTCTCCAAACATAAGACATAATATTTTTAGAGATCCCTTGGAAGAGTTATATATTATTTATTAATTTTAATCAAACTCTTCATTTTAAATTAATAATTTGATTCTATATTTCCTCCTTTACCATATGTAAAGCATATTATTGTTCACTTAATGAAATTCACATGCTGCTTCTCCAAATATTTATGATATATAGTTAATTGAACATTTTCTCCTACTTAATTTTTTTTTCATTTTATCTTTCATGAGAATCTATATTTATCTTATTGGGTGTGTTTATGACTTCTACTACATACACATTGTTAATCATATTCTGTGATAGTTAGTTTGTCATAATAATATGGTTTTTAATTCAATATCACATTTTGATGGGTTGTTCATTGAGGTGATATATGTATTGTCCCTCACATTAATGGATTATTATAGTTCCATATATTACTAAATAAATTTGGTAAACATGGATGATGAAACTTTTAAAGTAAGGTGATATTATTATAATCACAGAAAGTAGTTCAGTATTAAAAATTAATGTTATTGTATATTTTCACATTTCTCCATTTTTTCCTTTAGTTTAACCTATATCAATATCAGATTGATCTAGGTTAAATTAAGTTAGGTTATCATATAAATCTAAACCTAAATTCTCAATGTAACAATGAAATAAGTCTTTCATAGTTTCTCATTAAGAGAATACGCTCTACTTTCTATAGGTAGTGTAAATCCAGGTGTGTAGTTAGGCCTTTTGGTCATGCACTATATGACATTTTTATAAACACCTAACACACCATTTTTGTGGTATTACCCCTATGTATAACTTTTACAAATACTAAATACACTTTTAGTATCAATATGGGTATGTAATTTCATATATAACTAAAAAATAAATACTCTAGTAAAAAATAATGACTTATAATCACCCCTTAGACAATTCCATAGGGGTTTACATAATGTTTTGTGAAATATTCTACAAAAATTACTAAGCTAATATAAAAAATAACTAAAACCTCTTAAACAAAAAAATTATCAAAAAAATACTTAATTTTTTTTTTATATTCTTATTATACACTTCCCACAAATTAACACTAGATATTGAGAGTTCTAATGTCTTTTGGAGGATTAGATACATAAATACAACAATTTAAATATAAATGTAATGTATTTATTTAAAACATTAGATGGATCTACAACTCCCGTAAGTCCTTTAAAGCTATATGGTATATACTATAGAATAATACATAAAATAAAGGGTGAACTAAAAATCCTTGTAAGGTAATAAATATGGAAATAATGAATAATACGAGAGTCAAGATCCATAAATTGATATCATTAAGAGAATGATCATATACATGAAAAAAATAGAACAATGAAATGATATGATAAGATAATGATATCATAAATATGCTTAAAATCCTCTAAAATACATCATATGATAATACTAAGTATTTCACCATAGTCTATCATCATCATATTCCAAGGATTATGCTCTTGTCCACTAAAAAGGATTATGTTTACCCCCTAATCCCATTCAACGATCATAATGAGACATTGACTTATCCCAATGCATTATAGGGATGTAATAGACCCAAACATCACAACATAAGATAAACACCATCATAATATGTAAAATATCATGAGTTAAATAAATATGAAAAAGAAACCACACATAAATTATAAGAATGATAAAAACCATGAGAAGAATGTGGGTTTCATAACCTTTCCTTATAGAATAACTGAAAGGCATTCCATATGAATTTCCAAGTGAAGAAGGAAATAATAATTTTTGAATATTGATATCTTAAAAATTGAACATTGAACATGAAAATGTTTAGTTATTTTATAAAATAATTCTTAAATCATTTCAATGAATTTAGAATTGAAGGAACTTATTAGCTGATGCAATAAAAAATGAGAAAACAAACATTTAATGAATAAAAAATTAAAAGTTTTATCTTTTAAAAACCATAATTTAACTAAAAATAATTTTCATGAAATCAATTTTTTTTTGAAAAACATTAAAGGTTGAAACATTTAATTCAGGAGATACTTCACATGATTAAAGGAAAAGGGATGTTCCCTGAAAAATTAGTTTTTTCTTAAAAGTGGAAACTTTGAAAGGAAGATAAAATATATTTTCCCTAAAATAGAAATTCAATGTAAAATAGTTATATATTTAAAAGTAACACACAGACACACACACACACATATATATATATAATATGGATGATACACTTGAAATAAGATAACATAAAATGGGGAGAGAGAAAGAGGACGAGCAACCAAAAGGTAATATGTGTCGTTCGAATAATCCCATAGATTTATGTCTAAAATCATTTTTTACATCCACCTAAAATTATATATAATTAAATAATGTTAATTAAATATTAACCATGAACATTATTCATATGTATTGAAATTTATAAGTTGTATTTATTATGTTTTTGTAATTATTTTTAATATTGTTTCTGTTTACGTCGATCACTCGGTGTTGTTCCCTTAATTTTTTCATAAACTTTTATGTTTATTGAACATGGTAAAATGTGTTGTAAAATAATTTAATAATATAAACAATAATATTATTTCTCACTTTAAAATTCTTTTAGAAAAAAATAATTCTATTATATAAATTTTCTATGAATGCACTCAATTTAGAAAAGATGCATTAATATGTACTTCTTCTGGTTAAATTTACTATTATTATTTTTTTCTAATATTATTATGGGATATATAATATTATGATTCCAAAATGTTAATGGTTTATTAAATATAATTTTTTACACATGAAATACATGTTTAATTGCATTCATGTTAGTAGATATAAATAAAAAAATGTTATCTCGTAGAGGGGGTAGTCCACACATACTCTTAGATGAGGTTTCTATATTCATAGAATTGAATGAAATTAGATAATAAATTATCATATAATTTTAGTAAAATTAAAATGGAATAAAAATTATATTATATTGTTAAATAAACTTTTTGAAATAGCCATGAAAGGTGGCGATGAAAAACCAAAAGCATCACTTTTTCGAGGTGGTAATCTACACACAAGCACTAATAACGATTTCATTTTTTCTTTGTAGATAGATCAATATAAATAATGGTTATTATAATAAATTATAAACAAAATAACTATGAATATTATATTATTATACTATTTTTACAGTTAGTATCAAAATGGATGAATAACAATGAAACATTAAGAAATATTTTTACTTACTTTGAGACCTTAAATATCCTTTTCAATAAGTCCTATGATTTGAGTGAATTAGGATAATTAGTTGTCGATAAAGACATTAGGTCATGTATAAAACTTCTAGGAGGGGAAATTTTTGTAGGGTTTCATTGAAAAGTTTTGGTAGGAGTTGAGTATTTAAATGTTGGAAGTGATGCCCATTTTATAATTGAAAAAGTGGTTCTTTTACATGGAAAAGAATTTTAATTATGGGGTAAAAATGGAATTTTCTGAAATTTTGGTGAAAGTTGGTTGGTGAGGATTGTAGGTAAGAAGTTAAAACTTAATAAATTATTTATATAATGTCTAAATTCAATATAAATTTTGGAAAATTCGATCCACCTTAGATTAGTTGTTTAATAACTTACCACTCTTATTTTCAAATTAATCATGTGTACTATTTTATTAATAAAAATATAATTAAATTATTATTAAATAATTTCATCATTATGATTCTAATTTTTGGCTCAATTTAACGTATTTTAATTTATAAATATGAAATGAATATGATTTTAATTTAAACACACTTAACAGCTAAAATATGATATTAAAGAAAATGGTGTTTTTAAAATTTAAAAAATGCGTAGGATAAATTTTTTGCGAATACGAATTTTCATGATATAATATGATTTAAAAAAAATATTTTTTGTGTCTTTAATAGAAAACCTAGGCTTAACTTCACCATGATCATATTTTATTATAAATGAACAAAAAACAATTTTTAAATTGAATTAAAATATTCTATAAGTCCTAAAATATTTTAAATCAAATTTATAAGTTCCAAATAAAAATTTATATTTCATAATTATACCTTCAAAATTTATATTGGATCAATTATATTTTTTTATAAACTTTTAGGTGATAAAAATATACTAATAATGTGGTAAAATTCATTATTTTGGTGAAAAATACTTATTTTAACTCTTCACCTAAAAATCAATTATTTTAGGAAATTTCAAAAAATTCACCGTAAGATAATATTACCATGATTGATAAAAAATTTATGTGAATTTTTTCAAATTAAATTCTTAAAATCTTGGAATCCAATATTTATATAAATCCCAAAATATTGTGAAAAATGTTTATATTGAAAAATAAGTTTTAAAATTGTTAACTATTCTTTATTATTATATTACATCATGAAATATATATTAAATAGATGATAATTTCTTTTCAGGTTTATTTAAAACTAAAAGTTATATACTTTCGTTTTATTATTTTTATACATTAAAAAACATATAAAGGCTAAAATGGAATTTATATTGAAATTCCCATTCGATTCAACAGATAAGATGTACATGTTTATATAAATCTAATTTATACAAAAAATACCTTATAAACTCTAAATAAGATATATGGGCTAGCTAATTGGTATTGTTAGATACAGGTGGTGATTCATATTTCATGGTTTTTAAATCAAGTTCTATAAACTTTTGGTTTTCCACAAGATATTTTTCTGAAGTTGTAGTTTTATGAGATTGACTTGGGCTTAGTCTAGGGAAAACCCTTGTGAATCTACCCCCTTCGAAGCTAAAACAATGGGATATGTATGGAAGAATCATACTTCTATATTCCATTTATTCTTACTTTACTTATTGATTTTTTAATAAGGTTACTTCCATTTATATTCAATAAGTTGATGACTATGTTTTAGTGGTCATATTTAATATTGAAAATATATCTATGTATTTGATTCATTTTAATTTTTTACTATGTGTGAAACATGACATTAAATATATTATTTATTTAATAACAATATACAGTGATATCATCGATTTTTATATAATGAATACATGGATTGAGCTAAAAATGTGAGATAGAAGAAAAATATCCAATAGAGAACAACATCAAACACAAAATGATGTCTGATAAATGATGATCAATGGGAGATAGGTTATTTTCCAAGGATACCACTAAATAATGGAAAAAAATTAAAATATATTATAAGGAATTGTATTAATATCTTAAATATTGTATGAAACTAAAATAAAAGACAAAAATCATGTAATAACTAAATAAGTAATGAAAACATAAATTAAAAAATCAATTAAGTTGAAAAAAAACACAATGGAATAACTCATTAAAATTAAAAAAAAATGTTAACTTTACAACCTAGTTATATGATTTATGAATTTAAGAAAAAATATCTATGTATATTGTGTATTATTAATATGATAGAAAATATTATTTTATATTTATTTTATATGATAAAATATTATATATGTGTTTGTGTTTTTTGGTTTTCATTTTTTATGGTAAGATTCATTTTTCAAATTGTGTGCTGGCCCATCAACCTTTGGGCAATATTTCTAATAACACACTTGTGGTTTCATGCAAGTCATTGATAAAATTTCATTGAGAGGATATGAGGGAACATAAATTTATTTTTTATTAGGATCAATATGTGGTTTAATTTGTCATTATCTCAATAGATAATGCATGCCCTGTCACGTCGACCATTGGATAAAGGCGATTACAACATTATTGGTCATAGTCAGCAACAATTTGTCATTTTCTAGGAATAATTTTGTTGTGTAATTTTTCCCAGTACCACTATTATTACACTTGATTTCCCCTATTTCAGATCAAATGTATTTGATCCATTCCCATCACACATTTTACATTTAAAGGAAAATAGAGAGTGACAGGGGGATCTCTATAGTCAATCAAAGTTGGATATCTAGAGAATCATTATCATGTGTTTTTATTCGGCCATTATCACACTTTTATTATCAAGTCCAACCCCATTCAAGGAGTCTAGTGGATATTTTTTCCTATACCTTGGAGGAAATCTCTTGAAATTCTTCCTGGAATAACCAAATAACATTGAGGCATTAAAGGGATCACTCTAAAGAATCTCCAACTAGAATAACTGGTTAGTTATATGGATGACTTTCCAAAATGTTTCCCTAACTTAACTTAGCTCTATTATTGAATTTATAGTTATTTATCTTTGTACCTTAATTTATTATTCACTATCACAGTCTTGTATTAGTTTATTTTGATTTAGATTTTATAAAACATAGGAGTACGAGGGTGTTCTTTTAATTCACATAGTATAAAATTGGTCCAAAACACATTATCTTTGTTACCCAAATACTGTTTATTAATCAAGGTAAACCATAGAATATCTAGTGCTCATTGGTTGTTGAATGTAGTAATATTATTTGTTTTTCCTCATAAATTGGTATTAGAGACCCCTAAATAGGGTGATGAAATTATTTAAGTAAAAAATTGATAAATTTGATGGAGAACTGATTTCAACATATTTTAAATCAATATCATCACCCTCTTGGACCAAAAAAGACTTTTTGATTCAATTTATTGACCAATGAAACTAATTATGATTCATTCCAGTAATGGATTGACTAGTACTAAAATTTTATATGTTACCGGGTTTCTAATGGTTAAACAACAAACATTCAAGGTAGTGTAAGTGATAAGAAACCCAGATTACCAAGATATATCATAGATGAAATATTAACCATCCATAAACTAAAATGAATAATATCATGAGTACCTTTAATAAAATATAGGTTCTATAGTTTCCTTTGATCAATATGGTTCATAAATATACTTTAATGGAAAATGATGGACTCCCTCCACCATGGTGTATCCACATACCAACATGAACAACCTGATTTTTTGGTAGGACTCTCCCCACACAATGATATGATTCTATTAGTATTGGAAAAAGTGCAAGGGAGAAATAGAGATTGGTTGAATTAACATGAATATTGATAGGGACAAGAAAAAAATATACTCTATAGTGTTTTCAACTATTTATATTGATAATGAAATTCTTATGTGTTAACTTATACATTTTTAACATATGAGTTATTTTTTGGGTTATCCGTGCATACATCACATGAATGAAGTGATACTCTCATGTGTTTGGTCCTATGAAATGTTTCTAATAATAATTTATTTTAGCATAGGAGATCTAAACTGTAGATTTTATATTTTCACTACCAACCAATCAAAGGATATTCTCTATGATATGTCCATGGCCATGGAGCCTTTGATTATCCCTATATCATAAAAAATATTAATCTGAAACATCATGTTGCATGCAAGGATATCATACAATAGAGTGTCTAATGTCAGAATATATGATATATCTAATATATATCATATGAATAAGGCATTAAGGCATATCTCCAAAAATATATAATTCAACTAAAAATTTATAGAACTCATGTCATTTCACCTTATAATGTATAATATGTAATAACTTGTGATATGATATCCAAAAATACTTCGTGATATTTTCCAAAATATATTTGGAATGTGATCATGAATTTCACAATGTATCACAACATATTAAATATGTCGTGAATATCAATCCAAAACTCATTTTGGATAGATTATAAAACACTTTTGCAATAAATATCAGAGTAAAACTCAATCACCATTCTCTCATCTAGTAAGTTTCACCCCATGAAAATTCATAGAAATTAAAAAAACATAAGAACTATTGAATCAAACTTTTCTAGAAAAGAATATACTCTAGTAATGTATCAATTCTATAAAAGAGACAAATGGATTTAGTGTGATCTCTATTAAACACATTTATCTCTATAAACGTGTCCACCAATTTCCTCATATGAAATCATGAATTTTTATATAATATATGCTCCAAATTAATAGTGTAAATATATGAAAAAATAGATAAATATCATATAAATATTCATATATTAATGATTCTATTAATATAAACTTTTCAAGACGATGAATAATTCACTTTCTGTTCAACTATATGAATGAGAACAACACATACCCATCAGCCAATAGATTAGAATACCACATGACATATTTAGGTATGACCATACAATTGTTTAGTCTATATCTATCGAGTGACCATATATCGTACTCATTTTATGGTAGGAAAAATACCATATTGTTTAATCCGTAATTGATGACATGATCAATAACATACACAACCACACATGAATATATAAACCTCAACTTGTAATGAACCAAGTATTTTTGGATCCTTTTTAAGGGAATTTCAATTGTTTTCCATAGTAGGGGAATTTTTATGAATGAGGAATGGGATTAGGAATCCTTGGGTTATAAGCTATCCTGGATCTATTTTTGGATGTGGATTGAGGACCATGAGGTTTTAGGTTTATTGGGTTATTATTGGAGTTGGGTTGGGGTGACCCCCATTTTTTGTTTTTGGTGGCTGGTGGAAGGTCACCCTGTGAAACATAATAGATTATAGGAAAAATAGTCTATACTATGATCCATAGTAAATTATATGTTAGGACCTAATATATTCCATAAGGGTTACATGAGTTAGATGACCATGCTAATACCCCATTTTCCCCATGTCGCGATAGCCTGCCATGAGGCATCACACAATGAAGGGAATAAGGGTTAGGCCATAAAGCCCAAGGCCCTACACTGTTATAGGTGTCAGGTTTCTACCCAAGAAAATCATTCCATCATAGGGGATATCTAGTGGTCAAGACCTCTTCATGGGGTGGTATCATTATAAACTAGAATAGAAACTCCATGGCAGGGCCTTAGTAAGGAGGTTCGATGCCACATCCTTCATGTTTAGGCTACAACACAGTTCATGGGTTATTTTTTTTGTCAGTGATATGTCATACCCCATTAATATTTTGGATGACCAGGTGTAGGGATAGGTCCATCTAATATAGTCTACACATCCACTTCCTACAAATGTTCCCCCTTAAGGGGGGTTGGTTTTTAAGGCGATTCCACTATTATTCCAAGTGTATTATTTAATACCTACAACTATTTTTAGTTCTTATTTACTAGACTCTAATTTTTTAATGTTTAATTAGAGGGATTCAATGCTTATTCCAAAAAAACATAGTCAAATTGGGTGAGAAGGATGCAATTTTTTTGGATCGGCTAGATAGGTCCTGAATGGTTGAACACAAGAGGTTTTGGGATGTTTTGGGGATATGAAGAGGCATAAGGAGTCTTTCAAAAATTTGGTCTCAATTTTTTAATTTTAATAACTAATTATAAATTTTTAATAAAATATTTTTATGTGTTGTGGCTTAATAGATGATCAAAAGTGTTTATGTGATCATAGAAGAGGCAGAAAAAAAAATGACGGATAAATTCAGAGCTTGGAATGGCCGATAACTTGATGATCAATGTAGGTGGTCCCTATAATATAAAATAATATACATGTTTATGAGTGAGTATGAATTCCTAAAGGTATCAATGGGACCAAGTAAAGGGATATATAAAATCAGATTACTAGAAAAAGAGATAGGATGGAAGTCGGACTCATAAGCAATGAATAAGTAGTCATTATAAATATCATAAATTTAGAATCACCTAGTGAAAATTTATTCAATGGGGGAAGGTGTAAATTGTTTTGATGAGAGGCATTAGTTATGTCTTGGTTCTCATGATGATTTGTGGGTATCCAAGTTGTATATATTACTATTATTGGGAAGGAATTATTTGTTTTTACATAGTGTGGCAGGTGAGACATTCATGCATTTCATTTCTAGAGAGGATACCCCTATTGTGGGTGGATTGATAGTGGACATATTGCAAGGGTGCGATGTTTCATATGGTACTATTTAGGGTTTGTTAAATAGAGGTTTGATCTAAGAGATGTGTTGACAAATCACTTAAGTTATGGGACCCTGTTGTGTGTTATGGGAATGATTAGAGAAATTGGATTGGGGTTCCCAAGGGGCATAGAGAGAGTTAATTTAGGGATTATCCATGGTTAATGAAATTAGTTTGTGATGTGAGAATTGGATAATGATAGGAAATCAATTTTAGGCTTTGTTTAGAGGAGCATATGGGTTAATGAAATCGTATGGAATGTTAGATGAATCTTGGAATTAATGACCATAGACCGAGCTGGTCTTGAATAGATCAACATGAGGGGAATAATAGAAAACAATTTACATGGATAGGTGGGCATATGTCTCATGTAGATAATACCCCCGAGTCTAGCCGGTGAGCTTGTGAGATAGGATATGTACCATGTTTTCTTCTTATTCGTGTGAATGTTATGACCCCATTATATGTGAGAGGGTAATATAGGATGTGGTAGACACTACTCTATGTGAGAGGGAAGTAGTTGGGATTTATATGACTATACCGAGATTGAAAGGGTTTTAGTTAGGTTGTGTTCCCTTTCCATGGGTGATATGGTACCAGTAGGGAGATCCTTGAGTGAAAGGGTAGTAGTCCCATTATGTTTCTAAGATCAACCCATGGAGAGTATAGTGGAATGTTTTTAACTTCATACTTGGTGAGTGAGTGGTGTATGTAATGTATGATCTCCCCTTTTAGTGTGGAGCTTGTAAAGTAACTTTTTTGGTGATCTCCCCTAAGAGAGGGAATGGTATGGGAACTTGGTATTGGCCCACCCCAGAGTGAGAGGGTACTGAAAGAGGCTTATATGGTGGTTTCACCTCGAGAGAGAAGGCATTAAAAGGACCACCATGGGCGAGAAGGTGATTCCAAGACTTGGATATATGACCCTACGTGGAATATTAAGGTAGTTATCAGTATATGGATATACCTCACCCATATTCTTTGGCTATTGTCTGTGGCCTTCTAAATGAGATCAATGGACTCTATCTTAGGCTAAATAAATTATCGTCGGGTCTCATGGTGTCCTAGTTAGAAAAATATGACTTGACACACATAGAGACATGGTGTCTTTGTTAATACATGATTTCCAACAAGATTTTGTGGCCATGATTATTTTATTTTATTCATTTACCTGTTGAATATGTGTATACAATGTAATTTGATTGATGAAAATACTAATACCCTATTGAGATGTATTTCTCATACCTTGCACAGGAACATAGGTGCACATATTGATCTTATGAAGGCTTTTGGGTTGAGTACATATTAAATATTTGATAGGTTTATATAAGAACTATAATGGAACTATCATTTTCCGAATATTATTATGTGATTTAATTCATTAATATCCTTCAAATAAAAAATAAAGATCGTAATGTTTAGTTTATTTGGTTAATTAGATACATAATTAGAAAGCATGAAACAAAACTAAAAACATATTTTATTTAATCTTCTTAATGAGATCCTAATAACCTTTGATCCATTATATATAAATAGTATAACATAGGGAATACATTAAAAAGGGATGATATAAAAATCCTAGTTTGGGAATAAACACAAGAATAAATCATAACCCATGAGTTAGAAGGCATAACATGATTACTAAAAAAGGCATGGGTCATGAATAAAAATATGGAAGAATAACATATAGAACATGTGATAATATAATAATGGAATAATAGTAATGTGAAAGAAATATAAATCATGAAATAAGCCTGATTCCAGGCTCATTTCACATGGAGGATCATGAGTCAAGGCTGACCAACCAAGACCGTTGTACATGGAGCACGATTCAAGGATAATCACAAAGACTGTTGCACCTGAATTCTCATGAGAATAAAAATTAGCCAATTAATTGTAGGGATATAATATTGTGACCATCATAATATATTCATGAGTATGTTTTCCATATAAGGAATCAAAAATAGGCAACCAAACATAAAAATAAGATTTTCCCATGGAAAGAATTGGGTATCATAATCATGTCAAAACATTTGAAAAGGTAATATCATAATGGAATCCATAAAATAATGTATTTGAATTGTATATGTAAATTAATAAGGTAATAGAGTAATATATCATGATAATTTATGTCAAAATGAAGTGAAAACATGTAAAAAGAGTGTTTAAGAAACTTTAGAAATAAATTTTTTTAGTGCGGTTATAGATAAATTTTTCAACATTCTTTAAAATTGAAAAGATACACTGTCTGTAAAAAACATGATATTAACCAATAAATTTTCTTTCTAAAATTATTTATTTTAGAGAAATAATTTATTCTTAAATCAAATTATGGTTTAAATTTGAAATTGGGTATGAATTTGTGAAGTTCCCTTCAACCTGGATTGCATATCAGGAACAATTGAGAAGAGAATGTTTTTATAACATGTATATCTCCAAAATAAGGATAAAATGATATAGATACAAGATTTTGGATCATATAAAATAATTATAAGATATATATAAATATAAAAAATAATTAAATTGGGGAAACGAGAGAGAAAACATGACCTGAAGGAAAATGGAGGTTCAAAATGAATCCCTTACCTTATGTCCAAAATTATTCTATAGTTGAACTTAATTATATAGATAATAAAATTAAATCCATTAATAAATTAATAAAGAACCTATTATACATTTTTTTATTTATTATAATTTTATTATGTTCATTTATAGATTTTTTTGACAAGTTATAAGATACAATTTTATCATTTGAGAGTGTTCATTTCCCTAGATTTCATGATTGGTTAATTTTTATGTGTATGAAAGATCATGTAGAATGGAAATAGATATATAGAATTGAAATTATATGTTATTAATGAAAATAAATAATATTATTTTGTTTTATATAACCTTTGGTTATCTGGTATGAGGATTAATCATTAGATATAATGTTAATGATAATAGTTTAGATTAATTTGGTGGTTTCTCAATCACCACAAACTAGTTTTGTTATATTATTAAATTTCATGTATATATACTAGTTTTGGAACATTTAATAAGATTTAGTAAATAAAAAATAATCTTTTTTAGCCATAAAAATGGTTGTATGACCGGACTTAAAGGCGGTAAATTAAATTGTTATCCATTTATCCTTTATTTTGATATATTAACACATCACAGACGATGTTTTAATTTTTAGAAGAAAAGGTAGGGGAAAGAAATAATGAAAAATTATTCCATTTATATAATAAAATTCTATTATATGAGGTATATTAGAGTTACCATTCCACTAGTATAAGTGTAGGTATGGAGAGAATAAGAAAAAAAATAAATTAGAAACAAATTAAAAGGAAAAGAAACTGGTTTTTACCTCTCGTATTTTTCAACTTGAGAACCTCCTTGAGGAACTTTAGTTTTCTATTTTATTGAGGAAAGAGGATAATGAACATGAGGAGTGACTTGGTAAGAGGTTTGGTAAAAATTTAAAAAATCATCAAGGCCTTATAGATGTGTGGAATGGAGATAGTGAGCGGTGGTATTCATAGTAGAGGAGGAGGGTGTTTTTTGATTATTTAATTCATTAGTTTTTTTTATTTTGGATCAAGACTATGAATAATATTGATTATTATTACAAATAAAGTAACTAAGTATTTTTATTTAGAACCAATGGTCACATATATCTTCTATAACTCAATCATGAAACAAAAATTAATTTATTTACCTTATACCGTAAAATATTGTATTTCACTTTTCACCAAAAATAAACTATTTTAGAAAAATCTAAAAAATTCACCCTATCCATTTTTTGATTTTGAGAATTCAAAAATCAGCTCCATTTTATTAAAATAATTTTCTATGTATGAGAAAATTTATTTTTAATTAAAATAAATTTTTACTCTAAAAAACAATTTTAAAATTATAAGTGATTTTATAACACTTTGAAATATTAAGTAAGGTCTCACAAAATTATTTTTGTAATCATAAGAAAAAAAATCAATTTATGATTAAATTTTATTAATGTAAATTTTCTTTTAAATAATTATATTAATTATAAAATTTTAAATAAACAATTATGTTTTATAAAAATACCAACACTTAATTTATCAATTGAAAAACATTTATTTACTTATACTATAACATAAGTATATTTTATTTTATTTTATATGATGGATTCATTTTATTTATATTTCATAGGTGAGGTTACTATTTTATTTGCTGAGTCACTATTCTTGATGGTTACATTACTATTCAATGGGTTATATTACTATTTCATTGGTTTAGGTTCAATAATTTCTATAAATACTTATTATTTAATCATTATTCATTTATAAAGGTTGTATATGTGTTTTTTGTGATTTATACATAATTATATGAAGGGAATTTTTATAGATAAAATTTTGGGTTGTCACATTCCTCCCCCTTATGAAAATTCACTCTCAAAATTTCATTTTATAAACTACGGGGAAAACAAGAGAGGATACTTATCATTGATTTAATCCTCCATTTCCTATGTTACCTATTTGAACTAATGGTTATTCCATAATTACTTTGACCTGGAGAGAAACCCTGTTATGTAGAACTTTATCTCTAAAATAAAATATCCTCATTGGCTAGACCTCATAATAGAGATCATTCTCTATCAGTACCACCTTTTAATTCTGTACATGTGAGGGATCTTGTATATATTTAATAAAGATTGATACTTGGAATAAATCTTGTACTTGTGACATAGTTGGTAGATTTAATGACTTGATAATTCGCATTGGATTGAGCATACAAAAAATCATTACTAGGACTTAAGAAACATCCGTAAGTTGCCAAAGACTGGAAATAAATGCTAAAGGGTTTCAATTACAAGTCAGGTTAGATTTAACCTTTAATAAATAAACCACTAAATCAAGAAACTGTAACCGAACCATTCACTAAATGATGCATGAACAAAAGTAAGACAACACAACTACTTTATCAAGATCAAAACCACTCCAATGTGTGAAACAATGGAAGAACAAACAATTATCAAAGTAAAAAGTGTAAGAAGAACTAAAGACTACCCCAAAGACCACATGACTATATGCTACGCAATATCCAAGCTCTACAATCACCGAACAAACCAAGCATCACGTGGTGGTGCTGAATACATGTGATACTTTACTTTTTCCCATGTCCTTGAAGATAGAATCTGCAAAAGCACTGAAGTGCCAAAGAAGGGGTGAGAATAACACTCAATAGGTTTTCCCCAATGACTTCCCTACTCATTCAATTAGGATAAAAGAGTTATTAACATTTAGATAATTTTTTTATATAAAACAATTTCTCAAAATAATTTATAAATAAATATAATAATGTTTCCAAAACCATTTATAACCAAAATCATACAACTGAAATTGAAACCAATTTTCCAGAAAGTTATTTCTCTATAAAAATAACTAAACCAAGATTTAAAATCATTTCTCAATATTCATTTGGAATACCCAATCCATTCCACAAATCTACACAACCAACTATGCATGATACACATTGACAGTTTCATACACATGAGCGGTTTCTTGTTGATATACCATGTTTCCACAAGGTAATTATATCTCATGTTCCATTTAACCTTTATCACATATCACAAAGTCATATTTAAATCAAGACCTATAGATATAACATTAGCACACACACTAAGTATGCCCAAGGATCATGAACAACAACCCTTTCAATAAAAACACCTTTTTATTGAAAAACAATTCCATCAAATTTTTTTAATGCCAAACCATTTCAATAAAACAACCATTTTATTGAAATCCCATTTTCCATAAAACCATTTTCCAATTCCATAATATTCATAATTAAAAATCACCATTTTAAAATAAAAAAACTAAATCAATTTTCACCACAATTCACCAAGATCACACAATTTCATAAAAAACCATAAATCATTACTAGAGAAGATTTATTAAATGATTTTAACAATAAATTCAATTAAAATAAACAAATTTTAAACTAAGATAATTAGATCTAGAAATTTGATTTTATAGAGAAGCCACCTACCTAGAAGGTTTTGGGGAAAACTGACAATGGATGAAGAACACTCTTGCAACCGGGTTGAAAAACCCCAAAAAGAGCATTAGATCTCTTCTACTTTAGAAAATAAAAATATAAAAATATTTGTCTTCCCTAAATTTTGATATACCCATAACAGGTGTAAATATGAGAAACCAAGATAAGATGATAAGTAGATCTAAGTTGATCAAATGAAACATTACTAAAACGAAGAAGAATGTCACTTACTGAGAGAATCAGACTTGAAAATGCTAAAAGAGTGCTCCAAATTGACTATGAACCAATTGAGGTAGCTTATCCTACCTTCAATGGTGAGTAATATCTAATTAGGGGAGCATATGAGAAAAAATGTGGGTGATATCTAAATAATGAGTGAGGCTCTATTTTTAAGGATCTAGATTTGAGTCTGCACACAACTAGACTGCACTATTAGAAAAATTGTGTGCTAACTATGCATTACCTACTGTATTAAGGAACCCGTGCACTGTCTCCTCAGACGGTCTCTCAAAATATGCTAAAATGATACTGAATCTACATTTTCAAAACTACAATTGCACACAATTTGTCCTAGGATATCTGCACGGTTTAGAAAAACCATGCACATCCTGTGCACATTAATTTATCCCCAAAAACATCGGTATAGTTCACCCAAATGTCCCATCCTTCAACCTTAAAAACTATAACCATGTAAAGAATCATGTAAGGGTTATATACTAGAAAATATGGCTACTAAATTGTCTCCACCATTGGTATTTCCATCGTCAGAAAGTAGAAAACCTTCATTGCCCTAAAAGAGTTTTGACCATTGCTCTTTCATTTTCTTCTCAAATTCCCAAGTCTCTTCTTAAATATAACCATGTTTCCATAAATCCCACACTAGACTGATTCTTTTTTACATGAATTAATTTCTCTTGGCTATCCATAATCTGCACTGGTATATATACCAATTATTCATCATGATCTAGTTCAACGTGATCTTATCTGATGACTTGGTTAGGATTTGGTTGATACTATTTCATCTAAGATACGTGGAACACATTATGAACCACCCTGAACAATGGTGGCAATGCCAACCAAAATTCCACCACTACAACCCATTCTAGTATCTCAAAAGGCTCGATGTATCAAGGAGATAACTTACCTTTCTTCCTAAAATGACAATGTCTAACTCTTGGAGAGATCATCAAGAACACATGATCACTCACGTCAAATGACAACGGCTGTAAAAAATGACCCGCATAATATTTTTGATGACTATAAGTCATCTCCATCCTATTTATAATCAACTGAACCTTCTCTGTTATTTCATAGACTAGACTCATCCGAACTAGTGATGTCTCCCCTATTTCCACCCAACACGGAGGAGAACGACAAGGACACCCATATAATGTTTTGAATGGAGCCATATGTATCGAGGCATGATATATATTATTATAAATGAACTCCACTAAGGGAAGATGATCCTCCCATGAGCCACCAAAATCCATTACACAAGCTCGCAACATGTCTTCCAATGTTTGTATAATTCCTTTGGATTGGCCATATATTTGAGGATGATACACCATACTCATAGTCAACTGAGTTCCCATGTATTTCTATAAGGATATCCATAAATGAGATGTGAAACTCGGATCTCTATCTGTCATGATGAAAAATGGTATGCCATGTCTCTACCACTTCTCAGATATAGGTTTTGGAAAGATCCTTCATTGTATGGGTTTCACGAATAAGAATGAAATGAGCCGACTTGGAAAACCAATCCACTATAACCCTATGGAATTGTGTTTCCAAAATATTCTTCGGAGACATGAAACAAAGTCCATTGCTATCTTCTTCCATTTGCACCCTGGGATAGGCAAAGACTGTAACATACGCACTGATCGCTAATTCTCTTCCTTAATTTTCTGACTAGTTAATTGCCGCGAGACGAACTCCAACACCTTCCTTTTTATTCCACTCCACCAAAACTATACCTTAAATTTATTATACATCTTATGTGTTCCTAGATGTACATACCATATTGAATGGTGGTAACCATGAAGCATTTGTTCTTGAAAAAGAATAGGTACAACCATCCGATCTATAAACCACAAAACTTAATTCCCATCATGTTTCCAGCCCTCAAGGGTCTCCCCACCACTGAGTCTTGAACTCATAACTAGGAATTTTTCATCAGACTTTTATGCCTCTTTAACCATCCTTACCAAATTTAGAAGAAGAATAACTGAAATGATAACTGCAACATCACCATGGTCTTCATATTCCACATACATGTCGTCTAATACCGATATCAACTACGATTCATATCAAGATTATTTTGATAACTGATCATATGAATATCTGATCAATGCATCTATCCCCGAATTCCCTTTTCCTAGTGCATACATCATGTTAAAGTCAAACATTTGGAGATACTCCATTCATATACTTTTCCTTATATTCAAATAGCATTTTGAGAAAATATGTTTCATGCTTTTATGATCCGTAAAAATTGCGAATTTCTCTCCAAATAGACAATGATTCCATGAATTTATAGCATGGATGACTATAGCTAGCTCCAAATAACATGTTGGGTAATTATTCTCATGAAATCGCAACTGACATGAACCATATGCCACAACATGGTCTCCTTGACTAAGAAGATAACTCAAACCAAATACCAAAGCATCACAACAAACCTCATATCCCCATCCTAATTCTGGAAAAATCAATATAGATGCTGAAGTAAGATGATCTTTCAGCTCTAGGAAAGACTTCTAAAATTCCTCTATCTATTGGAATAGAGAATTCTTATTTGTTATAGCTATCATTGGAGAAGGTAGTCATGATAATGCATTCCCAAAACATTCATAATAACCAGGTATAGAAATAAAACTCTATACCTCAAAGAAATTCTCCGGAAGTTTCCATGAGATGAAAGCTTATATCTTTTCAGGATCCACCAAAACAGCCTTTTTCAGAAATAGCATGGCCAATAATGTGTAACTCATATATCCAAAAATCTCACTTATATAGTTTTACATACAAACAATGATCTCTCAATATTTGTAACACTATCACGAAGTGTTCATCATGCTCATCACTTGTCTTTGAATACACTAGGATGTTTCCCAAAAACACAACCATAAAAGAATCAAGACAATGCTGAAATATCCGACTCATTAAATCCATGAATATGTCTAGTGCATTCATTAGATTGAAAAACATGAATATAAATTTCTAGTTTCTATGTCTGTATCTGAAATATGTCTCTGAATTTATTCCTTACAAACTCACATTTGATGAAATCTTGATCACAAGTCAATTTTAGAGAACCACCAAGATCCACCCAACTGACCAAATAGATCATCAATGTGTGGTAGCGGATACTGATTCTTTATCAAAACTTGGTTAGGATTATGATAATCGATGCACAACTGAAGAGTTATATCTGCCTTATTCAAGGACAAGACTAGTGCTACCTAGAGATATGTACTTGGCCGAGTGAAACCATTTTTCTTTAAAGCTCCTCCAAATACACTTTCATTTCCCATAACTCTGTTGGTGATATCCTATAAGATGGAAGGGAAATAGGGTTGGTCCTTAGAAGGAGATAAATTATAAACCCCATTTCCCTTATAGGTAGTAACCCTAATAATTTCTCAAGAAAGAAATATGGAAATTGATCCACCGTTGCAGAAAAAATGACATCCCATATCACTTCCATCAATGCCAAAGTCAACACCGCTAACTGGTAAGATGTCATTCCCACAGTTGGTACCAACAATCTTGTTGCACCTTTCTTCACAACCTTCTCTCTTCTGAAGAGATAGTCAATGCTATCCTTTGATTTTGAACTAATCGTTCTTATATAATAGTCAATGTGAGACTTTAATGTTTTTAAACTATCCATACTCAACCATACATCATAAAAATACATCTCCAACATCTAAAAGTCCCATTTCATCTCATCTCCATCATTATTTATAACACATTCTCTACACAAAAAGGCTAGAAATTATCTTTAACCAAGGGAAGTTTTCAATTTTATCAAAGAGGCCATCATTTCATGTTTTAAACATTACATGTCAACAAAACAAGAAGAAATGAAATAATGTGATATACCTATATCAAAAAGTACTTGCACAAAGGTAGAATTCAAAAAGATACAGTAGATAGTGAAGCATGATCATCAACAATTATCTGATTACCTCCATAAAATTGCCTCATAACTGTACTGTGCTCCTTGTAGCCTTCTTGATATTTCCCTTAGTGAGGAGTCATGGTATTTCGAGAATCCCCATCGATAGATTTGTTATGCTGATTAGAATGATTCTGATGGCCTTATTATATCAAATCATATGATGCTTGCGACACCTAAGAAGCGTATCACGCATCGGACCTTGGAGGACTATAGAAAATGTTCTTAAGGTGTCATATCTAGTTTCAATTATATCATGATCTTGGTGGTGCTGTACACTTTCGCTTTATGTGGTCAATGTAACCACATTGGTAGCATCCTGCTCGACTCTTTGGTCGTGGAGGAAAATTTACTAATCTAGCTGTCTGATTTTAATTCCTACTCCCACCTTAGAAATAAGTGTCCCTCTTTTTCTTACTCCCAAAATTTTATTTTCCACCATTTTTGTCGGTATCATAACACTGCCTTCTCCCATAGCTCCAGATATGTCTCTCTTAGGCATCACCGCTCTATTCACCATCTCTGTATAGTCATTAATACAGAGCATTGTAATCTTTAATCAGATTTCCCACCTTATCCCTGATTCAAATATGCGTTCCTTATGGGATGAACTCACTAAAACTTCTGGTAAAAAGCTTTCTAAATTCATGAATTTAACCACATATTTTCTGACATAGATATTCTCTTACTTCAGGATAATGAAATTTGTCATCCTCTAGATCTTGAATGTTTGAGAATAGAATTTTTTATTAAAAAATTCCTCAAAATAATCCCAAGTAGTGCCTTGATCCGCTTTAGTATGCAATACTAGTTCCCACTAATGGCATGCAATATTCTCAAGCATGTACGTGGATAGCTTGAGTTTGAGCACCGATGGTGTGTCAATGAATTGAAAGATATGATTCATCATGTCCAGCCACACATCTTCCTTTTCCAGTTCAAGAATCACCCCAGAATATGGGTGGATTATGATTTATGAACTAGATGGAATGATCTACATGTCTTGTCTCATCCCTCAAGTACCCTTTGTCCACAGATTGAAATTATTGATCAATACTTTGAACTATTTGTAGGATCACCTGTGGATCATGTGCAACCACATTCTCCACAGCTTCTTTGAGTTCATTCCTTCAACACCTACCGGGTGTCTTTATCTAAACAAAGAACAAACTCTGTAAGTATCACTCTCTAGAAACTGATTCATTAGTATTTCAAATTCTATCACAACATTATTTTCCAAAAATATCCTTTTTTCACATTCAACCATTTTTTAAAAATTAATTATTTCTTTTTAAAATCAATCCATTTTCAAAATTCCATGACCATATCATTTTTTAAAATATTTTATTTGAAATACAATTTCATAGTCTTTTAGAAATCATCACATCTACACAACATAAATCATTACTAAAAATGATGTATATACTCACAGTGGGAATTCATTCTTATAATTCTTGGCCTGATCATCTCATTTTCTAAACCCATGTCAATGAGATTTCAAAATCCATGAAGTGTATCCAAACACGTATGTACCCAACTCCATGGTGACTTGAAGTTTATCATAATAGTGTTAGCTACGTCTTTTCATGCTATACATTTCATGTTCTTACAATACTACTCCTTTCTAGGTTTCTAACCAATGGAGTAGACAAGAAGTAATTTCAACTCGAAGTCTAAGAATGCGGAATACTACTTGTTTGTCAAGAACTAAATAAGGTGATACCATTTCTAATGATTGTTAATTGTCTTTGTCTTGATAATACAACGAATCATTACAAGGCCTTAAGAGACATCCACAAGAAGCCAAATTTTATCAATAAATGTCAAAGGGTTTCAATTACAAGTGGGGGGATGATTTACCACTTATGAAATAAACCAATAAACCAATAAACCATAAAAAACCATTTATTAAATGATGCATGAACAAAATGAAAGAAAACACACCTACTTATTTCAAATAAAAATCACTCCAAAGTGGAAGACCAAAAAATTATAAAAGTAAAAATTGGAAGAGAAACTAAATACTCTCAAAATATACAAGACTTTATAATCTACATGCTTCAAGATCCACAATCATTAAACAATCCAAGTATCACAAGGTGGTGCTAAAAACATGTGATACTATATCTTTGACCATGTACTAGAAAATTTCATTTGGAAAAGCAAAAAAGTTCCAAATAAGGTGTGAGTATAACACTCATTAGGTTTTCTCAAATGATTCCTTACTCATGCCACCAGGATAGAAGAGTTAACAACATCTAGATAAAACAATTTTTATAAAAATATTTCTCAAAACATTTTATAACTAAATAAAAAAAAGTTTCCAAAACCATTTATAACTAAAATAATATAAGTGCAACTGGAATTTTTTTTCCAATAAGTTATTTTTACAAAAAAATAACTACAAAAACCTTTAAAACCATTTCTAAATATTTCTTTCGAATAAACAAACCATTCCACAAATCCACACAACCAAACTTTCATGATACACGATGACAGTTCCATACTCATAAGCAGTTTTGGGTCGATCTACCAAGCCATCACAAGGTAATTATATCCCATGTTCCATTTTGAAATTTGGGACTGAGAACAAGGTCACATTTTAACCAAGTCCTAGTAATAAAACCTAAACATATACTCCAAGTATTCCCAATTATCATGTAAAAAACCCTTTCAATAAAAACACAATTTTACTGAAAACAATTTCCATCAAAACCATTTCAATACCAAAATATTTCAATATAACAACTTTTATTATTTAAGAACACTTTTCCATCAAATCATTTTTCAATTCCAGCAAATTCATAATTTAAAATAACTATTTAAAACTCAAGAATCTAAATCACTTTGCACAACAATTCACCAAGATCACACCATTTGACCAAAAACCATATTTCGTCACTAGATAAGAATTATTCCATGATTTTAATAATTAATTACATTAAAATAAACCAATTTTAATCTAATACAATCAATTATAGAAATATTAGTCAAGAGAGAATCCTCTTACCTCGATGGTTTTGGAGAAAACTAACAAGATACGAAGAATGATCTAGCAACCTGGTTGAAACACCCCAAAAACTGCATTGGATCACTTCTTCAATCAACAAAAAATCCAAATATCAATATATTATTCAACCGTAACATTTTATATACCCATAAATAGAATAGATATGATAATACAAGAAGATAAGAGAAGTAGATCTAAGTAGATCTAATGGAATGTGACGAGAACGATGAAGAACATCACTTACCGAGAAAAATGAGCTTGAAAGCACCAGAGGAGGGATCTCTATTGACTCATAAATGCTTGGGAGAGGTTCTCGTATGTTTAATGGAGAGTAATATCGAATTAGGTGTTCATAAAATCCAAAATAATGGAGATATATCAAAATGACTAAGACCCTATTTCTAAGGATTTAGATTTTACTCTAAGCACTGTTAGCCCGCACGGTTAAAAAAACCATGCGCTAAATGTGACTTAGATATTGTCTCAAGGAACCCCTGATCAAACTCCTCACATGGTCTCTCTAGTCATGCTAAAAAAATAATGAAGACAACACCTAAAAACTGCAGTTGCCCACAATTTCTTCTAGGATATCTGCATGGTTTATACAAACTTTGCGCAACACATGCACATCTACTTTAGCCCCCAAAACGTATTTAGAGTTCACACAAATATCCAATATTTGACCCTTACAATTTATAAACATGAAAATAATCAAATAAGCATAACATACTAGAAACTGGGTGTACTATATTGTATGTTATAGTGGATAGGCCACAACTCCAACACGATTAAGAATTTAGAAGGGGCCGATGTACCTAGGACATAGCTTTCCCTTCTTCACAAATCTCATGATCATCTTCCATGATGATATGTATAGGAATATAATGTCAATAACCTTAAACTCCAGGTCTCACTGATGACTCTCAATATAACTGTTATGTCAACTTTGGGATGGTTGGATATGAAGCTAAATGGTTTTCACATTTTCTACCATTTCTTTGACCATTTCTGGTCCGACAAGCTTACTTTATCTGACCTCATCCCAACATGTCTATGTTCTATATCTTTTCCCATAAAGGGTTTCATATGAATTCATTTGGATTCTTGAGTGGAAACTATTGTTGTAGGATAACTCGACCAGAGGTAGATGTTGTTCATATCCTCCCTTGAAGTCTGTATAACATGCTCTCAAAATGTCTTCCAATGTCTAAATATTCCACTTATATTTTCCATCAATTTGAAGATGAAAAGAAGTAATATTGTACTTATTAGTGTTTAGAGAATTTTGGAGACTTTTTCTAATCCTGGAGGTGAACCTCAGATCTTGATCAGATACAATCGACAGTGGTACTCTATACAGCCTTACAACATATATGATGTATATCTGTCCAACATGATCTTGGGATAAGTCCTCTCAAATTGTGATAAAGTGAAATGTCTTTGTTTGATCACCCATAAAAACCCATATATAATTGTTTCCTCTAGATTTCTTTGGATGTATAGCGAAAAATTCCATGACGATGTATTCACATTTCTATGTTGGTATGGGAAATGGTCGAATCACCCCTTTATACTTTTTCTTCCAGCCTTCACTTACTAATATAATAAAAACTTTGATGTGTATTCTGTGATCTCTATCTTTATATTGTCCCACCAATATTTTTCTTGGATATCTCTCTATATTTTTGTTCTCTCTAGGTGAATAGAGAAGGTTAAACTATGTACATTTTTTTTGAATGGCCTGAAGGCTGTTATTTTTTTATTGATTTTCTGATAACCCCACTTTCAATGGATGTGGGGGAACCCTTACAATGCCAGTAAGCCTAGATATTACATTTCCCATAGGCTTGGAGACATTGCAGGACCCGTAGGTCTTAAAGAAATCATACAGACTATAAATACTTGAAATCACTCCTCCCTAGCATCTGCATCTTGATTAGCTCTCCACCTTTGCATGACTGTTCAGCTAGCATTTCCATGGGCAGAGGTGCACAGATGCAGTACCGATGGAAAATTCCATACCCTTTCAATCTTCCTAGTCTGTTTAGCCTTTCTTTGGTGAATACACCCTACTCTTTCCTCCTCTAGAGCGGTTCCTTATAGTCTGTCTGCGCAACTGTAAATCAGGTGTCCCTAAAGGCCTTGAGGTGGCCCGAAGGCCATGAGGTGGACTGAAAGACTTATAGACCCGAAGGCCTAGGTGGCCCGAAGGCCTTAAGGACTCCAAGCCCAAATTGGTGGCCCAAGGTGAATAGTTCTGGATTCCACAATACCGAACAATACCTGCTATAGTGCTTACTACAGTGACAACTACAATGCCTGCTACAGTACCTGCTATAGTACAGCTACATGCCTGCTACAGTACTTTCATGGTTTTAAACCTGGGTCTCGTGGATGCACTTACAAAGACCTCACCAACTAGGCTGAGGCTCATGTGAAAAAAATATGTACATTATTCTAAAGATGTTTCTTTATATTTGGATTGGATGGTACACATTGTCATGAACCTATTATCACAACTCCTTCTTCATCTATTTAGAACTCCAAGGATTTCCTATTTCTGATAGATTCCACCTTTTTCTGAATTTCCACATCATTTCTTTGAGTATTTTTTATTTTCTACATAAGGGATGGTTGAGAAATCATTTGAGAATGAATTGATGATGTTCCTTACTTAATTATTCTAATGTCCATCCTTTTAAGGCCTAAGAATATTGGATCCTTCTATATTATCATTATTGATAAAAATGCATTACCATTTCTACTTAGAGAATCCACTACGATATTTTATTTACTAGGATGGTTGTGCATTTACCCATAATAAACCTTGATAAGGTATAACCATCTTTGTTAGTTCATATTATGGTCCTTCTACATGAATATATATTATAGGCTCTAATAATCAGTATATATCTCATACTTCTCACCATAAGATTATGCCACATGATTTTCAATATAATGATCACTACTGCCAACTCTAACTCATGCATGGTGTAGTTTTTCTCATGCATATTTTACTTATCTAAGGTATAAGATAACATTTTAACATTTTAAATATGTAAAAAACCTAATACATTCTTTTAAACATGACTATACACCATAACAATTTTCCCACTTATTGGTTGTGTGAGCACTGGTGCACATATAAGACTCTTTTTCAACTCTTTAGAGTAGTCTGCACATTCACTAGTTTAGAAACACATTTCTCCCTTCTAAGTGACCTTTGTTAGTGGGTTTTAATATCATGACAACTTCTTCACAAATCATTGGTAATACCCATCAAATCCAAGGAAACTATATATATCCATTACAAATGTTTTTCTAGGACACTATTCGATTGCTTTTATCTACGTAGGGTCCCTATATATCCATCTACTGATGATTAAATTCCCAAAAAATGAAAATTCATTCATCTAAAACTCACATTCACTATACATTACATATAATTTAACCCTTCACAAAGTATTTATCACAGTATTAAAATTCTCCTCATGTTCCTCCACACTCATGGAGTATATCAGAATCTCATCAATAAAGAATACAAAAATTTTTTCAAGGCAATATATAAATAATATATTCATTAAATCCATGAATTTTGTTGGTGAATTAGTGAGTCCGAAGGGCTTTGATATGAACTCATTGTGTCCATACCTCTTTTGAAAGGACGTCTTTGGAATATCTTCCTTTTTCTCCTTTAGTTGGTGATATTCACCCTGAAGGCCCACCTTAGAGAAATACTTCTCACCACATAGTTGATCAAACAATTCATATATCCATGGAAGGGGGAAATTGTTCTTTATGTTTTTTTATTGAGAACATGATAATAAATATAGAGGATTATTGATACATTCTTCTTTTTCATGAATAAGAATGGTTCCCCCCATGGTGAAGCACTCATGCATAGAAAACCCTTGTACATATTCCCCTGTAATTGATTTTTCACTTCTTCTAGCTCAATGGTGGCTATTCTATAAGGTGTTTTTGATATTGGAAGAGATCTTGGAATATGTTCAATTTATAACTTAACCTCCCATGCAGGATGAATACCTAGAATCTCTTTAGGGAACACATCTATGTAATACCCCAAAATGGGCATGTATTCAAGCATGATTATCTACATTGACTCAATCATTTGAGCTAGATATTCTTGCTCATAAATAAATAATATCCACAATTGAGATGATGATTCTTATAAAGATGAATCGTCCTCCTTAAACTTTTACAAAATTGGAGGTTGGATCAGGATATAAAGAGTGTTCTCCCTTTCCTGACAATCAATATTGGCTTTGTATAAAGATAGCCAATCCATTCCAAATATAGCATCAAACTCTAATAGAGGAAGTAAAAAAAGATTTTATAGGAGTTTCAATATAGAAAACATAACAGATTTGGAGTTATATTATTTGGATACAATAATTTTCCCATGTAATATTCTCACAGATTACTCAACCTCCATATTTTGAGGTTGTGTTTGAGTAGTTCTACTAAACTTGAAGGATATGGAAGAATGAATAGAACCAGAATAAAATAGTACAAATTCTATTATTGAATGAATAACAAGAATACCTATCACCAAATCATTTTTGGGATCCAACTTAGTAGTGGTGATAATATATTACCTTCCTTTCTTCCTTGGAGGTTGTTGTTGATGATTTCCTCCAACAACCCTTGAATTTTGGAAATAGTTCACATAACTCCCATGTTACTTGTGATTGATAAACTGAAATATAGGCTGTGTATTGACCTAAAACATCACTTATTCATCCACATTAGTGGGATTATTCATATCCCTTTGGAATTTATTATCTAGATATACCATTCATCCAAATTTGAAGCATTTTCTGGTTCCATTTACATATTTCCAATGATGCTTCTTCCATAAATATTAAGACATGAGATATTGGGTGTTATTTTCATCATTATATTTATCTACTGATCCACCCATATTAAACTCCATTTTCTTCTTTTTATCTCTGGGTCTGTGATACCATTTAGAGACTCAGATCTCCATTTTAACCTTGAGGTCATAACCAATAATATCATTATATCATTCAAAGTCTCTAATTTCTAATTATTTTCATAGACATAGTATTAGTTTTATAAATAAGAAATCTACATTTACTTCTGTGTTCATGACAAATCCAGAGGATTATCTTGAAAGTCCTATGAATTTTATTTCATAAGCCTTGATTAACTCATCTTCATTTTTCTTCAAAATGAGGAACTCCCTTTCTATCTTAAGATGAGGAGTTTGGGGAAAATATTTATTGAAAAATAATTTCTTGAAATCTTCCCATTACATGGAAACAATTTCCTCCTTGGAATTCATGTTCTTCATTAGTTTTCACCATTGATCAACTACCCCTTCAAAATGATAGACCACCAGCACAAATTTCTCTTTTTTCTAAGCACTAATTCATAGATAATATCTTTTCAATGGAGTTAATCCACTATTTAATGAGGTGGGGATCAGAAGATACAATAATCATGGGAAACATTTGTTTTATAAAGGATTTTTCTTGAAATTTATCTTTCTTAGGAGAAATACGAACTTCCATGAAATTCATGTTATTATTCCTTTTTAGAGTTTGTTGGAAAAGCACTACCATAATGTTTTGAGCATCATTTCCCAACATTTTTAGAATTTCATTTGGAAAATCATCACATTTCCTATCACATTGATTTTTAGCATCAGTTATCCAATTTCTATCCATCAACTACTAAAATGAATGTAAAATTATGGGGTCTTTAATAATTGGATAATAAGCATATAAAAATGAAAGTTTTATCATATAAGGAAGAACATGTAAATTAAAATTATATCATAAATTGTGATTCCCTATTTTAAATTTAGGTAATACATGGTGAAAGAATTATCCAAATATTCCTTACTAATGTTATTTAATCATAATATGAAAAAATATCTAGACTATACTCTGATTCCAACTATAACAGACCTAGCCTTTTAGACATATTATTTAATGATTTTAATTATAATTTTCCATAAAATAGAAACGAAAGATCATGAATTATAGCGACTTTGAAATATTAGACACATAATCATAAAACACAAAAACAAAATAAAAAAATCTTCTGTTTAATGTTCATGATGAGATGCCAACACCATTTGACCCCTCACATATACATAAGGTAACCTAGGGAATACATAAACAAAGGGATGAGATAAAAATCTCAGCAAGGGAATAAACATAAGAATAAAGCATAGCTCTTGTGTTAAAAGGCATAACATGATGAATAAAAGGGATGGAACATTAATAAAAGTATAGAATAATATCATATAGAAAATGGGATCAAGTAATAATCATATCATAGTAGTGAAAATAAATATAAAACAAAATATAAGCATTAGTCAAGGCTCATTTCACATGGAGGAACACAAGTCAATGCTAACCAGAAAGACCATTTCACATTGAGCATGAGTCAAGGCTAACCATCACGACGATTGCACATGACATATCATGATACACAACATTACCCAATTCATTGGATCAGTGTTTGGGTATACCAATAATAACATTTTATACTTATGAGTACCACATAAATAATCATATATAAGTAATCAATCATAACCATAAAGAATACCCATAGAAGGAATTGGGTATCATAATCTGGTCAAACGACCTAGAAGAGGTGAATATCTTATTGGTGTCCATAAAAGAATAGATTTAATTCATAAATAGAAATTAATGAAGCAAAATAGGAATACACTATTATATTTCATGTCAAACTGAAGTAAAAACGTGTAAAAATATTTTTTAGGAGATTTTTGAAACAAAACATTTTAGTGAAGTTTTAGAGGAAATTTTCAAGATTCTTTAAAATGGAAAAGAAATAACTATATGTGTAAAAACAAGAAATGAACCAAGATATTTTTTCATGTTAAAATGGGTGATTTTATAACAATAATTTCATATTATAGTATATTATGAAGTGAACTTTCAAATTGTCATGAAATCAGGAATTTATCTTTAATCAGTCTTGCCTGTCGAGAAAAATTGAAGGGGGAACCCTTTTAAAACAAATATATCCCCAAAAAAGAAGGATGAAATGATCTAGAAAAATGGGTTTTGACCATGTAAATATAATTTAGACGAATTTTATCAAAATAAAAAGTAATTTTATTGGGGTAAAGAGAGAGAAAATGCGACTCGAAGGAAAAATGGAGGTTCAGAAAGAATCTCTCACCTTATGTACAATAGTGTTCTTCACTTGAACTTAATGTTATATATACTCAAATTAAACCCAAAAATTAATTAATTAAGAACCTATATACATGTATTTTATTTATTATAATTTTATTAAGTTCATTTATGTAATTTTTGATGTGTGATAATAGACAATTTCATCGTTTAGGAGTGTTTATTTCTTTAGTTTTCATGATTATGTCATTTGTATATGTGTATGACAGGTCATATACAATAAGAATAGTTTAAAAAAATGAAATTATATGATATCAATGAACTTATAGTAGTTTAGTTTTTATTATATATTATTTTCATACATGGAATGAAGATGATTCATCAGATATAATTTTAATGATAATCATTTAGTTTAATTTGGCAGCTTCTCGTTCATCACTAACTAGTTTTATTATATTATTTAATATTATGTATATATTGTAATTAAATAAAATTAAGTAATATTTAATACATAAATTATTATATATTTTTAGCAAAAAATGGGTTTTACTAGCCTTTATGTCTAAAAAAAATATTTAAAATTCTTCATCCTTGAATTTGTTAAATTTCCACATCACAGACAATGTTTTCATTTTTAAAGAAAAGGGGAGGGGAAATAAATGATGATGAATTATTAAATTAAAATAATAAAATTAAATAATATGTGAGATACTATAGTTTCTATTCCACTTTTATAAGGTTATTTGAGGGTGGAATAATAAAAGAAATGAAATTGTAATGAAACTAAAAGAAAAGGAAAGAGGTTTTTACTTATTGAATTCTTCTCCTTGATAACATGCTTGAGGAACTTGAGTTTGGTATTTTATTGATAAAAAAGGTTCATAGAAGTGGGGATAGAATTTGGGAGTGTTTTTTGTTTAATATTCACAATACTAAAATCATAATAGTCATGAGGAAAAGAGGTGGTGAGGGGTGGTATTAAAAATGGAGGGGAGCGGTCTTTTTTGATTATTTAATCTATTAGATTATTATTTGTACTCAAGACTTTGAAAAGTGTATATTAATATAAACAAATAGTAACTAATTCAGGTTATTTATAAAAAATTTCAAATTATATCATTTATAACTCAATAATGACTTAAAAAGGTATTTATTTACCTTATACTGTAAATTACCGCATAACACTATTCACCAAAAATTAAACTACTTTAAAAAAATCCCAAAAATTCACCATATTAATTTTGGGACCTGCAGATTTCGAAAATGGACTCGATTATATGAAAACAATTTTCTAAATATGATAAATTTTAATTTTAATTAAAATCATCACTTCTTAAGAAAAACATGTTTAAAATAATAACTTAATTTATAACACTTTGAAAAATTAATCAAGGTCACATAAAATTATGTTATAATCATAAGATAAAAAAATATCAATTTATGAATCTATTTTTTGAAAAAAAATTGGATTTAAATCTTTATATTAATTATAAATTTGAAAATAGATGTTTATGTTTTGTAAATATTATGACACTTAATTTATCATTTCAAAACATTTATTTATTTATACTATGATATAGCTATATAATATTTTCATTTATACTAATGGTAAATTTTATTTATAATTTTATATGTGTGGTTACTATTATTTTGTAAGAGTTACTATTCTTAGGGCTCACAATACTATTCCATGGGACACGTAACTATTCATTTGGTTTAAGTTATTTAATTTCCATAAGTACTACCTATTTCATTCATTATTCATTTATAAAATTTTGATATGTATTTTTATGTGATTTATACCTAATTATAAGATATGAAATTTTATTGATAAAATATTGGGTCATTAAAAGATTGTAGATTTTTGTATGAGTTAATGATCCATTAATTTTTGGTTTAAAGCATTGTTTTTTTCTATATGAAAGTAATTAAGACTTAATGAAAGTTTTAATGAGTAGTTAGGGACTGTTAGGGCAGTAGATCCATATTTTTCGAAATAAATAGATGATGTGAACTATTGGACAGTGGTTAACCATATCCAAGTGGCCCAAGTATTCATCTCCAAGGAGGTGATGCATTGTTCAAGGAACCATACGTGTTAGGATACACGACTATGTGAGGATGACGAGAAAAGTGAAAAGGATCTACATGGGTTATTCATGGTTTTTCAATCCATGTGCGTAGCCCCTGTGAGGGGTGATACCCCATATAGTGATGGTGCATGGTTTGGCCAACCGTGTAACTAAACTATGTACCGATAAAAAATAATGGATTTATAATTTCTCTACTCATTCTATTTAACTTATCTCCTTCTTTTCTCATTCCATTTTCACGCAAATCAATCTCCCTCTTTATTACCTTTGATTTGGTTTACTTGGAAAGACTTGAACTCACACCTTGGGTTCCTCCCAAGTGTATATTGAGTTTTCTATATATGAGATCTATGGAATGAAAGAGGACTCCATGGTCAATGACCTTAAGTTCATGGCCCATATAGGTCTACATTATACCAAGTTTGCTATGGATGAGATACATGAACTCAAAGAGGACACAATAGTCAATTTCCTTGGGTCCTAGAACTTATAAGTACGATAAATTATAAATCTAGGATAACCCGTAACTAATTATTTACTCTTATATAACATTATTCATTATTTATTAACTACTTTTCATGATGCTAACTTTCATATTTGGTTGTTTTACATTATCTATTACCACTTTATTACTCTTATACCTAAACAATGATACAACATAAATACAATTATTATATTTGTTATAAATACAATTAGTAGTGGTCTACTGAGTATATATCACTCCCTATTTGGGCCACAATTTGGTTCCCAATAATAATTCATGGATATGGGTAGGGGAAAGAAAAGTGGCATATAATAAATTCTTTAATTTGTGCTAGGATGGAGTATCGAAGTAGAGGACTGTGTATATACTCGTGAGAGTATTGGTGAAAGCTTGGTTCTTTGGTTAATTTTATAGAATATTGCATATGTATGTTTCTATGTATCCCATTTATTTCCATTTTTCCAAAAAAAAATGATATGTCATCTTTTTTGTGGATGATATTGGATGTAGTTCGGCAGTTGTATATGATAGTCTATTTAATATAGTTGGAGGATTTACTTCTTATATTTCATTATTATTATATATTTTTTACTACATTATATTTTATTATATTTTTGTGATATGATATGATCATGAATATTTTGTATCCCCCCTGTATCCTCACAGACCCCTGACAATTTTCATCATCCTCTAAATATAGGTAGGTGAGCTTATAGCCTTATTTTTAACTAGACTTGTCATGTGTTTATGAATTTGGTCCGGGATATCACAATGTGGTATTAGAGGGACTATTTCTCTTTAGTGTTATTATTTTGGGTTGGTATACAAGAGAAAAGGAAGTGTTTCAATTTATTCAAGAGCATATTATTAAGAAAATGTATTGGGAAAATCCAAATTTCAGGGGATGAGAATTATTGTTTTGGATTTTTCTTATTACAGCTATAATGATTTCATCATTGGGTGATGAACATGATTTATGGTTATTATTATTATTATTATTATTATTATTATGGGTTTTTTTACCATTGGACCGATATGGCAATGAGGTATGGTCTCATGCATTATTTTTGGCATTTGATTATTCACATGTCATGCACATTCCATGCCATATTTATTTTGCTGAATACATTTCTTACTGCATGTTGTAGTACAATGTTTTCTATTTGAAAATTTTGGAAAAAATGTCATTTAGGAAAGAGGATAAATAATTGGTTATTAAGGTGTCTTCATCAACCTAAATAGTGTCTTCCCTCATATATTGATGGGAGAACCATAAATAAAAAATTTATACATGTTTGATCTATGTAATTGTGGTTAAAGGGGATGAAATTTTAGTCAGTTATGATTTTAGGGATGAAAATTTAAATTCATAAATCTAATACCTCTATATATTTTAAAAAATTATATATCTAATCAAGAAATCATAAAGGTAATTCTTATAATCTAATATCACATTTAAAATGTTGGTCGAAATTAAATGAAATTCCATTTGTAACTTGTAAACCCTATAAATTTATAACAAGGAAATGATAACTAATCTAAATGGACCATGTTATATTTATACATTTAATTCATGTGTGAAATTTTTGATTCATTGGGTATTAAATTATATGATTAACGCTAAATTGGGATACGAATTATAACATAAAGGTTTTTTACCTTTATAAATTTCAATTAAAAATCCACATATGAGAACCCATGATATGAAATAGATAAATTTCCTTTTACCCAACCTTAGTAGTGGGTAGTTGAGAGTGTCTCTATTGTTTCTTAATGAATTTATTTACCACATATACCTTACATTTGGAGTTTGTAGATAGGTTTTGAAATTTTTATAGGAAGTCTTATACCTATAATTTTTTCTGTCAATCATTAAATTATGGAATCTTTTATGTGGGTTGTAATTTGAATTTATTGAGACATGACACCATGATGGCCTCAGGTCATGCTCTATGAGGGTGATGATGACCATGCTCCAGTAGTGGTGGGCCCTAAAACACAATTATTACCTCATATAGTTCCAACAGTGGCACGGGATGCTATACATGACTTGGGTGATAATGCCTATTTTTGAGAAAGTTTTATACAACTCATGTAGTCTATATAGGGACCCAGATACTAGAACATACTAGGGAAGATTTGAAATAAGATTTTCTACAGAAACATCAACCTATGTTTTTAGGGGATGACAGACCTTCGATAGCTGATTCATGGATAGAGGACTATTATCTATCCTTGATCATCTAGAGATGCCTCCGAAGAGGATAGTCAAGCTTGTTGCTTATATTCATAGAGGTTCAGCCAAATGATGTTGGGAATTTTTGACCTAGGTTGACCAAAATTGGTTATGGTCTGGAGGTATTTCCAGATATCCTTCAATGAATAATTATTTCTATAGATAATGAGAGCTGACTAAGCCATATTTTTTATGCACCTAGAGCCAGGAACTATATATATTATGGATTATTTAACCCATATCATGGAGATTATTTAACCCATATCATATATATAGATAGATGTTTGGATTATAGGATTTAATATTATAACACCCCATGATTTTATGGCATGTATATTCTTAAATAAATTCAATTTCCTCAATAGTATACGTTGCACCCAACACTGAACATAAATGAACCACAATATAGTATTAAATATTTTTATTGTAAAAATATCTGTTAAGATGGAGAATTGTAATTTTATTAATTAAATTATTAAAATATAGTTTACATATTTTTATAAAATGAATTCATTGAAAATAAAAATAAAAACCAATTGAATGTAAAGGTTGTGTTTTTATTAAAAAAATAGTTTTATGACCACAATGGTATTTTACAATAATAGACTATATTATGTACTATTATTGAAATATATTAATTAAATATATATATTATATATTCAAAAAACTATTTTTATATTTATCCAATAAGTTTGTCAGACTTAAGATAAGAATAAAATCAATTATGAGCACAAAAGGTCATATTTTTCTAAAGGTAGTTTTGTCGCCTTTTGAGGGAACACTTTTTTAAATTAATATTTTTACAGTTATATATATTATATTTGAAAAAAATTATTATTTTAATGTGTAATATCAAAATTTACTTTAGTTTAGTTTTTTGTTTTTTTTTCTTAGAAGTTTCATGTTTTGATGAATAGTGAAAATATATTGCATTTGAATTGAAAACTGTTTTTTATAAATAATTTATTGATTTAAGTTATATTTTTAATTTTATATAATCTACATATATTAAAAATTTTTATTTAATCTAATTTAGTCTATTTTAATCAGTTTCAAATTTATTTTTTATATAAAAACATTTCAATATTTCAAATATTTTTACTTTAGAAACCTTTTTTCTCATTCTATTAACGATATTAATATGAAACTAATTTCATCCAATTATGTGTTTTGAATTTTAAAAAATGGATGCTATATTTTGAATCATAATGTTCAAATTTAGTAAATAGGTCCCATTTATTTGTGGATAATTTGAATAGTAACTTAAGTATTTTTCTTTAATTACCACGATTAAAGGTAAATTAAGTAATTAAGGGTACAAATAATATTATAAGTATTATAAAATTTCACTAAATGTTTTCCTAATTTTATTGGATGAGTTTTTTTAGGACCAAATCCATCCTTGGGATGATTTTAAGGCCTCTTATTGACACGTATTTGACTTTATTACTTTTATAGTATTTTATTCAACAAAAAGTTAAATATATCAAACTTAGATTTTTAATAAGTGTTGAAATTTTTATATATGGTTATTGGGAATGTAAATTTGACGATAAGTAGTAATTTGAAACATAAAAGGTTTATCTTCATAATGATTATTTATTTTTAATTTTTAGGAAGTAAATAAGTTAAATAAAGGCTTTCAAATTGATGATGCAGTAATTGTTTAATTAAGTGTCATAACAAATAAATGTCATAACAAATAAATGTCATTAAAAATAATAAATAAAAATAATTTGATATAACTAATGTCATTAACAATTTTATATATTACCTTGACATATTATGGATGTATTGAAGGTTTTTTCAATGTTATCATGTTATTTTATTTTTAATAAGTGAAGTATTGAATAATGTTAAAATTGAGACAAATTATATTTTAAAATAACTTAATAATTTATTAAATGATATAAAATTTATAAAAATATAAATATCATTTAAATTATTTTATTAATTTAAAATTTTCATCTATGACTAATTTAATGTTATTCTAGAATTTTATATTAACTATTTTAACCTTCAAAGATGAAAAACACATGTTCTCAAGGTAAGAGTTAAAGAGTTTAAATTAGGGTTAAAAAAACATATATGGATAATAATGAGACCTAAAAATGTCTAAAAATTATTTTTTGAGATTATTTAGACCCAAAATAATATTTCTTTGAAATAAATCACTTTGGAGTCATTTTGAATTGAATGTTAATTTATATTAATTTAATAATTTTAGAGTTTCCAAAAGTTCCCATCGCCGAAATTATAAAAGGGCACCTCCTAACTCACTTACTAACACCAATTGGAGCATTATATATTTATTAAAACCTACTCATTTATCCTAAAAACTTATTTATCCATGTTTTTTATGTCTTATTATTCTAAATATACCAACTCTAGATCTCTTGAGAAGATATCTAATGGAAGTCCACAGAAGAAGAGGTAATTGTTTTACCAACTCATTCAAGTTCATTTCCTTTTATAATTCATATTAATGTGTTATTTACATAATAAAATAATTAATATATTATTATATATATTATTAGATGTTATTATTGTTTTGGTACAAACATATTCCACGATTTATCCACCATACTGAAAACAAAAACACCACGAGTGCTTATGTACGACTTATCTTCTCAATGCCATGGTGTGATATTTTTTTCATCACCAATTTACATGGATGGGTATAATGATAGTAATAATGTATATATATGATAATTATGACTTGATATTTGTTCTGTAAAAATTTATATACCATACAATTCATTACTCTTTCACAATTAAGGAAATGATACCATCACTCATGCGCACATACGACCTACCCTCTCCAAGCTGTGAGGTGCTTCATGTTTACCATTAAAGAATTATTATAAAAATGAATTAAATGATTATATACGATATTTATGACATTAATATTATTCTGGAGGTTTTGGATATATATCTTATTCAAGATAACTGAGACTTTCAAGAAAAAACAAGCATAAGAAAAATGGAAACTAACACACAAAATAGTAAAATGAATGAAATATTATTAATAAAAGAGTGATAAAATATTAAAAGGGGATAATATGTTATATTAGAATTATTATTAATATTCTTTTATAAGTTAATAATATGTTTAAAACCCCTATACCTTAGTTTTGTACACCTATGGAGGGAATCATACCTAAGGTACAAGATTTTTGTCTCACTTCTATTTATGTGGGACACATACCTTATAATATACTTGATTATTTTTTGTGGTATATATAACACCAATAAATTTATTTTACGAGTATTATTTATGAATATTATGGTATTTTCATATCCATATATTTCTCTTTATTTCATGGGGCGTATGATTCTAAAAATTATAGCGGGGTAAGTGTTATTTAAAAATCTCATTATTATTTTATATTGTTTATGTTTAAGTCTACATTGGTGAACATTTTTATTCCCTATCCATGTTTTATAAAAACTTTTTAGCAAACTTTTTTAATATTATCTGAAAAATTTATAAAATCTTTTTACCCATGTTGAAATTATTATAAAATTTTAAAATGAATATTTTTTTTTTGTTTTCAAAATAATGTGCTTTAGACTTTTTGACAAAAATATAGAAAGAATATTTTTTAATATTTGTGACATGATAATATTTTTACACCTTCATGAAACCTTAAAGTATTGAATCATTCTTTACAAGTTTACAAGATTATTTTCAATGAAAATTTTTTCCTTCCAAATTGTGCGTCCTTTTAAATAAATGATCTCAAAATAAAAATAGTTATTTTACCCTAGATATTTTTAATGATTTTAGTAGAGTATTTTAATATATTTCAAAATCATTTCTTGGGATCTTATGATTCATTGACTTTGATCTCTTATGATACCATATACCATACTTTATTAATGGGTTTATGATTAGTTTGACTGTGTATTTTATATTTTGATACAATTTATTGTTAAATGTTAAAGTAATCATATTACATAAGCAAGTTTTTAATAAGAATGTTTATGTTTTTTATGATTCAAAAAATTCATATGAGGAATGTGTTGGAATTAGTAAGTGATAAGTGAGGCCTACTATAGCACCTTGATGAATCAAAAAGTATCACAGGACAAACTAGTTTGGGTATTTGACAAAGCCTTACCTGTTTATGTATGTTGTCTTGAAAAAATCCTTGAAATTATGTGTATGATGTCCGATATTATGAATTCCCTCATTATGAGATTAGTTATCAATATTTCATGTTATTATTATACTAGTATAATATATATTTTTAAGTTTCATTTTAAATGTGATTATTTATATGAAATTATTTTATCATCTTTTATTCCTTCAATATTTTAATCAAGTTATTGATCAAATTCCATGTGTTTTAATTAATCACCTAGACATAATAATTTATGATTTTTTATGATATATTTTTCTATATGTGTAACCTTAATAAGTATATAAGATCACCAATTTATTATGATTCATATTTCAACTAGATTTTAAAAGGAATATTATGATTGATATTTAGTGTTACAGTAAATGGAATAAAGGTTTTCTCAAATAAAATTCTTTTTTATTTTATTTTTAAAATGAAATTTTAATTTCAAATATGTATCTAGTTTACAAAGAAAACTAAACTATTCAGTCCTTTGGGATTTGATTTCTTATGTCGTATGCCAATTTAATAAATTAGGGCACTGGTTTTGGGCTACTAGAGTCTGGGTATTTAAAGTTTATATTAGAGGAAGTTTAGTAGAAAACATTGGAACTAGATTTAAGGAATCAGGGAATATAAAAACCAACCCTATGATTAACATTGAAGGTATTTCTACGAATAGTATATCATCATATAGATTTTGTAATATCATGGAAAACCTAAGTTAAGCCTATAAATTCATGGATTGAGAATAATATGTAATGATTTAAACACCCTAAAAATGATTCTTCATAACTATATCACTATGATTAGTGTTGAACAGTTTGTGCTCTGGGTTTGGGTCAATAGTTAGAATAATACACGTTTCTCAAGTAATGGTTATACTACTCACGATTAGGAGAATAAAAAATAAAAATGAAAGTATGTATGTATTAAGGAATTAGAAGATGAAGCATATTTAATGTTTTAAGAATGACGTATAATTGTTAATTTTCTTCTACATATTGATCCAAGAATTATTTCAAAAATGGTTCTCCAGTTATAATAATCATGATATATAAAAGGATTGCACTAAATTTATTATTATTTAATGATTAGGAAGAATTAAGGTTTTCATTAAGGTTTGAAGGTTATAAAGATATGAACATATTTGCTATGTGATAATAAGATCTACATTATATAGTTTGGGAAATCAAATGCTATGTTTATTTAGAAAATTTAGTGATCTTTATTATAAATGTTTAGTCATTGAATTTGTATAGATGTTTTTTGAATGAGTCTTATGGTAGCTACTTATGGAATGGATTTAGTTGAACTTTGGATATTATTTATTATTGTTAAAGTATGATTTATCATATTTCATAAACTATGCTCACAATTTTGGTTTCAGTAAACATTTAAAATCTAATGGAATGACTACAAGATCTTATGATTCATTGTACTACTTCAGGTATGAAAAATTTAACTTGAATTTCCATTTCCCAGAATGAGAGATTAAGTGAAAATAGATAAAAGAACAACCAGAGTATAAGATCATGCTTATAACATGGAATGAAATCAAGTAATTTTATTTTATCAAGGGATTATTTGGATGTTAAAAAAATCCCTCAACTATAATAAATTAATTTGGAATGAAAATATAATTTCATTAATTTTCTTACTAAGAATTCAATGGTCTATTTAACCCAATAAAAGTTTATGATTTAGTGATGGTAGACTTTTTGATAACCATGTACCCTAACACTCTCTATCTGAATTTAATGGTTTTATTTCTATTTCATGTCGTGATTTTTTACTTTACACTATTTTTTTCCTATTATAAAGCCTGAATTTGTCCAATCCTTTGCATTTCTCATCCCCCTCTTACTAATAGAATGTTTTATTAACCATTTTTCCTATATAGGTTTACTATAGAAGAATTTTAAAGTATCAAAAAATTAATTTTGAGGTAAAATTTTAAATTACGAGTACAAAATTTATTTAATGAGGGAAGAATGTAACACTCAAAGATTTTTTGGAATTTCTCTTCTTAAAAAAATTCAATTTCTTTGATAGAATATGTTTCATGCAACACTAAACTTAAAACAACCATGATATAGTATTAAATATTATTATTTTAATACTATAAATTAAATTGGACATTTTAAATATTACTAAATAAATTATGACAATATTGTTTACAAATTTTGATAAATTTAATACACAGTAAATGAAAATAAAAACTAATACAATATAAAGGATGTTCTTTTATTATAAATTTTTTTTATGCCCAAAATGGTATTCCGTCACAATTAATTAATTTAATCACTGTTAGTGAAATATAATAATTAAATATATATTTTATATATTCAGAAAATTTCTTTTAAATTCCTCAAATATGTTTGATATACAAAATATAAGAGTAAAACCAATTGTAAGAATAAAAGGATATATTTTTCTAAAGGTTGTTTTATAACTTTTGATGGTGTACTTCTTTTAAATAATTTTTTCCACACATTTATTAATTATATTTAAAAAAAATTAATTTAATTTTAATTACTAATTTCCAAAATTACTTTTGTTGAATTTTTGGTATTTTTCCAAAAATATTCATGTCATGATGAAGAGTGAAACACTATTTCATTTTAATTGAAAAAAGATTTTTCATCTAAATAATTTTTGCTGTTAAGTTATATTTCTGATTGGTTTTATATTATAATTAGATTAATTTTTTATCATTTAATATAATTTAGGTCATTATAGTCAATTTTAAATTTAATTTGGCTTTAAAAACATTTCAATCTTTTTAATGTTTTTACATTAAATAATCCATTTTCTCGTTCCATCAAGGGGATAAATTTTAAATTATTTTTATCCAACTCTATGTTTTTAATTTTGAAAAATGGAATAAATAATTGGAACCATATGGTCCAAATTTATCAAACTTTCCCCCTTTTTGGAAAATTTTAAAAGTAACTATAGTATTTTTTTAATTACCATTGTTAAGTTTAAATCAGGTAATTAAACATAAAAAAATATTATAAGTTTTATTAAATTACCCAAATACTTGTCATAATTTTATATTATGATCTATTTTCGACCAAAATCATAATTGGTCTAATATTATGTTCACACAGACACAATTGGACTACTTTATGCTTTTTAGAGTATTTTATTCTATTAAAGTCAAATATGTCATACTCATGTTTTTAATAAGTGTTAAATTTTTTATGTGGTTATTTAGAGGATAAATTGAATATAAATATTAATTTTTATTTATAATGTGTTTTTATACATTAATATTATTTATTTTTAATTTTTTTGGAATTAATTTTTAAATTAAATGCTTGAACAATGACGTTGTTGTAACTGATCAACTAATTGGAATATCAAATAAATGTTATTAAAAATATCAAAATAAATATAATTCGATATAATTAATGTCATAAATGAAATTTATAGATGAAATAAACATATTATGAACATATTATAGGTGTGTTTTGAAGGTATCCTGGTGTTATTATATTTTTAAAAGTCAAGTAATGAATAGTGTTTAAATTGACACACGTTATATTTTAAAATAAATAATATTTTATTAAATGATATAAACATAATAAAAATATTAAAATTGATAATATTATAAGGATAAAGTTAAAAATTTCATCCATCACTCATTTAAGGTTAGTTTGACATTTTATAGTCACTATATTTCCCTTTGTAGAGTAAAAACACATGTTTTCTTGGTATGAGTCAAAGGGTTTAAATAAGAGTTAAAACCAAAATATATGGGTAATAATGATACCTAAACTTATCTAACAATTATTTATTGAGATTATGTAGACCCATAATTATATTTTATACAAACAAACTCACTTTAGATATGATTTTAATTGATATTTTATTTATATTAATTTTTGTATTTTGAGAGTTTCCAAAAGTGCCCCTCACCACAATTATAAAAGGGAATGTCTTCCCTCACTTTACCACACCAAATTTATCCATCTATACAAACAAAAAACTTCCCATTTTTCCTCTATAAATCCTTATACAAATTTTGGAGGTCCTGTTATTCCAAAAATACCAACTCTAGATCCCTTTAGAAGAGATCTAATGGAAGTCCACTAAAGAAGAGGTAATTGTTTTACCAACTCATTAAAGTTCATTTTTTCTTATACTTCATATTCATGTGATTTTTACATACTAAAGTAATAAATATAGTATCATATATATGATGATATTTTATTATTATTATAGGACAACCATATTCCATGATTTATTCATCATATGAAAAATGAAAACACCACACGTGAGTATGTACAACTTACCATCACCACATTGTGGTGTTTTATATTTTTCATCACCACTTTACTTGGATAAGTATAATTATTGAAATAAAGGATATATATTGAAATTATTACATGATATTTATTCTGTAAATATAAATATACCATCGACTTCTTTACTCTTTCACCATCAAGGTAATGATATCGTTGCTCCTGCGTACGTACGACCTATTATCTCCACGATGTGATGTTATTCATGTTAACCATTAAAGAATAATTATAAAAGTGTATTCTATAATAAATATGATATTTATGACATTAATATAATTATATATATTTTTGTTACATTTTTTATTCAAAAGCACTAAGACCTTCAAGACAAAACTAGAATAGGAAAACATGGAAATTAACCTCAGAAACCGTAAACTGAATAAAATATTATTAATAAATAGGTGGTAATATATTATAAGTGTAACATATATGATTTATAAAAATTATCACGATTCTTTAATATGTTAATAATTTTTTTAATACTACTATACAATATATTTAGACTTGTATGGAGAAAATTAGACCTAAGGTAAGATATTTTTATCTCAATTTTATTTATATGGGTCACATACCTTATATAGTACTTGTTTGTTTTGTGTGGTGTATATTATTAAAATGAATTCATTTTATGAGTATTATTTTAAATATTATGCTATATTCATATCCATATATTTTTCTTTATTTCATGGGGAATATAATTCTTTTGATTATAAAGTTGAACGGGTTGTTTTAGAATCTCACTCTTATTCAGGACTGTTTATGTTTAAGTATCTCTTGGGGAACATTTTTCTTCGATTCCCATTAAAAAAATAGAATTGGTTTTTAATATAATCCTAATAATTTATAATTATTTTATCCATGTTAATTTTTTTTAAAATGGTTTGAAATGAATATTTTTTGTCATTTTTCAAATGACGTACTTGATGACTTTTTGAAAAAATATAGAAGATAAGCATTTCTAACTTAAATGGAATTAGAATATTTTCCTTGTGGCATTAAACATTAAGGTATTGAAGACTACATTACAAGTTTAAAATATTATTTTAAATGAAAATGTTCTTGTTCAAAATTCAATAGAATTTTAATTAAATGATTTCATTGTAAAAAATGGTTATTTATCTCAAGAAATTTTGAATGGTTTTATTAGAGTATTTTCATATATATCATCGTATATTTTTAGATCTTATGCTTTATTTTGGTTGATCTCTTATTAAATCATCTCCCATACTATATTTATGGGTTTATGGTCAATTTGACTGTGGATGTTCTATTTTGATACCATTTATAGTTTATTGTTAATGTATTCAAATTTATTAGGATTATTTTTAATACGAATGTTAATGTTGTTTATGTTTCATGAATTTAATATATGAAATATATTTTACTTATTAAGTGATAGTCAGGGACTGATATAGAGCCTTGATGCATCAGTAGGTCTCATGAGACAACCTAGTTTTGGTATTGGCTGAGGTCTCACCCGTTTACATATAGTGTCTTGGCCAAATACTTGATGGTATGTTAATGATGTATGGTATTAAAAATCACCTCATTATGAGATTATTTGTTGAAATTCCAGGGATTATTATACTAGTATAATATCTATGGTTATGGTTTATTTTCATATGATTATTCATATTTAATTATTTGATCATCATTTAATCCGGCCATATTATATTCATGGTATTGATTAAATGGTATGGGTTTCAGTTAATCACCTTGGAATAAACATTTTTTCTTATTTATGATATCTATTTCTATATGTATACAATTATTGAGCATCAAATCTCATCCATTTATTATGTTTCTTATTTCCTCTAGATTCTAAAAAGTTTATTATGAATGATATGAAGGATTACTCTATGGTGGACATTTGTGCTCTCAATGAAATTTTTTTATATTTTTTTTAAAATGTAATTTAAAATTCAAATATTCATCTATTTTACCAAGACTACTAAAATATTTGGTCCTATTGGATGTTATTTCATTTATCTTATTTCAATATAATAAATTAAGGCACTGACTCCAGGCTATTGGAGTATTGGTCTTTACACAAATGATATATGATAATAGGTGAATGTGTTTCTTTTTAAAACCATTAATAAGATTGTAAACCAAAATATAATCACTAAACATAACATTTATTGAATATTGAGGTGTATGATTTGTTAGTTTTTTACCTCATTAGAGAAGTGGATCATCTAGCGGCATAAAGCAACATTTTGTCCTTTTTTGAAGAGGCGGCAATAGCTAGTGTGTGCACCCGTATATCCATTCAATCTGTCATTTTTTTGGTATGTTAGGCCATATGATTCCGTAATGTGATATATCCCCTTTTCAATGTTGATCCAATGTTAGGACATATGATTCCGAGGAAGGGTCAGTAGCTCCAGGTCATAATGGGATCGAAATTACTACAAAAAAAAACCCAAGGGAAACCGTTTCATTAGAAAAATATAATTAATTAAACAATTTCAATTTATGGTGATATCACAATAATTAATAACAAATTGGAAATAAAAATAGATAAATTTAGATAAAAAAATCCCCCCAAAACCACAATTTTTAGTTGGGTATCAATCCCAAACATTCGACAAAATCAAAATCATATAACTGCCTTAAAAAAGAGAAAACCAAACCCAATTTCACAAATTAATTTGATTATCTGATTATGTATTAGTAATTATTCCACCACTTCCAAAATCCATAGGTAAAAAATGCACCCCCTCCAACATTATGTACAATGAAATAAAAATGAAGGAAATCCCACTTCTAGGATAATGTTATACTTTCTGCACATTGTCTATCAAAGAATACCACCTAAAAACCGTAACCACCCCACAAGGAACCCCAAATCAACCTTCTCTCCATACCGATAACATCAAACACCACACAAAACATACCCCAAACAAAAGTAACACCATCACGGTGGATCCTCAGGAGAAGAATAGAATAAAATGGGTGATAAGGACAAGAGAAATTACCATGAATCAACCACAGATTTCCAACTGACATACACTGGGATAAATCAATTGATGATGGATGAATTGGGCTTAAAGAACACATCAGGGCACCTAGGGTTCTCCCAAAATGAGAGTAAGTAGAGAACATAGATGACTGAATAAAAATCGATAGAAAATAATTTTAAAAACTATACTAGGTTTGGGTATTAAATGACATGTAATACCCTTTCACGTTGTGCAATACCTGAGGTTCGGTTTTCATAGAAAAATTCATCACCTATTCATTTAATTATTTGTTTTAAAACCTTGAAATATTACACATTGTGAAACCTTTTTTCATGGTGTGTAAAATGTTTACTTATTATAAAACCATTTGGAAATGCTTTGAATCTGAATTTCATTCCATTTAATCCACTTAAACAACATGTAATATCCTTTTTTGCATCCTTTAGAAACATATTTTATGTATACTCCCTCCGAGCCTCCTTCAAAGACCTCCAACAACCAAAAATGGGAAATTAAAAAATTCGGAAGGCACAAACCATTACATTAGATACCTGTCAAATGATTATCGCCCCTAAAAATCAAAAATAAAGACCTAAAAAAATTTGGTCCGAATAGACTCCCCATGAGATACCTTCCAATGATCTCAGCATACCTCAAATTATACCACTATACAAACATGCCAACTGAAATAGCCACAAACACACTATACAACCTTGGCACCAAAACCATAAGCCTCCTCCCCTCACACAACAACACTTCCATACAAAAATTGGACAACTATATTAACCTCCATGAAACCCAAACAAACAACTACTATAACCAATGAACCACACTATCCCAAACACATGAATTAGATAAATCTACCCTCTATGTCAAAACACTATCACTCTAGGAGACACTGACTCACCCGTAATGGTTTAATCACATAAAAATTAATGCATCTCAATTATGAATTTAGTCCAACCCTTTTCACATGTCGATTATTAATCCCACAACACACCAGAAATATAAAAAACAAAGAAAAATGGATCATCTAATAAAAAAACGACCAATACATTAAATCACTAGGAAAAATAGGGAAAATAAAAACTCAAAAAAACACATGGTACTGGGAATGAATATGCATATCTCACACCCAAGTACTATCCTCTTATACACCATGCCTCTATAAAAAAGGAACCAATGAAATGGTCCTTCTACGCAACACCATATCCTTATAATCATCAATCTCCATTGGATTTTCCATGAATGTCACATCATCCATGATATCCAAATCTCCCTAGTCAAGGACAGGAGAGTCATCATGAATATACCGAATAATATGAGAGTGGTGGAAAATGTAATGGATCCTTTCTAATTGTTGTGAGAAAACAATCCAATATTACACCATACCCACTCACCCCAACACCTCAAAGTGTACAAAAAACTTGGGATAAATATTTCTCCCTCTACCAAGCCTTTGATACCCATGTGGAAGGAAAACATTAAAGAACACGTCATCCCCTGCCTCGAACTCCAAGGGCCTTATCCTATGATAGCATAAGTCTTATGTCGATCCAATGCTTCTATCATCCTCTCAAGAACAAGATGAAATTTATCTTCTGTTCTCTACACCACATTAGGACCAAGAATAGTTTCTTTACCGACCTCTATCCAGCACAAGAGAGAATAAAAAAGTCTTCCATAATATCCTCAAATGGAGCTTTGCAAATGCAATATTTATAGATATTATTAGAAGAAATATATACCAATGGATGTTTTTGTACCCAAGATCCACCAAATTCCAAGATGCACACTCTTAAAAAATCATCCAACCTATGGATTTCTTTTTTGTTTGACTATCTGTCTGAGGGTTGAAAATTGTTCTGAGGAACAACTGAGTGCCAAAATCATGCTGAAATCCCCTACAGACTCTGAGGTAAACACCTGATACAAGATGATGGACCTTAGAATTATTTGAAACTACACCACCTCATCCATATACTCATAGACAAAGAATCCACTAAACCCAACTCTTTGATCACTAATAAGTGAGAACATTTGTTCAGCCGATCTACTATAAACTAGATAGAATCATAGCCTACCTGAGCTCTGGGAAACCTTGTGACAAAATCCATCTACATGTCAATACATTTCCACTTGAGAACATCCAAATGCTGCAACATACCACTAGAAACACAATGAGTAACCTTTACCTACCAGAAAACCAAGCACTTCTCCACAAACTCCACTAATACCTATTTTATCTCGGGCCATAAAAACATTATCCTCAAGCCATAATATATCTTGTAAACTCCCAGGTGTACAAACAAAGGTGATATATGAAACTCATGAAAGACACCATCATGAATTTCCATCATAAGAAAAAACCTCCCACAAAATAACATCTAATTATGAATATCCTCCAACCATCCATATGAAAGATCATAATGGATGAAATGATAGTGCATCACCTCTACCCTTGAGCCTCCATACTGAGACTCCTCCACCTACTATATCAGATAAGAATACACCATCATCTTAAACACACTACCTCTACCACCACCCACTCCTTCATCTTAGTGAAAGGAAATTAACTACTCCATTTTTCTCCAAGAATCCCTAGTTTCTAGGAAAACATTCTTCCATTACATTATTCTCAAAGGATTGAACAAAAAATTCCCTTATCATAATGTGAAAGAGATTTGAAAATCATAATCCTAAAGAAACTCCATCCACCTCCATTTTCAAAAGTTAAAATAACCCTAGGAAAATAAATATCTCATGATCTTGTGATTTGTAATGTCCACAAAGTAAAGCCTAATGTGGTAATTCCATCACAAATTTTGAACAAACACTACCGCTACTAGACCTAGATCATGGGTGGCATAGTTACAATCATGAGGATGTAACTACCTAGAACCAAAGGAGATCATTACCCACTACTTCATGAGAATTCATCACAAGTCTAGATGGGAAGCATCACCGAAGATCTCAAATAACACACCCTCCTCCAATAGTCGAAGAACTGACTAACTTCCCCTTCAGGTAACCGAACGCAAGTGAGAACTGAAAACACCACACAAAATCTTGGCCCTTCATAGTAAAATATATCAATAGGGATACAAATTGAGATAAATCGGGTACAAACCTACTATAATAGACCATGAGAACAAGAAAATTGCGAACCTATGAAAAATTATTGGATGATACCAAAGAAAAAACTACTTCAGCCTTCGAAGGGTCTATTGACACACCCTACCGAGACACCAAATTCTTGGGGAAATACACCTCTCGTGTCTAAAACAAACAATTGGACAATATTCCATAGAGAGTGTGGTGTTGACACACTAGAAATACAGTTACGAGATTCTTTAGATGCTTCTCCTCCATCTTTGAGTAGATTAGTATATCATCAATGAACTGGATGAAAAGCCAACCTAGGAACTCTTGAAACATATAGTTCATAATCCCCATTAACATTACTTATGTTCTTATAACACCAAATGTCTTAAATACGAACATATTGTTCCCATACCATCATCTGAAGGCCTTCTACAAAATATCACCCTCCTTCACCCTGAAATAGTGATATGCAGACCGTAGATCATTATTAGAAAACAAAAGTTCCCCTCTCTTCTAGAAAAAAAGATCATATAACCTAAGAAGTGGGTAATAGTTTTTGACCATGACCTGATTTAACCCCCGAAAGTCTATACAAAATCTCATACCATTGTCCAACATCTTTTTGAACAACACTAGAGCACCTCATAGTGACAAAGTGGGATGAATAAATCCATTCTATATCAAATCATCTATCTGAACGCTTAAATAAAACCAAGGATAAGGTGTCATCCATTTAGGATCCATCTAAATCCAAGAAGCATCATGATGCAAGTCTATCCTGAACATGATATCACATCGAGGGGGTACTGTCAAAACCTCCTTGGGGAAAACATTAAGGAACACTCTAATGAACCTAGGGATATCTACTATCCTAGAATCCAATGATCCCACTAATAACCCATATAATAAGTAAAGAAGGGACTCCACATGATGATTTCCCACCTAAAAACTTTTCTCACCAATGAAAACCACACGCTGACCATTCATGTCCAAAAACATGAATCTACTCTAGAAGAAGTTGATAATAGTGTGTACAAAATACAACCATTTTATGCCAATAATATCATCATATGTCCACATATATATCAAGAGAAGATCCACCCAAGATGGATGTAGCCCCATCATCAGTCTACACCCCTAGAACACATCAAATAACGTAGTTTGGTCTCTGACCGGCATAGTTAACACAAGTGGAATGAGAATCCTCTATATATCTAATCCTAGAGCATGGGATAGAGTGGGTAAAAAATGAGTTAAATGTTCTTGAATCAAACTAAGAATAAACAAGGGTACTAAACCAACTGATCATGCCTATGACAATCTATGGACCCTTAAGAACTATTATCTCCACTGTGTGCAACTAATCGAACCCAGCTTCTCTGCCTCTCTGTTGTGAACCACCTCCACGACCATGCTGTGGTTATGGTACCTAACCATGTAGAACATCATGAGTTTGGACTTTAAATACTCCATCTCCCCTTGGTATTGAAAAAACATACTGCCATTACATCTTTAATAGTATCCCATGAAATTGATGATAAGGCTGGCAATGAACATTTACACCTAGACCAAACTGAGATCGGGGAACCACTAGGCACTGACTCTGGAAATGTTCATGAACCCCACAACCAAAACACACTGGAACAAATCTACAAGGACATCCACATAAATAACAAGAACTAGATGGTTGGAAAGGAAGCTACTGAGGTTGAATCCTTACTAGTTGAATCCTTAATGGTCCTGGAACCTGAGACCTTCCACTGGAAACTCTGCCCCTCGAATAAATGTATTTTCTCCACTGTCATGGTGTACCTGCTTATGAGTGGATCTGATCGATCACTTCTTCCTTCTTCTATACCTTAAGATACATTTGAAATATAAATGGTGTAACTTCATACTAGATAGAAGGATGTAGTTTCTTCTCAAGAAATATCCCACAAGATTCCAACTCTCGCAATGTCATGATACCATGTTAAAGAGAAATAAGCTCCTGCCTCTTTACTACCTTCATAGTCATCACAAGGAACTCTTACTAGAATTATTTATAGAATTTATCCAAAAAATGGGTATCTACATCCACACTCCCAGATATAATGTCCACCACCGATGCATATCTCTTGGCATCTAACTGACTGCCAAAGGAACCTAGTACTCCATTAGTGAATGGATCATACTAAAAGTGATCTCAAGCTCCTTTAACCAGCTCTTTGTATCCATGTTTGAATTAATTCCCTCATAATTTCCCAGATCCTACCACTAGAAAGCGCACAACATCCACATCCAATGATCCTACTCCTCAAATGAATAAACCCTATGATGATCAACTAGATCAGTCAACTGAAACTCTACTTCTAGAACCACACATGGATGATGGCCAAGATACACAACTGAAAAGAAAACAATGATTTCATAATCTTGATAGTGTTAAGTTTTATTAATATTAGTTTTAACTTATTTAGTTCATCTCGTTTTCCACTTTAACTTTCCCAAAAACCCAATTAAAACTAGAACACAAGTCATTGTGATGAATGTACATCTCCAAGGTCTCTACCCTATAAGTGGGTACATCTCATATAGCCATTAAATGAACTCAAAGTCCAGGAACTAGATCATGGGGGACCCTAAAATCCCATTTACTAGACAATCTCTATGGATTATTCCATGAAATAAGTTCATCCAGAACTATTTCTATACAAACCCATGCATTCCTCAAAATGAATAACTCCAAAATCCATTCTATCTCTGAACCATCACCTATAATTCAACTATATCACCACTCCCTCCCACTAAAGACACCACTTTAAGGGGAGAGAGAAAATGACCCCCCCTGAGTCCCTTCTCTAGTAGGCCCCAGGAATAGCACCAATGGTGTACAACCCTCACAAGATAGGAGGCATTAACCTTTATAAGAAAACAAGACTAGGAGATAAGATGAATCACCCACAACACATCCAAGACACACACACACACACACACATATATATATATATAAATATGTAAACCAAAAAACCATTATGCAATGATTGTATAAATCTAAATGATACAAAAATAATAATTTCCCCAATGTAAATACCCGAAAGTTAAGTAAAAATAGTGACCCAACAACTATCCCATGTTCAGAGCTCGTAATGCCCAAAAAGGCCCACATAATCCTCTTGGAAACCTGAAAACAATTTTCTATACGTATGGTGAGAATACATGTATACTCAGTAGTAAAAAAAGTGTCTTATGTAGATTTTATTGAAGCATACTAATGCCCGAGTTAGAAAACTGCAAAACCAAAAAACACTTATCAAGGTATACTAACCATCATAACCTCACCAAGGAATCCACACAAAGTGACACAATTGGATGAATATAATATAAAGTAATGAACATAAATGATATGGTACACCACAACATTTTCCCACTGATTTTCCACTATCATCCAACATCATATATCTTGACACTCCCATCCATCCTATATACCATATCACATCCCTCCCACACACACTTGGGCCTCACAACACATCCCTCCTAGACACCCCTAGGCCTCATAACACATCCCATCTGCACACACCTTGGCCTCACAACACATCCCACCTACAAACACCTGGGCCATACAAGAAACCCCATAGTATCAAATATCATCACACCTCATCTAGAAGACACATGGGAAAGAACATCACAACTCATACTCAATACACCTGGGACAACACATCACAACTCATCCCAAATACACCTAGGAAAGCATACCACAACTCAACCCGAAGACATATGGGATTCCAAAGCCACTATATAATATACTTACAGTCTTCCATCTGTTATATACTATGAAATACCTTCCTCTATAGGAATAGAGAGTGGAAAATAGAAGGTACACATCCATCCGTACTCCTCATTGGATATTTGAAAAAATATCCATACATGACTATGCAGGTGTTCGACACATAGTGCTCAACATGGGTGGGGTACATATAGAAATCCCAAGAATATAAAAGTATATATATATCCATTTTAAAACACGTAATCCATACCCATGGGTTTTCAAACACACTACCAAATCACAAACCTATCACCTTTACAACCCCCTGAATGTTTAACACCACACAACAATCCAAGAAACACACTTCACATTTCCAACTAATTATTTTTATTCACCCCATTCATTAATTTATTTATCTTCAACCACTTTTTACCACAAAAAACAAAATTTTCTTTTACATTTACAAATTTACATCCCATTAACCAAGAAACACAATCCATTTATACATTATTAAATAATAATTTATTTATTCCATCACTACTTGGGAATCTAGCCCAGCCCAACCACATTTCACAACCAACAAAACACGCCATCACCTTTCTACTCTAAAATCACAGGAAACAACCATCACATAACCATACCAAAAGCAGGAAAAAACAAACCTAAAACCCAAAGACACAACCACACAACATCATCACAGAAACATGACCTCACATAACAACACACCAAGAGCCACATACAAATTTAAAATGAGTATTTTATTTATCATGCCTCACTTTATTTTAGGGGCGTTATTACACAAACCAAAATCCTATGGAAACTCTCTCATTATCAAAGTATAATTAATTATGAAATTTCTATTTAGTGTGATATCAAATCAATCACAACTAAACCTTCAATCAAAAAGAAAATATATTTAGTGAAAAAAATCCCCCAACGACCACAATTTTCAATGGGGAATAAAACCCAAAAAATCAATAATTTCATAATCGTATCAAGGATATAAAAACATGTGAATAAAAACCTATTAACCATTTAAATTTTATCAAAGAACTATTTATATTTAATTAATCTAGTACCACCAATATTCATATGTAAAAAAAGCATCCCCTCCTGTATGATGCACAAAGAAAAAAATGATGGAAATCCTACCTCAAGGAGGATTTTTAACTTGAATTACACCATAGAGGAAGGAATTACACTCGAAAACAACAACCACATCATGAGGAACCATATATAAATCTTATTTTCATCCTAAGATCATAAAACAAAACCTAAAACACACCCCAAACCAACAAAACACCACCATATAAGATCCCCAAGATTAGAAAGGAAGAAAATTAGTGAGAAAGAGAGGAGAACTAACCACAGATCAATCACTGATCACCAAAGAACAACCACCAGGATAAAAGAATCCAAGAGGGAGGAATAGGGCTCAACTAACACTATTATGTGCTTGGGGTTCTCAATAAATGAGTTGAATAAGAAAACATAGCCGAGTGAATAAAATTTTATCCAAAAATAATTGTATTAATTTCACTGGATCAGGTTAGTACATGATTTATATTAATATTTCATTATTTTTAACACCCAATGTTTGGTTACCATTGGAAAATTCATTAGATATTCATTTTTTATTTTTTAATCCCCTAAATATTACACATTATGAAACCCTCTTTCACAGTGTGTAAAATGTGTATACATCATAAAAAACATTGGGAATACTATGAAACCTACTTCCACATTGTTTAATCATCTTACATGATGTGTAATGTCCATTATTCCTTCCTTTAGAAAGAGAACACATCCAGACTCCCTCTGAGCCTCCTCCGATCACCTCCAAAAACCAAAACTGAAATATTAATGGATTAACAAGGCGCATAAAATTACAAATAAGATGATATATTATCTTTAAATATTTATAAATATTTAATTATTATAATATACATTCATTAAGTCCATCATTATAACCGTACATGAGGTGTGGTGATGGAAAATGAATGACATCGGTTTGAGAGGCGGTAGACTGCCATACAAATAAACAATAGTTTCCTTTCCAATTTGATGGAATATGGAGAATGATATAATTTATTACACTTAAATAAAAATATACAAGTATATGTAAGATAATTTTGTTAATATTTCATAATTATTGATGAAGATTTAAAGGAGGTAGAAGAATAAATTATATAATAACACTCAGTGAAGAAATATTACTCTTCTTGAGACAACCTCTATATTTATACCTAAAACCATTATATGTTATGGTTTTAATAAAAAAATACTATATTAAAAGGGTATGGATTTAATTAATGGTTTTGGTTTAGGCTTGATTTAACCAAAAGACTCTATGCGTGGATATGAGATGAGAGAGGGTACCCTTTTATAAGTGGGGGAGAGGACACAATTAAAAGTTTTAGAAACAATAAAATATAATAATGTATTTGTCAAGAAAAATTTATTTTTAATGGATATTTTCAAAATAATTGATGATATAGGACCTAAATTTTGGAAAAAAATTTACACAAGTTTCCAGGTAATTTTCAACCTTATCACATAAGTTTAACCCATGGTAAACCGATTTTATCATTATCTGTGGTAATAGTTTTTTACTATGTGTACTATTAAATAAAACAAAAATTAAGTTGGAAATACTATTTAATATTAGTTATGATTATTAAAAATATATAATCCATTTTGTCAAATTGAATTCATAGGTGTTAGATAATTTAGTTTTAAAACATGAAAAATACAATGAAAATTGGTTTTTTAGAAAAATAAATTTAAGTATAAAAATGTTTTCATAAAAAATTATATTATAAAATTCATCAAAAATCCCATAATAGGGCTATTAATAATATAATTTAACCTATGATAAATTTAAAACAATTTAAAACAAAAAATTTATCTTTTTGAATTCTTAAAATGAAAAGGCATGTTTCAATATAAACATTTTTTTTTCAATATTCATTAGAAAATAAATATTTTCAGAAAATTCTCAATACATATTATGAGATAATTATAACATGATAAATTTAAAAAATTAATTTTATTTTTTAAGATTAAAATACTATAATTTGAAAATTACTTTAATAAATAAATCATTATAATGCATGAAAACCCTATTTGGTTAGAAATAATGTTGTTCCATTTGACTAGAAAATGATATAATTTTATTATAACTACTATAACTCTATAAAATATAATTAATTAATATTATTAAGACATGATTTTTTATCTAAACATTAAATAGGGTGTTATATTCAATATTAAGATGAGATGAAAAAAACCAAGGTGAACTACTTAAGGACAGTTGGGTGAGTGTGAGTGTCTTCAGCCTAGTAGTGATGGTGTGATGGTAAGGAATCCCATGTAAGATGGGGGACACCCTCATGTGGGTGGTTTTGAGACTTTAAAAGTTCAATGAGTCGGATAATTCTCTTGTGATAATATAAAATGTGAGATGATTTGTTTCTCCAATTTATGGCTGAATATTTCTCATATGGGAGATGTGAGGTGGATCGAATGAGTGTTGATGGTATTGTGAATGAAATTTCTATGGGGGTTCTAAAGTTCTTGTTTACTAGTTCTCATAATGGTGCTTGTTTAGAGATACTAAGTAATTAGGTATATAGTGAATGCATATTTGGAATTTCCCTTTGATTTTAAGGCCTTTAGAGGAGCCCATATGTTGTTAACACACCATGGGGTGCTTGAAACAGTTTGGTGCTAATGTGAAAAGATCAGGATGGGTTTGAAGGCCTATAGGGGATACCCATGTGGGAGACATGAGGATGGAAATGTCTTTTGTGTCATGTTATTGAGTAAATAATAATATTCTTAGTGGTTTCACTTATAAGGATTTATATATTAGGAGACATGTTTTGAGGTTTAGATATATACTTCAAGTGATGAGTCAAGGTTGTGTACATGAGAGGTGGGTCTAGGGATGTGTCATGATTTGATGCCTGTGGTCAAAATATTGGGTATATTATATGAGGTTATTGGGATATATTATTACCATACTATATCTACATAATCAATGAGGATCTAGGTAGGTTGAATTTCTATAGGTTAATGCATTTTATATGTGTGTTATAAGGAAATAGGGTTGGATAAATCCTCATAGGTAACAATAGCCTAGTAATTGTTCCAATAAGGGGATTAATGTATGTGGTGAATGGTATATAACTATTTTAGCAAGGGTATGAGTCCCCTGCGTGGATGATATAAAATATACAAGGCTTCTAGGTGAGTTGTATCGCCTGGGTGTATGTGATATGAGGATCTAGGGTGGGATTATTCTGGGTTGTACCATGCCTGATAGTTCATGGTAGGGGATGTGACACCTAGGGTGAATGGAATAAAATGGTTCTAGGTAGGGGATGTAACCCCCTAAGCTGATGGTATATAATGTTTGAATGAGTGTTTTCCTCAAGGTTTATACTATCCGAGCTTTTGCGGATAGTTTTTCCTTTGTTGTATGATATAAGATCATCATGGTATTTTCTTCCATCATGAGTTCTTGCATAGGTTCTGGGGATGGATGTGGTTTCCCATGTGTGAAATTAAGTTGGTTATAATGCGGGATGTGGTTCCCCCTTGATGGTGGTCAGTTATTTTAGATATTTAGTACTAATTTAAGCATTTATGGTTAATATCATACATAACCTCAGAATTATTAGAATGAAATTAGTGTAATTATTTATTTTTAGTTATTTATTTGACTATTCTAAGAATATAAAATTTTGAGTGCATTGTATTTACTAGTTATATTTGGGAAAATATTGGTGTCCGCAAGATAATTTTTACTCAAACCCTGCTCTATTGGCCCAAAACCTATAGCACTATAGTAGACATCATTTTCATAACTTCAACTAGGGAAGAGGCCTATTGTTTGATGCTTGGGCTTGGGAAGATCTATGTGAATTTAAATAACAGGATGAGTATAGGTTTCATGAAAATAATATGTCATCATTATATTTTAATTTTGTTGATTTTTTTCTTATATGCGATCATCCTAGTGAGTGATCTGTCATGATATATGCTTCAAGTAATTCATATTCATTTGATATAGAATGGAAATATTGTTTTGATTCATTATACTATGATTTTTGATTAATTTTTCTTATATTTCCATTTTTATGACTATGATATGCGGGTATACTCTCTATATATTATTAACATGGACCCTTGCTTCTAGTCATTAGCTTCTTGAATATGAGGAAGCATGCTTGAAGTTACGTGAAAATCAGACTAAGACACTATAAATTTGTCTAAGAATGAAGGAATCAACATATGTGTTACCCACAAACCAAGATATAAATGATGTAATACATAATGATCTTCAAAAAGGCCCGAGATTTTATTTTATATAACATGGAAGAGAAAAATCCACTCTTGAATGTTAATTTAATTCCATACTAGTATGATTCACCTATTTCATGCTACATCACCATGAATAAAATCATAATTATTTTCACCATTCATTAAAGTAAATGAATTTGTATGTATATTAATAATGATCTCAATTCAAAAGACCAATACAGAATCTTGTAGATATAAAAACACAATGAAATGTTAATAATGTGGTGTTTATATTAGAGGATCCATCCTCGTTACTATTTCCTTATAAATTACCAAGTTAGAAATTTATGATAAATGATCTCAATTCATATGTTCTAATGGAACCTGATTGAAAAACATCACATGGTTCTAATAAGATTGAGGAATCTAGACCAGAAAATATATTTAATATTGTCATCATGGAATCTATATGTTCTCATTAAAGTGTGGAGTTTCTATAACTTATTGACTCAAAAATATTCTGAATAAATTTCTATATAGTTTATGTTGAATTGAAATAAATATGAGATAACAATTTGAAATTTATAAATAATCAATGTAGTAATAAAACATATAAAATTAGTTGGTTAATTGGAAATAACTCCAACAAACTATAACTCTCACTAGATCCAAGTGCTAACATTACACAACCTTTTTGTTGTCACATAATTTTCAAGATTCTACAAGGTTATAGATATTACTACAGGAATACAAAATTTAATTTTTTGTCTACACTACCAACATAAAATTCATCTACATGAGAAAAACATCTCAATAGTTATATTTCAACAAAAATAATCCCTCATCATTCACAACCATTGTGAATTTATCACTTTTTAGGAGTTATGGTGTTATTTCCATTAAATTCAATGATCTAGGTAACTTAATTGAATTAATAAAAAATAAATATTTCATTGGTTTATTTGTAACCTAGAAATTAGTTGAGATCCCTCAATGTTACACTTTCTTATTTTTAGGGTGAGGATTATAAAGGAAATTAAATGTAGTTCATTTACCAATGATTTAAACATAATTGAACAACATGTTTGGCCGTGTTTTTAATTATAATGTTAGGATGAAATTTGTATTTTAAATGACCATTGTTTTAATGCCTTGACCCCAGAAGCCTAGAGTTGGAGAATTATTTTAATAAATTGGAATGATTTCAAGGAAACAAATCCAGAATGACCAAATTGTTTAGCAGTCTGGGAAAAATGGATTACATATATGAACTTCACATTATAATCCAAAAAATAAAATGAAACATAGATAAATCGTTGAGAACACCATTATTATACTATATTAACTCAGTATATAAATCATTATACATTCCTTGGAATCTTAGAAAAATAAAACATAAGAAAGGGGTGAGCTCAGATACTCAGTAAGGATAAAAAATATAGCTGAAGCTATCATAAATAAGCACAAACTCTTAAAGAATAGTCTAAAACTAAAAACAAGCATTTTAAAAAACTATATTCCATATAATATGGCAAGAAGAAATCAAATAATTCTATTTATACATTCACATGGATATTCTACTAGTCTAATATTCACATGTTATACCAATTAGTAATCTCATAATGAGGAAATGCATAATGCCATACATTAAAACCATACCATCACGACCTATTTATAAGACAATTATCATACCATAAATTCCATGTTAAAAGACACTAGTTTGTCTCATGATACCCACTGATGCATTTAGGGGCTATAATAGTCCCTTCCTGTCACTTACTAAGTCCAATACATTCCTCATATGAAAAGGGTGAAACAAAACATAAAAAGTTGTATTAAAACTATCATAAAAAATAATAGTACTTTAATAATAAGCCATGAATGGTATAAAAATAGAATATCCATAGTAAAATATATAATAAACATTCAATATAATATAGAATATTCTATCATAATAGATCAATATCAATTAATCATAAAATCCAACAAAGAATGTTAATATAGATAAAAATAATCTAAGAAAATCCTTAAAACTCTTTAAAAGAAATATAAGTTTTTTACGTTGAAAAAATTAAAATTCACAAAATTTATAAAGTAATACATTTAAAACAGGGTTTTGAATAAAAGTGTCCCAACACTTGAAACTTTTTAAAGGAATTAACCTTTTAAAACATTCACGTCCACATTAATAGATACTTCAAACCATTTGAAAAACATGGACATTAATGAGATAGATTTAGAAGAATAGATCATTAAAACATTTAATATAATTATTTATTTAAATATTACCTCAAATAAAACCATAAAGATATTCCATTTAAAATATTTTCAAGAAACATGGACAGGGATAATAAATATTTCCCAGTAAATACTTACACATAAACAATCTCAGATAATAATGAGATTGTGAAATTAACCCTTAACTTATACTTTCCTCTTGTTGAGGGTAAATTAGCCTTATTTATAATAGTAAAAACATGTTATTAAATTACAGAGGGACAATATTAATATTTATGATAGCATACATTATCCTCTTATATAATTTTGGTAATAATATTTCGGTATTACCGTTTTTTTGGGTGTTAACTGCTTCATTTTCCCATTCATATTTTGTCATGTAAGTAATGTTTATTATGAATAAGACATATTTTATTCATATAAATAATGAAATAAAGAGCATAATTATTTTTTTTACTCATCATAAAAATTTTATAATAATTCTTAAATTGTTAACGTAGATAATCAATCTCATCACACCGTTGAGACTTCAGGCCGTACGTACGCATGAGCGACAATATCGTCCCCGTAATGGTTATAAAATTTGATGAATTATTAATTATAAATAATAATTATCATGTTATATTAATTATTTATATCCACTACACTGATCATTATACCCATCCAAATAAATTAGTATTGAATAATAAATTACACCATGGTGTGGAGATAATATGTCGTACGTACACACTCATGGTGATATTATTGTTCGTATGATGTATAAAATGTGTAATATGGTTGTAAAATGATTATAATATTATCTATTTATATGTATTATACTGAAGTAATTATTTTTATACTGAAAAAACCTTGAAATTGGACGTAGAAGAAGAAAAGAACAATGAAATATGTAATAAAACGATTACATCTTTTTCAGGTGTCTCCATTTAGTTTTCACAAAATGACTCCTTAAGTTGTATTTTATCCCAATTTGTGGCCTCTATGATTTAGTGATGTAGGTTAAGAGAGAAAATGGGTAGGTTTTGACCTATCCAAAGAGATTTATAGGTGTTAATTAAAGAGAAGGAGAAGTGACCTTTTATAAAAGGGGGCACTCAAGGAAACACCAAAACTATTAAATTAATATATATATTAATTTTTTAATCAAAATAAATCTAGAGTGGATTAATTATAATATAATATGAGTATGGGTATAAACCCTCTAAAAAAATAAAATTTATACATGCTTTGATTTTATTTTAAACCTTATCATTTGGATTTATCCTTATTTAACCTATTTAATTTTAATTATGGTAATAATATTATAAATATTATATGGTTATAAATATTTACATATATTGTGTAAATCTAAAACAAATAAATATGTTAAGATATATTATACATTATAACAATGAATTTTTAATTTTTTATGACTTCAATATAATTTAATAAAATTTTATTTTTATTAAATTCCAATAGTGTTAATTTTGATAGTATTCATTACATTGATTTTAATTAAAATCCAAACATCAAGATAACTTCAAAAAAAATAATTTAATGTACTCATAAAGTTTTATATTAATCTATAAAAATCATGTATCACCATAGTTAATTAAAATTATATTTATTTTAATATTTTTATAATCATTTATTTGATATTTCAATTCATAAAATAATTTACAATTCAACATTGTGTCATCAATATTGGTAATTATTTAATCTATAAAAATTATAAATATATTTCTATAAGTTAGTTAATTATTTTATATTTCCAAATAATATTTATAATCGAATTTATCTACCATATTTCTCTATATTAATATTATTATACTTATAATAAGTGAGAGTGTGACATTTTGTCACATTCATTAATTTCAATAATACTAATGTAAAATCCATGTTAAAGTGGACATTAAGTTATTAAAGTTCGAAGCATATATGATAAATGGGTAATATTATCCATAAAATAATTTTTTAACAAGTTTTTATTATTTTTTTAATTCAAATATTTTTTTAACTATTATTTAACCCCTTTAACTATTACTGTGACGATTTGTCCTTTTAATCAATAAGGTTAATATGGTTACTATAAATTCAAATAAAACCCCAATTAAATAATTTATGACATATTAAAATTACCTTAGGTATTTAGTATAACCTGAATTTTTTATGAATTTTATAACACTAAAAAAATATTATTTATTTTAAAGTATCATTTATGTCAATTTCGATACTAATCAATATTTTCATTTTTACAATTGTCAAAACAATATTATAACATCAAAAAAATATTTCTGTTATGTCAATAACATGTTTATGATATCTATAGAATTAGTCTATTTCATTAATTAAATAAAATTAAATTTATTTTCATATTTATAATATCATTTAATTGATTCTTTCATTAATAAAGCAATCGCATCATCATCATTGTGTAATAATTTAATTTAAATATTTGTTGTTAAAAATTTTTAAATAAAATAACATGATGTAGGAAATATTTATAGATTTATAATTAATATTTATAATCTCTGATATAACTTATATAAGTCCATATTAAAATTATTTTAGTAAGAATATATATGATTAGGACATATTTTCTTTTACTTTAAATTAAAAGTTATAAGAGTCATAATCACACCCAGGTGGATTAAAAAGGACAATTTTTTATCCCAAGTGTTGTCTTGATTATTAATTTCTTATCCAATAGTATTATGACACATGTTAGGGTAGTTTTATATTATTGTAATATAATTTTTACCCTTATTTACCTAATTTATACTTTAACCGCGCTAAATAAAAATAATTAATAAAGTTAATATTCATAATGTAAAAAAATAAAAGGGATTTATTTACATAATTTTTACCATGTGATTCAAAATATAGAATCCATTTTTCAGAATATAAAATATATAATCTTCAGTAATTAATTTAAAATTAATTACTATTGGAAAAACGAGAAAACACGTTTTTTAAAAGTAAAAACCATCAAAGGATTGAAATTTGTTTATATTAAATTTCACTATGAAATATCCTCCACTAACCAAAATTGGATTAAATGATAAAATAATAATCTAATTATACATTAAAAAAAATAAAAGGATAATATAACAATACAAATAAATTAGATGAAAAACTAGTTTACAATTAAAACATAGTATTTGTCACTGTTCATTAAAATATAAAAGTTATCAGAAAAACACCATTTTTACAAACTATATTTTCATATACCTATTATAATGAATAAGTATTTTCTTTGTAAAATTGAACATATAGTGTGTCAAATATTGTATTTAAGACATCTTTTCCCTTAAAAGGTGTCAAAAAATCAATTTTTTTGAAAAATACATCATTTATCTAAAAAATCGATTTTTTTCTTATGTCATGTCTAGAAATTAAAATAAGATGAATCTTAAAATTATATAAAATATTTATAATTCAAAATGTGGTTATAATTTCTAATTTTAAGGATTGGATATATATTATAATAATATTTTATTAATATATTGTTGTTATATAAACATAGCCCTTGCGTGTATCGTGAGCCAACTCGTTGTTGTGTCTAGAGTAAGCTTAACATGGGGTAGTTTTAAAAGAAACAAATAAAAAAATGAAAATACAATAATGTATCGCTGCATTACATTCTCCCCACTTTCAATAAATTGAGTCCTTGCAATTTGAACTTAGAATAAAAAACTATTGGTTGGATTAAAAAAATCATTATTGAAATACCTCCTCAAGAAATGGATTTATGAGACCTCTATTTTAAAATAATAAAATAGAATAATTGAGGTCACCAAAGATAACACATACCAGGGTTCCATGAATGAAATCATGGAAATTAATGGAAATGTAACCATCAGGTTCTGATGAATAGTGACAGAGAAAATTATTAGAAGAAAGTTAACAGATAGAAATCTATAAATCTGTGATGATCTATAAGACCATTTGATTCATCGCAAAAGAATTTTTTATGAATTTTTTTTGTTTTATGGTATTTTCCCTAGAGTTGAAGAAGTCATTTTCTTCATAGATTTATAACATAATGAAACATACTTACTTACTTAACAAGTATGTTTTTCCCCTTTAATCAATTTCTAGCACTGTCACGACCCATCCCCTAGGGCCCATGTCGTAACTACCCCAAGCCTGCCTTCCATAGGCCAGGGGCTGACGACTAGAACCAAAGGTGTATATCCCTAAACTGGGAAGGCGTTGCCTTTATAACTTTAAAAAACACATCAGAGTACATAACTGGAAGCAAAACACTAGGTAAAAACTGTATAAAAAAAGTCTGCTGGAAAGTAAAAGTGGCCATAAATACAAGCCCAACTGTAATGTACAAGTACAACTGAAAAGGGGGAAAATAGCTCAAAGTTAAAGAGCAGCTCCGAGATCATCCTCAATGATTTCTACCTGAAGGTTAGGTACATATGGCCACCTCAGCACTCCACATTTGTCAGACTCCTCTGTGTACCGACTCGTCGTAAGGTCCACCTCTGGGTACCGTCCAGTCCTGGCGCTCTCGGCATCCGTTAGTGTTGTCCATCGTCTGCATTCATCACAATGAGATGCGAGCATAGCATGTGCAGGGGTGAGTATAATGATAACCAATAGGGACCCAAGACCCTCAAGGACTCAAAAAATCCAACAAGGACAGATCACAAAGTATGAAAATAAACGGATAACCATTACTTAGGTATTTTTCCAAACATATACCTAAGTTATCTAGTAACCCATCTTAATCATGATGAAAAAAAGTCAAATACTCAGCTCAAACCCAGATTTTTATTATCGAAACCGTGGCTGGTGGCGTACTCCTTCTTTATCGAGTACAGTGGGCCTGCTGCGTCACATAGAGGCGCTTCCCACTATCTTTGGACTATTGAGTCACTCCTCCTATCGAGTGTTGTGGGTCTGCTACGTCACAGATAGGAGGTCCCCACCGTGGGTCTCCCGCATCACACTGAGGTGCTCCCCCTAATAGCCTACAGAGGTACTCCTCCTATAAAGTACTGTGGGTCTTCCGTGCTCACACAGAGGTTCTCCTCCACCATGGGTCTACCACGTCACACATAGGCCCTCCCCACTGGGCTAGTTGAGTGACTCCGAGTCAAATCGGTCAAGCAGTCGTCAGGTTTCAGCCAGCTACTAGGTCTCCATACTCTGTCTGCTTGTCACCGGAAGGATCCTCTCCATGAGCTACTAGTCGATACTCCAAGTGTCGCGAAGTCTCACGTAGAATTATCTCAAAGGACCACTACATCATAGGGGTCTCAACATAATAGACGACGCGTCAATCGGATGCCCGATCTATGAGTTATTAGCCTTTTAGTCCCCGGGGCCCAGTTGGATTCGTGTACGAACCAACCTGACCATATCTCAACTATTCCCTAAACACTAGTGGGGTATACTCAAAGGGACCATCTATCATCGATATTACCAGCATCGTTGACTGCTTGTCAAATGGATGTCCAGTGCCACAAATATGGCCAAAGTAAGAAAAGGGTCGGTAATGGGCCCGGGTCTGGTCCGACCAGGTCAGACCGACTCGACCCAACCCAGTCTGGTCCGACTCGGTCTGGGTCAACCCGAACAGACCCGATGGGTCTAACCTAGCCCGTTGGGCGGGTCAGCCCACTATGTTAGGCCCATTTCGTGGGGCCTAGCCCAGCGGACTGCGAGGGCGGTTCGGCTCGGGCCAGTGGACTAAGGGGGCAGTTCAGCCCGGATACCGCCACACAAGCGACTCGTCCCGATGGTTGGGGACGGTTTGACCAGTGCTGTGAGGGGCGCAACTTGGGAGGTCGGTGGCTGGGAGGTCAACCGTAGGCTGCGCGGGGTACGGGAAGGTCGGCTGGATGCCAGGAAGGCCGCAGGTGTGCTAGGCAGTGCGCGGTGGTGCGCGGGCAGCACGAGGGGGGCCAGGCAGGGCACAAAATCGTGTGCGGGGGTGCCTGGCAGGGCGTGGGGGCGCCGGGCAGGCCACCGGTAGGGCCGAGAAGACTGCGGTGGCGCGCGGGCAGCGCGCGGGGTTTCCGGGATGGGTTCCAGTGGAAACGGGCAGCGTGCGGGGCGCGTGCAGGGGCGCTGGGTAGGGCGCCGGCAGAGCAGGGTAGCGTGCGGGACACGTGGGCAGGAGAGGCCGGGCATGGCGGCCCGCTGGCAGGTGGCACGGGGCGCGACGGCGTGCTGGCAGGCCGCGTGGGCAGGCCAGAGCGTGTGGGCAGGCCTGCGCGCGGCGCGGCGGCACGCATGCAGGCCGCAGGGCAGGCCGAAGCGCGTGGGGCGGTACGTGGGTAAGTCGCGGTTCACGCGGTAGGGCGCAGCGGTGTTCGGCCGAAAGTATAAGTGCACCGCGGGGTAGGCCAGAGCGCACAGGGCGGGACACAGGTAAGCCGCGGTTCGCGCCGCAGGGCGCGACGACGTTCAGACAGAAGTATAGGTGCACCGCGGGGGTGGTGCGATTCGCGGAGGCCGCGGGTAGCGCAGCCTGCGTCGTTGCCACCTTCGTCGCCATCACCTCATCATCATGGAGAAGAAGCAATATGAAAGAACAACAGAGGGAGTTAGGCAATGTTAGTTTGGCCCGCACCCTCCATGTTTAGAGATGATATCATTTGGCTCATCAGAATGAAGCTCCATAATTAATTACAACACTTTGTATCAATTTTTCATTCGATGATGAGAGGAAGAAAATGGAAGCATCAACACGGAATAACCCCCTACCTTATTATTTGTCATTCTTAGTTAGTTGATGTTTGAAGTTGCGGGAGGAAGAAGAAAGAATTCGTCATTCTTCACATCTGCCAATCTCTCTGAATCCCGAGTTGAGCCGGCTGCGGAAGGTGCTCCACATCGGTAGGATTTGAGGAAAGAAGTCAAAGAAAAAATCTGGCGTTCTTCGCGTTCTTCGTTGGGAGGAGGGTTCTTTGTTGGGAGCACTTTTCTCCTAAGCTCCTCTCAATTCCACCAAAAGCGAAATTCCAAGAAAATATTATTATATTAGTTGTCTAATATTACATAGGCACACCAATTCAAAAAGGATAATTAAAAACCTGACTCCACCAAATTAAATGCACGAGTGTTGTCTTAATAATTTGGACGATGCCAAGAGGCTCTCCTTAATAAAACACATGCGTTGGCCCAATTAATTGCACAGGGAGGTCAGGAGGCTCTACCTCATTAATTAGGGAGATTGGGGAGGTTTCATCCTCCACCATCAATAGGGGTTGGGTGGTCCCCACCCCTATCGTTAATAGGGAGGCTATGCGGCTTGGGTGGTCCCCACCTCAATTATCCTCTCATGGGAGGTTATGCTCAGGTGGGCCCCATCACCATAACCTCTCATGGGAGGTTAGGGTGTGGCGGTCCCACCACCAACTCCCAAGGGGAGGTTTTAACCAATACACTCAACACATGGCTGTTTAGAAATAAAATAAAGTGTTGAACTTCATTTTATTATTTTTTATTAAAAGTCAAAAACTAACTTTTATTCCTGATCATTTGCCGTCGAGGTGAAAGTCTTCTTATGAAAATACTGGCGCAACGAGTTCAACGGTGCCCTCATATCTCAGTTCCGAGCACCGGATCAAATGTAATAAAAACCTGCCCATACGTTTACTAAACATACCCGAACAAACTTCAGAAATTGATTATGAGCACACCGGGCCTCATAATCAAGTGCTGTCAATTTTCGCGGGCTCGTAAAAATGCCATGTATTTAAGAAAAAAATTTCTACAGAATTTACGGGTCTTTAAATTCTCCCCACCTCAGGTCTTTACATCCCCATAAGCTACAACTCACACTAAGGAAACAAATGAGGATACTGAGCACGCATCTGACCCTCCCGCTCCCATGTGCTCTCCTGGAGGTTCCTGTGCTGCCAACAAACGTGCACCAGAGGTATCGAACGTCCACGTAGGACCCACTCCTGTCGATCCTCAATTTCTACTGGAACCTCCGTGAATGTTTCCCCATCATCGATGACCATCTCCCAATGATCGATTATGTGAGAAGGGTCATGCTCATATCTTCTCAGCTGAGATACGTGGAAGACGTCATGCACCAGGTCCAACCGAGGTGGAAGAACTAGGCGGTAAGCCACCTCACCTACTCTTCTTAGGACCTGGACGGTCTGATGAACCTCGGTGATAACATGCCGCCTCGGCCAAATCTCCATATACCTCATCGAGGTGAGACCCGTAGGAAGACGTGGTTGCTATCCTCAAACTCTAGAGGTCTCTGTATCCTATCAGCATATGACTTCTGTCTGATTTGTACAGTATTCATCCACTCCTGGATGATCTAAACCTTCTCCATGGTAGCCCGTACCATCTCTGGTCCTAGTAGTGATGACTCCCCAGGGTCTGTCCAACACAGGGGTGATGTTCAAGGTCACCCGTACAACACCTCGAAAGGTTCCATCCCTATGGTGGAGTGATATCTTTTATTGTAGGAAAACTCCACCAACAGTAAGTGATACTCCCAACTATGACTGAAGTCAAGGACGCATGCACGTAGCATGTCCTTGAGGGTCTGAATGGTCCTCTCAGTCTGGCCATCTGTCTAAGGAGGGAAGGCGGTGCTCAGACATAGCTGCATCCCAAAAGCCTCCTGAAACCCCTTCCATAGCTGGGAAGTAAACCGTGCATCACGGTTGGAGACTATAGAAGTAGGTACTACATAAAAACACACAATCATATGTACATTGAGGCATCCCAAGCTCTCTACTGATCCCTTCTCTCTGATCGGTAGGATGTGGGCCGACTTGGTGAGTTGTTCGACGATCACCCAAATCGAATCGTGACTCCTGGATGTATGTGGAAGACCTGTCACGAAGTCCATGGATATCCCATCTCACTTCTACTCTGGGACCTCTAAGGGACGAACCAAGCCTGCTGGTACCTGTTTCTCCGCCTTTACTTGCTGAAAAGTAAGGCATCGTGAGAAAAACACCTCTACCACCTTCTTCATACCTAGCCCTCAGTGCTGTCGTCAAAGATCCTGGTACATCATTGCCACTTTTGGATGTACCGCTAGAGGGGATGTGTGGAACTCCCTCAACACTTCCTCCTCAAGTGCCACTGGTACCAAGGCATGTCCTCTGAAGTGGATGACATGCTCTTCACCTTAAGAAAATCTATCAGGTGCCTGCCTTGTGGATATCTGAGCACGTCGGGTCTCGCAGTCAGCGTTCACATGTTGTGCCTCCCTGACTCGCTGAAAAAGTGGGGGTGTGACTGTAAGAGAATATAGGAATGCTTCTCCATCTCTTTCCACAAAGGATATATGTAAAGTAACCAGCTGCTCTGTCGCCTCTCCGAGCAGCTGTATACCAGATCTCCTACAGAGAGCATCTGCTACAACGTTCCCCTTCCCATGAGTATAGACTATCTCGAAGTCATTGTCCTGTAGGAACTCGAGCCATCGCCACTGTCTCAGGTTCAGGTCTTTCTGATAGAAGATATACCTGAGACTCTTGTGATCAGAGTACAGGGTAAAACATTCGTGTGATGGCCCAGACCCTCACGGTCCATCCCTTTTCCAAAATCTGGATCTTAAGGGTGGCATCTCAGTGGGTGCGACCAATCGGTGTGCGATCGATCAGTGGGCGACCGATCGGTGTGCGAGCGATCCGTGTGCGACCAATCGGCGTGCGAACGATCGGTTTGCGACCGATTGGTGTGTGACCGATCGGTGTGGGACCGATCGGCATCCAACCGATCGGTGACCCACCAACTAGTGTAACGCGATCAGTGTGTCACCGATCAGTGTCACCCGGCCTAGTCGGGTTTTAATTCTGCAGTTTCTCCCATAACACCACTTTTATCCCTTTTAACATTTTTGAAGTTGTTCAACGACATTTTCTTTTAGACCATAGTCAATTTTTAAAATTCCTAAGGGTGGGGAGAACCTCAACGGACCCAAACGTGTGTCCACGTATCGTGCACCTCTATTTTTATAAAATCTTTAAAGTCACAGTTGTTACCAACTTTTTCGATGGGAATCATTAAATAACAATAAATTCAATCGTGCGTAACCACCCAACCGCGTGGTGAAACCACAATCCGACTTTAAAGCCGTAAAATCCCCATATCCCGTAATAACGGGATCTTATCTATATATCGCACGTGAATTTCTTCTTCTTATTATTTATTTTGGCCGGCCTCCTTTTCTTCCCAGTGCATTTGAAGTCTCCCTTCCCAAGACAAGAGGTTCACCAATGTCGAAACCTTTCTGCTCACCCTTGGGGTCCCTGCCGTTCTTGGTGCATGGAGAAGAACTTTGATCGTTGATCATCCAAGTAGGGGTTTTTCCCTTCGTCTCTCCTTACTGTGTATCATGCGGGGTGGTTATGCTATTGTTTCTGTGGGGATTGATGAAACCAAACATAATGAAGACAATTAAAAGACCTTTAAAGAATGAAGGTGGTGCAATTGATGTTCTGATATTTTATATTGATATGTGTTGTGAATTGTATGGGCTTGATCTCACTGAAAATCATGGTCGTTGGTGGTCATTCCTTCCGTCCAAATGAACAGTTGTCTTTTGTGATGACTATATAACTGTAACATGGAATTGGTTAGTCACCTAAACTCAATTTGGTTTAAATAGATGTTTAGTAAAACAAGAATCCATGTGTGATCACCCTCGTTAACAAACAGAAAGAAGAACCTAATGAATACTGTTCTTAAACCAGGAAGTTTCCCACTCTGTTTTGGTAGTAGGTTTGTTTTTCAGTTTGATTCTTGTGGGAAGATGTGGGTGAATATGGGATCCTCTGCTGTGGCATAGTTATTGGTTGGGAATATGAAATGGCGTGGGGCTGTATTACGAGTCTTGGTTTGGTTCCAGTACTTCGAGGGATCTCACTTATCCCTTTGTTGTTGTGACTTCACAAGAGAACTGAGTGTGAATGATTAAATTGTTGTTTGGCTGTTTATATTTTTTTGGCCTGTGGTTATTCCTGTTAGTCGCCCAGTAGTGTAGAATTTACTTAAATTAGGTCACTTCAACATGAAACTGAGAATGGGTTAAACGAGTAATTAGTTTTGGGAATGAGTTGTGACTTAGCCGTGAGTGCTGTAAATTCTTTTATGAATGAATAGTAACAAGGGTGTTATTATTGGGTTGGCTTTGGGAACCCTAAGTTGGGATGAGTGCTTGTTAACTATAGATATACCTATAGTTTTTATGTTTTTCTTATTCACACCCCACCCAAGTTGTGCACTTAGTGCCGAACACCCCCATTTCATGGGGGAGGGTTTTTTCCCAACACTCCTCTGAGTGGCTGGTTATTAGCTTCTTTTCGGCTCCCTTTCCTAAATATCCCAAGACCCTTCAGGTAGGATGTGATTGCCTGAGGTCCATTACAACCCAGATTCTTCGGACAAGGTAGTTGTGGTGGTTGGCCTAGGTGTGTGCGGGTAGGTTGTTCCCAAGAATCTTCGGGTTGAGGCCTAGGTATCTTCGGGCATGACAGTAGTTGTTATGGACCAGGTGTTTGTGGGCTTAGTTACGTGTGATATTTATGGCCCAGGTGTTTGCAGGTGGGATGTGTGGTTGTGACCCAGGTGTGTCCGGGCGGGTGTAGTAGTGGGATTGCGATGTGAATGGTGGGATTGGTACGATGCGTGGGATGTCTTCAATAACAAGTGGGAAAGTAGCGCGAGATACCCAAATGTCGATGTGCTATTACTTTACATTATTTGACATGCGTTATTTGGGGAGTGTGCCTCGGTGATGTTCGGGTGGATAGTTTTTCTTGCTAGGTGACTTGGTTGTCTTTTTATCACAGGGCATTAGAATGCCTCCCCACTTGTGCACGAGAGTCTATGGTTTTCCAAATTGAGTATACTTGTATGCTCACCCTGTGTATATAAAACTGCTTTCAGGTTTCTAGGAGGACTTCAGGGATCGTGTGAGACCGTACTAGCTCAGACCTTGGGGCAATTGCTGTTTTCGTTTTCCTTTTTTTTTATTCTTTACCTTTGGAGTTCTTGTGGCTTGTATCTTTTACTTTTGAACATGCATATGAGAATGGTTTACTTTCTTCCTTACCTTTACTTTCTACTTTTGGTGAAGGTGGGTCATGATAGAATGGTATCAAAGGTGATGGTTGAGAGGTAGGATGAAGTGCAGAGTCTCGCATGGTGTGGATTGCATGGGATGGTAGGGAAATGGTGTTGGGTGATCTTGGTTCATGAAATAGGTTGGGGAAGACCAGCTAGGACATTGGATTTTAGGTCCCCCCATGATCCGATGCAAGGACTCTAGACCTACCGAACGTCCAAGTGAGGCTACACTGATTGTAGGGTAGAGACCCTAGGAAAGCTACATGCATCATAATGACTTGTGTTCTTGTGATTTATGGGTATTTTGGGGATTTAAATTGAACAAGAAGTCTAAGAAAAATTTAAGAACAATATTCTATACTGCTCGGTCTTAGGCATTCCTTGTTTACCTTGTAGTTATGGCACCAGGGAGACGACCATGAGTAGTGCGGACGATTGAGGCCTCAGAGGTTGCTTTGGATGATCGACATAGGGCTGAATGAGAGGAGGATGATTAGTGGTAGAGGACTCTTCGTGACTTTCAGCGGAAGACCCTTGGGAAGTAAAAGGGTAGCATCTCAGATGTGGAGACAGAGAGTTGGATAGAGGAGATAGTGATAGCTTTCGGCTTGATTCGGGCTCCGATGGAGTACTGGGTTCCTCTAGCCGTCAGCCAGATGCGGGGAGCAGTGCATCAGTGGTGGGTGCTTTATCTTGGGGAAAAGAAGGAGGCTAAGGTTGCGTGGGCTGACTTTGAGAGGTATTTCCCAGAGGAATTCCTCTCTTGCACAATGGAGGCTGAAGAGATGAAGGAGCTTCTCTCCCTCTAGTAGGAGAGCATTTTAGTAAGAGAGTTGGGGATCAAGTTCAAGGATCTCCTTTTCTTTTCTCCGAACCACTTTCCGGATGAGGAGTCTCGGGCAAGACGTTTGGAGGAGGCCCTTCGACCTTCTCTTCAGTATGTTGTTACTCCCTTCACCTTACTGACCTACTTAGAGGTCCAGAAGAAAGATGAAGTGGTGAAAAGGATGCACACGCTGGGAGGTGTATCATGAGAGGGAATCCAATTGGTCTGGTCGAAGGGGAAGGCTATCAGCATTAAGCCTCCAGTGTCAGGACCCTCTAGGTTTCGACCAGAAGGAAGAAAGCCTCAGCAGTTCCAGTTCGGATCCCCCTGTCATCGCCCTTTTCTTTCGGTCCCTGGACCAAGGTGCTTTGTCTATTGGAGCCATGGATACATTCAGAATCAGTGCCTGGACCGAGTACAGTACAGCGGGGGTGGGCAGGTTCAGTGCCCACTTCAGCTGCAGCAGTTTTCAGCTAGGCCCCTTCAGCAACAGTAGTAGGGACAGCAGGCTCCCGCCCCTCCTAGACCAGACGTGGCGGGAGGAGGCCGACCTCAAGGCGCCCATCATGGAACTCGACCAGGGCATGGTCGGGGAGGAGGCCGATAGCCGAGAGGCAGGGGAGCTGGGCGTGGACAGTTCCACGCCACAGAGGCAGTGGTTCCAGCAGGGCCAGAAGTCGTTCGAGGTATGATCAACCTGTTTAGTACTCTCGCCTATGCCTTGTTCGATACAGGAGGTTCACACTCCTCTGTTGCACCCAGTCTGGCCCGTGCTTTGGGTTTAGATGCTGACAGACTTCCAGTTCCCCTAGTGCTGAGCACACTAGTCGAAGGTCAGACTAACTTTTCTTAAGTTTTAGGAGGGTGTAAACTAATGATAGGGCCACATCAGTCTATCATGGATCTTCTACTGTTGCAGATACATCCATACGATGTCATCCTAGGCATTGATTGAATGTTCTATATATATTCCATCATTGACTGCTTCCAAGGAAGGGTTGTGTTTTCATATTTGGGCAGACTATGTGTAACTTTCAGGGTTGTCAGAAAAGCAGCAGACAAGAGGAGCCCCTCCTTTCCATGTTGGATTAAATATCAGTAGAGTCGATGGATACAGAGATGGTGGGAGTCCCAGCGTTCGTCAGTGAGTTTATGGACGTCTTCCCTAAAGAGGTGGTGACTCTACCACCTCGACGTGATGTTGAGTTTGGGATAGACTTGAAACCTGGTGCCCATCCGATTTTGATGGATCCATTCAAGATGGCACCTTCTAAGTTGCGGGAGTTGCAGATCCAGATTGACAATCTGATGAAGAAGGGTTTTGTTCGGCCAAGTGCATCACCGTGGGGTTCTCTTGTCTTGTTCGAAAAGAAGGCAGATAGTGGTCTCAGGCTGTGCATAGACTGCCGGAGGCTGAATCAGGTGATGGTCCAGAATCGCTACACTCTCCCGAGGATAGACGATCTCTTTGACCAGCTGAGGGGAGCAGGTTGGTTCTCAAAGATTGACCTGCGGTCGGGATATCACCAGTTGAGGGTGAAGGATGGTGACATCTTGAATACTGCCTTCATATGCAGATATGGGCACTTTGAGTTTGTGGTCATGTCGTTCAGCATTACTAATGCTCCAGTTGTATTCATGGGGCTCATGAACTTTGTCTTTCGGGAGTATCTGGACTAGTTTGTAGTCGTGTTTATTGACGACATCCTGATCTACTCAATATCAGAGGAGGATCATTCTGAGCACCTGAGAATGGTTTTAGAGGTCCTCCAGCAGTACCAACTCTATGGGAAGTTGTCCAAGTGAAAGTTATGTATGCGTGAAGTACACTTCCTTGGGAACGTGGTGTCCGAGCAGGGGATAGCGGTGGACCCATCGAAGGTCGAGGCGGTTGATTCTTGGGCAGCACCCAAGAACATGGTACAGGTTCGTAGTTTTCTTAGACTGACAGGTTACTATCAGTGGTTCATGCCCAACTTCTCTCGAGTTGCGGCACCTTTGACAACTTTGACCAAGAAGGACCAGGCTTTTCTGTGTAATGGGCAGCACCAGGCAGCCTTTAGCTATCTGAAGGAGAATTTGGTAAGTTCCCCAGTGCCGAGGTTTCCAGAAGAAGGGGTGGCGAAAGAGGTGTTCTGTGATGCTTTAGGGAAAGGCCTCGAATGTGTGTTGATGCAGCAGGAAGGGGTGGTCTCTTATGGTTCTAGGAAGTTACGTCACCATGAGCATAATTATGCCACCAATGACCTAGAACTTGTGGCGGTCATTTTTTCACTAAATTTGTGGCGGCATTACCTCCTCGGGGAGCACTTCGTGGTCTTCACCAATCACAAAAGCTTGAAGTATATCTTCTCCCAGCAGGACCTGAACTCACGGCAGCGTAGGTGGGTGGAGTTCCTTCAGGACTAAGACTTTGAGATTTCCTACACCTCAGGAAAGGGGAATGTAGTGGCTGATGCCTTGAGTAGGAAGTCGTAGAAGGATGTGGTTCGAGAGTCGGCAGATGCTTGGAAGGCGATGGAGGAGTTGGCTACCCTACACCTGGATGCAAGGATGGATGTTGGTAAAGTTTTCCTATATCAGATGATAGTGGAGTCTTCTCTACTACAGCAGGTGGAGGTTTCCCAGTGGGGAGACTTAGAAAGTGAAGTGATGCGTGACCAGGTGAACCAAGGTGATGCTCTGGAAGGGTGGACGGAGGATGGTCAGAACCAGATTCTTTTCCGAGGTAAGTTGTTTGTCCCAGAGGCGATGCATGGAAGGGTTTTGGTGTGTTCCACAACTCACCCCTAGAAGTGCACCTGGGAGTTTCCAATATGTACCGGGGCTTGAGTGGTCAATACTGGTGGCCCGAGGTAAAACGGGCGGTGGCAGTGTTCGTGGCTAGGTGCCTAGTGTGTCAGTAGGTGAAGGCTGAACACCATGTTCCAGGAGGCTTGTTGCAGGCTTTGGATGTCCCCGAGTGGAAGTGGGATGACATCTTGATGGATTTCATCACAGGGCTACCCAAGGTTCAAGGAGGCTGCGAAGCTATCTGGGTAGTGGTGGACCGATTGATGAAATCGGCTCACTTTTTGGCGATCAAGGAATCAGGAAAAATATATGACTTTGCACGGAGGTAGGTGGATGAGGTGGTTTGGTGGAATGGAGTTCCAAGATCCATAGTCTCAGATAGGGATGCATGGTTTACCTCACGAGCCTGGAGGGGATTGCAGCATGATTTTGACACCCAGCTACGTCTTAGCACTACTTTTCATCCCCAGATAGATGGACATATAGAGTGCACCATCCAGACCTTAAAGGATATGCTGCAGGCATGTATACTAGATATTGGGGGACCGTGGGTATGACACTTGCATCTGGTAGAGTTTTCCTACAATAATAGCTATCACTCTACCATTGGAATGGCTTTGTTAGAAGCCTTGTACGGAAGGCCATATCGCTCACCCGTGTGCTGGACTGAGGTTGGGGAAAAAAGTGTTCTGGGCCCAAAGGTGGTGCATAGCACGATAGAGAAGGTTCAGCTTATACGGGCGAGGATAAAGGCGTATCAGGACCGATAGAAGTCATATGCCGATAATAGGATGAGACCCTTGGAGTTTGGGGTCGGGGACTACGTGTTCTTGAAGGTCTCCCCTCGGCGTGGACAATGGAGGTTCGATAGTGGGACTAAGCTTTATCCAAGGTTCATCGGACCCTTCGAAGTGTTGCGGTGGGTCGAAGAAGTGTCTTATTAGCTAGCGTTACCACCACCGCTACTAAGGATACATGACATCTTCTATGTGTCACAACTCCGACGGTATCTGCACGATGATTCAAATGTCCTCGATTGGGGAAAGCTGGACATCGAGGCCGATGTGAATATTTTGGAAAGGCCAGTGAGGATTGAGGAATGTGGGGAGAAGGTGCTCCGTGGATGGACCATTCCTTTAGTTTGTATGTTGTGGAGGCATGACAGGCTCGAGGAGACTACCTAGGAACGGGAGACGCATATGTGTGCCCAATACCCAGGGTTGTTTTGAATTTTGGTTTTGTTATACTTGTTGTGATGGAGCACTTTACCTTGTTAACAATGGAATATATGGTTTTCCTTATTCTCTAGATCCATGTGATAAGTCCTGACTGCGGGGAGGGGAGGACCCAATCCCTAATCAAGACGCATTAAGGTGGATGCGATTAAACCCGTGCGGGCAAGTCAGTGCCACCCAAAGCGGATAGTATCTTGGCATGGAGGAAGAAAATCCCTAACCCATATAACTGGACAACTTGACCCTTTAATGTTTCCTTGTTTCTTGGGGGGAGAGGTTTTTCTGGATGTCAGAGAGGTTCAATCCTTAGAGTTATCTTTCTAGGTGGTTGTTTGGACCCTCTACTTTTTCTTCTAGCTTGGTTTTAATTCTTGAGGGAGAGAATAGTTTGAGAGGTATCTGATGTGATGGCCCAGACCCTCACGGTCCATCCCTTGGCCAAATTTTTTATCCTAAGGGTGGTGTCTTAGTGGTTGCAACTGATCGGCGTGCGACTGATCGGTGACCCACCGACCAGTGTAACACGGTCAGTGTGTCACTGATCGGTGCGACCGATCAGTGTGTGGCAGGATCTGTGTGACCGATAGGTGTGTGTCACAATCGGTGTGTCATCGATCAGTGTCTAACCGATCGGTGTCTCACCGATTGGTGCGACCGATCGGTGTGTGGCACGATCAGTGCCACCTGGCCTAGTTGGGTTTTTATTCTCCAGTTTCTCCCATAACACCACTTTTTGCCCTTTTAACCTTTTTTGAAGTGGTTCAAGGGCGTTTTCTTTTAGCCCATAGTCAATGTTTAAAATTCCTAAGGGTGGGGAAACCCTCAACGAACCCAGCTATGTGTCCGTGTAATGTTCCCATCTATTTTTATAAAATCCTTAAAGTCATATCTGTTACCACCTTTTCTGATGAGAATCATTAAATAACAATTAATTCAATCGTGCGTAACCACCCAACCGCGCGGTGAAACCACGATATGACTTTAAAGCCATTTAAATCCCCATACCCGATAACAACGGGATCTTATCTATATATCACATGGGAATTTATTATTATTATTATTCTTCCTTTTGGCTGGCCTCCTTTTCTTCCCAGTGCATTTGGAGTCTCCCTTCCCGAGACAAGAGGTGCACTAGTTCCAAAACCTTTCTGCTCACCCTTGGAGTCCTCGATGTTCTTGCCACGTTTAGAAGAACTTCGATCGTTGATCATCCAAGTAGGGGTTTTTTCCCTTCGTCTCTCCTTACTGTGTATCATGCGAGGTGGGTATGCTATTGTTTCTGTGGGGATTGATGAAACCAAACATAATGAAGATTATGAACGGAACTTTAAAGAATGAAGGGGGTGTGATCGATGTTCTGCTCTTTTATGTTGATATGGGTTGTGAACTATATGAGCTCGTGCTCACTAAAAATCATGTCCATTGGTGGTCTTTGCTTGCATCCTAATGAACCCTTGTCTTTTGTGATGACAATATAATTGTAATATGGAATTGGTTAGTCACCTAAAATCATTTTGGTTTAAATGGATGTTCAGTAAAACAAGAATCCCTGTGTGACCACCTCAGTTAACAAACAAAAATAAGAACCTAATGAATAATGTGCTTAAACCTGGAATTTTCCCACTATGTTTTAGTTGTAGGTGTGTTGTTCAGTTTGATGCTTGTGGGATGATATGGGTGAGGATGGGATCCTCTACTATGGAATGATTGTTGGTTGTGAATCTGAAATGGCGTGGGGCAGTATTTAGAGGCTTGGTTTGGTTCCATTACTTCAAGGGATCTCACTTATCCCGTTGTTGTTGTGACTTCACAAGGGAACCAGGTGTGAATGCTTAAATTGCTATTTGGCTGTTTCTCTTTTCCTGGCCTGTGGTTATGCCTGTTAGTTGCCTAGTAGTGCATAATTCACTTAAATGAGGTCACTTGAACATGAAAATGAGAATGGGTTAAATGGAGAATTAGTTTTGGGAATGAGTTATGACTTGTTCGTGAGTGTTGTGGCTTCTTTTATGAATGAATAGTTACAAGGGTGTTATGATTGGGTTGGATTTGGGAAACCTAGGTTGGGATGAGTTATTTTTAACTATACATATACCTGTAGTTTTTATGTTTTTCTTATTCGCGCCCCACCCATGTTGAGCACTTAGTGATGAACACCCAAATTTCATGGGGGAGGGTGTTTTTTTCCAACACTCCTCTGAGTGGCTGGTTATTAGATCCTTTTCTGCTCCCTTTCCTGAATAGCCCAAGACCCTTCGGGAAGGCTGTGACGGCCTGAGGTCCATTATTGCCCAAGATTATTTAGGAAGGTAGTTGTGGTGGTTGGCCCAGGTGTGTGTGGGCAGGTTGTTCCCAAGAATCTTTGGGATGAGGCCCAGGTATCTTTGGGCATGGCAGTAGTTGTTCTGGCCCAGGCGTTTGCGGACGTGGTTACACGGGATAGTTGTGGCCCAGGTGTTTGCAGGCGGGACGTGTGGTTGTGGCCCAGGTGTGTGCGGGCGGGTGTAGCAGTGGTACTGTGGTGAGAATCCCGTGATTGGTACGATGCGTAGGATGTCTTCAATAACCAGTGGGAAAGTGGCGCGAGGTACCCAAATGTCGATGTGTTATTACTATACATTACTTGACTTGTGTTATTTGGGAGTGTTCCTTGGTGAGGTTCGGGTGGACAGTTTTCCTTGCTAGGTGGTTGTCTTTTTCTCACAGGGCATTAGAATGCCTCCCCACTTGTGCACAAGAGTCTCTGGTTTTCTCTACTGAGTATACTTGTATGCTCACCCTACATATATAAAACTACTTTCAGTTTTCCAGGAGGACTTCAGGGATCATGCAGGACGATTCGAGCTCGGACCTTGGGGAAGTTTCTGTTGTCGTTTTCCTTTTTTTGGTAATTTACCTTTGGAGTTCTTGTGGCTTGTATGTTTTACTTTTGAACATGCATATGGGAATGGTTTACTTTCGTGTTTACCTTTACTTTCAGCTTTTTGTGAAGGCGGGTCGTGACAGTTCGCACATCAGATAGGGCTGCCACATCTTCAAGGCGAAGACCACTATTGCTAACTCCAGATCATGTGTAGCGTAGTTCTGCTCATGTTGCCTTAGCTGTCGAGAACCATATGCGATCACCACTCGCTCCTATATTAGGACACACCCGAGTCCGATCCCTGATGCATCGCAGTAGACTACGTACCCTACGCCTTTCTTTGGAAGTGTCAATATGGGGGCACTACTCAGCCTCTGCCTGAGCTCATGAAAGCTGTTCTGGCATCTCTCCGGTGACACGAAGGATTGAACCTTCTTCATCAAAGATGATAGTGGTGCTGCAACTCTGGAGAAGTCTGGATTGAATCTCTGGTAGTATCCAGCCAAGCCCAGGAAACTTAACACCTCTGTCACGCTCCTGGGTGGCTCCAATGCAAGTACTACTTCAATCTTCACTGGATCCACTACAACTCCAACCTCCTAGATGACGTGACCCAAGATGTGAACCTCTCGAATCCAGAACTAGAACTTCGAGGGATTATCGTAAAGCTTTTTCTCTCGGAGTGTGTCCAGTACTACCCGCACATGGTAGGAATGGTCCTCCTCAATAGTCGAGTAGATCAAAATGTCATCAATGAAGACTACGATAAAGCAATCGAGGTAAGGATGGAAGATCCTGTTCATGAGACTCATGAACGCTGCTGGAGTTTTGGTTATGCCAAAGGGCATAACCAAGAACTCGTAGTGGGCGTAACGACACCTGAAGGCCGTCTTCTGCACACCCTCATCTCGAACTCTTAGCTGGTGATAGCCTGATCTGAGTTCTATCTTCAAGAACCCCCGAGCTCCCTTTAGCTGATCAAAGAGGTCATAAGTCTTCAGGAGTGGGTACTTGTTCTTCAAAGTCACCTGGTTCAGGAGAAGGTAGTCGACAAAAAGCCTCAAGATCCCATCCACCTTCTTGGGAAACAAAATCAGGGTTGCCCAATGTGAAACAATGGGACAGATGAATCCCTTTCCCTGCAAGTCCTCTAGCTGTACCCACAGCTCGCGAAGCTCTGCGGGATCCATCCGATACGATGGAGTAGATATCGGTGTCGTCCTGGGGTATAAATCAATGTAGAAGTCCACCTCTCTATGAGTAGGTAGTCCTAGAACATCGTCCGAGAAAACATCCATGTACTGTTCCACCACTATCGGATAAGTCGGACTCTCCACATCTACTGCACAGTGGGTAAGGCAAGACAAGTTGTTAGTGATCGGCTGCACCCTCCTCCGAGTAAGTCCGTCCTCTGCTCCAAAGTTTCCCTTCTCGCCGGTGAAGGTAAACCTGGTCCCATCCGTGTGGGCACACTGTATTTTTTTTCCTAATACAGTCAATCTGATCATAGATTGTAGATAACCAGTCCATACCCATGATGACATCGTAAGGCCTCGATGCCGCTACTAGGAGATCCCAGCCGAATATCTCGCCTACTAGAGTAAGCTCACACTACCGACACCAGTGCGTAATCATCGAATCAGCTCCCGTAGGAGTCTCTAGCCATAAGGATCGATCCAACAGCTTCATCAGAATCTCCGAGCTCCGAACGAGGGTAGTGGCAATGAAAGAGTGACCATCACCTGTGTCTATAAGAACTATAGATAAGGTGGAGTAGACAAAGATCGTACCTAAAATCATCTCCAGAGAGCCATGGTCATATGCTTCTGCTGCTTGAAGTTGAGCTCTCCCATGTCCACCTACTACCTACGGTCTGGGTGGACCTCCTGGTGGTGGTGGCGGTAGCACCTTGTAACGTCGTCCACTGCCAGCTGCTCGACCATCTCCTCTTCCATGTCTTCATGAGCCCTATGGACCACCTCGATCAAATCTCTGGCTCCGCCTGGGAGGTCCCTCAACTGTCTGCTGATCATCAAAGCGGTGGGTCGGACAGTCACAAGCCATGTGACCAAGGCTGCTGCATGAGTAACACTGCCTGCTGCCAGCATGTGTGCATCTACTCTGTGTGCCCCGCACAACCGATCCTGAGTCATGCGGTCGACCACCTATAGGTCTGGTCCTCTTGGACCTCTATGACATTTGTCTACTTCCAGCCGCAGAAGACTCTGCTACATGTCAGCTAGTGGTGTGTCTCGCTGCTGGTGACTGCTCAGCAAGAAAACTCTCTACTAGGAGGGCTGTCTCTAACACCCCCGCCTACATCAGGATGATGAGGGAGATCATCGATGCCCTTATCTCTCGCCTGAGCCCCTGCTCGAAGGTTCGGTCTGTGAAGAGTGGGTCCCATACCATTTCAGTGGAGTAGCGCGAGAGGTCGGTGAACCTCACTGAGTATTCTTCCACCATCATGCTACCGTGCCGTAGATGTAGTAGCTCCTGTATTTGCACTGCTCGAAGGGTGTCTGGGACAAACTCCACCTAGAATAGGCTCTCTAAGTCTTCCCAAATAAGTCTCGCCTCGTCATGAATCTGGAGCATCAGGCTCCACCATCTTCCTGCTACTGCCTGAAGGAGGCTCAGATAAAGGATCACTATAAAGTCTCTGGTGTCCCTAATAGCCTTAAGACTCTCACCACAGCCACCATCCAATCCTCATCCGCCTGTGGGTCCATCTATCCCCTGAACCTGGGTGGCCTCTGGCACTGGAACTCGTGCAACGCACTCAAGTGGCGTGCACTATCTTCTGCTGGGGATGGTGGCATCAGCGGCCCAATAGGGAGTGGTACCACTGGTTCCCCCACTAGTGCCTCAACTGGAAGAGGGCCCTACACTTTGGCCTTGTTGCTTGGTGGGCTATCAGTACGTATGAATCTCAGGGCTCTAACTGGTCATCTGCTGGGAGGCATCCTGAAAGAAACAGAAGTGACATGGTCAAAAGACTATACCTGGTGAGATGACCTGGTAGAGATGAATTAAAGAAAAACTTTTGAAAACACACACATAATCATTGTTTTTGTGCACTGAGTCAGAAATCATAAGTCAGGGTCCTGGTGTATGGATACGTCGGCCGGTCACACCAACACTGGGCTCCCTGAACTGAAAACCGCACTTAGTGCCCTTAACATTATTGCTTCACAGAAAAGAAATATCAGAGCCCTATGTTCTGTGGTAGAACTGACTCCTCTGATACAAATTTGTCACGACCCATCCCTCGGGGCCTGTGTTGTAACTACCCCATGCTCGCCTTACATAGCCTAGGGGCTGGCGACCAGCACCAAAGGCGTATATCCCTAAACTGGGAAGGAATTTCCTTTATAACTGTAAACAAACAAATCAGAGTAGACAATTGGAATAAAAAACTTGGTAAAAACTGTATACAAAAATTATGTTGGAAAGTAAAAGGGGCCGGAAATAGAAGCCCAACTGTAAAGTAAAATTTCAATTTAAAAAGGGACAAATAGCTGAAAGGTAAAGAGGAGCCCCAAGATCTTCTTTCAGGGTTCCTACCTGAAGGGTAAGTACAGATGTCCACCTCAGCACTCCACATCTGTCAGACTCCTCTGTGTACCGACTCGTCGTAAGGTCCACCTCCAGGTACCATCCAGTCTGGGTGCTCTTGGCCTCCATCAGCACTGTCCATCGTCTGCATCCAACACAATGAGGTGCGGGCCTAGCCCGTGCAGGGGTGAGTATAACGATACTCAGTAAGGATTCCGAGACCCTCATGATCTCACAAAATCCAACAAGGACAAATCACAAATTATGAAAATCAACGGATAACCATTACATAGGTATATGCCCACAAATATACCTAAGTTATCTAGTAACCCATATCAATCATGAGGAAAACACAAAAGTCAAAGACTCATCTCAAACCCATATTTTTATTATCGAAACCATGGCTGGTGGAATACTCCTCATCTATCGAGTACAGTGGGCCTACCGCGTCACACAGAGGTAGTTCCCACTATCCTTGGACTGCTGAGGCACTCCTCATGTTGAGTGTTGTGGGTCTACTACGTCACACAAAGGCACTCTCCACCGTGGGATTGCCATGTCACACAGAGGTGCACTCCCTAATAGCCTATAGAGGTACACCTCCTATCGAGTATCGCGGGTCTGCCATGATCACATAGAGGTGCTCCTCCGCCATGGGTCTACCACGTCACACAGAGGTGCTCCCCACTGGGATATTCGAGTCACTCCAAGTTGAATCGGTCATGCAGTTGTCAAGTCTCAGCCAGAGACTAGGTCTCCATACTCTATCTGCTCGTCACCAAAATGATCCACTCCATGAGCTACTGGTCGATACTCCAAGTGTCGCGAAGTCTCATGTAGAAGTATCTCAAAGGACCACCATGTCATAGGGGTCTCAACACAATAGGCGGTGGGTCGATCAGACGCCCGGTCTGTGAGTTATTAACCTTTAAGTCCCGAGCGCTCGGTTAGATTTGTGTACGAACCAACCCGACCGTATCTCAACTATACTCCGAACTCTAGCGGGGTACACTCAAAGGGACCGTCTCTCATCGTGATTACCAGCACCAATGACGGCTCATCAAATGGACGTCCAGTGCCATAGATATGGCCAAAGTAAGCATAGGGTCGGTAGTGGGCCTGGGTCCAGTGCGACCTGGTCGGACCGACTCGGCACAACCCAGTTTGGGCCGACCTGGTCTGGGTCAACTCGGACAGACCCGATGGGTCCGACCCAGCTCGTTGGGCGGGTTAGCCCACTATGTTGGGCCCAGTAGGCTGGGCATGGCCCAACAGACTGCGAGGGCGGTTCGGCCCGGATACCACCACGCAGGTGACTCGGCCCAAAGGACGGGGCCAATTCGGCCTGCACCGTGAGGGGCGCAGCTCCAGAGGTCGGAAGCCAGGAGGCTAGTGGGCAGGCCGCACGGGGCGCAGGTAGGCCGGCTAGATGCCGGGTAGGCCATGAGTACGACGGGCAGGGCACGGTGGCGCACGGGGGCGCCGAGCAGGGCGCGGGGGAGCCGAGCAGGCTTCCGGCATGGCTGGGTAGGCCGCGATGGCGCGTGGGGGTGCCGGGCAGGGTGTCGGCGGAGCCGGGCAGCCCGCGGGGTGCACAGGCAGGCAGGGAAGGGCGCGACGGTGCGCAGTCAGGAATCATAGGGCATGCTGGTGCGTAGGCAAGCGGCGCGGGGAGTGGCGTCGCGTGGGTAGGCCACGTGGTATGCCGGAGCGCGTGGGGCGATACACAGGTAAGCCGCAGTTCGCATGGCGGGGCGCGACGGTGTTCATCCGGAAGTATAGGATGGTGGTGGTGATGCGATTCGCGGAGGCCATGGGTAGAGAGGCCTTCGTCATTGCCGCCTTCGTTGTCGTCGCCTCATTTCCAGGCCGAAGAATCTTTATGAAAGAACGAAGGAGGGAGTCGGGCCATGTTAGTTTGACCCACACACTCCATGTTTAGATATGATATCATTTGGCTCATCATAATGAAGCTCAAAATTTAATCACAACACTTTGTATCAATTTTTCATTCGATGATGAGAGGAAGAAAAGGGAAGCATCCACATGCAATAACCCCCTACCTTATTATTTGCCATTCGTCATTCGCTGACGTTTGAAGTTGAGGGAGGAAGACGAAAGAATTAATCATTCGTCGCGTCCGCCAAACCCTCCAAATCCTAAGATGAGTTGGTCGTGGAAGGCTCTCCACGTTAGTAGGATTCGAGGAAAGAAGTCGAAGAAGAAATCTGACATTCTTCACGTTCTTCGTTGGGAGGAGAATTCTTTGTTGGGAGCACTTTTCTCCCAAGATCCTCTCAATTCCACCAAAAGAGAAATGGCAACGAAATAATATTAGATTAGTTGACTAATATTATGTTGGCACACCAATTTAAAAAGGAGAATTAAAAACCGGGCTCCACCAAATTAAATGCACGAGTGTTGTCTCATTAAATAGGATGATGCCAAGAGGCTATCCTTAATAAAACACATGTGTTGGAACAATTAATTGTGCAGGGAGGCATAGAGGCTCTCCCTCATTAATGAGGGAGTTTGGTGAGGTTTCATCCTCAACCATTAATAGGGGTCAGGTGGTCCCCACCCCTATCATTAATAGGGAGGTTATGCGGCTCGGGTGGTCCCCACCTCAATTATCCTCCCATGCGAGGTTATGCTCAGGTGGGCCCCACCACCATAAGCTCTCATGGGAGGTTAGGGTGTGGTGGTCCCACCACCAACTCCCAAGGGGAGGTTTTAACCAACACACTCAACACATGGAAGCTTAAAAATGAAATAAAGTGTTGTATTTATTTTACTAGTTTTTTATAAAAAGTCAAAAACTAAATTTTATTCCTGATCAACTTCCATTGATGTGAAAGTCTTCTTAAGTGAATACCGGCACTGTGATTTCAACGGTGCCCCCAGATTTTAGTTCCGAGCACTGGCTCAATGGTTATAAAAACCAGCTTGTACGTTTACTGAACGTACCCGAGCAAACTTCAGAAATTGATTCTGGGCACACTGGGCCTCGGAATCAAGCGCCGTCAATTGTCGCAGACTCATAAAAATCCCATGTATTTAGGAAAAAAATTTCCACGGAATTTCGTGGTCTTTACAAGACAAAACAACCCTTTCTCTTCAAAATATAATAAAATTCAATTTATCTTAATCATATAGGGTTAAAAAATGAACTTATGATTCATATATTATAAAATTTAAATAAAGGAAAACTTTTTTATACTAACCAGGACATCATGTAGGCCAGTGGTAGGTGATTCACCCTTATCTCTGTTCAATTGTGGGTTCAAGTCTCATGGTCTTACCGGACCTGATGGGTTGTCCCCCTACTTATAAGTTTTTTATAAGACTATATTATTCTATCATTCCAAAAATAACCTGAATATATTCAACATTAATAAAATTTTAAAACATTAAAAAATACTATCCAATGTTTAACATAATCTATTCCAACCATTAGGCTTACCCAAAATACTTTTATCCAAAATAACAGTCCCAAGAAATTATAAGGGAGGTCACACAACATAATGCCAATCTTTTTTTGTCACAATACCTTCATCATGTATTATATTAAAACATGTTAGTACCCTAAATTACTATAAAAACTTTCAAAACATAGAATATTGGATATACGAACTAAATGGAAAATGTTGCGAACTCCAATGATGGTGGAATAAGAAAACCATTATTCAGTTCAAAGTTAGTCAATAATATTCAATATACATTATCCAAATCAATAATCTCTCTTTCCAAAATTATTATCTTAGTAACAAAAACATATTAAGGGTTATATTTCCCTTAACAATATATTTTCCAAAAAAATTGAACTTGTAACTATGACACATTACTTGGTACTATACAATATTAAATACTTAATGAAATTGTACTAATATAAAATCCTTATTTATTTTCATAATTCATATAACTAGTAAATAATGATAGAGTACTGAAATGAAACAATTAGTCAATAAAAAAATAAGCACATTAATCATTCCTCTTGATATGTGGTAGTATCATAACATAATTATGATCCAATAGCATTATTTGGGGTAAACTCTGATGATTAGGACATTGATTCTCATAGTGTCCCATGTCCTTGAAGATGAATCATTGTACATTGTAAACCTTTTTATTACCCTTAAAATAACGAACATGATGTCCCTTTTATCCAAACTTATAACAAACTCCCATTTCCTTCAAGCATTTACTTAGGTGACTCTATCCACATTTATCACATGTGGGAAAATCCTTCTTTCCCTTTTCCCCTTTATCCATCCTTTTCTCTTACATCCTCTCCTTATCTAGCTTCCCTTCAAATCCATAGAACTCAGAGATTTCATTACTTATCTTATTAACTCATGACACTATTTTTTAATATGACGATAATAGGTGGGAGACTTTTTCCCTTTGAAATGTTGGCTTAAGACAAAGAATGATATGATCCTTCATACAATTTGGATCATGTGTATTGATGGAGTTCCCATCCCATCTACTGTGCACCATTTCTAAATGATGATATACACTATGTTAGATCATATCATAATGTATAATCCAAAAACTAGAAAAATTCTTAGCATTAATTGAATATTTACACGTATCGGGTCTCATTAACAAAAAAATGGTTTCTTGGGGGACATATTTTCTCAAAAATCATTGATAACGGGTTTTCAAGAAAATGTGATTTATAATAAGCATATCTCTCAGGAGTGTCAAACCAGGTGTTTATTAAGGCCATTATTTGTGTACCAGGTTACCCCGAGTCAAGCCCAAAACACCTTGTCAGAGTTATTACTCAAAAGTACATCTATACATGAGCCACATCCACTTGTAGTATCCAGACGTAGATGTATTTTATAGGAATACCCACAAAATCTCTACATTACCAAAATTGTACCATATTCCACTATAATTAAACTCAAATTCTATCTTAGGGTTATGATCCATAGCTTATGTTTTCTAAATCTATTTTCAAGGATGTTGATAAAATTCCTCTGATACTAACTATAACACCCCGACCACATTAGCCTAGTTCTGGTGCATTATTTTAAGACATTGGCATGATTATATGGAATCAAATCCCAAAGGATTGGTAAGCTTTAATGTTTTTTAAAAATATATTACATACATGAACATAAAATTAAAATTCAAAACATAAAATACAACATAGAAAATTCATTTAATACACCATTATTCTCCAAGAATAACTCAAGATATACATCATAATACACTTCTTGGAATCCTTGTAAAATAAAAAATAAGAACGGGGTGAGCTCAAATTCTCTGTAAGGATTTGAAATATATTGGAAGCTATCATAAATAAGAAGAAACTCATATGTATTATTATAAAACTAAAAAATAATCCTTTAAAAGCATTATATTCAGCATAATATGGCAAGAATCAATCATGTAAATCTATTTAAAAATTAACATGGATATTATACTAGTCGAATAATCACATGTAATATTAATAAATAATATTATAATTACGAAATGTATACTGCGAGAAATCATAACTATACTATAAAGTCCTCATACTAAGACTATTACTATATCATCGAGGTCTAGTTCCAAGAAACTAGTTTGTCTCATGAGACCTACCAATGTATCGAGGGGTTATAGCAGGCTCCATACATTACATACAATGTCTAATACCTTCCTCACATGAAAAGGATGAAACATAGAATAAAAATTCATATTAAAACTTGCATAGGAAATGTAAGTACATTAACCATAAACCATGAATGGTATCAAAATAGCTCATCCCCATTCAAATATATAATAAACATTCAATACAATTTAGAATATTGTATCATAATAAATTAATATCAATTAAGGATAAAATCCAATAAAGGATGTTTCCATATATGAAAATAATCTAATAAAATTATTAATAATATTTGAGAGAAATAATCATTTTTTTTACTTTGAAAACATTAAAATCCATAAAATTTATAAAATAATGAATTTAAAATAGGTTTTTGAATAAAAGTTTCCCATACCACTTGAATCTTTTTAAAGGAATTAACCTTTTAAAATATTCATGTCCACCTAAATAAATCCTTAAAACCATTTTGAAGACATTGATATTAATGAGAATGATTTAGAATAATAATTATTTAAAACATTTAAAATGATGTTTTATTTAAATATTCCACTTCATAAAACCATAAAAAGATTCCCTTTTAAATCATTTTCCAGAAACATGGACATGGAAGAAAAATATTTCCTAGTAAATACTTACATATAAACAATCTAAAATAATAATGAGATTAGAAAATTAACCTCTACCTTGTACTTTCCTTTAGTCGAGGGTCAGTTAGCCTTCTGTATAATTGTTAAAAAATGTTTTTAAATTATAATAGGACCATTTTCATATTTATTATGTCATATATTATCATCTTATATCATTTTGGTAATAATATTTCAGTATTACCATTGTTTTGGGTGTTAACAGCTTTGTTTTCCCATTCCTATTTTGTTATGTAAGTCATGTTTTTCATGAATAGGATACATATTAATCTTATATTGAATTTAATTCAGTTCATAATTATTATTTTTACTCATCATAGAAAAATTATAATCATTAATTATTTTTTAATGTATATAATTAATATAATCACATCTTAGAGACGGTAGGTCGTACGTACGCAGGAGCAACGTTATCGTTCCCTTAATGGTTAAATGGTATGGAATTAGACGGTATGTTAATTATAAAAAATAATTATAATTTTACATTCATTATTTATATTCAATATAAATATCATTATAAAAATCCATATATAGTAGTTTTGAATAATAAATTACACCATGACATGGAAATGGTAAGTCGTACTTACGCACACTTGGTGATATTGTTATTCGTATAATGGATAAAATGAGTAATATGATTGTTGCATGATTATAATAAAATTTCAGTATATTTACCACAATGGTGTTATTATTTTTATACTGAAAAAACATATAAATATGAATAGAAGAAGGAAATAACTTTGAAATATGTGATAAAACAATTACGTCTTTTTCGAGTGTCCCCTTTTGGTTTTCCTAAAAGGACTCCTTATGTTGGAATTTAGCCCAATTTATGGCCTATAGGATGAATTGAGGTAGGTTTTTAGAGGAAATGGGTATGTTTTGTCCAAGACAGTTGGATTTAGAGGTGTTAATTAAAGATAAGGACAAGTGCCCTTTTATAAGGGAAGGGAGGAGAACTTAAGGAAACACCAAAACTATTAAATTAATATAAATTAGTTTTTAATTAAAAATGGTTCAAAAGTATATTATTTCTAAGATAAGATAATTATGGGTTAAAATAATTTAAAAATATAAAATTTAGGCATGTTTTTATTTTATTTTATTTTAAACCATATCATTATTATTTATCCTTGTTTAATCGATTTAGTTTTAATTATTGCAATAAGTGTCTAAATTTTAAATGGTAGAAAATAATTAATTATATGGTGTTAATTGAACATAAATGGATATTTTACGACATATTGGACCTTATAATGATCACTTAATAATTTTTTATGATTTTTAAATAATTTAAAAAAATGTTATTTTTATAAAATATCTATTGTGTCAATTTTAACATTATTCATTACGTTGATTTTAATTAAAATCCTAACAGGAATATAACATCAAAAAAATCATTTAATATACTTATAACATTTCATATTATCCTATAAAATTATTTAATCACCATAATTAATTCAAATTATATTTATTGTAATATTGTTTAACTATTTATTTGATGTTTCTGTTAATAAAATAATTTTTCATTCAACATTGTTTCATTAATATGGGAAAATATTTAATCTCTAAAAATTATAAATAATTATATTTGAGTTATTTAATATTTTTTACTTTCCAAATAATATTTATAATCTAATTTATCTCCTTGATATATCTATATAAAAATTATTATACTCATAATATGTGAGATGGTGACATTTTGTCACATTTATTAATTTCAATAATATTAATGTCATATTCAAGGTAGAGTGTCCACTAAGTGATTAAATTTGAAACCGTAGAGTTTAAGGGTTTAATATTATCCATAAAATAAATTTTGACCATGTTTTTTTATTTTCTATATGTTTATTTTAACAATTATTTAACCCCTTTAACTATTAATGTGACAATTTCGCCTTTTAATCTATAGGGTTAATATGGTTACTATAAATTCTATAGACAACCCAATTGGATCATTTATTAAATATTGATATTATCGTAGTTATTTTTTCAAACTTGATATTTTTATGAATTCTATAGCACATAATAAAATATTATTTATTTTAAAGTATCATTTATTTCAGTTTTGAAACTTTTTAATATTTCAATTTTTACAAATATCAAGACAACATGATAACAACAAAAAAATACTTCAATTATGTCACTAACACGATTATTTTATATATAAAATTATTCAATGTCATTATTTAAGTAAAATTATATTTATTTTAATATTTATAATATCATTTAGTTGATTCCTCTATTAATAAAACAATCACTTCATCATCATTTTGTCATAATTAAATTTAAATATAAAAATTCTCAAAATTATATATAAAATAAAATGATGTAGGAAATCATTATATATGTCTAATTAATATTTATAGCCAAATATATCACTTATATAAACACATATGAAAATTGTTTTAGTAAGAATATTTATGTTTAAGACATATTTTCCTTTACTTTAAATCAAAATTTATAAGTGTCACAATCACACTAAAGTATATTTAAAAGGCCATATTTTTCTCCCTAGGGTTGTCTTGATCGGCCATATCTCACAAAATAGATTTAAAAAACATTCTAGGGTAGTTTTATATTAATATAATCTTATTTTTACCCTTATTTACCTGATTTAACTTTTAATTGTGGTAATTTAAAATAACTACAAAAGTTACTATTCATAATGTATAAAAATTAAAGGGATATATTTATATAATTTGAATCTTATGATTCCAAATATATAATCCATTATACAAATTTATATCATAGAAGATGTAGTAATTAATTTAAAATTAATTCCTGTTGGCAAGAAGAGAAAACGAGTTTTTCAAAAGTAAAACGCATCAATAGATTGACATGTGTTTATATCAAATTTCATTGTGAAATTATCTAAAATGACCAACATTGGATTATATGATAACAAAATAATCTAATTATAATTTAATAAAATTTAAAGTATAATCTGACAATATAAATAAATTAGATGAAAAAGAAGTTTTAAATTAAAATGTAGTATTTTTCACTATTCATTAAAATATGATAGTTATCAGAAAAACACCAAAATATTTTCAAAACTAAATTTTTATGTCTCGTTTCTAATGAAGATGTTTATTTTTTCATATTGAACCTATAAAAGTTTCAAATATTTATTTTAGAAAATTTTTTCCATTAAAAGGTGTTAAAAGTGCATTTTTTGAAAAATATTTCTTTTATTTGAAAAATTAAATTTTTCTCTTATATATTGTATTGAAATTAAAATTATATGAATTATAAAATTATATAGAGTATATAAAACTAAAAAAATGGTTATAACTGCTAATTTAAAGGATATGTTATATTTTATAATAACATTTTGTTAACATATTGTGGTTTTGTAAACTTGGGCCTTGTGTGTAATGCTAGAAAACTCGTTGTTGTGTGTAGAGTAAGCTTAAAATAATGTTGCGTAGGAGGAAATAATGAAAAAAATGAAAATATTATATAGTCTTTGGGTGTTACATTCTCCCATCCTTTAATAAATTATATCCTAATAATTTAAAATTGGAATAAAAAACTATGGGTTGTATTTTTAGAAATATCATTATTGAAATCCCTAATCAAAAAATGGATTAATGAGACCACAATTTTAAAATAAAGAATGGGAATTTAGGAGGTAAGTAGAGAAAACTCATCGTAGGGTTCAAGTAATACATGGACTTGAATGAAAATGTAACCTTCACATTCTGATGTACAATGATTGACGAAATTTTTAAGTGAATGTTAACAATAGAAATCTATAAATCTCCTATGATCCAAGGGACCATTTGATTGATCGCAAAAGAAAGTATTAGGAATCCAATTGTGGTTTTATGATCATTTACGTAGATTTGAAGAATTCATTTACTTCAATGATTAAGAACATAATGGAACATACTTAGTTACTTATTAAGTATTGTTTACCCCTTTAATCGATTTGTGCCACAAACATACCTTTCTCTCCAAAAGATAATAAAATTAGATTTTTCTCAATCATATAAGGTCCAAAAATGAACTTATACTTCATATATTATACCATTTAAAACAAATAAAATAATTTTATACTAACCAGGACATCAAGTGGGCTAGTGGTAGCTGATGCACCGTTGTCGCCCTTCAGTTTTGGGTTCAAGTCTCACGGCCTTGCTGGACGTGACGAGGTGTCGCCCGACCTCCAGATTTTATTTTTTTTCTAAAACTATATTATTAAATAATTCCAAAAATGACCTGAGTATATTCAACATTAATGAAATTTTTTAACCTTATAAAATACTTTCCAATTTTCAACTTAACCAATTACAACATTTAGGCTTATCCAAAATAGTTATGTCCAAACTAACAGTCCAAAAAAAATTATAAGGAAGGTCATACAAAATAATTCATACATTTTTTTGTCATAATAACTTCATCATGTATTCTCTTAAAACATGGTAATACCTTTAATTACCATAACACCTTGCAAAGCATAGAATATTGGATATACTCCTTAAATGAAAAAATGATGCGAACTCCAATAATGATGGAATAAACAAGCCAATAATCTGTTCCAAGGCAGTCAATAATATTCAATATACATAATAAAAATCCATCAACTCATTATTACAAAATAATTAACTCAGTATCAGAAACTTATTTATTGTTTTATTTCCCTCAACTATATATTTTCCTAAAAATGTTAACTTTCAACTGTGTCACATTACATGGTACCATACAATATCAACTACTTAACAAAATAGTACTGTAGTATAATCCTTATTTTTTTCATCATTAATATAACAAATAAATCATTTTTGAAATACTAAAATAACACAATTATTTAATAAAAACATAATAACATTAACAATCTATCTTCATATATGGTAGTATCATAACATGATTATTATCTAATAGCATCATTTGGGGTATACTCTGATGATTGGGACATAGATTTTCATAGTTTCCCATAACCTTATAGATGAAGCATTACACATTGGCAATCTTTTTATTACCCTTCCTATCACGAACTCAGTGTCCCTTTTCTCCACACTTATCAAAAAATCTCATTCCCTTCAAGCATTTACTTGGGTGACTCTCTGCATAATTATCAAATATGGGTAAATATTTCTTTCCATTCTTCCATTTATCTATCCTTTTCTGTTCCATACTAACCTTATCTTGCTTCTCTTAAAATCCATAGAAATTAAATAATTCCATACATATCTTATTAACACATGATACTATTTCTTCATATGAAGAGAATATATGGAAGACTATTTTCCTTCAAAATGTTGGCTTCAGATCATGAATGATATGATCCTTATTACTATTTGGATCATGTGTATTACTGGAGTTCTCCTTCCTTCTATAGAGAACCATTTCTAAATGACAACAAACACTAGGTTAGATCATATCATAAGGTATAATCTAAAAACTATAAAAATGCTCAGCATTGATTGAATATTTACACGTACCTAGTTGCATAATCTTAAAAATGATTTCTTTGGGGATGTATTTAGTCATCAATCCTTCATAATGGGTTGTCAAGAAAATGTGAATTATCATAAGAATATCTTTCTGGAGAGTCAATCCAGGTGCACAATAAGGACCATTTTCTTGTACCAAGTTACCCCAAGTCATGTCCAGAACACCTTTTAAGAGTTATTACTCGAAGGTATATTTATGCCAGAACCATGTCTACTTGTAGTATCTAAAGAGGGATATATTTTATAGGAATACCCACACAATCTCTTAATTACAAAAATTTTAGGATTTCCTCTATAATTAAGCTCAATTTCTATCTTTGGGTTATGATCCATATTCTATGTTTTCTAAATCTATTTCCAAGGTTGTCTCTAAACATATTCTAATACCAACTCTAACACCCCGACCCAAGAAGCCTAGCACTGGTGCATTATTTTAATACATTGGCATGATTATAAGAAATTAAATCGTAATGGATTGATCAATTTAGTAGTCTTGAGAAAATAAGTTATATACATGAACATCAAATTAAAATTCAAAATATAAAATCCAAAATAGATAATTTTTTGAGAACACCATTATTCTCATAGTTTAACATATATATAAATCATAATACACTTCTTGAAATCTCCGAAAAACAAAACATAAGAGAGGGGTGCGCTTAGATGCTCTGTAAAGATAACCAATATATCAAAAGGTATCCTATATAAGAATTAACTCTTAAGAAAAGGTATAAAACTAAAAAACAATCCTTTTGAAACATTATATTCAGCATAATATGGAAATAATAAATCAATTAACTCAATTTAAAAATTCACAAGAATATTCTACTAGTTGAATAATCACATGTAATACAATAACTAATCTCATAATGAAGAAATGCATACTACCAGACATTATAAACATACTATCAAGGCCTCATGACAAGAGCAATACCATACGGTCGAGGCCTTGTTCCAAGACAACAGTTTGGCACATGATACATACCGATGCATCAAGGGGCTATATCGGGCCCCACCCATCAGTTACTAAGTCCAATACATCCCACATATGAAAAGGAATAAACATAGCATAAAAATTTGTATTCAAACTAGAATATTATATTTTAGACCATTAACCATAAGACCTGAATGGTATCGAAAGAGCACATCCGCAGTCAAATATATCAAAAAAATAAACCCAATATGGAATATTGTATCATATTAAATCGATATCAATTAAACATACAATCCAATAAAGGATGTTGACATTGATTAAAATAATTTAATAAAATAATTTAAACTCTTTGAGAGAAATATTCATTTTTTTTACTTTTAAAACATTAAAATTCACAAAATTAATAAATGAAGACATTTAATAGAGGTTTTTTAAATAAAATTGTCCCAAACCACATGATACCTTTAAATGTAATTAAAATTTTAAAACATTAATGTCCACATAAGAAAATCCTTAAAACCATTTTAACGAAATGGACATTAATGAGAATGATTTAAAAGAACAAATCATTAAACCATTTAAAATTATGTTTTATTTAAAGATTACATTACATAAAACCATAAAAATATTACTTTTTAAATAATTGTCATGGGACATAAACATGGATGACAAATATGTCCTAGTAAATACTCATACATAAACAATCTCAGGTAATAGTGAGATTGTGAAATTTACATTTACCTTAAACCTTCCTTTAGTTGAGGGTGAGTTAGCCTCCTGTTTAATAGTTAAAACTTGTTATTAAATTTTACTATAACCATATTAATATTTATTATATCATATATTATACTCTTATATAATTTTGGAAATAATATTATAGTATTACTATTGTTTTGGGTGTCAACTACTTCATTTTTGCATTCCTATTTTGTCATGTAAGTCATGTTTGTTATGAATAGAATATATTTTATTCATATAAAGATTGAAATTAAGTTCATAATTATTATTTCACTCATCATAAAAATTTTATAATCATTCATTAATGGTTAATGTAGAGAATTAATATCATCTTGTCGTGGAGATGGTAGGTTGTACGTACGCACGAGAGACAATATCATTTCTTTAATGGTTAAATGGTGAGGCATTAGATGCTATATTAATTATAAATAATCAATATCATATTATAATAATAATTTATATACATTATAATCATCATTATACCCATCCAAATATAGTATTGTTGAATAATAAATTACATCATGGCATCAACATGGTAAGTCGTACGTATGCACGCATGTTGATATTATTATTTGTATGTTGGATAGAATGAGTAAAATGATTGTCCCATGATTATAAAAACATATTAGTATATTTATGATACTTGAGTTATTATTTTGATATGGAAAAAACATATAAATAGTTAGTATAGAAAGAAAAGTACTTTGAATGTGTTGATAAAATAATTATCTCTTTTTTCGGGTGTCAACTTTTTGTTTTCACAAAAGGACTCCTTAGTCTAGATTTTATCCCAAAATTGTGGCCTCTAGGGTGATGTGAGGAAGGTTTGGAGAGGAAATGTGTAGGTTTTGGTTAAACCAAAAGGATTTAGAGGTGTGAATTAAATATAAGAAGAAGTTCCCTTCTATAAGAGAGGGGAGGGGCACTTAATGTAACCCCCGACCCCAGAAGCCCAAAGTCAGTGCATTATTACATAACATTGGCATGATACAAGGAAATCATGTCCCGAAAGACCGATCAGTTTAGTAGCCTTGGAAATACTAGATACATTCATAATGTCAACATTAAAACTTGAAAAGAAAATCAACACTAAATTATTCCATTAGAAACATCCATGCTTCCTAGATTATGTCTACAAGTCACACATAACTATCTTCTTCATATCCTGGGAAAATGATACATAAGAAAGGGGTGAGATCAAATTCTCAGTAAGAGTAAGCAATAAAGCAGAATATAACAAAAACATTAGGCATGGTGAATAATTGAAAGACACATTCTTTTACAAATAATTAACATGATCACTTTATGGCAGGAATATGAGCTGAGTAAATAATACCATAATAAAACATAGTCATGGGTATTATACTAGTAGAAGTGACTACTTTGTAATCTTTTGAGATGTAATAGTTATGTTCTAATTCTCTAAAACTCTAAACCTGAAAAGATCCTCAACGTGAATTATTCATTTAATTCAATATTAAGTAAGGTTTAAGGCCGGGGCCTTATAGTTGGTATCAAAGGTCGGTTTAGACAACTTTAGGAGTTAGAAAAGTGTTAAATTATAATATGATTGAAATGATATAGCATTTACAGATTACCATGTTGCTTCACCTAAGATATTTCTGTGTTCAGAATGGTTTTCCGCAGAGGAAACAAAGAAACTATGTTGGGACGACATCAGGAGGAAGACAACCTTCCAAATCAGCAACCTGAGATGGTCAGAATCGGAACTGAAAAGTTTGTTGCAGTGATGGCACAGTTGACTCAGGCTATAAATGGTGGTGGTATCCATGCACGAGATCTGCCAGATCAACCGCAGAGGAACATGTTAGTGGCGGAACATTTCATGAGGCAACATCCCCCATCATTCAGAGGATCATATGACCCTGTGAAAGCTGAAGGGTGGATTAAAGTACTTTAGAAGATTTTTGATGTCATGGGGTGTTCAGAACATCAAAAGGATAGTCTTGCTGTTTACCGTTTTTAAGGTGAAGCTGATCAGTGGTGGTCGATGGTGAAAAATATCAGGGATAGTGATGAGATTGAGGATCTTCACTGGGACGAATTCAAAGGTATGTTTCTTGAGAAATATTTTCCTAAGGTGGTTCGTCTTAGGATGGAAAAACAGTTCCTAGAATTGAGGCAGGGGGATGATTCAGTGGCTGCTTATGAAGCAAAGTTCACTCGATTGGCAAGGTATGCTCCAAACTTCATACGAGATCTTGATAGTAAAATAAACCGTTTTTAATCAGGGTTAAATCCAAAGTATCGAAGGGCTTTAGCTTCTCGTGAGTTCAAAAGTTATGAAAAACTTGTTCGATGTGCGGAGAAGGTAGAAATGGAGTTTGCCGATGATCAGGTGTTCTATGACAAACAACAGAATAATAGGTCTAGTTGGCAGGCAAAGGGGAAGAATTCATCAAAGAAGCAAGGAGGTAAGAAAACCAAATATCCATCCTGTGAGAAGTGTGGTAAAATACATCCTGGAGAATGTTTATCCAGGTCTGGTAAGTGCTTTCAGTGTGGTAAGTCTGGTCATAATGCTCGTAATTGTAAGGAAGATGATCAAGCAGGCAATGAAAAGCCAATGGTAAGATGTTTTAAGTGTAATGAAATGGGTCATTATGCAAACGAGTGTCCAACGAAGAACTCAACTGGGGGAATGCAGCCAGACTACAAGCAGAAAGGGGTGGTGAAATCCCTTGCAACAACTTCAGCAGATGTTGGGCCATCGAATGAAGTGGTATCAGGTACACTGTTTGTTTGTTCAGATTATGCCAATGTGTTGTTTGATTCAGGGTCTACACACTCTTTCATTTCTGAGAAGTTTTCTAGTAAATTCGAAATTCCATATCAAGATATGAATCCTGAACTTATGGTAAAAACACCCGGAGGGAACGTTGAGACAAAAAGGAATTATAAGAACCTTCATATCCTTGTGTGTGGACAGAATCTACCAGCAAACCTTATTGTTTTTCCTCTAGTAGAGTTTGATGTTATTTTGGGCATGGATTGGCTTTCTGTTTATCATGCGAAGATTGACTGTCGAGCTAAAGAAGTTTCTTTTCAGAAAGACTTTCAGTTTGTGTACACGAATGAACCCTTACTTTTGATAACATATCAAGAGGCCGAGAAACATGTAAAATATGGAAATGAATGTTACCTTGCACACATTGTTGAAAACAAGGTAACTGTTCATATTAATGATGTTCCAGTGGTAAATGAGTATCCTGATGTTTTTCCTGATGAGTTGCCTGGAATAATACCAGATCGGGAAGTTGAGTTTACCGTTGACTTAGTTCCTGATGCTAATCCAATTTCAAAACCCCCTTATTGAATGGCTCAACTTGAACTTTTAGAGTTAAAGAAACAATTGCAGGAGTTATTAGATAAAGGTTTCATTCGACCTAGCACATCACCATGGGGTGCTCATGTCTTGTTTGTTAAAAAGAAAGATGGATCAATGAGACTTTGCATTGATTATAGAGCCTTGAATAATATTACTATTAAGAACAAGTATCCTTTGCCTCATATCGATGATTTGTTTGATCAGCTCCAGGGAGCTCAGTATTTTTCGAAGATTGACTTGAGGTCGGGGTACCATCAGTTGAAAGTAAAAGAAGAAGACGTTCTAAAGACTGCGTTCCGTACTAGATATGGCCATTATAAATTTATAGTTATGCCTTTTGGGTTAACCAATGCACTTGATGTATTCATGGACCTTATGATTAGGATTTTCCATGAGTTCTTGGATAAGTTTGTGGTTATTTTCATCGATGATATTTTGGTGTTTTCTAAAAGTAAAGAGGAGCATGAAAGTCATTTAAGGGTTATCTTGCAAACCTTAAAAGAAATGAAACAATATGGAAAATTCAGAAATTGTGAGTTTTGGTTACAACAAATTTCTTTCCTAGGTCACATTGTTTCAAAAGATGGCATAACTGTTGATCTTACTAAAACAAATGTTGTTGAAGAATGGCCAAGACCCACAAATGTAACCGAGATCCATAGTTTTCTTGGTTTGGCAGGTTACTACCGAAGGTTTGTTGAAAATTTTTCACGGTTATCTAGTCCAATGACTAAGCTAACTCGTAAGGGTGTTAAGTTCATATGGACAAAAGAATGTGATGATTGTTTTCGGGAGTTGAAGAGAAGATTGGTGAATGCTCCAGTTTTGGCACTTCCTTCCAGGAATGGTGAGTTTGTTATATACAGTGATGCTTCGTTGAAGGGACTTGGCTGTGTCCTTATGCAGAATGATCAGGTAATTGCTTATTCTTCACGACAGTTGAAAACTCATGAGGTAAATTACCCTACACATGATTTGGAATTAGCTGTTGTTGTCTTTGCTTTAAAAATTTGGAGGCATCATTTGTATGGAGTAAAGTGTGAAATATATACTGATCACAAAAGTTTAAAGTATATATTCACTCAGAAAGAATTGAACATGAGACAGAGGAGATGGCTGGAATTAATCAAGTATTATGATTGTAAAATTCATTACCATCCGGGAAAAGCAAATAAAGTGGCTGATGCTTTGAGTCGAAAAAGAAATGCTTCATTAGAAATGTTGCGTTTGGAACGTGATCCTTTGGTTAAAGATTTGATGAAATTTGGCATAGAAGTTGTTGGTACAGGATGTTCTTCTGTTTTGTTTCAGGTATTAGTGAAATCTTCTCTATCAGACAGAATCAAGCAAGCACAGAAGCGAGACAGTGAGTTGAAGAAAAAGGTAGAGCTGGTTCAGAAAAGTAAGTTGCCTGAATTCAATATTGATAATGATTGTGTTTTGAGGTTTGGGAAGAGATTATGTGTGCCTTGTGATTCACAGTTGAAGAATGAGTTGTTATGTGAGGCTCATAGTTCCCCGTTTTCAGTTCATCCTGGCAGTACTAAGATGTACAGAGATCTGCGGGAGTATTACTGGTGGGATGGAATGAAAAGAGATATTTCTGATTTTACTGTGAAGCGTCTGACATGTCAGCAAGTTAAAGCAGAGCGGCAGTTACCGAAAGGGATGCTTCAGCCTTTACCAGTGCCAGAGTGGAAATGGGAAAACATATCCATGGACTTTGTTGTGGGGTTACCGAGGACATCTCGAGGTAGTAATGCAATCTGGGTTATTGTTGATCGCTTGACTAAGTCTGTTCATTTCCTTACTATACGAGATACTTTTTCCCTAGATCAACTTTCCCATTTGTATCTTAAATAGATAGTCAGGTTACAAGGAGTTCCCCTCTCCATTGTATCTGATCGTGATCTCAGGTTCACATCTAACTTTTGGAAAGGCCTTCAGAAGTCGTTGGGTACTGAATTAAATTTTAGTACAACTTTTCATCCACAATAAGATGGGCAGTCAAAACGAACAATTCAGACCTTGGAGGATATTCTACGAGCTTGTTCGATGGATTATCAGGGAAGTTGGGACCAACATATTTCTTTGGTTGAGTTTTATTATAATAACAGCTTTCATTCCAGTATATAGATGACACCACTTGAGGCATTATATGGGAAGCGGTGTCGAACTCCAACATTTTGGGATGAAGTGGGTGAAAGGAAGCTGATGGGACCAGAATTGTTAGAAGAGATGGCAGAAAAAGTTTAGTTGATTCAGAAGCACATGAGAACAGCTCAGAGCAGGCAGAAGAGTTATGCGGATAACCAGAGGAAGGATCTATCTTTCGAGGTAGATGATCATGTTTTTCTCCAGGTTTCTCCTTGGAAAAGTGTGATGAGATTTGGTAAGAAAGGAAAGCTGAGTCCAAGGTTTATTGGACCATATGAAATTCTGGAGAAAGTTGGATCAGTTGCTTACCGAGTAGCTTTACCTCCGAGTTTATCTCAGGTACACAATGTTTTTCATGTTTCGATGTTGAGGAAGTATATGCCAAATCCATCTCATGTTTTGAGTCCAGAGGTAGTTCAGCTGGAAGAGAACCTATCTTATCAAGAACAACTAGTCCAGATTCTTGACCACAGGGAGCAGGTGTTACGGAATAAGGTGATTCATCAGGTAAAGGTTTTGTGGAAAAACCATGTGATTGAAGAGGCAACGTGGGAATCTGAAAATGCTATGAGGGATAAATACCCCCACTTATTTTGATATGTGAATAAAATTGCGAGGACGCAATTTCCAAAAGGGGGGAAGGATGTAAAATCCCAGGTAATTAAAGAATAAAGAATTATCATATTTATTAATATTTATGAATTAAATATAAATTTTAATTAAAAGTGGTTTCTACGTTCGATAGCGTACTCGATACGCAACGATGAGTTTCTTTGAAAACTTACATTGCACACAAGTAATAAAATAATATTATTTTAAATGTTAGTTAACAAGTAGCCGTTGTACTGGCGGGAATGGATAGAAATAACTAAAATATGATTATATATGTTTCTAAATGTTTTTACATTTACCCAATAAAAGATAAAGGCTTAAAATAGGGAAAGAGTTCAATTTTAGGCTTTTATACCCTAATTTTCACTAAGGGTTCACTTATCACCTTTTGACGGTGAACCATCATTAAATATAGTTTTGATCAATCTTATAAATTCTATTGGACCAAAAATAACTCTTCTTTAGAATCGGGACATCAAATTATACTTTGTGTAAATTTTTGGTACCTTTCCGATAAAGTTCATTTTTTTTAATGAATAGTGTAAAATGTTGTATTTTAATTCAAAACCTCCTTTTAATCTAATTTATTTATATGATTAGATTATCTTTTGAATTGGTTTTAAAGTGAAATTAGAAAATATTTTTACCACTAAATCTAATAGTGGTCGTTGGAATTAATTTCACTTTGAAATCGGACTTAAACTAGTGTCAATCTTTTGATACTTATTGTTTCATAAAAACACGCTATTTGCTCTGACAGCAGGAATTAATTATTAAATTAATTAATGTGACTTATATGTTTTGAATTTTGTAAAATAGACTTCATTTTTGAATTCGTAATATCAATTATAGCTTAGGGTGAATTTTTGGTAATTTTCTGAAAAACATCAATTTTTGATGAATAGTGAAATCACTAAGTGGTAGTTAAAGAAACTGATTTTTCGTTTAAATGAAATTTTGCCATAATTGTGTTTTTAATTTCAAAAATCCAACATACATGGTTGTCATTAAGAATTAAAATGTGGTTCAATGAGATTAAAATAATTTTTTGGTGAATAGCAACTTATTAAATATTTAATCGCGATTAGTGGTAATTAGTGTAGTTTAAGGTAAGAATAATATTTTAATAATATGAGATGAGCTTGACACATGTCCTACCCTCATTGGATGTGTCATGGCCGACCAAGTCAATCCATGGGTCAACTTGGGGACCCCATGGATCCACTTGGGTTGGGAAATGACATAAATAACTTTTTATTTAATGTAAAAGTAAAAATGACACAAACATAATATGTTTTACGAAAACAATTTTTACATTGGTTTATAAAGATCTGATTTTTGATTATAAATAGTAATTGGAAAGCTAAAAATATATCCTACATCATAGTATTTTTTTTATAATTTTTATACTTTAAATATATTAAATTATTTATGACATCATGATGATGCAGCGATGACCTCATTATTTAATGATTTAAATAAAATGGAAAGATAATGTAATATCTAAAATCTAAACATGTCCAAAACCTATTGGATGGGTCGATTTCGAAGCCTTATCACCTTATCCACGAATTATATCAATGTGGGACCATTTAAATCCGAAACGCATTTTCAAATAAAGTAATATTTCTTTACTTTCCAAGAGTTCCCCTCCTCTCCTCTTTTAAAAGGCCCACACCTCTACCTCATTTCACACACTCCTCATGCCTTTGGCTCAGCCATCCCCTGCCCATTTAATCTCTCCACATCCCTCTCCTAATCCTAGAGGATTCCCTTTGGGAATAATCCTTTCAAAGGAAGCCTTTAGGCTCAAATCAAAAGGAGTTACACTTTTAAAGGTAATTCATTCTCTCTTGTTCATTAGTTTTATTTTGCTCCTCCAACCCCCTAAAATCTTTTTATTTACTTCTTTTGTAACAACACCAGTATCTTAAATATACTAGGATGTTGTTATAAGATTTATTCTAGCTACACTCTCACACAACTACATCAAATGGTTAAAGAACATACGGTTTCTGTGGATGGCGAAATTCTGCCTCCCGAAACAATGATTGTTCAATACTCATTTAACACCTTCAAAGGTGGCCATTATGATGTCACTATTTTTATATATGATATATAATATGTTTATTCTTTCCTTAAGCTTCTGTATTTTTCATTTATGGCATACCATTACTGTTTTCATTATGGGTAAACACAATATCTTCATTTTAGGAAGTGCGGACTACCGCCCCCTGAAAGTGATTTGATTCGTTAATACCATATGTGGGACGTGTAAAGGATAAAGTTAATGATATTATATATGTTATTATACTGGAATTATAATATACTCTTATATAATTATGATTCCATTCTATAAAATATGAAATAGAAATGAAAGTAGTGTTCATGCGTACGTACGGCTTACCGTCTCCATGAACGGTGCATTTCATTTCTTACCTCTAAATGATTATGTAATATTATAAATACATGTATATGCTGGATATATATGATATATATGATATCCAAATCAGTAATGTCATTCTGGATATAAAGAACCTTTGACCACACGAACAACATGTAATTGTAAGAAGTCCACTTTTGACTTAAGAACCAAATATTGACAAAACAAACATTATTAACTTAAATGGTTACATAATGTTTATAACATGGAAATAATTGATAAAAAAGGAATAATGAACTTTAAAAAGGTTCTTAATCAAGTATAAATTAACTCAAGTTTATTATTCAGGATGTTAAAGAACGATCGAGTCAAGTCGGACCCGAGGTAAGGGACTTCGTCTCAATCTCCTTTCATTGAGGCATATTTCGTTTTATACACAACTTTCTTTTATACGGTGTATAAACACCTTTGACTTTTACTTTTATACAAAAGGAATATTTTTCTACGAAGAGTTTTACTAAATGACAAAAAGGAATGTTTTTTTAACGTACTTGGTGACAACGACCTTTTCCGCCGCCGCGAGTATTATTTGGTCTTTGGCTTCCTCAACAAGCCGTAATGTTTTTAAAATAAAATAAATACCAAATACTCTTTTATGTATTTTGGTATTGAAAATGGTTTTGATAAAGGATTCTATTATGTCAATATATGTATGATATATTGTGATTGAAATGTGGAAATGTTATCTTTCCTTTATATTGGTTTTATGTTTTATGATTTTATATTGGTACTTGGACATTTTAATGGGTGGTTACGTTATAAACCATATGACGGGTGGTGCCGTGAATACCAGGATGGGTGGTTACGTTATAACCTCCAATGCATTGGGTATGGAAGTCGGCTGTATGGCCATTCCATTAAGTATGTATGGAAATTGGCTGTATGGCTATTCCATTAAGTGATATGTGTGGAAGTCGACCGTATGGTTATTCCACTTAAGTATGTTTATGTCCCAAGTTACATTTATATATGTTATGTGTTCTTTATATGGGTTTTATGGTAATCCTTTGGTTACAAAAAGGTAAGTAATGATACTTTATTCAGTGAAGAGTTTTTACCACTTCATGAAGGTGAAGGTATTACTTTGATAGAGTATACATGGTTTACTTGATGTTTGAAAAACTAACAGTTTTCATTCTTTGTGTATCCCTTACTGAGCTTTTTATGCTCACCCCAAGTTTTTTTGAAATGTTTTTCACAGGACTTAATGTGGAATAAGGTCAAGGATGGGATCAAGGGAATGTCATGCTATATAAAACATGGAACTAGACATGTTTCTTTTAAGAGTTTTTTTTAATTATGGAAACTTAGTAGAAGTGACTACTTTGTAATCTTTTGAGATGTAATAGTTATGTTCTAATTCTCTAAAACTCTAAACCTGAAAAGATCCTCAACGTGAATTATTCATTTAATTCAATATTAAGTAAGGTTTAAGTCTGGGGCCTTATAACCACAATGAAGTCTCATTGGAATGTAAATTGAGATGAAATCTCTTATAAAGACCATATCCTTAGGTTAAGGATAAATCAACGACATAATTATGTGTGACAAATATACATTCACTCAATATGATTGGATATTCAGTGTAAATCAATTAGAGGACATTCACATATATTATTGTAAAAACAACACCAATGAATTGGATGTTTAACTCAATAAATGAAGATTGAGTTAAAATTACTCTTATCAAGTTCATATAGATGACTTGAGAATTTATCAATGGAGTGATTATGTTTATAAAAAGTATATCACAGAAAGGGGAGTGAAAATTATGATATAAGAAAATGAATAGTGATTCCACACATAATCTTTGAGTAAAATAATCAATGAAGTCTTCGTAAAGCCGAATGATTGGAAATTGAAATTTCAAATTCCCTTATCGATTTGGTAACTTACGAAACATACACCCATGAAAGAAGGATCGTACAATTATGATGTATATATCCATAAATTAAAGTATATTACACAATGAATACAATCATGGGAAGTACTCACAACACATTAAATAAATATGCGGTGAAAAATGGAAATCTGACGGAATTAAATGTGAGATAAGAAATCTGTTACGTTGTACATTTTCCTGGGTAGAGGGTAGGTTAACCTCCTATTCTTCGGGTTAATCCTTTTGATTTGATCAAAAGGGCTCCATAGGTTGGGTTTCTAACTAAAGGAAGGCCTCTAGGATGAAGTGAGGACAATTGAGAGGGTATTTGGTTAGGGTTTTTCCTAGACAAATTTCTTTGAAGTTGTGAATTAGAGAGAAGGGGGAGTGCCCTTTTATAAGAAGGGTGAGGGGCACCTTAAGAAATGCTAGAAATATTATTTTATAATAAAATATTTTTTCGGATTCTAATGGCTTCAAAATGGATTATTTAAAATCTAAGGTGGGGATGGGTCGAAAACCACTCAACCAATAGGTTTTAGACTAGTTTAGGTCACTATATTAACCTTAACTTTTAGAATTAACTCTTAGTTAAATAGTTTGTCATTTACCATGTCACTTTGTATTTTTATGTTATATGGTTAATAAACTTACTATATACCTCTAAGAGAGCCCCAAGTAGTTTATTAATGACACAAATATAATTATATAAGTCCTTTGTCTGATCCTTAGATATTTAGGAATAGAATATCAATTAATAATATAATATTTGTTTTAAAAACTCTTTTATGTCAATTTTGACACTATTTGGTATTTTGTTTTTTTCTAAATTCATAGCAGCATTATTACTTAGAAAAAAATTTATCTAACCAACCCTAATATGCCATAATAACTAATAAAATTAGTATAATTCATAAAAAGTATCAAATTACATTTATTTGGGTATTTAAAATATCAATTATTTTAATATTTCATTAATAAGGTAATTACTGCATCGTCATTGTGTCATAAATAAATAAAATTATTTAATGTCTAAAAATTATAAATAAAATAACATTAAGTAGGAAGTCTTTTGAGATTTATAATCAATATTTATAGTCGAATTTATCTTATGTTTAACACTATATTAAAATTGTTTTACTAAAGGTTATATGCTTATGTCATTTTTGTATTTACTTTAACTTAATTAATATAGAGTAATTATCACATACAAGTGGATCTATAGGGTCCCAAGATCTACCCAAAGATACCAATGGTCAGAAATATATCATCCAATAGGGTTAGGAGATGTTTTAGGGTAATTTAATATTATGATAATATTATTTTTTTCCCTTATTTACCGGATTTACCCTTTAACCACGGTAAATAAAATATTTACCGAAGTAATTATTCAAAATGTTTAAGAATAAAAGTTACCTATTTAAACAATTAGGACCAACTAATTCTAAATATGGAATCCATTTTTATAAATTCAAAACACAGAAGTGGCAGAAATTAATTTAAAATTAATTTCTATTATCAAAACAAAAAGTGTGTTTTTTAAGAAATAATAACTATCAAAAGATTGACACTTGTTTGTGTCTAGTTTAAATGTGAAATTACGTCCAACGACTAGCATTAGATTAAATGGTAAAAATATATTCTAATTATAATTTTAAACCACTAAATAGTATAATTTATCCCTATAAAATATTTGGATTAGAAAAGTTTTTTTTAAATAATGTTTAGTATTTTTCACTATTCATCAAAAAATTGGAAGTTCTAAGAAAAATACCAAAAATTAACCCTAAGCTAATTTTGATATTCTGAATTCAAAAATGAAGTCCAATTTGAATAATAAAATTTATAAAATTTCAAAAAGCGGGTATTACTATTCATAACAGCTACTTTGATTGGTTGTGGTGTGTGTTAGAACCTCGAAGTTGCGTGTAGTGTAAGTTATTGAATTACTTTGAAGAACTAACATAATATGAAATCTTAGGGTGTTACACTTAATGACTCACCAAAAAAATTAAATTAATATATATTGATTTTTAAATCTAAATAGATCAAAAGTTGATTATTTATAAGATAATATTATAATGGGTTTAAATCCTATTAGCATAGAAAATTGAGGTATGTTTTTATTTAAATTTAAACCTCATAATTTTGATTTATCTTTATTATATATATTTAATTTAAATTATGGTAATAATATTTGAAATATTAAATGGTCATAAATATTTACTTATATGGCTTCAATTAACAATAAATGTATATTATAAGACATATTAGACCGTATAATTATAACTTTGTAATTTTTTTTGATCTTTATATAATTTAATAGAATGTTATTTTTAGAAAATATCAATTGTTTTAATTTTGACACTATTAATTACAATACTTTTAATTGAAATCCATAAAGGAAGATAACTTCCAAAAAAACCATTTAATGTACTTCTATAATGTCATATTCAACTACAGGAAAAATCACTATTTACGACGGGTTATTTGCGACAGGAGGAAATCTCGTCGCAAATAACCCGTCCAGGAAGCTATTTGCGACAAGAGGCTTTCAATGTCACAAATAACCAATTATTTGCGATGGGATTTCGTCTCCCGTCGCAAATAGTTTGGCGCGACTTGCGTGCCAAACTGCACGGCTTGCGCACCAAACTGCGCGGCTTGCGCGCCAAACCATGCAGGGGTATTTGCGACGGGATCCCGTCACAAATACCCGGTGGCGGTTAATAACTTTTTGTGACGGGATGTCGTCCCATTACAAAAATACTATCGGCAAGAAATATTTGCAACGGGACCCGTCGCAAATAACCTTTTAACCACCGACTGTAATTAATGTGGGTGAGGGTATTTGCGACGGGCCCCGTCGCAAATACCACCATTTGCGACCGGAAACCCGTCGCTAATAACCACGTCGCAACTAATCTAACCTATATATATATATACCCCCATCCGTTTTCCCAAATCATTCAGATCTTGCTCTCTCCCTCTTTTCTTTCTTCAGTTTCAAAGAAAACTTTCTTTTAGTTGAAATTTTTTATACGAGAGCAATCAGAGGGCATCAATATCTTCAGAATATCAATGTTTAAGGTATTTATATATTATTTTTTAATATTTATTTTATTTTTTTATATTAATTTTAATTGTTTTTTATTTGTTGTAATTTAATTAGATTTCAATTGATTTTTATTTATATTTATTTTTTCTAAGAAATTGATATTGTTAGTGATAATTATCAATAATTAGTCATAATTAATATTAATTAGATATAATTAGTAATAAATAGATATAATTAGGAATAAATAGATATAATTAGCAATAAATATATATAATTAGGAATAAATAGATATAATTAGCAATAAACAGATATAATTAGCAATAAATAGATATAATTAGCAATAAATAGAAATAATTAGCAATAAATACGTATAATTAGTAATAAATAGATATAGTTAGTAATAAATAGATATAATTAGATATAATTAGTAATAAATAGATATAATTAGTAATAAATAGATATAATTTGTAATACTTAGATATAATTAGTAATAGTTAGATATAATTAGTAATAGTTAGACATAATTAGTAATAAATAGATATAATTAGTAATAGTTAGTAATAATTAGTAATAAATAGTAATAAATAGTAATAAATAGTAATAAATAGTATTAAATAGTAATAATTAGTAATAATTAGTAATAATTAGTAATAATTAGTAATAATTAGTAATAATTAGTAATAATTAGTAATAATTAGTAATAATTAGTAATAATTAGTAATAATTAGTAATAATTAGTAATAATTAGTAATAATTAGTAATAATTATTAATAATTAGATATAATTTGTAATATTAGATATAATTAGATATAAATAGTAATAATTAGTAATAATTAGATATAATTAGTAATAATTATTAATAATTAGTAATAATTAGCTATAATTAGCTATAATTAGCTATAATTAGCAATAATTAGCTATAATTAGCTATAATTAGCTATAATTTGGTATAAATAGTAATAAATAGTAATAATTAGTAATAATTAGTAATAATTAGCAATAATTAGCAATAATTAGTAATAATTAGTAATAATTAGAAATAATTAGTAACAGTTAGTAACAATTAGTAATACTTAGTAATAATTAGTAATACTTAGTAATAATTAGTAATAATTAGTAATAATTAGTAATAATTAATAATAATTAGTAATAATTAATAATAATTAGTAATAATTAGTAATAATTAGTAATAATTAGTAATAATTAGTAATAATTAGTAATAATTAGATATAATTAGTAATAAATGGATATAATTAGTAATAAATGGATATAATTAGCAATAATTAGCAATAATTAGAAATAATTAGCAACAAAAAAATTATAGTATCAATATTTACGAAAAAAATATATTAATATTATTAAAATAATAAAAAATTTATAAAATATTAAAATTATCAATATTCGCAATAGGCTTTGCTCTATTCTTAACATGTACAAATCTAAAAGGGTCCCCAATTGTCAGATCATGCGCAATAACAAGTTTATGTCAGCCATGTCCAATGTAAACTCTATAATTGTCCTTGCATAGTTGATCACCTCACTTGTAGTGTTGTAATAGGACAACCCAAGTCATGCCCTTATTATCTATACGAATTATCTCACCAGAACATTTACAGAGACCATTCTTCCTTGAAAATTTAAGGGAAAGATACTGATATCCCCTCAAATTTTTAAGGAAGAGTGATCTATCTAAAGCGTTATGTGAGATGATTCTTAGAGAAGAGAACATCATTACTTTGGTCGTCCTATTACAACACTACTTGTGAGGTGATCAACCATGCAAGTACAATTATAGAGTTTACATTGGAAATGACTTACATAAACTTTTTATTGCGCATGACTTGACAATTGACGGCCCTTTGAGATTTGAACATGTTAAGAATTGAGCAAAGTCTATTGAGAATATTGATAATTTTAATATTATATAAATTTTTTATTATTTTAATAATATTAATATTGTTTTTCCTTAAATTTTGATAATATAATTTTTTTATTAGTAATAATTATAAACAAAATCTGATTGGATAATGAAGTGAAAATTTGTAATCATCTCCACAATGATGATTACCAAATTTAATTTCATTATTCAAGTAGTTTTCATTTTGAAAAGTATTTCTAAGTATTGCTAAATTAGTAATTAATAGTAATAATTAGTAATAATTAGTTATAAATTGTAATAATTAGTAATAAATTGTAATAATTAGTAATAAATTTTAATAATTAGTAACAATTAGTGATTATTTGTAAGAATTAGTAAGAATTTGTAATAATTAAAAATAATTAGGAATAATTAGGAATAATTAGCAATAATTAGCAATAATAAGTGTGAGAAAGATGCAATTAAATGATCCATCAGACAAAAGAGTAGCGGTCAATCCACTGGAAATTTTTTCGCCCTTAATTAATGGTAATTATTAAGTAGTTGTAATTATTTATCCTCTTTTTTTTATAGTGTTTTTATAATTTCAAATTATTCAAAAATAGTGATGATTTTATATTTTATGTAGAAAAATATGGAACAATGAAGTCGACATCAGTCATTATTAGATGATCGATCTTGGATAAATCAGCGCATAAATCCAAATGGTTCTGGTTTAAATCATATATATATTGAGGGTGTTGAAGCTTTCTTAGCATTTGCATAAAAAAACCAGAATATGTTTCAGAAGGCACAATTAAGTGTCCTGGTAAAAATTGTGTTGTGAGAACGTTTGACACATTTGACAAGGTTGGGGGACATCTCATGCGGTTTGGTTTTCAACCAGATTATGTTTTTTGGTATCAACACGGTGAACGAAGTTCCAGAGAAGGTCCTAATAACTTGATTCCAGATCCATCACGGTTTTAAAATTTAGGAAATGATGTTGTAGGTCCATCTGTGAAACAAATTGAAACTCACGATGATATTGATTTAACTCCTGAGTTGGCACCATCCGAATTTTATGATTTATTGAGGTCTGCTAGGGATACATTATATCCTGGTTGCAAGATAAGAAAATTAGAAGTGGTTGCGAAATTTATGGCTATTAAATCAGATAATGCAATGTCAATGGAGTTCGAAATTTATCGGAGGATGTACAGTGATACAGCCACTGGAGAGATTAGAGGTGATCACCAACGTCAGATTGTGGTTAGTATTATTTTTTAAGTTTGACAATTAACTGCATATAATATTTTCAGAAATTTAATTTTAAATTGGAATTGAAGGAGTCATATGAGGTTGTGACCTCTCAGACACAGGCTGAGGGTCATGATGAGATGACTGAGCAGACCAGTGCTCACCATTTCGATGAGGCGGCATGGATTCCAGTGACTCAGTATGGCTTTGAGAAGGGCAGAGTAGTTGGTATATACTCTCATTTGACTCCTGGTACTTATTATGGTACTAGTGCGATGTCGACATCTAGCTCGAGAGGAGATCGTGGAGAGGCAGCATCTTCTGGCTCACAGTATCAGGAGCAATTGCGAGCATAGGCTAAGCTTATAGAGACTTTTTAGAAGCAGCAAGAAGAGATGTGTCGGTGGCAGTAGCAGCAGGTGCAGCATTACGAGAAGCAGATGCATCGATGGCAGCAGCAGCAGCAACAACATGAGGAGGAGACGCATCAATAGTAGCAACATCATCACGACCATATAGAGTACATGTGTCATCTGACTCGTAGTTTAGGGATGGAGTTTCCTCCACCAGCTCCTTCATCTCCTCCACCTCCTCTAGAAGAAGACCCCCCAATGATTTTTTTATGATACAAACATTTGAATTTAACATTGTAATAATAATTATTTACATTTTCTGACTTTTATATCGATGCAAATATTACATAATTTAATTTTTTATTTTTTATTATTTTTTATATTTTTTGTGAATATTGTGAATTTTAATATTTTAATATTTTTTATTGTTTTAATAATAGTAATATTATTTTCTCATTAATCGTAATTTTATAAAATTTTATTTTTTTTAAAATTAATTTATTATTTGTGACGGGACCATTTGCGACGGGGTCCCATCGCAAATAGTCTAACTAAATATTTTTAAAAACATATTTGCGAAGGGACTACTTTCCCATCGCAAATACTTTGTTGCAAAGGGCCCGTCGAAGAATGTTTTATATATATATATTTTTTTGCGATGAGACAAGGGCCCTTCATAAATAGTTTTTGCGACGGGCCCGTCACGAAAACATTTATGTATATATAATACATATAATCAGAGGCTTATTTGCAACAGTGATGTTTCCCATCACAAATTAGATTTTTTTCGACGGGACCATCACAAATAATTGTATTTGTGATAGCATTTTCTGCAACGGGCTATTTGCGACGGGGCCCTATCACTAAAGCCTACTTGCAACGGGATCCCGTCACAAATAGGTCGTCGCAATTACCAAGAATTCTAGTAGTGTTCACCTATAAAATTAATTTATCACCATAATTAAATCAATTTATAATTATTGTAATATTTTTATAACCATTTATTTGATATTTCTATTCATAAAATAATTTCTAATTAAACATTGTATCATCAATATTGGAAATTATTTAATTTATAAAAATTATAAATAAATTTATATGAGTTAGGCAGTTATTTTAGATTTTTATAGACTACTTATAATCAATTTTATCTCCTATATATCTCTATATTAAATTTTTTTCTTACTTGTAATAAGTTAGAGTGTGACATTTTGTCATAGTCATTAATTTTAACAATATTATTGTAATTTTCATGGAAAATTGGTTATTTAGTGATTAAAATTTTATCCATAGATGATAAAGGTAGAATATTTTCAATAAAATAATTTATAAATTTTTTTTGACTCTTATATTTCTTCACCCATTATTTGATCCCTTTAAATATTAATATGTAAATTTGGCCTTTGAAACTATAGGGTTAATATAGTTACTATAAATTCCAAAAAAAACTCCAATTAGGTCATTTATGATATATTGAACTTTATAATAGTTTTTTGGTTGAGCCTAATATTTTTATGAATTTCATAACACTTAATAAAATATATTTTATTTATCACTTATGTCAATTTTGATACTGTTCAATATTTTCATATTTAAAAATATATTAATCAATAGGATAACTTCAAAAAAATACTTATAATATATCACAAACATGTCTATTTTATCTATGAAATTATTTTATGTCATTACTTAAGTAAAATTCTATTTATTTTATCATTAATAATATCATTCATTTGATTTTTAAATTAATAAAGCAATCACTGCATATCCATTGTGCCAAATTAAATTTAATTACTTATTGTATGAAAATTATAAATAAAATACCATGATTTAGGAAAAATTTTATCTTTCTAATAAATATTTATATTCTAATATATGTCTTATATAATCCCATATTAAAATTGATGTAGTTAAAAGATATTTTTTTGAAACATATTTTCCTTTACATTAAATAAAAATTTATACATGTCATAATCACACCCATGTGGCTTAAAAATGCCATATTTTCATCCTGAGGGTTTTTATGGTCGGAAATATCTCATCTAATAGGATTATAACACATGATGGGGTATTTTTATATTATTATTATATTATTTTTACCCCTATTTACCTGATTTACCCTTTAAAAGTGATAAATAAAAATAATTACTAAAGTTAGTATTCATAATGTCAAAAAATAAATGGGTCCTATTTAAATAATTTAGACCTTATTATTCCAAATATTTAATCTAGTTTTAAAAATTAAAAACATATAATTTTAAGTAATTAATTTAAAATCAATTTCTGTTGAAAAAATAAGAAAACATCTTTTTTAAAAGTAAAAACCATAAAAAGATTAACTCGTGTTTTTATAAAATTTTAATGTGAAATTACCACCAATGACCAGTACTGAAAAAATGATAAAAAATAATCTAATTTTACTTTAAAAAAAATCAAAAGTTTAATCTAAAAATATAAATAGATTAGATGAAATGACTGTTTATAATTAAAATCTAGTATTTTTCACTGTTAATTAAAATATGAACATTTTCATAAAAACAAAAACAAATTGTCAAAAATAAATTTTTGTGTCGCTATTTTATATTAGAAGTGTTATTTGTAAAATAAAACATATTAAAGTGATAAATATTTTATTTAAAAAGGGTTCTATATTAAAAGGTAGAAAAACCATAGTTTTTTATAAAATACTTTTTTTATCTGAAAAATGAATTTTTTATTATATCATGTATAGAAATTACATAAGATGAATTTTAAAATGTTATGGAGTATATAAAATTCAAAATCTGGTTATAACTGATAATTTAATAGATATGTTATATATTATAATAATATTTTATTAATAAATTATTGTTTTTTAAAACTGGGCCTTGCGTGTAACACAAGCCAACTCATTGTTGTTTGTAGAGTAAGACTAAGATGGTGCAACATAAAAAGAAATAAAAAATAAAATAAAAATATAATAAAGTCTTAGAATTATAAAATATTAACTATCCAAAGATAATATTTGTACATAAAACACCATTAGTCCGTCATGTAGAAGATTTGAAGTGAATTTCAAGTAGGAGACTTGACCACGAACGACCAAAATAATTCATTAGAAGACTAAAATGAAAAAATTTATATCAAAGTGACCATTATTTATATTAAAGGTAAATCATGAGTAATCATGTGATAGCCATATATTGAATAAATAAAATAAATCGCATTGGACCATTGTATAGAAAATGTTTCAGATATAATTTTCTATAAATATACCACTAATAGGTATGTGGAAAACATAGTGTGCTACAATTGTTTTTTAAAGATTTTAAAGATCAATATTTTATTGTTATTTATGGGTAGAGACTATAAAATTTAAAATTTTTTATTTATCTAATTTTATGGGTTTTGAATAAAGAAGTGTATAATCATCAATTTTCATTTAATGGAATTAAATTTTGAGTGTGTTGTGAGCTTTGGGGAAAGAAGTATAACCTTGTGTATTAATTTGGTAATTTTTATAGATTGTTGATTTAATCAATAAATAATGGGTGATGGTAGTATTTAAATAATTATCTATTTATTCATGTAATTAATATATTTATGTATTATTATTTTAAAATAAATTACGTGACATGAAATGTATTTTAAGAGGTGAAGGTGATGTTGAAAATAATAATAGATATTTTGAATTAATATATTTTATATCAATGGGAAAAAATATAAGGGGAATTAAAAATGGATGTTTTATTAAAAATGTTATATGTATTAATTTCATGGTTATACATGGATTAATAGGATATAGTGCTTGATAATGAAACATAATAGTGAGAATTGATATGAGAATTGGATGAATGAATCTTTGGCATTTATTTTCCGAGGAATTTGTTTGCATGGATGACCCTCTCAATATTATATTAATTATCTCTTTAGGAAACTCTTGGTATCAATGTGTAGTTAGAAAAGAAAGATAAATATAGTGAAATTAATATATATTAATCATTAATAATGATCATTAGGGTATTGAGGAATTTTATTTATCTTAAAATCAAGAAACACAACTCAAAATTCACATATGATTATAATACTTCTAACTCTAACATTATTATGATTTTGCATGATGGGTAGATAATTCACAACAATCTTTAACTATGAATATGAAGTAAATTTAACATGGGGAGGGTTAATGATAATAAAATTAATTTGAATTCTACTTTGGTTCAATAATTAAAACTATATGATTGATGAATATTTTTAATATTATTAAATTTGATAATGATGGAATCAAAATGTTAATATGGGTGGAGTAATAATTTAATGAAACAATAATTTTAATTAAGAGAGATGAAAATAGAGAAATGGTTGTAACATGTATAATAGTTCATTTGAAAATGAAATTATAGATTTTTTATTTAATAATGATTACTTTTTATCTTATAAATATTTGGTAAGTTATTTATACTTGAAAATGAATATAAATTATTGATTATGAATATCTAGGAAATATTTTTTCTATTCCAACAAAATAAATTTTTATCTGAGATGATGAAAAATATAGGAAATACTATAAGAGTTTATAAGGTTAGTTTTAGGATCTTTCACATTAACCATGCCAAATTGGATTGGGGGTTGAACCATATTTAGGGAAATAAGTAGAAGATTTAGTGATAGAAGGTGTTGAATTAGAAGATAGGAACCATGGGTTCAAGCCAATTTTCCATTAATTCATGAATAATTTTATAGTTAGAGAACATTTTTTGAAGTTATATTCATGGGCTAGTGTTATTTATACTTGGTTTGTGCCACCATATCAAAATATTGTCAACCATATTTTGTGTTCATGTATCCTTATGCACATAAGGATATTCAATTGTGAAATTTGTTTTAATTTGAGGTAAAAATAAAATATATTTAAAACCATAAATAAAATTTTAGTATTAATGATGAAGGTGTGGATTTCAAACAATGTTGTAGATTATGTGACTCAATTAAATGGGGGTTTTGATTTTTTCCATGAAATATATATATATTAAACTCTTGTATGACAATAATATACAGAATTTCAATAATGAATTAATCCAATGGATCTTGGGCGAGTGGACCCAGGAGGAAGAACAATATATGAATGTGATGTGATTATATTCCATGAGAAATTTTTGTGTGTGGTTTCCTAGGAGGGGGAATAATTTGATATTGGGTATTTCAATCCATTTGTGCTACATGATAGAAGTATAAGAAATACGACTAGTTAAATTATAATGGATTATAATATGGGTTGATGATAAATATAAAGAAGATTATGAGGATGATGGTGATGATTTTTTGGATAATATTTCTAGCCATATTATATGTATGATATGTGGTGGTGATAGTGATTGTTGAATACGTGTGAGATGTCATGGGTGGGAACATAGTGATACAAAGAGAGTATTTGAGAATGAAGGGATAGCCAAATAAATAAGGTGGTGGTGGGTATATTTATTTCACTTTAACTCCTCGAAAACCCATGAGGGTCCCTTTGAATGAACAATTGACCAATAAATATATTCGAATGTGATGTCATGTTCCCTGTGAGTGGGTAACTACATGGTGATCTTAATGATACATAATTCTATTTACTTGTAAATAGTAATAATATAATGTGTACCCTATGGGTGGATAAAAACCTGGTGGTTGAGGTGTTGTAGTGAGTTTAATATGTGTTTTAGGTGATGCTATAGTGAGTTCCCAAGGTTGGATAACTACATTATGAAGGTGATAATATAGAGAGGTCCATATAAATGTCAAAAATATTTAGAATATTTGATTTAGGTCTCTACTGGTATACACCAAATTGATTTAGGATGTAATGTAGTGGTGGTTGTTCTTATAGGAGTGGTTGTGTGGCGGTGCATGATGCGTATTTTTACAGGATATGGAATGTAATGATTATTTGGTATATAATGGCGGAGGTTGAATTTTAACCTATTGGGATGTAATTTTTTATTGATTAATTTATTTTATATATTTAAAATGTGTATACATTATCTTGACTCATTCATATAGACACATGAGGGTTTTGGGGGGGAACCTTTTGTGTATATTTATATTCTCACCTATTTATTATATATATGATTATTTAAATTAATTAATATAATTTATGGTGGATAATAGAGGATTTATTTTTAAATAGATAACTTCATTCTTGGAAGAGTCTAAGGTCTAGTGATTCTCTATGTCATTTTAGAGGGGATTTACAGTTGATACAGAAGGTCTTTTGAAAAGTGGTAATTGGAATGTTTTTACGAACTATTATTTGAAATAATATTACAATTTCTACTATGATTTCAATTCACTTAGATAAAGAGATAGAGCTTTTTAGCTTTAAACATTATGCTAGAATTCTGGTAGAGTATTACCTTAGAACTACTTTTATTGATAGGGTTATTATATGCACTCCAAGGGATGAAATCAACCTTTATGTGGACTATGATAAATGTATTTTTTTTGTATGGAATGAAATATAATTGGGAATTTTTAAGACAACTATTTCATATCTGTAAGATACTATGGCTATGGTATGAGAGGTCATTGGTAATGAATTTTCACAATAGTGATGTGGTATCTTCTACATATATTAGTCTAGCTTCTAAAATGAAGGGGATGAAGTGTTTTTCTTACCTAAATGTGGCATAATTGGTATAAATTCAGTTATATAAGGTGATAAAGTACTTGGTACCTCTTAATTATTAGATATTAACAATAGTACATAATAAAATAGAGTAATTTTTAGTCCTTCCAATTATAAATTTATCTTCACATTTATAAATAAAGATGATGTACATGATTCATTGCCTAAAGAGAAATTAGATTATGGGTTAGCTGTTTGGTATATTTATGTTCTATAGGGCCATGGGTTGAACTTTTTTGAGTTATATGGGATTTAAATTTTATATGGGTAATATTATATTTTATAGAAATTTTGTGAAAAAATATTCACCTATAAGGGATTAAAATTTCTTACAGTCTTCTATGGATGATTGAAGAAACATTGAGATCTAAAGATAGGTTGATGGATTATGAGTGAACTATTTTATATTATGGAAAATTCAATAAGAATTGTGGAAAACTTTAGTTCAAGGAATCTCATGGAATTTTTCTCATCATACTGAGATTGAGAAGGATTTTTTGAGTCTAGTAACAATGGTTTTCGTGTTTTGCTATAAATTTTATGAATTCTTTGTGAGATATAAGGATTGTGTAGTGTAAATTCATATAGAAAGAGAATGGGTTTCATGTTTGCTTTAATTATTATTTTTATCAATATTCAATGAGGTAAGGAAGATTAAAGTATGAAAAATATAATTAGGATCAAAGGATAAGTATCTCAGGGTAGTGTAAAAATTCATTTTTGGTGTCTATGAAAGGTGATATCCCCATGGAATTGTAAAATTATTATCAATAGGATAATTGTTTTTAGTAGGATAATGCTAAAGGGGTCAGGATGGTTCTCTATTTCAAGGTCAATTAATTAATTTACATCCAATTAATGTGGTCATTAGTTCCCTGCAAGAGCAAAATAAAACTGATATCTATCAATAAATCAATGATTCCAGGAACTATTTAATAGTTTCTAGAATGTTTGGAGATATTTTAGATCTTTATGAAGATGATAATGTTCAATGAAGGAAAAATACTTATTATAAAGTTACTAAAAATGTAATGGTTAATGATGATGAGGTATTTTTGATATTCCTTTGAAAAAGGGAGTCATGTGAGGTACTATTATATTTAAAATCCTATATATTTATTAAATAAAATGATTTAGTTAAAGGGAGTATGTTTCCATATTATTTTATCAACTATATAAATGATAATTATGATTGGTATGAGGATTATGATCCCTATAATGTACATTAATAAAATGGACGATTTTGAAATTGTTTTTGGATGATTACCTCATGGATTTTTTTCACTATTTACTTGTTGACCTTTTGGATCATGTATTGAGGTAAATTGTGTCTTTTTATATCCCCGTGATCTCTTATCTATTATTTTATATTAACAAAATATCACAAACCATATCTTGTTTCAATCTTGAGAGTGTTTTTATGGTATTGGCCAACCATTACTCTAGACATAAGAGGCTTGTTGGTGGTGTTGTATTACATTATCATTTTATTTTAGTATAATAGAGTTTATTGAAAATGGGAAATTGTTTCAAATTGTGTTTGGTATTTGTATGAAATGAAATTCATTTATATATATTATTCATGTGCTGTGGTTGGTAATGAAATTCTATTATTCAAGGTGATATGGAATTTTCATTTTAAAAGGATAACTTCTTCTATATATTATTGTTTATGTACACATAGTTATTGTTCCTCACCCATGTTCTATTGAAGAAAGGAATCTTGGGACACACTGTAACTCATTTATAACACATGTAGAGTATCAATGATGAAATATCATTATAGATTGGTATCATATAGATATCTTCTAGGATTAGTTTGGGAGTTGCATTGGTGGGGACAATAGGATTAGTAAGGTTGTAATATTACAAGAACCTAGATTCCAATGAAAAGTAGAAATCAAAACTTTACATAAAATGTTTCAATACAATCTAAAAGAATAATTTATTAAACATATATCAATAATTAGGGACTAATATTTTGATTATGGGGTATCTGGATATGTGTTAATTATTACATCACATTATTTCAAGTTATGATTATTGTTTATGTGTTATGATTATAGTGGTTGTCTATATAGGGGTATATAGTGTATATGTATTTTTATATATGTGAATGATATATTAGTGTGGTAATAAGTTCATTATATATGTATATACATGGGATACAGATACATTATCTATTGGATGCAATTCTAGTGTAATGATTTTCTCATGAGGTCCAGTAAGAGGAGGTGCAATGATTAACTCAGACTATGCATTAGAGGGTAGAATTGGATGCTTCATAGGAATGGAAAATGCACTTGAGTGAGTTTTAGAATTAGAATTTACTGACATGTGTGGGTTTTTCATCTTATAATGAAATTGAACATTAGTAATATTAAGTTGAGATAGATTTCCAACTTATTTAGATGATATATGAGTATCATATTCCATTTTTGACCAGTTTTAAACCAAGATTGACATTCCAATGGTGAATACCATGCTTGTTAGATCATTATGTTTATATATTTGGATGGAATTAGTTTCATGAGTTTCTTAGAAATGATTTTTTTATCACATACTCTTAGGATCAAGAGGTACAAAGAGTTTTTGGTAATACCACATGGGTGGTATTTTGTATAAAATTATAGAATATAGTTTATAAATAAGATCTCTTATTCTAATAATTTTATGATTTAGGAAATGTTTAGATGTAATTATTTCTAGATAACATTGATGCCTATATCAAAAGGTAGTTAGGGATATTTTCACCAAGTTCATTTACTATGTTATTTTGAAATATAAAAATGTCTTTAAATTAATTGGTGTGGATAGGATATATTATGGGGAGTAACCAGTAAGCTGTTTCTCAGTGGGGAGATAGAGGTTGAAATTTATAATTTTTTTATAAAATTGATATTTAATTACATTAATTAGAGTAGGATTCCAATGTGATCTCATTTCACATGTGTGGGTAGAATGAAACCAACTAGTGAGACCGAGTCCATTAAATGTTTCTATTGTGGTGGAATTGGATATCACCAGGATATTTACACATATTTTCAAAACAGTAAAAGGAGAATTTGTGGAGTACTCCAGTTAATATATAACCCTATTATTTTTTGCAATCCTTTACAATAATAGTTTTCATAATATTAAATGGAAAAATGGACATTAGGACTACTGATATTGGTTGGCGGTTGAGATAGACATCATGAAGGAACATAGTAAAGATATATTTATATAAATGGTTGTGTTAAATAACATGAATAACTTAGTAGAAAAGATATGTAGCTCCTAAACATTCATTAATTGGATCAACTAGAGATTTTTCATTGTATGGTTTTCATATACACCACTTTTCTTCAACTATGATTGACATCGATTACTTTCATTAATTTAACACCCTTTCCCTAGTATATGGGTATGAAAATCCAGTAGTGAAGATATAGAGGGAATTATATTTAATTACTCTAATGGTTATATGTTGTTGTTTAAGGTATATAGTATTGATATTATTTTGGTTATGGATCAATTACCATGTAACACATTCTTGTTAATGGTGAAACAACATGATGTTCTCCTTATTGTGGATTGGTTGTAATTATTATAATCTCATATACATTAACATATATAGATAGTGTTATACTATAGTTGGTATGGTGATCTCACATTATTAATTGGGGAATGTGATTTCTATTTTTGGTGGATATGGGTTGAGATATAATTTATTTCATATATATTATTGTACACAATTAATTGTACCTTTAATGTGGTGAAGGGGAATATTCAATGATTTGTGAGGGATTATGATAATATATTCCCAAATAAGGTTATCATTTTAACTTTTATGTGAGAGATTGGGTTTGAGATTGTGGTGTATTTGAGTGTTTCCCCTATTTATATAGATGATTATCTTATGGAATCATCAATTATTTAAAATTTGAAAATTAATATTAATCATTTATTATGTTAAGATTTTTTTTTTGGAATATTGTGATTTTATAAGTATTGTTAGTGAGAATTGGCTGGGAAGTAAAATTGGAGCATGAAATTTTTTGTGGGTTAATAATAATTGATTCAATTAATAAGAAAATGTTATTATCTTCTTCCTGGAATATATTATTTTTTGGCAAGATGAAGGGAGGAAGTTAATTTTATAATATATATTTATAATTTAGATATCACATGATATGTGTTTGGGATAATGATATTTATCATACAACCTTTTAGTGTTGGCATGTGATTTTTTATTTTTTAGAAATTTCATTTGAAGTTACAAATGAATTGAATTTATAAACTAATGTTATGAATATACTGTGTCAAAATTGCATTAATTTTTTTTTGGTAGTCAACATTAACGATATTTTGAATATTTTGATGATAGAGGAAGATCAATAAGTGTATATAAATATGGCGTTAAAATTTTCTAGTGATAATCTTCAAATATGATAATGCCTAACTTTTAGTTTTGGATAAGAGTGGTTAATTTTTTATGTAATGTTATTTCGATGCATGGGTAGAAATTGACATAATCATGATTGAGGAATTTATCAATTATAATCCTAATTTTTTTTAAATATAAGGTAGTTATTAATCTTGTGTAGTTATTATAGAGGGTTCATATTTGGTTTTTCATGGATTTCGACCCCAATTTAATTCTTGACTGAGAAGGGGATTTTTTTTATTATAAAGAGAGTTTTCAAGATTATTTTTAATTATTGAAGTATAAGTTCAAAAGTTATCTAATTATTAATTTTCATAAAAATGTTATTCCTCTTAAGAAGTATTTTTAATCATGTATGTGTTTTCAAACAACAGAGAGTAGTCATTACTTATGGGTCTGATATGTTACATCACTATAAATAGATATTTTATTTCCATTATTTGGATCATTCTGATTAGACATGTGTGATTAATATTTAGTGGAATTATTTTCTCCGATAATTTATATGGTTTAATAAAATCATTAAAGAATGAGATATGTCATATCTTAAAAGGATTTAAATTTTTGAAGAGGTGATTTTTTCTCCCTTATTATGATTTTGATATGACATATAATCCTTTAATTGGTAATATAGTGGCTAAAAATATGAGCCATAAGTCATACATAGATTATTATTAATTTAAGAGTGAGAAATGTAATGTAATGGGGTTATACTAATCTATAAAACATGTTAATGATAAGATTGATGAGACAATACTTCTTTATAAAATGATGGTGACGTCTTCATTGGTAAGACTAGTAGTGGTGACTCCACTAAGATACTCTAAGGTGGAAGTGTGTAAGGATAATTTTATTAATGGTTACACTTTTGATTCTTGGATTTATGAGGTGGAACATTGACTATTTTTCTAGGGTTTGATATTTATTCCTCAAAATAAGTTGTGATTCATTTTGGGTGATTTATATAGTTTATCTTTAAAATTTCATCATGATATTGAAAATATGTATCATTTTTTGAATATGTAGTTTTGGTTATTAGAGATGAAGTGAGATGTATATGAGTTTATTTCCATATGTATTTTGGAAAATAAGGGAAATAAAAATATCCAAATTTAGCAGACTCTATTATTATCAAGATATTTCCTTGTTGTATTTTAAGAATATTTATATGGATATCATGAATGGGTTACCCTATACCAAGAATGGGTTGAATTATATTTAGGTTATCATAGATAAAATGATGAATTCAACTCATTTCATTACAATTAAGGATTCAATATTTTTTATTTTTTACAAAAGTTATATGTGAAACAATTAGAAAATATTTCTGGAGTCCCATGGATTTTTTATCTAATGATGATGTTTAGATTACATAATATCCGGGGAAATAATTACAACATACCTTTAGTACCAAATTATTCCTTATACACTATTTCACATACAAATTTATGGTCAAACTAATAGAATGATCCAAACACTTTATTTTATACTGAGAATGCTTATATAATTGTCTTTGATGATCATGAGTACATCATTTGTAATTTTTATATTTTGACTATAATAATTGTTTTCATTCCCCTTCTATTATTGAAAAATATAAAGGACTATATACATGATAATGAAATTGGATGAATTATTATTTTTTGGGGGTTGGTGAGGCCATTTTGGATTGTTCGATGGTGTTTTAAAATATGATAAAATGTGTGCCTATTTTTGGGATAAAATAAGGATTTACTAGAGGAAATAAAAATTTTATCTATATTAGTGGAGGAATTTATTATAGAATTTGGTTGGGGATTTTTTATTTTTCTATGTTATGGTTAGTAAAATGGTTTGGAATATGAGGAATGTTGTTAACAATATTTCATTTACTTTTTGAGTCGAATGTGTTTGTTAAAGAGGTATATTATCATTTGGATATATTTACATGATTTGAAAATGTATATGAAATGTTCTATGTGTATCAAAATAAAATTATTAAATTTATCCTATAAAATTTATTGAATTTAATGATGTGTATATTGATAATGATATATATATTTTTTTGAGTATCTAGGGAAAATTTACTATCATAAGGAGGAGGTTTTGTTCAGAAAATTTTTCCTCTTAGTTTGATTTATTTGGAAAATTTATGATCGTAACAAAATTAATTAGGTGATGGAATCATAGAAGATAGGTTAATATCTTGTATTGGTTTTGGTTGTTTTTTTATTGTTCTTTTGGGGAGATTTTTTAGAGAAAAATTGTTGAATAAAATATTTTTTGGATGTTTCTTTTTTATTGATTATGATCAAAGATTTTCAAGGATGAATAGTTTTAATGGAGTGTGTAATGTGGAGGCCTATATATATTAATTTTTGTAATAGTTAAATTTTTTCTAGTTTTTAGTTAATAATGGAAATGGTAATTTTTAGTTAACATAATTGATTTTTTTCTTTTCATTGGATTCAAGTTGTAATTCATACCCTTAAGAGTTAATTAGGAAATTATCTAGGACAATTATTTTATCTTATGTATGTCAGGTTATGTTGGAATACAATTAATTAACTAATTATTTATTTACATAATTCATATTTATTGGATTATTTTCATCTGAAAAATAATGTCACATGAGAAGTATTTTATGAAGTTTTAAAGACATGGAAAATATTAAATGACATTAGGCTATTATATATTTGATATTGACGAAAATTCATGATATAGTAATTAAAATATGGATTTTTGTGAGGCTATAATATGGATTTAATGTGTTTTTTTGAATAAATTAATTGAGGATAGAGAAAAGTAAGAGTGGGAATTTTTGGGATAATTAGAGGAACAAATTCATGGAGTTAATTTTTCATTGAAAACATTTTTTATTGAAAAATATATCTGTTTTATCAAATATATCATATGATAACACATTTTATTTGTGTTTGTTGATAACTAATGAAAAAAAAAGATGATGAAAGGACTATAGATGAATGATTGGTGAAGATTATCTGAGGATTGGAGAATTTTATCCATCATGAAATCAAGGATGGTGACATGAAAATCTCATCTCTATATAATCCTTGTTTATATATAATTCTTATGTTTTTCCATATTTGGAATATTATTTATTATACTTCAGATGAACAAATATGTATTATTTTTATATGGTGATGGGTTGAGGAAAATGAAATTATCAGGAATAATATTCTTGTTTAATAATTAAATTAAGATATGTTATGAATTGGTGGATTATTATTGAAATTTATATAGATGGAAATATAATTTGAATTTTGGGGTAGTCATAATTAAATGAAAATATAATTTTAATTTGATATTGATAAAAATAAATTAATAATATAAATATTAAGAACAATGCATATGGACGTGAAATTATTGATTTGGTGTTGGATATTGATTATAAGTCAATAGTTAATTATTTGATATATCTATTATGGTATAAAATTGGTGTGTATTATTGATTATCAATAATTATAAAACATTTGGTATGTACATAAACTGAATTTTATCCAATAATATGAAAAATTTTAAAAATTATTTAGGAAGTGAGATTTGTATTCTGAAAAATTTTATCACAGGTTGGGATAAATAAGAATGAGGGACAAGATAATTTATTGAAAATATGTGTAAGTTCTTTTGATGATATGAGAAAAATTAGTGAGAGTTAAATGGGTTCCATTCTATAGATGACCTAATTTTTCTTACATGACAATTACACCATTTAAAATATAAACAAACAATAGTTATACATTTATGTATAAGATGGTTTTTTATCTAGGGAAAATTAGAATCATACATAACATTTACATAATAAATCATAAACAATTATTTAAATCTATATTATTTTTTCTTATAAAACCGGACATTATCCATAAAACATGTAGTCTCCTGAGGATATACATAAAAATGGGTGAGATAAAAGCCCGATAAGAGGAGGAATAAGGGACTTGATTCAATATAATACGGGTGATCATAATTGTCACCATCACATCATAAAAATATGATCATCATGATAATGATGAGTCAAATAGATGATGAATACATGAAATGTGGCGATGCATAAAAATTAAACATCATGTTATAGTGGTCAAATACCGCATATAGTTTTGAATAAAGCAATCTTCAAATTCACTCATAACATTTTCACATAATCAAAAAATCATCATCAGAAGCAAAGAGAGAATCATGTAAAAAAATAATACATATCATCTCATAAGATAAATTACATTACCCAATGCATTGGAGGGACATATAATTCTGGACCCACCTCTCACATCATAATATTTACATAATCATGCATGACATATATAATGTCTGACAATCATAATCACAAAATAAACCATGGAAATGAATCAGTTTTAGAAGGATTTCATAAATAAAAAATTCATGAATAATCATTTTTGTTCCCAAATGAAAAAGGGTGACCAGACTTATTGATAAAAGATCAATTTTCTTTATATACAAAACAACACACGATGATTCAAATATTTGTTTTGGAATGAAGAGTCTTTTTTATAAAACAATTATATTGGTATTAAAAATCATAATGAAAAAATGTATATTACCAAATGAGAAATTAATAAGATTGAAAGGATATTTAAAGAGCCATAATTTAATTTCCATAATGAAGTTGACATGAAATAGGCATAATCCAAAGAAAATGATACTGGTTTAAGAATCCCCTAAACATAATTACCACTTAATTTTGTCGTTGTTATGCCTACTGGATAATAAACATAGATTTATTTAAAAATTGATTCAGAAGTTAATTATTTTAAGTTTACTACTATTTATCGAATATATTAATTTTATTATTTATTTTAATTTCCTTGGTTAAAGGGATGAATTTTTGATATCATATTTTCCATATAAAATTATCTCTTTTTTTGATTTCATTATAGTGTTCAATGTCATTTATAAATTTGTATAATTAATTTCAGAATGAAAAAATTAAAATATTTATACATTTTATATATTAAATTATTTATAATAACAGTTCATTGGGTTGGTGGTAAGAAAAAAATTGGCAACATCCCCGTTGACGGTTAATCAACTATTAAAAGAAACGTTGTCCAAATATGATGAAAAGACAAATTAAATATGAATACATAAAAAATATAATTTTTATAGTATGTTAAAATCAATAATAATATTTTAAAATTATACCCAATTAAATATTAGAACATTCAATTTCTCAATCAATTGGAAAAATAGAGAGAAAAAAAAGAAAATGAGAGAAGAGTTTGAAAAAATCATATTCTTGGCTCTGTGTTTTTTCTCTTGTACGACACTAAAACCACTTGATTTTTTGGGTTTTTTCTATAGAAAAAAGATAGATATTTTAAGGGTCCTCATAGGGAGTATTTGGGATAATTTTTTTCTTTATAAAGTGAGTGAGTAGTGGTTCTCCAACGTGAGGGAGAGGGGTTATATATTCTTGGGGAGATGAGTATTTTCAGAATAAAATATTTAAGAAAATAAAATATCAAAGGTAAAACATGTAGTAGTGAATTGTTGAAAATATAAATCACATATAAATAAAATATAATGTTTTAAATAATATATGAATATTTATAATTTCAATATTTTATTTTATTAAAAAGAGAGGTGGAAAAACAGAAATTTTTTATTTTAAGGGATCACTTTTTTCTTCATGTTTGGGATAGTGCCTTTCATGTTTGAAAATTTTGTTTATTTCATTTTATGAATCATTTATGATATTAAATATTTTTTTCTTAAAACTCAAGTTATATAAATTATTAGTTCATTATGACATCATGAATGATTCAATACAAGATTTATCAGTTACATGGAAAACTCTATTTTTACAATTTACTTGAAATTTGATATATTTTATAAAATTCCAAAAAAAACAACATTGGAAAATTTAGACGTGAGGATCTAAAAAATGATTACAATTTTATAAAAAAAATTCTTATAGGTAATTTTAAATTTTAATATAAAATTATAATATTCATTAAATCCTATAAAATAAATATTAAAATATTGTTTTTATAGTTTCTTTTTGTTTTAAAATCATGTTTTTTATTTTTTGGCATTATAATATTTTTATTTACTTATATTGCTAATGATAAATATTATTTATATCACAATTTATTATTTTGACCCCAAATTACTATACCAATAGTTAGGTTACTATTCTTAATGTATAAATTACTTTTCTCAATGGTTGAGTTACTATTCCAACATTCACGTTACTATTCCAATGGTCACATTACCTCCTATTAATAAAACTTCATTATTTCAGTAAATATTAAGTAAAATTCCTTACATGTTTATATATTTTATTCTCCTAAATGTGGATTGGTTTACTAATATTTTATATCCTTTCTATAGAATTCTTTATAGGAGTGATGATTCTAGAATATTGGAGCGGTAAAAATTTTTCATTTGTAGTTTTTCTATTTTCTATTTTTTACCTTATTAAAACTACAATATTAATGGTTTTATTCATTGACCAATGTAATTATTTTCACTAATTAATTAATGTGTTTTTGGATACTCTATATGTTTTATGTTTATCATATTGTATAATATATTATAACATTCATTAATTTTAAGAAACAATAATAATTTATAAACTGTGTGTTGCTAAAATTTTCCCCACATTATATATTTTATCCCCGAACTTTCAATTCAAATTATCAGTTAAGAATAAATAAGGGTACTTCTATTTCATTCTTTCTTTTGGTTCTCAAGTCTCATATTCCTAATTATGGTTCTATAAAAGAATGTTGACAAGATGACTTTAATGGTTATATAGAATAGTATCTCTAAGAAATAAGATCTTCAATGAATTCTCCTTAGAAGAGAGGTCATTCTACAGTTGTACCGCATATGAATTAAATATATGTGATGGATTAGGTATGTACTGCATCAGAAGTGATACATGGACCACATAATGAACTTGATCCGTGTTTTTTTAAAGTAAAATTTTACACACCAACCACAATTACTCTTTATGTTTATCCTTTTATTGATTTTGGATCATTTGGTCGATGTTTAGGATGAGTTCATGGTGTCAATTATTGTGTTTTAGAGTCTTCAGGTTGTTTTGGGCCTTATTTATAGTTTTATCTCGATTTGGACAAATCCATGTAATTAATAGTAGTTATTGTAATCCCTTTTCATTGTAGATCACAACTTGCACATTGTTAGAGGAAACCATGGGAAAATCAGGAAAAATGGATCTTTCAAATGATAGAGTTGAGTTGCATAGTTGACTCATAGTTTCTCAAAATGAGTGGCCAGACCATGTGAGGGTATATTCCCACCAGTAGGGTTCACATGATTGGTGAATTGTGTAAAATATATTGTGACCAAACTAAGTATGCTACCCATAGATAAAAATATATAAACATAAAAACATAATGAAAATAAAATTAGATAAAAAAAATTAAATAAATTGTTTGTGGTTTAATAAAAATGACAATATGATAAAGATGATGAAAATTATTATTTTTTTGGGTATTAATATTATAAGGCTTTATAAATCACTAAAAGGGTCTTCCTTACCCTTTATTTAAGAGAACCCCTCCCTCCCACTGTCTCGCATGACACCCTTAGCTGAAGCCCCTCTAACGCACCACCTATCTCCCTTGAGTGACTGTTTCTATTTCCTATTTTGGGTGAGGATATATCCAATGGCTCTCATCTCTCCTCCATTTCCTTTGTTTCTGGGTTTTCCTCTCATTTTTTTGGTGCACATGTGATGACCGAACCCAAGCTCATTTTGAGTGTTTTTTGGTGGATTCTTGATGATTATTATCCATTAACCCCATCAAGTTATTTTTTACATGATTAACATAAGAAGAAAGTTATGACTTTGTTTTGGGTAATGTTTTTCAGTACCTTCACATTGGTTAAATTATTTTTGGGGGGATTTCAGTTTTTCAGTTACTGGTATTTTTATATAGTGCATTGGACCTTTCTGTGGTAGATTCGGGTTTCCATTTTCAAAAGAGTCTTATAGGGGTAGGAATATGTATAAATATATATTTGAAAGTTCCCCATTATATATATATATATATATATTCATACACGGTGGTGTGGATATATATATTGGGACTAGGTGTGGTTAATTATATATATATGAAAAATGAATACATGTGTAAGGTAAATGTGTATATGCATGTGTAAGAATATATGTAAGGACCACTTTTTAAAAAAATTTCCATGAAAATATGTACATAGGGTATATGTGTCCTTAAATATAAGTGAACTTGAATATGCATTCAAGGAGAAATGGAATTCAAGTGGTCATTGTCAAAAATTTCCTTGTACGAGGTATGAACCCTTTTCATTTTTCTTTAAATTGAAAGAATCAATGATTGATTAAAATTCACACTGAGTTTTTATACTAATTCTTGATATAGAATTGTAACTAATTTTTTTTGATATGAAATAGAGTGATTCTACACTTTTTACATGAATTTCATGAAATTGTTTTTTTAAATTGGTATACCAAGTGCCTGATAAAATGCTCGGTTGGACTTTATAAATGTTTTATTGTTCTCAGAGGATGGATTTTTCTTTGTAAATGTTTTCAATTTCTTAAATAAATTTCTAAATGGATTCAGATTTATAAATGGTGTGTTTGATTCCATTTTGGAAATGGTGTTTTTGGTTATTTAAAAATGGTCAGTTACTCAATGGTTGTTAATGGACCAATTAGCCTTTTGATGAGATGGTTAAATTTTGAAAACTCTCTTTATATTAACCTCTTTCCTTAATTTTCTATAATGTATTGTAATGTATTTATTATGGGTCTCCCATGTGATATAATGGTTTTATGGAAATGGATTATCCCATAGAGAGATTCAGGGGTTGGTTCTTGGGTTTGTTCTTGTGCTATATATATATATACATGGTTAGTTGCATGTTTTATTTTTTATCACAAAACATTGTTAGATATGACATGGAAATCTTCAATTGCTGGAATTTTTTTGAGGATTAGTTACTGCACTAGTTTAAATTACACACTGGCTAGTGTACCTTAATATGAAACTTACTATTCTTTGGTATTGTGCACCTCAATTTGGCCAGGTAGGGTAAGAACGATAATGTGGGTGAATAGATATAATTTTGCGAGGCATATATATTAGATGATTTAGGTTTCAGTATGTTTTATATTCACCACCAAGCTCCTTGGTTATCCGATGTAATTCAACACTTAGTTTTTTGTGACAGATTATGAAGTTACCTTGTTTAGATAGCCACTCATTTTCGTTATTTTCCATTTCCCTTGTCTGATCTTTTCCTTTTCATCCTTGTATGGTGTATCTATTTTTTAAGGGTGAAAAAATGGTTTTCAAATATTTATATAAATGTTTTTTGAGAATGATTTATAACTACTTTCCCATTTTTAAATAAAAACATCATTTTTCTTCTCTATCCCTTTTTCTTTAAAATGTTAAATATTCAACCTTAGAAAAATAGTTTTAATTGAAAATAGAAATAAAATTTTATTTTCATTAAAGGGAAAAATTTTCAAAAACCTATGTTTATATATTGTATTTCAATCATGAAATTGATGAATATTTTGTTTAAAAGAAATGAAATTGGGGATAGATTTTTTGGTCATGCCTATTGAGTTTTAATACTCTCACATATGGTTTCATATTTTTTTATCTTTGGGAGATATTTCAAGCCCTAATTTGTTCATTGTGGTGTGATGAAGGTATAATGGTCAATAGTGACCCATGGGGTCACATTGAGGTATGTTCATTTTATTATATTTCCTTTATTATTGTTTTTCTATTGTTCATCTTATATTTATTTATTTTTCATTTGTTTATGTGACAAATAATTCCCAATTGTTTATTTCGATGCTCGATAATAGTTCCATGCTCTGGAGGATTGGGAATGTCTCTTGAGATTTTTTGATGGCTAGCTCAGGTGACCAATTCGAGATTGACCCGGGTTAGTTCGTGAAAAAATGATATCAGAGGGGGCCTTATTATTTGGGGTATTCGGTAGAATAGATACAAGACTGTCATGACTCAAGAGGGAGGTATGAAAATAGAATCACAAGCTCTTGATCATTTTGATCTTCAAGTTTCCAGTGGTAGTTTGATATTTGAGTATTTGGTTTTGATTATGTGGATGGGGGATAACCATGGGAGTCTTCTAGTGTTGCATGAAATGATTATATAGAGTAGAGAACCATGTGGAGCCCAAGTGTACAGTTCCCGACACTTTTAGTGTGGTTTTTTTTGGAACACTACGCCGTCTTGTCATAATCCTTTGATGTATTGGCATTAGTGTGTTCTTTTGGGTCGAATAGAAATGTTATTCAAGTTGGATCATCAAAAGATGAATTCTTGACTGAAGTATTTCATATCCTGGAGTTGAGGTAGTGGATGATTCCACACATTAGGTCTATATCCATAGGCCACAAAATAAAGATTATTAACATTCCCGAATCACAAGGGTATTGAGAACACTAGTCCAGTTTTTGTGTCCAGTGCTAAATGGGAATATTTTAAGTTCCTCTATTGTAGTTTTCCTGGTTATCAAAAGTTCTTATTTGTTTTTGATAAATCATGTTCGTCCCATTTTCATGTATGTTTTCTAGTTTTGACATAACTATGTCATCCCATTAATTGTAATATATTTATGGATTGCCTTTATTTCTAGTTTTTCTCAATTTAGAGATGTTCATGTTTTGTGGAAATAATGATTTGTGTTTCAACTTGCTGGTTTGTTTGAGCTCCTTCCATGGGGTTTCCATCTTATTGAGTGTATTTTTAATGGGTTAGGAGTTACCAAAGTTATTTTTATTAGATTTTCTATATTGGTGTCATTGATCTAGTTACGTACTTGTGGTGGGGAGAACCCTACAGTTTTCCTTAGGCTTCCTCTTGTTGTGATTCTATTTAGAGCTAGTCGGGTGTGGCTTATGGAGTTTAAAGGTCCCACATAGGTTTGTGGTTTAAGTTATCCTTTTCAGTTTTTGGTTTCGGTATCATTGGATATTTGGAAAGGTTAATTTATAGGGTGAAGTAAGAATTATGGTGGAGAGAATATTCACAGCCTGACAATATTTTCTATTTATATTTTTCAATTTATTTATATTGAATATTTTGGCCAAGGTTTAAGTCAATTTCCCAAGGAAATTTTTTTAGTTTCAGATCCTTTTTGTGTTTTTGTCCCTATTCATAGTTTGAGCATAGTTTGGGCCACACCATGTGAGGCCCATCGCTTACCATGCACCATTCTCTTAGTGAATCATTTCTTGAGAACAGTTTGAGGAAAACACATGAATTAGATTTGTCCAATATCATAGATGAGTTGCATGGTTTGGGAATTGTTTCTCAATCCATGCATCCAGCCTGTGTGAGGGTCCTTTCTCTCCAGTAGGGTGTACATAGTTGACGTATGGTCTAGAATACCATTCATCCAAAACATGCATCCTTCCCATAGTTCAAAAAAATATAAAATAGAAAATAAAATGAAAATAAAATGTGCTAACAATAAAATAAAATAAAAATAAAATGTTATAATAATAATAACAATATAAAAATTATTATAATTATCTATTGTTATTAAATTTTCTAGACCATTAAAGGAGTCTTAAATCCTGTTTTTTCACATGGATGACCACTCCCCTTGTCTTTCACGAAAACCATGATCAAAGCCCCTCCAGCGCACCACCTTCCTCACTCCAATGACCATTTCTACTATTGATTTTGTGTGAAAACATATTGAGTATGTATCTTCTCCCCCCTACATCCAAATTTTCATGGTTTTACTCCTTACCGTGTGATGGACACACCATGGAAGAACCCTAACTTATTCTGGGGTGTTTTTTGTTTGGTTGATTCTTGAGGATTAGGGTTCATTGGCCCTATTGATTTTTTTTATTACCATGATTGACAATGAGAGAGAGAGAGAGTTTTTCTTATTTTATGCATAAGGGTTTTTGGTTCATTCACATTGGTTCAATTTTAATTTGGTGGTTTTATGGTTTCGGAGTTCTCTGTATTTTTTCTAGTGTGATTTGGACCTCACTGCTGGGGATTATGGTTTCTATTGTAAAAAGAGACTTACATGGGTATAGATAAGTAGACACACACACAGATATATATATATATATATATATATGTTACCCATCATACATATACTCACACATAGTGGTATTAATATATTTATATATAGTGTGTAGGTTTTCTTATATATATATATGAAAAAATATTATGTTTGTAAGGTAAAGGGGAATATGCTTGTGTATGTTTATATTTAAGGTTCTCCTTATGAATATTGTTTCATTAAAATATGTACATAAGGGATAGGTGCTCATACATATAAGTGAACATTCATATGCATGCAAGAGGGAAGAGAATTAAAGTGGGAATTATCATAAATCATCATGTTTGAGGTAGGATCCCTTTGTATCTGTCCTTTAAATGTAAAAAATAATCATTATCTTTCATTTTACATGTGATTTTTCAACTAATTAGTGATATAGAATTGTTAGTAAAATTTTTTGATATTAAATTGATAGATTATCTCACTGTTGATTTAAATTTCATGAAACTGTTTTATTAAATTTTCATACCAAGTGATTGATAAAATGCATGGTTAGACCTTATACCTGGTTTTTAGTTCATAATTAACATATTTAGATTTGTAATTTTTCTTTAGTTTCATAAATGAATTTATAAATATTTTGGAATTTATAAATGTTTTGCTTCATTTCTTTTATGGAAACAATATTCTTGGTTGTTAAAGGCTAATTTGTCATTTTAATGGGTTTTTTTCACTTTCAAAAACTCTCCCTAGATAAATCTCTTACATTGGTTGTGTTTAATGTTATGAGAGGTCTTTATTATATGACTCCCTTGTGATCTAATATTTGAAAGGAAATGGATTTTTCCATGGAGTGATTCAGGGGTTTGTCCTTGTGCATGTTCTTATTATACACTCTTATATATATATATATATATATATATATATATATATATTCTTGGTTATTTACGTGTTTGATTTTGTTTCAAACACACCCTATTTATAAAAGACATGGGATATTGTCATAGATATTAGATTATATTGGAATGGTTTCTTCACTATTTTAGATTATGCCTATTTTAGTGTCCCTTAGTATGGACCTTGCTCTGCTTTGGGATTATGCCCCTCAGTTAGGCAAGGTAGGGTAAGACCGAACATGTGGGAAAATTTATGTCATCGCATGAGGAATGACTATGGGATGAGTTAGGTTTTTTTATTTTCTATATTATCTACTAAGCATTTAGGTTTTCCCATGTACTTTAGAACATTGTTGTCTGTGGTGGATGATTGAGGTGCCTTGTTTGGGTAGTTACTCATGCTTACTATTTTCTATTTCCCTTGTGTGGTTATTACCTCTTCCTCATTTTATGATGTATATATTTTTTAAAGGAGATTAAATTTATTTAAATGTTTATTGAAATGATTTTTTATAATAATTTACAACTTCTTTTCCCTTTTTATATAAAAATATCATTCATTATTCTCTATCCCTCCTTCCTTAAAATTATAAGGATTATCCATTGGAAAAGAATCTAGTTTCATATGATATAGTAAATGGACTATGATTTTTTTAAAGGTAAAATTTGTTAAAAACCTATGCTTACATATTGCATTTAAAACATGGAAATTATGAATATTTTATTTAAAGGAAATAAAATTGGAAATAGATAGTTAAGGGCACAATTAATAAGTTTTAATACTCACACCAATAGTTTCATATTTATTTTCCCTGGAGTGATACTTTCATCCCAAATTTGGTTCTTGTGGCATAGCTTTGGATTAATGGTCAATGGTGACCCATAAGTTCACATGAAGGTATGTCCATTTTATTTTATTTTCACTGTTAGTGGTAATTTTTATTATTTAGTTTATATTTAATAATTTATTATTTTTTATGGGACATATCATTCCCAATTGTTTATTTTTATGACTAGCACTAGTTTCTAGTATAGTAGGATCAACAACACTTCTCAGTCCTTATTGTGAGATGACTCAGGTGACCGATTTGGGGTCTACCAAGGTTGGTTTGTGCAATGAATGTTGGTAGGACTCTACTCATATGTGATCTTGGATTTAAAATTGGGAAATATACCTAGCAATATTATTTCATTTCCTTCTAAATGTCAGGACTATCTTACATGGTGATATTTTAAGGAGAACACTGTCTTAAACTTCAAACTCTAAATCCCTTTGATTGTTGCCACATAGATTTTTTTACTACGAGTAGTTTTGTTATGTTGTTGGATTGCTTGGACCATATATATCATCCATTTCATAATATCAAGTCCATGTAAGTTTATTTCCCCAAAATTATCCCAACATGTAATCATTTCACATCACTTCCCATATTGAGCTTCAAATGGACCCCTTATAATAGTTGACTGGAAGTGTTTTTTGTATAAGAACACAACCAATGGGATATGTTGATCCCATATATCTTAGAATTCCATTAAGTAGGATCTTTTCATTTCATCTAGTATCTATATAGTTCATTTTAAATTTGTGATCAATATGGTAGTGATAGGCCATACTACAATTTAATCCATTATTCAAATCATGATGAAGACTTCTCCAGAATATAGAATTGAACATTAGATCAAGATTAGATAAGATCTAATGTTGCACCCATGTAACCTCAACACTTCTTTTACGTATATATTGGAACATTTTTCAAGGGAGAAATCATCATAAATAGAAATAATGTGGTAATAATAGGTGAGTTGATCCAGTAAAACCCATATCGTATTGTTTCCTTTGGATTCCATCGGGAGAATATTAACAACATCTTTAGTGACATTCTCCAATTTCCATGTCGGTGTAGGCAATGGTTGCATCATCGCTTTTAACTTTCATCTCTCTGCTTTATCTTTTTGACATACCAATCAAATTGAGGTGTACATAGTGATATCATTTTCATGTTGTACCACTATAAGTTCTCTTTAAGATCATGATATATCTTGGTACTTCTAGTATGGATATAGAAAGATGATCTATGTGCATTATCCATTAGGTATCTCTTTATCTAATGTGATCTAGGAACACAATATATATTTCCAAATTGGATTACACCATCACCATTGATATAAAACACTTATAGGTTCCCTTCCTTTATTACATTTATATTCATTTGATTCTCTAGATCATCCAATTATACCACAATGATGTTCTATTAGATATAAGACTAGTTAATAATTTTGGAAATAAATTATGTAGTTCCCACTATTATGATTTCCAAATCGATTCTTTTCAAATCCATGAAGATCGGTACCTATTCAATCCATATCATGAAAAAATTAGCAGGTTATTTTCTGCTAAGAGAATCAAAAACCGTGTTCACCTTTCCTGGAATATAGTAAGTAGGGAAATCACAGTCAATGATTAGATCTAGACATATTATGTGAGGCATGTTGAGATCCTTAAGTGTGAATATATACTTTAGACTCTTACGAATGTTATATATTTTAAAATTTTCACTATAAATGTTATATAACCAAATCAATAGATATATGATCTGATCTATTAACTCCATACCAAGTATTGATAGTATTCTCATGTATATTCAACTATTGTTTGGTTTAGACTATCACTTTATCATTACAAATGAGTAAAAAAAACCTTTATTTGAAACATCGTTGTATATCATAAATATTTCTCCACTTTTTAGTAGTTTGAGTATAGGTGCATTGATTGTCCTCTTAATGATATCTATGATGATTTACTCACATTATTCCATCAATATATACTTTACCCAATTTCATATTATCTTAGTTAGAAGAAAATGAAATTAAGATAAATTTCACACAAAATAATAGTAGTTCTTAGAAAATGAAATAAAACTATTGATTTCCATGACACTAGTGGATATGGGACATTATTCAATTACCTTTATCTCTAAATGGTCCATAAAACTCCCCTAACTATTGATTATGTGCCACAAGAATGTGACTGGTCATATACAAAAGTCACAGTTTCTAATCATAGCACACATTTTATCCTTCCATAATGTCACTAGAACAATATATATATATATTATATTAGTGTTCTAAATTTATCTAATTGAAAATAATAATATTTCCAATAAAAACTACAACACATTTTTCAATGTAGTCTCTAAATATTCAATTCATCAATTATAGGATGATTTTAGGAGAATTTGTAAGTCTGAATGGAATCCATATGAATTCATAGTGTAAATAACTTTTACGAAATGCAGTATTCTAAATATATTACTTCTTGATATTTAACTATTGATATATAGAACTATGATCCATCCTTGAGAAGTATTAAGATCCTTATAGTTTATCAAACATCTTATAAATCCTTAGTAGAGGATAATTATTCTTTATGGTGATTTTGTTGGGCTCTCTATAATCGATACACAAACACATTTATCCATAATTTTTATTTTCAAAGAGTATTGAATCACCCCATGGTGATTCACTATGGAATATGAACCATTTTTGGAAATTATATTGGAGCTGCTTCTTTAACAACTCCAGTTAGATTATGGCTATCCTATAGGGCCATTTTAACAAAAGAGTGACTCTATGTATAAGTTCCATTGATAACTCTACCTCAAGATATATGTGAATTACTATAAAATATTTGGGAAATACATTAGTTTATTTCCAAAAAATGTGAATTTCCTTCAGGTTGATACGTTCCTTACACTCATCTATTTGGGAGAGGAACTCTTCTTTAAAGGGTATCAACACCAACACTGTTGATGGATTTTACAAATGGGATTCTCAGTATTCCAAAAATTTATAGAGGAGCTAGGGACAGTTTGGAATGTGAAAATATATTTCCTTTTCCAAAAAATTTATGTGTTCTCTATATAATCATAAATAAACCACGATCATTATAGAATGAAATTGCACTAATGGAAGGAAATTCAGATTCGCTTGGATGAATCTTCCCACATATGCTCATGGGAGAAGATTCCAACAATTAGGTTGCAACTATAGAACATCTATAGATTTTTACAGAATTATATATGTTATGAAATCAAGGATTCGATTTAATAGTTCTAGAAATCATATAGGATATAACGGAATTTGTATAACCTGAATCAAATATATATTTTTTCCATTCATGTGTGAACTGGAAGTGTAACTTTTACAACTTCATTTTTATGATCCACTATAATAGTGGTGATGGGATAATCTTTTCCTTCATCTTTATATTTGGATATAGATTAAGCTAGTTACCCTCATAGACTCATGGTTTAGTACAATAAATTTCATAATTCCCATTATCACTGTAGATAATGAATTTAACCATTGGTGGTGTCTTCCTTTTCTCCATCATGTTAGTTATCCTGGTCATTTCTCTTTGAAAATAATGATTTTTCTGGCATTATATCCCACGATTTTTTCATTTACCAATCCATTTTAGGTAGCTCCCATGATTCTCCTTCCCACATTTTTTACATGTGGTTGGTTGGGATTTCTTTCCAACTTTTTTATTTGATCTGCCAAATTGAAATTCCATATTTTATTTCTTATCTCCATAGCCATGGGACTATTCGACAAACTCCATATATATACTAATATCACATCAAACAAAAAATTAAAAACTCAAAAATTCTTATATTTCTAGATCATTTCAGAGGTTTTTTATGAAACTAAAAAATATACTAATTTTCTACCATTTTTTATTAGAAAACCCGAGGAGTATCTTGAAATCCTTGAAAACATTTCCTCATAAGTAGTGACATATTCACCATTTTTTTCTTTAGCTCCATGAACTTTCTCACCATATTTTTTGAATTTTTCGGGGGAAGTAGTTGTTAATGATTAACTTATTAATGTAATCCACCTCTATTTATTCCATTTTATCCTTTGTCATGGTATTCTTTTTCACTACCCAACATTGATTAGTCTCTCAGTCTAGATGATATACTACAAGTGGAAAAATATCCTTCTCATAATAGTACAACATAGAAAAGAACTTCATTATTTATTTAAACCGCTATTCTAAGACAATTATATCCTAAGATCCACTATACAATGATGGTCTTTATGATATTAAGGATTCTATAGCTTATTGATCATTTTTAGGTGAAATAAAACAATTCAAATTTTAAAATTATTCTTCATATATAGAGATATCCAAGTTAGAATAACCGTAGATTTTTAAACTCCACCTACCATTACATTGGGAGTGTCATTTGGGAAATCCTAGTATTCTCCCTCAGATAGATTATTGGTCATGTTTCTCTTAGTTCTGACCATTTTCTAAAATATGAATGTGTTGAAAAAAAATCCAATAAAGCATGAATAATTAATTTTTCTATAAGTATAAATTAATTAAAAATTCAAAACATATATTTGATCCCAAGGTTTATAATTTTTCTTAAATTATATTTCTGTGATTATATACTTGAATATGTATTTAATATTAAAAGGAAAAATTACTTTTACTATATATCGTTCATTATAGTATTTAATAGAGTTTTTGATTAATCAAATCCCATCCTCTATGAGTGTTAAACCGGGTGTGAGGCAAGGCCCATGGGTTTTCACCATTTCTCAATTGGGTCTAGATCAATATGAAGTTTTTGAGATTTTTACCCCTAGGTATATCTATGCTAGAGACACATCCAGTTCTGGTATCCAGATTGGGATTTCATTTCTCATAAACCACTAGCAATTATACTTTACCCAAACATTGGATTCTTATTTATACATAGACTTATACTTATGGTTTTCAAAAATTTTTGCATATACTAATTATCAAACAAACTAAAATTTACCTTTGATATAATCTATAATGACCCTACTTTTTCTTATATGAATTTTAGATTATTTTAAAGATAAAAAACACAATATTTATACATTCAAGGATTTAATGGTTTAGTATCTTGGGAAAATTAGGATAATACATCAGTTATATATAACAAATAATAAAAATTTATTTCAATCCATTTTATTTTTCTTATAAAAGTTCACATTATTCTTAGTACATATATTCACTTGAGGATATACATCAAATAAATTTGGATTTAAAGTCCCAGTTTGAGGAGGAATAATGGGCACAAATCAATATAACATGGGTAAGAATAACCATCAGTATCACATAATAAGCGTAGGATCATAATCATAATCAAGAGGGAAATAGTTAATAATGTAATGGATTATGGTGATGCATAAAAATTAATAATCATGTCATGGTTTTCAAAAACCACATATAGTTGTGAGCAGAGCTATCATCATGATCAAACATAACATTTTGGAATAATTGTAATATTATCATTTTAAACAAAGATAGCATCATGTTAACACATAATAAAAATTATCTCATGAAATAAATATTTTCAGCCAATTCATTGGTGGGATATTTAATTTAGGAACACCCATCACATCAAAATATTTACATAACATGACTTACCACATAGAACATATAACAATTGTAATCATAAAATTACCCACAGAATAGAATGGGTTTCAAAAGGATTTAGAAAATAAAAAATTTATGCATTAACATTGGGCTTAAAAAATTAAAAATGTAGGTCATAAATTTGGATAAAAATATCATTTTTCTTTTGATAAGGAATAACACATGAGAAGTCACATATTTGTTTTGGGAAAGAAATGTATTTTTTGGAAAATCATTATATTTCGATTAAAAATTTAGGTAAAATCAAGTATATCCCTAAATATAGAATGGAATAATAGTGAAAGGATATTTATATAGCCTTAGAGGAATATAAATGATGAAAATTTCATGAAATAGGGATTATCCAAAGAAAATGAGATGTGTTTGAGAATCCCAACACCATAATTCATGATTTATTTTATCTCTTTTATGCATCCTGAATGATAAACATGGATTTATTAAAACCATGATCCAGATGTTTATTATGGTAAATTTTACAAATATATGTTAATTATATTCATTTTATTTTATTTAATAATTTCCTTGGTTGAATGGAAGACATTTCGATATAACCCTTTCCTTAAAATTTAATATTTTTCTTCCATTTCACTATTTTGTTCAATGTAATTTATAGATTATTAAAATTAATTATAGAATAATAATATTAAAATATTTATAAATTATTTTACCATTAATAATTCATAATAACTTGACATAGGTTAGGTGGTATGAAAATAATTGGATATGTCCTTGTTGTTGTTAATCGATTGTTAATAGTAACATTGTCAAATATGAAGAAAAGTCGTATAAAATATAAGTACATTAAAAATATAATTTTTATATTAAGTTAATATAATAAATATAATTTTAAAATACTTACCAATTAAATCTTAAATATTAAATTTTCATTTAAATTAATAAAAGTATATAAGAAAAAGAAAATGAGAGAATATTTTTTTAGAATTTAATCTTTCCTTGGTGTAGCTTCTCTTATACGACACTAAAAAAACCCTTAATGACTAGAATTTTTCTCCAAAAATTCCCATGGAATTATAAGTGTCTTAATATTGATAATTTGGACCAAGCATTTTATTTTTATAGTGTTATAGTAGTGGTTTTCTAAGGGGAGAGAGATGGGTTATTTATACACGAGGAGAGTTTTGTTTTTAGAATAAAATATTAAATAAAATAATATATCAAAGGTAAACCTAGTAATTAATCATTTTTGAATACATAAATAATATAGATAAATAATGTAATGGGTATAAATACTTTTAAACTCTTTATAATTCGATTTATTATTTTATTTAAAGGGAAATGGAAAAAGTTAAAAAAATTTATTTTAAGGGAGCACTTTTAACAATAGGTTTTGGAAAATTCTTTTTTTGGTTGTAAAATTAAGTTCATTGTATTTTGATGAATAATTTAATAAATTAAATATTTTTATGAATCTAAGTATCTATAAATTAGTAATTCATTATTACACCATGAATGATGTAATTTACAATAAACTGCTAATGTGAAAAACTTTATTTTTATTGTTGTTATGAAATTTTATATATTTTATAAAATGAACGAAAAATAACCCTTATTAAATAAAAGATGTTATTATTTAAAAAATTATGTTCATTTCATAAAAATATATTTATAACAAAGGTAATTTTAATTTTTTATATTAAAATTTTGATTTTTATGAAATATTTTAAAATAGAGTTTATAAAAAAATATGCCTATATTATCAATAAGATTGTATTCATTATTTGTTTTCATCATTATTGTTGTATTCAACTATTTTCAAAATCCCAAATAATGTTTTATTTTATAATATTTTAGTTGTTTGACAATCTATTTCAATCTATTTTTATTTCATGACTTTGCTAAAATCAGTTTGCAGTATAAAAAGTATCTAGGTTAAAGGTCACTGTTGAAGGTTACTGGTCACCGTTGAAGACCTTAATGATGAATGTTACCATTATAAAAGAAACAGTTATAATGTTACTGTTGGAAGTCACCAGTACAGTGTCACTGTTGTAAAGCCTACCGTTGAAGTACTTACCGAAGCATACAGATGCTAAGTCAATGTGATAGGTCAGTGTTTTGACTTGGTTGTGGCTACAAAGAATTTCTATTAGAAGTCCACTATCATACTTATTACTGGAATTCTACTGTTAAGTAGTCTACCATTGGTGAAGTCTATCGTTGTACAAGCCTACCGTTGGAAAAGTCTAGAGTTAGTGAAGTCTACCGTTGGTGAAGTCTACCGTTGGTGAAGTCTACCATTGGACAAGTCTACAAATTTTGAAGTTTACCATTGGTGAAGTCTACCATTGGTGAAGTTTACAATTGGACAAGTCTAAATTTAGTGAAGTCTACCATTAGTGAAGTCTACCATTGGAAAATCCTACCGTTGATGAAGCCTATCGCTGGATACGCCTATTTTTAGAAGTCTACTGCTATTTAAACTTGCTGCTGAAGATGCTAACGATTGACAGGATACTGTTACCACTCAATTGATAACATATTATATACTTTATCCATTTTATTAATATATTCATAGAGGTCATATTTAATTGATTTCATGCTTTTGATATTAATTAATATTGTTTTTCGATATATCAGGAGAACTTATCTTAACAGTACGAGGCACGAGAGATTTCACGTGATGTACTAACTCCTTTTGTCAGACCTCAAATATGAAATAGAAAAAGACCAAGAAAAAAAGATATATAGAGGCACTGAGAAGAAAAAGGAGTGTCGAGAAGTTTAATGAATTACTAAAGAACAAGAAGAAGAACACTCTAGTGCATATATTGAAAATCAAAAAGCTTCACGAAGATCTTTTTGAAGAACATATTCAAGGCTATACTGCGGTGGTTAAAAGAACCCTTGTATCATGAAGTTGAACATCTCAGTACCTAGAAGCCAGTACCTGAAAGTTGCGACACTATATTTTTGGAGGCAACTAGTAGAGAGGAACAAAACTATCATTTTATCAACTCTGAGAATTCCATAGTTGATATTCAAACACACGGAGAATTCTAAACTCCATCATAATTTCTCTGGCTCTACTGTGTTTTTTATTTTACATTTCTGAGCAGTGTGTGTTCATTACACACACACTGTCTTCTGTGCTTTAACTGGGGGATACTGAAAATCTCCACTCAAAACTCTCTCACCTTTTTTCACTCGCATAACTGTAGAATAAGCCTCATGTGTCTTGGTTGGTTGTCTTCCTATTTAGAACTATGGTAGAGGTTGTAGAACCTGGACAATTTGTAAAAACTTTTGTAAACCCCTATACAGGTTGTGTATCAAGTTTACTTATACAAACTTCTTCATGGAAGGTGATCACCAAGTGGAGAGTATTAGGTCTCGGCTTGAGACCAAACCTCTTGTTTATATTTTTGTGCTAATCCTCATATACTCTGTTTTATTTTATCTGCTGCTTATATTTTTCAAAGACAGAAAACTATTTTTACATTCACTCTGATAGTTAGTTTTGGTTAGTGTGTATATATGCTTAATTTAGTAAACCTGTTTCAAAAGTTGAATTAGTGATTGCATTGATTCAACTAAGGACTAATCAACCTTAGAGAAACTTGTTGAGCAATTAAACATTTATATCTCTACTGCCTTAATTTAAAGGGATGTTTTGAATTGGGAGATTTTTATCATAAAGATTTTAACAAAAATTTTAATTGGAACTCAATTCAGCCCCCTCTTGAGTATCCACTCCAATCAACATTTGGTATCAGATGATTTTATTTTCAAGTGTTAAATTCTTTTCAACTGTGATTTTAGTTTTATCTTAAAGATATTAAAATTCCTGTCATATCTAAATTTTTTTGTTCTTTAAATTCTAAGTAACTATGGAAACTAGAGTTGATGGTACTGTTACTAACATTCCACATATATTTAACAGTAATAACTATGCTTATTGGAAATTAAAAATGAAAATGTATTTAGAGAGCATGGGACCTAAAATCTATGATACAATTGAAGGACAACATATATTTTCTGCTACTGCTAGGGACACATGGTCTCAGTTGAAAAAAGATACATATAATAATAACTATAAAGTAATGAATTATTTGTACTATTCTATAGGCGATGAGGAATTCAATAGAATATCTACTTCCAAAACTGCATATGAAATGTGGGATACTTTAGCTATCTCTCATGAGGGAACAACTAATGTTAATGAAATGAGATTAAATACATATACTATTAAATATGATAATTTTAAAATGAATCCTAATGAACATATTTTTGAAATGTATCTTAGGTTCAATGAAATAGTGAATACTATGAGTCTTCTTGGAAAAACAGTGGACCACAAGGACCAGATTATGAGACTGCTTCGATTCCTACCTAATAGATAGAGAGGAACTTCTATTTCTATCCAAGAATCTTGTGACATAGGCAAACTTCCAGTGAAAGAACTAATTGGAAATATTATGATGTATAAAGAAGAACTTAAAGTGAATCAAGATGTAGGAGAATAACCAAGGATGAATTCAATAGCATTCAAGACTTCAACCTCAAAGAGAAAAGACAAAGAAAAAGTTCAAGTTCCTGTAGACAGTTCCACCTGTGAAGAGTCAGATTCAGACCATGATGAGGAGACATATCTCTTTCTAGAAGATTCAAAATGTTCTACTGAATGAATAAATTATTTAGGAAGTCAAACTATAAAGGAAAGTATGATAGTAAAGGAAAATGGAAGAAAGACAGAAAATGGAATGACAAATCAAATAAAATAATCTGATATGAGTGTAAATGAGAAGGTCATGTGAAGGCAGACTTCCCCAAGTGGAAATTTAAGAAGAAATATGAAGATAAGGGAAAAGGTTATAAACAGGCTATGAGAGCTACTTGGAGTGCTTCAAAAGACAGCACTAATGGATCTGATGCTTCTAATAGTGAACAGAACAATCATGCTCACTTATGTTTCATGATAGAAACAACTGAGGAAACACTAAATTCTCCTATATATAATGCCTATTATTCGGGGAATAAGAGTGGGTCACATAATGATGATGATATGAATAAGGATGAACTATTTGAATACTATTAAATGATTGAGGATACCTTTAATGAGATCAAGGAAAAATATAAACCATTAAAGATACAAAATGATTTAAATGAAAATTATAAGTCAAATCTGGATATTGAAAAAGAGAAATTCTCCCATCTGTTAAAAGAAAAAACTAAACTTAAATCATCAAATGAAAAAATGAAGTTTACAATAGGTATAGATACGTTAAATCAGTTTCTATGAAAACAGATTGCCCCAAAATATACAACTGGTCTAGGATATCAATGAGGATAGAGTAAAATTAGTAAAATCAATTTTGTTCTGAAATCTGGATAGTTCAATGCTAATTCTAATTCTGGACCATCTTTTGAGAGTCAATTTTCTAAAGAACCTAACAAAGTATTTATTCCTCCAAATATGTATGTTGATATTTGGAAACCTATAAAAAATATATGGGTTCCCAAAGTTTTACTTTCTAACCTCTCTAGACACAAGAAAATATGGGTACCAATGCTACCCCATGCCAAATTTGTTTTGTAGGGATGTTGCATAATGATTTCTTGTAAGACCTTGTGGTACTTGGACAGTGGATTTTCAAGACATATGATAGGATATTATTATTGCTTCAAGAGCCTAATAAAAGTGGATGGTGGAAATGTATCTTTTGGTGACAATTCAAAGGGACAAATCATCGGCTTAGGCCATATTGGTAACCCTAATACAATATTAACTTCAAAAGTACTTTTTGTTGATGGATTAAAGTACAATTTACTTAAAATCATTCAGTTGTGTGATGCTGGTTTTAATGTCAAGTTTGAAAATGATGCATGTAATGTTTTTAATTCCAAAAATATTTAGTATTCACTTCTTGTAGAAATGAAAATGTGTATGCTGTTGATTTAAATTCCTTCACTAAGAAAAATGTTTCTTGCTTAAATTCATTTCATGAGGAATCCTAGCTATGCCACAAAAGATTAGGACACTGCAATGTGCACTCACTTAAAAAACTGACTAGGAAAGTTTTAGTTACCTAAATTGGAATTTACTATTAACTTTGTGGGTAATCCTTATCAAAAGGGAAAGCAAAAAAAGTGTATTTCAAATGAAATAAAGAAGTCTCTACTTCTCAACTGCATGAGTTGGTTCACATGGACTTGTTTGGACCATCAAGAGTTTCAAGTTTTAATGGGAAGCACTATGTTTATGTTCTTGTAGATGATTTTTCGGAACACTTGGGTATACTCTCTAGCTCATAAAAGTGAATCTTGTTCTTATTTTATCAAATACTCCCAGTCTATAGAAAATATTAGTGGACATAGAATTAAGACCTTCAGACGTGATCATGGCTGTGAGTTTGAAAATCATGAGTTTGAACCTTGTTGCTCACACAATGGCTATAATCACAATTTTTCTTCTCCTAGAACACCTTAACAAAATGGATTCATTGAAAGAAGAAATAGGACACTTCAAGAGATTTCCCAAACTATTCTTAGTGATTATAATCTACCTATTTACTTTTGGGCTGAAGCTATAAATAAAACTTGTTATACCATCGATAGAGTATTAATTAGACATGTTCTTAAGAAGGTCCCTTATAAACTTTGGAATAATAGGAAGCATAAGGTTAACTACTTCTATGTTTTTGGCTGCAAAGACTTTATTCTTAACACTAAGGACAATCTTGACAAGTTTGCCTCCAAAAGTGATGAATGAATATTCCTAGGTTACTCAATCTCAAGTAAAGCCTATAGAGTATTCAATAAGAAAGCAAAATGTGTGTAAGAGTCAGTTAATTTCAAATTTTATGAGACTAATCCGCATGAACCCAAAACCTCTCTTGAATATCTTGAGAAAGATATGTCAATTCTATACCTTAATGATAATAATAGTGAATCCCCTATAAAAGTAACCAGTTCTGAGAATCTTCCAGAATCTGCACCTGTTGAGTCCGAACCTATAAACAAACATGAGGAGTCGAGGTCAAATCTTTCTAGAGGTATTAAAACTCTCAAGAATCATCATTTAGATGCTTTAGTAGGTGATTTAAATAGAGGGACATAAACTGGAGATTCTCTGAGAAACCAGGTTTAACATCAAGCTTTTCTGTAACATCCCAGGTAAATAAAGAATAACAAATTTTCAAATTTATTAATATTTACTAATTAAATATTAGTTTTACTTTAAAGGGGTTTCTATGTTCAATAGCGTACCCGATACGCAACAAAGAGTTTCATTGAAATCTTACGTTTCACACTAGTAATAAAATAATATTATTTTAAATGGTAGTTAACACATACCTGTTGTATTGGTGAGAATGGATAGAAATAACTAGAATATGATTATATATGTTTTTTAAATGTTTTTACATTTATCTAATAAAAGATAAAGGCTTAAAATATGGAAAGAATTCATTTTTAGGCATATATACCCTAATTTTCACTAAAGGTTCACTTATTGCCTTTTAATGGAGAACCGTCATTAAATATTGTTTTTTTCACTCTTATACATTCTATTGGACCAAATAAAACTCTTCTTTAGAATCGGGACATCAAAATTTACTTTGTGTAAATTTTTGGTATTTTTCCGATAAAGTTCATTTTTTAATGAATAGTGTAAAATGTAGTATTTTAATTCAAAACCTCTTTTTAATATAATTTATTTATATGATTATATTATCTTTTGAATTGGTTTTAAAGTGAAATTAGAATATATTTTACCATTAAATCCAATAGTGGTCGTTGGAATTAATTTCACTTTGAAATCGGACTTAAACTAATGTCAATCTTTTGATACTTATTATTTCATAAAAATACGCTATCTGCTCTGACGGTGGGAATTAATTATTAAATTAATTAATGAAACTTATAAGTTTTTAATTTTGTAAAATGGACTTCATTTTTTAATTCGGAATATCAAATATAGCTTAGGGTGAATTTTTGGTATTTTTCTGAAAAACTTCAATTTTTGATGAATAGTGAAACCACTAAGTGGTACTTATAAAAACTGATTTTTCGTTTAGATGAAAATTTACCACCTATGTGTTTTGAATTTCAAAAATATGACATACATGGTTTTCATTAAGAAGTAAAATTTGGTTAAATGGGATTAAAATAATTTTTTTGGTGAATAGTAACTTTTAAATTTTTAATCGTCATTAGAGGTAATTAGTGTAGTTTAAGGTAAAAATAATGTTTTAATAATATGGAATGACCTAGAAAAATGTCCTACCCTTATTTGATATGTCATGGCCGACCAAGACAATCCATGGGTCAACTTGGGGACCCCATGGAGCCACTTAGGAAGGAAAATAACATTAATATCTTTTTATTTAATGTTGAAGTAAAAATGTCACAAACATGAGTTTTTTTACTAAAACAATTTGTAAATGAGGTTATAAAAGTCATATTTTTGACTATAAATATTAATTAGAAAGCTAAAAAGATTTCATACATCATGATATTTTTTTTATAATTTTTAGACATTAAATAAATTAAATTATTTATGGCACCATAATGATGCAACGATTACCTCATTATTTAACGATTTAAATAAAATGAAAAGATAATGTAAAATCTAATACCTAAACTTGTAAAACACCTATTGGTTGGGTATATTTAGAACCCTTATCACCTTATCCTCGAATTATATCAATTTGGGACCTTTTAAATCCGAAAATCATTTTAAAATAAAGTAACATTTCTTTACTTTCCAAGAGTGCGCCTCCTCTCCTCTTATAAAAGGCCCCCACCTCTACCACCTTACCCACACTTCCAAAGCCTTTTGATCGGCCAAAACCTGCCCATTTTGTCTCTCCACATCCCTCTATAACTCTTATAAGCCTCACTTTGGTCATAAGTCTTCCCAAGGAAGCCTTTGAGCTCAAATCTAAGAGAGTTACCCGATTTTAAGGTAATGTCTTCATTTGTGTCCTTTTGTTTTATTTTGCTTCTACAACCCCCTAAAATCTTTTTATTCATTTATTTTGTAACAACAACAGTATCTTCAATATACTAGGATATTTTTATAAGAATATTTTGAGCTACACTTATACACACCTACATCTAATGGTTAAAGAACATACTGTTTCCGTGGATGGAAAATTTCTGCCTCACGAAATGATGATTGTTCAATACTCTTAAAAGACCTTCAAAGGTGTCCATTTAGATGTAAATATATTTATATATAATATATAATATTTTTATGTATTCCTTAAGATTTTTTATTTTTCATTTATGGCACACCTTCATGGCTTCCATTATGGGTATACGCGATATCTTCGTTTTAGAAAGTGCGGACTACCGCCCACTCAAAGTGATTTGATTCGTTAATGCCATATGTGGGACATATAAAGGATAGATTTAAAGTTATTATATATGATGTATGTTACATATAAATTATGAATATAATTCTGGAATTAAAATATACATACCTCTCATTTAGTTTTAATTCCATTAATATGACAAAGAAATGAAAGTAGCGTTCATGCGTACGTACGACTTACCGTCTCCATGAACGGTGCATTTCATTTCTTACCTCTAAATGATTATGTAATATTATAAATACATGTATATGATGGATATATATGATATATATGATATCAAAATCATGAATATCATTCTGGATATAATGAACCTTTGACCACACGAACAACATGTAATTGTAAGAAGTTCACTTTTGACTCAAGTACCAAATATCGACAAACGACCGTTATCAACTTAAATGACTAAATAATGTTCATAAAATGGTAATAAGTGATATAAAAAAAATAATGAACTTGAAAAAGGTTCTTAATCAAGTAGAAATTGACTCAAGTTTATTATTCAGGACGTTAAAGAACAATCGAGTCAAGTCGGACCCAAGGTAAGGGACTTCGTCTCAATCTCCTTTCATTGAGCCATATTTTTGTTTTATACACCACTTTCATTAATACAGTGTATAAACCCCTTTTACTTTCACATTTATTCAAAAGGAATCTTTTTATACGAAGCGTTTTACTAAAGGACAAAAGGGAATGTTTTTGTCGTACGTATGCGGCGACAACGACTTCTCCGACGCCGTGAGTATTATTTGGTCTTTGGATTCCTCAACAAGCCGTAATGTTTTTAAAATGAAATAATACCATATACTCTTTTATGTATTTTGGTATTGAAAATGGTTTTTATAATGGATTTGTTATGTCAATATATTTATGTGATATATTGTGATCAAAGTGTGGAAATGTTTTCTGTCCATTGTACTTGTTTTATGTTTTATGATTTTATATTGGTACTTGGACATTTGACGGGTGGTTACATGATAAACCATATGACGGGTGGTGCCGTGAATACCAGGACAGGTGGTTACATTATAACCTCCAATGCATTGGGTATGGAAGTCGGCCGTATGGCTATTTCATTAAGTGATATGTGTGGAAGTCGACCGTTTGGTTATTCCATTTAAGTATGTTTATGTCCCAAGTTACCTTTATATGTTATGTGATCTTTATATGGGTTTTATGGTAATATTTTGGTTACAAAAGGGTAAGTAATGATCTTTTATTCAGCGAAGAGTTTTTACTACTTCATAAAGGTGAAAAGTATTACTTTAATAAAGTATACACGGTTTACTTGTTGTTTTGATAAACTAATAGTTTTCATTCTTTTTGTATCCCTTGCTAAGCTTTTTATGCTCACCCCAAGTTTTTTTGAAATGTTTTTCATAGGACTTAATGTGGAATAGGGTCAAGGATGGGATCAAGGGAAAGTCATGCTATATAAAACATGGAACTAGACATGTTTCTTTTTCAGAGTTTTTTATTCTATGGAAACTTAGTAGAAGTGTCGACTTTGTAATCTTTAGAGATGTAACAGTTATGTTCTGATTCTCTAAAACTCTAAACCTGAAAAGATCCTCAATGTGAATTAATCATTTAATTCAATATTAAATAAGGTTTAAGGTCGGGGCCTTATAGTTGGTATCAGAGTTCGGTTTAGACAACTTTAGGAGTTAGAATATTGTTAAATTATAAGTTAATTTATGGTATGACTGAAATGATATATCATTTAAAGATTACCATGTTGATTCGCCTAAGATATTTCTGTGTTCAGAATGGTTTTCCGCAGAGGAAACAAAGCAGCTATGTTGGGACGACATCAAGAAGAAGACAACCTTCCAAATCAGCAACCTGAGATAGTCGGAATCAGAACTGAACAGTTTGTTGCAGTGATGGCACAATTGACTCAGGCTATAAATGGTGGTGGTATCCATGCAAGAGATCAGTCATATCAACCGCAGAGGAACATGTCAGTGGTGGAACATTTCATGAGGCAACATCCCCCATCATTCATAGGATCATCTGACCCAGTGCAAGATGAAGGGTGGATTAAAGCACTAGAGAAGATTTTTGATGTCATGGGGTGTTCAGAACATCAAAAGGTTAGTCTTGCTGTTTACCATTTCGAAGGTGAAGCTGATCAGTGGTGGTTGATGGTGAAAAATATCAGGGATAGTGATGAGATTGATGATCTTCACTAGGACGAATTCAAAGGTATATTTCTTGAGAAATATTTTCCCAAGGTGGTTCTTCTTAGGATGGAAAAAAAGTTCCTAGAATTGAGGCAGGAGGATGACTCAGTGGCAGCTTATGAAGCAAAGTTCACTCGATTGGCAAGGTATGCACCAAACTTCATAGGAGATCTTGATAGTAAAATAAACCGTTTTTACTCAGGGTTAAAGCCAATGTATTGAAGCGCTTTAGCTTCTCGTGAGTTCAAAAGTTATGAAAAACTTGTTCGATGTGCAGAGAATGTTGAAATGGAATTTTCCGACGATCAACTGTTCTTTGACAAACGACAGAATAAGAGGTCCAGTTGGCAAGCAAAGGGGAAGAATTTATCAAAGAAGCAAGGAGGTAAGAAAACCAAATATCCATCCTGTGAGAAGTGTGGTAAAATGCATCCTGGAGAATGTTTATCCAAGTTTGGAAAGTGCTTTCGGTGTGGTAAGTCAGGTCATATAGCTTGTAACTATAAGGAATATGATCAAGCAGGCAATGAAAAGTCACCGGTAAGATGTTTTAAGTGTAATGAAATGGGTCATTATGAAAATGAGTGTCTAATGAAGAACTCAACTAAGGGAAAGCAGCCAGACTACAAGTAGAAAGGGGTGGTAAAATCCTTTGCAACTACTTCAGCAGATGTTGGGCCATCGAATGAAGTAGTATCAGGTACACTGTTTGTTTTTTCAGATTATGCCAATGTGTTGTTTGATTCAGGGTCTGCACATTCTTTCATTTCTGAGAAGTTTTCTAGTAAATTGAAAATTCCATCTCAAGATATGAATCCTGAACTTATGGTAAAAACAACCAGAGGGAACATTGAGACAAAAAGGAATTATAAGAACCTTCTTATCCTTGTGTGCGGAAAGAATCTACCAACAAACATTATTGTTTTGCCTCTAGTAGAGTTTGATGTTATTTTGGGCATGGATTGGCTTTCTGTTTTTCATGCTAAGATTGACTACAAAGCTAAAATGGTTTCTTTTCAGAAAGATTTTCAGTTTATGTACAAGAATAAACCCTTGATTTTGATAACATATCAGGAAGTTGAGAAACTAGTAAAATATGGGAATGAATGTTACCTTGCACATATTTTTTAAAATAAAGGAACTATTCATATTAATGATGTGCCAGTGGTAAATGAGTATCTTGATATTTTTCCGGATGAGTTGCCTTGCATTATTCATGATCGGGAAGTTGAATTTACTGTTGACTTAGTTCCTGATTCTAAGCAAATTTCAAAACCCCCATATCGAATGGCTCCAGTTGAACTTTTAGAGTTAAAGCAGCAATTGCAGGAGTTATTAGATAAAGGTTTCATTCGACCTAGCACATCACCATGGGGTGCCCCTGTCTTGTTTGTTAAAAAGAAAGATGGCACAATGAGACTTTGCATTGATTATAGATCCTTAAATAACATTACTGTTAAGAACAAGTATCATTTGCCTTATATCGATGATTTGTTTGATCAGCTCCAGGGAGCTCAGTATTTTTCGAAGATTGACTTGAGGTCGGGGTACCATCAGTTGAAAGTAAAAGAAGAAGACGTTCCGAAGACTACGTTCTGTACTAGATATGGACATTATGAATTTGTAGTTATGCCTTTTGGGTTAACCAATGCACCTACTGTATTCATGGACCATAGGAATAGAATTTTCCATGAGTTCTTGGATAAGTTTGTGGTTGTTTTCATTGATGATATTTTGGTTTTTTCTAAAACTAAAGAGGAGCATGAAAGTCATTTAAGGGTTATCTTGCAAACCTTAAAAGAAAATAAACTGTATGGAAAATTCAGCAAGTGTGAGTTTTGGTTACAACAAATTTCTTTCCTGGGTCACATTGTTTCAAAAAATGGCATAACTATTGATCCTACTAAAACAAAAGTTGTTGAAGAATGGCCAAGACTCAAAAATGTAACCGAGATCCGTATTTTCCTTGGTTTGGTAGGTTACTACCGAAGGTTTTTTGAAAATTTTTCATGGTTATCTAGTCCAATGACTAAGATAACTCGGAAGGGTGTTAAGTTTATTTGGACAAAAGAATGTGATGATTGTTTTCAGGAGTTGAAAACAAGATTGGAGAATGCTCCAGTTTTGGCACTTCCTTCCAGGAATGGTGAGTTTGTTATCTACAGTGATGCTTCATTGAAGGGACTTGGTTGTGTCCTTATGCAGAATGATCAGGTAATTGCATATGCTTCACGTCAGTTGAAAACTCATGAGGTAAATTACCCTACACATGACTTGGAATTAGCTGCTGTTGTTTTTGCTCTAAAACTTTGGAGGCATCATTTGTATGGAGTAAAGTTTGAAATATATACTGATCACAAAAGTTTAAAGTATATATTCACTCAGAAAGAATTGAACATGATACATAGGATATGGCTGTAATTAATCAAGTATTGTGATTGTACAATTCATTGACATCAGGGAAAAGCAAATAATGTGGCCGATGCTTTGAGTCGAAAAAGTAATGCTTCATTAACCATGCTATGTTTGGAACGAGATCCTTTGGTTTTTGATTTGATGAACTTTGTAATAGAAGTTGTTGGTGCAGGAAGTTCTTCTGTTTTGTTTCAGGTATTAGTGATATCATCCCTATCAGACAGAATTAAGCAAGCACAGAGAAGAGACAATGAGATGCAGAAAAAGGTAGAACTGGTTCAGAAGGGTAAGTTTCCTGAATTCAACAATGATAATGATTGTGTTTTGAGGTTTGGGAAGAGATTATGTGTCCCTGGTGATTCACAGTTGAAGAATGAGTTGTTATGTGAGGCTCATAGTTCCCCGTTTTCAGTTCATCCTGGCAGTACTAAGATGTACAAGGATCTGCGGGAGTATTACTGGTGGGATGGAATGAAAAAAGATATTGCTGATTTTACTGTGAAGTGTTTGACATGTCAACAGGTTAAAGCAGAGCGGAAGTTACCGGAAGGGATGCTTCAGCCTTTACCAGTGCCAGAGTGTAAATGGGAGAATATATCCATGGACTTCGTTGTGGGATTTCCGAAGACACCTCGAGGTTCACTTCTAACTTTTGGAAAGGCCTTCAGAAGTCGTTGGGTACTGAATTAAATTTTAGTACAACTTTTCATCCTCAATCAGATGGGCAGTCAGAACGAACGATCCAGACTTTGGAGGATATGCCACGAGCTTGCTCTATGGATTATCAGGGAAGTTGGGACCAACATCTTTCTTTGGTTGAGTTTTCTTATAATAACAGTTTTCATTCCAGTATACAGATGGCACCATTTGAGGCATTATATGGGAAGCGGTGTCGAACTCCAGCTTTTTAGGATGAAGTGGGTGAAAGGAAGATGATGGGACCATAATTGGTAGAAGAGATGTCAGAAAAAGTTCAGTTGATTCAGAAACACATGAGAACAGCTCAGAGCAGACAGAAAAGTTATGCGGATAACCGGACGAAGGATCTATCTTTCGAGGTAGGTGATCATGTTTTTCTCAAGGTTACTCCATGGAAAAGTGTGATGTGATTTGGTAAGAAAGGAAAGCTGAGTCCAAGGTTCATTGGACCATATGAAATTATTGAGAGAGTCGGATCAGTTGCAAACAGAGTGGCATTACCTCCGAGTTTATCTCAGGTACACAATGTTTTTCATGTTTCGATGTTGAGAAAGTATATGCCAGATCAATCTCATGTTTTTAGTCCAAAGGTAGTTCAGCTGGAAGAGAACCTATCTTATGAAGAACAACCGGTCTAGATTCTTGACCAAAGGGAGCAAGTGTTACGGAATAAGGTGATTCACCAAGTAAAGGTTTTGTGGAAAAACCATATGGTTGAAGAGGCAACGTGGGAATCTGAAAATGCTATAAGGGATAAATACCCCCACTTATTTTGATAAGTGAATAAAATTGCGAGGACGCAATTCTCAAAAGGGGGGAAGGATGTAACATCCCAGGTAAATAAAGAATAATAAATTTTCATATTTATTAATATTTACGAATTAAATGTTAATTTTACTTTAAATGGGTTTCTATGTTCGATAGCGTACCCGATACGCAACAAAGAGTTTAATTGAAATCTTACGTTGCACACTAGTAATAAAATAATATTATTTTAAATGGTAGTTAAAACATACCCGTTGTATTGGTGGGAATGGATAGAAATAACTAAAATATGATTATATATGTTTTTTAAATGTTTTTACATTTATCTAATAAAAGATAAAGGCTTAAAATACGGAAAGAATTCAATTTTTGGCATATATACCCTAATTTTCACTAAAGGTTCACTTATCACCTTTTGATGGCGAACCGTAATTAAATATAGTTTTGTTCACTCTTATACATTCTATTGGACCAAATAAAACTCTTATTTAGAATCAGGACATCAAAATTTACTTTGTGTAAATTTTTGGTATTTTTCCGATAAAGTTCATTTTTTTAATGAATAGTGTAAAATGATGTATTTTAATTCAAAACCTCTTTTTAATATAATTTATTTATATGATTAAATTATCTTTTGAATTGGTTTTAAAGTTAAATTAGAATATATTTTTACCATTAAATCCAATAGTGGTCATTGGAATTAATTTCACTTTGAAATCGGACTTAAACTAGTGTCAAATTTTTGATACTTATTGTTTCATAAAAACACGCTATTTTTTCTGACAGCGGGAATTAATTATTAAATTAATTTATGAAACTTATATGTTTTGAATTTTGTAAAATGGACTACATTTTTTATTTCTGAATATCAAATATATATTAGGGTGAATTTTTGGTATTTTTCTGAAAAACTTCAATTTTTGAGGAATAGTGAAACCACTAAGTGGTACTTATAAAAACGGATTTTTCGTTTAAATGAAACTTTACCACCTCTGTGTTTTGAATTTCAAAAATCTGACATACATGGTTTTCATTAAGAAGTAAAATGTGGTTCAATGGGATTAAAATAATTTATTGGTGAATAGTAACTTTTAAGTTTTTAATCGTGATTAGAGGTAATTAGTGTAGTTTAAGGTAAAAATAATGTTTTAAATTATTTATGGCACCATGATGATGCAGCGATTACCTCATTATTTAAGGATTTAAATAAAACGAAAATATAATGTAAACTATAAGACCTACACTTGTCAAAAACCTATTGGTTGGGTATATTTCGAACCCTTATCACCTTAACCTAGAATTATATCAATGTGGGACCTTTTAAATCTGAAACACATTTTAAAATAAAGTAACATTTCTTTACTTTCCTAGAGTTCCCCTCCTCTCCTCTTATAAAAGGCCCCCACCTCTACCACCTTACCCACACTTCCAAAGCCTTTGGCTCGGCCAACCCCTGCCCATTGTGTCTCTCCACATCCATATATAACTCTTAGAAGCCTCACATTGGGCATAAGTCTTCCCAAGGAATCCTTTGAGATCAAATCTAATAGGGTTACCCGATTTTAAGGTAATGTCTTCACTTGTGTCCTTCTGTTTTATTTTGCTTCTCCAACCCCCTAAACTCTTTTTATTCATTTCTTTTGTAACAAATCCATTATCTTCAATATACTAGGATGTTGTTATAAGAATATTTCGAGCTACACTTACACACACCTACATCTAATGGTTAAAAAACATACTGTTTCCGTGGATGGTGAATTTCTGCCTCACGAAACGATGATTGTTCAATATTCTTCCAACACCTTCAAAGGTGGCCATTAAGATGTCACTATATTTATATATGATATATAATATGTGAAGTGCAATGTGTTGCATTTGTTGTCAATAAGGCATGATGTTGTCATAAGATGAATGGATGTCAAGGAATGTCAAGATGTGAATGAAAAAGGATGTGATGGTGTTGGTGAGGAATGGAGAATGGCCATGGTACTAAGATGCATGTCACTTAGGAGATTCACTAAGTGACATAGGATGTTGTGGTTGAAACATTCTTTATGGATATCAGACGATTGTAGAACTGATCTTAATGTTTCAATACTTGTATCAAGATGATACTAAGTTACACCACTTGAAGAATGGATGATGATGGAGCATCATCATTATATCTGACGATTGTTGAGCTGCTCTTTAAGTTCAAAGAACTTGTATCACCTGGATACAATGTCACAACATTGTCTGAAGACCATGCATTGTATTGACAATGCATGAGGAGATGAAGATGATCCATCCACAACTACTGAGTGGATGAAGTGGATTAAAGATGTCCATGCACTATCTCCTAGTGCATGTGAATCTGAAGGAGATCCGACTTGATCTCTGATTAGATCAACGAAGAACATTGAAGAAGTTATGTGATTCAGGAATTTCGGTTGAAGATGAAGAACCTTCGGGAATTCCACCTCCTAAGACTAGAATATATGTTAAGGAGGATGGAGGAATTCTAATGAAGAAGTAGAGTTGATGATGAAGAATGGCTTAGAGGAAGAAGTGGCATTTGGCATTTTCACTTGGTTACTTTGTTTTTATACAAAGTCCTAAGTGTTTTACTTAGCAAAAAAGAAGCCACCAAGGGCCAGCCTTAAGGGTTCAACCCCAAGGCACTTGTGGGACTCGAGGTTGCCACGCCCAAGGGGGATCCCATGGGGCCAGCCCGAGAGGCCGGGGTCGTGTATAAGCCCCGGGCCACGCAGGGGAGTGTCAAGCCCTCCGCAGCGTGAGCGCGAGGAGCGAGCCCGAGGATGCATAGTGGGCGCCAGTGGCGCGCCCGAGTGGCAGGGGTGGGCGCAAGAGCGCGCCCGCAGAGAGAACCCGGTGCGGGGCGGCACCGGGAGGGGATAAGTTCAACTGAGGAGTAGAGGAGAGCGCTTGGGTGATAAACCGCAGAAAAACTGGGATCCGTTTCGATGTGGGACGCGGGATTTTTCCGCAGAGCGAATCCTGGTCATCCGTCTCATCGCGCGCTCGATCTGGACCGCTCATCGCATCCCGACCGCGATGATCTGATCGCGGCCATCCAAAGTTCAGTAAACGCCTGATCCGACGGCTGCCGCATCATCCCCTTCCTCGAGCTTGGCCGAGGCACCTCCCGCAAAGCCGCCGATGAACCAGAGGCTACTCGAGGCCGGATTTCGAGTTCCCGGCCACCTCTGAAGGAGCTAAGGCGTCCATCCGGTTCGTCTGGCCACACTGAACACAACCATGCAATAAAATATGCATGCACATGATGAATGGAGGATTTTGGACTTCAGCCGAGGCAAACGGAGTTTCCGAGGCTTCTTGTGTTCGTGCTATGCATGAACAAGTATTATAGAGGCCATGCATGCATTCTAAAATGCATGCACGTGAAGGAGGAAAATAAAAATGCAACCCGCGTTGAACAGAGGATAAAAATCAAGATTTGAAAAATCTTGAAGATCTGAAATCTTCGGGATCTCACGCGGATGGGCCGAAGAATTCCTTGCCTATAAAAGGAACACCCGAGGCTCTCAAAAAGCTGGCTGAATATTTGAAGAGTGTCCCACGAGCACCCTGTGCTTTGCGAAGCTTTGAGCCCCGCGCATCCCACTTGCGCGGCAGTTTGTTCCGGAGCCACCCAAGGCTTCGAAGGAGTCCCCTGTGCGCCTCACTTGCGCATCCGGAAGAGCTCTCTCTGCCCGCATACATGCGCGGCAGGAGTAGCTTGCGCGCCCGAGGTGCTCTTGCACTCTTGAGGATTGCATGACCCGAGGCCGCATCACTTGCGCACCCCGTGGTTGGTTGAGCCTTGCACGGCTGCCCCTTGAAAAGACCTTGCGCGCCACTTTGTGCTTCATTGGACTTGCGCGGCTTGCACCTAGCGCGCCTCTTTTGTGGGCAGTGGGTGTGCACCAAAGAAGACCCGAGGCCATACCATATTTTTGTGTGCATACTTGTAGAAGAGGGCCAAGGCTTAGTTCCTTTGTGTGCTAAGAGAAGACCACACTCATTTTTGTGTGCAATTGAAGAAGAGGCCATGTGTGTGCAAGAAGTGAAGTGAAGTTCAAGACTTGCCACTTGTGTTTGCAAATTGAACAATGAAAATGTGTGTGCAAACAAAACAAGAAGGCCAAAGCCTAGTGTGTGCACTAAAAGTGTATACATATTAGAAGAAGAAGAAGAAGTTCCACACTAATGTAAAACACACGTCTAAGTGTGTGAACAATTTGAATATAGTGTGTGAAGATTGTGGAGAAGGTGTGTGTTCTATAATTGATTACACCCCTTGTGGGTTTATTGCACCAAGAGAAGAACAAGGGGAGTGCATGCTTACATGCATGCACGTGCGCACGTGAACAAAGCTAAATCAGGCTGTGTGCATTTGAGAAGTCCAGGAACAACAGTTCTTGAAGAAATTGAGAAGCCATGCAATCAGTGCATGAGGAAGCAGAGATACCATGCACTCAGTGCATGAAGTTGATGTGAAGTGAGACTGGACCAGACTGAAGTTAAAGATATCAGTTGTCTGAGTATTCAGTAGTTGAAGAGAGAAGCCAGGTCATCCTTAGAAGAAGGTGATAAAGCTTGAGCAAGACGAGAAGACCTGTTCATCACAAGTGAGCAGAGGTATAGAGCAAGGCCAGCAGTCTTTATCCCAGACTGCTGAAGATACTTGAAGAAGCTTAAAGTGAAGAAGAGCTACTCGTGCGACTCGAGGAGCCAAGAGAAGACCCTGTGGGACTTAGGGAGAAGAAGTCTTCAGTGGGATTCTGGAGCAGGCCAGTGAGACTCTGGTAACACTGTGGGATGCAGTATAAAGACCCTCCTGTGGGACTCAGGAGAGATACAGTGGGATGCTGTATCGACCATTGTAATTCTAACAAGTTATAATGGAGAAACCATGTTGGGGCGTATAACCAACATGGCAAGGATGTAGGCCTTTGGTGCCAAACCTTGTAAATCCTTGTGTCCTATGCCTTTACATTTACTACATCATTCGAGGAAAGGCTGAGAGATACAAGAAGAGTGGATCGAGGCCTTAACAAGCCATATAGTTTTAATTGATTAAGAATCAATTAGTAAAAAGTTTTAAAGGATCACTGATTCACCCCCTCCCCCTCTCAGTGATTCACACTGATCTGGGCACTTCAATTGGTATCAGAGGGAGGTTACCTCTAAAAGATCCAAGAGAGTCTATATGGAGTGCATATTTGAGGAAATGAAAGAACAACCTCAAATGGAGATATCTGCCATGACTCTGAAAAACAGGATGAAGAAACTGACCAAGAAGATGAAGAAGAAGATTGTTGCGGATAGAGAAACACCTGACAATTTCTTTTATCACTCTTCTGGTGAAGCATGTCCTAGCTGTGATGATGATGGAAGAATCAATGATCTTCTAAATGCAATCAAATATCTTCGGAAGACAGTCCCCAGGGAAGTAGCAATGTGTATTACTACAGGCATCCTTGATCTTCAAGAAGAAAAATTACAGCAAGAAGAAGAAGCCAATGCAATGGAAGATCATTTGGCAAAAAGGGTTGGCATAACCAACACTCTCAGAAATCTGGTGAAGGCTAAAGATGAAACCGTTTCTCTTTGCAATGAAAGATATGAAGACACTGCTGAAGAATTGCAAAGAAGCCTTTCTGAGAAAGAATTCTTTAAGACAATGGTCAAAGAAGTTTTCCATGCACTGGAAAAGAGGCACAGAGTGTCAATGATTGTCAGAGATGCTCAACTTGAAGACAAAGTAAACAGGGTGAAGGAGCTTGACAATTCATTACAAGAAATGAAGAAGGTGCATGAAGACCAGATGAAACAGCTGGAAGAAAAATGGGAAGGTAGGCTAAGATTTTTTGAGGATGAGAAGAACTTTCTCAATGTGAAATTCTTAGAACTGGATGTGATATTGAAAAATCAGCAATAACCCAAAGCCATAGCCTCCCAGTCAGCTGAAAGGAGAAATGTTACTACTCAAGTATGCATTCATAAGGATGATTCTAAAAGAAAGACATCCTCTAATGAAAGGGAAACATATACTAAAAAGAAGGTATCATCCATACCATCTTGTACTCATGCTTCTAAAAGTGTTTCTACTAAAAGTGCAGGATGGAAGAATGAATCCAAACAAGTATGGATGAAGACAGTGAAGAAAGAATGCTCTCCTGAAACAACAAAGCAAGTCAAGAAAAGTACCCAACAATCAGAAGGACTGAAGAGGTCAAGATTTGTGGGTCAGTGTTGGTGTTGTAACAAGTATGGGCACTGTGCAAAGGATTGTTGGTACAATCCGCTGAATGTCAAAGCACAAAGGAAGCCCATGCCAAGGGGGAGCAAGCCAGAAGAAATGAAGCAGCATCCACAGGTCCAGAGACATCTATTTACTGCAAACAGATTTGGATTACTTGACAACATCTGGGATGATTGCAAAAGTGGTCAAAAAGATACATGTCAATCTCCAACTGTATCCAGAGCTCAAAAGAAGAAAAGATCACAGAACCTGGCTCAGAAAGAATCCTTGGTAAGAAAGCATAAGAAAGTGGAAGATGCTCCAAAGAAGATTATGAAAAAGGAAGAGAAGACATTGGAGTCTAAATCCAAGAAGGGTGATGCATCCAGAAGGACCACCAGGAAGAAATGCTTCTACTGTGGAAAGAAAGGGCATACCATGGATCTTTGTAAACAAGCCATGGAAATCAATAGAAGCAGACTGGACTCAAAAGGACAATCAATCCAGAAGAAGCAGAAGGGATTGATTGAAAATAAGTTGCCTAATAAAGGTAGCTTAACCGCATCAAAAGACCCATGTGGAATATCCAGAACTGAGGCCACACTTCCAAGTGACTTACTAGTCATATGGCCAAATCAGTTGCAACTTGCCAAAGATCTACAAAGAGCTGAAGATGAAGTTCTGGCAATTGCTAAGGCAAAAGGGAAGAAGAAGATTTCACATGAAGATGTATTGAGATCCACACCAGCACAAACATCATTGAAGATCAAATGTGCAAGTGTGAAGAATGGTGAAAATGGGACATCTCGGTTGAGAGAATCTTCTCAACCTTGTTGTTCACATTGATGAACCAAGGAGGTTCCATCTTATTCCCTAATCACTTTTATTTACATGTGCTAACATTACAGGGAATTGAAGATGATTATCATTCTCAACTGGAGGATGGTTTGGACAGAATGGAGTGCACCCCTTGAGGGGAGCCAATCTGAAGAAGATGGGATTCTGAGATTTAATACCATCTTGAGAAAAGTGAAGGTATTCCAATCATACTTTCATCCCTTGTTTCTAAATTGTATTCATCATGACAATTAAGGGGGAGTATTGATTGAAGACAAATGGTTGAAAGGGGGAGCTTTATCTTTGCACTGAACTTTCTAATGATTTTTGTGAAGTATGTGCAGGATTTAGCAATTCATTGATATATCTGAAAAATTTCAACCCCTTGATGCCTAAGCATGATCTCACATGTACAGTGAATTTTGGACAACATTGAGTTCCTTGGTTACATCACTCTTGTTTTCTACACCGGGATAGCCCACGTAGACATAGAGTTGATCTACTAAAGGTTCTTTGCTAAAGAGAACATGTGACATCATCCCTCTCTTAGTGATTTTGAAGAAAATGCTTTTCTAAGGGAGGAAGAAATTTTTGAAAGTGAACCACACCACATCTTTGCATTTGATTGCCAATAAGGGGGAGAAAAGATTGGCACACATATTGACCCATTCATATGTGCAGAAGTAGTGTATTGACAACAAATACAAAGGGGGAGATTGAAGTGCAATGTATTGCATTTGTTGTCAATAAGGCATGATGTTGTCATAAGATGAATGGATGTCAAGGAATGTCAAGATGTGAATGACAAAGGATGTGATGGTGTTGGTGAGGAATGGAGAATGGCCATGGTACTAAGATGCATGTCACTTAGGAGAATCACTAAGTGACATAGGATGTTGTGGTTGAAACATTCTCTGTGGATATCAGACGATTATAGAACTGATCTTAATTTTTCAATACTTGTATCAAGATGATACTAAGTTACACCACTTGAAGAATGGATGATGATGGAGCATCATCATTATATCTGACAATTGTTGAGCTGCTCTTTAAGTTCAAAGAACTTGTATCACCTGGATACAATGTCACAACATTGTTTGAAGACCATGCATTGTATTGACAATGCATGAGGAGATGAAGATGATCCATCCACAACTACTGAGTGGATGAAGTGGATTAAAGATGTCCATGCACTATCTCCTAGTGCATGTGAATCTGAAGGAGATCCAACTTGATCTCTGATTAGATCAACGAAGAACATTGAAGAAGTTATGTGATTCAGGAATTTCGGTTGAAGATGAAAAACCTTCGGGAATTCCACCTCCTAAGACTAGAATATATGTTAAGGAGGATGGAGGAATTCTAATGAAGAAGTAGAGTTGATGAAGAAGAATGGATTAGAGGAAGAAGTGGCATTTGGCATTTTCACTTGGTTACTTTGTTTTTATACAAAGTCCTAAGTGTTTTACTTAGCAAAAAAGAAGCCACCAAGGGCCAACCTTAAGGGTTCAACCCCAAGGCACTTGTGGGGCTCGAGGTCGCCACGCCCAAGGGGGATCCCATGGGGCCAGCCCGAGAGGCCGGGGCCGTGTATAAGCCCCGGGCGACGTAGGGGAGTGTCAAGCCCTGCGCATCGTGAGCGCGAGGAGTGATCCCGAGGATGCATAGTGGGCGCTAGTGGCGCGCCCGAGTGGCAGGGGTGGGCGCAAGAGCGCGCCCGCAGAGAGAACCCGGTGCGGGGCGGCACCGGGAGGGGAGAAGTTCAACCGAGGAGTAGAGGAGAGCGCTTGGGTGATAAACCACAGAAAAACCGGGATCCGTTTCGATGTGGGACGCGGGATTTTTCCGCAGAGCGAATCCTGGTCGTCCGTCTCATCGCGCGCTCGATCTGGACCGCTCATCGCATCCCGGCCGCGATGATCTGATCGCGGCCATCCAAAGTTCAGTAAATGCCTGATCTGACAGCTGCCGCATCATCCCCTTCCTCGAGCTTGGCCGAGGCACCTCCCGCAAAGCCGCCGATGAACCAGAGGCTACCCGAGGCCGGATTTCGAGTTCCCGGCCACCTCTGAAGGAGCTAAGGCGTCCATCCGGTTCGTCTGGCCACACTGAACACAACCATGCAATAAAATATGCATGCACATGATGAATGGAGGATTTTGGACTTCAGCCGAGGAAAACGGAGTTGCCGAGGCTTCTTGTGTTCGTGCTATGCATGGACAAGTATTAAAGAGGCCATGCATGCGTTCGAAAATGCATGCACGTGAAGGAGGAAAATAAAAATGCAACCTGCGTTGAACAGAGGATAAAAATAAAGATTTGAAAAATCTTGAAGATCCGAAATCTTCGGGATCTCACGCGGATGGGCCGAAGAATTCCTTGCCTATAAAAGGAACACCCGAGGCTCTCAAAAAGCTGGCTGAATATTTGAAGAGTGTCCAGCGAGCACCCTGTGCTTTGCGAAGCTTTGAGCCCCGCGCATCCCACTTGCGCGGCAGTTTGTTCTGGAGCCACCCGAGGCTTCGAAGGAGTCCCCTGTGTGCCTCACTTGCGCATCAGGAAGAGCTCTCTTTGCCCGCATACTTGCGCGGCAGGAGTAGCTTGTGCGCCCGAGGTGCTCTTGCACTCTTGAGGCTTGCATGACCCGAGGCCGCATCACTTGCGCACCCCGCGGTTGGTTGAGCCTTGCACGGCTGCCCCTTGCAAAGACCTTGCGCGCCACTTTGTGATTTATTGGACTTGCACGGCTTGCACCTAGCGCGCCTCTTTTGTGGGCAGTGGGTGTGCACTAAAGAAGACCCGAGGCCATACCATATTTTTGTGTGCATACTTGTAGAAGAGGGCCAAGGCTTAGTTCCTTTGTGTGCTAAGAGAAGACCACACTCATTTTTGTGTGCAATTGAAGAAGAGGCCATGTGTGTGCAAGAAGTGAAGTGAAGGTCAAGACTTGCCACTTGTGTTTGCAAATTGAATAATGAAAATGTGTGTGCAAACAAAACAATAAGGCCGGAGCCTAGTGTGTGCACTAAAAGTGTATACATATTAGAAGAAGAAGAAGAAGAAGTTCCACACTACTGTAAAACACACGTCTAAGTGTGTGAACAATTTGAATATAGTGTGTGAAGATTGTGGAGAAGGTGTGTGTGCTATAATTGATTACACCCCTTGTGGGTTTATTGCACCAAGAGAAGAAGAAGGGGAGTGCATGCTTACATGCATGCACGTGCGCACGTGAACAAAGCTAAATCAGGCTGTGTGCATTTGAGAAGTCCAGGAACAACAGTTCTTGAAGAAATTGAGAAGCCATGCAATCAGTGCATGAGGAAGCAGAGATACCATGCACTCAGTGCATGAAGTTGATGTGAAGTGAGACTGGACCAGACTGAAGTTAAAGATACCAGTTGTCTGAGTATTCAGTAGTTGAGGAGAGAAACCAGGTCATCCTTAGAAGAAGGTGATAAAGCCTGAGCAAGACGAGAAGACCTGTTCATCACAAGTGAGCAGAGGTACAGAGCAAGGCCAGCAGTCTTTATCCCAGACTGCTGAAGATACTTGAAGAAGCTTAAAGTGAAGAAGAGCTACTCGTGCGACTCGAGGAGCCAATAGAAGACCCTGTGGGACTCAGGGAGAAGAAGTCTTTAGTGGGATTCTGGAGCAGGCTAGTGGGACTCTGGTAACATTGTGGGACGTAGTATAAAGACCCTCCTGTGGGACTCAGGAGAGATACAGTGGGATGCTGTATCGACCATTGTAATTCTAACAAGTTATAATGGAGAAACCATGTTGGGGCGTATAACCAACATGGCAAGGACGTAGGCCTTTGGTGCCGAACCTTGTAAATCCTTGTGTCCTATGCCTTTACATTTACTGCATCATTCAAGGAAAGGCTGAGAGATACAAGAAGAGTGGATCGAGGCCTTAACAAGCCATAGAGGTTTAATTGATTAAGAATCAATTAGTAAAAAGTTTTAAAGGATCACTGATTCACCCCTCCCCCTCTCAGTGATTCACACTGATCTGGGCACTTCAATATTTTTATGTCTTCCTTATGCTTCTGTATTTTTCATTTATGTAACACCTTCATGGCTTCCATTATGGGTATACGCGATATCTACATTTTAGGAAGTGCGGACTACTGCCCCCTCAAAGTGATTTGATTCGTTAATGCCATATGTGGGACAAATAAAGGATGGATTTAAAGTTATTATATATGATTTTTGTTACATATAAATGATGAATATAATTCTGGAATTAAAATATACATACCTCTCATTTGGTTTTAATTCCATTAATATGACAAAGAAATGATAGTAGCGTTCATGCATACGTACGGCTTACCGTCTCCATGAACGGTGCATTTCATTTCTTACCTCTAAATGATTATGTAATATTATAAATACATGTATATGCTGGATATATATGATATATATGATATCCAAATCATGAATATCATTATGGATATAATGAACCTTTGACCACACGAACAACATGTAATTGTAAGAAGTTCACTTTTGACTGAAGTACCAAATATCGACAAACGACCGTTATCAACTTAAATGACTACATAATGTTCATAACATGGTAATAAGTGATATAAAAGGAATAATGAACTAGAAAAAGGTTCTTAATCAAGTAGAAATTAACTCAAGTTTATTATTCAGGACATTAAAGAACGATCGAGTCAAGTGGGACCCGAGGTAAGGGACTTCGTCTCAATCTCCTTTCATTGAGGAATATTTTTGTTTTATACACAACTTTAATTAATACGGTGTATAAACCCCTTTGAATTTTATTTTTATTAAAAAGGAGTCTTTTTATACTAATCATTTTACTAAACGACAAAAGGGAATATTTTTGTCGTACGTATGCGGCGACAACGACTTCTCCGCTGCTGCGAGTATTATTTGGTCTTTGGCTTTCTCATCAAAAAGTAATGTTTTTTAAAATGAAATAAATACCTTATACTCTTTTATGTATTTTGGTACTGAAAATGGTTTTTATAATGGATTTTTTATGTCAATATATTTATGTGATATATTGTGATCAAAGTGTGGAAATGTTTTCATTCCATTATATTTGTTTTATGTTTTATGATTTTATATTGGTACTTGGACATTTTACGGGTGGTTACGTGATAAAAAATATAACGAGTGGTTCCATGAATACCAAGATGGGTGGTTACGTTATATCCTCCAATGCATTGGGTATGGAAGTCGGCCGTATGGCTATTCCATTAGGTGATATGTGTGGAAGTCGACCGTATGTTTATTCAATTTAAGTATGTTTATGTCCCAAGTTACCTTTATATGTTATGTGATCTTTATATGGGATTTATGGTAATATTTTGGTTAAAAAAGGTCAAGTAATGATCTTTTATTCAGTGAAGAGTTTTTACTACTTCATAAAGGTGAAAAGTATTACTTTGATAAAGTATAGATGATTTACTTTTTGTTTTGATAAACTAATAATTTTCATTCTTTGTGTATCCCTTACTGAGCTTTTTATGCTCACCCCAAGTTTTTTTGAAATGTTTTTCACATGACTTAATGTGTAATAGGGTCAAGGATGAGATCAAGGGAAAGTCATGCTATATAAAACATGGAACTAGACATGTTTCTTTTTAAGAGTTTTTTATTCTATGGAAACTTAGTTGAAGTGTCTACTTTGTAATCTTTTGAGATGTAATAGTTATGTTCTAATTCTCTAAAACTCTAAACCTGAAAAGATTCTCAATGTGAATTATTCATTTAATTCAATATTAAGTAAGGTTTAAGGCTGGGGCCTTATATTTTCTTTCAAATCTTGAACCCAAAAATATTAATGATGCTATCAATGATGCATTTCGGGTGACAGATATGCAAGAAGAATTAAATCAATTTGAAAGAAACAAAGTCAGGGATCTAGTTGAAAGACCTAAGGAAACTTTGACAATAGGCACCAAATGGATTTTTAGGCACAAAGTTGATGAGTCTGGAAATATAGTTAGTAAAAAAGATAGGTTAGTTTCACAAGGATACAGTCAAGAGGAAGGAATAGAATATGAGGAGACCTTTGCACCTATAGCTAGGTTAGATTCCATTTGGATACTACTTGCTTATCCAGCTCAGCTTAATTTTAAACTCTATCAAAGGGATGTTAAAAGTGATTTTCTAAATAGTTGCATAGTTGAGGATGTGTTGGTTGAACAACCCCCTAGTTTTACGAATCCATATTTTCCAAATCATGTTTTTAAACTTTCAAAAGATTTATATGGTTTAAAGAAAGCTCCAAGAGCTTTGTATGATAGGCTTATCCCTTTTCTTATTTCAAAAAGTTTTACTAAAGGAATAGTTGATCCTACTCTCTTTATTAAAAGAATTTCCAAAGATGTTTGGATAGTACAAATTTATGTAGTTGATATAATTTTTGAATGTTCTAAAAATTATTTATGTACTAATTTTTCAAAAATAATGCAAAATTATTTTGAAATGAGTTTAATGGGAGAACATAAATTTTTACTTGGATTTCATATTTTTCAAAATAAAGATGGTATTGTTTTAAATCAAAGTAAAAATGTTAAGTATCTTTTAAAACGTTTTAGTTTGGATGATATTAAAGGTAGTGATACACCTATGAGTACCACTTGTAAGTTGGATGTAGTTGAATCTGGAAAACCAGTGTATCAAACCAACTACAAAGGTATGATAGGGAGTCTGCTCTACATTATAGCTAGCAGAATTGACATTATCTTCAGTGTATTCATGTGTGATCGCTTTCAAGCTAATCCCAAAGAATATTATTTAAATTTTGTCAAAAAGGATTTTCAAATATCTCAAATATACTCCCAACTTAGGACTATTTTTTCAAAAAAGAAAATCATTTGATCTGATATGTCATTCTGATGATGAATTTTCTTTTTTCAAGTTAGATTGAAAATGCACCTCTGGAACATGTCATTTTTTTAGGCAAGTCACTAGTATCATGGTGTAGTAAGAAATATAATTCTATTGAATTATCTACTACTGAAGCTGAATATATAGCTACTGTTAGTTGTTGTGCTCAAATTCCGTGGATGAAACACACTTTACTAGACTATGAATATCAATTCATACATGTCTCTATAAACTGTGACAACATAAGTTCTATTAACATTTCTAAAAATACAGTATATCATGATAGGAAAAAACATTTTGATGTAAGACATCACTTGGTGAGAGTTCATTATGAAATATGTGACATCACTCTTGACTTCATTGGAACTGAACATCAATTGGATGATATATTCACAAACCCTTTGAATTCGGAGAGGTCGAACTACATCAAACATGAATTAGGGATGATTAATTTCAGTATAGGGATCCTCATTATTGAACCTCACTGTTAGAACCCCACCGTTGATCCTCGCTATTAAAACCTCACCATTGAACCTCACTGTTAGAACCTCACCGTTGAACCTCACTATTAGAACCTCACCGTTGAACCACACTATTAGAACCTCACCGTTGGGTACCTCACTGTTGGACTTTACCATTACTTTATATTTTATGAGGGAATTTGAACCATTTTATTAGTATTGTTTTTACTAATTTTCTTTCAATCCCTAAATGATAAAATTAGATCACATACACATTTCGATTCACTCTCTTCCTCACTCTCTAATCCATGATCCCAAAATCCTTAAATCCTAACTTTCCACTGAACCCTCAAACCACTTCGAACCTCAATGTCAAGAGTCAAGCAAACTTCGACTGATGATGTAGATGCGCCAATGCCCAAGAGACCCCGAGCCAAGTTCTGTGGTGGTAGTAATATATCAACAGAGTCTATTTACCCGCATCTGTAAAAGAAGACAATTGTAGTTGAAAACGAGTTAAGCGAAGATTAGTTTCTCTCGAGAAAATCCTTAGTGCAGGAGGCACTAAAGGCTCAAGGTTGGGTGGGGTGATTTTCTAACAATAATGAGCCATATTAACCGATTATATTCAATGAATTCTATGATTATATGAAATTCGAGAAGACAGGTGATGAGAACCGACTGTTGTCAAGAGTAAATAGAACTGAGGTAATATTTTCATCTACAGAATGGGCTGAATGTCTAAGGGTACCTCATGAGGGTATATGTGACTACTTCTCTGGAGTGGTTCCTCCAGATAGTGAGATTTTTGGATATGAGAATGCTTTGGAAGAATTGATAGAAAATGGGACCTCAAGGAAGAATATTTCTACTGAAATGAATGGAGAGGATAGACTCTTGTTCAAGTTTATCCAACATGTGATAAGTCCCAGGAGAGGGAAATTGTTGTGTTGAAGTATCAGGACATATACTTATTTTATTTATTGAATCATGGACATAAGATCAACATGTGTTGGTTGCTGATGGATCAGTTGGAATACATGACTAAGCGTAGTTCTAAATCAAATGCTCTATTTCATGCCAAACAGATTTCTGTGATGCTGAAGGCTAAGGGCATTGTTGGAGATAAAGAGAAAAAAATTGTAGCAAAGAATAATTTTCATATCTCCAAAATAATCAGCAAGTTCATGAAGATTAGCTGGAATCCATAGAGAATAGAATGGGTAAAAGATGAAGAGAATCTTTATGAGAAGTTTGATCTTGTAAATAATTATTCTAGGCTAAAGTATAAGAGGGTTCCAGGTCTGAAGCCTGATGAGGCCGAACCTGTATATTCTGATGATGAAGTAGAGGAGGCAATAGAACATGAGAAAGAAGGTACTCCTATAAATGATTGGAGTGATCCTAATCTACCAGCCAATCCTCTAGTTGGAATGATAGATTCTGGAGATCATAGTCCTTCAAGAGAGTTACCGAGGAGAGAATATATCCAAAGGGTAAATCAGGTTGAAGAAACTAGTGAAGAAGAGTATGATGAGGCTCATATCACCATTAGAGATACCTCAGAAGCGGAAGAAGTTGATGAATCTAGTCATTCTGACCATGAGGAACATGAGGATGCTACTGATAAGGATAGTGAGAGAGAGGAACTCAGTTTGAGTCCTCTTATAGGAGTCACTGAAAGAGTAGTGAGTGAACAGGAAGAATAAGTTGTATCTACTTCCCTTTCTATGGAAACTATGGATGAATCAGTCAAGGCAGTAGCTCACCATACTAGTGAGTTAGTTGATCAAGCAGCAACAACTACATAGGTTTCAGGGCTGAAATAAGCAGAAATATTATCCCATGTGGTAGCTCTAATTGAGGGGGAGAGTCCTATTTCCAAAGGATCAATATCTATTGTGCATGAAATTGAATGCTAGATTGAGGACCCTGGGTTTCTAATGTTGGTACTATATTATGATGACTCAAAATATGAATGGCCCAACAAAAGTCCTTCAGTTCCAAATCTCATTTTCGTACCCCTAGAAAACTCTTTCCCTCAAGACCATGTCAGAAAGGCAGACCTTGAATCCTTGAAATCTGACCTGTAGAGAATGTCTAAGGATAGGTCGTCTGATATGGAAAAGGCTGTTTCTCTAGTTCAGGAGCATTTGGCTTCTGAGTTAGCCAAAATACACTCCAGTATTCATTCTGAACTGCTTCAGGAAGTATGGAAGGGTCAGAGTCAAATGAGTGAGTTGTCAGAATCTGTGGTGGTTCTGAAACAATCAGTGGTGAGCTTGAATTCCCTTCTAACCTCTAGAGTTTAGGTGGACATGGGTATTAAATATGTCAAAAGTGTAGTGCATCAGTTGGTAACTATGTTTGTGGATTTTAAGAAGTCCATGGAAACCCATGTGAAAGGTCAAGATGATGATGTGAAGAGGTTAATCAGTGGTATAACTAAATCCTTTAATGAGGCAATAGCTCTCTCTCTAGCACCTCTATGTGCATCTGCATCCGCTTCAACCTCTCCTCCAGTTGACATTGAATCTTTCAGATCCATTGTTAGAGAAGAAGTGACAAAGATCTCTGGTGCTAGTACTTCAAACTCTCAGGTCATTTATATTACCAGAGACATTCATACCCTTGTGGGAAATTATTTAAGGAAATATTATCAAGACTAGATGTCCATCAAGTAACAAGTTGACTTTTATTAAAAAAAATGGTATACACTAAGCCTCATATGGATGTCCACTTCATGTAGCGGTGGGAGAACTTGAGGATTCCACCTGTCACTCAGGCATTTATGGATCAACTGAGCAATCTTCGGGGGCTGACTCCTGCCTTGGAGAAATTTATGGAAAATAATGATGAATTTATCTCAGCCATGGAGAGAGGTGGAATCATCATCATGGACATCAGAAATCTTCTATTACCCTTCCTCCATGTGGAATGTACACCCATTTTTGTTCCTCCAGCATTACCTTATGCCTCCACTGCCTCTGCCTCGGCTAGTGCTTCTCCTATGATGTCTCCTTCTCAAGCCATCAGAAGGTTGACTCAGATGATTGCTCAGAGAGTCACTCCCTCTAGAGACACTGATGCTTCTGTTGCAGCTTCTCCTATCATCCTTGATGCTATCCCTAAGCCTCAGTCTCTTCAACCACCTGCAGACCCTACCACTTCTTCTTCCAAAGGGAAGGATTCATTACCTATTTCTGATGTGGATTGAGTGTGGTTGTATCTTTTTATGGGGTTTTATAATTTTCTTTGAATCATGTAATAATCTTTCTTTAATACAAATATTCTCTTTTTTCTCTTATTGTATTTATTTTTTCAAATCACAAAGGGGGAGAAAATACAACACATGTAAAACAAAAGTAATTAAATATCCATATCACATTAATCCCTGCTATTGCATGTGTGATAGGCTTATCTGTAACACCTATTTATTCTATCAACTTATCTCTGATTTTCATTATATATGATAATCTTATAATTATACTAATGTTTAATGGAAAATTTTGTTATTATCGAAAAGGGGGATATTGTTGGATTCACCTATTTTGTTAATCCCAAATCATGTTTAATTTTATAATAGGTTAGTTGTTTAACAGTCTATTTCAATCTATTTTTATCTCATGACTTTGCTAAAATCAGTTTATAGTATAAAAAGTCTCTAAGTCAGAGGTTACTACTGAAGGTTACTGGTCACCATTGAAGACCTTACTGATGAAGGTTACCGTTATAAAAGCTATAGTTTTAATGTTACTATATGAAGTCACCAGTAAAAGGTCACTATTGTAAATCCTAGCGTTGAAGTACATACCGAAGCATACAGATGCTGAGTCAATGTGATAGGTCACTGTTGTGATAAGGTTACTGCTACAAGGAGTTTCTGTTAAAAGTCCACTGTCATACTAATTACTGGAAGTCTACAGTTAAGTAGTCTACCATTGGTGAAGCCTACCATTGGACAAGTCTACCATTGTTCATGTCTACAGTTAGTGAAGTCTACCATTGGTGAAGTATACCATTGGTGAAGTCTACCATTGAAAAAGACTACAGTTAGTGAAGTCTACCATTGGTGAAGTATACCATTGGGGAAGTCTACTGTTGGACAATTCTATAGTTCGTGAAGTCTTCCATTAGTGAAGTCTACCATTGTACAAGCCTACCGTTGACGAAGCCTACCATTGGATACACCTACTGTTATAAGTCTACTGTTGTTTAAGATTGCTACTGAAGATGCTACCGATTGACAAGGTACTGTTACGAGTATACTGATAACATATTCAATACTTTATCCATTTTATTAATATATTCATAACGGTCATATTTTATTGATTTCATGCATTTGATATTAATTAATATTGTTTGTAGACATATCAGAAGACCATATCAAGATAGTATGAGTTATGAGAAAGATTTAACATTATGTACTAACTCCTTTTGTCAGACCTCAAATATGAAAGAAAAAAATACTGAGAAAAAAAAAACAGTTTTTTAGAGGCACAGAGAAAAGAAAAGGATAGTAGAGAAGGTAAATGCATTACTGAAGAACAAGAAGAAGAACACTCCAGTGCATATACTGAAAATCCAATAGCTTCATGAAGATCCTTTTGAAGAACATATTGAAGGCTATACTGTGGCGGTTAAAAGAACCCTTGTATCAATAAGTTGAACATCTCAGTACCTAGAAGCCAGTACTTGAAAGTTGTGACACTCTGTTTTTGGAGGTAACTTGCAGAGAAGAACAAAACCATCATTTTATCAAATCCCAGAAGTCCAGAGTTGATATTCAAACACATATAGCATTATAAACTCCATCCTAATTTTTCTAGCTCTACTGTGTTCCTTATTTTACATTTTTGAGTAGTGTTTGTTACACACACATTGTCTCCTGTGCTTTAACTGGGGGACACTGAAAATTTCCACTAAAAACTCTCCCATCTTTGTTTCCCACGCATAACTGTGGAAGAATCCTTGTGTGGCTTGGTTTCTTGTTTTCCCATGTAGAACAGTGGTAGAGGTTGTAGAACCCAGACAGTTTGTAAAAACTATTGCAAACCCCGATACAGTTTGTGTATCAAGTTTATTTATACAAACTGCTTGGTGGGAGGTGATCACGAAGTGAAGAGGATTAGGTCTCGGCTTAAGACCGAACCTCTTGTGTATATTTTTGTGGTAATCCTGACATACTCTATTTTATTTTATCCACAACATATATTTTTCAAAGACAGAAAACCATTTTTACATTCACTCTGATAGTTAGTTTTGGTTAGTGTGTATATATATGCTTAATTTAGTAAACCTCTTTCAAAAGTTGAATTAGTGATTTCATTGATTCAACTGAAGACTAATAAAAATTAGAGAAACTTGTTGAGAAATTAGACATTTATATCTCCACTACCTTAATTTACTAGGCTATTTTGAATTGGAGGATTTTTATCATAAAGTTTTTAACAGAAATTTTAATTGGAACTCAATTCACCCCCCTCTTGTGTATCCACTCTGACCAACAATTATAATATTTATATTCACTTAATTTCACATGATAAATATAATATATATAAAAAATGTTTTTTTTAGGTTATTTTAATAATAAAATGGTCATGTTATTATTATCAATAGTGAGGTTACAATTCGAATTCTAACAATAATATTTTAATGATAGTATTACTTCATATTAATACCACTTAATTAATTTTCTAAATTTTCACTAAAACTCCTCCCATAGTTATATATTTTCATTTTCTAATATGTTTAGTGTTTTAAAAATATTTGTTTCTTTTTTATACTATTTTTTTGGGAGATATGATTTTAAAATATTAGGGCGATCTATATTTTATCACTGTAATTTCTCTAATTTCTATTTTCCCTGGTAATAATTGGAATTTTAATGGGTTTATTCTTTGACTAATGTAATGATTTTCATTAATGAAATGATATGTTGTTGGTTTTTAAATATTTTTTGTATACATAATATTATATATTGTAATATAATACTCATTTATTTCAAGAAAAAATATCATTTATAAACTCAATGTTGTAGCACTTTTTATCATGGAATGGGGTATTATAGAATTATATTGGAGGAGATCCTTTTCATGAGTGAATTAAATAAGGTGGTGTGAAATCAATATGATTATTTACACCTTGGAATGGAGATATAAAAAATCTAGTGTGTTAAAAAAACCTAATTCTTATTCAGATTTTAAATTAGGGAATGTCATGTTTGTATTTATGTCACTAAAATCTATTTTTAACCACTATATATCCACTCCAGTATAAATAGTTGAATGTGTGAATGTGAAATGACCTGATAAATGATGGTCCCTAATTTAAATGGTTATCTAATCAGTGTTTACCTTTAGATGAGGTTATAAAATTTTTTACTCCTTTTTAGGCTGATCCGCCGACACCTCCACCTCCCTCGATTGGTGGGGTTTGGGGTGTGGGGCCTAGCGCGCGGCCTGGCCTTCCTTCAGGGATGTTCTCTGCCGATTGTTTCCGACCTCCAGGTTCTCGCGGTTTCCCGCTGTTCCTCTCGATCCGGTTTTTTCTTCAGATGGAGGCTGCCCTGTTCTCTCATCATCCGTCTCTGCATTTGATGAAGCCTCTGATCAGCTGAAGTGGAATCTATTAGCGAGATTCATCTTTGAAAAACCTCCCTTTTCCGTGTTCCATGAGCATGTGGGTTCCTGGGATCTTGATTGTCGGGCCAAGGTGTCTGTGCTGAATCGAAAAGCTTTCTGCATTATTCTGGCTTCGGAGGAGGACTTTGTCAAGGCCTTTTGCTCAAGCTCCCATTTTTTCGGACGATGGCGCTACTGTTTGTTTGGATGGTCAATGGAGACGCATCTTGGTCAGGATTCCTCCAAAGCTGCGGTCTGGATCTCCCTTCCATGACTCCCGCTCCCCTTCGAGAATATATCTTTTTTGCGGGGGATTGGGGGTTTTCTTGGGTTTTTCTTTGTGCCGACAATCGTACCCTTCATCTTGAGGAGGACGTGGAGGCTCAGATCTGTTTTGAAATGGACCTTGCCCTCCCTCTCCCTCCTCGTATCATTCTTTGGGTGGTAGGCCGGAAGGACTGGTCTCAGGTGTTGGTGTACCCCGTGCCTCCCCGCTTCTGCTCGCACTGCAAGCTCCAATGGCACTCACTGTTGAACTGTCGTAAAAGTCATTCTAGCCATTTTGACTGGGCTCCGGAGTAGGCACCGAGGTGCGATGCGTTCCCCACTTCTCAGAAGGGAGGCATATCCCTATTGGTCCGTAATGGCACAAGGGAATGATCCAAGGGGAAGATGGTGACTGCTACTACCTCTCCACTGCCGGGGTCCTGCACGATGGACAAGGAGGCTTTACAACCAAAAATGGCATGTTCTCCTTACACGACATTAGTGCCTTTTGTTTCTTCTTGGGTTAGCACGTCTTGCTCCTTAGATCATAACCCCGGTGCCATATCTCCTGGTCCCCTCTTCGAGATGCAATCCTTCGGTAGTTGTGGAGCCTGAGGTCCCTAGTATGCTGGTCCAAGAAGCATTAGGAGGTGTACCTAATCATTGTCAAAACGGTCTGGTCTCGGTGGAGGAAGGGATGGCAGACCACCCATGCTTGGCGCGGATTTCTCCTCCACGAATGGACAGTCTATCATAGTGGGAGCAGAATAATGCTGTGGTCGAGTTCAATGGGTGTCAAAATGAAGAAGGGTCTGTGTTCACAGGCTCCTCATGTTCATCTTCATCCCAAGCACGTAATGTGTCCCCGAGAATTTTTTTCCACTCAGACCGGCGTTCACCAGCAGCGGGGGTCTCATCTGTGCGGGAGGGAGTATGCACCAGATCATAGTCTAAGATTAAGGCTATTGTAGTGATTTCTCCATTGCAGTAGGGCCATTTGTTGGAGGCCAAAGCCGGACGCAGCCCCTGTCAATGATCTCGATCCTCTTGTGGAATGCCAGGGGTCTCAGAGCCAGGGTTAAGACAGACTTCTTATCCAAAGAGCTCTAGAATAATTCTGTCTCTCTTGTTGTAGTCCTGGAACCGAAGCAATGATCTGACAAAATTGAATATTTTGCTCGTAGAATGAGGGTGCATCACCAGATGCATGCCAACCCATAAAATTGGAACATTTGGCTTTTTTGGAAACAAAATCTCACTATCGATCTAATTGAATCCTCAGACCAGTTCATTACTGCAAAGGTTACCTCAGGACCACATTGTTTTTCCCCCTTCATTTATGACAAATGTGACATGCAGGCCCGCAAAACTCTCTGGAGTGATCTGGATGCTTTTGATCGAGGGACTTGTTCATGGTTTCTGGGGGGAGACTTTAACATTCACTACTACAAAAACGGGCAAGCAAAGCGCTACCTTTATCAGCGCTAATCAAAAAGCGCTGATAAAGGATAATCTTTATCAGCGCTATTTAAAAGCGCTGATAAATGGATGATTTATCAGCGCTTTTCTAGCGTTGATAAAGGAAAGGTTTTAACAGCGATTTTCTAGCGCTGTTAAAACCTGTCTCCGATTTTATTAAAAGGAGGCCGACAGTCTCCTCTTTTTTATCGTGCCCTAAACTCTCGCGGGACTGTACCCTTGCGACTGCTTCCTCCCCCCGATCTTTCCTTTGCCGGACCTTCGCCGTACTCCTTCTCCTTCTTCTCGACCCTCTTCCGTGGATCTTCCTCCCTTCCGAACCCTACTCCTCCTCTTCAACGGTTGGCGGCTCCTCCCGTGCACCCCTACTCCGGCGGTCGCGTCTTCCAGGCAGCGCAGAAGGCTCCCTCACCTCTTTGGACTTCCGATTTCTTCACCCAAGGTATGTGGATGCCCTAAATATTGTTTTGCAGTGTAGGTTTTTATGTGGTTGTCATTTATTTGTCGCCTCTGCTTCCCCTCCTCCCTCTTTTCAGACTGAATCAATGTTATTCACTGTACTCCTGGTGATGATTTTTTTTGCATATGTTTTCGCTTATTCGTTCTTCAAATCTGCTACTACTGTGTGTTTTTTTGATTTGATTTTCCTTATGTTAGTAATGTTTATTTCTACTGCATCATGAATTTACTCCACTTTAACTTCAATTGGTTCTGTTACTGGTGTTGATAGTGAGTCACATTAGGGGGGGCTGGTTTGCAGGGGGTGTGAGGGGGGGCTGGTGTGTGCAGGGGTACGGGATGGGTAGGTTTGGTGTGTGCAGGCAGGGGGGAGAGGGGGTTGACGTGTGTAGGGGGGAGGCTGGGTTTGGTGTGTGCAGACAGGGGGGGAGAGATAGGCTGGGTTGGTTTAGTGTGTGCAGGCAGGGGGAGAGAGGACAAGATGGTTTGCAAGAGGGAGTGGGTAGGGGGCATGAGGGGGGGGGGGTTGGTGGTGCTGCTGGAGGGGGATGGGTCTGGCGTGCTGGTGGGGGGGGGGCTGGCTGTAACGACCCGAAATTTTGAATAAATCTTGTTTCCTAATTTCATGTGTTATTTTTTATACTAAAAAAAATGTTTTATTTGATAAACATGATTATAAATAAAATGAGACCATTGGTTTTTGAGTGTTATATGACCATCGGTCAATATGACCACCGTGAACAAAATGTTTTGATTATTGTCTCTAAATTTAAGTAATCTTGGTTAATTATTATAGAAAGAAGATTTGATGGCCACACCTAGTAGCCTTGGGCCGATCGAAGCCCATCTAACAGAGATTGGGAAGGAGGTAGCACCATTGGGCTTTGCTCTGGACCAAATCCAAGCCGAACTTCATCATGTGAAGCTAGAACGGAATCGCCTTCGCGAGAAGTTCAAACTGATAGAAATTACTACTCGGAAAATGTTGACTGAGCCGCCCCAAAATTCTATCACCCTAGCACACCTTACTCTTAGGTCCTATGCTGGTATTATAAGGGGTTATGTAACGAGACCGTAATTGCCTTGTGTAATCCTTTTTTTAAATAAAAATTTGGATTTCTTCTTATGATGATGTTTATGAATTTTCAAATGACCGGATAAATAATGTATGCATATTTTTGATGAATTTTAGAAAAAGGATATTTTAAAAATGGTTGTGTAAACCTTAAATAATTAAAAATGTGTAATGATTTTCGAAAAATGGTCTTCTACAATTATGTTCAGTACGAAATTTAGAGTCTAATAAGATCAACTTGATTTTTGATGAATAGTAAATTATGAATAGTGATTTTATGATTAGGATTAGTAATATGACCAAATGGATTACTAATCTCACTTAAAGAATGTTTTAAAATATTCTAGGCACCTTGATTAAGTAATGTGATTCAATAAAATAGTTAAATAATGGTTTCATTAATTATTATTCAAGTATTAGTTTTTTTTCGGGTGAATAGTTTTTTTTAATTAAAAATTTAATTAAAAATAATTAGAAAATTATTTTTATAAAAATGACTTCATTTTTGAACTCAGAGCATCGATATTATGTTATGGTAATTTTTGGGGATTTTTCTGAAAAATGTGAATTTTCGATGAATAGTGTTTTTATTTAAAAATTAAATTAAAAATATTTGGAAAATTATTTTTATAAAATGGATTTCATTTTTGAAATCAGAGCATTGATATTTGGTTAAGGTGAAATTTTGGGGTTATTCTGAGAAAGTTGAATTTTCAGTGAATAGTAAAAATACAGTTTTAGGGTTTCGGTATGTTTAATGACATCATAATGGTGTAATGATGATGTCATGAGATCTTTTGAGGGTTGGCCGGCCAAGGGTGATGAATTATTGTTTTGGGGGCCCCATGTGGCCTAACTCCATGATAAATGCCAAGGGAGATCACATGGGTTTGAGAAAAACACATGTGAGGTGTCCCTTGGCCATTAATGCTTTGTCCCCTCACTTTCCCTATAAATACCCACCCTTTCCTCCCTTAGTTTTCACTCCCAACTCTCCCCCAACGAAGTTCTGGTCTTCTTACCTTCCAAGGAGTCCTCCCAAGGTGCCCCCAAGCCCTCAAGGTCCAATCCTTTGAGTTTCAAGAGTCACGTTTTAAGGTAAGGGATCCGACCCCTCTCCTCTTTTCATGTAATCTCTTTTATGTCATTCCTTTTATGCTCCATGTTCTTATGTGAGAGGATGTTCTTTTATAATCTTCTTACTGCCCATTTCATGTTTATATGATGAGAGATCCCCTCTTACTCTCATCATTTCATTTTATGAAAGTTTAAGTGACGCCGTTAGGCTGCCGAATGTTTAAGTGATTCTTTCACCCTTCTCATTTTTCAAGTTCGATTTTCATGTCAAGTCTTTCAAGTTCCTTTTTATTATGTTGGGGTATGATCTCTATATCTATCATACTGATCTCTTATGATCATATGATGAGGGACCCTATTTGATCTTGTCAATTCTTTTTATTGAAGTTTAAGTGACGCCGTTAGGCTGCCGAATTTTCATAAGAGAAATCTAAATTTTGTCTTCCTTCCATGTTTTTCATTTCAAATGGTATGTCCTTCAAATTTCATTACCATGTCCATATATCCTTCTCATTCTGTCCCCTTACTGTTTTATGGATCATTTATGAGTGGGTGACCCATGTCCCCTCTCTTTTCAATGTTTTCTAAAACCCCGAAACATAGCCGTTATGCTGCAGAATTTTCGTCTCAAAATGCCTCTCCCTCTTTTCTCAAAATTATTTTATGTTATAAAGTGAAAACTCAAAGCTCTTATTTCTACAAGGGTATTCACATATATATCAAAATTTTCTATTTCAAATTCTGGGATTTACATACATGAGACCCACTTTCCCTTCCGTGGGTTTAAAGTGCCGTAAAGATCATGTCATTAAAGCAGTTTTTAAAATGTTATGATTATGAAATGAAACCCATTTATTTTATGCTATATGGGTTATTTATGAAATGTTTGATGATGATATATGTGGCTCACATGATAATAAAGGCAAATTTAAGAGTGCGCCCTGATAGCGCTCCAATGCATTGGGTAAAGACTTAATCTCTAGAGATGACCATTTTAACGACGCCTTGGTGAATAACCTTGGTAATTTTTAACGACACCTTGGGGATGGACCTTGGTGAAACGAAACGATTGTCAATATTAATTGTTGCAGCCACATCTTCAAGTTATGAAAAATGTTGTTTTTATTACGAAATGCCTCATGATTTATTTCTCATGCCTTAAAGTCCTTTTCATGTCCTTATTGAAGTATATCCAGTTCACATGTAAAATGTTCCTCTTGTTTCCCTTACTGGGCCTTCTGCTCACCCTTTCTTTTGATGTATGTCCCCAGGTTATGAGATGCATAATGAACATAGGATGAACTAAAGGAGAAGCCTTTCAAGTGTTTAAGAAGAATGTTTTATGTTTTTTTTATGTATTTTGTTCCTGGTTTCCAAGACACTAGACCTTAAAGATCCTCAGTTATGTGTAATGTAATGAAAGTTTATGTTATAAAATGGCGGGATGCCATACTGGCTGGTTTGTAGGGGGCAGACTGGTTTGCAAGGGGGAGGTTGGCTGGCAGGCGCAGGGGTGCAAGGAGGCTGGTGGTGCAGGGGTGCAGGGGGGGGGGGGGTCTGGTGTGCAGGCACAGGGGAGAGGGGGGCAGGCTGGTTGGTTTGCAGGGGGAGGGGGAGGCTGGTGTGTGTGTGCAGGGGGGAGGGTGCGGGGGTGCAAGGATGCTGCAGGCTGGTGTAGGGGTGCAAGGGTGCCATACAGGGGTGGATGGGTGTTGTGCAGGGGTGCAGGAGGGGGGAGGGGAGGGGGCAGGGAGTGCAGGGGGAGGGGGGCAGGGGGTGCAGGGGGAGAGGGTTGTTTTGTTGTACAGGGTACAGGAGGGGGGAGGCTGGTGTGCCTGGGGGAGGGGGACAGAGGGTGCAGGGGGTTGAAATTTTTGTGCAGGGGGGCTGAAATTTTTGTGCGGGGGGGGGGGGGGGGTCTGGGTTTTTTGTGCAGGGGTGTAGGAGGGGGGAGACTGTGCAGGGGGGAGGGGACAGGGGGAGAGGGGTGTTGTGTTGTACAGGGTACAGGAGGGGGGGGGGGCTGGTGTGCCTGGGGGAGGGGGCAGAGGGTGCAGGGGGAGGGGGCTGAAATTTTTGTGCAGGGGGGCTGGTTTTTTTGTGCAGCAGGCTGGTGCAGTGCAGGGGGTCCATCGGGTTGGGTCTAGGGGGGTTGGGTTTGAGTGGATGGTTCGGGTCTGCTGGGTTGGGATGGGTTGGATTGGTTTGGGTCGGGTTGGGTCGGGTTTACACATATAACCCGACCCAAATTGACCCGACCCTCGATGGGTTGGGTTGAGTTGGGTCCTTCGGGCATGCGACGGGTAACCCGACCCCACTGGGTCGGGTTGGGTCAGGTTGGTTGCTCCGGAAGCTTGTGACCCGACCCGACCCAACCCGAACTTTTTTGTTCGGGTCGGGCCTTGAAACACCTCCAACCCGACCCGACCCGATCCATGGACACCCCTAGTTTATATGATGCGCTATTGTGCCGTGTGGTGAACCTTCTGCATGTTAACTATAAAATGTAAAATTAATTTAGTAGATTATCATGTCTTAAATTGGTTAGTCATTGTGCACCAAACTTATTCTTTGGAGGTTGTATACCTTACTCGAATCACCCCCTTAGGGTGTGTTTCTTATAGGCCCATGACCCCTATTGATCTTTGGCTTGAAATTGAACCACCTTTGACATGTGTTGATATATCCCATTCCCATGGGTTTATTAAAGGGAATTAATGATATTTATGTGTAATGGACATACCCATGGACTACTTGATCACTTATAAATGAATTAAATAAAAGTTGAATGGTAAGGCCATGTTCCTTAACCATTTTTAAACAATGTAGTGCTATTGATTATATACCTTGGACCCTATCTTACTAATTATCAGTTATAAGACTTAAATTTATCAAATTAATTGATAAAATGCAAGGGTGATATTCTTTAGACTTGATCATAATATGATATGGATGTGATTACATCATTATTACCTTCTTTAATGAATATGATGTTTCATATTGATTATTTGGAAATTAATAGACATGAACTTCCATATTGCTTATTCGAAATTAATGGAATTAACATTCTATATTGTTTGTTTGGAATTAATGGACATGGCGTTCTGTATTGCTTATTCAGAATTAATGGACATGAAATTCCTTATTATTTATTTGGAATTAATGGACATGACGTTCCATATTTCTTATTCAAAATTAATGAACAATATGCTCCTTATGGTTTACATGGAATTAATGGACACGACATTCGTTATTGTTCATTTGTAATTAATGGACATGATGTTCCATGTTGTTTATTCAGAATTAATGGCGATGAATAAAGATTGGATGAATGCTAATCGTTTGACAATAGAGTATGAGAACAGAGTGAAAGAGTTCATCAAGTTTGCACAGTATCATGCAAAGGATCCTTCTCAACTCATTTGTCCGTGTTTACGTTGTTGTTATTCTAGACTAATTACTCCAGAGGAGTTGGAAGAACATTTGATATGTCACGGAATAGATAGGAGTTATAAATGTTGGAATAAACATGGGGAAAAAGCGAATGTAGCTATTGGCTGGAATAAAACTGCATTTTATGGATCATCAGATATGATTACAAATATGGATAATGAAGAAGACCGTATAGAGGATGTGATTACAGATATCAATGATGATGAAGATCGTATTGAGGAAATGACAAGGACAGTTGAACATAAACTCCATGATTGCCCAAAATTGTTTGAGAAGTTAAAGAGTTGTGCAAAGACGCCATTGTATGCTGGTTGCACTAAATATACTGCATTGTCAGCTGTACTGAAGTTGTATAAATTGAAAGCAGGCAACGGATGGAGTAATGTCAGTTTCACGGAACTACTTGCTCTTTTGAATGACATGCTTCCAGAAGATAATGAGCTCCCAAGACGGGCATATGAAGCTAAACAAATGCTACACTCGATGAGTATGATTTCTGAAAGAATACATGCCTGCCCGAAAAGACTGTATATTGTTTCGCAAGGAGAACAAATCACTTACAGAATGCCCAAAGTGTGGTGCTTCTCGATACAAGAAAGATGAACGTAGTCCTACAAAAGTTGTATGGTACTTTCCAATCATTCCAAGGTTTAGGCGTCTATATGGAAGTAAAGAAACTGCAAGACAATTGTCGTGGCATGCAAATAAAAGAAATAAAGATGGAAAATTACGTCACCCGGCCGACTCTCCTCAATGGAAAAGAATTGATCATGAGTATCCTGAATTTGGAAATGAGTCGAGAAACCAGCGTCTTGCGTTATCTACCGATGGAGTGAATCCTTTTGGTTTTCAAACTAGAACTCATAGTACTTGGCCTGTTATGTTGGTAAATTATAACTTGCCACCCTGGTTATGCATGAAATGGAAATTTGTTATGTTATCTTTGCTTATATCAGGACCAAAACAACCAGGTAACGATATTGATGTATATTTGGCTCCTTTGATCGATGATTTGAAGTTACTGTGGGATTCAGGTGTTATGTTGTATGATTCTTATGAAAAAGAATACTTCATGTTGAGAGCGTTGTTGTATGGGACGATAAATGATTTCCCTGCTTATGGAAATTTGTCATGCTATAGCATTAAAGGAAGTCAAGGGTGTCCTGTGTGCGAAGAAGATACAGAATCAATTAGGTTGAAACATTCATCCAAATTTGTGTTTCTAGGACATCGTAGATTTCTACCCCGTCGACATAAGTACCGATCTTGGACGACATCATTCAATGGAAGTTCAGAACAACGCAAAAAACTGTCTCCACTAACAGGTGATCAGCTGTTTGAGAAAGTAAAAGACGTGAACACTGTTTTTGGTAAACCATTTTCGAAAAACCTTACGAAAATCGGTTGGAAAAAGAGATCAATTTTTTTTGAATTACCATGCTGGAAATGTCTGTACGTCAGACATTTTCTTGATGTGATGCATGTGGAAAAAAATGTATGTGACAGTGTTATAGGAACGTTGCTAAATTCTCCTGGCAAAACAAAGGATGGAATTAAGGCAAGGTTGGACATGGTTGACATGAGAATAAGAGAAGAGTTGGCTCCCGTGAAGGGTGAAAATCGAACGTTTCTTCCTCCAGCTGCGTACACTCTTTCTAGGGATGAGAGATATCAGTTTTGCAACTTCTTCAATGATGTAAATGTTCCATAGGGATATTCATCAAATATCAAAAACATTGTGTCAATGAATGATTTGAAGTTAAAAGGTTTGAAATCACATGACTGCCATGTTTTGATGCAAGATTTAATTCCTATAGCTTTACGTTGCATTTTGCCCAAGAATGTTCGTCATACGTTAAGCAAACTTTGTTTCTTCTTCAAAGCTATATGCAGCAAAGTTTTAGACCCGGCGAAATTGCCAGCTATGGAAAAAGAAATTGTCATCATATTATGTGAATTAGAAATGTTTTTCCCGCCAACATTCTTTGATATGATGGTTCATTTGATGGTTCATTTGGTGAGAGAGGTTCGACTTTGTGGTCCTGTGCACTATAGATGGATGTACCCCGTTGAACGGTATATGAAGATTTTGAAAGGGTATGTCAAAAATCGAAGTCGGCCAGAGGGTTGTATTGTGGAGCGATATATTGTTGAGGAAGCCATTGAATTCTGTACCGAATACCTATCTGATGTGGAAAGCATTGGTCTGCCGAAATCTCGTCACACTGGACGCATTGAGGGTGAGGGAATTTCTGGAAGAGATGTTGTGACAATCAATATTACTGATCGGGAGCAGGCCCACCTTTATGTTTTGCATAACAGTTGGGAGGTTGCTCCATATATTGAAACCCACAAAGAAATTTTGAGGCAGTTGAATCCATCAAGGGCTGAAAAATGGATAGCAAATACACATAATCACCAGTTTATAGGATGGTTTCGAGACCATATTTTTAAGGAGTTAGATGAAAATCCGAATTCAATTTCAGAACGACTTCGATGGCTAGCTGCCGGACCAAGCGTGTATGTATTATCTTACAATGGTTATGTAATTAATGGTTATACATTCTATACAGATAAACATGATGAAGATAGTACCATGCAAAATAGTGGAGTAACACTTGTGGCTGAAGCGATGCATGTTTCTGGTAGTAATGATAGAAATCCAATTTTCACGAATATGTCATACTTTGGCATTATCAAAAGAATATGGGAGTTGGATTATACGACATTCCAATTGCCGATTTTTCAATGCAACTGGGTTGATAACAACAGTGGTGTTAAAATAGATGAATTGGGATTTGTGAAAGTTGATTTCAGTAAAGAAGGGTACAAAGACGAACAATTTATAATGGCATCACATGCGGTACAAGTATTTTATGTTCCAGACCCCGCAAACCGAAAGTGGTCGATTGTTCTGTTATCGTCCAAAACTACTGAAGGGTCCGATGAAAATTCAATTGAGGATGATCCTTTCAGTGGGACGTCGCAATCATTTCGCAGCGGTCCCAATGAAGACGACGTTTTGTATGTTAGAGGAGACCATAATGAAAGAATTTGGATTATCGATAGAGGTGTCAAATCCATTCAGCCTTTGAAAAAAAAAGAGTTCAATAAACAGGTTATATTTTGTTTGTAATATAAATATTGTTATCTCATGTTATTATCTTATCATTATTGCATTTATGTAATCCAACTTAAGTGTTAAACCTTTTTTGCAGATAATGACTTCTGCACGTTCTGGTGCTCCTAACCTCGAGGCTGAACAAGCCTCTCAAGCTGCTGCTGCTGCTGCTTCTGCTTCTGCTGCTGCTGCTTCTACTGCTGCTACTGCTGAACAAGCCTCTCAAGCCTCTCAAGCCTCTCAATCTCAACATATTGTTGTTGGTACTGCTGCTGCTATTGGTGCTCCTATTGTTGAGGTCCAACAACCATCTGAACATGCTGATGCTAGGATTTTAGATGAAACATTGATGATGCTGATATAGACGAAATGGTTGGGGATAAAGGAGCGACATCACAGAAAAAACAGGTGCGTCGTAGTTTAATAGTGTTGGATAATGTTTTGAAGGGAAAGAGCAAAGGAATCAAATTCGATGTTGGGTGGAATGCACGGGGCCAACACGTTAACCCCAACAAGGCAATGTTTAGCAGTTACGTTGGAATTGTCACTCGGCAACGCGTGCCGATTGACATAGCTTCATGGCACCATGTTTCGTCCGGCCTGAAGGCTGTGATGTGGGAAGAAATTACGGTAACATTTTGATTTCATTTCTTTAATTTACTAGCAAATAAAATAATGAAACAATGTTTTATTCTTCACAATCCATTGCAGAGTGCATTTATAGTAGATGATTCACACAAGACTTATGTACTAAGGCTTGCGGGAATGTGTCATCGAGGTTTTCGCACTCTTCTTACAAAATATCATCTGAAAGATTCCAAGGGTAAAATAAACCCGCAACCACCCATTGTCTACAATCACTTGATATCCCAAGAATCATGGGATTCATTTGTTGGTCATTGTGGGGATCAAAAGTTTCAGGTACATTGTGACTGATAATATGTTGTTTGAGGATATACATGTATTCATCACTTTGATTGTCAATATTTCATTTATGAAACAGCAACTCAGTACTGAAAACAAGGAACGCGCATCAAAACCGACGTACCCCTATCGTAAAGCAAGGATGGGGTACGCCTCACTAGAAAAGAAAATGGTGCGTATTTTAAATTTACAGTGATATTGTTATGTGTCAAGAAACAACTTTATAAAAATCTTTCTTTATTTATATGTAGATTGATGCCTCTGAAACCAAACACACATCCATCCCTCGTCATGTGCTATGGAAGGAGGCACGTGTGGATAAGGAAGGGAATTTGGTTGATGAAAACACACAAAAAGTGTGGGAAATATGTGTAAGTATGACACGATAAAATGTTTTGTTTTTAAATTGCTATTACATAATAATAATTACTTATTTTCTTATATCCGACAGTCACAGGAGTCAGGTACTCTTGCAGCTGGTGCAGATATATTAGCGACAGCTTTGAAGCGACCAGAACAATACGGTCGCGTCAGAGCTGGGGGGTTTGGGGTGACACCCCGAGTATATTATGAGAAAAAAAAGAAGAGGATCAAAAAAATGAAGAAATGACAGCAATGAAAAATAGACTAGCAACTCTTGAAGAACAGTTTCAATGACAGGGAGAGTTGCTAGAAACTTTAATGGGTCAGAAGCCAAGAGAAGAGACAACTCAGGAACAACCAGCGCCTGAAGATCCTGCCCCACACCCCACCAGCTTTGAGGCAAGCCATTCCCCTGAAAGAGCTGTGTTAGCTGTGGTAATCAATATTCTATTAATTGTTCTGATAAAATGTGAATCAGACAAACACTGATTTCTTCCTATACTGATCTTCTGTATGGTGATAATGATTGTGATTTATATCTTTCAACACCCACCTATCGCCTTGTAGCGAGGGCTATAGTATTCAACATCTCAGAGGACACGCTGCACGATAGAGCACTTCCAAAAGATCATCTGAAAGTGAAAATTACGGTAGCTCATGAGCCAACAGCACAACTACCTATTCCACTTGATGATGATGATATTTGTACAGTTGAACAGGCTATTGGGACATTCATTGCATGGCCATCACAACTTGTGAGACTACATGCCGAAAAAGAGGTATTTATTTACAGTTTTTTAAGCCAAACCTTTATAAAAAAAAGGTATGAACCAATGAATTTTATTGTAGACGAAGAAAGGGGATGCAGTGAAAGGAGCATCAAAAGGATCGACCAACCGATCCAAAAGATCTACTGAAAGTGGAATTACACCGCCTATTCTCTATCCACATTTAATTGAATTGAAGACTCATGTGGATACGAAGTTGACAAATGGTAGTATCCATGTAGTTGTTTTTGAAGAGAATATGTATGGAGAGGAAGTACAAGATTTTGTTGCTACTGAAAATGTAAATGAGATCCTTGAGTATTAGTGGCTCGGCGTCACAAGTGTAAATGTGTATATGAGGTATGTTTTCAACCCCGTCGCTTTTCCAAAAGATGATATATTGTGCTAATTATGATTAAATACATTTTATATTATTGGCAGACGTATATATGAAAAGCAGTTGAAGGGTTTTCCTCATGAGCCAAAGTTCGGACTCGTTAGTCCTCATATCACATCAACACAAGAAATAGAATTATCAGAATAAAAAATTAAGGAAAGAGCGACTGCTTTGCTGAAAGCATTTGACAGCAAGATAACGGATGACCGACTCTTCCTCATAACAACCATGCAGGGGTAAAACTCTACGATTAAAGCATATCAATTATATTTTCATTTCTTTCATTACTTATTCCTTTTTTTGTATTTAGACAACATTGGCTGCTAATTGCGGTGCATTTGGATACTCCCAAGATTTATTTTCTGGACTCAAAGCACGGATATCCAACAAACCGACCGCATGTGATGCAGTTTGTCAATCTGTAAGACACTACATCCTACGTTTTAGGTCTAAACATCAATTTATATAATATATATTATCTTTTACTGAGGATTCTGTTATGATAGGGCGGTGTACCAATATCGTCTAAATCATGGTATGAGGACAGGGGCTAAGCATAAGGAGCCGAGCAAGTACTATGTCTGGAAAATATCAGGGTATATATAATAAAATTGCACTATCCAAGCATATATGAAACACAAGTTACTTACTCGCCTCATGATCAATGTTTCTGCAGTGTCCAAAACAAACAAACGACAAAGATTGCGATTATTATGTTTGTAGATTCATGAAAGAGATCATTTTCAATGGACAAATTAGCATCCCTAAAGAGGTATTTTCGAAAACAAGCACTATTTCATTTAAATTATTTATTAATTCTTTATTTATATATTTTTCAGTACTATTATGAATGCCGAAAAGCGTCATATTCACAAGACGATGTAGATATGTTCAGAAACGAGTGGGCCGCATACCTGATGCAAGATTGTCCAGATATAGCATGAAGATCTGACTTTTATTGCAAGAGTTGCAGACGCGTATAGTTGGCGGAAATTTTTGAGAGGGGTTCATGGGGATAAAAAGATGAAACATTCTTGTATGTAAATGTTTGTAGAAAAATTGTAATTATTATTAAATAAAACATTCTTTCTCCAATGGGTCATTTGTCCATTTTAACAGATGAAATGCACCAGTAACATGCAAGAATGATGGACCACATTTCTTTGGCCTTTGGACAAAAAAACCAGTAAAATCTCCAAAATACCTTCATATCATGCATGAACCAGTAAAATCTCCAAAATACCTTCATATCACGCAGTTCTGAAAAGAGTCACTATTTAAAAGAAAGTCACAAGTTTAGATACATCTCGAGATGGTCAGTTTAAAGACATTTTGAGGGACACTACTAAAGACATTCTCAGATATGCACACATTCCCCACTTTTAGATCGTTGTCTACTACAATGATCTTCCAAACAAGATATGCATTAGAACGCTCATGATACATAGAGCAATTCACTGGCCACCTTCAAGAATGATCTGAAGCACAAACCATGACAGCATTATGTTTTTCCTTGAAAATTCTCTTGGCGAACTGGAATGGCAACTCACTCTTGTGATTTTGCGTCTCTACTTGTCTCTTCATGTGTGCAGCTATTTCCATTCCACTTCGCTAAGAGAATTTTCAAGGAAAAACATAATGCTATCATGGTTTGGGATTCAGATCATTCTCGAAGGTGGGAAGGGAATTACTCTATGTATCATGAGCGTTCTAATGCATATCTTGGTTGTCCTTAAGTTTCAGCAGAATCCGAATGCGTTTGGTCGGTTTGCCGTATGTCAGTTCTTGATTTCACTTAAAATTAAGTCCATTTTTAACAAAACATAGACACTGTGAGTGGTGTCGGCCACATCGGGCCTCAGATTGATGTGGGGTTGACTCATACACGTCACACATGAGTCATGGATCATTGTGCAAAAGTATCAACACAATCAGAAGCCGTTAGATCGGTTTAGCGTGTGTATGTAAAATATTGTCCCTTTTAAACAAATTACATACACTTGGAGTGATACCGGTCACACCGCGTCTCAGATTGAGGCGGGGTTGACTCGTACACATCACATATGACCCATGAATCGTTGTCCTAAAATGTCAACACAATCCGAAGGCGTTTGGTCGGTTTCCCGTATGTCAGTTGTTGATTTCTCACTTAAAAATAAGTCCATTTTGAACAAAACAGAGGCACTTGGAGTGGTGCAGCCACACTGCATCTCGGATTGAGGCGGGGTTGAGTCGTACACGTCACATATAACCCATGAATCGTTGTCCTAAAGTGTCAACACAATCCGAAGGCATTTGGTCGGTTTCCCGTATGTCAGTTGTTGATTTCTCACTTAAAAATAAGTCCATTTTGAACAAAACAGAGGCACTTGGAGTTGTGTCAGCCACAACAGGCCTCAGATTGAGGCGGGGTTGACTCGTACACGTCACATTTGAAGTTGAGTATGCATACACGATAGTTGACCTTCTGAGAGAAGAGTTTCTGGAAGAGTATAAAAGACATGAAGCAATGAAGATCATTAGAGTGTTGGAGCAAATGTGGTTGCTACAAACAATGTGGAAATCGGCTTGTGCAAAGCGATTTCCACATTGTTTGTAGCAACCACATTTGCTCCAACACTCTAATGATCTTCATTGCTTCATGTCTTTTATACTCTTCCAGAAACTCTTCTCTAAGAAGGTCAACTATCGTGTATGCATACTCACCTTCAAATGTGACGTGTACGAGTCAACCCCGCCTCAATCTGAGGCCTGTTGTGGCTGACACAACTACAAGTGCCTCTGTTTTGTTCAAAATGGACTTATTTTTAAGTGAGAAATCAACAACTGACATACGGGAAACCGGCCAAATGCCTTCAGATTGTGTTGACACTTTAGGACAACGATTCATGGGTTATATGTGACGTGTACGACTCAACCCCGCCTCAATCCGATACGCGGTGTGACCGGTATCACTCCAAGTGTATGTATTTTGTTTAAAATGGACAATATTTTACGTACATATGCCAAACCGATCTAACGGATTTTGATTGTGTTGATACTTTTTCACAATGATCCACGACTCATGTGTGATGTGTATGAGTCAACCCTGTATCAATCCGAGGCCCGGTGTGGCCGACACCACTCACAGTGTCACTGTTTTGTTAAAAATGGACTTAATTTTAAGTGAAATCAACAACTGACATACGGAAAACCGACCAAACGCATTGGGATTCTATTGAAAATTAAGAACAACGATCCATGGGTCAAATGTGACGTGTACGAGTCAACCCCGCCTCAATCAGAGGCGCGGTGTGACCGGTATCACTCCAAGTGTATGTATTTAGTTTAAAATGGACAATATTTTACGTACATACGCCAAACCGATCTAACAGCTTCTGATTGCGTTGATACTTTTTCACAACGATCAATGACTCATGTGTGACGTGTACGATTCAACACCGCATCAATCCAAGGCCCGGTGTGGTCGACACCACTCACAGTGCCTCTCTTTTGTTCAAAATGGACTTATTTTTAAGTGAAATCAACAACTGACATGCGGCAAACCAACCAAACGCATTTGGATTCTGTTGAAACTTAAGAACAATGATCCATGGGTCAAATTTGACTTGTAAGAGTCAACCCCGACTCAATCCGAGGCCCGGTGTGGCCGACACCACTCAAAGTGCCTCTATTTTGTTCAAAATGGATTTATTTTTAAGTGAAATCAACAACTGACATACGGGAAACCGACCAAACACCTTAGGATTGTGTTAACACTTTAGTACAATGATCCATGGGTCATATGTGACGTGTACGAGTCAACCCTGCTTCAATCCGAGACGCGGTGTGGCCGGTATCACTCCAAGTGTATGTATTTTGTTTAAAATGGACAATATTTTACATACATACACCAAACCGACCAAACACATTCGGTTTCTATTGAAACTTAAGGACAACGATCCATGAGTCAAATGTGACGTGTACGAGTCAACCCCGCCTCAATCCGAGGCCCGGTGTGGCCGACACCACTCAAAGTGCCTCTGTTTTTGTTAAAAATGGACTTAATTTTAAGTGAAATCAACAACTAACATACGACAAACCAACCAAATGCATTCGGATTCTGTTGAAACTTTAGAACAACGATACATGGGTCAAATGTGACATGTACAAGTCAAACCCGCCTCAATCCGAGGCCCGGTGTGGCCGACACCACTGAAAGTGCCTCTGTTTTTGTTAAAAATGGACTTAATTTTAAGTGATAAATCAACAACTGACATACGGGAAACTGACCAAACGCATTCAGATTCTATTGAAACTTAAGGACAATGATCCATGGGTCAAATTTGATGTGTATGAGTCAACCCCGACTCAATCCGAGGCCCGGTGTGGTCGACACCACTCAAAGTGCCTCTGTTTTGTTCAAAATGGACTTATTTTTAAGTGAAATCAACAACTGAGATATCCACCTCACAGGTAGTGTAGACCCTCCCCCAAGACTTGGCATGAATTTTTGAGATACACAAACATGGGGTGGATTACATGGCTTTCCTACATGGAATATATCCCACTACACGTCTTTAATGAGCCAGCTACGCAGTTTATCCCTTGTACAGATACACAGGAAGAATCACACGGGATCGACGTCATGTACTAACATAGGGCAAGGGTGCATAAGAGGACACAAGATCAAAGGGTAGCACGTATATGTTTTTTAACATGCCATGTAATTTCCTATTGATATGACATGTATATTCACACAGGCAGCTGAACATTGGAGTTACCCAGGGTAAAGGGACAAGGCATGTGACCCTTTAAATGACACATAATTTTATGTACCATGATTGATCTCTTTGAACACTATATCAAGGACATATTTCATTAGGGTTGGCTCCCATGATCCTTCCTAAAATGGTTTTGGTATCTTTTCCTACTTACGGTAGTACGATCGCTTCAGCAGGACGTCCTAGACATAGTTGGAGTCTCTCTGAAAGTCCTGGAGTGAGATCATATATCTATTTTTGAGGTCCAGGTAGAGTCATGTATCAACGCAACCAATCCTACCAGACATCGATCCTATATATAGAATGTTAATCTTGATGTCTCATTACAGTCCCCCAGTTTATGATATGTTACCTTTTTTGTATTAATATACATAATTACTAAGGGTGATGGTTGGGAGAGTTGGGATATCCTTTTTATGTATTGCAGAATGATTCAAGGAGCACGGGCTCTGCACGATTTGTCAAAACCAAGTGGCAATCCAAGGAGAAACAATGCATAGTGGAATGTTCTAGTATTTATCTTCTGAGTTGTGTAGGAATATTTTGTGATACTATGTAATGAGGTAGTTTTTGTTTCTGGGTAGACGGTATCTAACTCATGGTAAGAACACTATTTGGTTGGGTTGTGATCGGTTGATGACATGCTTGTGGTTGATATACTGGTTTTTGTGCAGGTCTGCTCGGCTGGCTGTACTGGTGCAGGTTTTTTATTAGCAGTAGGCAGGGATTTAACAGCGCCTTTTTAGCGCTGTTAAAGGCGACATTTAACAGCGCTAAAAAAGCGCTGTTTAAGGTATCCTTTAACAGTAACAGCGCTTTTTTAGCGCCATTAAACGCGACATTTAACAGAGCTTTTTTAGCGCTATTAAAGGTGACATTTAACAGCTCTAAAAAAGCACTGTTAAAGGACCCCCCCTTTATCAGCGCTGAGCTTTACAGCGCTTTTCTAGCGCTGTTAAAGCCCGATTTTAGCGCTGTTATTGCTCGTTTTTGTAGTAGTGATTGTGGCCGACCCTCGGGAGAAGATGGCGGAGGGACCGCTCCCCCGTATTGTGAGCCAAGACTTCATGGGTTTCATGACCAGAAATGGGTTGAAGGATCTAGAATATGTTGGTGACCACTTCACATGGTACAAAAACCATAGAGAAAGGAAACATACATGGAGAAGGCTGGACTGCTTCTTAGCCAACTATAAAACCATCTCCTCTTATCCTAATTTGAAGGTTGAGCATTTGCCTCGCAATTTGTCCGATCTCTCTCCGCTACATTTTACTATGGATTCTAGGGGCGACTGGGAGGAAAAATTCTCCTTATCACATTTATGGGTGGAGGATCCGGACTTCCAGCATATTGTTCAGGTTTTATGGGGCAGATCAGCATAGGGACAAGCGTGGACATGCCTCCATAATAAACTCTGAAGGCTCAAGGGGGACCTCCGAGCTTGGGTTCGAAGCAAGCCTCCTAGGGATCAAGATCTAGCTAAGATCAGTGCTGATATTGAGAGGCTCGAGGAATGCCTCGAGAGTAATTGGGACGAGGGGAACTTTGCTGAGTTTACCAATAGGAAGAACTTCTTTTCCCACTTGCTGCTTAGCTATGAAAGGCTGGCTAGGGAGAGGTCTAGGATCAAATGGCTACGTGAAGGTGACCATAACTCTAGCTTTTTTCATGCATGTATCAAGGAAAGGAGATGCATTAGTATGATGAACATTCGTATGGTGGATGGTTCTTATTACAATGATCTAGACAGTGTTGGAAGGATGGCTAAATATTTCTTCATGCAACTGCTTGGATAACCCAAACCGAAGCTGCAAAATTTTTACCTGAGGGAGAATGCTGAGTTTTTTGAGGGAATTCCTAACATTATCACTAGCAATGTGAGTGAAGGGTTGGAATCCACTTTGACAGAGATCGAGATTAGGGAGGCAGTACGGTCACTTAACCCAGAGAATTCCCCAGGACCTGATGGATTCCCAAGGTCTTTCTATAGGGACTATTGGGATTTTATTAAGATGGAGATGGTGCAACCTATCCATGATTTCTTTAAAGGGGTCCATCTCCCTCAGGCTGCATGTTCCACTATAATACTGATGCTACCCAAGCTCAATAACCCTCACTCTCTTCAAAACTATAGGCCAATTTTCATGTGCAACTTCCCATACAAAGTTTTGGCTAGCATCCTCAATAGAAGATTAGCCATTCACCTACCCAGCATGATTTCAGAAGAGGAACATGGGTTTATCAAGGGGCAGTCTATCCAGGGTGCTATCGGGCTGGCTCAAAAGATTATTGGGGATATTAACCTGAAATCCTTTGGCTCTAATATTTCTATCAAGCTTGACATGAAAAAATATTATGATAGTTTGGAGTGGAATTTTATCATTAGGGTCCTATCCAAGATGGGATTTTCTACTTGGGTTATTGATCTCCTGTTCTGATGCTTCAGCTCCACCTGGATTTAGATATATTTCATGGGAAAGCAATATGGTTTTTTCAAGACGGTTCAAGGATTAAGGCAAGGTGATGCACTCTCTCCTACTCATTTTATCATGGAACATGATTCCCTTACCAGGTATATCAATAGAGGTATTACGGTGGGCTGCATTCTCCCTTATCGATCCAGATTTCAGTCCAGTAGGATCTCTCACTTAATGTTCGCTGATGATAAAATTGTGTTCATAAACGGAAGTAACCGTTCCATCAAAGGCATTAACACCATCCTTGAGGAGTACTACAAATGGAGTGGGCATGTGGTGAGCAAGGAGAAAAGCAACCTTTTTATTTCCAGCAGATGCACTGAAAGAAGTGTGGGGATTACGGAAAGCAAGTTGGGTATAAGGAGAGGACCACTCCCAATGGAGTATTTGGGGGCACCGATTTCCCATAAGAATCCATGTATCTAGCATTTTGACAAGGTGATTGAGAAAATTAAAGGCTGAATTATTAACTGGAAAAATCGCTTTTTATCGTTCAGAGGTCGAATTACCCTAATCAATAGTGTACTGCCCTCTATTTCCATGCATGTTCTCTCTGCGCTCACAGTCTCTAAGGGTGTTATGTTACAAATGGACAAGTTGCTAGCCTCTTTTTGTGGGATGCACAAATGGATGGAAGACACCATTGGGCAGCATGGGGAAAGATTTCAAGACCCATTACAGAGGGTGCGATTAATGTCAAAAGTGTTGTAGGGTCTATGGTGGATCTTCATGCGAAGCTTTCTTGGGAGGTGGTTGAAGGGAAGACACTTTGGGGGAAAAATATGCAGATCAAATACAGGGGTGGGTGGCAGAATCAAAGTCTGAAATCATCGGTAACCTAGAACATGATTCAACCGCATCTGCTGAAGCTTCAATAGCACTCACACTGGATTCTGGGGAGAGGCGACATCAACCTGTGGCAGTGCAATTGGGTTGGTTCGGAGCTGGGGTTTCCTGGATGCCCAGTTCCAGACATCACGTTCAGACAAGCAATGGTCCACCGCAACTTCATGTATTCTATCCTGGATAGAGAGCAGCGATCTGTGTTCGATGCTATCATCATGGGCCCTGAGCCGGATCGATGTATCTTCACAGGATCACCATCAGGTCTCTTCTTGACCAAAGCATATCATGATCTGCAGATGATAGAACATAACCAGGTGGAATGGGGCGATGTGATCTGGATTAAAGAACTTCCTTCAAAAATCAACTTCCTAGTTTGGATAGTGCGGTATAATGCGCTGCCAATTGAAGCGAACATTATGTGTCTAGGTGTGAACCTTGCATCGAAGTGCATCTGCTGTAGGGTGCCAAAAACTGAAGACACTGAGCACCTTTTTTCAACAGAGACTGGGCTAAAATGGTGTGGCAGGATTTTGGCAGTTATACGGGATGGTCTCTGTAGGGGGATTCAGCTACTGATTTCTTCAGCCGATGGTTCTTGGGTGCCACAAATAATGGCCCAAAGAGAACGGCGTGTGCCATTATATTTGTAGCTGTATGTTGGTGTATTTTGAGAGAGCGGAATGGGGCTCGTCACCAGGGCTATGCATGTACTGGAAAGGGACTTGTGATCAAGACCAGAAGCACCCTCATTGATCTAACCCGACTATGCAGAAAATGTGTGACAGGACCATATATTTGTCACCTTATCCCAAGAACTTATGTACCCGGTGTCTCCAACAATAGGTCGGGCAGGTGGGTGCGATTGCACCCCCATTCTAAGGGACTTAAAATGAACACTGACGACTCCTACATTTCGGGTCAGATGAAGGATGAAGGGGTGATACGGGATGCAAGAGGATCTATGGTTATGACGTTCTTCGATCACTTTGGCTCTGGCAATTACTTTCAGGCGGAGGCGCATTCCCTTCTCACTGAGCTTAATTTGTTTAATCAGAAGAATATCCATCTTACGGCAGTGGAAACCGATTCGATGGCCATCTTTAACGCGCTTAGCGGTTGTGGGTCTACACATGGTCTATTGAGTATACCATTTGAAGATGCAAAGAATTGCTGAACAACCACATGGATATCTCTCATACATGGTGTGAAGGAAACACCGTGGTAGACCTCCTGGCCTCTTATGAAACTCCTGATGAACAAATTTCATGTTTCTTGAGCACTGGGTCTCTTCCTATAGATGTAGTGAATCAGGTGCGTGTGGACGCTCTAGGCCTTCACCATTTTAGGCCCCAAAAATTCCTGGCCTTTTATCGCTTTATTGTTCCATTATACCTTGAGAAAATCAATAAAAAATTATTTTTCAGTCAAATATGGTTAAGAGGATGATAGTGATGATGTTTTTGATGATATTTATATGCATAGATCATGTAACATACAAATATTTCAGTATTTATCACTTTTAGTGAATATATTATTAAGTAGCACTTAATATATTAAAAAATGAATTAAAGTGAGCAATAATTAAATAAAATTCAAGGTAAAAGTCAATAAAACATTAATATAAAATGTGAAATCATATAAATTAATAGTATTTGGCAAATTATATGAAATAAAGTTAAAAATAATAAAGTGTAAATGGGTAATTATTAATTTAAACTAGTTTTAATTTATATTTTTTATTTTAATTTTAGTGATACATTTATGAATTATATAACTTCAATTTGGAAAATGGAATTAGTTTTTTGATTCATCATATAAAATTTAGATTAGAGTGGTATAATGGATTGTTTGTAAAATTGTTGATTTTAGGTGAATAATGAAAATATAGATTTTGAAAATTCGGCCACTACTACTACTTGTATTAAATTTTCATAATATAAGAATGAATTATAATTTTATTAAACCTTTCATATTCAAAATATAAATTCAATAGGTAATATAGTTTCTTTAAAAATGATACATTGAACTTATAAATTTATGTTTGATATTTTTAAAATCAATGTAATGTTTTATTCAAATAAAGTATTTTTGTTTCTTCTATTTTAATCAAGTATTAAAAATGAATATTTATGTTTATGTTTAGTTTTAAAATAAAAAAATTATTATTTTATTAAATATATTCCAATTAATTATATTTTTATCATTATTATACTAGATTTTTTGTGTAAAATCATTGTTTTGATTGAAAAAGACATTGTTCTAAATAATATTTTCAATACATTTTTAGAACATATATTAAAATTAATTTTTACTTATTCTAGAAATATAAAACTATAATTTTTTTTCAATACTTTTAATCATCATGTTCATATTTTTTAATTAGATCAATTTTTTTTCGTAATGTATAGTTACCATGGAAAAAGTTGGTCACCACGTTAAGGGTTAAAATGATTGGGGGTTAAAATTTGAGATAATGCTTCAAATTTCCTTGAACATTTTCTAAATATTCTTCGATGAGTTTATTTTTACCATAATTTATAATAATTTTTTTTACTAAATTGGATTAAATTTTCATGAGAATTGATTTTATTATATTTCAATGTTCATAATATTTGCAAGTGTAACACTCCTCCCACTTATAAATGCGAACATCCTCTCCTCACTCTACACAAATTGAAATCCCTATATTGACCAATATATATACTAATAACTTAATATATTTTCCAAATATTTCATTGAGGAACCATTCTGACTAAAAGTCCAATATTATAAGGCTTAATGTGTATGCCAATGGAATATATCCAAGGATTAGGATTAACTCTTACTCGAATTCTTCTTAATTTATTTCTCTTTCAACCAAATCTATTCTAACCATCCTAATATTATGAAAAAAATATTTTATTTGTTATTATTTTAGATAAATTAGTTTTATACCCACATTCAATCCTATTGGAAATGAAAACATTGATCGTGCAAACTTGTAGAATATTACCTCCCCAATACGGGGTGTTTCATTTTTCATCCCCACATCACATGGTCTGGTTATAGATCTTGAATTAATGATTATATATATATATGATATTTATGAAATTATACTAATTCTATAAGTAATAAATTATATCTACATTCTTTTTTTTTCATCCATTTAAAAATCAAAATATCTTGATTATATACTTGTGGACTACAACATCTATGAAACAACAAATTGTATTTTTCATTACTACTTTAAATGGATGGTTATATGAATGTAATTAATTGATAAATATTAAATATAATACAAGGATAATGTTATGGAATTATAATTATTTTTTCTATAATAATTATTAATAACAAATGATCGTCTTATTATTAAACAACCTAAACCAAGAATACCGAGAAACTTTTGAACTAATAAACTCTTATATTTCTGTTTAATTTTTTTCTTCTTAATTTATCTATTATTGAATATTATTTATAAACTTTATTAAATTATTTATAAATCACTAAAAATCTTGAAATTTATAATATCAATATACAATAGTATATTGATACTCATTTTTTTGTTATACCATATTCTTGTTTGGGTTGGTTTTTACCACATACATAAACATTGTTATAAATATTATAATAATGATATTATGATGTTATAGAAAATATGTAACTGTAATATATATATATATATATATTTGTATTTTTTAAAATAAAATTAACACCTTTTATAATGTACATTTTTTTAATAAAATAGTATTTTTAAGCATTTCTTGTGAATCATCACCATAATATCAAAAAAAAAAACATGAAACTTTATAATAATTAAAAATTATTATATAAGATAATCATTAAAATTATATAATATCTAAAACTATGTCCATGGTTTAATGACTCTAACCATAGAGTAAGAAAATGTGTGAAAAGTGGAATTGTAAGACAAAAAATATTGATTTCAACAAAGAATTTATAATTAATGAGTAATGAAGAAATTATAATAAAAAGATATAAATTAATATTAATATAGTAATGGTTCTTATTTATATGTATAATAATTCTAAATTTATTTAATATTATGTTATAACGTGTTTAACTAAGTTGATGATCGAGGTAGGGTGATTCTTAACTCAATTTTGTTTATTTGGAATATACCACTTATAAATTAAGAATATTTTCCCCAGATTATGTGTGTTGTGATAACTTATTTTTTATACTATATTTATACGTTATTTATGTGTATTTAAATTTTTTAATATAATAACTTCATTTATTGATTTCTGCTTCAAATGTGACGATTTATATAAATATTCTTGGTGTCATTTTAAAATAATTGAGATAAGTGTCATGTTGTGAAACAAGATTTATTATATATATTATAATTAATAAATAATGATTTTATTTGATCTTATTACTAGGAAAATCGTGGTTATGTTAGACTATCCGCAAAATTTTCCGTCGGTCTCTGGTCTTGGTGTGGTGTTAGGATGATGATGGAGACGTTGTGAAGGATTGTGATGATAACAATGGTTCTCAGGTGATGACGATTGATGATGGAAACAACATCAATCGAGATGAAGATGTGGGTGATTCTCAGACATTGTTTTCATCAGGTTTTACAAATGTTTTTGAATTTTGAAATGTGTAATGGGTTTATTTTTCTTCTGTTCCCACCTGTAATGGAATGTAGGTTACCGCTCATACTTAAATCAGATTTGGAAAACCAAATAAAAAATGAATTTTCAGTCCCATATATGTCCCCCCCACTAAAGACACCAAAATATAAGAATCCTAAAGGACCACATGAAAGTCATTTCCATGGTAGAAATCGTTGATAGGGCGCCATATAGTTTATTTTCCTCCCTATAAGCATGAGTTATCCTTGTATAAAGATGGTTTACCTGATAGAGACATTCAATCCATTGGAGTAGAAGATGCCATGGGACATCACTGGTCCTTATATTAAGAGTGTTAATTGCATGTTCATAATCCAATAGAATCCATAGAGTATTACATCTGTGATAGAAAGTATAATTCACAACGTAAATGATGTCCCATAGATCCACATCATATGCAATTACCATCCCAATGAAATGGTGAAAATGAACCTTAACAATTCCACGGTGCGTGTGAAGGAGCACACCACAACCCGAGAGTCCTGAAGATCCCAGCATAGTACCATTGAAATTATCCTTAATGCTGGGAAAATGGGAGGGATCAATCAGATGTATTTAATCACTAGTGGTGGTTTCAGTTTTCCAGAAACTCCCAACAACCTATGTCCAAAAAGATCCGAGCAATTGTGGCCCATGTAACCATTTTGTATAATAGAAAAATTGTGGACACCTTTGTGGATTAATAACAGGACAAAATGGAAATAAGGGATCTTATTATCAAATTGAAGCTTATTTCATACCCTCCAAACATCCTGAAAAGCAACTACAACTCTAGATATCATCAAATTAAGCCATTTTGCACTATACCCAGGCTTGGTTTTGTTTTCCATAAAGTCATAAACTAGCCTATAAGAGACAAGATTCAGGTTTAAGATACCACTTATATATCCCCATAACATTTGAGAAAAAGAGTAGGAAAGCAACAAGTTCTGGACATTCTCAGAATCTTTCAAACTTAAGTAGCAGGTAGATACAATACATTGACAAACCTACCATAGTTAATCATCTGTGGGAACATGATTCTTTCACATACTCGAGAGGAGGATAAACCAAGAGGGCTAAATAAAAGGGGCTCTAAATTTAAGAAGCCACAGAGGATCTTAAACCTCACCAAAAAAGTGAACTATTTAGAAAATTTTAGTGCTAAATTGGACAATTCAGTTGGGCTTCCAAATAATTACATCATTTACCATAGAAGAGTATGTATGAATTTCCATTTTTTCTAGAGACGAAACCTTATGGTCATGTTTGTCCCTTTGATCCAAAATCTCAGCCACAAATATGTCTAAAAAATTAGTATGTAAATTACCCATATGTAGTAGACTATCTAGCCACAATGTAAACTAAAAATTAAAAGAAGAATGTATTCCCACAAGACCTCTTGAATTTTTCAGAATTTCATTGTAAAAATGTCTTAGATTACTCTATACTGAAGAGGAAAAGTAGTATTGATAACAGTTCAAATGTTTCGGTCTAAACATTCATGAAAAAAACTCCAACGATGGATCAAAATAAACTAAGAGACTCCTGGTGAACTTAATGATAAGTCCATCATTGAGGATCCTCATATCCTTGATTCTAGGGTCTCCCATATCAAAAGGGTTTTAACAATATTTCTTGGAGACTTTGATCAACTTATTTTTACAGACAGATCCTGTAAATATGAATTTTCTCTTGATGAATTGAAGTTCACTAAGTAAGTTCCTTGACCACATATAAATTTAGAAAGAGTTCAAAAATTTTGAAGTTATGACCTTGTTAATAAGACACACTATCTTAGCTTGAGAGAGTGATTTTCCCTATCCAAATGGCCATATGTTTAATGATGCCAGTATAAATTCCATCAGGATAAGGCCTCCACACCTTGCCACAAAAAACAGTGGCTCCAATGTAAATCAAGGGAATGAAACACTTCCTAACAACAAGAGACCTGGTAATCCTATTCAGGTTACAAGCTATTAATCCTTCACCACGAATAATGAAAGACTTATTATAATTAATTTACTGCCAGAAAAATTTCTCATAGTGTAAAAAGTGTGCCTTTATCGAAGAGATAGTGCCCCAGGAAGCATTCCCAATGATGAGGATGTCATCAGCATATAATATATGAGACAGAATGAGATTACATCTTCTTTATTTAATCATATTAAATTAGACGAATTGATAAATATCATTAAGAAATATACTCAAATATTCCTCATCAATATAAAATAAATCCCAAAACAAGGACCACCTTGTTGAATACCTATTGTACATCAAAAATAACCCCTTATAGATCCATTTATAAGAACATAAAACCTTGCCGAACTGAGAATTATACTGATGAACTTGATGAGGTCATTTGAGAATACAAACCTCTTAAGGACTCAAATTATGAGGCTCTATTTTAATTTTTCAAAAACTTTATAAATTTTGAGTTTGAGGGAAACATTACCTGACCTGGTCTTCTTTTTAATCAGATTGATTCTTTCCAAATCGATGATGAGGAAATTTTGAATATTCCCATTGGGGATAAATCCAAACTAATTTTGGGAGACATGATCTCTTCTAATGTTCCCAATCTGGTAAACATGATTTTACTAATGATCTGGGTAGTGGTATTCCCATATAAAATGGCTTGAATTCGTTAATCTCGACAACGTTATACTTCTTAATAACTAGAGAAATTAATTAAGAATTGGTAAAATAGAGAATGTAGTCCAAAGTAAAAAAATTCCTGACCGTATTTTTCATATCGTCCGACACAATATCTGAATAAAGGATGAAGAAATTGTTGGTGAATCCATCCAGTCCAACAACACTATCCATATTTATTGAAAAGAGAGAATCTTTGATTTCCTATCACGAAGGGGCCATTGTGAGGACAAGGTTTTGATGATACTCAATGTATGGGGTAATAATATAAAGAAAATCCTAAGTGATCTCTACATAAATATCATAGAAGAGATTAGTTAAGTAGTTCACTACCATGTTTTAAATATCATATTCAGATGTGTAAATTCATCCATAGATATTAATTACTATTAATACAACGTAAAATAATTTTAATTTCTGCATTTTATGAAAGAATATTGAGTTTTTGTCATCATCCCTTAGCTATTTGAAATTCATATGACTTTGATCCTACCTTTTCTTCATAGTAAGGAGGCCATATAGCCTTACAAGTGATTGAATTTCCACCCTTATGGGGATGATAAGGTGTTGTGTGGAATTTTTATAGCTTGCTGTATGTACATCATCATCCTTAATATAAACAACAAGGTTAAAGAAATAGTTCCTGCTCTATTTCCTTAAGATTATCTTAACATTCTTGAGTTTAGTAGTAAAAATGTGAAGAGGTATTCCTTGTTGAGTGGGATTTGAAGCCTTAATAATAACTTCTCTCTATCCAGGGATCATCAACCATCCAATATTAGAATGTAAGGTAAGATGAAAACACCTGATAGTTTGAGAGGTAATATTAATAAAAACAAGATTGCGATCTAGGTGATGTTCTAGTAAATTGTGAACAAAAATTGAAATCAACACCATCATCATCCATCAACATAAAACACAGGTCATGATTACTTGAATATCTTCAATTCAATGTTTACATACTCAAAGTGAAATCATCCCTGAAAATTGTGATTTCATTATAATGGCAATTATCAATGAAGGTAGAGAATTCAAAAGTAAAAACTCGATTAATGTGCAGTCCAGTTTTCACTTCAATCCATAGAACAATATTAAAATCACCCAAAACCACCCATTTGATTAAACCACTCCTAGAGGAATCACCATGCTCACTCTTGAGTTCCCTTAGCTTAATATAATAAGATGAACCATACATGAGCAAAACATCAAATTTATAATAGTGATAACTACAGGAAACATAAATCCTTTGAGATTCTTTAAAATAAGAGTTAACCTATACATAATCATGAAAAAAACCCAAAGGTGATCCATATTCTAATCATGAGAGCTATGAGTAATAAATTGATATCCAAGGGAAGACAACTTTAAAACCTTCCACTTGTAAAAAGAAATCTCCAATTATGCATTGAAAATTATCATAGGCTGATAATTCAATAGATATTGTCTAAGGGACTTGACCTTTGGGGTGTTCGGTAGCCTTAGAAAATTCTAGTAAAAGAGCTTCATTGGGGAAGGTTGTGACTCCTTAGTAGATTCCCTTCCTTAGTGGTAGAGGTCTTTGATCCCTTTCCATTTCTACCTATACCTTTTTTACTTATTTTTTAGTAGGATCTGGTTTCACTAAGGTCTTAGTGACAGGGTTAGCAGGCTGGTCACTATGTGACACACCCTCAGGATCTAAGGAAAAAATGGACTAGTCGACCTGTTGTAGATCTTCAGATTCATCATCCCAGAAGCGTCCAATTAATGAAGTAATCTTGTTTTTCGATATAATACTACCAAGAGAATAACTCTCATGGGGGATATTCTAGTATCCTTACTGGGTGGAATTTGTGTAAACTCAAGATTTCCACCATCATTCGCAGATGCATCAATTCTCCCATCAACAGGTTTAAGAGTTAAAACCTTCAATATCCCATCAACTAGGTGAGATTCCTTCCTCTATGAGCATATGTGCCCCTCCAATATAGTGGTGTTCTGCCTACTGGACAATTCAGCAGGCTTCAACCCACTGGGAGGTGTCCCTTGCTCGATAACTGCAATTCTAGAATCACATATTTCACCTTTAGAGTTCCCACAATCACCCACAAAAACTCTATCAAAATTCTCAAAATGAAGTGGATGGTGAGTCTCCACTTTTTAAATCTATTTCTTCAAATCAATGGATTCTAGACAACCAGAGTTGTTTTCCAGAAAGACCCCCTCAACAAGAGACTATTTTGAGGCACTATCTACACTAGCTTGGGAACCATTAGATGTCGTACAACATTTCTTAGTTTAGTAGGTATAACCAAAAACCCTTTAGAATCAAAGATAGAAGGCCGTCCACTATCATCATGAGAATCCCCTAGATTCATGTCATTGGTTAGGAAATGAAGTAATTAATTTCCCTTTGTATTTTTCCTTAGAAAAGAGGCTTTAGCATGGCCTATCTCATTGCAAAAAGTTCATTCTTTATCTCACATTCATTCATAAGAGAGGTGACCGAAGATTTTGGAATTCTGAAATTTTTTTGTCTTCCTCTCATAAAAAATATCAAGCTTCAGGATATCATCTCTTGTAGTAAACAAAACATATTCCACCCAACTTCTAGACATATCAACTTCGACTAATAATCTCACATAATACCCAAACCATCATTTATCCATTTTCCTGTCCATCCAAATGGGAATGCCAACCGATGAGGCAATTTCCCATAGGATCCTTATATTCTAGTATAACTAGTTCAGGAAACAAATCTGAATCCAGATATGTACATAAGAATTCCTTAACTTATTCAGACCAAAACTCATATCCCACTCCTGAATTCATAAAAATCTAGGCTTTAAGGGAAATGATCTAAAACTCCATGTTATGCACTTTAATTCATGATATGGAAAGATTATATGGTAATATCATCAGCCCATAGCCATCATTTTCCACTACTAAAAGCCCAAAGCTCCGTAAACCTCTAGGTAAGAACATTAAAGGTCCAAATTTTTTGACCTTGGGAAACAATGATGCACACAATGATCAAAAATTGGCTAAACGTAAGACATTCTTCAACATGAACCTAATTTTCCAAGACATGTGCAACCCTTCCCTTCCAGATGATTCATCTAGGCAGAGGTGTATCAAAAATCATGAAGAATAAATTAGATGCATATTTCACCACATCCGTAAAATTTTTCCTCGATTCATTTATATGATGTATACATTTCTTGTTTTACATATAATATCATGAATATATTTATAATTATTATATTTTAAGTTCCTTATCATTTTCAATATTTAAAATTGTTTTTTGATTTTAAAATTCATAAGTGATATTTATTTAAGTCATGTCTTAAATGTTCTAAACTCCTTCCCTTCCACATCCATGTTCATTATATTATTTTATGGAAGTTTTTATCAATAAACAAATATTTTACATTAGTCTTTTCAACCACCTATAATTATATTTAATTTTTTTAATATAAATATTTTAAAACATTTTACATATGACTCACTAATAATTTTTTTACAATGTTATAAAAACATTGATTCTTTTAAAAAATATTGATTGAATAGAATTTACCATAACCATGACCTTTATTAATCATTTATTTTATTTCTATTTTTCATTATTTTTAATGAAAATAAAATATCCATTTATATATGAATATTTTATTTTTTAATGTCTTCAAAAATGAATAGATATTTTTTCTTTTCCTTGAATATATATTTAAAAATACTTTTATAAAAGAGGTTTTTTATTATGTTATATTCATTTAAATGATTCCAATTTTTCATTGGGGGTATTATCTAATGATACCATTAATCGAATTTATATAGATGGAATATTATGATGTTTTAAAAATATTTTCATGAACATCATTTAGTTTCTATTGGATAATCAGGTTTTAAAGAAAAATCAGTTATTTATTTGAGTTTACTAATAAAATTAAATCTCAATGTAGTTTTCTAATTCTATAATTGATGGAAATTATGGTTGATGATGGGTGAGTCTGAGATATAGAACTCAATGAATTGGGTAAATATTTAGTCTCTGAAGAACATATGGGGATATAACTACTTATCTTATCCGTAATTGAATTACCTAGTTATTGAATATTCCAAAACAAGTTAAAAATGGATTTAATTAGGTTATGAATATTATTACACAATTTACCTAAGTAGGGTTTCTATGTTTTATATGAGTTGTAATGGTTCCTTGGATCAATGTTCCATTTAAACATGAATCATAATTGTTGTATCCTATGAATTTTCTCTTCTTTTTGGGAAACTATTTATACCACAGAATATGAGTTATGAGTAATTTTTTTATTGGGTATGAATATATTATGAAATTAAGTTTTATTATATTCTCATACCCTTATGATCATCTTATTCACACATATGATATTATATTATTAACGCCTATTCTTAACCTTACTAAGCATTCAATCTCACAATTCTTATGTTTCCATTTCTCTAGGTTATAAATAATAGTAATAAATATGTTTTATGTAGAAGTGTATCATGTATAGATTTTGTTTGGGAAATTTTTAAGTATTCTTATGGAATAAGAAAACATTAACGTAGTGAGAAATTCCATTTTGATAAAAATGACATTGTTTTAGTCATGCAAAGTATTTTTTAACTCACTTAAACTTTAAAACTAAATGATATTAGGTTTTTAATTAACTAATATTTATAAAAGAAATATATGTTATGTAATTTTAATTCTTGACTTATTTATTTTGTAAAAAAATTAGTATGTAAAAAGTATGGTTCTAGCACTGTATCTCGGTGTACCGATTCAAGGTGTAATAATTGGTATCTTAGAAAGGGTTTATATAACTTTAGTGGTTAGGGATCTATCAAATGAGTACAATTTAAGTGTTTTAGATACCATAGTAGGTTTTTATGTCAGAGTTTTATCATAATTCAAATTGAATATATACCCTTTGATGTAATATCTCGACCCTTTATGGAGGTACATTTCTATTTTAATTTTGGATAAAAACATCTAAAATGGATCCTAGAATGCTTCATTGTAGTTGGAAAGGTATTGAGATAATCTTTAGGGTTCATTAATTAAAAAAAATAATGTAGATCTTATAGTGCATAAATCATGGTCCGCACATTGTTAGTTCTAACCGTACTCCATGGTTGTGCAACATAGTTTAAGGGAGAGCATGGTTTTACAACCAATTTTAATAGGTATTAAATCTATGTGGTGTTGGTATAGACCTATTATCATGTATTTACCATGGGGTTTTAATCTATTACAACGTACTAGGAGACCGTGTGAAATTTAATTTCATTGGATAGTGGAGGTCTCATGGCTGATGCACCATTTGGAAAATCATGTCGCCAAACCATGTTTATTATTAATTGTGGAAATTTTACAATTTTCCATCCTGATATTATATCCATATCCCTCTATTTTACACCTAATTTTACTCCCATCATCCTAGGTTGTGAACAAAATTCCTCCCCCTCTCTAAAGTGTTGATCTCCTTCACATATTGGGTATTGGAAGTGGAGTTTATTTTGATTTGAATTCCCAAGTTAGTATATGAGTCCATTTCCTTCTATTTTTTAGATAATTCACAATATGTTTATTCCACTTATTCCAAATCTCATTAGTCATCTTTATAGGTAGTTTATTTCGACTATGGTTGAGACCATTTTATCTTGAAACAATGGATGTTATTAGACGAGTGCTTGTCTACAAGCCCCAATAGGTTGTCCAATTTATAATTCCTTTAGTATATTTATTCTTTTTGTGTATTCCTCATTTTGAATGCTATTTATTTGGTTAATTTTTTTACTTATACATGAAAAATGTATTGGGATTTAAATTATTGTTTTAAACCCTTCATAGATCCTATAGAGTCTATTTTTGACTATGAGACCAGACCAATGTCTACCCATGGGGTGTGTTAATTCCATATTAATGATATAAATTGGTATTAATGGAATAGAGGTTTTATAAAGTTAAAAAAACTATTCTTATTTCATGTATTATTATAAGGGAAAATATGGTTGTTTGTCTTAACTTGGGAGTTAAATGGATTATGAAATGATATAGGGAATAAATGGTAGTTGGTAAAAAAGTGGAAAGTTTATGTTGAAAAATGGGTTTAAAAGAAAATTAACTAATTGAGCTATTTTAATTAATGTAAAAATGTTTTAATTGGGAAATTGGTTGCTTATAGAACTTCTAATGAGGTTGGACATGGAATTTTATGCCCACGAGTAAATATGTTGTATAGGAAAATCGACATCATTTATTTGAATTGTTGTACATGGTGCTTCAAGCCCCATGGGTTATGTTGTTGGAGATAGTTCAACATATCTTTAGTTTGTACTGATGTAAATGATTCTCCGTTTCTGTATTTTAGATACTTGGAGATTATGCTGGTTTAAAATATGTGACACCGATGGTATATGGTTCAAATCACTATCATGGGACAAAGTAGGTTTTATTTTCTCATCTTTTATTTGGAACCCAAGGGACAAAGATGTTAATTAAATGTTGTTTATTTATGAAACCTATTTTAATTATTCACTATTATATTAATCCCTTTTATATATGATACTCTTCTTTTTATAATGTATATTTCCTTATACATCATTGGTGGTGTCCTACTATGATTTATTCACACCTAGGTCATGCTGTTATTGGTACCTGAGTAGATTCAAGGTATAGGTTTGTACAGAGTATACGAGCCAATGATTGATGGTTGATGATGGAATTTATATATAGAACTTATGAGGGGAACATACTTGATTATATGACACATTTTATGGGGTTTTAGTTGTTTTTTATATTTGGTTTCCTTTGACACTTGAGACTATCACGACTTGGAATGTTTTCTACATAGGTTTGCGGGTAATTACCCAAATTTGGGATGTTTTTTTGATTTTTAGTTTTTATATATAATTTTTGTCATTATTTCAAATTATCCAGAATGTTAAATTACTTTGATAAATAGGGTGTAGTCTCCCCATGTTAATTATTATACCCATTCAACTAGTCTACAACCTCTATCTTATGAGTAGGGGAACCTGAGGTCATGTAGAGAACCTGTTTGAATAGAAGATTGAGAGAATCAATAAATTACATCAAAAATTGGTCTTAAATATCATTTAACATTCGTTTTTAGTATTTTGGAAAGGTATATATGATGTAAGGTTTTTTGGACCTTTTAAATGAGCTCATTCATTGTAGTAGGTAACCCATGTGTGGGGGAAAGCTAGTTTCCAGGGGAGGAATTCTTATTCTTCAAGTTCATTTTTTATAGTTGGATGTTTTACACATTGGTTGAATCACATTATGTGTGATGTTATTGATTTATGATATTTTAATCGTGGGATGGTATGTAAAGATATTGTGTTCATATGTATCATTTATGTAATTAAGTGATTTATGTGCCATAAATCTTAATATGAACACATGAAAATAAAATATGATGCTGTATATTACATTGAAAAAGAGTTATTAGGGTGTGTGAAATAATATTATTTTCTATTTATTTTTTGAATCTAAATAAATATTTCATCATAGAGAGTTTTCAACTATTCTAAATTGAAGGATGCTAATTTAGTTGTTAAAATGATGTTAAACATAATGATTTCATCATGAAGTATTTTTAAACCCTGAGTTAGTTGGTGTCCCTAGATATGCACAGTTGGGGGTAATGAATTTTGTGCAATTATTCACATTTGGATAGTGTATATTGAGAATCTTTATATGACTATATATGAACCCTATGTTGCATAATTGTGAAACTTTTATGCTATTTTTCCTTGAAATTGTTGTATAAAATTATACATTAACGCCGGTATGATGATGTATATTTGTAGGGATACATGAAAATATTACTAAGAATGAGCCTCCATTAGTGGAACCAAATCCCACTTTGTTTCCATGTCATAGGTATGAAGATCAGTTCCAAGATAATTTCACTATCTCTATGCAGTTTGTGGAGATATATATCATGTAGGTTGTGTTGAGTATGTTTGAACTATCTAGGATGTTCAAGATATTAAATCCTTTGGCATTCCTAGGAGTAGTTGTACCTCATGAAGCTTATTAATTGATTGTATTATCTAGCCAATTATTGATCAATTAGAGACTCATCTAGTGAAGTGGGCTCAATTTCTAGGTTATATTTTGTGAGGAATAAGGAATAATTAGTAAGATAATAAGGTTTAGGATGGGAAACTACATGTAATGGCATTAAAGGACTTCTAGGAGAAGATCTTTGATAATTTATACATAGAAACTTTGAGAGAGGAGAGAGATACATAGTTTATGATTTTTACCAAGGGGATATTTTAATGCATTGTTATGAAACCCACCTTACTGAACTATTATACTGGACACTATGAGGACGAAAAATGACGAAAATATGGAGAAATGTTTTTAGTTTGTAATTATATGTGATATAAAGTCATTGGTGAATGTATTCTATTTGAAGAAGTTCAAGGTTTTGGTCAATTAGTTTTTCATTTTAGAGGGGAACCTGAAAGAGGCTTCTAGTGGTTCATTATTAGTTTCATCAAGGCTATATTCTATAATATTATCATATTGTATAAAGTATTATAATGATAAAATTTTCCCAGTTGGTGGTTGGTAAACTAGCCATGGGAGATGATCATCCTCTTACGGATGTGATTGAGTGGTATGTTATCAGCATGGAAAGACTTTTCACATGTCTAGTTTGTTTCCCCAACCACCAGTGGAGTGATGAGCTTGTAGTTTGATAAGACACATACATTATTACTGCAGGAAAACTAAAATGGTGGGTTATGGTGGTGGGATTAGGATAATATAAGACACTATAAGAGTGTTTTCTACCCCGTATCAGTCTAGAAGAAAGAATTATAAAAACCATTACGGTCTAGGTGGGGTATCAGGTATTCCATTATAAGACAAACTGTATCAACAGATTATTATAAAAAATGGGGATTAGACAGAACCTCGAGGTAGAGGAACTAGTTTGCGGCATACAGTTCAGCTAACACCTATTAATATCAGGGTCATACAATCAACTTTTTGAGGTAATATTATTAATTATTCTATGATTTCTAGTGGTTGTTTTGGTACATGACCTTTCAATTCTATTAAATCCATTTCATTTATGAAAATTTTGGGTGTGGTGGGGCAGTTCTTGTTTAGGGTTACATCAACCATCAAGCCATTGGGGGTGCAATAAGAGGGAAACTGTTTTATAGTGGTTGTTTCCTCAAGTATGGTGGGTTAAAGATTCTTTATGATCTGTTTGTTCTTGGGAATTTGGGTTTTTACTTTATTTTTGTAATGGAGCAGTTGATTTTTTATCGAAATATCATTTTTTATTATAATAGTAGAATAACTTTCGTGTCTGCTGAGGGGGACATCTATGTTTATCGTGAGGAAATGGATATACGAGCATCTTCTGTTAGGCCAGTTAATCCATACCTAAGTGATATTATGACATTGGTATCAAGTATTATTTTTTCTGAGAGGGAGAGGATGAAACCAATCAGGATGAGAATATCTTATAGGGGTGGTTCAATTTCTATAATCCAATCTCTAATTCATTGGGAATCGAGTTTGTAAGGCCTTGGAATCCTCCCAAATGATTCAAAAACACTAGAACGAGTTTAGGTGTTAGTGGGGGGAGATTAGGGGTTAATAACAGGTGGTTAAATATTTTTATATGTTTTAGTGGTTTAAAATCCCGCGTGCATGGTTTCTTATAAGGGGTGCATAGTTTCCCTAACCCCGTGTCAATCCATGCACCCACTCCTAAAGGTTGCATGGTTACTACTAAGAGGGAGAAAAATTAGAAAAATCATGTGCTAATCATGTTAATCCCCACCTTTTGGATTCCCATGATTTTATGAGGGTTGGAACACGGTTTGAGAAAACCATGCACCAACCATGCACTTCCCCTCTTCCACCAAAATTCATAATTTTCACCAGAAAAACCCTAATTAAACAAACAAATATATAAAAAAAGTGTAAAATAGTACCTAAAAACGAGCCCAAATATCTCAAGAAAAGGTTGAAATCTTACCATTTTCTGGATGATTCAGAGTGTTGTTATTATTCTTCTTCTATGTATCATTATTCATTTTTCCTGTGACATATTTTTATTTTCCGTTATGGCCAGTTTTTCTTTAGTAAAAGGCATGGGATGAGAAATTATTTCCTATAAACCTAAGGTTTGTGTTCTATGTTATATTTCTTATAGTCACATTATTATTCATGTGTTGGACTTATGTGTAATGCGGCTAATTTTCCATGCATTCAATTCTTTATTTTTGAAAAATAGATTGACCTTAAAATTGATTTTTATACCCCTCATAGATCCTATTTAATCTGTTGATGACTACAATACCAGACCTATTATCACAAATGGGGTGTTACAATTCCATGTTAATGATTTGAAGTGGTATTAAATGATGAAATATAGATTTTACGAGTTTAAATAGGTTAGACGTTCTGAATATATTATGTGTATGGCATAAGGTAATGTTTATATAACTTTGTAATTAGATGGTTTATGAAATGATATGGGGAAATAATGGTAAATAGAGAAAATGGGGCTTATGAATGTTTTTAAACTAGGTTATAAGATAATCTATTGTAGAATCTATTTAAATGAGTGGTAGAATGGTTTATTTTTGAAATTAGTTTTTGATTGAATGGTTAAATGTTATTAACAAAGTAGTAGACATCTACAAGAAAGGATGTTTTAAATGATGATTCTCTTATTTGATTTCTATTGTTATATGTGGAAATACACATCCTTTGTTTGAGTGTGTTGGACATGGTGCTCGTCATCATGGGATGGGATTTTTAGAAATGAAACTCTAAATCCTTTTTTGGATACTTATACCGATGATAATAGTTTAAAATATATGACTCTTGAGGTATATGGTTCCAACGGCTAGCACAGGCCGAAGTAGGTTTGATTTGATTAAGTTCAATTTGAAACCCATGATCTAAATAGGTTAATTGAATTATATTTATTAATGAAACCAATTTTCATTATTTAAATATCTATTATGCCATTTTATATGTAAATTCACTATTATTTAGACTATATATTACATAGATACCATTGGTGAGGACATACTGAGTTGTACTCATGCCTTACCTTGGTAGTCTTTGGTACATAATATGATTTAATGGATGTGGGTCTGCGTAAGAGAAAAGGCCCTATAAAACATTTATTATTTGGGAATTGGAATGGATCATGGATGAGGGTACTAGTCTTGATCTGAAGACCCATTTGGTGGATTTTCAATTGGGTATTTATATTGGGATTTTTTTTACCCATGATACTATCACATAATGGAAAATTTACTATATTGGTTTGCGGGTACATAAAAAAATTTGATATGTTTTCATTTGAGGAATGATTGTTTCTTGAATATTTATTATTAATATTTCATATTATTCTTATTTTTTATTTTCTATGATAGACATGATATATTCTCCCTATATTCCTTTTTAGACCCTTGCTACTAGTCAACGTCCTCTAATATACAGGGAGGTGCATTTAAGGTCATGTGTCGAACTATTTCGGTTGTAGAGACCAAATTTTTTCCTTGTAAGCCTTGGGAATATTTCCATATATATTTCTAGAGATAGGTACGTGGCCATCATGTGATTCTGAGACCTGGTGTGCCTGAAATAATTTTTAGAAAAAAATAGAACTATTTTTATGCTATTCATGTTGTGGAAATGGGATATCTCTCAAATGGCAGATCAGATCAGAAATCTGAGGGTATGGTTGAGTTCGGAGGAAGACATTTATCCTAGGTGGGACATAAATTTTTTCATCATGGGTCTTATATAGAAAAATCCATAGAGGGTGTTTTTGTTATGAAAATAATTAAAATTAATTATTTCATCTCAAACACCATATCAAATAACATTTGAATGAAGTATTGGAATGGAAATCAGAGAATACTGTTGAGTTATTAGTGGGGTGTTTTACCTAAGAATGTCATAATGTGAGAAGGCATAGGTGGTTGGGATTCTGAGACCGTTTTCAGTTTCTTAAAAATTGGGGTTCAGAAAAATGATCTAGCGTTGGATAATTTCTATGGAGGAAAGCAGAGCACTATCCATCTTTCTCCAATGACAATTCAATATACAATCTTCATTAGACCGTGACTAAAATGCAGATTCTCTTAGATCAGAGCACAACGAACACAAAAGTGAATCCAAAATGAAGGTATGATTTCTCTTTCTGAATCTTCACCTCCCCGATTGAAGAATATGTGGTTGATTTTGATTTCTAATTGATTCTTAAACATTTATATTTTTTTATGGCCCAAATGACAACATACATCATTCGATTGATTTATCAATTGCTCATTCCTTGTGACCTTCATATGTTCTTAATGTTATTCATCATTCTTCAATGATAACTTTTCACCCAGCTTAAACAACCTCTGATCATGGAGAACGACACATATCTATGAAGTTCTTGACCGGAGGAGATCCCATATTTTGTCGGATTGGAATTTCGAGTGCTAGAGGAGGCATGATTGTGAGAAGAAGGTCCTACTACTCTTCACCTCATTAAAACATGGATGGAACATAGAGTGGAGCACACCATAGTGTAAACCGGGATGTGAGGGTCCCATATCTGGTTTTTGATTAATTTTTGGAACACTGGAGGATCCTGGTGGTCCATGGAAGCTGGAGGCAGTGCGAATCTAGTGAGGTAGCTGCGAAAAGGTGGTGGTGGGGTAGTGGCAGAACGATGTGGTGGTGACCGCATGGCAGCTACAGTTCGGGCTGGCGTGGCTGGGATGGAAGAGCAGGACGGACCAGCCAGAATGGGATGATCCAATAGGCCTTCATGCTTTGGAGAGTTTTAATCCCCCATAGGTCTCAATCAGGGTGTTCGATTTGGGTTCCTTCTACTGAAAAATGTCCCTTGTTTCAAGATTAACATTTTGAGGATGTTTTTCAGTTTTTTATAATTTATGCCTAAGGCTTTGTAGTATGAAAATTTTGACAATAATAATAATATAATTCTTATTATTCTGGAAAATTGTATCAGACTGTAAATCTGCATACAATGTCTAATTGATGCATCATTAGAGGCATTATGAACTTGGTGTTGAGGCTAACATTAAAAGACGAATTTCAGGTTCCTAGTTTAAATTTGAGGTGAGCGTCCCATGGGGCCTGTTTAGGGTGGTTACGGTGAAATGTTCCTTCTTCACTGGGTATCTGTCTGTGATGAATGAATATCCATTCCCATGGTATTGTTTTCGAGGATCATAGTGGCACAATCATTATGTCTTGTTTTTGGATCACGGTTTGGGTCTAATGAATTACTGTTTGTTTTCAATGCCGTGAAATGCATTTTTTGCATCGGAAGTCCAATTTGGGACAATGAATAGTCAAACCTGGTCATTTTTTGCCAGGATCATGACAATGTGATATGACTGATTATCTAGATCCATTTGAGGAGGCAAGATAGTAATGTTACATTTTCACCAATTTTTGGACCAGTGATGATCATCGTGAACTCTTCATCCTTATGGACCGAGGTGCTATATACTCTGGGATACATCTGCATGCCTAGGGATAATTGATCATAGCTTAGTACCTAAGTATGTCAAGATACACAGTCTGATGATGAGGTGGGGTCACATGTCATATGATTCCTACTCAAGACATATACCAATTTATGAATCTTCTACCTCATGTGTCTCTTTATTTTGAGCTAAAATTTTGGCCTGCGTATAGCCTATCCTAAGTGTTTATCGATGTAGAACATGATTATGCCCTATGTATTGGATTTCGAGATATAATGCGTGCTGTTTTGGGAGTGATGCCTATCCGGGGTGGAAGTTGATGACTACAGTGACATTTTTCCAAGAGGTACCATTTAGTAAGGATAGATAGTGTTCTTCAGGGATTCCCAAGAGGTACCATACAGTAGGGATGACCAGTGTTCCTCTAGGCTTTCTGAGAGGTACCATCTCTCAAGGATTGTGAGTGAAGTTCTGGGATTCCCCCCAGATAGGCTGGGCAGTGGTCGTTGGTGCCAGTTCTGAGATTACCTCCAACAGGGATATGTAGTGGTCACCGATGGTTGTTTCGGGCTTACATCCATCTGGGATGGGTAGTGGTACCCAATGGAATTTCTGAGTTTACCTCCAGTTGGGTTGGGCTGTGTTCTACGATGGAAATTACAGGCTTCCCCCCAGTGGGGCTTGGTAGTGGGTCCCATTGACGGCACTTTCTTGGAAGTACACTCCTGTAGGGTTATGTAGTGGGTCCCCATTGACTTATAGGAGATAATCCCCCTTGATGTACTAGGGCATGGATACCTGATGACTAGAGTGGAACCATCCATTCGGGCAGGGCTTGGGTCCTCAACAATGAGACATGACCTATCGATTGTGTGAAACTATTACAAGGCATGCTTTGACACACCATTAGACTCACAAGGAAGATATAATCTTTTCCCACCACATCACTTCCTTGTGATGCGACCTAAAACTGTGAGGGTGAGATAATGATTCCCAAAGTTGATAGTATCAGGGTGCAGTGATTGAGTCCCTTTGGCATGGAGTTTTAGGTTGACATGTGAGATGCTCATCATCAATGGTAGTTAATTCTAAGATTATTGGATTATCACTTTCTTGGGATGCATTTTGAGAAGGATATCCCCTTACTCTCTCTTTTTTGGGTTTCATTGACTGATCATATATATATATATATATATATATATTCTATTTCTAGTATCCACTCTTTAGATTTTGGTTACTTTCATTCCAGGAGAGGCGAATACATGTGGGGTATGAAACTTGTTTTTTGTGTCTAAATTATTGTGGTTGGATGACTCTAATCTCCTACTATAGGCAGCGAAGACTCAATAATACGTTCATATTTTCACTATTTCAAACTCCATGTGTTAGGATGAGCTTACTTTCAATCTCCTATTGGGTTGAGTTTCACTCCTTTTACCTTACCATGTCATATCTACTTCTTTACATTTTACAGTATCTCTTATGGATCCCCATTCACATTTTCGGGGCATCCTATTGAGTATTTTTATACTCACCATGAATTGGATTTTCCCATAGGTGTCGTGCGTTATGTAGATGACTTACAAGTTGATCGAGAATTTAGAGGATCATAGGGATACAGGTGCTTGGACTGCGTACGGTGGTCGTAGCTTGGGATTCAAGAGTGGGTCTCTCTTAGCATTTTTTCTTTTCCACTTGTTTCTAAGTTGTGTAAATTTTCTATTTGGGCTTGTATTTCCCAATTTTTCCATTTTAGTTTACAGTTCCATACTTGTTTTGTTTTGTGGTTCATGCATGTTTGGTTTATTTATAGTATCATTGCATCATTTTACCCTACCATCTACATTTTATATATTTAGTTGGATGTGTGTGTACATGTTCTTAGGAAAATGCCTCCCTAAGTTATTTGTGCCTTTAATTATATTCCCTAGCCCTTGGAATATGGAGGCGGGATTGGGGTAGTCACGGATCGCGCCACGACATAAGTCGGGTCACAAAAATGTGGTGTTAAAGATGGTTAATTCCATGGTATGTTTTTTGAACATTCCATAAAAGGAATTGGTTCGGTTTGAAGGAAACCTTGACAATGTTTCTAGAGAGCATATCTCAAGCTAGAGAGTCTATTGATCATGCAGTGGCCGATGTAGCCATTCACCAGGACCCTAATTAACTGCTTGTCGACTCGGCACACTAAGACATTTGTTACAGGGAACTGTCGTACATGCATTATATATGGTTTATTCTTTGAATGTACTTCTTGAGTCAGATCCCCATTTTTGATGATATATATATATATATATATATATATATATATATGCTCATTTTACTGTCTTACTCCTTCATAGATTTGATATGACTCCATGATGATATCTTTCAAGGATATCATTTGAGATTCATGATGATGACTCAGTGAGTGACAAAGCCTCGGGCTAGAATCCCTCATGTGATACCCTTCTTCTAGTTGGAAAGGTAGAAGCGCCTCCACCTACTGAGTAGTAGTCAGTTCTTATAGAGGAGGATAAGGATGTGCCAAGGATAAGAGAACTCCATGAGTTCCAGTACTAGAGACCGCTGATGTTCTACAGTGAGCCAGATCCAACAGCACTAGAAGATTGAGTAGAGTTAGTGGTTTGACTCTTCAAGATTTTTTGGACTCTAATAGATCAGATGGTGTCGTTCACATCCAATAATTTCCATAGAGCAGTAGGATGTTGGCCGAGTTTAGTTACACAGATGCACGATGAGTCAATACTCTCACGGGATGAATTACAATAACTATTTCAGGATGAGTACTGCCCCTAATTTTTATAATATTTTTGGACTCTAGGATTTTATAGAGCTTTAGTAGGGATGGATGACAGTGGCTGAGTATGCAACTATGTTCGTAGAACATACACACTACTCTACGGATGTGACTTGCAACAACTACTTCTGAGCATGAAAGTTTGACCAGGGTGTCTGTAGAGAGATCCTTGTCGATGTAGTGCTCTTGTGCATCCATACCAATATTAGGGTATTGAAGAAGGCACTGTTGATAGAGAACATTCTTTAATTATGGCACCAGTTAGTCAGAGCTAGCAGTAGGCACAATAGAGCTGGAAAAATTGCAGCTGCTAGTAGACATTAGTTTTTATGGACTCAATTTAGGAGTCCTTCCCATAACCAAACTCAGGCACATGGTTTTTGAGAACATAGAGCATAGAGCTATCTCAGGGATGGATGATGTTATTATTGTGATGGATGAGGTCAAATGGGATGAGACTGCCTGACCAGACATACTACGATCTCCGGGAAGATCATAGGTGGATCTCTATGGAAGAGAAAAAGCTGTGATCATGGATCTCCTAGGAGGGGATAGGGTGGTCCCTAGGGAGGTAGTGATGAAATAAGAGTGGGAAGAAAATTTGTCAGTGGATGACGCTATGTGTTCTTCCACTACGACTAGGCATCCCACGTCGTGCTTAGAGAGCTGGAGGTCAGGGTCGCATGCATCTGTATGATGTGGTTGTTTACAATCCTACAGTGCATGAAATGATAAGTGGTATGCACTGTGTATTTTATACCTTTTTCTAATAGAAAATTTTAGAAACTAGGTGAGTCACCCTTTTCCACCTAATCCTTTATTAAGGTGTTAATGGATTGGTGTGGGGCATGAGTGTAACCTTGTGTCGTAGTTGTTCGACATAGCTTTGAATGAATGAGGAAGAGGGGTTCTTTCCCCACCAAGTCATGTTATTGTGATGTGAGAAAAACAATGAGGGTGTGTAAGTTCCACAAAAAAGGATAGTATTTGGGTGTGGTGGCTGAGTCCACTTAACTTGTGAATTTAGGGTGAGGTTTTGTGATGGAGTGTTGGAGCATGTCCTTGAATTGCAGGTGGAGTTTTTCTTCTTAACCTCCCTTTCCTAGGAATGGTTCTAGTGGGTGCAGTGGAGTATCTTGTTTGCGGACTACCCTCTTTCTAAGCGAAGTAAAGACATATGGGGTATTCCATGTTATATCAATTCTATCTTCTCACATTTCAACGAGTTTACGCATGTTCACTATTCATTGGCACCTTTGCATTCTCAATGTTATCCTTCATAAAATAGGTATCAGGTATAAGTCGAGGTGATGGAGACCCTATGAATAGAACTACACAACTCACTACCTGGTGCAGAAAATGGTTGTCTTCACCTTGAGAGTGTATAGAAACAAACATCTGGGAAAGTGCATTGTGGATTATTTAGACTGCTAGATCCTCCTATGGGTCTCCACCCATATAGTTTTGAACATAAGGCGGTTATTTCGGTTGAACTTACAATATGAATAAAACATTGAGATAGTGTATACTTCATGAAAGGGTAACATTATAGAATATTCCCTCAGTAGAAAGTACCATGATCTCCCTGTGTGGGGTGTTTCAGTGAGGTTAGCTTCCCTGTAGCTGACCCTAGTGGAGTAGGATGGTACAATTTTTCTTCAGTCAATGGGGTTGAATCCTTCACTTCTCGATCATGTAAGAGAGTCTCTATTGAGATGCATCATCAACAAAATCTTATATAACCAGATATACCTGGGTGTTTCACCAGATGGATATTCTAAAGGTGGGAATCATTAGACCATGATCCAAGGAAAAGTGGTGACTCAAGTTTCAGTATGGGATATACAGTTTTGGTTATGGAGGAAAACTATCCCCCGAGTTTCATCAAAACATTCAAGATCATGTAGAGGGTTGGTGAGGTTTCCTACCACCCTATCCTAACCCAATCTAGAGTGGTCACAAAACATCTCCCATGAGTCACAGTTGGGAAGATACGTGCATTTTTCTATATATTACATATATATGATCACACCTTTTAAGGATGGACCATCCCTTTGGTTCGTGTGCTATGGAAGTATGGAAACTGTGATAGTTTTCCTAGGAGTGATAGAGCATGGTTTGGGCTCAATATCCCATGTAGTTTCCCTAGTTTTCTTTTCATGGTAAAAAAATCATGAAGGACGGAATGATATAGAGAACTAGTTTTTGAATTCTATGACGCTACAATATTTTTACATATATTTATTGAACTAGGTGCTAATACAATGTTTGATTCTGAGGCCCCATTTTCTTAGAATAAAATGTACAAAAATCATATGTATTTTTGTAGAGTAATGTGGAAGAAACATGATATCACTCAAACGATATCCCAGATTAGAAATACAAATGTATGGTTGATTCTAGAGCAAGGAATTTACCCTAGGTAGTACAAAATAATGGTCGGTGTAGGTATCCTATAAAAAAAATCCAAGGAGGGAATTATTGTAAATAAAATAATAAAAATTAATTATTTTATCTCAAATGCTAGATCAAATAACTTATGAACGAAGAGTTGGATTTTAAATCCAAGACCATATTTGAGTTAGTAACGGGGTGTTTTACATAAATATGACCGAAATTGAGAATTCATAAGAGGTTTGGATTCCATGAAATCAGGTGGTTTTCTACAAATAGGTTTTTAGAGAAATGAGCTAGGGTTGGATCATTTCTCTCTCAGATGGCACAACTCTGTCCATATACTTTTGAAAAATATTCGACTTTCAATCTTCATCAGATCACAATGAAAATGTAGATGAAACTATATCAGATTGTAGTAAACAGAACGAAAGATCCAAAGTTTTGGTAGGATTTCTCTTTTGGATTCTACACCTCCTTGATTGAAGAATCAATTTACATTTTGTTTACAGGTCTATTCTTCTACTTTGAAATTATTTGTTGATATCCAAACTGACAATGGTTAACAGCTTATTTATTTATCAATAGCTTATTCCATGTGAAATTTTTGTATTCTTCTTGTTCTTTTCCATTCCATTATGATAACTTTTCTCCATGATCAAAAGACCTCTGATATTGTATCCAAACACATATCTGTGAAGCTCTTGACCCGATGAGTCCATATCTATGCTCGTATTGGTGTTTCGGGCATCGGAGGAGGTGCACCAGAAAGTGGACGATCCTACAACTTTTCATCATGCAAAAACATGGATGAAACTTTGATCCAAGCATGTGATAGTTTAGATTGAGATATGAGGATCCTGGATCTGGTCTCCAATTAATTTTGACACCATCAGAGTTGTCTTGGTGGTCCAGGGAATGTAGAAGAGGTGCAACTTTGACGAGGAATCTCCGAAAAGGTGGTATCGTGGAAGTTGTAGGGTGAGTAGAAAATGATGTAGGGTGGCGTGGTGGTGTCTGCAGATTAGTGGCGGTCTAGTAGGATAGGCCTTCGGGTCATGAAAATTTTTGACCCTCGAAACTCCCAATTCAGGTGTCTGGTTCACGTGCTGCCTATGGGAACATGACCCTTTCTTGAAGGAGTAACTTTTGATTCTATTTTGGGATTTTTTTATAACTCATGATCAAGGATCAGTGGCAAAAAAGTGCGATAATAATAATAATAATATAATTATTATTATTTTGGAATCATGTATCATACTGTACATCTGCATAAGACATCTGATTGACGTGCCTTCAGAGGCGTCATGAACATGGAGTTGAGATAAATGTTTCAAAAGTAAATCTTGAATTTGTGGTTAGGGACCCATGAGGCCTGTTTGGGAAATTTACATTGAAATATATCTTCTTCAACTGGTATTCATTTGGGATGAATGAATAGCCAATATCATGCGGTTTTCTGAGAGCATCATAATGTAACAGTCCGTTGACATGTTTTGGGATAGTGACTTGGGTCCCACAATGCACGATTTATGCACAATGCTGCGAAATGAAGTTTCTTCACCAAAAGTCTAATTCATGAGAATGAATAGTCAATCATTTGTTTTCTTATGCAAGGATCATGAATATGTGATACATTTGATTATAGGGGTTTTTATAAGGAGTCTAGTTAGTAAATTTATGTTTTCACCCCTTTTTGGTCCATCAATGATCATCAGGCACTTGTCAGACTTATAGCTAGAGGTGCCAGGTACTTTGGGAGTACACTAACACACCTAGGGGTAATTGATCATAGTTTAGTAATCAAGTATGGCTAGGTACACGGTTATATAACGAGGTTGGGTAACACATTAGGTGGGCCCCACTCGTGTCATATACCACTTTATGAATCTTATACCTATCATTTCTCTTTTTTATCAACTAGGATTTTGACCCACATGTAGCCTATCTTGAGTGTTTTTCCACATCGAATGTGATGATTCCCTGCATAGTGACTTTTAGGATATGATACCAGATATTTCGGGAGTTACGTATATATGGGGTGACACCCAATGACTGTAGTGGCATTCTTACAAGAGGTACCATCCAATAGGGAAGCCCAGTCTTCCTCATATATTCCTGAGAGGTTCCATCTAGTAGGGATAACCAGTATTCCTCGATGCTTTCCAAGTGGTACAGTCCCACAAGGATCACCAGAGCAGTTACAGGCTTACCTCTAGCTAAGATGGGTTATGGTTCGTGATGTTAGTTTCATGATTACCTCCAAATATCCTGGGAAGTGGTCCATGATGGCTGTTCCATGCTTACCTCTAGCTGATCTATGCAGTGGTCCCTGATTGTAGTTTCATCCATCCCTCCAGCGGGGCTGGGTAGTGGGTCCTATTGATGATGCTTTTTGGAATGTACCCTCCATCAGGGAATGGAAGTGGGTCCCCATAGACTTCTAGGGGATGACCCCCCCCCTCGACGTACTGTGACACAGATAAACGATGAGTATAGTGGAACCCTCCATCCTGGCTGGGCATCAATACTCGAATTTGAGACACGATCTCTTGACTGTGTAACATAGTGAAGAGGCAGGATTTGGCATATCTTTGGACTCATGAGGGAGATGGGTGATTTTTCCCACCAAGTCTAATCCTCGTGAAATGACCTAAAATCATGAGGGTTAGAAAGTGCTACCAAATGTGGATAGTATCAACACATAGTGATTGAGTCCCTTTGACCTACAGCTTATGGAAGACTTGTGGGATGATAGGAATTGATGGTGGTTACTTCTGAGACTGTTGGCTACTCACTTTCTATGGTTGAGCTGTGAGATGAAATTCCTCACACTCTCACTCCTTTGGGTTTCTTTAACTGAGTATATATATACATATATATATATATATTCTATTTCAAGTACCCACTCTTTGGGTTTTGGTTACCCTCCTTCCAAGAGAGGTGAAGATCCACAAGGTATGCCACGTGCTTTCCATGTCTTACTTCTCATGGTTGGAAGAGTCTACTCTCCTGCTACAGGTAGTAAAGACTCGATGAGAAGTTCATGTTCTCACCATTTCTATCTCCTTGTGTTTGGGTGAGTTTACCTTAACTCTCTTGTTTGGTTGAGTTGCACTCTACTTACTGTACCTTTTCCTATCTACTTCGTTCCTTTTCATAGTATCTCTTACATCTACCCCTTCATCTGTTTGGGGTTTTATACTTAGTATTTTTATACTCACCATTGGAATGGGCCTTTCCCGCACTTGTCGTGCCATATGTTGTCACCAGAGAGGTTGATCAAGACATCAGAGGGGCATAGGGATATGGGTTCCTGGATAGCCTACAATGGCCGTAGCTTGGAATTTAGGAGTGGGGCTCTCTCAGCTGTTTTTATTTTCTTCTTGTTTATGGGTTGTGGTACTCTCCTTGTTGGGAGTGTATTTTTTTCCTTTTTCCCATTCAGTTTAATCTACCATACTTATACTATTTAGTGGTTTTGGAATGTTTGTTTTATTTATACTAGTGATTCATATTTTTTTCCTTTCACTACTGGAAAAATACACTATACCATCAGTTTGGAACCGTGGGTATATGCTTAACCAATGGTTTGGAGAACTGTTTCCATGTAAGCCATGAGGATAGGTCAATACCAAAGGTTTTAGGAAAACCGTTGGTATAGACCTATACAAACGGTTTTAAAAACCCTTGGTATAATTAATATGAAAATATATACCAATGGTTCTATAAACCGTTGTTATATGTAAATTAAAAAATAACCATTCTATTGGATTTGATCCCAGAACCTACCATTTGTGATTGAACGACCTAACCACTATCCTAAATTACTTTTGTGAACATATTTTAATAAATATATATATTTATTATCATAATTATTTTAAATTTTTATTTATTTAATGTCCGCTGTAAGAATATTCCATTAAAAATACATGTACCTATACCAACAGTTTTGAGAACCGTTGGTATAAGTTCTTTGATTTTGGGACCCTATACCAATAGTTTGGCCAAACCACTGGTATAGGTCCCCCATATACCAACGTTTTGTCCAAAACCGTTGGTATAGGTCCATATAAGTGGCCTATAGGAACGGTTTTGGCCAAACCATTGGTATATGTCCAAATTAGTGATCTATATCAACGAATTTCCAAAAACCGTTGGTATAGGTCATATTTTCAGAAGTGTTTCCTTAGACACTTTCTTCATCGAGTGGGTTGTGCGTTTTTACAAGTTTATAGGGAAATTACAACCCATATTTTTTGTTCCTTCGATGCTTGTCACCAACCCCTGGAATATGGAGACTGGCTTGGGGTAGTTTTGGTTAAAGCCCCGTCATGGGTCAGGTTGTGAAATCTGCTACTAGCCTGTGTGTGTCAGGGTGGGATATTAAATTTTAGGTTTTATATCATGGTATTTTAGGATGATATATGATATTTTTGATTATATTATTGGGTTATATAAATAATACAAGATTAAATAATATATAACCATTAATTTTATCAAATGATTTAATAAAATGGTTTTTATCTATGAGTGTTATTACAGTGCCGATAAAAGTCGTATGTTAAAGAAAACCTTTATAGGCAATTTGATCTTTGATGTTCAGGTAATTATTGTTAATTTGGATAAAGGGTTATTATATTTTAAGGATGATGTATTTTATGATACACATGGATTTATTAAAACCATGATCCAGATGTTTATTATGGTAAATTTTACGAATATATGTTAATTATATTCATTTTATTTTATTTAATAATTTCCTTGGTAGAATGGAAGACATTTCGATATAACCCTTTCCTTAAAATTTAATATTTTTCTTCGATTTCACTATTTTGTTCAATGTAATTTATAGATTATTAAAATTAATTATAGAATAATAATATTAAAATATTTATAAATTATTTTACCATTAATAATTCATAATAACTTGACATAGGTTAGGTGGTATGACAATAATTGGATATGTCCTTGTTGTTGTTAATCGATTGTTAACAGTAAAATTGTCAAATATGAAGAAAAGTCATATAAAATATAAGTACATTAAAAATATAATTTTTATATTAAGTTAATATAATTAATATAATTTTAAAATACTTACCAATTAAATCTTAAATATTAAATTTTCATTTAAATTAGGAAAAGGTATATTAGAAGAAGAAAATGAGAGAATATTTTTTTAGAATTTAATCTTTCCTTGGCGTAGCTTCTCTTATACGACACTAAAAATACCTTGATGATTGTAATTTTTCTCCAAAAATTCCCATGGAATTATAAGTGTCTTAATATTGATAATTTGGACCAATCATTTTATTTTTATAGTGTTAGAGTAGTGGTTTTCTAAGGGGATAGAGATGGGTTATTTATACATGAGGAGAGTTGTGTTTTTAGAATAAAATATTAAATAAAATAATATATCAAAGGTAAACCTAGTAATTAATCATTTTTGAATACATAAATAATATAGATAAATAATGTAATGGTTATAAATACTTTTAAACTCTTTATAATTCGATTTATTATTTTATTTAAAGGGAAATGGAAAAAGTTAAAATTTTTTATTTTAAGGGAGCACTTTTAACAATAGGTTTTGGAAAATTCTTTTTTTGGTTGTAAAATTAAGTTCATTGTATTTTGTTGAATAATTTATGAAATTAAATATTTTTATGAATCTAAGTATATATAAATTAGTAATTCATTATTACACCATGAATTATGTAATTTACAATAAACTGCTAATGTGAAAAACATTATTTTTATTGTTGTTATGAAATTTTATATATTTTATAAAATGAACGAAAAATAACCCTTATTAAATAAAAGATATTATTATTTAAAAAATTATGTTCATTTCATAAAAATATATTTATAACAAAGGTAATTTTAAATTTTTATATTAAAATTTTGATTTTTATGAAATATTTTAAAATAGAGTTTATAAAAAATTATGCCTATATTATCAATAAGATTGCATTCATTATTTGTTTTCATCATTATTGTTGTATTCAACTATTTTCATAATCCCAAATCATGTTTGATTTTATAATATTTTAGTTGTTTGACAATCTACTTCAATCTATTTTTATCTCATGACTTTGCTAAAATCAGTTTGCAGTATAAAAAGTATCTAGGTCAAAGGTCACTGTTGAAGGTTACTAGTCACCGTTCAAGACCTTAATGATGAATGTTACCACTATAAAAGCAACAGTTATAATGTTACTGTTGGAAGTCACCAGTACATTGTCACTGTTGTAAAGCCTACCGTTGAATTACTTACCGAAGCATACATATGCTAAGTCAATGTGATAGGTCACTGTTTTGACTTGGTTGTGGCTACAAAGAATTTATATTAGAAGTCCACTATCAGACTTATTACTGGAAGTCTACTGTTAAGTAGTCTACCATTGGTGAAGTCTATGGTTGGACAAGCCTACCATTGGAAAAGTCTAGAGTTAGTGAAGTCTACCGTTGGTGAAGTCTACCGTTGGTGAAGTCTACCATTGGACAAGTCTACAGTTTTTGAAGTATACCATTGGTGAAGTCTACCATTGGTGAAGTTTACAATTGGAAAAGTCTAAATTTAGTGAAGTTTACCATTGGTGAAGTCTACCATTGGAAAATCCTACCGTTGATGAAGCCTACCGCTAGATACGCCTATTTTTAGAAGTCTACTGCTGTTTAAGCTTGCTGCTAAAGATGCTAACGATTGACAGGATACTGTTACCACTCAATTGATAACATATTCTATACTTTATCCATTTTATTAATATATTCATAGCGGTCATATTTAATTGATTTCATGCCTTTGATATTAATTAATATTGTTTTTAGATATATTAGGAGAACTTATCTTAACAGTACGAGGTACGAGAAAGATTGCACGTGATGTACTAACTCCTTTTTTCAGACCTCAAATATTAAAGAGAAAAATACCAAAAAATAAAGATATATAGAGGCACTGAGAAGAAAAAGGAGTGTCGAGAAGTTTAATGAATTACTAAAGAACAAGAAGAAGAACACTCTAGTGCATATATTGAAAATCCAAAAGCATCACGAATATCTTTTTGAAGAACATATTCAAGGATATACTACGGTGGTTAAAAGAACCCTTGTATCATGAAGTTGAACATCTCAGTACCTAGAAGCCAGTACCTGAAAGTTGCGACACTATATTTTTGGAGGCAACTAGCAGAGAGGAACAAAACCGTCATTTTATCAACTCTAAGAAGTCCATAGTTGATATTCAAACACACAGATAATTCTAAACTCCATCCTAATTTCTCTGGCTCTGCTGTGTTTTTTATTTTAAATTTCTGAGCAGTGTGTGTTCATTACACACACACTGTCTCCTGTGCTTTAACTAGGGGATACTGAAAATCTCCACTCAAAACTCTCTCACCTTTTTTCACTAGCATAACTGTAGAAGAAGCCTCATGTGTCTTGGTTGGTTGTCTTCTCATTTAGAACTGTGGTAGAGGTTGTAGAACCTAGAAAATTTGTAAAAACTTTTGTAAACCCCTATACAGGTTGTGTATCAAGTTTACTTATACAAAATTCTTCGTGGAAGGTGATCACCAAGTGGAAAGTATTAGGTCTCGACTTGAGACCAAACCTCTTGTTTATATTTTTGTGCTAATCCTCATATACTCTGTTTTATTTTATCTGCTGCTTATATTTTTCAAAGACAGAAAACTATTTTTACATTCACTCTGATAGTTAGTTTTGGTTAGTGTGTATATATGCTTAATTTAGTAAACCTATTTCAAAAGTTGAATTAGTGATTGCATTGATTCAACTAAGGACTAATCAACCTTAGAGAAACTTGTTGAGCAATTAAACATTTATATCTCTACTGCATTAATTGAAAGGGTTGTTTTGAATTGGGGAATTTTTATCATAATGTTTTTAACAAAAATTTTAATTGGAACTCAATTCAGCCCCCTCTTGAGTATCCACTCCGATCAACATTTGGTATCAGAGGATTTTATTTTCAAGTGTTAAATTCTTTTCAACTGTGATTTTAGTTTTATCTTAAAGATATTAAAATTTCTGTCATATCTAAATTTTTATGTTCTTTAAATTCTAAGTAACTTTGGAAACTAGAGTTGATGGTGCTGTTACTAACATTCCACCTATCTTTAAGAGTAATAACTATGCTTATTGGAAATTAAAAAAGAAAATGTATTTAGAGAGCATGGGACCTGAAATCTATGATACAATTAAAGAACAACATATATTGTCTGCTACTGCTAGGGACACATGGTCTGAGTTGAAAAAAGATACATATAATAATAACTATAAAGCAATGAATTATTTGTACTATTCTATAGGTGATGAGGAATTCAATAGAATATCTACTTCCAAAACTACATATGAAATGTGGGATACTTTATCTATCTCTCATGAGGGAACAACTAATGTTAATGAATGAGATTAAATACATATACTATTAAATATGATAATTTTAAAATGAATCCTAATGAACATTTTTTTGAAATGTATCTTAGGTTCAATGAAATAGTGAATACTATGAGTCTTCTTGGAAAAACAGTGGACCACAAGGACTAGATTATGAGACTGCTTCGATTCCTACCTAACAGATGGAGAGGAACTTCTATTTCTATCGAAGAATCTTGTGACATAGGCAAACTTCCAGTGAAAGAACTAATTGGAAAGATTATGATGTATGAAGAAGAACTTAAAGTGAATCAAGATGTAGGAGAATAACCAAGGATGAATTCAATAGCATTCAAGACTTCAACCTCAAAGAGAAAAGACAAAGAAAAAGTTCAAGTTCCTGTATACAGTTCCACCTGTGAAGAGTCAGATTCAGACCATGATGAGGAGACGAATCATCTTGCTAGAAGATTCAAAATGTTCTACTGAATGAATAAATTCTTTATGAAGTCAAACTATAAAGGAAAGTATGATAGTAAAGGAAAATGAAAGAAAGACAGAAAATGGAATGACAAATAAAATAAAATAATCTGCTATGAGTGTAAATGAGAAGGTCATGTGAAGGCACACTTCCACAAGTGGAAATTTAAGAAGAAATATGAAGATAAGGGAAAGGGTTATAAAAAGGCTATGAGAGCTACTTGGAGTGCTTCAAAAGACAGCTCCAATAGATCTGATGCTTCTGATAGTGAATAGAACAATCATGCTAACTTATGTTTCATGACAAAAACAACTGGGGTAACACTAAATTCTCCAATACATAATGCCTATTATTCGGGGAATAATAGTGGTTCACATAATGATGATGATATGAATAGGGATGAACTATTTGAATACTATTAAATTCTTGAGGATACCTATAATGAGATCAAGGAAAAATATAAACCATTAAAGATACAAAATGATTTAAATGAAAATTATAAGTAAAATCTGGATATTGAAAAAGAGAAATTCTCCCATATGTTAAAAGAAAACACTAAACATAAATTATCAAATGAAAAACTGAAGTTTACAGTAGGTATAGATACGTTAAATCAGTTTCTATGAAAACAGATTTCCCCAAAATATACAACTGGTCTAGGATGTCAACTAGGACAGAGTAAAATTAGTAAAACCAATTTTGTTCTGAAATCTGGATAGTTCAATGCTAATTCCAATTCTGGACCATCTTTTGAGAGTCAATTTTATAAAGAACCTAACAAAGTATTTATGCCTCCGAATCTATATGTTGATATTTGGAAACCTATAAAAAATATATGGGTTCCCAAAGTTTTACTTGCTAACCTCTCTAGACACAAGAAAATATGGGTACCAATGCTACCCCATGCCAAATCTGTTTTGTAGGGATGTTGCGTAATGATTTCTTGTAAGACCTTGTGGTACTTGGACAGTGTATTTTCAAGACATATGATAGGATATTATTATTTCTTCAAGAGCCTAATAAAAGTGGATGGTGGAAATGTATCTTTTGGTGACAATTCAAAGGGACAAATCATCGGCTTCGGCCATATTGGTAACCCTAATACAATATTAACTTCAAAAGTACTTTTTGTTGATGGATTAAAGTACAATTTACTTAGAATCATTCAGATGTGTGATACTGGTTTTAATGTCAAGTTTGAAAATGATGCATGTAATGTTTTTAATTCCAAAAATATTTAGTATTCACTTCTTGTAGAAATAAAAATGTGTATGCTGTTGACTTAAATTCCTTCGCTAAGAAAAATGTTTCTTGCTCAAATTCATTTCATAAGGAATCCTGGCTATGCCATAGAATATTAGGACACTAAAATGTGCACTCACTTAAAAAACTGACTAGGAAAGGTTTAGTTACCTAAATTGGAATTTACTCTTAACTTTGTGGGTAATCCTTATCAAAAGGGAAAGAAAAAAAAGTGTATTTCAAACAAAATAAATAAGTCTCTACTTCTCAACTGCATGAGTTGGTTCACATGGACTTGTTTGGACCATCAAGAGTTTCAAGTTTTAATGAGAAGCACTATGTTTATGTTCTTGTAGATGATTTTTAGGAACACTTGGGTATACTTTCTATCTCATAAAAGTGAATCTTGTTCTTATTTTGTCAAATACTCCAAGTCTATAGAAAATCTTAGTGGACATAGAATTAAGACCTTCAGATGTGATCATGGCTGTGAGTTTGAAAATCATGAGTTTGAACCTTGTTGCTCACACAATGGCTATAGTCACAATTTTTCTTCTCCTAGAACACCTCAACAAAATGGATTCGTTGAAAGAAGAAATAGGACACTTCAAGAGATTTCCCAAACTATGCTTAGTGATTATAATCTTCCTATTTACTTTTGGGCTGAAGCTATAAATACAAATTGTTATACCATCAATAGAGTATTAATTAGACATGTTCTTAATAAGGTCCCTTATAAACTTTGGAATAATAGGAAGCATAAGGTTAACTACTTCTAAGTTTTTGGCTGCAAAGTCTTTATTCTTAACACTAAGGACAATCTTGACAAGTTTGCCTCCAAAAGTGATGAATGAATATTCCTAGGTTACTCAATCTCAAGTAAAGCCTATAGAGTATTCAATAAGAAAAAAAAATGTGTGTAAGAGTCAGTTCATGTCAAATTTTATGAGACTAATCCACATGAACCAAAAACCTCTCTTGAATATCTTGAGGAAGATATGTCAATTCTATACCTTAATGATAATAATAGTGAATCCCCTGTAAAAGTAACCAGTTCTGGGAATCTTACAGAATCTGCACCTATTGAGTCCGAACCTATAAACAAACATGAGGAGTTGAGTTCAAATCTTTCTAGAGGTATTAAAACTCTCAAGAATCATCATAGATGCTTTAGTAGGTGATTTAAATAGAGGGACACAAACTAGAGATTCTCTGAGAAACCAGGTTTAACATCAAGCTTTTCTGTAACATCCCAGGTAAATAAAGAATAATAAATTTTCATATTTATTAATATTTACGAATTAAATATTAATTTTACTTTAAAGGGGTTGCTATGTTCGATAGCATACCCGATACGCAACAAAGAGTTTCATTGAAATCTTACGTTTCACACTAGTAATAAAATAATATTATTTTAAATGGTAGTTAACACATAGCCGTTGTATTGGCAGGAATGGATATAAATAACTAAAATATGATTATATATGTTTTAAAATGTTTTTAAATTTATCTAATAAAAGATAAAGGCTTAAAATACAGAAAGAATTCAATTTTAGGCATATATACCCTAATTTTCACTAAAGGTTCACTTATCGCCTTTTGATGGAGAACTGTCATTAAATATTGTTTTTTTCACTCTTATACATTCTATTGGACCAAATAAAACACTTCTTTAGAATCGGGACATCAAAATTTACTTTGTGTAAATTTTTGGTATTTTTCCGATAAAGTTCATTTTTTTAATGAATAGTGTAAAATGTTGTATTTTAATTCAAAACATCTTTTTAATATAATTTATTTATATTATTAGATTATCTTTTTAATTGGTTTTAAAGTTAAATTAGAATATATTTTTACCATTAAATTCAATATTGGTCATTGGAATTAATTTCACTTCGAAATCAGACTTAAACTAGTGTCAATCTTTTGATACTTATTGTTTCATAAAAACACGCTATTTGCTCTGAAAGTGGGAAGTAATTATTAAATTAATTAATGAAACTTATATGTTTTGAATTCTGTAAAATGGAATTCATTTTTGAATTAGGAATATCAAATATAGCTTAGGGTGAAGTTTTGGTATTTTTCTGAAAAACTTCAATTTTTGATGAATAGTGAAACCACTAAGTGGTGCTTATAAAAACTGATTTTTGGTTTAAATGAAATTTTACCACCTCTGTGTTTTTAATTTCAAAAATCTGACATACATGGTTGTAATTAAGAAGTAAAATGTGGTTAAATGGGATTAAAATAATTTTTTTTGTGAATAGTAACTTTTAAGTTTTTAATCGCGATTAGTGGTAATTAGTGTTGTTTAAGGTAAAAATAATGTTTTAATAACATGGAATGACCTAGAAACATGTCCTACCCTTATTGGATATGTCATGGCCGACCAAGAAAATCCATGGGTCAACTTGGGGACCCCATGGAGCCACTTAGGAAGGAAAATAACATTAATATCTTTTTATTTAATGTTAAAGTAAAAATGTCACAAACATGAGTTGTTTTACTAAAACAATTTGTAAATGAGGTTATACGAGTCATATTTTTGACTATAAATATTAATTAGAAATATAAAAATATTTCATACATCATGATATTTTATTTATAATTTTCAGATATTAAATAAATTAAATTATTTATGGCACCATGATGATGCAACGATTACCTCATTATTTAACGATTTAAATAAAATGAAAAGATAATGTAAAATCTAAGACCTACACTTGTCAAATACCTATTGGTTGGGTATATCTAGAACCCTTATCACCTTATCCTCGAATTATATCAATGTGGGACCTTTTAAATCCTAAACTCATTTTAAAATAAAGTAACATTTCTTTACTTTCCAAGAGTGCCCCTCCTCTCCTCTTATAAAAGACCCCCACCTCTACCACCTTACCCACACTTCCAAAGCCTTTTGATCGGCCAAACCCTAACCATTTTGTCTCTCCACATCCCTCTATAACTCTAATAAGCCTCACTTTGGGCAGAAGTCTTCCCAAGGAAGCCTTTGAGCTCAAATCTAAGAGAGTTACCCGATTTTAAGGTAATGTCTTCACTTGTGTCCTTTTGTTTTATTTTGCTTCTCCAACCCCCTAAAATCTTTTTATTCATTTCTTTTGTAACAAATCTAGTATCTTAAATATACTAGGATGTTTTTATAAGAATCTTTCAAGCTACACTTACACACACCTACATCTAATGGTTAAAGAACATATTGTTTCCGTGGATGGAAAATTTCTGCCTCACGAAACGACGATTGTTCAATATTCTTCCAACACCTTCAAAGGTGGCCATTTAGATGTCAATATATTTATATATAATATATAATATGTTTATGTATTCCTCAAGCTTGTGTATTTTTCATTTATGGCACACCTTCATGGCTTCCATTATGGGTATACACGATATCTTCATTTTAGGAAGTGCGGACTACCACCCACTCAAAGTGATTTGATTCGTTAATGCCATATGTGGGACGTATAAAGGATGGATTTAAAGTTATTATATATGATGTATGTTACATATAAATGATGAATATAATTTTGGAATTGAAATATACATACCTCTCATTTAGTTTTAATTCCATTAATATGACAAAGAAATGAAAGTAGCGTTCATGCGTACGTACGGCTTACCATCTCCATGAATGATGCATTTCATTTCTTACCTCTAAATGATTATGTAATATTATAAATACATGTATATTCTGGATATATATGATATATATGATATCAAAATCATGAATATAATTCTGGATATAATGAACCTTTGACCACACAAACAACATGTAATTGTAAGAAGTTCACTTTTGACTCAAGTACAAAATATCGACAAACGACCGTTATCAACTTAAATGACTACATAATGTTCATAACATGGTAATAAGTGATATAATAAAGAAATAATGAACTTTAAAAAGGTTCTTAATCAAGTATAAATTAACTCAAGTTTATTATTCAGGACGTTAAAGAACGATCGAGTCAAGTCAGACCCGTGGTAAGGGACTTCGTCTCAATCTCCTTTCAATGAGGCATATTTTTGTTTTATACACCACTTTAATTAATACAGTGTATAAACGCCTTTTAATTTTACATTTATTCAAAAGGAATCCTTTTATATGAAGCGTTTTACTAAATGAAAAAAGGGAATGTTTTTGTCATACTTATGCGGCGACAACGACTTCTCCGCTGCCGTGAGTATTATTTGGTCTTTGGCTTCCTCAACAAGCCGTAATGTTTTTAAAATGAAATAAATACCATATAATATTTTATGTATTTTGGTATTGAAAATGGTTTTTATAATGGATTTGTTATGTCAATATATTTATGTGATATATTGTGATCAAAGTGTGGAAATTTTTTCTTCCCATTATATTTGTTTTATGTTTTGTGATTTTATATTGGTACTTGGACATTTGACGAGTGGTTACGTGATAAACCATATGAAGGGTGGTGCCATGAATACCAGGACGGGTGGTTACGTTATAACCTCCAATGCATTGGGTATGGAAGTCGGCCGTATGGCTATTCCATTAAGTGATATGTGTGGAAGTTGACCGTATGGTTATTCCATTTAAGTATGTTTATGTCCCAAGTTACCTTTATATGTTATGTGACCTTTATATGGGTTTTATGGTAATATTTTGGTTACAAAGGGGTAAGTAATGATCTTTTATTCAGCGAAGAGTTTTTACTACTTCATAAAGGTGAAAAGTATTACTTTAATAAAGTATACATGGTTTACTTGTTGTTTTGATAAACTAATAGTTTTCATTATTTGTGTATCCCTTACTGAGCTTTTTATGCTCACCCCAAGTTTTTTTGAAATTTTTTTCACAGGAATTAATGTGGAATAGGGTCAAGGATGGGATCAAGGGAATGTCATGCTATATAAAACATGGAACTAGACATGTTTCTTTTTAAGAGTTTTTTATTCTATGGAAACTTAGTAGAAGTGTCTACTTTGTAATCTTTTGAGATGTAATAGTTATGTTCTAATTCTCTAAAACTCTAAACCGGAAAAGATCCTCAATGTGAATTATTCATTTAATTAAATATTAAGTAAGGTTTAAGGCAGGGGCCTTATAGTTGGTATCAGAGGTCGGTTTAGACAACTTTAGGAGTTAGAAAATTGTTAAATTATAAGTTAATTTATGGTGTGACTGAAATGATATAGCATTTAATGATTACCATGTTGATTCGCCTAAGATATTTCTGTGTTCAGATTGGTTTTCCGTAGAGGAAACAAAGTAGCTATGTTGGGGCGACATCAAGAGGAATACAACCTTCAAAATAAGCAACCTAAGATGGTCAGAATCGGAACTGAACAGTTTGTTGCAGTGATGGCACAATTGACTCAAGCTATAAATGGTGGTGGTATCCATGAACGAGATCAGTCAGATCAACCATAGAGTAACATGTCAGTGGTGGAACATTTCATGAGGCAACATCCCCCATCATTCAGAGGATCATATGACCCAGTGCAAGCTGAAGGGTGGATTAAAGCACTGGAGAAGATTTTTGATGTCATGGGGTGTTCAGAACATCAAAAGGTTAGTCTTGCTGTTTACCGTTTTGAAGGTGAAGCTGATCAGTGGTGGTCGATGGTGAAAAATATTAGGGATAGTGATGAGATTGATGATCTTCACTGGGATGAATTCAAAGGTATATTTCTTGAGAAATATTTTCCTAAGGTAGTTCGTCTTAGGATGGAAAAACAGTTCCTAGAATTGAGGCAGGAGGATGACTCAGTGGCTACTTGTGAAGCAAAGTTCACTCGATTGGCAAGGTATGCACCAAACTTCATAGGAGATCTTGATAGTAAAATAAACCATTTTTACTCAGGGTTAAAGTCAAAGTATCGAAGGGCTTTAGATTCTCGTGAGTTCAAAAGTTATGAAAAACTTGTTCGATGTGCGGAGAAGGTGGAAATGGAATTTTCTGACGATCAGCTATTCTTTGAAAAACGACAGAATAAGAGGTCTAGTTGGAAGGCAAATGGGAAGAATTTATCAAAGAAGCAAAGAGGTAAGAAAACCAAATATCCATCCTGTGAGAAGTGTGGTAAAATGCATCTTGGAGAATGTTTATCCAAGTCTGGAAAGTGCTTTCGGTGTGGTAAGTCAGGTCATATAGCTCGTAAATGTAAGGAATATGATCAAGAAGGCAATGAAAAGTCAGCGGTAAGATGTTTTAAGTGTAATGAAATGGGTCATTTTGAAAATGAGTGTCTAATGAAGAACTCAACTGAGGGAAAGCAGCCAGACTACAAGAAGAAAGGGGTGGTGAAATCCTTTTCAACTACTTCAGCAGATGTTGGGCCATCGAATGAAGTAGTATCTGGTACACTGTTTGTTTTTTCAGATTATGCCAATGTTTTGTTTGATTCAGGGTCTACAAATTCTTTCATTTATGAGAAGTTTTCTATTAAATTGAAAATTTCATATCAAGATATGAATCCTGAACTTATGGTAAAAACAACCGGAGGGAACATTGAGACAAAAAGGAATTATAATAACCTTCCTATCCTTGTGTGTGGAAAGAATCTACCGACAAACCTTATTGTTTTGCCTCTAGTAGAGTTTGATGTTGTTTTGGGCATGGATTGGCTTTCTGTTTACCATTCTAAGATTGACTGCAGAGCTAAAATGGTTTCTTTTCAGAAAGATTTTCAGTTTGTATACAAGAATGAAACCTTGATTTTGATAAGATATCAGGAAGTTGAGAAACTAGTAAAATATGGGAATGAATGTTACCTTGCACATATTGTTTAAAATAAAGGAACAGTTCAGATTAATGATGTGCCAGTGGTAAATGAGTATCTTGATGTTTTTCCTGATGAGTTGCCTGGCATTATTCATGATCGAGAAGTTGAATTTACTGTTGACGTAGTCCCTGATTCTAAGCCAATTTCAAAACCCCCTTATCGAATGGCTCCAGTTGAACTTTTAGAGTTAAAGCAGCAATTGCAGGAGTTATTTGATAAAGGTTTCATTCGACCTAGCACATCACCATGGGGTGCTCCTGTCTTGTTTGTTAAAAATAAAGATGGCTCAATGAGACTTTGCATTGATTATAGATCCTTAAATAACATTACTGTTAAGAAAAAGTATCATTTTCCTCATATCGATGATTTGTTTGATTAGCTCCAGGGAGCTCAGTATTTTTCGAAGATTGACTTGAGGTCGGGGTACCATCAGTTGAAAGTAAAAGAAGCAGACTTTCCGAAGACTGCGTTCTGTACTAGATATGGCCATTATGAATTTTTAGTTATGCCTTTTGGGTTAACCAATGCACCTTCTGTATTCATGGACCTTATGAATAGAATTTTCCATGAGTTCTTGGATAAGTTTTTGGTCGTTTTCATTGATGATATTTTGGTGTTTTCTAAAACTAAAGAGGAGCATGAAAGTCATTTAAGGGTTATCTTGCAAACCTTAAAAGAAAAGAAACTGTATGGAAAATTCAGCAAGTGTGAGTTTTGGTTACAAAAAATTTCTTTCCTGGGTCACATTGTTTAAAAAAATGGCATAACTATTGATCCTGCTAAAACAAAAGTTGTTGAAGAATGGCCAAGACTAAAAAATGTAACAGAGATCCGTAGTTTCCTTGGTTTGGAAGGTTACTACCGAAGGTTTGTTGAAAATTTTTCACGGTTATCCAGTCCAATGACTAAGATAACTTAGAAGGGTGTTAAATTTATCTGGACAAAAGAATGTGATGATTGTTTTCAGGAGTTGAAAAAAAGATTGGTGAATGCTCCAGTTTTGGCACTTCCTTCCAGGAATGGTGAGTTTGTTATCTTCAGTGATGCTTCCTTGAAGGGACTTGGTTGTGTACTTATGAAGAATAATCAGGTAATTGCATATGCTTCACATCAGTTGAAAACTCATGAGGTAAATTACCCTACACATGACTTGGAATTAGCTGCTGTTTTTTTTGATCTAAAAATTTGGAGGCATCATTTGTATGGATTAAAGTGTGAAATATATACTGATCACAAAAGTTTAAAGTATATATTCACTCAGAAATAATTGAACATGATACAGAGGAGATGGCTGGAATTAATCAAGGATTATGATTGTACAATTCATTACCATTAGGGAAAAGCAAATAAAGTGGCTGATGCTTTGAGTCAAAAAAGTAATGCTTCATTAACCATTCTATGTTTGGAACGAGATCATTTGGTTTTGATTTGATGAACTTTGTAATAGAAGTTGTTGGTGCAGGAAGTTCTTCTGTTTTGTTTCAGGTATTAGTGATATCATCCCTATCAGACAGAATTAAGCAAGCACAGAGAGAAGACAGTGAGTTGCAGAAAAAGGTAGAACTGGTTCAGAAGGGTAAGTTGCCTGAATTCAACATTGATAATGATTGTATTTTGAGGTTTGGGAAGAGATTATGTGTCCCTGGTGATTCACAGTTGAAGAATGAGTTGTTATGTGAGGCTCATAGTTCCCCGTTTTCAGTTCATCCTAGCAGTACTAAGATGTACAAGGATCTGCGGGAGTATTACTAGTGGGATGGAATGAAAAGAGATATTGCTGATTTTACTGTGAAGTGTTTGACATGTCAACAGGTTAAAGCAGAGTGGCAGTTACCGAAAGGGATGCTTCAGCCTTTACCAGTGCCAGAGTGTAAATGGGAGAATATATCCATGGACTTCGTTGTGGGATTTCTGAAGACACCTTGAGGTTCCTTTCTAACTTTTGGAAAGGCCTTCAGAAGTCATTGGGTACTGAATTAAATTTTAGTACAGCTTTTCATCCTCAATCAGATGGGCAGCCAGAACGAACGATCCAGACTTTGGAGGATATGCTACGAGCTTGCTCTATGGATTATCAGGGAAGTTGGGACCAACATCTTTCTTTGGTTGAGTTTTCTTATAATAACAGTTTTCATTCCAGTATACAGATGGAACCATTTGAGGCATTATATCGGAAGCGGTGTCGAACTCCAGCTTTTTGGGATGAAGTGGGTGAAAGGAAGATGATGGGACCAGAATTGGTAGAAGAGATGGCAAAAAAATTTCAGTTGATTCAGAAACACATGAGAACAGCTCAGAGCAGACAGAAAAGTTATGCGGATAACCGGACTAAGGATCTATCTTTCGAGGTAGGTGATCATGTTTTTCTCAAGGTTTCTCCATGGAAAAGTGTGATGCGATTTGGTAAGAAAGGAAAGCTGAGTCCAAGGTTCATTGGACCATATGAAATTCTGGAGAGAGTTGGATCAGTTGCAAACAGAGTGGAATTACCTCCGAGTTTATCTCAGGTACACAATGTTTTTAATGTTTCGATGCTGAGAAAGTATATTCCAGATCCATCTCATGTTTTTAGACCAGAGGTAGTTCAGCTGGAAGAGAACCTATCTTATGAAGAACATCCGGTCTAGATTCTTTACCATAGGGAGCAAGTGTTACGGAATAAGGTGATTCACCAGGTAAAGGTTTTGTGGAAAAACCATATGGTTTAAGAGGCAACGTGAGAATCTGAAAATGCTATGAGGGATAAATACCCCCACTTATTTTGATAAGTGAATAAAATTGGAGGACGCAATTCCCAAAAGGAGGGAAGGATGTAACATCCCAGGTAAATAAAGAATAATAAATTTTCATATTTATTAATATTTATGAATTAAATATTAATTTTACTTTAAAGGGGTTGCTATGTTCGATAGCGTACCCGATACGAAACAAAGAGTTTCATTGAAATCTTACGTTTCACACTAGTAATAAAATAATATTATTTTAAATGGTAGTTAACACATAGCCGTTGTATTGGAGGGAATGGATAGAAATAACTAAAATATGATTATATATGTTTTTTAAATGTTTTTACATTTATCTAATAAAAGATAAAGGCTTAAAATACGGAAAGAATTCAATTTTAGGCATATATACCCTAATTTTCACTAAAGGTTCACTTATCACCTTTTGATGGTGAACCGTCATTAAATATAGTTTTTTTCACTCTTATACATTCTATTGGACCAAATAAAACTCTTCTTTAGAATCAGGACATCAAAATTTACTTTGTGTAAATTTTTGGTATTTTTCCGATAAAGTTCATTTTTTAATGAATAGTGTAAAATGATGTATTTTAATTCAAAACCTCTTTTTAATATAATTTATTTATATGATTAGATTATATTTTTAATTGGTTTTAAAGTTCAATTAGAATATATTTTTACCATTAAATCCAATAGTGGTCGTTGTAATTAATTTACCTTTGAAATCAGACTTAAACTAGTGTCAATTTTTTGATACTTATTGTTTCATAAAAACACGCTATTTTCTCTGACAGTGGGACTTAATTATTAAATTAATTAATGAAAATTATATGTTTTGAATTTTGTAAAATGGAATTCATTTTTGAATTCTGAATATCAAATATATCTTACGGTGAAGTTTTGGTATATTTCTGAAAAACTTCAATTTTTGATGAATAGTGAAACCATTAAGTGGTACTTATAAAAACTGATTTTTCGTTTAAATGAAATTTTACCACCTCTGTGTTTTGAATTTCAAAATTCCAACATAAATGGTTGTCATTACGAATTAAAATGTGGTTTAATGGGATTAAAATAATTTTTTGGTGAATAGTAACTTTTAAGTTTTTAATCGCGATTAGAGGTAATTAGTGTAGTTTAAGGTAAAAATAATGTTTTAATAATATGGAATGACCTAGACACATGTCCTACCCTTATTGGATATGTCATGGCCGACCAATACAATCCATGAGTCAACTTGGGGACCCCATGGAGCCACTTTGGAAGGAAAATAACATTAATATCTTTTTATTTAATGTTAAAGTAAAAATGTCACAAACATGAGTTGTTTTACTAAAACAATTTTTAAATGGGGTTATAGAAGTAATATTTTTGACTATAAATATTCATTAGAAAGATAAAACGATTTCCTACATCATGATAGTTTTTTATAATTTTTAGACATTAAATAAATTAAATTATTTATGGCACCATGATGATGCAGCGATTACCTCATTATTTAACGATTTAAATAAAATGAAAATATAATGTAAACTATAAGACCTACACTTGTCAAAAACATATTGGTTGGGTATATTTCGAACCCTTATCACCTTAAACATGATTTATATCAATGTGGGACCTTTTAAATCTGAAACACATTTTAAAATAAAGTAACATTTCTTTACTTTCCTAGAGTGCCCCTTCTCTCCTCTTATAAAAGGCCTCCACCTCTACCACCTTACCCACACATCCAAAGCCTTTGGCTCGGCCAAACCCTGCCCATTGTGTCTCTACACATCCATCTATAACTCTTAGAAGCCTCACTTTGGGCAGAAGTCTTCCCAAGGAAGTCTTTGAGATCAAATCTAAGAGAGTTACCCGATTTTAAGGTAATGTCTTCACTTGTGTCCTTTTGTTTTATTTTGCTTCTCCAACCCCCTAAACTCTTTTTATTAATTTCTTTTGTAACAACTAAATTATCTTAAATATACTAGGATGTTGTTATAAGAATATTTCGAGCTACACTTACACACACCTACATCTAATTGTTAAAGAACATACTGTTTCCGTGGATGGCGAATTTCTGCCTCACGAAACGATGATTGTTCAATATTCTTCTAACACCTTCAAATGTGGCCATTAAGATGTCACTATATTTATATATGATATATAATATGTTTATGACTTCCTTAAGATTCTGTATTTTTCATTTATGGCACACCTTCATGGCTTCCATTATGGGTATACGCGATATCTTCATTTTAGGAAGTGCGGACTAGCGCCCCCTCAAAGTGATTTGATTCGTTAATGCCATATGTGGGACGTATAAAGGATGGATTTAAAGTTATTATATATGATGTATGTTACATATAAATGATGAATATAATTTTGGAATTAGAATATACATACCTCTCATTTAGTTTTAATTCCATTAATATGACAAAGAAATGAAAGTAGCGTTCATGCGTACGTACGGCTTACCGTCTCCATGAATGATGCATTTCATTTCTTACCTCTAAATGATTATGTAATATTATAAATACATGTATATTCTGGATATATATGATATATATGATATCAAAATCATGAATATAATTCTGGATATAATGAACCTTTGACCACACAAACAACATGTAATTGTAAGAAGTTCACTTTTGAATCAAGTACAAAATATCGACAAATGACCGTTATCAACTTAAATGACTACATAATGTTCATAACATGGTAATAAGTGATATAATAAAGAAATAATGAACTTTAAAAAGGTTCTTAATCAAGTAGAAATTAACTCAAGTTTATTATTCAGGACGTTAAAGAACGATCGAGTCAAGTCAGACCCGTGGTAAGGGACTTCGTCTCAATCTCTTTTCAATGAGGCATATTTTTGTTGTATACACCACTTTAATTAATACAGTGTATAAACACCTTTTAATTTTACATTTATTCAAAATGAATCTTTTTATACGAAGCGTTTTACTAAATGAAAAAAGGGAATGTTTTTGTCATACATATGCGGCGACAACGACTTCTCCGCCGCCGTGAGTATTATTTGGTCTTTGGCTTCCTCAACAAGCCGTAATGTTTTTAAAATGAAATAAATACCATATAATATTTTATGTATTTTGGTATTGAAAATGGTTTTAATAATGGATTTGTTATGTCAATATATTTATGTGATATATTGTGATCAAAGTGTGGAAATATATTTTTTCCATTATATTTGTTTTATGTTTTATGATTTATATTGGTACTTGGACATTTGACGGGTGGTTACGTGATAAACCATATGATGGGTGGTGCCATGAATACCAGGATGGGTGGTTATGTTATAACCTCCAATGCATTGGGTGTGGAAGTCAGCTGTATGGCTATTCCATTAAGTGATATGTGTGGAAGTCGACCGTATGGTTATTCCATTTAAGTATGTTTATGTCCCAAGTTACCTTTATATGTTATGTGATCTTTATATGGGCTTTATGGTAATATTTTGGTTACAAAATAGTAAGTAATGATCTTTTATTCAGTGAAGAGTTTTTACTACTTCATAAAGGTGAAAAGTATTACTTTGATAAAGTATACGTGGTTTACTTGTTGTTTTGATAAACTAATAGTTTTAATTCTTTGTGTATCCCTTACTGAGCTTTTTATGCTCACCCCAAGTTTTTTTGAAATGTTTTTCACATGACTTAATGTGTAATAGGGTCAAGGATGGGATCAAGGGAAAGTCATGCTATATAAAACATGGAACTAGACATGTTTCTTTTTAAGAGTTTTTTATTCTATGGAAACTTAGTAGAAGTGTCTACTTTGTAATATTTTGAGATGTAATAGTTATGTTCTAATTCTCTAAAACTCTCAACCTAAAAAGATCCTCAATGTGAATTATTCATTTAATTCAATATTAAGTAAGGTTTAAGGCTGGGGCCTTATATTTTCTTTCAAAGCTTGAACCCAAAAATATTAATGATGCTATTAATGATGCATTTCGGGTGACAGATATGCAAGAATAATTAAATCAATTTGAAAGAAACAAATTCAGGGATATAGTTGAAAGACCTAAGGACACTTTGACAATAGGCACCAAATGGATTTTTAGGAAAAAATTTGATGAGTCTGGAAATATAGTTAGTAAAAAAGATAGGTTAGTTTCACAAGGATACAGTCAAGAGGAAGGGATAGAATATGAGGAGACCTTCACACCTATAGCTAGGTTAGATGCCATTGGGATACTACTTGCTTATCCAGCTCAGCTTAATTTTAAACTCTATCAATGGGAAATTAAAAGTTCTTTTCTAAATAGTTGCATAGTTGAGGATGTGTTGGTTGAACAAACCCCTAGTTTTATGAATCCATATTTTCCAAATCATGTTTTTAAACTTTCAAAAGCTTTATATGGTTTAAAACAATCTCCAAGAGCTTTGTATGATAGGCTTATCCCTTTTCTTATTTCAAAAAGTTTTACTAAAGGAATAGTTGATCCTACTCTCTTTATTAAAAGAATTTCCAAATATGTTTGGATAGTACAAATTTATATAGTTGATATAATTTTTGGATGTTCTAAAAATTATTTATGTACTAATTTTTCAAAAATAATGCAAAATTATTTTGAAATGAGTTTAATGGGAGAACATAAATTTTTACTTGGATTTCATATTTTTCAAAATAAAGATGGTATTGTTTTAAATCAAAGTAAAAATGTTAAGGATCTTTTAAAACGTTTTGGTTTGGATGATAGTAAAGGTAGTGATACACCTATGAGTACCACTTGTAAGTTGGATGTAGTTGAATCTGGAGAACCAGTGTATCAAACCAACTACAGAGGTATGATAGGGAGTCTGCTCTACCTTATAGCTAGAAGAATTGACATTATATTTAGTGTATTCATGTGTGATCGCTTTCAAGCTAATCTCAAAGAATATTATTTAAATTTTGTCAAAAAGGATTTTCAAATATCTCAAATATACTCCCAACTTAGGACTATTTTTTCCAAAAAGAAAATCATTTGATCTGATATGTCATTCTGATGATGAATTTTCTTTTTTCATGTTAGATAGAAAAAGCACCTCTGGAACATGTCATTTTTTAGGCAAGTCACTAGTATCATGGTGTAGTAAGAAATAGAATTCTATTGCATTATCTACTGCTGAAGCTGAATATATAGCTACTGGTAGTTGTTGTGCTCAAATTCCGTGGATGAAACACACTTTACTAGACTATGAATATCAATTCATACATGTCTCTATAAACTGCGACAACATAAGTTCTATTAACATTTCTAACAATCCAGTATCTCATGATATGAAAAAACATTTTGATGTAAGACATCACTTGGTGAGAGTTCATTATGAAAGATGTGACATCACTCTTGACTTCATTGGATATGAACATCAATTGGATGATATATTCACAAACCCTTTGAATTCAGAGAGGTCAAACTACATCAAACATGAATTAGGGATGATTAATTTCAGTATAGGGATCCTCATTATTGAACCTCACTGTTAGAACCCCACCGTTGAACCTCGCTATTAAAACCTCATCGTTGAACCTCACTGTTAGAACCTCACCGTTGAACCTCGCTGTTAGAACCTCACCATTGAACCACACTATTAGAACCTCACCGTTGGGTACCTCACTATTGGACTTTACCATTACTTCATATTTTATGAGGGAATCTGAACCATTTTATTAGTATTGTTTTTAATATTTTTTTTTCAATCCCTAAATGATAAAATTAGATCACAAACTCATTTCGATTCACTCTCTTCCTCACTCTCTAATCCATGATCTCAAAATCCTTAAATCCTATCTTTCCACTGAACCCTCAAACCACTTCGAACCTCAATGTCAAGAGTCAAGAGACCTTCGGCTAATGATGTAGATGCGCCAATGCCTAAGAGACCCCGAGCCAAGTTCTGTGGTGGCAGTAATATATCAACAGAGTCTATTTACCCGCATCTGTCAAAGAGGACAATTGTAGTTGAAAACGAGTTAAGCGAAGATTGGTTTCTCTCAAGAAAATCCTTAGTGTGGGAGGCACTAAAGGATCAAGGTTGGGTGGAGTGATTTTCGAACAATAATGAGCCATATTAACCGAGGATATTCAATGAATTATATGATTATATGAAATTCGAGAAGACAGATGATGAGAACCGACTGTTGTCAAGAGTAAATAGAAGTAAGGTAATATTTTCATCTACTGAATGGGCTGAATGTCTAAGGGTACCTCATGAGGGTATATGTGACTACTTCTCTTGAGTGGTTCCTCCAGATAGTGAGATTTTTGGGTATGAGAATGCTTTGGAAGAATTGACAGAGAATGGGACCTCAAGGAAGATTATTTCTACTGAAATGAATGGAGAGGATAGACTCTTGTTCAAGTTTATCCAACATGTGATAAGTCCCAGGAGAGGGAAATTGTTGTGTTGAAGTATCAGGACATATACTTATTTTATTTATTGAATCATGGACATAAGATCAACCTGTGTTGGTTGCTGATGGATCAGTTGGAAGACATGACTAAGTGTAGTTCTAAATCAAATGCTCTATTTCATGCCAAACAGATTTCTGTGATGATGGAGGTTAAGGGCATTGCTGGAGATAAAGAGAAAAAAATTGTAGCAAAGAACAATTTTCATATCTCCAAAATAATCAGAAAGTTCATGAAGATTAGTTGGAATCCATGGAGAATAGATTGGGTAAAAGATAAAGAGAAGATTTATGAGAAGTTTGATCTTGTAAATAATTATTCTAGGCTAAAGGATAAGAGGGTTCCAGGTCTGAAGCCTGATGAGGCCGAACCTGTATATTATGATGATGAAGTAGAGGAGGCTATAGAACATGAGAAATAAGGTACTCCTATAAATGATTGGAGTGATCCTGATCTACCAGCCAATCCTCTAGTTGGAATGATAGCTTCTAGAGATCACAGTCCTTCAAGAGAGTTAACGAGGAGAGAATCTATCCAAAGGGTAAATGAGGTTGAAGAAACTAGTGAAGAAGAGTATGATGAGGCTCATATCACCATTAGAGATACCTCAGAAGTGGAAGAAGTTGATTAATCTAGTCATTCTGACTATGAGGAACATGAGGCTGCTATTGATAAGGATTGTGATAGAGAGGAACTCAGTTTGAGTCCTCTTATAGGAGTCACTGATAGAGTAGTGAGTGAACAGGAAGAAGAAGTTGTATCTACTTCCCTTTCTATGGAAACTATGGATGAATCAGTCAAGGCAGTAGCTCACCATACTGATGAGTTAGTTGATCAAGCAGCAACAACTTCATAGGTTTCAGGGCTGAAATAAGCTGAAATAGTTTCCCAAGTGGTAGCTCTAATTAAGGGGGAGAGTCCTATTTCGAAGGATCAATATATATTGTGCATGAAATTGAAGGCTAGATTGAGGACCCTGGGTTTCTAGTGTTGGTACTAGATTATGATGACTCAAAATATGAATGGCCCAACAAAAGGCCTTCAGTTCCAAATCTCATTTTCGTACCCCTAGAAAACTCTTTCCCTCAAGACCATGTCAGAAAGGCAGACCTTGAATCCTTGAAATCCGACCAGTAGAGAATGTCTAAGGATAGGTCCTCTGATATGGAAAAGGCTGTTTCTCTAGTTCTAGAGCATTTGGCATCTAAGTTAGCCAAAATACACTCCAGTATTCATTCTGAACTGCTTCAGGAAGTAAGGAAGGGTCAGAGTCAAATGAGTGAGTTTTCAGAATCTGTGGTGGTTCTGAAACAATCAGTGGTGAGCTTGAATTCTCTTATAACCTCTAGAGTTTAGGTGGACATGGATATTAAATATCTCAAAAGTGTAGTGCATCAGTTGGTAACTATGTTTGTGGATTTTAAGAAGTCCATGGAAACCCATGTGAAAGGTCAAGATGATGATGTGAAGAGGTTAATCAATGGTCTAACTAAATCCTTTAATGAGACAGTAGCTCTCTCTCTAGCACCTCTAGGTGCATCTGCATCCGCTTCAACCTCTCCTCTAGTTGACATTGAATCTTTCAGATCCATTGTTAGAGAAGAAGTGACAAAGATCTCTAGTGCTAGTACTTCAAACTCTCAAATCATTTATATTACCAGAGACATTCATACCCTTGTGGGAAATTATTTAAGGAAATCTTCTCAAGACTAGAAGGCCATCAAGTAACAAGTTGACTTTTATTACAAAAATGGTATACACTAAGCCTCAGATGGATGGCCACTTCATGTAGCGGTGGGAGAACTTGAGGATTCCACCTGTCACTCAAGCATTTATGGATCAAGTGAGCAATCTTCGGGGGCTGACTCCTACCTTGGAGAAATTTATGGAAAATAATGATGACTTTATCTCAGCCTTGGAGAGAGGTGGAATCATCATCATGGACATCAGGAATCTTCTGTTACCCTTCCCCCATGAGGAATGTACACCCATTTTTGTTCCTCCAGCATTACCTTATGCCTCCACTGCCTCTGCCTCGGCTAGTGATTCTCCTATGATGTCTCCTTCTCAAGCCATCAGAAGGTTGACTCAGTTGATTTCTCAGAGAGTCACTCCCTCTAGAGACACTGATGCTTCTGTTGCAGCTTCTCCTATCATCCTTGATGCTATCCCTAAGCCTCAGTCTCTTCAACCACCTGCAGACCCTACCACTTCTTCTTCCAAAGGGAAGGAGTCATTACCTATTTCTGATGTGGATTGAGTGTGGTTGTATCTTTTTATGGGGTTTTATAATTTTCTTTGAATCATGTAATAATCTTTCTTTAATACAAATATTCTCTTTTTTCTCTTATTGTATTTATTTTTTCAAATCACAAAGGGGGAGAAAATACAACACATGTAAAACACAAGTAATTAAATATCCATATCACATTAATCCCTGCTATTGCATGTGTGATAGGCTTATCTGTAACACCTATTTATTCTATCAACTTATCTCTGATTTTCATTATCTATGATAATCTTATAATTATACTAATGTTTAATGGAAAAATTTGTTATTATCGAAAAGGGGGATATTGTTGGATTCACCTATTTTGTTAATCCCAAATCATGTTTAATTTTATAATAGGTTAGTTGTTTAACAATCTATTTCAATCTATTTTTATCTCATGAATTTGCTAAAATCAGTTTATAGTATAAAAAGTCTCTAAGTCAGAGGTCACTACTGAAGGTTATTAGTCACCATTTAAGACCTTACTGATGAAGGTTACCGTTATAAAAGCTACAGTTTTAATGTTACTATATGAAGTCACCAGTATAATGTCACTATTGTAAATCCTAGCGTTGAAGTACATACCGAAGCATACAGATGTTGAGTCAATGTGATAGGTCACTGTTGTGATAAGGTTACTGCTACAAGGAGTTTCTGTTAAAAGTCCACTGTCATACTAATTACTGGATGTCTACAGTTAAGTAGTCTACCATTGATGAAGTCTACCATTGGACAAGTCTACCATTGGTCATGTCTACAGTTAGTGAAGTCTACCATTGGTGAAGTCTACCATTGGTGAAGTCTACTGTTGGAAAAGACTACAGTTAGTGAAGTCTACCATTGGTGAAGTATACCATTGGGGAAGTCTACTGTTGGACAATTCTATAGTTCGTGAAGTCTTCCATTAGTGAAGTCTACCATTGTACAAACCTACCATTGACGAAGCCTACCATTGGATACACCTACTGTTATAAGTCTAATACTGTTTAAGATTTCTACTGATGATGCTACCGATTGACAAGAGACTGTTACGAGTATACTGATAACATATTCAATACTTTATCCATTTTATTAATATATTCATAACGGTCATATTTTATTGATTTCATGCATTTGATATTAATTAATATTGTTTGTAGACATATCATAAGACCATATCATGATAGTACGAGTTATGAGAAAGATTTAACATTATGTACTAACTCCTTTTGTCGGACCTCAAATATGAAAGAGAAAAATACTGAGAAAAAAAAAAGTTTCTTAAAGGCACAGAGAAAAGAAAAAGATAGAAGAGAAGGTAAATGCATTACTGAAGAACAAGAAGAAGAACACTCTAGTGCATATACTGAAAATCCAGAAGCTTCATGAAGATCCTTTTGAAGAACATATTGAAGGCTATACTGTGGCGGTTAAAAGAACCCATGTATCAATAAGTTGAACATCTCAGTACCTAGAATCCAGTACCTGAAAGTTGCGACACTCTGTTTTTGGAGGTAACTTGCAGAGAAGAACAAAACCATCATTTTATCAAATCCAAGAAGTCCAGAGTTGATATTCAAACACATATAGCATTATAAACTCCATCCTAATTTTTCTAGCTCTACTGTGTTCTTTATTTTACATTTTTGAGCAGTGTGTGTTTGTTACACACACATTGTCTCCTGTTCTTTAACTGGGGGACACTGAAAATTTCCACTAAAAACTCTCCCATCTTTGTTTCCCACGCATAATTGTGGAAGAAGCATTGTGTGGCTTGGTTTCTTGTTTTCCCATATAGAACAGTGGTAGTGGTTGTAGAACCCAGATAGTTTGTAAAAACTATTGTAAACCCCGATACAGTTTGTGTATCAAGTTTATTTATACAAACTGCTTGGTGGGAGGTGATCACGAAGTGAAGAGGATTAGGTCTCAGCTTAAGACCGAACCTCTTGTGTATATTTTTGTGGTAATCCTGACATACTCTATTTTATTTTATCCACAACATATATTTTTCAAAGACAGAAAACCATTTTTACATTCACTCTGATAGTTAGTTTTGGTTAGTGTGTATATATGCTTAATTTAGTAAACCTCTTTCAAAAGATGAATTAGTGATTTCATTGATTCAACTGAAGACTAATAAAAATTAGAGAAACTTGTTGATAAATTAGACATTTATATCTCCACTACCTTAATTTACCAGGCTATTTTGAATTGGGGGATTTTTATCATAAAGTTTTTAACATAAATTTTAATTGGAACTCAATTCACCCCCCTCTTGAGTATCCACTCTGACCAACAATTATAATATTTATATTCACTTAATTTCACATGATAAATATAATTTATATAAAAAATGTTTATTTTTAGGTTATTTTAATAATAAAATGGTCATGTTATTATTATCAATAGTGAGGCTACAATTTGAATTCTAACAATAATATTTTAATGATAGCATTACTTCATATTAATACCACTTAATTAATTTTCTAAATTTTCACTAAAAATACTCCCATAGTTATATATTTTTATTTTCTAATATGTTTAGTGTTTTAAAAATATTTCTTTCTTTTTTATAATATTTTTTTGGGAGATATGATTTTAAAATATTAGGGCGATCTATATTTTATCACTGTAATTTCTCTAATTTCTATTTTCCCTGGTAATAATTGGAATTTTAATGGGTTTATTCTTTGACTAATGTAATGATTTTCATTAATTAAATGATATGTTGTTGGTTTTTAAATATGTTTTGTATACATAATATTATATATTGTAATATAATACTCATTTATTTCAAGAAAATATATCATTTATAAACTCAATGTTGTAGCACTTTTTTATCATGGAATGGGGTATTATAGAATTATATTGGAGGATATCATTTTCATGAGTGAATTAAATAAGGTGGTGTGAAATCAATATGATTATTTACACCTTGGAATGGAGATAAAAAAAATCTAGTGTGTTAAAAAAACCTAATTCTTATTCAGATTTTAAATTAGGGAATGTATTGTTTGTATTTATGTCACTAAAATCTATTTTTAACCACTATATATCCACTCCAGTATAAATAGTTGAATGTGTGAATGTGAAATGACCTGATAAATGATGGTCACTAATTGAAATGGTTATCTAATCAGTGTTTACCTTTAGATGAAATTATAAATTTTTTTACTCCTTTTTAGGCTGATCCGCCGACACCTCCACCTCCCTCGCTTGGTGGGGTTTGGGGTGTGGGACTTAGCGCGCGGCCTGGGCCTTCCTTTAGGGATGTTCTCTGCCGATTGTTTCCGACCACTAGGTTCTCGCGGTTTCCCGCTGTTCCTCTCGATCCGGTTTTTTCTTCATATGGAGGATGCCATGTTCTCTAATCATTCATCTCTGAATTTGATGAAGCCTCTGATCAGCTGAAGTGGAATCTAGTAGTGAGATTCATCTTTGAAAAACCTCCCTTTTCCGTGTTCCATGAGCATGTGGGTTCCTGGGATCTTGATTGTCTGGCCAAGGTGTCTGTGCTGAATCGAAAATCTTTCAGCATTATTCTGGCTTCGGAGGAGGACTTTGTCAAGGACTTTTTCTCAAGCTCCCATTTTTTCAGACGATGGCTCTACTGTTTGTTTAGATGGTCTATGGAGATGCATCTTGGTCAGGATTCCTCCAAAGCTGCGGTCTGGATCTCCCTTCCATGACTCCCACTCCCCTTCGAGAATATATCTTTTTTGCAGGGGATTGGGGGTTTTCTTGGGTTTTTCTTTGTGCGGACAATCGTACCTTTCATCTTGAGGAGGACGTGGAGGCTCATATCTGTTTTGAAATGGACCTTGCCCTCCCTCTACCTCCTCGTATCATTCTTTGGGTGGTAGGCTGGAAGGACTGGTCTCAGGTGTTGGTGTACCCCGTGCCTCCCCGCTTCTGCTCGCACTGCATGCTCCAATGGCACTCACTGTTGAACTGTCATAAAAGTCATTCTAGCCATTTTGACTAGGCTCCGGAGTAGGCACCGAGGTGCGATGCGTTCCCCACTTATCAGAAGGGAGGCATATCCCTATTGGTCCGTAATGGCACAAGGGAATGATCCAAGGGGAAGATGGTGACTGCTACTACCTCTCCACTACCGGGGTCCTGCACGATGGACAAGGAGGCTTTACAACCAAAAATGGCACGTTCTCCTTACACGACATTAGTGCCTTTTGTTTCTTCTTGGGTTAGCACGTCTTGCTCCTTAGATCATAACCCCGGTGCCATATCTCCTGGTCCCCTCTTCGAGATGCAATACTTCGGTAGTTGTGGAGCCTAAGGTCCCTAGTATGCTGGTCCAAGAAGCATTAGGAGGTGTAGCTAATCATTGTCAAAATGGTCTGGTCTCGGTGGAGGAAGGGATGGCAGACCACCCATGCTTGGCGCGGATTTCTCCTCCACGAATGGACAGTCTATCATAGTGGGAGCAGAATAATGCTGTGGTCGAGTTCAATGGGGATCAAAATGAAGAAGGGTCTGTGTTCACAGGCTCCTCGTGTTCATCTTAATCCCAAGCACGTAATGTGTCCCTGAGAATTTTTTTCCACTTAGACTGGTGTTCACCAGTAGCGGGGGTCTCTTCTGTGCGGGAGGGAGTATGAACCAGATCATAGTCTAAGATTAAGGCTATTTTAGTGATTTCTCCATTGCAGTAGGGCCATTTGTTGGAGGCCAAAGCCGGACGCAGCCCTTGTCAATGATCTCGATCCTCTTGTGGAATGCCAGGGGTCTCGAAGCCAGGGTTAAGACAGACTTCTTATCCAAAAAGCTCTAGAATAATTCTGTCTCTCTTGTTGTAGTCCTAGAACCGAAGAAATGATCTGAAAAAATTGCATATTTTGCTCGTAGAATGAGGGTGCATCACCAGATGCATTCCAACCCATAAAATTGGAACATTTGGATTTTTTAGAAACAAAATCTCACTGTCGATCTAATTGAATCCTCAGACCAGTTCATTACTGTAAAGGTTACCTCAGGACCACATTGTTTTTTTCTCCTTCATTTATGACAAATGTGACATGCAGGCCCGCAAAACTCTCTGGAGTGATCTGGATTCTTTTGATCGAGGGACTTGTTCATGGTTTATGGGGGGAAACTTTAATATTGTGGCCGACCCTCGGGAGAAGAGGGCTGAGGGAACGCTCCCCCGTATTGTGATCCAAGACTTCATGGGTTTCATGACCTGAAATGGGTTGAAGGATCTAGAATATGTTGGTGACCACTTCACATGGTGCAAAAACCAGAGAGAAAGGAAACATACATGGAGAAGGCTGGACCGCTTCTTAGCCAACTATAAAACCATCTCCTCTTATCCTGATTTGAAGGTTGATCATTTGCCTCTCAATTTGTCCGATCTCTCTCTGCTACATTTTACTATGGATTCTAGGGGTGACTGGGAGGAAAAATTCTCCTAATCACATTTATGGGTGGAGGATCCGGACTTCCAGCATATTGTTCAGGTTTTATTGGGTAGATCAGCATAGGGACAAGCATGGACATGCCTCCATAATGAACTCTGAAGGCTCAAGGGGGACCTCCAAGCTTGGTTTCGAAGCAAGCCTCCAAGGGATCAAGATCTAGCTAAGATCAGTGATGATATTGAGAGGCTCGAGGAATGCCTCGAGAGTAATTGGGACGAGGGGACCTTTGCTGAGTTTACCAATAGGAAGAACTTCTTTTCCCACTTGCTGCTTAGCTAAGAAAGGCTAGCTAGGGAGAGGTCTAGGATCAAATGGCTACGTTAAGGTGACTATAACTCTAGATTTTTTCATGCATGTATCAAGGAAAGGAGATGCATTAGTATGATGAACATTCGTATTGTGGATGGTTCTTATTACAATGATCTAGACAGTGTTGAAAGGATGGATAAATATTTCTTCATGCAACTGCTTGGATAACCCAAACCGAAGCTGCAAAATGTTTACCTGAGGGAGAATGCTGAGTTTTTTAATGGAGTTCCTAACATTATCACTAGAAATGTGAGTGGAGGGTTGGAATCCACTTTGATAGAGATTGAGATTAGGGAGGCAGTACAGTCACTTAACCCAGAGAATGCCCCAGGACCTGATGAATTCCCAAGGTCTTTCTATAGGGACTTTTGTGATTTTATTAAGATGAAGCTAGTGCAAGCTATCCATTATTTCTTTAAAGGGGTCCATCTCCCTCGGGCTGCATGTTCCACTATAATTCTGATGCTACCCAAGCTCAATAACCCTCACTCTCTTCAAAACTATAGGCCAATTTTCATGTGCAACTTCCCATACAATGTTTTGGCTTGCATCCTCAATAGAAGATTAGCCATTCACCTACCCAGCATGATTTCGGAAGAGGAACACGGGTTTATCAAGGGGCTGTCTATCCAGGGTGCTATCGGGATGGCTCAAGAGATTATTGGGGATATTAACCTGAAATCCTTTGGCTCCAATATTTCTATCAAGATTGACATGAAAAAACATTATGATAGTTTGGAGTGGAATTTTATCATTAGGGTCCTCTCCAAGATGGGATTTTATACTTGGGTTATTGATCTTCTGTTCTAATGCTTCATTTCCACCTGGATTTAGATATATTTCATGGGAAAGAAATATGGTTTTTTCAGGATGGTTCAAGGATTAAGGCAAGGTGATGCACTCCCTCCTACTCATTTTATCATGGCACATGATTACCTTACCAGGTATATCAATAGAGGTATTACGGTGGGCTGTATTCTCCCTTATCGATCCAGATTTCAGTCCAGTAGGATCTCTCACTTAATGTTCACTGATGATAAAATTGTGTTCATAAACGGAAGTAACAGTTCCATCAAAGGCATTAACAGCATCCTTGAGAAGTACTACAAATGGAGTGGGCATGTGGTGAGCATGGAGAAAAGAAACCTTTTTATTTCCAGTAGATGCACTGAAAGAAGTGTGGGGATTATGGAAAGCAAGTTGGGTATAATGAGAGGACCACTCCCAATGGAGTATTTGGGGGCACCAATTTCCCATAGGAATCCATGTATCCAGCATTTTGACAAGGTGATTGAGAAAATTAAAGGCTGAATTCTTAATTGGAAAAATCGCTTTTTATCGTTCAGTGGTTGGATTACCCTAATCAATAGTGTGCTGTCCTCTATTTCCATGCATGTTCTCTCTGCGCTCACAGTCCCTAAGGGTTTTATGTTACAAATGGACACGTTGCTAGCCTCTTTTTTGTGGCATGCACAAATGGATGGAATACACCATTGGGCAGCATGGGGAAAGATTTCAAGACCCTTTACAGAGGGTGGGATTAATGTCAAAAGTGTTGCAGGGTCTATGGTGGATCTTCATGCAAAGCTTTCTTGGGAGGTGGTTGAAGGGAAGACACTTTGGGGGAAAACTATGCAGATCAGATACAGGGGTGGGTGGAAGAATCAAAGTGGGAAATCATCGGTAACCTGGAACATGATTCAACCGCATCTGCTGAAGCTTCAACAACACTCACACTGGATTATGGGGAGAGGCGACATCATCCTGTGGCAGTCCAATTAGGTTGGTTCGGAGCTGGGGTTTCCTGGATGCCCAGTTCCAGACATCACGTTCAGACAAGCAATGGTCCACCGCAACTTCATGTATTCCATCCTAGATAGAGAGCAGCGATCTGTGTTCAATTCTATCATCATGGGCCCTGATCCGGATTGATGTATCTTCATAGGATCACCATCAGGTCTCTTCTTGACCAAAGCATATCATGATCTGCAAATGACAGAACATAACCGGGTGGAATGGGGCGATGTGCTCTGGATTAAAGAACTTCCTTCAAAAATCAAATTCCTGGTTTGGAGAGTGCGGTATAATGCACTGCCAATTGAAGCGAACATTATGCGTCCAGGTGTGAACCTTGCATCGAAGTGCATCTGCTGTAGGGTGCCAAAAACTGAAGACACTGAGCACCTTTTTTTTCAACAGAGACTGGGCTAAAATGGTGTGGCAGGATTTTGGCAGTTATACGGGATGGTCTCTATAGGGGGATTCATCTACTGATTTCTTCAGCCGATGGTTCTTGGGTGCCACAAATAATGGTCCGAAGAGAACGGCGTGTGCCATTATATTTGTAGCTGTATGTTGGTGTATTTTGAGAGAGCGGAATGGGGATCATCACCAGGGCTATGCATGTACTGGAAAGGGCCTTGTGATCAAGACCAGAAGCACCCTCATTGATCTAACCCGACTATGCAGAAAATGTGTGACAGGACCATATATTTGTCACCTTATCCAAAGAACTTATGTACCCGGTGTCTCCAACAATAGGCCGGGCAGGTGGGTGCGATGGCACCCCCATTCTAAGGGACTTAAAATGAACACTGACATCTCTTACATTTCGGGTCAGATGAAGGGTGGAGGGGTGATACGGGATGCAAGAGAATCTGTGGTTATGGCGTTCTTCGATCACTTTGGCTCTGGCAATTACATTCAGGCGGAGGCGCATTCCCTTCTCACTGAGCTTAATTTGTTTAATCAGAAGAATATCCATCCTGCGGTAGTGTAAACCGATTCGATGGCCATCTTTAACGCGCTTAGCGGTTGTGGGTCTACACATGGTCTATTGAGTATACCATTCGAAGATGCAAAGAATTGCTGAACAACCACATGGATATCTCTCATACATGGCGTGAAGGAAACACCGTGGTAGAACTCTTGGCCTCCTATGAAACTCCATATGAACAAATTTCATGTTTCTTGAGCACTGGGTCTCTTCCTATAGATTTAGTGAATCATGTGCGTGCGGGCGCTCTAGGACTTCACCATTTCAGGCCCCCAAAATTCCTGGCCTTTTATCGCTTTATTGTTCCATTATACCTTGAGAAAATCAATAAAAAATTATTTTTCAGTCAAATATGGTTAAGAGGATGATAGTGATGATGTTTTGGATGATATTTCTATGCATAGATCGTGTAACATACAAATATTTTAGTATTTATCACTTTTAGTGAATATATTATTAAGTAGCACATAATATATTAAAAAATGAATTAAAGTGAGCAATAATTAAATAAAATTCAAGGTAAAAGTCAATAAAATATTAATATAAAATGTGAAATCATATAAATTAATAGTCTTTGGTAAATTATATGATATAAAGTTAAAAATAATAAAGTGTAAATGGGTAATTATTAATTTAAACTAGTTTTAATTTATATTTTTTAATTTAATTTTGGTGATACATTTATGAATTATATAACTTCAATTTGGAAAATGGAATTAGTTTTTTGATTCATCATATAAAATTTATATTAGAGTGGTATAATGGATTTTTTTTAAAATTGTTGATTTTAGGTGAATAATGAAAATATAGATTTTGAAAATTCGACCACTACTACTACTTGTATTAAATTTTCATAATATAAGAATGAATTATACTTTTATTAAACCTTTCATATTCAAAATATAAATTCAATAGGTAATATAGTTTCTTTAAAAAGGATACATTGAACTTATAAATTTATGTTTGATATTTTTAAAATCAATGTAATGTTTTATTCAAATAAACTATTTTTGTTTCTTCTCTTTTTATTAAGTATTAAAAAGGAAAATTTATGTTTATGTTTAGTTTTAAAATAAAAAAATTATTATTTTATTAAATATATTCCAATTAATTACATTTCTATCAATATTATACTAGATTTTTTGTGTAAAATCATAGTTTTGATTGAAAAAGACATTGTTCTAAATAATATTTTCAATACATTTTTAGAACTTATATTAAAATTAATTTTTACTTATTCTATAAATATAAAACTATAATTTTTTTTCAATAATTTTAATCATCATGTTCATATTTTTTAATTAGATCAATTTTTTTCGTAATGTATAGTTACCATGGAAGAAGTTGGTCACCACGTTAAGGGTTAAAATGATTGGGGGTTAAAATTTGAAATAATGCTTCAAATTTCCTTGAACATTTTCTAAATATTCTTCGATGAGTTTATTTTTACCATAACGTATAATAATTTTTTTTACTAAATTGGATTAAATTTTCATGAGAAATAATTTTTTATATTTAAATGTTCATAATATTTTCAAGTGTAACACTCCTCCCACTTATAAATGCGAACATCCTCTCCTCACTCCACACAAATTGAAATCCCTATATTGACCAATATATATACTAATCACTTAATATATTTTCCAAATATTTCATTGAGGAACCATTATGACTAAAAGTCCAATATTATAAGGTTTAATGTGTATGCCAATGGAATATATCCAAGGATTAGGATTAACTCTTACTCGAATTCTTCTTAATTTATTTCTCTTTCAACCAAATCTATTCTAACCATCCTAATATAATGAAAAAAATATTTTATTTGTTATTATTTTAGATAAATTAGTTTTATACCCACATTCAATCCTATTGGAAATGAAAACATTGATCGTGTAAACTTGTAGAATATTACCTCCCCAATACGGTGTGTTTCATTTTTCATCCCCACCTCACATGGTCTAGTTATAGATCTTGAATTAATGATTATATATATATATATATATATATATATATATATATATATTATATTTATGAAATTATACTAATTCTATAAATAATAAATTATATCTACATTCTTTTTTTCGTCTATTTAAAAATCAAAATATCTTGATTATATACATGCAGACTACCGCATCTATGAAACAAAAAATTGTATTTTTCATTACTACTTTAAATGGATGGTTATAAGAATGTAATTAATTAATAAATATTAAATATAATACAAGGATAATGTTATGTAATTATAATTATTTTCTCTATAATAATTATTAATAACAAATGATTGTCTTATTATTAAACAACCTAAACCAAGAATATTGAGTAACTTTTGAAGTAATAAACTCTTATATTTCTATTTAATTTTTTTCTTCTTAATTCATCTATTATTGAATATTATTTATAAATTTTATTAAATTATTTATAAATCACTAAAAATCTTGAAATTTATAATATCAATATACAATAGTATATTGATACTCATTTTTATGTTATACCATATTCTTGTTTGGGTCGGTTTTTACCACATACATAAACATTGTTATAAATATTATAATAATGATATTATGATGTTTTAGAAAATATGTAACAGTAATATATATATATATATATTTTTATTTTTTAAAATAAAATTAACACCTTTTATAATGTACATTTTTTTAATAAAATAGTATTTTTAAGCATTTCTTGTGAATCATCACCACAATATCAAAAAAAAAACATGAAACTTTATAATAATTACAAATTATTATATAAGATAATCATTAAAATTATGTAATATCTAAAACTATGTCCATGGTTTAATGACTCTAACCATAGAGTAAGAAAATGTGTGAAAAGTGGAATTGTAAGCCAAAAAATATTGATTTCAACAAAGAATTTATAATTAATGAGTAATGAAGAAATTATAATAAAAAGATATAAATTAATATTAATATAGTAGTGGTTCTTATTTATATGTATAATAATTCTAAATTTATTTAATATTATGTTATAACGTGTTTAACTAAGTTGATGATCGAGGTAGGGTTATTTTTAACTCAATTTTGTTTATTTGGAATATACCACTTATAAATTAAGAATATTTCCCCAAGATTATGTGTGTTGTGATATCTTATTTTTTATACTATATTTATACGTTATTTATGTGTATTTAATTTTTTTAATATAATAACTTCATTTATTGATTTCTACTTCAAATGTGACGATTTATATAAATATTGTTGGTGTCATTTTAAAATAATTGAGATAAGTGTCATGTTGTGAAACAAGATTTATTATATATATTATAATTACTAAATAATGATTTTATTTGATCTTATTACTAGGAAAATCGTGGTTATGTTAGACTATCTGCAAAATTTTCCGTCGGCCTCTGGTCTTGGTGTGGTGTTAGGATGATGATTGAGACGTTGTGAAGGATTTTGATGATAACAATGGTTCTCTGGTGATGACAATTGGCGATGGAAACAATGGTAATCAAGATGAAGATGTGGGTGATTCTCAGACATTGTTTTCATCAGGTTTTACAAATGTTTTTGAATTTTGAAATGTGTAATGGGTTTATTTTTCTTCTGTTCCCACCTGTAATGGAATGTAGGTTACCTCTCATACTTAAATTAGATTTGTAAAACCAAATAAAAAATGAATTTTTAGTCCCATATATGTCCCCCCCCACTAAAGACACCAAAATATAAGAATCCTAAAGGACCACATGTAAGTCATTTCCATGGTAGAACTCCTTGATAGGGCTCCATCTAGTTTATTTTCTTCCCTATAAGCATGAGTTATCCTTGTATAAATATGGTTTACCTGATAGAGACATTCAATCCATTGGTGTAGAAGATGGCATGGGACATCATTGGTCCTTATATTAAGAGTGTTAACTGCATGTTCATAATCCAATAGAATACATAGAGTATTACATCTGTGATAGAAAGTATAATTCACAATGTAAATGATGTCCCATAGATCCACATCATATGCAATTACCATCCCAATGAAATGGTGAAAATGAACCTTAACAATTCCGTGGTGCGTGTGAAGGAGCACACCACAACCCGAGAGTCCTGAAGATCCCATCACAGTACCATAGAATTATCCTTAATGCTGGGAAAATGGGAGGGATCAATCAGATGTATTTAATCATTAGTGGTGGTTTCAATTTTCCAGAAACTCCCAACAGCCTATGTCTAAAAAATCCGAGCAATTGTGGCCCATGTAACCATTTTGTATAATAGAAAAATTGTGGACACCTTTGTGGATTAATAACAGGACAAAATGGAAATAAGGGATCTTATTATCAAATTGAATCTTATTTCATACCCTCCAAACATCCTGAAAAGCAGCTACAACTCTAGAAATTATCAAATTAAGCCATTTTGCACTATACCCAGGCTTGGTTTTGTTTTCCATAAAGTCATCAACTAGCCTATAGGAGACAAGATTCAGGTTTAAGATACCACTTATATATCCCCATAACATTTGAGAAAAAGAGTAGGAAAGCAACAAGTTCTGGACATTCTCAGAATCTTTCAAACTTAAGTAGTAGGTAGATACAATACATTGACAAACCTAAAATAGTTAATCATCTGTGGGAACATGATTCTTCCACATACTCGAGAGGAGGAGAAACCAAGAGGGCTAAATAAAAGGGGCTCTAAATTTAAGAAGCCACAGAGGATCTTAAACCTCACCAACAAAGTGAACTATTTAGAACAGTTTAGTGCTAAATTGGACAATTCAGTTGGGCTTCCAAATAATTACATCATTTCCCATAGAAGAGTATGTATGAATTTCCATTTTTTCTAGAGACGAAACCTTATGGTCATGTTTGTCCCTTTGATCTAAAATCTCAGCCACAAATATGTCTAAAAAATTAGTATGTAAATTACCCATATGTAGTAGATTATCTAGCCACAATGTAAACTAAAAATTCAAAGAAGAATGTCTTCCCACAAGACCTCTTGAATTTTTCAGAATTTCATTGTAAAAATGTCTTAGATTACTCTATACTGAAGAGAAAAAGTAGTACTGACAACAGTTCAAATGTTTCAGTCTAAACACTCATGAAAAAAACTCCAACGATGGATCAGAATAAGCTAAGAGACTCCTGGTGAACTTAATGATAAGTCCATCATTGAGGATCCTCATATCCTTGATTCTAGGGTCTCCCATATCAAAAGGGTTTTAAAAATCTTTCTAGGAGACTTTGATCAACTTATTTTTACTGACAGATCCTGTAAATATGAATTTTCTCTTGATGAATTGAAGTTCACTAAGCAAGTTCCTTGACTATATATAAATTTATAAAGAGTTCAAAATTTTTGAAGTTATGACCTTGTTAATAAGACACACTCTCTTAGCTTGAGAGAGTGCTTTTCCCTATCCAAATGGCCATCTGTTTAATGATGCCAGTATAAATTCTATCAAGATAAGGACTCCACACCTTGCCACAAAAAACATCGGCTCCAATGTAAATCAAGGGAATGAAACACTTCCTAACACCAAGAGACACGGTAATCCTATTCTGGTTAAAAGCTATCAATCCTTCACCACGAATAATGGAAGACTTATTATAATTAATTTACTGCCAGAAAAATTTCTCATAGTGTAAAAAGAGTGCCTTTATCGAAGAGATAGTGCCCTAGGAAGCATTCCCAATGATGAGGATGTCATCAGCATATAATATATGAGACAGAATGAGATTACATCTTCTTTATTTAATCATATTAAATTAGATGAATTGATAAATATCATTAATAAATATACTCAAATATTCCTCATCAATATAAAATAAATCCCAAAACAAGGACCACCTTGTTGAATACCTATTGTACATCGAAAATAACCCCTTATAGATCCATTTATAAGAATATAAAAACTTGCCGAATTGAGAATTATATTGATGAACTTGATGTGGTCATTTGAGAATACAAACCTCTTAAGGACTCAAATTATGAGGCTCTATTTATTTTTTCAAAAACTTTATAAATTTTTATTTTGAGGGAAACATTACCTGACCTGGTCTTCTTTTTAATCAGATTGATTCTTTCCAAATCGATGATGAGGAAATTTTGAATATTCCCATTGGGGATAAATCCAAACTAATTTTGGAAGACATGATCTCTTCTAATGTTCCCAATCTGGTAAACATGATTTTACTAATGATCTTGGTAGTGGTATTCCCATATAAACTGGCTTGAATTCGTTAATCTCGACAATGTTATACTTCTTAATAATTAGAGCAATTAATTAAGAATTGGTACAATAGAGAATGTAGTCCAAAGTAAAAAAATTCCTGACCGTATTTTTCATATCGTCCGACACAATATCTGAATAAAGTATGAAGAAATTGTTGGTGAATCCATCCAGTCCAACAACACTATCCATATTTAGTGAAAAGAGAGAATATTTGATTTCCTATCACGAAGGGGCTATTGTGAGGACAAGGTTTTGATGATACTCAATGTATGGGGTAATAATATAAAGAAAATCCTAAGTGATGTCTACATAAATATCATAGAAGAGATTAGTTAAGTAGTTCACTACCACGTTTTAAATATCATATTCAGATGTGTAAATCCATCCATCGATATTAATTACCATTAATACAATGTAAAAATAATTTTAATTTCTGCATTTTATGGAATAATATTGAGTTTTTGTCATCATCCCTTAGCTATTTGAAATTTTTATGACTTTGATCCTACCTTTTCTTCATAGTAAGGAGGCCATATAGCCTTACAAGTGATTGAATTTCCACCCTTGTGGGGATGATAAGGTGTTGTGTGGAATTTTTATAGCTTGCTGTATGTACATCATCATCCTTAATATAAAGAACAAGGTTAAAGAAATAGTGCCTGCTTTATTTCCTTAAGATTATTTTAACATTCTTGAGTTTAGTAGGAAAAACGTGAAGAGGGATTCCTTTTTGAGTGGGATTTGAAGCCTTAATAACGACTTCTCTCTATCTAGGGATCATCAACCATCCAATATTAGAATGTAAGGGAAGATGAAAACACCTGATAGTTTGAGAGGTAATATTAATAAAAACAGGATTGTGATCTAGGTGATGTTCTAGTAAATTGTGAACAAAAATTGAAATCAACACCATCATCATCCATCAACATAAAACATAGGTCATGATTACTTGAATATCTTCAATTCAATGTTTACATACTCAAAGTGAAATCATTCCTGAAAATTGTGATTTCATTATAATGATAATTATCAATGAAGTCAGAGAATTCAAAAGTAAAACCTCGATTGAAGTGCAGTCCAGTTTTCACTTCAACCTATAGAACAATATTAAAATCACCCAAAACCACCCATTTGATTAAACCACTCCTAGAGGAATCACCACGCTCACTCTTGAGTTCCCTTATCTTAATATAATAATATGAACCATACATGAGCAAAACATCAAATTTATAATAGTGATAACTACAGGAAACATAAATCCTTTGAGATTATTTAAAATAAGAGTTAACCAATACATAATCATGAAAAAAACCCAAAGGTGATCCATATTCTAATCATGAGAGATATGAGTAATAAATTGATATCCAAGGGAAGAAAACTTTAAAACCTTCCACTTGTAAAAAGAAATCTCCAATTATGCATTAAAAATTATCATAGGCCGATAATTCAATAGATAATGTCTAAGGGACTTGACCTTTGGGGTGTTCTATAGCCCTAGAAAATTCTAGTAAAAGAGCTTCATTGGGGAAGGTTGTGACTCCTTAGTAGATTCCCTTCTTTAGTGGTAGAGGTCTTTGATCCCTTTCCATTTCTACCTAAACCTTTTTTACTTATTTTTTAGTAGGATCTGGTTTCACTAAGGACTTAGTGACAGGGTTAGCAGGCTGGTCACTATGTGACACACCCTCAGGATCTAAGGGAAAAATGGACTAGTTGACCTATTGTAGATCTTCAGATTCATCATCCCAGAAGTGACCAATTAATGGAGTAAACTTGTTTTTCAATATAATACTACTAAGAGAATAACTCTCATGGGGGATATTCTAGTATCCTTACTGGGTGTAATTTGTGTAAACTCTAGATTTCCACCATCATTCGCAGATGCATTAATTCTCCCATCAACAGGTTTAAGAGTTAAAACCTTCAATATCCCATCAACTTGGTGAGAGTCCTTCCTCTATGAGCATATGTGCCCCTCCAATATAGTGGTGGTCTGCCTACTGGACAATTCAGTAGGCTTCAACCCACTGGGAGGTGTCCCTTGCTCGATAACTACAATTCTAGAATCACATATTTCACCTTTAGAGTTCCCACAATCACCCACAAAAACTCTATCAAAATTCTCAAAATGAAGTGGATGGTGAGTCTCCACTTTTTAAATCTATTTTCTCAAATCAGTGGATTCTAGACAACCAGAGTTGTTTTCTGGAAGGACCCCCTCAACAAGAGACTATTTCGAGGCACTATCTGCACTAGCTTGGGAACCATTAGATGTCGTACAACATTTCTTAGTTTAGTAGGTATAACCAAAACCCCTTTAGAATCAAAGATAGAAGGCCGTCCACTATCATCATGAGAATCCCCTGGATTCATGTTATTGGTTAGGAAATGAAGTAATTAATTTCCCTTTGTATTTTTCATTAGAAAAGAGGCTTTAGCATGGCCTATCTCCTTGCAAAAAGTGCATTCTTTATCTCACATTCATTCATAAGAGAGGTGACCGAAGATTTTGGAATTCTGAAATTTTTTGTCTTCCTCTCATAAAAAATATCAAGCTTCAGGATATCATCTCTTGTAGTAAAAAAAAACATCTTCCACCCAACTTCTAGACATATCAACTTTGACTAGTAATCTCACATAATACCCAAACCATGATTTATCCATTTTCATGTCCATCCGAATGGGAATGCCAACCGATGAGGCAATTTCCCATAGGATCCTTATATTCCAGTATAACTAGTTCAGGAAACAAATATGAATTTAGATATGTACATAAGAATTCCTTAACTTATTCGGACCAAAACTCATATCCCACTCCTGAATTCATAAAAATCTAGGCTTCAAGGGAAATGATCTAAAACTCCATGTTATGCACTTTAATTCAAGATATGGAAAGATTATATGGTAATATCATCAGCCCATAGCAATCATTTTCCACTACTAAAATCCCAAAGCTCTGTAAACCTCTAGGTAAGAACATTAAAGGTCCAAATTTTTTGACCTTGGGAAACAATGATGCACACAATGATCAAAAATTGGCTAAACGTAAGACATTCTTCAGCATGAACCTAATTTTCCAAGACATGTGCAACCCTTCACTTCTAGATGATTCATCGAGGCAGAGCTGTATCAAAAATCATGAAGGATAAATTAGATGCATATTTCACCACATCTGCAAAATTTTTCCTCGATTCATTTATATGATGTATACATTTCTTATGTTACATATAATATCATGAATATATTTATAATTATTATATTTTAAGTTCCTTATCATTTTCATTATTTAAAATTGTTTTTTAATTTTAAAATTCATAAGTGATATTTATTTAAGTCATGTCTTAAATGTTCTAAACTCCTTCCCTTCCACATCCATGTTCATTATATTATTTTATGGAAGTTTTTATCAATAAAAAAATATTTTACATTATCCTTTTCAACCACCTATAATTATATTTAATTTTTTTAATATAAATATTTTAAAACATTTTACATATGACTCCCTAATAATTTTTTTACAATGTTATTAAAAGATTGATTCTTTTAACAAATATCGATTGAATAGAATTTACCATAACCATGACCTTTATTAATCATTTATTTTATTTCTATTTTTCATTATTTTTAATGAAAATAAAATATCCATTTACATATGAATATTTTATTTTTTAATGTCTTCAAAAATGAATAGATATTTTTTATTTTCCTTGAATATATATTTAAAAATAATTTTATAAATGAGGTTTTTTATTATGTTATATTCATTTAAATGATTCCAATTTTTCATTGGGGGTATTATCTAATGATACCATTAATCGAATTTATATAGATGGAATATTATGATGTTTTAACAATATTTTCATGAACATCATTTAGTTTCCATTGGATAATCAGGTTTTGAAGAAAAATCAGTTATTTATTTGAGTTTACTAATAAAATTAAATCTCAATGTAGTTTTCTAATTCCATAATTGATGGAAATTATGGTTGATGATGGGTGAGTCTGAGATATAGAACTCAACGAATTGGGTAAATATTTAGTCTCTGAAGAAAATATGGGGATATAACTACTTATCTTATCCGTAATTGAGTTACCTAGTTATTGAATATTCCAAAACAAGTTAAAAATGGATTTAATTAGGTTATGAATATTATTACACAAGTTACCTAAGTAGGGTTTCTATGTTTTATATGAGTTGTAATGGTTCCTTGGATCAATGTTCCATTTAAACATGAATCATAATTGTTGTATCCTATGAATTTTCACTTCTTTTTGGGAAACTATTTATACCACAGAATTTGAATTATGAGTAATTTTTATATTGGGTATGAATATATTATGAAATGAAGTTTTATTATATTCTCATACCCTTATGATCATCTTATTCACACATATGATATTCTATTATTAACGCCTATTCTTAAACTTACTAAGCATTCAATCTCACAATTCTTATGTTTCCATTTCTCTAGGTTATAAATAATAGTAATAAATATGTTTTATATAGAAGTGTATCATGTATAGATTTTGTTTGGGAAATTTTTAAGTATTCTTATGGAATAAGAAAACATTAACGTAGTGAGAAATTTCATTTTGATAAAAATGACATTGTTTTAGTCATGCAAAGTATTTTTTTAACTAAATTAAACTTTAAAACTAAACAATATTAAGTTTGTAATTAACTAATATTTATAAAAGAAATTTATATTATGTAATTTTAATTCTTGACTTATTTATTTTGTAAAAAAATTAGTATGTAAAAAGTATGGTTCTAACACTATATCTTGGTGTACCGATTCAAGGTGTAATAATTGGTATCTTAGAAAGGGTTTATATGACTTTAGTGGTTAGGGATCTATCAAATGAGTACAATTTAAGTGTTTTAGATACCATAGTGTGTTTTTATGTCAGAGTTTTATCATAATTCAAATTGAATATATACCCTTTGATGTAATATCTCGACCCTTTATAGAGGTACATTTCTATTTTCATTTTGGATAAACACATATAAAATGGATCCTAGAATGCTTCATTGTAGTTGGAAAGGTATTGAGATAATATTTAGGGTTCATTAATTAAAAAATATAATGTATATCTTATAGTGCATAAATCATGGTCCGCACATTGTTAGTTCTAACCGTACTCCATGGTTGTGCAACATAGTTTAAGGGAGAGCATGGTTTTACATCCAATTTTAAGAGGTATTAAATCTATGTGGTGTTGGTATAGACCTATTATCTTGTATTTACCATGGGGTTTTAATCTATTACAATGGAATAAGAGACCGTGTGAAATTTAATTTCATTGGATAGTGGAGGTCTCATGGTTGGTGCACCATTTGGAAAATCATGTCGCCAAACCATGTTTATTATTAATTGTAAAAATTTTACAATTTTCCATCCTGATATTATATCCATATCCCTCTATTTTACACCTAATTTTACTCCCATCATCCTAGGTTGTGAACAAAATTTTTCCCCCTCTCTAAAGTGTTGATCTCCTTCACATATTGGGTATTGGAAGTGGAGTTTATTTCGATTTGAATTCCCAAGTTAGTATATGAGTCCATTTATTTCTATTTTTTAGATAATTCACAATATGTTTATTCCACTTATTCCAAATCTCATTAGACATTTTTATAGGTAGTTTATTTAGACTATGGTTGAGACCATTTTATCTTGAAATAATGGATGTTATTAGACGAGTGCTTGTCTACAAGCCCCAATAGGTTGTCCAATTTATATTTCCTTTAGTATATTTATTCTTTTTGTGTATTCCTCATTTTGAATGCTATTTATTTGGTTAATTTTTTACTTATATATGAAAAATGGATTGGTATTTAAATTATTGTTTTAAACCCTTCATAGATCCTATAGAGTATATTTTTGACTATGAGACCAGACCAATGTCTACCCATGGGGTGTGTTAATTCCCTAGTAATGATATAAATTGGTATTAATGGAATAGAGGTTTTATGAAGTTAAAAAAACTATTCTTATTTCATGTATTATTATAAGGGAAAATATGGTTGTTTGTCTTAACTTGGGAGTTAAATGGATTATGAAATGATATAGGGAATAAATGGTAGTTGGTAAAAAATTGGAAAGTTTATGTTGAAAAATGAGTTTAAAAGAAAATTAACTAATTGAGCTATTTTAATTAATGTAAAAATGTTTTAATTGGGAAATTGGTTGTTTATAGAACTTCTAATGAGGTTGGACATGGAATTTTATACCCATGAGTAAATATGTTGTACAGGAAAATAGACATCATTTATTAGAATTGTTGTACATGGTGCTTCAAGCCCCATGGGTTATGTTGTTGGAGATAGTTCAACATATCTTTAGTTTGTACTGATGTAAATGATTCTTCGTTTCTGTATTTTAGATACTTGGAAATTATGCTAGTTTAAAATTTGTGACACCGATGGTATATGTTTCAAATCACCATCATGGAACAAAGTAGGTTTTATTTTCTCATCTTTTATTTGGAACCCAAGGGACAAAGATGTTAATTAAATGTTGTTTATTTATGAAACCTATTTTAATTACTCACTAGTATATTAATCCCTTTTATATATGATACTCTTATTTTTATAATGGATATTTCCTTATACATCATTGGTGGTGTCCTACTATGATTTATTCACACCTAGGTCATGCCGTTATTGGTACCTGAGTAGATTCAAGGTATAGGTTTGTATAGAGTATACGAGCCAATGATTGATGGTTGATGATGGAATTTATATATAGAACTTTTGAGGGGAACATACTTGATTATATGACACATTTTATGGGGTTTTAGTTGTTTTTTATATTTGGTTTCCTTTGACACTTGAGACTATCACGACTTGGAATGTTTTCTATATAGGATTGATGGTAATTACCCAAATTTGGGATGTTTTTTTTGATTTTTAGTTTTTTATATAATTTTTATCATTATTTCAAATTATCAAGAATGTTAAATTACTTTGATAAATAGGGTGTAGTCTCCCCATGTTAATTATTATACCCATGCTACTAGTCCGCAACCTCTATCTTATGAGGAGGGGAACCTAAGGTCATGTGGAGAACCTGTTTGAATAGCAGATTGAGAGAATCGATACATTACATCAAAAATTGGTCTTAAATATCATTTAACATTCATTTTTAGTATTTTGGAAAGGTATATATGATGTAAGGTTTTTTGGCCCTTGTAAATGAGCTCATTCATTGTAGTAGGTAACCCATGTGTGGGGGAAAGCTAGTTTCCAGGGGAGGAATTCTTATTCTTCAAGTTCATTTTTTATAGTTGGATGTTTTACACATTGGTTGAATCACATTATGTGTGATGTTATTGATTTATGATATTTTAATCGTGGGATGGTATGTAAAGATATTGTGTTCATATGTATCATTTATGTAATTAACTGATTTATGTGCCATAAATCTTAATATGAACACATGAACAAAAATATGATGCTGTATATTACTTTGAAAAAGAGTTATTAGGGTGTGTGAAATAATATTCTTTTCTATTTATTTTTTGGATCTAAATAAATAGTTCATCATAGAGAGTTTTCAACTATTCTAAATTGAAGGATGTTAATTTAGTTGTTAAAATGATGTTAAACATAATGATTTCATCATGAACTATTTTTAAACCCTGAGTTAGTCGGTGTCCCTAGATATGCACAGTTGGGGGTAATGACTTTTGTGCAGTTATTCACATTTGGATAGTGTATATTGAGAATCTTTATATGACTACATATGAACCATATGTTGCATAATTGTGAAACTTTTATGCTATTTTTCCTTGAAATAGTTGTATAAAATTATACATTGACGCTAGTATGATGATGTATATTTTTAGGGATACATGAGAATATTACTAAGAATGGGCCTCCATTAGTGGAACCAAATCCCACTTTGTTTCCATGTCATAGGTATGAAGATCAGTTCCAAGAGAATTTCAATATCTCTTTGCAGTTTGTGGAGATATATATCATGTAGGTTGTGTTGAGTATGTTTTAACTATCTAAGATGTTCAAGCTATTAAATCTTTTGGCATTCCTAGGAGTAGGTGTACCTCATGAAGCTTATTAATTGATTGTATTATCTAGCCAATTATTGATCAATTAGATACTCATCTAGTGAAGTGGGATCAATTTCTAGGTTATATTTTGTGAGGAATAAGGAATAATTAGTAAGATAATAAGGTTTAGGATGGGAAACTACATGGAATGGCATTAAAGGACTTCTAGGAGAATATCTTAGATAATTTATACATAGAAACTTTGAGAGAGGAGAGAGATACATAGTTTATGATTTTTACCAAGGGGATATGTTAATGCATTGTTATGAAACCCACCTTACTGAACTATTATACTGGACACTATGAGGACGAAAAATGACGAAAATATGGAGAAATGTTTTTAGTTTGTAATTATATGTGATATAAAGTCATTGGTGAATGTATTCTATTTGAAGAAGTTCAAGGTTTTGGTCAATTAGTTTTTCATTTTAGAGGGGAACCTGAAAGAGGATTCCAGTGGTTCATTATTAGTTTCATCAAGGCTATATTCTATAAGATTATCATATTGTATAAAGTATTATAATGATAAAATTTTCCCAGTTGGTGGTTGGTAAACTAGCCATGGGAGATGATCATCCTCTTACGGATGTGATTGAGTGGTATGTTATCAGCATGGAAAGACTTTTCACATGTCTAGTTTTTTTCCCCAACCACAAGTGGAGTGATGAGCTTGTAGTTTTATAAGACACATACATTATTACTGCAGGAAAACTAAAATGGTGGGTTATGGTGGTGGGATTAGGATAATATTAGACACTATAAAAGTGTTTTCTACCACGTATCGGTCCAGAAGAAAGAATTATAAAAACCATTATGGTCTAGGTGGGGTATCAGGTAGTCCATGATAAGAGAAACTGTATTAGTAGATTAGTATAAAAAATGGGGATTAGACAGAACCTCGAGGTAGAGTAACTAGTTTGCGGCATGCAGTTCAGCTAACAACTATCAATATCAGGGTCATACAATCAACTTTTTGAGGCAATATTATTAATTATTCTATTATTTCTAGTGGTTGTTTTGGTACATGACCTTTAAATTCTATTAAATCCATTTCATTTATGAAAATTTTAGGTGTGGTGGGGCAGTTCCTGTTTAGGGTTACATCAACCATCAAGCCATTGGGGGTGCGATAAGAGGGAAACTGTTTTATAGTGGTTGTTTCCTCATGTATGGTGGGTTAAAGATTCTTTATGATCTGTTTGTTCTTGGGAATTTGGGTTTTTACTTTATTTTTGTAATGGAGCAGTTGATTTTTTATCGAAAGATCATTTTTTATTATAATAGTAGAATAAATTTCGTGTCTGCTGAGGGGGACATCTATGTTTATCATGAGGAAAGGGATATATGAGCATCTTCTATTAGGCCAGTTAATCCATACCTAAGTGATATTATGAAATTAGTATCAAGTATTATTTTTTCTGAGAGGGAGAGAAGGAGGAAACCAATCAGGATGAGAATATCTTATAGGGGTGGTTCAATTTCTATAGTCCAATCTCTAATTCATTGGAAATCGAGTTTGTAAGGCCTTGGAATCCTCCCAAATGATTCAAAAACACTAGAACGAGTTTAGGTGTTAGTGGGGGGAGATTAGGGGTTAATAACAGGTGGTTAAATATTTTTATATGTTTTAGTGGTTTAAAATCCCGCGTGCATGGTTTCCTATAAGGGGTGCATAGTTTCCCTAACCACGTGTCAATCCATGAACCCACACCTAAAGGTTGCATGGTTACTACTAAGAGGGAGAAAAATTAGAAAAATCATGTGCTAACCATGTTAATCCCCACCTTTTGGATTCCCATGATTTTATGAGGGTTGGAACACGGTTTGAGAAAACCATGAACCAACTATGCACTTCCCCTCTTCCACCAAAATTCATAATTTTCACCAGAAAAACCCTAATTAAACAACCAAATATATAAAAAAAGTGTAAAATAGTTCCTAAAAACGAGCCCAAGATATCTCAAGAAAAGGTTGAGATCTTACCATTTTCTGGATGATTCAGAGCGTTGTTATTATTCTTCTTCTATGTATCATTATTCATTTTTCCTGTGACATATTTTTATTTTCCGTTATGGCCAGTTTTGCTTTAGAAAAAGGCATGGGATGAGAAATTATTTCCTATAAACCTAAGGTTTGTGTTCTATGTTATATTTCTTATAGTCACATTATTATTCATGTGTTGGACTTATGTGTAATGCGGCTAATTTTCCATGCATTCAATTATTTATTTCTGAAAAATAGATTGACCTTAAAATTGATTTTTAGACCCTTTATAGATCCTATTGAATCTATTGATGACTAAAATACCAGACCTATTATCACAAATGGGGTGTTACAATTCCATGTTAATGATTTTAAGTGGTATTAGATGATGAAATATAGCTTTTATGAGTTTAAATAGATTAGAAATTCTGAATATATTATGTGTATGGCATAAGGTAATGTTTATATAACTTTGTAATTAGATGGTTTATGAAATGATATGGGGAAATAATGGTAAATAGAGAAAATGGGGCTTATGAATGTTTTTAAACTAGGTTAAAAGATAATCTATTGTAGAATCTATTTAAATGAGTGGTAGAATGGTTTATTTTTGAAATTAGTTTTTGATTGAATGGTTAAATGTGATTAACAAAGTAGTAGACATCTACAAGAAATGATGTTTTAAATGGTGCTTCTCTTATTTGATTTCTATTGTTAGATGTGGAAATCCACATCCCTTGTTTGAGTGTGTTGGACATGGTGCTCATCATCATGGGTTGGGATTTTTAGAAATGAAACTCTAAATCCTTTTTTGGATACTTATACTAATGATAATAGTTTAAAATATATGACTCTTGAGGTATATGGTTCCAACGGCTAGCACAGGCTGAAGTAGGTTTGATTGGATTAAGTTCAATTTGAAACCCATGATCTAAATAGTTTAATTGAATTATATTTTTTAATGAAACCAATTTTCATTATTTAAATATCTATTATGCCATTTTATATGTAAATTCACTATTATTTAGACTATATATTACATAGACACCATTGGTGAGGACATACTGAGTTGTACTCATGCCTTACCTTGGTAGTCTTTGGTACATAATAAGATTTAATGGATGTGGGTCTGCGTAATAGAAAAGGCCTTATAAAACATTTATTATTTGGGAATTGGAATGGATCATGGATGAGGGTACTAGTATTGATCTCAATACCCATTTGGTTGATTTTCAATTAGGTATTTATATTGGGATTTTTTTGACCCATGATACTATCACATAATGGAAAATTTACTATATTGGTTTGCGGGTACATATAAAAATATGATATGTTTTCATTTGAGGAATGATTGTTTCTTGAATATTTATTATTAATATTTCATATTATTCTTATTTTTTGTTTTCTATGATAGACATGATATATTCTCCCTACATTCCTTTTTAGACCCTTGGTATTAGTCAACGTCCTCTAATATACAGGGAGGTGCATTGAAGGTCATGTGTCGAACTATTTCGGTTGTGGAGACCCAATTTTTTTCCTTGTAAGCCTTGGGAATATTTCCATATATATTTCTAGAGATAGGTACGTGGCCATCATGTTATTCTGAGACCTGGTGTGCCTGAAATAATTTTTAGAAAAAAACAGAAGTATTTTTATGCTATTCATGTTGTGGAAATGGGATATCTCTCAAATGGAAGCTCAGATCAGAAATCTGAGGGTATGGTTGAGTTCGGAGGAAGACATTTATCCTAGGTGGGACATAACTTTCTTCAGCATGGGTCTTCTATAGAAAAATCCATAGAGGGTGTTTTTGTTATGAAAATAATTAAAATTAATTATTTTATCTCAAACACCATATCAAATAACATTTGAATGAAGTCTTGGAATGGAAATCAGATACTACTGTTGAGTTATTAGTGGGGTGTTTTACCTAAGAATGTCATAATGTGAGAAGGCATAGGAGGTTGGGATTCTGAGACCGTTTTCAGTTTCTTAAAAATTGGGGTTCAGAAAAATGATCTAGCATTGGATCATTTCTATGGAGGAGAGCAGAGCACTATCCATCTTTCTCCAATGACAATTCAATATACGATCTTCATTAGACCGTGACTAAAATGCAGATTCTCTTAGATCAGAGCACAAAGAACACAAAAGTGAATCCAAAATGAAGGTATGATTTCTCTTTTTGAATCTTCACCTCCCCGATTGAAGAATATGTGGTCGATTTTGATTTATAATTGATTCTTAAACATTTATATTTTTTTATGGCCTAAATGACAACATACATCATTCGATTGATTTATCAATTTCTCATTCCTTGTGACCTTCATATGTTCTTAAAGTTATTCATCGTTCTTCAATGATAACTTTTCACCCAGCTTAAACAACCTCTGATCGTGGAGAACGACACATATCTATGAAGTTCTTGACCCGAGGAGATACCATCTTTTGTCGGATTGGAATTTCAAGTGCTAGAGGAGGCATGATTGTGAGAAGAAGGTCCTACTACTATTCACCTCATTAAAACATGGATGGAACATAGAGTGGAGCACACCGTAGTGTAAACCAGGATGTGAGGGTCCCATATCTGGTTTTTGATTAATTTTTGGAACACTGGAGGATCCTGGTGGTCCATGGAAGCTGGAGGCAGTGCGAATCTGGTGAGGTAGCTGCGAAAAGGTGGTGGTGGGGCAGTGGCAGAACGATGTGGTGGTGACTGCATGGCAGCTACAGTCCAGGCTGGCGTGGCTGGGATGGAAGAGCAGGACGGACCAGCCAGAATGGGCTGATCCGATAGGCCTTCATTCCTAGGGGAGTTGTAATCCCTCGTATCTCTCAATCAGGGTGTTCGATTTGGGTTCCTTCTACTGAAAAATGTCCCTTGTTTCACGATTAACATTTTGAGGATGTTTTTCAGTTTTTTATAATTTATGACTAAGGCTTTGTAGTATGAAAATTTTGACAATAATAATAATATAATTATTATTATTCTGGAAAATTGTATCAGACCGTAAATCTACATACAATGTCTAATTGATGCATCATTAGAGGCATTATGAACTTGGTGTTGAGGCTAACATTAAAAGACGAATTTCAGGTTCCTAGTTTAAATTTGAGGTGAGCGTCCCATGGGGCCTGTTTAGGGTGGTTACGGTGAAATGTTCCTTCTTCACTGGGTATCTGTTTGTGATGAATGAATAGCCATTCCCATGGTATTGTTTTCGAGGATCATAGTGGCACAATCATTATGTCTTGTTTTTGGATCACAGTTTGGGTCTAATGAATTACTGTTTGTTTTCAATGCCGTGAAATGCATTTTTTTGCATCGGAAGTCCAATTTGGGGCAATGAATAGTCAAACCTTTGCATTTTTTTAAGGATCATGACAATGTGATATGACTGATTATCTAGATCCATTTGAGGAGGCAAGATAGTAATGTTACATTTTCACCAATTTTTGGACCAGCGATGATCATCGTGAACTCTTCATCCTTATGGACCAAGGTGCTATATACTCTGGGATACATCGGCATGCCTAGGGATAATTGATCATAGCTCAGTACCTAAGTATGTCAAGATACACGGTCTGACGATGAGGTGGGGTCACATGTCATATGATTCCTACTCAAGCCATATACCAATTTATGAATCTTCTACCTCATGTGTATCTTTATTTTGAACTAAAATTTTGGCCTGTGTATAGCCTATCCTAAGTGTTTATCGATGTAGAACATGATTATGCCCTATGTATTGGATTTCGAGATATAATGCGTGCTGTTTTGGGAGTGATGCCTATCCGGGGTGGCAGTTGATGACTGCAGTGACATTTTTCCAAGAGGTACCATTTAGTAAGGATGGATAGTGTTCTTTAGGGATTCCCAAGAGGTACCATACAATAGGGATGACCAGTGTTCCTCGATGATTTCTGAGAGGTACCATCTCTCAAGGATTGTGAGTGAAGTTCTGGGATTCCCCCCAGGTAGGCTGGGCAGTGGTCGTTGATGCCAGTTCTGAGATTACCTCCAACAGGGATAGGTAGTGGTCACCGATGGTTGTTTCGGTCTTACATCCATCTAGGATGGGTAGTGGTACCCAATTGAATTTCTGAGTTTACCTCCAGTTGGGTTGGGATGTGTTCTACGATGGAAATTACAGGCTTCCCCTAGTGGGGCTTAGTAGTGGGTCCCATTGATGGCACTTTCTTGGAAGTACACTCCTGAAGGGTTATGTAGTGGGTCCCCATTGACATATAGGAGATAATCCCCCTTGATGTACTAGGGCATGGATACCTGATGACTAGAGTGGAACCATCCAGTCGGGCAGGGCTTGGGTCCTCAATAATGAGACATGACCTCTCGATTGTGTGAAACTATTACAAGGCATGCTTTGACACACCATTAGACTCACAAGGAAGATATAATCTTTTCCCACCACATCAGTTCCTTGTGATGCGACCTAAAACTGTGAGGGTGAGATAATGATGCCCAAAGTTGATAGTATCAGGGTGCAGTGATTGAGTCCCTTTGGCGTGGAGTTTTAGGTTGACATGTGAGATGCTCGTCATCAATGGTAGTTAATTATAAGATTATTGGCTTATAACTTTCTTGGGATGAATTTTGAGAAGGATATCCCCTTACTCTCTCTTTTTTGGGTTTCATTGACTGATCATATATATATATATATTCTATTTCTAGTATCCACTATTTAGATTTTGGTTACTTTCATTCCAGGAGAGGCGAATACATGTGGGGTATGAAACTTCTTTTTCGTGTCTATATTATTGTGGTTGGATGACTCTAATATCCTACTATAGGCATTAAAGACTCAATAATACGTTCATATTTTCACTATTTCAAACTCCATGTGTTAGGATGATCTTACTTTCAATCTCTTATTGGGTTGAGTTTCACTCCTTTTACCTTACCATGTCATATCTACTTTTTTACATTTTATAGTATTTCTTATGGATCCCCATTCACATTTTCGGGGAATCCTATTTAGTATTTTTATACTCACCATGAATTGGATTTTCCCATAGGTGTCGTGCGTTATGTAGATGACATACAAGTTGATCGAGAATTTAGAGGATCATAGGGATATAGGTGCTTGGACTGCGTACGGTGTTCGTAGCTTGGGATTCAAGAGTGGGTCTCTCTTATCCTTTTTTCTTTTCCACTTGTTTCTAAGTTGTGTAAATTTTCTATTTGGGCTTGTATTTCCCAATTTTTCCATTTTAGTTTACAGTTCCATACTTGTTTTGTTTTATGGTTGATGCATGTTTGGTTTATTTATAGTATCATTGCATCATTTTCCCCTACCGTCTACATTTTCTATATTTAGTTGGATGTGTGTGTACATGTTCTTAGGAAAATGCCTCCCTAAGTTATTTGTGCCTTCAATTATTTTCCCTAGCCCTTGGAAATTGGAGGCGGGATTAGGGTAGTTGCGGATCGAGCCACGACACAAGTCAGGTCACAAAAATGTGGTGTTAAAGCTGGTTAATTCCATGGTATGTTTTTTGAACATTCCATAAAAGGAATTGGTTGGGTTTGGAGGAAACCATGACAATGTTTCTAGAGAGCATATCTCAAGCTAGAGAGTCTATTGATCATGCAGCGGCCGATGTAGCCATTCACCAGGACCCTAATTAACTGCTTGTCGACTCGGCAAACTAAGACATTTGTTGCAGGGAACTGTCGTACATGCATTATATATGGTTTATTCTTTGAATGTACTTCTTGAGTCAGATCCCCATTTTTGATGATATATATATATATATATGCTCATTTTACTATCTTACTCCTTGATATATTTGATATGACTCCATGATGATATCTTTCAAGGATATCATTTGAGATTCATGATGATGACTCAGTGAGTGACAAAGCCTCGGGCTAGAATCCCTCATGTGATACCCTTCTTCTAGTTGGAAAGTTAGAAGCACCTCCACCTACTGAGTAGTAGTTAGTTCTTATAGAGGAGGATAAGGATGTGCCAAGGATAAGAGAACTCCATGAGTTCCAGTACTAGAGACCGCTGATGTTCTACAGTGAGCCAGATCCAACGACACTAGAGGATTGATTAGAGTTAGTGGTTTGACTCTTCAAGATTTTTTGGACTCTAATAGATCAGATGGTGTCGTTCACAGCCAATAATTTCCATAGAGAAGTATGATTTTGGTCGAGTTTAGTTACACAGATGCACGATGAGTCAATACTCTCACAGGATGACTTACAATAACTATTTCGGGATGAGTACTGCCCCTAATTTTTATAATATTTTTGGACTCTAGGATCTTATAGAGCTTTAGTAGTGATGGATGACAGTGGCTGAGTATGCAACTAGGTTCGTAGAACATACACAATACTCTCCGGATGTGATCTACAACAGCTACTTCTGAGCATGAAAGTTTGACTAGGGTGTCTGTAGAGAGATCCTTGTCGATGTAGTGCTCTTGTGCATCCACACCAATATTAGGGTATTGAAGAAGTCACTGTTGATAGAGAACATTCTATCATTATGGCACCAGTTAGTCAGAGCTAGCAGTAGGCACAATAGAGCTGGAACAATTGCAGCTCCTAATAGACAATAGTTTTTATGGACTCAATTTAGGTGTCCTTACCATAACCAAACTCAGGCACATGGTTTTTGAGAATATAGAGAATAGAGCTATCTCAGGGATGGATGATGTTATTATTGTGATGGATGAGGTCAAATGGGATGAGACTGCCTGACCAGACATACTACGATCTCCGGGAAGATCATAGGTGGATCTCTATGGAAGAGAAAAAGCTGTGATCATGGATCTCCTAGGAGGGGATAGGGTGGTCCCTAGGGAGGTAGTGATGAAATAAGAGTGGGAAGAAAATTTATCGGTGGATGACGCTATGTGTTCTTCCACTACGACTAGGAATCCCATGTCGTGCTTAGGGAGCTGGAGGTCAGGGTCGCATGCATCTATATGATGTGTTTGTTTACAATCCTACAGTGCATGAAATGATAAGTGGTATTCCCTGTGTATTTTATACGTTTTTCTAATAGAAAATTTTAGAAACTAGGTGAGTCACACTTTTCTACCTAATCCTTTATTAAGGTGTTAATGGATTGGTGTGGGGCATGAGTGTAACCTTGTGTCATAGTTGTTCGACATAGCTTTGAATGAATGAGGAAGAGGGGTTCTTTCCCCACCAAGTCATGTTCTTGTGATGTGAGAAAAACTATGAGGGTGTGTAAGTTAAACCAAAAGAGGATAGTATTTGGGTGTGGTGCCTGAGTCCACTTAACTTGTGAATTCAGGGTGAGGTTTTGTGATGGAGTGTTGGAGCATGTCCTTGAATTGCAGGTGGAGTTTTTCTTCTTAACCTCCCTTTCCTAGGAATGTTTCTAGTGGGTGCAGTGGAGTATCTTGTTTGCGGACTACCCTCTTTCTAAGGGAAGTAAAGACATATGGGGTATTCCATGTTATATCAATTCTATCTTCTCACATTTCGACGAGTTTACCCATGTTCCCTATTCATTGGTACCTTTTCATTCTCAATGTTAACCTTCATAAAATAGGTATCAGGTACAGGTCGAGGTGATGCAGACCCTATGAACAGAACTACGCAACTCACTACCTGGTGCAGAAAATGGTTGTCTTCACCTTGAGAGTGTATAGAAACAAACTTCTGGGAAAGTGCATTGTGGATTGTTTAGACTACTAGATCATCCTATGGGTCTCCACCCATATAGTTTTGAACATAAGGCGGTGATGTCGGTTGAACTTACAATAGGAATAGAACATTGAGATAGTGTATACTTCATGAAAGGGTAACATTATAGAATATTCCCTCAGTAGAAAGTACCATGATCTCCTTGTGTGGGTTGTTTCAGTGAGGTTAGCTTCCTTGTAGCTGACCCTAGTGGAGTAGGATGGTACAGTTTTTCTTCAGTCAATGGGGTTGACTCCTTCACTTCTCGATCATGTAAGAGAGTCTCTATTGAGATGCATCATCAAAAAAATATTATATGACCAGATATACCTGGGTGTTTCAACAGATGGATATTCTAAAGGTGGGAATCATTAGATCATGATCCAAGGAAAAGTGGTGACTCAAGTTTCTGCATGGGATATACAGTTTTAGTTATGGAGGAAAACTATCCCCCGAGTTTCATCAAAACATTCAAGATTATGTAGAGGGTTGGTGAGGTTTCCTACCACCCTATCCTAACCCAATCTAGAGTGGGCACAAAACATCTCCCACAAGTCATAGTTGGGAAGATACGTGCATGTTTCTATATATTACATATATATGATCACACCTTATGAGGATGGACCATCCCTTTGGTTTGTGTGCTATGGAAGTATGGAAACTGTGCTAGTTTTCCTAGGAGTGATAGAGCATGGTTTGGGCTCAATATCCCATGTAGTTTCCCTAGTTTTCTTTTCATGGTAAAAAATCATGAAGGACGGAATGATGTAGAGAACTGGTTTTTGAATTCTACGACGCTACAATATTTTTACATATATTTATTGAACTAGGTGCTAAGACAATGTTTGATTCTGAGGCCCCATTTTCTTTGAATAAAATGTACAAAAATCATATGTATCTTTGTAGAGTAATGTGGAAGAAACATGATATCACTCAAACGGTATCCCAGATTAGAAATACAAATTTATGGTTGATTCTAGAGCAAGGAATTTACCCTAGGTAGTACAAAACTATGGTCGGTGCAGGTATCCTATAAAAAATCCAAGGAGGGAATTATCGTAAATAAAATAATAAAAATTAATTATTTTATCTCAAATGATAGATCAAATAACTTATGAATAGAGAGTTGGATTTTAAATCCAAGAGCATATTTGAGTTTGTAACGGGGTGTTTTACGTAAATATGACCGAAATTGAGAATTCATAAGAGGTTTGGATTCCATGAAATCAGGTAGTTTTCTACAAATAGGTTTTTAGAGAAATGAGCTAGGGTTGGATCATTTCTCTCTCAGATGGCATAACTCTTCTGAAAAATATTCGACTTTCAATCTTCATCAGATCAAAATGAAAATGTAGATGAAACTATATCAGATTGTAGAAAACACAACAAAAGATCCAAAGTTTTGGTAGGATTTATCTTTTGGATTCTACACCTCCTTGATTGAAGAATCAATTTACATTTTGGTTACAGGTCTATTCTTCTACATTGAAATTATTTGTTGATATCCAAACTAACAATGGTTATCATCTTATTTATTTATCAATAGCTTATTCCATGTGAAATTTTACTATTCTTCTTGTTCTTTTCCATTCCATTATGATAACTTTTCTCCATGCTCAAAATACCTCTGATATTGTATCCAAACACATATCTATGAAGCTCTTGACCCGATGAGTCCATATCTATGCTCGTATTTGTGTTTCGGGCATCGGAGGAGGTGCACCAGAAAGTGGACGATCCTACAACTTTTCATCACGCCAAAACATGGATGAAACTTTGATCCAAGCATCTAATAGTTTAGATTGAGATATGAGGATCCTGGATCTGGTCTCCAATTAATTTTGACACCATCAGAGTTGTCTTGGTGGTCCAGGGAATGTAGAAGAGGTGCGACTTCGATGAGGAAGCTCCGAAAAGGTGGTATCGTGGAAGTTGTAGGGTGAGTAGAAAATGATGTAGGGTGGTGTGGTGGTGTCTGCAGATTAGTGGCAGTCTATTAGGATAGGCCTTTGGGTCATGAAATGTTTTGACCCTCGAAACTCCCAATTTAGGTGTCTGGTTCACGTGCTGCCTATGGGAACATGACCCTTTCTTTAAGGAGTAACTTTTGATTCTATTTTGGGATTTTTTTATAACTCGTGATCAAGGATCAGTGGCACAAAAGTATGATATTAATAATAATAATATAATTATTATTATTTTGGAATCATGTATCATACTGAAGATCTGCATAAGACATCTGATTGACGTGCCTTCAAGGGCGTCATGAACATGGAGTTGAGATAAATGTTTCAAAAGTAAATCTTGAATTTGTGGTTAGGGACCCATGAGGCCTGTTTGGGAAATTTACATTGAAATATATCTTCTTCAACTGGTATTCATTTGGGATGAATGAATAGCCAATATCATGTGGTTTTTTGAGAGCATCACAATGTAACAGTCCGTTGACATGTTTTGGGATAGTGACTTGGGTCCCACAATGCACGATTTATTCACAATGCTGCGAAATGATGTTTCTTCACCAAAAGTCCAATTCATGAGAATGAATAGTCAATCATTTGTTTTCTTATGCAAGGATCATGAATATGTGATACATTTGATTATCGGGGGTTTTCTAAGGAGTCTAGTTAGTAAATTTATGTTTTCAACCCTTTTTGGTCCATCAATGATCATCAGGCACTTGTCAGACTTATAGCTAGAAAAGCCAGGTACTTTGGGAGTACACTGACACACCTAGGGGTAATTGATCGTAGTTTAGTAATCAAGTATGGCTAGGTACACGGTTAGATAATGAGGTAGGGTAACACATTAGGTGGGCCCCACTCATGTCATATACCACTTTATGAATCTTATACCTATCATTTCTCTTGTTTATCAACTAGGATTTTGACCCACATGTAGCCTATCCTGAGTGTTTTTCCACATCGAATGTGATGATTCCTTGCATAGTGACTTTCAGGATATGATACCAGATATTCCGTGAGTTACGTATATATGGGATGACACCCGATGACTGTAGTGGCATTCTTACAAGAGGTACCATCCAACAGGGAATCCCATTTTTCCTCATATATTCCTGAGAGGTTCCATCTAGTAGGGATGAACAATATTCCTCGATGCTTTCAAAGAGGTACAGTCCCACAAGGATCACCAGAGCAGTTACGGGCTTACCACTAGCTAAGATGGGTTATGGTTCGTGATGTTAGTTTCATGATTACCTCCAACTATCCTAGGAAGTGGTCCATGATGGCTGTTCCATGCTTACCTCTAGCTGGGCTATGCAGTGGTCCCTGATTATAGTTCCATCCATCCCTCCAGTGGGGATGGGTACTGGGTCCTATTGATGATACTTTCTGGAATGTACCCTCCATCAGGGCATGGAAGTGGGTCCCCATAGACTTCTAGGGGATGACCCCCCCCCCCTCGACGTACTACAACACAGATAACCGATGAGTATAGTGGAACCCTCCATCCTGGATGGGCATCAATCCTCGACTTTGAGACACGATCTATTGACTGTGTAACATAGTGAAGAGGCATGATTTGGCATATCTTTGGACTCACGAGGGAGATGGGTGATTTTTCCCACCAAGACTAATCCTTGTGAAATGACCTAAAATCATGAGGGTTAGAAAGTGCTACCCAATGTGGATAGTATCAACACATAGTGATTGAGTCCCTTTGACCTACAGTTTATGGAAGACTTCTGGGATGATAGGAATTGATGGTGGTTACTTCTGAGACTGTTGGCTACTCACTTTCTAGGGTTGAGCTGTGAGATGGAATTCCTCACACTCTCACTCCGTTGGGTTTCTTTAACTGAGTATATATATACACATATATATATATTCTATTTCAAGTACCCACTCTTTGGGTTTTGGTTACCCTCCTTCCAAGAGAGGCAAAGATCCACAAGGTATGCCACGTGCTTTCCATGTCTTACTTCTTATGGTTGGAAGAGTCTACTCTCATGCTACAGGTAGCAAAGGCTCGATGAGAAGTTCATGTTCTCACCATTTCTATCTCCTTGTGTTTGGGTGAGTTTACCTTAACTCTCTTGTTTGGTTGAGTTGCACTCTACTTACTATACCTTGTCCTATCTACTTCGTTCCTTTTCATAGTATCTCTTACATCTACCCCTTCGCCTATTTGGGGTTTTCTACTCATTATTTTTATACTCACTATTGGAATGGGCCTTTCCCGCACTTGTCGTTCCATATGTGGTCACCAGAGAGGTTGATCAAGACATCAGAGGGGCATAGTGATATGGGTTCCTGGATAGCCTACAATGGTCATAGCTTGGAATTTAGGAGTGGGGCTCTCTCAGCTATTTTTATTTTCTTCTTGTTTATGGGTTGTGGTACTCTCCTAGTTGGGAGTGTATTTTTTTCCTTTTTCCCATTCAGTTTAATCTACCATACTTATACTATTTAGTGGTTTTGGAATGTTTGTTTTATTTATACAAGTTATTCATATTTTTTTCTTTTTACTACTGGAAAAATACACTATACCATCAGTTTGGAACCGTGGGTATAGGCTTAACCAGTTGTTTGGAGAACCGTTTCCATGTAAGCCATGAGGATAGGTCAATACCAAAGGTTTTACGAAAACAATCGGTATAGACCTATACAAACGGTTTAAAAAACCCTTGGTATAAGTAATATGAAAATATATACCAGTGGTTCTATAAACCATTGTTATATGTAAATTAAAAAATAACCATTCTAATGGATTTGATCCCAGAACCTACCATTTGTGATTGAACGACCTAACCACTATCCTAAATTAATTTTGTGAACATAATTTCATAAATATATATATTTATTATCATAATTATTTTAAATTTTTATTTTTTTAATGTCCGCTGTAAGAGGATTCCATTAAAAATACATGTACCTATACCAACGGTTTTGAGAACCGTTGGTATAAGTTCTTTGATTTTGGGACCCTATACCAACAGTTTGGCCAAACCACTAGTATAGGTCCCCCATATACCAATGGTTTGTCCAAAACCGTTGGTATAGGTCCATATAAGTGACCTATAGGAACGTTTTTGGCCAAACCATTGGTATATGTCCAAATTAGTGATCTATATCAACGGTTTGCCCAAAACCGTTGGTATAAGTCATATTTCCAGAAGTGTTTCCCTAGACACTTTCTTTATCGAGTGGGTTGTGCGTGTTTACAAGTTTTTAGGGAAATTCCAACCCCTATTTTTTGTTCCTTCGATGCTTGTCACCAACCCCTGGAATATGGTGACTGGCTTGGGGTAGTTTTGGTTAAAGCCCCATCATGGGTCAGGTTGTGAAATCTGCTACTAGCCTGTGTGTGTCAGGGTGGTATATTAAATTTTAGGTTTTATATCATGGTATTTTAGGATGATATATGATGTTTTTGAGTATATTATTGGGTTATATAAATAATAAAATATTAAATAATATATAACCATTAATTTTATAAAATGATTTAATAAAATGGTTTTTATCTATGAGTGTTATTACATTGCAGATAAAAGTCGTATGTTAAAGACATCCTTTATAGGCAATTTGATCTTTGATGTTCAGGTAATTATTCTTAATTGGGATAAAGGGTTATTATATTTGAAGGATGATGTATTTTATGATACAGGTAACTAGTGGATTATAAAGTGATTTGGTGATTAGGTGAGGAATGTAATTCTGGATGAAATGATGGTCGGAGTAAGATGTAAAGTGCGGGGTGGGGGGGGGGGGGTGAATTACGATTTTAAAAATAAATTTAAAGTAAATAGAAAATTCAAACCTTAAACATTTTGATATAATAAATTAATAATTATATACATATAAAAATTTTATTTAGATATTAATTGAGTGATTTTTCACAAAAAAGAGGAATATAAATTATATGAAATTATTTTTATCGAGTGTGATTCATAATGAAAAATAAATAATCGACGAGAACAAAAATATAATTAGAAAACACAACTTGATAAAGGAGTTTATAAATGTCTCGATGTTATCCCCTATGTCTCCTCCACTGGAGATAAGATGATTTTATTATTTATCCATTGATCTTAGTGGTGATCAAGAAACCCATCCCTCACAAATACTTTTATGAGAATCATCTATAACATAATCTGTAGACATGTAACATTGCCCTTAAATTATTTGTAGAGAGCACTCATTGAATAAGGATATGAGATAAGGGATGCTTTCATGGTGAAAAACATTAAAAATATTCTCCCAAATTTATTATAAGGTTAAGGAAAATAGATATTATATTTGGAGGGAGGTGGAATATGGTGTCATAAGATAGTGATGAAAAATTAGAGTTTGGTTTTTAAAGAACACTAAGAGTGGAGAGAATTTAGAAGAGATTTGTTATTCTTGTTCTAATTCTTGGGCCAAGGATCATATTCATAATTGTAGAGTCCTCTAAACAGATTATTTCATCAATCCCACCAAGTATTAACACATTTATCCTTAAAATTTCTAAGGAATATTATTGAATTTATTTATGTAAATTTAAGCTGAAAAATAATTAAATAAATCCGATATAACTATATATTAATACGTCCATGGAATACCTACCTCAATGACACACACTACAAGGAATCCTTCACAAGATACCTGATAGTACAGTTAGAGACCACTACTTATAGAAATTACATATTGGCTAGGAAATATTGGTAGATACTTTTTCAAGATTTTATCAAATTGAGGCAAATTATTTTAGAACAGTCACCTACTATCCAATTATCTTCTTTGAGATTTGGCCTTCTGTTTATATGGTAGTGGCTGTCTAGTTCTTGTCATAATAAAATCAGTGCAGTTTACAATGTTTCACATTTAAATATGGAATTCCTAGGTTTTTTGGGAGGCATTTAGTTGATATCCCAAATTCACTCCAAGATCTCAAAACATTATTAGATATAGTTTAATAATTCAGTAATATTCATAATTATTCCTTTGTATAATATTGGTTATATTCATTATATTCCTCGATGAAATGAATTAAGGTCAAAATATAGGGACTTAAATTCAATAAAATAAAACTACTAGATACATAATAGGAGTGTTTATGATTTCAAAAACGTCCTGATAGATAGAGAGGATCAATAATATCCCTCTTTTTTGATTATCACCGTCACTTTATTTAATATATATAACATCTGTAAAATTATATTGGAAGATATTAAAATGTTTTTAAGACATCAATGTATGCAGGATATCAAATAATATATTCAATATAATCAAGAAGTAAATAAAACAAACTTTCAATATTTCAAACAATAGAAAAATAGTTAACTCCACTTATGTGAAATTATTAAGCAATAACACATATAAATATAAATTTATCCTTATTTTAAATAAATTTATACTACTTACTGGTTCTATAAATTTCGCCCAATTTATGATTATCATAATTAAAATGTGGATTGGAAATAAAAATCATAAAAGAAAATATTTTTATAAAAACATAAGAAAAATTAGAAAAGATATTTTGGAAGACTCAAAATATATATTTAAAATGGAGTTCAAGAGAAAATCATAGAGATTTTGAAAATAAAAACTAAAAAACAAAAAATTTTAAAACATACCATTGCTTATAAAAACCTATTTAATACAAGAATTAGGAAGAGGAAGATAGAGGGGAACAATTATAATATGTTTTAAAAAATTAATTATAAAGGATTAGAAATGTTATAAAAGAGTAAGATAAAATTAATAAAGAGAAAAAAAATAAATAGTAAAATATATTGAAAATTTGGTACATACATTATTAACACACTCACTCCCAAAAGGATTGTTTTCCTCTAATGAATGATTGAGATGGATGAAAATGTTCTATTATATATGAAAACATACATTGAATGAATCCCACAAATACATTTTCAAGGAAAACTAAAAAAACAATGTTAGAGAGACCAGTAAATGTTGAAAGTTTTACTCATAATTAATCTTTTTATAGTGAAAAAAATGATCATTTAAAAATATGTAAACTATGTGAATAATATTCAATATACGTTTTGAAACACTCTTAAAACATATATAATTAACAAAAAACAAACTATGTTTCCCCAAAATTTGAAAAAAATTATAAAATTATAAAATAATAAAATTATGATGAACAATACGTCATTTAGAATATATGATATTGTTCTTCAAAAACAATATAAATCATTTTTTTTGGTTTATATATATTGATGAAAACAAAAGTCTCTATTAAGAAACATTTATGAATTTATTTGTTAAGGATCCCATCAAATGAGTACAAAAGTGAGATATAGAGATCCCGCCCAAGAGAGAAATAATAGAAACCAAATAACAGAAAAAATCAAATATTTCACGATTATAGAAGAATAAAGTTTTTTAAAAAATATTTAAAATAAAAATAAATTATGAAATGATTACTGAAGTTACTCATGGTCAAATGGAATGTGTCCCTTCCATTCCATATATAACTTCCCTTTAATGAAATCAAAAAAATCAACTAATATAGGTTTAGTAAAAACACCAATGATTTGATAATCCAACATAAATGTTTTAGTAATATATCACCCATTTGGAAGTGGTCAATTGATAAATGGTGGTTAAGATAAATTTTTTTAATATGAGGGTGATGGATTGGATGTTTAGAAATTTTTTATGGATCATGTGTTATCTCATATAATAGGAATATGGTCATATGTAATCCCAAAGTCCAATAGGGTGTGTTTTATTTATTTATTATGGTGAAACAACACACAATATATGTAAATTCTAATTAGTTTATAGAAATATCAAAAGTTGTTTACTTTATACTACTCCCTCACATGGGGGATTTTCAATTATAGTCGAATATACCAATTGTAATTTTCCTATCTAGTTAGTATCAACCAAAATAAGAATCATATTTCTAGTGAATTAAAAATAAGTTCATTTTGGATAAAAAATACAAATTTTAATTACTTTTTAAATTAAAAATCATTTTAATACATTTAAGATGATATTCCATATAATTTCATTTAAAAAGAGCATAAATAAAAACATTTATCATTATGTTAGGGAAGAGCACATTAATATAAAGTAGACTTCTAACCATACGTCTAGGAGGCTTGATGTTGACTAGCATACCAACTACATCCTATGTTATATTGGAGCTTTTTTTCATTAGTATACTAATTTCAACTATTTGATACTTTCCAAAATGTTTTACAAGTTTGTTAGTGTATTTTCCTTTGTTTTTAAATATATCATCATTCATTTTAGAAATTTAAAAAAATTATATATAATTTGATTTCACACATAAATCTCATTTAATGTTCCTTTTTTCATTAAATGAGAAAATATAAAACAAATAGTTTCATTGGTTTTTTTGAAAATCACATCATCAATATAAATCTGAACAAGTAATAAATCATTTAATAAATATTTTTGAAAAATATTTGAAAAATATATTTCTATTTTAAAACCATTTGATAAAATAAAATTAGTTAAACATTCAAAACTAGGTGGTTTTATGCCTAATGGGTTTGTTTTAAACCCTACAAATATTTTGAAAACATGATTGGGAAAATCAAGATATTCCAAACAAGGTGGTTGTTGCATAATAAAATTCACATAAGTAATACTCTTTTAAATGTTACATTTAACATCCATTTGAAATATTTTGAAATTATGGATAGAGTAGAATACCAATAAAATATTAAATGGATTTTAATCACATGGCTGGGGTAAAGGTTTTTCAGAAGTCAATACATTCATCTTGGTTACATCCTTTAGCTACTAGAAATGATTTTTATCTTGTGATATTACCAATCCTATATAACTTATTACAAAAACCTATTTAGAGCATAAAATTCATTCCATAAATAGTCCACATACAATTCATAGATAATTTATTTAGTTCCTCTTGTATATAAATAACACAATTATTAATGTTAAGTGAACTGATGATATTTTGGGGATATATATGAGAGAAAAAAGTAAAATTTCACCCTCAAATAGACCTATAATCTAGTATGAGTTACCACTAATAAATATCCAATGATATTTTAAATGGTATGAGATTTCTATATTATAAAACCATTTAGAAAATAACATGATGATGATTCTTTGTAAACATAATATTCTTTCAATTGTAATGGTTCATTTCAAGAAAAAATATTTTATAAAACATTTTGAGAGCTGATTTTGATTAATTTCTATCAAAAACAACATTATTTGATTTTTACAATGTTATAGTATTTTTTAATGATTTGGTATTCCATTCTTGAGTTTAGATTCCCATGAAATATAAATTTATTAATTTTTGAATCATACTTTCTAATATTGTATTTGGTGATGAGAATAAATCATTTGTATCCAATTGTTTTTAAAAGGATAACTTTTGCATTTGTATTTATAGCATATTTGGTTGGGGTATTTTTTTAAAAATTTATTTTGAGTACCGAATTAATGGTAAATCACATAGTATTAATAGACTCAACACAAAAATATTGATGTTAAATTAATTAATTTAAAAGAGTTCATAAAATTTCTTTTGTAGTTCAATTTCACTTTTATACTTCTTAAATTTTTTAGTGGCTATGAGGAGAAGAAAACAAATGATTTTATCCATGAAATGAAAATAAATCATCAAAATACTTATTATCAATTTCACTACCACGATCAATTAGAATAAAAATAATTTTATACCATTTTTCATTTTCACCCTTGTTTAAAAACATGATTTAATTTTTTGAAGATTCAATTTTCTGATAATATTTGTATGCACACATGAATCTCATTATGTTATTAAAAATAACCTAAATATATGATTTACTTTTGATACATTCAATTTGGTATGGTATAAATGAATTCAGATGATTAAATTAAATATATTTATAATAATAGTAGCCTTTTTATATTTAAAATAACAATTGTGTTTCTTACATTATTATAATTCTTCACAAACCATGTTATCATTGAAATACAGTTTGGGTAAATCTCATATTAATTTTTAATAGTTGATTTTAACAGGTGAGTGTGTGATATGGTGACCAAGGTTCCTATTTTAAATCCTTGACCAACTAATTTCTACAATAAAACATTTTAAATTTGGGCCATTGATAGATTTTAATTTGATTATGTATACATTTTAACAATGTGAATCTAAAAAAAATATTTACTTTTGAGTTTATACATTAGAAAATTTATTTTTCAATGAATTTTTAAATTTATTTCAAAGAAATGAGTTATTAAATGAAATTTTTGTTTTATGTTATTGAAAAAATAAGAATTTTTAAGGGTATTTGAGTTAGAAAATATGATGGTACATTCATTGATCATCTTACCCATAGATTTATCATTAAAGGTGAAATGACATATAAATTTATTTATTCTATTGAATTTAGATAGGTATACTAATATTTACCTTTAAAACCCAATTTTTAGGTACCATAGTTCTTCTTTAAAATTTATCTTAAGGAAATTATCATATAAAAAAGGACTAGAGGTTTTAGTACACAAACAAAGTTGGGATCACTAATATTATAAAATAATTATTTATGTATCCAAAGTTTATTACTATGTTATTTCCTATTTAAAATAATAGATGAAAGATGGATTGATTTTAGTCTCCCATAACATTCATTTTTACAATCACATTCAAAAATTAAATTTCTTATTGTTGAATGATTTTGGAAAACAAGACAAACCCATTGTTTTCCATATCATTTAGAGCTTGTTTTTTAGTATTCCCACCTTGAGTGAATTTGTATTGAGAAATATTTAGGTCTTTTATTATAGATTGGATGTTATTTACTTCTATATAAATCTAAATTTTTATTTATAATTCTTTACTTGATGATTTTTTCCATTCATTTTGGAAACTGTTATTTTTCCTTAATCACTTTTTAGAATTTCTTTTGATGTTATTGTTATAATAAATAAATTTTTATATTTTTCTAAGTTTATAATAAGTGTCATTATTTTCATCATAATAATTGAGAAACGATTAGAATGAATAAAAATAAATGAAAATCGGTATATGGGAACCGACCTTAATTTCATCCTCAAATTATTTTATATGGAACCTAGAACTTGGGTCACCTGAATAAGACAAGTAATTTGAGTTCATGGTTTCATCACTTTAAATATTGGTTATAACATTGAGATCACTCTTACCTTGTTTCTTTTCTTCAACCTTATTTTTATAGATTAGTCACTTCATCCTAATGTGACCATTTTTATTTCATTTATAACATGTCACTTTTGTTTCATCGATTTGATTTAATTTAACTGTTTGATTGGAAGCCATATTTTTTTGAAGAATTTCTTAATGTTCTTAGTGATTTGAGAAAATTATAGAACATTAACTATATATGAATCATCATTTTTATCTTTGAGGGGGATGGTTTTTTTGATATATTTGGCTTCTTTGTAATTATTCTCACCTTGTCAAATTTTGTTAATTTCATATTTCATTAGAGATCTAATAAGTTCATTGAAATATATTTTATTTATCTCATTCACTTCTTGTATATCAGTTTCTTTTGGCATGTTGTTTCTTTCTAGGATCCATAACAATTTTTATTACTAATATTTATATAAAAAAATTATCACCATGAGAATTTTGATCATTGAAAATTTTGTTAAATTAATTAAATAGACTAGTAAATGATTAATTTTTATGTATATAAATACATTAAAAATATTTATTATACATGTCTAATCTATAATCTTCTACATTTTGTCTCCTTTTTGAGTGAATTATTGAAAATTCCTTGTTTTATGTGATGTTTTACATCTAGAAATATGTTTATATTAATTTAAGTCAAGAAAATAGTGTATATAATTCATTCATTATACATTAAGATCAACGGTTTTAATATCATGAGGTGTCTATTTATCTTCATGGAATTTTTAGAAATATATTCATGCATAAAATTTGTCAAATAGGTTAACCCGTACTTCTAAGAAAAGTTAGCATGAAATATTTTCAAAATAAATAATTAATGCCTTAAAAAATTGAATCATGTTAACAAAAGTAAGATTCCATCATAAAATTGTCGTACTTTGAAATCGATTATGATTAAAAAAATTCAGTAAAAAATATCTAAATATTTTTTTTAAAATAATATCTAAATATTTTTTTAAAATAATATCAAAAAATAATTTTGAAAATAAGTAAATTTATAATAGAAAAATAAAGAATCATTTGATACCAATTATTGTTAGAGGTATATAGAAATGGGGTTAATTTCACTTTAGAAAGTAAATATATTTATAAAGGTAAATTCAAATGTAAAATATTTTTATATGATTATACAACAATGCGAGTACATATTATTATTTTACTTTTAAGAAATATTAGGTGAGTATGACTAATAGTATTGGATATATCTAATTTATATAATTTTACATATATAGTTCTATGCATAGTAGAAAAATAAATAATTGATATAGAAATTAAGATAATATAAAAACATGGTTTGATAAAGGAGTTCGACAACAGATCGATGTGAGACTCTACAAATCCTTTCCATGGTAGAGAGGTTTTTATTATTTCTCCCATTAACTTTTTTGGGATCAATATATTAATTCCTCACAATTATTATCATGAGTAAACTCTATAAATTTTTTAGTTTCCTAGGAACCCATCATTAACTTTTACAGTAATGTGAACTTTTTGTATAAAGAGATGATATGGATATATGTTTTCATGGAACACGTGTATTACATGGGCGATTTTTTATTTCTCATAATTATTTGTATAATTTAAAATATATATAGGGAGATTATAGAAAAATATATCCTATGATACTGATGAAAAATTTTAGCTACCTCTTGAAATAACATTGATATTTGCGAGACTCCGATGGAGCTTCATCATTGGTGTGTTAATTATTTGTTCAAGGATTATATTTCTAATATAATAATTTTCATCGACTAAAAGACTCCCTAAGGAAATAATGATTTATATTTATAATCTTAAAAGGTCCATGGAATCGTTATGAACTCTTCCAGGGTCATTGAAGTTGAAGAAGATGTAAATTAATCCATTTTACCAAAATAAATTAATCCTTATAATTCCAACCTGGATTCCACTAGGTACCTAGTGGTACAATTATTTCTCACAAATTTTTAAAATTTTCTATTGTAAATTCACATCAACCTAGGGATTGGCTAAAATCATTCTAGAATAAGGACTTTGTTCTAGAACTGTCACCAATTGGATGGTTCCCCACAATGGGGAGCCTATGTCGCCTACAATGTTTCACCTTCAAATATGGCCTCCCTAGATTCATCATTGGTAAATAAATTGATCCTAGAAATCCATTTAAAAATATCAAGACTTGATAAAATATAGTTTAATCCTTTAATTGTTTTCATCATTAGGAATTTTTATAGTCTTTTATATCTTCATTAATCCATCAATGGAAAAAATTAAATTCAAAATAGAGAGACTATAATTTACCCAATAGAAACTATTTGATATATAATTTAGTTTTTATGATCACATAAACATCAAAAGAGATATATATGTACCACATGAAGTTCACTATATTTTTTATAACATTATATGAATTCTGGTAAATGAGAAATTATTTGATAATATGGGATTTTATGTCAAAGTGTTTTATATTACTTAAGGAAGAGATATTGTGTTTTCCTTTTGAAGTATATATAAAAATTTAATTGTTTTATATAATAGATATTATGATTATGTACATAAAAATATTGCATTTTAGGGAATATATGTAATGGGAATATATATTTATTATATTAGAGTTTTAGAGTGATAGATATTGTTTAGAGAAAAATTCTTGAATTTGGATGAATTTGTGATAAATTATATTTGATTATTGGGGTTTTAATTTGGATTGGAATATGTTAAATAGTTTTAAGGTGGGTTATTTGATTAATAATTTTTGTTGGAATTTTGGTGTTATTATCAAGAAAACATTCTGACCCCTTATTTTAGGTTTGATCCTTAGTTTATTGTGGCGCTTCTTATTTATCATGTTGATATCTTGTTGTTTCCCTTTATTATTGATTATACCCTTTGAATCTTAGTTGTTTGATTTTTTATTATACTTTTTAGGAGTTAAGGGATGGGATTTGTATCCATTATTGTGAGGTTGAGATGTGTTTGGGATTTTTTTGGGTGAGGGTGGATAGGGGACTCCATCCAAATTATTTATAGGAGGTATATAAGCTCTCTAGTGAGGGCCACATGATAGCAGGTTGAATGCTGGTAATGGGATCGTCCTACTGGATATCCACCAGCTATATTACGAGATACACTAGTGAGATGATGGATGATTGGTAGAAAATGATTCCTAAAGGAATCCCGCCATCCAGTCAATAGGAGCCCACCCTATAGATTTTGAGACATCATGAACCCTTAAAATTATTCCAAGTAAAACCCGATACACAATTCGAGCCAACATCAAGTTGGTGATTCCATTTAGTGTGAGGAGAGTTAGAGAAGAAACATATTTCTTTTATGTGAATCCACTATTTTATTAAAAAACTCATCTATCTAAATCCTAATTTGACCTTAATGATTTTAGATTCCCCCTTGTGGTGGGTTTGGATCGTCCAATATTGTATTCTCATAGATAAAAGTGATGGATGATATGATTTTTCTAAGATGGTTAGTTAAATATTATTCTGAATGTGAATTAATTCTTTTCTATCATTATATTTATAAGAAATCAATTTATCATCAGGTCATTGATTGATCTAGATCTTTAAATGATGAATTATGAATCCAGGATTCACCCTTAACCGTTCCTTCCATTAACTCTATATTAGTGAACCCTATATTGGGTGTTTGTTGATCCTGTGATTGATATAGGTGAATTTATAATTCCATTATAATCAATTGAAACCATTATTTATTTATTAATTAAAAATGGATTTCTAATTTATTTACAGTGAATCATTTGTGTCTTTTTATAAATGATTTCAAAATGGAATAACATTTGTGTTGAAATACCTTTAACAATATCTCTTAAAACAATGTGTTGATTTATGAAAAATGATCATGAATTGAATGTATTTACTTGATGATTATTTAAAGAATAATTTTTGAGATTATAAGGAATAAAATGTTTTATTAATTTGGAATATAATGAATTATTTTTAAAGTCAAGAGTTTTGTTGTGAATAATATTTTTTTTGGATTTGAATGAAAAATGAATTGTTTGATACATGAGACTGGGGATGATTGAAATGATTTATTGAATGATTTGGGACTCTTTAGAATGAATGAAATACACTTGTATGATTTACTACCATGAATCAAATGAGGTCATAGGTAGTTATGAGAAAGATATGTATGCTAGAAAAAACTTATTTGTTATAAATAGATTAATGATGATAATCATACTAAACTAATTTGAAGGAAGGGAGTGAATTTATTGGAATAGATTCCAATTCACCATAAGAATGATATCTAGGTAAGTTTTTTCCAAGTTGGTGAACTATTTCACTGAGATTATACAAAACCTTGCGACCTTATCTACTAAACCTCTAAGGCCTATAACCATGGTGATATGTTGGAATTTTTTTATTAATTGACATTGTTTACAAAATAGTTTATTTTTGAATATTTTGGTAAAATGGAATATTAATATATTTTTTGACCAATTAGTTTATATATTTAGGTTTCAATGTAAATTCACCATTTTACCTATTTTGTTATATCAATTGAAATGTTTGAGAAGTATTTTTTGATATGAACTATAAAAATATCACCATACAACATTTTATAAAAAATTGAGAATTTTTGGTTTATTTGATATAAATTCATTTTGGAAGGGTTGGTGAGATCATAATATGAAATTCTATCTCAAACATTACCTTTACCTTCAAGAACATTTATACTTATTTATGAAATGTCTAAGAAAGATAAAAGATCCTCTTGGAGGTACTGGGTGCCCTTGATCGATGGGATTTGCGAGTTGCCAATGATATGAAGAGTGTGTGTTCCACCTTTTTATAGGAGATCTCATGATGAAATTTCCATTGGATTGATATGTTTGTCTATTTTTTCATACATTTGGGAGATATAATCTTGATGATTGTAGTTCAATATTGATTATCATTTCCTATTAATATTTCTTTGTGCTGAAACACCAATCTCATGCTCGTGGGTATTGAGAATACTATTTGAGCTATGTTAGGATTGATTTGGGTAAATTTTAGGTAGGCTATCTGGGATGGTAGTGAAAAACTGGCATCAATGGTGATCATGTACTTTCTTAGATGCCAATATGCATTTTTAGATGCCTTGGTAGATTGTAAATAAAATTTTTATGATAGAAGGGGTACGTTAATAGTGAGTTCATTACCTATTATCATTATAATATGTCGTATTTTTCCATGATAGGTTGAAAAAAGGACTTTAAGGAGTTTTTTGATTTTATTATAGAATTTTGAAGACATAAAAATAATATTTTTTCCCCATTTGAAATTTAATTGAAATATTTTATTTTCTTATTTATCTTTATTGGTGTTTTATTATAATTTATTAATGTGGTATTGTATTACTCTCTCCACAATACATCCGAAGAGAGTTGAGGTGGAAGATTATATTGAACCCTAACTAGAGAACCCATGAGTTTTCTAGAACCATGTAGAGGCTATTGTGTCTGTGGTCCAAGCTATTGGTGATAGGGCTACACCTGTTCTTGCTCTGGATACATTGGTGGTACCTTAGATGGATGTTAAAAGAGATAATTCCAAATAGATTATTCCTAAGATACCACTATATTTCTATGGTATTGGTTATCCTCAATATGCATAGGATTGTTTGAAAATAATTTTCCAAATATTTTATTTTTTGGTGATTCCAAATTCCATTAAGCTTAAATGTACCATATTCAATATGGATGGACCTAGAAATAGATTGTTGGATTCTTTATAATTTTAAAATAAGAATGATTTATTAGTGTGGAGAGACTAAAAAATATTTTCACAATTTAATTATATATAAATTAGATAGTATTGGATAAGTCCCTAGGTTTTCTCGACCAATATCAAGGTGATTGAACCTTGAATAAATATGAGAATCATTTTTTTGATCTTGCTCATTTTTTCATAAGGTAGTACCAAATGAGGATATGTTTGGCCGAAGTATCCATATGGGTCTAGAATAAGATATAAAATCATAATTCTTCATCTTGAATCATAACATTTATATTGATTCTCTAGATATGACATTGATGGATGATTTTGTTCTAGATAGTAATTCATGGTTGATTTGACTTGATACTACTCATAGTAGAAGTTTCATTGGTTCCTTCAACGTTAAAAAAAATAAATCAAATGGATGAAATAGTATTGGTGGGCCTGACTACATAGTTTATAAAAATATCATATAATATTTGGTAAATGATCATTAACTTGTTTCTAATGTGTAAAAGTTTGGAACTTGAATCGTAATTTCATCTAGGAATCAAAGATCTATATATCTAATGGATGATTAGGTCACATTTAGTGGGTTTTCATCTTTTTACCACTCCAAGTAGTGTTACAAGATTTTTAGTACATATATTATTTACAATGCAGTGAGATAATTCATAAAAAAGTGGTTTTTATAAGTTCCCATCCTTAATAATTACATATTCATATGAATTTAAACAAGAACATACTTTCTTTCATTACAAAAAATATTCTATGTTTAATGTTTTAGATAATTTTTCTATCAAACTTACAAAAATATATATTACATACAAATTATACAATTCCACTTAAATTCAATTTTTACCATAATATAAATCTATTAAAAAACCTGTTTTCTTTTCATGTAATGTCTTTATAATTTGGATCTTGTCCTCATACATGTCTCTACTCATTCATAACACACTATGGAAAACATTTTTATACATGGTATGAGAATGATAATCTCAATAAGGGATATGATTGGTAAAAATATATTATTTCATTGAAAAACATGAATACCCCAAAAATGTTTACCTTTATCTCAATTTCCTTTTAGCAAATTAACAAATTCATTTCCAAATGAATAAAATCTTTAAAGAAAATATTTAAATTCCATAGTAATGAAATTATACCCATTTAAGTCTACTTAGAGCAATATATTCACAAACATTATTAGAAATAACTATATCTGAGTATAATACATCCATCATTATTTCCTCTCAAAACAAAGAATATTATACAATATATTAGTGTGCTATCTTTGTACACCCATCATATATGATATAATTTTCTCACCAGATGTTATTTGGGCTCACCTATAGTATAAGATACAACAAAATGACCAAGTTCTATCTTGGAGCACCCATCATATAATATATATTATGTTCCCCCATTTTTCTTATATAATATTCAAGTACCCAATCATGGATAAAAAAGTTTATTATTTCACATTTCAGCATAATTGTTTTAAAAAAAATATTTTAAACCTGTATGAAAAACACTTTTAGATATCAAAATAAAATGTTCTTTTATAACGTAATTTCAATATAAACAACCATAGAAAAAGGGAAAATGGGGTTTTCCTTGAATAAAACATGGTCTCCTATAGAGAAATAAAAACATAAAATAATTATTTTAGTTGATGTAAAAGTAATTTTCACCATATATGTTAAAACGTAGCAATCATTTTTTCTTTTGTAAAGAAAGTCTAGGTGTTCTGTAAAGGTTTACTTTTTCTGAAAACCATTAAAAGATGATCAAAGAGATATAAAATGTAATTTGAACTTTTTATGTTTCCATATAAATACATTCATTATATAATTTTTAAAATATATACATGGAAGAAAAATAGTTGAAATAGAATTTTTTTAAAAAATATTTTTCAATCAAAGTCCAATACCTTGAGTCCTAAATATCGCATGTGCTTTTATCTTCCCCTTCATTGGATAAAAACTTTATATTTACACATTAATCCCTCTAAGTTTGGATTTTTTCCTAAAAAATACCTCTAAAATGTGAGGAGGGATGTAAATAAGGTATTTGTACAGGTATTTTCTAATGAAAAAGTTTTTAAACTACAATTAAATGTAAATAAGATGAGTCTTTTTATAAGATACAATAGGGGTAGTATTGGAAATATTTAAAATATTAAATTAATATAAATTGATTTTAATGTCAAGATGGCTATAGACTGATAATATTGGAAGCTATGATTAGGATTAGTCTAAGACATCTCATGAAATAAAATTTGGAGAATTTTGGATCATATTTTTACCCTTATTGCATTTAGCCATTCATTAACCGTTCACAATCTTACTACTACAACATGATTTTTCACTTGTTGAGGGCCATAATAGTTACAATAAATGGGTTACCAAACCATTAATGGACTTCGGTTGATTTTCAACCCTATACTAATCTCTAGGACAAAGATTGGATTTTTAGTAATACTAGACTATTTAATAAAATATTATTTTCATAAATTATGAATAACATTAATTTTATCACCATTTATTTAATTTTATTTTATAAAAATAATAAAAAAATAAATTCTCATACAAAGTTTTAATAAATTGATACAATTTAATTTTTACCTATAAATTTTATGGGTCACATCAATTCTCTCAAATTATACTACATTAATAAATTTTTATTTTGTTTATTTTATTTTTCCCTTGATTGAATAATTACCATCTAAGCATTTTTTAATCATTTAGTTTTATAACTTATTCAATGAACGATAAAAATAATTTTTCATGATGAATATATATTATTTATCAATCAAATTAAAATTTATAACTGAACATATCATCCGTTTAACCCCATGATAAATATATTATAGTAATTAAAAATAAGAGCATGATATTTTTGATATTTCTTTACTTGAAATAATATGAAGGTCATAGTAATATATGAATGAAAAAAGGTAATATCATATAATCTTGGATCAGTATATAAAATATTGACTCATCCAATAAAACTAACTTAGGTGTTAGTGTCATTTTTCTAGTCCTTATAGTTTTTATTAACTTTAATTACCCAATTTACTATTAACTATGGTAATAAAAATTACTAAGGATACTATTAATAATGTACAATAATTATGGAGAAATATTTTTTAAATTTGAACCAAATAATTCCATATACTCATACATTATAAAAAAGTCATGAAGTGTTAGTGGTAAAATTTATTTTTAAATTCAACTTTAAAAAGTTATGAAAACTGTTTCATCAAAAAATGCATGTTTTAAGTGTAAAATGTTTTTATACAAAATTAAGGTATATGTTTCATTTAAAAAACAATAATTGGATTATATGAAATAAAAATAATCTATTTAAAATTTGAACCAATCAATGCTATTTTTTTATTTTTCCAATAATTGAAAATAAAATATAATCTAAAAAAATTATTTCTCACTATTCAACAAGCCCTAATAAAAGGTTGGGGCCGAAGACTCATTTTTATTAATAAACCAAAGCAAAGACCTCTTTGAACTGGGTAGAGGGAGACCCATTACATAGCCCGAAGGCCCAGTGGGCTTGTAGCCCATTACATAGCCCGTAGGCCCAAAATTTTGGCCAAATTCCTATTCTGTGAATAGTAACCCGGCTGCTACAGTACCCGCACAGTACCTCCGCCGCTACAGTGCCCTGCCGCCGCTACAGTACCCGCCGGTCAACAGTACCGCCGCTGCTACAGTACCCGCTACAGTACTGCTACAGTAACCTGCGCCCAATGGGTTTTGAACCCCCATTTTTCATGTAGTATTACGGGGTGCTTACCACTAAGCCAAACCCCAACTACAAACGTTTAATATGGGTAACGAGGTATAGGGCTGGCCTGCCCTCCTGCGCGCCACACGTCCCCAGCTAGGCCCAAGGTGGCCAACCCTTGGGCTTGGGCCAGTTCCCACGGAGTCGAGGGGACGAGAGGTTCGCTGACAAATGGTGCGCGTTGCCTTTGTGAGGACTCGAACCCGGAACCTCAGCGACGGGTCGCCACCGCCTTGAATCAACAAGCCCTAATTTTTTTCAGGAAAATTATAAAAAGTTCCTTCAAATATAATTTTGAAATGATTAATTGTAAGGACCCAAAGCTTGACGTACATGTAAATTACATTACTTTTGAGGAATACTTAATACATAACAAAAAAACAGACACACAAGGACCGTAATAGTTTAGTGTCTCTGGAAACTCAGAATATAAACATCTAATCATGTTGATAGATCTTCAACATATCCCATAACGATCTTACCCTTTTCATTTCCTTACCTAAAAACTTTATTTATTTCTTGGGGAAAATAAAACATAAAAAGGGTGAGATCAAATGATCAGTATGGGCAAGCATAGAGAACATAAAACAATCCATAAACATTTGAAAGAAAAAACATGAACATGAAATCTAAACCTTAAAACCTCGAGAAAAGAAATAAATCTTGGAAGTAAGTAAGGAATTTATCATAAAGGAACATCAATCAAGATGAAATAACATGGGAATAAAACATGTAATTGTGTCAACCATTCATCACTTGTTATGATTTCCATAGTAGCCAAGGCATTGCTGCCAACACCATCTTAGTGGACAAAGTCCCTTTCTGAATCGAGTTCACTCCTCGATCCAGTCCTGTATCATTGAACCAGATTAACTTACTGTTTGAGCCATTTCTATCTCATGAGATATATAATATTTACCCAATAAATTGTAGGGAGATATAGGTCCTACCCATCTCAAAATGAAATCATTCTTACTTGTGCCTCAAAATACACATACATCATTCATAATAACCCAACAAATAAAATGGGTTTCATAAACATAATCCCATCATCACATAATCCATATAAAATAAATGGATATCATTTCATAATAAGAAAATTGAAACCATGTAAATCATAGAGACATTATACTTGAAACATACACATATTAAATAATGTCATCTTAGATGGAAAATGGTTTTGATAAAACACTTGAAATGAATTCTTGAGGAAAATATCCTTTCTTCCTCAAAATCACTTTCTTTTCACAAAATGTCATGAAATTTTAAAAGAAAAGGATTTTTTTGAAAATAGTCATGAAATATTTTGTAGGAAGCTTCATGAAAATAAGGCTTTATAAAACCGTATAAATCCTTTCATGCCGTATAAGTTAAAAAAACATTCTTCTCGTACTTTTGCCGGAAAAGTCAAAAAGTACCTCGTAACGTAAAAAAAAGAAAGATTCCTTACATACCATGTAGTAAAAGTCAAAAATGGGTAAAAAAGAATTTAAAAATACATGAAAACACTTTTATAAAACATGGACATGGATGATAGAAATAATCCCAGTAAATACTTAAGAATAAGCAATCTTGAATAAAAAAGAGATTTGCAAAATTATCCCTTACCTTAGGTCCGATATGCTTCGTATGGATCCGAACCTCCTGTATATTGATTTAAATAATGTCATTGACTTATTAAATAATCACATTCATTGTTATTATATCATATATCTTTCACTTAGGGCTTTAAATTACCCGTTCTTTTGTAAATTCCATGTTAAAGCAGCGTTTTTGGTAAAATCATTTCATTTATCGTATGTGTTTTGACTTGTCGTTCATGATATTATTACTTATATCCTGATTTAAATAATAAAATAATGTAAAACATGATTTATATATAATATATATTCATCATATACATATATATTATAGATCGATAAAATTAATGAAATACACCGTTCATGGAGACGGTAGTCCGTACATACGCATGAACGTTGTTTTCGTTTCCTTATTGAATTGAATGGAATTAAGTAGATGAAATATATATATATATATATATATGTATACATAAATAAATTAGCTTCATTATTTCATATATTTCGTTATTATTCATTATATATACTTTATAATCATTCTTGAATGGTTAATCATGGAAAATGAATCTCATCGCATTCGTGGCGACGGTAGTCCGTACGTACGCACGAGCGATGATATCATTCCCATGATCGTGGAATTGTATTGAAGTTTATGTATAATATTACAGAATCAATATCACTTTAAAATATCCATATATAGTTATTTATTTACACCATTATACCCATCCATGTAAGGTGGTGGCGGAAAATAGATTACACCACGGCGTGGAGACGATATTCTGTACGTACGCACACATGGTGATTTCTCTTTCCGTAGGATGGATAGATGGTGAAATATGTTTGTTTAATACTTATAGTAACATATAATTATATGAGTGATACTGATGTTATTACTTCATAATGAAACAACCAAAGAAGAAGAAGTGGAAGAAGAAATAAAGTTGAAAGAATCGTTAACGGACATTACCTCTTCTTTGAAGCGCCTCTTTGAGACCTCCTTTTAGGGCACTAAAATTGGTCTTTGAAGAAGACCAGGACCTCTAGGATGTTTCTAGGGAAGTGTAGAAGATAATTTGTCAGGTGATGGCCGAGATTTAAGGCTCAAAGTGGTGTGAGGAAGAGAGGGAGGAGGTGCCCTTTTATAAGAGAGGAGAGGGTCACCTTTGAAATAACAAAAAATATTATTTTATTATAAAGTCATATTCGGTTTTCAATTGCTCTAAATTGAGTTATTTAGAAGATAAGGGTGGTATGGGTCTAAATCCTTTCATCAAATAGAATTTAGAAAAGTTTAGGTTTCTATTTTAACCTTATCATTTAGATTTAACTTTAAGTTAAATAATTTTTCTTTTACCGTGTCTTCTTGTTTTCTTACACTATAAGGTTAATAAAATTACTATAAAAACCCAAACGAACCCCAAGTTGTTTATTATTAACATATATAACCTCATATAAGTCATTTGGCCGAACCCTAGATTTTTAAGAATAAATTTACAATTAATAATATAATATTTGTTTTAAAAACTATTTTATGTCAATTTTGACGCTATTTGGTAATTGATTTTTGAGAAAATCATAACGTAATTATTAGTTCGAAAAGAGTTATCTAAATAAATACTAACATGTAATATTAACCTAGAAAATTAGTGTAATTAATAAAAAGTCTCAAATTACATTTATTTGGGTATTTATAACATCAATTATGTCAATATTTCATTAAGAAGATAATTACTGCATCATCATTGTGTCATAAATAAATTAAATTATATAATGTCTAAAAATTACAACAAAAATACCATTATGTAGGAAATATATTTATATTTCTAATGAATATTTATAGTCAAATTTATCTTATGTATAACCTTATATTAAAAATGATTTAGTTATTAAACTTTTATTTTAACTATTTTAACCCTTCTTTAAATAAATTAATAATAAATGTCCTAATCTAATCCAAGTTGGCCAAAATGATCATATTTTATTCCTAAGGATGTTTTTGGTCGAATTATACTTATCCAATAGAATTAGGACATGTGTTAGGATAATATTAATATCATTTGTACCCTTAATTACCCTATTTACTTTTAACCGTGGTAAATAAAAGTAAAAAGTTACTATTCACCAAAAATTATTTTTCATCTCATTGAACCAAATTTTAGTCCTTGATATTAACCGCGTGTCTCGGATTTTCGAAATTCAATTCACAGAAGTGGTAAAATTTAATTTAAATTTAAAAAAGTCAGTATTTTAACTACCACTAAGTGGTTTCACTATTCATCGAAAATCGAAGTTTTTCAGAAAAATACCAAAAATTCAGCCGAAGAATTATTTGATATTCCGAATTCAAAATTGATGCCTATTTTTCCAAATTAATAACATATAAGTGGAATTAATTGATTTTAAATTTAATTCCCGTTATGAAAACAAATAACGTGTTTTTAAGAAACAAAAACAATCAAAAGATTGATACTTGTTTATATCCAATTTCAAAGTGAAATTAATTTCAATGACCAACATTGAATTAAATGGTAAAAACATATTCAAATTAAACTTTAAAACCAATTATAAAGATAATCTAACCATATAAATTATTGCGATGAAAAAATTTGTTTTTAATTAAAATATAACGTGTTTTTACTAATCATTTAAAATATGAAAGTTATCAGAATAATATGAAAAATTTATCCAAAGTAAATGTTTATATCCTGATCCCAAAGAAGAATGCTATTTTTTCAAATTGAACTTATATACATGTCAAAAACAAGATTTAATGTGGGTGCTCCATCAAAAGGCGGTAAAACTACATTTTTTGAAAAATATTATTTTACTCGAAAAATTGATTTTGTTCTCATACCATGTTCTAGAAAATATGTAAGATGAATAATAATGTTATAAAATTCAAAATGTAGTTTATACTATTCATAAAGGCTAGTTCATAATAATATTATAACCATGTATCGTTTTTAGTGAAACCTGGTATTGCGTACAACACACGCTATCAAGGAAGGTCGTGATTGCGTGTAATGCAAGCCAAGTCAGGGTTGCGTGTTGTTCAAGACTCCTATGTTGTTTCGTATAACAGAATCCAACTATATTTCATTTATACATTGAATATATATATATATTTATATATATACACTCAATGTTTCGTAGAATAACTACTATCAAAATTGTGTGTAACATGATCCAAGAATAGTGTTGTGTATACTGCAAGCTCTTACGGTGTTGCGTATAGCACAAGGTAATCTTGTTGTCGCTTACAACATAAGAAATCAATGAAATTAAAAGGATATTTTTCATAAAATCTCGGGGTGTTACATTCTACCCTCCTAAAAATGAATTTCGCCCTCGAAATTTTTCGGGGTTATAAATCGTTTACTATTTATAGAAACCCACATCGTAAAAAGGAATAATAAAACTTAATTTTAAAAACTAAAGTATGAAATGTAACGATTACCCAAAGTAACTCATCACTGGGTTTCCATATAGAATAACATAGGTGAAAATATGGATATGGAAGAAAAATCTAACCATCAAGTTATGATGGAGAGTGGTAGAGAACATGGATATGAAAAAGCCATCAATCACAAAGCCATAGATTTGTGAAGATCTAAGGTACCATCTGATTCATCGGATATAAGGGAACTAGGACAACATTTTTGGTTTTCAAGATAATTTCCCTAAAGTTGATTAAATTGGAATTAGAAGAAATTCTTTCGTGATTTTGGTACAGTCTCACCGTTGGTCGTTCTTTGGAAAATTCCCACTTCCTCTCTTAACGAAATGAAGTTGAATTTGTCATTCGTGAAGGGTCAGCAGATCTTGTGATAGAATGATGGGTCATCCATCTGTCTCAAACAAAAGGTTAGAAAAGTTATCAAAAATACATAAGTCCATATATAGTGAGAATAATCATATTTGGTTCCTAAAATGGACTTATACTTCATATATTATACTTATTAATATAATAAAACTAGTTTATACTAAACCGGGACTTCCTGTAGGCTAGTGGTAAGTGATAAAGGCCAGTCGCACTTCGGTTGTGGGTTCGATTCCCACAGCCTTGTCCGACGTGATGGGATGTCGCCCATCCTGGAAGTTGTCCTTTTCCTAAAACTACATTACCATAACATCCCATCAATAATGTCGAAAAAACTTCTATCCTTAAACAATAAAAACTTATGTCCAACATATTCCATTCCAATCTTTAGGCTTATCTATAATACTACAGTCCACTCTCATAATATAATGAAAACAATTATGAGAGATTTCATATAACAAGCATGTTAATACCATCGTTGATCCCCATATATCATAAGATATGTCTTGTTGGTCACATTCCAAATATTCAAAGGCCTTAATCATGTATTCTCTTGAAAAATGAATACCCATTGAATCTTAGTGAAAACATGAGTGTTGTCAAAAGTTAACTCTTTCCAAATACCAAAACCCCAAAATTTTATATACTCACACCATGATATAACTATTTCCTTATATCACTCATGAGCTCATGAATACTATCAAACATTTCATTTTCTCATTATCCCATCATTATGCGCATCTCATCTTTTTTCCAAAAATATCTCAATCACTTTCCATGGTTACCGGTACCATAAAATTATTGAAAACCACAATAGACCAATACATAAATATTACAATATTTCATGATACTATATACAACATTATTTTAGAACCGCATTACATAAATATTTAATCATTCCACCACATAGTTTTCATATTCAACATCGCCAATTGTGATCGCTTTTGACTTCCCTTTGTCATTTTCCTTATGTGGTTGCTCATGTCGATCATCACTAACCCTTGGATTAGGGCATTTATTAGCATAATGCCCCATTTCCTTGCACTTGAAGCATTGAAGTGTTGGTGGTGCGTTATCGGCAGTCTTTTCTATATTCAGATCATTAACAACCCTATTTCCATTACTTCGACACTCAGCTGCTCGATGACCTTCTTTTCCACACATAAAACATTTTCTAGTCCCTTTAAGACAATCTCCACCATGATTCTTTCCACACTTTGGGCATAAGGAAACATTCATCTTCTTTTCACCATTATTCTGAGATTTCTCCTTGAACTCCATCTTTCGTTTCTTGTCAAAACAATGAGATGGATAAGTAACACCAAATTCCATTTCTACCTTGATATCACAACGCACAATTTCTTCATAGCTACTGATGTCTCTTATAGCTAATTCCCTTAGAAGATTTGGTTTTAAGCCACTGAAGAATCGATCAACTTTACTTCCAGGTTGGATGATAAAGTCAGATGCATACCTTGCAAGCCTTCTAAAATTCACTTCTTATACACCAACAGATTCATCATCCTTTTTCTTTAGTTCAAGAAACTCCTTCTCCATCTTTGTTCAAAGAATACGAGGGAAGTACTTATTGAGAAATAAGTTATTGAACACGTCCCATATCATGGACTGAATTTCATCTCTTGGCCTCGTATTCTTGATAAGATTCCACCATTGATCAGCTTCACCTTCCAAACGATATATTGCTAAGATGAATTTATCATGTTCAGAACATTGATGAACTAAAAATATCATTTCAGTGGTACTGATCCATTATTCAGAAACAAGTTGATCAGAAGACCCACTGAAAGAAGGTGGATGTTTCCTCATGAAGGACTCAATAGAATATTGTTCCCTTCTCTGCTCATTTGGAAGTCTAGAATGATTCATAGCTTGCGTAAGTATAGCAATAAGATTTTTCACTCCATCTCCCATAACATTTGTTTGTTCAGGAGGAAAATCGTTGCACTATCCATTTCATTGATCAACACGGTTCCTTCGGGTTCCATCCATCATATAAAACCCAAAAAGAATAGTGTGAGAGGCAAAAAACATGCTAGGGAAAACTACATAATAAAGGGGGAGTACCTTCAATATCTAACATCTTAGGTTTAATTCTAAGATCTTTACCATAATTATAGGACTATAACCTATACTTATTCTTAACCTCAGGGACATCCCTAGACATACCGTAGAAATATCTCTAGGGATCTCACTAAAGTTCTCGCATCCTAGTTTCCAAAGGTTGACTAAACCTTTCCTCTGATACCAACTGTAACGGCCTGGAATTACTTCCAGTGGAATATAATTGATACCTATCAGGGGACTCCATGGGTGGATACACCCCCTGGGCGGGACACACCACCATCCCCAGTGGCAACCATTTACTCATGAAGCCCTTGGGCGGAGAGCCATGCTTCGTCGAACGCTCACATGTGAGAGTTCCCAAGGATCGGATACATTCCTACCTCCTTTTCATCTGATACCAACAGTAAGGAACCGAATCATGACGTACATGGACATTAAATTACTTTTGAAGAATACTTAATACATAAAAAAAATAGACACACAAGGACCGTAATAGTTTATTGTCTTTGGAAACTCAGAATATAAACATCTAATCATGTTGAAAGATCTTCAACATCTCCCATAACGATCTTCCCCTTTTCGTTTCCTTGCCTAAAACCTTTCTTTATTTCCTGGGGAAAATAAAACATAAAAATGGTGAGCTCAAATGCTCAATATGGGAAAACATAAAGAATATAAAACAATCCATTAAAATTTGAAAGAAAAAACTTGAACATGAAATCTAAACCTTAAAACCTCGAGCAAAGACATAAATCTTGGAAGTAAGTAAGACATTTATCATAAAGGAACATCAATCAAGATAAAATAGCATGGGAATAAAACATGTAATTGTGGAAACCATTCAGCACTTTTTATGATTTCCATAGTAGCCAAGGCATTGCTGCCAATACCATCTTAGTGAACAAAGTACCTTTCTGAATCGAGTTCACTCCTCAATCCAGTCCTGTATCACTGAACCGGATTAACTTACCGCTTCAGCCATGTCTATCTCATGAGATATATAATCTTTACCCAATGCATTAGAGGGAGATATAGGTCCCACCCATCTCATAATGAAATCATTCTTACTTGTGCCACAAAATAAACATACATCATTCATAATAACACAGCGAATAAAATGGGTTTCATAAACATAATCCCATAATCACATAATCCATATAAAATAAATGGATATCATTTTATAATAAGAAAAGTGAAACCATGTAAATCATATAGACATTATACTTGAAACATACACATATGAAATAATTTCATCTTATATGGAAAGTTGTTTCGATAAAACACTTGAAATGAATTCCTGAGGAAAATATCCTTTCTTCTTCAAAATCATTTTCTTTTCACAAAATGTCATGAAATTAAAAAAAATGATTTTTTTTGAAAATAGTCATGAAATATTTTTGAGTGAGCTTCATGAAAATAAGGCTTGATAAAACCGTAAAAATCCTTTCATGCCGTATAAGTTAAAAAAACATTCCTCTCGTACTTTTGCCGGAAAAGTCAAAAAGTACCTCGTAACGTAAACAAAAGAAAGATTCCTTACATACAGTGTAGTAAAAGTCAAAAATGGGTAAAAAGGAATTTAAAAATACATGAAAAAACTTTTATAAAACATGTACATGGATGATATAAATAAACCCAGTAAATACTTAAGAATAAGCAATCTCGGATAAAAATGAGATTTGAAAAATTATCCCTTACCTTAGGTCCGATATGATTCGTATGGATCCGAACCTCCTGTATATTGATTTAAATAATGACATTGACTTATTAAATAATCATATTCATTGTTATTATATCATATATGTTTCACTTATGAGTTTATATTACCCGTTCTTTTGTAAATTCCATGTTAAAGCAGCATTTTGGGTAAAATCATTTCATTTATCGTATGTGTTTCGACTTGTCGTTCTTGATATTATTACTTATATCCTGATTTACATAATTAAAGAATGTAAAACATGATTTAAATATATAATATATATTAATCATATACATATATATATTATAGATCGATAAAAAGAATGAAATACACCGTTCATGGAGACGGTAGTCTGTACGTACACATGAATGCTGTTTTCGTTTCCTTATTGAATTGAATGGAATTAAGTAGATGAAATATATATATATATATATATGTATACATAAATCCAGTAGCTTAATTATGTTATATATTTCATTATTATTCATTATATATACTTTATAATCATTCTTGAATGGTTAATCATGGAAAATGAATCTTATCGCATTCGTGGAGACGGTAGTCCGTCTGTACGCACGAGCGATGATATCATTCCCCTGATCTTGGAATTGTATTGAAGTGTATGTATAATATTATATAATCAATATAACTTTACAATAACCATATATATTTATTTATTTACACCATTATACCCATCCATGTAATGTGGTGGCGGAAAATAGATTACACCACAGCGTGGAGACGGTATTCCGTACGTACGCACGCACGATGATTTCTTTTTCCGTAGGATGGATAGATGGTGAAATAGGTTTGTTTCATAATTATAATAACATATCAGTATATGAGTGATACTGATGTTATTACTTCATAATGAAACAACTAAATAAGAAGAAGTGGAAGAAGAAATAATGTTGAAAGAATCGTTAACGGACATTACCTCTTCTTTGAAGCGCCTCTTTGAGACCTCCTTTTAGGGCACTAAAATTGGTCTTTGAAGAATACCAAGACCTCTAGGATGTTTCTAGGGAAGTGAAGAAGATAATTTGGGAGGGTTTGGCCGAGGTTTAAGGCTCAATGTGGTGTGAGGAAGAGAGGGAGGAGGTGCCCTTTTATAAGGGAGGAGAGGGGAACCTTTGGAATAATTAAAAATATTATTTTATTAAAAAGTCAAATTAGGTTTTTAATAGCTCCAAATTGAGTTATTTCGAAGCTAAGGTGGGGATGGGTCGAAATACTCTCATCCAATAAAATTTAGACAAGTTTAGGTTTCTATTTTAACCTTATCATTTAGATTTAACTTTATGTTAAATAATTTTTCTTTTACTGTGTCTTCTTGTTTTCTTACACTATAAGGTTAATAAACTCACCCTAACAAGCCAAACGAACCCCAAGTTGTTTATTATTAATATATATAACCTTATATAAGTCATTTGGACTAACCTTAAATTTTTAGGAATAAAATAACAATTAATATTATAATATTTGTTTGAAAAACTATTTTATGTCAATTTTGACACTATTTGGTAATTGATTTTTGTGAAAATCATAACAGAATTGTTATTTCGAAAAAAGTTAACTAAATCAATACTAACATGTCATTGTAACCTATAAAATTAGTGGAATTCATTAAAATTCTCAAATTACATTTATATGGGTATTTATAACATCAATTATGTCAATATTTCATTAATAAGATAATTACTGCATCATCATTGTGTCAGAAATAAATTAAATTATTTAATGTCTAAAAATTACAAATAAAATACCATTATGTAAGAAATAGTTGTAGATTTCTAATTAATATTTATAGTAGAATTTATCTTATGTATAACCCTATATTTAAAATGATTTAGTTATTAAACTTCGATTTTAACTATTTTAAGCCTTCTTTAAATAAATTAATAATAAATGTCCTAATCTTATCCAAGTGGGCCTAAATGGTCATATTTTATTCCTAAGGTTGTTTTTCGTCAAATTATATTTATCCAATAGAATTAGGACATGTTTTAGGGTAATATTAATATCATTTTTACCCTTAATTACCCTATTTACTTTTAACCGTGGTAAATAAAAGTAAAAAGTTACTATTCACCAAAAATTATTTTCATCTCATTGAACCACATTTTAGTATTTGATATTAACAGTCTCTCTCGGATTTTTGAAATTAAATTTACAGAAGTGGTAAAATTTAATTTAAATTAAAAAAATTCAGTTTTTTAACTACCACTAAGTGGTTTCACTGTTAATCGAAAATCGATGTTTTTCAGAAAAATACCAAAAATTCAGCTTAAGCATTATTTGATATTCCGAATTAAAAATTGATGCCTATTTTTCCAAATTCATAACATATAAGTGGAATTAATTGATTTTAAATTTAATTCCCATTATCAAAACAAATAACGTGTTTTTAAGAAACAAAAACAATCAAAAGATTGATTCTTGTTTATATCCAATTTCAAGGTGAAATTAATTCCAATGACCAACATTAGATTAAATGGTAAAAATATATTCTAATTACACTTAAAAACTAATTAAAAAAATAATTTAACCGTATAAATTATTGCGATGAAAAAAGTTGTATTTAATTAAAATATAGCGTGTTTTTACTATTCATTTAAAATATGAATGTTATCAGAATAATATGAAAAATTTAATTAAAGTAAATTTTTATATCCTTATTCCAAAGAAGAATTTTGTTTTGTCAAATTGAACTTATAGACATGTCAAAAAAAATATTTAAAGTGGGTGCGCCATCAAAAGGCGGCAAAACTACATTTTTTGAAAAATACTTATTTTACTCAAAAAATAGATTTTGTTCTCATACCATGTTCTAGAAAATGTGTAAGATGAATAATAATGTTATAAAATTAAAAATGTAGTTGATACTATTCATAACGGCATGTTCATAATAATACTATAACCATATATCGTTGTTTAGTGAAACCTGGTATTGCGTACAACACATGCTATCGAGGAACATCGCGATTGCGTGTAATGCAAGCAAAGTCAAGTAGCGTGTTGTGAAAGAATCCTACGTTGTTTCATATAACATAATCCAAACATATTTCATTTATACATTGAATATATATATAATTATATATACACTCAATGTTTCATTGAATAACTACTATCAAAATTGTGTGTAACATGATCCAAGAATAGTGTTGTGTATACTGCAAGCTCATACAGTGTTGCGTATAGTGCAAGGTAATATTGTTGTTGCTTACAACACAAGACATCAATGAAATTAAAAGAATATTTTTCATAATATCTCGGGGTGTTACATTAATTATATAATGAAAATTTTTATTTCAAATTAATATTTAATTTAATTTAATAATTAAAACTTTCAACAAACATTTGTAAAAAAAGCGTTTAATAATGCTATTTCCCTTTTTATTTTAAGAATTACTCCATATAAATTTTATGAATATAAAAATATAATTTATGAATACTAATAAATATGAAAATGATTTAATTTATCATTATCTAGGTTGATACATTTATCTCCTATTTTTTAAATTTAGTCCTCACAATTTTATTCACGTGTCAAACAAGTTGGAATATAAGTCCCACATAACATTTTCAGACTTCGATGCTTCTTATTCAACCATATGGGTTTTCAAAAAAACTTAACATAATGAATTAATGTATTTACCAACACCTGATATCTAATTCAAAAAAATCAAAACTTCATATCCCTCTTGAGAATGGTTACCTTAGAATAAACTAGCTTATGGATCAAACTTTAAAAGAACCGAGAACATATTTTCTTAACATTAATACATGAAATAAATTGTGTACCTAGTATAAAATAAGTGTAAAGTCTACATAGGAAGAAAATAATAAAAGTTTAACTAGAATATCAAATGGTCTAATGAATCATGAACATAGATTTTCCTTTTTATTAAAATTCATCACATTTATTCAAGAAGATTCATCAAGAAAAACATGATCATATACCTCAGAAAAATATCATTCCTCCGATTCTCTGTATAATTTTTTTTATACTTTGATCTATACTCATATAATGCAAAATCATCATCACCTTCTCAGTCATTTTTATACCATATATAGTTATATTAGCTTCATTTATCATACTTCATCCCCAAAAGTAGCCATCTAAAGCCACTTTACATATAATGACTAAAAAAGATCCATATGAATATTAGAATGAAAAATATGGTTATAAATAATAAATTTACAAAAATATTCGATTTCATGATTTCTTGATAATCCAATGAACATGAACAAATCATTTCTTCCATGTTCCGAATTATTCAATTGAATTTTACACCAGATTTACAATGAAAATCAGCACTAAATAATATTCAGTACCCAACTTCTTATGAAACATTTTCTAAAATGTTTATGTGAAGTTGGGATCACAGTCAGATATATTGGAGATAAAATCACCATGTATCCTAAATTTTTCTTATTGGTAGAGTCAATATAACTAATAAAATTATATTGAATATCTAATGGTATGGAAATTAACATATTTATTTAATATATCAATGATAACCCTAATCACATTATTATGGAGTTATTTGTTTTGTAATTCCACTATGAAATCAATGGATTTATTTTACCATTTCCACTATGGAATTGGATAGGTATGAAACATACATTTTTTAATTTTATTTTGTATTTAACCTATAGAAAATTTAAAAATTTCATAATATAGAGAGTAATTTAAAGTTTAATTCCATTCTAAAAATAATACTCTCAATGGTTCCTATATATATTCATGTTTCCTGGATGAACAAAAAATGGGGAACCATAAGATACAAACAATAATTATTTCTTTAAATGAGGATCACGAGGAACACATAATATCTTTGAAAATCTAAAAACACATTCTTTTTCAAGATTTAATTTAGGGAACTAACCATTTGTAAGAAATTATTAATTTTCCGGTAACTCACAAGATTCTTTCTAAGATTGGTTAAATCTTTATGACCTATAAAATTATACTATAACTTAAAGAAAAATAGAGGAAGTTCCTGTATCTAAAACAGGTTTTCCAAAATTCATCAAATAATTAACTAATGTTTCGAGTTCCAAAATTACTGTGGTAAATAAAACACAATTCTTTTGTCTCAAAGCATTGGCTAATTAGTTTTCTAGGATGATAATAAATCATGAAATTATAATACTTAATTATTTCTAACCATCAACTATTCCTCATGTACAACACTATCTAAGAGAATATATGCTTCAAAAGTTTAGGATGAATATATATTTCAATATTTTACTTTATATAAATGATGTCGACATATTTTTAAAGAAAAAACCATATAAATTAATTTCAGATCATATGTAGGACAATTTATATCATGTAGTTTCAATTCTTGTGAATCATAAGCAATTAAATTACCATTCTGTATCAGAACATAACCAACTTCCTTCAAAGAATCATCACTATAGATGAAAAATTCCCCATTTCTAGACAAAAAGTCCATAATTAGAGTATTAACCAATTATATTTTAAATAATGAAAAAATAGTCATATTCATTAATCTATATGAATTAATTTTTTTTTCAAATTAACATAATCAATGGGATAGTAAATATATAAAAGTTCTCAATAAACATCTGGTACTATCCCACAAAAACCAAGGAAACTATGAATATCAATAAATATTTTTGTTTTTAGAGAACCATAAAAAACATTTTTTAGTACATTAAATATTTATTCCATCTTGATGAACAATTTGACCAAGGAATGAAATATGTTGTGTCCAAAATGAAAGCTTACTAAATTTTCTCTATAGTTTATTTTCATTTAATATTTTAAATAAAATTACCAACTGTCTTAATTGATCATCCTGAATTTTTGAATAAACCAATATATCATCAATAAAACAACCATAAAATTATCTATTTTTTTTATTGGAAACTCTATTCCTAAGATCCATAAAATGTTGCATGTATTAGGGAAACCAAATAGAATAACTACTAATTCAAATGGCTCAATATAGTAAAAACATAGTCTTTACTACATCTACCACCATCATATTTTACTAATGATATTGTGACCCATGTTTAATACAGTAGAATTATTTTTATCCTTTGACCTGATCAGAAAAATAATCAATATGAAGAAATTGATACATCTTCTTAACAATGATCTTATTCAGAACCCTATAATCATTGATATGTCTCATTGAACCATCTTTCTTTTTTAGAAATAAAATAGTGGTATGCCATGGTGAAGTGAAAGGATTGATGAAACCTTCATCTAGTTACTCATGCAATTTTTTTTCAATTCTGAATGTTATAATTTTATCATTAGATAAGGGTTTTTTATATTGGATTATAATTAGGTAATAATTTAATATTTAATTCAAATTCTTAATCAGGTTAAACACTAGGAAATTCAATGATAAAAACATCATAAATATTCATTGACTATAGGCATATCACTAATTTTAATAGTTTAATTCTTTTAAAAAACATGAGTAAGGTAAATTTCACTGAAATACCAAATAAATTTTTTAGCTGCATGCTAGGATATCAAATGATTGAAATCATTGAAAATAATTTCATGTATTTTCAATATATCTAAGCATGATAAATAGAAATAAATCCATACTCAAAATATTATCAAACTTCACCATGGGAAATTGAATAATATTTGTAGGAAGGACAACTACACTGATAATAATTAGAATATTATTATAAATCATAGTTTCCTTAATATTTCCACCCATAGTTTTCACCAAAATTTATATCTTAATTTTATTTAGTGATATTCCTGATTAACATGAAAAATTAATAGAAATGAAGAAATAAACTAACCCATAGTAAAATAGGGAATTTTAATAAAAAAGTATCATACCAGTCACATATTCATTTGATGGAATAACATCAACTATAGTAGTATAAAATGAATTTTCACTCCTTTTTTTACTTCAGATATAGATTAATTCAAACTTGTATAACTATATTCATACACAAGTTAGTATAATGACCCAATACGTTGAAAGAAAACAAAATAATTATTAGATAGATATCTATTACCATATTAATTTTTTGGTTAGGAAACGTTTTTCAATAATCATGGGCCCTATAGATAATATTACAACACAAGTAACACTTTTGAGATCTTGTTATAAATTCCTTAAAATATTTTTTAACTCATTTAAAAAATGTTTTGGGACTACCTTAAGAATTCTCAATTAGATGCTTCTTTTTTTACCTTCCAAATTGACCGTTTCTTACTCCAGTCATCTCTAGACCCATAAGTGTCAAAAAACACTACATCCAAATTTTTAGCAATATGGAAAATTTTCTAATAAATTTTAAATTCTCTTGCGTCCAATGATATTAATAAATTTACTTTCATTCCTATGAAAAATATATTAATTTTATTATCCATGGGCATGAATAAAGTCTAGTACGTACTTGGACAATATTGTAAAATTACATCATATGTATCTACATAATCCTCATCATATTGCCTCAATTCAAAAAAAATTCTTCATCCAATGTTAGATAAAAATATGAAGATATTATTTAATGAAAATATTTTTAAATATGTCCCATTCCATGGCATTAAGCTCATATATTTCTCTATAATCCTTAACCATATACCACCAACCATCATCTTCACCATTAAAATAATGAACCAAAAAAGATAAATTTTGGTTTTTTAAACATCCCATTACATTGAATATCATTTCTAGGTAATTGATCCATATTTCAGCTACCTCTAGGTTAAGGGATTCATTGAATTCTGGAGTGATTTCTCTCATAAAATGACCCACTACCATTATGTTATTCTATAGTTTATTTGGATACTCTATAGAATGGATACCACATTAATTTAAATATTGTTTCAATATATCCATTACAAAATTCATTTCAAATTATAACCATTCTGGGATGCATATTTCGAATGATATTTTCCTCGTAGATAATTCCTACTACAATATTCTGATTTCCTCTATTAACATCCTTTCATAAAAATAATAGTTTAGATGAAGAAATATGGTAATATTAAAACTCAATATCAATTCAACATAACCATATAGTATAACATTTTAATTTTATGCTATTAAAATTATCCTAAATTGTAATGTCATTTAAAACTTTCTATAATACCAAATATAAGTACTCAAACTTAATCATTTGATATTACTATTACATTAAAATAAAAATCACTTTCTTGAATTCTTATATATCATCAATTCTTAGCGTTTTAGGTAATTCTTTCATCAAGCTTAAAAAAATAAATATTACATTTCAAAGTGGAAACATCCACTTAGTATCTATTATTCCCAAAATATAAAAACATTAAAAAAATGTATTCTTTTCCTGATATTTCTTAAATATTATTATCTTTACCTCATGTTCTTCCCCATTAATCATAAAAACATTATGATTCATATTTCTATACATAGATGAGCATAAAAATATCACTAAGGGATATAAAATGATGAAATTATTTTTTTACTAGAAAAAGGAAAACCCATGAATTCTTACCTATATCATGCTGATCTTTAATAAAATGAAATAAATCATCTCCATATGAATTACAAACAATTTTCTTTCGAAAATAAATCATTTTAATCCCATAAAAAATATAAAATCATCTTTAGGACTGTTAGAGAATCATATTAATAACTCATATCTAAAATAATTAGAGCCTATTAAAATCCAAAGGAGAAACCCTTTGGTAATGGCCTACCTCTATCCTAAAAGGTAAAGTAACATTACCCAATGAATTTGACCATTATCTACCAAAACCATCATTTAAGCTATAACGGTATCACCTAGGGCTATCTTGGAATGCCCATCATACAAGATATAGCAGGTTCACCCATTTATCACATATAATTCTATTGTAAATTATCATGAATAAAAAATTTTATTCATTGAATATTCATAAAAAAACATTTGAAAATTATTTTAAAACCAAATATAAAATATTATTAGATATAAAAATAAATGTTTCTTTTGAAACCATATTTTCAATAACTAAATTCCCAAAAAAGGTAAAAAGGGTTTTTCATTAAATTAAATGTGGAATATTTTAATGGAATCCAAAATTTAAGTAATGTTTATAGTGGTGGTAAATTATTTTGTTTCCATATATGTTAAAATAGAATATTCTTTTTGTCTTTTTTTTATATAAATTAAAAGTGTTCTGTAAAAATATTATTTTTAAAAAGTTTAGAAGAAGGTTTAAGGGACAAATAATATCCATTAAATTTTCATATATCCATTTGAGTACATAAATAAAATAATTTTGAATATTTTTAATATCGAAGAAAAATGTTTTAATAGGAAAATTTAAAATAATATTTAAAAAAGAAATTTTATTACCTTGAGTCTCACTCATCACAAGTGTCGTTTATCTTCCTCTTCATTAGATAATATCATTTTCCTAACAATTTAATCCATATAAGTTATTTATTTTGCATAAAAATACCTCTAGAATGTGAGGAGGTATTTAAATAATGTATTTGGATAAGTATTGACTAAACCAAAAGGTTTCCAAAGGGTGAGTAAATAAGAAGAATAAGTGTATTTTTAAAATAGATAAGAGGGGTGCTCTTGGAATTAGATAAAATATTAAATTTGTATGTATTAATTCTTATTATCAAATGACTCCAAATGGATAATATTATAATATAAGATGATTATATGTATAAATAATCTCATCCAATAAAATATAGACATGTTTGGATAAAAATTTAACTCTTATCTTTTTGTTTAAACCCTTCATAACCCTTCTAAAACATACAATGACAATAAGGTTTTTTACTCATTGGGTGTAATAATAGTTATTATAAATGAAAAACAACCAATAAAGGGGATATAAATAATATGTTAAACCATATCCTAATATCTTGGTAGAAGATATGCTTTTAAATAATTTTTTATCATTTAATTAAATATTATTATTATAAATTATCATTAATGGATATTTTGGAACAATTCAATTACATTAACCTTTATAAGATTAATACAATAAAATAAATTAAAATTAAATATTTTAATAAATACCAATCATTTTAATTTTATCTATTAATTTTTTTGGGTCACATTAATTATTTCATATTATTCTACTTTTAAAAATTTTAAATATTATTTACTTTATTTTTCAATTAAATAAATAATTATTACATCATCATTATGTAGTCATATATTGTAATTATCTTCAATAAAAAGTAAAAATATATTTCCATGATGATGAAAAATCATTTACATTTTATATAAATCTTTATAAAAAAACATATTCTCTTTTTAAACCCATGTTAGAAATATTATTATTATTAAAAACATGACTTTGATATCTTTTTCTTTTTTATATAAAATATTATAGAGGTAATAATCCCATTAAAATGAAACAAAATTTCATATTATCAAATATTTTATGAATATGGATAAATTATTCCCATTCAATAAAATTAATAAAAGTGTTAGGTTCATTTTAGCTGTCTTATCATTTTATTTTAAACATTAATTACATAATTTACCCTCTACCATGATAATAAAAATTAATAAAGTTACAATTCATAATGTCAAAAAATAAAGTTTGAATCTTCAAAAAATATGGACACATTGATTTAAAATATTGAACCAAGTTTTCATAATTCAAAAAATAGATGTATTTTAATTTAATTTAAAGAAATGATACAATTCAATGAAATTGTTTTTTTAGAAAATTGAAAATTTTAAGTGTAAAATGTTTTTTTCACTAAAACCATTTATAAATTTAATTTCAAAAAATATTAATAAATTATTTTAAATAAAAATAAACTAATCAAATTTGTAAATTTATCTAAAATATATTTTTACTTTATTCTTAATTTAAAATAAAATACAATTTTAAATAAATATTATCTATTTTCAATATTTTTTTTAAACAAATATTTTCTACAAAAAAAAAAAGATAAAATATTAATTCTAAGATAATTTATACATTTTTAATTCAACATTTAAATTAATTTTTTCAAATTAAAATGCTGTAATTTAGTAATTCAATTTTTAAAGAAATCCGCATGAGAAAATATTTTAAGAAAACTATTTCAATTTTAATTTTAATAATTAATTAATATAGTTATAATGAATATAAAAATTTAATTTAAAAATATTAATAGATGTTAAAATGAATTAATATATAATTAACTTAATTGTTATAGTTAGATACATAGGAATCAACACCAAGTCTTCTTCATGACATTGATGAGTCTTTAGTGGGAACTGATATAGATCTTTTGATTGTGAGAGTTACCATTACTATTGCTTCATCTTTATTAACTGATTTATTTGATACTCATGCCTCTCGTTATTTTATATCATGCCAAAATATGGGGTTGTATAATTTCAATTTTGATCTTATTCCTTTTTTGACGGAAATTGTGACACCTCTTTGGGTAAAGAGAGATCATGGTCATTGCACCGCTATTGTGCATTATCATTATAAAAAAATAAAGTATTTTGGGGAATTTTTATTCATTGATGCGAATCCTATGGATGTAAGTCTTGCGAAATATTGGCTAATTTATCTCATAGATCATATCGACGGTTATCTTATGTAGGTCTCCTCTATGACCCCCAATGGGGAGTGCCATATTTTTCTGAGATAGTAGACCCTATATAAAGTTGATATGAACATCCTATTTTAGAGTGGGGTAGGATAATATCAATGTTTTCCAAATTGAAAAGGAATCATCATATGTTGATCTTCCTCTGGTATTTTTTATGTTTACCAATGTCTTTTTTTTCAGACTATTCTAGTTTTTCACCAATGAGGGAGGTTGAGTTCTCTATTAATTTAGTGTTGAATGCTCAACCCATATATATTAATTCCTACTATATGATACTAGTTAAAATAAAATATTTAAATACTTAAATTAAATTACTTGAAGTCCAAGGGATTAATTTGAACCCGTGTGCCTCCATATATAGTAATGGTGCTTTAGTCAAGGGTGATCAAAAAATCCATCACCCTTTGTGTTGACTAATAAAATTTCAAAAGGGTTAAAAACAAGAACAAAAATCCATTTTCCTATAGAAATTATTTATTTGAAAAACTAAAAGGGGTAAATTGGATCTAAAATATTGATCTTCGATTAGGTTACCACAATCTTAGAATCATGGATTTTTATATCCTGTTGAGACCTTTTGTGAAAAGATATGACCATAATGTGTGTCTTTTTATATTATTTGATCTAAAAAAACTACAATTGTTTTTATGGAATTGATGAAAATGACTTTTAATAAATACATATATTAATTAGTTTTTGTATTCATGGAAGAAATATGGGTTTTCCCAAAAAATGAAGAGAATCTTGTTACTCATTTGGGATAAATTTTGGAAATCGTGACCAATTAATGACTTTATATAATGAATTTAAATTAATATTTATATTTTTGGGATTTAAATATCATTGGTATTGTTGTCTCAAAAAATGGTATTAGTTGAACATGAAAATGTGGATGTTTTTATTTCTTTGGAAGAACTATAGAATGTTTATAATTCAAATCATCTTAGTTTTGGAAAGTTATTACATTGAGTTTATAAAATATTTCTCAATATTTTCTTATCTATGGTCATCTATCACTCAAAATGGTGTAATATTCCTTTACGTTTTGAAATGGAAGGATTATATTAACTAATTAATGTTTTTTTTAACTTTATCATTAGGGTTGAATTGTTCATAAGTTTTTAAAGTAAATTTGGTCTTTTTTGATGCATCTATATTTTATTTGGGATGAATTCTCATGAAATATGATCACATAGGGAATTTTGGTTCTCATTAACATCAACATCTTGTGAAGAACTATCCCATGAATAATCTCAAACATATATATGTGATTAAATATCTTAAAACTCCTTGGATCTTATTTTCAGAGAATTTTTTAATATCAAATATAATAAAATATATTGAGTTATATTTTATCACAAAAATAGTTGAATATTTATTTGAGGTGATAGTTGGATTAACTATAATTTATTTTCATTGAATTTTCCTTAATCCATTGTATGGTCAATGTCATTACTGATTTTATGAGCTAAAACATTCCATCCTAGGCCATGATGGAATTACCATAGGAGTTGAATATGATGATTCTATTTACTAATATCCATTTGTATGTCAAATAATATTAAACCAAGGTTGTTTTTTAAAGTGCCCAGTTAACATCCTTTATTCTTGAGATTATTCTCTAGCAATAGAAAGTTTCCTATGAGTTCTAAGGCATTATGTATTTTTTATATGATGGTGAGACATTTGATGCATATTTTCCTTCTATAGAGGTTATCCTTTTCCTCATGAATCATTATATTAATCAATCACCTATGATAATGGCTATGTTTTTGGATTCTTACCATTCTCAATGAGAGGTACACCCATCCATGAAAAAGATATTTTCTGATATGACACATCAATTATGGTGGAAAATTATAAAACGAGACATTATAAATTTTGTTTCATGTTCTTATACTAGTTTATAAATCATCTATGAGCATAAAAATTCATTGAGTTTTATTTACCCCCATCATATGTTAATTTGTATGTGATATGAGATATATATAGACTATGTGGTTGGTTTTCTATATTTTTCAAGAGAAAATAATTTTATTTTGGTGTTTTTTTTCTATTTAATCAAATCAATACATTTTTTCTAATTATTGATACCACTAAAACTAATTAATTGGGTAATTTTTATGTGTAAGAGATTATCCGATTTCACGGTGTTTAATATTCCAACATTTCATAGAGGGGTCCTTGATTCACTTCTCATTTTTTGAGAGTAATCTAGGATGTGATAGGATATCTGGTATAGTTGAGCATGACTATAGTGCCACATGATTCTCAGATATGGATATTACCTCTTTTTTTTGGTGAATATTCATTTACTTATGAAAATAGAAGCCTGATGAATTTCATTTTTTTGTTCCTTTGGAAGAATAGAAAAAATATATTTAATTCTTGAAATATATTCAATGTATCAAATAATTATATTAAAATTGTGTACTATTTATAGATATACCCTACTTAAAACCCTTATTTGTAGCCAAGGTAATAGAAACATAAGAATGTGTGAGCTTAGATACTCAGTAAAAATAAAATAGGTATATCAGTAAGCAAAACATGAAAATAAGGGTATGTAAACATGATCATAAAATTTGAAAACCATATCCTTTATATTAGTGGTCCTAATTATCAGTCACTATAGAAATATCTGTAGTTCATAAGTTATAAATCACAATGGACTCAAAGAATATGCACTATTAGAGAATAAAATTTCTATAAGACATTGAATTATGTTATACACATAAGAATAGAAAATAATTTACAAAATAGTCAAGACTTATTTCCAAGGATATCATATTGGAATGGTTTCACTCCCCAAACCATCATAGTAGTCAAGGTTCACTCCTAAGAAAATCATAGCAGACAAAGTATATTAGTGAATTAGGCTTACTCCCCATTACAATCCCATCTATAACATGAGATATAAACCTTATATAATTCATTAAAGGGTGATATAGGTTCCCTTATACCATAATGAAAATGATATTTATGTTTTCCACAAGATAATTAATCATTCATCAAATAATAAACCATTAAATGAAATAGGTTTTATAAACATATTATCAGTCCTAAAACTATAAAAAAGATAAAGGTTTTATAATCATTTTAGAATTTAATAATAGTATAAACCATGAAAAGAATAAGTTTTATAAGAAATTTCATAATGGTAAAACCATTGGAAGAGAAATAGGTTTTATAAATGTCAATCCAATAGATATATAAAACATTCAGATAAAGAATATGAATGGTATCTTTGTATCTTATCCAATGTAAGTACTATGTAACATCAATAGATATCATATTATATGGACAATGAATTTGAGAGATCACATAAAAAATTTCTTGATGAAGATAAAGTTTATTATATTTTTAAAAAAATATATAAAATAATTTATATCTAATTTTTTTTGAAAATGACCTTGATAACTTATAAAGGAATCTCTGAAAATAATTTAAATATTTCTTGATGAAAATATAATTTCCTCTTTGAAAAAAACATTTTAAAAATAAAAAAAATTACAAATATTTTTATTTTAAAATAAATTTTAATACTCATAAATGAATAATTTAAAAAATTATTGGTTACTATGATGTGGAGTTTTGTTCATCTAATACTTTTTTTAAAAAGATTCCATTCATAATATCAGATAAAGAAAAATAGGTATTTTTTAGAAAATGGTAGGAGATTCATTTAATGTTTTAGTAAAATAAGTAAACAATATGTATTATAGATTTTAAATATAATATGATAGTAATAAAACTTTTTTGAAAACATTTTAAAAAAGCCTTGTTTTGGAAGAAAACATATTTACTACAAATTAGATAAATAATGTATGATTTTCATGAAAACATTTTATCTATTATTTTAAGTATCAAAGTGTGAAAAATTGTAATATTTATTAAAAACATCATGAATAACGATATTATAATAGAATTAATTTTTTTTATTTGGAGAAAATCATAATATTTTACCCTCATAAAGAAAATTATAAGAATCCATATAAACCATGAGATCGTAATGTAAATTTTTTACCACTTTGGTAAATTTGAATTATAATACCCATGAGGGAATAATAGAAAATGAAACCTAAAATATCATGAGGAAAAATAAATTCATGATATTACATGTAAAATGGGTTACATATATACCTCGTAAAAGAACATAGGTGCATAAAAAATCATATGTCTCCTAGAAGGCATGTTGAGACAAAGATCCTTTACTGATTTGGTAACATTTAAATTGAAAATCCCATAAAAGAGAGATCTTAAAATAGATATTAAAACCACAATGATTTTTCAGGATATTAATCATAAGTTACATTCATGGTAATTATATACATGACATAAAATTAGTAGTTGGAGAATATGGCTTATGTCTCCTTTAATTTAAAGGGAGGCTAGTGATCCTTTACCATAAGTATAGAATTTATTTATAACCATTAAATCCTACATTATAATAAATATTATTTTATTATATATCTATTATATAACCATACCTATATATTTCATACCAAATATTATTTACTTATATCCCTTTATTAAACGCTTATTAATAATTTGATGTTAGTTTGATGTTTTGTGTAATAACCACATTGTTTTTTGTATAGGATTAGATATGATATTTTAGGTTCTTTTACGTTGATCATATTTAAATCATATTCCAAATAATAAAAATGGCATATTTATTATATTTATACATTAATTATACTTTAAGACCAATCATGATGGGTTTTTCTGATAAATGAAGGACATTATTATCATGAAGACGGTAGGCCGTACATACGTACAAGTAATGATTCAATTATTCAGTGACAATTATGGACAGTGGTTAATTGATATATTATAATAATATACTTTTAATGATATCATAAATACCATATTATATATTTAAAGATACTTTTACATGTCATCAATGTGGTGGGGTGATAAAAAGAGAGTCAAATCGCTATTTCAAGGTGGTAGTCCACACACCCACAAATAACATTATCATCTTTTAGTGAGTGAAAAGGTAAATAATAAAAATATATATTATAATTTATTAATGAGAAATATTTCATGAATATCAGAATTATGTCATTCATATTCAGAACTAGTAGTTCAAATGGGTCAAATCACTTTGTGTTGTGGTAGTCCGCCGTAAACATGGTTGGTGTTATTGTTTCTTGTATGGTATTGTAAGTAAAATGTATATATTATATAAAGACTCAAGAGATATAAAAATTTTATAAATATCACATATATATATTATATCCCTCAGAAAACCCAATCGTGGGAGGTGGTGATGAAAAAAATGAGTGACACTGATTTGTGAGGTGGTAGTCCTCCGTACACACGAATAATGATTTAACAATCCATTTGATGGAAGTAGAGGGTGGTGTTTGCTATAAATTCAACATAAAAACGTCTCATTATGTATAAAATACTGATTTTATTTTATCACCATTTTATAATAATAATTTAATGTGGTGGATGAGTAAATAAAATAAAAATGCTTGTTGATGAACATTACCGATTCTTCTGGTATCTTCCATATGTTTAAACCAAAATTCTTACTGGTTTGGATTAATATCATAAATAAGGATTATAGTATTATATGGAGGATGTTAGGAATTTATTTATTTTTGGTATTTTATAAACCTAATGTGTTTAAATATGTGAATAGAAGAATGTAAGGGGTGGCCTTTTATATGCGTGGGAGATGAAACACAAGTAATATTTTAAAATAATTGAGTGCTTCAATGTTTTTTGCATGAACAAGGGTTAAGAATGTAACATTATCAATCCTAATAGTGTAAATGGGATACATATATCGATAAAAGTGTTTCAAGACAAGTTTAGTTGTTATTTTAACCCTTATCTTTTTTGTTTAATCCCCTAGTAAAACAATTTTTACATTAACGATGGTAAATAGATTTTTATTGTATTTAGTATTGATTTTGGTAAAAAATATTTTTAACTCATTATATTATATAAATTTTATGATAAAAAATATTAAATCCATTTTTATCAAATTTAATTCACATAAAAGAGAAATTTTAATTTAAAATCAATCCAACAGACATGATGAGAAAGTCGGCTTTTAAATAGAAAATGTTCAAAAGGTTGAAAACTTTTTAAATCAAATTTGAACATAAAATTGATTAAAATGAAATATATTTAATAAATATATATAATTTAATTATTTTTTCTTAAAAAATTAAAATATATTTTACCTTTTATAAAAAATGTAAATGAAATAGGAGTTTTCAGTTAAAATTAAATATTTTTCACTATTAATCATAATATAAAACATTTTAAATAATTATAGAAATTAAACCTAATTTTATTTTGACATAATAATTCTATAAAAATAATTTTATTTTTACAAATAATGTTTCTAAATGTTCTTAGTTAAAATTTAAAACAAAACTAACAAACACGGAAAAAGAAGGTTTTGGAGAGGTGCATTTGTTTCAAGTAAAAGTAGATATTATTTTAACTATATGTCTAAATATAATCATTGTATGAATATAGGTTATAATTTATTTATATATAATATATAAATTTAATTTAAAATATTCAACATTAGGGATTATTTTAATTAATTAATTTTGAGAAAGATTATTCAATATAAAACATTTTTCAGAGAAAACCCTATTTATACCCAATAAGAATCAGATAATAAAATCCAATAAAAATTTTATTCAAAATTAGTTAAGTTTATTAAATATAAATAATGGATAAATAGAATAATTTAGAACAAAATTTCATAATTTATTGAATAGAAAAGATAGTCTTATAAAAGTTTGTATTTTTCCCAATTCATAAGAAAAACAAATTTTTCCATATACACCATAATTTTAAACATTAGTTAATTTTGATATTATAAATTAAAAAATTAGGTTAATTTTAAAAAATTAAATTCCTAAAGAATATATATATAATTTTTAATATTTCTCATAGAAATTTATAAAAATAAATTTTAAATAAACCATATTTTCGATAAATATTACTAATTTACTAAAAATTTATTTATTATTTTCCAAACCTCTAAATATTAATTTATATTCAGTAGGAAATGTATATTTCATAAATTATTTATTAATATTAATTCCCACCTACTTATCTCCTAGTTTATAAAATTTATATTTAATATATTATTATTTAATGGTTCGCTGAAGTTTGGCGGTACATGTGTTGTATGATGTTAAAGAAATTCATTATCACATTTTATGCAAGATTAAAATTTATGTTGTGTATAACAGAAGATATCTAAAATTTAAATTAATGTTAAAAAAAATTCAATATGGTGTTACATTCTACTCACCATAATCGTTACCTAAATTTACTCATAACAAGGTTCCCACATTAGATCACATTATTTTAATGTGAAAAAATTGACATATAATTGAAAACTAACACACATATACTAGTGAAGTGTGATATAGAATGTTTATCATTAGAAAGTGGGTGATCTAGAGAAGGTTAATGACCACAAAACCCTAGAAAAAAGTAGTGGGAAAAAGGTCATTGATAAGATAAATGTTTTGATAATATGATACAATTTTATTTCAATACACCTTAAATATGTTTGAATAATTTTCATTAAAATATATACTTACTAGATTACGTTCTATTTCAAAATCATAGTGTCACTCTTTAGTTGTTCTTGCCCAAATTCCACTTCCACATTTACTCAAAGAAATGATGGTAAATTGTTTATGTATAAATTACTAAAAAATCATAATATCCATATATATGATGATTATGTTTTCTAGAAATATATATTTATCATAAAAAAATTGTTATAACATATTATCCAATTTTTATACACATTTATATGGTGAAGTAATACATTATTCTCTAAAGCCTTATCCAAAGATAAACAATAACCATTACATAAATTGTTAACCTTAAGACCATTATAAAATTTTAATATCCAAATCATTATAATGAAGGTCACTAAATTTATAGAATGATCATATCATTATTCCACTAAAAAACATTAATTATCCATCAATTGTCACATACCATTCATGTTAATACATTCATCATGTATTCTCTTAAAACATGGAAATAACACGAATTACCAAAAACAATTATTTAAAAAATACAAGATTCGTCATCCCTGACATAAAACATAGATTATTAGATATATTCCATAAATAAAAAAATGTGGAAAACTACATCAATGATAACATAATTTTTTTTCCTACAAATCCTTAATCCGTTCTAGGGTCATTAGTACTATCAAATTTAAATTACTCATATCAATCATCTATTTGTAAAAAATAAACACTATTTCCTTAATATAAGGATCATATTATGGGTTAAATCACCATAATAATGTGTTTTCCATTATATTTTGTCATGATATGCCATAATATTTCTAGGTCATTAGCATCATCAAAACATATTCTTGAAAATACATAACAAAAAAATATAATGAACAATCATTATATATTTCATAATTCAGGAATTCCATTCCATAAATACATCCATCATCCTACATTAATCTCAAACTATATACACTTATTTATACTGTTATACCCCAATACCTCATTCTGTTAATATGTTATCTATAGTATTTTTATCATTAATAGAAAAATATTTACTTTTACGGTCTTGCTAATTCACTTCATGAGCATTCTCATTAGGATATTTATTTTCATAATGCCCATTATTTCCACATTAAAACCTTCATTGACCAATGATTCTGTTAGAAGGATGTTATTACTATACATTTCATTGACCAAAATTTTTATGTTTTCAATTGTAATTACATTATTTGATTCCTTATTTTGAACACTAAAAACATCATCCCATATCAATGAGACTTTACCATGTGTGAAACTTCCCATATTATCAACATATAGGAATCTAAATCTTATTTCCTCCATGGTCTCTATTAACCAAAATATCTATGAACACCATCATTTATTCTTTGGTGAGTTACCTATTTGGTTATGGTGTACATTTTTTTATCATGATTTTTGATAATTGATTTGTCATAATCACAATTTCCGTTACTCCTTCTATTATCCCATTTATCTACTAGTAAGAAAAATTTTCGTCTCACTAAATGTTAACACATATACTTCTAGTTCCATCCATTTACTAAAACAAAAAATTATAGTGTTAGAAACACTAATCATAGTAGAAAACTAAAAACCCATGAAAAATCACTTATTGGATGTTTGAATACTGAAATTTTATTATCAATCTATGAAACCTCATGTTTATCCTAATTTAATAATTTTCATCAACAATTTAATTCATTTATGATAGTTCATAACATGTTTTTGAATTCCCTAAGAACATACCTTGAGGGTTTTAAACATGGTGTAAAGAAAGGCCTATAGTCTTGCACCAGGCGACGATCGAGTCTATCTCAATGAACCCTTTTTATAGTCATTGGACATATATACCTTTATGTCTGATCCCCATACACATGTAATATCCAGACATGGATTTCATTTATTAGTAAATAGTTTCTCTATCATTTACCAAAATTCTAAGACAATTTTCTATACTTGTACCCATCCTTTGACTTATCCTTTGAGACATAACCGGATATATTATTACAAATATCCCTTGGAATATCACAAAAGTTTTCTCGTGCTAGCTTCCAAATGTTAACTAAAACTATCGTCTGATACAAAATGCTAAAACCTAGGCTTCTCACACATGGATATTACATATTTTTTGATGAATAGTCATTACATTACATAAAAATGACCATGAGGAACATGATAGTTTAGTGACTATAGAAACTAGAGACACAATCATCTCAAATACTAAAAGATATTTAATGTCTCGTATAAAAATTTTCAATTATGTACTTGTAATAGACATTACCTACTTGAGACACTTTGTCATAGCCTAGGGAAACAAAGAATAAGAAAGGGTGAGCTCATATGCTCGGTAAGGGAGTAATAACCTGTTTATTGACTCATGTATGGATCTTTTATATTTTGGTCCAGCTCCATATTATGGATATTTTTTTGGATTCCTAATGATTCATGAAGGTCTCTGGTATGTCTAAGTATTGTTTGGATCCTAGAGACTAGTTATTTGGGAGAATTTTTACTATCATACGGATTGTATAAATGTGAAGGTATGGAAAATGGTTAGATATAACCATGAATATGGTTGACATGTTTAGGAAGATCCATTCTGCCCAATTGGTGCACAGTTTTCCAAACCGTGTGTACTAACAATGGGGGATTCCCATGTTCTTTAAGTTCCCAAACATGGTTGGTGAAAAGTTTTGGAAACCGTGTGGACAAACTGTGTACATGCTATTTTATTGAAAAAATGACCATTTTACCCTTAATTAACTAATTTAACTACTTCTTTCTTGTCTATTCATATTTCCAATAGGTTTAAACACTATTTATCAAATTTTGGATATTTTGATGGCCAAATATAGGGATTGAGATATCTAATTCATCTGAGGTTCAATTGAACTTATGTTTATCATGTTAGATTCACAACAATATGTACTTGAGTCCTTTTTAGCCCTTCTTCATCTATATTCTCTCAACTTAGTTATCAAGGATTATAATTTTATCCCCATTTTATGATATAATATAATCCATGATGAATTAGAGAAAGAAACTAGACGAAGAGAGACCAATGAGTATGAGGTGGGTCATTTAATTTTGAATAGTTTGTACCATGTCAATTCCACTTTAACCGCCTATGGTAAGTGCTTAAATATATGTAACTGATTCAAATGATATCATGGAAAACATACATAATTATACAACATGGCCTTATAAAATGTAAATGAATATTTTTTATATCTGTATCATGCCTTATCAAGTTTATGGAAGGAAACATAGTGATATTTATTAATTAAAAATGTTTTTAATGGTTTTATTTAAATGGTTTCATGCTACTTTGCATTGTCAATCCAATGAAAGTCAATGAATTAACCATTTGAATTTGTTAATGGAATAGTTATAATAAGAAAAAATAATTTTAATGAATTAAATATAAGGATCATATTTATGAACATAGACCCTGGAATATTTATTGGAAGGATTTACTCTTTCTATCTCTTAGATTACCAAGGGAATGAATTGGGTACTCAGGGATGTCATTCCAATTCAAGAATTCTAGTTGCATTGGGTGAGTCCTATCATGGATCCCATCCATGAATACTTGTGGAAGACCAATATAACAACATAGGATCCCTTCAATATTATTATAGGATGCCTTGGATAAAATCGTTGTACCCAAAATGATATGAGGTTCCTTAGTTACATCCCTGTTCCTGAACACAACAGATCTCCCATTTTACAATGGATTTTTTCCTTAGAGTTAGTTAGAATCATTATTCTAGGAATTCCTCTGATGATAATCTTGGTATTACACTCTTACCCCTTATATAGATGTAGTTACTATTTTGTTATAGGACCACAAGGTCTAGGTTTCCTTGTTTATTCTCATTGAACAACTCTATATTAATTATCAATCATAATTTCCCTTATATACCTAGACACGTTCACTATTTATGCTATCAAGAGGTGATGATAGTGCTTTATATGACCTATTTAGATAAATTGTTTAATTAATTAATATATGAACTAGTTACAAGTCTAGACAATAGCTGAGGGATGAAAAAGGTACATCGGTATTTAGTTACATTATACTAATTTACTTTATATATGCATTTATATACATCATCACATTTATATTACACGAGATGAGTGTTATAGACACTATTGGTGGTGTCCCACTGAGATTTATCTCACACCCTTCCTAGGATCTATTAGTACCCAATGCAGATTATATATATGAAGGTGTTCATAAAGGGAATTGAAATTCTTCAAACCCTTGATTTCTTGTTGTGTTCAAATGGAGAAAGAAGAAAATGAATGAGATGTATCTCGAAATTCATGGGATATTTTATCTATTTCATGTTTTCTACATTGGGGTTTTCATGTATGATTTCATATTTATATCTATGTTTTACATAATTCCAGTGAAATGACATATATCATAATCATATATTTTACATTATTATAGTTATTTTAGTAATTATTGATTTTCCTCATTCTTCTCTCCATTATTTTCACTTATATTTCATATTCAATTTTCCTCTATTTATAATTATAGAATGTGAGACACTGTGGTAATGATGGAATATTCTTCCCACAGACACACCCTTGTCCCTCACAGGTAGAAGAAATCCTCTGGCATTCGGGGAGATCATCCCGAGGCTATGTGGCCCACTGGGCTTGGAGAGACTCATAGGTGGAATCAGGTTCATGATGTCAAAAAGTGTTATCAGAGGAAGGTTCCTTTATTGTTTTAATATTCATTGACAATATATTGGAGATTAGGAATGCATGGTATTTGGTCATAAGTTATTCTTGGACATCTCAAACCCATGATCAAGGTAAAGGTCTGGTTATATGAATTATAATTGTTGTTACACTTTTCCCTATTACAATTGATATCATTTCACAATTGGTTGACTCACATGTTATGTGGTGTTGTTGACTACTGTTCTGACTGACATTCTATTTAATCCTTGGCTCGATGATTTGAGGGAAAGTAGAATTGTTACATTCATAATATAATTACCTAGGATTTATATTTCATGAATGTTTCCATGTAATATTGTTAAATTTACCATCTTCCATTGCTTGATATGCTTGTGATTTTTGAGTGATCCTTTCTTATTTATGTGTTGATGCTACTTTTGGGATGTGGTTGAGTGACTGTCTATTTCAATTCATTAGGGGTTATGGGACCTCAAAGGTTAGAATATGTAATTTACCAAATAAATCCTTTAATTGTAATTCAAATGGGTGTTTTTTTTGTGATATGGAGAATATACCATAATACACTTCGAATGACAATCCATTTTAATAGAACATTAATACAAGTTCTACGAAAATACAAACATAAAAGGGAAATTGTTAGACATCCTTATCCAGCCATTCTATTCTTATGAAAGGTAAGTGGGTGGTATGGGTAGTCTAATATGTGTAGTGAGCTTCCTTATGTTTATATTTCTAATGTGATTCAATTTTTTTATTTTATAAAAGCATGTTCATGGAAAAATTATAGACGAATGACAACCTGACATCTTATTGTCATGCACCAGGAGGGTGGCGACGACCAAACTCTTGATGTGGTGGGCCTTGAGTAGCAAATCTTGCCTACAGGATTTCAACATGAGACATCACCAACTAAACCTAAATAGAGAACTGATGATCATGTTCATGATAGTTTCAAACATCTGACGTAATCCATGCATGTGGCTCCACAGGCTGCACCTACAGTGGTTGTTCTAACTTGTGAGTTCAAACTACAACATCCTCAAACCTTTTTAGGTGATGGAGGCCCAAAGGATACTGATTAATGGTTAGAATCCAACTTATATATTTTTGAGCATATGGAGATTCCTATATATCAAAGGGTAAAAATTTTGATTCATATGCTCTGTGATTCGGCCAATCATTGGTGGGATGTGATTACTCTAGGTGGATTCCATCAAGACAAGGTATAGGATAATTTATAGAAAACCTTCTATCATCAGTTCATTCCTCAGTCACTATGAGATGGAAGATTTAGTGAGTCTATATATCTCAAGTATGGTTATATGTTATCTATTAACTATTATGTGTTTTAAACTGAGTTACAACACTTTTCACATCTTTTAGTAGATAATAAGCTTTCACATGCTAGATTCTTTGTGGATGGGATCTAGTATTCCATCCCTACTTTGGTGAATGAGTTTCTTCCAGATAAATTTTCTAAAATAATAAATTAGTCTCTAATCACTTAGTACTAACTGAGGTATGGTTATAGTACAACGTATAGAGGACAAGTGCCTTATCAAGTCAATAGTTCTTTCGGTAATAGAAACGATCCATTGAGGTTTTTTATTAGGGTAATAAAAGCTAGGGTACCTATGCAGATAGCTCTGTAATGTGTCACAAGTGCAGAAATAAAGTTTATATGAATCCTCTCTATGATAGATACACAATAGTGTATATGGATTACGACCATATGGTCCATTATAAACATTTTTATCCGAACATTCAGTCATATTATTGTGGAAGAGGATCTACAACAGTTCCACATTCATGGGATAGTTCTTTTATGCTACGTGAGGTGGAGAGTTAAAGTATCACCAATAGGAATAGCTAAGGAGGTGGTCCTGGTCATGGTTTCTAGACCCCTGATCACCAACAACAGCAACAAAATAGTTTTGATCATGGTAGTATAGTATTTGGACATGAATATAGATCTGTCTAGATGCATTATTAATAGTCGATACATGAGGATTATGATGTGGGACCTTCTATGGTATAAGGTACTATTCTAGTAGCCTCCACAATAATATATTCTTTATTTGATACAGTGTATTCACACTCTTTCATAAAATTATCCAACTTGAAAAGTATTGGGATGGAAATATAGTTTTTTGTGGGGTTATTAACCTTGATACACTCTTGGGAGTATGGTCAGAGGGAATACACCGTAATAGAGGCTATCCCCTTGAGATAAGAAGTTACAATTTCATAGGGATCTCTTTTTCCTCAAGTTTATGGGCTTTGATATCATTCTCAGGATAAATTGGTTGGTTCGGTATCATGTTTTTTAGATTGATATAGCCAAAGGTTGTCATTTTCATCAAAAGTGGTAGTATTTACATTTATAAGGGTGAGTGGGATATCTAGGATAGAAATGATGGACCAAAGAATCATGGGATAGGAGGGGGATTTCCTAGTTTTCCATTCTATTCAGGGAAGATCAAGGGTTAGACCAGACTAAATTCCCTCGAGTAGTAAATCATTTTAGGCATGTCTTTACCGATGGGTTTTTTGGATTTCCACCTTGGAGGAAGGTAAAGCTTTTGATTTATCTTATTCCAGGAGAATCTATAGTCTCTATTCATCCATATAAAATGTCACTTACTAAGCTCTAGGAGTTTAAGTGGTTGTTAGAGGATATAGAGGACACAATTTTCATATTTCTCAACCCTTCTTTTGGGGTTCTTGAGTGATTTTTTGACTATAATGATGATGCGACCCTTTATATTTTAATGGATTATAGATGGCTGAACCATCTACCAATAAATAACTAGTATCCACTTCCTCTAATAGATGATATATTTTACCAGTTCTAAGGAGTTGGGTTCTTCTCTAATATCGACATGAGATTAGGCAATCATCAAGTGAGAGTTGGGATATCATAATACCTCATACAACATTCCATAGTAGGTATAGTCCTTATGATTACCCCATTATTCTATCTTGTCTTACTAATCTTCATTCCATTTTCATATCTACGTTGAATAGGGTTTTCCACCCTTATTGGGATTCGTTTTTCGTAGTCTTTGTGAACAAAATATTAGTGTCTTCCCACCCTCATAATATCCATAAAATAACCTTGGGATAATTATGAATACACTGAGAGAGCATCATCAATACACCTAGCTCAAAATGTACCACTTCTAGATCGACAATGTTCACTTTATGGGTCATAATTTCTTAGAATCTGGAGTTTATATGAACCTTGAGAAGGTTAGTGCTGTGGTTTTCTGTATGCAACAGAATAACATGTTTTATATATGGTGTTTCTTAGGGATGGATGATTATTACATGCATTTTATATAGGACATATCATTCCATGATTCACCTATCCCTTGTCTCACGAAGAATGGTATAAATTTACTATGGTTAGAAGAGGGCGAGAAATCCTTTTAGGAGTTAAAAGGAAGGCTGGTCTTGACACCTATTCTGATGCTTCAAGAGCCATGCAGAAGTTACATTGTCATCTATAATGCATTAGGAATCATCCTAGAAGCACTGATAATGCACGGGGATAAAGTCATTGCATATAAATCTTATTAGTTTGGGCCCCATAATAAAATTTATTGAAAAAACGACCTTTATCCAGCATCAGTTGTAACACCCCAGGTAAATAAAGAATATGACATTTTTATATTTATCCCTATTTGTGAATAAAATGTTAATATTAATTTAAAGGGAACGCTATGCTTGATAGCTTACCCAATACTCAACAACGAGTTCCTTTGAAATCTTACGCTGCACTCTATTAATAAAATAATATTATTTTAAATTTTAGTTAACACATAACCATTGTATTGGCGGGAATGAATAGAAATAACTAAAACATGATTATATATGTTTGTTAAATGTTTTTACATTTATCCAATAAAGGATAAAGGCTTAAAATATGAAAAGAATTCAATTTTAGGCATATATACTCTAATTTTCACTAAAGGTCAACTTATCAACTTTTGATGGAGAAACGTCATTAAATATAGTTCTGGTCACTCTTATACATTCTATTGGACCAAATAAAACTCTTCTTTAGAATCGGGACATCAAAATTTACTTTGTTTAACTTTTTGGTATTTTTCTGATAAAGATCATTTTTTAATGAATAGTGAAAAATGTTGTATTTTAATTCAAAACCGCTTTTTAATCAAATTTATTTATATGATTAGATTATCTTTTTAATTGATTTTAAAGTGAAATTGGATTATATTTTTACCATTTAATCCAATAGTGGTTGTTGGAATTAATTTCACTTTGAAATCAGACTTAAACTAGTGTCAATCTTTTGATATATTTTGTTTCATAAAAACACGCTATTTGTTTTGACAGCGAGAATTAATTATTAAATTAATTAATGCAACTTATATGTTTTGATTTTTTTAAAATAGAAATCATTTTTGAATTTAGAATATCAAATATATCTTAGGGTGAAGTTTTGGTATTTTTTTGAAAAACTTCAATTTTTGATGAATAGTGAAACTACTAAGTGGTACTTAAAAAACTGATTTTTTTCATTTAAATGAAATTTTACCTCCTTTGTGTTTTTAATTTCAAAAATATGACATACATGGTTGTCATTAATAAGTAAAATTTGGTTCAATGGGATTAAAATAATTTTTTGTGAATAGTAACTTTTAAGTTTTTAATCGCGATTAGAGGTAATTAGTGTAGTTTAAGGTAAAAATAATGTTTTAAGAATATGAAATGAACTTGACTCATGTCCTACCCTTATTGGATGTGTAATGGACGACCAAGACAATCCATGGGTAAACTTGGGGACCCAATAGAGCCACATTGGTAGGAAAATGACATTAATATCTTTTTATTTAATGTTAAAATAAAAATGTCACAAACATGAGTTGTTTTACTAAATTTTTTTTACATGGGGTTATACAAGTCATATTTTTGACTATAAATATTCATTGGAAATATCAAACGATTTACTACAACATAGTATTTTTTTATAATTTTTAGACATTAAAAAAACGAAATTATTTATGACACCATGATGATGCAGCGATTACCTCATTATTTAACGATTTAAATAAAATGGAAAGATAATGTAAAATCTAAGACCTAAACATGTCCAAAACCTATTGGATGGGTGTATTTAGAACACTTATCACCTTATCCTATAAACACATCAATGTGGGACCATTAAAATCCGAAACTCATTCTAAAATAAAGTAACCTTTCCTTACTTTCCAAGAGTGCCCCTCCTCTCCTCTTACAAAAGGACCCCACCTCTACCTCCTTACCCACACCTCTCAAGACCTTGGCTCGTCCAAACCCTACCCATTTTGTCTCTAAACATCCCTATATTACTCCTTGAAGCCTGAATTTGGGCAGAAGTATTCCCAAGGAAGCCTTTGATCTCAAATCAAAAAGAGTTACCCGATTTAAAGGTAGCGTCATCTCTTGTGTTCTTTTGTTTTATTTTTCTTCTCCAACACCATAAAATCTTTTCATTAATTTATTTTGCAACAAAAACAGTATCCTCAATATACTAGGATTTTGTTATGAGATTTAATTGATATACACTTACACACACCTTCATCTAATGGTTAAAGAACATATTGTTTCTGTGGATGGCGATTTTCTCCCTCACGAAACGATGATTGTTCAACACTCATATAACACCTTTAAAGGTGGAAATTAAGATGAAACTATATTTATATATGATATATAATATGTTTATGTTTTACTTAAGCTTCTGCATTTTTCATTTGTGGCATAACTTTATGGTTTCCATTGTGGGTAAACACGATAATTTCATTTTAGGAAGTGCGGACTACCGCCCCCTCAAAGTGATTTGATTCATTAATGCCATATGTGGGACTTATAAAGGATGGATTTCAAGTTATTATATATGATGTTATACTAGAATTATAATATAAATTTATATCATTATTATTTTCTTTCCATTAATTAATGAGATAGAAATGAAAGTAGCGTTCATGCGTACGTACGGCTTACCGTCTCCATGAATGATGCATTTCATTTCTTATCCCCAAATGTAATGTACTATTATAAGTACATATATATAATGGATATATATTATGTATGTTACATATAAATGATTAATATAATTCTGGAATTAAAATATACATATCTCTCATTTAGTTTTAATTCCATTAATATGACATAGAAATGAAAGTAGCATTCCTGCGTACGTACGGCTTACCATCTCCATGAACGGTGCATTTCATTTCTTACCTCTAAATGATTATGTAATATTATAAATACATGTATATTCTGGATAAATATTATATATATGATATCCAAATAATGAATATCATTCTGGATATAATGAACATTTGACCACATGAACAACATGTAATTGTAAGAAGTCCACTTTCAACTTAAGAACCAAATATCGACAAAACAAACATTATTAACTTAAATGATTACATAATGTTTATAAAATGGTAATAAGTGATATAAAAGTAATAATGAACTTGAAAAATGTTCTTAAGCAATTATAAATTAACTAAAGTTTATTATTTAGGACGTTAAAGAACGATCAAGTCAAGTCGGACCCGAGGTAAGGGATCCTACCTCTCTCATTCTTTTTAAGCACTCTCTTTTATGTAATTTTTTTTAAGATCATATTTCATATGTTTGGGGATGTTATTTTATATTCCTCATTCTGTAATTTTTATGTTCATATCACGAGAGACCCTATTTGATCTCAACAATCCATTTTTGGATGTTTTAAGTGGCGCCGTTAGGCTGCCGAGTTTTCGTAAGGGATTTTTCATCTCACTTTTATTCCTGTGACATTTATGCTACGTTTTCCACTATTTCCTTTGAGTGGTGTATGTACTGCCCATTATTATACTCTTTTTTTAGTATAATTTTATTTATGGGTATTTAAATCTTCATTGTATGACCCTTCTTCCCTGGGGTGTACGTTTCGAAAGTTACCCAACTCGGTAAGGGGACCTTTCACCATCCTCTTTTTAAAAGACTTCTTTTGTTATGTCTTTTAATTTACATCTTATTATATTGGGATATGTTCTTATATATCCTTATTTATGTAAAGTTTATGTCCAAGTGATGATATACCATTCACTCTCTCATCGACTAATTTTCTGAATTTTGAAGTGACGCCATTAGGCTGTCGAATTTTTACAAGGGAACATCTTAACCCAATTTCGATTTCTTTGGGTTCAACTTGTACTTCTTGAACATGTCATCCTATGAATATTTGTGAATGAACTCTGATTTTTTCACACTTAATATCCACTTATATTGGGTGTATTTGTATTTCTCACACATAATTATGTGATATATTTATCCTTAATTTAAGGAAACCATCTTTATAATGGATTCCATCTCAATATACATTTCCATTGAGACGTCATTGTTGTTATGCACCAATTCACTCTTATATGGTGTGTATACTGTCCTTTGAAATATTATATCATGAATAAATTTATTCTCATGATATTATAAAGTTCAGATTGAATGTTATTCTGCAATTATTTGTATTAAAGAGTCTCTCATTTTGTTAAAAACTCTTTAACAAAAAATATCGTTTTAAATGTTTTAAAGATTTATTATTCTAAATCATTATCTTTAATGTCCATGTTTTCAAAATGGTTTTCAGTATTTATTTATATGGACATTAATGTTTTAAAATTTTAATTTCATTAAAATCTTCAAAGTGGTATGGGACACTTTGATTCAAAAATCTATTTAATTGGTTTTTGAAAATGGATTGATTAATTAAATATCTTGGAATTACTTATTGTGATTGCAAATGAAATTTTGTTATTGAAATGTTTATATTTTCAATATTTTATGTGTAATGATGGTACTTGGACATTTTACGGGTGGTTACATGATAAACCATATGCCGGGTGGTGCCGTGAATACCGGGACGGGTGGTTACGTTATAACCTCCAATGCATTGGGTATGGACGTCGGACTTATAGATATTCAATTAAGTGATATGTGTGGAAGTCGACCGTATGGTTATTCCATTTAAGTATGTTTATGTCCCAAGTTACCTTTATATGTTATGTGTTCTTTATATGGGTTTTATTGTAATCTTTTGGTTACAAAAGGGTAAGTAATGATATTTTATTCAGTGAAGAGTTTTTACTACTTCATAAAGGTGAAAGGTATTACTCTGATAAAGTATACATGGTTTACCTGTTGTTTTGAAAAACTAGCAGTTTTCATTCTTTGTGTATCCCTTTCTGAGCTTTTTATGCTCACCCCAAGTTTTTTTTGAAATGTTTTTCACAGGACATAATGTGGAATATGGGCAAGGATGGGATCAAGGGAAAGTCATGCTATCTAAAACATGGAACTAGACATGTTTCTTTTTAAGAGTTTTTATTTTATGGAAATTTAGTAGAAGTGAAAAATTTGTAATCTTTTGAGATGTAATATTTATGTCTTAATTCTCTAAAACCTTAAACCTGAAAAGATCCTCAATGTAAATTATTCATTTAATTCAATCTTATGTAAGGTTTAAGGCTGGGGCCTTATAGTTGGTATCAGAGGTCGGTTTAGATAACTTTAGAGGTTAGGGTATTCTCTAAGCATAAGTGACATTACCATAATGGTTAGGATTTCAGAAAGAGTCCTAGTTTTAGATAAAGTTAATGAGTAAGTATATCTTAGTGTTTATCTTCCTCTTTAGTAAATGATGGTTTTGTTGATATGCTGACACTGACCTTGTTGGTTTTAGTAAATGGCTGGATCTAGCAGGCACCAAAGTAACGGTGGATGTGAAGAAAACTGTGACAGTTTTCTTAGCGAGCAACTGAATGATATGGGAGCTTCAATGAGAACTCTTGTGTTTATCCTCAACCAACTATCTGGAGTCATGATTGACCACCTAAACCTTGGTGATTTCTATAAGGCATCATATATGCGAGAAACAAATCCCTACGGAACTACAGGTTATAATCCTAAAGGTAAGTGTGTTCAAAAATCTATGTGTCAAAGATGTGGAAAGAAACACCAAGGAAAATATTTCAAAGGGACAGAAATATGCTATAGATGTGGAAATGGAGGTCATAAATCAAGAACCTTCCATGGAAAAAGGAAGCATCCAGTTGACTCGAGGAAAGGGAAAGAAGTTCTTTCTGAGGGATCAATTGAATGTTTTAAATGTGGTGTGCATGGTCATTATTAAAACACATGTCTTATGAAGAAGTTTCAGGAATGGGATCACTAAGATCATACAATTATTCGTTTACCAATACCTAATGCCATTCCGATTGAGGATGAAGAAACTGACAATAACCAGTCAAAGGTATGAATTATTTCTTAACTTTTTCCCCTATTTTGGAATCTTAGGATATGATTCATGATTTTGTTTGTAGGAAAGAAGTATTTCAGAATAAGTTGGAAATGAATGGTTAATGGATCATGAATAATGTTGAATGAGTAAGAAGTCAATGTATAAGGGATTCAAGATTTATGGTGAAATTATTAAGAGTATTAAGTCTCTTTTGTTGATGGGGTTACATTAGAAGACTTTTTATAGTATGTGTAACCATGATGTTTGATATATGAAAATTTTATTCAAGGAATAGTTATCTATTCTTTCATGGACATAGTTATAAAAGAACAATTTGGGTTTATATGATCCTTACTTTTTAGGTAATTATGGGTTTCTATATGTTATGATTGAAAGTGAAAGGCATGAAACAAAATTGAGGTGAAATTATGTTAGGGTTATTTTTGAATATTTTATCTCATTGTTGGGGAATGTTTTAAGAATTATATAGTTTTGGAAAAAGGACAAAACGTAGACCGTGTGACAACCCGTCGCGTCGGACAAAGCTACGGGAATCGAACCCACAACCAAAGTGCAACTGGTATTTATCGCATACCACTGGACTACGTGAAGTCCCTAGTTAGTTTGACTGATTCTTTTTAGATAGATGATTTTATGAATTAAGAGTATGTTTATTTTGGGTTATCTATGGAAATTTATTAACCTATCATGGAGGATATGTGATTAGGTAAATTACATTTCAATATGAGACTTTAAGAGCAACTTATGCTATTTGGAGATAAATGTTACGATTTATCTTGGAAGACTATGTGACTAAATCCTTAAAATATTTGGGTTTCAATCTTAGTTTGGTTTACTTTGACGAATTTTATGGACAAATTGTTTATCGAATGGTCCTCGTTGAACTTTGGGTTTTGTTGGACAAATTTTGGAGATTAAGAATAGATTTTCTTTTTATAAAGGGTTATCCTTTTCTGGATTATCTGATCTTGTACTAACCTTTTTGATTTTGGTTTTGGTTAGAGTCAAAATACATGGGAAGTATATATTTCTCTTTTGTGGATTAGGTGATTCTCTAGAAGTTTATTATAGTACTCTTAATGTGAACAAGTCTTCCTAAATACTCATCTTTTGGAGAAAATATGAGTTTGTGTAGGAAATCTAATAAAAGTTGAAAGTCAACATGATAAGTAATTATGTTTCTTTATGAATAAATTCCTCAATAAAAAGTAACTTAAAACAAAAATGTTGTCTATTAACTTTTCCTACTGGGGAATCGAATACCGTTTAACCCATCACATGTTTGTGATTTTCTTGTGGTTAACTTTCTCCTAAACATGTTATCTATCACTCTCCATCAGAACATGACCCTATGTTTTCTCCTCCATGTCCATGTTTTCATACATGGAATCCTTGTATGTGTTAACTTGTGTGACCTATGTACTTCTCTTTCTTTATTTTAAGGTGATTGTTTTACCGACTCTTGTTTCGATGTGGGACTTTCAAAGATGTTTCCGAGCCCAATTTTAAAATTGCGAGGACGCAATTCTCAAAAGGGGGGAAGGTTGTAAAACCCCAGGTAAATAAAGAATATTACATTTTTATATTTATCCCTATTTGTGAATAAAATGTTAATATTAATTTAAGTGGAACACTATGCTTGATGGCTTACCCAATACGTAACAACGAGTTCCTTTGAAATCTTACGTTGCACTCTAATAATAAAATAATATTATTTTAAATGTTAGTTAACACGTAGCCGTTGTATTGGCGGGAATGAATAGAAATAACTAAAATATGATTATATATGTTTGTTAAATGTTTTTACATTTATCCAATAAAGGATAAAGGCTTAAAATATGAAAAGAATTCTGTTTTAGGCATATATACTCTAATTTTTACTAAAGGTCCACTTATCAACTTTTGATGGAGAACCGTCATTAAATATAGTTCTGGTCACTCTTATACATTATATTGGACCGAATAAAACTCTTCTTTATAATCGGGACATCAAAATTAACTTTGTGTAAATTTTTGGTATTTTTCTGATAAAGATCATTTTTTTAATAAATAGTGAAAAATGTTGTATTTTAATTCAAAACCTCTTTTTAATCAAATTTATTTATATGATTAGATTATATATTGAATTGGTTTTAAAGTGAAATTAGATTATATTTTTACCATTTAATACAATAGTGGTCGTTGGAATTAATTTCACTTTGAAATCGGACTTAAACTAGTGCCAATCTTTTGATACATTTTGTTTCATAAAAACACGCTATTTGTTTTGACAACGGGAATTAATTATTAAATTAATTAATGGAACTTATATGTTTTGAATTTTAAAAAATAGACATCATTTTTGAATCCGGAATATAAAATATAGCTTAGGGTGAAGTTTTGGTATTTTTATGAAAAACTTCAATTTTTGATGAATAGTAAAACTACTAAGTGGTATTCAAAAAACTAATTTTTTTATTTAAATGAAACTTTACCACCTTTGTGTTTTGAATTTAAAAAATCTGACATACATGGTTGTCATTAATAAGTAAAATGTGGTTCAATGGGATTAAAATTATTTTTTTGGTGAATAGTAACTTTAATGTTTTTAATCGTGATTAGAGGTAATTAGTGTAGTTTAAGGTAAAAATAATGTTTTAATAATATGAAATGAACTTGACACATGTATTACCCTTATTGGATGTGTCATGGACGACCAAGACAATCCATGGGTCAACTTGGGGACCCAATGGAGCCACTTTGGTAGGAAAATGACATTAATATCTTTTTATTTAATGTTAAAATAAAAATGCAACAAACATGAGTTGTTTTACTAATAAATTTTTTAAATGGGGTTATACAAGTCATATTTTTGACTATAAATATTAATTAGAATTATAAAACTATTTCCTACATCATAGTATTTTTTTATAATTTTTAGACATTAACTAAATTAAATTATTTATGACACCATGATGATGCAGTGATTACCTCATTATTTAATGATTTAAATAAAATGGAAAGATAATGTAAATTCTAAGACCTACACATGTCCAAAACCTATTGGATGGGTGGATTTATAACCCTTATCACCTTATCCTCTAAACACATCAATGTGGGACCATTAAAATCCGAAACTCATTCTAAAATAAAGTAACATTTCCTTACTTTCCAAGAGTTCCCCTCCTCTCCTCTTATAAAAGGCCCCCACCTATACCTCCTTATCCACACCTCTCAAGCCTTTGTCTCGGCCAAACCCTGCCAATATTGTCTCTACACATCCCTCTATTACTCCTAGAATCATCACTTTGGGCAGAAGTCTTCCCAAGGAAGCCTTTGAGCTCAAATAAAAAAGAGTTACCCGATTTAAAGGTAGTGTCTTCTCTTGTGTTCTTTTGTTTTATTTTGCTTCTCCAACACCCTAAAATATTTTAATTTATTAATTTTGAAACAACACCAGTATCAGAAATATACTAGGATTTATTTATAAGAAGGAATCGAGATACACTTACACACACCTTCATCTAAGGGTTAAAGAACATACTGTTTCTTTGGATGACGAATTTATGCCTCACGAAACGATGATTGTTCAACACTCATATAACACCTTCAAAGGTGGCCATTAAGATGAAACTATATTTATATATGATATATAATATGTTTATGTTTTAATTAAGCTTCTGTATTTTTCATTTGTGGCATACCTTTATGGTTTCCATTGTGGGTAAACACAATAATTTCATTTTAGGAAGTGCGGACTACCGCCCCCTCAAAGTGATTTGATTCGTTAATGCCATATGTGGGAGGTATAAAGGATGGATTTAAATTTATTATATACGATTTTATACTGGAATTATAATATACCTTTATATCATAATTTTTTTCTACATTAAAGTATGAGATAGAAATGAAAGTAGCGTTCATGCGTACGTACAACTTACTGTCTCCATGAACGGTGCATTTCATTTATTATCCCCAAATGTAATGTACTATTATAAGTACATATATATAATGGATATGTATGATTTGTGTTAAATATAAATGATTAATATAATTCTGGAATTAAAATATACATATCTCTCATTTAGTTTTAATTCCATTAATATGACATAGAAATGAAAGTAGCGTTCATGCGTACGTACGGCTTACCGTCTCCATGAACGGTGAATTTCATTTCTTACCTCTAAATGATTATGTAATATTATAAATACATATATATTCTGGATATATATGATATCCAAATCATGAATATCATTCTGGATATAATGAACCTTTGACCACACGAACAACATGTAATTGTAAGAAGTCCACTTTCGACTTAAGAACCAAATATCGACAAAACAAACATTATTAACTTAAATGATTACATAATGTTTATAACATGGTAATAAGTGATATAAAAGTAATAATTAACTTGAAAAAGGATCTTAAGCAAGTAGAAATTAACTCAAGTTTATTATTCAGGACGTTAAAGAATGATCGAGTCAAGTCGGACCCGAGGCAAGGGATCCTACCTCTCTCATTCTTTTTAAGTACTCTCTTTTATGTCATTTCTTTTAAGATCATATTTCATATGTTTGGGGATGTTATTTTATATTCCTCATTCTGTACTTTTTTATGTTAATATCATGAGAGACCCTATTTGATCTCAACAATCCATTTTTGTATGTTTTAAGTGGCGCCATTAGGTTGCCGAGTTTTCGTAAGGGATTTTTCATCTCACTTTTATTCCTGTGACATTTATGCTACGTTTGCCACTATTTCCTTTGAGTGGTGTATGTACTGCCCATTATTATACTCTTTGTGTAGTATAATTTCATTTATGGGTATTTAAATCTTTTTTTTATGAACCTTCTTCCCTGGGGTGTACGTTTTGAAAGTTACCCAACTCGGTAAGGGGACCTTTCACCCGCCTCTTTTTAAAAGACTTCTTTTGTTATGTCTTTTAATTTACATATTATTATGTTGGGATATGTTATTATATATCCTTATTGATGTAAAGTTTATGTCCAAATTATGATATAACATTCACTCTCTCATCAACTAATTTTCTGAATTTTGAGGTGACGCCATTAGGCTGCCGAATTTTTACAAGGGAACATCTTAACCCAATTTCGATTTCTTTGGGTTCAACTTGTACTTCTTGAACATGTCATCCTATGAATATGTGTGAATGAACTCTGATTGTTTCACACTTAATATCCACTTATATTGGGTGTATTTTTATTTCTCACACATAATTATGTGATAGATTTATCCTTAATTTAAGGATACCATCTTTATAATGGTGTCCATCTCAATTTACATTTCCATTGAGACGTCATTGTTGTTATGCACCAATTCACTCTTATATGGTGTGTATACTGTCCTTTGACATATTATATCATGAATAAATTTATTCTCATGATATTATAAAGTTCGGATTAAATGTTATTCCGCAATTATTTGTATTCAAGAGTCTCTCATTTTTCTAAAAACTCTTTAACAAAAATTATCGTTTTAAATGTTTTAAAGATTTATTATTCTAAATATTTATATTTAATGTCCATGTTTTCAAAATGGTTTCCAGCATTTATTTATATGGACATTAATGTTTTAAAATTGTATTTCCATTAAAATATTCAAATTTGTATGGGACACTTTGATTCAAAAATCTCTTTTAATTGGTTTTTGAAAATGGATTGATTAATTAAATATCTTGGAATTACTTATTGTGATTGAAAATGAATTTTTTTTATTGAAATGTTTATATTTTAAATATTTTATGTGTAATGATGGTACTTGGACATTTTACGGGTGGTTACGTGATAAACCATATGACGGGTGGTGCCGTGAATACCAGGACGGGTGGTTACGTTATAACCTCCAATGCATTGGGTATGGAAGTCGGGCGTATGGATATTCCATTAAGTGATATGTGTGGAAGTCGACCGTATGGTTATTCCATTTAAGTATGTTTATGTCCCAAGTTACCTTTATATGTTATGTGTTCTTTATATGGGTTTTATTGTAATCTTTTGGTTATAAAAGGGTAAGTAATGATATTTTATTCAGTGAAGAGTTTTTACTACTTCCTAAAGGTGAAAGGTATTACTCTGATAAAGTATACATGGTTTACTTGTTGTTTTGACAAACTAACAGTTTTCATTCTTTGTGTATCCCTTATTGAGCTTTTTATGCTCATCCCAAGTTTTTTTTGAAATGTTTTTCACAGGACTTAATGTGGAATAGAGGAAAGGATGGGATCAAGGGAATGTCATTCTATCTAAAACATGGAACTAGACATGTTTCTTTTTATGAGTTTTTAGTTTATGGAAATTTAGTAGAAGTGAATACTTTGTAATATTTTGAGATGTAATAGTTATGTCCTAATTCTATAAAACTCTAAACCTGAAAAGATCCCCAATGTGAATTATTCATTTAATTCAATATTAAGTAAGGTTTAAGGTCGGGGCCTTATAGTTGGTATAAGAGGTCAGTTTAGATAACTTTAGAGGTTATGGTATTCTCTAAGCATAAGTGACATTACCATAATGGTTAGGATTTCAGAAAGAGTCCTAGTTTTAGATAAAGTTAATGAGTAAGTATATCTTAGTGTTTATCTTCCTCTTTAGTAGATGATGGTTTTGTTGATATGCTCACACTGACCTTGTTGGTTTTAGTAAATGGCTGGATCTAGCAGGCACTAAAGTAACGGTGGATGTAAAGGAAACTATGACAGTTTTCTTAGTGAGCAACTGAATGATATGGGAGCTGCAATGATAACTCTTGTGTTTATCCACAACCAACTATCTGGAGTCATGATTGACCACCTAAACCTTGGTGATTTCTATAAGGCATCATATATGCGAGAAACAAATCCCTCCGGAACTACAGGTAATAATCATAAAGGTTTGTGTGTTCAAAAACCTATGTGTCAAATATGTGGAAAGAAACACCTAGGAAAATGTTTCAAAGGGACAGAAATATTCTATAGAGTTGGAAATGGAGGTCACAAAGCAAGAACCTTCCATGGAAAAAGGAAGCATCCAGTTGACTTGAGGAAAGGGAAAGAAGTTTTTTCTGAGGGATCAATTGAATGTTTTAAATGTGGTGTGCATGGTCATTATTAATACACATGTTCTATGAAGAAGTTTCGGGAATGGGATCACCAAGATCATACAAATATTCATTTACCAATACCTAATGCCATTCTGATTGAGGATGAAGAAACTGACAATGACCAGTCAAAGGTATGGATTATTTCTTAATTTTTTTTCCTATTTTGGAATCTTAGGTATGATTCATGATTTTGTTTGTAGAAATGAAGTATTTCAGAATAAGTTGGAAAGGAATGGTTAATGGATCATGAAGAATGTTGAATGAGTAAGATGTCAACGTATAAGGGATTCAAGATTTATGGTGAAATTCTTAAGAGTATTAAGTCTCTTTTATTGATGGGGTTACATTAGAAGACTTTTTATAGTATGTGTAACCCTGATGTTTGATATATGAAAATTTTATTCAAGGAATAGTTATATGTTCTTTTGTGGACATAGTTATAAAAGAACCATTTTGGTTTATATGATCCTTAGTTTTGAGGTAATTATGGGTTGCTATATGTTATGATGGAAAGTGAAAGGCATGAAATAAAATTTTGGTTAAATTATGTTATGGTTATTTTTGAAGATTTTATCTCGTTGTTGGGGAATGTTTTAATAATTATATAGTTTTGGAAAAAGGACAACACGTAGACCGTGTGACAACCCGTCGCGTCGGACAAAGCTGCGGGAATCGAACACACAACTAAAGTGCAACTGGTATTTATCACCTACCACTGGACTATGTGAAGTCCCTGGTTAGTTTGACTGATTATTTTTAGATAGATGATTTTATGAATTAAGAGTAAGTTTATTTTGGGTTATCTATGGAAATTTATTAACCTATCATGGAGGATATGTGATTAGGTAAATTACTTTTCAATACGAGACTTTAAGATCAACTGATGTTGTTTGGAGATAAATGTCACAATTTAACTTGGAAGACTATGTGACTAAATCCATCAAATATTTGGGTTTCAATCTTAGTTTGGTTTACTTTGAAGAATTTTATGGACAAATTGTTTATCTAATGGTCCTCGTTGAACTTTGGATTTTGTTGGACAAATTTTGAAGATTAAGAATAGATTTTCTTTTTATAAAGGGTTATCCTTTTCTGGATTATCTGATCTTGTACTAACCTATTTTCTTTTGGTTTTGGTTAGAGTATAAAGACATGGGAAGTATATAGTTCTCTTTTGATGGATTAGGTGATTCTCTAGAAGTTGATTATAGTACTCTTAATATGAACAAGTCTTCCTAAATACTCGTCTTTTGGAGAAAATATGAGTTTGTGTAAGAAATCTAATAAAAGATGAAAGTCAACATGATAAGTAATTATGTTTCCTTATTAAGAAATTCCTCAATAAAAATTAACTTAAAACAAAAATGTTGTCTATTAACCTTTCCTATTGGGGAATCGAATACCGTTTAACCCATCACAAGTTTGTGATTTTCTTGTGGTTAACTTTCTCCTAAACCTATTTTCTATCACTCTCCATCAGAACATGAACCTATGTTTTCTCCTCTATGTCCATGTTTTCCGACATGGAATCCTAGTATGGGTTAACTCAGGTGACCTCTGTACTTCTCTTCCTGTATTTTAAAGTGATTGTTTTACCGACTCTTGTTCTGATGTGGGACTTTCAAGGATGTTTCCGAGCCCAATTTTAAAATTGCGAGGATGCAATTCCCAAAAGGGGGGAAGGATGTAACACCCCAGGTAAATAAAAAACATGACATTTTTATATTTATCCCTATTTGTGAATAAAATTTTAATATTAATTTAAAGGGAACGCTATGCTTGATGGCTTACCCAATATGCAACAACGAGTTCCTTTGAAATCTTACGTCGCACTCTAATAATAAAATAATATTATTTTAAATGTTAGTTAACACGTAGCCGTTGTATTGGCGGCAATGAATAGAAATAACTAAAACATGATTATATATGTTTGTTAAATGTTTTTACATTTATCCAATAAAGGATAAAGGATTAAAATACGAAAAGAATTTAATTTTAGGCATATATACTCTAATTTTCACTAAAGGTCCACTTATCAACTTTTGATGGAGAACCGTCATTAAATATAGTTCTGGTAACACTTATACATTCTATTGGACCAAATAAAACTCTTCTTTAGAATCGGGACATCAAAATTCAATTTGTGTAAATTTTTGGTATTTTTCTGATAAAGATCATTTTTTAATGAATAGTGAAAAATGTTGTATTTTAATTCAAAACCTCTTTTTAATCAAATTTATTTATATGATTAGATTATCTTTTGAATTGGTTTTAAAGTGAAAATCGATTATATTTTTACCATTTAATCCAATAGTGGTCTTTGGAATTAATTTCACTTTGAAATCGGACTTAAACTAGTGTCAATCTTTTGATACATTTTGTTTCATAAAAACACGCTATTTGTTTTGACAGCGGGAATTAATTATTAAATTAATTAATTAAAATTATATGTTTTTAATTTTTTTAAATAGAAATATTTTTTGAATTCGGAATATCAAATATATCTTAGGGTGATGTTTTGGTATTTTTCTGAAAAACATCAATTTTTGATGAATCGTGAAACTACTAAGTGGTACTTAAAAAACTGATTTTTTTCTTTTAAATGAAATTTTATGACCTTTGTGTTTTTAATTTCAAATATCTGACATACATGGTTGTCATTAATAAGTAAAATGTGGTTCAATGGGATTAAAATAAATTTTTGGTGAATAGTAACTTTTATGTTTTTAATCGCGATTAGAGGTAATTAGTGTAGTTTAAAGTAAAAATAATGTCTTAATAATATGAAATGAACTTGACACATGTCCTACCATTATTGGATGTGTCATGGACGACCAAGACAATCCATAGGTAAACTTGGGGACCCCATGGAGCAACTTTGGTAGGAAAATGACATTAAGATCTTTTTATTTAATGTTAAAATAAAAATGTCACAAACATGAGTTGTTTTACTAAAAAAATTTTTACATGGGGTTATACAAGTAATATTGTTGACTATAAATATTCATTGGAAAGATAAAACAATTTCCTACATCATATTAATTTTGTTATAATTTTTAGACATTAAATAAATTAAAGTATTTATGACACCATGATGATGCAGCGATTACCTCATTATTTAACAATTTAAATAAAATGGAAGTATAATTTAAAATCTAAGACCTAAACATGTCCAAAACCTATTGGATGGGTGGATTTAGAACTCTTATCACCTTATACTCGAAACACATCAATTTGGGACCATTAAAACCCGAAACTCATTCTAAAATAAAGTAACATTTCTTTACTTTCCAAGAGTGACCCTCCTCTCCTCTAATAAAAGGCCCCCACCTCTACCTCCTTACCCACACCTATCAAGACTTTGGCTCGGCCAAACCCTGCCCATTTTTTCTCTACACATCCCTATATTACTCATAGAAGCCTCACTTTGGGAAGAATTCTTCCCAAGGAAGCCTTTGAGCTCAAATAAAAAAGAGTTACCCGATTTAATGGTAGTGTCTTCTCTTGTGTTCTTTTGTTTTATTTTGCTTCTCCAACACCCTAAACTCTTTTAATTTATTTCTTTTGCAAAAAAACCAGTATACTCAATGTAATAGGATGTTGTTCTAAAATTTAATCGAGCTACACTTACACAAACTTTCATCTAATGGTTAAATAACATACTGTTTCTGTGGATGGCGAATTTCTGCCTCACTAAACGATGATTGTTCAACACTCATATAACACCTTCAAAGGTGGCCATTAATATGAAAATATATTTATATATGATATATAATATGTTTAAGGTTTACTTAAGATTCTGTATTTTTCATTTTTGGCATACCTTTATGGTTTCCATTGTGGGTAAACACGATAATTTCATTTTAGGAAGTGCGGACTACCGCCCCCTCAAAGTGATTTGATTCGTTAATTCCATATGTAGGACGTATAAAGGATGTATTTAAAGTTATTATATATTATGTTATACTGGAATTATAATATACCTTTATATAATTATTATTTTCTTTCCATTAAAGTATGAGATATAAATGAAAGTAGCGTTAATGAGTACGTACAGCTTACCGTCTCCATGAACGGTGCATTTCATTTATTATCCCCAAATGTAATGAACTATTATAAGTACATATATATAATGGATATATATGATATAAGTTACATCTAAATGATTAATATAATTCTGGAATTAAAATATAAATATCTCTCATTTAGTTTTAATTCCATTAATATGACATAGAAATGAAAGTAGCATTCATCCGTACGTACGACTTACAATCTCCATGAACGGTGCATTTCATTTCTTACCTATAAATGATTATGTAATATTATAAATACATGTATATTATGGATATATATGATATATATGATATCCAAATCATGAATATCATTCTGGATATAATTTACCTTTGACCACATGAACAACATGTAATTGTAAGAAGTCCACTTCCGACTTAAGAACCAAATATCGACAAAACAAACTTTATTAACTTAAATGATTACATAATGTTTATAACGTGGTAATAAGTGATATAAAAGTAATAATGAACTTGAAAAATGTTCTCAAGCAAGTATAAATGAACTCATGTTTATTATTCAGGACGTTGAAGGACGACCGAGTCAAGTCGGACCCGAGGTAAGGGATCCTACCTCTCTTATTTTTTAAGTACTCTCTTTTATGTCATTTCTTTTAAGCTCATATTTCATATGTTTGGGGATGTTATTTTATATTACTCATTCTGTAATTTTTTTGTTCATATCATGATAGACCCTATTTGATCTCAACAATCCATTTTTGGATGTTTTATGTGGCGCCGTTAGGCTGCCGAGTTTTCGTAAGGGATTTTTCATCTCACTTTTATTCATGTGACATTTATGCTAAGTTTTCCACTATTTACTTTGAGTGGTGTATGTACTGCCCATTATTATACTCTTTGTTTAGTATAATTTCATTTATGGGTATTTAAATCTTCATTGTATGACCCTTCTTCCCTGGGGTGTACGTTTCGAATGTTACCCAACTCAGTAAGGGGACCTTTCACCCTCCTCATTTTAAAAGACTTCTTTTGTTATGTATTTTAATTTACATATTATTATGTTGGGATATATTCTTCTATATCATTATTGATGTAAAGTTTATGTCCAAGTGATGAGATAACATTAACTCTCTCATCGACTAATTTTCTGAATTTTTAAGTGACGCCATTAGGCTGTTGAATTTTTACAAGGGAACATCTTAACCCAATTTTGATTTCTTTGGGTTCAACATGTACTTCTTGAACATGTCATCCTATGAATTTGTGCGAATGACCTATGATTGTTTCACACTTAATATCCACTTATATTGGGTGTATTTGTATTTCTCACACATAATAATGTGATAGATTTATCCTTAATTTAAGGATACCATCTTTATAATGGATTCCATCTCAATTTACATTTCCATTGAGACGTCATTGTTGTTATGCACCAATTCACTATTATATGGTGTGTATACTGTACTTTGACATATTATATCATGAATCCCTTTATTCTCATGATATTATAAAGTTCGGATTAAATGTTATTCCGCAATTATTTGTATTCAAGAGTATCTCATTTTGTTAAAAACTCTTTAACAAAAAATATCGTTTTTAATGTTTTGAATATTTATTATTATAAATCTTTATCTTTAATGTCCATGTTTCAAAATGGTTGTCATTATTTATTTATATAGACATTAATGTTTTAAAATTGAAATTCCATTAAAATATTCAAAGTGGTATGGGACACTTTGATTCAAAAATCTCTTTTAATTGGTTTTTAAAAATGGATTGATTAATTAAATATCTTGGAATTACTTATTGTGATTGAAAATGAAATTTTGTTATTGAAATGTTTATATTTTCAATATTTTATGTGTAATGATGGTACTTGGACATTTTACGGTTGGTTACGTGATAAATCATATGACGGGTGGTCTCGTGAATACCAGGACGGGTGGTTACGTTATAACCTCCAATGCATTGGGTATGGAAGTCGGCCGTTTGGCTATTACATTAAGTGATATGTGTGGAAGTCGACCGTATGGTTATTCCATTTAAGTATGTTTATGTCCCAAGTTACCTTTATATGTTATGTATTCTTTATATGGGTTTTATGGTAATCTTTTGGTTACAAAAGTGTAAGTAATGATATTTTATTCAGTGAAGAGTTTTTACTACCTCCTAAAGGTGAAAGGTATTACTCTGATAAAGTATACATGGTTTACTTGTTGTTTTGAAAAACTAATAGTTTTCATTCTTTGTGTATCCCTTACTGAGATTTTTATCCTCACCCCAAGTTTTTTTGAAATGTTTTTCACAGGAATTAATGTGGAATATGGTCAAGGATGAGATCAAGGGAAAGTCATGCTATCTAAAACATGGAACTAGACATGTTTCTTTTTAAGAGTTTTTATTTTATGGAAATTTTGTAGAAGTGACTACTTTGTAATATTTTGAGATGTAATAGTTATGTCCTAATTCTCTAAAACTATAAACCTAAAAAGATCCTCAATGTGAATTATTCATTTAATTCAATATTAAGTAAGGTTTAATGTCGAGGCCTTATATCAGTTATCCATGCCTTATGTTGGTTGGGACACTAAATTTTGGGTGAGCCCTTTGTGGGGTACATGGACCATGAGATACTCAAAAGTATCTTTTAACCAAATGAATTGAATCCCAGATTGCAAATATGTGTTGAATATCTTCAATACATCAATTTTGAGCTTTCCTATATGCATGGAAAAGTCATTCTTGTTGTTGATGTGCTGAGTCAAAAAACCTAGGTACATTCTGTATGGAAAGTCAGTGATGAAAGGACGTTAATGTACCTCTTTTCTAAACAACACGTTAGTTCCATGATAGTCACTAGTGGTATTACCTCTCACCCTTAACAGATACTGATTCACTTCATAATAATGTAAAGGGAATAAAATTTTCATATTTTAAAGGGTTGGTTCTCCATCAGTGTATATTTGGAGCTGACCCACCCCCAAATTGGTCTATGGATAGAGATGATGTCCTACATATTCATGGTCATGTCTCTATTCCTTCAGATATGAGGGAGGAGTTTATTGAAGAATCCCATACTTCTTAGTTTGTAGTTCATCTAGGAAACTCTAATATGTATTGAGATATGAAACACCAATATTTGTGTCTTATGATCAAATGTCAGATAGAAGGCTTTATCACTAGGTGTTCCAGCTACCATCTGGTGAAGGCATAACACTAGAGACCTGTGGGATTGTTAAGACCTATTCCTTTCCTGGAATGAAAATGAGAGGATATTTTTGTGGATTTCATAGTCGGCTTACCTAGTTATCTGAGGGGTAGCAATGTTGTATGGTTTCTTATTAACTGAAAAATGAAAACATCCCACATCATTCATATTTAGGAGAATTTATCAATCGATTAATTGGGAAGAATGTATGTCTGTGAGATCATACCACAACATAGGTTCCCATGTACTATCATTTATTATAGGGATTCTAGTTTAACATCATGGTTCTGGCGGGGGTTGTAGAATGATATATCTACATAGGTGATTATGAGAACATATTTTCACCCTCAGACCAATAGATTGTCTGAGAAGATGATAAAAATTCTATATGACATGATTCAATCTTTTTTCCATGATTTCATAGGTACTTTTGCGGCCTTATATGGTAGGCCATGTTGTTCGCACCCTCTTCTGGCTAGGGGTAGGTGAAGCGGCCCTACTAGGTCCTCGTCTCATGCCGAAGTCTATGGAGCTAGTCTGGCTGATTAGTAAGCATATAAACACTACTCATTAAAGACAGAAATATTATGAATATCGCCATAAATGATCTCTAGAGTTTGAGTTTGAGGATAATGTTTCCCTATGGGTGTCTCCTAGGATAGGGAATAGATGGTTACATAATAAAGGGAAGTTTTCACCTTGTTATATAAGGAAATTTGATATCATGGAATGAGTCAGGCTGGTGACCTATTGGTTATCACTACATTAGAGGTATTGTTCTATGTGTGATATATTCCATGTATTATAGCTTCTCTGTTATCTTGAAGATCCATCCCATATATTTTAATTCGAAGAATTTGAGCTTGATACCATTGCTTCTTCTGAGGAGTATCTTAAACTCATAGTCAAAAGGAGCATGAATTCTTTTTGAGGATGGTATGTCCCTCTAATATGGGTGATATAGTGGAACTACCATTGGCATGACAAGACTTTGGAGAGAGAGGCCAATGGATGTGCTCAGTGGACATATTTTTTCTTAGATAGTGTTTCTCCACCATTGGAAGGTGAACTCAGGGATGAGTTTCTTTAAGGGGTGAAGACTATAAGAACTTGATTTTTGACTCAGGTATAGATCCTATTTTTTATAACTCTTTATTATAGACTATTTTCAGATGCCTAATTGGTTTACAATTGTCCCAGGGGTGTACGAGGCCTCTTTGGAACCAAGTTCCCATATTTCTTTTGGGAATTTGGCATGTCTCATAGTTAGTAAAAACAATGAGAGTAGTGAGAATGGTTATATCTATCTATGAAGACAAGTTTTATATTTTGGAATAGCCATTTCGCATGGTTGGCACATAATTCCCCAAACTATGTGTACTAACCTTGTGGGGGGCCACTCTTCTCTAGGAAACCATGCATGGTTAGTGCACAGTTTGGAAGACAATGTGGCCAAACCGCGCGCATGCTATTTTATTAGAAAAAATTACCATTTTACCCTTAATGATCTCATTTGACATCTTCTTTCTTCCCTATTCTAACTTACATTGGGACAAACCTCTATTTCTCCCATTTGGGAGATTTTGAAAGGCAAATCTGTGGATTATGATATCTCTTTCATATAGGGACTGATTGAGTTTTTTTGTCTAATTTAATGCATATCGGTAACTAAAGGAGTCATTTTTAAACCATCTTAATTTATTTTACTCTCGACATAATTATCAAGATTTAGGATTTTATGCCCTTTTTTAGATCTACTCTGATCTATGCTAAATTAAAGGCTGATACTGGATGAGGAGAGTCATATGTGTACAATTTGGATGGTCTATTAATCATCCCCAAAGTTTATTGACTTTGGAATTGTCATGTGGGGCTCTCCAATTTCATCCGGTTCCATTTATTGAATTTATATGCCTTTTTTATAGTTATTATAATCGTATGGTTATTATATTTCAATAATTGTGATTTTTTTGTGGTTATGGCTATAAATCCCAACAAACCATTTATGGTGATGAGACGTATTGGATTTTTTTGTTTTTTAACACTATTGATCCATTATTTTGGTGTTCTAAAGATTAACCAAACTAATGTAAAGCCAAATAATATTAAATACCTATTGAATTATGAAATGAAAACTGCATTGTACCTTGAACATCCAATTTTCCCACCTAAGGTATGTTCTTAAATATAGGTAATTGATTCAAATGATTTCATGGATAGTGTACAAAAGTATTCAAATTAGCCTTATTTAATGTAAATGAATGTTTGGTTTCATGTATGTAGGAAAACATACCATGTTTATTTATAGAAGTGGAGTGAAACATATTAATTGAAGATAATTTACATGGTTTTAATTAAACTATTGCATGCTACTTGGCCATTTCAAACTAATGAAATGAAAGGCTTGGAGCAAGTGAATTTGTTAATAGAATTTTCATCACATGAAAAAATAAATCATAAGGAATTAATTGTAATGTTTCATTTTTTTTCTTCATATGGACCTTTAAATATTTATATGAAGTATTGAATCATGTTATCTCTATTATTTTTAGGGAATGCATTTGGCACTCAAGGGCATCATTATAATTCAAGGATGCTAGTTTCTTTAAGTGAGACCTACCTTGGAACCTGATATTAGTCTAACATTGGATGAATAATATGATTCTATAGTATCCTTTCAATATTATTACAAGATGCCTTAGATACAGTCCTTAGATCTAGAATGGCATGAGGTTCCTTGGTTACACCCATGTTTCCAGACAATAATTATCTCTCATTTTACCTAGAATTTATTCTGTGGACTTGGTTAGAAACATTATTTGGGAATTCCAGGGATGTTTCTCCTAGATTACACTATTACCCCTTTCTAGATTATATTAAAACTGAATTTGTTTCCCATGAGGTATAGGTTTCCTTTGTGACTACTATAGAACCACTTATTTTTAATTATCCATCAAGGTTTCCTTGCTTCACTTTGGAACCATCCCTATTTATGCTCTCAAAAGGCGATGATAGTGCAAGGTATGAATCACGTAACCTAAAAACATAACATGATAAATGAATTAATAAATGAACTAATTACATGTTTAGATTCTACATGAGGGTTGAAGTAGGTAATTTCGTATTTAGTTACATTGTACTACATTAATTTATATATGCATGCTTTCTATAGAGATCATGCTTTTGTTAAATTACGTTTAAATTATTTTAATGATAAAAAACATAAAATCATTACACAAAGAGGACCCAATTGTTTAGTTTTCTAGGAAAAATAGGAAAAAACATAACTTTTAAAACATAAACATAAAAATTTATTTAGTACCTTATTCTCAAATATATTATTGTCCCCAGAATTCTTCTTAGTTCAAGTTGTCACCTGAGGATATACATCAAAAAGGGGTGAGCTAAAATCCCAATAAATATAAAGATAAGAAAATAAAACAAAATAAAATAAGGTTTAAATAATAATTATCTTCATAAAATAGGCATAGGATCATAATCATAAGAGGAAGCATTATGAAAATATTGGAATGTGGCAATGCATAAAAATGAAACATCATGCCTCAGTGGTCAAATAACAATCATAGTTGTGAAAAAACATAGCATCTGGTTAATTCATAATTCACATTACTCACTAGGATCTCCACATTATCCAATTCATTGGAGTGATACTTAATTCTAAGTTCACCTGTCACATCCTAACATTTACATTGCGCTATAAAATTCTTGGCACACTCATCATATCACAAAATTTAAATTATCATGCATGAAACATAGAACATACATTAATATTGAAAATATAATAACCCATTAAAAGTAATGGTTTTCATTTTATAAATCACACATTTATAAAATTTGGGTTCCCAAATGAATGATGGAATATCACACATGATATGAGAATCATCAACCTTGAGTGAGAAGTAAAAGGTGTTTTTTTAAAGAAGAGTTATTTTGGAAAATATTATGATTGAAATAACATACAGTGGAAAATAAATATATCTCAGAAAATGTATCATAATGATAAATAAATTATTTTAATGGAATAATCATACTGAAAATGGAGTGAAAAAGGTAAAACTCGAAGAAATAAAGTTGGATTCGAGAATTCCCCTTACCACTTGTTGGTACACATTAATCAACTTAATGTCCTATATAATGATATTATATTCATTAAGTAACAATTATAGAATCTTTTATATGTTATAATTATTCATTAGGGCTTTCTTATGTTCTTTTATAGGCCTTGGTTGAGTTATTGATTTTAAATTCATTGTTTGGGAGTGTCCTTTTTCTTAGTTTTAATGAACGATTCACTTGTACACATGAATGTAATTTCACATTGAACATGGATAAACATTAGGAATAGATATTACATGATATTAATGATCTTCCTGGATTTTATATGATCTTATATTTAATTATTTTATTTACCATGTGGATGAATCATTATTTAAAATTTAATGATGATCATTTTTGGTTAATTTGGGCGATTTTGTGATCACAATGAACATGTTTTGTTTTATTATTTAGTATAATGTATAACAGATTTCTTGATCATAAAAGGGGTTAGAAAAATAAATATTAAAATCATTTATCATACATTTAATGGTTTTATTTATATCCTTGAAGGAGTTGAATGTAAATGGAAGGGTATCTCCCATGATGTTGGTAAATTTACACATCATGGGCTGCAATTTCATGTTTATAATCAAAGAGAGAGAGGGAAAATTATAATAAATAATATTACATCAACATTATATAATACCATTATATCTATCAATATAGGGTTATCATCAAAATTGGATAATAGAAGTTGGGGATAAGAGAACAAAAGAAATAAAAGTTGAAGGGAATTTGAATGATTGAAAGCGAGAAATTACATCTTCAATATATCTTCTTTGAGAAACTCTATAAGGGAAAAGTTTTGGTCATTTTTAAGGAAAAGGGTTGATATACATGGGGGATGAGCTTTTGAATATATTTATGTATAATTTTGATTATGTACAATGCTTGAGAAGTGTAAGTAAATGAGGTTGTGAGGGACAGTATCTAGAGAGGAGGTGAGATGGGTTTTCTCAATATTATATTCATTAATTTATTATTTCTCTACAATAAAATTAATAGTTAGATTTATTATGAATAAAAATAGTAATAATGGATTTTTATTTAAAAACAATTTCTATTTATATCAGCCATTACTCAAGCATGATGCATAAATTCATTTATTTATCATATTTTCTAAAATATCAAATTTCACTATTAACAATAAATTAAAGTTGTTTATAAAAATCCCAAAAATTCACCATAACAATTTCTTGATGTGTAGAATTCAAAAATGAACTCCATTTTCTGAAAATAAAATTTATAAATATGATTAATTTAGTTCTTTAATTAAAATTAAAATTTAATTGAAAAATACAAATTCTAAAATTTAAAACTACTTTTCTAACACTTTGGAAAATTAATTAAGGTCAGATAAAATTATCATATAATTATAAGACATCAAAATACTAGTTTATAAATACATTTTATGAAAATAAATTTTCATTTAAATTATTAAATTAATCATAAAATATACATGACTTAAAAAAGCACCAACATTATAATGTAATTATATATTATTGTCGCTTATAGGATGGATAAATTTTATTTATAGTTTCATTGGTAATGTTACTATTCACTTTCCCAATTTACTATTCATAAGGGTCATATTACTATTCATAATGGTATCATTTCTATTCATAAGGGTATGTTACTATTCAATAAAAATTAGGTTTTTCCTATCAGACTCAAAACAGCTTACTGTTCGTAACAGTGTTTGTTAGATTTTTGAAATTCAAATCAATCAAGTTGAAAAGTTATGTTTAAAGGTAACATATTAGTTAAATTAATAATGATGTGGAATTATGATTCTTAATGGGATTTTATGAGATTATAAAATTACTACAAGATGGAATAAATTTCATTTATAAAAGTTTGGGTCATTACATTCTTCCCCCCTTTTGAAGTGCAACCCTTGAAATTTTATTTTATATAAATAGGTGAACGTACTTATCCTTCATTGCATCCCCTAGTTCCGAAGTTATTTCTTCATAGTTATGGTTCCCACACAACCCTTTGACAACGATTGTTGTATTATTGAGTATAAACATATTTCTATGATCCAGAATCATTACTATATGCTCATAAGATGTGATATTATCTTCCAAATTTATGACCAATGTGTTTAACACATGTGGGGGATCTGGTATGTAATTTATCAAGAGTGATACATGAAACTCATCATGAACCTAATCCATATTTGGGGTAAGTGAAAGCTGATAAGCCACACATCCTATGTGTTCATGGATCCCAAAGGGGAAAATGTTTGTTGGGATCAACTTCACTTTTTCCCAAACCGTATGACTCCCTTCTTTGGAGATATACGAAGGAAGAAATGATCTCCAATGTTAATCTCCAAGTCCCTTCTATGGTTGTCAGCATAGTTATTTTTCTGACTCTGAGTATATTTGATATGATTCTATATGACTTGAACCTTCTTTGTCATATCTTTTACAAGATCTTGTCTAAGTAGATTTCTTTCTCCAACTTCATCTCAACAGGTTGGAGTTCTACACAACTTTCAATATAAAGATTTGTATGTAACTATCTGAATACTTGAGTGGAATAAATTGTTGTATGAGAAGTCAACCAATGAAAAATTATGACCCCTTTCAACTCTGAATTATAAATAGAATAATCTTAGAATATCTTCGAGCATATAAATATTATTTTATGATTGGACATCAGTTTGGGGGTGATAGGTCATGCTAAAATTTAATTCAGTTCTCAAAGCATGTTGGAGACTCCTCTAGAATATATATTTGAACCTTAGATCACAATAAGAGACCATAAAGAGTGCAACCCCATTAATTCTAACTGTTTCCTTCACATATATATTTTCTAGTTGTTCAAGGGAGATATCTTCTTGAATTTCAATAAAGTGGGAAGTCTTGTTATGTCGGTCCACAAAAAACCATATCACATTATTTCCTTTGGATTCCTTTGGGAGACCCATAACAAAGTCCATAGTGAAATTATCCCATTTACAACTATGAATACGTAGTGGTTTCACCACCCCATTGGACGTTTTTCACTCTTCATTATATTTATGACATATATAGAAACTTGATATTTATTAGGCAATCTTTTTATTTATCTTATCGCACCAGATGTGTTGTTAGAAATCATGGTACATTTCGGTGATACTAGGATGGATATGGAAAGTTGAGCAATGTGAATTTTACAATAGATCCTTCTATATCCTAGGTGATAAAGGCTCACAAATCCACATTCTGATCTATATCACACCATCATTATCGATATGGACCTCTTGCATCTTCCCTTATTTTATTTCACTAACCTTATTTTTTCACTCCAGATCATCTATTTGTGCCTCCTTAATATTATTTTTGATTAAAGGATGGGAAATAATTTTGATAAGGTATGATTTATTCCATTTTTTATTATTATTTTCAAATCCATATTTTTTACATTCATGAATATCGGGTCTTTCTCAATATGCATCATGGATAGAGTAGCAGGTTCATTATTGCTTAGAGCATCGAATACCTTGTTCACATTGAAATGATGATAGTGAGTAGAGGAATCATAGTATCTGATTAGCTTTAACCATATACTTTTATTCATGTTTATCTTCTTTTACGTGAATATATAATTTAGACTAGTGTGGTCACTTTTTATGTCCCGCTTCTGACCATAGAGGTAGTGCACCATATTTTGAAGAAAAAAATCGCAGTTGCTGGCTCCAAATCATGAGTCAGTTAGTTCTTCTTTGGGATGTTTCAATTCCTTGATACATAGGCTACTAGATTATCATTTTTCCTGAGTACTGGTGCAGTGATCTGCCATTTTATCTCTTTAAATCATTCCTCACATTCTACCATCCAAACATAATTTACCCCTTTCTCGTTTAACTTAGTTACCATGCTTGATAATCATGAGAAATTTTGCACAAAACATTGGTAGTACTTAGATAATATTAGAAAAATATGGATTTCAGTGACACTCATGGGTTTTAGATATTCCTAATTCTCTTTTGTTTTTTAAGGGTCCGAAAAAATTCACTCACTAGTGAGCACATATCCCATGAACACAAATTTCTTCATCCAAAAGTCACACTTTCTAAACATGGCATAACACTTATCCTTTCTCAATGTTCCAAAGATAAGTCATAGATGTTCTTCAGGTTTCTACTTTCTCATAGAGTAGATGAGAATATCATTAATAAACACTACAAAATTTTTTTCGAGGTAATGTCTAATGACTCTATTCAAAAAACCCATGAATATTTTAGGGGTATTACTATGTCCAAAGGGAATCACCAAAAAATCATACTACCTATACCCTTTACAGAAGGAAGTCTTATGAATATCTCCCTTCTTCGACTTTAGTTGATGATATCAAAAATGTAGATTGAACTTGGAGAAGTACCGAGATCATCAAAACTGATAAAAAAATTCATCAATACTGAGAAGATGATACTTGTTCTTTATAGTGATCTTATTGAGTTCTGGATAATCGACACACAACTGCATTGTTCTATAAAACTTCTTCACAAAGAGCACTGGCACACCCCAAGGTGATGCACTAGGGTGTTTGAACCCTATTTCTAAATTCTATTGAAAATGATTCATTAACTCCTCTAGATCGATAGGATACATCCTATAGGGACACTTTGAGATAAGAGTGGATCCATGTATGAGTTCTATGGAGAACTCTACTACATTGTCTGGGGGAAGTTCAGGTAACTTTTTTGGCAATACATCAACATATTCCCTCTTGATGGGAATTTCTGTTAGATTGATACTTTCCTTTGACTCAGCCATTTGAGCGAGGTATGCCCCTTCACAAGGAATCAACACCAACACCGTTGAAGGATTCTTCAAAGGAGATTCATGATATTCCTTGAATTTTCCAAAGAGAATGGGAGAATTAATAACATGAAATGATATTTAATTTTCCTGAAATTTATTATTTCATCTATATAATTAGATCCAATCCATTAAAATTATAGCATCAAATTCCACTAAGTGTAGTATCACATGATTTTCTAGAAGAAAAGTTCCACATATGACAACAAAAGAAGATTCGAACACTTGGGTTGTAATGATTTCACCACTTGGGGTTTTTATAGATATATCTATTTCATGGTTTCGGGGATTTGATTCAATAGTGCTAGAAAAATTGTAAAATATAAAAGAACACATATAACTAGATTCAATAAGACTTTTTCTATTCCTGAGTGAATAAGAATATTAACTTTTACGACTTTATTTTATTGATTAGCTTCAAATTTTGGGATGGCATAAGTTTTTACTTTATCCTTTGGCTTTAGTGGCTGATGACGCTGATTACCCTCGTGGGCTTTTGGTTTAGTGAACAATCTAACATAGTACCCTTTCTCCCTAAATTTTTAGTAATGGACCATGGGTTGTTCTCTACATTCATCCACCACATTCTTCGTCCTTCTCTTGTCTTTTTGATACTCTTGATATTGGTGGCCTCCTCTCCCACAGTTGAAGCATTTCCCCATCCCTTTAAGGCAATTACAATGATGCTTCTACCCACATTTTTGACATGTGGGTGGTTGAGTTTTCCTTCCACCTTTCTGATTAGATACTCCAGCATGAAACTATATCCTTGGATTCTTATAACCATAGACTTGGGTCTATTATACAACTCCATCTCCACTTTGAGAGAACATCAAACAACGTCTTCATTATTCCCAAAGTCTCTAATTTCAATAGCCTCTTAAGGTGTGGTTTCAATCCACTAATGAATCTATCAATTTTTCTATCACCGTTGATAACAAATATGGAAGTATACCTTGTAATCCTTGAGATATTAATTTCATAGTTCTTGAAAGATTTTCTATAATTTTGATTTTGATTTATGAATTTATATCCTTCTTTGTATGATGAGTTAGTGGGAAAAACCTTTTACGAAATATTTTCTTAAAGTATTCCAACTCAAACTATTCAATTTCATCTATAAGTTTGGTGCTCCTAATAAAATCCCACTATTAGTTGGCCTCTCCATTTATATGATGAATGGATGGAGTTACCTTTTACATCGTAGAATATCGATGAATAGAAAAGATCTTCTCCATCGAGATGACCCACTACTCTAAAACTAGTGGATTTGAAGATCCACTAAATGCATGTGGTCATTACTGCATAAAACACTCAATAGCTAATTTATCCCTCTTAGGTGAAGGAGGAAATTACATATTATTCAGGTTATTATTCGTAACCTAAGACAACTAGGTAAGTATTTCCATGAAGTGTTTAACTCCACCTCCCAAATCATTGGGGATGTTGTTCAGGAAATCACTTCACTATCCCTCACATGGGTTTTTGTCATGGTTTCTTCCAGTTCACACCATTTTCTAAAATTGAAAAGGATAAAATAAACATAAGTCAACATGTCGCAAATAAATAATTTCTTCATTTTTTCAAATAACAATAAAATAATATCAAATGTGATCCCTATTTTTAGAAAATCTTCATATGTTCTTAAATATAATTAGTCTCATACTAGGTTTTTCACTAATGTTCACTAATCCTAATAACCTAATTAATGAAACCATTCCTTTGATACCAAATATAGAAAACCTTCTTTTATAACATTACTATTACTTCATTTTAATGATAAAAAACATAAAATCATTTACCAAAGAGAATACAATTGTTTAGTTCCTTGAAAAAAATAAGACCAAACATAACTTTTAAAATATAAACATAAAAATTTATTTAATTCTTTTTTCTCTAGGTTCTTATTGTCCCTGGAATTCTCTTTAGTACACCTAGTCACCTGAGGATATTCGTAAAAATGGGGTGAGATAAAATCCTAGTAACATTACAGATAAGAACATGAAAAAACATAACATAGGATGAGAATAATAAAAATCATCAGAACATAGGCATAGAATCATAATAATGAGAGGAAACATTTAAAAAAGACTTGGAATTTGGCGATTCAAGAAAATGTAACATCATGTCTTAGTGGTCAAATACCACAAATTATTTTGAATTAATAATTAATATTGTTAACTCATATCTCACATTACTCATGAGTTTATTAAAATTACCCAATTCATTGGATTTCCCTATAAGTTTTAGAGTATCCATCATATTATAACATTTACATTGCACTATATAATTCTGGGTTCACCTGTCAGATCATAACATTTACATTATCATGCATGACACATTAAACGTATATAAATATTTAATATATAGTAACCCATGGAATGGAATGGGTTTTATTTCATTAATCTTACATTCATATAGTTTGGGTTCCCAAATGAAAGAGGGAATATCATACTTGATATTAGAACCATCAACCTTGAGTAAGAAGTAAAAAGAGTCTTTTTGAAAGAAGAGTTCTCTTATAAATAATTATGTTTGAAATTAAATATAGTTGAAAACATATATATATATATGAAAATTTATGATAATGATAATGAAATTATTTTTTAGGAATAACCATATAGAATATGGAGTGAAAATGGGAAAACCCATAAAAATAAGGATGGATTCGAGAATTCCCCTAACATTGTGTCTCAATGCTTTCATAAAAATAATGTATTATATAATGACATTAGATTCATTAATTAACAATTACAAAAATTTTATACATGAAAATGATTCATTATGGTTTTATTAAGTTTTTATGGTCTTTTGGACGAGTTATAGAGTTTAAATTCATTGTTTAGGAGTGTTCCTTTTCACAGTTCCCATGAACAGTTCACTTGTACACATTAATGGAAGTTCGTCTAGAACTTGGAAAAACATCCAGAACTGATATTAAATGTTATTAATGATCTCCATGGATATTATAGGGTCTTTTAATGAGTAATTTTATATTCCATGTTTATGAATCATTAGTTAAAATTTAATGACAACATTTTGATGTTAATTTGGGCAGTTTAGGGATCACAACAAACATGTTTTGTTTTATCATATAGTATCACGTATAACATTTATTTAAAAAATTAAAAAGGGTTTAAAAAACACATATTAAAATAATGTTTCAATCTTTTATTGATTTTATTTACATCCTTGACGGATATTAAGGAACATGGTAGGGCATCACCCATGATTTAGGTAAATTAACACATCATGAGCAAAGATATCATTTTTATAAATAGAGAGAGAGATATAGAGGAAGGAGTAAAACAAAAAATCATAAATTAACTTGATATAATAATATTATATCAATAATACGAGAGTTATAATGAAATTTGGATAATAATTTTGAGCATAATTGAAAAAAATAAATGACATTTCAATGAAATTTGAAAGAATTAGATGGAGAAAAAATACCTCTTGAATATTTCTTGTTTGATAGCCTCTTTAGGTAAGAGGTTTTGGTATTTCTATGAGACCAAGGTCTTATGAACATGGGTTAGTATCATGGGAAGATATTTGAGTAGAATATCTAGTAGTATAAACCATGATACATGTGATGAAATGTGGTTCTGAGGGGTGGTATTTATAGTGGAGGTGAGAGGGGTTCTCTCAATATTATATTCATAAATTTATTATTTCTCCACACGAGAAATAATTGTTAGGATTTTTGTGACTAAAAATATTAATTAGTGCATTTATGTTTTCAAAAAGGTCCATTTACATAATCCTTTAATAAATCATGATGCAAAAATCCATTTATTTTGCAGATTTTGTAAAATTTCTAGTTTTACTATTCAAAAAATTCAAGTATTTTAGAAAAAATCCAAAAAATAAACCGCAAACATTTTTGAACATATATAATTAATAAATGAGATAAATTTCATGAAAATAATATTCTATATATGATCAATTTAATTTTTAATTAAAATAATTATTTAATTAAAATTCAAATTTTAAGCTTAAAATCTATTTTTCTAACACATTGAAAAATTAAATAAGGTCTATAAAATTATCATATAGTCGTAAAACATATAAATAATATTTTATGAATTAATTTTATTAAAATAAATTTCATTTTAAATTATAAATTAATAATTAAATATTAATGACTTACAAAAATACCAGCACAATGATTTAATTATTTCATATTGTCACTTAAAAGATGGATACATTTTTATATACTATTATTGATAAGGTTCCAATCCACTTTGATGATTTACTATTCATAAAGATCATATTACAATTCACATGTTTATCATTACCATTCATAAGGGTATGTTACTATATACCAAAAAATATGTTTGTCCTATCAGACTCAAAACATCATACATATCGCAATCTTGTATGTTGGATTTTTAAATTCAAATCATAGAAGTGGAAAATTTATGTTTAACAGTCAAATAATAGTTAATTTAATCTTTATGTAGAATTGTGTTTCCTAATGTTATTTAATATGATTATTATATTACTACAATAAGGGAGAAATTTATTTGATAAATGTTTAGCTCATTACACCTGCACACTGTTACATTTCCATTACACATGCTAGATGTTATAGACACTGTTGGTGGTGGACTACTGAGATTTATCTCACACCCATTTTTGAGCACCATTGGTACTCATTACTGATTACATATATCGATGTGATTATAAAGGGATGCATAATTCTTCCGACACTTGATTGTTTTCTTTACTTTGATGGAGATGCCGGTAGATGACCGAGTTGTAGCTTGTGATTCTTCTGATAGTTTATGTATTTCCTTATTTTGACATTTGGTTTCGCATGTATTCCTGATAATTTTTATCCCTATTTTCCATATTTCTAATGAAATTAAATATATAATCATCATATATTGTAAGTTATTAAAATTGTTTTAGTTTTGATTGATTTTTCTCCTTCCACTTTTCATTATTTTTACTAAATTTTCATCAGATATTTATTTTTTTATTTATCCACTATGATACACTCAAGTAATGAGTTTATTGTCTCCCCATGTACACACGAAAGCCCTTGATTTTAGTCGGAAGCCTCTAGAATTGAGGGAGATGTGCTTGTGGCCATGTGGTCCACTAGGACTGAGGAGCTTCTTAAATGGAATCAGGCCTAATATTTGACAAAGGGTTAAAAAGAAATGTACATAAATATAACATGAAATTAAGTGTATGAGAACATGAATCTAAAATTTTAAAACCATAACATATATATAAATGATCATAATATTAATTCATGGAATTAATATTTTTAGTTCATACGTCATGAATCATACTGGAATAATAGAACCTATACAACGGTAGTATAACATTGGCATAATATGTATATTTTTTGAATACACACTTCCATAGAAAATCATTTCCATATTAGTCATGAATTGTTTAATATTCTATTATATTAGAATGTGTTTTCTCCCCAAACGATCATAATAGTAATGGTTTAATCCCAAGACTATCATAGTAGACAAGGTGCCTGGCTGAACAAGGTTCACTCCCCATTCTTGTCCTATCTTTCTTAGGAGATATAAATCTTTACCCAATTCATTTGAGGGAGATATAGATCCCAATGACCCTATAATGAAAATCATTTTTTTATGTTCCACATGATCATAATGAGTTATTTATATCATAACCCATGAAATGAAATGGGTTTTATAAACATTTCATTATATTATTATATAAGGAAAAAAAGACAAGTTTCATAATCATATCGTCATTTTATCATAGGATAACCCATGAAAAGAAATATATTTCATAATAATTTCCTCATGGATTAACCAATGTAATAATTATGGGTTTTTTGATCATGATTCCAACATAAACATAAATTATATAGATAAATAATATTAAATTTATCCTTATAACCTACCCCTATTAAGGTATAGATAACATCAAATGATGTCATATTATCTGGAAAATGATTTGGAAAGTGCACATGGACAATTTTTAAATGAATATAAATTTTCTTTGAAAATAAAATTTTAAAAATAAAAATTCATTAAATATTTCAAACTTCTTTTCTTTTAAAACAAACATGAAAACTTATAAATGAATAATTAGAAATCATTTAAAATATTTCATGAGGAAAATATAACTTAAATTTTCAATTTTTTTATAACAAAATATTATTTGAAAATATTTTTCTTTGAAAATGAAATTTAAAAATTTATGATGAATCGTAAATTAAATTATTGGCTATGATTATGGGTAGTTTAATTCATGTCATACAAGTTAAATAAATTATTTCGTTCACATTTGTTTTTAAAAAATGTGTGGTTTTTAAAAAAATGATGATATCTTTCAATGTTTTCAATAAAAAATTGAAATATGGTTAAAAGTTTCGTTTACAAATAATATTATAGTAATATAATAGTTTTGAGTTTTTTTTGAAAATATGGTTTTAGAAGAAAATGGATTTCCCATCAAATACTGAAATAATATCATATTTTATTAAAATCATTTAAATAACTATTTTTAGTACCAAATATTTAAAAAATGGTACCATTTGCTAAAATCAAAATGAATAACCAGAGTAGATGAAAATCCCTGAGTTTCTTGAGATATGGTTCTTTGATTTTATCCATTGAAGTATAATCATAGAAATCTTGATAGAAGATGAGATTGTAATATAAAATATTTACCACTTTAGTAACATTGAATCATAAGACCCACAAATGAAAAACATAAAATGAAATAATAAATATGATGAGAATAAATAAATTAATGTCATTTCATGTCGAAGGGGTTGTATATAAACCTCATAAAAGGATATAGGTACATAATATAACATTTGCCTGAATGAAAGAAAATTATAAAACAAATCCCTTATGAATTTTTTAAATTTTGAATAGTAAATCCCATTAAAGAGATATCTTAAAATAGAGATATAAAACCCCAAAAATTTCAGGGATATTAAACCTAGAATACATTAATGGTAATTATATACATAACATAAATGAAGATGGTAATGAAAATTACATAATGTCCCATAAATTGACGAGATACTTGGAATCCATTATTATAAGTCTCAGCTACCATTGTTCTCTTTATAACCTCATTTATAGTAAATATAAGAATATTATGCATAAGTTAATGAAAATTTAATAAATATTTCATATAATATATGATTCACGTAGGTCCTTTTTTACCTATTTGTTAACAATTCGATCTTAATGTCTCATTTTCTATAATAACAACATTATTTTTTATATATTATTTGGTTCATTATTTTTGGTTATCTTCCATTAATAATGGTTACAACATATCAATAATAATAATAATTAAATAATTACTATATTTAAATATCAATTATAATTATACGATTAATCTGGAAATAATGTTTTTAGATATGAATTATTTTACAATCTTAGGGATGGTAGGTCATACGTACGCGTGAGTAAAACTTACATTTTTAAAAAATAATTAGGGAAAAGATGTAAATTTTGTATATTATCATTATAGAAATAAAATAATATCAGAAATACAATATTATTACTTAAAATGTATTTATACATATCATCCATGTGGTGTTGTGACGAAAAAGGAGTCACATCGTTCCGTGATGGTGATAGTCAACACATACAAGAATGACATTATCATATTTTAGTGATTGTAAATGTATGAAATGAAATTATATATTTTCTTTTAAGAATAATAAATATTTTTTTAATATCATTATTATTTCATGAATATCAAATTTATTTATATTAATTACTTTCCATGAAAAATGTTAGCAAAAGTAAGTCACATTGCTTGGAAAAGAGGTAAACAGCCGTAAAAACGAGTGACATTATCATATCTCCTATGATATAGAAAGAAAATGTTATATTTGACATAAAGAATACAAAGGTATAATTTTTTTAAATATGAAATATATTTTATATCCATCATTATACCAAATTTTTAGTATTTGTAATGAAAAAATGTGTGACGTTGATTCACGACTAGGTAGTCCACTGTAAACATGAACTATGATTTCAAAACCCGTTTGACTGATGGGGAGATGGGAAAAGGTTATTCCATTAAAATATTAGATTATATGTATATTTGAGATTATTAGGTTATTATATTATCTTGTTATAAAAATAATAATTTATGGGTTTTCGGATGAAATAAAATGAAAATTCTTGTTGATGAACCTTGCTTCTTGTTTGGATATCCTCCTTTGGTTTGCACCAAATTCCATCATAGGTTGGATTGATGCTCATATTTTGGCTTCCAGGAAGATATGGGTATGATTGGAAGTAAATTTTTCTGGTATTTTCTAATACAATGGGGTTTGAAGGTGTGGAGATAAGATTAGAAGTTGTGTTTTTTTATAAATGAGAGAGATGACACAATTGGAATTTTTGAAAAGAATAGGGCAGTCTAATGTTTTTGACATTCCACAAGGTTAAAATATAGATATTGAAAACAAAAAATAGGTAAAATTGTAATAATATTTCTATAAAATTCTTTTTATACAAGTGGTAAGACGTTTTAACCCTTATCTTTTGAGTTTACCCCTGATAAACTAAATTTTACCTTAACAGCGGTAAATTTTTTTCCCAATTTATACTATTAATTTTGGTAAAAAAAATATTTAAAATGTTATATAATATAAATTATTATCATTATAAATATGAAATACATTTTTCCAAAACCATTCACATAATTAGAATAATTTAATTTTATATTAATCACCCGGACATGATGAGAAATCAAAGTTTTAAAGAGAAAATGTTCAAAAGATTACAAGGATTTTATATATAATTTCAATATGTACTTAATTAAAATGACAAAAATGTGATTATTATATATATAACTGGAATAATATTACTTTAAACCAATTTTAAATATAATTTAACTTTATTAATAATTTAAATGAAAAGGCAGATTTCAATTGAAATTCAATATTTTTCACTATTCATCAAATAATTAGGAATTTTAAAAAATTTTCAAAAAATCATCCAAATATAATTTTAAAATACTGATTTAAAAAATAAAATTTATTTTTTTTACATAATTTTATAAAATTTAAATAAAGAAAATTAAAAAATAGGTATATGCGATGAAAACTATTTTTTCGAGAAGTGTGTTTTTTCCACTACAAGATGATTTTTTATTAACCCTACATATACTAATAAACATTTTATTAAATTAAACAATAAATTATTTATATATAAGAAATAAATTTAATTTTAAACATTACTCATTAGGTATTATTTAACTTAATTAAAATGGAAAAACATTATTCACTTGAAAATAGTTCTCTGAAAATAACCCTTTTTATAAAAAAAAAACATATATTAAAATCTGATATAATAATGATTAATAAGTAGTTAATTGGATTAAATATAAATAAATTACACTTTGGTTACTTTAAAAACATAATTACATAGATCTTTTAAAGGAAATGATTGTTTTATAATAGTAGGTATTTTTCCATATTCACAAAGAAAAAAATAATTTTTTTCTATAAATTATAAAATTTTTACTATATGTTATGTATGAAATTTTGATGTAAAAAATAAAGTTTAGATTTTAAATTTTTTAAGAATCCCTATAAATTAATTGTCATATTTTGTCTTAATATTTAATACAAATTATTTTTTATGAAAACAATTTATTTATGAATATAATAACTTTTAAAAAAATAGATTGATTATATACTATGATTTCATACAAAGATTTATATATATTAATACATGTATATTTAAAAAATTAGTAAACACTATTCATACATACTTATTTAATTAATAGATCTCAATGGACATATTTAATATAATATTATTTCATGGTTTGAAAAATCTCATTGTCACTTGTCATCCATGCTATAAAAGGGATTCTTTATTTTATGTTATACAAGTTAAAAAATTATTTTTCATATAAAAAATATATCTAAAAATATAAAATGAATTGAAATGAATATTACACTAATTAATCGGATGTTAAAATGACTTACCATCCATATAAATTTGGTCAGACCAAATGAGTTATACTAATTCTATAGGACATGATTCATGCTTGTGTCCTTCACAATAAAGGAGTATGAGATTTCCATTTTGGACAAGTGGAGTTCTCATATAAAAATAGTTTCTTGTATTCTATTAATATAGTTCCCTTTAAGGCCCTGTATGTTTTCCTTGTAAATCTCCACTCTTTTTGTTGAAAATTGGGGAAAGTGACGATGGAAATGATTTATTTTTTTAGAGGTTGGTTATGGAACAAAGTGGTTATAAATATTATACAGATTTTCTGTAATGACTAGGTCATAAAACAGATTATCATTACATCAATTTTTATGAATACAAAAAACATAATAGAAACAAATTCCAAAATAACATACAATTCCACTTCCATTGAAATTATGGAAACATAAACACTGTTATATAAGTGTGCTACATTACATATTGATAGTTTCTTCTTGATAGGAACACTTCTTAGAAAAATCATAATCTGTACATTTTTTATAACATAGGGAATGAAACATAAAAATGGGTGATCTCTGATGCTTAGTAATGGAAAAAAGGGGTTTACAAGCATAAACAATAGCATATAAGTATAAAAATGTGATCAAAATGTTTGGAGGTCATACCCTACTTATCAATGATCATAAACAAGTATGATAAAATAGACCAGAACAATACCTAATACTTGAGTGATAAGTAAATATAGAACAAAATCATTTAAAGTATAAAATAAGAATATAATATTGAATTGTGGAAAACACATAAGAAAATAATATGATTTCTGTAGTGGCCAAGGAATCACTACCAAGACCATCGTAATAGTATCTTTCCAGCCACTATACTATCTTGGTAGTAATGTTTAACTCCCATTAATATCTTAGTAGAAAGAGTTAACTAAACATTCCATATTGGTATTCATGGTTCACTCAATGAAATTTTAGAACTTCATGTTCACTCCCAAGACCTACTTATTCTGTCCTAGGAGATATAAATCATTTCCCAATGCATTGGAGGGTGATATAGCTCCCAAACATCTCTAAATGAATTCATACATACATTTTCCACAAAATAATAGACAACCATGTCATAACCCATGGAATGAAATGGATATCATAAACATGTAATGTTATTATAACCTCTAGAAAAGGTACATGTTTTATAATCATATCATTAAAAACATAACCTATGAAAGATAAATGAAGATCATAAACATATTCCCTCTGAAATAAAATCTATTTTTATTATGACCATGAAATAAATCATAAACTATTCAATGAGAGAATATTAATGGAATATTTATATCATTTTGATGAAATTATTGAGTAATGTAAATGGATGTTATCCTAGATGGTATTTAATTGTAATGATATTTTTAGAAAAATTATTTAGGAAATTTCCTCATTCCTTGAAAATTGATTTTTATAACCTAAAACCTTTAGAAAAATCTTCCATTGAATTTAAAATTTTAAAAATATAATGGATTCTTGAAAAAAAATTTAAAACCTTTTTCCAGGGAACTTATAATGAAGCTTGAAAACCCTCTCAAAAACTGTTTTCCTTGAAAACATACAAAAGAATCGTAAAACAATTTGAAAAATAAATGCAATTTAATAATTAAAATATAATTTAAATTTAAATATCCATGAAATTTAATAATAATAATCCTGAAATACATTCATGAGTATTATATACACCACATAAAAGAAATGAGTGGTAAACCCGACCTGTATCTCAAAGATAGAAAAAGCGTGATGAAATTCCCTTAAATTTCATCTTGACTCTCATCATAATCATACAAAATAAATGTTTAATATGTATAAATTTATTATATATCTATCAAAAAACCTTATTCTTATATCTAATATCATATATGGTTTTAATATGAAATTATATTACCTGCTTATTAACAATTATATGTTAAGGTTTCACATCCGGTAATATTTTATTTGTATTTCACACGTGCCTTAATTTTTTATATCTTTAGTCCATATACATATATCAGGATTTATATAATATAAATAGTGATATAAATATCATTTAAATTATGTATATTTTTTTTATAATAATATATATGACATAAAAGTCTGAATTGGAATACACCGTTCATGGAGATGGGAGGTCATACATACGTATGAACATTGTTTCTATGTTATTGACGTATTGGAAGAATGAGAGTAAATGAAATATAAGTATATATATAATTATTAAATTAGTACTATTATATCATATATATAATATAATTTTACTATGGAATCCTTAATACATTCCATGTAATTTGTGAACGAATCACATCGCTTTGAGGGGGCGGTAGACCTCATCTCCTCAAAAAACATTATCATATTTACAAAATATGGTAATTTTAATAATATGTGTTGTAAATTTATTATGTAGAAATAAATAAATAATATATATCTCAAATATTTCACAAAAATAGAGTGTCCAACTTAATTTCCAGCATTTGAGGCGATAATGGAAGAATGAATAATCATCTTTTTGTGAGGCTGTAGTTCACCGTACACATAAATAAGATGTTCATAAACCATTAGATTAAAGTGTTATCATGTGTAGGTTAGACTCATAGAATAAAAAAATATTATAATATTTTGGATACTGGTTTTTTTATTAGAATGGAGTAGGGAGATTGGTGGTGATAGAGAATTAAATTAAGATAAAGGAGTTTGTGGGAGGACGTTACCTCTTTATTTGGAAACTCCCTTTTATTTTTACCATAGGACATCCATGGATTGATTTCATGACAAATATAGGATTCAAGGGGGAATTGAGGGATATTTTAGGTATATTTTTCAATGTTTCGGAGAACATAAGTGGCTTTAGAGGTGTGAGGAAGTGGAAGGAGAGGAGGTCTTTTATAGTGGAGGAGTGGCAGTATTGTAATATTTTGGAAAAATAGAAATTGCACCCACATTTTGTTTCTTTATTGTGGATCTAATAATTTTAAAGAAGTATAAAAATGGGGGATAAGGTCTATATTAATATATAAAATGGATTTTTGGAAAGTATAAAAATCATTTTGTGCCTTAAGGTTATGGTCTAGTATCTTATTCAGGTGAACTTAACCTTTACCGTTGTAATTAATTTTAATTATTCTCACAACATTTTTGGTGAAAAAATGTTACTTTTTTTAAAATTATAAATTAATCATATTAAAAATATGGAATCCATTTTTACATGTTAAAGTTACATAATAAGAAGAATTTAATTTAAATATAATTCCAAAAATGGGACTATAATGCCAGTTTTTAATGTAAAAGGATTCAAATGTTTTCTATGTTTTTGAGCCATTTTCAAAATGAAACTTTTTCTGATGATAAAAATTGGATTGATTAATTAAAATTTAATATAATCAGACTTTAAATATAACTTAAAATATAATTTTTCTTTATAAATAAATTATATGAAAACATAGTTTGGATTTAAATTTTAATATTTTTCACTATTCATTAAAAATTGATACTTCACAGAAAAATACAAAAAAATCTCTCCAACCTAATTTTTTATTTTTTATTTAAGAAATGATGTTTATTTTGACATATAAAATATATAAAAGTTCCATAATTTATATTTAATGTAGGTTCTCAATCAAAATTCAGTAACAGTTCTATAATGAAAATGTAGATTTTTGTGTGTAAAAATGGGTTTGTTCTTATATTATATATTTCATATATATTGAATGAATATAGAAATTATATGAATAAACATTTAATATATATATATATATATATTACATTAATATAACTCACTAAATATAATTAATTTAATTTACTCATATAAAATAACCTTATGAGCATAAAAATAGTTTTATATAAAAATAAACCCCTTATATTCAACTGGCTCATTATATCTAATGAATTCAATTTAAATTTCGGTAATACTTAAGTTTTCATAAGATTGAAATTAACATTCATATAATCTAACATAATGGATAGGTTATGTCTTAATATATAATATTTTAACAGCATCTTTTTGTTTGTTAAAACTCGGTGTTGTGTGTCATGAATTCCAAGTTGTTGCTGTGTGAAAGGAATGTTTTACTTTATGGATTGAAAAACGTCAATGAAAATTAATTCATTAAAAAAAGGGATCATAAAAACTCAGGGTGTTAAATTACACCCCTTTATAATGATTTTTTCCCTCTAAATTATTTATTATGGCATAAAAAAATGAGGATACATTTACATCATCATACCCTAAAATTCCAACATATCTTCATCTAACTGGTGTTTCCTCTAAAAAACATTGACTAGGTGTGTGGTCTTGCTTTGTAGAATATTTTTATTATGATCTAGAATTTCATCTAGTTTCTCCTCAAAATAAAGATAATGCTTCAATGGTTCGACCTATGATTTTAGTACATATGAAGGGTTAGATATGTACTTCCCCATGAGATATACATGGAACAAATATTTCACACGAGGGAGATTTAGAGGAATGTACAAGCGATAGGCTACCATTCATATATTTTCATGAATATCAAAGGGATAGAGTCCCACTAGACTCACTCTATGTGGGAACTATCCCAGGCTCAAGTCCGACCAGACCCAGATTCTATGCATATTATGCACAAGGTGATTCAAAGCCATCTATCTAGCTGGGGAATGTGCGACATGCTCTAGGGTCTGGAAGGCCCCCAGTGGGAGTTTAGTTTTAACCTTGCACATGTTTTCAGGGCACATGAGCCTCATCCCATTTGGTGCGGACTCAACAAGTGAATCCAAGAGACCTGAGATAAAATTCTGGTAGAGATATATTTTCAGGTTATTGGAGCAGTACTGTAGCATGCACTATTCGGTACTGTAGCAACTGGAACTATTCATCCATCTGGGCCTCTAGGCCACTGGTTTGGTTCTCGGGTCCAACACGTCTTTCGAGCTACCCAATGCCTTTAGGCAAGTTGTTTCTCAAGGACTTCAAGCCACCTTATGGCCTTAGGGACACCCCAAGGTCTTCGAGCCTCAAGATGAAGATGTAGAAGGCATACTAAAAGGGAAAAGACATCATATGAGGCTTAGGGTATGCACTTTCACTAGAGAAGAGCTTAACATTATTTTAAAAATGTTAGGGTATGACATTACCATCGGTACCAGACTAGTGCAGAATTGTATACGACAACTAGACGACCAACCCTGTGAAGGTGGAGTGTTTATATCATGACATTTTCTCAAGAGGAGCACTTCCAAGTGGTATTTTTTGGGTGATTCCCCCTAATACCTACAGGTCATGTAATTTTCTCTAAGCCTTCTGGCCTTGTAAGGGTTCCACCTCACCGCTTGAATGGTGGATGATAAAAAATAATAGAAAATTAAGGCCTTCAGGCCATTCTGATCGAATGGGTTAGATATACCTGGGGATTAGTTTCTAGTTCTTCTTGAATCACATATCCTTATACCATAGAAGGAATCATGGAGACACATCTTCACAAACCACAAATTATTGATTATTCTGATAGTTATCAACATAAATTTTCTTCTGACATTGATCTGCCATGATATACAACAAAATTCAAATAAAATTATCAGATATTTTGTTAGTGATATTAGGTCCCAATATCTTTCTTTATCCAATATCATTCTAAGATGTTGGAGATCTACATTTATTCACATAGAGGGAATCATAAGTTTCCATATGAATACTTGAGTTAATGATATTATTGTATGAAAACTCAAATAGAGGAAGGTTTTGGTCCCAAACACATTTGGAATCTAACAGAAAGATTAGAACATACGTTTTTATTTTTCATTCATAGTGAAAAAATTACTGATTATATTAATGAGTGTTGAAACGAAATTTTTCAACATGTAGTTAATAAAGGCATTACCAGAATTTTGATGTGATCCTTGGATCTCGATCAGATACAATTTAATGTGGTTGTCCATATAGCCTTACCACTTCCTTAATGTATATCCTTTCAAGCAGTTGCAATGTTAAATCTTCTCTGATTGTAATGAAGTGTGTTTACATGGTATGGTGATCGACTGCCACCAACATTAAATTAAATAATTTAGAGGTTTAGGGTAGTGTAATGAAAAAATCCATAGTGTTGTTATCACATTTCAATTATGGTATGGGTAATGGATGGACCATCAATTTAAACTTTTATCATTCATCCTTTACTTTCTGGAATACCAAGAAATGAGATACAAACTCTGTGATATATCTCTTAATCCCATCCCACAAAAAATATTCATTCCTATCCATATACATATTTATACTTATAGGATGAATAGAGAATGAAGAACAATGATCTCCCACTAATAACCCGCTCTTTAAATATGGTATGGAAGGAAAACATAAACGATTATTAAACCTTATCATTCCATCTTGGTCATGGTTAAACCAAGGATCATTTAAAACTTTCTTTTTCATCTCTACATCTTCTTTCCAATCCCTTGTAATCATCACATGGATATAGGGTTATAAATTAATTTGAGAAAGATAATATTTTCCCCCTTCATCAAGGATTTATAGATACATCTTTTTCAATTATAGAAATATTGGATATTTTGTGATCCTCATCATGGATAAGATATCACGGTCCTTTTGACTTAATGAATCAATCACCTTTTTCTATTTCCTAGGGTGGTAATATTTTGAGCCTTCTTAATACTTTATCAACTCTAACCATCTTTGCTAAATCATGTTCAACTCCTTCTGTGTGAATATATATTTCAGACTTTTATGATCATTATATATATTACACCATTCTCTATAAATATTATTCCTCAATAACTTTAATGAAAAAAATACCCCTACTAACTCTAAATCATTCGTTGGGTAATTTTGCTCATGAATATTAAGTTGTCATGACACATATGATTAAACCATGTTTTTATGAATAATAAAAAATCCCAAATCCTTCTTTGATTCATCAATATAAATTAAAAATACATCCCCACTATAGGGTAATGTAATCACAGTGCGCTGACCAATATTTTCTTCACGTCTGTGAAAATTTCCTCACATTAATCTTCCCAAAAAAACATGACACTTTTCGGAGTTAACATGGCCAGTGAATTAGATAGTCGTGAAATGTTTTCTCAAACCATTGATAATATACTTTTATGAAAATAAATCAAAAGATCTATGTCAATGTGGTTAGTCTAGGCCAGTATTTAACAGCCTCTGTCTTTGTAAAATCTAGTGCTATACCATATCTTGAGATTTCATGACCCATAAATTAATCCATTTGTAGCCAAAATTTACACATTCTAAATTATTCATATATTTTCTCCTTAAATAATTTTGTTTGTTCAATTATCATGTCATCTTCATGATATTCCTTTCTCTTTTAATAGAGAATAATATCATCTATAAGACTACCAGAAATGGATCAAGGTAATCTACAAATACACCATTCATCTAATCCATAAAGATAATAGGGGAATTATTCAGAACAAAAGGCATTACAATATAGTCATAGTGTCTATACCTTTTAAGGAAAGCGATCTTGGGTATATCATCATTATAGACCCTAAATTATTGAATTTAGGAATGAAGTTCAATCAAGGAAAAGTATTAAAATCCACACAATTGATCAAAAAAGACATAAATATGGGGAAGATGATACTTTTTTTGATTTTTATCTTATTCCACTTCTGATAATCAATGTAGTGGCAAATTGATCTATATTTATTTTTCAAAAAAGTAATATTGCACCCCAATGTGAGAAATATGTTTGAATTAATCCATTTTCAATGTTTTCTTCAAGTTTATTTTTTAATTACTACAACTCAATAGGGTACATTCTATTGGGAGTCATAGAAATTGGTGTCAAACCATGTATGGTGTCCATTGAGAACTCAACATCACATTTTGGAGGAATGATAAGAAACTCTTCCTGAAAGACATCCAAAAATTCACAAACTATGGAAATATCAACAATGCCACCTTTCTCCCCATCCATTTGAGATAATTTGCCCTTCTGAATGGGAATTAAGACCCATACAGTAGATGTAACATCCATAGGATGTTCCCACTTGTAGTCACATTGTTGGAGGATCATAAGAGGTTATGAAATATAACATCCCTATATAAATAATTGATGTGATCTTTATGTAGAGAAATCTAATCCATGCCTAAGATTATATAAAATTCAACAAAAGGAAGAATGAAAAGATTTATTAGAAGAAAATTACCAAAACTTTCTAGGATAGAGGAATCATAGACTTGAGATGAAATTGTCATACCATTAGGGGTTTACACTTCTAATTCCATAACTAATCATTTTGGAGGAATATTAACTCCATTAATAAATTATTTAGATATTAAATCATTTGTATATATAGCATCAGATAAGATTTTGAAAGTTATGGAGTAGATGGTAAGTGTACCTTTTACCAAATTATCCTCACACCCCTCATTGGAAATAACGATTGCATGAGATTTTCCATTGTACCACATCATAAGAGGTTACTGACATCGATCATCATCAACATCCCTTGGGTTTTGGAACTGGTTATACTAACTCTTATTCCCCTTACTCTTGTATCATTGGTGCGTGGGAGGTCCATTCTTTGCTAGTTTTTCTCCATTAACAGTATTATATAACTTTATCCCATCACATCAGTAATGAAATTCTTGAAGGAAATCCTTTCCACACATAAGACATTTATTAGACCACATGATTTCAAAGAGAATAATTTTTTCATAGCTATGAGAATATATTATTTCCAACTCCCTTATGAGACTTTTATATAATCCACTATAGAATCTATGAACTTTACCTTCGGGTTGGATGATAATTACTAAAGCGTAACAACCATGACTCGAGAAATAAGCCTCATAGTTACTGAAAAATTCATCATACTTTTGCTTCAAATCAAGGAACTCTTTCTTCCTATTTATATAACGAATTAGAGGAAGTTAATAATTGAAAAATATTTTTTTAACCTCATCCCAATCCATGGATTCAATTTCATATTCATACGTAATGTTCTTAATTAGAGTACGCCATTTGTCCATATTGCCTTCTAGCTGATAAACAGGTGGAATGAAATTCTCAATCTCTAAACACTAGAGAATGGATTAAATAATTTTAGAAGTACTAATCTAGTTTTTAGAAACAAATGGATTTGAAGAGCATCAGGATGAATGTGGATGTTACCCCATCAAAGACTTTGGAGAATGTTTTTAACTCCTTTCCTCATTTGGAAGTCCAATATTAATCATAGTTTAAGAAATATGTGTGATCATAGAAAAATAGTTTTTCATACTAGATCCCATAGAAATCTATTTCTTAGGAGGAAAATCATTACATTTTCTAATGCAATCACATTTAATGGGGTTCTTTCAAGTTTTGTCCTATGAGTAAAACCAAAATCATAGGGTAATAAATAGATATCATAATGAGGAACCACATAATCATGAAAAGTCACATTTATGATGTCTAAGTTATGAAAAATTCTTTAATCTAAGAAACCAAAGGTTTATCCATGGTTATTAACAGTTATATTTTAATAAATTACATCATAATGGTTCATGATTATTTTGTGAATTTTCAAAGCATATCTCTCAGGAGTATCAAAACATGTGTGCAACAAAGCCTTTTATCATGTTCCATATTACCCCAAGTTAGGCCCATGATATATTGTCAGAGTTGTTACCTCTAGTTACATATGCATGGAATCCACATACACATGTAGTATCCTGATATGGATTTATTTATATGAAACCACTTACTGTATCCATTACCAAAATTCCAAGACAATTTCATATATTTTTCCTTATAATTATACTTATACGTAGACATTTCCCCAGATTTATGACTAAGGTTTTCTCATTATATTTCAAATGGTTTACTAAATGTTCACTCTAATAATAAAAATAATGAACTACTCTTGAAATACATTAACATTAAATCAAATTTACAGAATACATAGAAAACAATATAGATAGATTCCCAATGGCTGTACTAGTCTAGTGCTTTTGGAAACATGGAATCAAGAACACTCGTGTATATAAACAATTCATTGTCTCCCACTAAGTTACTATTAACTGAATCCATTAAAAGGCACCTCATAATTAATACATATATTCACAACCTAGGGTTGTAAAATAAAAAGTGGTGAGATCATATGATCAATAAGGATAGACAAGAGAGACATATATGCACTAACATGAGCATAGGAGAATGAGAACATGATCAAAATTTTTGAATATCATACCATACATACAAAAGATCATAAACTTGAATAATGGAATAATGATTGACTATTAATAAGACATGAATCATAAGTATTTTTTGAATATAAACCATGAATTAAAAAAACAGGAATAAAACATAGAATTATGGAAAGCACATAATCATATAAGAAGGTTTACATAGTATCCAATGGACCATTGTCAAAACTATCTTAGTAGCATGGGTTCAGTCTCCATACATTCTTGGTATCCATGTTTCACTCCAAAGGATGCATTATTAGAATCTGTTCACTCCTCCTACCATCTTCGTAGTCATGGTTCACCCCATGGACATCTTAGTATTCATGGTTCACACCCAAGACCATCTTAGTCTTTCTCGTGAGATATATATCATTAACCAATGCATTAGAGGGAGAGATAGTTCCCACCAATTTCATAATGAAATCATACATGCATATTCCAAATAATAATAAACAATTATATCAGAACACATGAAATTAAATGGTTATCAAAAACATGGTAATCAAATCATAAAATGATAAAAACTGTACATGATTCACTAAAATTTCATCAAAAACATAAGCTGTTAAAGAAAAAAGGATTTCTTAATCATATAACCTATAAAAGAGAAAATTGTTTTATAAATACCACGACATCCTAAATAAATAATTTATAGAAAAATATGAATGAAACCTTTAGATGATTTCAAAGAAATATATGATTAATATCAAATAATGTTATCTGAGAAGGGAAATAATATAAATGATATTTTAAAAACATTTATTGATTAAAATATCCTTAATCTTTGGAAAAATATTTCTAAAACCTAATTTTTTTTAAAATATTTTAATTGAAACTAAAATTTAATGAATATATTGGTTATTTGAAATCATTTTGAAAACTACTAAATGTGAATCTTATAATGATTCATGAAAACGTTTTCAAAACCATTTTCCATGAAAATTTACAAATTATTCTTAATAAAATTTGAAACAAGAACCCTATTAGTGGAAAAAATACAATGGATATGTAAATAACTATAAAATTGAATAAAAGGAAACATATAATACATTCATGAGCAGTATATACAACACAAAAAAGAAAATAGTCCTGAACATGGCATGTATCTCACTAATATAAAAAAATGAGATGAAATTATCTTATATTGTATCTTGACTCTCATAAAATTTATAGAAAATTACTCTATAATAAATATAATTTTTCTAAAAATCTATTAGTGAATAATATTCTGATATCTAATATCATATATTTTTTTATTATGACTTTATATTACCTGCTTATTAAAAAACCTATGGTAAGGTTTCTCCTCGGGTAATATTTGATTTGATTGTGACATGTGTCTTAATTTTTTATATTTTTTATACTTATAATTATATCATGATTTAGATAATGTAAATACTGATATAAATATTATTAATATTGAGTATATTCGTACTATAATAATATATAGGATATAGAAGTATGAAATAAAATACACCATTTATTAAGACTGTAGGCCATACATATGCATGAACATTATTTCTGATTTATTTTCATATTGGAAGAAAGAGAGTAAATGAAATATAATTATATATATAAATATATAAAATAATTCTGGTAACATAATTATATCATATACATCATATAAGTTCACTATGAACATCCTTAATACATTCCATGTAGTGTGTTAATGAATCGCATCGCTTTGAGAGGGCAGTAGTCCACACTTTTTGAAACAAAATTATCATATTTACAAGAGATGGAAGGTATACTGATATGTGTTATAAAAAGATTATATAATCTAAAGTACATTATAAATATCATAAAAAATTAAAAAAATAGAGTTTCAAACATAATCTCTCCCATGATAGGTGATAAGGTAAGAACGAACTATCATTGTTTGGTGAGGCGATAGATCTCTGTACACGTAAATAGTATTTTCATTACCCATTAGATGTAAGTATGTGTATGTGTAGGTATTAATCTAATAATAACAAAATATCAGTATATTTAGGATAATATTTTTCTTTTATTTTATGGAATGGGGATAGTTTATGGGATGAAGAATTAGAATAAAATAAAATATCCTCAGGGAGGATGTTACCTATTCTTTGGGTAACTCCTTTTGGTTTTCACCAAAGGACTTACTTGGATTTATTTTATACCAAGGTGAGGGTTCCATAAATAAGTGAGTGATTTTTGGGATTTATTTTGGTAGATATTTTTAGATCTTAGGTCACATGAGAGGTATGAGAAGTAAAAGGATAGGAGGCCGTTTATAGTGGAGGAGGAGTGACACTCATGTAATGTTTTGGAAAACGTGAAACCTGACCAACATGTTTTTATTGAACGTAGATCCAATTATGGTACAAATATGATACATTGGAGGACAGGGTATATATATGGCCATAAAATGGATTTTGAAAAATTTTATAGGTAATTATGGTTCTGAAGGTTGTGGTTTAGTCCCTTATGAAACATAATTTAACCTTAATCGATCTAGTTAATTTTAATTACATTCTACAATATTTTTGGTAATTTTATTTGAAATTATTAGAAATTAGAAATTATTATAATTCCAAATATTGAATCCAATTTTTTCAAATTACAAAAACATAAGTGGAAGAAATTAATTTAAATATAATCTCTCAAATGAGACAATAATGCAAGGTTTTAAAATAAAAATGTTCAAAAGATTGATTTGTTTTTATTGTCAATTTAAAAGTGAAATTGATTATAATAACCTAAATTGGATTTAATGATAAAAAATTAAACTAATTAAACTATAAAAAAATATTAAAATATAATTTCACTATATAAATAAATTATATGGGAAATCTGTTTTGAGTTTAATTTTAGTATTTTTCAGTATTCAATAAAAAATAAAAAATCATAGAAAAATACAAAAGAATATATCCCACCCTAATTTTTATATTTAGATTTAAATAAAAAGTTTATTTTGACATATAAAATTTATTAAAATTCCAAAATTTAGATTTAATGCAGGTTCCCAGTCAAAAAGGTGATAAAAGTACGTTAATAAAAATATAGGTTTTTATTTGTAAAACTCTTTCTGTTCATATCGTATGCCTATTGAATGTATTGGACGAAAAAAATATATAATTGAAAATATAATATATATATTTTAATAATTTCACTCACAAATTTAAATTAATTTAATTTATAATGTTAAAATAACTTTGTGACCACAAAAATAGTTTTGTATAAAAAAATTCCCATTATATTAAATTTGTTCATTATAACTAATTAATTTATTTTATATTTATTTAGAACATATGATTTCATATGTTAGTAATTAATATTAATAACCTCTAACATAATTTCTATGATAAGTCTTAATATATAATATTTTAATAATATATTGTTGTTTGGTAAAACTTTGTGTTTCATTTATTGAATGCCAAGTCAATGCCATGATAAAGGAATGTTTGACATAAGTAATTGAAAAAATTCAATACAAATTAATTCATTATAAAAAGCTCCATAAAAACTCAAGGTGATACATTTTTATTGACATTATTTGATGTTCTAGGATGGACTTCATGTATTTCTTACAATTTATCCTTAGTTTATTCACCAGAGGCTTCGTAAATAATATATGTTGGTATCTAGTTTCATTTGAAATTTTGAGATCATTAAGTATATTTAGAAGGTGTCCTAACATTTAGCTTTTATAAATTAAATTAAATTGTTCAATGATGTGTTTCACATTTATTATCTCATGAAACATCTTTACGAAGCTTTTTTTCTTGAGTTGGGAGGACAGAGATGTGAAAACTGATATTTCATTGACTAGGCAGCTTGTTTAAATTATTGATTTCCATATAAAGTTTTTTCATCAAAAATATATACCTAGAGTTTGGTTTCTATAGAAACATAGCTAAAATTATAATAATATGTGCGATAATATGGTTTTTATGAGAGTGTATAAACATTACTTGTTTTTGGAAAAGAGTTCTTAATAGGATTTCTTGGAGAAATAATCATTTATAGTGGGGAGAATTGTGACATACCCAAAAATTATTTCAAGTAATATCATTAGATTATTTTATATATTCTTATTTTTCAAGATGATTTATTTTCCCCCTTTATTCGCAGTTATAATTTTGATTATTGATTGTTTCCTTTTGTTTTATTCTTTTAATGTGCTAATATATGGTTTTTATTCTTGATTGAGATGTTAGGAGGAATCCTTGTGTTATATAGTGAGTGTAGATAAGGTCCTGTAGGTTGAAGGGATATAGGAATTCTCCCTGATAACCGGTGAGGTCCACCGGCTGAACAGTGAAAGGCTGTTACTAGGGTATTTCTACGGGAAGTCCACCAGGTAGCTGATGAGAGTGACTCGGCTGTTGGTTAATGGATTTCACTTGTGTGTTCCTATAAGAATTACACAATCTATCGAATAAGAGACCACTAGATAGCCGGGTGGACATCTAGATACTTTTTGAGTCTATCGAGATCCACCATGTAGATAGTAGGATCTATAATCTAGCAGGTGACACAATTTAGGGTGGGGATTGAAGGTAAGTATCATATTTATTTTATCGTAATTTTTTCATTTATAAACTCAACTCCCTAGAACCTAATTCAACCCACAAGATTTTAGAGACTCCCTTTAGATTGTTTAAGCTCTTATAACCTTGATTTTTCACAAATCAATATGTAACATCCCATTCTAGAACCACTAATACAATTCCATATTTTCGTTCACTAAAATGCCTAAAGCTCACCTCCCTCCATTTAAATGTCTTTAGATGAGTAGCAATAGTCTAGGGTGTGAATGTGGGGATACTATTCCCTCATATCAGAGTACGAAACAAATTAAATAAACGAATAAAATATATAATAGTAAATAATTTGAGTATAGATGTAATTAGTGAACTGAAATAGAAGCATGATATAGAAATAAAATGAAATTTAGTAACATCCTGAATGACCATGTCATATTGAAATCCTTGAATTACCACTTGGAAGATAATATATATAGGAGTAAATAAAATAAATACAAATAAAATAACATGGATATACTATAAACTCCAACCCAAACCTCATTCATGGTATCCATGACATTATCGAGTTCTCCAATATGATCATAAAAATACACAAGAGATCTCCCATGGATTATGAAAGCATATAATTCATCCTCATACATTATGGATTTTTGGTCAACCAGTAAGAAAAATCAAGGTTTTCATGCACACTAAGGTGTTCTTACAAGGGGTGATAAATTAAGCGAATTTAGACACCCCAATGTTGAACATATAATCTAATTCCATAAGTGTACTCTTTTGTAATTTACTTAGATTAACTATGACACATCTGAAAAAATAATTAATGAAACCACTATATTTAATAGACTCAATGAATATTCAATCCTTGATTATGTGATCCCCATTTCATGGATGTCCTATGATTAGAGTATGTAGTTGTATTTCATAATAGTAAATCATTTTAATAATCCTATGATTCTAGGGATCATTAATATATATTAATTAATTCTTCTTCAGCGAGTTCTAGTAATGTCTCAGAGAAATATACATCACCATAGGGGGATATGCGTATTAGCCCTAGGATCAACAACACTCACCTCCAGTCAATTCAATGAAAGATTCCATGTAGTATATGTACATCATATAAATTAATCTTTACCAGAATCTATACTACTCAATATATGTAAATACAATCTAATATAATACTTCTTGGTACCTACCCATAAATAAATAATTACATCGCAACTTGGATTTCCCCACAGGGGATAAATTATAGGATACCTGTAATGAATCCTCTCTAGATCCATGTAATTTCTCACTAGCCACTCAAGAGATATCTCAAAAACCCTCTCCTAGAAAAGTTCTTTGAGAGTAGTAATAGCACATCTCCTAGACCTTATGGAACAATCTAGGCATTTCTCTAAGAAACCATAATCAACCTCGAGTAAATCTCATGGAGGATGTGGAGTCTCATGTACATCCATCACCAATGAATGAAGAGGAGCACTATGTACAACATCTGACCATGTAAGGAAAAACAATATGGATATCAGGATGTACCTATAGATACCCCAATAAAAAAGTATCCTCAATATCAATATGGGAGGAAGTACATCTTTGTGTCCAAAATATAACAATAAACATAAAGTCTCAGAAGACAAATCCCAAGAAGAACCTTTGGTCATCCCAATAACAATACAAGGGTCAATAATAGAATACTAGGAATCACCTCTAACTATCCCCAAAAGATAGGTATTCCAAAAATTGGCTCATTGAACAGATTCTAAAAGCCACCTTTGGGAATCCCTACTTCACATTTCATAACATCAGACTCATCAGCCAAATACCAGGATGTACCTCTAGGAATTATAACTATATCAAGAGTAACCATGTAAAACTAATAATAAATGAGTGGGGGTAGATGATTTCCAAAATTAAACATATCTACAACTCTAACTTGGACATTAATGTTCGTAATGGTCTCTAGGGTAACACCATATATAATTTCTACCTAATCCCCTATCGCACTAACTTAGGATTGATCGACCATCGGGGCACCCACAGGGTTCCTCAAGCCAAAAAATTCAAATGGAAAAAAAATAATGGATACTAAAAGTCTATATGTAAGAGGAGAAATCCTACATGGTATCATTCGAAAGAGAATGAACAAGAGGACTCCTACAAAAGATCGTTTATATAGAATCATAAGAAATGGTATCCTATATGGGATCCTGAAAAACTTTTAGGGGATACATCCCACATGGGATCCTCAATAATAGTAAGAAATTGTGGAATCCTACTTAATATCTAATTGGTAATCAACAAAAAAATTGGAATCCTACAAGGGGTACTTTAAATATGATTACAAGAGTAGAAACCCCCCTTGGAAAACCTGAATGAACATACAAACAAAGGCATCCAATATGGGGTCCTTGGGATCATGTCATAAGATAGGAATCCAATAGGGGATCCTCAGTCAGATAATTAGTCTCTCATAGTAAAAACATACCATAACCCCATATCCAACATCTGATGGAACTATAGTCTAAAAATGGAAAAAATCACAAGGGACACCTATTAAAGGGAGAAACTACATTGGAATCAGTCTATTAAGATTTCTCATGGCCCATCTCATACCAATGTCTCACTTAATGTAGATATAATTAAGAATATATTGTAGAAATAACATATCTATTTAGGCTCTATTAGACCAAGAAATATTTAGGACTCCTTAAATCACCCCATGGGTTGTACCATAATAATATATGTTCGAAAACACACAAAATGGACTAATCTAGTGTCAAATTCTATCTTTGGGGTTTAAAATCCAGAAAACCCCCCAATAGGGTAGTCAATAAGTAGTATATGTAATTTATACTTGTTTAAATAGTATATATTCTAAATTCCCCACCTGTTTAGGTACACCAGAAGGATGTGGCATATAAAACCCATGCATACAGAGTTTATAATATTTTCAAGATGTGTAACTTAAACGGTTTAACAATATTTGTACCTCACTTAGAAGGGCCTTTTGTATTACCCTATTCATATTCTCATAGATAGTGTGTATACCACCTAGGGTCTAATTTTTTACCCTATATAGATTAATTTACCTACACTATCTACTAGTACAAGTACTCAGCCTTATAGCCAAGAATGACTACACGATGCATAACATTTTCACACAATGTGTGATTTCAAAAACATTGTCTGGACAGGTACATTGATACATAGAAAAGTACCCCTACATGTATGTTTAACTTAGTACATGGAATACACCCCTAGAACCTAGTATGTACATTAAAAAATATCATCTTCCCTAAATTGGAAGAGCACAATATGTTTGTTCTTGAACTACACATGATGTGATCAAGATTTATGATTGGGAAAACCCTAAAAACAACCCGAAACACACATTTTTCCACAAAACCAATAGATCTACCCTCAAGGGTTCATAATAAATCATAAAAGGTATTTTAAACTATAATGGTCTAAATATTTGTGGGTTTTTATTAAAAAAAACCTACATTTTTGTATAATCAATCAATGTTTCTCCCATATTCATGTTTAACCACTACGTCATGATGATCTGACTCCTCACATGATCTAAGACATCACATCTATTACTCTCCCTCAATTTATCTCTCAACCACTAAATTTTCTCCCATAGTAAAGTGAAGGGAAATACAAAAAGGGTGCACCTAAAATTCTAGCATAGAGGACAAGAAATGAAAAATGAAAAAGAAAAGGAATGAATTTTAAAAAAAGAAAAAGGGGTTTGACCCCAACCCCTGACATGATTTTATGCCATTTCTAATAAAACCCATTATAAAAACAACATATTGAATCTATATATAATGCTCTATTAAAAAATTTTCACTAAATGAACATGTTTGAATAAAATAATATTTAATTAATTAAATATTAAATATTAAATATTCAATGAAAATTTGAACAACTCAAATTTCCAACTAACTCACATCATAGGGTAAACACCCTATTCCGGGACAAAGGGAGTGGGAAAAAATATATATTATCATTATCTAGGAAAAAATAACCATTTTTACACACATTATCTTTCGAAAGAAAAATTAAAATTTCTACTAAATTTTACCATTTGAAAAAACATGGTACAATACAACCTCTACACTATAAACCTTCTCATATTTGAGTATAATTGGTTGTCAAATAGAATCTATGATCACATCCAATCAAACATCACAACTATGCTATCTTTAATATCTATTATTCTGTTCCACAATGTAACAGACCCTTCCAAAAAGAAATATGTTCAACCACGATCGATATGATTCTACTCCCCATGGGAGCACCTTGATCATTACTTAAAATCTAAACAATAGTCTCAATGTCCTACACTCCATCCATCAACAAATGCATTTAATAGAGAATCTAAAACCACTCATTCTAGAGAGACAATGCTGAATCATCAAAACAAATCCCATTCCCACTATCCAAGAATGATTCCCACAAAAAACTAGGTTTTTAGAAACTAATGAGGGTCACTAACCACTAATGGAAAAAGGTGAACTCCCAACCATATGGATTAATATACATCGTTCCTCTAGTGAAAAATGAATATAATTCTACCTCAATCTTGAGAATATATATTTCAGAAAATATAAACCTAGAGCCACTGCTCTATCAGTGTACTCAGAACTATTTCATGATATAGGGCCTGATCATATCTGGAGTAATATTATTCTATGATTCCCATGATATGCGGGCATACCTTTTTTTTGAAAAATTCTCACCATTATATCTATACGAGATCAAGATTCAACTACTTCAATCTTTCCATAGCATCTGATCCATTATTGATTTGTCATCTACCAAAAAGTGACATTTCCCATATTATCACACCACTTGGAAAACCATGTATATTAATTACCTTAAAAACACCAGTACTTATCTCAAACACATACTATCACTTATATATGATTTAAATGGTTCCACACACAACTAAAATGTACAAGATTCACACAAATCATGCTCCCAGAAGTCATCCATTTTAAGGAAAACTACCTAACCTGTCTGGAACATCTCATTTACCATCATTTAATCCTTAACCTCACATCACAAAATGTCATTTTTTGAAATTAAAGCATCAAATATGAGACCACTGGTCAACAAGTCATGGAACCCAAACAATCCTTCCAATCAAAACTAGTATCGATTGACAATCCCCCTTGGTGATTTATTATAAACCTTAGGCATAACACACCTATATCACAAAAAACTAGGAACCTATCATTTAATTATTTAATCATGAACATTCATCCCAGAACATTGACTCAGTAGGAATCCATAAACTTCAGCCAAACCTTCTTTCATGTTTTCCTTTATCAATCAAAACTTCAACCTACATGGTTCGAAGTCACAACATACGACCTTTAGGTCCTCCACCATGCCCTACTAGTTATGTATAACAAAATGTAAAATATTCCCAACCACATATCCCATAATTCAAACCTCTCACCAAGGTCACATATCACTGTGGTGTCATCTTGACACCCATCTAAACAAAATACATCTTTTACTCCTGTAAACACTAACTATTGGAGGTAAGGATAACATCAACCTAAATGTGTCAAAAACTAAAAACATTGGTCCAATGATACTCATTTTAAATTAATATTTATATAGTAAAACACCCTTATTGTTTTAATTGTCAACACATTTAATTACAATAAATTAGTAACAACAATATTTGAGAATTACTGTAATGATATCACCTTCCAAACAACAAACTCATCGGGACATAATCCTCATCGAGCATCCTTATAAGGGACTATCCACTGAAGTATCATTGAATGAATTTAGAAAATATAATTAATTGAACCCCAACAAGAATCCACATTTTGTTATACCCCCTTAAGGTCCCCATCCACTATAAATATTCAGGAATATATCAACGCCACACTAGAGGATTCGACTAGATAACTTTGAATAATGTCCAGTTAAGTAAATATAGTATCAATATATGTAGGAAAAATTCATATAGGATGTTACAAACATTACAAAACATCACTGGAATATAGACCCACAAGCGATCAAATGAGAATGTATCACATTCTAATGACGACCTAAAAGAGTTACTACACCTCATGTGCTTTTAGAAGGAGTCTTTATCCTCAACATTGAATATATCATCATATATCCACATATATTAACATAAAAATTATATATATATATAATCCATTATTACTACGTTGAATGAAACTAAAATCCTATATGAGAAAACACCATTTATGTAATTTTTTGTAAAATTAAATAGTTACACTATATTTTTATTAATATCACACACTACCAAGCCTATGACATGAAGACCATATATGCCAAATATGATAAATTATACACCTCTTTCCTTTTCCACCAAATAGGAAAATAAGTTATTGGCCTATCACCAATGGGATAAAATCCATAAATCCATAATACGTTATAACTCCCAATCACATGTGGGTATCTTAAATTTAAATTAATATACAAATGTAACATCATAAATCATGAACATCAAGCCCATAACCCTGGAAACCAAGACTTCTTAACATAACTGGTGTTATTGATTCACTAGTATGATATTCATTAGAGGTTTTTACACATTACCAATACTCATGTCTAACATATCTTAAATAGTATAAAAAATAAGAATGGAACAATTATAATACCACTTTGTATCATTGTATCCTAGAAACCACTAAAATAGTGCCCAATGTGGGTTCTCTATAAGTATTCAAGAAAGCCTACCAGGATAGAAGAGGCCACTAAATACTATCGATGGCCAAGGGTGTAAAAGAGGGGAATGTATTCCATGATATGATAGACTTAAATTGATGAAATAACTGTATATCATTCATAGATGTAAATAATTTTATTTTGTAAGTAGTAAATGAATAAAATACAGAATAATTATATAATAATGAAATAAAATTTAGTAAATGACCAAATGAAAAAGTCATACATATTACTCTGAACACCGACTAATAAAATTATATATACATGAGTAAATATTAGAAAAAAATGAAATGACATGGTTCTACCTGCAACTCCCATCCCAAAAACATAACCAACATATATAAAACCCACAAGACACTCCTACACAATTATAAAAATCCTCATGAGAATATTTTCTTAAACATTAAACTATAGGATTCATCCCTAGAAATCATGTATATGTTCTCAACCTAAATGAATACGTACGGTCTTCATGCACACCAAGGTGCATGGATAGGGGGTGAGAAAAAATACATGTACGCATCCCTGATGGCGAATCTATAATATGAACCCATAAGTGCATTCAAATGAAATATAGATAGCGTAGAAAAGGAAAAAAATAAAATATTAAATATTATAAAAAGTATAAAAAATAAAATAAATCCACACTCGATCATTAGGTTTGTGGTATCAATTGTATACACATCTTGTGACTAGAGAATTGAGTTGTTTGACATACTGTACAAGCTGTCTGACAATCTAATTGATTTTTGGGTCTAAAAACTTGATTTAGGATACCTTATTCATCATGCACTGATAATGACTCTGATCAATCTATGTAAAAATATGGGATACATGTCATATCTCTGGGATCTCCTATACTCACCTCATATCACTATTATAACGGATTCTAAGTAGTGTCATGAAATCCTAAAAAATGCACTGAGATGGTTTCCATACCACTTAATCCATGTAAATATAGTATAATGTCTAAATTTTAGGTCATGAACCATATGTAAATAATGAAATTATCACTCAAATGATTCTTAATGGACTGAACCTTAGGCAAACTAAAAAGAATTTCATTGGGATCCAAGAATATGCTTTGCATCCATTTAATAAATGTTTCAATAGGCCTCTCTAAAACAATTCTATCAAGTGTAGTAATGGTGTGTCAATCTAAATCTGGGGTGAATCATAGGAATATCTCAAAGAGATTATAATATTCCTTAATATATCTCACTTTGGGAGTATGGAATCATCTCCAACCATCTACAATGAATGAATATGTGTGTTATATACACTATCTGATCCAGTATGAATGAAAATCCAAATTATATGATGTTCGTATAATAATAACTATAATATTATCAAACATTTAGGCTCAAAAAATAGATCCCATTAAGTACATCTAGACATCCCACAAAATGAGTAGGATCAACAACCACATCCTAGGATGTATATTTGAGAATCTGAGTAATATAAATATCAATTATAAGGTTCAGAATCCAGATTCTATGAAGATCCTATGGACATCCCAGTAAGATAAGTAGGATAATAATCTAGATCCTTGAAATATCACCCAAGATCTCTCTGAATATAACTAATTAATAAATAGGATCATAATTTGGATCCCAAGAAAAAAATATGGGTATCCCTGTCTGACATTGCATCACATTAGGCCGTTAAACCTAAAACTAGAAAGTACCTCTGGAATTCATAACATCATCAATAGTAACCATGTAAAAATAATAACAAGAAATTGAGGGTGGTTGAATGCCTATAACAACCACTAAAACCATAGGCTCGTGGGAATAAAAATTCAGTATGTGTTCTATGGTGACATCCGCTACCATCTCTACCCAGTACACTAATGCACTAGGCTACGGTTAATTAATAGTTTGGTCACCCACTAGTTTCTTTATGACAATACACTAGGGTGTAATCCAACTTGGTATCAAAAACTATGATAATTTAATGGAGGTATCCTACAAGATATTCTCAAAATGATTAAGAATCATAAGAATCTTACATGAGATCCTCTAGGTTGAAACAAAAGTGGAGGTATCCTGCATGGGGTCCTTGAAAAGGGTAAGGGGATGAATCCTAAATGGGATCCTCATAAAATATAAGAAACCAAGAAATAATACATGGGATCCTCTTGGTAATAAAACCAAGAAATGTAATCGTACATGGAATTACCTAAATCAAATTATAAGTGGATGCATTCTACTTAGGATTCTGGAAATAATTTTCAGACAAAGTCCTCTAACATAGGAACCTATGGGTGAAGTCATAGGAAGTGGACCTATAGGGAATCCATGATCGGAGAATAATTATCCCAAGGTAAAAAAAATCACATAACCCCATATCCATAATATTACAAACACATAGTCTGGAAAGGGAACAGAAGACAAGGTATATTTCATCAAGGGAGAAGTAATGAAAGCATCACTATAGGGAGATGTCTAAAGACCCATTTCAAATCAAGGTATCACTTATAAGAGATAGGTATATTAATATAATAGAGAAAGAACCATGAAATTCCGTGTCTCCCTCCCCAAATAAGTTTTTAGGAGTCCTCATATCAGTTCAATGGTTGTACCACTGTGATCTATGTGGGAAAATTCTCAGAATGGACTTCTCATGTGTCCAATTCTTAATTTGGGCACTAAAGCAATAAAAAAATAAAAAATTTGAAGAATAGAAGGATTAAATTGAATGTATAACTAAGTAGAAAGCCAGTACTATCAATTCCCTACCTGGGTGTTTAATTCATCAAAACATTTCATGTAAAACCCCTGTACATGGAGTTTACCCTATAAGAGATATCTATGCGTGTACCAGAAATAACCTATCCATTTTTCTTAGCCTAAAAGAATACTCATAAACATCATGTATATCACCCACAGTCATGCAGCTTACACTACTTGTCCATATACCCATACATGGGATATCTTTATTGGTTCTTTGCTACATGGCCAAGTATGTATATATGGTGTGTAATCGTAGTAAATGATGTGTGATTTCGAGAAATTTATCAAACCATGTTCTCAAAAATATATAAATTGGGCCCTAAACATCATATACCCACTATACATGGAATTTAAATCCCAAAAAAGTCTTCCTAGATATTAATAACACATGTTCTTTTTCCAGAAATACCTGTTTTTTGATCGGGAATTCCAAATGGGAAAATAGAATAAATAGCCTGAAGGCTTTATTTTATAGAAAATGTTATAGATCAATATTTATGGGGTACTATGTAGTCATAATTGGGATAAAAAATACAACTAAAAATATATAAAAGTATTTATTTAAAAAATATAAATATCCTACCATTTAAATAATATGTTGATGTTTCACCCTTATTCACATTCCACAATTATTGCATAATGATCAAACTCATCTCGAGCTCCATAGTGGAACCTATCATCCCCTCTCCCTCTTTAACTATCTATAACTATCCATTTTATATCTGGGATGTATTAAGGGGAATAACACATGGTAATACTTGAGAATACATTAGTGAAGAGAAGGAATGAAAAAGGTAAAAGAAATAGATGGAAAGAAATGAAAACAAAAAACATAGCCAGATCTCAACCCTAACACCTAACATGAGTTTATGCATCACCAAAGAAAAACCCAATGTTCCAGACTCAATGGAGGAGAAAAAATATAAATTTTATTTTCCATTGAAAAGTTATTTCTAGAGAACACATGTAAATAAATTAATATTTAATTAATTATATACAAGTTATTAACTATTAATTGAAAATTAAAACTACTCAAATTTCCATAAAACACCTTTCCTCATGTAAGCACCCTATCTTGAGAGAAAAAATTTAGTAAGAAAGATAAAATGATATTATATAATAGGATAAAATGAACTTCTTACCCCTCATAAGTGTTTTAAATTAAGAATTCGAATTTTTCTAGAATTTAATAGTCTAAAAAAACACAAGTCATTACATGATGTATTAGTTGATGAATTGGTTATTTTCCAGCAAGTGTAATCCCTTTTTGAATGTGAATTGTTATTTTCTCACCTATCTCCCACTTTGAGATTGTATATCCTCATTTCATGGATGGATACAGATTTTGAATTGATGAATTTTTATTTGAGGGTTATTCTTGAACGTTCTATATAGTGTCTCTCTGTTGGTGGAATCCATATTGGGTGATTATTGACATTGTGATTGAAGTAGGTGGTTCCATAATTCAATTCTTCTCAGTTGAAACTATTTTTTTGTTAATATGAAATGGATTTCAAATTTGTTCCTATAGAGTAATTTTATTCTTATGATATATTTTTTTAAAATGGGATGGAGTGTGTGATGAAATACCTTTTACAATAGATTACAAAAACAAAGTATTATTTTTCCAAAAATGATTTTGAATTGAAAATAAATATTTAATAATGTTTTTAATAGAGATTCTTTAGGAAATGGTTCTAGAAAAGTTTTATGAATTTGAATTAATTGATTTTTTAAGGAATGGGTTTTGATGAAAATCATTTGATGTGAGATTCAAGATGAAAATTATTTTTTAGAAACATCAACTTGGGAAAAATTGAAATTACTGATTGAATTATTTTTGGATGATTTAGAAGAATGATATTCCCTTGTAAAATTAATAAAAATACAGTAAATGAGTCCCTAAGAAGTTACGAGAATTATATGCATGTTGGGTTAATTTGGTAACAGAACAATGGATTGAAGAATACAATGATACTAATCTACCATGAGGGTAGGGAGTTCAATCTTTGGAATGGATTCTAATCCACTCTGGCTTGAGATATAGGTGTGTTTGTGAAAAATATGATTCATATTTCAACTATATTGTGTGGAACCTCAGGAATCTATATAACTAAAACCTATGTATTATAACCATTATGCTATTATAGAAAATGATTATTACATTCCACTATTTATTAGATGATTTATTCATTCATATTTTTGAAGAAATGATTTATTTTTTAATGTTTGGACCAAGTGTTTTATATATTCTAGTCTTTGTGGAATTTCCCTTTTTAACACATCTATCCTTTAAATATAATTATTCTTGACAGAAAGTTTTGATATGAATTGTGAAAAAATTACCATACCAATATTTATTTAAAATTGATCATATTTTCATTATTTGATATGGATTAATTAGTGAATTCTTGGTGAGATCCTACTTTGTAACTATTCTCACATGTCAACTTTTACTTGAGTCATTTGTATATTTTTCTATTCCAAGTATAGGAAATTTGAAATCTTCAAATGGAGGAAGTGGGTGGTCATTATAGCGGGACCTTGAGATTTGGTTTTGACAGGCAGAGTGAAAGTTCAAAATCTTTCCAGGAGGCCTTGTGATGAAATTGTGGTTGAAAAAAGATTTATGGTTTAATTTTTTGTCTAACTTTGAATTTTTTATTATTGATGATTTTATTGGCATACTAACTTTTTATGATTTTCTTCCATTTTTAGATTTTATTGGTTATTCTTATGGTGAAATTATTCTTTCTTTGTAGTACCCACCAATTTCTATAATGTAACCCTTTATTTTGTTCATTTTATTTATATTATGAATAGGGGGTAAGGTTAAGAGATTTTAGAGATCTTTTATAATGTTTTGTGGGAAAAAGGGAAGCCACCCGGGACCCGTGTAGTTTTTTCTAAATCTTGTAGAATCCTATGAGAAACCATGCATATTTGTAGATATTGGATAATAGCTTAAACATGGTGGGTTCATCGTAAAGAAGACCATAGAAGGTGGCCGTGCAAGGGATTTCCTAGATATTTTATGACTCATAGTTAACACATGTTTTGTCTAACCACATGGATAAACTGTGCGTAGTGTTAAATTGAGATCATAAAAAGTGGATCTCAAAATATTTTTACATTGATTTCCTCATTTTTCTTTCTATTCATCCTTAATTTGAGATTATTATTTATTGTAGGATATTGAACCTCTCCCATGAAATTTAAAATCAATCTAGATCTTTTCCTTATATTTTAGAAGCCCGATTCATGCTGTAAGTGCCTGTTCTTCATTGTTATTGTTAAGTTTCACAGATCTACTTCTCCTCTACCCTTAATTTTTAAGATCTATTCCTATTATGTGTATATATGAGATTGTGGATGGTAAATATGATGACATTTAGTCTCTTTGTTGATAGTAGTATTTATCTCTATTGGTTTAATGGAATTCTCACTTGGTTTGATTAGAAATATTTGTCTGTTTTCGGTTATTGTCAAAACAGTTTAGGTATGTGGCTTTCATCTCAACTCATATTGATATAATTTATTATATTAGTTTAGAATTAATTTTTTTGGATAAAATTCATTATTAAATTGTTTTGAAATTCCTGATATAAATCCTTTTTAGTTATGATTTATAGTTTATGAAGAAATTGTGAAATAATGGTAAATTAATATGTAATGTGATTTGGTCCCATAATTTCAAAATGATGATTTTAAAATATGGGTTTTCTGGATTTTTGAAATGGTTTGTTGGGAAGTGGTTTTCAATAGAGATATGTCTTTATTGAAATTGTTTTGGCATATTGGTAGTGGAATGTTTTTAGCATACTTGGTGTGTGTGTTTGTTCATTTTTCATTTTCGAGTCCTGGTTGAAATATGACATTGTGCTAGATGCCAAATGTGAAATGGAACATGGGATATAATTACATTGTGATGACTTGTAATATAGTTGGGAAACCACTCATGAGTATGGAAATGTCATAATGAATCATGCATGATTGTTTCGGTGGATTTTTGGAATGTATTGATTATCCCAAAGGGAACATTTGAATTGGGCTAAGGCTGTATTTAGTTGGATTATTTGAAAATGGGTTTTGGATGGAAAATTGTTAATATTTAATTTGTTTATATTGAGTTATAAATTGTTCTAATGTTGTTTATATTTAGTTATAAACTATTTTAGAATTGTTTTTATATAAAATATTTTATATAAATGTGGGTAACTCTTCTTCCTTATGGGTTTTATAAGGGAAGTCATTGGGGAAAGCCTACCGAGTTTTATTCTCACCCGTGCCTTGTAGCTATGGTGATTTTATAGATTCCATCTATAGGGACATTGGAAAAGGTAACATATCACACATATTTAGCAACATCTTTTGATACTTGGATCGTTTTGTGATGTAGAATCATGGTTCCTTTGAAGTATAGAGTCTTGTTTTTTTCATAGAGTTTCTTATAGTTATCTTTAAATGTTTCATTTGATAGTTTATTTTCTTCCACTATAGTATAAATTGGTGTGGTTTTGATATAAATGAAGTTGTTTAGTAGTCTTTCATTTAATCTTATATCATATAATGATTGATTTGGTTATGGTTGATGTGTTAATGGTTTTAGTTCATTAAGGAAAAATCATCCCCAACAAGAATTTAAAACCAGTCGACATTTATTTTTATAATTTTGAACCATGAGGATGTTGGTCAAGGACTTATAAATATTAATTTTATTCTCAAAATTATTATAATAACTGGTTCATTACAAATGGTTTCATCATGGTCCATCATTTATGGAAGAAGTGGTCTTCAGTTTGATGGTTCCTAGGGGTGATATAATTTTTGTCTATTCCATGGGGGTTGATCTTATAAAGGATAAGGATTTTCAGAACATGAAATATATATAATAAGTGGACATAGAAAACCCATTTATACTAAATTTTAAATTATTATGGAGTTGGGTAAATAAGAGTTTTAGAAACACTTCAAGGATTTAGAAATCTCATTATCATGGGTTTAGCCAATGATACCAGTAGGACATGAATTAGATGAATGAATTCCCACCAAGAGTCTATAAAACATTACAAGTAATGATCTATGACTTTGTGAAAAAGTGATTATTTATGAGAAATTCTACATATTTTACTCATGTAGGATTTCAAAAAAGAACTTGGTTAAGTATTTTTGAAAATTGGTTGATTTTCAAAAAGAAATTTGAATGTTAAAAAAAAGTGTTGATCATGAATACAACTTATTTTTGAATGTAATTTTGTGATTATTGATGTGCTATAATTTAAAATTTTGAGCCTTAAATTTCTAGAGAGTGAGACAAATGACGTTGTAGTTTATTTATAAAATAGAACCTAGTAGGCATCATAGAAACAAACTAGAAGATGCTGTGGAGAACATTGATTCACCTAAACTACAAGTGAAACAACACTGGTTTAGAGTATCATCCAGGAATTCCAAGCTGTGGAAACTAGGAATAGGTGGGATGGTCCAGGGCAAGTATTCCAATCCATCCTATTCTATAAATACAATACTCACATCTTCAGGGGTGATTTTAAACCAGAAAGAGAAGATGAATGGATAAATATGATGAATCGTATATTCAAATTCATCGGCACACCCAAAAAGATAAAGGTCAAGTTGGAGACATATAATCTTGAGGATCTTTAACACCAGTGTTGGGAACTAGTGATGCCTGAGAAATTGGATCACAGACTTAATTGGGAGTATTTGAGGAATGTTGCAACCAAAAATTCTATCCTCAAACGTTCAAGACCTACAGAATGATAGAATATTCCATCCTGAAGTAGGAAAATATCTATGTTGTAGAGAATGGGGACAAATTAATTAATTTTGTGTTCTTCTCACCCAAGGCGTCAGCAAGTGTGACTTCAAGGGAATGTATCTTTGAATTTGGAATAAGATAAGAGATTCACTAAAAGATTTTTGTGCTCTATATTTCTGACTATATAGAGATGGTCAATAGAGAAATGGTGGCTTAATGAGATATATCAAAAACTCTGGGAGGAAGAAGTATATTGATACCCAAGAGAACAAGTGGGAACTCTAATTTGAAGAGTAAGAGGAAGAGGGGAACCAATTTATAGGGTGCGAAAAAATCTGAATTAGAAAGATGTATCAGTAAATATTCCTTCAAGTCCAATGAAAAGGCTGGATGTTTCCAATGTAGATCCATTGACCACATGTAAAGAGAGTGCGCAAAACCACTAAGAGTATTCCATAATTTCAAAAACTTGTGACATGGTTAGGTGCTCGAGACACTTCTAAATTGCCATAGGTATCACATGAGTCAATGGGACAAGGAAAACATAATCAGATTCATCAGTAGAAAAATGTTCTCCATGATGATTCTATGAATACCATGACTCTTTAGAAAGGAAAATCTCCGCAAGGACAAAAAGGAGCGGATTGTAGAAAAAAAAAGAAATTTTATGGAGCTGAGTATGTGATTATGGATGATCAGGCTAGAACATCTTTGGTGAGATGTACTATTATATTTAATTCAACCCTTATACATGTGTTTTTTGATACTCGTGCATCACATATCTTCATTACCTCTTGGGTTATTGATTTTATATGTTTAAAACATGATATGATTCCCTTTATTTTACTAATTTTAACTCATCTTGGTAAAAGACAATTTCAAGCCTTTTTGTGTAGAGAATGTTTTATAACCATTGAGGGAGTTGAACCGAAGTGGTACTTCTTAGTGTTTGATATGTAAGTATTTTATGTAATCCAAGGTAAGGATTGGTTGCCAACTTTCAAGGATCACATTGAATGTTATAGAAGAACAGTTAGTCTTACAAATGAGGATGTCTTTGACTATCTCTTCAGAGGACAAAGGGTGGTAATGACAGGTGCAACGGGCTAGTTGGCACTAGATGTAAGAATATCCTCTAAAAAGTTGGTGGAATTTACATTATCAACTATAAAAGATATCGAGGATATCATTTTTTCTCTATTTTAGGATCAATTTATTGATTTATTTCCCATGAACATTGAAGGGTTTCCACCTATAAGAGAAGTACAGTTTACAATTTATCACCTCTTGGGGACCAATCTAATTTCACTTTCATCTTATATTATGCCACTAATATAGTTAAGGGAATTGAAATTTCCATTAGAAGAGTTGGAAAGAAAAGGTTTCATTTAACCGAGAACATCTCTGTTGGCAGCACCTGTCTTGTTCATTAAGAAAGAATATGGAACTCTAAGGCTATGTGTAGGTAATTATAATCCTAACGAAGTTATGATAAATAATCGATATCCACATACATGCATTGATGATATATTTGATCAACCGAGGTTTACCCATTAGATCTCAATAATTGAATTGTGATCATGATATCACCAATTTTGAGTTCGGAAGGAGGACATTCCAAAAATAGCTTTTAGAATCAAATATGGACATTATGAATACATATTGTAACACCCCAAGATTTTAGAAAAAATATTCTTTTTAATTTCATTGATGTCTTGTGTTGTACGCTACACCAAAAGGATCTTGCACTACACGCATCCCTGACTTGGCTTGCATTACACGCAATCGCGACCTTCCACGATAGTGTATGTTGTACGCAATACCGAGTTTCAATAAACAACGATATGTTATATAAACTAGCCGTTATGAAGAGTAATACCAACTTTTTGAAATTTTATTTTTCAAAATGGACTTCATTTTTGGATTCAGAATATCGAAATTAGACTAGGGTGAAATTTTGGTATTTTTCTGAAAACTTTCAATTTTTGATGAATAGTAAAAACACTAGGTTACTATTTAAAAACTGACTTTTTATTTAAATATTTATTTATTTTATTGATACATAATACCTATATAAGTTCAATATAATTAATTTGAGTCATTTTATAATGATTTTAGATATATAAAAATTTTATTGAACTTTTCACCGTCTTTTACCCACCTCCTAGGAGAATTTGGAAATTCACATAAAACATAATTTTAAAGATTCTGTGAGTGGAATTTTGAAAATACGATAGACACGGTTAATACCAAGGACTAAAATGTGGTTCAATGAGATGAAAATAATTTTTGGTGAATAGTAAGTTTTTACTTTTATTTACCACGGTTAAAAGTAAATAGGGTAATTAAGGGTAAAAATGATATTATTATTACCCTAACACATGTCCCAATTCTATTGGATAAGTTTAATTCGACCAAAAATAACCATATTAATAAAATATGACCATTTAGGTACACTTGGATTAGATGAGGACATTTATTATTAATTTATTTAAAGAAGGGTTAAAATTGTTAAAATCAAAGTTTAATAACTAAATAATTTTTAATATAGGGTTATACATAAGATAAATTATACTATAAATATTTATTAGAAAGATAAAAAGATTTCCTACATAATGGTATTTTATTTATAATTTTTAGACATTAAATAATATATTTTATTTATGACACAATGATGATGGAGTAATTATTTTATTAATGAAATATTAACATAATTGATGTTATAAATACCCAAATAATTTAATTTGAGACTTTTTATGAATTAAACTAATTTATTAGGTTAATATGACATGTTAGTATTTATTTAATTAACTTTTTTCGAACTAATCATGCTGTTGTGTTTTTTACAAAAATCAAGTACCAAATAGTGTCAAAATTGATATTAAATAGTTTTTAAAACATATATTATATTATTAATTGTTATTTTATTCATAAAAATCCAAGTTTCAAAAAACTGACTTAGATAGGGTTATATATATTAATAATAAACAACTTTGGGTTATTTTTTATTGTTATACTAAGTTTATTAACCTTATAGTGTAAGAAAAAAAGAAGACACGGTAAAATAAAAATTATTTAACTTAAAGTTTAATCTAAATGATAAGGTGAAAATAGAAACCTAAACATGTCTAAATTATATTGGATGAGATTATTTCGACCCATACCCACCTTAGCTTCAAAATAAATCAATTTGGAGCTATTAAAAAGCGAATATGACTTTATCATAAAATAATATTTTAAGTTTTTCCAAAGGTTCCCCTCTCCTCCCTTATAAAAAGGGTACCCCTTCCCTCTTCTATTCACACCATTTTGAGCCTTTAAGCTCATCCAACCCCTACCCATTTAACTTCTACACTTCCCTATCAACATTCTGGAGGTTTTTTTCTTCTCAAAAGACCAACTCTACTTCTTTAAGATAAGGCTTAAAGGCGGTGCGTCGAAGAAGAGGTAATCTCTTCTTCCGATTCTCTCAAGTTTTTTTCTTCTTCAACTTCTTATTCTTTAGTTGTATAATTATAAAGTAATAACATCAGTATTACTTACATACTGATATTTTATTATAAATATGAAACAACCCTATTTCACCTTCTATCCATCCTATGGAAAACGAAATCACCGCGCGTGCGTACGTACGTACGAAATACCATCTCCACGCCGTGGTGTAATCTGTTTTCGACCACCACCGTACTTGGATGGGTATAATGGTGTAAATAAATAACTATATATGATTATTTTAAATTTATATTGATTCTGAAATATTATAAATACACTTCAATACAATTCCACGATCATGGAAATGGCATCATCGCTCATGAGTACTTACGGACTACCGTCTCCACGACGCGATGAGATCCATTCTCCATATTAACCATTCATGAATGATTATAAAGTATATATAATAAGTAATAATGAAATATATGAAATAATAATGATACTGGATTTATATATATATATGTATGTCATCTACTTAATTCCATTCAATTCAATAAGGAAACGAAAACATCGTTCATGCATACGTACGACCTACCGCCTCCATGAACGGTGTATTTCATTCCATTAACGATCTATCATATATATATGTATATGATGAATATATATATTATATATAAATCATGTTTTACATTATTTAATTAAGTAAATCAGGATTTATGTAATAATATCAAGAGCAACAAGTTGAAATACGTACAATAAATAAAACAATTTTACCCAAAATGCTGCTTTTACATGGAATATACAAAAGAACGGGTAATATAATGTCATAAGTGAACCATTTATGACATCATAACAATGAATATGATTCTGTAATAAGTCAATGACATTATTTAAATCATTATACAGAAGTTTGGGATACGTACGAACCATATCGGACCTAAGGTAAGGGATAATGTTGCAATCTCAATTGTTTTCTATCTGAGATTGCTTATACGTAAGTATTTACCGGGGTTATATTTATCATTCATGTCCAAGTTTTATAGAAATTTTTTCATGAATTTTTAAAGTCTATTTTACCCATTTATGACTTTTACTACAAGGTATTTATGGAATCTTTTTTTTATTTACCATACGGGTTACTTTTTGAATTTTCCAACAAAAGTACGAGGAGAATGTTTTTTAACTTATACGGCATGAACAAATTCTTACGGTTTCATAAAGCCTTATTTCTATGAAGCTTCCTATACAAGATTTCATGATTATTTTCAACACAATAATTTTCTTTTAAAATTGAATGGAATTTTGTGAAAAGAGAATGATTTAGAAGAAGAAAGGACATTTTCCTCAAGAATTCATTTCAAGAGTTTTGTCAAAACTATTTTACATCTAAGATGAAATTATTTCGTATGTGTATGTTTCAAGTATAATGTATCTATGATTTACATGGTTTCAATTTTCTTATGATGAAATGATATTCATTTTTTTATATGGATTATGTTATGATGGGATGATGTTTATGAAACCCATTTTATTCGTTGGGTTATTATGAATGATGTATGTATATTTTGTGGCACAAGTAAGAATGATTTCATTATGAGATGGGTGGGACCTATATCTCCCTCCAATGAATTGGGAAAAGATTTATATCTCATGGGATAAACATGGATGGAATGGTTAGTTAATCTGGTTCAGTGATACATGACTGGAACGAGGAGTGAACTCGATTCAGAAAGGGACTTTTTCCACTAAGATGGTCTTGGCAGCAATGCTTTGGCTACTATAGAAATCATAACAATTTCTGAATGGTTTCCACAATTAAATGATATATTCCCATGCTATTTTATCAATATTGATTTTCCTTTATGATATATTCCTTACGTAATTCCATGATTTATGTATTTGCTCAAGATTTTGATGTTTAGATTTTATGTTCAAGATTTTTCATTCAAATGTTTATGGATTGTTTTATGTTCTCTATGCTTAAACTTATTGAGCATTTGAGCTCACCCTTTTTATGTTTTCTTTTCCCCAAGATTTAAAGAAAGTTTTTAGGTAAGAAAACCAAAAGGGGAAGATCTTTATGGGAGATGTTGAAGATCTTTCACCATGATTAGAATATTAAATTCAGAGTTTCCAAAGACACTAAACTATTATGGTCCTTGTGTGTCGGTGTTTGTTATGTATTAAGTATTCCGAAAAAGTAATGTAATGTCCATATACATCATGATTTGGGTCTCTACAGTTGGTATTAGATGCAAATGAGGTAGGAATGTATCTGATCCTTGGGAACTCTCACATGTGAGCATTGGACGAAGCATGGTTCTCCACCCAAGGGCTTCATGAGGAAATGGCTGCCACTGGGGATGTTGATGTGTCCTGACCAGGGGTTGTAGCCACCCATGGAGTGCCCTGATAGGTATCAATTATAGTCCATTTGAAGTAATTCCATACCACTACAGTTGGTAACAGAGAAAAGGTTTAGTCAACCTTTGGAATCTAGGATGCGAGAACTTTAGTGAGATCCCTAGAGATATTTCTACGGTTTGTCTAGGGATGTAACTAAGGTTAAGTATAAGTATAGGTTATGGTCCTAGAATTATGGTAACAATACTAGAATTAACCCTAAGTTTTTATATGTTGAAGGTACTCCCCCTTTATTTTGTTGTTTTCCCTAGCATTATTTTTTCCTCTCACACAATTCTTTTTGGGTTTTAGACGATGGCTAGAACCCGAAGGAACCGTGTTGATCAATGTAATGGACAATGGAATGATTGTCCTCTTGAACAACCAAATGTGATGAGAGATGGTTTGCAATATATTATTGAAATACTTACACATTATATGAATCATTCTAGATTTCCAAATGATCAGAGAAGGGAACAATATTCTATTGAGTCCTTCATGAGGCAACGTCCACCTTCTTTCAATGGGTCTTCTGATCCACTTGTTGCTGAACAATGGATCAGTACCGTTGAAAAGATATTTTCCATACTTCGCTGTTCGGAACATGATAAATTAATTCTAGATGATTACCATTTAGAAGGTGAACCAGACCAGTGGTGGACTCTAATTATGAATACAAGGGCCGAAGATGAAATTGAATCCATGGAATGGGACGAGTTCAAGAGCTTGTTTTTCAGTAAGTACTTACCTCACATTCTTTGAACAAATATGGAAAAGGAGTTCCTTGAGCTTAATAAAAAGGATGATTAATATGTTGGTATATACAAAGAAAACTTTACAAGGCTTGCAAGGTATGCATCTGGATTTATCATCCAACCTGAAGGTAAAGTTGATCGATTATTCAGTGGCTTAAAACCAAGTCTTCGAATGGAATTATCTATAAGAGACTTCAGTAGATATGATGAAATTGTACGTTGTGATATCAAGGTAGAAATATAAGTTGGTGTTGCATATCCATCTCATGGTTTGGACAAGAAATGAAAGATGGAGTTCAAGGATAAATCTCAGAACAATGGTGAAAAGATGATGAATGTTTCTTTATGCTCAAAGTGTGGAAAGAAGCCTGGTGGAGATTGTCTTAAAGCGACTAGAAAATGTTTTAAGTGTGGAAAAGAAGGTCATTGAGTAGATGAGTGTCTAAGTAATGAAAAAAGGGTTGCTAATGATGTGAATAATGTAAAGACTGCTGAGAACGCACCACCAACACTTCAATGCTTCAAGTGAAATGAAATGGGGCATTATGCTAATCAATTCCCTAATCCAAGGGTTAAGGATGATCGACATGAGCAACCACTTAAGGCAAAGGAAAAATGGAAGTCACAAGCGATCACTATTAGCGATGTTGAATATGAAAATGATGTGGTGGAATGATTAAGTGTTTATGTAATGGGATTCCAAAATAATGTTGTATATAGTATCATGGAATATTGGAATATTTAGGTATTGGTTTATTGTGGTTTTCAATAATTTTATGGTACTAGTAACCATGGAAAGTGATTGAGATATTTTTGGAAAGAAGATGATATGCGCATAATGAAGGGATGAGGAGAAAATGAAATGTTTCAGAGTATTCATGATCTCATGACTAATATAAGGAAAAAGTTATATCATGGTTTGAGTATATAGATTTTTTCTATTTTGGTATGTGGAAAGAGTTAACTTTTGACTGCATTCATGTTTTCACTAAGGTTCAATGGGTATTCATTTTTCAAGAGAATACATAATTAAGGTATTCACATGTTTGGAATGTGACCAACAAGATATATCGTATGATAAATGATGGTATCCACATGCTCAGTAGATGCCATTTCTAGTAATCATTTTCATTATACTATAAGATTAGACAGAAGTATTTTGGATAAGCCTAAGGACTGGAATGGCTAATTATGGACATAAGTTTGTATTGATTAAGGCTATAACTTTTTCAATATTATTAATGTAATGTTATAATAATTTAGTTTTAGAAAAAGGAAAACCTGCAGGATGGGAAACAACCTGTCGCGTCAGAAAAAGATGCGGGAATCGAACCCACAACCAAAGTGCAACAGACCATTATCACCTACCACTAGCCTACAGGAAGTCCCGGGTTAGTAGAAACAAGTTTTATTTTATTATGCAGGATGATAGATGAAGTATAACTCCATTTTGGAACCATATCTGATTAATCTCACCATAGATGGACTTATGTATATAACTTTTTCTAACTTATGTTTGAGACAGATGGAATGACCTATCATTCTATAGCATGATCTGCTAAAACTTCACGAAAGACAAATTCAACTTCATTTCTTAAAGAGATTAAGTGGAAATTGTTCAAGGCACGAACAACTGTGAGATTTTACCCAAATAAAGTAAGTATTTCTTCAAATTCAAATCCTTAAACTTTAAGGAAATGATATTGAAAACCAAAAATTTTGTCCTAGTGACCTTATATCCAATGAATCAGATGGTACCCTAGATCATCTCAAATTTATGGCTTTGTGATTGCTGGCTTTTTCATAGCCATGATCTCTACCACTCTCCATCAGAGCATGACGGTTAGATTTATCTTCCATATCCATATTTTCACCTTTGTTATCCAACATGGAAACCCAGTGATTAATTAATTTAGGTAACCGTTACGTTTCATATTTTAGGTTTCAAAGATAAGTCTTTGTATTCCTTTTTACGATGTGAGTTTCTATTAAAAAAACTTTCGAATAGTAAACCATTTATAACCCCGATGAATTTCGAGGGAAAAATTCATTTTAAGGGGGGTAGAATGTAAGACCCCTAGATTTTATGAATAATATTATTTTTAATTTCATTGATGTATTGTGTTGTAAACTACAACAAAAGGAGCTTGCGCTACATGCATCCCTGACTTGGCTTGCATTACACACAATCACGACCTTCCATGATAGAGTATGTTGTACTCAATATCGAGAATCACTAAAAAAAGATATGTTATATAAACTAGCCGTTATGAATAGTAATACCCACCTTTTGAAATTTTATTTTTCAAAATGGACTTCATTTTTGGATTCAGAATATTGAAACTAGACTAGGGTGAAATTTTGGAATTTTTCTGAAAACATTCAATTTTTGATGAATAGTGAAAACTATGGGTTAGTATTTAAAAACTGAATTTTTGTTTAAATAATTATTTATTTTATTGATACATAATACCTATATAAGTTCAATCTAATTCATTGGAGTCATTTTATAATAATTTTAGATATATAAAAATTTTATTGAACTTTTCACCGTCTTTTACCCACCACCTAGGAGAATTTGGAAATTCACATAAAAAATAATTCTACCGCTTCTATGAGAGGAAATTTGAAAATACGATAGACACAGTTAATATCAAAGACTAAAATGTGGTTCAATGAGTTGAAAATAATTTTTGGTGAATAATAACTTTTTACTTTTATTTGCTACGTTTAAAAGTAAATAGGGTAATTAAGGGTAAAAATGATATTATTATTACAGTAACCAATGTCCTAATTCTATTGGATAAGTTTAAGTCAACCACAAACAACCTTAGGAATAAAATATGACAATTTAGGTCCACTTGGATTAGATTAGGACATTTATTATTAATTTATTTAATGAAGGGTTAAAATAGTTAAAATCAAAGTTTAATAACTAAATCCTTTTTAATATAGGGTTATACATAAGATAAATTAGACGATAAATATTAATTAAAAATAAAAAAATATTTCCTACATAATTATATTTTATTTATAATTTTTAGACATTAAATAGTTTAATTTATTTATGACACAATGATGATGCAATAATTATTTTATTAAGGAAATATTAACATAATTGATGTTATAAATACCCAAATAATGTAATTTGAGACTTTTTATGAATTCCACTTATTTTTTAGGTTAATATGACATGTTATTATTGATTTAATTATCTTTTTTTGAACTAATCATGCTGTTATAGTTTTCACAAAAATCAAGTACCAAATAGTGTCAAAATTGACATAAAAACGTTTTTAAAACAAATATTATATTATTAATTGTTATTTTATTCTAAAAAATCTATGGTTCAGCCAAATGACTTAAATAAGGTTATATATATTAATAATAAATAACATGGGGTTATTTTGGCTTCTTATAGTATGTTTATTAACCTTATAGTGTAAGAAAACAAGAAGACACGGTAAAAGTAAAATTAATTAACTTAAAGTTAAATCTAAATGATAAGGTTAAAATAGGAACCTAAACTTGTCTAAAATCTATTGGATGAGGGGTTCTCGACCCATCCCCACCTTAGCTTTTAAATAAATCAATTTTAAGCTATTGAAAGCCGAATATGACTTTATTATAAAATAATATTTTAAGTTTTTCCAAAGGTTCCCCTCTCTACCCTTATAAAAAGGGAACCCCTTCCCTCTTCTCTTCACACCATTTGTGCCTTGAATCTCGGCCAAACCCTACCCATTTCTTATCTCCACTTCCCAATAAACATTCTGGAGGTTCTGGTCTCTCAAAAGTCCATCTCTAATTCATTAAGAGAAGTCTTAAAGGAGGTGCGTCGAAGAAGAGGTAATCCCTTCTTCTGATTCTATCAAGTTTCTTTCTTCTTAAAGTTCTTCTTCATTAGTTGTCTGATTATAAAGTAATAAAATCAGTATTAATTATATACTGATATTTTATTATAAATACGAAACAAGCCGATTTCACCTTCTATCCATCCTATGGAAAACGAAATCACCGTGCGTGCGTAGGTACGAAATACCGTCTCCACGCTGTGGTGTAATCTGTTTTCGACCACAACCTTACTTGGATGGGTATAATGGTGTCAATAAATAACTATATATGATTATTGTAAAGTGATATTGATTCTTAAATATTATACATACACTTAAATACAATTCCACTATCATGGGAATGGTATCCTCTCTTGTGCGTACGTACGGACTACCGTCTCCACGACGCGATGAGATTCATTCTCCGTGTCAACCATTCATGAATGATTATAAAGTATATATAATAAGTAATCCTAAAATATATGACATAATAATGATACTAGGCTTATATATATATAAGTATGTCATCTACTTAATTTAATTCAATTCAATAAAGAAACAAAAACAGCGTTCATGCATACGTACGACATATCGTCTCTATGAACGATGTATTTCATTCCATTTATCGATCAATCATATATATATGTATATTTTGAATATATATATTATATATAAATCATGTTTTACATTCTGGAATTAATTAAATCAGGATATAAGTAATAATATCAAGATCAACAAGTCGAAATATGTACAATAAATAAAACGATTTTACCCAAAACGCTGCTTGAACATGGAATTTACAAAAGAACGGTTAATATAAAGTCATAAGTGAACCATTTATGACATAATAACAGTGAATATGATTCTTTAATAAGTAAATTACATTATTTAAATCATTATACAAAAGGTTCGGATACATACGAATCGTATCAGACCTAAGGTAAAAGATAATGTTGCAATCTCAATTGTTTTCTATCCAAGATTACTTATATGTAAGTATTTAATGGGGTTATATTTACCATCCATGTCCAAGTTTTATAAAAATGTTTTAATGTATGGTTAAATACTTTTTTACCCATTTTTGACTTTCACTACATGGTATGTAAGGAATATTTTTTTATTTACCATAAGAGGTACTTTTTGACTTTTCCGACAAAAGTACGAGGAGAATGTTTTTTTAACTTATACGACATGAACAGATTCTTACGGTTTCATAAAGACTTATTTATATGAATCTTCCTATACAATATTTCATGATTATTTTCAACATAATCCTTTTCTTTTAAAATTTAATGGCATTTTTTGAAAAGAAAATGATTTAGAAGAAGAAAGGATATTTTCCTCAAGAATTCATTTCAAGAGTTTTGTCAAAACGATTTTACATCTAAGATGAAATTATTTCATATGTGTATGTTTCAAGTATAATGTCTCTATGATTTACATGGTTTCACTTTTCTTATGGTGAAATGATATCCATTTTTTATATGGATTATGTTATGATGCGATGATGTTTATGAAACCCATTTTATTCATTGGGTTATTATGAATGATGTATGTTTATTTTGTGGCACAAGTAAGAATGATTTCATTATGAGATGGGTGGGACCTATATATCCCTCCAATGCATTTGGTAAAGATTTATATCTCATGAGATAGACATGGCTGGAACAGTAAGTTAATCCGGATCAGTGAGACAGGACTGGAACGAGGAGTGAACTCGATTCAGAAAGGGACTTTGTCCACTAAGATGGTCTTGGCAGCAATGCCTTAGATACTATGGAAATCATAACAAGTGATGAATTATTGCAACAATTACATGATTTATTCCCATTCTATTTTATCAAGATTGTTGTTCCTTTATGATATATGCCTTACGTACTTCCAAGATTTATCTCTTTGATCAAGATTTTAATGTTTAGATTTTATGTTCAAGCTTTTTCATTCAAATGTTTATGGATTATTTTATGTTCTCTATGCTTACCCTTACTGAGCATTTGAGCTCACCCTTTTTAGGTTTTATTTTCCCCAAGATTTAAAGAAAGTTTTTAGGTAAGAAAATCAAAAGGGGAAGATCTTTATGGGAGATTTTGAAGATATTTCACCAGGATTAGAAGATTAAATTCTGAGTTTCCAAAGACACTAAACTATTACGGTCCTTGTGTGTCTGTGTTTGTTATGTATTAAGTATTCTGAAAAAGTAATGTAATGTCAATGTACGTCAAGATTTGGGTCTCTACACATATTAATGCATTTCTATCTTATGAATACACCACCAGTATTTATGGATTTGATGAATCATCAATTTTAGAGATATCTTGATTCTTTTGTTCTAGTGTTCATGTATGACATATTGGGGTATCCAAGGACAAATTATGATCAAGAGAAAAACTTGGTTATAGTGTTGGGAGCCTTAAGAGATCATCATTTACATTCTAAACTATCAAAGTGTGATTTTTGGATATAATAAGTACTTTACTTTGGCCATGTAATTTATAAGAAATTTGTTTTAGGGGATCTAGAAAAGATAGAATCCATCATATTATAGAAACCTTCAACGAACACCTTTGACATAAGAAAAATTCTTGGTCTAGCTTATTAATACTGACACATTGTGTGTGACTTCTCATAGATGGCTTCGCCTCTGATGACATTGATGAAAATAATCCTCCCTTTAAATAGACTATGGAATGCCAGAAAAATTTTTAAGAGTTGAAAGTTTGTCTTATATCAGAACCAATATTAATTTTTATAGAATCAGGATAGGGGTACATAGTGAATTTTGATACTTCAAGAAATGGGTTGGGATGTGTCATCAATTAATGGGATCATCTGGTTTCTTATGGCTTAAGGAAGTTGTGGTAACATGAGAAGAATTACCCAATACATGATTTGGAGTTACCCTTAGTTTTCCATGCTTTGAATACCTGGTGTCACTATCTCTTTGGTGGGAAATTCAATGTGTTCATATATCATAAGATCTGGTAACATATTATTCCACAATACATTTTGAATCAGAGGAAAATAATATAGAGAGAGTATCTCAATATTTTTGACTTTGACTTTATGTATACACTAGGTAAATAAAATTTGGTGGTAGATGCATTAAGAATAAAGTCACATGCTTTGGAGACAAAAGAAGCATTGGGTGAATGGTTGTTGATGTCAGTATTAGCTGATATGCATGCCAAATTTGAGGACTGAGGTGATGTGGCAATTTTGTTTTCACCCACTATTGTTCTTGATTTTGTAAAGATGGTAAAAGAGGCACATATATCCAATGCAGAATGTGTTGTAATGAGTTCAAAACTCAATGGTGGGGACACCATGGAGAGCTGGAAACTAGATGAGAGTTTAGTTTTGTGGTTCAGAAATCAGATTGTTTTACTTATTCCTTGTTAGTAGAAACTACTTCATTCTTTCCACCATTTGAGATGTGTTGTTTACCCAGGAGTCTAAAATATGTCGAATAAGTTTAAGGAATAGTTTTTTTTGAAGAGATAAGAAAATAAAAGTGGAACATTTATTTTGTTGTACATAACTCGTCAAAAAGTTATGGAAAAGCATCAGAGGATAGTACAGATGTTTCAGTGCTTACCAATCCCAGTGTGGATATTAGAGTAGTTAGACATGTATTTTGTTACAGGTCTCCAATTGACAATTTAGAAACATATTTCCATACATGTTATAGTGGATTATCTCACTATGTCGACCCATTCATCATTATTTTTCAAACTCATATGGTGGAGGATCTTTCGCAAATCTATATCCAAGAAGTTTTAAAGAGACATGACATACAAGTTTCAATCATGTTAGAATGATAACAAATTTTCACATCTTTTTTCTGGAAATCCTTAGAGAAATCCCATAGGACTCATTTGACTATGAGTATGGTGTATCACCCTTAGAAGAATTTCCAATATGAAGTGTTGGTAAATACATTGTAAGACATGTTGTAAGAATAATCAGTTGATTTTTATGTCTTATAGGAAGTGAATACACCCTTGGTGGAGTTCTCATATAATAACAGTTATTAAGCCTCAATATATATGGCTCTTTTTGAATAATTATATGGGAATGCTTATCATTATCCACTTTTGGGTGGAAATAGGTGGAACTACACTAGTTAGACATAACCTTGTCTACCAATCATTGGATAATATTATGTTGAACACGAATCAGATGGAGACGACTCAAACTCATCAGAAATCATATGTAGATCATCATCGAATATTGTTGTTATTCATAGTGAGTGATCTTGTGGTCTTTCATATTTCTATATGGATTAAAAATAATCATTTTGGGAAGTAAAACCTATTATATCCATGATACATAGTACCTTTTGATATTCCAGAATGGGATGGAGAGGTGACATGTTGGTAGGGATTTCTTGCACAGTTCTGTTCAGTCTGTAATGTGTTCCACGTATCTTAGTTGAAAAATTATCAGCATGATATTATTCTCTATTGAAGAATATTGAACTTACTTGAAGTGATTTAGAATTTACTTAAAGAATTTTTGAGGCGTTTAGAATCCCAATTCTTGCGTTATGTTCTTTTTCTTCACTGTTCTTGTCTTCTTTTAGAAATATACTTAGATATACTTCTAATTATTTCTCTATTTCTCATATGTATGACCGTTATATGTAGATATGGGTTTTTATTGCCAAATATGATAAAATTTGGTCTCTTTGTTGATAGGGTAATTGACTTAAGGCATTTTCATGGAATTCTTAGCCGGTTCCATGTGCTTTCATTGTCTGTTTTCTGTTTTCGTCAAAATTGTAGAGTTTTGTTGATTCAAACTCATCTCATTTTTCTATAATTGATTGGATTTGTTTTGAAATAATTGATTTTCTCGAAATTTATTATGAAATGGTAGTGAAAAGAATGATATAAATTATATTTTATGATGATTTGTTGTTTACGTTGAAATTGTGAAAGCTTAGTAAATTATTGTACAACGTGATTTGGTACCTTGATTTTAAAATGGAGATGTTAAAATATGGGGTTGAAGGATTTTAGTAATGGGTTTTTAGGAAAAGGTTTTCAATAAATATATGGTTTTGTTGATATGGTTTTTTCATGTAGATAGTGGAATGGTCTTTGGATTACTTTTTTTTGTGTGGATTCATATTTAATTTATAGGGATTGGTTAAAACATGACCTCTTGTGCTCGATTCCAAAGGTGTAATGGCACATGTGATATAATTACCTTGTGAAGACATGGTAGATCTAAGATAAATCACTCATTATTATGGAACTATTAAAAAAGGAATACCTTATTGGTGGTGTTGATTTCTCTAATGGATTGGTTATGCTAAAGGGAACTTTTGAAATGGGATGAGGCCATGTTTAGTTGCATTCTTTGAAAAGGGGTTTTAGATGGAAAATTATTGTTTGAAAATTTGTTTATATTGAGAAATAAAATATTTTTAAGTTGTTTATATTTTTTTATATAATGTTTTAGAATTTTTTAATATAAATTTTTTATATAAATGAGTCTAACTCTTATATCCTAGTGGCTTGAGTAGGGAAGTCATTATAGAAAGCCTACTGAGTTTTATATTCACCCATACCTTGGAACATTCATTATTTTGGAGAATTAATCTATATGTAAATGGGAAATGGTATTGTATAACACATATTTAACACCACCTCATGATATTGGGACGTTCTGTTATGTTGGAGCATGGAGCTTCTGGCGCATGGTGCCTTCTAGTTTTCATGGAGTTTCTTGTAGTTATATTTTACTGTTTAGTTTGATAGTTTCTTATCTTCAATGATAGTACAATCCCATGTGGTTTTGTTACAATTGATGTGGTTAAGTTTTCTTTCATTTATTCATGAATTATATAGTGTTTTTTTGGTTTATTGAAGTTAGGATAATGGTTTTATTTATTTAAGGGTAAATCATCCCCCACTTGCATTTGAAACACTTAAGCATTTATTTCTTGACATTGGTGCCTTAGGGATGTCTATTCTGGACTAATAATGATTAATTTAATTCTCAATAAAATGTTAAAAAGTGGGTCATTACACTCTTGATATTTATTTATTCCCATGTGTTAGTCTCCAGCTCATGGGGATTGGGAATACACTTCATTCAATGTCAAGATTCATTCGAGTTCAATTTTAGTTGGTTATTTGGGCTAGTTAATGGAAATTGTGTTTCTAGTAATTAATGTATTATTTATTCATATAAATTAGTTTTCATTATAATTTTTTCTGATAAACATTATTTGTGAAATGTATTGAAACAAAATGAATAAAATTTCACCAAGTTTTGCAACTTTTTGATCGATTATAATTAAATTTTTGTGTTTTAGGAAAACAAATTCAATAACTTTGTATATAATTTTGAATATTAGATGAATGAGATATAAAAAATTTCATGAAACACACCAACATGTTGAAATTATTATTTTGGAATGAAAAGAAATTAAATACGTATATATAAAAAATATTCATCGCCTTGGGTGAAAATTAACTCATTAACGGAAGAAATTATAAGATATATCTGTCAATTCTTACAGGGAAAATATTAATTAGTTATCAATGTACTATTTTTTAAACTCTGTAAAAGGTACGAGTATCAAAATTTTAAATTCATACTCTTTTAAACTTTTATGAAATGAAATCATTCCTAGTTATAACATATAAATTAATATTATTTTTAATAAAAAATTTAAAAATGTTTTTTAAAAGTGTAAACACCGCAACCCTAGTAGCCTAAAAATAGAGGTTACATTATCACATTGGAACTAGATATAGGGAATAAAATTCCAAAGGAGAGAATAGTTTAGTAATTTTGGAAAACTAGATACATGCATAAATTAAATTACATTTGGAATCTAAAAATACAAAATAGTAATTTCTTTTAGAACACCATTATTCCATTTAGAACATCCTATATATCGATCATAACACAGTTTCCAGAATCTTGGGGAAATAAAACATATTAAAGTGGTGAGAGTAGATGATCATTATGGGTTTGTGTGTAATGGAAACTATCATGAAGAAATAATTCAAAATCAATGTTCCAAGGTAATTATCAAAAAACATAAGACATTAAATAAAAAACATGGGCATGATGTATATTATGGTAGGAAAAAATGATTAGAAAATAATATCAATTAATTAACCGCATGAGGTTGAATATTAACCATGGATATCATAACTAATATTATAATCACACAAACATCAAAAATTTACCTCATAATGAGGGAATTCATATTGATAGACTTCGTAAACATACTATCAAGTCCTCATTCCAAGATATATTATATAAATGGTTAAGTCCTTGATAAAATACAGTCACTACATTGTCTCAAGGGATCAAATGATGCTTCAAGGGGAAATAATTGGCCCCACCCATAACAAACTAAATATAATGTGTTTATCATATGAAATGGGTGAACATTAAAAATCTAAATATCAATATTTAAGAACATGAAAATGAAATTCTAAATCATTACAAAATAAAAAAATAATAACAAACTGTCTAGAGTAATATGGTGAATGATATCAAAATAAAAAATCCCTAGTAAAAATGTTCACAAAACATGTAGGCAAATAATAAGGACAGAATAGTTATAAATTATCCCAAGGGAATCATAAGTTATATAAGGTATTTAAGAATTCATGATTATATATACCATAAAAATTTCGTTAAAAACCTTCTTGAGAAAAATTCACTTTTAAATTTGAAAATCACTTATAAAAAAGTTAAAATATTATTTAATATTAGGTAATTTGTTTTTGAAAATAATAAAAAAACTTATAAATTAGTTTTTAGTGAAATGATACAACATGGAGGTGCAGAATTCTATACATGTCCAAAAATTTAAAAAACATTCCTTTAACATTGTTGTAAAAGGATAAAAAGTTCCTCATTTTGGAAAATAACAATAAGATTCAATTAAAATCATTTTTTAAAAAGTAATAAATGAGTAAATATTTCTTTAATTAATCAATTTTAGTTTTTTAAAATTTTCAAGAAAATATTATCAGAAAACAAAGGTTTGGTTGAAAAAGGAAACCTGACTAATGGGAGAAATAAAGTTGTCTTTTCTTAAAAAGAATTTGTAAACAATTTTAAGTACCAAATATTGGAAAAGTGGTTTTATTACATAATAATTTAATTATTTACTATATGATAAGTAAATATTTTGTTTTTAATAGAGAATTATCCAAAAATTACCCTAATAAATACTTTAATGTAAAACAATCCCTAATAATGAGGATATTGTTGAATAAACCCTTATTGCTTTGGTAAGTTTTGAATAAAAACTCCCATGAAGGAAATAACATAAAATGAAATTTTAAATAACATTAATTAAAATATATTCATTATATAACATATATATTGGGAAATATATACACCACCCAAAATAATAAGTTTTGAATATTAAATAAGTGTCATGGAAGTAAAAGTGAATGGATAAACCCTTTCCTCAGCTTCGATGTCTTTTGTATGTGTTTAAAAATATTCTTTGATAAATTTATATTTTTAATAAATATATTATATATCCATATTCAAATATATTATACTATATATTATTTTCTTATAATATTTTATAAACTATTTATTATGAATTGTTCATTAGAATTATTGTAGCAGGTAATAACTAGTTTATTTTTCATGTATATTTTGGGTCAATAGATTTAGTCATTGTAAATTGATCAGGGTTACATGAAATATACAATGATAATAATTATAATATATACATATATAATTATAGTCATCCATAAATTTTATTGAGTGAAAATGAATTACATCATTCATGGATATGGTTGGCCGTACGTACACATGAACGATGGTTTAATTTTTCAATGGAAGGAACAAAAGAATGGTAAAAAATTAATATTGATTACATAACCATTATTATCTCAAATATATTTATTAAAAATATACTTATTCATATCAAATTAAAATGGAAATAAAAAATAACATCACATTTCAGAGTTGGTAGTCCAAATGTACGCACAAGCGACATTATCATTGTCCAATGCATTTTTGGGTAAGTAGGTAGAAGTGACATAATAATTTAAAAATTATAATTTGTTCATAAATAAAATATATTGACATTAAAATTATCATAATTACTTTCCATGAAATATGGTGGTAAAAAATGAATTGTATCACTAGATGGAGATGATGATTCGTACATATACTCAAGTCAAAGTTTCAAAAACTATTTGATGGGAAAAGGGGTGGATAATGGTGGTTTCACAATACTAATAATATTTTAGTAGATTTAGGATAATTAATTTGTTAATATTTTTGAAAAATAAAATATATTTAGAGGATGTAAAAAAACTATAGGAAAGGGAAAGTAATCAGCTTTAGAGAATATTTATTCATTCAAAGAACACATATAAATCTCCTATTAATGATTCTAGGGTTTTTTAATTTTGAACAAAAAATCCTACAGAATATGGATAAGTAATTTTAAAAGAATAATGGCAAGGGTTCAGTTGACTATTATGGATCAATTTTGTGTAAATATGAGAAAGGGGAGTTTTCCTTTTATAATTTTAGTGGGGAACCAACTGGAATTTAGAAAAAGTTAAAGATATAATAAACTTATTATCTAGATAAAATGACTAAAAAAGGATAGGGATTATAAGATATGATAGTATGAGGTTCAAATACCACCAAAGAATAAAATATTTGCTGGTTTAATTATTTTCTAAACATATCTTTTGGTTTAACCCATTAGTTTACCCATTTTATCATTAATCTCGGTTACACATTTTTTCACTTATAAAGGGTTATTATTTTACAGATAAGTAAAATATTGACTGTTAATGGGGAAATGTATGAAATGTTTTATCATATATTATCCACCATGTCCTGTTTAGTGATTTTTATTGGTACTATAATTTAATAAAATATTATTTTTATAAATTATTAGTAATCTCAGTTTTGAAACTATTTAGTTACATTGAATTAAAAGAAATAAAGAAACATTTGGGAATCCAATATGATATTATAACATAATAATAATATTTCATATTGGTCTATAATTTTTTTAAAATACTATAAATCACTAATATTATATTACTTTTAATAAATTTATGATATTTTATTTTCTTTCCCGTTTGTTGAATAAATACCATATTAGCATACCTTATGAATTTAAGGTAATTATATGATAACTAAAAATTATAAATTTATTATTATTATTATATATATTTCATTAATCTAAAATTTAACATTTATATTAGTTCATAACATTATTTTTTCCCTATGTAGGGGCATATTAGTTATTTTAGTCCAAGTTAGTGACATTTTCTAACAATGTTTGATTTAAATATTAATTTTTTTAGTTTCAAGTGAAATTGTCAACTGACTAAATACATTTATAGAATAAGGTGATAAGGGATAATTTAGTTCATACAATATAAATTAATACTGAATATTATGACCTTATCGGTTAGTTTAAACAGAGATTTACATGATTTACCACTTACTGAGGTGATAAATTTTACCAGGTTAGTTTTCATAATGCCTAAAAATTAATAGGATATATTTACTAAAATTGAACCTATTGTGTAACGCCCCCAACCCAGAAGCCACTAAACTAGTGCTACGATCCGGGTGGTTACATATTCTTAAGCACGCCTCCCCGTACGCCAAAGGCTTCTAACAAGCAGCGGGGGTCTATGTAGTCAAGTGGGGAGACTATACCCTGTTTTTATCAGAGTAAGCAATAACAGAAAATACCAATAGTGGAAACAATAATCAATAAACAAGAAACATGAACAACAACCATTTCCAACAATAAATATTCCATGTCATACAATAAGTGCAAGAGTGAACAAAATCCCAAAATAAAGACAATGACCAAAATCCCCTAAATTGTTTCGATTTCAAGTCCAGATCCTCCACCAAGTGCTACACATATCCAGTCACTATCTAGCAAGGACCATTGCCCTTCTCCTGACCTGAAAACATGAAGTCTGTTCAGGCACCCAATAGCGGCCCGAGCAGGGTGTGAGTACAACTTAGTAGGCCACAAGCAACAGTGTCTACAAAATATCTAGTGTAAATAGGTAGTGCATGCAATGGAATATGAATGATAATTTCCAAGTAATTAATTAAGGTTCCATTAACAAGTTCAGAGCCAAATCCATTTCTATTCCATTACCATTAATTTATTACCAATTACCATCACTTACCATTTCACCATAATTCCATGGGTTAATCACATACATTATGTTACATGGGTATATGGCCAAAAATCACCTACAAAAGGGTAAACATGTCGTTATCCTATCTCAATAGGACTAACCCCCTCATAGCAACCATATCCTCACCTCGAAGCATCTGTCCGGGTGGATGCAACCGTTAGGAGAATAGATCCTCAGTCCCCTTTCCTAACCCGTGCATTTAGGGTGGAGTATATAACATCAGTCTTCACTCGACCGGTGGGCATATATCCTCAAGTCATACCCCACTCTACAAAGCCATTTCCACATGATTATATATATGTAACCATCAACCATACATACCATTTCCCCTTGGAAAAACCATTCACAACAACCACACAGGAATTCACATAATGCCTTAACCCATTAACACATTACCATCTCACATCATTTAACCATTCACCCAATTCCCATGTGTTATTCCTATCTCACTAAGCATTCAAAAGTAGACCCATAATTCATCCCATTATGGTCTTTAATCAGTTTAAACATTAACCCATTTAACTCGTTCATCATTCCCATGAATCATCCATTCAACCCATTCCAATTAACCTTTAGGTTATTTCCAAGTCTAGGTGTATCACCTAACTTCTATTTGAAGTTCAACCAATCATTCCAACATATTCATCAATGGGTTTATCATTCATTACAGCAAGGTCACTTGTTTAATAATAAACCCTAAGCCCGGGAAAAGCCGACACACCCCATGGGTGGCCATAATTAGGTCAAGTCAATCCCAACACATCCCATGGGGATCATGAGGGTTCCCATTTTCCATTTCAAACACCATTATTACCAAAGATGCCAAGGTTTTTCAAAACATAACCAATGGGAAACAAGAACACAATTAAACATGCACAAATCCCCAAATAACTATGGGATATCACTTTTAGACCACCTACCTCAAAACCACAGTTGAACGCACCCTCAATCGAGTCCTTAGATCTCAATATGACTAGACTTTGGTGGTTCAACCTAGAACTCACCCAAAAGATAGGGTTTTAGAGCTTTGGAACAAGAGGGAGAGAAGATACAAACCCTAATCCAAAAAGAAAAACAAGGATGGAATTATCCTTACCCGGAGCTTCGATCTGCAACCAACGACACCAATAACGCCTTAGAATTGAAGGAGAACAACCCTTGGTAAGCTTGGGTCAGCCAAGTTCATTGCTAGGGATGCGAGGGGATGAATGGATGAAAATCCCGAGTTGGGGTTAAAATCCTGGAGTGAAAAACTTGTAATTTTTCCCAAATTTAAGTGGCTGAACGGTTTAGCCACACGGTTTGAAAAACTATGCGCAAACTGTGTGCATGCTACTACCCAGAGGAGAAGGGTTGCACGATTTACCTGGGCAGGTCGCACTATTTTCCCTGGCCGTGCGCTGGCCGTGCGCCCTGGCTTCCCTTGCCCAGTTTTCCTTTCTTTCATGCCCCGAGCCCCCGAAACACCCCCAAAACCTATCGTAATTTTAGAAGACATCCCTTGAAGCCCGAAAAAAGGGATTCAACCAAAAAATAATGAAAACATACATTTACAAAAACAAGATCTTACATCCTCCCCACCTTATAATGGCTCGTCCTCAAGCCGAGTTTCCAAGCCTCATTGATCCACTGAATAGAAGAGTTCGGGCCATTGAGCCTGCATATCCGATTCCCGCTCCCATGTTTCTTCCTCAACTTTCCCATGATGCCATAGTACTCGCACTAATGGCACAACCTTTCCTTGCAAGACCTTTTCACTATAATCCACCACATGAACCAGATGCTCCTCAATGGACGCATCAGCCTCCAGCTCCACATCCTCAATATCAACCACATGAGATGGGTCAGGGTGATATCGTCGAAGCTGCGGCACAAGAAAAACATCCTGCATCCCACCATAACACTTTGGAAGAGCCAATTGGTCAGCCACTGGTCCGATCCTTTCCACAATCTCAAAATGTCCAACATACATGGGCACCAACATACCATGCTTTTGGATCCGACGGTGACCCAACCATGGCGACACCCGAATGACCACTTTATCACCCACCAAAAACTCAAGAGGTCTACACCTCTGATCTGCATATGAATTCTGCCTACTCTGAGCCGTAACCATATAATTCCCAATCAACTTAACTTTCTCTGAAGTCTCCTGCATGAGACTTGGCTCCAACAACTCATATTCACTGGCCTCTAGCCAACACAACAGAGATCTACATGGCCTCCCATAAAGTGCCTCAAACAGTGCCATCTGAATCGTAGCCTGAAAACTGTTGTTGTAGGATAACTCAACTAGCGATAGGTGCCTCTCCCAAGAACCACCAAGGTCCAGGACAAAATCTCTTAACATGTCCTCCAACACTTGGATTGTACGCTCTGATTTCCCGCCCATCTATGGGTGGAAATCCTTACTCAAAAACCCCAGCGTACCAAGCACCTTATGCAACCCTTGCCAGAAACGCGACGTGAAACATGGATCTCGGTCTAAAACTGTGGTTTGAGGAACACCATGCAACTGAACTATCTCTCGAACATACATCTCACCCAACTGGTCGATTGAAAAGGTCTCATGAATCGGTAAGAAATGAGTCACTTTCATTAAGTGATCCACAACCACCTAGATTGCATCATTCTTCCACGGCGTCCTCAGAAGACCCATGACAAAATCCATCATTACATCATCACACTTCCCTTCCAGAATGGGAAATGGATGCAACAAACCACCAGGGCATTGATGCTCGGCCTTCACCTACTGAAAGGCAAGGCACCGTGCCACAAAGCACGCAACTTCCTTCTTCATTCTAGGCCACCAAAATTTCCTTCGGAGATCACGATACATCTTGGTCAAACCAGGATGCACTGCCCACTTGGATGCATGGAACTCACACATCAACTCTTCCCACATTCACTCTGGCACAACCACATGATCACAAACACGAACAACACCGTCCATGCCGACGGCCCAACCAGAAGGTATCTCCCCACCTTTAAGCTTTTCCTTCATGATCAAACACTCAGGATCACCAAGATGAATTTCCTTAACCTGAATCAAAAGCATCGATTCCATCATTATGGAAGTAAGGGTGATCTGACCACTCTCCACCTGCACCTCCAGGTGCATTTCTGCAAACAAAGCAATCACCTTCCACTAGGTGCTGGACTCATGACCCACCCAATTCTGAACCTTCCTGCTCAGAACATTAGAAACACTGTTTCCCTTTCCTGGCGTGTACACCAAATCAAAGTCAAAAGACTTGAGATATTCAACCCATCTTCACTGTCGAAGATTTAGATCCCGCTGTGAGATGATGTACTTTAGGATCTTACGGTCGGTAAACACGGTAAACCGTTCTCCCAACAGATAGTGCCTCCAAAACGTCAAGACGTACAATACTGTAGCCAACTCAAGATCATGAGTGGGATAGTTCCGCTCATGGGGTATCAATAGGCTTCACCCATAAGCCACAACCCCCTCATCCTCCATCAACACATCCCCAAGTCCAACTCCGGATGAATCACAAAACATGATGTATTTCTTACCCAACTCACGTAAGATCAAGATAGGTGTGGTCGTCAACTACTTCTTCAACTTGTGGAAGGAATTCTCACAAGTCTCAGACCACTCAAACCTGATTCCTTTCTTGGTCAAGCCTGAGAGTGGTTCCACCATGCGAGAGAAATCCCGGATGAACCTTCGGTAATACCCAGCGAAACCTAGAAAACTCCGAACATCAGAAACACTATTGGGCTGCTCCCAGGATACAACTACCTCCACTTTTTCTGGATCCACTGTCACACCTACTTCCGAGATGATGTGACCCAGAAAATGCATCCCACCTATCCAGAAATGACAATTTTATAGCTTGGCGTATAGCTGATTCTTTCTTAGCATACTAAATAAAATATCAAGATGTTGGGCATGATCGTCATGAGTTTCGAGTACACTAAGATATCATCAACAAAGACAACCACAAACCGATCTAGATAGGGACGATAAATTCATTAATCAAATCCATAAACACCTCCGGTACATTGTTCAAGATGAAAGGCATTAGCACAAACTCAAACAACCCATACTGACTCCGGAAAGCTGTCCGCGGTATGTCCGAAGACCTCACCCTTAACCGGTGATAACCTAACCTCATATAAATCGTGGAAAACACCGATAAACCCCTCAATTGATCAAAGATGTCATCAATTCGTGGAAGATGGTACCGATTTTTCACCGTTATCTGATTCAACTTTCGATAGTCAACACACAGCCTTAACGACCCATCGACCATCTTTGCAAAAAGCACGGGAGATCCCCAAGGAGATGTACTTGGATAGATAAACACCTTACGCTCCAAATCCTCAAGCTGAACCTTTAGTTCCTAAAGTTGTGTAGGTTCCATTTGGTATGGCAGAATAGAAACTATCTCCACTCCCGACAGCAACTTGATTGTGAACTCAACATCCCTCTTGGGGGGTAACTCCGAGCAATTCTCAAGAAACACCTCCTGAAACCATTACACCATTGGAGGAAAATTAGATTGTTACCCTCCCTCATAATCATAAAGAATGAGACATGCCACTTGAGCTATGAGTCCACTCATCTGTCGACAAAACGGCCCCACACACCCTTATTGAATATCCCATTCGCCACGGTGGACATAAACATCACCCTCAAGCGACCCGAATGATACTCTATGACAATAACAGTCTATATGAACCCAATACAACACCAACCAATCCATTACCTAGATTAGGTCAAAACATGACATCTCGAGAATGAACAAGTCCCACAGAAAATGATAGCCATGAACTTCCAAGGAACATCCCTTGAACTGCTTGATATTCTCAACCCGCACTCTCAACGGGGTGTCAATTAACATAACTCCACACACCCCTCCACAAGTAAACCCAACACTACCACAAGTTGAGCAGAAACAAAGGAGTGTGTGGAACCTGTGTCAAAAAACACACTAGAAAATATAGAAGCTACAAGGATCGTACCTCGAACAGTTGACGGTCCGGCCTCGCCATCACCAGGCGCAAACTGAACTGCCTGAAGCTGACTTACCCCTCTACCCTATGCTCCAGCCTGAACACCCTGCGTCGCACTACACTTCTGGCATGAGAGAAATTTCCATGGAGTTCTACGTCCACCGTCGCTGCCAATACGACCTGTGGAGCTCCAACTGCTTGCCTAACATGGGGCAACTGATCCCCTTTGCGTACCTGGCACCTGCTTTTCATCATCATGATCACCCGTCTGCCGAGGGTTCCTGCAAAACATCTGCACATTCCCCATCCTACTGCACAAACATCACGTAACTGGAGGTCGAGGACACAGACCACATATATGCCCCAACCTGCCGCACTGATAACAAAACACCTGGTTCACACTTTGAGAGGCTAACCCCCTCTTCTAACCACCTTTCTGGAAACTTTATAAATGGTGCTTCCAACCTTCAGAATATGCACCACTTGTCCGCCCAGCTGGAACGACAAGCCCACCACACGAAGCTCCCTTCAGGTTCCCTTCAGAGTTGAGTGCCTAATCCATTACCTCTTCAAACTTATTCAAGTGAAAGATATTCACTTGAGACCTGATCTCATGTCTCAACCCATCCTGGTAACGCCTTGATATCGTTGCATCATCCCCAACTATCACTGGGAAAAAGCGTCGCAACTCAGTGAAGTGACTAGCATAGTCCATGACCGATAGCGATCCCTGAATCAGGCTCATAAACTCTACAACCTGCTCCTGCCCCATAGTCTCTAGGTAAAAATTCTCCAGAAACCTCTCGTAGAAAACATTCCACGACATCCCCTCAACATGCTTAGTCTGAGCCTGAATGTCCCACCAACGCGTTGCCTGGCCCCGCAACATATAAGCAACCAGCTTCACTTGATTTTCAAAAGGGGTCTCCAGATGGTCCAGTATCGTCTGGACAGACTCTAACTAGAAATCTGCTGCTTCTGGCCCACCCTCTCTGGTGAAGGTCGGAGGGTACTGCAGTAGTAACTCCCTGGTCAGATCAAACATACTCGGTGCAACCCGCCCTGGGTCCCGATCCATCATTAGCATAAGGCGAGCCAGGTTCTCTCAGAACTGGTCTTCTCAACCCTCATGGGTCACCACATTTTCATGCTCTTCTACCAGAGGAGTGTTCTCAGCAACATCCTCCCATTTCCCGACTGGTAACCAACATCATGGTGGCATTTCTCTACCATGCCAAGCATGTGATTTTAGAACGCATACAATAAAACATTCATGAATTCTTGAAAAAGATCTTTACTAGCTACAAAAACCCATTTTCATATACTAATTCAACAACATTAGCACCTCAAATTGACCGCCCTGGCCATCCCTACCGCGGGCCATGGTCCACCTGGGGTAAACAACCATGCACTACCACCAAACTCACACAACATTTTACAAAACATTTTCCACTTCGTTTCACGCCCTTATGTTTCATTAAACATCATTTATCCACTTGTTTTATTTCATTTTCTCATTATTTATTGGTATCATGAAATGCATGATGCACCATACTTTCTTTCCTCACGCAACCACCACATGCGTGTGCCTAACACAATTCATGTCACCTATCTCCCTAGGTTCCTATAATGATGCATGAATGAAAATCCTCAAGTCGTTAAGGCCACAAGCCAAATATCATAAAACAGTCATATCAAACCACATGTGAATCACCCAACGGTGAAATATCATCAACTGTAACAACACACATCCTAGTACAACATTTCCCACCCAGGGTGACTTGGGTTTTCCCTCATACCTAGGTTAGCTACTCCTAAGCATGATCTCATTACGAAGGCCTAACACGTAACCCTTGGCATCCTATCCCAAATAACAAGACCTAAGAGAAGGAGAAGAAAGACCTCCTCTTATACCACATTGTAACGTCCCCGACCTAGAAGCCACTAAATTAGTGCTCCAAGCCGGGTGGTAACATAACCTTAAGCGCATCTCCCCATACGCCAAAGGCTGCCGACTAGAAGCGGGGGCCTATGTAGTCAAGTTGGGAGACTATACCCCCTTTTTGTCAGAGTAAGCCACAATAGAAACAACCAATATCGGAAAAAATAATCAATAAACAAGAAACATGAAAAACAACCATTTCCAACAATAAATATGCCATGTCATACTACAAGTGCATGAGTGAACAAAATCGCAAAATAAAGACAATGGCCAAAATCCCCAAAATGGTTCTGACTCCAAGTTCGGATCCTCCACTAGTGCTACCCATGTCCACTCACTATCTAGCAAGGACCCTTACCCTTCTCCTGACCTGAAAACATGAAGTCTGCTCGGGTACCCAATGGCAGCCCGAGAAGGGTGTGAGTACAACATTGTAGGCCACCACCAACGGTGTCTACAAAATATCCAGTGGAAACAGGTAGTGCATGCAAAGGAGTATGAATGATAATTTCCATGTAATTAATTAAGGTGCTACTAACAAGTTCAGAGCGAAATCCACTTCCATTATATTACCATTCATTTATTACCAATTATCACGACTTACCATTTCACCACATTTCAATGGGTTAATCACATACATTATCTTACGTGGGTCTAAGGCCAAAAATCACCTGCAAGTGGGTAAACACATATTTATCCTATCTCACTAGGACTAACCCCTTCATAGAAACCATATCCTCACCTCGAATCCTCAGTCTGGGTGGATTTAACCATTAGGAGAATAGATCCTCACTCCCCTTTCATAACTCGTGCATTTAGGGTGGTGTTTAGAACATAATTCTTCACTCGACCTATGGGCGTAAATCCTCAAGTAATTCCCCACTCTACGAAGCCATGTGCACATACTTATATATAAGTAACCATCAACCATCGATACTATTTCCCCTTGGACAAACCATTCACAACAACCACAAAAAAATTCACATAATTCCTTAACCCATTAACACATTAACATTTCACATCATTTAACCATTCACCCAATTCCCATGTATTCCGCCTATCTCACTAAGAATTCAACACTAGACCCATAATTCATCCCATTATGGTATTTAATCAGTTTACACATTAACACATTTAACCCATTCATCATTCCCATGAATCATTCATTCAACCCATTCCAATTTACCTTTAGGTTATTTTCAAGTCTAGGTGCATCACCTAACTTCTATTTCATGTTCAACCAATCATGCCAACATATTCATCAAGGCCTTTATCATTCATTACAACAAGGTCACTTGTTTAATAACAAACCCTAAGCCCAATAAAAGCCGACACACCCCATGGGAGGTCCTAATTAGGTTAAGTCAATCCCAAAACATCCCACGGGGATCGTGAGGGTTCCCATTTTCCATTTAAAACACCATTATTACCAAACATTCCAAGGTTATTCAAAACATAACCAAGGGGAAACAAGAAGACAGTTAAACCTGCACAAATCCCCAAATAACTGTGGGATATCACTTGTAGAACATGTACCTTGAAACCACGGTTGAATGCACCCTCAATCGAGTCCATAAACCTCAATCCGACTAGCCTTTGGAGCTTCAACCTAAAACTCACCCAAAAGATAGAGTTTTAGAGCTTCAGAACAAGAGGGAGAGAAGATATAAACCCTAAACCAAAAAGAGAAGCAAGGTTGGGATTATCCTTACCTGGAGCTTCGATCCGCAACCAACGACACCAAAAAATGCCTTATAATCGAAGGAGAACCACCCTTGGAAAGCTTGGGTCGGTCAAGTTCGTCGCTAGGGTTGAGAGGGGATGAATGGAGGAAAATCCCGAGATGGGGTTTAAAAGCCCGGAGTGGCAAACTTGTAATTTTTCCCAACCTTAAGTGGACGCACGGTTTAGCAGCACGATTTGACAAACCATGCACAAACCGTGAGCATGCTACTGCCCAAAGGAGAAGGGTTGCACGGTTTTACCTGGGCGGGCCGCATGGTTTGCCCTAGCCGTGCGCAGGCCGTGCACCCTAGCGTCTCTTGCCCAGTTTTCCTTTCTTTCTTGTCCCGATCACCTGTAACACCCCCAAGAACTCTCATACTTTCAGAAGACATCACTTGTTGCCCGAAACTAGGGATTCAACCAAAAAACATTGAAAACATACCTTTCTAAAAGTCAGGATATTACATATTGATTCATAATATGTAATCCTTTTTTTATATTAAACACATATAAGTGGATTAAAACAATTTATTATCAAAATAAAAAATAACAGGAAAAACTATTTTAAATTTTTTTTATGTATAATAATGTTTTTATACAAATTTAAGTAATAAAATTTTCCAAATGAACATAATTAATGTATTAATAATAAAATAGAACTATTATTCATTTGATATCATTTTATGAAAAAATAAATAATAATTAATTCTTAAAAAAAGTACCATTTTCAATAAAAATTTATATTTATCACTATTCACATAAATGTCAATAAATACAAAAACAAGAACCATAAGATAAATTTGGTATGATTATTTAAGAAAAATATTATATTATATAAAATAAAATTTATAAATTTTATAGACCCTAATTATAATATTTCATCACAATGAACAATAATTGTTTTTTGAAAAAAATATATTTCTGAAGTATAAAATGACTTTTATAAAAATAGATTATTTATTTCAAAAGAATTATTATAATTATTTTTCTAGTTGGTTTTATATATATTTTATAAATATGTTAATACTATTTATAACCAAAATCTCAATGGCTAGGTTATAATGATCATATTTAAATAATAATATTTCATGTTTAGTTAATGCTCATGGTTTCACGTTCTATACACTATCAAAAATAGTGTTTAAAAAAACAAGATGTTATATCCCACTCTGAATAAATTTAATCAATGAAATTTAAACATGTGCCTAGAAATCCGAGGTTTGAAATTTTAAAATTATTTTATGGAGAACCCACAGAATAATAAGGGTTAATAAATCCCCCTCTTAAAAATTGAGAAAGGGATGTATGATGTCATCATAAAAAATATTCTTCAAAATAGGAGAACATTAGTGAGTTGTAAAAAATATTTACTCAGAAGAAAAAACTAACAACAATGTATTAAGAGAGTTTGATGGATAAAATGTTCAATATAATGTTAATGAAAACAAAACCATAAATATATGATAGGTGGGAAGACCAGCAATTAATTAGAAAAGAGCATAATAAGATAATTTTTTTCATGATCTTTATCCCAGAGTGGATAAAAATCTATTCCACGTAGACTATTAACACAAGGATATATAATTACTTGATATCATTCTATTTTATAGGCTTAATATTATACTTTGGTTGTTCTTTATCAATATCCCCTTTATTTCTTAGTCCTTGAAATGAATATCTAAGATAAATTTTTATAACTGAATAACTAAAATTAAATTTCAACAAATGATAAGATCCATTAAATAAAAGTAATTCCTCCTATCTCAAGGTATTTTAAAAAACCAAAAATATTAGTATGTTTCCATAATAATATTATAATATAAAAAATATCAACAAAAAACCTTTAATGTTAAAATTAATCCATTTCATAAATAGTTATCCATAATTATATTCTAAAAGAATTATTTAGAAATTCAAATCTGAAAAAAATATATGAAATATTTTATCAAAATTGTATTATTGGACAACATAACGTAGCTCAAAGTGTCTCATAACAAACATATGAGTACCTTAATAACCTAAACAAAAACATATTATTTCAAAAAACTAACATTATCATTATTCATTAAGTAAAATTACAGTTTATCAATAAATCCTAGAATGTGGTAAACTCTCTGACTTTTTCATCAAATCACTATTCATTTTCAATGTTACCAATATTATCCCATTTACTTCATCAGTTTCAATCTTCACCATATCCAAAAAATACACATAAGGAACATTATAGGGGTTATATTTCCCCTATTCGTGTATTCTGTAAACATTTAAGCTCACCACTAATTTTATTTTCTTGGATATAGGTACAATTTAACATATGGTTTCAGATCCTTAATAAAAAATACTATAGAATAATCCTTATATGTATCACTGTTATTGTAACATGAATGTCATTGATAAAATACTTCTACAACAAAATTAATAAATTCAAGTACACAGTAACATTAATCATACCATATTTGTTGTAGTAATAACCTATGCTTAACCATTTTCACTTAGCTTATTATGAGATATATTCCCTTAAATATTGGGGAAATGGTTGTGTAGTTCCCTATAACCTTATAGTTGAAGCATTTAATTATGAAGTTTTCTTTTGTACCCTATAATTGTCATTCTTGAAGGAATATCACTCTATAGGTGATGAAAAATCACATTCTTATAAACTAATTTACATAGAGTTTCTTTATCTAATTATCACATGCATGAAGATACATCTTTCGCTTCTTACCCTTATAGATTTTATTCTCTGTTTTACTTCTCTTACCATTATTTCCCCTGACGCCACAATATATTGAGAGTTATTTCTCTATTTTGATAGTATATGGTTCCACATAATATTATGATGATTATGTTGGGAGGATCATTCTCTTTGAAGTATTGGATTTAATCCATAGTAGAAAAAGTAAATAGTTTACTTTTGATTACATATCAGTCCACAACATGCTTGCAACACAACAAGTATTTACAAATAAATTTACTATAGAGTATAATAAATACAATAATGAGTCTCTATAGAACAACAATTTTTCTTATAATTAATGAAACAATATAGTTTTAACCTATCCATTAAACATAAATTTTCTTCTTATATGAATTTAATTTTGAAAAATGAACTTACACAGTTACAATTAGAAAGATATTTATATTTTGATAGGATTAACGTATTTATTTGGTGAATAGTATCATAGCCCTTTTGAATATTAATGTGACCATTATGAATAGAAAAATGGCCCTTATAAAAATGAAACCTTCAAAATTAATAATATCCTAACCCATGAGAGAATAAATAAAATTTTGTCATCATTTAGAAGAATATATTATATAATTATATCATATTATAAGTAAACTAATTTTTTAGAAATTAAAAATTATGTAGATGTATTTTAATAAAAAAATGGCACTTATTTAAAATTATAAATTTAATATAATTATTCAAAATGAAATTTATTATCATAAAATAGAATCATAAGTTAATATTTTAATGTCTTTTTATTAGAAGATAATTTTATGACATCTTAGTTAATTTTTTAAAGTGTACTTAAATTTGGTATAATTTTAAATTTATATTTTTCATGTAAATGATGATTTTAATTATAAATTTAATTTATCCTATTTTTTTTTGTAAAATAGAGTTAATCTTTTAATTGTACACATCCAAAAATGTTTAGTACGAATGTTTGATATTTTTCTAAAATAGTTATTTTTTAGTGAATAATAATAAATACATTTTTTAGAAAATAACATATTTTCTGTGACAACATTAAGAGGTATAATTTTTTTAAACTTATTCATTATATAAATAATTATTTTATTATAGAAATTATATATAAAATATAAATAAGAACATATAATATATAAATTTGTTGTAATGTATAAAAGAACCATTGTCATTATCGACACAGTGCTTACACCGCACTGAAAAATCCAAATTGGTTCTTTAAAAACAATAATTAAGAGAGAAAAATTATCTTCACAACCATATTAGTAATAATTATGAATAAAGGATGTTTTGAGATGATAATTGATAATTTTTTACATGTATTTTATTAATATTATCCAAATGTATGTGAAATGATTATGTAGGGAAAGAGAAAACAAAATAAAAAATTTAAGATGTTTTATTGACATGTATATGAGTGAATATATATGATGAATGAATATATAATTTTATTTTGAACTTCATTAATTTATTTTTATGATATTATTTTTTTTAATTTTTATGTGTTAAATAAATAAAGAAATACTTATTCAATTCTAATTCAATGGTTGGGAAAGAGGAAGAATAAATTAATTAAATTGTTTAGTTAAATTTATAAGAATATATAATTAACCCATAAAATAAATAAATTTACTTGAATGTGTATGATTAGTCCAACATATCTTTTTTATTCGAATTGGTGACATTTTGGACTCGCATGGATCATATTAGCCCCTTTATATCAATTTTCATAATATATAAACATGAGGGTTTACAGAAGTTGTCTTTTAAAAATTATAGTATTTAGAAAACTAATAGAATTATATTTCTTATCAAAATTTAATTATAATTTTTAGGTAGTAAATAATTTCATTAATTTATTGAATAATTATAATGTAGTAAATATTTAATTAACGAATAAATCAGATTAATGATTATAAAATATGAAAAAAATATAATTTTATATTTTTAAGTCAATTGAATATTTATATAGTTATAATATTGTATTATATAATTAAAAATATTATTCTAATTTTATACCTTTTTACGATTTTAAGTCATAATTATGAATATTTTTTAATTTGACAAGATTATTTTTCTAGGAATAAAAAAATATAATATATTATTTAAAAATAACAAAAATCACGAAAAAGCAAAGTAATGATATTATTCCTTATAAAATGTGATGTCCTATGATTTTTAGACCTTTTCGAAGTCTTAAACCCTATCTTAAATTTATTATATTTTAATAATTTGAGTAATTCCTTTGTTACCCCTCACCTCAATTGTAAATGGATGATCCCACCTTCACAAATTTTCATCACCCAAAGCCTTATTTCTTGGATAACCTCTTAAAACCGCCTTCTTCCTCATCCATTAACACATTATTGTGTTTCTCATCTCACAAAAAGACAACTTTTAAGAGGCTTAAGGAGGAATTCAAAGGGAAATTTTCAAGAGGTAAGATTCCTTTTTCTTCTCTTTCATATTATTTCTAAATCCCCCCTAATTCTTTCCTATTATAAAATGATTCATGAAATCTTCAGTATAATATATATACTATTTTTTTGTTTCTGAAAAATGATTCAATAGATCTCTCATCATCTCATTTTATTCATAAATAACAAAATAATCATTCAGGGTGTGTAGATTCAAAGTATTCTTGGACGATGAATCCTTGTTTCCCTTTTACCAAAATCATGACATGTTTAAATTCACATGTATTTTTTTTAAATGACATAAATATTTATTTTTTCATCACTTATGTATTATTTATTTCTTTTTAGAATGAAGACCATAATAAAACGACCTTGTAACCATTAAAGGAACGCACCCGAAATATTAGAAATAACAGAATATTATTAATAAATTGGTAAAAAATGTTCTAAAATGATTATATAAGGTATTATAAACATGATTTTAGTTCACTGATAAATTAGTAAAACTATTCATACAACTATACATGTTTTTTGACCAAATTTGAAGGAATTTGAACCTAATATAAGGGATATCTTAGCTCAATTTCCATTCATTGAGTCAAACATCTATTTCATTGTATATTTTTATTTCAAGAGTATGTGTGAATGAACTCTAAATAGTTTATACTATATATAAACATATATTATTTCGATTTATAATTTTTTCCCATAATTATATAATTGATTTTTCATCACTATAATGATATAATAATTGTATGGTGTTTCTTCCCATAAACCCAATTTTATTCGGGATATCCGTTCTCCCGATATACACCAAAAAAATTCATCACTAATTTTAGATAATTATTAGATATTATTTTTATATATTCAAAACTCATGTTTCCCATTCATTTCATTTTTATATGAAATTTGGGTTTCTTCAAGGTTCCCTTTTCAATTCATCATGATATGCATGGTCTACTAAAGGGAACGTCCCAATTTATTACACATTTTCAAGTACCATCCATAATCGTTTTTATGATAATTATTTTTGTAAAATTATTAAATTTTTATCTAAAAACAAAATTTATTCATTACAGTTTTATAGAAATAATTATAAAAAATATGATATATCCAAAAGAACACTTCTTTGTAATCTTAAAGTGGTATTTCTATCAAGAATTACATGCCGATTTTTTTAGATTAATTTCATCTATTTCAACACATCTATTGAATTTTATGATTTATTGAGATTTATATCTTATTTTTTATGCCTAAAATATGTTATTTAATGTATTATAACCAGTGTGACTATAGATGTGCAATATTGATACCATTCACAATGCTACTCAATTTGAGGAGTGATTATGTTTATATATTGTGGAATCTTATTTACATATCATATTTTCATGTTGTTTATGATTACCATATTCAAATGAGGAATTAATTGTATAGATAAATTGATGGGTGGTTCCAACTATATACCCTCAATGCATCTGTATGTCATAAAAGTTAATGAAGAATTTTGTTTTGCCCGAGGTTTTACCCTAGAACATTCAGATGTCTTGGTCGAGGCCTTGATGATATGTTTCAGATGTCCAAAATTATTAATTCCCTTATTATAGAATTAGTAATTGATAAAACATGTTATATTTGACTAGTTTAATATCCATTATTATGGTTCATTCTATTATAATTAGTTAAATGGAAATATTTTCTCACTTTTCATTCTTGACATCTTATGATCATGTTTATTTTAAAATGCCTATTTTTTTAGTGATTCCATATACCTGACTTTTATTTTTTTTGATATCATCTTCAACATTAATTACCCTTACTGTGAATATAAACTCACTCCTTTCGTATATTTTATTTTTCCCGAAGATAGAAAGATTAATATTATTTTGAATGGCTTGTAGAAATAATCTTAGAGTTTATTGGTGTATGAAATGGAGTTGCAATGTTATTTTTTTTCTTAAAAGTTGAATGTAAATCATAAGGTTGTATCTATTTTTCCAAAACCTACAAATCTATTTTGTGATTCAGGATGAGATTTTTAACATCCCATATTTAGTAATTTTTATTTTTCAGTTTTTGATTTAATTAAATTATAATTCAATGTTATTAATAATAATTTCAAATAAATATTAATTTATTAAATATGTTTACAAATTAATCATAGCTAAAATTACCTTTTGATTTAATCAATAAAAATTTGAGTTTTAATTGATGATTTTCAAACCAATATAAACATTAATAGAATTACTTAAAAATGATATTATTTATAAAATTATCAACATTTATGAATTAAGTTTTTATTTTATAAAATTGGGAATAAATAATGTTTTAATGATCAAATAAATCTGTTTTAACTGAATATAGAAATTACAAGCAAATTATTATTTTCAAATTTATTAAAATTTTAAATATATGTATATTGGTGAGAAAATTATTATTTATGAATTATGAAATCCACCAAATTCTTTCATAAACATACAAATAAATTATAAATGAAATTATTATTATTATTATTTATTATCATCTTTTAATTAAAAATAATAATAAAATTTAAATTTAATAGGAATAAAATATGAAACGAATTTTATTAATTAAATTATATAATAATAATAACCCATTAATTTTTTTTCATGAAATAAGTAAATAAATAAAACATTAAATCAAAATAAAAAAAGGAAAATGATATTTGGGTTTTGAGGGTTTTTCTTGGGGTAGAAACACGATTTGAAGATCGAGAAGAAGAAATCGAGCAGCGAGAGCTCCGCCTCCGGGTATCGCGGACAATGAAGGTCTAACACGAGGTTGTGAGTATGAATGGATGAAAATCGAACTTTGGTTCGACCAAGGGAATAGTCGTTTGAGGAGTTGCGACCGACACTAGACAGTGGTCCGTCTACAGATGTGAGGTCGAGTAGAGGGAGTGAGATTGTTTGAAGACGAGGGTTTCAAATTTTTTTAAGGCGTGTTGAATCGAGGTCGAAATCCGAGCAGTATGATTTGGAACGAAATCTGAGTTGAATCCATGTGAGGTATGTGGATCTAAATTTGAGTCGCGTGAATGAGATTTGGGGAAATTGTTGTTCATTTTTTTGGAGATCTTCTTCCTGTTGTCTAGATTTGCAAGTATGTGTAGTTCATTCACCTTTTTGGTATCGAAATATGATTTTTAGACTCGTTTGTAGTGTATAAACTCACATTCTCATTGTTATCAATTGATTTTTTATTCTCTAGATGTCGACAGATTACTATTAATTATATTTTTATGGGTTTTCTTATTAGAAATTTATCTTCTGTCTTAATCATGAACTACATTTTTGTCACATTGCCATCAAATTCGGTCCATCTATCTTTATTTAATCTGCCTTGGTGTGTAACTAGTTTGATCACATCCTCATATTAATTTTAAATCAAACTAAAAGATAGATATCATTTATTTTTCATGTTTCCATACACGTAATTCAGTTCTAAATGTCGTTTTCCGATCAGTTTCATGGATAACTATTTTTCCAGTCACCCACACGTTTGTTTTCGAAACATTAATTCTTTTTTTACTGACTTTTGATATCTCAGCTTGCTCAGAAAGAGTGCGATTTGAACCACACATTTTTTTTGATATAGCTTATAAAAAAATGATTGTATAGTTATGGAACTACTATATAAAGTCTCATCTTTTTCTTCTATTGACTCACACAGAAGTGAGAGAGATGAAAGGATGGTGATATAATTTTTTGAGCAAAGAAGAGGGAAAATAACTTTTTTACTTCTTTTCTTAGAGCACGAGGATCCATGTTTTAGTTCTGACAAGAAGAAATCTTATGTTTTCCCCTACTTATGTTTTTTTGGTAAGGTTTTTCTTATATCATTTATGTCAAATTATTTTTTTACCCAAATTATATTTGTGTAACAAATTATTTATTTCATATTTGTTTTCTTTACATTAAAAATTGATTTTAATGGATTTTTTTCTCCATTTGTCAATATAAAGTCTTCAAAAATTATTTTGTTTTGTGTGTAAGGATTTATGTATAATCTCATTACAATTCAGTTATTATTGTAGTAAGAGAATTTTGATTATCGAATTCAAATTTATAAGTTCTATTTTTGTGTAAAGGGAGTTTGATCATTTAAAATTATAATCTCTATTTTTGTGGTTTCTAATTGTTTAAATATTTTAATTCCATATTTTATACCTCTATGAAACCCAAATCTATACATTAAACTCATAAATTGAATATATTTGTATTTTTTCATGCATGCTATATATAAATATACATATATATTTATATTGAAGTGTTATTTTTCACACTTTGTTTAAACCATCCAAGTAACTAATTATGGGTGTGGGATACATTTGTATATGATAATAAAACACATAAACATATATAACAATAACTTATTTATTGTTCAAGATTATTTATTTATAATTTTAGTTCTATGATTGTTTACATTTTTTTGTACTTATTAAATTCAAGTTCCTTAAAAACATAATTTTATACAATAGCATGATTTTATTTAAGAAATGCTGATTCGATAATTTTTGTGCGTACACATAATTTTCCTTCGTTATTGATTAATTTTAACTATATTTTCACTATTGTGACTAGTTTATACCTTCATGAATAAAATAAAATTTAATAAATATTTCTTTGAAATTTCAAGTACGTGGATGTTTATTTAACTTCTATGTGTTTATGAAAAGTCATGCATCATGAGATTTCATCATAAAAAGTCAAATACATAATTTTTAGTAAGTATTAGTATTTATTTCTTCCATGCATGCTTATAAATATATTTTCAAAACTAAAACACCAGTGAACGTTATATGCATATTAGGAAAGCAAATAAAAAAATGTTTTATAAAAATCGGTACTCGAACTTTGTAAATATATAAGGGAATTGGATAGTGAATCCATCCCTCAAGTGGGTTGGCCTAAGATAGCCTTCAATGTTTTCAGTGGCCTCAGTTGTTTTGTTTTTAAGAGCTTGCTTAATATTTTAAACTGAATCAATGGATTAGTTTTAAAAGCGTTTTTGAAATGAAATTAATTTTCAAAGCATTACTTTACAAATGTATTTCTAGTTGAACATTTAAAATGTATTATAAAAGTAATATTTTTAAAAAATAGATTTATCAAAGGTTTTCAAAACACCTTACTGGGAATATTTTGTGCTCACCCTACGTTTTTGAAATGTTCTTCACAGGTTTCCTTGAAATCCAGAGTTGGTCGTCTTTATTGTAGCGCGCACGAAAGCATAGTAGAAAATTGTTTTATTTTATTTCGACTCTGATAAATGTAAGGTTCTGTCTAATCCTCCAGAACCTAGACCGGTAAAAGATCCTCATTTCTATAAATTTTTTTGTAATTGTTTAGTTTTAATTATAAAAAAAATTACACAACATTTTGAAGCACCGAGTCCGGAAGAGCGGGCTCGGGGCGTTATAATTGGTATCAGAGGAACGGTCTAGACATCTTTGGAGATTAGATGTTGACTTTTGAGGAAAATAAAATCGACGCATGATTAGCCACTAAATGAGGATAATATTCATTGTTAATATATATAATATTCATGTGATTTATTATTCATAAACTCCATTTTAGTGCATTTTATACTATGAACATGATTTCACATTATGATTGTAATACCTTCTTAAAACACCCTATTATGTGGTACATTTTTGAACATCATTTGAAGTACCCAATTATTCATCTGATTTTAAGGAATCTAATTATACATATTTTAGTATTATATTTTTGGAAATTTATCTACACATCAATATGATCATGTTTGATTCATGGATCAATGGATAATTCATGTAATAAGATGAGGATATTTTGTGATGAAAGGAAAAAATTCTGGAGAAGTCAGATTGGACACCTACTCACTGATGAGCCTACGGGGCCCAACTTACAGGCCCAATGAATCCCAACTTTGGTGGTATTATAGAATATATGTATAGGAACAAATAAATATTCAGGGTCCAATGCTAATGAGGCCTCCATGGTGTCCATTATGGCTGCCCAAGTTAGAGATAAAATTCTAGGCAAGATTATGCAGCCTAGAAAAACAGTCCACTAATATAATCATATCTTCAAATCCACACCTCCAAATGGGCCCAAATTTACAGGCGGTTATAAGACATCTAAAGATCCATTTTCTTCTTCTATGTCCCACTCTGATTCGGCAATCTAGAAGGCCTTCCAAGTGCGTCTGTTCGGTGGATGAAAGATGGATGCCACCTTGGGTCAAGGGTGGAAAAATCAACTCTTCCACAACTTTCCACCCACCAATAGCCTACCATAATCAAGTGGGAAGATTTGTACTATTGGAGGCTCGAACCAAGGCTCCCAAAATTCCTATTTAAGGCAGTGGTGTTGGATGAGTTTATAATATATGGTCCTTTGTTCAATTGTAATGTTATGCAGCAATTTTTTTGTCTCAAATTTGTCTTTAACATGTATGTTTTTCAATTCACTTTAGTTTCTTAATACATGTTCTTCTTCTACTCTTATTCTGTTTTTCTTCATATCACTTTGATACCGTTAGATCAAGGTGTGAATTTATTCACACCAAATCTTGTGAAATTATTCACACAACGGTGGAGTGATCCTTTTATTTTTGTTGTTTTCTTTACTTCTCCATTTCCTCCCTCATGAGTCTACTTTCCGATTCCATTGAAACCATGGGATCAATGGAGGGATAAACCACTAATGAGTTGATACAAGGGAGTATAAAGGGGATGTATTGGATGTTATTTATCACCCAATTAATGTATAATCATTTCTTTTATTGAGATTTTTATTTGATGATTTTTAAATTAGATCATCCTTGTTGAATTTAAGGCCACACACTTCAAGTGCTAATATGAACCATTACTTTGAAGTGCTCAAAACATTGATCCTTAATGTGTATAGATGATTTGTGTTAAAGGGTGTAGGAATTAAACCAGTAAGTGATGATGTTGTCTTATCTCCTTAAATGAACCCATCTCAAATATAAGAAATTGAAATCATTGAGAAGGAAATACGTCCAATCCACCCCGAGAAAAAACCTAGGATCAAATCATTATTTTAAATTGAATTCACTTAAATCTATTAGTTATCCTTTAAACCCATCTAAAATCAACCCAAATTTGGCCACTTAATAGCCAAAATCTGTCCATAGAATGTACGTGTCCATAGGTTACTTCTTAGGTCTTTAGGATTCGACAACCCAAGATAAACTACAAGGACCATTCTACCTTCATCTCTTGGGTAAATTTGAGCGAGAATCAATTTTCGGCACCGTTTCCAGTGACCTAAGTAAGTTATATTAGACACTATCATCCTTTTCTCACCCCACATTTCTATTCTCAACCCTTATTTCACTCCAATGGAAACCCCTTTTGAACAAACCCAAACTTGGGGAACCTTTCCCTACATTGATCACCCTATACCAAGTGTGATGCACAATGATCATCCTAGTTTCTACTGTTGGGACAACCAACAACCTAATGAACCACATTGTTTTAACCCCTATGGTGCACAAAACATCCCAACATATAATGACTCTCAATCCCCACAAAGCCAATTTGAACACCCTCCAGTGCAATTCCAACAAATTTATTATCCACCTGGAATAGACCATTTGGATTAACCGCTTATCCATCCTAATCCACATCCATTACTTGAAAAACTGTGTCAACTAAAGGAGATAATAAATTTTGATGTTTCATCATCGAGGTTATAACTGCAAAGAATTAAAACTTATGAGGAACCTATCCCTACAAAAATTGTCCCTTCCATAACCTTATGTGAGGTGTCTAGTATCCCACAAACCTCTTATGAATTTACTGAAGAGAAAACCTTTGGATTTGTGGAAGATGAGAAGGATCATGTAATTTTTTATGGGTGTTTAAATCAAGAGGAAACTGATTTTTCGTATTCACAAGAGGGAAATTTGACATCATGGATTGAGTCTCATGAATATAACTCCATTGATGATTTTTCAAAAACACAAATCACTGAACCATTAAGAGAAATCACAAACATTTAGTCCAAACCCATTCCTGAAACTGATCTTTCCAATTTGGTGGTTGAATCTTCTATTCAAAAGGAAACGATTCTGTTGAGAAATTTTGAAAAGGAAACTGAGTTCAATTCAAAGTCCCAACCTATGTTTGAAAGTTTTAGCCTACCTGAACATGAACAAAAGGACTTTCCATCCACCATTAAGCTTACATTCATTTGGGATTTCCAAAAACTTCTAGTTTTCACCATTTCTTATATTGAAAACAATAAAGAGGTAATGATTCATAATGTCTTAGAAAATACTACAAATGAAATTGAATCCTTCATTTCTGATATTCCTTGGATTTACCTGCTCATTTTAGAACATAGGTTTGTGCATAAAACAAATTCTATAAATAGAATGAATCTCAACCTAGTAAAAGTGGTGAAACATGTGATCCTTAAAATGTTGAAAATTGGTATTGGATAACTTGGGAGGTTCAAGTCAAGCTAGCGACGTTAAACAAAGCACTGCATGGGAGGCAACCCATGGTTTTCATGTTTTCAATCATTTTGTTGTTTTAATCAATTTTATATTTTAAATAGGATTAATAAATCGTTTTGATATTTTAAAAAAATAGACTGTTGACCTGTTCTTCTATTATTTTTATGAATGGGAATGAAAGGGGAGCACCATATTCATCCGTGTCACGTGGTGTGATCCTTGAGAAATGCCATACCCATAAATTTAAAAAGAAGACAATGTATCATCCGTTTGTTTTATTTTAATGTGTTTGCAGGTTAAAATAAAAATAAAAAAAATAAAAAAAATATAATAATAAAAAAAGGCAACATCATAGGTCGTTGCGAAAACCCCATCACAACCGCCGAAGCCACGGGGAATCGAACCCGAGACCGAAGGGAGAAAGGGGCGCGCGCTTACCACTGACCTATGGATTTTTGTGCTTCCTTATTCTATAATTTATATATATATATACTTATATTTTACTTTCTTTATTATATAAATAAATATATATTGTTTTGTTTTGTTATGTTTGTTTTGTTTTTCCTTTTTCCACTAGGGAACTTTATAAGTGACATGGATATCAAAGGATTCAAAAGGATCAACAAGAATTTCAACTTCAACCACAAGGTGACTTCATTACATGATCCTCATTTTCAATTTCCTTTTTGAAATTTCATTCTCTACCTCTACCCCCTTCTAAATTTTCTTTTCTTTAAACACTGGGGATAGTGTTATTTTATGTTGGGGGGGGGAGATGAAATAAAAAAAATTTCTTTTGTGAAAAAAATATTTAAAAAAATTTTAAATGGAAGAAAAAATTCCATTAACATTGAACATGGTAATACACATTGAAAACATTGAAACTGAATATCAAATAATTTAGCATACCCTGATTCTGATTTTAATCCTTGTATAATTTCATGAGCATAGATTTTGGAAAGTGTGGCTATTTAATGTGATATTTCATCTTTTATATTTTCATCCAAATAAAAAAAGATCACAATGCACGCCCTTTGGATAGTGGGGTATTAGTTTGAGTTCATGGGGTCCCTCAAAAAAATAGAATAGGTTTGGTGATCATTTTTGTTTTAATATGAGTATTCAATAAAAAATAAATTTGGGATATGCTTATTAAACTATCTTGTATTAAAATATTTTGATGGGTTTCATGATTTTTTGGTATAAGGGTTTTTGGTGATCATTGTGTATTAAAATGTTTTTGGAAAAGGGAATTCGAATTTCATATTGTTGAGATATATTTTGCTCTGGACTAGCAAAACTCAAGTTGGGGGGGTGTGATTAGCCACTAAATGAGGCTAATATTCATTATTAATATATATAATATTAATGTTATTTATTATTCATAAACACCATTTTAGTGCATTTTACACTTTGAACATCATTTCACATTATGATTGTAATACCTTCTTAAAATGCACTATTATGTGGTACATTTTTGAACATCATTTGAAATACCCAATTATTCATTTTATTTTAAGAAATATAATTATACATATTTTAATTTTATATTTTTTTAAATTTAACTACACTTAAATATGAACATGTTTGATTCAGGAATCAATGGAGAATTAATGGATGAAGATGAGGATATTTTGTGATGAATGGAAACAATTATGGAGAAGTCAGATTGGACAAGAGCTCACTAATGAGACTTTGGGGCCCAACATACATGGCCAATGAATCCCAAATTTCGTGGGATTCTAGAAGACATGTATAAGAAAAAATAACTATGCAGAACAAAATGCTAATTCGTCCTCCATGGTGTCCATTTGTTCGCCCCAAGTTAGAGATAAAATTCTGAGCCAGATTCTGCGGCCCAGAAAACAAGTCCACTAATATAATCATATCTCATAATCCAAAACTAAAAATGGGCCCAAATTTTTCATGTGGTTAGAAGACATCCAGAGAACCATTTACGTCTTCTATGGACCACTCTGATTTGGCAATCTATAATATCTTCCATGGGCGTATGTTCGGTGGATGAAAGCTGGCTGCCACCTCGGGTCAAGGGTGGAAAAAGTAACTCTTCCTCAACTTTACACCCACCTATAGCCTACCATAATCAAATGGGAAGCTTTGTACTATTGGAGGCTCGACCCAAGGCTCCCAAAATTCCAATTTAAGGTAGTGGTGTAGGATGAGTTTATAATATTTGCTGCTTTGTTCAATTATAATGTTATGCTGCAATTTTTTTGTCTCCAATTTGTCTTTCACATGAAAGTTGATTAATTCACATTATTTTCTTAATAAAAGTTCTTATTATACTCTTATTATGTTGTTCTTAATATCAGATTGATACCTTTGGATCAAGGTGTGAATTTATTCACACCAAATCTTGTTAAATTATTTACACAACGGTGGAGTGATCATTTTATTTTTGTTGTTTTCTTTACTTCTCCATTTCCTCCCTCATTAGTCTAATTTCCGCTTCCATTGAAACCATTGGATCAATGGAGGGATAAAACACTTATGGGTTGATCTAAGGGAGTATCAATGGGATATATTTGATGTTATTTATCATCCCATTAATGTATAATCACTTCTTTAATTGAGATTTTTATTTGATGATTTTTAAATTCCATCATCCTTGTTGAATTTAAGGCCAGACACTACAAGTGCTAATACGAACCTTTACCTTGAAGATTTCAAAACATTAATCCTTCAAGTGTATAGGTGATTTGTATTAAAGGGTGTAAGCATTAAACCAATAAGTGATGATGTTGTTTTATCTCCTTAAATGAACCAATCTCAAATATAAGAAATTGAAATCACTGAAAAGAAAATACATCTAATCCACCCCGAGCGATAACCGAGGATCAACTCATTATTTTAAATTGAATTCACATAAATCTGTTAGATATCCTTTAAACCCATCTAAAATAAACCAAAGTTGGGCACTTAATATCCAAAATCATTATATATAATGTACGTGTCCATAGGATACTTATTAGGTCTCTGAGGATTCGACAATCCAAGCTAAACTATAAGGACCGTTCTACCTTCATCTCTTGGGTAAATTTGAGCGAGAATCAAATTTTGGTGCCGTTTCCGGGGACCTAAGTAAGTTATCTTAGACACTAGCATCCTTTTCTCACCCCAATTTTCTATTCTCATCCCCTATTTCACTCCAATGGATACCCCTTTTGAACAAACCCAAACATGGGGAACCTCTCCCTACATTGATCACCCCATACCAAGTGTGATGTACAATGATCATCCTAGTTTCGACTAGTGGGACAACGAATAACCGAATGAATGAAATTGTTTTAACCCCTATGATGCACAATACATCCCAACATATAATGAATTTCAATCCCCACAAATCCAAGTTGAACACCCTCCTGTGTAATTCCAACAACTTAATTATCCACCTGGAATAGACCATTTGGATTAAACCCTTATCCATCCTAATCCACATCCATTACTTGAAAAACTGTTTCAAAAAAAGGAGATAATGAATTTTGAGGTTTTAACATTGAGGTTATAACTAAAAAGAATTAAAACTTATGAGGAACGCATCCCTACACAAATTGTCCCTTCCATAACCTTATGTAAAGTGTCTAGTTTCCCACAAACCTCTTATTAATTTACTGAAGAGAAAACCTTTTGATTTGGAGAAGATGAGGAGGATCATGGAATTGTTTATGTGTTTTTAAATCAATAGGAAACTGATTTTTTGTATTCACAAGAGGGAATTTTGACATCATGGATTGAGTCTCATGAATACAACTCCATTGATGATTTTTCAAAAACACAAATCACTGAACCATTAAGAGAAATCACAAACTTTGAGTACATACCCATTCCTGAAACTGATTTTTCCAATTTTTTGGTTGAATCTTCTATTCAAAAGGAACCAATTATGTTGAGAAATTTTGAAAATGAAACTGAGTTCAATTCAATGTCCCAACCTATGTTTGAAAGTTTTAGCCTACCTGAATGTGAACAAAAGGACTTTCCATCCACCCTTAAGTTTATATTCGTTGGGGATTGCCAAAAACTTCTAGTTGTCCCCATTTCTTATCTTGAAACCAATAAAGAGGTAATTATTTTTAATGTCTTAGAAAATACTACAAATGAAATTGAATCCATCATTTCTAATATTCCTTGGATTTACCTGCTCATTTTAGAACAGAGGTTTGTGCATGAAACAAATTCTAAAAATCGAATGAATCTCAACCTAGTATAAGTGGCGAAACATGTGATCCTTAAAATTTTGAAAGTTGGTATTGGATAAGTTTGGGGGTTCAAGTTGATCTAGTGACGTTAAACAAAGCACTGCATGGGAGGCAACGCATGGTTTTCATGTTTTCAATAATTTTGTTGTCTTAATCAATTTTATATTTTAAATAGGATTAATAAATCATTTTGATATTAAAAAAAGACTGTTGAAATGTTCTTCTATTATGAGTATGAATGGGTATGAAAGAAGAGCACCATATTCATCCGTGTCACGTAGTGTGATCCTTGAGTAATGCCTTACCCATAAATTTAAAAAGAATACAATGTATCATCAGTTTGTTTTATTTTAATGTGGTTTAAGGTTAAAAAAATATAATAATAAAAAAAGGCAGCATCGTAGGTCGTGGAGAAAACCCCATCACAACCGGCGAAGCCGCGGGGAATCGAACCTAGGACCAAAGGGAGACAGGGGCGCACGCTTAACACTGACCTATGGATTTTTGTGCTTCCTTATTCTATAATTTGTATATATATACTTATATTTTACTTTGTTTATTATATATATATATATTGTTTTGTTTTTCCTTTTTCTACTAGGGAACTCTTTAAGTGACATGGATATCAAAGGATTAAAAGGGAGCAACAAGAATTTCAACTTCAACCACAAGGTGACTTCATTCAATGATCCTCATTTTCAATTTCCTTTTTTAAATCTCATTATCTACCTCTACCCCCTTATAAATTTTCTTTTCTTTAAACACTAGGGACAATGTTATTTTAAGTTGGGGGGGGAGATGAATTTTTTTTTTGCTTTTGTGAAAATAAATGATTTGAAAAAAAAATTTGTAAATGGAAGAGAAAATTTCTTTAACTTTGAACATGGTAATACACATTGAAGACTTTGAAACTGAATATCAAATAATTTAGTATGCCCTGATTCTAATTTTAATCCTTATATAATTTCATGAGCATAGATTTTGGAAAGAGTGGCTGTCCAATGTGATATTTCATCATTTATATTTTCATCCAAATAAAAAAAAAATCACAATGCACGTCCTTTGGATAGGGGGGCATTAGTTTGAGTTCATGGAGTCCATAAAATAAATATCATAGGTTTGGTGATCATTTTAGTTTTAATATTAGTATTAAATAAAAAAATTGAAAAAAAATTGCTCATAGAGCAATGAAATGGCCTAATGCATGGCTTTCAGCACTTGGGGATCATGACTCCATAGTTTTCTGGCCCAGAGTTAGCAATTTTATCTCTATTTTTGGTAATTTGAATTTGTTTTTGTCTGAGTTAACTCGAGATGATGACTGAGTATGTGGGATTCACTTGGTACCCTATGGTCTTTGATCCTGGGAGTCATTGGCAAAGTCTCTCTACAGGGGTTGACTCCTTTTAGTGCAATTTCAATTACCATGGGAAAATTTCAAAAAAAAAAAAAAAATTGAATACTCATCTTAATATTGAAATGTTATTCCACCTAGCGCTCCTATCATTTCCCCCTTGAATAAAGATGAACCCCCATGTCTATTGTGATGCACAACACATCCTCATACTTAATTGATATTGGATGAAATATGGAAATGAATTTGAACAAAGGAATGAGCGTGGGATTGAGATCTGCTTATGAAACTATATTGTATTAAAATATTTTGATGTGTTTCATGATTTTTTGGTATAAGGGTTTTTGGTGATCATTGTGTATTAAAATGTTTTTGGAAAAGGGAAATCAAATTTCATATTGTTGAGATATATTTTGCTCGGGACTAGAAAAACTCAAGTTGGGGGCTGTGATTAGCCACTAAATGAGGATAATATTCATTATTAATATATATAATATTAATATTCTTTATTATTTATAAACACCATTTTATTTCATTTTACAATTTGAACATCATTTCACATTATGATTGTAATACCTTCTTAAAATGCACTATTATGTGGTATATTTTTGAACATCATTTGAAGTACCCAATTATTCATCTAATTTTAAGGAATCTAATTATACATATTTTAATTTGATATTTTGGAAATTTAAACACACTTCAATATGAACATGTTTGATTCAGGGATCAATGAAGAATTCATGGAAGAAGATGGGGATATTTTGTGATGAAAGGAAACAATTCTGGGGAAGTCAGATTGGACACCAGCTCACTGATGAGACTGTGGGGCCCAACATATAGGCCCAATGAATCCAAACTTTCATGGGATTCTATACTAAATTTAGAGGAACAAATAAATATCCAGGATCCAATGCTAATTCGGTCTCCATGGTGTCCATTTTGGCGGCAAAAGTTAGAGATAAAATTCTGGGCCAGATTCTGCGGCCCAGAAAAACAGTCCACTAATATAATCATATCTCCGAATCAACAACTACAAATGGGGCCACATTATACAGGCAGTTAGAATACATCTTTAGCTACATTTATTCCTATATGTCCCACTCTTATTCTTCCATATATAAGATCTTCCATGCGCATCTGTTCAGTGGATGAAATCTGGCTGCCACCTCGGGTCAAGGGTGGAAAAATAAACTCTTCCTCAACTTTACACCCACCTATAGCATACCATAATCATGTGGGAAGCTTTGTAATGTTGGAGGATCTACCCAAGGCTCAAAAAATGCTTATTTAAGTCAGTGGTGTTGGATGAGTTTATAATCTTTGGTGCATTGTTCAATTGTAATGTTATGCTGCAATTTTGTTGTCTCAAATTTGTCTTTCACAAGTATGTTGTTTAATTCACTTTAGTTTCTTAATAAAAGTTCTTATTATACTATTATTTTGTTGTTCTTTATATCACTTTGATACCATCGGATCAATGTGTGAATTTATTCACATCAAATCTTGTAAATTATTCACACAATGGTGGAGTGATCATTTTATTTTTGTTGTTTTCTTTAATTCTCCATTTCCTCCCTCATGAGTCTACTTTCCGCTTCCATTGAAACCATGGGATCAATGGAGGGATAACCCACTTATGGGTTGATCCAAGGGAGTAGCAAGGTTCTAGATTGGCTGTTATTTATCACCCCATTAATGTATAATCACTTCTTTAATTGAGATTTTTATTTGATGATTTTTAAATTCTATCATCGTTGTTGAATTTAAGGCCACACACTACAAGTGCTAATACGAATCTTTACCTTGAAGTGCTCAATACATTGATCCTTCAAGTTTATAGGTGATTTGTATTAAAGGTTTTAGACATTAAACCAGTAAGTGATAATGTTATTTTATAACTTTAAATGAACCCATCTCAAATATAATAAATTGAAATCATTGAAAAGGAAATACGTCCAATCCACCCCGAGCGATAACCTAGGATCAAATCATTATTTTAAATTGAATTCACATAAATCTGTTAGTTATCATTTAAACCCATCTAAAATCAACCAAATTATGCCACTTAATAGACAAAATCCAACTATAGAATGTACGTGTCCATACGTTACTTCTTAGGTCTCTGAGGATTCGACAACCCAAGCTAAACTACATGGACCGTTCTACTTTCATCTCATGGGTAAATTTGAGCGAGAATCAAATTTTGGTGCCGTTTCTGGGGACCTAAGTAAGTTATCATAGACACTAGAATACTTTTCTCACCCCACTTTTCTATTCTCATCCCCTATTTCACTCCAATAGAAACCCCTTTTGAACAAACCCAAACTTGGGGAACCTCTCCCTACATTGATCACCCCATACCAAGTGTGATGTACAATGATCATCCTAGTTTCTACTAGTGGGACAACAAAAAACCTAATGAACCAAATTGTTTTAACCCCTATGATGAATAAAACATCCCAACATATAATGACTTTCAATCCCCACAAAGCCAGTTTGAACACCCTCTTGTGCAATTCCAACAACATAATTATCCACCTGGAATAGACCATTTGGATTAACCCCTTATCCATCCTAATAACCATCCATTTCTTGAAAAACTGTGTCAACAAATTGAGATAATGAATTTTGAGGTTTCATCATTGAGGTTAGAACTACAAATCATTAAAATTTATGAGGAACCCATACCTACACAAATTGTCCCTTCCATAACCTTATGTGAAGTGTCTAGTTTCCCAGAAAACTCTTATGGATTTACTGAAGAGAAAACATTTGGATTTGGGGAAGATGAGGGGGATCATGGAATTGTTTATGGGTGTTTAAATCAAGAGGAAACTGATTTTTTGTATTCACAAGAGGGAAATTTGACATCATGGATTGAGTCTCATGAATATAACTCCATTGATGATTTTTCAAAAACACAAATCACTAAACCATTAAGAGAAATCACAAACATTGAGTCCATACCCATTCCTGAAACTGATCTTTCCAATTTGGTGGTTGAATCTTCTATTCAAAAGGAACCAATTCTATTGAGAAATCTTAAAAATGAAACTGAGTTCAATTCAAAGTCCCAACCTATGTTTGAATGTTTTAGCCTACCTTAACGGGAACAAAGGGACATTCCATCCACCCTTAAGTTTCCATTGATTGGGGATAGCAAAAAACTTATAGTTGTCACCATTTCATATCATGAAACCAATAAATACGTAATGTTTCTTAATGTCTTAGAAAATACTACAAAAGAAATTGAATCCATCATTTCTGATATTCCTTGGATTTACCTGCTTATTTTAGAACATAGGTTTGTGCATGAAACAAATTATAAAAATAGAATGAATCTCAAACTAGTAGAAGTTGTGAAACATGTGATCCTTAAAATGTTGAAATTTGGTATTGGATAGGTTGGGGGGTTCAAGTCGAGCTAGCGACGTTAAACAAAGCGCTGCAAGGGAGGCAACCCATGGTTTTCATGTTTTCAATCATTTTGTTGTTTTAATCAATTTTATATTTTAAATAGGATTAATAAATGATTTTGATATTTAAAAAAATAGACTGTTGACTTGTTCTTCTATTATGAGTATGAATGGGAATGAAAGGGGAGCACCATATTTATCAGTGTCACATGGTGTGATCCTTGAGTAATGCCTTACCCATAAATTTGAAAAGAATACAATGTATCATCAGTTGGTTTTATTTTAATGTGTTTGTCGGTTAAAATAAAAATAAAAAAATAAAAAAATATAATAATAATAAAAGGCAACATCGTAGGTCGTGGGGAAAACCCCGTCAGAACCGGTGAAGCTGCGGGGAATCAAACCTGAGACTGAAGGGAGACAGGGGCGCATAATTACCACTGACCTATGAATTTTTGTGATTCCTTATTCTATAATTTATATATATATATACTTATATTTTACATTATTTATTATATAAATAAATAAATAAATATTGTTGTGTTTTGTTTTGTTTGTTTTGTTTTTCCTTTTTCTATAAGGGAACTCTGCAAGTGACATGGATATCAAAGGATTAAAAGGGATCATCAAGAATTTCAACATCAACCACAAGGTGACTTCATTCAATGATCCCCATTTTAAATTTCCTTTTTGAAATTTAATTCTCTACCTCTACCCCCTTCTAAATTTTATTTTCTTTAAACACTGGGGACAATGTTATTTTATGTTGTGGGGTGGAGATGAAATAAAAAAAATTTCTTTTGTGAAAAAAAATGATTTGAAAAAAATTTTAAATCGAAGGAAAAATTTTGTTAACTTTGAACATGGTAATACACATTGAACACTTTGAAACTGAATATCAAATAACTTAACATGACATGATTCTGAATTTAATCCTTGTATAATTTCATGAGCATAGATTTTGGAAAGTGTGGCTGTCTAATATGATATTTCATCGTTTATATTTTCATCCAAATAAAAAAAGATCACAATGCACGTCCTTTGGATAGTAGGGTATTAGTTTGAGTTCATGTGGTCCCTCAAATAAATAGCATAGGTTTGGTGATCATTTTTTTTAATATGAGTATTCAATAAAAAATAAATTTGTGCGTACAACAATGAAATGACCTAATGCGTGGCTTTCGGCACATGGGTATCGTGACTCCATAGTTGTCTGGCCCATAGTTAGAAATTTTATCTCTATTTTTGGTAATTTTAATTTGTTTTTGACTAAGTTAACTTGAGATGATTCCCTAGTATGTGGGCTTCACTTGGTTCCCTAAGGTCTTTGAGCCTGGGAGTCATCGGCAAAGTCTCGCTACAGGGGTTGACTCTTTTTAGTGCAATTTCAATTAGCATGGCAAAATTGCAAAAAAAAAAAAAAAACAAAAAAAAAATTGAATACTCATCTTAATATTGAAATGTTATTCCACCTATAGCTTCTGTCATTTCCCCCTTGAATAAAGATGAACCCCCATGTCTATTGTGATGCACAACACATCCTCATACTTAATTGATATTGGATGAAATATGGCAATGAATTTGAACAAAGGAATGGGCTTGGGATTGGGATCTGCTTATGAAACTATCTTGTATTAAAATATTTTTATGGGTCTCATGATTGTTTGGTACAAGGTTTTTTGGTGATCATTGTGTATTAAAATTTTTTTGGAAAAGGGAATTTGATGTTCATATTTTTGAGATATATTTTGTGGGGACTAGCAAAACTCAAGTTGGGGGGGTGTGATTAGCCACGAAATGAGCCTAATATTAATTATTAATATATACGATATTCATGTGATTTTTTATTCATAAACATCATTTTAGTGCATTTTACACTTTGAACATCATTTCACATTATGATTGTAATAACTTCTTAAAATGCACTATTATGTGGTACATTTTTGAACATCATTTGAAGTACCCGATTATTCATCTGATTTTAAGGAATATAATTATAGATATTTTAATTTGTTATTTTTGGAAATTGATCTACACATCAATATTAACATGTTTTATTAAGGGATAAATGGAGAATTCATGGAAGAAGATGGGGATATTTTGTGATGAAAGGAAACAATTCTGCAGAAGTCATATTGGACACGAGCTCACTGATGAGCATGTGGGGCCCAACATAAAGTCTCCATGAATCCCATATTTATTGGGATTCTAGAAGACATGTAGAGGAACAAATAACTATGCAGGATCAAATGCTAATTCGGCCTCCATGGTATCCATTTTGGCGTCCCAAGTTAGAGATAAAATTCTGGGCCAGATTCTGCGGCCCAAACAAACAGTCCACTAATATAATCATATATCTGAATCCAAAAATTCCAATGGGCCCAAATTTTACAGAAGTTTAGAAGACATCCGGAGATCCATTTTCTTCTTCTATGTCCCACTCTGATTCTGAAATTTAGAAGACCCTCCAAGCACGTCTTTTTGGTGGATGAAAGCTGGCTGCCACCTCGGGTCAAAGGTGGAAAAATCAAATCTTCTTCAACTTTCCACCCACCTATAGCCTACCATAATCAAGTTGGAATCTTTGTACTGTTGGATTCTCTACCCAAGCATCCCAAAATTCCTATTTAAGGAAGTGGTGTTCGATGATTTTATAATCTTTGGTGCTTTGTTCAATTGTAATGTTATGTTGCAATTTTGCAGTCACAAATTTGTCTTTCACATGTAAGTTGTTTAATTTACTTCAGTTTCTTAATAAAAGTTCTTCTTACACTACTATTTTGTTGTTCTTCATATCACTTTGATACCATTGGATCAAGGTGTGAATTTATTCACACCAAATCTTGTGAAATTATTCACACAATGGTGGAGTGATCATTTTATTTTTGTTGTTTTCTTTACTTCTCCATTTCCTCCCTCATGAGTCTACTTTCCGCTTCCCTTGAAACCATGGGATCAATGGAGGGATAACCCAATTATGGTTTGATCCAAGGGAGTATAAAGGGTCTGTATTGGATGTTATTTATCACCCCATTAATGTATAATCACTTCTTTAATTGAGATTTTTATTTGATGATTTTTAAATTCCATCATCCTTGTTGAATTTAAGGCCACACACTTCAAGTTCTAATACGAACCTTTACCTTGAAGTGATCAAAACATTGATCCTTGAAGTGTATAGGTGATTAGTAATAAAGGGTGTAGGAATTAAAATAGTAAGTGATGATGTTGTTTTATCTCCTTAAATGAACCCATCTCAAATATAAGAAATTGAAATCATTGAAAAGGAAATACGTCCAATCCACCCCGAGGGATAACCTAGGATCAACACATTATTTTAAATTGAATTCACCTAAATATGTTTGTTATCCTTTAAACCCATCTAAAATCAACCCAATGTTGGCCACTTAATAGCCAAAATCAGCCCATAGAATGTGCATGTCCATAGGTTACGTCTTAGGTCTCTGAGGATTCGACAACCCACGCTAAACTACAAGGACCGTTCTACCTTCATCTCTTGGGTAAATTTGAGCATGAATCACCACAGTTGAGTTTTATTTGGATAGTTAAGTCCCCATAGATAATCATTAATTCTAAAGATGCAAATTCAGAATTTTCGTAAATTCGAAAGAATGGTGAGGGCACAATTCATTTAAGGGGGGGAGAATGTAACATCCCATGTTTTAGTAATTTTTTTTTTCAGTTGTTGATTTTTTTAAACAATAATTCAATGTTATTAGTAATAATTGAAAATAAATATTAATTTATTAAATATTTTTACAAATTAATCACAACTAAAATTACCTTTTCATTTAATCAATAAAAAGTTGAGTTTTAATTGATGATTTTCAAACCAATATAAACATTAATAGAAATACCTAAAAACGATATTATTTATAAAATTATCAACTTATATTAATTAAGTTATTATTTTATAAAATTGGGAATCAATAATGTTTTAATAATCCAATAAATTTGTTTTAACTTAATATAGAAATTACATGAAAATTATTATTTTCAAATTTATTAAAATTTTAAATATATGTATATTTGTGAGAAAATTATTATTTATGAATTATGAAATCCACCAAATTCTATGATAAACATACAAATAAATTATAAATGAAATTATTACTATTATTATTATTTATTATCAACTTTTAATTTTAAAAAAATAATAAAATTTAAATTTTATAGGAATGAAATATGAAACTAATTTTATTAATTAAATTATATAATAATAATAACCCATTAATTTGTTTTTCATGAAATAAATAAATAAATAAAAATATAAATCGAAATAAAAAAATGAAAAGGAGATTTGGGTTTTGAGGGTTTTTCTTGGGGGAGAAATGCGATTTGAATATTGAGAAGAAGAAATTGAGCAGCGAGAGCTCCGTCTCCGGGTATCGTAGACAATAAAGGTTTGACGTGAGGTTGTTAGTATGAATAAAGGCAAATTGAACTTTGGTTCGACCTAGGGAATAGTAGTTTGAGGAGTCGCAAATGACACTGGATAGTGGTTCGCCTACAGATGCGAGGTCAAGTGGAGGGAGTGAGATTGTTTGAAGCCGAGGGTTTCAAATTTTTTTTAAGGCGTGCTGAAGCGAGGTCGAAATCGGAGAAGTATGATTTTGAATGAAATGCGAGTTGAAGCCAAGTGAGCTATGTGGATCTAAATCTGAGTCGCGTGGATGAGATTTGGGGAAATTGTTGTTCGTTTTTTGGGGATCTTCTTCCTGTTGTCGAGATTTGCAAGTATGTGTAGTTTAATCAACTTTTTGGTATTGAAATATAATTTTAGACTCGTTTGCAGTGTATTAACTCACATTTTCGTCTTTATCAATTGATTTTTTCTTCTCTGGATGTCGACCGATTACTATTACTTATATTTGTATGGGTTTTCTTAATAGAAATTTATCTTCTGTCTTAATCTTGAACTACATTTTTGTCACATTGCCATCAATTTCGATCAATCTATCTTTATTTAATCTGCCTTGGTGTGTAACCAGTTTGATCACATCCCCATATTAATTTGAAATCAAACTAAAAGACAGATATCATTTATTGTTCATGTTTCCATACATGGAATTTAGTTCTAAATGTCACTTTCTGATCAGTTTCATGGATAAATATTTTTCCATCCACTCAAATGTTTGTTTTCAAAACATTAATCCTTTTTTGTACTGACTTCTGATATCTCAGCTTGCTCAGCAAGCGTGGGATTTAAAACACACAATTTTTTTGATTTAGTTTATAAAAAAATGATTGTATAGCTATGGAAAAGCTATATAAAGTCTCATATTAAATTTCTATTGACTCACACATAAGTGAGAGAGATTAAAGGATGGTGATATAATTTTTTGAGCAAGGAAGAGGGAAAAGACCTGTTTTACTTATTTTCTTCGAGCATGAGGATCCATGTTTTAGTTCTGCCAAGAAGAAATCTTATGTTGTCCCCTGCTCATATTTTTTTTGGTAAGGGTTTTCTTAAATCAGTTATGTCAAATTATTTTTTTACCCAAATTATATTTGCGCAAAAAATTATTTATTTCATATTTGTTTTCTTTTCATTAAAAGTTGATTTTAATAGAGTTTTTTTTCCATTTGTCAATCTAAAGTCTTCACAAATTATTTATTTTTGTGTGTAGGAATTTATGTATAATTTCATTAAAAATCGGTTATTATTTTAGTAAGAGAATTTTTATTATCGAATTCAAATTTATAAGTTCTATTTTTGTGTTAAAGGGAGTTTGATACTTTAAAATTATAATCTCTATTTTTGTGGTCTCTAATTGTTTAAATATTTTAATTCCATATTTTATACCTCTATGAAACCCAAATCTATACAATAAACTCACAAATTGAATATGTTTTTATTTTTTCATGCATGATATATATAAATATATATATATATATATATATATTTATATTGAAGTGTTATTTTTCACACCTTGTTTAAACCATACAAGTAACTAATTATGGGTGTGGGATACCTGTGTATATGATAATAAAACACTTAAACATATATGACAATAATTTATTTAACGTTCAAGATTATTGATTTCTAATTCTAGTTCTATGATTGTGTACATTTTTTTTATACTTCTTAAATTCATGTTCTTTAAAAACATAAGTTCATACAATAGCATGATTTTATTTAAGAAATGCTGCTTCGATAATTTTTGTGCGTACACATAATTATCCATTTTAATTTATTTATTTTAACTATATATTCACAATTGTCTCCAGTTTATACCTTCATGAATAAAATAAAATTTAATAAATATTTCTTTGGAATTTCAAGTACGTGGATGTTGATTTAACATCCATGTGTTTATGAAAAGTCATGCATCATGAGATTTCATCATAAAAAGTCAAATACATAATTTTTAGTAAAGATTAGTAATTATTTACTCCAAGCATGATTATAAATATATTTTCGAAACTAAAACACAAGTGAAAATTATATGTATATATGAAAGCTAATAAAAAAATGTTTTATAAAAATCGGTACTCAAAATTTGTAAATATAATAGGGAATTGGATAGTGATTCCATCCCTCAAGTGGGTATTCCTAAGATAGCCTTCATAGTTTTGAGTGGCCCCAGTGGTTTTGTTTTTAAGAGCTTGCTTAATATTTTAAACTGAATCACCGGATTTTTTTTAAAAGAATTTTCTAAATATAATTAATTTTAAAATCATTACATTACAAATGTATTTTTATTTGACCGTTTAAAATCTATTATCAAAGTAATATTTTTAAAAAATAGATTTATCAATGGTTTTAAAAGCACCTTACTGGGAATCTTTTGTGTTGACCCTACCTTTTCAAAATGTTTTTCACAAGTTTCCATGAAATCCAGAGTTGGTCGTCTTTGTTGTAGCACGCACGGAAGCTTTGTGGAAAATTGTTTTATTTTATTTGGACTCTGATAAATGTAAGGTTCTGTCTAATCCTCCAAAACCTAGAGCAGTAAAATATACTCATTTGTATAAAGTACTGTGTAATTGTTCAGTTTTAATTATAAAAAAAATTACACAGTATTTTGAAGCACCAAGTCCGAAAGAGCGGGCTCGCGGCGTTATAAGATTTCCTCCAAAACATTCTAATGTATTAATATATGAAACTAGCTCTGGGAAACTGGGGATGGGGTTTTGATAATTGATATTAGATAATGTTTAATAGAAACCTTGGAAACTATATTTAGAAAATAAAGATTACGAAAAATAGAAATAAGATTGAATTTAAGTATACTTATAGAAGAAAATCCTAGAATTTTGTTAATGTTGAGATTATGTCGATCTTACTAGAAATACATCCCAACAATCACACTACAAGTGGGTGTGGTTCTGACATAGATGTACCTATGGGTAAAAACTCTGAAAAGATGTCTTGGGCCTAAATTTGGGTAAAATTTGACATGATAATGGGCCTTACTGCACACCTGTTTTGACAATTATTGAGGATATGCATAGAATAATTCAAATTTTCTTTAAAAACCATTATGATGTTTTTAAAAGTACATATGTCCCCAAAGAATCCATGTTTATGATTATGTGATTATCTATTTATAAAATCATTAATTTATGTTACATATTTCACCAGTATCAGGATATTAAATTATGCTTCATAAGGTTATCATTTATTCTAGTGTATGTAATTGTTTATAAATGGTTCCTACGAGAAGAAATGGGAACCAAATCAATGAACATAATCCAATGAGTAAGAATGATGATTTCTTTGATGGATTGAAGCCAATATTTCAAATGGAACTAGTCTCTCAAAAATTATCATCATATGAGGAGCTGGTATAATGTCTTAACAAGAAGGATAAAGATATTTATTTGTATTATATATTTTGAAGGAAGAAAGAGAATAAGAGGAAAACATTGAGAAATATAGATTGAGGGATGAAGGTAATGAATTATTTTCCAACATGTGATAATTTTAAAAGGAATCAATTTAGTATAAGCTAAAAAAGAATGGGAGTTTTCTACATGTCTCAAGAGAAGTCCACCATTATTCGGATTTCAAGGGTAGGAAATTGTTTTCCAATGTTCAATGATTTATCTACAAGAAGATAGGACACTACACAAATAAATGTCAAATGCATCTAAAGTGTTTACTCCAAAAAATAAAAATAGACAACAGTAATGATTATGCTTATACTAAGGATGAAGTGGAATGATTAATATTCTTATGTTTATTTTAATAATTATGTATTTTGAATATTTTAATCAATTATGTACTGTTTATAATAATTATTGAATATATAATGATTCCCCTAGAGTACTATTTCATTAAGGATTTGAGGTTGTATGATGAATGATACCAAGGAAAAGTGACTTAGTTGGAGGGGAAGATATTGAGAAAAATGTATGGTTAAGTGAAATAAAACACATAAAAATGTTGTTTGATATTGAGATACAAATTTAGAAATAAAGATATGATATATTTGGAAAAGATAACTGGATTGTACTTACTATCATGGATCTAAATAATGGATTGTTGACAAAGTGTTAGAATCTTGAATATTTTGGATTTATGGAATAAATTCGATTTCCAATGTTTTTATTATGGAATAAGAAAGAACTAATGTATTAAATAGGGTTTTATGGAAATTCAATTTATTACTATCGTTTAAGAGGATACAAGGAGAATGTACTCACATGTTTGTATGTGGTGATTAAGAGATGATTCATGTTGTTTAAAATGTTCATTATGGAAATTCAGTGACCATATTTCTAAAGTGTTGGGTCATGATATTTTGGAAATGTTAACCATTTATGAAATGGTTGAATTAGTTATTTTTTATGTTTTTAGAGGTTATTTTACTCTATTACAGAAGTTGTTATATTAAATGATGTAGAAATATTTAAAGACACAACCATAGAATAAGATTTTGTTTATAGAAACATATCAAGTAAGTATATTTCCTTACATTATTATAGATTGAAATAATTTCTCAACATTAGAGAATGGATTTTCATATAAAAAAAATTCATCATAGTACATTATTTTATTATGTGGGATTTCAAAAAAATGTATTTTCTTGTGTCAATTTTTTTGATATTTTAAGTGAAATTGAAAATTACGAGGAAAACATTTATTTTATGAGGGTAGAATGTAACACCCCAAGTATTTAAAAACAAATTTAATATTGAATGTAATGGAAAAAATACAGAGTCTATGTGAAACAACACTTTCTTTATAATTATTTAACCAAAACTATTATAACACAACCTTTAAACAAAATTTTTCCATTTCTGCGAATCAAATTTTGAAAAACAGATATACACGGTTGTGTTCACTAATATATTTAGAGAATTATAGGATCAACATAATTTTTTTCTGAACAGTAATATGAACATTTTTAATATTAATGATAAGCTTATAAATAGTATTACGACCTTATGAATAGTAAACTAGAAAAACAAATTGTAACATCACCCATGAATGTATAAATAAATTCTAGGTATCTTTTAAATGAAATGGTGATATAATTATATCATTTAATAAGTAAATAATTGTTCTAGAAATTATCAATTAAGTATTATTGTTTTATTAATCATAAAAGCTTATTTAAAATTTTATAATTATAATAATCATTCAAAAAATAATTTATTCACAAAATAGAATAATAATTTAATATTTTTATGTCTTATGAATATAAAATAATTTTTTAGGTATCAGCTATTTTTTCAAAGTGTCATGAAATTGGTAAATGTTTTAGAATTTCTATTTTATGAGTAAAAGATGATTTTAATTAAAAATGTAATTTCTCATATTTAGAAAATTATTTTTATAAAATAAGGATCATTTTTAAATTCATTATGTCAAATACATGGTTAGAATTAATTTTTGAGATATTCTTGAAATAGGTGAATTTTTATTGTGTAGTAAAAAATACAACTTTTGATAAAATATGGTATTCTTTCTAATATCACCAAGATATATTTATGATATAATATTTATTTGAAACATAGAATAAATAAATAATTATTTTATAAGATATTTTGTATAGAAATAGTTAAGAAAATATACCTTGTAAATTCAAAAGTAAGTGTAATAGACCAATACTCATTATCGATGTAGTGCTTGTGCCGCGCTGACAAACCTAATTTGGTTCCTTTAAAATAATATTTAAGAGCCAAAAATTAGGATCATGTCATTATTAATAATTTTTATATATAATTTATTTTTTTACCGGTTATTTTTAATTTTATAGTTATATAATATTGATTTTATCCAAATACATGTGAAACGCTTACATAGGGAAAAAAGACAAAATAAAAAATTTAATAAGTTTTCTTGACATGTATATGAGTGAATATATATAATTAATGAATATAGATTTTTTTTCAAGCTAATTAATTTATTTTTAAGAGATAAATTTATCTCTAATTATTATATATTAAATAATTATTGTTAATTCTTATGTAATGATGATGCAATTCTTGTACAAGTTAATGAAAAATATAAATAAAGTATTTTAATTAAATTAATAAGGATACAAAATTGAACCATAAAAAATATAATTTTACTTTTATGTGTAAATTTCTTCCAATTTCTTTTATTCTAAATGGGAAATTTTTTCCAAACACATGGATCACATTTGTCGCATTATATTATTAAAAAGAAAAAACAAATTTTTCACACTATAATTTTCCATTAGTATAATAATAAAATATTAGGTTTTCCAGATGTGATTTTTTGAAAAAGAAGTTCATTTGGAAATATAATAGAAATATATTTCTCGTAGAATTTTATTTCAAAGTTATAGGTAATAAATAATTACATGAATGGCTTGAACATCTATGATTCAATAAATATTAAATTAATTAATAAATCAAATTATGGATTTTAAAATATTAAAATGAATATATTTTAATATTTTTTAGTCAATTAATGATTTTTACATGTACTTATAATAACTTTTTGATATAATAATATATTTAATTCCAATTTTAAACTTTTTTGGATGTTTTTAAGTCCATGATTTTGAATTTTTTTTAATTGGAAGAAAATATTTTTTCCATGAATAAATATTTCATTAAATTATTTATAAAAAATATAAACAATATAAAAGTATAAGAGTGATGAAATTACTTCTAAAACGGGATATCCAATTATTTTTGGGCCTTTGAGAAGTCTTAAACACCATAAAAAATTTATTATATTTTAATTATTTTTGGAATTCCTTTATTACCCCTCATATCAATTATAAAAGAAGGCTCCCTCGTTCATATGTTTTTATCCCAACAATCCTTTATTCCATCATACAAATTGAAAAATTCTATCATCTGAATCCCTTAACACATTTTTGTTCTTATGGTCTCACAAAAATACCACTTCCATTAACCTTAAGGTGGTATCCAAAGAGAAATATTAAAGTGGTAGGATTCCTTCTTCTTTTATTTCAAATACTTTTTCACTTCAAACTTATCCCTAGGTATTATTCAATGATTCATGAAAACTAAATTATAATATATATATATATATACTATTAATATTAATGTATTAATGGGAAAGGCATCATATATTATTTCATCTTCTCCTTTTATTCATAAATAATTAAATCATCATCCATGTAGGATAATGTTAATAGAGTATTATATAAGGTATTATAAACATGATATTAGTTACATAGAATGTTAGTAACACTATTCAGATGATTATACATGCAGTTTAAACAAATTTTAAAGAAGTAAAACCTAATTTAAGGGATATATTAACTCAATTACCCTTTATTGAGTTTAACGAGTATGTCTTTGGTTTTGTTTTTTTTCAAAGAATATGTGTGAATGAAATCATATTTTTTTATTCTATATATCCGATTTTATACTTTTTATTTTTAAATTTTACACATAATTTAGACATTGATTTTTTCTCACTATAATGATACTATCATTTTAAGTGTTTTCATCCCAAACATCATTTTTCATTTAGGTTATGCCTTCTCCCTCTATACAGAAACATATTTCTTCATTAATTTTATATAAGTCATCTAAAATATTTGTTTACAATCCAATAACATGTTTCTAGATGAGATTAATTTTTGTTTATATGAAATACATGTTTCTTCAAGGGTCCCATTTCAATTCATTAATTTACGCAAGCCCAATTAATGAGAACGTCTCAATTTATCATCCATATTCAAGTATCATCTATAATATGTTTTAAGAAACCATTAATTTTCTAAAATTAGTATATTTTCATGAAAAAATATATTCATTCACTATAAGTTTTATAGTAAAAATTATGATGAATAATATGATTTTTCCAAAAGAACTCATCTTTGCAAAGTATAATTGTTATTTAAATAAAGAATTCCTCAATGATGTTATTAGAGTTGTTCTATATATTTCATCACCTAAGTTGAATTTTTTGATTTATTGAGGTGGATCTCTTGTTATTATCGTCTAAAATATGTAATTAAATGGTTTTGATATATTTGACTGTGGATGTTCTATCTTGATAACATTCACCATGCTAATAATATTGTTTAGTGATTATGTTTAAATATTGGGGAATGTTAATTACATATCATATGATTATGGTGTTTATGATTAGAACCATCCATTGTAGGAATGAATTTGACATATAAATTGACCAGTTGGACCTCTGTGGCCCTTATATTCATCATTAGGTCACATGAGACAAAAAATAATTGGATTTTGTCTAAGGACTTACCCTAGTATTTTTATATGTCATGGAAGAGGTCTTGATGATAATATTCAGATGTCCGACATTATGCATTACCTCATTTTGAAATAAGTAATTGATAAACCTTGTGACATTTGACTAGTAGAATATCCATTATTAAGTAATATTATCTTATAATCAGTTATATGACTTTATTTTCTCATCTTTAAATCCTACCATCTCATGATCATGATTATTTTTAAAATCATCTGTTTTTACATATTCATCATGCCTAATGTTTATGTTTATGATAACATATGATGTATTATTGACCCTTATTGAGCATCAAAGCTCACCCCTTATTATGTTTTATTTTTTTTCTGGATGAAAAGATTAATATTATTTCAAATGAGTTAAAGAAATAATCTAAGAGTTTATAGGTGTTTCTAATGGAGTTTCAAATTTCTTTCATTATAGTTGTGATGTAAATATTATGTTCATATCTAGTTTTCAAAAAAAAAAACTAAACTATTCTGTCCATTAAGATGTGATGTTCTTTTAAACATACAAATGTATTAATATAGTTAAGCAGCTCTAGGAAATTGGGGTATGGGTCTTCACAATGCCTTAATAACCTTGTAAAGTTATATTCATACTAAGAAAAATTTTCCCCTTTGTTTTGTATTTTTCTTTAGAATTTCCTCTCCATACTTTCTTGTTATTATTGTGGAAAATACTTTTTCAATAAATATTCCATAAAATCTCTCCATATCATCCTTTCGATCTCCATATCATCCTTATGTTTTTTGAAACAATGACCATTATTGATCCACATCACCATAGAGATTATAAATGTCCATGAAAACCTTATCCCTTTTAGTACATTCCGAAGTGGTAAATATATTTTATATGGAAATTATAAATTCATTAGATAAAAATGGATTGTTAGTCTTATTAAATGATTTTGGTTTCCAAAACATGAACCAATTGACATTGTTAAACCTTATCTTTAATTAGGAGGTTCCTATATGTAGGAATGGTTTTTGGTTATAACTTGGGCCATCTTCCCCAAAACAATTATAATTTGTTCAAGTATCGCTCCAGATTGATATCTCACATCATTATAATTATCATGAGGAAAATAACTACATCATTATATGAATTGATATTATTGATATTATTTCTTCTCGGAACCAATTATAGAAAATGGCATTCACTAGATAAGATCATAACATTGTGAATCAGAATGTATAATTTCAAAACAATTGAAACACTTATCATAAATTGAAAATCTATGTATAACCAATATCAAAATCATAAACTTGGTTTCTTGTGAAATATTATCAAGGATCATCATAGGGTTACATTGTCAAATATATGTTTTACTAAATAAAATTACCAATGTTTCTACTAATTTTTTGTTACTAACTTTAAGAACTATAAACCCTCTAACCCAAAACTGTTGGTTACATTATTATATTATCACTAGATAATAATGATTGTATCCAAAATGAGGAAATAGTTTAGCATCATGGGTAAAATATATAAAACTTGAATTGTATTAAATTTTAAATCTAAAAATATAATATAGTATTTCCTTTGTGAACACTATTATTCACTATATCATATCATTCATATCAATCATAATATACATCGTGAAATTTTTTGGAAAAGAAGCATAAGAAATATGTGAGGTTATATTCTTAGTATGAGTATGAATAAATTGGAATATAATATGAATAAATAAGGAATTCTAGTGGAGGAATAAATGGTAATCACATGATATTGAATGTTATCCATGGATATCTTAACTAATAAAATAATCACATGGAAATCAATAAATGATCTCATATTGAGTTTGTGAATAATTTAAATATTGTACACATAACTTCAAGGCCTCATGTCAAGAAATCATATATAATTGGTTAAGGCCTTAGCCAAATACCCATGATTGTTTGTCTCACAAGACCTTTGAATGCCTCAAATAGCTATAGTGGACCCCACCCATCACCTTTTAAGTCATTTTCATTACCAGTATAAAAGAGGTTAACATTATCAGTGTAAAAATTCATATTAAAAAAATACTATATGATATATTACTATGTTCTCCAATCAATAAACAAGATCATACAACATCCATAGAGATATGGAGAATGGTATCCAAATCGAACATCCCATGTTGGATTAAACATAATTCACCACGATAAATAATAATGATCATATCATTATATCATATCCACAATGAAGAATAGGTAAAATAATGTTTTTGTTCCTAATGAATAGAAATACTATAAAAATTTCATTAAAACATTCTTAAAGAAAATAGACATTTTAATTGGTAAATTAATTAAATAAAACTAAAAAATTTCATAATATTATTAAAATTATATTCATTGAAAATAATAATGGAAAATTATAAAATAAACATCTATTAAATGAGTGGTCATGATGGAGGTTAATTTCATAAATCCTGTATAAGTAAAAAATCTTCTTCCATGTAGTTTCAAAAATTCAAAAAAGCACCTCGTTTGAAAAAGGAAATGAATATGAATTTCAAACCATTTTATAAAAAAAATGGTTGAAAATTTATTTATTAAATAATTTTTATAATGACGAAAAAATTTGAAATTAATTTTTAGAATAAATGGTTATCAAAGAAAATATATTTTTGATCTAAGAGAGAAATAATTTCAGCTTTTCATAAAAATATATCCTTAATAATTTTACGTACAAAAGAGAGAGAAATGATACTATTACATAAAAAAGTCAATTATAAAAATAAGGGAATAAAATATATTTTGTTAAATATATAATTATCAATCAATTCCCCCAAGAAATAATTAAACACAAAAATCTTGAATAATGATGGGATTGTGAAATAATCCCTTACCACTTTGGTAACTTTTGAATCATTTCCACCATGAATGGAATAAATATAAATAAAAATTTAAATACCATGAATAAAAATAGAGTCATTATATGAAATATTAAATGAGTATTATATACCCCATATAAATGAAATAAGTGGTTGAATTTGGCATATGTTTTACACAAGTAAAAGTGAGACAGAAATCCCAAAACATGGGTTTGAGTTCCAATGTATAGGTTAAAACCTCTGATATAAAAATATATTTATTATAAAAATATTATGAACCATAATAACATATATTGTAACAGATTTTTTTTACATATAATATTTTATATCCCTTTTATTAATAATTATTCCTTTAAATTATTGTTTTAGGTTATAACAACTCTGTTTTTTAGGTATATTATGGTTTGGTAGATTTGGTACATATACAGTGTTCATGGTTAAATCATATCCCAAATTATAATAATGATATAAATTTAATATATAATCATTATATGAATATTTATATTCTTCCATAAGTTATATATAAAAAAATGAATTATACCATTCCTGGGGAGGGAAGGTCATACTTACACATGTATATTGTTTTCATTTTTTCAACGGATGAAATGAATGAAAGGTAATCAATAATTAAACTTACTATAGTCATTATGATATAATATATATAATATATATATTAAATAGATATTTCCATATTTCCAAACAAGTAATGAAAAATAAAAAAATCACATAGATTCATGAATGTGTTATTCCACACATACAACCAAGAGACATTATCATTTTACAATGGTTTAAGAGTTTAGAAGTAAGATGTTTTGTTTTAATTACATATTTATAAATATTTTATAATTATTATATATAACCCTTCAACCCATCCTAATAAACATCCATGATATATTGTGGTGGTAAATTAATTGTATCGTTACATGGAGATGGAAAACCATATGTACACATAAGAGATAATTTTAATTACCATTGGATGGAAAAAAGGGTGGATAATGGTCATTTAATAATAATAATAAAAGTTAAATATAATTAGGATAAATTATTTTTTATTTTATGATACATAATATAGATTTAGAGGAGTTAAAAGAAGATATAAAAAATGATAAAGTGATTTGTTAAAGTGATTACACATTATTTGAAAGAACTCCATTAGATATCCTCTTAAGGATCTTAGAGTTGGTCTTTGGGATGAAATAATACTCTATAATTTTAAAAAATTATGTTTATATTATTAATTTTTAGGTTTGTTTTGAGATATATGGAACAAATTATTGAATTGAAGTGAAAAAAGAGAACGTATTTTATAATTATGGTCAGGGGCACTTTTGGAATTTCTTAATAGACTAAATTATAACAATGTCATTCTCTAGAAAAAATAACTCCAAAAGTAAAGTATTTCAGAGATAATAAATGATGGGGTTGAAATAACATCATCCACTAATGTTTTATAGGTTTAATTTTTTCTCTTAATCTTTCTCTTTTGGTCTAAACACTTAGTTAACATATTCTAACATTAGCCTTGGTGACATATTTTTAAATTTTAAAGGAATATTATTTTACATTTATGGTAGCTACTGAATAATGAATATAAATTGGATGGAATTTTTGACCATATATTAAACACATTATCTTCATTATATTTTTTAAATATTTTTAATTAATTTAATAAAATATTATTATTTTTAATTATCATTATTTTATATTTTTACACAATTCATTTACATTTCTTTAGAAGACATAATAAAAAAATATGTATTTAGAATATAATAATTTAACCCAATAATATTATTTCATATTCATATATAAAATTTATGTACCACTATAACATCAATTATAATACTATAAATATTTTTAAAATCATTTCTTTTATTATTCATTAATTGAATAAATACTCTTTTAGCATTGCACAATGATTTAAGGGAATTATATAATTACTAAGAATTATAAATAAATTTACATCATAATAATAATTTAATTAATCACATCACATATGTTAATATTCATTCATAACATTATTGTTTTACTTATGTGGTGCCATAATATATATTTAAAACTAAGAGATTGTCATTTTGTCTCATTATTTGTTTTAAATATTATATTAGTCATTTTCATGGTCAAGTGGACACTAAACTAATCAATTTTGAGCCTAATATGATAATTTTAAAATTATATTCTTTAAATTATAATTAATATTAATTATTATGTCTTTATAACTTAGTTTTAATGTTGTTTAACTCAATTAACCCTTTACCGAGATGATAAATTTTTCCAAGTTAACTATTCATAATGACTAAAAATAAAAGTGGATTCTTTACGAAATTTTACCTCCTAATCCCAAATATGGAATTTTTTTATCTAATTATATAACTATATGTTTTAGAAACTAATTTAAAATTAAAATTCAAACATAATGAAAAGAAATTTCCTATAAAAATGAATTTATACAAATAAAAAGGATTTTATTCCAAATTCAATCAAAAAATTTATTAAATGTAACATAGATTAATTATTAAAAATATAGTTGAATTAATGTTATTTTTTACCATTTTAAAGAAGAATTTATCTTTTTAAAATCTACAAAAAATTTTAGTCTCTAATAAAAAAGGTATTTTCATTATTAATTAAAAATAATATCTGCAGAAAAATATGAAAATTTTACTCAAAGGTAATTTTGATACTCTAATTTAGAAAATTATAATACTTTTATGAAATAATATTTATATAAATTTTAAAAATTAATAATATTTTATTCTAACATAAAAACTAGTAAAAATAAATTTTAAAGAAAACATTTTTCTGAAGCATATAACAACTTTACTAAAAATTATTAATCCATTTCCTAGGAAATAATAAATGAATTTTTATTTAGTAGATATATTATATATATTTCACAATTTTTTAAATAATTTTAGTATTCAATAACTCAAAAACTATGTTATAATTTCCATATTAAAAATAATAAATCGTCATGTTTCGTTTAAGCATAGTGTTTCATGTTGTATACACTATCGAGGATAGTCTTGTTTTAAAATATTATGTTAAAAAAAGGATATTCATTCCAAGAATTTATCTTTATCCACTTTTCTTATTTATTTTCCACTATTTTAAGGTTATGTTAAAGGCTATTATTTTTAAATTAATGGTTTTTGAAATCCCCTTTAACTCCAGGGATTTGAGGATTTTTTTCTAAAAACATATCTAGCATACATGGGATAAAAATTATGAGGACCCAATTTATTAAAAGGGGTAGGATATAACACCCTAGTAATTAAGTATGTATTAATATACATAAATATATTATCAAGTAGAATTTTTTATACACAACAACAAATTAAAACGAGTAATAATATATTAAAATGAATGTTATATAATAATACATTACAAATATATTATGTTTAGATAAATAATTATATTTGATTGATAAAATATCAGAAATAAAATTCAGAACACATAGATTTTAAACGAATCATTATTCCTTAAAATTGAGTTTTATTTATAATATTTATTTTTATTAAAATTATAAATTTATGATTTTTATAATTTTAAATTGATAAAAATAATTGATTTTGGGATTTAGAATTTCAATTTTATCTTAGGGTGAAATTGTGGGATTTTCTTAAATATTTGGTTTTTAGGGGAATAATGAAAAATACTAATTTTCCAAATAATTTCACATTTAGTACTCTATCCTGATAAAAGAATAAATTAAAATTTTATGAATTATTTTTTATAAGGAATATATATATATATATATTAATTAATATTGTTCATTTAAAATTAAAATTTTCAACTTATAAATCAATGTTTGAAATTTCATATTTTTAAGTATTTTTTTTAAGTAAAAAATTGTTTTAATTTTTCAATTTTAAGCATGTATTCACATCTTGGGATTTTTTTTATTTTATTGTAATATGAGTATTGTTTTATTAATTATTATCAAATTAATTCCATAATAGTCAACAATATACATGATTATATTGAAAAATAATTTGTTCAAATAAAAATTGTTTTGCAGGACATTGTTCAATTTTTTAAACGTGTTTAATTAAATTATTACACAAAATGAATAGTTAGAAGTTTAAATGTTTGTCACCACTGTAAGGATTCAAAGGGATAAAGAGGTGAATTAATCTAAGATGCAGGTTTAAAATTTCTCTAAAACTATTTTTGTATGATTATATGAGTGAATTTTTATCGTATATTATTCTTAATTAAAAATTATACTAAATTTGATACATTTTCCCTAAGAATGGAAATTATTTTATTTTAATGTTTATAATATTTTCAAGGGTGTCACTCCTCCCAAATATAAATGGGAACCTAATCACCTCATTCATCTACACACTTTCACTATCCTATATTAATAAATACCTCTAAAAATTACTTACCAAATTTTTTATCCACATATTGATGGTCCTGGTATCACCTGGAGAGCTATCCTAGAAGTCTTACTATTCATTGAAAATAAATATATTCATGTACAGGTGTAAGTCGTAACCAAATTCTTTTAAGTTTATTTCGTCTTCCACATCATATAAATATATTATAAATATCGTAATATGTTAAAATAAATATACTTAATATAATTAATTGTTCTTATTTTCATGTATCAACTATTTTTTACCCCCTTCTCTTATTTGGAAAATGAGTTGCTGACTCATGCGTACGTGTGAAATACCGTCTCTACGAAGCGCTGTGTTTCATTTTTCACCACCAATTCAAATGAATGGTTATGAATATTGAATTAAAGACTATATATTATATTTTTGACATTATTAATATTTTTATAAAGATAATATAATTTATTCCTTATATATGTTCCATACATTGAAAAATGAAAATGCCACATAGTTGTAAATATATACTACCACCCCTATGTGATGACATATTTTATTTTTCATGGATTCTATACAAGGATTGTTTTAAAAATTAAATGAAAAAAATATGACCTTTATAAAATTATTATAGTTCTATAAGGATACATTTTCCCATTATATGAATATGGTTAATAATAAAATATGATCGATATGTTTAGCCACCGAAAAAAACTTATCGAGACACATTGAAGTAATAACCTCTTAAATTTCCTTTAAATTTTTCATCATCCAAATATTCTTGAATATGGTTTATCACATTTATGAAGAACGTTTTTAATTAATGAATCTTATTAAAATTGATAGAATCACTATAAAATATTGTTTTACTACTTGTTTGGTCTTTATAATTTGTTATTATTTTCATCAGTTTTTACAAATATCATAAACATTTTTATAAATATAATGTCATGAATGAATATGAAATATTATGTTATGGTAATATTATATTATAATAATAAATTTGTGATGTTTTAAAAATTATATTATGCTAATATATATATATATATATATATATATATATGTTTTTGTATACATGATAATAAAATTAATTCTTTCTATAAAGTCAAACCCTTAAAAATGAATTTTTAATAATTCATTATCACTCATCACTATAAGTTCCATTATATAAAAAAGAAAATATATAATGATACCAAATAAATATATAAATTCATAATGAATAATTTAGAGACGAATAAACCATGACATAGGTGTAAGGACAATAATTTATGAATTATATATTGCATGAGAAATTGAATAGTTAAGAAAAAATATTTATATTAATGAATTTTTTAATAAATATGGAATTATAAATGATAAGATAATTATATAATTTAATTTAAAAATATATATGGTTCTTTAATATGTAGATAATATTTCAACATTTACTATACAATAGTTTATAATTTATCTATCCCTGAAAAAGATTGAGGTATGGAGATTCCTAACACAATTTCCATTCGTTGGGTTATATCACATAATCATTAACCATGTTACTCCATGATTATATGTGTTATTACCTTTAACTGATATATTTTTATTTTAAAAATTTTATATGGATTTACATTTTTTCCTATAATCTCTTCCTTTGCTGATTATAACATTAAATGTTATGAACTTCATAAGGTCCTATAGTCTCAGTTTAAATCAATTGTGACATATTTAATGTTATGAAACATGTGTTATTAAATTTTTTTAAGAAATAACGCTAGAATTTATTTTGAGAAATTATTTCATAGAGTTTATTGGTTTTTTTATAATCTTAATAAATTCATTTATTCAATGGATTTTTATTCCATAATTAACAAAGTTGTATAGGTTTCTCCTCTCAATCTTCTTTATTTGAGAAATTTTTTTATAGATGCACATATTTTTTTATATAGTTCATATACTACATATTAGACATATAATATCATTTATATATTTTTAATCATGTTATATTATGTTCCTTTTCTTTTTCATTCATTAAAAAGGGGTTTTAATTTTGAAACCCGCAAGGGATATTTCATTAAAATATTATTATAAATGTTTTAAAATCTTTCTCTTCCTTTTACATTTTCTTAGAATTATTTTATAATTTTTATACTAATAATTATATTTTAGTAATGGAATGTTATAATATCATTTTATTTCTTCACAAACAATTAAAATTTATCTTTTCAATTATTTTTTATATGACTGACTTTTGACATTCTCTACAAACATGTGAATAAATATTTTCCAAATTTGTGAGACATGAATTTGTTTCTGATTTACTTATTTGATATTAATTACTAAACATCATTTCATAGTTTTGGTTGTTTTAAAAAGGAAAAAATATAATATAATTTTCTCTGAAAAATTGGTTATCACAAAGGTGAAATTATTTAAAATTATTATTTTTCGTCACATGGGATATTATATGAAGATAAAATTACTGATTTTATAGATGTATTATAATAATTTTTTAAATAATATTTTATAGAACATATTTATTTTATATTATTTCATCAATCTATGTAAGAATATAGTTTATCTCAAATATATTTATGATGAAATGAAACGATTTTTTTATTTGATAATTTTATAGTTCTTATAAAATGTTTATGATGATGGGTGATTTAGGATATATCTTCTTGATTTACTAGGTAATAATATTTTATTTAAAGACCAAATGTGGATATAACTGATTAGTTTACACTTAATTTAATTAAATGGTTATATGTTATTACAACATGGGTTACAAATGAGTAAACATGGGTTATGAAGAAAATGTTCTAAGATATATATACTATTTTATATGAATTTTATGAGTTATAATGGTTCAATTGAATAAATATTTATTTCATAAGGCCCTAGTTCATTGAATAATATACGTTTTTTCTAATGTTGTGTAAAATATTTATCACATGACTCATAAATCATGAATCATATTTTTTGGGGGTTTGAATCACTTATGTTATGAAATTTTATTACGATTTTATACACTTTATTTCACTTATGATATTTTGTAAGATCCTTTTAATATTTTATGTATATCAAAACCCATATTGGATTCATTATTTGGTTGGGTTTTATTCGGGGTTGTTTCAGGTTTAAATAATTAATGTTTTTACATTTCTGGACAAGTGCACGGTAGGTGAATTGTCTTCCCATTCAGTACACATCTCATTGAAAACAATCGAAACCTAGGGAGTTGGTTTTTTCATGGTTGGTGTATATTTTTTCAAACCATGTTACCTCTTAGGAGAAATTGTGTTACCCTTTTAAAGGGGTCCACCGTTATGACACATGGTTTTTCTATACTATGATACTCTACCCAAGAAACCATGCACAACATTAAATTAATTAAAACATATTTTTTTATGATCGTGAAAACTTAAATCTAGGATCCTGATGGACCTAGAGTGACCCCTATAGTTTCTTCTATTGGGAGAAACCAGGAGTATATTTCAACACCTATAGACCCTCCTAGAAGAAAAATGATTCTTGGAGAATAATGTTTTATCTTCACACTGTAGGTTTCCACATCACATTATTTTACTACCACACTCTCTCTATTCCTCTGCATAGTTTTTATTAATCTCAATATTGGTGGTAGGATCAAATACCCGTTATTCTGGATCAGAATCATAGGTTTAATCCTTTTTCCCAGATTCTGTGATTGCCAATCTTTTTTTGAAAATCCCAATTATGGTTTAGTGGTTCAAGAGAATGTGATCCAGAGGAAATTAGTTCAATTTTGATTGTCTAATTTAATGAACCATAAATTTATTCAATGTTGAATTAAATTCATTTACTATTATAAAAGTAATTTCATTCTATTTTTTGATTAAAACCAAAATTCCATATAATTTGCGGTGTTTGGAAATTGAAATTTGGCATGAAATTGAGAAAAAACCAAATTCAATTGAATTGGGGTTTGGTTGTGTAATTGATTGAAAAAATGTAGAGACATTAATTGTGAAATTGTTGGAAATTGTTAAAATTTAATTGTCAAATTAAATTGTGGCAATTGAAATGTGATATTTAATAGTAAATTAATTTCAAATACTTTTTTTGAGAAATGTATTAGATATTTGTTCATATAAACCATCATGTATTATCTAGGAAAAGACAAGTTATGATTAAAACCTTGTTTCTGTTTTATAATGTAAAATTGGATTTTTTTGAAAAGGGGGACTGATATATAATTGTATTTTATGGTTTCTTAAAATAAATTTCATTATCTGATTTGTACTAGATCACATGAACACCTAGTTGGTTAGTGATTTATTTTGTACAAAAATACTGGGATATGAATTACCTAGCATTGGATTTACATTTTATAACACTAAAAACACCATATACCACATATTGTTCCCTAGTAGGACATAGATGGGTCCTCTCTTTCTAGTGCCGATGGATATGTGTATATATTGCAGTCAATATAAAATGAGTGTGTGGGGATCCTATAACCACAAACTATCTAATTTATTGGTAGATTAACATGTTTCACAGCCATTTATATATGACATATAAATGTATGCCAATGTTTTTAAACTCTTTTATGTTTCTTATGATTCATATAAACTATTTTATATAAAATTATTCTATTAAGACATTTTTTTGAAGTATTTTAGTCATTATGAATGTAAATCATGAGTTGGTTAAATTGGGTTTTAAAGGACAAAGATTTTTATTTTATAATTAGATTCTCTTAATAAGTTTAATTAAATGCTGACATTGTATTATGAAATCATTGTTCAGACCATACTTGGATTTTAGCTCACTCTCTACATGTTCCTTTGGGTGTTTATAGATTATCTCGATCCGAGGTCGTGTAGGTGTAAAGCCTAACCTGGAGGTGGTTCTAGGTATTAGTATGTGGAATGGGAGAGTTGAACATATTGGGAATTGGGCTATTTACCTTCCCATTTTTTCTAGAACATTACAGTAGTACAATAGTTTGTTTATATCTGATTAACATATGGTAAAATTCTTTCCATAGAGTTTCTTTTTTAACAAAAATAGATTTTTTACCTTGATTCCATAATGTTTATAGAAAACTTCATTACCACATTATTATGTGTGATGTTAGGTGCCAATTTCCAACCATTGTGGACCAGAAACTCCCTTCGTGCTATGTCAAGACAATATAGGTTATTAGGTTACCAGTGCACCTGATATGTTTTGTAAAAAATTTGTATTAGGGGAAGGTGAAGGATGATATTCTTATATTGGAATCAGAACATAATTGTGTAATCTTTTCGGGACTTAGGAGACAATTTAGACTGATTTCATAGCCAGATCTCACAGTAATGAACATTAAGTTACCAAGGGTGATTTGGGAAAGGGATTATGATGATTAGCTTTAGTATTTTTCGTACATTTTATTTTGATATCGTTAAATTCCAATTCTAGTGTATGTATACGTTCAATTAAATTCCGAAGTTTCTATATTTTAGTGTTAATTTGATGTATTCCTTATTGTCTACTAATGTTGGGTATCAACGTGCCTCTGATAAGATGTGTGAATTAGAACCAGGAAGAAGCTGATTTGGAATATCAGTGATCAAATCCTCCCATGGGCCCAATCCTAGTTTAGGTGGTTGTTCATATTGTCCATGAATTGGGACATGCACCACCACCAATACCTATTTAGACTCCAGCAATGTAAAATCAAAGGAATGGTTTCAAGAATCCTTCTCAAGAATTACCTCACTAGAACCCAACTATGTTCAAAGGCTCAAATGATTATGAAGAGGTTCACTATTTGTTGAACTTCATGGATATTTCATTTGTGTTCTTGTAGACACCTAAATAAATCATCGTGAAGTGTGACACCTTTTTCCTTGAAGAACAAAGTGGGACATAGTGGGATATTATAGTGATGTTGAAGAGTAATCAGGGCTCATAATGGGAAATCATTAATGTTTTTTTCACCGCCTGGTTCTATCTAGAATCAAAGTTGTTGGACAAGGCTATATAGTTTTTCAATCTTGAGTTCGCTGACCTAACCATGAATGAGTATGCAAACCATTTTTTCGAGATCACACATTTTCAGATGAGATAGTATCGAATAAGAAGATTACGGCTCAATGGGATGAGTTTGAAATTTGATAATATATTTTTTGTCATAATGCATTAATGTAATTGCAACATTATGTTGATTTGTTGGATAGAGTCCTGATTGTTGAAATGGAAATGGAAGGAAAGTTATAGTTATCAAGAGTTTTTTCTCTACCATTGGAATCATGGGTTCCTTTAATTGAAACCATTATATTGGGGATTCTCAATGTGGTTATTGATAGTAGGGTTATTATAGACCACCTACATCACCAAGAATGGGCCCATTGATTTTCTACCACTGTGGAACCCCTGAAAATTCTAAGGGGGTTTCCATCGAGGCACATAAGGTATGTGTTTATTGTGGACACTCAGGACACATATAGAAATTATTCCATGTTTATTACACTCTCAATTATAGAACAAGATCATCATATCCTTCTAAAACTATGGGGAAATCGGAGGCCTCATGGATAAAATGGTTCTAGCCACAAGCGTCTAAAATTAAGTTTCTTCACACAGTGGAAGAGTATCTAGGGGAAGCAGATAAGGGTCCAGAAATCGTGATAGGTACCATAACTATTGATTCATCATTATAGACTGAATTATTTGATATAGGTGTGTCTCATTAATCTAATTCAACCCATACTTATAATATGCTAAATTTTTCTACAAATCTTTCATCATATATAATGGATGTCACTACACCCCTCAGTAAGAAGTGAAAGTAGTTTCTCTATAGTCCTACTTGATTTTTCTGTCTATCAGATATTGATCTTTCTTGTAGTTTCTTGGTTCTTGATATAAAACCAATTTAATTCTTATTCAAGATAGATTGGGTCATTTCCATTAAATCCCAAATTTATAGTTATCTTGGATGGGTATCCATTAATACACCTAATTGTGTGTGATGTGTTAATCAAGTAGAATGGTATCCAATGTTGAGTAGAGCCAGACCTTATTTTCCCGAGCTAGGAAAAGTATTATCATTATTTTTTTTGTTATTTAGTGGGAATATTTGATTGTTTATCTCTCTCCATTTATAAATAGGTTTTCCAACATGTTTCCTACTAACTTATCTTGTTTTCCACCAGAAAGGGAGATGTAGTTTTATATCGATTATGTAACTTGTGATCATCCATTGTTAATTACTTCTAACCACCTGGAACCATCTAAAATAAAATAGTTGAAGACTCAGTTGCTTGATATTCTTGATCAAGTCTTTATACACCCAAACGAATCACCTTGGGTAGAATAGGTTCTAAATGATAAGAAGGTTGATGGTTCCATTAACCTTTGCATTGATTACTGAAAACTCAATAGAGTCACAGTAAAGAGAATGTACCCATTACCATATATTTTTGACATGTTTGATATTTTTAAAGGGGGTAGTGGATATTGAAGATTACAATTTTATGTAGTTACCATCAGTTGCGGATATAAAAATATGAAATTTAAAACTGCCTTTCAGAGTCAGTATGGACATCACGAGTATCTTGTCATGACTTTTGGTCTAACCAATGGGAATGAAGTCTTTATATATTTAATGAACTTATTTTTCCCTATGTATCAAGATATATTTGTGGTGCTATTTGGGGATGATATCCTTGTTTACTCTCTATACATGTAGGATCAAGTGAATCATCTAAGGATAGTTCTGAGTTTATTAAAGAGTCACTACCTTTTTTCCAAACCTTAGACATGTTATTTCTTAATTTGGTATGTGAATTTCATGGGATACATGGGGAAAAAACCTCGGAGATTAGTTGTCCCAAAGAAGTTAAGAGATATAATTACATAAGAACAACTAAATAATGTTTTCAAGATACAAAGCTTCTTAGGTCAAGCTGGTTATTATTTCTGGTTTGTTATGAACTTTTGAAAATTGGATTTTACAATGAAAAATCTTACTTGGAAAAGAATAATACTTTTTTATTAGAAATTTAAATATACTTTTGTTCACCAGAAACACATTTTGACTAATGTGGAAGCGTTGACTTTACTAGTGGCTAGGCAGGGAAATGTGGACTTATATGATGAACTAGGTTTAGGTTTTGACTTCGTATTTATGTAAGATTATTTTTTCATTTTTTATGTCTCTCTTAATCTTAGGGCACATTAATAGAATTATCTGACCCCTAAAATTGAACTTATTATTTTGATGAACACGCTTAAGAGTTGACAACATCATCTTTAAAATGTATGGTTTACGAAGTATCAATACTATAAGAGATAGAGTAATATCTTATCTCAAAATGAATTGAATATCTAGTTGAGGAATTGGGTGGAATACCTATAGTATTTAATAATTGAAATCACCTATACCGCTGTGAAATAGAATTTTTTTTAAGATGCTTTGAGAAGGAAAAATTTAAACCATGCTACGAAAGAATATTTAGAAGAGTGGAACCTGATTGATCTCTTTGAAAAGACACATATTGGAGTCTAAGAATCATAGGATGAGGTTTATTTGGAATGTTTTTAGTTGATATCAACTCTTCCTGATATGATCCTTTAGGAACAAAATCTTGATGATGTTCTTTGTAGAATTAGAGACTCTCTTTGTGGAGGGGAGACCATTGGTGAGAGTTCATTCTACAAAGAGTGATTTCTGTTCTATTATAATAGTTTTTCGACGACATTAGTGGAAAGGGAAGCTATTATGGCGGATTTCTATTATTCATAGTTGGATGGGTGCAGAGAAACCATGATGATGTTCTATGACATGTAGAGAAAAGTATGGTTGAAAATTATGAGATAAGACATTTATAATTTGGGCTCTTATTATTACGCATTTCACCATTTATGTAACATCACAAAAAACCTTCAGGCATGATTCTTCCACTTCCATTCCCTAATTTTAATTGGGATGTGATATCTATAGAATTTGTAGTTGTTTTCCTTCATACCTAGAGATTGAAGAATGAGATCTATGATATAATTGATCAGGTAACCATATTGGATCACATTATACCCATTTGTGATACAAAAAATATCACCGAGTTAGGAAATATCTCTGTGAAAGAGATCAATCATTTGAATCGAGTCCAATATTCTATATTCTCTTATAGGGATCCTATGTTCACTTCTTACTTTTGGTGAGGTCTTCAGGAGGCACTGGGATATCGGGTCCATTTTATCATGACATATCATTCATAGTTGGATAACTAATTATGAAGAGGTATATAAATTATTGAGAAAGTGATTAAAATTGGTTTTATAGACATTAATTGATCATGGGATGATATAATGAGGATTTTTGAGTTTACATATAACAGTTGATACCATTCCACGACCATAATGGATCTTTTTGAGGCCTTGTATTTCTGTCCTTATAGATGTCCATTATGTTGGTTGGAGATTGGTGGAAGTTCTTTAGATAGACCATGCCTGGTTCAAGAGATGAAAATGAAGATCTAGTATAATTTTCAGATAATTTTGACTTTATAGAGATGATATAAGTATTATGCTGATTGTCATCACAAATCGTTGGAGTCTTCTGTTATTGACCTGGTGTTCAGGAATTTTTCACCTCGTTGGGTCATTGATGACTTGTAGGTCAAGGGAAATATCCTCCTTATTTTGTGTTGACATTTAAGGTTACTTATTAGGTGGGAAATGTTTCTTATTGTTTGGAATTTACATTGTAGTTGACATCAATATATAATGTTTTCCATTCCTCTCACCTATGAAAATATCTATCTGATTTATCTCATGTTTCAAGCAGGCATGATCTTGAAGTTGAATCTGTTTTATAAATAAATGAATGGATAGTTAGTATAGTTTATTCTAAAATAATGGTGCATTGTTGGAGGATGATACATTTGGCCAGAGTGATAATGTAGAACATTCTTGATAATCATGAGATGTGGGAGAGGGAGGCACTAATGAGAGAGAAGTGAACTCATATTTCATACATAGAGTCAACTAAGTTGGATTTTCATGGATAGAATGTTCATATGGTGGGGAGTTTTTAACATAAAATTACTATTTATAGTTATTTCTAGACCCCTTTTGGAGTCATTATTTTGATGGGATTAGTTTGAGGGTATTTCTTGATAGAATTTTAGATGTTTTTAAATTTATGTGTTAGTGTAGGGTTGGGGAATGATTTCACAAATACCATGTACCCTGTAAAAGAAAACCATGAAAACCCTTGCAGTGGGGGTTTTGAAGGCTTGGACAATGTTTTTAAAAACATGCTCTATATTATGAGAAACTGTGAAACCCATTTAAATTGTTTAACAACTACGACTCAGAGTTTTTCTAAACTGTGTGTCTCATCCCAAGAAACCATGCATGAATTTTAATAAATCTGAAATATATATTTTAAAACATTGAAACATCTCATTTAATATCATGATGAAACTAGGATGACCCCTGATGAATTATTATTTTAGGATAACCCAAGAAGATATTTTTCCCATCTACACCATACAAGAAGTGGATCCAAGCTTGGCGATCAACGTTTTATCTTCACTCAGTCCCCTTCCTATAATCTATCTTCTAATATCTCTCTTTTCATCCCTATAATTTTATAGATCTCTGTATAGGTTGGAGGTTGTAATCCTTACTATATAGGATATTAAAACATTGTTTAATCATTGTTTCCTATATTTTATAATCATTTTTCTTCGTTGGTGAATCCTTATTGGAGTTTTGTTATTCAATATCCCTTGATTTCAATGTTGGAGGTTCCTTTTAGATTGATAAATTTTATTAACCATAAATTTCAAATTTTTTTTATTTCAATTGATTTACTATTACAAATGAAATTTCAATCAATTGATTGGTTAAAAACCCAATTCCATTGAATTTGTGGTTTTGAAAATTGAATTTTGGCATAAAATTGGGAAAAATATAAATTCTATTGAATTTGGTTGTTATCGTCTGATTGATGCAAAATTGGGAAGATTTAAATTATTGATTTTAAATCCTGAAATTTATGGAAGCTATTTTAATTAAATTGTTGAATTTTATTGTGTAAATTGAATTTTGAAATTGAATTTTGAATTTATTTCAAATTCTTTTTTGTGACTAATGGAATAAAATTGTTTTGATAGAATCTTTTTATAATCTTAGTGATGGAATGTTTTGATTAAAATACAATTTTTGGGAATTAAAATGAAAATTAGATATTTTAAAATTGGGAAGTGATATTTAATTTTATTTCAAGGTTGATTAAAATAAATTTTCCACCATTGATTTATTTTAGATCGTAAGAAATACCATTTAATTAGTGATTTATTTGGGACAAACCTGATAGGATGGGAATACAGTAGCACCAAATTTAAATTTTAGAACTCATAAAAAATACTATTTAACACTTCTTATTCCCCAGTTGGATATAGATGATTGATTTATTTACCTTGCCGATGAACATGTCCAGAAATTGCGGTTATTCTCAAATGAGTGTGCGAGGATCACATAACCTGAAACAATCACACCTCCTTGAAGATGAACATGTTGGTCACTTATTTATATATGAGATATAATTGTATATAAATGTTTGTAAACTATTTTACATACCCTCTGATATATATAAAATATTTTATATAAAATTACATGATTAAGACATTTGTTTAAAGTATTTCCATCATATGATATGTAAAGCATGATTTTTTTAAATATGCATTTGAAATGCCAAACCTATTTATATGAAAATTGAAAGATCAATATTTTTTTAATTAAATATTGAAATATTATTATTGAATCCTTGGTTTCACACAAATAACCCTTCATCTAAAACCTTACGAATTCCATTGGGTGTTTATAGATTATCTACATCCATGTTTTAGAAGGGGTAGAACACCACATGGAGGTGGCTATAGCTTTTGATTTATAGACATGGAGAGTTGCATCTGTTGGGAATTAAGATATTTACATTCCTTTTATACGGTACACTACTATAGTACTTTTCATTTTTATACCCATTTGACTTTGGGTACACTTCTCTCTGTTGAGTTTTTATTAATCATAATTATTTTTTAGCTTTGCTTCCAGAATGTTTGTTGACAAATTTATTCCAACGTTCATTTTTTATGATGCTAGGTTCTAGTCACCAATCCATGGGGATCAAGAACACACATCGGTCCAAGTTAGGACTAGCTTGGTTATTAGGTTACAATGGTACCTGAGATGTTTTTTGATATCGTTGATTATTAATTTCTATGATTATCCATACTGAGTGTTCAAGACAACCTTTTTTAGTTTTTTTTCAACAAGTGATAAGTTAAAATAATAAATATGTCATAATAAGGAGGGTATTATGTATTGAAAATTTTATGGGGGATTTTGATGTTTTCATATAGAGTAAAAAATATGGTTTAATGGAAAAAATTCACATTTGATGGGAAAGAAATGGGTTTTATTGTGTGATGGTTCTCCCAATTCACTTTTACTCTTAACCTAAAAGGTCTTGGGTATGGAGGTGAATTATCTTTTTATAAATAAATAACTGTTGTAGAATTTTAATTTTGGTTAACTTTTTTTGGGAATCAATGCATGCATGGAAAGAGTATGTTTGTAGAACTAGATGGAGGTGTAGCAGTTCGAGGAATTTTAGATCATCTATGATTTATTGTGTTGTTGGGGTAGTGTGAGGGGGGAGAATACCTATGGGTAGAAACTTATTAATAAAGTGAGAGTCCCTAAGGAAGGATAACTACAAAATTGATATAGTATGTGGTTGGGAGGGTCTTTGAGGGTGGAAACATAGAAAACCATTGAGATTCCTTCTGAGTGGATATCTAATATGAGATCAAGAATCTATATCGAGTTTTATAAATTTTGGTGGTGAAGTTATTTCATGTTCAAAATGTGTTGATAAGAATATAGAGATTATGATTCTATATAAATTTCCCTGTATATTGATGGTTGTGGCATATAGAGTTCTCATCATATTAATATATACTTAATATAGGTTATATTATAGTGACGTCTATATTAGTAGTTCACTATATGAGAATATTATACTGAGGACTCATTGGGTAGAAAAATTATAGACATATGATGTGAAAAGGTGGATATTATTATAATAGCAGCGGTTTTGTGGTTATGTGTGATGAGTAATGTGAAGGAGTGTTAAAAGTGATGATTATTTGGGATGGAATAGATTTGAATGAAGAGTTAAGACATTTGGGATGCTTGATGATTTATTATTTTTATTATTTTATTTCCTATATAGATGTCGAATAATTATTCATTAACATGTAAATGATAGAGTTTTGAATATAAACATAATTTTTATATTTATATATCATCTCCTAAAATTAATCTAAACTATCAATTAAATTATATTGACTGAGTTGGTGGTGGTGTTGAGATACATTATCTTTAGACATATAATACCATTTTATGTAAGTGGATTATATTATTCATTGAATTATGTACAAAATAGTTTGTATACATTATTTTTTTCAACTCTAGTTTGAAATTTTTATATCATTACATCCATTTATATGCATCATTCACGTACTTTTTATTGTAGTGAATTATTTTTGGTTAAGGTTATACAAAATTTCCCCTAATATAAGTTACTCCTTCAATTTATGTTTGTTTATATACGTTTTTATAGTCACTAACTAATTGGAATATGATGGTGGAATTTGGGATAACACTATAAATCATGGTAATCTAGGTTGGAATCCACGAAGTGAAGGGGATAGACACCTAACTAATATTACTCATACATTTTAAGAAAATAGAGATTCAATTTCCTTGTTGAATGAATTTATAGTTTTGATGAAATTATATAAATTTCATAATTCTATGTGGAGGTAGATTCATAAATGTATATGGGTATATAAAAATTTTTACATATAGATATGTTTAGGAGTGGATCAACTGGTGTATGATGCCTCCTGAGATTTCAATCATTACCATTATAATAGAAAATAATTATTCTATAAGATTAATAGAGACTCATCCCATGGGTTAATCATATTATTACATATATTGAGTAGGATACATGGATGAAATATTAGAAAAATTAATTTCATAAAACATTATATATATAAAATTCGTAACGAATTAACAAGGTAGACTGATTCCCCCATAACATCGAAAAGGAATAAAAAATAATTAATATGGAGAATTCAATGCTTATAATGGAATTATAGTAGAGGAAAAATATTTATTGACATTAAGGGTTTTATTAAAAAATATATATGAATAAAAAATAATGATATCCATGAGAATTAATAAGAAATATGTGAGGAGTTATAATAGAGTAAAATTTTCAGAAATAAAAATTATAAAGTTTTTGAATAAAGGAGATTAATAATTCTGAATGTGCTATGGTTTTCTCTCTCCACTTTTTAATGCACTGTGTTTCTAAAAGGATGATCCACCAAGTCATTGATCATGAAGGGGAATTTTTTTTAAATCTCAAATCCAAATTAATTACTTTCTCTCATTGCTATGACATTTATATTTGTTTTATAGTTTTTTAATTAAATAGAGATAGTAATTGTTTTTTATGTTTTTAAATTTAGTAACTTTTGTTTCATTGTAATTAAATTATATTCCATATTCAATGTTTTATTTATATATGATGGAATTCAATATTATAGTGTGTACTAATTGTGATATATTATTTCTTTTTATAGAAGCTCTTTCTTGATTTTTATTGCTTTAATAATACTTCTCCCACTAAGATTTAGTTAAAATATTTACACCCAATAGAAGAATTATTTTGAAAAATAAACAATACTATTTCACATTGTATGATATGATGAGTGAATAATGATAATAATATATCAATACTCAATAATTAAATCATTACAATGTGATGAATATTTTTACTTCAATTTTAATAACTGATTAATTATAATAGAAATAGTTATTTATTTTTTAGACAAGAGATGAAATGATTAAGGGAATAATCCATAAAAAATAACTATTTTATTATCTTATAACAAATAAATACTCCTTTATTTATCTTATCATAAAATAAACTACAACATAATCCATAATTTCAAATATTTTCTAATAGTTAAAATAAAAAATAGTCATTAAAGATCATTTTCTATAGAAAATAATTCTTCATATTTATTTAAACATGTCCAGAGCATTGTTTTTATGGTATATAAATTTTGATTATTGATAGACTTGTGATGATGAAAATCATAAATTTCCATCAAAACAATGGATTATATATTCAGGAAATATATTCTCTTTATTTTGAACAAGTTATTTATATTTTATATTTAAATTTATATATTTATTTTGAAGAACAACCAATTGAAGTGACAATGAACTTTTTAGATTTCATCCCATATTTCGATGACCATGTTTAGTCAAAGAATGAAATGTGAGGCCTTATTGAGTTTACAAATAGATATCATTATCAATTATTGTTCTAAAACTATCAAAACAACTAGAACCTTAACTAATAGAAAAAATGATGATAAAATGGATAAAAACCTTTCTAATTTTGATAATATGATAAGAGATTATATTAAGTGAAATCTTACATAAAAAAAGTAAAATATCATAGATTGAAACATTTTTTAAAATAAATCATCAAAAAATATAATTATTTTATAAGTTGCACATATTTTCTCATGAGTATTTAATTTTTTTAAGGATTTCACAATTATATCTGTCACATTGAATCTTTGAGGAGTTGATGATGACTAAATAAAATGTTTAACATTTCACTTCTCACTTAAGAGAGATAAAATGTTATCATTGTATAATATAGAAATAGATATGTTATTATATTGAATGAAATAAAAATTCTAGTAATACAATTATTCTTCCCATCATCAAGAATAAATTTAAACACAAATAAAATCTATAATATACTCTAAGGTGTGCGAGAAACCATATATGATTTATTAGAATGTTTAAATAATATTATTGGAATTTTTACAAATAATGTAAATGAGTAACAACATTACATTATATTACCTTTTCAAGGGACCATTAATATATAAATATTCAAATTGAATGAATCCTCAAAAGGGATAATGCTTATAAAGATCTCAAAATCGTTTTCATTGAATTTTGATTGTTTTTCTATATAATGATCTCTGATTGAACCGGTGAGGTTTCCCAATTTTCCTTAAACATTATTAATAATAATAATTTAATTTTAATCATGATAAATCCTCAATAATTTTTTTAAAAAAAATAAATATTAATCCACATCATTGATAGAAAATTTAAAAACATAACTCACAAAAAATTGGAATAAGTGATTTTTTTCGTGAGGTTCATGAAATGTAAGGACTAAAAACACTCAATTGATTGAATCCATATATAAATATATTAGCACCATGATTATAGTAATTCTTCATAATTTTATGGTTGGATAAACTGAGAAAATAATATTTCAGGATTTAATGTTTAATGAGAAAATTATAGTAAATTTTTATAATAGTTACTTGAACCATATTGTTATGATAAAATTTAAAATGATAATCATGTAAATATGATATATATAAGAAATTTTTTATAGACATTTTCAATGTTATATATAGATATAGTTAACATAAATATCCACCAAAATAATGGACATCATTCCAATAAATATACTTTATTTTTTATTAACCACCACCTTCTAAATATGGTAGATTCAATAATAATTCAGAAATAAGTTATAAACCTTGTGAAAAAATAGATATAATAAAATAAAAAATAAAAAATGGTGTTTTAATTTTATTGGTTTTGAATAATGAAATTTTGTTAAAGAAGATAAATAATAATTAAAACATATTTACATCACATTTAATATAATTATTAACGATGTGTTAGTGAAGGAAACTTCATAATAAACACTAAACTATAGAGAATATTTAATTGTGAACACACTTTTAATTTGTAAACATATTCAATTAGAGAAATACCCTCCAAAAAAGTCCCTTGGTCGATATGCTATGTCATAAGAAAATGTAAAAGCATTATTAATAACATCATATGAATTCTTCACACCTGGAGAGAGGGGAACAAGGTCGCTGATTACTTGGACTCAGTGGTCCTTAATGGTACAAAGAAGGTGTTTCTACACTCTGCGGTAGGTATTAATCCTAATGGGATTGACTTTATTAAATGGGATGCCTTAAGGATGCATCATTTTAGGCCCCATAGTTTCTTATTTTGGGAGGGGGTGGGAAAGGGGTTTCCTTCCGTGCTTATCCTTTTTGTATTTTTCTTCCCTTTCTCTTTATAAAAATTACATGATGATGATTACATTGGAAAAAATTAAGAGTGAAAAATATTTGAAAAATGAGAAATTATATAAAAAACATTGATCAAAATTATATCTATATCATTATAGTTTCCCCTATGAATGATCATATACAGGATGTCATTTGGAAAATACTTTTCAAAGTATTACCATTATATATTAATGATGTTATAGTTCAATGTACCTCTAAAAGAAGAAATTAAACCAATTACATTGTATGAAATTTTAAATTAAATTTTTGTAAAGTAGAGAGGAATTAAAAATGAATAAGTAGGTAGAGTATGAAACATATTAGCACTAATTACTATATAGATACTTAAAAAGTTCCTATATCTTATAGATTTAAAATTCCATTCACAATAGTTAATAATATAACACATGTTTTCTTACACCTATCACCCTGATTTATTACATATAGATTGTCATAATAAAACCAAAAATATCCATGAGGCCTAGTAAATATGGTTAATTAGGTATATAACATAAAAATTACAAATATATAAAACAACATTATTTAGAAACTATACTGCATGTGATTGTATTCCATGGATATTTTAAAACAACAAAGGATATCCATGAGATGTACATAAGAAAGTGGTGAGATATAAATATCTATAAGGGAATAAACAAAACATATCATAATATAAAGTAGTATATGTGAGGAAATACCCATATTAATGTTACATAAGAGGGGTGGGAACCATAATGTTGAACAATAATTCATGATATAACTTGACAAGACCAAGGAAAAATAGAAATGTCGAAAGAACATAAAACATGACAACATAAACATAAGTCAAGGATAATTACAATTAATATTTAACATAGTGTACTTAGAATAACCTTCCATGCACCATATATGGAATTTATTTATCTAAAAACATTACCCAATGTATATAAGTGCTATATAATTTCGAACACCCCAATAACTTTTATATAATGTTCATTTATATGTGTGCCACATATATCACACTACATAAAGATGTATTTCATGAAATATAACCCCATGATTAAAGAGTATAGGTTAAATAAATTTAAATAAACAACACATTATATATAGGTAATATTAGGTAAATATCCATGAGTTTCAATATATAAATGTATTCACTATAAAAATGTTTGGCATGAAAAATCACATGATACTTTCAGAAGAAAAATGGGTGTACATAAAGGATTATAGAATGGGAAAATGATAGAGATGTTGATATATAATTACTTTTTAACCATATGTATAGTATTATGTATTAGTAAAAACATATCCCAACATAATGAATTTTGGAATCATAAGGCTTGATATAATTAAGGCGAGTGAATAATGAGGAGAGGATCCCTTTCCTTGAAAGGGTGATTCTTAATAGACAGGAGGATCCTTTTAAGATCTTGGGGGAACCGAGGGAGGCATCTAGGGTGGGAAGGGAAGATTAAATTCATGATATATTAGTTTTTAGTGAAGATAAGTGGGTGGTTTGGTGAGTTTTCATAGCATAAATAGTTCAATTATTTATTAATTTCTAAATATATATTTTTTAGACTATAAGATAATGTAATCAATACCAGCAACGAACCCCTGTATTTCAAAAATGGTTTTTTGAATGAGGTTTTTTATTTATTATTTTTTATTTCAATGAATTTCTCTTATTAAATCAATTCATTTTGGTGTGTGTAAGTGAGTCATGCTCATTATCATTTAAATTAATATTTTTTGAATAGAATATTATATCAAAATACTATTTAATTCAGAATTCATGAAATTATTAAAAAAATTACATTTCATCCATATTTTTTCCAAAAATTAAATTTGGTTTTATTTGTATAAAAATTTAATTTTCATCAACTCAAATATAATTTCGTATAATAAAAAATAATTAAAAAAGATATATTTTTCAATTATTTTATTAAGTAGAAAATATTCAATTTATTGTATTGATACACAACCCTCATTACGCCAGTGTACATCCTAAGGGTAAGGTGTGCGATGGTGAGACTTTCCTGGGGTGCTTCAACATAAATTTTTCAATTAGTGATCTTGGTTATCATGCACTTCTCTAACAAAATGGTTCTGCATTACATTAATAGTTGAATCTCATAACGATAATTGTCAATGGAAAATCTGAATAATTTTATATTTCTTATATAATCCTATAAATGGGCCTTATATGGTATAATCCTACTAGTTGTGGCCATCCCTTCTTTCATCTATGTCGCTTGGTCATTAAAAACCATTAATATACTAATCTTAGTGGTCACTGTACAATAAAAACATTATCAATTTTTATGATTCTTAATTATCTTGTAAATATAACATGTCTAGTGTAATATATGTGATTTCTATAACTACATTGCTTGATCTAGAACATAATTACTCAAAAATGGAATTTCATTTATAAGAGTTTGGGTGATTACATTGTCCCCCCCTTTATAAATTTTACCCTCACAAATTAAATTTCATACACAAAAAAGATGATGGTACTTATGTTCCCTTAGCTTTTCTAGTTCCCATGTTGTTTTCCCAAACTTATGGGTCTTCCATTGCCCATTGACCATGTAATTTGTCTTGTATCATGTAATACTTTCTCTATGATATAATATCTTCACCTTATGATTCTCTTATGAATGACCATTATTTAATGGTGAAACATGTGGTTTCAATACATGTGAATGGTTTGGTTTTTAATTTCTCTAGAGGAATATATGAAACAAATATTATACTTGAGATAGGTTAGGTTATAGTTCTTGTTGAAATTTCTTACCTTTTTTCTGATCATGCATATCGAATGGGATGATTTATCTTGGACAAATCTCTCACTTCTTCTCAAACATCCTAAATTTCTTCAATGGTGATATATAATGAAGCAATTTATCTATGACCTCAAACTCCATGTAACATCAATAATTATCAACATAGATTATTTGTTGACATCGTTTATATGTACAATGTTTTTTAAAGGTTTTATTCTTATTTTATATCTCTTAGACAAGATTATGTTCCGTCAACTTTTACTCTCCAACTTAATCACAACAAGTTAGAGAATAAAACCTCATCTAATATATTGCCTAATTTTGTTCCGTTTAAATGATAAAGAGTAAAATATTTTTATATGAAAACTACAGTATTGGAATTCATTGTCCCCCAAATCCTTATAAATCCATTTAATAAGATATCAAAATATCCATTAGATTTTGGATGGTTCTTTCATATTTAATCTTTTATGAATGTAGATAAGAACTACTAAAGCTCAGTTCTATATCTAACACGTGGTTAATATTTATATTGACTCTTGAGGTAAAATATAGATGTAAATAAGATATAATATAGTGTGGTTCTCCATGTAGCCTTCCCACATTCCTTACTAATATATTGTCTTGTTGGTCGAGAGAGACATCTTCCAAGATGGTAATTAAATGTTCTTACATGGTAAGGTGATTGAATACCACCTAGATATTATTATTGGATTTATAGGGCCTAGGGATTACTATATAGAAATCTATGGTTATGTATTTCAATCTACATTTTAGTATGGGAAATTATATCATCATACCCTTGTACTTATATCATTTAGCCTTGACTTATTGTAACAACAAGAATTATGATACATACTTCAAAAGATCCATCTTCATGTTATCCCATTACATGTTTTTATTCAAATATCAATGCATATTAGTGATTATTAGATAAATATATAAGGGAGAGCTATTTATTTCACAATTAAGTTACCTGTTTAGTTATGGTTTTAATGTGAAACATATTTGGGAAATGAAACATATAACTTTATCAATATCAATATTTAGATAATATATATTTTATAACTTCTTATTTAGAAACTCATCATCTTCCTAGCCCTCCTAGATCCTATCATTATTTGATGGTAATGTAGTTATTTGGGAATTTTAGGATTAAGATCCTTTTATTATTCCCACATCTGTTATTTTATTTTCCAAGAATATTATATCACATTCAATCCTCATCATGGATAGGGTTGTGGGATACTTTATACCTATGGAATATTCCTCTATGTTTGCCTTCCCTGGATGGTAATGGATTTAACAATCAAAATCCTTGATCATATATTGTCAGCATTATTGGTTCATATTAAGCTCCTTTTGTTTTCATATATACATATAGCTTTTAAGATCTATATATATGCCACAAATTTCCCCATATAGTAAATGTTTCCAAATATTCAAGGTGAAGGTCACTACACCCATTATAGACAATGAATTGTGTAGTTCAAGTAATTTTTCATTAATTTTTTAGAGGCAGAGGCTATCACTTTTTCATCATCCATTAGAAAACAACCGAATCTATTTTGATTGCAAAACTGTTTATCAAAAATCATTTTCCACTGGTGGGTAATGTGAGAATATGCACAGTTATTACTCTTCTAAATCTCTTTAAATCATTTTCCATATTCATAAGTCTATAAAATCGTAAATCCCTACCATGTTTTCATATCAATGGGATTTAAAATCATGACAATTTTCACACAAATCAATTATAGTAACTATATAATTGAAGAAAATAGTAGATTTACAAAATAGATGTTGTTAAATACCATCATTTGGTTGCCTCTATTTTTTAGTCTCCATTGATGTCCATTTTTTGGTGACAACATTCCCCCATAAAGTTACTAGGTCAAACAAAAATTCATATCTACTCAACTTTTCATATAAATTTTCCTTTTGATAGGATTTTTGTATAGTATTAAAATTATTCTCATGTCCCCTTGATTTTGGTGTAGATAAAAATATCATCAATAAATACAACAATTTTTTTATGGAAATGGATAAAGAATCTATTCATCACATCTATTAATATATCTGGAGCATTAGTTAGTCCAAATGAGATCACTATGAACATGTAGTTCATTTAAGTTGTATGAAAATCAATATTGGTGATGTCCTATTTCTTCTCTTTTACCTGATAATATACTGACCACTGATCCACCTTAGAGAAGTATAGGTCCTCATTCACATGATCGAATAAGTCATATATCCATTATAGTGGATACATTTTCTTTTTCATGATCTTTTTGAGCCTTAATAATAAATTCAGAGGCCAATTGATCGATCACTTTTATAATAATGGACCAGTGCACCACATAGTGAAGCACTTGGGTATATAAACCCTTTATCCATATACTTTTTAATGTTTTCTTCATCTCCTCAAGAACACCAATGGCTATTCTATTTGTAGTAATGGATATTGGAAAATCACTAGTATTGAGGTTGATTGAGAGGTCAACCTCATGGGTGGGAGGAAGACCATGAAATTCTTCAAGTAACACAATAGAAAATCACATAAAAATAGGAATGTAATAAAAGGATGTTCATTTTTTTAGTCTCAATCATATTATTTATAAATTAATACTCATATGGGAATAATATCTATGATTGAGTTTTTGGAACCAAAGTAGATTTATACTCCTTCATTATTTTTTATAGATTAAAATGATAATTTTTGATATAGAGGTTGATTTACTTCTCTTATAAATTTATGTTGGCTCTTATGAGGAAAGGCCAATCCATTTTTATAATTTCAAAAAATTTCACTACTGTGAGAATTATATGAATTTCAAGAATATTCCCACAAGAATCAACTTTTGAAAAATTATCATGGATGTTTTTTCCTAATGATATCAAATCATTTGGGGTGGTGGAATTAATTTTTTAGAAAACATAAAACATATGAAAATATGGCATGAAATGAAATAAAACACAGTAAAGAAAACTTAGGAGTAGAGATTGTTTATACATTAGTCATTATAATTTATCTCATCATAAGAATATCATTTTTCTTTTGGTCCTTGAGATTATTGGTCCTTACCATGATTGTTATCCCTTACAATAGATCACTGGCTTAGATAATTCGAAAAATATCTATATTTTAAATATATAACTATTAATTGTAACTATTATTAAAATTTATATCAATCCAATAGGTTAACTTATATCTTCATTTTTTATAGAAATTAGCTACTATATGCCTTATTTTTCACACTTAAAACATCATTGGTTTCCTTTGTGATATTTCCCTTAGTTCATCATTCCAATGTTTTTACATATATAAAACTAAACCTTATATCCATTATAATCTTTATTTGATGAATATAAATGAGGTTTAATACCCCTCTTATTTATCATTTTTTTAATATTCATTTATTTTTTAGTTGTTAATCGTGATTTGGGATATCTAGTTTTATATTATCACATGAAATATTAAATTAGATATCATCATGTTTGGAATTTTATTTGAGTAGTCATCATACATACCATCACATTTATTTCTAACATTGTTTATCATATATAAATTCGTTGACAACATATACTTGGGAAATTAGGTTTGAAATTTTTTACAGTATTGTACACATAAAACGGAAACTAGGAACAATAAATGGATAACACATAAATGTCATATATTAATTAACTTAATGATTTATATATTATAAAATAAGTTATCTATACCTGATATACTAATATAATACCTTTCAGTAATTTTAGTTTCTTTTTTTATGGTTCCTAACGTGCCATTTGTTTTAAAAAATCATATCTCCAAGAGTGTCAATATTGGTGTGGAGTAAAAAAAATTGTCATTTAGTGTGTAAAAATTGAGTCTAGATCAATGTTCCTTTTTTGGGTTATTACCCCAATGTATTACTATTATATATCCACATCCTCTTGTAGTGTCCATATAATGATTTATTTCTGTTGAAACGAGGAACCCTATACATAAAAAAACATAGGGTTGTTTTTTGAATGTTTTTTAATCCCTATGGATTTCAGTGGAGTTTTCTAATCCAATTCCCAAAAAATGAGAAGACTTATCTCTCATAACAACTATGACAACCCATATTTTATTAAACATTAATTCATGATTTATTACATTAATATTATCTAAATACAATAGTAGAAGATCATGGGTACAAGTGACATTGGGTAATTTGCTAAAGAACACAAAAATATAGAGAAAAAATAAACAACACTATTTTTATAATCAATAACATGTTATTATATTCAATGGATCTACTAAAACTTCATGAGATAGCTTGAGGATGTACATAAAGAAGGGGTCATCTATAAATCACCTTTTAGGAATGAATAAAGTATAGTATACAGAAAATATATACATGTGACATAGTAGGAATTTCAAGGTAACCTAATATTGGTGAGAATCATAATCATGGATAATGAGTCATGACAGAATATGATAGCATAAAGGAACCATAAGAATATGGAGACAATATAAAACATGAATTCATAAACAGAGGTAAAGTGTAAACACTAGGAAAACATAATATAGCATTCTTAATATAACCTACCTCCTACTATACATGACATCTCATGAGATAAAAAAATTAACCAATTCATTGGGGAATATATAAATCTAGGTCCATCATTCATATTTCATATCATGTGTATGCAGAACTATGACACATATATTATACCACATAAATATGTATTTATTCAATTTTTTCCATATGACTATTGTGTGAGGATTATATTATTTTAAATAAAAAATCATTAAAGTATAGGCATAATTAGGTGAATAAAATTGAGTGGAAATAGAGATATTTATTCACATTATAAATTTCTAGGGGAGAAAATTAAACGATAATTTTAGTAGTATAATGGGTGTATATAATGGTTTATAGAAGTGGTGAATATCTGATTTTTTTTGGAATAATATAGAGAGTAATAGGTATGTGTAAAAACATATTACTACACTAGAAATTATAAATCAAAAGGTATTACATAAAGAAGTTTCTAGAATAAAGAGTAGTAGATGATCCCTTTTTTTGAGTGTGCGCTTCATAACGATTAAGAGGAGCTTCTTAAGAGATTTTGGCCACTGTTAGAAATATATATATAGGGAATGATATTATACCGTCATTATCCAAGATTTTTTAGTGAAGAGGACTTGGATGTGGTATGAGTTTTATATAAAATATGAAGGGAATTTATTATTAATTTCGAGGCATATTTTTTCTAATTGATATGATAATTTAATAAAACCCATAAAAATTAGCATGTATTTTTCCATTTTTTCTATTAAGTAAGAGTGATTTTTATTATTTTATAAGGTTAAGAACTGAAATCATTAAAATAATACCATTGGTGAAAGATACCGTATTTTAATAGGTATTTCCCTCACGATGTTTTGTGTTAAACCCCTTTTGTTCTAATTTTACTTATTCATTATTCATTGTTGGTCTAGTTATTTTGAGTATGGAAAGAATTATTTGGGTAAAATTACCTAATGTTAATGGATGTTTTGTTGAACTAATGGGGTACTAGTTTTAAAAATGTTAAAGGTGATTACAGGGGTTTCTTGAGAGGTTGGGTGCTTTAGAGTTATTTCCAGATATATTAAAGAAGCGAGGCTTAAGGTCATCTACATGGAATTTACACATCATGTACATACGACACATCATGTAAATATCACTAGGATGATTATGTAAAATAGTTTCATGGAATGAAATTAATACACAATGTGAAACTAGTTCACATTGTGTAATGTTTATGTAGTTTTATTTTAATATGGGCTCTTAAAATTTTCAACATAACTCCTAATATAGGAAATACATGACCAGAATAGATTAAATTATGTGTATTTATTATGACTGATAGTTTGAAATCCATGTTGAATGCATAATTCATTCTTCATTCACATGAAACCCTCCTCTTATAAGCCATAGGTGATTTTTATATTCTTTTAGAGTTGTTTCTTCCATTCTAGACATCATGATCAAGTGTTCAATCTATGGTGAGTGGTTTTTCCTTGTTTTCCCCCACTATTTTAATTATTTCTTATTATAATAGTTTAATATTTTGACTCATGTAGAAACAAGTGTTAATATTGATCTAGTTTGATCTTGTTCTTCCTCTATACTTATGTTCCACCATTCTTACTAGCATTACCTATTAGAAGTTTTTTTTGATCTCTAGTTAAAGGTTAGTGGTCTAAAACCAATCCCGATGGACTATTTCTATAATTTAGGTATATTCAATACTATTTGATTTCAATGACACAGAATTCACATTAATTAAATGAATAATGAATGATTTTAAATCGAATGTTGGGTTATTTTTCAGATTTTATCAGATTCAATGATGTTGAGACATGGCCTATGACTAAACATTGGTTAATCCTACCCTATAATAATAATGAATTGGAAAATGGCATGACGAATATTTTAGCCTGACATGAGTTCGCATGTGATTTTTTGTGAAACAAGCACCTTGAAAAATTGAATATTTGACAACTAAAATGGTTGTTGATTAATTGATATAAAATGTTTGTTCAATTTGAATGGAAATTGATTGATATATAATTTAATGAATGTATGATAATTTTAATGAAAAATTATAAATATAAAAATTCAGCATTGTAACTTATGATATGATGATTTTTGGTGGTATTCTTATCATTTTTACTTGTGATGTCATTGATGTCTGAGTTGACAAGGGAGTTCCATCTATAGCATCTGACTCTCCTCACAGCCATGGGTGGCTCCTAGGAAGACGAGTAATAGATTTATTATATTAATATGATCTTCATGAACCTCAAAAAACCTACCTATAATAGGGTGAATTTTACTATATACATGAATTGTGGACTAACCAAATGTTAGTTGGACATTTTGGAGCATGCTGGGTGGAAAGAGGAGTTATCCTTATAGAACGTTCTATAGAATATTATAATCCACTTTAATCTATATATATTTAGAGATGATAAGTATTTTTAATTTATTTGTTTGATATAAAAGGGAATATCAATGATAAACTAAGTTATACAATTCAATAACTTGTAGTTTTTTTCACTTCATTAGTTAATGATGATATATTTATGGAATGATATTTTTTTGGATGGGATTTACTATGATATCAGGTCATTGGTGAACATATTTCTCTTGAATATCTTCTTTAGATGTGATGAATAAGGCACTCATCATATATGGGATTCTGATAGAGGCCTTGAGAAGAAGGTAAGGCTATTTTTGGAAAGAGAATTTGGATCTCTTCATCTAGTGGAATAAAGAACTTATATGAGAGTTATCACCAAACAAATAGTGGGAAACGCTATTAGTGATGTGGGAATCCATCCCAGTACAATGACTCTTACAATCCTATAGTGTTGAAATTTTTCCCAAAAGTAGCCTCAATGTCTGTATCCTACTTTAGATTGCTGTGTATGTGGTAGGATAGGCCACATATAGAGGTTTGGTTGTAGAATACAACAATAGATAAGTGAAAATGGATTAGTATTATTACGCAATTATGGGAAGGACTCATCTTTCCCACAATATACCGGTAATTGGATTTTCATTGGATGACCAGGTTGAAGAAGGGGATGTGGTAACCTAGTTTCAGGGAAGAAGAAATAAGTAGAGGGAATTGATCTAGTGAGCCATACTAGAGTGTAAGAAAGTGGGGAATGTCAGCTGCATGATATGTTGTCTACTCTAGCTAGTGTGGATGAATAAAAATCTACCATCATACGTTCAATTCTTATATCATCTACGTTTTGGGGTTTTTATACAAGAGTATTTTATTACATGTTTATATTATCTTTTTCAAAAATTTTGGGCTTGATTATGGAAATATTGGACATTGTATTAATAATCAATTCATAATTTTAAGTACAATTAGAGAATATCAAATGTTCCAATGTGTGTTATCTAGAAATAGTTGGTTACAAATTTATTTATTAACCGTTTATGCTTTTAAAAGATAAGTTTCTATTTTATTCTTGGTATGTATGGGATCGTTCTATACTTGACTCATATCAAATGTTACTAGAGAAGAGTTTACATTCTATCTCTATAATAAGGCCACAATTTTAACTAGGGTGTGATGGATCATTAGGCTAGACATGAAAGACATATTCAATTTAGATAGGATAGTCTCATGTCTCAGACATCATATATTTCTCTTGGTGATGGTGGAATATAGTATGATATTTTTATTCTAGTTTTAGAACATTTTAGGTTGTCATGCATAATTAGTACTATGGGTTACTAGCCATGTGGGATATCAAGTTCATGATCAAGTTAGTTCCAGGAGGAGAGCCAATTTATATTCCACCTTATAGGATAGAACTAGTCGATCTTCAATAATTGATGATTAATTTGGAAGATCTAGAAACCAAGGGTTTTTATATAACTTATTACATATCTTTGGTCTTCCCTAGTTATGTTTTTCAATTAAGGAATATGGGAAATCATGTTTATGTGTGGATTATCAGATATTGAACTAGATGTCAATCATGAATTGGTATCCCCTTCCATGCATCAATGATGTATTTTATCATCATAGATCTTTGATGATAATCTCCAAGTTCTATGTGAGATCTGGATACTACGTGTCTGATTGTGATACCATCAAACATACCTCAGCATAATTTTTGGATTAGTTATGTCTTATTTGAGTTTTTAGTAATGCCATTTGGTTTGAAGAATGAATTTGCAGTATTCATTGTTTTGATGAATCAGATATTCATCAATTTATGGATCAATTTTTGGTTGTTTTCTCGACAATTTCTTAACGTAAATATATTCATTATATGGTCATTACCATCATAATGATATCAAATTGAGTACATTTAGGGAGAATCATCTTTACACCAAGCTAACCAAATAAAATTTATGGATTAATAAAGCACACTTATTGGGTTACTTAATGGTAGATACATGTGTGTTAGTGGACCCAAGGAAGGCTGTAACCAAGATATTTTGGGATTGGATTGATAATTTCATTGAAATTTATATATTTCTAGTGTTTACAAGTTATTATTGTATTTTTATTCAAAACATATCCCATCTAGAAGCACTGATGTCCAGTCTGACCAAAAAACAAGTGAAGTTTTTTTGGTCATGTTCCTGTGAGAGATATTTTTATGAGTTGAAGGGAAGGATGACCTCCCAATTAATCATAACATTTACTATCATGGATAAATAATATACCATGTACTATGACACTTTTGGAGTTGGAAATGGAGTAGTATGAATGTAGAAGGACTGAGTGGTTTTTTATTGATCCAGATATATATGTCCTCATGAGAGGAATTTCCCTACTCGAAAATTGAATTTATCTATGGTATTAATTGATAAGAGATTCTTGAGACATTATATTATAGGGGAGAGGTTTTCATTATACATGGACCACGAGAGCATTACATTTATATTATCTTAGCAGGACCCGATCCTTTAGTAGAGGAGGTGGGCCAAGTATCTAGAATCATTCCTCTTTGATTTGACTAATTGACGGAGGAAGGGAAACATAATTTCCAATTCCATGAAGAAGAATATGAAGACATAGGTAGTGTGGGAGTCTTGAGACAAGTGGAGTATGATTTAACTCTTTGTAGACAGAAATCTAGATGTTCATAAGTCGATGGTATTAGTAGCTAGGAATTCAAAATCTTTCATAATTAGGCTTCATGACCATATCAAGTTTGAGAAGTTATCTGATAACGATATCTTAGTTATGAGAGAAATATTATATGGAGGGTTTCCACCAATTGAATGGACTCTAGGATATAGAAATTATATTCTTTTCTGTGGCTAAGATTAGGTTCCTATGGGCATGCACCCAGAGCTAATGAGAGAGTTTCATGATTCAAGATGGGTGGTAATTATGGGTTTAAAAAGATGTATTGTGATCTTCATAAATAGTACCAGTGGTCAGGAATGGAGAAGGATGTTATAATATTTGTGAAGAGATGTTTCTCCTGTATATAGGTGAATGCTGAGCATTTAAGCCCTAGTTTTCTATTGCAATGTCTACCCATTTTTGAATGGAAATCCGGTATGAGAACTATAGAGTTTTCAATATGATTACATGGGGAAACTCACATGATTGATAAACTAAGGGTGACCTCGTGTTGATTGATGATGGTAGATCTCATATTTTATATAAGGGAAATAATAATTATTAAACATATGGGTAGACTTTATTTTTGGGAGATTGTTTGGTTTTATTGTGCTCTAAAGAGTATTGTTTCTTATAAATATCCTCATTTCACATATCAGTTCTCTAATGCCCTCTAGAAGGATCTAATATCACCGTTTCATTGAAGAACAACCTATCATTCATAGAATGATAATCAATCTGAGCACAGTATTTATCTTATTGAGGATATGTTATTAGTCTATGTTTTGTAATTATTTGGTTCGTGGGAGCATCATATAGAAGTCACGAAGTTTTCATATGATAATAGAATACAAGTATCAATCCAATTAGAATATTTTGTGGATTTATATGAAAGGTCATTCCATTCAACTCATTATTGGTTAAAGGTTGTTGAGTCAGGTATTTTTGGACATAGATTCCTGAAAATGATTTCTAATTAGGTTCATATGATTGGAGATGTTTGCTGACCACACAAAGAAGGAATAAATAATATGACAACCATAGAATATATAATCTATAGTTTTAGTTTAGTCATAATGTTTTTATTTGGGTGTAGGCTAGGTTGTGAAAACACTGTATATAGAAAAAGGGAAGAAAGTGCCCATGTTTTTTGGGGAATTTTAGATACTGAAAAGGGTCATTATAGTTTACTTAAATTTATCTACCCAACATCACTAAAACACTATACATGGTGTGTTTTACATGTTACATCTTCATAGATATAATCCATACCATTATTATGTATTACATGTTGTGGACATCAATCTTGATGTAGATACATCTTTTAAAGATCATTGAATATAGTTTGTGGTATATTGTGAGAACCATCCATAGGAAAAACAATACCTAATGTTCATGTGTTATGGAAGCATGTAAATTTCCAAGAGGATACCTATGATATGAAATCATATATATAAGCATAGTTTCTAGAATTGTTCACTCAGATGCCATTATGATGTATGTAAAAGCTCAAGGATTACCTATTATATGATTGGGAGGTTGTATGAACCATAATATTTCCATGTTTATACCTATGAAGTTTTTATTGAACCTATTCTATTTGGGGTTTCCATAATCTTTAAACCATGGTTTTTGAGTTTTTAAGATGTAGAATTTTTTTAGGTAAAGTCACTTAAATTTCAAGGATCTTTGTTGATTATAATTAATGGGTTCCATGATTTTAATGTTTTATTTTGAATTAGAAAGGTATCTTGGGAGTTTGGAGACTTCATAGGTGGTTCTAGATCTTTTAATGAAGCTAGGTTGAATGTTTTTTAGTACATTTATACGTCCTGTACCTATTACATGACATGTAACTATATCCTAGTATATTCCATGAAATAGGTTCGTGATGTTAAATAAATACATTCCATGAAACTACGTCCCTACATGTACTATTTGATTCATGTTCTTTTAACATGAGGTGATTTTTTTTCAATATAACACATAATTTTGTTTATACACAATGTGAAATGATTACACACCATTTATTTCTTGAGATCAATAGTTTAAAATTAATGATATGTGTTTGATTCATTCTTTATACACATGAATTCAACCTCTCTCAAGCCCTGTATTATTTTAAGGAGATTTTGGTTTACTTTCATTCTTTTTAGATGTCTAGATTATGTGATAAATCTAAGATGAGTAGATTTACTTTGGGTTTTCCCTTTCTTCCACTTGTTTCTCATATTAACTGTGCAATCATTTGACCGAGGTGGAAATTGGTGGTGATCTTGGTATATTTAAATATATTTCTCATTTTAATATTATGAACCTCCTCTCTTGTCAGCATTTCATTTTTTTAAGATTCTTCTTGATATTCAATTAATGGTAGGTTTTCATTAACCAAACCGTATGGTATGTATGTATTGTGTAATTTTGTGCAATAATATAAAATTTCATAGACACAACTTCTTCATTAATTAAGTTAATAACTAAAGATGATAAATCATTTGTTGGATTATTAATCAGATCCATTGGGATTCAACAATCATTAGCCCTAGCATCTGGATACCGATTGGGTGAGTGTACACTTGAATAATTATGAACTGGATAATTTATTTAACAATGTTTTAGAATGAAATGAGACTACAAGTGATTACATGTTATAGATTCATTTTGAAAAATTTCATAGATGGATAAAGAAATGGATAATTATGATTTTATATTAATTTAGTTTCCATTTTTAATAGAAACAACATAACATATAATTTAATGAATAACTGTTTAATTTGATAGACAAATGTAAATTAGTATAATTGACCACACAAAATTATGACATTTTTTGTTTTTGGAATTAATTATATTATGAAATATTTTGATATTAATGCTAATATTATTATATATAGGACATGATCTAGATGAAGAAATGTTTACATATAAGACTTTTAGTAGTAATGTTATGATAAAATGGGTTTTTGGTTATGGTTGTTATGGATTTTCTATGAATTAAAATATCTTTGATATGAGGATGGATCCTCTAATTTTTTTCTAATTCTTTTTATATGATTTAATATGAATTCCCAGTGAGTATATTTATTTAATGAGGGTTTTTGGGGCCTGTTTGAGCAAGAAACACTGACCGATTGGGGAGAACACTAGGATGTACGATAAATAAAAACCATGCATCCATGTCTGAATAGTTTACACTAATCATGTGGGGAACATTAATGTGTAAAAAATGGTTCATTAACTTCACTAACTATGCACCATAATTCAATAACATAATAAAATAGGTCTATAGTTTTTATTAGAGGCCTTTATCATAACTTTTTGAACCATGTGCACAAACTGTGTGATCTCCTTTTTTGGATAGCGAGATTCTCTTGATTCATGACCAGTTTAGCCAATAATGAAACCCATAAATATTGGGTGAGATTACCATTTTATTCTTAAATTATTATATGAATAAACCCATACCTATTTTATCTATTTCTGTCAGACAGAGGCTCCAATTTCCTCCCTTTGAGATCATCCTCCTCCCTGCATAGATTTTTATAGAACTTTCATCCAGAATACAATTTGACTTCTGATAAACTCATTTTATGCATGTTTCTATGTAAGTTATTTATCTATCAGATTTTATTAGTTTAATATATTTCAATATAGTTATTTAGGTGTAGGATCATATACTCTCTTTTTAGAGTGTTCAATTTTTTTCTAATATCTCAGGATATTGACCAAAACCAAGGTGATAGTTGACAAGTGAACCTATACATGCATAAGTTAGGGGGTCAGGTAATTGTCCCTCAAGGCTGAGATGCTTTGTACTATGTGTATTTGTGTCACATGTAGGTTTTAGTAGTAATTTACGATAAATATAATCATCCTTAAATTATAATCCTTCATTTAGAAACTAATGAATCTCTTAGGTCCCCATTAATTATCTGTACCCCTAGAGTGTGCCAATGAAATTTCCTTGATACTATAAATACATTAATGATTAAACCATAATTTATATGGTTTTTTTGTATCACCAATGTGATCGAATTATAATGACATGAATTTTATGTTAGTTGTATGACCACATCACTGAATTAAATTGATTTATGGTCACACCCATATGAGTAAGAAATGTGGTTGAATTATAAACTACTTATTTTCTATTATTAAATCCCTTGACTATATATCACTATTTTTGATATAGGGGAATGAATAAACATAAAATTTATAATTAATATTCATGGTGACCCTCATGAATTATTATGGACAGGCATGGTGAACTTATACTATGATAATAACATTGGACCCCTACATACTGACACATGGGCATAGAGACAGTTGTGGATTATAATAAATGGGAATGAAAACCCTATTTTTATATATGGGAATGATGTCCCTACTAAGATGATTAACACATGGATACCCTCATTAATTCTTATATAACTGTAAAGAGTTCCTTATTAATTATGAATCAAAGGCCTAGTATCCCTATAACTATTACAGAGGCATGGAGACCATACTAATATGATACGGGCATGGATACACTATTACTATGATTTAGGATTGAAAACCAATAATTTTATATACTATCACGAAAATCCATACAATTATATATGGGATTGATGACCCTTATTAATATGATATTGGTTATGTAGATCCCACTATTATGATTTAGTCATGGAGAACCTACTACTGTGATACTGGGTATAGAATCCCATGATACTTGTGAGACTCATGTTACATTCAATGGAAGCCTATTTTACACCTATGGTAAAGGATAGTAGTAGTATCTATATACATGGTTATGGAAATCACTATTTATAGAGTTTATATATAATTATACATATAGATACTTGATCATAGATAATTCATATAAGACTGATGAATGTACAATCATCCTTATGTCCTTCTAGAACTAGAGACGACCATTTACAATGTTACTGCTACTTACAATTACTATCTCCACAAATCCATATTATATGAAATGTCTTGGTATTTTTAGACACCATTAGTGGTGGCATACCGAGTTTATAACACACTCTATCATAGATTTAATGGTATTGAAGTATATTTTGAGGATGCAGGTATGTATAGATGAAAGATCCTATAGTTTTATACTTGATTTGGATATTTCATGGTAGTAGGGGAGAACAAGACGAAGCTATGGCTCATGATGCTAATGAAGATAATATTTTTGGTTCCTTCCCCATTTTGGAAACATTTTTTTGATAACATTCCTTAATGTTCCTTTCTATTACTTTAATAACATTACATCATTCTATAAATTATGTTGAAAATTGTTTAGGCTGGTGATATATTATATCTTGACATTTACCTTTCGCTATAAGTTATTAATTAGGATTTTTCTATTTATCTAATCATTTCACTATTGTGATACTCTGGTCATGGTGGTATAGTCTCCCTGCTTTACCACCTTGTACCCTCACTACTATTCAATATCCTGTGGAATACAAGGAGGATTTCATGAAGCCACATGGCCCACTTTCTCATCGCATAATTTAGTGGAATCTAATGAAAGATGTCATAAAGTTATATGAGAACAACTGTTTTATTTTATCTTATCCTTTTTGAATATTATATAGGTTTTTTGGAATGTATCAGAATATGGGAATGAGTTGTTTTTGGGATTAGTTAACCCATGTACAAGGAAGGGTCAAATAACCAAGGATGGGACATGTTGTTTCGTATTTTACTTATTAGAGTTGATTTGATTCCACCATTGGTTGACACACTTTAAGGGAAAATTTTATTATTATGATTTAGGATTTTTTTATCCCTTGTCCAATATAAAAAGGAAACATTGTTCATGCATCATTATAGTAAACTTATATAATTTTTATGTCACCCATTATGACGTTCCACATCTATATTACCGTGTCCAACTCCCACGACATGTTTTGTTTCTTAATGATATATCCATGAATTATCATAAAATCTTATATTGTGTACTTATAAGCAAGTGGTTTATATTTAACGGACACCACACATGAATTTATAATGTGTATCGTCCCTTATATATTAGATGCAGTGATCCATATAATTCAGAAATTTAAAGAAAAATTTTATATAAATGCGAATAAAATTAAATGACATTGAATTATAAAATTAAATATTCACCATTAAATAGGGATTCTAATCACAAAACATGTGTTTTTAGTCTCTATACATGTTAGTTGAAACTATGTATACTGGGACCTATACATCAAAAAAAAATGTTGACCCGGACACGAACATAGTTGTGGGAAGTAGGTATTATCTCTTGTGTTATATATAATTAATTATATCACCCAGACCTAGCTCTTTGAGTAGGAATAGAGGGGTGACTATTACATATAATGTCTTGTACAAATCATATTTTTATATTTGTGAATTTATCTTTTTTAAATCTTATATTAGGTTTTGTTTTTTTTTTCATTTTTATATCTTTTACACAATGATGTCCTCTGGTTAGGCTCTAGGAGGGTGGTGAAAACCGTACTCTGGATGCGGTGTCCCTTAATCCACCAATGATACCTCAAGTTGTGAAACTTATGGGAAATTATATTATCTCTGATTTGGGTGATGATGTCTTGTTTTAAGGGTAGTTTATGTTACTTATGTAGACTATACATATAACTTCTTGAACTTCCCCTTATATGGGAGAGCTTATGCAGGAGTTTCAGTAGCAGTAACCACTTATATTTTTAGGGGATAGTGGCCCTTAAGATGTAGAGTTATGGATAATTGAAGTCATATATATCTTCTTTCACCTTGATCAATCTTCTAATAGGGGATTTAGGATCACTAGTAATATTATCCATGGATCCACGAAATGTTTGTTGGATATTTTAAATCAGGAAGGTCAGTATTGGGATGTTATTTAGAGGGATTTGTAATATTACTTCTTTGACCATTTATTCCCCGATACTTTGAGGTATAATAATTATTCGGTGTTTATAATCCTGAAAAGAATTACATGTCTATTATTGAATATTCTTATCTTTTTATATAGCATAGACACTTTTACCTTTCTATAATTTAGATGAGTAAGTGAAAGAAAGATGGTTGGAGTATAGGCTTAGTTATCCTATCTATTATTTGGTGAATGTTTTCTGGTTAACTACCATATATAATATACTAAACCAAGATCTCAAAACTGAGTGAAACCTAATATAGGAAGACAATTTGAGATAAGTTGTTTCAAAACAAAGACATATTGGTTGTTCAACATGCACTTAGATGTGATGTATTGAGACTGAAAACCTGTGCTGTGACAGCCTGGTGAAACCCAATGATAGTTACATGTGTTCTCAATAGTATGGGAAGCATTGGAATAAGAATAACTAAGGCCTTGGAGACCCCATTTAGTACCACTATTATAATATATTGAGGAATATTTATCATTTTTACAGGACAATCCCATCTATTCTTAGCAGAAAAGGATCTATATCTGCTCTACCTTCTTGAGAAGGATTAGTAACACATTAACAGACATGTATCCGGAGTACTACTAGCTGTATAGGTATATGGTGAGGTTTTGAAAGAGGTATCCAATCTTCAAAAATGGAGCACCAGTAAAGAAGACCCAATCTGGGTAGTTAGGTTGCAGCATAAGGTCGTGGATCATGTTAGATTTATTTAGTGTTCCTTATAGAATAAGACAGGGCTTCCAACCTATCTATTGTTAGATGGACTATTCTAGTAGCATCTAATATTTCATTTTCCATCTTTGATGGAGGTGAATCTCACTCCATTATCTCTGTAGCTATTATGGAGAGCCTTGGTCTTTATATTGAGTACTCATTCAATATGATGATGATTGATAAAACACAGAGTATACATTAACAGAGTGTACTCTAGTTTATGGAATCCCCCTATGAATTAGGAAACCAATGTTTTATATGGGACAACATCACCCTTGGGATAATATATCTTTCCTTCATTATAATTATTGACCAGTTGGTCCCCAATCATTTCTATGTGTATTTTTTACTAGAGGGTTCTTTCACATAACCATTGGGTGACACATATATTCACAAGGGGTGAGTGGGATGTATAGGAAGGTAGAGCTCGAACAGAGAAACTTGGACTAGGTGGAGTAACTACCCATATTAATATACATTATATATATGATCTAGGGTTACACCATGATGATCATCCTCATGTGGTTGATCTATTCACGGTTATTTTACATAATGAATTTTCTTTACTACCTTAGTAGGGAGAGGTATAATTTACTACCAGGATACTTCCTCGAGCTACAACGGTATAGATTCATCCTTACTAGATTTATACTACTGTGTTTAATGAAATCAAGTTGTATCTAGAATATTTATAAGATACAAAATTTATGCGGCCCAATAATTATCCCTAGGTTTCCCTAGTCATTTTTTCCGAGTAGATAGACATAACCCTTATGATTTGTGTGGATTATCAGGAATTGAATCAACTTACTCTAAAAAATCAGTATCCCTTTCCTTGTATGGATGGTCTCCTTATCCAACTGATAGGATCCAGAGTGTTCTCGAAGTTCAATTTGTGATCTATCTGTTATTAGGTGTGGGTAAGAACATATGATATACCACATACAACATTGCATTGGTAGTACGATTAATATGAGTATCTGGTTATTTAGTTTGATCTTTCAAACACACCCACCATTTTCCTGGAAACAATGAATATGAATTTCCATCCCTATTTGGATTCCTTTATCATTTTTTATAGAAGAACTATTGTTTTATTATCATACTTCAAGATATCATTTTGAACATGTTGAGATCATTTTTATTATACTTCGAGAACACCAGTTTTTTGTTAAGCTTAGTATGTGGCACATCAAGATTGAAAAAGTTCACTTCATGGGTCATATTATCTCAATGATATGAGTATCAGTCGACATATATATGGTGAAATCTATAGTCATTGAAGAGAAGACCATAAATTAATTTAATATATTGAATTATATGGGATATCTTGTTATTTCAAGAGTTTCAATCAAGACTTCTTAAACATAGAAACACATCTTTCAGGCTTGACTAATAAGGGTGTGATGTTTATTTGTCCAGAAGCCTATGTGGTATAATATTAGGTGAAGAAATGGATACCAACATCTTTATTGATCCTTATTATTCCAAATAATATAAGAAACTATCTAGTGTATTTTGATGAATCAGATAATGGGATAGGAGCAGTTCAGATGTAAGAATACATATTTTTTTCATACAGGTTGCGAAATCAATACACTCATGTTCATAATTACCTAATGCACAATATAGATTAAATTGTTACTGTCAATGTAATTTTTTTAGAGGATGTACCAATTATGAGTTAAATTTTTTGTGGTTACTGATGTAAAAATTCTCAGCTATATTTTTAAAAAAAATGAATTGAATCTTAGGAAATGGAGATAGGCTAAATACCTTCACTCCATCGATTTTGATATTTCCTATAAACCTCTAATGAGAAATCATATTATCGATGCTTTGAGAAGGTTAACTCAAAGAAGTCGGTTTTTTATTTTAGTAGTGAGACGTAGAATATGGACCTATTTAATGATATCCTCAAAGAGGTTTGAGACCATCATGAAATGTCTTTTCATGAATCTCAATTAGTGACCTCTACACATTATGTTAGAGTGATGATGAGTTAGTTTTCTGATCATTAAGGCTTGGTCCTAAGATAGATTATTTAAGGTGAATACCCAACTTAATATTGGTCTATTGATGATGATGATATCATATATATACACAGGTGTATCTCAATATCTTCTAGTATGAAAAAGAATATGATGTGAGATTCACCAAATTATTAGTGGACTATTCACACGTGTATCTAAAACATTTAGTAGGACATGCATTGAATGAAATAGAGGCTTGGGATAAAAAAATAAATTACATGATTTATCACTAGTAAATTACCATATTAGAATGTGAAGGTGGGTAAAAAGAGAACTATGAGGGATTTATGACCATTACTAGACCTAGAATGGAAATAAGAAGGTGTTGCGATGGATTGTTTCATCTACTTATTGAGGTCACCTTGAGGCATTGGAATAGTCTGGGCAGTGGTGTATTGACTTAAAAAGGTATTAATATTCCTTCATATTATTTATAAATTCTAAAATTATTGGATAGTGTATGTTCATGAGATTATATGCCTACACAGATTCCCACATACTATCATTTCATATAAGATTTTTTCACATCAAGTTTCCAGTATGGGTTATAGAGTGATTTGGTTACACAAGTGATTACTAGCAGAAAATATCACACTCATACCTATGTCTAGTCATAATAGACTATACTTGTACTAGAAGACATGCTCTGAGCATGAGTCATTGACTTTATCCATTATTGGGAGAATCACACCCTTCCTTTTGAGTTTATAGGACACTATTTAAACAAATCTTTATGAGGCCCTATATGGTGGGCCATTTCATTCATCCCTATTCTATTTAGAGGATGGAGAGGCAATGATAATGGTTCCACATATCATTTATGAGGGTTCAGAGTAGGTACAGTTTGATCAGAAAGTGTATATATAAATATGATTTTGGACAGAAATCATAGGTCGATCACCTTTGATGACCTCTACTATTTGAGGTCAGGTATCATGTATTCTTGAGAGCATCACCCAGACACACAGATTGATGGATAATAATTAATGGTATGTTTCCACATCACTTTTTTTAAGACTTTTGAAATCATGGATATAGTCGGGTTGGTAGCTTATCAGTTGGTTTTACCTCATAGGTACCATGTTATACATGATGTCTTCCACATTTCATAGATTCATTATTATCATGCTTAACCATATCATACTTTTTTGTCATGAGGATGTAAAACAATATGTCAATAATTATTTTGAGGATTATTCCAATAACATCATTATAGATGGAACAAAGGCTCCCTAAGGTTGATTTTTCCCATTTGAATGGGTTTTATGTTAGTACAACCGAGTAAATTAAAAGATATGGGAGAGGGAGGCTGATGGACATGTTTAGTGGACATTATTTTTTTAGATGTTGTTATACCTCTCATTTGTGGGTAAATCATGGATAAGTTCATTTAAGGAGGATGAATATAAGAAAATGACTATTATATGAGGTATAGATTCTTTAAATTTTATTCTAATTATTTGACATAATATGGATTCCTTGTGAGGTTATAGAAGAAATGAGGGTGTCTTATTCCTATTTGGATCTAGAACCCGAGATTATGGAAGAAAACACTAGGAAACATTTCTAATAGAATTCATGCAGCCCAATACACATAGTTTATACTAATTGTGAAGGGTACTACAATGAAAAGCTGAGGGTTCCAAGTTTCCACAACCAAATGTTGAGGGATTCATACCCATGTCTGGAGATATATTGTTCATAGAAGAGAAATATGGAATTATTTGAGAATGGTTTCCCAAATCATGTGCATTTACCATGTGATATCCATCTATTTATTGTGGACTTCACAAAGTTGGTACACCGTTTTTCCAACCCTACATCCAAACTGTGCGACCGATTATTTTTGAGTGAAATTACAATTCTACATTAAATGATTATACCATTGAACCCCACCTTATATACTATATTTATACTGGGATGCTGCACTCTTTTCACCCCTTTGAGATCATCCTCCAATCAACCAAGGTTCTTAGATAAAACATCTATATGAACTCTGCTTCAACGTTTGATCCTCTCATTAAATGTCTTCCAATAAGTACTCTATTAATATCACACCATTTTTTCATTTTTATTTCTCTTGATAGAGTTAGTAAGTTGTAAGACCATATGACCCATTTTTAGGGATATTTTCTATTTTTCTAACTTCTCTTGAACATGATCAAACCAAAGGATAATACTAGATGGTTTTTTCTCTAATAGAATAAGGTATGTGGTACAGTAATTATTCCTCAATTTTGTGATACATTATATTTTTATATTGAATCCCACACTATATTCACTGTGTATTTTCCTTACATTGATTCTACCAAAAATTTATTTACTTGATATGGAACTTAATAACTCTCTTAGGACCCCTTAATCAATTTCCAGCCCTTTTTTGTGCCCAAGAAATTTCCTTAATTCTATAAATAATGTAATTGTTAAACCATCATTTATATTGTTTTTATGTGTCTCATAAGTGAGAGATTTATAATTTATTTAATTTGAAGTGATCAATAGGCCTATGTCTCTTAATTTATTTGAAAAATGGTCACACTTGTGTTACTATGAAACATTATTCAACAATGAACTACCAATTATATTTAATTAAACCCCTTAACAACATATCACTATTCTAATATATTTTCATGGAAACCCTTATGTGTTATAATGAATGGGCATGGTGACCCTTTTGAATTATGATAAATTGGAATGACATCCCTATTCTATGAAACATGCATGGAATCTCATATGATGAAACTTGGTAATAAAATCCCTTATCGATAATAATGAAATGGGATTGATGAACCTATTATTATATATGGACATGAGGAACCTACTGATATGTTATGGTAATGGTGACCTTCATTAATTCTGATATACGATCTTGGATACAATAATTAATTATAATAAATGGCAATAGAGACCCTATAACTATGATATGGGCACAATGGCCCAATAAATATGAAACAATCATGGTGACCCTATTCCTTTGATTCTGGAAAGTAATACCTTACTATTATTAATGAGTATGATGATCCTTACTGATATATATGGGTATGATGACCCTTCGTGATATGATATTGAGCATGGTGGTCCCACAATAATGATTCTGGCTTGGCGACCCTATTACAATGATACTCGACATGACGTACCTTGATACTAATGAGGTTCATTCTATAAAACATGGACATCTAAGCTACGCTTTGGGTCTAGGATAGTAGTAGTAGTCATATTTTTCAATGTATATTTCACTACGTATATAGTCTGTATATATTTATATATATGACTACATGCTAAGAGATCATTTTACATAGGATAAAGCATATACTATCAGCTCGGTGACCTTTTGGAACTAGAATGGCCCATTATTGTTTTATTACTACTTACCATTATTATTTGAACACTATCTTATTATTTTTAGAAATAGTATAATTATAGAAAACATTTGTGGTGGCATACAGAGTTAATTTCACTCCCTATCCAAGCTGCTGATGGTACTTTGGATTATTATGTGGATATATGTTTGGAAATGGGAAAGTTACTAGTGTTTTATACTTTATTTGGTTATATTATATGAGTAGGGAAGTAGACTATTCGGCTATGGATCATGATTGAATCAGACATAGATTTTTTCCTTTTTGAAATTTTTGATTCATGTATTGGATAACATGATTTTATTTTTATTTATATAACATACATGAAATTACATCATTCTATACATGACAGGGATATTGTTTATTTTATTTATTTATTATATCTTGATATTTACATTCTTATGTTAGTTATTTATGATTATTTCCCAATTTTTCTATTCCTTTTCCCAATGCGGTATTCTGACCATGAAATTATAGTCTCCCAAAAATACCACCTTGGACCCTCCCTACAAGTCGGAATCATTTGGTGTGTGTGGAGCTGTGATTGAGTCCAGGTGACCCAAGAGATTGGGAATCTATTTAGTGGTATCTGATATAAAATGTTTCATGATACAAACCCTGTGATAATATAGAATGGATTCAAACAAAGTTTTTTGTATTATTATTTAAACTAATTAATTGATATACATATTTATCACTTTATTACATGAACTTATTATAAGACTTGATTTTTTTTGACATGGTTGTATCGACTGACTGATTTTTAATCACACCCTATTTAGACTATCGTTTGATACCTAATAAGGTCACATGGATCAGGATTTAGAAAAGGGAAAGGGATCTAGTTGTTGATTTTATCTTTCTATATGGATTAGATATTCAAGTTGGGGTCATCATGGTGTTCTATACTAAGCTCTGCTTTGTTATTTTTATAAGAATATAATTTTACCCTTATTTCTTTTAGTTTGACATTTAGATACATTTTTTTTCCTATCCTTAATTTTTTTGTTACCGAATTTAATTTTTGCATCATTTAGCTTATAGTTGTATGTTTCAATTTTTCCACTATTTTTGTTACTATGATATTATTATTATTACTCATTTATGACATATTGTAAATATGTGAGAGGGGATATAGTGTCCCCACTATAATCTTTACATACAAACTATTATTCGATTAAAATTGGAATTAGAGGAGGAACAATTGATTTATGGTAACTAAGCTTATTTCTCCATGTTACAAAGTTCTATATCAGGGGATAGTACACATGGTGATGTGGAAGAGTTTACTGTATATAAATAATGGATTTTGAAACCATAAAATAAAATTTATATTCTCAATGATTCATTAAATAATTATATAACTAAAAACATAACATAAAAACAAATTATTTAAATTGGAAATATATATTTGGTCATGAATAGATTTTATGTAATATATTACAATACATTTGGGTCACTATGATGTCATAATACAAACTGTATATTTAGAAAATATTTATTTTTTATTTAAAAATTATACTATCTGAAATAAATGTAAAAAAATCATTATTGGATAATATCAACATGTTCGTTCCCAAAATAATATTAATGTGATCAAAATAATTCCTTAGACATGGGGATGAATAGTTTTACATGTAATCCCATTTATTAAGAAATACTTTTTTTTATAAAAATAGTTTTCAGATTCTTATAATGATTGTACTGGAAATCATTAAATTATAATATCATTTTTAAATATATAAACATTATTTACTAATAATATTATACTAAAATAATATTTATTTTGAAATTCTTGAAATTATGAAAAAATTGTTTTAATTAAATACATATTTTATCCAAAAATATAATTTGGTTTTATTTATATCAAAATAAATTTTTTGTCAACTCATACAAAATTTTATATATAAATTAAAAATGGGAAGGGATAACTTAATGATTATTCTATTAAAAATATAATTAAAAAATTAGGTTCTTAATACATAACCCCTAATTATAGAAGTGTACACCATAGGGGTATGGTGTATTATTGTGACACTTTATAAAGGTGGATCAAAGAACATGATTTGAGTCATTAACTCTATTAGATTTAAATTACCACATAAATGGTTTCCCCAACGATTTTTTTTAAATATCATATAGGGAATAATCATGTGAATGTCATAATGATTCTATATCCCCCATAAACATCATTAAATGGCCTTCATAGGAGATAATCCTATTGGTCAAGGCCATCTTTTATTTGGTCTTTGTCAATTGGACTTTATCAACACTTGATTTAATAATCTTATAGATCATTATAAAATATCTATATTATAAATTGTTATTATTCATAATTATATTTTAAATATTAAATTTCCCATATATTTAATGTGTGTTTATAACTACATTACTTGATAAGGTATTTAAACATTAAAAAAGGAATACCATTCATTAATGTTTAATATGTTACATTGAAGTTAACATACAATTATTGTTTATGTAAATTTTCAATTCTATATATTTGATTTTAAAATGTGCCTTTTATTTTTTACTTATTTAATAAATACTCCACATGAGGGATTTTACATAATTCCAGTACACCAACACTCTCTCGTATAGGTAAAATAGTTTATTTCGGGTTATGTTTAAAAGAATTAATAAATCATGCGTAAAATTATATTTTCAATAAATTATAAGAAACATATAACTCTTATGAAGTGACAAACCGAGGAATATATTTATTGAATTTTTTTAACTATAATAAATGTGCGTTAGTGGACAGATTACATGGAATTTATAGAGATCTTCCCAATTTTGATGTTTTTAATCAATGAAATAATTCATGAGTAACATTCAATTTTTATACTTTCATATTTTGAATATATAAAATTTTAAATTATGGTAAAAAATTTCATTGGATGTAATGAATCTTTGGGGTATCATAATGTTGGTAAACATAGTGAGTAAAAAAATTCGAAGATGATTTAAAAAAAATTGGGTTGAAGTTGATGATGAGTAAAGAGATGTTTTGGAAAAAAAATTATAATATAATCTTTTTTCTATTTATGAATTAACCATAAAATAATAATAATAATAATCATACACATGTAATTAATGTATTATAAATTTTTGATAGATTTTTTTTAGTTATCATATAAAAACCTAACAACCAATTGAATACCCTAATATAAAAATTATTCTTAACTACTTGATGGGTGAAAAAATATTTATTTTGATAAATTCAAACAAACTAATTTTGAATTATAAAATAATGTTTTTAAATATTTAAAAAAACCATTAAGGAGAGTGGTTATAATTTATGGGTATATAAAACCTTAGTCCATAAATTTTAAAGAAGAAGATGTATTTTTATAAATTAGGTCAAACCTTTTAGGAGACCCAAAAAGAGATAGAATTCCACAAATCAAAATGAAATTATTTATAATTAAAATATTAATTTTAGAAATTATTTATCACATATTTCATTTATATAGGTATTTTAAAATGAAAATTTCAATAAATAAGTATTGACTAACTATTATTTATAGTGATATGAATTCAATTGTTCCTATAGTAATTCATAATAGTAATATTGTGTTCATTTAATATATGATATTAAATTAGGTAACAAAAAACAATATATTATTATTTATTTTCTTGTAATTTTCTAGAATAATTGATAATTAAAACAGATTATTTCTTTATATATGGGTTATTTTCATAATTTTAGGTCCCCATTTTAACTGTGGATGAAAATAAAACCCCCTTCATTTCTCCATTTAGAAATTTTTGTTATAGGATAACTCTAATTTCATTATGAAATTAGCTCTACATATTTCAATGTAAAAAATTAAATATAATTTCACATTTCATTAGGTTTTTCCTATAGTTATTCCCTTTTTATTTATCTATTTATGAAATATATTTAGGAAAATTACATGTTAATATGAATAATTTTTCCTAAATGTTAATTCAGAGGGCCAGGATTATGTATTCTAAAAAATATCACTTAATGGTTGAATAAATAATTTTATAATGAAAGGTAATTTAGAAAAATCTCATAAATTATGTTGTGAAATAATTCAACATATATCATATTTATCATGTATAAAGAATATTACACCATTCTTCAGATATGAATACTACTATTTGATGTTTTTCATTCATTTTAAATGAGTTTATTTTCATATGTAAATTATTTTTTAAAAAGATATTGAATTTGTTTTGGATAATTAATGTATAAAATAATCTTATGAGTAAATAATGATTTGAAATATCACAAATTTTTTTCCACATTCTTTAGATATCCCAATGGAATTAATTTAGGATGACTGCAATAAATATTTGTGATAAATTCTCTAATATATGATTAATGGGATGTCACACATGAAAGTGTGTGCATCAAGACAATAAATAATAAAAAACTGAATTATACCACAAAAGGGAATGATTTTATTTGATTTTATTTACACTTGAAATTTTTATTTTAGAATTTTTAAGAACTAAATTAGTTGTTTAGTCATATAAAGAAATCCTTAGACAAAAGTTGAAGAAATAAAAACTAAATTTCATAATAGTAATGTGGATTTTATTAAATCAACGGTTTGATATGATGATGATGTATAATAAGGGAATAAAAATTATTGACGATAACCACAAGACCAAAATTAAAATATTGATAAAAATTATAAACACTCATTAAAATTATAATAAGTAGATCAATAACATCTGATAACTTTTTTAAAGTTACTCTTAAACAATTAACTTATGTTTTATTCGTAATTTTTCTATTCACTTGTAAAGACCCGGAAATTTCAAGGAATTTTTTTTCCTTTTCTTAATTTTTTTTGGAATTTTACAAGAACGCAGTTTCTGACAGCGCCTGATTCCGAGGCCCAGTGTGCCCGGAATCATTTTCCAAAGTTTAGCTCAGGTACGTTCAGTGAACGAATGAGCGAGTTTTTCTAACTTTTGAACCGGTGCTCGGAATTGAAATCCGGGGGCACCGATGAACTCGTAGCGCCGGTAATTGCTTAAAAACACCTTTTCCGAAGTTGCGTTTGCTCAGGTGTGGTTTTGTTTTTAATTTTTGTGGTTAAGTTAAGAAATAAAATAATGTGGTGCAACAACTTTATTTTACTTAAAGCCACTTAAAAGCCACTTAAGCTAAGTTAAGGGGATAGGGTGGAACTCAAAATATCCTACCCACTTGGTAGGATATTTGTGATGTGGTGCCCACACGATCCCCACCGTTTCTTTCCTTCTATGTAATGCACCCGCAACCCCCCTCTTTAATGAAAGTCAACCGTGCGTTTTTCTGGTTAAGAAACGCCTCTTTAATTGGGCAGTTAAATCGTTACAATTAATTCATTGAATTAATTGTTCGTTTCTTTTCATTTGAAATTCAAACGTGTCATGTGCATTAATAAAATAAGATAGTTCTTATTTTATTCTGTTGGAACTTGTTGCGTGGGGAGGATTTGGAAGAAAGCATTCTTCTTCGACGAAGAACGCGAAGAACACGAAGAACGTGAAGAACGCTCCGACCTCGGACGAAGAACGCCAAACCCTCGGAGATCGACGACGCGACGCCATGTACCTCGAAATCAATGAAGTTTCTTCCGCGATGCTCCTTCTGTGACGATCCTTCTCTTCCCTGACGATCCTCTTCTTCCGTGATGGTTAATTCCGCGACGAACTCTTGTTCGACGACAACGCTTGAGGTAGGGAATTATGTTTGAGAATGATTTTGTTCCATTGTTTCTTTCTTTCTAATGAAAACAAAGAACACAGATCAACTTATTACCTAGTTGATCCGCGAACATTTTCCTTGCGGGTTGGGAATAATCTGTTGCGGGGAAAAAATTGTTTGGGTTGTTTCTCTTTTGTTTGTGAAATTTTTTCCTTGTTGTTCTTCATCTTTTGGGCCGCTTGTTACCGACTTAACGGGAGGAGGTCGGACCGCACGAACACGGCCAACTCTCCTCCCCCTTTGTTGTTTAGATTCGTTGCGGCATGAACAAAGGCGGCACAGTGCAACGGCACCATTCAGACACGAGAAAGAACGCGGCGAAGAAGCGCGGTGCCGTCGCACCACGTCGTTGAGGCCGAACGAAACCGCTGGTGGAGTCGGGGCCGAGGAGGCGATTTAAAGACCCAGCGTTTTGTTTTCGAAGTGCGGATCGACGGACGATGGTGAGGAGGGCCGCAAAGGTGTTTTGAAGGCTTTGTAGTGAAGGTCGGGTCCCGAGATGATCTCTGGCGAAGACTGTAGGCGAATCGGACCACCGGAGCGCGTCCGGTCGTCCGCGGAAGCCCCCGCCGGCGCGGCGGCGCCGGCGGTCGGGGGCGACGACGCCCGGAACGCCGTGAGAAAAATCCACCACGGCTGAAGCCACGGTGGCGGATTGCGGTCCCGCGGCCGCGCATGACCGGAGGGGGGCGGCAGGACAGGGCCGGCTGCCGCGTCCGCTGGCACGGGCGGCCCCATGCGGGGCCGCAGTTCTTCACGCGGGGGCAGCGCCCCGCTCTGCTCCGCTCGGCCGTAACCGGCCGAGCCGACCCACCGGTCGGGCCAGGTCACGGCCAGGCCGGGCCGGGTCGCGCCATCCGGTTTGGACCCGGACCCGGGTCGGGTCGACCCGGTTCGGACCGACCCAGGGGGGTTGGGCCGTATCGGTCCGGGCCCAGACGCCCCGTTTTCAGACCCTTTTCGGTCTTTCGCCCATACTGTGAGCTGTAGACCTCCGATCGACACACCGTTAGCGGATATGCGATCCTTGGATCGAGACGGTCGTTTAAGTATGTTACACTTAAGGTTTCAGAATACTTTGGCTTCGGCCGTGTTGGTTCGGATACGAAACCAACTGGGCCCTCAGAGCGGAAATGCTTATATCTTGAGCTACGGACGTCCGATTGACGTGCCATCAACTTTGATGGATTCCTCTAAGTGAGACAAATCTTTTGGATTACTTCTCTTGAGGTTTGGATGCCGTCCGAGTGTGGTCGGGTTGGTTCGCTCACGAAACCAACCGGGCCCCTGGAACGAAAAAGCCAATAACTCACAGACCAGGCATCCGATTGATGCGCCATCTGTCACGTTGATTTCCTCTTGATGAGATGGAACTTTTGGAATACTTTGCCCAAGTTTTGATTGCTGTTGGATAGTGTCCAGGTTGGATTGTACCCAAAATCCAACCGGGCCCATAGAACAGAAAAGCTGATATCTTTCAGACCGGACGTCCGTTTGACGAACCGTCAGTGGCATTGTTGATCTCGTTGAGAAAAAGTCCCTATGAGTATACCCTATTAGAGTTCGGGGTATAGTTGAGATATGGCCGGATTGGTTCGCATACGATACCAACCGGGCCCCGGGGATGAAAAGGCTAATAACTCACAGACCGGGCGTCCGATTGACGCGCCGTCTGTTGCGTTGAGACCCCTATGACGAGGTGGTCCTTTGAGATACTTTTCGTGGGGCTTTTGATACTTGGAGTATCGACCTGTAGCTCCTGGAGAGGACCCTCCCAGAGACGAGCGTGAGGAGTATGGAGACTGTGTAGCCGACTGAGACCTGACGACTGCTTGACCGACTCGACTTGGAGTGAGTCGACTAGCCCAGGGGACGGAGCACTACTTTGTGAGGTGCAGAACCATGGCGGACGGAGCACTACCTGTGTGACAGTGCAAACCCACGGTACTCGTCCGGAGAGTACCTCTTCAGGCTACTAGGGGGTGTGCACTATTGTGTTTGGGTGGCATACCCTAGCAAGAAGCACTACTATGTTTGGGTGGCTGACCCGTGGTGCTAGATAGGAGGAGTACCTCAGCAGTCTTAGGTTATTGAGCAGTACCTCGGAGTCGAGATAGGACCACTGTACACTCCAGAGACGGAGCTCTTCAGCAGTTACGGTTTCAATAATGAAAATCCTAGTTTGAGCTGAGTTTATGACCTTTGTGTTTACCTCATGATTGACATGGGTCACTTGATAACTTAGGTATATGTATGGGCATATACCTGGGTAGTGGTTATCCGTTGATTTCATAATCTTTGTGTTTCCTCATGATTGAGATGGGTTACTTGATAACTTAGGTATATGTATGGGCATATACCTATGTAGAGGTTATCTGTTGAGATATTATTTGTGGTTATCCTTGTTGGTTTTAGTGAGACCTTGACGGTACCCGGAGGTGGACTACACGACGAGTCAGTATCCGGAGTTAGACTTCACGGCGAGACGACACTCGGAGGAGGTTGACGGGTGAGAGCTTTGTGGAGTGTATCTGTACCTACCCTTCAGGTAGGATCTGTGGTGGACGATCCAGGAGCTGCGCCATCTGTACCTACCCTTTAGGTAGGATCCGAGGAGGACGACCCAGGAGCTACTTCCATTCTTCCAGCTGTTGTCTTTTTCTATTGTACTTTGTTCAGTTGTAGTTCTACTTTCATTTGGGTTTGTATTCTGGCCCATTTACTTTTCAACACTTTCTTTTATACTTAGTGTTTACATCTTCTTGTACTCTGTGGTGTTTTGTTTACTTTTATAAAGGCAATGCCTTCCCAGTTATTGGGATTTACGCCTTTGGTGCTAGTCGCCAGCCCCTGGCCTATGGATGGAGGGTTTGGAGTAGTCACAGCACGGGCCCCGAGGACGGGTCGTGACAAATTGGTATCAAAGGAGTCGGTTCTACCACAGAACTTATAACTCTAATATTTTTCTTTCTCTAAAGAAATAGTGTTAAGAGTACCGAGTTTGGTTTTCAGTTCAGGGAGTCCAGTGTTGGTGCGGGCGGCCGACGTATCCATACACCATTACCCTGACAACTGATTTCAGACTTTGTGCATGAGAACACTGATTGCGTGTGTGTTCCAGAAGTTTTTAAATGTCAGCTCAAACCAGGTTAGCTCACCAGGTATAAACGTTTGACCGTGTCCCGTTGTTTCTTTCAGGATGCCTTTTCACGGACGACCAGCTAGAGCCCAGAGGGATGTGCGTACAAACAGCCTGCCGAGCGACGAGGCTTCGATATAGGTCCCTCTTGCAGTTGAGGCAGTAGCGGAGGCACCAGCGGTACTACCATACGTTGGGCCACCGATGCCACCAACCCCAGCAGTAGGCGATGCATGTCACTTGAGCGCGCTGCACGAGTTCCTGCGCCAAATTCCACCCAGGTTCCGAGGAGTGATGGACCCGTAGGCGGATGAGGATTGGCTGGGGGTAGTGGTGAGAGTCTTCAGGCTAGTGGGGACGCATGCATACATCATGGTGATCTTTGATGCCAACCTTCTTCAGGAAACAACAGGCAGGTGGTGGAGAAACTTGTTCCAGTTTTGCGATGGGATGACCTTCACATGGGAAGACTTCGAGACCTTCTTTAGGGTGGAGTTTGTTCCAGTAGCTCTACACCCCGAGCGTGTACAGGAGCTTCTACCTTTGCCGCATGGTTTTCGATCAGTAGCCGAGTCATATGTGGGAAGTAGACAGATGATGTAGGGGTCCAAGAGGACTAGAGCCAGCCGTACGAGGATTAAGAAGTGTTATGAATGCAGCAAGAAGGGTCACCTGGCACGTGACTATCCAACCCCCCGCACAGTCGATCCACAGGCTTTAGAGGAGCCATCGAGGCGGAAGCAGCGGCAAATGCTTGAGCAATAGCCGAGCAGTGGACAAGGCAGTAGAGCTCCGGGAGTAGGTGGAAAGGATCGGAACTAGTGGATACGTCCCTTGTACTTCTAGTTCCATATTTCTGTTGTATTCGTGTCTTTGTACTATGAGCTGAAATAATAGAAAGACACTTATCTTTGTGATGTTTTCTTTCCTGTCCTTTTTGTTTGGTTGATACTGAGTGGTCTGGTTAAGACTGTTGACTTGACCCTTACTTTCAAGATTTCTACTGGAGGAGACCCAGTGACCTCACACTGATGCCGACAGTGTGACTTGAACCTTGGAGGCGAGAGTGACAGTTGGATCTCTGGGTTGTAGCGTCGAGGCCTTACGACGTTGGTTTGAGTATGGACTGGGCAATCAAAGTTCATACAAAAACTGACAGTATTAGGAAAAAATGTTGGGGTTTAACTACGACGTCAGAATGGGTTTTCCTTGGTCGGCGAAAAAGGAAACCTCAGGCAGTATAGGGTAACTCATGCACAAGAGGATGCGACCGATCACCCTTGAGTCAGTCAACCTTACCCTCGTGGCAGCAGTTGTTTTGAGTTCCTGTTCTAACAGGAATTGGAGACCTCTGGAGTTTGAGGATAACGATCATGTCCTTATATTGGTCTCACCTTGACGATGTTTACGGAGATATGGCCAAGGAGGCAAGTTATCTCCGAGGTTCAGCGGACCTTCTTAGGTCCTCAGCTGGGTAGGCGGGGTGGTTTACCCCTTGACCCATCCACCTCAGTTGCACCAGGTTCACGAAGACTTCCACGTATCTCAACTGAGGAGATACGTGCTCGACCCTTCACATATCATCGACCATGGGGAGCTGGACGATGGTGATGAGGTGTCTTTCACGGAGGTTCTAGTGTGTATCGAGGATAGACAGGAGCGGATCCTACGAGGACGATTGATTCCTCGGGTGCACTTTCTTTGGCAGTACGAGAACCTCCAGGTGAGCACATGGGAGCGGAATGCTCAGATGCGTGCTTTGTACCGCTTTTGTGACCCTAGTTTGTGGTGAATCTTTACGCGGACATAAAGCCCTGAGGTGGGAGTAATGTAAAGACCCAGAAATTTCAAGGAATTTTTTTTTCTTTTATTAATTTTCTTTGTAATTTTATAAGAACGCAGTTTCTGACGGCGCCTGATTCCGAGGCCCGGTGTGCCCGAAATCATTTTCCATCGTTTAGCTCGAGTACGTTCAGTGAACGAACGAGCGGGTTTTTATAACTTTTGAACCAGTGCTCGGAATTGAAATCTGAGGGCACCGATGAACTTGCAACGCCGGTAATTTCTTAAAAACACCTTTTCCGGAGATGTGTTTTCTCGGGTGTGGTTTTGTTTTTAATTTGTGGGGTTAAGTTAAGAAATAAAATAAAGTGGTGCGACAACTTTATTTTACTTAAAGCCACTTAAAAGCCACTTAAGCTAAGTTAAGGGGATAGGGTGGAACCCAAAATATCCTACCCACTTGGTAGGATATTTTTGAGGTGGGACCCACATGAGACCCACCGTTTCTTTCCTTCTATGTAACGCACCCGCAACCCCCCTCTTTAATGAAAGTCAACTGTGCGTTTTTTTGGTTAAGAAACGCCTCTTTAATTGGGCAGTTAAATCGTTACAATTAATTCATTAAATTAATTGTTTCTTTCTTTTCTTTTGAAATTCAAACGTGTCATGTGCGTTAATAAAATAAGATAGTTGTTATTTTATTCTGTTGGAACTTGTTGCATGGGGAGGATTTGGAGGAAAGTGTTCTTCTTCGATGAAGAATGCGAAGAACGCGAAGAATGCGAAGAACGGCCCGACCTCTGACGAAGAACGCCAAACCCTCGGAGATCGACGATGCGATGCCGTGTACCACGACGTCAACGACGTTTCTTCTGCGACGCTCCTTCCATGATGATCCTTCTCTTCCATGACGATCCTCTTCTTCCGCGATGGTTAATTCCGCGACGAACTCGCGTTCGACGACAACACTTGAGGTAGGGAATTATGTTTGAGAATGATTTTATTCCCTTGTTTCTTTCTTTCTAAATAAAACAAAGAACACAGATCAACTTATTAAATAGTTGATCTGTGAACATTTTCCTTGCGGGTTGGGAATAATCTGTTGTGGGGAAAAAATTGTTTGTGTTGTTTCTCTTTTGTTCGTGAAATTTTTTCCTTGTTGTTCTTAATCTTTTGGGCCGCTTGTTACCGACTTAACGGGAGGAGGTCAGACCACACGAACACGGCCGACTCTCTTCCCCCTTTGTTGTTTTGATTCATTGAGGCACGAACAAAGGCGACACAGTGCAACGACACCATGTAGACACGAGAAAGAATGCGGCGAAGAAGCGCGGCACCGTCGCGCCGCACCGTTGAGGCCGAACGAAACCGCGGGCGGAGTCGGTGCCGAGGAGGAGATTTAAAGACCCTGCGTTTTGTTGTCGAAGTGCAGATCGACGAACGATGGTGAGGCAGGCCGTGAAGGCGTTTTGAAGGCTTTGCAGCGAAGGTCGGGTCCCGAGATGATCTCTCGCGAAGGACGCAGGCGAATCGGACAACCGGAGCGCGTCTGGTGGTCCGCGGATGCCCCCGCCAGCGCGGCGACGCCGACGGTCGGGGGCGACGGCGCCCGGAGCGCCAACAGAAAAATCTGCCGCAGCTTAAGCCGCGGTGGCGGAGCGCAGTCCCGTGACTGCGCAGGACCGGAGGGGGGCGGCGAGATGCGGCCGGCTGCCGCGTCCGCTGGCATGGGCGGCCCCATGCGGAGCCGCGATTCTTCACGCGGGGGCAGCGCCCCGCTCTGCTATGCTCGGCTGTAACCGGCCGAGCTGACCCACCGGTTGGGCTGGGTCGCGCCATCCGAGTCAGACCCGGACCCGATTCGGGCCGACCCCGGGGGGGGGGGGGGGGGGGTTGGGCCGAGTCGGACCGGGCCCAGACCCCCTGTTTTCAGACTCTTTTCGGTCTTTCGCCCATATCGTGAGCTGTAGACCTCCGATCGACGCACCGTCAGCAGAGATGCCATTCCTGGATCGAGACGGTTGTTTCGGTATATTACACTTAAGGTTTCAGAATACTTTTAGTTCGACCGGGTTGGTTCGGATATGAAACCAACCGGGCCCTCAGAGCAGAAACGCTTATATCTTGAGTTTCGGACGTCCAATTGACGTGCCGTCGACTTTGTTGGATTCCTCTAAGTGAGACAGATCTTTTGGCTTACTCCGCTCATGATTTGGATGTCGTCGGAGTGCGGTCGGGTTGGTTCGCTTACGAAACCAACCAGGTCCCTGGAACGAAAAAGCCAATAACTCACAGACAGGGCGTCCGATTGACGCACCGTCTATCTCGTTGATTTCCTTTTGATGAGATGGAACTTTTGGCATACTTCGCCTGAGTTTTGGTTGCTGTTGGATAGTGGGTGTGTTGGATTTTACTCGAAATCCAACCGGGCCCCTGGAACGGAAAAACTGATATCTTTCAGACCGGACGTCCGTTTGACGAACCGTCAGCGGCGTTGGTGATCTCGTTGAGAAACGGTCCCTATGAGTATACCCTATGAGTGTTCGGGGTACAGTTGAGATACGGCTGGATTGGTTCGCACACGAAACCAACCAGGCCCCGAGGACGAAAAGGCTAATAACTCATAGACCGGGCGTCCGATTGACAAGCCATTTGTTGCGTTGAGACCCCTATGACGAGGTGGTCCTTTGAGATACTTATTCGTGGGACTTGTGATACTTGAAGTATCGACCTGTAGCTCGTGGAGTGGACCATCCCAGAGACGAGAGTGAGGAGTACGGAGACCGTGTCACCGACTGAGACCTGACGACTGCTTGACCGACTCGACTTGGAGTGAGTCGACTAGCCCAGTGGACAGAGCACTACTTTGTGAGGTGAAGACCCATGGCGGACGGAGCACTACCTGTGTGATAGTGCAGACCCGCGGTACTCATCCGGAGAGTACCACTGCAGGCTACTAGGGGGTGTGCACTACTGTGTTTGGGTGGCATACCCCGGTGGGAAGCACTACTGTGTCTGGGTGGATGACCCGCGGTGCTCGACCGGAGGATAACCTCAGTAGTCTTAGGTTAGTGAGCAGTACCTCGGAGTCGAGACAGGACCACTGTACACTCCAGAGACGGAGCTCTTCCGCAGTTACGGTTTCGATAATGAAAATACTGGTTTGTGCTGAGTCTATGACCTTTGTGTTTACCTCATGATTGAGATGGTTCGCTTGATAACTTGGGTATATGTATGGGCATATACCTGGGTAGTGGTTATCCGTTGATTTCAAAATCTTTGTGTTTCCTCATGATTGAGATGGGTTACTTGATAAATTAGGTATATGTATGGGCATATACCTAAGTAGAGGTTATCTGTTGAGATCTTCTTTTTGGTTATCCTTGTTGGTTTTAGTGAGACCTTGAGGGTCTCGAGGTCCCTACTGAGTATCGTTATACTCACCCCAGCACGGGCTATGCCCGCACCTCGTTGTGTTGGTTGCAGACAAAGGGAAGTGCTGACGGAGGCTGAGTGTTCGAGGACTAGACGGTACCCGGAGGTGGACTACACGACGAGTCAGTATCCGAAGGTGGACTTCACGGTGAGACAACACTCAGAGGAGGTCGATGGGCGAGAACATTGTGGAGGCTATCTGTACCTACCCTTCAGGTAGGATCCGTGGTGGATGATCCAGGAGCTACGCCATCGTACCTACCCTTCAGGTAGGATCCGAGGAGGACGACCCAGAAGCCGCTTCCATTCTTCCAGCTGTTGTCTTTTTCTGTTGTACTTTGTTCAGTTGTAGTTGTACTTTCATTTGGGTTTGTATTCTGGACCATTTACTTTTCAGCCCTTTCTTTTTTACTTAGTGTTTACTTCCGCTTGTACTCTGTGGTGTTTAGTTTACTTTTATAAAGGCAATGCCTTCCCAGTTATCGGGATTTACGCCTTTGGTGCTAGTCGCCAGCCCCTGGCCTATGGAAGGTGGGCTTGGGGTAGTCACGTCACGGACCCCAAGGACGGGTCGTGACATCACTCCCCATATTCATTCTCATTTCACCAGAAGAATAGTTTTTTGTGAATAATATTACGATAAAAATACATTGTAAGTGATTATCCATTCCATTGAGTGATCTAGAACTATTAATGGCAAGGTGACATATACTAGAATAAAATTCAATAATTATTAAAATATAACTATAAAATATCCAAAATATTTGGATTTCATCCAAAAAAGTTGAAATATAAGTGCTAGAATCATGGTTTTACCATCCTACCTTCGTTATAGATTAACACAATTTGGTAAATGGTATAAATGAATCAATTTCACTATAAAATTTAAAAAACATGAAATTAAAAATACGCTATCAATAGTATACAAAATACTTGATATATAGTGAATTACTGTTATAGGAGCTTTCGTTATTTTATTTGGACTTGTGTATATTATTTTCTCAATTTATTATGTTCAATATTAAGAGGAAAAAATAGAAACTTATATCCATTATTTATGTATTGTTTTAGAATATATAATATCTTGCATGTTTTTTTGTTCGAAATTATGGAATTAATTATTAGGGATAAAGGGATACCCATTTATAATAGAATAATGTAGGATTTTGGGACTAAATATGAATATATTTGTAATTCATCAACACTTATGATATATATAATTGTATATTATAAAATTTTTCCAATAACAATGTTAGGAGGAGCATAGAGAAAATTATCCAACAAAACCAGATGTATTTGAGAAAGATACTAGAAGATTATTATTATGTATATATTTTTTATCATACCCTTATAATATTGTTTTTAGGGAATGATTCCCTCTGCCAATAGAAAAAAAACATATGTCCCACTAATCTATCGATAGGATGAACATGGATTTGACATGTGTTAAGAACCGAAGATGTTCTAAATTTATGTTTCATAGTAAATAAGATGAAAAACATGTTAGAAGAAGTGGATTTATAAGTAAACATCATATGTTTTACCATATATTATAATATAGACATTCTATTTCCAAATTCATGTTAACCTGTCATTATATAACTACAAAAAGAAATTTATTGATGGAAAACTCCATCCAATGTAGGGAGGAGCATATAATTCTAGTAATATTATTTCAAACATTATAATTAATATCGTTATATAAATTATAAAAATTATTCATAGTGATTATGAAAAATAATAAATTTTTCTATAAAGGGTTCCTAAAGAAATAAGTGGAGGTGCTCAATCTCCTTTAAAATGTTATAAACTATAAGGTCATATACCTCTATCAAATATAAATTATTTTATTTATATTATTTATGAATTATTTTTTATTTTATATTAATTTTAATTCCATTTAATTCAATAAAAAATACTTTTTAAGGGAGGGATAAAGTGCTAAATATTTAGATTTATTGTTTTTTTGTGAATTTATTCTTTTTAGTTTGTTTTATTATTGTGTTTTATGTTTTTTTAATTTTTTTTGAATAATTTAATTTCCAGGAGGACCTAAATCATCAGTTACTTGTTAATGGAACAAATTATTTAAATATTCAATATTTAGATTAATTATTGTACATTTCTATCCCTTGTTTTTTTTTTATTTTTTTAATCATCCATTCCTGTTATATCTAATTAATGAAACCTACACCCATGAGTACTATCATAAATTTATTTCATAATCCTGATAGAAACTCTAGAACTATTATTATATTGTTAAAATAACATACATTTTTTTATAAAGGCCATCAGTCAATCATTGTCTTGTAGAACAATTTATTATATAATTTCAAAACTTTTAGAGAATATGAATTATTTCAATATGAGAGAGAAAATAGTTTTTGAATGTACTTAAAATCTCATTTAGAATAGTCTGAAATTATTTCCATATTTTTCATCCCTTTAAATACCTGAAAAAATCATAGGTTATCTTTATTAAAATCCCATTTAGAAATTCATAGTGTTGTTATAGTTACATTGAATGACTAAAATTCAATCAATCATTGGGTGAGGGACAATTTTTTGGAATTTTATTAGACACAAGACATATGTAATGGGGAAGATGTGAGGATGTTATAATTTTTTATGTATGAAGGATCATAAATTCATTTTTAAATAATTTTTTTATGAAAATTATTATATATTAACAAATAAATCATGTAAATTTTTTAAATTTAAAAAGATATTAGGGAGGATAATTTTGTATTATTAATCTAACATGATGTTTTTATTATTTAAATGTGAATATTTTAAAGTATTGTGATAGGTAACTCAAATATTAATATAAATGAATTATTTATTCTTTAATTATATATAAATTACAAATCAGGTCTTGTACAGTGATAGATTGGTCCACTTTTTAATCCTTTACATTTTCACATTATTATTTAAAAACATTTACATTTAAGAAAATTATATGAATAACAAATGGTTTACATAATTTTATTATAAATGAGTAGTGATATAATGGCTAGACTATGATTATAGTTAATATGTATCTTAGAATGAATAATTTTTTTAAATATTTTACCCATGTTTAAAGAGATAGATATTTCTGGGAAAGGAGTTAATTTTTTTCAGGGGTGGATGAATAAAGTTTTAATATATTAAGATTGAAGGAAAATAAATTTTGGAATTAAATTTTAAAAGGTCACAAGATATATCTAGGGTTGAATGGTTTTAATTTTTTTACTCTTTACTTGAATGTTAGGTTTTTAGTGTACATTTTAACCATTTATTGATTATTTTATTCCCATTATGGAAAAAAGAACATAGTGGAGTTAATAGAACAATAAATAATCATTTATTTAGAGTCATTTGATTTAATTTTAATCCCTAAAAAGTTGATTTAAATAAGAGTAAATTAATTTTTAAAATATTTGGTTCACTTTTTTTTATATTCAATACATTCATTAACGTTGGTTAATTAATGAAAATAATGGATTATTAGAAATTTTTTACAACAAATTTCATTAATTAAATCTATTTATTTTATATTTAGATATTTATAGTATGAATTTTTGAAATAAAATAATATCCTTTCCATGGGAATATGTTTTCAGAAAAAATGAAATACACATTAAACGTGTAGTCTTTTAGAAGGTGATAGTGAATTTGGGATTTAACTATAATGTTAATTGAATATATCGACATAGTTGAGTATTAAAAACAACTATATATCTATAAAATTTCTTTTATGTGAACAAGAATTAGATGAGGTAGTCATAAAGAATAAAATCATTACAACATTTTACTAAGATATACAAATTAAACCCAGAGTGAGCATGAATAACTTCAAAAGAAAATATTTATCACTTATTTAACAATGATGTGTTGTAATAGTGAATTTTATATATAGAATCATATCAATGTATAAATTTACAATATCCCTCCCTTTGTCATTATAAGTAATAAAAGGAAAATGGGAAACATTGTGTGCTACATTCCTTGAATAAATATTTGGGAATAATTGAAATTGGTGTTGAACCACATTCATTATTATGATGTTGTATTATTAAAAGTAATAATCAATTTTTATCTATATAGATCGTATAATATAGAAGAAACTGTAGAATCACAGAAATTACATATAGAAAATGATGTATAAAGGGATATTATTAGAACACCATTTTTGACGTTCATATAAAATATTGGTAATCTTTTCTAATGTGTGAAACATTAAACAAATATCAACATATTCAATCTCTAATACATGGATTATTCTATAATATTTAATAATATAATCCCATGGACTGATAATAGTTTTAAATAATTAGTAAGGGAAACAATGGGGAAATTCAAGATGAAATCAACTATATTGGATGATGTATAACCAAATTGGGTAGTGGATTCACAAATTTGATAGATTTAATAAAATTAATGTTAATATTATATAAATTATTGAGTGAAGTAAATTATTTTTTATAATGGGAGAAAAGATATTACGTTTAATACATAGAAGGTTAACTTCAAACAATAATTGAATAAAATATCACGGGATCTATGTAGTCTAATATAAATGATGAGAGGATAAAATAATATTAAACTATTTAATAAAGTATATATAAACATGATAAAGGACCAATGTTTTTAATACTTTGTTTATTTCACGTCCATAATTATTTTAATAAAATCCATTGATATAAGAACAAACTACTATGTTTTTGATCAATTAATAGAAAACTATGTTCATATTGGATTCATAATTGTTTATTATTTATTATTTCTATAATAGTATTATATTTTTTATAATTTCAAAATCATAGAGAGTTGATAATTAGTTTTTATTTATCATTAAAAATTTAATATCTCATTACGCATTTTAAAAACATTCAATTACCTAACATTTTTTTTTTATATTTTTATATTGGAATCAGTTAAGATAAGGAGTGAGTGTTATTGGAATACAATCACAAAGATATAGATTCACTCTTAATTTTTTACTACATAAAGAATATTTATCTCTATAGTATTTTTTTTTGTGAATTGAAAAATAAGGATTCAATAAAATAATTTTCTATTTCTGAAAAATTATTCATTTTCATATATGAAAATTGGGTGAGTTTACTATGATCATGGGGTATTGATTCTCATATTTCAACTAAACTCATGGTAATTAATATATGATTATAAATACCATTTTCTCAGCAAGTTTACAATTTTTTGATAATCTTTTTTAAGATTATAATAGAAATAATTAGGGAATCCTTTGTATATGATAGAATATTGTTCTCAATTATTCCAATTATAGGTTAATTTCATTGATCGTATTTGAAATAAAACAATGTTAAATAATTTAGTTTAACTATATCATCAAAATATATATAACATTAAAAAGTGATATAAAAAATAATTGATTAAAAAACTACTTTAGTGAAAACCTGGGGTTACCATAACATTATATTCACTAGACCGGAATTTAGTTTTTTAATGGATAATATTGGATTGACTCATAAATCAAATATATTTTCTTTAATTTAATTTTATGAGTACTAAGGTTTTTAAAACTTATAAGTATTAACACGCCTTGATGTAAGCACCTCAAGCATAGTAAAAAAAGATTCAATTCATTTTTTTGATAAATATTTTAAAAAAAATAATGGATCACAAACTATATGTAAAAAGGGATAGTTATATTCACATGAAAGAACAAGTGGATGTTAACAAAATTATTTTTAGATTCTTAATATTTGGCGATTTTGAATAAATTTATAGAAAAATATTGGAATAATTTGTGAATTCAATGATATGTGAATTATCATTTTCTGAAGGAAAACATAATGTGAAAAAATGAAGGTATATATATTTTTAAAATAAAACTTCCTTAAAGATAATTATAAATTTTGGAATTGAAAATTTTAATCTAGCTATAAATCTATAATTTTTATTTCAAATATGATGGAAGATAATGGCATAGAATTATAAATGTCACATAATATACAAACATTATTGGTATATTGTATTCTTTGATTACCTCGATGTGGGATATTTTTAGGCCACTTTACTCATTGTAATATATCATTATGATGAAATGGATAATTTTATGGATAACATTAAAATAATTCCTACATTTATTATAAATAAAATGGATAGTGGATTTTTATATGCCTTAGATTAAAATAAAATTATTATTGGAATAAAATATTATCATTAGTTTATATGAGTGGGTAAAAAAACATGAATGGGGATTTACACATTGGTCGAAGGTGTTTGTCCTAGTTAATCCAAAAAAATTATTGTACATCATTATAAAAACACAAGAAAAAACATTATCAGTACCCATTATATTACTATCCATATGCGGACAAATTAACAACTTATTATATTAGGATAGAAATAACAAATTAACATCACAATTATATGTTGTAAAAGAAGTTCCATTAAATTATATATGAACTCAATCAAGTATTCATCAATGAAACACATTGAAATAAATATACCATTTATTGAAATATAAATTAACAAAAATTTAGTAAAATAATATTTTGTTTACACTTAGGGTCACATATTTAATGAAATCACCATGGATCTCTTATGTAAAACATATGAGAATCTTAGGTCAGGCCTCCCAGTTAATAACTATTTATTAATAGTAATAGTATGAGTTATTATCTATAATCACATATTTTTTTATTATTTTATTTTTGATTATGATTAAGAATTTTCTCCCATGGGGAAGTGCACTTCATAGTGTGTTAATGTAGTCTACATTGAAATTATTATTAGTATATATTGTTTTCTATAAAATATAAATATAAATTCCAAAAAATATATTAGGATGGTTAAGTGTATTATCACACTTATGGGATATTGGGGGGGGGGTAAGTTTATTTACTTTTATAAATGACATGAGATAATATTTGTCATTTTGATGAATTTGAGTTCACCTAATAGTGGTGAAAAATATTTATAATATTTTCATTTTTATGTAGTGGCAACAAAAAAATCAGAAAGTGAGAAATATTCGAACCTATTATTTAATGGAGTTAATTTTTTTAGTTACCAACATAGATGAATAATTTTTTTACTGAAGTCTATGAATTTTTTCATGGTACATATTGTTTTGTGATTGAATATTTATTTGAGATGGATAATGTTTTTAAGGATTATATTTTTTCATAAGGATGTCCATTACTATCCATGAATATGGGTATTAAAAACACTTTATAGTCTTTTGTCATACCTATATATTAGTCAATGATGTTATTACTTTATCATAAATTGATGCTAAGGGATATGATATTCTTTTCATGCCTTTAAACTCACTAAATTATGATAAAAAATTATATATTATCAGCCAAATATTACCTTATAAAAACATGGTCATGAAATTAGACTAATATAATGATGGATTAATGAATTATAACCCTTCTTAGTTATTTTAAACCAATATTTTTTTATTTATAACATTGGTCTTATAGACTTTTTGTACCATGAATAAACATGGTGTATTTGGAATCCAATATGCCTATGTAGTGATAAGAGAGTCATAGACACCCTGAAATAGGATCAATAATATCATAACATGATGAAATTGATATATGTTTACAAGATATAAAATTATATCAGTATCATATTTAAATTCATATCTTGATAGAGAGATATATCACTCTTTTATGTCATTTTTTTTGTATTTTAGTCATATATAGAATGTTTTAATGTATTAGTTCATCATATCACCCTCTTTTATGTTGTTATCACCAATGGTTTTCCCACTATTATACATTCAAAAGTAAATGTTAGAGGAAATCATCAAAAAAATTCAAGATCAGGGATTTTAATAAATATCTTTATTATACCGCTATATCCATAGGTTTTTATACGTATTAAATAAATAATCTTCAAAGGATAATAATTTATAAATATGGTTAATCGGATTTTGTTTCATGATTGTTTATATGACTAATTAAATGTGTCTGTTTAGAAAGATAAATAAATATATAAACTATTTGAAAAGTGGAATAACAAGATAAAGGCCCTCCAGAAATAAAGATTTTAAAGAACCAATGTGATGAAAAGAGTTATGAAATTCATAGTTTAATTTTTCAAAAATATTTTCCTTGGGAATCATTGATTTTATTATTAAAATTAATTTAGTGATACATATCTTCTTTTTTGACTAAAAATTTTATTTTTTCCAATAAATTTTTTGAAAAATCTGAGAAACCTATAGATCAACCACAAGACAAGATAGAAGTATCCTTGAAGTATAGGTTATGTATACTAGATTTAGCCTCTCTATAATTTTCAATGATATGTTACTTACCAGGGTGTTTGGTTCATCCATTAAGAGATTCTCGAATCAAAACTCCAACTTATTCCAAGCCTTGATGTACTCCTCAAGGCTGAGTTTCTCATTATTGAAACCCCAGCATGAATCCAGTCCTGTTTATTGATATAGGAATACTAATTTTCATTCAGAGTCAACGTTAGTAGTCTCTCAATCATCTTGGAAACTTCTTCTTCTCTATAATTCAACGAAAGAACCTGTTTAAGAGCTTTTTCTTCTGAAATCATAAGAAATTTCAGTTCAAGATCACATAGATCAACTTGTTTTTACTAATGACAAGAATCCATGGGAGGATGGTGGCTATCATTTTCCATTTTTAATCCTTTAGTATCTTTTCTGAATGTGTCTATATTGAAGGAAGAAAAAAAGTTTAGTCCTTTCTCTCCTTTCAGATTCTTTTCTAGCTTCTACATTTCCTAGGCCATGAAATGTTGTCACTCTCATAAACCATTATTTCAACTGATGAATAGACTTCACTCGATTCATTCCCAGAAACATTCTTCCCTGCCATGGATGATCTAACTTTTTTTACTTGAAACTCTAGAACCGGATCTCTGTTAGGTAGACGTTAAATTTAATTTACCTACTCCATGGTTGCAACATCCCTTATAGGACTTTACCTAAGGCTTGAATGTTTTCACCCCCCTCAGCACACATCCTCAAAATTTGATGCACCTAGAGGTTTTTAGAACTTTCATCGACCACCATTTAGGACTCCAATTTGTGCCCACTTCCACCACAAGGACCCTCCAACAAATGGACCTCATGTGCACCCCTACATTCTCAAGATCAACAATAGATCCTCCATGATTATCACTTACCACCATAATAGCTCCATAATTCAAAATCATCACGCCCTATCTTAGAATGTAAAAAATATCCTTCACCTTCTACTCGGGAGGTAAGACAAGTTCTTGCTTCATAATACCTTCTGAGCTCATAAACCTAGTCTCATTTCCAGCAGCAAATCCATCATGGACCAAGACAGCCTCTGTGTTTGAAGTAAATGAATAATGCATTATCCCTTTGGGATGATCCTCCCCAATAATGTGTTAGTGATCCACTATAATAGATTACACTTTTTAAATCTCTTGCGACTTTTAACTAGGAGATCCACTACAACATACAAAATGAAAATGACACAACCGATTGTAAGATATGAAAAAATGTGTCCATGATTCAAACTTAACATCCCACCACTGCTAGAATTACTAATCATTAGTTATCCACACCTTATCCAGTAGTGTATTGGAAACTTCAACCTTCTAAAAAATGTGGGGGAAAAGTGGATGAAAAACAGCTTCAGTTCTACTATCCAAGAATATGTAGCGACAAACAATGTTATTGAGAATGTGAAAAATAGAAGAATTATAGAAGGGAAGTGGGAGAGCCGGGAAACATACCCATATATATGTGGTTGGGTTATCTCAATGCATATGGAATTCAAAGTTCCACCATAGAAGATAGAAGAAGGATCCATCACATCGACGAGGAGATCTCGACCAAGTTGTAATCTGATCTTCCACTGACCCAAACCGAACCATAACATGCCTTAAATCAATATGTCCAATGAAACCTTGATCTTTTAAACCCATGGAATTGAAGAATAAGTGCTCAAGAACATCAATCAAAGGACATAATTGAAGGAATTGGCACACCAGAGTTATGTTGAAGAGATCTGAAGCATTATTGAACTCCAACAGTGATAAGGATAGACAAGGGGAACCACAATAAATATCTTGGACATTTGAAAAAAGTAATAATTCATTGAAATAGAGGATGGTATTCTGGTTTAGAGAACGGGAGGAATAAGGGAATACACTGCTTTAAGGGAGACTGATGGTGAGAAGCTCCCCCTATGATAGAGAGATGAGGGGAGCTAGGAACATCTTCATTGGAGACTTGGAAATCTTTGCGAGTCTAGGGCATCACCGCTTCCACTGACACCATATTTTTAAGAAGAAGATATTTATAGTGATAATATTTATTAATAATTAATTTCATGCCCAATGGTTTTTTTTTCATTTTGATTGTAGAATAATCAATTAATTGTGGAAATTTATCATGAATGCACTTTAATCAGTTAAAATTACAATAGATAACACTGTAATTTTATCTAGTAACAAAGGGACAAGTTATATCAATGTAATTGAAGCTTATATTTTTAAATCATTCATATTACCGATTCAACCTTCCACCGAGGGTTGTTTAAAATTTAGAGACCTTATTTTCACCTAAAACACATTTATTCTATTAAAAGAGGCAAAATTGAATTTAATGCCAATTTAATCCAAAAAACAACTAACTAATATTTTTAACAAATCTAAAAAAAACATGTTTCTCATTAACTCATGCACCCACAAAACGTGATTTACATTGGGAAATATTTAATCAATAAAATATAATGTAATAAACTATATATAAATGATATTCAAAATATTATTTTTACCTTAAATGACAATATAATCTGTTTCAACTATTATTTAAAAAATATATTTTGGGATATATATGGAATAATAAACCTTATTCCATTAAATATTCCCCAACTACCGATTCGTAATATCTATTTAATTCATTGAGATATCATATATATCTTCTTGTAAGTGAAAGCTATTAGTATATTATTTTGAATTGTTAAAATATTTTTATTCATATAGTTTCTTTTAATGTTATTGGGAAAAATACATCTTCATGTCTTTGCATTGTTTCATGGTTTATTTGGGTTGTTTAAAAAACATGTTTACATGGTTAGTTGAGGAGTTATATCATGATTTTTGACTATGTATATTGAAAAGTATTCAAGGAAGTGGTATTGAATCTCTAGAAATGTTATCAAATGTTTCTTGTGTATGGTGGTGCCACTTAACAATGTATTCTAAATTTTTAGTGTCAAACATTTTGAGGATAGGAAGAGTTTTGTGAATGATGGAGTTCCAAGGCTACCTTATGAAAATATGGAAAATGCATTTAATTTAAAAGAGTTTGGCTTCATTGTGATTTGTATTTTCATGACATAATGTTTTTTTGAAATACCTATAAGACATTAAGGGATATAAGAAATTAGTTACATGATTATGAAAAGTTTCATGAAAGGAAAATTTCTTTAACGACTCATGATGACAGGTAGTTTTAAAATAATGAAAAAATAGTTTCATAAAAAAGTGGTATCCAGTTTGAATGTTTAATAAACGCGGTAAATGGTTATAAATAGGCAAATTCCACCCATCATTTTATGAAGCGATCCTTGAATAATATCCAAATGATATAAATTCTAAATATTATTTTTCAATGTTTTTTGTATAAGAATGATTCCTAATAACATTACATCAGTGAAAAAATAACTTGTGTAAACATGAAAAGCTAGTTTGATAATTTTTTTGAGTTTCATGAAATTATATGAGTTTCATGATAAATTATTCTTATGAAAATGTGAAATGATGAATTATTGGAATGTTTTAAAAAAGTAGAGAAATGGTTTTGTGACTGTTAATCTTATAGGATATAGAAATTAATACCTAGAAATGTGTTACTAAAGTGGTATTCATAAAGTGGATTCATATTTCCTTCATGATGTAAAAAATGAGGCATTGAAAATTAAAATTCATGTGATTAATGAATGTATATTCTGAATGATAAGTGAGCACACATCCGTTGATACATTACTGAGATTTCAAATTTTTATTGGTTGTAAACTAGGCGGGAAATCTATCCGTTCCAGAAGTGATAACAATAGTGTGATGTAGTGGATTTGTTAAAATATAAAACTTTCATTGTATTCTACTTGGATGTTGGCATGTCGGGGTGAACCCGGTAAATTGTTTGTGTCATTTACATGTTCTAATTTGAATTTACTCCGTTATATGGGAATGAGATAAAAGAGAGTTTAGTGTAACAATGAATCCTGATCGAGAGTTAAAATTTGATTTAATCTTTCATACCTAAGCTCACCCACCCTCCTAGGGGTTTTATCCTAGTCGGTCCAACAATTGTTATCATAATGAAAAGTTAAGATCAATTTTTAACTCAATTATTTTTCAATGGAGGTTGTTAATCTCAATGGGATTTTTATCTTCACTAGGAAAAAGTTTCAATTTTGGAAACATTATATGCAAAAATACATTCGATTATTAGGTATGAATGTCTTTAATGTTGTGATGCATTTTATTTCTACTAGCGTGGAAAATGGATTTTAATCATAAGAAGACTGAATTTAATTTTATTTTGATTCTAAAGGAATCAATACCTTAGGAGGAGATCTAAAAAACTAAATCTATATGATGGTGATGTCTTGTAATTTAATGAATTCCATATGGGAAAATCTATTAAATATCTATATATGTGATTAAAAATTTACTGATACAAAACTGCATGTTCTGAGGAATAATTATGAGGACTTGAGAGCAAACCCCATTGTGTATGTAGAAGAATTCATTGATCTGGTTAATGATGTCGTATAAGAGTGGAAGTCGTTCACGAACAGGCAAAGTGGATTGACAAGAAAGACTTGATCTTAATGAGAGGCTTCAATGACAATAAAATCAGCAAAGAGGAATATATCCGCACTTGGGACAAAATGGAGAACTATTTGGAAGATGTTATTGGAGAAGATCCTGGGGCTAAGGTATGGATAATACATTTGAATCTCTACAGGGAAGAAAGAAATAATAGGCTAAGGTTGTGTTTTGGTAACATTTCCTTTTATTATGAGGCTTCGCCCTCGGTTTGACTTGGGAAGTGCAGTCGGGGCTTCCTCATCGGTCTAGAGCACTCTACCATTTCCTTGACAGGTCATTTGGGACATGGCTGATTCGGAGGGATGGCAACATCGGGAGGGACCATGCTTGCATGGGATCGCCGAGTGCCCAGCTTAGGGATGGTGGTGTTGTTGTTGCGTGTATGAGGTAGTTCCTACTCTTTCTGGTGTTTTTTGGGTTTGTTTGGCTATTTTGTTGGACTTTTGGTTTTTCACTTTTTCCACAAAAGTGTTTTCTTAATAAAAATAATAATTGTTAGGTATATAGTACCCATTTCGAATATGTGATGAAAATGATGTAATGAGTATATTGAAAAGTGAAATCTAAAGAGGTGGAATTCAAGGAGATAAAGTAGCTCAATATATTGGATGGAGAGAAATATGAATATATGGATTATGTCATATCTTATCTTTCCTCGGATATATAAAGAGGAAAAGAAAGCATCATAGGGAATCTTCCACACCCACACTTTGGATGAGGAAAGGATAGACAACTTGTAGTAAGGTTCCACATGAAGCATCAAAAAGATTATGAGGATGATGTCTAAATTCCTATGATAATGTGTTGAAACTAGGAGAACGGTATGAGATATTTTAATATAAATTTAATCAAAATAAAAAAATTCCATTGGAAAATAATAGTTTAGAAGAATATGAGGTTGAATGGATAGTGAATTACCTGGATCATGGAGAGAACTGTATAGTGTTCGTTATAGGTAACTCCCTAGAAAGGGATGAAATAAACCATGATGAAGGATAATACCTGGATCATGGAGAGAACTTTATAGTGGTAGTTATAGGTAACTCCCTAGGAAGGGATGAAAGCAACCATGATTAAGGATAATGGGAAAGAAGATTAGAACTCTAATTTGAATTAGAAAAATACCTCTAGGAGCAAGATATATGGGTCCAAAATAATGAAATCAAATAGAGGTTTCCATGATAGAAAACTCAATGTGTAGTAATAGTAAGAAGATAAGTCTGAGAGAAATTCTAAAATTAATTTTCATAGATCTGAAAACTAGTGAACTAAGAGAAATTAATTCAGTACAATGCCACATTTTATGTAGGGACCATAGTGAAAAATGGTTCGACTAATACAAAAAAATATTACATCAAATTTAATGATGACCTTGAAGTGGAATATGTCCGCTTATTAGGAAAGGAAAATTATTAGAAGAAAATTTTGAATCTAGGTATGATATTTGGAAAGATGGTGGAATTGGATATAATAAAAAAGAGAATTGGTGATAGGATTTCCATAAACAAATATAAAAAATTTCAGGGGATGAAAGGAATACATCAGATTAAAACATCTTGTATGGTTATTGATTTCAATAAAAAAGAATAAATGGTTGATGTTAGCCTATAAGAACCCACATTGAGGATAAGGATTTTTTATATGAATTAGAATCATAATATTAATATATCACAGGTGATGGCCAATAGTGAACCAATTATGTAAATGAATAAATCACATATCAGGTGTCACTACTATTGAAATGTGGTACACTATCAAAATGTTTATTCTTTAGACAATAGTTATTGTATAATTAATAGAAAATGGAGGTTAAAAAATATAGTATAGTATTTTATGAATGCTAATGATAATCACTATTTTAGGTGTGAATGATTTGGTAACATTTCCTGATATTGGCCATCTATAATGTAGATGAGCGTATTTAATTTGACCCAATATATTCATAAGCTACATCATAACCAAACAACGTATAATATGTAAATTTAAAAAAGATTTTCACCTCTATATTATGAATCTAACACATAATACTATAAGGAAGATAAATAATACTATTCAACTCCATGGATGAAGTAAATGATGTGGATCAAAAAGTAAAGAGTTGAGAAATTATTATTTTATAGATTTCTCTTAACTTATTAGATTAGGATTGTGTATAGATCCTTGATAGTGGATGGACATATTTTATGATGGGATATAAGGATCACATTTTTGTCATCAACTATGATAATGAATGTGATTTAAAATTTGGAATTGATGTTTAATGAGATATTATTTTCTTAGGAAAATCTTTGTTTTGTGTAAAAGTTATGAGACAGGTTGATTTCTTGGTTAATTAAGGTGTCAATCACAACTTGTTTTGTGTTTTCCAATTTAGTAACTTAGGATATTGAATAATTTTTACCAAGAATTTGTCTATTATAAAAGGAATATATGGTGTAGTTTTTCTATAATGAAAGAACGTAAAGGTTAATATCTATCATGTGAGTAGAGAAGAATACATGTGCATTATATCAATAGAGGAAAAAAATTTGTTATTGAAGAAATGTCTTATACATTTATGAAAACCATATCTGAAGGATCTAGGGAATTGTGACATAGCTGGACATCTTCCCATGCTGACATGTGATCACACTCATAAATGTGATGCTTTCCAAAAAGGGATGATTATTAGACATATGTAAAAGGAAAAAGGACACATGTAAGAAATGGTTCTAGAATTTGTGCATTATGATGTGTGTGGACTTATCTAAATAGGGTCCAGTGACAAAAAAATGTATTATCTTCTTTTCATTAATTATTTCTATAGGATAGAAGGAATATTTTTCATTTCTCCCAAGTTTTCTCTGTTTCATTTTATAACAAAATATATTAGGGAAACTAAATGAATACATGGAAAAAATGTTGAATTTTTGAATCTATAAGGAAAAGAATAAACATACATCCACATGGAATATTATATAGAGAAATAGAAGAAAACTCCCCATATTTTAGCAGTGATAACTCTTTAGTTGTGTTTAAAATATAAAAGACATCTTTTAATATATGGTATGGAAATAGGCCAGTATTAAAATACATTAATAACATTAAAATTCATTGTTTTATTTTCAATATGGAAAAAAGGAAATTTTAATCTCATGGAGATGAGTGAATATTCATTGGAAACTCAGGAAAAAGATCAACACATAAATTATTCAACAAGTGGGTGGTAAATGTCAATTTAAATAATTATTTAACTATTTTAGAATATGAAAAAAATATTTAAGAATATAGTGAACTATTTTCTGGTTATAGTAATGAGGTGGAAAGTAACTCAGAAGGAATACATGTAATAAATGATGACTAAAAACAAGATATTGATTATCTAAATCATGAACTCAAATCTATATATACACAGAACATAAAGTGTGGAGATGAAATTTACATGAAAGACCTCATTAGCGATACAGTATCACTTGTTCAAACATAATGAATGAAATTATTATTGTGTACATCCTTACGATATTATGTAATCCCTAAATGTTTTGAACATGTACCTAGTGATTAGAAACATGTTTTCGCTATGAACAAGGATCTTGACCAAGTTGAGAGTAATCAAACATGGGATATTGTTTTGAGGTAGTGGATAAGAATTAAATTTGGACCCAATGGTTATTATAGATTAATGTAAATGTAGATGTCATGGTAATTTTAAAAAATCATGCATAATGTTTAAGGGATACACTAATTCAAATGGAATAGATTTTTATGAGACATTTTCACCTATTAGATGGTTGGAAACTATTCACCTATTCATTGAAATTATACTGAAAGAAATTTTTAGTGTTTTATAGATGGGGAACAAGCTAGAATTTCTAAATGGGGTTCTCTAAGAAGAAGTGTAAATCAATGACCTAGAGGATTTTATTTTCCCTGATGATGAGAATAATGTTTGTTATTTGGTGAATGAAATATATTGGCTGATGTAAGCTCCAAATAATGGTATTGAAGAATTAATAAGTTTTTTATAAAGAATGGATTGCAGTGTGGAAGAGTTGATTATAATATCTATTTCAGTAGTGTGTGTGATTAAAGGATGTTTGTGATGGTGTATGCTGACAACATAATATTTGGTGGATCTGAATAATCATAGTGAAAACATTCATATAATTCATTAAAAGTGAGTTTGAAATGTTAATGATTGGTGTAATGATGTAATTCCATGGGTTTTAGGTCATATATGGATGGAATTGAACATATTTTCCTCAATCCAAATATTCCAAGGAGGTTCTGAGATGACTGTGAATGGATAACTCCCAATATATGATGACTCCAATGGCCTTCTTGATGAAACTATCCAGAGATTATGAATGAAATGTTGTTAATGAAACATAATATATGAAAATTAGTGGATGTTTGTTGTACTTATCTGTGATACGATCCGATATTATCTTTCAACATGAAAAGTGGTGTGGTATAAAAGTAATTCTAAAGAAACCCATATACAGTAACTGAAAAATACTTTTTTTATATCAATTGAAAAATGAATTTAAATTTTCTTTTAAATGATAAATCTCAAAAATAATTATTGTGTTATAGTTATATTCATTGGCCTAGTTTAATAGGTGATAGAAAATAATGATTAGGTGGTTCATTAAATCTTGTATGTTTTTTTATTTCTTATCTAAGACAGAAACAATATTTCATTTCTTTGAGAAACATTGAATATTAATATATGGTGGACACTCAATCTTGAGCATGGATATTGTGGATAGAGAAATGTTTTGAAGAAATGGGAGTTAAATTAAACACTTCAATTGAAATCCATTGTAATAATTCATGCTCTATAAAACATATAAAAACTTTATTATATCCCTCACATGAGAAAAACATTGAAATAATGTATCATTTTATCAATGAGATGGTGGGGCATGGGCATGTGACGTTGAATTATGTTCCTACAACACTACATATTGTATACATTATAATGAAGTAAATAGAGAAATATTTATTTGAGTAGCATTGACAAGCTCTTGTAGCTAAGTCAAATTCCCACACTTGAATAAGTGTGGACGTAGATCCCCTCTCTCGAAGGTATGGTGTTTTTTATTTATGTATTGATATGTTCTTTTCCATGTTTCATCCACAATAGATAGAAATATATGTTTATTGATATAGGAGGGGATAATTTCTTAGGTAAGACAAGGTGAAGATGATAGGGGGAGTAGATAATTAAGTAGAGTTTCAAATGTGATAGTTCTAAAGCAGTTAATATAATAAAGATAAATATAAATATATGATCTTAATGATAAAATTTTAAAATATGTGGATGGAGAATATTGTAGATTATTTTTTCGTATTCTATGATAAAATTGGTATCAATGAAGGTTCACATATTTGTATCAATAATTTGTGAATCATTGATGAAATTTTCATGCTACAGTGGTATCTCACACTGAACATGTATTTTGTGGTATTAGAGTGTGTATTAAGTAACTCATTGATATTTATTTGGAGTCAAAAGAAGTAAAATTCGGCAAAAAATTAAAGAGCACATATTTTTTAGTAGAGTAAAAATAAAGTAATTAATGTGGTATCAAATGTAAGGATTTGGTAAGAACCCTTATGGGGTGATTTTTTTCTAAAAAGCTCATAATGTTACTTATTAGTGCTTTTGGGGTTGATTTTTGTTTGTTGAAAAGCACCATGACATAGTGAATTGAAAATTTCTAGTGTGATTTTTGAAAATGTTTGTTGATAAAACATTAAAAGAATAGGTATCTAATATATGTAAGTGGTATATTATAGTAAAAGTTCATGGTGGATCCATTTCCCAATATATTCTGAATTTTTGGGGTCTATAATTTAGAAGATGGAAGGAGTTTCATGAATGATGGATATCCATGATTACCATATCAAAATATGGAAAAGTTCTAGAATTCATGAAATTTTGGTTCCAAAAATAAATGAAGATTCATAAAATATAGATCCCAAATATTTTTGATCCTTGATGAAAAAATGAAATCAGTTATGTGATTATGAAAATATTCAAAAAAGGGAAATTTCATTGATGTTTCATGAGTAATGGTAGTTTCAAAAACATGAATGAAGTGTTTTGTGAAAAGGTAGTGATTAGAATGAAATTTTCATAAGCGTTTTAATGATCTATAAATAGAAAGATATCCCCACTTCATTTTATAGATCAATCCTCAAAGATGATTCAAATGACCTAAATTCATGAAAGAGTTTTGTGATGGTATTTACTGATTGAAGGTTTCAAAAGACCATCAATTTCATGATGAAATAACTTTTGTCAACCATACCAAGTTAGTTTCACCGAAGATTAGTAGTTTCATAAAAGGGTTTGAGTTTCAAAAAAGTTTTGTGTTTTGTTGAAGTGAAATGATTTGAGATTGGAAAGTGTCATGAAATTTAAGAACAAATTTCTGGGAAGTGAATCTCATGAGGACCAAAAGATATTTCCCAAGTAAAGTGGTATTAATAAGTTGTATGAATGTTGATATTCATGATGCACCAAATGATGTGTAAAATATATTTATTCAAGTGAATAAATGAATAGATCCCTTTAAAGAGCATTGATCACACTTCTGTTGAGAGAGTAGTGAGCATTCAAATTATAATTGGTTGTAAACTAGGAGGGATAGTGAGTCCACTCTAAACCTTGTTACACATGGATGCTTTAGTGTATTTGGTACATCAACACATTTTCATTGCCTTCTCCTTGGAAATATCCCACCGAGGGTGAACCAAGTAAAGTTTTTGTTCCTTATATATGTTCTAATTTTTATTTGAACTATTTTGTGGTAATGAGAGGGAATAAAATTATGATAAATGATGGAATAATATACAAAATGTACAAGTGTTTTAATCATTCATACCCTAATTACCCCATATCAGGATTCATAAACTAGTTGGGACAAAAAATGTTTCCATATTTCATATTTTTATAGAATTGTATGGGTTGAATCAAATACTTTTAAAAAATTATATATTTTTATTTTTTTATATTTTACCATGTCTATGACTTTAATTCAAAATTTTAATTATTTCTTCCATATAGATAAATTTATTTTTAATATGGATTTGAGATATCCTCAGACCCACACTCTTGATTCTAGTGATAAAATATGTTGTATTTTTTCATAAAATGTTTTTGAATATATATATATCATTTTACTCTTTATTATATTTTAGATCAAGGTAAACCCCTATAATAGAATATAGTTTTAATTTTTTTAAAACAAATATACAGATTTACTTGTGAAATATAGTAAAACTAAACAAAAATATTTTGAAATGTCTAATAATCATGTGAAGAACATTTTAAAATATAGGGTGAGAATATCATTTTTTAATACGGGGTTTGAAAAAAATGATAATACCCTTTTATAAAATAAATTTTATATATTTGAAAACAATTTATCAAATAAAACATTTCATATAATAATAATTATCATAAATATATCTTTAGGGGTTCTCAAAATATAACTATATGAAGTGCTGTTCAAAATCTATTAAAATAAATATTACATGGAAAACCAAATTTCATTTAATAATTTAGTAACCTTCGAAATATGTAACTTGAATTCTCCTTAATGTTTAAATTGTTTTTGTTCAAAATAATAACTTCTTAGGGAATATAATGTTTCATTGGAAACATAATTAATAAATGAGTAACCTAGTAGTTTCACATTTTTCATAAAGTACCCTTGAGGTTTTGGGTTAAATAATCATTACCCATTAGCACATTCAACACCCAAGAATCGATTTTTTAAACAAAAAAGTTTTCAAATCCTTCATTTCTCATTATAATTACATTAAAACAACCTTCTATATACATAAAATAAGTTTAATTAATTTTCAACAATAGAAAAGAAAATAAATTTTTATATAATGAGAATTACCTCCATTAATTTAGGAAATCCATATTTCTATAAAATTTTAAACATCAAACAATTTATAATTCCCACATAAAAAATATATATTTAATTATTATAGAGGAAAAGGCTAAAAGCCTATAATAAAAACAACTAAGGAGGAATAAACTAATGGAGACCAAGTGCATCATCTCGATCAAAGTTGGTACACTCAGGGGGTGGGGGTGGGGAAGACCCCTGGCAAGATAAAACAATGTGGAAATCATTCATATTAGCTTTCGATGCTAGAAATTCAGACACTACATTACCTTCTCAATAGGTGTGAAGAATGGTCATGTTAATACCCAAAAACCTCTTTAATCTTATAATTGGGGGTGATGTTAGTGGGAATGTGGTTTGAATGAGAATGTGTCATAATAGAAGGTGCATCCACTGAATCATTACACAGTGCCAAGAAGTCCATAATTAGGATTCTAGTGTTGAAGTTGAGCCATGTGATTAAATTAGGTTAAGATTTGTGGCGAGTATCATTCCTTGATTTCTGGCGAGCTAATAACCAATAGTATAAACAATTGTCTTGTACATTCTCTTCAAATAGAGTCCATTCGGACCAGAAAACCAAAACTGTAGGAAATATTCGTCTTTGTAAATCTACTCCATCCAATAGGTGAGCTTGAAAAACTCATTCCAAAAGTCTTTAACCTAGTCACTGATGAATAATAGATGTAGTGTGCATTCCAATTGAAAGTTCTTGTAGGAATCACACCTCGATTCAAGGAAGATACATCTCTTATGGATATTTTCATTGGAAGGAAAGGTGTGATGTCGGATACAACACACCATGAACAAATACTTCCAGGGGATATCATTACACAAAAATGTTTCCCACCAATTAACTTGGGCCGAAGAAGTAAAATGAATTTTGAAATTGTCCCAAATATAGAAAGTACTTGTAATCTAGCTCGGTAAGACACATCTATTTGGGTCAAAAAGCTTCTCAATTTTGTCAAAGAATTATTGATGTTAATTATCCAAGGTTGGATGAATGAATGAAGGATGCGTGCGTGTCTCCTTGATCAAGATGTCCGGGGTAAGACGATTTGGGAGGCCATTAAGACTCCCACACAAATTGAGATGCCAGTAACTAATCTACCACTTACCATTAATCCATCGGGAGTGATGTTGGAGAAGATTAATATGAGACTGAATAGTCTTCCATATATTAGAGGGTTTAAAAATATTCAACCTCCTATCCAATCCATAATAGAACTACATTTATTTTCACCTCCAGGCACTCCTTCTCAAGTTTGGAAGGTATCCCATTCATGGATACTGAGACACTTCTGTGGACAATCCCCCACCCCTCATCATTGGGTTTAATAAGATTATCCCATGAGTACTAGTGAGCCTTCCCTTAGTGGTGGTTGTCCTATAATATAGGATTCAGAGTCTGATCAATATTGGAAGAAACATTATTAGGAACCATAAATGTGGACAAAATGTGTAAGGGGATGTAGGATAGAGTAGATATGATCAATGTGACTCTCCCTCCAATTTATAAGAACATATTTTCTAGTATAGGATGTGACCCATAATTTTATCCATGATAAGGTCAATGTTTTTTATGAGAAGAGGATTTGGGGATATGGGAGAAAGGATGTAGATCATAGAGAAAGAACCTTTCCTAATGCCTAGAAAAGTTTCCGAAAACCCGATCTGTATTTCAAAGCATTTGTAGGGAGAAAAGAAGTATCTATTTTCCTTATTGATCATATTACAACTCAACAAAAATTAATCCTATAGAGTATCATTGAACCCCTATATTGTCCTCTAACTACCATTCATAAAAAACGGTGTCATCCATAAACATAATATGATAGGTATTTCTAGTCTAAAACTTATTTTTGAAAGGCTGAAACTTACCCACCTCTAAAAAAATGTGAATATAAGGGCTAAGAACGTCTTGAGTAATGATGAAACAAGAGGGATAAAGGGGGTCACCCTATATCAAACCCCTGATCTCTTTGAAAACTATTAACTATTTACCCATAAAAGTGGTGGCCAACTAAGGGGATCTGATGAATCAAAAAATTAGATCAACTACCCACACTGAGAACCCCATACTCCTTAGGACACTGTTGATAAAACTCCATTCAACTCTATCATAAGCCTTGTTAATATACAATTTGATGACCACCTTTCTCCCAAAGGTTTTAAAATTTATGGCACTAATAATTTAATTGGCCAGGGAAGTAGACACTTGAATAGACCTTCCCTTCCCAAAATCATTATGCTCTTTAGCCACCCAACTTGGTATGTATGAATCTAGTCTCTTGTTATGAATGCCTGTGAAAAAATTATAAGGAAAATTGCACTATATGATATGGATATAGTGATTACACGAATTAGGTTCTTTGACCTTTGGCATAAGGACAAGATATATAGAACATGAAACACTAGGAAGTATAACTACATAAAAAAAGTCTTTCACCAGATCTATCATATTTTACTTCTCAAGGTCCAAGGAAATCCTGTAGAAAGAAGCCAAGAATGAATCATCACCTGGAGAACTAACATGATTGATGGACCACAATGCCTCACAAATCCTTTCATCATCAGGGATCAACTATAATTTGATATTCACCTCACCATTCTCTTATACAAGGAATAATATCAAACAATAGAGAAGACCCACTCGGGTTCCCACCATCTATGAGCGCGTTAAATAGAATTTTGATCATAAAATTCTATCATTAAAAATATTTATAAATATAAAACCCACCTTAAAATTGTAAATTAAATTCATGAAATAATTATTTTAAACTACAAAAAAAAATATTTTCATCCAAAATTATGTTTTTAGAATAAATTTAAGAAATTTTTTTCGCATATAACATAGATTTTGGTAAAATTAAAAAAGTGTTAAAATGAAAAAAATTCATTTCAAATAAAAAAATTGTAATAAAATGAGTTTAATAAATTTAAATCACCCTTGAAGAAAACATTTACAAAGTAAAAATTATTAAAATTAAGAGTTTAGAAATAATAAATCATGTTATCCAAAAACGATAAATTGAAAATTAATCTTTATTTAAATTAGATTTTTTATGAAATAAACTATTTTTAATTTTTTTTTAAATTTTCATTAAAATAGGGGTGTTAGAAAAAAATAACTTCTTTACATAGAAACTAAACCAAATCAAGATTGATTAATAGTATTCTCTACCATCAGAGAATGAAAATAGAACTATAGAATTAGAGAAGAATAGGGAACTTTGGAATGAGTTGTGGTTTTCCAAAATGGGAAGAGGAAGTCCCTATATACACACATATATAAGAGTTTTGATATGTTGTCCAACCAAATTTTGATGGTCGTATTCATGAAAAATGATAATTAAGTATATCCATTTTCTCAATGATGAGAACAACACTTCATGGATCAATTTTTCAAGGAGTGTGATTGTTGTGGATCAAGGTGGGGGTATCTATGTCATAATTATATGGTTCCAAATTGATATATGTATATATTTAATTTCCTATAGGTGAAGTCACATGAGGAGAAAGCAATGAAATTTATGGATTAAAAAACAGTTGTGATAATATTAGGTTAAAATGGTTTTTTTCACACATACATACACAGAGATATATATCTTCACATTCGATAATTATACAAATATAATACAATGAATACAATAAGTATTTTAGAAAATTTATGATATACCATAGAAGATTTATGGCTAAAAATAATAATTTGTTTCACTTATTTAAAATTATGTTAATTTGGGCTCTGACATGTTTCCTTAGGATGTTTTCAACGAAACCAACAGATCATTACTGATGATATTGATGATGATGATTTATGTGTCTGAAAATACATCGACAGTTTAGAAATATTTTAGTATTTCAAGGGTCATGTTCCTATCATCGAAGAAAAGTAACCATGGATTTAGAGGGAACTGAGCTAAACTATTTATAGGGTGTTTATATATGTTATTGCTTGAATCAGAACAAGGATAAGAGGAATATCCCAATGATACTATGTTGAATATGAAGAGGTGGACAAGGTATCAAATAAAACATACATTTAGGATTAATTGAATTGTATGATGATCATTTAAATATATGTTTTAACATGGGAGAACAAGAGCTTCAATTGTTGATCCCATAAAAA